>CM039678.1:281800400-284300400 GCA_022496015.1 Hordeum marinum | reverse complement strand
CGTTGGATGGAGATCCAATGGATCTCATTGCGTTAGTTAGCTCCCGTAGCAGCCAACCCTAGGTCGACCTGATCGCCCCTAGGGCCTCGTGAATCACTGCCCTCCAAGAGAAGAACGAACAAAGAACGAGGAAGAAGATACGAGGGTAGGAGATAGATGAACATAAAAAAGTAGTAGATGTGTTTGTTCAATTGTGTGTTGTTCAATCGTCCGTCACCCCTTAGGTATATAAGAGGTGGCTGTACTTCCCATGCAAGGAAAAGGCTTGGATTCACGTACAAAACCCTAGTCAAATTCGGATGGTTTTTGTTCGAACTTTCCAAAATTAACCGAACTCGGATTTAGTTAAGTCTGGGACAACAGTCCGGTTTTTAGGTCCCACATGCCACAAACGACCTCGGATGAAGATGAGACCAAAAGATGACTTGATCGTTTCGATGAGATGAACAACTTTTGTGTTGCATGTTTTTAGATTCGATGCCATCTTCAGGGCCGAATCGCTCGCGCAAAACAGGCTATTATTCGCGCTACCCATCAGACACCGTGTCTGGTGGGGCGCGTCACTTCTGGCTCGTGACACGGTCGCACTCAGATGTGTGTAACTTTTACATATGATCTTGGATTGAGACATTTTTATATAAAAATCAACCGTTTCAACGAGACGCACAACTTTCATGTTGAAACACTTTTCATCAGAGGCTATCTTAATTGAGTTCCATTCCATTCTTTAATCTGGTGTCAACATGAGCATTTGTGAACTTGTCATAACCATTGTGTAAGAGCTCCGTCTTGGACCATCTTCACATGAATTATGATCTTCTCTAAAAGGGTTATCCAATGGTGACTTACAACCATAGTTTTGACTTCATCTAGATATAACTTCAAGCTACTCTTCATGATCATGCCACTTTTGAGCGTCAATACATGCCCCCCTATTTTTTGGCAAAGCAAGCGTGCCAAAAAATAACTTGTGCCATGTTGGTTCTAAGGACGATGTCAACGCTCCATCGGCCATTTTGCATGTTCTTAGGGCGATAAGTATATATAGGCCATTACTTGTTTGAATCCTTGATGCAAACTTGGGTGAAACCCTCTCAATTTCATTAACAATCTGGTGATAAAGTTCCGTAGATATGTATCTCAAAGCGATTCTCCGTACCATATTGTTCACCCTTCTGCTAGGTTCTTGCAGGTAATCCACAATGAGCTTTCTCGAATCCTTGATATCGCCTACATGAAAATTTCGTTAGTGACCAAGCGGTGGGCTTCAGTTCGTCCTTACCTATGTTGACGAGACTAAGCGTTGGCTATTGATAAATATGCAATACATTATGATCAACATGTTAGCCGGATGCTTGCAGTGCAAACTTTGTCTAGATATATGAAAATTTGAAGGTAACACAAAGAGAATATTACATCTAGACATGCCTCAAGATAAAATATAAGTGATTCGTCAAAACATTGATAACTTTTCGATAATCATTGCACTACTAATAACGAATCACCGAGACCCTAAATATGTATAGCACATATGGCAAGTAAAAGATTTAATCCTAATAAAAATGCATATTCGGCTTTGATTAATTGTGCAAAAATATTGTGAGCGACATGAGGCTTCAAAAATAGTACTATAAGGAGATATATAAACAACATCAACACCTTGGCCAGTGCTACGAATTGAACCATCAAAATATAATCTCCATAGTACTAGAGAGACAAGGCTAATATCAATATTATGCATGTCATTAATCCGATGTTCAGTAATAAAATTATCTATGATTTGGCCTCTTATAGATTTCAAAGATGCATAAGCCAAATCATATCGAAACAAAGTCTATGCCCACTAACCAATTCTGCAACTATGAATTGGTCTATGCAACATATATTCAATGACATCAGTTTGACAAATTATCATACAAGCACGTAATAAGTAACGTATCAATTCCATGCAAGCATGATATAGGCATACATATAATTTCCATGAGCACGAACCTTTTCTCGCCATCCAATCGAACTAAGGATGATGTTAGAGTACTACACTGGCCATGCATTGACATACTCTTAGGACGATAGATAAATATCGGCCATTACCATAAGGTCGATGTAAACTTCATCTAACAAAGCATGTATAGCCGAAATAAACAAATGAAATGGCAAATCAAGAATTTCGGCCCTTTGGATCAGCAACAAACTTGTAGCTAATCAAATGTATAGTTATTTGGTAATACCCTTTCATGATGTACATAATTATATTGCAACCTGGATCAAAATAAGCCCAAGGAGGGTAACCAATCATACCCGAGGATGAGTTCCATGGCATAGGAATCAATGGCATGTTTGATGAATATGGATGATGTGCTAACCGAAGATTTTGACGGGGTGATGGAAACCGTTGGCTGAATTGTTTACTGATTTCATTCTTCTGCTTCTTCACTTGTGATGTACTTGTTGCAATAGAATCTTGCACATCATTTTTGTTTTGATTGCCATCCTTGGGAAACCATGCCATGTTCTTCTTTCCCAATTCTTGTGCACTAAGTTTTTGCAACTTCTTCTTTTGCCAATACGATAAGCCGAGTGGGTGCCTCGACTATGATTTCGTTTGAACTAATGACAATTCTTGTTTTACCCTGTGCACTTTCAACTTCTTCCCTTCAAACTTGGCACTTAACTAACTTGCCTTGGTGCCTTTTGTAGCCAATGTCAACACTTTAATTGGCTCTTTTTTATTTAAGATCTCTACTGAAGTGGCACTCTTATGACCATCTCTTTTGACACGGTAGACTTGCTCAACCACCTCCTTATTCTTCCTTGTGCTCTGGACCGATTCTTTTTTATTCAAACGGTCTTGAACATATGACAGCTCAATGAACGTTGGTCTTCTTGGAGCTGCATAATACTGGTGATATGGTTTATAATAATATGGAAAATGTGCCCTTGTATCATACCTGCCATATGATGGATATGAATGTACATGAGCATAGGAAGGCACCCACGACATTGGTATCAGCGGCCGAAAATAAGGATATGCATATGTTGCATTCAAATTCTCTTCTTGACAATACCGATCCTTGGATTTGCGCCTAGGTGGTTGTGACATCCCAAGTGATGTCCCTACCTTATTTGGCATGTAACCCCATGTATGAACCTTGTGTCTTGAGATATGTATGACTTGCACTTTGTCCCATATGTTGAATGGCATTCATGCATCATATCATCATGCATCATTCTTTCATCTTGTCATGCTTACCTTCTTGTGTTTTGATTTGGTGTGATGGTTGTGAGTGTGCCTTGTGTGGGTTTGGTATTTGAGAGTGGTGGAGTCATGTGTGCAACCTCTTTCTTCCCCTCTCTTCTCTCTTTCAAACACCATCTTCCATCTTCCCCATCTCTCCCTCTTAATTTAATGATCAGATTTAACTTGCTGTTTTCTTTGTTTAAAAATGTTCAAAAGGAGGCCCTAATATTCTTATGAATTATGAGAGTGGTGCTTTTGTTAGTTGGAGGTGTTTGGATTTTGTATCCTATTTTAATAGGAGCTGCCTCTTTTTTAAAATATTAAAAAAAATAACCTGTTCATAAATCAACCAAATAATTTTATTAAAATGAGCACATTATTTCCTCTGCAAAAGTATTATTTATTTTCACTAAAAACCTTGGTATTTCTCTGTGGTTTTTCTTGAGTGGTGCTGTTTTAATATATTCAGAAATCTTTTATTTGTAGAGAGAGAGCAGTGTGAGGGGCACTGGCCTTCCGGCCCAAGGGAGCCTCTGACTCGGCCCAGCCACAGTAGGACGGCAACCTGCCTTGTTCCTTCCTCCTCCGTCAGGCATTGCGTGAGTGAGCAGAGTGCAGAGAGAAGAGAGCGACGTCGTCGTCGCCGTTAGCTCCAACGTCAAGGCCGGGCCCTATATAAGCGCGCATCCCTAGGGTTCTCCTGTTCCCGTCGCTGCCACCGCTTTCCCCTTGTTCCTCCTCCTCTTTCCCCTCTGTTCTTCTTCCTTCCCGATTCAGTGAGGTGAGGTTCAGAGAGGTGGGGGTCGAAGTGCTCGTCGCCGGCCTCCCTCCGGTGGAGCCTCGCCGCCTTCAAGATGGTCTGCGGCGAGCCGGAGCCCTCCGCGTCCCATTCCTAGTGCTAGGAGGAGAGGAGCTCCTCCTCTGCGGTGTCGCGTCGCTGTCGTGTGAGCGCCCCTGCTTCCCCTCCGTCGCCGCCGCGTCCCCGAGCGTCTTCTTCCCCTTCTTCCCCTTCGTCTTGCCGTGTCCGCGTCCCCAAGCCTCCAGAGAAGCCCTCGGTGAGTGCCTCATCCTCCTTGTTCCCTCTCCTCGCTGTAGCTCGTAGCGTAGTCGCCGTGGTGCTTGTCGCCGCCGGCCGGAAAGGCTCAGCCTTGGGCTTGCCTCCTTCCTCCTCATCGCAAGGCATGTAGGGGAATGGAATCCCCGTAGATCCCCACATCGATTCCACCCGTTCTCGTCGCCAGAGATGCCCTGTGCCGCCATGTAGTGTCGCTGCCATTGTCTGTTGCGGTAGTGCTCTACTTGGTTCAGTTTCGTCAATTAGCTCCTGCACGCGTGTGTATTAGAGAGCAGAGGATCCCCCTCTATTAACAACAAGCGACGTAGCGCAGTCGTAGCGCCCTGTGTGGTGAGACCAAGGGGTCGTGGGTTCGATCCCAGCCTCCCCCATTTTTGCCGTTTTCCTTTTTTTTCTTTCTTTCTTCCTTCTCTTTTGTTTTCTTTTTTTGCAACATGTGCATGTGTATTTATGAGTGTTTTGGGCCAGGATATAATACTTGTGATGTATATATGTGATGTAGGTGCATGTGCATGTTTGTAAGTGTGTGTATGGTGTTATGAGAGTGTGTGTTTATGTGCATGTGTATGCATACACTATGTATGGATACATATGTGCATGTTCTTGTGTTTGTGTGTGTGCTTAGGCATACACACATGTGAGCATGGGTGTGAGTGTGTAGGTTGTGTGGTGGTAAGTGTGTGTGTGTATGTACATTATACATACACATACTTGTGTGAGTGTGCATCTACACTAGGTGTGGTTGTGTGGATTGCTATGTGGAGTGCATGGTCATGTGTAGAGAATGTTGTGAAGACTAGTGTAGTGAGAGCAAGTGACAAGTAGCTCCATGTGTAGGTTTCTCTTATGTGCATGAGCATAGTTTATCTTCTAGCTAGTTTCATCCTTGCAATTGATGCTATGCCATGATATCTTGTTCCTAGGATGTTATTTTACCATTTCCAACAAGCACCAATAGAGTACATGTCATTTTGGGCCTTTTCCATAAGTTTGCACATGTGTCATAAGTCACTCATGACTTATAGGGGTCAATTTTGACTTAGCTTTACTCCCTCTTGTTCCAAACAAGCATATGTGTATGAGTAACCATTTTGGGGTAGAATCAACCCATGAATGCACCTGTGAAGTCAGATTTGACTTTGGGGCAACTTGATAAAACTGCATTTTTATGCTGTGATGCCCTTTTGTCTTTTATTTATGATTTAATCTATGCATGCATTTAAGTTCTTGCCAACATGAGTTTGTTAGTTAAAGTTGCTGGGAATGTCCCAGTATTTTTGTTATTTACGATAAGTCACCAGATAAGTAAGAACCATGCTGTTTATTAAGCAACTTTCTGTTTCTGTCCAGCTTGCTTAAAAATGTCTCAAGTCTGGGAGATCTGTTGTTCTTGTTTTGCCATGAAGAGTGGGTTGTATCTGGTGATGTAGTTGGAATTTGCCCATGCTCAATGTTAGTTATTTGTAGTAGATATGGTCATATACCATCCTGTTAATTTTGATGCCAATAGGAGCTCTCTATCATATTTAACCATTGCTGTCAACTTGCTACATTATTAACCCAGATTCCAGAAAAACTGGAATTTTCACTAAGTCCCTGAAAAACTGTTTCATCATGTCAACTTGTTTGCTTCATGCATATTGATGTGTGCCTCTTTTGCTGTTTGCATAGTTGGATAAGTTGATGTGGGTGTTGAGTAGATTCTATCAATGTATTGTTTGTGGCTTTAGGATTCGTGTAGCTCTAGCTGTGAGCTTTTCAAATTGCTATGTTACTGTTTTGTGGCAGATTGGGTGTTATTTTGTTTTGTGAGTTGTGGGAGTTATACTCCATGGAATTGATTGATTCTTGAGCCTAACGTGATTGATTTTTCAATACCTATCCAGTGCCTACCTTGGATTGCCAAGAATTAGCCCAGGTATTTGGTGGTCTTGTGTTTTGCCTCCGTACCTTGTCGTGAGCGTATCTCGAGAACCGTAGCTCCATTTCTTGCGATCCTTATATGCATTTATATAGATTTTGCATGATGCATCCATATTTGCCATGTTCATGCATGTATAAATAACTCAACATGAGGTTTTGTCCAGATTCATTAATATACCAACTTTGCACGTGAAACTTGACTAGTTTAGGATTGCCATGTTAAATTCTTCATAAAATGAATCATGCATCATCTTGGTTGTGCATTGCACCTTGGTTGGATATTTGTTTGCTGTTTCTCTTGGGTAGACGCGAGTGTCGATACTGAGTTCGAGGACCCCGGAGAATACCACTACGAGGATCCCGCTACTTGTTCCGCTGAAGAACCAACAGGCAAGATGATCGTACTCGGATCCCGATACTATTTTTTGCTTGCTAGTTTCTTGTTATTATCATTACAATTGCGCTACCTACCACATGATGTCAGCCCCCATGTTGCCATGATAGCCTCTAACCTCCACCTCCTAGCAAACCTTTGATTGGCTAAGTTACCACTTCTCAACCCCTCTTATAACACTTTAGTTGCAGGTGCAGGTTGTTCCATGTGATAACATGGATTTGGATATCACAATATTCTGTTATTTAATTTAATGCACATATATATCTTGGTATTGGTGGAAGGCTTGGCCTTTTGCTAAGTGATTTGTTCCGCTATTACCGCCATTAGTTCCTTGTTACCGGTGTTATGTTTCCCATACTTTGCGCTCCTAACATGCTCGGGGTTGCTATGGGGACCCCCTTGTTTATTCGGTCGAGATTAAAACTTGTCTGGCAAGACCCAACATTGGTACTACATTTTCTTAACAACTTAATAAGTTGCATAGGGTCTTGCAAACCCATGGATAATTTAATCAACCCCCGGGCCAATGCTCCTCATGAGTGTTGGTCCAAACTAGAGCATTGTGCGGGGCCAACCTACGGCAACTTGGGAGATTTCTATTAGGCCTTTGTACGCGTTGCTTATCTGTCATGTCCTGAGAACGAGATACGCGGCTCTTATCGGGTTCGTCGACACGTCGGGTGGTCTTGTTGTATTTGTTTTACCTTTATCGAATGTCTTGCGTGTGGAGTCCGACTTTCTTTGGGTTTACTCGAGGTGTTGGAGTTCCTTTGGAATTAACTATGATGATCGCGAGATCCGTGGTCGAGGAATTCCCACGGAGTGTGGTTATTTGTGATGGACTAGTTGGAGCACCCCTGCAGGGTTAAATCTTTCGGAAAGCCATACCCGCGGTTATGTGGCAACTTGGATATTTGTTTAACACCCGGTTCTAGCAAACTTAAAGTAAACTCTAATTAAAATACACCAAATGTGTGAGTAACTGTGATTGTCTCTGCTCGTGAACATGATCCGAGAGAGAACACGGTGGGGTTATGATTGACGTAAGCAGGTGTTCAAGATCTCATAGAGATTATGCTAGATTCGATCGCTTAATGTAGGACACTCACATTTACATTCTTGTTGCGTAATATAGCCACCATATAATGCTTAGTGCTGCTGCAAACTTAACATCACCCCTTCCAACCTAAAGCTTAAATAGTCTTGGTACCCGGGCACATGATAGCTTAGTCCTCTGTGGCTCACAGTTTACTACAACAACTCCAAGTACAGGTACAGATGAGCAGATGCAAGATGATCTTGTCCAGTTCCAATGGGAGTATGATGAAGAAAGAGGCCGTATGTATGTGACGTATCCGGATGAGTGAGGACCTGGTCGTGATCTTTGGGATAGCTTGATAGTATCATTTGCAACTTCTTTTATCGTTTGATTTCGTCCGTAGTCGGACCCTGTGTTCAACTTGATGTTATGATTTGAGTGACATTGTAAGTTTGAATGTGGCGAGTGTAGGCCAACTTGTATACTCTTCTCATTAAGTATTGTATGTTGTGATGATACTATTCTTGCTAACGGCAAGATGCGCATCTATCCCTTGCGAGGCCCTCGTGCCTTAAATGGATAGGCGCGCATCTTGGGCATGACAAGTTGGTATCAGAGCCATACGACCATAGGAGCCTTTACTTGTTCGAACTTGGCCGAGTCGAGTCTAGTTAAAAAAAACTATTTTGAGTCTAGTTATATCGGAGAGTAGGATTCTTTTTACTCCTCTTCTATGCTCTAGTGAGGCATCCGACTTAGAAATTTTGATTCTACTCCTCCTCTTGCTCAAAAAAATTTTAGGTTCACGCGGGTATTTTGGAGTCTATATGATGCCGATGTGACAGGGTTCTGTCTTGGTGCCTCCTGTCTGAGTTGATCTCTTCCGGGGAGTCATGCTCCAGGGAATGTTGGCACATCATTATCATTCAGCTTCCTTGATATCTCAGGACGGAGAATGTTCGAAATTACTTCAATACTTATCATGGTGAGATATGGTCAGAGTCACCCAGTACTGGGGAGGCGTCTGGGGTACCACCATGGTTTAGTATCGTTGTGAGTTTGAGGATTCGAGTTTAGACGAGTTTGCGAAATTTCTTGAATTATGGTGTGAAAGGTTGCGGATGCAGTTGCAGCTGATTACCTAGGGTAGGTTCCTGATTCCGCAACCCAAATCGCATAAACAAGAAAGTTTTTGGAAGTTCATAGGTGGGGAATCTTGTAGTCATCTAGGATCATCTTCTCCAGATGTATTGGGCATGTACATTTGTTCTGAGCGTTTAGCTCAATACTTTTGGTGTTATTGCAAGTGGCTTATTATATCGATGATGTTATCATGATCCGAAGAAGCATTCTTACTAATTTGTCAGCAGGAAGGCTATGTTGTTATTGTTCAATTCTTTCAAGCATTTGATTCATCTTTGTTTCATCTTATCAATGAGGTGCTGATGTGTTTTATCCATCTTCAAGATGGCTCCACCAACTCGCAACAATCCGGGTCGTGGTGAGGAGCAGGCTGATGTTCTACCACCACCCCCGCCACCGCATCCTCCGCCTCCTCCTCCAGAAGCTTCGCAAGCTGTGATGGTCACGACCAATGCAAACACTCAGATGTTGCTCAGGCTGTTGCAAGAAAGGGAGTAGGGTCAACAAGGTTTTCAAGGGAATTTCCAGAATCAGCCTCAGTTTGCAACGCTCAATCAGTTCCTTGCCAACCTGCCCAAGTCTTTCACCTGTTGTGATCAGCCGTTTGACGCTGATGATTGGCTTCATGATATGAGTAAGAATTTCGAGTGTAGCAATGTTAGGGCAGAGGACTTTGTCAGATTTGTATCATTCCAGCTCAAGGGTCAAGCAGCTGATTGGTGGCAGCAGTATAAGGATTCCAGGGGCGATCGTGTTGTTACTTGGGACGATATCCGTCATGACTTCAGCGCTCATTACATTCCGACAAGCTTTGTCGAGGAGATGCGTGAGAAGTTCAGGCACCTGAAGCAGGGAACCAAGTCAGTCTACCAGTACAACATCGAGTTCCAGAATCTAGCTCGTTATGCCAAGAAAGATGTTCCAGATGATAAGGCTATGATCTATCAGTTCAGAGGTGGTCTCAAGGATGAGCTTCTGCCAGACCTTGTTCTTCAAGAGCCTCGTGAGTTTTATCAGTTCTATAACATGGCTTTCAAGGTTGAAGCAGCTCAGCTCAAGTTAGAGAACTCTAAGAAGCGTTCCAGGGATTCATATTCTTCTTCCAGCTCTTAGATGGTTCCCAAGCAGCAGAAGTATTGGGCACCAAATCCTCTTCCATTTCATCCTCCTCAGCAGCAGAAGCAGTTTGGTGGTCGTGGCTCTTCCCACCCACCCAACCCAGGGTTCCAGCAGAAGAACCAGGCGTCCAAGGCTGTTCTTGTTCCTCCTCCAGGCAATGTTTGTCCGCTTTCTGAGGTGACTTGTCACAAGTGTGGCCAGAAGGGTCACTATGCAAACAAGTGCAACCAGCGGTGTCTTCCACCTCCTCCTCCTGTCAAGCCTCCAGGCAATGCTATGGTGAAGCATAATCCCAAGACCGCAAGAGTGAATATGGTGAATGCAGCTAAAGTAGAGCAGCTCAATGATGTGATTATGGGTAATCTCCCAGTTAATGATTTCCCTGCAAAAGTATTGTTTGATTCTGGTGCATCGCATTCTTTCATGTCTAAAGCATTCTTCGTCAAGCATGATTTTGATTCCGACTATTTGAGTAAGGCTTTGCATGTTGTTTCACGCGGCATTCTCATGAGCGCTAACAAGGTGGTCCGGATGTTTCTATCAAGATGGGCAATTATTCTTTTCTGGCTTCGCCAATTGTTGTCAGGAATTAGGATATTGATCTCATTTTAGGCATGGACATCTTGGCTATGAATAAGGCTCATATTGATTCCAAAGCAAAAGAAGTCAAGTTGACTCATCCTTCAGAAGACGTGATTATTTTCGCGGCTCGCGATGACACAATCCGTCTCTTTGCTCCTAACGAGAAGGGTGAAATGTCGGCGATTTCTCAAATTCCGGTGGTTTGTGAGTATGAAGATGTATTTCCAGAACAATTGCCAGGAATGCCTCCACAGCGGCCAGTCGAGTTCATGATTGATCTCGAGCCCGAAACTGAACCGGTCTGCAAGTGCCCGTATAAACTTGGCCCCGAAGAGCTGAAAGAGTTGAAGAAGCAGCTAGATGAGCAAGAACGTCTGGGTCTGATCAGACCAAGCTCTTCTCCGTGGGGGTGTGGAGTTTTGTTTGTCAAAAAGAAGGATGGCACGGATCGTCTTTGTGTGGACTACCGGCCATTGAACAAGAAGACAATCAGAAACAAGTATCCACTCCCTAACATCAATGAGTTGTTTGAACAACTGAAAGGTGCCAAGGTTTTCTCCAAGTTGGATCTTCGAATGAGTTATCATCAGATTCGCATTCGCGAAGAAGACATTCCCAAGACCGCTTTCAGGACGAGTTTTGGCTCATATGAGTACACCGTTATGTCGTTTGGTCTTGCGAATGCTCCTCCAACCTTCTCAAGAATGATGAATTTCATCTTCTCTCCCTTCAAGAATGAGTTTGTCTTGGTCTATCTCGATGATATTCTGGTGTTCCCGAAGACAGAAGAAGATCATGCAGAGCATCTCTGCCTTGTGCTTGACAAGTTAAGGGAACATTGGTTCTATGCCAAGTTTTCCAAATGTGAGTTCTGGCTCAATGAAGTGGTGTACCTCGGGCATGTCATCTCTGCTGAGGGAATTAAAGTGCACCTTGAGAAAGTTGAAGCAATATTGAAATGGGAACCTCCTCAGAACGTCAAGCAGCTTCGGAGTTTCCTTGGGCTTGCTAGCTATTGCAGAAGGTTCGTGGAGAACTTCCCTCAAATTGCCAAGCCTCTTTCCAATCTCCTCCAGAAGAGTGTCAAGTATGTTTGGTCTCCTGAGTGTGATGTAGCGTTCAATATGCTCAAGCAGAGACTGACTTCAGCTCCAGTTCTTGTTCCTCCTGAGCAGTCCAAGCCTTTCCAAGTTTTCTGTGATGCTTCTTGTTGGAAATATGCCCTAGAGGCAATATATAAAGTGTTTATTATTATATTTCCTTGTTCATGATAATCGTTTATTATCCATGCTATAATTGCATTGATTGGAAACACATTGCATGTGTGGGTAAATAGACAACACTGTGTCCCTAGTATTCCTCTAGTGAACTAGCTCGTTGATCAAAGATGGTCAGGGTTTCCTAGCCATTGACATGTGATGTCATTTGATAACGGGATCACATCATTAGGAGAATCATGTGATGGACAAGACCCAAACTACAAACGTAGCATATGATTGTGTCAGTTTATTGCTATTGTTTTCTGCATGTCCATGTATATGTTCCTATGACCATGAGATCATGCAACTCATGGATATCGTAGGAGTGCCTTGTGTGTATCAAATGTCGCAACGTAACTGGGTGACTATAAAGGTGCTCTACAGGTATTTCCGATGATGTCTGTTGAGTTGGCATGGATCGAGACTGGGATTTGTTACTCCGTGTGACAGAGAGGTATGTCGGGGCCCACTCAGTAATGCAACATCACAATAAGCTTCACAAGCAATGTGACTAATTGTCAGTTGCGGGATCTTGTATTACGGAATGATTAAAGAGACTTGCCGGTAACGAGATTGAACTAGGTATGGAGATACCGATGATCGAATATCGGGCAAGTAACATACCGAAGAACAAAGGGAACGTTATACGGGATTAACTGAATCCTTGACATAGAGGTTCGACCGATAGATCTTCATAGAATATGTAGGAACCAATGTGGACGTCCAGGTCCCACCATTGGTTATTGTCCGTAGAGGTGTCTCGGTCATGTCTACATAGTTCTCGAACCAGCAGGGTCTGCACACTTAAGGTTTGGTGACGTTTCGGTAGTATAGAGTTATGTATGGTGGTGACCGAATGATTTTTGGAGTCTCGGATACGATCCCGAACATGCTGAGGATCTCCGAAAGAGTCTGGAGATAAAGAATTATATATGTGATAATAGTGTTTTGATCTCTGGAATAGTTCCGGAATTAACCGGAAGGGGTTCCGGATGTTTACTGAAGTGTTCGGGTACAACAACACTTTATATGGACCAATGGGGTAAAACTCACAAGATATTGGAAAGGGAAAAAGGAAGTTTTGCTATTGCTTTAAGCAGTAAGGCAGTACTACCGCTTGTGAAGCGGTACTACCGCTCGTGAAGCGGTACTACCGCTTGTGCGCGGGACTGCAGGGATCAGAGTTGGACTCTTTTCTTGCGGGCCAAACCGACGTTGTGCGGGCAAAATCGACCTTGTAGAGGTTTTTGCTCCAAGTTTAGACCCCAGGGCTCAACATATAAATAGAGGGGTAGGGCTAGCACATGGGACACAACTTACGGCCACGTGCTACCCGTTCCACCGGTGCTCCTCTAGATCGGTTTTCTGCAGCGCTTAGGCGAAGCCCTGCCGGAATTGCTTCACCACCACCATCACCGGAGTGCCTTCACGCTGCCGGTGAACTCCCTCTCCTCTCCACCTCCTCTTGCTGGATCAAGATGGTGGAGATCGTCATCAAGCTGCACGTGTGCTGAACGCGGGGGTGCCATCCGTTCGGTACTAGATCGGAAGGATCGTGATCAAGGCCACAGGACGTTCGTGATCGGATCGCGGGACGGATCATGACGAGATCGCGGGACGGTTCGTGATTGATTCGCGGGACGGTTCATGATTAGATCGTGGGACGCTCGGCGATTTGGATCGCGAAGAAGTACGACTACACCAACCGCGTTTCTTAACGCTTCCCGCTTAGCGATCTACAAGCGTACGTAGATCTACTCTCCCTCTCGTAGATGCTCATCACCATGGAATAGTGATTGCAGACGCGCTCAGCCATAAGGCGTACTGCAATAGTCTGATCTTGAAGCCTCTTCAACCCAAGCTTTGTGAAGCCTTTTGCAAGCTCAACCTTCAAATGATTCTGCAAGGATTTCTTGCAAATCTCCAAGTCTCTCTGACTCTGGAAGATCAGGTTCGCCAAGCTCAGCTTCTTGATGCTATGGTGAAGAAAGTGAAGAAAGGTGTGGCTAAGAGAATTCCTAAGTATAAGTGCTTTCGTGTCGATGACAAAGATACCTTGTTCTTTGAGGACCGTCTTGTGGTTCCAAAAGGTGATCTCAGAAAGGTTATCATGGATGAAGCATTCTCTTCTATCCATTCATCTAGGCAGTTCCAAGATGTATCAAGATCTCAAGCAAACCTTTTGTGGACTCGCATGAAACGTGAAATTGCTCAGTTCGTGAACGAGTGTGATATTTGTCGCAGAGTGAAGGCAGAGCATCAACGTCCAGCAGGTCTTCTTCAGCCTTTGCCTATCCCAGAGTGGACATTCGATCATGTGGAGAAGGATTTCGTAACTCGGTTTCCCAAGTCCAAGAGAGGCAACGATGCCATCTTTGTGGTCATCGACAAGCTGTCAAAAGTTGCTCATTTCCTGCCAGTCAATGAATCTATCTCGGCAACTCAGCTTGCAGAGTTGTATACATCAAGGATATTGTCTTTGCATGGTATTCCTCAGATCATCTCTTCTGACCGTGGAAGTCTCTTCACTAACATGTTTTGGGAGTCCTTCCAGACTACTATGGGTACCAAGATACGTTTCAGCACGTCGTTCCATCTGCAGACAAGTGGTCAAGTGGAGAGAGTCAATCAAATTCTTGAAGATATGCTCAGAGCCTGTGTGATATCGTTCGGCATGAAGTGGGAAGACTGTCTTCCATATGCTGAATTCTCATACAACAATAGCTTCCAAGCTAGTTCAGGGAAGGCCCCGTTCGAGATTCTCTGCGGCAGAAAGTGTCGTACCCCGCTTAACTAGTCTAAAACCGGTGAGCGTCAGATATTGGGCAATGACATGATCACTGAAGCAGAAGAAATGTGCCATGTCATTCGTGAGAACCTCAAAGCAGCTCAGTCCCGTCAGAAGAGCTATTATGATAGCAAACATCGGGATGTTTCCTTCCAAGTGGGTGATTTTTCCTATCTCAAAGTTTCTCCCATGAGAGGCACGCAGCGATTTGGAATAAAAGGGAAGTTGGCTCCTCGTTTTGTTGGTACTTTCAAAGTTGTTGACAAGAGAGGTGGTCTTGCATATCGACTTGAGCTTCCTCCAAATATTGCGAACGTGCACGATGTCTTCCATGTTTCTCATCTCCGGAAATGCTTCAAGACTCCTGAGCGAACCATTGACCTCCAAGACATCGATCTTCAAGCAGATCTTTCTTATCGTGAGCACCCAGTTGCAATTCTTGAAGAAACTGAGTGTAAGACTCGCAACAAGTCTATCAAGTTCCTCAAGGTGAAGTGGTCTCATCATTCCGACAAAGAAGCTACTTGGGAACACGAGGACCTGCTCCGTTCCGAATTTCTGGACTTCATTCGTTCCTAGATCTCGGGTCGAGATCCTCTTGTAGTGTGGGAGAGTTGTGACATCCCAAGTGATGTCCCTACCTTATTTGGCATGTAACGCCATGTATGAACCTTGTGTCATGAGATATGTATGGTTTGCACTTTGTCCCATATGTTGAATGGCATTCATGCATCATATCATATTGCATCATTCTTTCATCTTGTCATGCTTACCTTCTTGTGTTTTGATTTGGTGTGATGCTTGTGAGTGTGCCTTGTGTGGATTTGGTATTTGAGAGTGGTGGAGTCATGTGTGCAACCTGTTTCTTCCCCTCTCTTCTCTGTTTCAAACACCACCTTCCATCTTCCCCATCTCTCCCTATTAATTTAATGATCAGATTTAACTTGATGTTTTGTTTGTTTTAAAATGTTCAAAAGGTGGCCCTAATATTCTTATGAATTATGAGAGTGGTGCTTTTGTTAGTTGGAGGTGTTTGGGTTTTGTATCCTATTTTAACAGGAGCTGCCTCTTTTTTAAATATTAAAAAATAATAACTTGTTCATAAATCAACCTAATAATTTTATTAAAATGAGCACATTATTTCCTCTACAAAAGTATTATTTATTTTCACTAAAACCCCTGGTATTTCTCTGTGGTTTTTCTTGAGTGGTGTTGTTTTAATATATTCAGAAATATTTTATTTGGAGAGAGAGAGCAGTGTGGGGGGCACTGGGCTTCCGGCCCAAGGGAGCCTTTGGCTCGGTCGAGCCGCAACAGGACAGCAACCTGCCCCATTCCTTCCTCCTCCGTCAGGCATCGCATGAGTGAGCAGAGTGCAGAGAGAAGAGAGCGCCTTTGCCGTCGCCGTTAGCTCCAACGTCGAAGCCGACACCTATATAAGCGTGCATCCCTAGGGTCCTCCTATTCTCGGCACCGCCGCCGCTTTCCCTTTCTTCCTCCACGTCTTTCCCCTCCATTCTTCTTCCTTCGCGATTCAGTGAGGTGAGGTTTAGAGAGGTGGGGGTCGAAGGGCTCGTCGCCGGCCTCCCTCTGGTGGAGCCCCGCCGCCTTCAAGATGGTCCGTGGCGAGCCGCAGCCGTCCGCGTCCTGTTCCTGGTGCTAGGAGGAGAGGAGCTCCTCCTCTGTGGTGTCGCGTCGCCATTGTACGAGCGCCCCTGCTTCTCATTCGTTGCTGCCACGTCCCCAAGAGTCTTCTTCCCCTTCTTCCCCTTCGTCTCGCCGCGTCCGCGTCCCCAAGCCTCCGGAGAAGCCCTCGGTGAGCGCCTCGTCCTCGCTGTCCCCTCTCCTCGCCATAGCTCATAGCGTAGTCGCCGTGGTGCTCGTCGCCGCCGGCCGGAAAGGCTCAGCCTTGGGCTTGCCTCCTTCCTCCTCGTTGCAAGGCAAGTAGGGGAATGGAATCCCCGTAGATCCCCGCATCGATTCCTTCCGTTCTCGTCGCCGGAGATGCCCTATGCCGCCGTGTAGTGTCACCGCCGTTGTCTGTCGCCGTAGTGCTCTACTTGGTTCAGTTTCCTCTGTTAGCTCCTGCGCGTGTGTGTTAGAGAGCAGAGAATCCCCCTCTATTAACAACAGGCGCCGTAGCGCAGTCGTAGCGCCCTGTGTGGTGAGACCAAGGGGTCGTGGGTTCGATCCCAGCCTCCCCCATTTTTGTTGTTTTCCTTTTTTTTCCTTCTCTTTTGTTTTCTTTTATTTGCAACATGTGCATGTGTATTTATGGGTGTTTTGGGCCAGGATATAATACTTGTGTTGTATATATGTGATGTAGGTGCATTTGCATGTTTGTAAGTGTGTGTGGTGTTATGAGAGTGTGTGTGGATGTGCATGTGTATGCATACACTATGTATGGATACATATGTGCATGTGCTTGTGTGTGTGTGTGTGCTTAGGCATACACATGTGAGCATGGGTGTGAGTGTGTAGGTTGTGTGATGGTAAGCGTGTGTGTGTATGTACGTTATACATACACATACTTATATGTGTGCATCTACACTAGCTGTGGTTGTGTGGATTGCTATGTGGAGTGCATGGTCATGTGTAGAGAATGATGTGAAGAGTGGTGTAGTGAGAGCAAGTGACAAGTAGCTCCATGTGTAGGTTTCTCTTATGTGCATGAGCATAGTTTATCTTCTAGCTAGTTTCATCCTTGCAATTGATGCTATGCCATGATATCTTGTTCCTAGGATGTTATTTTACCATTTCCAACAAGCATCAATAGAGTACATGTCATTTTTGGCCTTTTCCATAAGTTTGCACATGTGTCATAAGTCACTCATGAGTTACAGGGGTCAATTTCGAATTAGTTTTACTCCCTCTTGTTCCAAACAAGTATATGGGTATGAGTAATGATTTTGGGGTAAAATCAACCCATGAATGCACCTGTGAGGCCATATTTGACTTTGGGGCAACTTGATAAAACTGCATTTTTATGCTGTGATGCCCTTTTGTCTTTTATTTATGATTTAATCTATGCATGCATTTAAGTTCTTGCCAACATGAGTTTGTTAGTTAAAGTTGCTGGGAATGTCCCAGTAGTTTTGTTATTTATGGTAAGTCACCAGATAAGTGAGAACCATGCTGTTTAGTAAGCAACTTTATGTTTCTGTCCAGCTTGCTTAAAAATGTCAAGTCTGGGAGATCTGCTGTTATTGTTTTGCCATGAAGAGTGGGTTGTATCTGGTGATGTAGTTGGAATTTGCCCATTCTCAGTGTTAGTTATTTCTAGTAGATATGGTCATCTACCATCCTATTAATTTTGATGCCAATTGGAGCTCTCTAGCATATTTATCCATTGCTGTAAACTTTCTACTTTATTAACCCAGATTCCAGAAAAACAAGAATTTTCACAAAGTGCCTGAAACTGTTTCATCATGTCAACTTGTTTGCTTCATGAATATTGATGTGTGCCTATTTTGCTGTTTGCATAGTTGGATAAGTTGATGTGGGTGTTTAGTAGATTCTGTCAATGTCTTGTTTGTGGCTGTAGGATTCCTGTAGCTCTAGTGGTGAGCTTTTCAAATTGCTATGTTGCTGTTTTGTGGCAGATTGGGTGTTATTTTGTTTTGTGAGTTGTGAGAGTTATACTCCATGGAATTGATTGATTCTTGAGCCTACTGTAATTGGTTTTTTAACACCTATCCAGTGGCTACCTTGGAATGAAAAGAATTAGCCTAGGTATTTGGTTGTCTTGTATTTTGCCTCTGTACCTTGTCATGAGCGTAGCTCGAGAACCGTAGCTCCGTTTTTTGCGATCCTTATATGAATTTCTATAGATTTTGCATGATGCATCCATATTTGCCATGTTAATGCAAGTATAAATAACTCAACTTGACTAGTTTAGGATTGCCATGTTAAATTCTTCATAAAATGAATCATGCATCATCTTGGTTGTGCATTGCACCTTGGTTGGTTATTTGTTTGCTGTTTCTCTTGGGTAGACGCGAGTGTCGATATTGAGTTCGAGGACCTCGAAGAGTACCACTACGAGGATCCCGCTACTTGTTCCGCTGAAGAACCAACAGGTAAGATGATTGTACTCTGATCCCGATACTATTTTTGCTTGCTAGTTTCTCGCTCTTATCGTAACAATTGTGCTACCTACCACATGATATCAGCCCCCATGTTGCCATGACAGCCTCTAACCTCCACCTCCTAGCAAACCTTTGATTGGCTAAGTTACCGCTGCTCAGCCCCTTTTATAGCATTTTAGTTGCAGGTGCAGGTTGTTCCATGTGATAACATGGATTTGGATATCATAATATTCTGTCATTTAATTTAATGCACATATATATCTTCGTATTGGTGGAAGGCTTGGCCTTTTTGCTAAGTGATTTGTTCCGCTATTACCGCCATTAGTTCCTTGTTACCGGTGTTATGTTTCCCATACTTTGCGCTCCTAACATGCTCGGGGTTGCTATGGGGACCCCCTTGTTTATTCGGTCGAGATTAAAACTTGTCTGGAAAGACCCAACATTGGTACTACATTTCCTTAACAACTTAATAAATTCCATAGGGTCTTGCAAACCCGTGGATAATTTAATCAACCCCTGGGCTAGTGCTCCTCATGAGTGTTGGTCCAAACTAGAGCACTGCGCGGAGCCAACCCAGGGCAACTTGGGAGATTTCTACCAGGCCTCCGTACGCGTCGCTTATCCGTCGTGTCCTGAGAACGAGATACATGGCTCTTATCGGGTTCGTCGATACGTCGGGTGGTCTTGCTGGATTTGTTTTACGTTTATCGAATGTCTTGCGTGTGGAGTCCGACTTTCTTCAGGTTTACTCGAGGTGTTGGAATTCCTTTGGAATTACCTATGATGATCGCGAGATCCATGGTCAAGGAATTCCCATGGAGTGTGGTTATTTGTGATGGACTAGTTGGAGCACCCCTGCAGGGTTAAATCTTTCGGGAAGCCGTGCCCACGGTTATGTGGCAACTTGGATATTTGTTTAACACCCGGTTCTAGAAAAATTGACATAAACTCTAATTAAAATGCACCAATTGTGTGAGTAACTGTGATTGTCTCTGCTCGTGAACTTGATCCGAGAGAGGACACGGTGGGGTTATGATTGATGTAAGCAGGTGTTCAGGATCTCATAGAGATTATGATAGATTCGATCGCTTAACGTAGGACACTCACATTTACATTCTTTTTGCGTAAGATAGCCACCATTTAATGCTTAGTGCTGCTGCAAACTTAACATCACCCCTTCCACCTAAATCTGAAATAGTCTTGGTACCCGGGCACATGATAGTTGAGTCCTCTGTGTCTCACAGTTTACTACAACAACTCCAGGTACAGGTACAGATGAGCAGATGCAGGATGATCTTGCCCAGCTCCAATGGGAGTATGATGAAGAAAGAGGCCGTATGTACGTGACGTATCCGAATGAGTGAGGACCTAGTCGTGATCTTTGGGATAGCTTGATACTATCATTGGCAACTTCTTTTATCGTTTGATTTCGTCCATAGTCGGACCCTGTGTTCAACTTGATGTTATGATTTCAGTGACATTGTAAGTTAGCATGTGGCGAGTGTAAGCCAACTTGTATACTCTTCCCATTAAGTATTGTATGTTGTGATGATACTATTCTTGCTAATGGCAAGATGCGCATCTATCCCTTGCGAGGTCCTCGTGCCTTAAATGGATAGGTGCGCATCTTGGGCGTGACAGGGGTGATCTTGATCCTTTTGCATTAGTTGGTCGATAAGCACTATTCTCTTCACTCACCTTCTGATATTTTACAAATAGTTGCGCGAAAGTGACTTTCGGCTTTTTACCTTTGTGCTTACCTCGGCCTTTGTTTTCTTTGGTTGTGCTTGCACCGATCTTTGGATTTGCTTGCTGCCCCCTAGTCCTTAGAGTTGGCGTCCTCATTGTAGCTTCGACAAAATTCTTGCCCTCAAGATTATGTGCATTATGCTCTTCAAAAATTTCTCTTCTTGAAAGCTTGATCCCGTCACCTGCAGATTTTACCTTCTCTTTAAATGGATCGACTTGAAACAGTCGATGCATAAACTTTTTGCCATCCGGACCAATTGGAATGGACTGGTCATCTCTTGGTGTTTCAAAAAATTTCAATTGCCCTTTTTCAATGGCCGATTTAACTATTTGACAAAACATGTTGTAGTCCACAAAATTATGCTTGAACGAATCATGCAACCTACAATACATTCGTCCATGGATAGATGGATCGACATTGTGTTCAAGAATTCTAATATAATTATTTCTCAACAACAAATCAAAGATTTGATCACACATCTTAGAGTTGAAGGTATAATTGACATTCTCTAGCTGATCTTGTTGTGATAACGGCTTTGGAAGTAAGCAAACAAATGGTTCAGATTTTGCATCCCCCCAATCGGCCATGCATCCTATTTTGCACTCTATCTCCGATGTGTTTAAATAAGAAACTATAGTAGCACCGATTTTTCTCAAAATGTTTAAACCTTGGCTTTAAATTTCTGAAACAAAAATAGTTAGAACACACATGTCTTAACTGAGAACAAGTGTAAGCCAAGTAATAAATAAGAAAAGACACCCAATTAGATATGAAATTTAGATAAAGCAATGGGGAAAGCCTTGGCTGCAACAATAACTCACTATCGGTTTTTATAAATGGCACAATGGGTTGACCGATATGCTTAGTAATAATTTTATTGCTAACAAGTAAATTACCCTTCTTCATTGGTCTTTCAAAATTACTTATGAGTATTTTTCTAATAGATGCATCAATAATAAAGTTGTGACCAAATCTGAAAATAGGTAAATTACTTGCTAGACATACCTCTTCAAATATGTTGGGAGAGCATGATGGTGGTGTGACTTGAAGAATATCTTGCTCCGCCTTCGGATAGCTCCCCAACGCCTTGCCATCATCTTTTTCTTGATTTCGTGCATCATTAGTTTGAAGATCTTTGTTCACCAAACTTTGTTTGGCTACTTGTTCTTGTTCTTGTAGCTCGTCAATTTCTATGGCACAAAACTCATAGGGCAGAAAGTAGGTTCCATGAACTTCAGAAAAATCAAGTATGGGTGTTTTGCTATACTTTCCATGCCCATTCTCAATAGTGCTTGCCTCTTTAGATTTGATGGATTCAGAATATATACTACTTGATTTGGCTTTTTCAACCGAGGCACTTTCATGTTTCGAATTATCCTTCTTTTCGTTGATACTACCAATTGGCAATGCTTCTTTTACTTGAGCCAATTCTTTTTCTTTTTTTCCTGGCGATGAGCAGCAAAATTGGCTTTAAGCTTTTTCTCATTTCATCCCACTCCGGATATGATTGCCCCCCAATGTTATTAGACTCTTTCGGCAATGACACGTGGGTGTTGCCGAAACTTTGTAATTGTGTAGGGGGTGTATAATATGATGTAGTACTAGGTGAAGGCATATGCATTGTTGTAGAACCACATTTTTGCTCGCCAATTCTATAAATTGGCAAAGATTCATCTTCTTTCAAAACTATAGCTCTTATTATGTTAAACCAGGAACTAGCCCCTTATCATGTTCTTCAAGGCAAAGAGCACTAATCTTGATATTACGGGCTATATCCCTTTTTAATGCAGCCACTTCCCATTCTATAAGGGATTGCTCCACAATACTCTTAGACTCTTTCGGCAATGAGGCGTTGCCTAAATTATGCAATTGCATAGCGGATGCATTATATGCTACAATATTAGATGATGACATGTGCACTCTTGCAAAGTTTTCACTTATTCGGCTATGACCATGAAGGTGCGAAGTCGAATTTTGAGCATCACAGTTGTATACGGTGCCAAAAAATTACTAACATGATGTGTAGCATATGACGGTTGAGAGTAACTGGACGAATAACTAGCAGTAGCATGGCCAATTCTCCCATCCATCGGCTTGGTTGAACTAGTATATTTCAGATTAGTTGCTGATGAATAAAAGGGTGAAACAATTTCTTCCTTGGAATTGGAAATTCTAACATGAGGTGCGTCGAATTTATTAACCAAACTAACCATGTTGTTCATCGACATAACGATTTGTGGGGTTGCCGATGCATGAGAGTTGGGATATATATGATGCATGTTACTAGTATCATAAGAAGTTGAAGCATGTAAATTACTTTGAATCAGCCATTGCACATACTTAGATGTATGATTGAAAAACTAGGGCTGGATGATAGAGTATACTCGTTGAACAAGAGTAACACCATATGAATTATTTGCATCTACACAAGGGGATTGGGTATTCATATTACCTTTGTAGACTGCAAACCCTAGATGACGATCTCTTCATAGCAAGAACAGGCTGGAAACCGTTCAAAGCTTCGTTCCCCAGCAGAGTCGCCTAAAAGTGTGTTCGCACACGAACACGTCACCGTGTACCTTCAATTGTGAGGGTGATGCACCACAGCTCATGTAGAAGGACACCCGTCCGGAAGCGCGGTACGCAAGCAATCCGACGGGTGCTTTTGAGGACCCGAAACCCCACACGCCCGAGAGGGACCCCGTCAGTGCACGTGATGGCTATGGGCTGTGCTAGGTCGACCTGATCACCTCTAGGGCCTCGTGGATTGCTTCCCTCCAAGAGAAGAACGAACAAAGAATGAGGAAGAAGATACGAGGGTAGGAGATAGATGAACACGAAAAAGTAGTAGATGTGTTTGTTCGATTGTGTGTTGTTCAATCGGCCATCACCCCTTAGGTATATAAGAGGCGGCTGGACTTCCCGTGCAAGGAAAAGGCTTGGATTCACGTCCAAAACCCTAGTCAAATTCGGATGGTTTTCGTCCGAACTTTCCAAAATTAACCAAACTCGGATTTAGATAAGTCTGGGACAACAGTTCGGTATTTAGGCCCCATAGGCCACAAACGACCTCGGATGAAGATGAGCCCGAAAGCAAACTTGACCGTTTTGATGATACAAACAACTTTCGTGTTGGTAGTTTCTTGATTCGAGACCATCTACAGGACCGAATCGCTCGCGCAAAACAGGCTATTATTCGCGCTACCCATCAGACACCATGTCTCATGGGGCACACCACTTCTGGCTCATGACAGGGCCGCACTCAAATGTCTGTAACTTTTACATACGAACTCGGATTGAGACTTCTTTTATACCAGAATCAACTATTTCGACGAGACGCACAACTTTCATGTTGAAACATTTTTCATCAGAGGCGATCTTAATCGAGTTTCATACCATTCATTAATCTGGTGTCAACATGAGCATGTGTGAACTTGTCATAACTGTTGCGTAAGAGCTCCGTCTTGGACCATCTTCATATGAATTTTGATCTTCTCTAAAAGGGTTATCCAATGGTGACTTAAAACCATAGTTTTGACTTCATCTTGATATGACTTCAAGGTACTCTTTATGATCGTGCCACTTTTGAGCGTCAACACCACCTTGCCATTGATCCGACAGGAATGGATCTCCCCGGCCATGCAACGCCCGGATCTGGCCAGGGCACCGTCGTCCTCGCTAGCCTCGCTATCTCCCGAATCTCGGTTGTCGCCGTCGTCCTCTGCCATGGCTGGCTCCTCTGTTTCGTTGGCAAAAGAACAATGCTGCAGGCCTCGGTTGTGTCGACCGCTACGCCCGCGCCTCCCTTGTTTGACCGCGTGGGTTGGATCCGCCCAGCCACAAGCCCAGCTGAATCCAGTCGGCCTGCTGTCCCAAGCCCAAGCCAGCCCGTCTTTTGTTGGCCCATGGTGAGCGTCCTGGTGCTATCCTCGCCCACTGGGCATTTTAGTTGTATTGCGCTTCTGTGAGCTGTTGGGTTAGTCAAGATTTGGCCCATGTCTATTTTTTTAGTCTCGGCGAATTTAGCTATTTATCCAGGATTTACAGAATTGAAAAAAAAACAATCTTCATGCATTTAATATCTCACAAACCATGCATCGTGTGTAAAAACTTTATACATGTAAAATTCTTCTAATTTTGTGAGATTAACAATATCCAACTCTCACATGTGTTTAAAAATATTAACTTGTTGTTTTCATTTAATTTGCATCAATGCCATTCTAAAATGATTTATTTCATAACTAAATAAATGTAGCTTCGTTTGTAACTTGACTACAAAAATGTGTAGTTTAACATGATGCACTTTGTTTTGCTGATTAATAAATATAAAATATGTTTAGTTCAGATCTGGAACAAACTCATATTATGCATATTGGGTCATTTCGAAAATACTATGTGTTGTTTCTAACCTCATTTAAAATGCCTAGATAGTGTAGTTTCATTATTCTTCACCTCTTTCCATGTTTAACCCTATTTAATATTGTCGTGTAGCTAAACGGTAATGAACTAAGTAATTCAAATGTGGAGTTTCGTCACTTAATGTGTAGTATTTGATTGTTGTGGTTGCCATGCCTTGCATAAACAAGCATGCATGCATCATATTTGTTTCCGCATCATATCATGAATATGTCTTGTTGTTATCATTTGTTTATTGGTTGGTTCAGATTGCTTCCTCTAGATAGACTTCTGAAATTGTTCGGAGTGTGAATATTCATTCAACTACGTCTCATTTGTCTACTTCAGGGACTCGTTCTTCTTCCAAGCGGGATCTCAAGCAAGATGGACATTTCCCTAGATACCACTACTATCATTGTTATGCTAGTTGTCTCGCTTCTATCATTATGCCTTATTACGTACCACTTGTATGTCAAGCCTCCTGACATTGCCATGAAAGCCTCTAACCCCTGTCCACATTCCAGCAGACCATTGTTTGGCTATGTTATCACTTGCTCAGCCCTTCTTATAGCGTTTCCAGCTGCAGGTGAAATTGCTTCCATGTGAGAACATGGATCTTTTTGGCATATCACAATATTATTGCTATTTAATTTAATGTACCTATATACTTGTTAAAAGGTGGAACGGTTGGCCTTTTGCTTGGTCTTTTATTCGACTTTTGCCGCCCTAGTTACTTGTCTACCGGTGTTATGTTCCCTTGAGCACTCCTAACATGCTCGGGGTTGTTACTGGGACCCCCTTGATTTTCATTTTGGGATAAAACTCTTCTAGAAAGGCCCAACTTTGGTACTATTTGCTTAATAACAACTAATAAAATGTCCATATGGCATGATCACCCTGTGGATAATTAAACACCCCCCGGGCTAGTGCACCTCATGAGTGTCTGCCCAAACCAAGCGATGTCCGGTGCCCCCTGGTCACACGGGATCTCAGCCAACCCGATTTCTTGCCCAACCGGTCATGCCCTGAGAACGAGATATGCGGCTCCTATCGGGATTATCGATACACCGGGAGGCCTTGCTGGATTTGTTTTACCTTTCTCGAATGTCTTGTGCAAGGGATTCCGAGGATACTTTGGGCTATCTTGAGGTTGAGGTTTCCCAACAGAATTTCCAAGGAGATCACGGGTTTTCCACGGTCGAGGTTATTTGACGCAGCGTATAGTTAGTTTGTGCTGGATGAGTTGGCGCACCCCTGCAGGGTTAAATCTTTTCGAGAAGCCGGGCCCGCGGTTACGTGGAAACTTGGAAAGTTTGTTTAACCCCCGGTCATAGCAAACTTAAAGTAAACTCAATTAAAATACACCAACCGTGTGGGTAACCATGACTGTCTCTTCACTTGAATTTCTAATCTGAGAGAGAACATGGTGGGGGTATGTTTGACTCGTAAGTAGGTGTTCATGATAACTTAGTGATCATTACTAGCTCACTCGTTTATGTGACAATCATCTCCCTTTATTCTTGTACTCGTAAGTTAGCCACTCAAATAAGTGCTTAGTTCTTGTTGCAACCTAACCACTTAACCATACCACTTATACTTCGTAGTCAAACCCTGCTCTTATGTATGATGTTTTGATATGTTGTTGTATTGATGTATCTTGATGTAGCTTGTGGTGTCACACCCTGTGTTTGTATCACTTTGCTATTCTTGGATTTACAAAAAAAATTAACAATTAAAACTTTTTCAATGCATGAGCTTGTTTGTTTGCTTGGTCGGTTGTTTGTATGGCACTCTTAGGTTCTACTCCTCTCCATATTCATCTTCCTTGATCCAAACTTCTTGCCCAATGATCATACCATGTGAATAGTGCCCAAAACTATTTATATCAAATATGATTTTGGTTAAAAAGGATTTATTCAAATTAGGTTTTCAAAAGCCCCTGAATTGAGGTTTGTACTAGAAGTGCTCAAATTGGGTGGATCCCTTTTCCCCAAATACCTTATTTGGAACCTACTATATATATGACTTCCCACAACCACTAAGAGTTAATTATAAAGATTATTTTGCTATTTCGTTTAAAGGCTTTTTCTTAAGGCTAGAAATGGTTTTTCATAGGGAAAAATTATTTAAATGCTTTAAAAATATTTCAGAAAATTTGGGGGAAACTCAGTGGACATATATTTTCCATATATGTAAGTTTCAACACATGGTCATGTTCAAAATCATGGGCAAAACCCCTCAAAAACCCTTTTTGCTTAAATCAAGCTTATGAAATATTTCTATATGAAATATTCTTAATATATTCCAGGAAAATTCTAGAAAGTGACACATGTCATATGTTATGATATTGCAAAGTTTCATCTCAATCCCAATTGATTTGCTTCATCAAAATACTGCAAAACAATTCCTGTCAAGAGCCAAATTTGAACAACTTTACATTGTGAAGTTTCTTCCCTTCACCCCAAACTTTGTGGGCATGTGTTAAACCCCAAATAATGATAAAACACCAAGTGGTGGATTTGTGGGAAGCGAAATGCATGCCTAGATCTATAGAAATCTGATTCTGTTGATTTCTAGGGTTTTACAAAGTTACATTGTTTACTTTGTTAAATAAAGCTCAAACTTGGTGATCCTGTCTATTTATACCTATATTTTCAAACTGTTAGATCTCCTGGCAAGCAAACTCCATTTTCCTGCCCAAAACTTCATCAAACACATTCTGGCATATTTGTAAAAACCATGTTTCCCCCTCTTAACTTGTTCTCCTTGACCCCAACTTTTTACCACATCTTCTTATTATGTTCCTTTACCTCCAGTAAGAGAGCCCAGCTCTTGTTCAATGGTCAGATGGGGTAAAACCCCAATTTTCACCCTTGGATAGAAAGAATCTCTCTCTCCTTCCCTCTTAATATAGTAAGCCCCCAGAGCATCCTATGACATTTTCCACTTTGTCTAATACCCACCTGGACCCACTAGACATGGATGGCCGCGCCTAGGATGACGTTGGCATGCCATGGCATGAAAAGAAGCGCTCTAGAGTGCGCTACAGTGCCCGAGCGCACTGTAGCCGCTGTCCACTACATGGCCCCGACAGCCTCTGGCCTTCCCCTCTCGCCACTTGGCTCCCTCGACGTCCGAGACACGCCTCCTTGTCGGCCCCCTCCTCTCCCCCCTTCTTCTCGCTCCTCCCGCGCATGCCGAGCGCCGCCCAGCTCGGCAAGTGAGGAGGCTCACACGCGCGCGCTCCTCTCTCTCTCTCTCTCTCTCTTGCTCCCGCTCGTCGTAGACCAACACCAGGAGCACCCCAGGACAAGCACTGTGTGCTCCCTCCCCCTCCAACGACCAGCCCAACCTCGTCGGCGCATGGGTCTGCGATGGACTCGCGTCCCGACTATAAAATGGTTCCTCGAGCCCCCCCTATCCCCTCCTCTGGCCCTCTCCCACTCTCAATCGTGCACCAAAACCACTTCCTCCTCCGCCTCGAGCACCAGTGCTTGAGATCGACCGAGGCACCGCCGCATCGGTGCTCTGTCGATCTCGGGATACAGGCCCACTCCGGCCCTCCTTCCTCCTCCTTTGAGACTACATTGAGCACCTATCGCTCCTCCACCTCTTCCCCTCCCTTTTCGCTGTAAGAAACACCAACGGCGAGCTCCTCCTGAAGCGGCTCCGTCGTGTTTCTTCGTCACCGGTGACCGGGGCCTCCCCGCTGGCTGCCTCCACCTCAAGAGGAACGACTGCTTGACGGTCTGTCAATTCCTTCCCTCAGCTCTCCTCGCCATGCCCGCCTTCATTGCCGATGAGCTCTACCTCCCTCTGTCTAGAGCAGGGAGACGAACCCGACAGGTGGCCCTGTGATAGCCTGGCTTATTAGGGATGATAGCTACTCATATCAATAAGGAATTCCTTCTTTTCCGGGAGCCCATTTGAACAGAACTCCCAGGTTAAGCGTGCTTGGCTTGGAGTAGTTCTAGGATGAGTGACCGACCAGGAAGTTGGTCCCGGGTGCGCATGAGTGAGGACAAAGTGCAGAGAAAAGGCTAGTATTGATGTGTGAGGTCAGTCTAGATCATGCCAGGAGTAACGACCACCGGCAGTTGTCTCCGGGGCATTACAAGTTGGTATCAGAGAAGACCCTCACGGTTACATGGATGTTTGCCGACAGGTGCGCAGTCATGTTGTTCACGAAGTTGGTGACCCGTCCTGTCACACAGAATGACACATGTATCGGACTGGAAGCACAGACATTTGTGCCAAGAGGGAACGTTCCTATGACCCTTTCCTCTAAGTGGTAGTTCTAGGATGGGTGACCGACCAGGAAGTTGGTCCTCGGTGCACATGAGTGAAGACAAAGTGCACAGAAAAGGCTAGTATTGATGTGTGAGGCCAGTCTAGATCCCGCCAGGAGTAACGACCACCGGCGGGTGTGTACGGGGCATTACAGGTCCCCACATGTCGGCCTTTGTCCCGCCCGTCCCCATATCTCACAGGCATCAGGACCCCGCTCGTCAGGTTTGAACCTTGCGAGCGCGGGCGCGCCGGTTTGCCTCGGGCTGATTTGCTCTGGGCCGGCCTAGTTGCGGCCAGATCTGGCCCATGGTAGAGTGCCCATTTTCGTTTTTCCTTTTCTGATAATTTTTTCAAAATTCCACTAGTCAAGATAAAATTCCAATGCCAAATATATTTCCACCGCAATTCTTGTAATATTTTGTAGAATTTTATAGTGGCATTTGTAGAATTTTTTGAAAACCTTTTATGTAATGTTTTATTTTTAAAACCTATTTTAGGTATTTTTAACCTCTGTTATAAATAGTTTTGAAAACCTTTTTAACAAAAAAACCTTAGACAAACATTTTTAGAATAGCTTGTAGTATTTATCAGAATAGATTAACATTCTAAGTAGACTTTGTGCTCTGTTTGTGTGTGATGCTTATTATTATCGTTATTTATCGCGACGATGGACTCCGCTTTTAACGAGGAAGTTGGACTCGAAGATTTCAAAGACCCCAAAGACTTTGTTGAGCCAGGCAAGTAGCCCTTTGACCATGTTAAGAAACCATTTTCATGCATGTCATATAGCCCCTTATTCCTTGTTATTGATCATGTGATGTGGTGACCACTTCGGTGGGATACCTCCGTTACTTTTACAGTTGATACTTGCATCGTGCATGATCCTACCTCCTTATGAGGGTTGTGCGGGTGGGAGTAATTAGGAAGCTTAGTAGATTCTATGCAAATGGGATGGGGTATGCATGGTGATGGAAACAAAAGTGTTTTCAAAGAATTTTTCGAAAACCCTATCAGGTGGCACTAATGCCCGAGGGAGATGATGTTGTACTAGGTAACCACTTGACGAAGAAGTGGTGTACCGGTGTAGATTGTGTGTGTGTGTTTTCAAAAACGGAGAGATTTAAGATTTGCTGACCATCCCAACCTTACACATACAACCATGATACCCCCTTATGGGACGGGGATTTGTTGATTACTTTGATGGGTACTAGCATAGAGCCCGCATTACTAGTGGCGGGAGTGACTTGGTCACTCTTGATACGAGGTCATGTCGGTAAGGACGATCATGCGCTGTCTTCATAGGCACCGAGCACACCGTTGGTCCCTTCATGGATGGTACAGTCTGGAGCAAGGCTCGTATGATGTACATTAACAGGGTTGTGTACCAATCGAGTGGACTCTTTGTTTAGTATCGTCAGGGGAAAGGCATGGTTCGGGTGCTTATCTCGGGTATGTGATATATCGCGAGTCATGGATGACATGGAAGTTCCTCGAGTCTTGTGGGGAAAGTGTGCAACCTTTGCAGACTGTAAAACTATTCGAATAGTCGTGTCCATAGTCATGGACAATTGGAGGTCCTTCTTAAACTACGTATGGTGTTTTCACAAACTTGGTGTGTGAGTGTGTGTGGATGACACAAGGATGAAACTTGGGCTAAGTTCGATGACTTGGCACGATGATGAACATGAGATGTTCAACCCCTGCTTATGATGAACACTGAGACTTGTTCACATAAATATCTATCAAGTGTTGATGCATGCTTGCTTACATTACTTGATCATGCCATTGCACTTCGAACTTGCTTTCTGCAAAACTTACCTAGTTAGTGCCATATTGTGCATTGTTAAACCTTGTTCCAAACATGGGTTGCTTGTGAGTACATTCAAAGTACTCATTGGCTTGCCACTGGTTATTTAATTGCCAGGCATGGAAGAATAGGAATACGGTGAAGAGTTTGTTGGTGACGAACATGCGAACTAGGACGCTTCCCGGTTAGAATGCCTGTAGGTATAAGACAGATGGCATGGGTTCAAGCTTTCAACCAAGATTTCCACTGTTTGTTATGTTTAAGAGTTTGGCCCTTGCGTCCCAATCTATGTGAGACTTGTCCTAAACGGCCTTTTTTTGTATAAGACTCTATGTAAGGATGTAAGACTCTTGTAATCCAGTTTCTGTGTGTTCAGTGAGCATTGATCTCTCGGATCACCCTGCACTTACATTCGGTGACCACGACTTATAAGTTGGGGTCCCCAAGGAGCTGGTATTAGAGCCATCCTGACTGTAGGAAGCCCTTAGTTATCATGGACATTAGTTAGGATATAACCGTTCTCAAAACTACACCTAGCACCTATACATAGGAGTTCCGCACTTATTACCTCTTCTATTCTTCACACAACACTCTGTTGACTCTCCTCCCTTCTAACCTTTGTAGATGGCCGTCGTACCCGAATCCCTCCTAGCATCTGGCTTCCCCCTACTCCTTGAGGATAGCCTGGAGAAGTGCTAGTATCACCGACCACCCGTTTTCCTCTATCATAAGAACTGGGTCAATGCCATCACGAAGGAGTACCACGTTGATGTGGTCGTGAAGGACAATGACTCCCCGACCAGTTGGTTCTTTGAAGGACCACAGATGCAGACCTTGGCACTCGTAGTTGAGACAACTGCACGGAAGGCACTCATCCACCTTCGAGGAATCATCCCAGAGATGGCTGATGAACCAGCTACTCGCTATCTACTCTTCAGAAGGGATGGCATTGGCGAGAATTGGACGTTGGTTCCATCCAAGGAGGATGGGACTTCACTCAGTTTCCAGACTTACTTCAGACTCTCCACCAACTGTTTGGCTCACCACTTGTTTAAGGAGTCACTGAAGCTCCGCGAGGAACTTCACCACACCCGAGAGCTACTCCATCAAGCAAAGACGAAGCCAGACAGGATCGAGAAGGATGGAGCCCCCAAGGGACGACCAGCTATCTCTTAGCAAAAAGGAGTACCCCCAACTAGAGACGTACCGACACGTCGTCGTTGCATGAGTGCGAAGGAGTATCGTGCGCTCTTCACCGACCCACCGAGAAGCATCATCGGGATGGACCTCCTTGTTCTTCGACTCCCTCGACCGGAGACGACGCCTATCCGGAGGACGATCAGGAGGAAGACCCGAAGGAGCGTGACTACGAGACCGAGCACTACACCACCTGAGTCTGAGAACCCCTAGGGTAGGATGATTCATGTACCCCTCATGCGAAGTCGAGTCTGTGTAATGGTTCATATGAAACCATGTGTGCTTGTTGTTTATTTTGGTTTTTGTGTTCTGATGCAAGTCGCACTTTTGCCTTAGGCAACATGTAAGCGAATCCATTGTCTATCTTATCTCAATATACGTATTGGTCTTTCGACCTTTGTTTTACTACTCTTGCACTCAACCAACCCCCTTAGGCGCGCTTTCCCATTATTGCCTTTCCTCTCGTCTATCCCAGTTGTTTGATTTGGCTGCTCTAAACAGGATGGTGACCGCTACCCGCAATAGCACCTTCGCCATCCTTGAAGTTGGCAACTCAAGCCAGGAACAGGGAGCTGGAGGGATTGCTTAGGATGGAGGACACCAGGAGCAGCCACAAGGCGACATTCCCCCGCCACAACCTCCACCGGAGAACATGACCATAACTCAGTTTCTCCAGGTTCTCTGGGAGGAACACCAAGCCAACACTGCTGCTATTCATCAGATGGCTCAAGTCCTTGTGAACAACCAACAATAAGGCAAGAACGGCAATGGTCGCTACACTCTGTCTGAGTTCATGAGGAATTCGCCCCAAACCTTCACCGAGACTGCTGAACCCTTGGATGCTGACAACTAGATCCGCACCATCAAGGACCTCCTTGCACTGGTCAATTGCAACAAGGACCGTGAGAAGGTACTTTATGCCTCTCGCTAATTCGGAGGTACCGCCAGATCTTGGTGGGATGGATTCAAGGTCAGGCAAGGCGATTGTGTGTTCACCTGGGATAACTTCAAGGAGGGATTCTGCACCGCCCACATTCCTTCTGGGATCATGGCTATCAAGAAGAGAGAATTCCGAGCGCTGAAGCAAGGAAGTGGCTCTGTCAAGGAGTACATGCAGAAGTTCAACCTGCTGTCAAGGTATGCACCTAAAGATGTCAACACGGAGGCTGCTAAGATGGAACTCTTCATGGAAGGACTTCAGCAGACCCTGTAGTATCAGCTCATTGTCTACGACTGTCGGACCTTCTTCGACCTGGTGAATAAGGCCCTCATACTGGAAGACAAGCGTCATGCCACAGACAACACTCGCAAGCGCAAGATGATTAGCAAGGGTAGTTCCAGGAACCAGAAGCCTCGCCCCTGGCAACCAGCCATAGCCAAGCCAACCTATCAGCCACAGCATGCTAGACCTCCTACACCTCGTCCAAGCTATCAGCCTCAGCAGTATGCCAAATCCCAAGCCAGCTTACAACAACCTCAATAACAACAGCGGCGGTGGGAACTACAACAACAACCCTAGACAAGTCACTTGCTTTGGATATGGTCATCCAAGACACATCTCTAGGTTGTGCCCCAACAAGAAGCCAGATGCACCGTGCCCCAATGCACCGAACCAAGGTCAAGGTCATGGAGTGCCACCAAGGAACCCAGCTCCCCGCAACCAGCCCAACAATGGCAAGGGTCATGTGAATCACGTCACCACTGAGGAAGCCCAGGAAGACCTGGACATCATACTAGGTACGTTCCTCGTCAACTCAACCCCATCAATGGTATTGTTTCATTATGGAGCTTCACATTCTTTTGTCACTCAAAAGTTTGCACTAGAGAGTGCTATGAAGCCTACACCCCTGGGTAGTTGTATGTTGATACAACCCCGGGATCGGTTATGAACTCCAAGATAGGATGTAAACGAGTCATGATCGTCATCAATGGGGTAGACTTCCTAGCAAACCTTATCATCCTAAAGTCAGAAGGCTTGGATGTGATCCTAGGCATGGATAGGTTAAGCAAGAACCAAGGCTACTTGGACTGTGCCAAGAGGATCATCACCATAACCAATAGCCAAGGAGTGGAAGTCAAGTATGTCCCCGACCGTGCCTCCACTCAAGCCCCTTGGGTTAATTGTCTGTCGTGTATTGAGTTGGATAAAGTGCCGATGGTGTGTGAATATCCGGATGTATTTCTTGATGAGCTGCCTGGGATGCCTAGAGAAAGACCCATCTATAAGAAGCCATATAGAATGGGATCTAAAGTGTTGCCTGAGTTGAAGAAGCAACTGGTAGAGCAGCTCAGAAAAGGATTCATTCGCCCTAGTGCCTCTCCTTGGGGATCACATGTTCTATTTGTTTCCAAGAGGGATGGAACTATCTAACTCTGTGTCGATTACCGTTCTCTCAATGAGGTCACAATAAAGAAGAAGTACCCACTTGCGAAGATTGAAGACATGTTCGATCAGCCGAATAGAGATAAGGTGTCTTCCAAGATCGACCTCAGGTCTGGGTAGTACTAGTCGAAGATCAGGCCCCAAGACATTGTGAAGACAACATTTGTAACCTGGTATGGCCTGTATGAATACATGGTCATGTCATTTGGGTTAACCAATGCCCCTTCCTACTTCATGTACCTCATGAACAAGATCTTCATGGAATACTTGGACAAGTTTGTTGTCGTCTTCATTGATGACATGCTCGTCTTCTCCAAGTCTGAAGAAGAGCATGGGCAACATTTGAGTTTAGTCCTAGAAGAGCTTCGAGAGCACCCGCTTTATGCCAAGTTCAGAAAGTGTGAATTCTGGCTCCATGAAGTTGGATTCTTCGGTCATGTGTTGACTGCAGAAGGATTGTCAGTCGATCCTGCCAAGATTGAAACTGTGACTGAATGGCAATCCCCAACCAATGTGAAGGAAGTGATAAGCTTCCTCGCACTCGTGGAATATTACCGCAAGTTCGTCGAAGGGTTCTCAAGCATTGCCCGAGCCATGACTCAGCTCTTGAAGAAGGACCAGAAGTTCAAATGGATGCCGAAGTGTTAAGAAAGCTTCCAAGAGCTGAAGAAGAGATTGACCACAACCCTAGTTTTCGCCACCCCCGATATTCACAAGGAGTTTGTGTTATATTGTTATGCATCAGGAATTGGGCTTGGAGGTGTTCTAATGCAAGAAGGCAGAGTCATAGCAAATCTATCCAGACAGCTATGTCCTCATGAAGAGAATTACGCTATTCATGATCTTGAGTTGGTAGCCGTAGTTCATGCCTCGAAAACATAGCTATCGTGGGGAAGCGATGTGAGATATACACAAACCACAAGAGTTCGAAGTATATTTTCACCCAAATGGAATTGAACATGAGCAGCTAAGATGGTTGGAGTTGATCAAGGATTATGACCTCAGTACTCAATACCACCTCGAAAAGGCTAATGTGGTGGCAGACACCTGAAGCAGAAAGGCTTGTTCCTTGAATGCTATGATTAAGGAAAGGCTACCTGCCCTGTACGAAGAACTTGAGAGCTTTGGCTTGGAACTAGTTTCACCTGGATTCCTAACCAACCTCGAAGCAAACCTACCTTGATGGATGATAACAAAGAAACTCGGAAGGGATATGAGAGCATTGAAGGCATCAAGAGGAAGATCAAGGCAAGCAAGGCTCCAGGATTCTCAGTAGATGAACAAGGAGTTGTATGGTTCGGGAATTAGATCTACGTACCCAACAATGAAGAGCACAAGAACTAGATCTTACAAGAAGCTTATGACACTCCGTATTCCATCCATCCTGGAGGAACCAAGATGTACCAAGACCTCAAGGCAAGATTCTGGTGGCATGGTATGCAATGGGAGATAGGCACCTTTGTCGCTAAGTGTGACATATGCTAGAGAGTCAAAGATGAGTATCAGCGACCCGCTGGACTATTGTAACCTCTCAAAGTGCCTGAATGGAAGTGGGACAAGATCGGGCTGGATTTCATCACTAGACTACTAAGGTCAAGCAAAGGACATGATTCTATTTGGGTCATTGTCGATGACCTAACCAAGGTGGCCCATTTCATTCCCGTCAAGACCACCTATGATGGTAACAAGCTAGCTAGCCTTTACATCGAACGTATTGTGACCCTCCATCGAGTTCCAAAGGAGATTGTGTCAGACCGACGAAGTCAGTTTGCCTCAAGGTTTTAGAAGAAGTTCCAAGAAGCAATGGGAACCAAGCTCTCCTCCAGCACTGCTTTTCACCCCAAACAGGTTGGTAGACGGAGCGAGTAAATCTGATACTCGAGGATATGATCCGTGCTTGTGTTCTGGCATGTGGAGACAAATGGGAGGATTGCCTGCCATTTGCTGAGTTCTCCTACAACAACAGCTATCAGTTGAGTCTTCACATGGCACCATTTGAAGTGTTGTATGGACGCAATTGTCATACTCCCCTCAACTGGTCGGAGACCGGAGAAGGACTAGTCTTTGGACCAGACATCCTCCACGAAGCAGAAGATCAAGTTCAACTCGTCCGAGAGGGCCTCAAGACTGCCAAGTCAAGACAGAAGAGTTGTGCCGACTCTCACCGCCGAGTAGTGAACTTCTATGTCGGTGACCATGTCTACCTCCGAGTCATGCCTCTCAAAGGAACCAAGCGTTTGCACGTCAAGGGAAAGCTTGCACCAAGATACATCAGCCCCTTCAGGATCACCTCCAAGCATGGACAAGTTGCCTACCATCTAGAGCTACCTTCCGAGTTATCAGAAATGCACAACATTTTTCACGTATCACAACTCCGGAAGTTTCTTCAAGTTCCCAACCGCCTCGACCTCCACAAACACATCAACCATCAAGCCATCGACCTTCAGCCAGACCTCACTTATCGTGAGAGGCTAATTCATATTTTGGATGAGGCTGAGCGTTGCACCCGAAGCCGCACCATCAAGTACTTCAAGGTCCGATGGAGCAACCACACTGAAGAAGAAGCAACCTTGGAGCGTGAAGACTATTTTAGCGCTTAGCCTAGGAATCTCAGGGACGAGATTCTTGTAAGGGGGTTAGGTCGGTCACACACTATGTTTGTATCACTTTGCTATGCTTGGATTTAAAAATTTTGGTACCGATTAAAACTTTTTCAGTGCACGAGCTTGTTTGTTTGCTCGTTTGGTTGTTTGTATGGCACTCTTAGGTTCTACTCATCTCCATATTCATCTTTCATGATCCAAACTTCTTTCCCAATGATCATGCCATGTGAACAGTGCCCAAAACTTTTTTTATCAAATATGATTTTGGCCAAAAAGGATTTATTCAAATTAGGTTTTCAAAAGCCCCTAAACTGAGGTTTGTACTACAAGTCCTCAAATTGGGTGGACCCTTTTTCCCCAAATACCTTATTTGGAACCTACTATATATATGACTTCCCAAAAGCACAAAACATTAATTTTAAAGATTATTTTGCTATTTAATTTAAATGCTTTTTCTTATGGCCGGGAATTTTTTTCATAGGGAAAATTTATTTAAATGCTTTACATATATATGAGAAAATTTATTTAAATGCTTTACATATATATGAGAAAATTTAGGTAAACTCAGTGGACATATGTTTTACATATATATGAGTTTCAACACATGGTCATGTTGAAAATGATGGGAAAACCCCCTCAAAGCCCTTCTTTTTAAAATCAATATTTTGAAATATTTCTACAAGAAATATTCTCAATAAATTCCAGGAAAATTCCAGCAAGTGACACATGTCATATGTGATGATGTTGCAAAGTTTCATATCAATCCCAATTGATTTGCTTCATCAAAATACTCCAAAACCATTCATGTCTAGAGCCGAATTTGAACAACTTTACATTGTGAAGTTTCTTCCCTTGCCCCAAACTTTGTGGGCATGTGTTAAACCCCAAATAATGATACCACACCAAGTGGTGGATTTGTGGGAAGTGAAATGCATGTCTGGATCTACAGAAATTTGATTCTATTTAATTCTAGGGTTTTACAAAGTTACATTGTTAACTTTCTTAAATAAAGCTCAACTTGGCTATCCTCTCTATTTATACCTATATTTTCATACTGTTAAATCTCACGGCAAGCAAACTCTCCATTTGCCTGCCCAAAACTTCATCAAACACCTTCATGTTTCCCCCTCTTAACTTAATCTCCTTGACCCCAACTTTATTCCACATCTTCTTATTATGTTCCTTTACCTCTAGTAAGAGAGCGGAAGCCAAGTCCAAAACATGAGCTAGATTGCAAGATACATGTGAACACACCGTACAAGACAAGCATGACCCCATAGAAGTCTTACAACAAAACACTACCGAGTTCTGGTGGGGAACCATCATTAGAAGGTAGCGAAGTATTGTGCATGGCCTAGGATTAGCACTTACGGACTCCTTTTTCCTTGAACAAGTCAATCAGTAGCTTAGGGTGCTAGGGATACATATGGAATTGAGGTTGCAAATCTACCAGACCATAGAATACTTCACATGTGCATGATTGGCTTGGGATGATTCCAAAGGGACAAAATAAATTATCTTGAATTCATGGCGGCAGCTTGCATCAAAGGCACGTGAACTTTCAGTAAGTCACTTCTGACACCATACAGGTACTCCGTGTACGAGACCTGATGATAATGCCTACAAAAGTTTCCAATACTAGCTTTTGTTCTTCATGAGTTATGGAGGAGATAAGGATGTTGTCGATGGGATTATCAACAATTCATAAAATTATCCATGAAGATGGAATTCTACAACCACGTGAGCAAGATAGCAGCATTGGTCAGACCAAAGGATGTAATGGTGTATGCTCGAGGAAAGAACCACGAGTAAACAACATTACGATAATCATTGGTTCTGATTTTGATTTGATGATAGCCCATGCTCAAATTAGACATTAAACAAGACAATAAATGCAACAATTGATCATGAAGATCAATCGATGAAGATATATGTTATTAAGATCGAGAGCAATCTTGCTTTTCAGGGGAAGATGATATGATCAAAAGAGCGAAGGATTGACACAATCCTCACTCATGGATCAAAAAATGCACCATGGAAAATGGACTAGGTAGAAAGATCAATCTTGGAATGGTGGTTCAATAACCAACATACTAAGGATGAAATTGTTGTCCATTAACTACCAAGGAACAAAGTTTCTAGGAGTATTGATTTCACACATTACGATTCACTTGTCGGTATTCTGGTTTCAACAACATAGAGACCAAGAAATGACTGATGATGGCGAGATGTATCACTACATCAAGAGTTCATAAGAGGGAGTGCAATTCTCAAGGCAATCTTGACGTGAAGAGGGTAATACTTCGAGGTAGAATAGAGCAAAAGCTGGATTTGCGTTTTTGATCTATGAAATACAACTGCTTTGACCCAATCCTAAAAATGGATGAAGTACTGGAGTTTGTTTCTCCTAGTCATTCTGATATAGAATGGCTTGTCAGACCACAAGAATATTATGCATCGATGAATACGAATGCACAACCACTCTTGCCCATCCATTGATAGATGAAGGTTAGAATACAATTGAAGAGGGCAACTCAAGAGCACATGTTTTTCCTAAGTTGTAGATGCATAGGTCAGCATGTCAAACGAGTTCAACAAAAAAATTCCAGATAAACCATGCGGAAAGGTAGTTTGACAGAGTCACAACTATGAAACGGATAACTCATCAAGAGCAATGTTGTTGTGATCTTTAGTCCACAAAGAACTTATGTCACGATGGTTCATGGTATTGGAAGAATGATATACCACGGACCTCGAAGACTAGATCAAGGTTACTAATCATCATGAAGGTACGAGCAAACACAATCAACAGGAGTGAGCAGAATGATCCATGGGTTCAAGAACCCAGATTTAGAATACCTACTGACTAAGTAGCACCACAACATGCTTTCGCAGGACGATGGTCAGAATTATCACACTAGAAACATGCAACATAACCAGACTGTTGGGTGGTTCTTTGAGATAACATGTTTTCCTAACACTTAACAAATACTTCGAGGTAATGGAGTACCTCAACACAAAAATTGGTGTGCTTTGTCTGGCCAAAAGACATTGAATCGGGATGAAAAAGTTTGCAATTGCATAAGATAATTTAGAAACCTTGGATAACTCGAACAACATAGCAGCTGTACGGGCATGAAATATGAGGCAACATGCACAAGAAAACTGACAACATTACATGGCATTCTTATGCAGACACCGATCCAAGAAGACAAAAACTTTCCTATAGGTCTCCAACATAGTAACTCGTCATCCTGGTAGATAGATGAGAAAGCCTAGTTTTAATCCCTGTAGAAGACAAGAGGGTGACTCAGAATATGAATGACACAAGGAAAGGAGTAAAAAGAATCTTATGTTTCCTTCCACAATCAATTCCTTTATATAACTAAAGCAGTCCTATACTCAACATCGGCCAGTTTGGCTTGGTAGTCCTATAGGCAGTCAAGCTCTGATACCAACGCTGTTAGGACACCAATCCTAAGACATATGAATCCAGCATGTAACATGTCACACCACTTTGTGGCCTCACACACGGTAACCCACGGCTACCACCTTACCTTGGCAGGGATCGTTTGCGCCTTTTGGCTCACGAATATGAACATGTTGCTAGCATTCAAACGTCAAAGAACCCGGGTCGACATGACTAGTCATAGGCCCAAGTGGTATAACCATAAAGGGACATGGAGACGTAATCCAACAATGCAGGTGTCGGTCATCGGCGTGTGTAGACGACTCATAGCAATCTACAATGACTCCACTACGCCATGGTTCATTAATGTCATCATTTCAGGTAGATGAGTCGTAGCAGGCTACAGGGACTCCATTACACCACGAGACATTTCCCCGAAGGGACAGACACAACAGCAAAGAAGGATACACGCCGGTCAATCAATGTGTTCGGAGTAGTAGCAAGATACCAAGGCTCATGGAAACACAAGGAGGCATTTCCCCGTAAAGAAGGCTACTAAAGTCACACAACTAGGTGCCCAATCCCACACATACCAATGCATTTCAATAATACACGCACTGTGCACGATATGCGTAGATACAACATGGCACCACAACATAACTCTATGACTCAAGTATTTATTAAGACTCATAAGAGCCAACATAGTGTCGTACTACAAACAAGGGTCACATGACCCAACACACAAGTCATACAAGGAACAAGCAGAAGCAAAACATGTTTGGGTACAGACATCTACTAAAAGTGGCTAGAGAAGCCTGAAAAGCTATGACGACCCTAACAAAGGAACAAGAGCTCTGTTTGGGATTCCCAAGCTAAGCCGGTCAACATCGAACTTCATGTCGTAAGAATCACTAATGAGACTGAGGTCTCATCTGCAAAAACATAAATAAGCAAAGGTGAGTACAAAGGTACTCAGCAAGACTTACATCAGAACTATCTACATATGCATCATTTCCAACAAAGGGGGTTTTGGGGTTTATTGCAGCAAGCCAGCTTTGACTCTTGGCTAACCTGTACTACGATTATGAATACTTTCCTTGAGGTGGCCTATCACACACGAGTACACATATTCACCACATCAATACACCACTATGTATCCTCTCGTCTTCCTACGATAAGCCATCCAGAGCACTCATACTTATCTAGAGAATTTTAGAGTATCCAGTTAAAGTTATGTATGAACAATGCAAGTCTCCAAGTAGTCCATATACGTGGACGCAGCTATTCGAATAGATAGATTACCCTGCAGGGGTGTACTTCGTCACACATGCTCCCGCCACTTATCGCCATGTGCACTGAAAAGGCACCTTGACAACCTTCAAGCGGAAGCCCAGCGAGGGAGTCAGCCACGGACGTTAACTTACAACGACTCACGTCCAAGGTAGTCTCCTATCTAAGTTGGGAACCATAATGGAAGTAGGGCCGAGGTTTCCAACATGGCCTCAAATGTTGTGGACAGGGCCCCAAGCCGGTCCCGATTGGTCCATTCATCCACTTCGCAGGCCCGGCCACACCTAAATACGTTTTGAACTACTACGACTCCTCGACTGAGAACAGGGTAGGTAATAGGCCGAGAGGGGTCGAGTTACTGGAACCTAATGTGCTGTAGTAGCTAGTCTAGGAACACAAAAACAGAACTCAGCTCCTATGAGCGGCTTCAATGAGACAACCCACCATGTACTCTTACATGGCCTCTCATTGCTACCTTTACCAAAATAGTTTCAACACTTAGCCCTCATCATCAGGACACATCCATTTCACTCAGGTTCATCATCCAGATGAATCAGACCTGACACAACTCTAAGCATAGCAAGCATAACAGGGTTATAGCACAACATGGCTCAAGCATCTACCAGGTATGCTAGGTTGCTTGGTTTATCTATTTACCGTGACAATGACAGGTCATGCTAAGGAGTGGGTTCATCTACCGCAACACAAGTAGTAGTTAAATCACATAGTCCTAATGCATAGAAATGAGATCAAGAGCGAGCGAGTGGGATTGTATAGAAATGCTCAAAGGGATTTGCTTGCCTAACACTTCTGAAGTTAACAATGAGTTTTCATCATGGCATCAATCTCAATGTCAGAGTAATCTCTACCGAGAGGGAACAAACACCGGCAAACAACTAAATAATAACATTTAATGCAATGCAACAATCATGATGGATGACATGACAATTTAAGGTACTCAATTAACCTAGAGGAACAATTGACCAAGTTAATTGAAGTGGAATTCAAATATATACTAAATTCTAACTCCATCACTATTTATCTAATTGTCCTAATCACCATTTGTTCTAGTTGGTGTTGTTAACTTGCTCAAACATGCATGATCATGACATAAACAGATTCATTGGATTTTTCTGGTCATTTTTCATATATAAATTATTTTCATCTCAGTTCCAGATTAATTTCTATGAATTTTAGAAGTTTTAACTATGGGACCCGCCAGTCATTGACACAGAGACTAACCCAGTTAATTAACTTGAACTAATTAAACCATAGACACCCACAAACTCTCCCACCAAAGTATGTCCTAAGCCAAACACTCAAAATCGATGCAACCAACATTCCACATTCGGTGCCACCGATTCCAAGCCCTAGACAGGCTCAGCCAAACCCTAGCCACTTCGGTACGACCGATTCCATACCGGTGCCACCGAGTTGGGCTGCCAACTTTCTGTTACGTAAGTTCACAGTTTCAGTCCGTCCGAGATTGTTGAATCTGCCTCACCAAGAATAGGCATTCTGACCGTTGGTCACCTTATCGGAGCAACCGAGATTCCTATATCGGTCTCACCGAGATTCAAAAGTTGCCACCTTTTGGTCACTTCGGTACCACCGAGATTAACACATCCGTGTCACCGAGTTGGTCATTTTGTGTGTAATGGTAGGATTTTTGGGGATGCCTATATATACCCCTTCACCACCACCTACTCGAAAGAGAAACACTCAGGACTATTCCATACCTATCCTATCAGTTTTCTGAGGGAGAACCACCTACCCTTGTGTTGAGGTCAAGATCTTTCACTGCAACCATATGGATCTTGGTTTCTAGCCTCCCCAAGTTTCTTTCCACCAATCCAATCTCTTCTACCAAGCCATATCCGTGAGAGAGTGATTGTGTGTTGAGGAGTCTATCATCTTGAAGCACAAGAGCAAGGAGTTCATTGACATTACCGAGCCTATTACCTTTTGGAGGGTGGTGCCTCCTAGATTAGTTAGGTGTCGCTTGGGAGCCACCTACTTCATGTTGTGGAGTTGAACCAAGAAGTTTGTGAGGGCAAGGAGATCGCCTAATTTGTGAAGATCTACCAATACTGAGGCTAGTCCTTCGTGGACGGAAGCCGTTATGGAATAGTCAAGGTTGATACTTTGTGGACCCTTATGGGTGGAGCCCTCCATAGACTCTTGCGACCGTTACCCTCTGTGGGTTGGAGATTCCATAAACGTGGACGTACGATAGCACCACCTATCAGAACCACAGGGAAAATCCTTGCGTCTCCAATTGCGTTTGATACCCATATATCATCTCGTTACTTCATGTGCAATGTCTTTACTTTCCGCAGCTATATTTGTTGACATGCATGTGTAGGGTATATAGACTTGGTAGCCTTGCTAAAACTGTTAAAATCTGCCAACCAATTAACATGGCATAAGGTTAGGTTTTAATTTTTTGCTAGTAGTCTATTCACCCCTCCCTATAGACACTCTTCTAGTGATCCCTCAATTGGTATCAGAGCTTTGGTCTCCATTGCATCGTTTTAATCACCGAGGAGGAAAATGGATGTGTCTAGTATAGGGAGTTTGAGTTGTAGAGTGCCTATTCTTTATGGAGAGTATTATAGTTAATGGATAACTTTGATGCTTGAGCTGTTTAATGAATTTAAATTGAGCAAATATGTTATGTGCCCCTATGAGCCTCCCATTGATGAATTGCGTCCCACACACGAAGAGTAAATTAACATGCTTAGTAACCCAAGAACTGTCAATCTTATTATTAGAGGTTTACTAAGATTCGTGCTTTCTCAATTGAAGAACTTTGCATGTGCCTATACATTAGGGATTGACTTGGAGAAACGATATCCAAATCTTCATTAGGAAATCTTGATGAAATTCATCATAAAACTGTTACTTTTCATAATGAAGCCTAGTGATCCAAACTTTCATAAATGCCTATTTGAGCTCCGTGATCTTATGTGTACTAAAGTAGATGTCATCACTATCAACAACATTATCTTTGAAGCAATTCGCATTCATAAACTTGAACATTGTCATGATCACAATTCTAACGAATCTCTTGTTCTTTATGACGAGGATTTCCCACTTGATGATGACAATGTGGAACATGACTACCTTGGAGAAGATGAGTTGTTCGACATCGAGTATGAGAAGATTATGAGGAATCTAAGTCTCATGGCAAACTTCAAGAATTATATGTCCGGAGGAAAAGAGTGGATTCTCGACGGCGGATGTACGGATCATATGACTGGTGATAAAGACATGTTCCAAGAGATCACGCTTAATCAAGGTCCTCGAAGGTACGTGACCTTTGGAGACAACTCTATGGGTAAGGTACTTGGCCTTGGTAAGGTGGACATATCCCGTGATAGCTCTATTCAAAATGTTATGGTTGTTGAATCCCTTGGGTACAATCTTCTTTGTGTGTCTCGACTTGCCGACTTTGGTCTCAATGTGTTATTCATGAAAGTAGATTGCCAAGGATTTCGTCAAGATAATCATAAAATGGTCTTTACCAGTTTCCGTAGAGGTGATCTATACATTGTTGATTTCACTAAGAGATCCAAGACTCACACTTGTTTAATTACAAAATCTTCTAAAGGTTGGCTTTGGCATAGAAGACTTGGATATGTAGGCATGCGCAATCTAGATAAGCTAATCAAAGGTGATCATATACTTGGTGTTAAAGATGTTATCTTTGACAAAGATAGACTTTGTAGCGCTTGTCAAGCTGGAAAACAAGTAGGTGGAAGTCATCCCGTTAAGAACATCATGACTACTAGGAGACCACTCGAGTTACTTCACATGGATCTTTTCGGCCCCAATGCTTACAAGAGTCTCGGTGGAAATTCCTATGGTCTAGTTATAGTTTATCATTTTTCCATATTTACATGGGTATTTTTCCTTGATGATAAGTCACATGTTCAAAAGATCTTCAAGAACTTCGTTCGCAAAGCACACAATCAGTTTGAAGTGAAGATCAAGAAAGTTCAAAGCGATAACGGATCGGATTTCAAGAACACCTATGTGGATACCTTTCTTGATGAAGAAGGTGTCTCACATGAGTTCTCGGCTACGTACATGCCTCAGCAAAATCGAGTTGTTGAGAGGAAGGATTCGACGCTTATTGAGATGGCCAGAACATTGCTTGAAGAATACAAGACGCCAAGATACTTTGGGCAGAAGCCATGGAAACAACATGTCATGCCACAAACCGACTTTACTTGCACAAGCTTCTTGGTAAAACGGCATACGAGCTACTCACCGGTAACAAACCCCAAGTTGGATTTATTTATATTGGTGTAATATATATTGTATTCTAACTTCTCCATGGTTCATACCCCCAATACGACCCATATGTACATCAAAATTGGTAAACAACACAAAGAAAACAGAATGTGTCAAAAACATAACAATCTATAGCAATCTGGAAACTTTGTATACTTATGTAACTCCAAAAATTCGGAAAAATTAGGAAAAACTGGGAAATTTGTATATCAATCTTGTGTAAACATTTCATACTCATTCGACGCTCTAATAAATTTATAAAATTCCCGTACTACACATAAAAGTTTTTGGTTTGCAACAAGATCAAATCAACAACCACCATAGACCATCCCAAGGGTCTTACTTGGCTCAAACCCTAATTAAAACAGCAAAGCACAATTACTAGAGAAGTAATAATGTGTGAAACACTAAGAAATAGAAGCAAAAACATAAACATAAAAATAAAATTGGGTTGCCTCCCAACAAGCGCTATTGTTTAACGCCCCTAGCTAGGCATAACGCAATAGATCTAAGTATTGTCATAATAGTAAGGGAGATCATCCATGCTCATATCATACTCCCTTATTTCAATGGCAAGTTTCCTTTGTGGCAAGCAAAAATATTCAAAAGGGCTAAATTTAATAGGATAAGGATCCTTAAGATCAAGTGCGGGAAGGATAGATTCCTCCTTCGACCCCCTATAGTGTATAATCAATTCATCATTGTAAGCTTTCCTTTGGGTTAAACTTATAAGCCTATTTCTTAATATGAGCTGTAATTTGTTGTTTTCTATAGCAAAATTATCATTGAGTTCAGAAATCTTATCAACCAAAACCTCGGCAGGGACCCTTTTCTCAAGTTTTCATTATAAGCAACAAAATCCGGAGATTGCAATATAATTATTTCTTCTCGATTAAAAAGGATCTCCTCTTTGGGGGGACATCCACCATTAATTTTATAATGAGAAAAAATTCTGCTAGCCTCTTTTATGATAAATCTAAACTCGTGGGCTAGAAATATAGTGGCAGCACGCTTAACGGAAGAATGCTGAATATTAGAGAACTCTAGAAAAACCCTTTGTATGCAAGGATGCATATGAAGAAATTGCTTCAAAAGTTCAATTATTAATAGTGTTATAGCATCCACAAGACTATTAGCTTTATTTAGAATGGACCCTCCTAAGGTAGGAAGCGTACCCGCACAAGTAAATAAATCTTGAATAACACCTTTTCCAATAATATTACCGCTACCTATGTGGAATGTTTTTGTATGTGTGATAGTAGGTTCTTCATGACGGTTGTTATTAGCAAAGTCATCAAAATTCCCGTCAAGATTATTACTATCCTTTTTAGTGAAAATCTCCTTAGATTCACACATGGTGGCAATGAATCGATCTAGCACGCAAGCAAGCAAAAAGCAAACGAAAAGGCGAACGCAAGAAGGGCGAATAAAAAGGTTAATCTTTTTGGTATTTTTTGAAAATCGTTTTAGAAGTGGGGGAGAGGAAAATGAGAGGCAAATGGCAAATGATGTAAACGAAAGATATGAGTTTGTGATGGGTACTTGGTAGGCTTGATGTAGATCGTCTTGACTTGCTATGTATCCTCCCCAGCAACGGCACCAACCCCCCCACCCCGACAACGACGCCAGAAATCCTTCTTGCTGCGTCTTGAGCTTGCGTTGGTTTTCCCTTGAAGAGGAAAGGGTGATGCAGCAAAGTAGATAAGTATTTCCCTCAGTTGATGAGAACCAAGGTATCAATCCAGTAGGAGTAACAAGCAAGTTACCAATGGATGCACCTACACAAACAATCAAACTCTCGCACCCAACGCTATAAAGGGGTTGTTAGTCCCTTCATGATTATTTGCAAGGATTAGATCTGATAGAGATAGATGTAAAAGATTGCGGAAAGTAAAAAAGTAAATAAATTGCACCAAGGTATTTTTGGTTTATAGATCTAAAAATATAATATGGAAAGTAGACCCAGGGGCCATAGGTTTCACTAGAGGCTTCTCTTGAATGAAAGTAATACGGTGGGTGAACAAATTACTGTCGAGCAATTGATAGAAAAGTGAATAATTATGATGACATCTAAGGAATGATTACGAATATAGGCATCATGCCTATGTCAAGTAGACCGAAAAGATTCTGCATCTACTACTATTACTCCACACATCGGCCGACTCCTGCCTGCATCTAGAGTATTAAGTTCATGAAGAACAAAGTAACACATTAAGTAAGATGACATGATGTAGAGGGATAAACTCAAGCAATATGATGAAAACCCCATCTTATTACCCTTGATGGCAACAATACAATACGTGCCTTGCTACCCCTACTTCGTAACTGGGTGAGGACACCGCAAGATTGAACCCAAAACTAAGCACTTCTCCCATTGCAAGAATTACCAATCTAGTTGGCCAAACCAAATCAATAACTCGAAGAGACTTACAAAGATATGAAATCACGCATATAAGAATTAAGAGAAGAACCAAATAATATTCATATATAAGCGGATCATAAACCTATGATTCATTGGATCTCGACAAACAGACCGCAAAAGAGTATTACATCGGATAGGTATGCATGAAGATCATGAAGAACATGGTATTGAAGCACAAAGAGAGAGAAGAAGCAATCTAGCTACTATCTATGGACCCATAGCTCCGTGGTGAACTACTCACACATCATCAGAGGGGCAATGGAGTTGATGTAGATGCCCTCCGTGAACGAATCACCCTCCGGCAGATTACCGGAAAAGGCTCCAAGGTTGGATCTCTCGGGAACAGAAGGTTGCGGCGGCGGAAAACTATTTTTATGGATCGTTTTGGCATTGGAGGAATATGTGGGTATTTATAGGACGAAGATTAGGGTTAGGAGACCTGTTGGGGGGCACAAGTCGGCCAAGCGCGGCCAGGGGTGGTGGCCGCGCCCACAGGCTTATGACCTCCTGGCAGGTCCCTTTGAGAGATCACTAGAAGAGTGTCTAGAAGGGGGGTGTGAATAGACTACTAGAAGGATATTAAAACCTAACCTTTTACCAAGTTAATTGGTTGGCAGATTATAACAGTTTTAGCAAGACTAGCAAGTCTATATACCCTACACACGCATGTCAACAAATATGGCAGCGGAAATAAAGACATTGCACATGAAGTAAAGACTTGAGATATGGATATCAAACGCAATTGGAGACGCAAAGATTTTTCCCGTGGTTCCTCTAGGTGGTGCTATCGTACGTCCACAATTGTGGAGTCTTCAACCCACAAAGGGTAATGGTTGCGACAGTCCACGGATGTCGGGACCCCGATCCTAAGTCATATTATTCCATACTGTAACAAGCCACATCACTTTGCGGCCTCACACACGGTACTCCACGGCTGCCACCTTACCTTGGCCGGGACCGTTTGCGTCTTTTGGCTCACGTATGTGAACATGTCGCTGGCAATCACACAACAAAGAACCCGGGCCGACATAACTAGTCATAGAACCCAAGTGGCACATCCGTACGGAAACAGGCATACATAACCCAGCAATGCAGGTGTCGGTCTCAAGCGTGTGTAGACGAGTCGTAGCAAGTTACAAGGACTCCATTACGTTGCGAGACACGAATGTCATCACTGCACGTAGACGAGTCGTAACAGGCTACAGGGACTCCATTACACTGCAAGACATTTCCCCAAAGGGACAGACACAGCAGCAAACAAGGATACATGCCGGTCAATCAATGTGTCCGGAGCAGTAGCAAGCTACCATGGCTCGGTGGAAGCACAAAGAGGCAGTTTCCTGTAAAGAGTACTACTAAAGGCACACAACTAGGTGTCGGATCCCATACATACCGTTGCACGTCACACGTACGCACGACATGCCCGATATGCATAGATACAACCATGGCATCACAACATAACCATACAATAACATAACTTTTATTTAGGAGGCTCAGACAAGCCCTGCATAATATGTTCATACAGATAGGGTCACATGACCCGGCACTCAAGTCATACAAACATAGTATTACAAGCCAGTGAAAACTAAAGCGGTCTGAGTACAGACGGCAAAATATAAAAGAGGCATATGGCTTGACTATCTACAGCCCACCACACGGGCAAGATCGTAGCTGGGACACCAGATATTCGGCATCGTCAACGTCTAGATAGAACCCACCTGATGGGTCCTGATTTTCTTCTGCAACATCAATTAAGCAAAGGTGAGTACAATCGTACTCAGCAAGTCTTTAAAACAGACCTAGTCTAATTATGCTCATGTATCAACAATGGGGTGGTGGAGTTTATGCAGAAAGCCAGCTTTGACTCATGGATAACCTACACTACTCAGTTTTAAACTCTTTGTTACAATTTTAGTTATCGCACATGAGTCCACTACCTCCATCACAATACACCACCATGGACTCACCTTCCCCTTCCGGAAGAGTGCCATCCACGGTACTCACACTTGTCTTGAGAATTTTTAAAAGTATCCATTTCATTATCTATGAACATCATAAGTTCTCCAAGTAGTCCATATCCGCGGACGCGGCTATTCGAATAGTTTCATAACCCTGCAGGGGTGTACCTCTTCACACACGCTCTCGCCACTTATCGCCGTGTTCTCATAAAACCATGCACCTCGGCAGCCTTCAAGCGGATGCCCAGCGAGGGAGTCGGCCACGACCGTCAATCACATAAGACCTCTAGTCCAGGCTGCCGCCTATTTGAGACTGGCCCGCACGGAAGTCCGGCCGAAGTTTCCGTTACGGTCCCAAACGATGTGCGCAGGGTTCCCAAGCCACCATTCGGGTGACCTTTGGTACACTGTGCCACTGCCTACCGTGTCGTAACCCACCCCGGGGGTCAGCGCTACGCGGCCTCCAGCATGCTATAAACACCAGAAACTACTTGCAATACCTGAACCAAGGACTAAGCGACTGATAAGTCGAGAGGGTCAATTAAGTATCCCAACGTGTGGTAGTATCTAGTCTTGGATTACAAACACGGAACTCAGTTCCTAACAACGGTCCCAATGAGACAACCCGCTATGTACTCCTACACAGCCTCTCATCGCTACCTTTTACCAAAACGGATTCGTTATGAGCTCATCACATCAGAACATCACAGTTTCACTCTGGTCCATCACCCAGATGAATCAGACCTGACACAACTCTAGCATAGCAGCATGGCATAAAGGTAAGCTAAGCACATCACGACACAAGCATCTACCAGGTATGCTAGGTTGCATGGTTTAGCTATTTACTGTGACAAGATCAGGTCATGCAGAAGATTAGGTTCATCTACCATGTATGACTGTCATGTAACAATGTCCTAATGCATTGAACAAGAGCAGGAGCGAGAGGATGGGATGTTATCGAAAACGATCAATGGGGTTGCTTGCCTTGCTAGGTTGCGAAAGAGTTCTCTCCTTCGTCAGGGTACGGAGTGGTATCCTCCGGATTAGGGCCTACCGCAACGCAGACAAACATTCAATACAAGCAGATGCGACAATATGATGCATGAACAGGGCATAATGATGTGCATGGATGAGCTAATGTAGCTAATGGTCGTGTCAATTTGAAATGTATTTGAATATAGGTTCAAAGTTGTTCTCTTTTCAAAATCTATATATTGACCTAATGCTAAAATGTCCATGTTCATCTATTTAGGTTGCTCTATCATTCATGAGGATAGCACCATTGGATTCATTGGATTTTTCTGATAAATTTTCATATATAAATTATTTTCATCTGACTTACAGATTAATTTATATGATTTTTCAAAGTTTTAAATAATTTCTGGAATTATTTTTAAATAGGAAATTGACTTAGGACATCAGCCTGATGTCATCATGACGTCAGCTGGTCATCAGACCCGGCCAGGGTCAAACCTGACATGTGGGGTCCACATGTCAGTGTCTGATTAGCTTAATTAACTAAGTTAAACTAATCCTAATCATTAACAGACCCTGGGCCCACATGTCATAGACTAATTAGCTTAATTATTTTAATTAATTATTTTCTTTAAACTAACCAGGGTTAACCAGGGGGTGGCCCCACCTGTCAGGGTCAACTCCCGTGGTCAAAACGACCAGAGCCACCGGCGACGAGCCGCCGGCGAGGCCCGAGACGACGGAGAGGCTCGGAAATGGCCCTCCGGTGACCATTCGGGAGGCGGAGACCAGGAATCAGCAGCTGGGGGATGCGCGCGTCCATCTAGGGTAACGGGAGGACGCGGGGACGCCGGAGTCGACGGCCACGGCAACTTTGGCGGCGACCGGAGTTCGGCAAAGGCGGGTATGGCATCTAGGGGGCGAAGAGGTCCATGGGGAGAGAGGGGAAAGCACGGGGAGCTCATAGAGAGTCGGTCAGGCTGGTTAGCGGGCTCGGGGACGACCGGGTGGCGCGAATCGACGAAGGCGTCCGGCGACCGGAGTCAGAGAAGATTGAGCGGACGGCGTGTTCAGGGCTTCCCGGCGCGATTCCTCTAGCGGGCACGGGCAGCTTGACGCCGCGGAGCTTTTGGACTGACTCGGGAGGGCGAGGGGTGGCCGGTGGCTATGGGGTAACGGCGGCGGTGCTCTCGGTCCGGGAGGAAGGGAGGCGGAGAGGAGAGGGGAGAATGCGCGAGAGAGGAGGGAGCCGGCTCGATCCGGACGTCTGTGGCGAGGTCATCCACGAGGCCTCGCTGGCCCGAGAGAGACGGGCAGGCAGGGAGGAGGTGGAGGCCTCCCGGCGCCGCGCGGCACTTCGCCTCTGCCTACTGGAAGAGGTTGAAGATGACCGCTTGGCCCTGGTGGGCTGGGCCATCTCCTTCTCTGGGCCAGATAAGCCTCTTCTGGCTTTTCTCTTTTTTTTTAATTCTGTTTTCTGCTTTCTAACATTTGATTTATTTCTTTGCAGGTCCAAATAACTTTTCAAAATGACCCACATATTTTCTAAATTGAAGTTTGAATATTCCAAACTTATAATAACAGTTTCAGATTATTTTGAAAACAGTGATAATGATATTTGCTTTATTTAACATTTTCCAGGGACTTAAACCATTAATTTAAATTATTTTAAATGTCCAAATAATTCAAATGTCCCCTGGTATATCCATGTCCGTAATTATCAGGCATAGGGGACATTTTTGATGGGCATTTTGGATTTGTTGAAATTTCATTTATCTGGAATTTCTTTAATTCATGAATGCTTGGGGTTTCTTTTCTTTCTCCCCATTTCATATTGATGCAATGATGATGATGATGATGTAAACACATTGCTAGCCTATGACACTTGCTAGGGTTATGACAACTCACCCCCACTCAAAAGAATCTCGTCCCGAGATTTTGAAGTCGTCGGGAAGAGCGCGGGGTACTCTAGTCGAAGACGGTCTTCTCTTTCCCATGTCGCCTCCTTTTCAGAATGATGCGACCACTGAACCTTAAGAAACTTGATGTTCCGATGCCGAGTGGTACGCTCAGCTTGGTCGAGAATACAAACGGGGTATTCTCGGTATGAAAGGTTATCTTGGAGATCAAGCGTTTCGTGGTCCACTTCTCGGACAGGGTCCGAAAAGCAACGCCTGAGTTGAGAGACGTGGAAGACATCATGAACTTTGGAAAGATGCGGAGGAAGTTCCAATTGGTAGGCAACCTCTCCTCATTTAGCAAGAATGCGAAAAGGTCCAATGTAACAAGGAGCCAACTTGCCTTTGATACCGAAGCGATGGGTACCCTTCAGTGGTGTAACCCGAAGGTAAGCCTTGTCGTCGAGTTCATAAGTCACCGACTTATGATGACGGTCATATTGACTCTTTTGACAGGATTGGGCTGTTTTCAACTTTTCACGAATAATGCGAACTTGCTCCTCTGCAGCCTGGATCATGTCCGGACCAAAGAGTTGCCTCTCTCCGGTTTTTGACCAGTTAAGAGGTGTTCGGCATTTTCGTCCATAGGGAACATCAAAAGGGGTTTTTCCCAAGCTTGATTGATAACTATTGTTATATGCGAACTCAGCAAATGGAAGGCAGTTCTCCCAATTCATACCGAAAGATATAACACAAGCTCGGAGCATGTCTTCAAGAATTTGATTGACTCGCTCAACTTGACCACTTGATTGAGGGTGGAAAGCAGTGCTAAAGGATAGATGAGTCCCCATAGCGGTTTGAAAACTTTCCCAAAAACAAGAAGTAAAGATACTTCCGCGGTCTGAGTTAATCTCCAAAGGAACACCATGAAGAGAAACTATTCGAGAAACATATAACTCCGCTAGCTGACTAGCAGTAATGCTTTCACGAACAGGAAGAAAATGAGCCACTTTGGAGAGGCGATCAATGACTACGAATATAGCATTGTTCCCTCTCTTGGTCCTGGGAAAACCGGTGATGAAATCCATACCGACCTTATCCCATTTCCATTCAGGAATAGCTAAAGGTTGAAGAGTGCCAGCAGGCCTTTGATGTTCTGCTTTTGCACGACGACAAACGTCGCAATTAGCAACATACTGAGCAATTTCTCTCTTCATCCTGGTCCACCAGAACCTCTCGCGTAGGTCCTGATACATTTTGGTACTACCCGGATGAATTGTGAGAGGAGAATCATGAGCCTCCTTAAGAATCAGCTGTCTTAGACGGATGCTCTTGGGAACCACCAACCGATTCTGAAAGAACACCACACCTCCATCATCCTTAGAGAAATCCTTAGCGTTTCCGCTAATGATATTTTCCTTAATCCGAGATATCCCTTTGTCATATCTCTGGACAGCTAATATTTGATCTTTAAGAGTAGGTTTCGCCACCAAGTTGGATAGGAATCCTTATGGAACAATGTGAAGGTTTAACTTCCGGAATTCCTCATAGAGAAACGATTGACCTTGTTGTAACATCAGATTGTTACAATAAGACTTACGACTTAGTGCATCAGCCATGACATTGGCTTTTCCTAGGGTGTAAGTTATCCCTAAGTCGTAATCTGTAATCAACTCTACCCACCGTCTTTGCTTGACATTCAAATCCGGCTGGGTGAAGATATATTTTAGACTTTGGTGATCAGTGTATATCTCACAACGATTACCCAGAAGGTAATGTCGCCATGTCTTTAGTGCATAGACTACAACTGCAAGCTCAAGATCACGTGTTGGATAATTATCCTCATGTGGACGCAACTGTCGAGATGTGTATGCAATCACATGACGATCTTGCATGATAATGCAACCTAATCCTTGTCGCGAGGCGTCGCAATAGATAACAAAGTCCTTAGAGAAGTCTGGTGGCACCAGAACGGGAGCAGAGGTCAGTCGTCTTTTCAACTCCTGAAAACTGTGCTCGCATTGTGGGGTCCACTCGAACCTTTTATCTTTCTTGAGGAGTTCAGTCAGAGGTTTCGCAACCTTGGAGAAGTTCTCAACAAAGTGGCGGTAATAGCTTGCTAAGCCAAGGAAACTCCTTACTTGCTTAACTGATTCAGGTTGAGTCCAATCAAGGACGGCCTGAACTCTCTCGGGATTGACAGCAATACCTTTGCCAGAGATCACGTGACCCAGATAAGGCACTTCCGGCAACCAGAATTCACACTTGGAGAATTTGGCATAAAGGCGATGCTCTCGAAGTTTCATCAATACCAGCCTTAGATGCTCGGCATGTTCTTGTTCGTTCTTGGAGTAAATGAGTATATCATCGAGATAAACCACGACGAATTTATCCAGATACTCCATGAAGATCGAATTCATCAGTCGAGTGAAGGTGGCTGGGGCATTGGTTAAACCGAAGGACATAACGGTGTACTCGTATTGGCCATAACGAGTGACAAAAGCCGTTTTAGGAATGTCCCCGTTCCTAATTCTGATTTGATGGTATCCCAACCTCAAATCCATTTTGGAAAAGACAGAGGATCCAGCGAGTTGATCATACAAATCGTTGATCCTAGGGAGCGGATACTTGTTCTTGATAGTGACCAAATTCACTGGTCGGTAATCCACAACCATCCGATCCGATCCATCCTTCTTCTTAACAAAAAGGACGGGGCAAGCCCAAGGAGAAGAACTAGGACGAATGAAACCTTTCTTCAAAGCTTCATCGAGTTGGGGTTTTAGCTCGGCTAGTTCTAAGGGTGCCATCTTATAGGGTCTTCTGGCTATTGGGACTGTCCCTGGAATAAGTTCTATCACGAACTCAACATCTCTGACAGGTGGAATACCTGGCAGTTCTTCTGGAAAGACATCCGGAAAATCACGGACTACTGGAATATCTTCTATCTTAGGGAGAGGGCTAGCATTTAAGGAATAGAGCTGGCGCTTGGTTGTTCGAGTAGAGACATTAACTATCTCACCCGAGGGATGTGTAAGTTGAACATTCCTAGAATGAGTATCAATCTTGGCATAGTGGGCTTTCATCCAATCCATACCTAGAATGATATTGATATTCGAAGACTTAAGAGCTATCAAGGATGCTAGGAATACTAGTCTATCCACCAGAATTTCATTGTCATGGATCACTCTAGAAGTTTGCCATTTTGATCCAGGAGTCTGAACTACTAAAGGAGTGGGCATGTCACAGAAAGAGATGTTATGCAACTGTGCATAACTTACTGAGATGAATGAATGAGATGCCCCAGTATAAAATAGAACAGATGCTGGATGGCTATTAACAAGAAGCGTACCTAGAATGACATCGGGGTCTTCCAGAGCTTCTTCAGCAGACACATAATTAACTCGCCCACGGGCAGGAGTTGGCTTCACATAGAAGGCTTTCCCTGGTTTTCCGCGTCTGGCGGGCTTGGCATTGTTCTGGGGACATTCACGAGAATAATGTCCCGGTTCTCCACACTTGTAGCATACCACAGTAGCATGAGGTGCAACATTTGTAGGCGGTCCTCCAAATGGTCTGGGTGGAGGGTTGGACTGAACTGGATGAGGTGCCTGGAAGGATGGCCTCGTAGTGTACCTTGCCGGCATAGCTGCATTGGGTACCCATATTCGGCACTTGTTGGGTCCTGAACCCGATGCAGGGTTGAAGTCACGGTTATGCCTCCTTGTGGCCTCGTAGTCAGTCTGTCCGGACTCAGCATTGATGGCTTTATTGACGAGAGCTTGAAAAGTGGTGCACTCGTGCAGACGAAGATCTCGACGAAGCTCAGCATTTAGTCCCTTGCGGAACCTAGCCTGCTTCTTGGCATCGGTTGAGGCTTCCTCTGGAGCATAGCGAGCAAGGTTTCCAAACTCGCGACTGTATGCATCCACTGACAATCTGCCCTGTGTGAAGGCACAGAATTCCTCTCTCTTGCGATACATCATCCCTTCTGGGATGTGATGGAGACGAAATGCGGCGCTGAACTCTGCCCAGGTTGGTGCAGGTCCCTGGGGACGCATAGCCTCATAGCTTTCCCACCACAGGTTGGCAGGTCCCTCCAGAAAGTATGTCGCAAAGATCACCTTGTTGGCCCCTGAAACATTTGCAGCTCGAATCTTGCGTGACATACTGGTCAGCCAATCATCCGCATCGAGGGGATCGATCGAGTGATGGTACTTAGGCGGACACAGTTTAATGAAGTCACCAAGTGACACTCCATCATGGTGGTCATTGCGGGGAGCACGAGCGGTGTTCTGTTCAATCCTCTCCAACAGCCTGTTGGTCTCCCTCTTATTCCTTTCAGCTTCTAGCATCACCTCCGCTAGAGATGGTGCTCGTGGTAGCTCTTCTTGCCTTGGCTGGCTACTCTCGCCTTGCTCATGAGCATGCACGGGGTTGTTCCTGGTTGACACCATCCTGAGGAAAACAATCCGTAGCTTAGACATGGGGAATAACAACTCTAGGGCATGAATTAGCGAATGCACTGATCAACATGGCATGTAAGATAAACACCAATCAACATGGTAAAGCAACTACCATATGAACATTAGGTTTCATACACACCATGGCTTAGTTCAGTATAACCCAAGCTGAAAACAACTACGGAGAGATGACACAACTCATCGGAGGCATTACAAGCATCCTATACATTATCTACCTACACCTCCGGAACTCAACTCTCGACCTTGATCATATCCTACAAGACACGCAGGACTGTGGCGATACAACTACTATCATACTAGGTCTAACATCCACGCACTCGAACATCACCGTAGAATGCCTCGTACAGGTTACCCCCGTGACCTGGGAGCTGAACCTGAGGATCTGGAAACACTCTAGCCTGGGATCCCTGGAAACCATAAGGACACAGGTGTGGCCTTGGTCCCCTTGTCGGCGGCAACATCGGTCCTCGAAGAGGGGTGATGCCTCCAACATCAGGCCAGTCTACGTGTGCTGGCAAATGAGTCCGCGATGGAGTCAACATCTCCAAATCTCCATAACCTGTCTGCACGACAGGTGCCAACTGCGTCAAGGCTGTCCAAAGACGGGCACGGGTAGCATAGAGCTCCATGCGAAGGGCGCGTGCATCACGATCCCTGTTCCCCAACATCTGAGCGGTCACTTGCAATCTAGGGTCTTCATGAGAATGATCAGAGTAGGCTGCACTGAGATATCCATCCTCTCCTCCCATGGAAGCAGGAACATAGCAGAACTCCGTGTTCTGAAGCAGACCATGGTGAAACCTCATAATAGTCAGCATAGTGTAAGCGGCTTCCTGAACTACCATATCTATCGTAACTCCCAATCCATGAGTCCAGTGAAGCGGCTCTGCAGCTCCAGGATATGAAGGGTGTATCCTAACGATACACAAATAATGACTCTGGTTGAAATCTCGGTACTGCTCCTCCACGGTATACTCCGGGTACCAACAATATCCAGCCTCCATCATTACTCTAACCGACATGGCCATGTGACCCGGCACATCGATGCACCTGGTCAGACGGACCACCTGATGGAAAGGGCGGGATGGCATCTGAAAGAGAGAATGATGCAAAGACATTAGAGATCCTAGCAGAAATTGGACAGCATAACGGCTATAATTGCTCAACAAAAATTCTGAGGCAAATGAAAAGAGATTGGAAAGGCATAACCACTCGACTATCTAGATTCAAATCTCTTCTCCATCTGTTTGTCACACCAACAACACTAAAATAACTGCACTTATTCACAAGCAAGCTAGCTACTGGTCCATGGCTAATAACTCGTCATCCTAAGCAACAGATGAGAATCCTAGTTCCTATCCCCATAGAAAAGATGAGAATAACTTGGGAAGAGGAGTAAAAAGAGCCTTACGTTCCCTTCCACAATCAATTCCCCTACTTATCTATGGTGTTTCTAGACTCAACTTTGACCAGTTTGGCTTGGTAGTCCTACAGTCAGTCAGGCTCTGGTACCAACGCTGTCGGGACCCCGATCCTAAGTCATATGATTCCATACTGTAACAAGCCACATTACTTTGCGGCCTCACGCACGGTACTCCACGGCTTACACCTTACCTTGGCCGGGACCGTTTGCGTCTTTTGGCTCACGTATGTGAACATGTCGCTGGCAATCACACAACAAAGAACCCGGGCTGACATAACTAGTCATAGAACCCAAGTGGCACATCCATACGGAAACAGGCATACATAACCCAACAATGCAGGTGTCGGTCTCAAGCATGTGTAGACGAGTCGTAGCAAGTTACAAGGATTCCATTACGTCGCGAGACACGAATGTCATCACTGCACGTAGACGAGTCGTAACAGGCTACAGGGACTCCATTACACTACGAGACATTTCCCCGAAGGGACAGACACAGCAGCAAAGAAGGATACATGCCGTTCAATCAATGTGTCTGGAGCAGTAGCAAGCTACCATGGCTCGGTGGAAGCACAAAGAGGCAGTTTCCCGTAAAGAGTACTACTAAAGGCACACAACTAGGTGTCGGATCCCATACATACCGTTGCACGTCACACGTACGCACGACATGCCCGATATGCATAGATACAACCATGGCATCACAACATAACCATACAATAACATAACTTTTATTTAGGAGGCTCAGACGAGCCCTGCATAATATGTTCATAAAGATAGGGTCACATGACCCGGCACTCAAGTCATACAAACATAGTATTACAAGCCAGCGGAAACTAAAGCGGTCTGAGTACAGACGGCAAAATATAAAAGAGGCATATGGCCTGACTATCTACAGCCCACCACACGGGCAAGATCGTAGTTGGGACACCAGCTATTCGGCATCGTCAACGTCTAGATAGAACCAACCTGATGGGTCCTGATTTTCTTCTGCAACATCAATTAAGCAAGGGTGAGTACAATCGTACTCAGCAAGTCTTTAAAACAGACCTAGTCTAATTATGCTCATGTATCAACAAAGGGGTGGTGGAGTTTATGCAGAAAGCAAGCTTTGACTCATGGCTAACCTACACTACTCAGTTTTAAACTCTTTGTTACAATTTTAGTTATCGCACACGAGTCCACTACCTCCATCACAATACACCACCATGGACTCACCTTCCCCTTCCGGAAGAGTGCCATCCACGGTACTCACACTTGTCTTGAGAATTTTTAGAAGTATCCATTTCATTATCTATGAACAACATAAGTTCTCCAAGTAGTCCATATCCACGGACGCGGCTATTCGAATAGTTTCATAACCCTGCAGGGGTGTACCTCTTAACACACGCTCTCGCCACTTATCGCTGTGTGCTCATAAAACCATGCACCTCGGCAGCCTTCAAGCGGATACCCAGTGAGGGAGTCGGCCACGACCGTCAATCACATAAGACCTTTAGTCCAGGCTACCGCCTATTTGAGACTGACCCGCACGGAAGTCCGGCCGAAATTTCCGTTACGGTCCCAAACGATGTGCGCAGGGTTCCCAAGCCCACCATTCGGGTGACCCTTGGTACACCGTGCCACTGCCTACCATGTCATAACCCACCCCGGGGGTCAGCGCTACGCATGGCCTCCAACATGCTATAAACACCAGAAACTACTTGCAATACCTGGACCAAGGACTAAGCGACTGATAAGTCGAGAGGGTCAATTAAGTATCCCAACGTGTGGTAGTATCTAGTCTTGGATTACAAACACGGAGCTCAGTTCCTAACATTGGTCCCAATGAGACAACCCGCTATGTACTCCTACACAGCCTCTCATCGCTACCTTTTACCAAAACGGATTCGTTATGAGCTCATCACATCAGAACATCACAGTTTCACTCTGGTTCATCACCCAAATGAATCATACCTAACACAACTCTAGCATAGCAGCGTGGCATGAAGTTAAGCTAAGCACATCACGGCACAAGCATCTACCAGGTATGCTAGGTTGCATGGTTTAGCTATTTACTATGACAAGATCAGGTCATGCAGAAGATTAGGTTCATCTACCATGTATGACTGTCATGTAACAATGTCCTAATGCATTGAACAAGAGCAGGAGCGAGAGGATGGGATGTTATAGAAAATGATCAATGGGGTTGCTTGCCTTGCTGGGTTGCGGAAGAGTTCTCTCCTTCGTTAGGGTACGGTGTGGTATCCTCCGGATTAGGGCCTACCGCAACGCAGACAAACATTCAATACAAGCAGATGCGACAATATGATGCATGAACAGGGCATAATGATGTGCATGGATGAGCTAATGTAGCTACTGGTCGTGTCAATTTGAAATGTATTTGAATATAGGTTCAAAGTTGTTCTCTTTTTAAAATCTATATATTGACCTAATGCTAAAATGTCCATGTTCATCTATTTAGGTTTCTCTATCATTCATGAGGATAGCACCATTGGATTCATTAGATTTTTCTGATAAATTTTCATATATAAATTATTTTCATCTGACTTACAGATTAATTTATATGGTTTTTCACAGTTTTAAATAATTTCTGGAATTATTTTTAAATAGGAAATTGACTTAGGACATCAGCCTGATGTCATCATGACGTCAGCTGGTCATCAGACCCGGCCAGGGTCAAACCTGACATGTGGGGTCCACATGTCAGTGTCTGATTAGCTTAATTAACTAAGTTAAACTAATCCTAATCATTAACAGACCCTAGGCCCACATGTCATAGACTAATTAGCTTAATTATTTTAATTAATTATTTTCTTTAAACTAACCAGGGTTAACCAGGGGGTGGCCCCACCTGTCAGGGTCAAATCCCGTGGTCAAAACGACCAGAGCCACCGGCGACGAGCCGCCGGCGAGGCCCGAGACGACGGAGAGGCTCGGAAATGGCCCTCCGGCGACCATTCGCGAGGCGGAGACCAGGAATGGGCAGCTGAGGGAAGCGCGCGTTCATCTAGGGTAACGGGAGGACGCGGGGATGCCGGAGTCGACGGCCACGGCAACTTTGGTGGCGACCGGAGTTCGGCAAAGGCGGGTATGGCAGCTAGGGGGCGAAGAGGTCCATGAGGAGAGAGGGGAAAGCACGGGGAGCTCACAGAGAGTCGGTCAGGCTGGTCAGCGGGCTCGGGGACGACCGGGTGGCGCGAATCGACGAAGGCGTCCGGCGACTGGAGTCGGAGAAGATGGAGTGGACGGCGTCTTTGGGGCTTCCCGGCGCGATTCCTCTAGCCGGCATGGGCAGCTTGACGCCGCGGAGCTTTTGGACCGACTGGGGAGGGCGAGGGGTGGCCGGTGGCTACGGGGCAACGGCGGCGGTGCTCTCGGTCCGGGAGGAAGGGAGGCGGAGAGGAGAGGGGAGAATGCACGAGAGAGGAGGGAGCCGGCTCGATCCGGACGTCTCTGGCGAGGTCATCCACGAGGCCTCGCTGGCCGGAGAGAGACGGGCAGGCAGGGAGGAGGTGGAGGCCTCCCGGCGCCACGCGGCACTTCGCCTCTGCCTACTGGCAGAGGTTGAAGATGACCGCTTGGCCCTGGTGGGCCGGGCCGTCTCTTTCTCTGGGCCAGATAAGCCTCTTCTGGCTTTTCTCTTTTTTTTTAATTCTGTTTTCTGCTTTCTAACATTTGTTTTATTTCTTTGCAGGTCCAAATAACTTTTCAAAATGACCCACATATTTTCTAAATTGAAGTTTGAATATTCCAAACTTATAATAACAGTTTCAGATTAGTTTGAAAACAGTGATAATGATATTTGCTTTATTTATCATTTTCCAGGGACTTAAACCATTAATTCAAATTATTTTAAATGTTCAAATAATTCAAATGTCCCCTGGTATATCCATGTCCCTAATTATTAGGCATAGGGGACATTTTTTATGGGCATTTTGGATTTGTTGAAATTTCATTTATCTGGATTTTCTTTAATTCATGAATGCTTGGGGTTTCTTTTCTTTCTCCCCATTTCATATTGATGCAATGATGATGATGATGATGTAAACACATTGCTAGCCTATGACACTTGCTAGGGTTGTGACAACGAAGGGCTCCAACCATAAGGGTGCACAAAGTAGCAACCTTGACTATTCCATAACGGCTTCCATCCACGAAGGACTAGCCTCATTATGGGTAGATCTTCACGAAGTAGGCGATCTCCTTGCCCGTTGAAACTTTTTGGTTCAACTCCACAACATGAAGTAGGAGGCTCCCAAGCGACACCTAACCAATCTAGGAGACACCACCCTCCAAAAGGTAATAGGCTCGGTAGTGATGATGAACTCCTTGCTCTTGTGCTTCAAGATGATAGACTCCTCAACACACAATCACTCTTTCATATATTTGGCTTGGTAGAAGAGATGGGATTGGTGGAAAGCAACTTGGGGAGGTTAGAAATCAATATCCATATGGTTGGCGTGGAAGATCTTGACCTCAACACAAGGGTAGGTGGTTCTCTCTCAGAAAATTGGATGGGGCAAGTATGGAATAGTTCCGAGTGCTTCTCTTTCGAGTAGGTGGTGGTGAAGGTGTATATATAGGCATCCCCAAAAATTCAACCGTTACACACAAAATGACCAACTCGGTGACATCGATGTGTTAATCTCGGTGGTACCGAAGTGACCAAAACGTGGCAACTTTTGAATCTTGGTGAGACCGATATAGGAATCTCGGTTGCACCGATAAGGTGACCAACGGTCAGAATGCCATTCTCAGCGACGCCGATTCGATAATCTCAGAGGGACCGAATCTGTGAACTTGCGTAACAGAAAGTTGGCAATCCAACTCGGTGGCACCGGTATGGAATCGGTTGCACCGAACTAGCTAGGGTTTGGCAGAGTCTGTCTGAGGTTGAGAAACGGTGGCACCGAGATGGAAATGTTGGTTGCACCAATTTCGGATATTTGGCTGTGGACAGACTTTGGTGGGAGAGTTTGTGGGTGTTTTTGGTGACTATCACTTGTGCACGTATGAGCATTTTGTTCACCAACAAAACCTTACCCCCTTTTAATAGTATTGGCTTTCCTATGGACTCAAAGTGATTTCTCACAAATATACAATGTAGAGTCCTCTTGTTGAAGCTTTGCCAACCAATTTTCTTGCATGTTGTGGTATCTCCACAATCCTTTTGCCAACCCAACTCTACATGGACTATTATCTAAAATACAATAAATAAAAGTATTAATCCAAGAGACAATGTATGTTGGCATGAATTATCAAAAGTACCAAGGGAGCATGTTGTGCTTTCAATCTCCCCCTTTTTGGTAATTGATGACAACATACAATCAATGCTTCAAATAAAGATATATGTGGATATAGTGAAGACTTTGAGAGACACACGACTTAGATTTGCTCCCCCCTAAATGTGTGCAGTCCTTTAAAGGATAGTTGCTTTGGAATGCATGGACACACATATGGATGAAGGGATATAAGGAGTCATGTGTATCTTAGCTATATGCATCAAAATATATATGAATGATATGTGTCCTTGTTCAAGACTTCACTATTGCAAACAATATGTGCAAGAAGCAAGAGATCATCTTGACCAAGAGTATGATGCAAATACTTACCTTGAGTTCTTGATCATTCTGGTAGTAGAAACACACTTGAGAAAACAATGTTAGGAAACACAAGAGTATTCTACTAATATAAAGACAATATAACGCAAAAGTAAACACTATATCTTGGTACTTTAGATATGGAGAACATATAAAAGATGATAATACTTAAGATTAATGTGTCTCCAAGATCATTTAGAACTTTATCCCTTTGATATGAAAGTAGTAGTTCGTCCTCTCCCCCTGAATCTCAGCATGTAGATATTGGGATTGGATAGGGTGAGAAAACTTCTAAAGTGAACAGTCAAATAAAATAAGCTCAATATTATTCTCCAAAAATGTTTTTATCGCCCACTTTGTCATTCTCACCTTGTTTATATAAGTGAAAGTTTGATATCTGCTCTACCCCTTAATCATATCTCCCCCTTTTGCATAAGCGTGTAACTCTCCCTTTAGCATGAAGCTTTGTTATTCTCCCCCTTTGGCATTAATTTCCAAAAAGGTCAAATTTAGGAGTAGGTATAGGGATCATTGACAAGGAAGGGATCCTCAAGAACAAGGGTCATTGAAAGTAGGGTTCATAGAAAAGAAGTAAGGGAATCCTTGAAGGTAACTTCTCTCCCTATGGCAAATAGTAGTGAGGTCTTGGTAAATCTGCTCCTCCTTTGCGCTAGGGATCCTTGAATAGAGAATTTCTCCCCTTAAATTTTGCTTGTTATTATCCCCCTATGTTTTTAAGAAGGGATCATCGAAGTAACAGAAGAAGAACAGATAAGAGAAGAAAAACAAATCGGTGACTCCAAGACAAATAGATCGGTAGTACCGAGATTTTATAGTGCAGCTTGTCTGCAATTTCGGTAGAAACGAAATATCTGAGTTGGCGGCTCCGAGGCTAAAATAGAAAAAAGGAATAAGGGACTAAGTTTCTATTTTCAAAGAGTCAAAACAAAATATTTTCAAAGGGAAAGAGAAGAACATCATCTAGAGAAGATTTGAGTGGTTATGAGAGATCAAGAAAATAGAGAACAAACCACACAAGATTCTTAACTAGTTGATGGACGGTGACTAGATCACCTATATTAGAGTTATTGACTTAGGAGCCAAGCAATAATACTTGATCATACGTCATACTCTACGTTAAGCTGAAAATGGGGTTACCATTTTTTGATAAGCATTTTAATGTCTTCATTTCATTTGAGTTGCTTTAGCTCATGACTTGGAGTAAAGCCTTTTCAAGGATATGAGTGCATACCTTTGAGTGATGTTGATGACGTTGCTCGTAAGTGAAATTCTTGAGGATGCTCGAGGTTGATGAAGAACATCTTGAGTTGGGAGCAATCCTTCTCGTTCTAGTACACTTGTGTCGGGACCCTAATCCTAAGCCATAAGAATCCAGCCTGCAACACATCACATCACCTTGCGGTCTCATGCATGGTTATCTCCATGGCTGCCACCTTACCTGGGCCAGGGCCGTTTGCGTCTTTTGACTCACATATGTGAATGTGCCGCTAGCATTCAAATGTCAAAGAACCCGGGCCGACATTACTAGTCATAGAACCCAAGTGGCACATCCGTACAGGGACAGGCATACGTAACCCAACAATGCAGGTGTCGATCTCTAGCGTGTGTAGATGAGTCATAGCAAGCTACAAGGACTCCATTACGCCATGGGAAATAAATGTCATCACTGCACGTAGACGAGTCATAGCAGGCTATAGGGACTCCATTACACTGTGAGACATTTCCCCGAAGGGAGAGACACAGCAGCAAAGAAGGATACATGTCGGTCAATCAATGTGTCCGGCGCAGTAGCAAGCTACCAAGGCTCGATGGAAGCAAAAAGAGGCATTTCCCCGTAAAGAGTACTACTAAAGGCACACAACTAGGTGTCGGCTCCCATACATACCGTTGCACGTCACACGTACGCACGACATGCCCGATATGCATAGATACAACTATGGCATCACAACATAACCATATAACATTACAACATTTATTTAGAAGGCTCGGAAGAGCCAATACAATAAGATGTTACAAACAGGGGTCACAAGACCCAACATTCAGAGCATTCAAACAAGCAAGCGGAAGCTAAACATGTCTGGGTACAGACATCTACAAAAGTGGTTGGCGGAGCCTGAAAAGCTACAACGACCCTACCAAAGGAACTAGACCTCTGTCTGGGATTCCCAAGCTAATCCGATCAACATCGAACTTCACGTCGAAAATACCACTAATGAGACTGACGTCTCCTCTACAAAAACATAATTTAAGCAAACGGGAGTACAAGGGTACTCAACAAGACTTACATCAGAACTAACTACACATGCATCCGTATCAATGAAAGGGATTGTGGTGTTTATTGCAGCAAGCCAGCTTTGACTCTTGGCTAACCTATACTATGTCTACAAGTCCTTTCTTTCAGGTGGGATAGCGCACACGAGTTCACATATTCACCAATCAATACACAACTATGGATCCACTCTCGTCTCCCTATGAGAAGGCCATCCATAGCACTCACGCTTATCTTGCGTATTTTAGAAGTATCCATTTCACTTATCTATGAACCACATAAGTTCTCCAAGTAGTCCATATCTGAGGACGCGGCTATTCGAACAGATTATTTCACCCTACAAAGGTATACTTCTTCACACATGCTCTCGCCACTTATCACCATATGCACGTGATGCATCTCGACAACCTTCAAGCGGAAGCACTGGCATGAGCGTCGGCCACGACCGTCAACCACACAAGGCCCTAGTCCAGGTTTATCGCCTATTTGATACTGAACCCGCACGAAAGTCTAGCCGAAGTTTCCACTACGGCCTCAAATGATGTGCGCAGGGTTCCCAAGCCCACCGTTTGGGTGCCACTTGGTACATCATGCCACTGTGCATCTACCGCATCATAGCCCACCCCGTTGGGCAGCGCTATGCACGGCCACCATCACTTTTCCTTCAAACACCAGAAGCTAGTTGCGACTCCTAGACAGAGGACTAGGCGATTAATAAACCAAGAGGGGTCAAGTTACCGGAGCCCAATGTGTGGTAGTAACTATCTTGGATCACAAACACAGAACTCAGTTCTAAAGGTCGGTCCCAATGAGACAACCTGACATGTACTCCTACATGACCTCTCATCACTACCTTTACCAAATCGTGTTCACACACTCGGCTCTCACACAGTAGTACATGAACACTACCATTCCGATTCATCACCCGGATGGATCAGACCCGACACAACATGACTCTAAGCATAGCGGGCACAATAAGTAAGCAGGCATGGATGAGTAAGCACAATAATGGCTCAAGCAGTTGCTACTCATACTAAGTGGTTTCAACTATTTACCGTGGCAAAGATAGGTCATGCAAAGGAAGGGGTTCAAGTACCGAGAACATGTAACAGTTGAATCGTCAATATCCTAATGCAGTAAAAGAGAGAAGGACCGAGAGAGTGGGTTCATATCAGTATGCTCAAGGGGGGGGGGTTGCTTGCCTGACAGATTTGAAGATATTACTTCTCTTCATTAGTGTCAACGTTCACATCGTCAGAACCAGCGTCTACCGAGAGGGAACAACCACTGGCAAACCCAAAGGAATAACATTCAATTTATGCAATGCACAATCATGATGCATGATATGACAAGTTAAGGTATTAAATTAATCTAGATGAGTAGTTAGCCAAGTTGGTTGAAGTGGAATTCAAACAAGTTTGAATTCTAACTCCAAATGATATTCCATATATTGACCTAACCATAAAATGTCCTACTTGGTGATGTTAACTTTCTCAAACATGCATGATCATGGCATAAACAGCTTCATTGGATTTTTCTGATCATTTTTCATATATAAATTATTTTCATCTTATTTACAGATTATTTTCTATGATTTTTAGAAGTTTTAGACATTTTCTGGAATTTCCTGAATTATTTCTATTATAAAAAACTGATTACTGCATCGGCCTGATGTCAGGATGACATCAACAGGTCAACAGGGCCGCCGAGGGTCAATGTTGATCAGTGGGACCCACTGGTTAGTGACCCAGCTAATTAATCGGGCCCTCGGCCCACTTGTTAGTGGCTAATTAGATTAATTAAGCAGATTAGTTATTATTTTTATCTAACAAATTAAACAGGGCCGGGCCCACCTGTCTACCACCCAGGGTCAACCCCTGGTTGGTCGGGTCAAAGCCACCGGCAGCTCAACTCTGGCGATAGCAGACACGACGGGGGTCTCCGGAAATCCTCCTCCGGCGACCATTTGGGCGGTGGAAGGCGCCTATGGGTAGCTGGGGTTCACATGCATCCATTTGCGGCAACGGGAGGACGCGGGGTGGTCGGAGTTGGTGGCTGTGGCGGAGCTCGACAATGGCGGGGTTGGCGGCTAGGGGTCGAGCAGGGCAGCGCGGCTATGGGGAGAAGCAAAGGGAGCTCATAGGGGGCTCGATGGTGTCGAGGGCGGGCTCAGAGGGGCGGCAAGGCGAGCGTAGGGTTGCCGGCGATCTTCGACGTCCGGCGACGGAAACGGCAATGCTGGCGAGGACGGAGGTCGTCCGAGGTCGAATCCATCGGCGAGGAGGAGCTGGGCGATGCTATGGGGCTCTTGGCCAGCTCGGAGCAAGAGGGGCGACAGCAGCTGCGAGCGGCAGTCGGCCATGGCGGCTCTCGACAGGGAAGAAGCGACAGGGAGACGAGGAAGATAGCAGGGAGAGGGGTAAAGAGGGCGAGAGAGAGCGGGACGGGTCCACGGGTCTACGTGGGGCTCTAAGCGATGTCCACGACGAGCAGGCAGGCAGGACGTGGCCGTACGCGTGCCGGTGCACCGCGGACACACTCCCCTGTCCTCCTGGAGAGAGGTGGGGGACGACTGGCAAGGGGGGTTGGTGGGCTGGGCCACCAACTAGGCCGACCCGGTAAGTCCTTCTCCCCTCTGCTTTTTTTCTATTTATGCAATATGTTTCATAATGTTTGGGCAAAACCACTGAAGTTAAAAATCCTAACATAATTTTTGGGGTTTATACGTATTATTTCCAGTCCCCACAATAATTTCCAGAATTTTGGAATTAACTAAAATATTTATAGTGCTTTATTGGTCATTTTCAGAACTTTGCTGATTTATTAAATTTTCCAAAATGTTTGTGAAAATATAGTTCACCCCTAGTATGTTGTTGCCAACATTTATCAGAGAGGGGGAACATTTTTAGAGAGCATTTTGAATCTTTGAAAAAATAAATTGTTTGGGATTTTGTTTATTCAATGAGGTGCTAGGGTTTGGCATCTCCATTTCTAATTTAGTTGAATCTAAACATGGTAACATGATGCACATGCTGATGTTGATGCAAGCAATTTCAAGCAAATTCTAGGGCTGTGATAACTCACTCCCACTAAACAAGAATCTCGTCCCGAGATTCAAGTGTAGGGTAAGAGGACAGGAGGGAACACAATACTAAAACAATCCTCATGATCCAGTTGCCCTTCTCGAAGATGTTGATTCATTGCATCATGCTAATCTTGACACCTTTGCCTTCGGGATCTTCATCCAACAGAAAGATAACATGGATAGAAAGCTCTACAAGAATTGATCTTTACAAAGATCGAGTGACTCATGACCAACTCGTAGAATGAGACGTGATAACATCTCTCGAGCTGGGACACGAAACACACATTGATCGATGGAGTGAGATAGATGACGGAGGTTCAATTTGTAGGCAACAATTCCACGCTAAAACAGATGGTGATGAGGTTTCAAAGTAGCGAGGAGTTAATTGCCATAATACCATTATAGCGCACCTTAGGGGAGGTGACTCATAGGATTATCCCTTAAGTGGCAAAAATAATTACTTTTCATACATAGATCATTGAAACTCTTCATACTAGCCTAAGGCAATTCGCAACGATCATTTGAAGGAATTCGAAAGAATGGCATACTCAGATCAGAATGGAAACTGGAGTTATAAAACAACTCGGCAATGGAAGGCACATTCCAATTAATACCGAGAGTATAACCCAATGCCTGAGCATGCTCTCAAGAACTTGAGCATTTCCATATTCATTAGGGTTTTTACCAACATCCGTGCCAAGGATCCTGGCAACACCTCATACTACCATGATGAATAATGATGGACGATGTAGATGCAAAGGAAGACAACACTTTCTCAGATTTCACCTTAGCTATGCCAAGGGAGCAAAATCTGGATGATCGACCGAGAGACATTTAGCACTCCGCTTCTAATGTTCTCCTTGATGTACTAGTGTAACCTCAAACGTAGGTCAGGTTTGCTATCTAGAACATCAAGTAAAGGTCGGACTTCGGGCTCTCGAAGGGTCCATGAGAAATAACTTCTGAATAAATCATGCGAAAACCTCATGGGGAAGTGGCTAAGGTTGCTGAAACAAGATAATATAATAGTAGGTCTTCCGGATAGTTATGATAGCCACAACATCCCTTTGTCGGGTTACATTGAGACCATTGTTATAATTCTTAGGGAAAACGTCCCAACCATTATATCTGCCTGAGATTCAGATCTGGTTGGTGCCGGGATATTCCAGACTCAGCATGTCTGGAAAGGAAGGTTTTGCAACACAAATCAATGAGATGATGTTGCGAGATTCTCGAGAAATGAACTGCGGAATCCAACTCCAAAATATGAGTTGGTTTGCAAGACCCACATGAGCATGGTGTCCAAGACAATTGTGGTCATATGAAGAGCTTACAACAAAACACTACCGAGTTCTGGATGGAGCAATCACTGGAGGTAGCGAAGTATTGTGCACGTCCGTCTGGGCCCTTCAGGAGTAACACTTAGCTTCTTTTCCTCAACAAATCAATCAGTGGCTTGGTGTGCTAGGGATTGCATGTGGAATGGAGATGATCAGTCTACCAAACCATAGAATACTTTACACGTGCATGATTGACTTGGGATGATTCCAAAGAAAACAAAACGACCTTTCTCCAAGTTCATGGAGGCAACTTGCACCATATGCACATGAACTAAGAGTAAGTCACTTCTTACACCATGCATATGCTTCATGTACGGGACACGAAGATATTACCTACAAAGTTTCCAACACTAGCTTAGTGTTCGTCATAAATCATGGAACAGATGAAAATGTTGTCGATGGGTCCAACAACAATTCATCGAGGTATCCAAATGGATGGAATTCCTCAACTATGAGAACAAGGTGATAGCATTGGTTAGACAAAAGGATATAATGGTGTATGCTCGAGGATACATCCACGAGTAAAACAACATTAGGAAGATCTTTGGTTCTGATTTTGATTTGATGATAGCCCACACTCAAATCAAAGATTGGATAAGAGGATAGATGCAACAATTGACCATGAGGATCACTCGATGAAATATCGCCTTTCTTCGACACACACATCCACAACAAAGACATCCCCCTGGAATGAACTAAGTCAGGCGAAGCTTTTATCTTCCAACTCTCCAAGTTTTTGTTTAGCTTAACCAACTAGTTCAGGGGTGTCCAACACAAATTCTTGGAGAAAGGTTGTTTATAGGAAAACCATCTCGATCACGAACTTAACATAACGGTCAAGGAACACCTTGGTAATACTTTTTCGAGAAGACATTCAGAAAATCATGATCCACCGGTATGTTATCAAGCTCGAGAGCAATCTTGCTTTTCAAGGCAAGACGATATGATGAACAGAGCGAAGGATTGACACAATCTTACTCATTGATCGAAAAGTGCACCATGGAAAATGGACTAGGTAGCACGATCATTCTTAGTATGACAATTCAATTATCATCACACCAAGAGTGAGATTATTGTCCATTAACTACCAAGCAACAAAGTTGCTAGGAGTGTCGATTTCACACATCATGACTCACTCGTCGGTGTTCTGGTCACAGATAGCACATAGACCGAGGAATGAATGATGATGGCGAGAAGTATCACTACATAAATATTCCATAAGAGGGAGTGCAGTTCTCATGATGTTCCTGACATGAAGAGGGTAATACCTCAAGGTAGAACAGAGCAAAAGCTGTATTGGCATTTTGGTCTGCGGAATACAATTGCTTTGACCCAATCCTAGAAATGGATGAGGTACGGGAGTTTGCTTCTCCTAGTCATTCTAGAATAGAATGTCTTGACATACCACAAGAATAGTCGACATCGATAACACAATGCATGACATACTCTTGACTATCCATTGATAGATAAAGGTCATAATACAATTGAAGGAGGGCATCTCAAGAGCACCTGATTTTTCCTGAGTTGTAGATCCATGGATTGAATATATCAAACGGAGTTCAACATGTCTCTTCCAGATAATCCATGCAGAAATGAAAGAATTGGCAGACTCACAACTATGAAATGGAGGACTCATCACGAGCACTCTTGTTGTGATATTATGTTCAAAAGAACTTCTACCATAACTGATTCATGGTATTGGAAGAATGATATACCACAAACCTTGAGGACTATAACAAGGTTACTAATATCCTAAAGGAACGAGCAAATACTATCAACGGGAATGAGCAGAATGATCCTTGGGTTCAAGAACCCAGATACAGAATACCTATTGACAAAATAGCATCACAACATGCTTTTGATAATGATGGCCAGAATTATCACACTGGAAACAAAATACATAACTAGACTATTGGGTGGTTCACTGAAACAAAATGGTTTCCTAAAACACTTTCATCAAACACGTCGAGGTGTTATAGTACCTCAACTCAAAAATTAGTGTGCTTTGTCTGGCCCGAAAGAAATTGACTCAAGATGAAAGAGTTTTGCAATTGCATCAGATAATTTAGAAACCTTGGATAACTCGGACAGCATAACGGCTATAAGGGCATGAAATATGAGGCAACCTGCACAAGAAAACTAACAACATGGCAAGAATTCGTATGGAGACACTGATCAAGGAAGACAACAACTTTCCTATAGGTCTCCAGCATAGTAACTCGTCCTCCTAATAGATAGATGAGAAGGCCTAGTTCTTAATCCCCGTAGAAAAGAAGAGGGTGACTTAGAATTAGAATGACACAAGGAAAGGAGTAAAAAGAGCCTTACGTTCCCTTCCACAATCAATTCCCTTATATAACTAAAGCAGTTCTAGACACAACATCGACCAGTTTAGCTTGGTAATCCTACAGGTAGTCAAGCTCTAACGCCAACGCTGTCGGGACCCCGATCCTAAGCCATAAGAATCCAGCCTATAACACATCACATCACTTTGCGGTCTCACGCACGGTTATCTCCATGGCTGCCACATTACCTGGGCCGGGACCGTTTGCGTCTTTTGACTCACGTATGTGAATGTGCCGCTAGCATTCAAATGTCAAAGAACACGGGCCGACATGACTAGTCGTAGAACCCAAGTGGCACATCCGTACAGGGACAGGCATACGTAACCCAACAATGCAGGTGTCGATCTCTAGCGTGTGTAGACGAGTCATTGCAAGCTACAAGGACTCCATTACGCTGTGGGACATAAATGTCATCACTGCACGTAGACGACTCGTAGCAGGCTACAGGGCCTCCATTACACTGCGAGACATTTCCCCGAAGGGACAGACACAACAGCAAAGAAGGATACATGTCGGTCAATCAATGTGTCCGGAGCAGTAGCAAGCTACCAAGGCTCGGTGGAAGCACAAAGAGGCATTTCCCTGTAAAGAGTACTACTAAAGGCACACAACTAGGTGTCGGATCCCATACATACCATTGCACATCACACGTACGCACGACATGCCCGATATGCATGGATACAACTATGGCATCACAACATAACCATACAACATTACAACATTTATTTAGAAGGCTCAGAAGATCCAATACAATAAGATGTTACAAACAGGGGTCACAAGACCCAACATTCAGAGTATTCAAACAAGCAAGCGGAAGCTAAACATGTCTGTGTAGAGACATCTACAAAAGTGGCTGGAGGAGCCTGAAAAGCTACAACGACCCTACCAAAGGAACCAGACCTCTGTCTAGGATTCCCAAGCTAATCCGGTCAACATCGAACTTCATGTCGACAATACCACTAATGAGACTGGCGTCTCCTCTGCAAAAACATAATTTAAGCAAACGTGAGTACAAGGGTACTCAGCAAGACTTACATCAGAACTAACTACACATGCATTAGTATCAATGAAGGGGATTGTGGAGCTTATTGCAGCAAGCCAGCTTTGACTCTTGGCTAACCTATACTACGTCTACAAGTGCTTTCTTTGAGGTGGGATAGCGCACACGAGTCCACATATTCACCAATCAATACACCACTATGGATCCACTCTCGTCTCCCTATGAGAACGCCATCCATAGCACTCATGCTTCTCTTGCGTATTTTAGAAGTATCCATTTCACTTATCTATGAATCACATAAGTTCTCCAATTAGTCCATATCCGAGGACGCGACTATTAGGACAGATTATTTCACCCTGCAGGGTTATACTTCTTCACACACGCTCTCGCCACTTATCACCATACGCACGTCATGCATCTCGGCAACCTTCAAGCGGAAGCACTGGCGTGGGCATCGGCCACGACCGTCAACCACACAAGACCCTAGTCCAGGTTTATTGCCTACTTGAGACTGAACCTGCATAGAAGTCCGTCCAAAATTTCCGCTACAACCTCAAACGATGTGCGCAGGGTTCCCAAGCCCACCGTTTGGGTGCCACATGGTACACCGTGCCACTGTGCATCTGCCGCATCACAACCCACCCCGTCGGGCAGCGCTATGCACGGTCGCCATCACTTTTCCTACAAACACCAAAAACTAGTTGTGACTCCTAGACAGAGGACTAGGCGATTAATAAGCCGAGAGGGGTTGAGTTATCGGAGCCCAATGTGTGGTAGTAACGGTCTTGGATCACAATTACAGAACTTAGTTCTTAAGGTCGGTCCCTTTGCGACAACCCGTCATGTACTCCTACATGACCTCTCATCGCTACCTTTACCAAATCGTGTTCACACACTTAGCTCTCACACAATAGGACATGAACACTACCATTCCGATTCATCACCCGGATGGATCAGACCCGACACGACACGACTCTAAGCATAGCACCCACAGTAAGTAAGCCGGCATGGATGTGTAAGCACAACAATTTACTAAGTGGTTTCAACTATTTACTATGGCAAAGACATGTCATGCAAAGGAAGGGGTTCAACTACCGAGAACATGTAACAGTTGAATCGTCAATATCCTAATGCTATAAAATAGAGCAAGAGTGAGAGAGTGGGTTCATATCAGTATGCTCAAGGGGGGGTTGCTTGCCTGACAGATCTGAAGATATTACTTCTCTTCCGTAGTGTCAACGTTCACATCGTCAGAACCAGCGTCTACCGAGAGGGAACAACCACCGGCAAACACAAAGGAACAACATTCAATTTATGCAATGCACAATCATGACGCGTGATATGACAAGTTAAGGTATTAAATTAATATAGAGGAGTAGTTAGCCAAGTTTGTTGAAGTGGAATTCAAACAAGTTTGAATTCTAACTCCAAATGATATTCCATATATTGACCTAACCATAAAATGTCCTACTTGGTGATGTTAACTTGATCAAACATGCATGATCAAGGCATAAACAGATTCTTTTGATTTTTCTGATCATTTTTCATATATAAATTATTGTCATCTGATTTACAGATTATTTTCTATGATTTTTAGAAGTTTTAGACATTTTCTGGAATTTCCTGAATTATTTCTATTATAAAAAACTAATTACTGCGTCAGCCTGATGTCAGGATGACGTCAGCAGGTCACAGGGCCGCCCAGGGTCAATCCTGACCAGTGGGACCCACTAGTCAGTGACCCAACTAATTAACCGGGCCCCGAGCCCAATTGTCAGTGGCTAATTAGATTAATTACGCAGATTAGTTTTCATTATCTTTTATCTAACAAATTAAACAGGGTCGGGCCACCTGTCTGCCACCCAGGGTCAACCCCTGGTTGGTCAGGTCAAAGCCACCGGCGGCTCAACTCCGGCGACAGCAGACACAACGGGGGTCGCTGGAAATCCTCCTCCGGCAACCAGTTGGGCGGCGGAAGGCTCCTACGGGTAGCTGAGGTTCGCGCACATCCGTTTGCGACAACGGGAGGACGCGGGGTGGTCGAAACTGGCGGCAGCGATGACGTTGGCGGTGACTGGAGCTGGGCAACGGCGAGGTTGGCGGCTAAGGGTCGAGCAGGGCAGCACGGCTACGGGGAGAAGCAAAGGGAGCTCATAGGGGGCTTGATGGCGTCGAGGGCGGGCGCGGAGGGGTGGCGACGCGAGCACAGGGTCGCCGGCGATCTTCGGCGTCCGGCGATGGAAACGGCGACGCTGGCGAGGAGGGAGGCTGTCCGAGGTCAAATCCATCGGCAAGGAGGAGCTGGGCGACGCTACAGGGCTCTTGGCCAGCTCGGAGCGAGAGGGGGTGGCAGCAGTTGCGAGCGGCGGTCGGCCATGGTGGCTCTCGGTAGGGAAGAAGCGAGAGGGAGACGAGGAAGAGAACAGGGAGAGGGGAAAAGGGGGCGAGAGAGAGAGTGGGACGGGTCCACGAGTCCGCGTGGGGCTCAAAGCGACGTCCACGACGAGCAGGCAGGCAGGACGTGTCCGTGCGCGTGCCGGCGCGCCGCGGCCACACTCCCCTATCCTTCTCCCCTCTGCTTTTTTTCTATTTACGCAATCTATTTCATAATGTTTGGGCAAAACTACTAAAGTTAAAAATCCTGACATAGTTTTTGTGGTTTATACATATTATTTCCAGTCCCCACAATAATTTCCAAAATTTTTGAATTAAGTAAAATATTTATAGTGCTTTATTGGTCATTTTCAAAACTTTGTTGATTTATTAAATTTTCCTAAATGTTTGTGAAAATATAGTTCACCCCTGGTATGTTGTTGCCAACATTTATCAAAGAGGGGGAACATTTTTAGAGAGCATGTTGAATCTTTGAAAAATTCAATTGTTTGGGATTTTGTTTATTCAATGAGGTGCTAGGGTTTCCATTTCAAATTCAGTTGAATTTAAACATGATGACATGATGCACATGCTGATGTTGATTCAAGCAATTTCAAGCAAATTCTACGGCTGTGACAACTTATTACCTACAAAGGTTAGTCATGCAAGGCAGAACAATAGGTATATCCATTTGACATGATACCGATTGATATTTTGCAATAATGATCAAGTATATGTCAAGGATATGTTTTTCTTGTCTTCTTCCTTCCATCATGAAGAGGGGTTATGGATACTTGGACAAGACAAGATTGCTTATGATTGGAGTTGGTTGCAATCTCGTGGAATGAAGTTCTTCCAAGTACCTACAGACAGTTAGATGCAATACAAGGGAGCATAGAATTCCATGGCATAAGATAACATGTTAGGAATATCATGGAAGTATCAAGAAGGCTCATGCCCTTGCAAGCATCTGAGTGAGTCTAACTCAAGTTTGAAGCATCAATGATTTTCTACTCACTCCTCAAGTGACAAAAAGTTTTCTCATCAAGTGGCTTAGTAAAGATATCGGCCAATTGCTTATTAGTGTGAACATGCTTAAGATTAATATCTCCTTTGGCAACACGATCACGAATGAAATGATGTCGAACATGAATATGCTTAGTTCGAGAATGTTGCACAGGATTATGACCAATCTTAATAGCACTTTAATTGTCACAAAGTAAGGGAACATTTTTAACATGGATTCCGTAATCCTTAAGCATTTGTGTCATCCATAGTAATTGTGCACAACAAGATCCAACAGCAATATACTCAGCTTCGGTAGTAGATAGAGATACCGAGTTTTGTTTCTTCGAGGACCAAGACACAAGAGATCTACCCAAAAACTGACAAGTACCCGAGGTAGATTTTCCATCAACCTTGTCACCAGCATAGTCCGAATCGGAATAGCCAAAAAGGTTAAAGGAAGATCCCTTGGGATACCAAATGCCAAAGTTTGGTGTTTGTATCAAGTATCTCACAGTACGTTTCACGGACAAAAGATGACACTCCTTTGGTGCATCTTGATATCTAGCACACATGCAAACACTAAGCATAATATTGGGACGAGATGCACATATATATTGCAATGAACCAATCATAGATCAATAAACCTTTTGATCAACCAGTTCATCCTCCTTGGTAAGATCAACATGTCCACTAGTTGGCATGGGAGTTTTCATACCTTTGCACTCCTGCATGTTGAACTTCTTGATCAAGTCCTTGGTATACTTAGTTTGAGAGATGAAAGTTCCTTCTTTTGATTGCTTGATTTGCAATCCAAGAAAGAATTTCAGCTCACACATCATGGACATCTCATACTTCTCGGATAGTAACATTCCAAATCTTTCACCAAATTGAGAGTTAGTGGAACCAACGATAATATCATCCACATAGATTTTGCACACAAATAATTCACCATTAAATCTCTTAGTGAACAAGGTTCCATCAATTTTACCAATTTCAAAACCTTTTTCAATGATAAACTTCGTTAAGCATTTGTACCAAGCACGAGGGGCTTGCTTAAGACCATAAAGGGCTTTATGAAGCTTGTAAACATGATTAGGTTTCTTAGGATTCACAAAACCATGTGGTTTGTTAACATAAACCTATTCATCAATTTCACCATTTAAAAAGGCACTTTTGATGTCCATTTGATAAAGCGTGATATCACGGTGATTAGCATAGGCAAGAAGAATGCGAATAGCTTCAAGTCAAGCGACGGGGGCATACATCTCACCGTAGTCCATACCTTCGACTTGAGTATATCCTTGGGACACGAGCCATGCCTTGTTGCGTACGACTTGACCGTCTTTGTCTTGCTTGTTCCTAAACACCCATTTGGTTTTGAGGATGTTTTGATCATCCTCGGGCTTCTCCACGAGTGTCCACACTTTGTTCCTTTCGAAGTTGTGAAGATCGTCATGCATGGCGTTCAACCGATCTGCGTCTTCAAGAGCTTGCTCTACCTTCAAGGGCTCAATGCTAGGGATGACAGAATAATTCTCACAAAAGTTAGCTAGACGAGTTTTAGAGCAAGTGATTCTCCCGATTTGTATGTCACCAAAGATTTGGTTTAGGGGATGGTTCTTGGTCACTTGAGCTTGAACTCGGGGTACCTTGGGCTTGTTAGACGGTGGAGCTTCTTCTTCTTCATCATCTCCTTCATCTTCATTGTTGTTGACGGTGTCGTTCCCTTAAGTTGGTGTTGAAGCAGGTTGTGATGGATCTTCCTGATGTACTTCCTCCTCTTCATCATCTTCCCGTGTATCGCTTGTGGATGCCTCCATGTCATGTTGTGGTTCACCTTGTCGTGAAGTAGGGGCTTGAACTTGAGTTGATGAAGTACTTTCCTTCACCTCCATGGGACAAATCTTGTCGATGGGTAAATCTAGGATAGCTTCCGAAGGGTCCTTATCACTTACATCATTTGGCAATTGTTTGACTTGCGAACCATTAGATTCATCAAACTTCACATCTGCCGTCTCTTCAACTTTTCGAGTGAAGTTGTTGTAGACACGGTAAGTGTGAGAATTCGATCTGTAATCAAGTAGGAATCCTTCATGAGATTTAGGATCAAATTTAGTACGACGACGCTTGACAGGAATGTAGCACTTGGAGCTGAATACCTGAAAGTATCCAACTTGGAGTTTGTTACCGGTGAGTAGCTCGTATGCCGTTTTACCGAGAAGCTTGTGCAAGTAAAGTCGGTTTGTGGCATGACATGTTGTTTCCACGACTTCTGCCCAAAAGTGTCTTGGCGTCTTGTATTCGTCCAGCATCGTTCTAGCCATCTCAATAAGTGTCTAGTTTTTCCTCTCAACAACTCCATTTTGTTGAGGCGTGTACATAGCCGAGAACTCATGTGATGCACCTTCTTCGTCAAGAAAGGTATCCACATGGGTGTTCTTGAATTCTGATCTGTTATCGCTCTGAACTTTCTTGATCTTCACTTCAAATTGATTTTGTGCTTTGCGAACAAAGTTCTTGAAGATATTTTGAACTTGCGACTTATCATCAAGAAAGAATACCCATGTAAATCTGGAAAAATCATCAACTATAACTAGACCATAGGAATTTCCACCGAGACTCTTGTAAGCATTGGGACCGAAAAGATCCATGTGAAGTAACTCGAGTGGTCTCCTAGTAGTCATTATATTCTTAATAGGATGACTTCCACCTACTTGCTTTCCAGCTTGACAAGCACTACAAAGTCTATGTTTGTCAAAGATAACATATTTAACACCAAGTATATGATCACCTTTGATAAGTTTGTCTAAATTACGCATGCCAACATGTCCTAATCCTCTATGCCAAAGCCAACCTTTAGAAGATTTGGCAATTAAACAAGTGCGAGGCTTGGATCTCTTAGTGAAATCAACAATGCATAGATCACCTCTACGGATACCGATAAAGACCTTTTTATGATTATCTTGACGAAACACTTGGCAATATACTTTCGTGAATAACACATTGAAACCGAAGTTGGCAAGTCTAGATACGGAAAGGAGTTGTAGCCAAGAGATTCAACGAGCATAACATTTTGAATAGAGCTATCATGGGATATGGCCACCTTACCAAGACCAAGTACCTTACCCTTGGAGTTGTCTCCAAACGTTACGTACCTTCGCGCTCCATGGTTTGGTGTGATCCCTTCATACATTTCTCTATCTTTGGTCATATGATCGATACATCCGCTATCGAGACTCGACACTTTTCCTCCGGACATGTAATCCTTGAAGTTTGACATGAGACTTAGATTCTTCATCATCTTCTCATACTCAATGTTGAACATCTCATCTTCATCATTGTAGCCATGTTCCACATTGTCATCATCAAGTGGGAAATCCTCGTCATAAATAATAAGAGATCCGTTAGGATGGTCATCATGACAATGTTCAAGTTTCTGAATGTGAAGGGCCTCTATAATGATATTGTTGATAGTTGTGACATCTCCTTTAGCACACATGAGGTCTCTAAGCTCAAAAAGAGAATCATCAAACTTAGGAATACTAGGCGTCATTTTGTGGAAGGCAATAGTTTTATGAAGAATTTCATCAAGATTATTCAATGAATAATTTGGATATCATTTGTGCAAATCATTCCACAAAGTATAAGCAAACACAAAATTCTTCATTTGGTTGAGCACATTTCTAGGCAAAGCTCTAACAATAAGATTAACAGTTCTAACATTACATAGCATATCAATTTCCTCTTCGTGTGTGGGATGCAAGGGATGAATAGGAGGCTCATAGAGGCGCATAATAGATTTGCTCAATTGGAATTCATTCAATAGCTCAAGCATCAAAGTTTCCATTGACTATAGTACTCTCCATCAAGAATAGGCACTCTACAACTCAAACTCCATATACTGGACACATCCATCTTCCTCCTCAGTGATTAAACCGAAGCAATGGAGAGCAAAGGTCTGATACAAATTGAGGGATCACTAGAAGAGTGTCTAGAGGGGGGTGAACAGACTACTAGCAGGAAATTAAAACCTAACCTTTTCCCAAGTTAATCGGTTGGTAGATTTTAACATTTTTAGCAAGACTAGCAAGTCTATATACCCTACACATGCATGTCAACAAATATGGAAGCGGAAAAGAAATACATTGCACATGAAGTAAAGAGTTGAGATATAGAGAACAAACGCAATTGGAGACGCAAAGTTTTTTCCCGTGGTTCCGATAGGTGGTGCTATCATACGTCCATGTTTATGGAGTCTTCAACCCATAGAGGGTAACGGTCGCAAGAGTCCATGGAGGGATCCACCCATAAGGTTCCACGAAGTACCAACCTTGACTATTCCATAACGGCTTCCGCCCACGAAGGACTAGCCTCACTATGGGTAGAACTTCACGAAGTAGGCGATCTCCTTGCTTGTACAAACTTCTTGGTTCAACTCCATAACACGAAGTAGGAGGCTCCCAAGCGACACCTAACCAATCTAGGAGGCACCACCCTCCAAAAGGTAATAGGCTTGGTAGTTACGATGAACTCCCTGCTCTTGTGCTTCAAGATGATAGACTCCTCAATAAACAATCACTCTCTCATAGATTTGGCTTAGTTGAATAGATGGGATTGGTGAAAGCAACTTAGGGAGGCTAGAAATCAAGATCCATATGGTTGGAGTGGAAGATCTTGACCTCAACACAAGGGTAGGTGGTTCTCTCTTAGAAAATTGGATGGGGAAAGTATGGAATAGTTCTGAGTGCTTATCTTTCGAGTAGGTAGTGTTGAAGGGGTATATATAGGCATCCCCAAAAATCCAACTGGTACACACAAAATGTGCAACTCGGTGACACCGATGTGTTAATCTCGGTGGTATTGAAGTGACCAAAAGGTGGCAACTTTTGAATCTCTGTGAGACCAATATAGGAATCTCGGTTCCACCGATAAGGTGACCAACGTTCAGAATGCCATTCTCGATGATGCCGTTTCGACAATCATGGAGGGACCAAAACTATGAACTTGCGTAACATAAAGTTGGAAGCCCAACTCGGTGGCACCGAAATGGAATCGGTTGCACCAAAGTGGCTAGGATTTGGCTGAGTCTGTCTGAGGTTGAGAATCGGTGGCACTGGGATGGAAATGTTGGTTGCACCGATTTTGAATATTTGGCTTTGGACAGACTTTGGTGGGAGAGTTTGTGGGTGTTTTTGGTGACTATCACTTGTGCACGTATGAACATTTTGTTCACCAACAAAACCTTATCCCCTTTTAATAGTATTGGCTTTCCTATGGACTCAAAGTGATTTCTCACAAAAATAAAATGTAGAGTCCTCTGCTTGAAGCTTTGCCAACCTATTTTCTTGCATCTTGGGGTATCTCCACAATCCTTTTGCCAACCCAAATCTCCATGGACTATTATCTGAAATACACTAGATAAAAGTATTAGTCCAAGAGACAATGTATGTTCTCATGAATTACCTAAACCACCAAGGGAGCATGTTGTGCTTTCACTCTTGCCTTGCACACCAAGTCTAGTAGATGTCTTCTGGTCCATGAAAAATCATCGTGAATATTTTATTCCGTTTGGACTCCATTTAATATTCATTATCTGCAATACTCGAAAAAAATAAAAAAAAAATAAACTGGCACTAGGCTCTAGATTAATAGGTTAATCCCAAAAATAATATAGAATAGCATAATAATGCATATAAAACATCCAAAACAAATAATATAATAGCATGGAACAATCAAAAATTATAGATACATTGGAGACGTATCATACCCCAAGACAAAGTTTGTTCCCCAAAAGAAGAAATATGGCCCTACTCTCCCCAAGGGAACAAATGTGCAAGTTGACCTTCCACTAGAAGACCACCAGCTCACGGGCAAGGACAAGCTTCAAGAAGATATTGACTCATGTGAAGAAGAATCCCAAGCCTTGGTCAAGTGGGTTCCCAAGGACACTACAAGATCTACTTCATCAATCACTACTTCAACTCCAAGGATCCCCATCAAGTTGATGTGGATCCCCAAGAAGAAGAACTAGAGAAGTTCTTAAGGGGTGACTCTGCCAACAAAACTCACTCACATTCATTTTTGGCAAGAACTATTTGCAATCAAGTCCAACCTTATGCAATAGTTCAAGGAGTCACATATTCCTGTTAGGGAACATTGCATGGGAAACAAAAAATTTCCTACGCACACACAAGATCTATCCATGGTGATGAGAATCTACAAGGGAGAGAGTGGATCTACATACCTTGTAGATCGCTAAGCGGGAAGCGTTAAGAAATGCGGTTAGTGTAGTTGAACATCTTCGTGATCCAAATCGCCATGCGTCCCGCGATCTCATCACGATCCGTCCCGCGATCCAATCACGATCCATCCCGCGAACTCATCACGATACGTCCCGCGATATCATCACGATCCGTCCCGCGATCTCATCACGATCTGTCTCGATCTAGCGCCGAACGGACGACACCTCCGCGTTCAGCACACGTACAACTCGATGACGATCTCCGCCTTCTTGATCCAGCAAGAGGGAGCGGAGAGGTAGAAGAGTCTCCGGCAGCGCGATGGTGCTCCGGCGATGGTGGTGGAGCTATTCCAGCAGGGCAACGCCTAAGCACTGCAGAAATCCGATCTAGAGGAGAAACTATGCACTAGAGGAATGGGTAGCACATGGCTGGAAATCTTGTATCAAACCCTAAAACCCGCTAGTATATATAGGAGGAGAGGAGGAGGAGGCTTGCCTCCCAAGGAGGCAGCCCTTGGGTCGGCTGAACCAGGAGGGAGGAGTCCTCCTCCTCCACTCCTAGTAGGATTAGGACTCCTTCCTAATTTAGCCCTTTTTGCCATTTTCCACCTTTTTCCTTTTGGGCTTTTCTTCCCAGCCGCATGGGCCTTGTGTGGGACTTCCACCAGCCCACTAAGGTCTAGTATTCATCCTCCCACAACCCATGTAGCCTCTTGGGTCGAAATACCCCTCCCGATGGTCTCCCGGTACACTACCAGCACTCCCGGGATCTCATCCATGACACCGAACAACCTTCGGTCACCACCATCCGTAACTCTATACTACCGAAACGTCACCAAACCTTAAGAGTGCAGACCCTACGGGTTTGAGAACTATGTAGACATGACTGAGACACCTCTACAGTCAATAACCAATAGCTGGACCTGGATGTCCATATTGGTTCCTACATATTCTACGAGGATCTTTATCGGTCGAACCTCTATGTTAAGGATTCGGTTAATCCCGTATGATGTTCCCTTTGTTCTTCAGTATGTTACTTGCCCGAGATTCGATCGTCGGTATCTCCATACCTAGTTCAACCTCCTTACTGGCAAGCCTCTTTACTCGTTCCGTAATACAAGATCCCGTGACTAACACTTAGTCACATTGCTTGCAAGGCTTATTGTGATGTTGTATTACCGAGTGGGCCCTGAGATACCTCTCCGTCACACGGATTAACAAATCCCAGTCTTGATCCGTGCCAACTCAACAGACACCCTCGGAGATACCTGTAGAGCACCTTTATAGTCACCCAGTTACGTTGCGACGTTTGATACACACAAGGCACTCCTCCAATGTTTGTGATTGCATGATCTCATGGTCATAGGAACATATACTTGACATGTAGAAAACAATAGCAATAAACTGACACGATCATATGCTACGTTTGTAGTTTGGGTCTTGTCCATCACACCATTCTCCTAATGATGTGATCCCGTTTATCAAATGACATCTCATGTCCATGTCTAGGAAACCTTAACCATCTTTGATCAACGAGCTAGTCTATTAGAGGCATACTGGGGACATGGTTTTGTCTATGTATCCACACATGCATCTAAGCCTCCGATCAATACAATTATCCCATGGATAGTAAACGATTATCATGAACAAGGAAATATGATAATAACTAGTTTATTATTGCCTCTAGGGCATATTTCCAACACTAGTAGCTTAGTGACAGTGACTTGGAGAACAATATCAATCACTATCTTATCTGGAAGATCAACTCCCACTTGATTCAAGCAATTGTAGCACCCAGATAATCTGAGCACATGCTCAATGATTGAGCTATTCTCCTGCATCTTACAGGCAAAGAATCTTGTTGGAGATCTCATATCTCGCAACACGGGCACGAGCCTGAGATCCTAATTTCAGCTCGTAGAACATCTCATATGTTCCATGATGTTCAAAACATTTCGGAGCCTCAATTCTAAGCTTTAATGCATGACGCACTAAACTATCAAGTAGTTATCAGAAGGTGCCTATCAGATGTTCACAACATCTACAAACAACGCTAGAGGGGTTGGCACACCGAGTGGTGCATTAAGGACATAAGCCTTCTGTGCAGCAATGAGGACAATCCTCAGATCACGGACCCAGTCTGCAATATTGCTAGCATCATCTTTCAACTCTATTTCTCTAGGAACATATAAGAATTCAAGGGAGCTATAGCGTGAGCTAGTAATCTACAACACAGTTTCCAAAGACACTACTGACTATGTTTATGATAATGAGTTCAATTAATCATATTACTTAAGAACTCCCACTCAAATTGACATCCCTCCAGTAATTCGAGTGATACACGATCCAAATTCACCAACTCAAGTCCGATCATCACATCAGTTGAGGTGGTTTCAATGGTGAACATCATCATGTTGATCATATCTACTACATGACTCATGTTCGACCTTTCGGTCTCTTGTGTTCCGAGGCCATGGCTATACATGCTAGGCTTTTCAAGTTTAACCCGAGTGTTCTGCATGTGCAACACTGGCTTTCACCCGTTGTATGTGAACATAGAGTATATCACACCCGATCATCACGTGGTGTCTCAACACAATGAACTTTCACGACGGTGCACACTCGGGGAGAACACAATTCATTTTGAAATTTAAGTGAGGGATCACCTTATAATGCTACCGTCGTCCTAAGCAAAACAAGGTGCATAAAAGGATTAACATCACATGCAAATCATAAGTGACATGATATGGCCATGAACTTGTGCTTTTGATCTCCATCTTGAAAGCACCAGCATGATCTCCATCGTCACCGGCACGACACCATGATCTCCATCATCTTGATATCCATCAACGTGTCGCCATAGGGGTTGACGCGCCCAACATGCTTCTACTACTATTGCTACCGTTTAGCGATAAAGTAAAGCATTACATAGCGCTTAATGATTGACACGCAGGTCATGCAATAATTAAAGACAACCCTACGCCTCCTGCCGGTTGCCGTACTCAGCGACATGCAAGTCATGATAATCTATACATCACATGATCATCTCATACATCACATATATCACATCATGTAATTGGCCATATCACATCACAACATACCCTGCAAAAACAAGTTAGACGTCCTCTAATTGTTGTTGCATGTTTTACGTGGCTGCTACGGGTAGATACCAAGAACAATTCTCATCTACGCAAAAACCATAACGGTGATACACTAGTTGCTTTTCAACCTTCTCAAGGACCGCCTTTGTCGAATCCGATCTAACTAAAGTAGGAGAAACAGACACCCACCAGCCATCTTTGTGCAACGAGGTTACACGTCAGTCGATGGAACCGGTCTCTCGTAAGTGTATGAGTAAGGATGGTCCGGGCCGCTTCATCCCACAATACCGCTGAACCAAAACGCAACCAAGGGAGGAAGCATTCTACGCATCAACGCCCACAAAACTATTTGTGTTCTACTCGAGATGTCATCTACACATAGACCTAGCTCATGATGCCACTGTTGGGGAACGTTGCATGGGAAACAATTTTTTACCTATGCACACGCAAGATCTATCCATGGTGATGAGCATCTATGAGGGGGAGAGTGGATCTACATACCCTTGTAGATCGCTAAGAGGGAAGCGTTAAGAAACGCGGTTGGTGTAGTCGAACATCTTCGCGATCCAAATCGCCGTGCGTCCCGCGATCTCATCACGATCCGTCCTGTGATCCAATCGCGATCCGTCCCGCGAACTCATCATGATCCATCCCGCAATCTCATCATGATCCGCATCTCATCCCGATCCGTCTCGATCTAGTGCCGAACGGACAACACCTCCTCGTTCAGCACACGTACAGCTCGATGACGATCTAGGCCTTCTTGATCCAGCAAGAGGGAGCGGAGAGGTAGAATAGTTCTCCGGCAGCGCGACGGCGCTCCGGTGATGGTGGTGGAGCTATTCTGGCAGGGCTTTGCCTAAGCACTGCAGAAGTCCGATCTAGAGGAGAAACTATGCACTAGAGGAACGGGTGGCACGTGGCTGAAAATCTTGTACCAAAACCCTAAAACCCTCTAGTATATATAGGAGGAGAGGTGGAGGAGGCTTGCCTCCCAAGGAGGCATCGCTTGGGTCGGCCGAACCAGGAGGGAGGAGTCCTCCTCCTCCACCCCTAGTAGGATTAGGACTCCTTCCTAATTTAGCCCTTTTTGCCTTTTCCCACCTTTTTCCTTTTGGGCTTTTCTTCCCAGCCGCATGGGCCTTGTGTGGGACTTCCACCAGACCACTAAGGCCTGGTATTCATCCGCCCACAGCCCATGTAGCCTCTTGGGTTGAAATAGCCCTCCCGATGGTCTCCCGATACACTACCAGCATCCCTGTACACTACCGATGAGCCCGAAACTTTTCCGGCGACCAAAATAGGACTGCCTATATATATCAATCTTTAACTCCGGACCATTCCGGAGCTCCTCGTGACGTCCGGGATCTCATCCGGGACTCCGAACAACCTTCGGTCACCACCATGCATAACTCTATACTACCGAAACGTCACCGAACCTTAAGTGTGCAGACCCTGCGGGTTCGAGGACTATGTAGACATGACCGAGACACCTCTACAGTCAATAACCAATAGCTGGACCTTGATGCCCATATTGGTTCCTAAATATTCTATGAAGATCTTTATCGGTCGAACCTCTATGTCAAGGATTCAGTTAATCCCATATGATGTTCCCTTTGTTCTTTGCTATGTTACTTGCCCGAGATTCGATCGTCGGTATCTCCATACCTAGTTCAACCTCGTTACTGGCAAGTCTCTTTACTCATTCCGTAATACAAGATCCTGTGACTAACACTTAGTCACATTGCTTGCAAGGCTTGTTGTGATGTTGTATTACCGAGTGGGCCCTGAGATACCTCTCCGTCACACGGAGTAGCAAATCCCAGTCTTGATCCATGCCAACTCAAAAGACACCCTTGGAGATACCTGTAGAGCACCTTTATAGTCACCCAGTTACGTTGCCACGTTTGATACACACAAGGTACTCCTCCGATGTCAGTGAGTTGCATGATCTCATGGTCATAGGAACATATACTTGACATGTAGAAAACAGTAGCAATAAACTCACACGATCATATGCTATGTTTGTAATTTGGGTCTTGTCCATCACATCATTCTCCTAATGATGTGATCCCATTATCAAATGACATCTCATGTCAATGGCTAGGAAACCTTGACCATGTTTGATCAACGAGCTAGTCTACTAGAGGCATACTAGGGACAAAGTGTTGTCTACTTATCCACACATGTAATGTGTTTCCAATCAATACAATTATAGCATGGATAATAAACAATTATCATGAACAAGGAAATATGATAATAACTAATTTATTATTGCCTCTAGGGCATATTTCCAACAATTCCCTCATAGGTAAGCAAGGGACAAGGTAATTAATGAATCTATGCACATCATATTACACATGCTTTACTCCATGTTCATAGATATCCTTGTGTTTATTCCTTGTGTGGGACTAACCCATGTAGGTTAGAAGACTACAAAACAAGGATGTCTCCCAACTCAAGATGATCTTCATCGACTATGAGCATCCACTACTACAACACCTACATGAAGTTATCAACAACAAAACCCAAGGTTAGTTTGTCCCTCTTAAGGGGGATGTCACATCAAGGGGGAGCTTTATTCTAAGACTTGAGTCAAAGCATGTCACAAGTTGTGAACACATTAAAATCTTTATGTAGTAGTGGCAAACCCACTTGTGCTTAAGCGCTGAGTATGACATATGATCAACTATTCTTACTTGGCTCTGAAGTCAATATACTCATGTATAGATGACTTCATCATCGCCAAACTGCTTGGTAGATACTAGTGTGGTTGTGCATGTTTTCCATATTTCATTTGACATTATCTATGTGTGAGCATTTTGGTATGCATATTTTTACTCATTCGAGGACATCCAATTGTTTTTATTTGGCTATCATCTTTCTGGACAATTGGATGTACAAGAATGCATAAGTACCCCCTCTAGCTATCTATGCTTTCTTGTCTCAAAATCTATTCATGCTACATCACAAAATTTGAGGAAGCACTTTTCGGAACCTCTATGTGAGGAGAATATTTGAGTCATGAGTTTGGCACACACTTAAGGAAACGTGGAATTGTTTCAGAACTCATGACGCCTAGCACACCTTAGTGTAATTGTGTATCCAAACGTCGTAATCACACTCTATTGGATATGGTGCAATCTATGATGTCTCTTACTGATTTACCGCTATCATTTTGGGGTTATGCATTAGAGGCTGCCACATTCACTTTACATAGGGCACCGTCTAAATCCATTGCGATGACACCGTATGAATTATGGTTTGGAAAGAAACCTACGCTATCGTTTTTGAAAGTTTGGGGATGCTATACTTACGTCAAGAAACTTCAACCTGAAAAGCTCGAGCCCATATCAGAAAAGTGCGTCTTCATAAGATACCCTAAGGAAACTATTGGGTATAACTTCTACCTTAGATCTGAAGGCAAGATCTTTGTTTCCAAGAATGGATCCGTTCTAGACAAAGAGTTTCTCTCGAAAGAAGTAAGTGGGAGGAAAGTAGAACTTGATGAGGTAATTGTACCCCGTGTCGAACCGGAAAGTAGTGCAGTGGAGGAGAATGTTTCTATGGTGCCTGCGCTGACTAGAGAGGAAGTTAATGATGATGATCATTAAACTTCTGATCAAGTTACTACTAAACTTCGTAGGTCCACCAGGACATGTTTCACACCAGAGTGGTCCGACAACCCTGTGCTGGAAATCATGTTGTTAGACAATGGTGAACCCTCAAACTATGAAGATGCCATGGCGGGCCCATATTCCAACAAATGGCTTGAAGCCATGAAATCCGAGATAGGATCCATGTATGAAAACAAAGTATGGACTTTGGTGGACTTCCCCGATGATCGGCAAGCCATAGAAAATAGAAGGATCTTTAGGAAGAAGACTGACGCGGATGGTAATGTGACCGTCTATAAGGCTCGGCTTCTCGCTAAGGGTTATCGACGACTTCAAGGAGTTGACTACGATGAGACCTTCTCGCTTATAACGATGCTGAAGTCCGTCTGAATCATGTTGGCAGTTGCCGCATTTTATTATTATGAGATCTGGCAAATGGACGTCAAAATGGCACTCCTTAACGGTTTCCTTAAGGAAGAATTGTATATGATGCAGCCGGAAGGTTTTGTCGATCCTAAGAATGCTGACAAGGTATGCAAGCTCCAGCGCTCCATCTATGGGTCGGTGCAAGCATCTCTGAGTTGGAACATTTGCTTTGATGAGGTGAGCAAAGCGTTTGGGTTTATACAGACTTATGGAGAAGCATGTATTTACAAGAAAGTGAGTGGCAGATCTGTAGCATTTCTCATTTTACATGTGGATGACATATTGTTAATGGTAAATGATATAGAACTTTTGGAAAGCATAAAGGCCTACTTGAATAAGTGTTTTTCAATGAAGGACCTTGGAGATGCCTCATTGGTCTTTCACAAAGCACATACCTTGACAAGATATTGAAGAAGTTCAATATGGATCATCCCAAGAAGAGGTTCTTGCTTGTATTGCAAGGTGTGAGATTAAGCACAGCTCAATGCCCGACCTCGACAGAAGATAGAGAAAAGATGAGTGTCATCCCCTATGCCTCAGCCATAGGCTCTATTATGTATGCCATGCTGTGTACCAGACCTGATGTGAACCTTGCCATAAGTTTGGTAGGGAGGTACCAAAGTGATCGCGGAATGGAACACTAGACAGCGGTCAAGAATATCCTTAAGTACCTGCAAAGGACTAAGGATATATTTCTCGTTTATGGAGGTGCCGAAGAGCTCTTCATAAATGGTTATGTCGATGCTAGATTTGACACAGATCCGGATGACTCTAAGTCGCAAACCGAATACGTGTATATTTTGAATGGTGGGGTAGTAAGCTGGTGCAGTTGCAAGCAAAGCGTCGTGGCGGCATCTACATGTGAATTGGAGTACATAGCTACTTCGGAAACAACACATGAAGGAGTCTGGATGAAGGAGTTCATCATCGACCTAGGAGTGATTCCCAATGCGTCGGGCCCGATGACTCTCTTCTGTGAGAACACTTGAGGTATTGACATTGCCAAGGAGCCCACATTTCACAAGAAGACCAAGCACATCAAGCGCCGCTTCAACTCCATTCGTGATTACATTCAGGATGGAGATATAAATATTTGTAAAGTACTTACAGATCTGAATGTCGCGGGTCCGTTGACTAAACCTCTTTCACGACTGAAACATGATCAACACGAGAACTCTATGGGTGTTCGATTCATCACAATGTAACTATATTATTGAATCTAGTGCAAGTGGGAGACTGTTGGAAATATTCCCTAGAGGCAATAATAAAATGGTTATTGTTATATTTCCTTGTTCATGAAAATTGTCTATATTGTTCATGCTATAATTGTATTAACCAGAAACCGTGATACATGTGTGAATACATAGACCATACCATGTCCCTACTGAACCTCTAGTTGACTAGCTCATTGATCATTAGATGGTCATGGTTTCCTGGCCATGGACATTGGATGTCGTTGATAATAGGATCACATCATTAGGAGAATGATGTGATGGAGAAGACGCAATCCTAAGCATAGCACAAGATTGTGTAGTTCGTCTGCTAGAGCTTTTCTAATGTCAAGTATCATTTCCTTATACCATGAGATTGTGCAACTCCCAGATATCGTAGGAGTGCTTTGGGTGTATCAAACTTCACAACGTATATGGTGACTATAAAGGTGCATTACAGGTGTCTCCGAAAGTGTCTGTTGGGTTGGAAAAAATCGAGACTGGGATTTGTCACTCCGTGTGACGGAGAGGTATCTCTGGGCCCACTCGGTAATACATCATCATAATGAGATCAATGTGACTAAGGAGTTAGTCAAGGTATCATGTGTTACGGAATGAGTAAAGAGACTTGCCGGTAACGAGATTGAACAAAGTATATGGATACCGGCGATCGAATCTCGGGCAAGTAACATACCCATGGACAAAGGGAATTGTATACGGGATTAATTGAATCCCCGACATCGTGGTACATCCGATGTGATCATCGTGGAACATGTGGGAGCCAATATGGGTATCTAGATCCTGCTATTGGTTATTGGCTGGAGAGGTGTCTCGGTCATGACTGCATGGTTCCCGAACCCATAGGGTCTACACACTTAAGGGTTGGTGACGCTAGAGTTGTAATGGGAATTGTATGTGGTTACCAAAATTTGTTCGAAGTCCCGGATGAGATGCTGGACATCATGAGGAGTTTCGGAATGGTCCGGAGGTGAAGATTTATATATGAGAAGTCGAGTTTCAGTCACTGGAAATGTTTCATGGTTTATCGATATTATACCGGGACAACCGAAGGGGTTCCGGGGGTCCACCGAGATGGTCCACCTGCCCCTGAGGACCTAATGTGGTGTAGTTGGGTGGGAACTAGCTCCTTAGTGGGCTGGTGAGCCCCCAAAGGCCCAAGGTGGCTAGAGTCTGAAACCCTAGTGGGTGGGGGCGCCTACCATCTAACTTGTGGGGCAAGTCCCCCCTTGGCCGCCCGCCCTCTAGATGGATCTAGGGGGCCGGCCCCCTCTTCCCTTCCCTTTATAAATAGTGGGGGGGTTGGGAGGGTAGCCACACCCTTCCCCCTGGTGCAGCCCTCCCCCCTCCTACACATGCCCTCCTCCCTAGCGCTTAGCGAAGCTCTGCGGGAGAACCACGAGCTCCACCGCCACCATGTCGTCATGCTGCCGGAGCTCTACCTCAACTTCTCCTCCCCCCTTGCTGGATCAGGAGGAGACGTCCCCGGGCTGTACGTGTGTTGAACGCCGAGGCATCGTTCGTTCGGTGCTTAGATCGGATCTTCCACTATTTGAATCGTCATGAGTACGACTCCATCAACCACGTTCTTTATAACGCTTCCGCTTAGCGATCTTCAAGGGTATGAAGATGCACTCCCTCTCTCTCATTGCTAGTAACTCCTAGATTGATCTTGGTGACACGTAGGAAATTTTGAATTATTACTAAATTCCCCAATTGTGACACCGGAAGGTAGCGCAGTGCAGGAGAATGTTTCTGTGATTCCTGCACCGACTAGAGGGGAAGTTAATGATGATGATCATGAAACTTCTGATCAAGTTACAACTGAATTTCGTAGGTCTACGAGGACACGTTCCGCACCAGAGTGGTACGGCAACCCTGTCCTGGAAATCATGTTGTTAGACAACAGTGAACCCTCGAACTATGAAGAAGCCATGGTGGGTCCAGATTCCAACAAATGGCTTGAAGCCATGAAATCCGTGATAGGATCCATGTATGAGAACAATGTATGGACTTTGGTGAACTTGGCCGATGATCGGCAAGACATAGAAAATAAATGGATCTTTAAGAGCCTGACGCGGATGGTAATGTGGCATCTATACGGCTCGGCTTGTCGCTAAGGGTTATCGACAAGTTCAAGGAGTTGACTATGATGAGACCTTCTCACCTGTAGCGATGCTGAAGTCCGTCTGAATCATGTTAGTAGTTGCCGCATTTCATGATTATGAGATCTAGCAAATGGATGTCAATACAGCATTCCTTAACGGTTTCTTTAAGGAAGAATTGTATATGATGCAGCCGGAAGGTTTTGTCGATCCAAAGAATGCTGACAAGGTATGCAAGCTCCGGCGCTCCATTTATGGGCTGGTGCAAGCATATCGGAGTTGGAACATTTGTTTTGATTAGGTGATCAAAGCGTTTGGGTTTATGGAGACTTATGAAGAAGCTTGTATTTAGAAGAAAGTGAGTGGGAGCTCTGTAGCATTTCTCATTTTATATGTGGATGACATATTATTGATGGGAAATGATATAGAACTTTTGGAAAGCATAAAGGCCTACTTGAATAAGTGTTTTTCAATGAAGGACTCTAGAGAAGCTGCTTACATATTACGCATCAAGATCTATAGAGATAGATCGAGATGCCTCATTGGTCTTTCACAAAGCACATACCTTGACAAGATATTGAAGAAGTTCAATATGAATCAGCCCAAGAAGATGTTCTTGCTTGTATTACAAGGTGTGAGATTGAGAATAGCTGAATGCCCGACCTCGATAGAAGATACAAAAAATATGAGTGTCATCCCCTATGCCTCAGCCATAGGCTCTATTATGTATGCTATGTTGTGTACCAGACCTAATGTGAACCTTGCCATAAGTTTGGTAGGGAGGTACCAAAGTGATCCCGGAATGGAACACTAGACAGCGGTCAAGAACATCCTTAAGTACCTAGAAAGGACTAAGGATGTGTTTCTCGTTTATGGAGGTGTCGAAGAGCTCGTCGTAAAGGGTTACATCGATGCTAGCTTCGACACAGATCCGGATGACTCCAAGTCACAAACCGGATACATGTATATTATGAATGGTGGGGCAGTCAGCTGGTGCAATTGCAAGCAAAGCGTCGTCGCGGCATCTACATGTGAAGCGGAGTACATAGCTTCTTCGGAAGCAGCACAGGAAGGAGTCTGGATGAAGGAGTTAATCACCGACCTAATGAGTCGGGCCCGATGACTCTCTCCTATGACAACAATGGAGCTATTGCCATTGCCAAGGAGCCCAGGTTTCATGTGTAGACCAAGCACATAAAGCGGCGCTTCAACTCCATTTGTGGTTACATTTAGGATGGAGATATAGATATTTATAAAGTACATACGGATCTGAATGTCGTAGATCCGTTGACTAAACCTCTTTCACAAGCGAAACATGATCAGCACCAGAACTCTATGGGTGTTTGATTCATCTCAATGTAACTATATTATTGATTCTAGTGCAAATGGGAGACTATTGGAAATATGCCCTGGAGGCAATAATAAAATTTTTATTATTATATTTCCTTGTTCATGATAATTGTCTATTGTTCATGCTATAATTGTATTTATCGGAAACCGTGATACATGTGTGAATACATAGACCACACCGTGTACCTAGTGAGCCTCTAGTTGACTAGCTCATTGATCAATAGATGGTCATGGTTTCCTGGCCATGGACATTGGATGTTGTTGATAATGGGATCACATAATTAGGAGAATGATGTGATGGACAAGACCCAATCCTAAGCATAGCACAAGATCGTGTAGTTCGTCTGCTAGAACTTTTCTAATGTCAAGTATCATTTCCTTAGACCATGAGATTGTGCAACTCCTTGATACCGTAGGAGTGATTTTGGTGTATCAAACATCACAATGTAACTGGGTGACTATAAAGGTGTACTACAGGTGTCTCCGAAAGTGTCTGTTGGGTTGGCACGAAACAAGACTGGGATTTGTCACTCCGTGTGACGGAGAGTTAGCTCTGGGACCACTCTGTAATACATCATCATAATGAGCTGAATGTGACTAAGGAGTTAGTCACAGGATCATCTGTCACAAAACGAGTAACGAGACTTACCGGTAACGAGATTGAACAAGGTATAGGGATACCGACGATCGAATCTCGGGCAAGTAACATACCGATGGACAAAGGGAATTGTATACGAAATTAATTGAATCCTCAACATCGTGGTTCATCTGATGAGATCATCGTGGAACATGTGGGAGCCAATATGGGTATCCAGATCCCGCTATTGGTTATTGTTCGGAGAGGTGTCTCGGTCATGACTGCATGGTTCCCGAACCCGTAGGGTCTACACACTTAAGGTTCGGTGACGCTAGAGTTGTAATGGGAATTGTATGTGGTTACCAAAAGTTGTTCAGAGTCCCAGATGAGATCCCAGACGTCACAAGGAGTTCCGTAATGATCCGGAGGTGAAGATTTATAGATGGGAAGTCCAGTTTCAGTCACCGGAAAGGTTTCAGGGTTTATCAGTATTGTACCGGGACCACCGAAGTGGTTCCAAGGGTCCATCGGGAGGGTCCACCTGCCCCAGAGGACCTAATGGGCTGTAGTTGGGTAGGAACCAGCCCCTTAGTGGGCTGGTGAGCCTCCCTAGGGGTCCAAGGCGCCTAGGGTTGGAAACCCTAGGGTGTGAGGGCGCCTCCCACCTAACTTGGTGGGGCAAGTCCCCCCTTGGCTGCCCCCCATCTAGATGGATCTAGGGGGTCGGGCCCCTCTTTCCTTCTCCTATAAATAGTGGAGGTGGGAGGGAAGCCACATCCTTCCCTCTGGCGCAGCCCTCCCCCTCCTACACCTCCTCCTCCTCCGTAGTGCTTAGCGAAGCTCTGCTGGAGAACCACGAGCTCCATCGCCACCACACGGTCGTGCTGTCGGAGCTCTCCCTCAACTTCTCCTCACCCCTTGCTGGATTAAGAAGGAGGAGACGTCCCCAGTCTGTACGTGTGTTGAACGTGGAGGCACCGTCCATTCGTCGCTTGGATCGGATCTTCCGCGATTTGAATCGCTGCGAGTACGACTCCATCAACCGCGTACTTTGTGACGCTTCCGCTTAGCGATCCTCAAGGGTATGAATATGCACTCCCTCTCTCTCGTTTCTAGTATCTCCTAGATTGATCTTGGTGACACGTAGAACAATTTCGAATTATTACTAAATTCCCCAACATATGACATATGATCATGTATTCTTACTTGGCTCTGAAGTCAATATACTCATATATAGATGACTTCATCATCGCCAAAGTGCTTGGTAGATACTAGTGTGGTTGTGCATGTTTGCCATATTTTGTTCGACATTCTTTATGTGTGAGCATTTCGGTATGAATATTTTTACTCATTCGAGGACATCCAATTGTTGTTATTTGGCTATCATTTTTCTGGACAATTGGATGTACGAGAATGCCTAAGTACCCCCTCTAGCTATCTATACTTTCTCATCTCAAATTCTATTCATGCTACATGACAAAATTTGAGGAAGCACTTTTTGGGTCCTCTATGTGAGGAGCAGTCGGAGTTTCGTCTCGACAAGGGCTTACTTCCAAATCCTCCCAGGTGCCACTCGTGTAACCAAATCTCAAAACTCAGTTTTACAAAAGCACTAGGGTTGATCTAGGTTTTAAATCTCAATACCACCAATCTTAAAATCTCGGGGTCATCGAGTTGCTTTGTCCTCAAGAAGTTAAGCATCCCTGTGGAACGAAAATTTTTGTTTCTGTGTCATCGACAGTAGGAGGGTATATATATCCCACGGTTCCGAAGTTTGAAATCTATCTTCAAACGACGAACCTCGCATCCCTTTGCTGTCGCTGCTCGTGTCTATGGATGTTTACCTCACCTCCCATGCGCCCTTGTCACCGGAGTCCGCCGCGTTCAAAGGGAGTATTCACCTCCATTGTCGTCGTAATGAAATCTTCATCGGGTTAGGGTAAGATTCGACCCCTTGTGCACTCCAAGCTCCATTTTTTGTGCATTAGGATGAGTTCCACATCTTTCCAACATATCCAATGCATCTGCCACAAGAAAATTATGTTAGATTAGGCAAACGGAAAAAATTAGGTTTATGTTTCCATCGTATGCTTCTTTGAGTCACCGAGTAGAAACGAATCAGTGTCACCGATTCGGGTTATACGGTTCTGAGAACTTTCTTGGTGAAACCGAGTCACTGTTTTCGGTGAAATGAAAAACGGTGACAAAGTTTCTGTTAAGGAGAATGCCAGTCTCGGATGCTCCAAAAATTAATACTCGGTGGAACCGAAACTCATACAACAAAAGTCTAAAACTAAACTTTTGAGTTCAAACTTTGCAAAATGGCCATGTTTTGTGATGCTTATATTTTCAACTCCTCTATACTTAATCACAAGGACAGTTTGTCAGTGCAGCATGTCACGATCATAGAATAGCCTGAATGAGTTCAGAGAGCCTAGTGAGGAACTTGATCCTGCCACTAGTGCTGAAGCCATCTCTTTAGAGGACCCAGGCACTCCCAGTTCACATGGCTTGCCAAAGGCAGCCAGCAGGCCAGGAAGATGCTCCACTTAGATGTGTTGGATGCATATTTCATACCAGATGATGCTACTTCTAAGAGGATGACAGTCAAAAAGGAGTATGCCAGTTCAAATGCAGTGAGAGATCTAGGGACAACCAAGAAAGGAATGACACTTATACTTGAGTCCCCTGACACCTCCAAGAAATCAATGTGTTTGAGAGAGAGGAGGAGGACTATGTTGGTGTTCTAGGATTGGGGGTACCCACAACTGCCTGCCTACGGCCCAGCGTGTGGCCCACCTCAGCGGCCCGGTACGGCCTAGCAGCAGGCCCCCAAGACAAGACCCTTGCGAGAGCCCCGGCCTCGTGAGGTCAACAACACCAAGGCCCCTAGAGGAGCGGCCTCCCTAGGTTGCCTCCTGAGGAGCGGAGTTTTCTATGAAGGTACCCGACCTCATGAGGCTGGGATGACGTGAGCCATGACGATCGACGCCAGGAGGGTGCCAGCGGGCGAGAGAGGATAGTTTCCTCTTCGTTGCTAAGGGAGCAAGGGCGGGCGCAAATTCGCGAGGAAGATCCCCAAAGCTTTCCGTTCTAGTGCAACAAGACCAAGACCACGAGCTCGGCAGGACGAATGTCACCGCCGAGCCCACCTCTGCTTCACGCCCCGAAGCTTTGCAGGCGAAGACCAACTTTAGTGAGGATAAGTTGTACCTCTTGTCCCCTTACAAATTTGGACGTTGTGGGATCCCTTCCAGCCTGTGTGATAAGGGAAGAGGACGAAGGCCACTATAAATAGGGACTACCCTCCACCATAGAAGGGGAACACAGATTCATCCTCATCTTAGAGCCCTCGCGAGGTCTCTCAACCACTGTACTAGTTCATCCCCATCCTCCTTGTGAGGCCAATCCACCAAAAGCAGGAGTAGGGTATTACACCGCAAGGTGGCCCGAACTTGAGTAAATATCGGTGTTCCTCTTCTTGCCTGCTCGCACGCATTCGACGAGACTTGGCTGCGGGGTGATGAGCTTGACACTATATCTGGTTGAGATCTTCTCACACTCCCCAGAGTCCGAACCTTCTTGGGTCTACGGAGCCCCGATTAAGACATTTGGCGCGCCACATAGGAGTCTGTCATGATCCTCCCTCCAGTTCTGCTTTGTCTCTGCTTTGTCGCTCCCATGGATGACGCCCGCCGAGTCTGCGCTGAGCGATGGGCTGCTCCTTTTTCCTAGACGGCGCTCGTGGGTCACGATGCCCCGCACCGCTCCGCCTCTCCTGCAGCTAACGCTGGCACTTACCCAGCTGCTCACGAGCAGCAGGAGTCGTCGCTGCCACCCTCCGTGCGGCGCGATGGCTGCACCGCTACGCTGTACCTCACTCTCGCCACAACATCGTCCTCCCACGCTCATCGTTGCTTGGCGAACACGCAGGCTGTGCTATTGTAACACCCCAAGATCATCCCTTGCCATATTTGTAATATTTTCATGTATGAACCTTCATGTTGTACCCTTGTGGTTGAGTAGAAATGATTTGTGCTTCGTGACTTTCATCATTCATCATGGCATCATAGCATCATCCTTGTTTTGCATCATGCTTGCTTATGTGGTGTTGTGGTTGAGATTGTGTGTGTTGTGGTGTGGTGTGCAAAATAGTCTTGAAAACCCCCACAATTTCTCAAAAACCACTACCACCTCTCCTATTCCCTAATAACGCAATATGTGTGGTTTTGATTTGCTTATTCTCCTAGATAAAGATGTTGATAGACATCTAAATATTCTGCCAAGAATTATAGAGTAGCTCTGGTCAATATTCTAGGGGTTTTGCCTTTTGGTTATTTGCAATACAGAGCCCAATTGCTAAAAAATATGATTTAATTTTCTTGCTCAAAAATTGTAAGCTACATTTTTATTAAATAGAGCATATTTATTTGAGATTAAATGTATTTTTATTTAGTTCCCCAATGTAGTTTTCGCGTTTTAAAGGTGTCGTGGATTTATCACGGCAGATGTCCAGGTGACTTGGATTCGAGGCCATCGCTAATGTGATGGACTCGAAGGAGTTGGCTGGGACGAAGGACACAAATTTACCCAGGTTCGGCCCCTCAAGGCGAGGTAATAGCCTACGTCTTGCTTGTGCTTGTATTACTTGTTTTATCGATTACAAGGGAGCTAAAGCTTGACCTAGTTCTCGATAACCTGATGTCTAAGTCGCCCCGGGTCTACCTTTATATAGGAGGTAAAGACTCCGGGTCATACAAGTTGTAACTGACTCTCATTGTCTATCCGAGTCTGCCTCTATCTTCCCTGCGAAGTTACCTCCGGGCGGCTTACGCACTCGGGTCTTCTCTATCACCTGGCAGCCCACGCCATGAGCCGCCTATCTTCCTGGGCCGTAAGTCTCACGTCTCATTCTTGGGCCGGCTCACGAGCCATTAGGTATAACCCGGACCCCTTTAGGCGCGTCATACCGCGGGATTATATCCCCAACATTAGGCCCTAGGTTGATTTGAGCTTGCACGCTTCATCCTTTTCTTCTGCTCCTCGGCGAGTCGCCTGGTGATGACCCGTCATGGCGTCATGTGGGCCCTGCAAAAAATACGCTGACATACCAACAAATCTTTTATTAAATGGTCAACCCGAAAATCGAGGCGTCTGCCTCGGTCGAATGACTTCTGTCGCCTGGATTTTTGCGCCTGCTCGTTTTCCTTTTAAATAGGACCGCTGTGAGTGACATTTACTTTCCCCTGCTCGCGCTTCCATCTTCTTTCTCTCCCATGCTTCCGCTCCTGCTCCGGTGCCGTCCTCGTCTCGCCGTCGACCGGCCGCTGCATCAACCTGTTGCGGACAGAGTTCATCTTGCGCTCGTCACGCCGTCGCCGGTAAGTATTCTTCCTGTAGATCCATAGCCGTCTCTGGTAGGGTTTATATAGAACTTCGCCGCCGCCGTCATTTTAGAGCTCGAACTCCATTTCCGCCGTCCACACTTTAGCATACGAACTCCGGACCACTAGGTAAGAGGCGGTAAACAAGAACACATAGATTGATCCTTGCTCCGCTTGCCATTTTGGATTTCGTCCGCTTCGCCTGTTCGTCCTTAGGTCTGAAAATAAAAGGCATTTACCCTGTTTTTGTCGATCCGTCATTTTAGCTGAACTTTACGAAATCTATTTCCTGGGACTTAGCCGATTTTTGCTCCACCTCCTCCATTCTTTGTTGACCCGCCAGGCCTCTCCGGTTGTCATCAGCCGGACCATGGCATATTATTTGCAGAACCCTTAAAATTATAAGCCGTTGCAGATATTTGTTTGCTCTTGACTCGCCGTAGTTTTAATTTGCACAGTCTTTGAGCTGCCAGCATGTCTTGCGCCTCCAACTCATGCAACTGGGTTGGGTCTTGCATCAGGGAGGAATTCTTACTGGATTTTGTTCACGCGGGTACCCTTCCTTCCAAGGAGGTTCTTAATTGGCGGGCCCCGGGTGATGAAATGTGACCCACTCCTCTAGAAGGCGAAGTAGTGGTCTTCTCTGACCATATCGGGCGAGGATTCGTGCCTCCCGGCTCGAAGTACTTTCATGACGTCCTTCATTTCTACAAGCTTCACCCCCAGGACTTGGCCCCCAACTCCATCTCAAGTATATGCAATTTTCAAGTGCTCTATGAAGTCTATCTGCAAGCCAAGCCGTCTCTGGGGTTATTTCGAGAATTCTTCTATGCCAACCGGCAAACTGAGATGAAAGCCGGTCCGAGTCTAGAGCTTGGCGGGATCTCCATCCAACGGCGTAGGGATATTACTTTTCCGGCCATGCAGATGTCGAGTCATCCAAAGGACTGGAACAAGACTTGGTTCTACTACAAGGATACCTCTCCTGAGAATGAGCGTCCATTGCTAGGTTATCGTCCCTCCTGGCTCAAGACAACTTTAGAGCTTCCTGGCCAGCTATCAGCTTCGGAACATGCAAGGTATGAGCCGGCTCACGCCAATATCAAGGCCCTCATGGCCAATGGTTTAACCGTACTGGATTTGATCCGCTGCTGGATTCCTGGCGGATTATGCCCTTAAGTCATAGAAGCTGGCTCATGTGTGAATACGAAAGCATGTATGATAGTTCCTTATGCTTTAGGGAATCAACACTGACAGAGGGTGACATCACCACCGTCATCCGGAGCCTTGTCCATGAAGCATCCGGATCATGCAGCGCCATTGGCCTGGCGCCTTTTAACGCCAAAAATCTGGCTCCAGATGTAAGGCGACTCTTCACCCCTTTTTCTCCTTGCCACTCATACCTTTCTAACTCATTACCCTTTAACCGGTTTACCTTTCCAGGCCAACTCTGATTTATGAAAGAAAGAATATGTTCCTCCCTTGAAGAAGCTCAAGAAGAAAGCTCCGGCTAAGAAATCCAAGAAGACCGCCCCACAAGAAGGATGGTTTGACCCGCCGCAATCGTCCGACTCAGAGGTAAACCTTGGCTACTTTCTGCCATTTTATTATCTTATTTTACTTACACTTGTTTTACTCACTGGATGATGTTGAAACAAGTCGTGCCAACGCCCCTGAGGTAATCTGCACTTCTTTCAGCTCAGAATGTTTTGTCCCCCGGAAGCCGTGGTGGGTTATTGGAAAAGTTCCTCTTTCTCATCCTCTTTCTTATCTGGCTCCCGACTTTCTTTTGAAAAAGCAACAACAGGCCGAGCGTCGCCAGACCCAGAGTGTTGGTTCTACTAATCTTATGTCCGGCTTGCCAAACTCACCAGCTCCGAAGAAAGGCCCCACAGAGGTATGTATCTCCATTTAACTAATTTTAATTCGCGACCTCGACACTATCTCATCTTTCCTGAATTGTCTCTCAGAAACCACCCTCTTCCGGCGACTCTTCTGCGACCGCTCTGCCGCCTCCCAAGATCAACCCGCTGTAAGTATTTCTCGCTATGACATCCAGCTCTTTATGCAGCAGTAGTATCCTTTGGATTCTGATCCTCACATTTTACAGTGATCAAGCCAAGCATTGGAAAACCAACAAGTCCTCCCCCGGCCCTGCTTCCCAAGAGCCGGAACATTCAAAGCCGGATGACTCGCGGCTGGCTGAAGATATCCCAGCATCTTCTGCAGAGTCCTGCGCCGACTGCTGATGACATTGTCCTAGGTAGTCCACCAAAGAATCCTTCTAAGCCGCCGAGTCCTGCCCCGGCGGCTAAGGACACGGCTGGCCCAGAAGTTGAAATAACTGGCGCTGGTCTGCATTCTCCCCCAGCTCACGTGCTGACCAAACGGGGTGAAACAGCTGAAGCTTCTAGGAAGCTAGAATTTGAGCCTTCTGCCTTGGAGAAGATGACAGCTGAGGAGCTTCATGCTGGCTACATGACCCGCCTATCCACCAGCCGGGACCTGGAGCTCCTACTGGTTAACCTTATGAAGAGGAAGTATGAGGTATTCTTTTGCTCCTTATATCACTACATAGCCCCCAAGTGCCGGCTTAATCTCTCGACATATTGAGCCGGGACTTTCCATAGTTATATTTTAGATAAAATTATTCTGTAGATGATAATCAGAAGAGCCGATAGTAGCCCCCAAGGGCCGTCTCAAACTTGTTCAAAGTTGAGTCGGGACTTCTTAGAAGATAATTTAAAAGAGCTAATAGTAGCCCCCAAGGGCTGGCTCAAACTTGTTCAAAGTTGAGTCGGGACTTCTTAGAAGACAATTTAAAGGAGCTAATAGTAGCCCCCAAGGGCCGGCTCAAACTTGTTCAAAGTTGATTCGGGACTTCTTAGAAGACAATTTAAAAGAGCTAATAGTAGCTCCCAAGGGACGGATCATACTTGTGCAAAGTTAACCGGGACTCTTCATAGTGAACTTTTGAAAAACAGACATTAGCCCCCAAGTGTCATGCATATTGCCTGCAATCTGTTTGAGACTTGTCCGTTTTACTCTCTGCTTTGAAATGTTTGCAGGAATCCTTGACTGAAGCTGGGTCACAGTTGGCTAGCTTATAGACCAACCTGGCTGATCAACAGGCTGCCCAGAGCGCCATCGATGACAAATGCCGGCTCTTGACCGAAGAGCTAGTTAAAGTCAAGGCGGAGTTTGCCGCTTTCAGAGAGTCTGTCGTATCTGAGAAGGCCACGCTGACCAAACGGGTGGACAACGCTGATCGGCAGTTGATGATCGTCTCTGACGAGCTGCAATCCTTGAAATGCCATATCACAAAGATGTCAGCCACCCTCTTCAGTGAGCTCTTGACAACTTTTCCTTAATTGCTGCTATAACATCTGAACTGGCGACTTATCATGAAAACCTCTGGCTTATATAGGTCCTAGAAGCCGTCAACTGGCGTCCAACAGCTTATTGCCTCTGAAGGCTATCTACACCCTGGCGGAGCAGCTCTACTACGGCACGATGTTCACCATCTAGTCTGTTCAATACAAGGACAAGATCCCTTCAACTCTCAAAGGGGTCTTGGAACTTTTATCCACCATGCCGAAGCAGATCGTTGATGAAGAAATCAGCCACTCGCCAGGGAGCAATCGCAGGCATAAGCCGGGCTCTAGCCTTCGCTTCGGAACTTACTCCGGCTGATATGATGGAAGGCTTCCCCTCCAAGAAGGATGACGACTCTAAGTTCACAGAAGCTGACTACATCCGGTGCATCAAGGACTCCAGGCTTCTATCTTGCGTCTTAGCAGAAGAGGCTGACCTGGACACTTACTAGGCGGCTTATGATGCTGACCAGAAGAGAGTTTGCGGCCCACTCTACAAATGGAAGGACTTGACGCCCACCCGCAGTAAGGACCTCTTCGCTTCTGATCTTGACCCGTCTCCCTTCTTTGAAGAAGGGACTTTTGCAGCTCTAGCTGACTGCAACTGGAACTTGGACAACCTTCAGATCCAGGCACCCGAAGAGCCGGAGCAAGATGAGCTGCCAGCCAGTTAATTAACTCCACTTTGTAATAGCCGTCTCTCCTTAACTCGTCGTAGGGGACTTGAAAGACTGTCAACACTTTTGGGCTCTACATAGAGCATTTGTAATATATTTCCTGTGACATTTGCCCTGCTGATCTTTTTACATGAGAAAAAATCCGGCTTCCAAAGTGCCATCTTCCTTGTATGCATTCCTGACTTGTCGTTGTTTGTCTCCCCTTCTTGGGTCGAGAGTCGGCCGAAAGGACTTAATATTTTCCGTTCTACGGCTAATCATGTTAATCAGAGTTTTGTACCATAAAGCCAGTTAACAAGCATTATGAGTTGTACCCGAAGGTAATAATACTGCATAAACACCGGCGGATAAGCATTAGAAGTTGTACCCGAAGGTAAGAAGGCGCCCTCACCGTGGCTAATTTTCCTTAGCCGGATTTTTGTGCCATAAGGCCGGCTAATAGGCATTATAAGCTATACCCGATGGTAAGAAGCCGCCGTTTTCCGTGACTCATTTTTCTTAGCCGGTTTTACATGGAATGAAGCCAGCTAATAGGCATTATAAGCTATACCTGAAGGTAAGAAGCCGCCGTTCGCGGGTTACTAGGTGTTAGCTACCCGTCGGTAAAAAAAACCTCACAACCGCGGCTAAACGTGTTAGCCGGAAACTTGGCATAAAGCCGGCTGATAGGGTGTTAGAAACGATACCCGTCGGTAAGAAGCCCCCTTCAGCAGTACGGCGTAAAGTGCCGACGGATAGGCGTTAGAAGCTATACCCAAAGGTAAGAAGCCGCCCTTACCATGACTCATTTTCCTGAGCCGGGTTTTTTGTGGCATACCGCCTGGTGCCGCGAATCATTTTCCTGAGCCGGGATTTTCTGGCATGGCGCCTGGCGCCGCGACTCATTTTCCTGAGCCGGGCATTTGTGGCATAATCGCCTGGCACCATGACTCATTTCCTTGAGCCGGACTTTTGTGGCATAGTGCCTGGCTAATAGGCATTATAAGCTATACCCGAAGGTAAAAAGCCGCTTCGCCAATCTCAGTTGATACATCAACCGGAACATTGTTTAACCTTCTCTCGTATGAGGATGTGTAAAACAGCAGGGACTTCACTTTTACAGTGATACTTCTTTATTTATTTATATAACTATCACATGTACAATGATAGTGTGCAATCAAGGGTCTCTACACCCATAAGTGAAATAAGGCCGGAGATGCACGATGTTCCATGGCCGGCGGGTCTCCTGACCCACCGTATCTGAGTCATCTCGGATATCGATGAGGTAATATGACCCGTTGTTGAGATTTTTGCTGACTACAAAAGGTCCTTCCCATGAAGGAGAGAGCTTATGCATATTTGTCTGGTCGTGAATTAGCCAGAGCACTAAGTTGCCTTCCTGGAACGTTTGGGTCTTGACCATGCGGCTGTGATAGCGACGCAGATCTTGTTGATAAATCGCCGATCGGGCCGCTGCTAGCTCTCGTGCCTCTTCCAAAGCATCCAATGCATCTTGACGTGCCGTCTCATTGTCCGTCTCACCGTAAGCCGCCACTCTTAGCGAGTCATGCCGAATGTCACTGGGCAAAGCTGCCTTGGCCCCGTACACCATAAAGAAAGGCGTGAAACCCATGGATCTGTTAGGGGTGGTCCTGATGCTCCATAAGACGGAGGTTAATTCTTCTACCCAACACCCGGGCGTTCGCTGCAAAGGAACCATAAGCCGTGGTTTAATCCCTCTTAGAATTTCCTGATTGGCACGCTCCGCCTGACCGTTGGATTGTGGATGCGCCACTGCTAAAACATCAAGCCGGATATGCTCTTCGTCACAGAATTTTTTCATAGCCCCCTTGGATAGATTTGTACCATTATCAATGATGATGTTGTGTGGGTAACCAAAATGGTAGATCAACTTTTTAATAAATAAAACCGCCGTAGCTGCGTCACATTTGCTGACCGGCTCTGCCTCTACCCACTTGGTAAACTTGTCCACCGCCACCAGGAGGTGTGTTTTCTTATCCTTGGATCTCTTGAAAGGTCCCACCATGTCAATCCCCAGACCGCAAACGGCCAAGTAATTGGTATCATTCTTAACTCCTGAGCCGGAATATGAGCACGCCGGCCAAACTTCTAACAGCCATCACACTTACGGACTAGGTCCTTTGCATCTTTATAAGCCGTCAACCAGAAAAACCCGTCACGGAAAGCCTTGGCCACCAAAGACTTCGAGCCGGCGTGGTGTCCACAATCGCTAGCATGGATTTCATTCAAGATCTGTCGGCCCTCCTCTGGTGAAACACAATGTTGGAAAACTCCCATCACGCTGCATTTGCGCAACTCACCATTAACTATTGTCATGGACTTAGAACGCCGGGTGATCTTTCTGGCTAGGTCTTCATCCTCAGGTAACTCGCCCTGGGTCAAATAGGCCAAATAGGGAATAGTCCAATCTGGGATAGCATGTAGAGCCGCCACCAATTCTGCCTTCGGGTCAGGAACAACCAAATCTTCTTCTAAAGGTATCTTGACAGTCGGATGGTGTAAGACGTCCAAAAAGACACTGGGTGGCACCGGCTTTCATTGAGAACCTAACCGTGATAAGGCATCAGATGCGTCATTCCTGCAATGATCAATGTGATCTACCTGATATCCTTTGAAGTGAACCGCAATGATATCAACCGCCTGATGATAAGCCGCCAGCCGCGGGTCTTTGGAATCCCAAGTGCCAGAAACTTGCTGAGCCAGCAGATCTGAGTCACCCAAACACCTGACTCGGCTCAAATTCATCTCCTTGGCTAACCTATGACCATGAAGCAAAGCTTCATACTCAGCCGCATTGTTACTGCAGGGGAACATCAACCAGAGCACATAACAAAACTTATCACCCTTGGGGGAGGTTAGAACAACTCCTGCCCCTGATCCCTCCAACTGCTTGGATCCATCAAAGTGTATAGTCCAGTTTGTATCATCCGGCTTTTCCTCGGGAGCTTGACACTCCGTCCAATCATTTATGAAATCCACCAGGGCTTGGGACTTGATAGTCGTGCGAGGCATATTTTGAATTGAGAGGTTCCAGCTCCACTGCCCACTTAGCAATGCTTCCTGTGGCTTCTCTGTTCTGGATAATATCCCCTAGCAGAGCAGAACTGACCACAGTTATCTGGTGCCCTAAGAAATAGTGTTTTAACTTGCGGTTGGCCATGAAGAACCCATATACCAGCTTTTGCCAATGCAGATACCTTTGCTTAGACTCTGTCAGGACCTCACTGATATAATAAACCGGTCTTTGCACTGGATACTCCTTCCCGGCCTCCTTGCGCTCGACCACAATTGCACCCTCACTACCCGGTTATTAGCCGCCACATAAAGGAGTAACGGTTCTTCCTCAGCCGGAGCGGCCAGCATTGGCGGCTCAGTGAGCTGTTTTTAAGCACCTCAAGTGCTTCACCCGCCGCTTTGCTCCAAAAAAATTTGTCTGTCTTCTTTATCATTTGATATAAAGGAATAGCCTTCTCTCCAAGACGGCTTATGAACCGGCTCAACACAGCAATCCGCCCTGCCAAGCGGTGAACATCATTAATGCAAGCTGGCTCTCCCAGAGAGGTAATAGCCTTGATTTTATCCGGGTTAGCCTCGATACCATGCTCAGAGACAAGGAAACCCAAAAGCTTGCCTGCCTGATACCATAGACACACTTGGTCGGGTTAACCATCATCTTGTAGACCCGGAGATATCAAAAGTTTCCTTTAATTCCTCCAAGAAAGTCTCCTTCTTTATGGATTTGACCACGATGTCATCTACATAAGCATGAACATTTCGGCCAATCTGACTGTGAAGGCAGTTTTGCACACATCGCTGATAAGTCGCCTGGGCACTCTTGAGCCCTGAAGGCATAGATACATAACAGAATGCCCCAAAGGGTGTAATAAAAGTCGTCTTCTCCTGGTGTTTAACCGCCATCTTGATCTGATGATAACCTGAAAAAGCATCCAGGAAGCACAAACTTTCACACCCTGCCGTAGCATCAATGATCTGATCAATACGAGGGAGGGCAAATGGATCAGCCAGACAAGCTTTGTTAAGGTCTGTGTAGTCCACACACATATGCCATGTGCCTTTCTTTTTGAGCACCAGCACTGGGTTAGCCAACCATTCCGGGTGAAAAACTTCAATGATAAAACCCACTGCCAAAAGCCGGGCAACTTCATACAAAATGCTGCCCACCGGATACGCCGACTTACCCGGCACCACACCATGAAAGACGATGGATGAAGGTTTTAAATCCTTGAAAAGCAACTTCACCCACCGGAAAGTGTCATAATAAAGGATGTTTATGCTGCTGCCGCCATCCATAAGCACCTTGTTCACCATATATCCGCCCACCTGGGGGGCCACAACCAAAGTCAGCCGCCCCGGGTCATCAACACGTGGCGGGTGATCTTCTCAGCTCCATGTTATGTCAAATTTAGATCACTTTAAGTACTACGGAAGAGCCGGTGCAACCGCATTAACTGCCCGCTTACATAACTTCTGGCCCCGTTTATTGAGACTGGTCGTGAAAATGTGGTACTGCCCAGAGCTGAGCTGCTTTGGATTACTATGATAACCAGACTGATTACGTTGTTGCTGTTGTTGTTGATTATTGTTACCAGAATGCGGCTAGTGTCTCCCCTGATTATCCTGACTCGGATGATTGGATCCTGAGCCACCGGAACCAAACCCAGCTCCTGCCCCGCCATGTCTTGAGCCGCCTGGCGGGCCACCATCTCGATTGTTTAGTTGTGTGAAATACCGCTTGTACTTCTGCATGAAATCGCAATTCTCCCATGTGTGGTTTGCCGACTTATCAGGCAGATTGTGATTTGGACAAGGTCGCTTAAGTAACTCCTCCATGTTTGAGGAAGAGTTGTCCTTGCCAAAGGGTGATCTGAACCTCCTATTGCCTTTGGGGTAATTCTGCTGGGTGTTTGTATTAGCCACCAGCTCTGACCCGGCCTCTGGATTCTTACGCTTGCTCTGGCTACCATTGTTTGCTGCACCCTTGCCTTGATTGCTTTTCTTACCTTGGCCAGCCTTCTCATCATCAGAACCCGGATCCTTCATGTTGTCAGAGTCGGCATATTTCGTGAGAGCCGTCATGAGCTCTCCCATGTCCTGACACGTACGTTTGAGCCGGCCAAGTTTCTACTTCAGAGGAACAAAGTGGCAGTTCTTCTCCAAGATCAGCACCACTTGGGCTGCCGTGATCTGCTCTGATGAGTGGATGATTTTCGAGACCCGCTGTACCCAATGATGGGCCGACTCGTTCTCCTATTGGACATAGTGATCAAGATCCATAATGGTCATAGGCTGCTTGCATGTCCCCTGAAAGTTTTTAATGAACCGAGCCCTTAGCTCTGCCCATGTATTGATGGTGTTAGGTGGTAACCCCTTTAGCCATGTGCGAGCCGGGCCTTCAAGCATCATGACAAAATACTTGGCACAAACCGCCTCACTGACATCCAGCATCTCCATGGCCAGTTCATAACTTTCCACCCAGGCCTCCGGGGGTAAATCAGCGGTATAATTTGGGACCTTGCGGGGCCCTTTGAAGTCTTTCGGCAACCGTTCACTCCGCAGATCCGGTGACAAACACGGCAGCCCTACTGTCCTGGAGTTTACTCCTGCCCCTACCGAAACGGAATGCACGGGCTCCTGGTAACCCGGCCTAGCTGGCGCCTCTTGCGGGCTTCCCGCATGGTTTACAAATGCTGGCTTATCTCTACCTGGACGGTGACCCGTCGGAATCTCTCTGTATCGGTTGCTGCTAGAACCTGTTGGTGACTCGTAGCGCTGGCTAAAGCTGCGGCTAGGGAGAGGGGTTGAATGAATATGGCTCCGGCTGTGAGTATATTTCTCTTGCTGGGACACGGCCATCTATAGGTACCTGATGGCGTTCCGCACATCCTCTACAAAGGGTGCTTCATCCGGGATAGGAATTGTCTGAAGCCGGTTGGCCGCTGCCACCATATTCTTGGCTGGGTTAGAATAATGACTCGCCGGCATTGGAAAGCCCCCAAGTGAAGCTTGGTTCTGCCAGGTCGGATGAGTCGCTGGCCGCTTCGTCGGGCGGCTTTCGAGCGCGTCTATTACTCGCCACGCGCCAGGAGTATTGAAGAGGTTCCTTTCTTCATAGCGCTCTGGTAGACGGGATTGATGCCTCCTCCGATGTACCGCTACTGCTGATATTTGCTCCAGCCCTAGACAGAAAGCATCTGCCTTGATACATTGTGCCTCTTCTTCCATCTGGTTCTTTAGCTCAGCCATCCTTTGCCGTTCATCTGTCATTCGGCCCTTGATCCTTGCGATATCTAAATTCCGAGCTGCTTGATTATTTGGTGTGACCTTAGTGGCCATTAAAGCCGCGATCTCGTCCATCAGCTCCACAAGAACTTGAGCCGGCGGTGGCGGGTTATCACCCGAGGTGGCGGCTCCCACGGTTGTACTACTCGTGCCTGGGGCTGATCCTGCCATGAATACAGTAGCATGAACCGGAAGCCCAAGATTATCCGACTCAGAGCGATCTGACTCAGGGCAGATGTCGCCATAGCCCCCAAGGCCACCGTTGCAGAGCTGGTACACCGACTCTGTTTCTCCACTTGAAGATTCGTCCTCTGAATAGACAAGAGTTTCCTGTGATCCGGAAGCTTCGAGATCCGTACCTTGAGTGAAGCCTATGAAGACATGCTTCTGACCTGGATTAGCACGGGCATGATGCATGTTACGCGCTGGTTGCAGACGCCGAGCCAGCTCGATGATGTCGGTGCAGATGTCCGGCCCAGGTGTAGATCCATCAACCTTTCCGATGAAGACGTGGATCCCACCGAAAGGAACCCGGAATCCATACTCCACGGACTCGGCATCAAACCCCCAGTCGACATCGTCGATGTAGAGCCGGCTACAGCGACTCTTGCTGATCCTTCCGACCACGTATCCTTCGAGCCCCGGGAGAGAGCCCTTTGAGAACTCAACACCACCAAGCGTTAGCCCCACGGTGGGCGCTAACTGTCGTGGATTTATCATGGCAGATGTCCGGGTGAACAGACTTGGACTCGAGGCCATCGCTAACGTGATGGACTCAAAGGGGTTGGCTGGGACGAAGGACACAAATTTACCTAGGTTCGGCCCCTCAAGGCGAGGTAATAGCCTACGTCCTGCATGTGCTTGTATTACTTGTTGTATCGATTACAAGGGAGCTAAAGCTTGACCTAGTTCTCTATAACCTGATCTCTAAGTTGCCCTGGGTCTACCTTTATATAGGAGGTAAAGACTCCGGGTCATACCAGTTGTAACCGACTCTCATTGTCTATCCGAGTCTTCCTCTATCTTCCCTGCCAAGTTACCTCCGGGTGGCTTACGCACCCGGGTCTTCTCTGTCACCTGGTGGCCCACGCCATGAGCCGCCTATCTTCCTGGGCCGTAAGTCTCACGGCTCATTCTTGGGCTGGCTCACGAGCCGTCAGGTATAACCCGGACCCCTTTAGGCGGGTCATACCACGGGATTATATCCCCAACAAAAGGTAAATAGGAAAGTCTTTCCAGAGAGGGAGAGAGAGATCCGGCTACGTGGGCTTGGCTCCAGGCGGCCTAGTCAGCAGGCCTTGAGCTCCGCAGCCTAGCCAAGCCCCCAAGCATTCGCTTCTCCCATCTCTTGTATGCCAGGGCATCAGCCGGTGCCATGTCGACGCTCCGGTCGATTTGACGGTCGAGAGCGCCCTAGCCTCCTATTTAAGGTGTCCCCGACCTAGCCCGGAGTCCCCTCTCTCCATTCCTCCCTTCTCCTTCCCTGCCACCAGCAGGTAAGCACCTCCCTAGCCCTCGACGTCGACATGCCCTCGCTGCTCCGGCTAAGCTCGAGCTCATGCTTAGGGTAGCCCCTCTCCTTCATCCTATTCCTCCCCGACGGCGTGGATTGATGCCCCGGAGTCCCAGCGGTCTGCTAGATCTATGCACGTGATGCCAGCAACCCCGAAGCTCCATCCCCATCGACAACTTCTTCCTGCAGGAACCAGATCCCACGTGGCCGGAGTTTCTCATCTCGCCGTCATCTTCCCGGGGGCGTCCCTTTGACATCTTCTTGTCCTAGGTATAGTAGGTAGTTACCTTTCCCTCTCCAAGCCTTCCTGTAGCATGTAGATCTGTGTGCTTGCCACTTCGATCGTGTCAATCTCGTGCCCTCCATGCTCTGTTGTGATAGCAGTGTATGCATACTATTTTCTAGCTCTTTGTTCTTGCACATGCGCTGCTACACCCTCACTCTATTGCTGCCCCAGCCAGTTAGGGGAACCCTTGTGCTTCCCGCACGCTCGCCGCTGCTCTGCAAGCATAGTCGTGCCTCGCCTGTTGTCGTAGACACCATGATTGAGCCGAGATTCCGCTCGAGCTCAGGCAGCTCGCTCCATACGTGTAGCCATTGGTTAACCCTAGGGATGGAACCCCCATCCAATCCCGCAACCCCGCCGCTGGTAGCCTGCTTTGGTGGTCGCGATCGTTGCTACCGCTGCCATCGTTCTTCTACTCGAGGTAGAAGAAGGCCAACCCCGCGCCTTGGTAGGCTCAAGAGGGGCCAGCCCCCCTTTGAGCATGAGCCCCCTTCCTAGCATAGTGGTCGCCGCACCACTCCTCAAACTAGGAGACTCGGGTTCGAATCCCGCAAAGCTCCTTTTTCCCATTTAATTGATTCACCCTGACAGTGGGGCCTGGACCACATGTCACCCTCCTGGGGGCCCTGGTGTGTATACCAAGTGGCCCCCCTTTTTTATTTATCTTGCATGTTTTATTCTCTGTTTTGTGTTATTTTCATTTTAGCAAAATGTCCAAATCTGGACATGGCCAGAAATGGACCTTGCCAATTTGGGCAAGTTTTCACTTATAACTTTTATGTAGATTTTTTGTGTCTTGTTTGTGGCTGATTTCTTTACAACAAGATAGTCATGTGGCATATGATTTCGGGGTAGAATTTCCCAAGGAATCCAATGGTGGTGTTGGATTTCAATTTTGAGCAACTTTACAAATGTGCTATTTTGTGATGAGGTGGCCTTTTGTTATTTTTGTATGAATTAAACCATGCTTGCTTTGATGGACATGTCTACATGGAAGTGGTAGTGTTTTGTGGGCAGTAGGCCCTGGTATTTTTCTTTGCCATGTTAAACTTGTGGTTTAGTGGGATGCCTGTTGTCAACATGCCACTATAATTTTGTTTTCACTTGTGTAAATATTTTTCTAAGTATTGGAATATGTAATTATCTTCCTATGTTATGTTGATGAATCTTATGGATATAGTGTTCCTTTTGGGAAGGGTAGGTCCAATGTCATGAATTGCTAGGGGATGCTACCAAGTGATCTGTGATGTTTTAGCTCCTACTAAGTGCTAGTGTTTTGTAGTAGATGTTGTCCTCTATCACCCTATTAAGATTATTTCCATGAAACGCCCTCTAGCATTATATTTGTTGTTTTCAAGTTGCCATCAGGTTAACTCAGGATCTGTCAAACTGGAATTTTCACTAAGTCCCTAAAACCCGATTCAACATGCCATCGTGTGAGCTTCATTGTCATTGATCCATGCTTCCTTCCATGTCGTTGTAGATAGATGAATTGTTGTGCATGTGGTATACTTCATGCCCATGCTTTGGCTATGGTTTGAAAACTTGTTGTAGCTCTTGATATATGTGTTGCAAGATGACATGTTGTTTGTGGGCAGATTATGCGCTTGAGTGTTTTGTGATTTGTGGGAGCTACACTTCATTGTTTTGTATGATTTTTGGGTCTATTCTTGTTGGTTTTCAATCCCTATATAGTGGCATCATTGGAATACCAAGGAATAGCCCAGGGCCTTCTCCATCTTTGCAATTGTCCCTGTTAACGTTTCTAAGTTGTCATGAGCATACCGTGAGCTACGTTACTCTGTTTGCAATGTTCTACATATGCATTTGCATAGATTTTGCATGATGCATCCATAATTTCCATGTTCATGCATGTTCATACAACTAAACATGTAATTCTGTTCGGAATAGTAAACAACTTAATAATTGCTTGTGGAGCATGACTAGCTTAGGTTGCCATGTCAAATGCACTAAATTGGACATGCATCATCTCGATTATGCATTGCATATTGGGTTGTATGTTTATTGGTGCTATTTATATTTGGGTAGACCCGAGTGACGAGCCCGGGTACGAGGAACCTGGAGAGGACATCCACGAGGACCGAGCTCTGTATCCCCACTGAAGACCCATTTGGCAAGATGATCGTACCCGGATCCCGACACTATTTTTGCCATGCTAGATGTCTTGCTCTTATCGTTATGTTTTCGTTACCTACCACTTACATGTCAAGCCTCCTACATAGCTATGAAAGCGTATAACCCCTTCACTACCTAGCAAACCTTGTTTGGGTAAGTTACCGCTGCTCAGCCCCTCTTATAGCGTTCTTAGTTGTAGGTGCAGGTTGTTTCCATGTGACAACATGGATATCTGGAGATATCACAATATTATTGTTGCTATTTAATTTAGTGCACCTAAATATCTTGGTAAAGGTAGAAGCCTTGGCCTTTTTCTCGGTGTTTTGTTCCACTTTTGCCGCCATAGTTACTTGTTACCGGAGTTATGTTCCACAATTTTTTCCATTAACATGCTCGCGGTTGTTATGGGGACCCCCTTGACTATTCGTTTGAGATTAAAGCTTGTCTAGAAAGAACCAACGTTGGTACTATTTGCTTAACAACCCAATTAAAAATGCATAGGGCTTATCTACCCCATGGTTAATTAATCAACAACCCGGGCCAGTGCTCCTCATGAGTGTTGGTCCAACCTAGAGCCACTTGCGTTGCCACCTCGGGGCAACTCGAGGGATTTTTATCAAGCCACCGTACGTACAGCTCATCTGGTAGTGCCCTGAGAAAGAGATACAAGCGGCTCCTATTGGGATCTGGCCTGCCAGGTGGTCTTGTTGGACTTGTTTTACCTTTCTCGAATGTCTTGCGCGAGGAATTCCTTTAATACTTCGGGCTATCTCGAGGTTGAGGTTTCCTAATGTAATTGACTAGGAAATCATGGGATTCGTCGTCGAGGTTATTCCCGCGAAGTGTGGTTAATTTGTGATGGATGAGTTCAAGCACCCCTATAGGGCTTAATCTTTCAAAAAAACATGCCCGCTGTTCGTGGCAACATGGAAATTTGTTTAACACCCGAATATAGCAAACTTGAAGTAAACTCAAATAAAATACACCAATTGTGTGCATAACCATGATTGTCTCTGCTCGTGAACATGAACCGAGAGCGAACATGATGGGGTTATGATTGACGTAAGTAGGTGTTCAGGATCACTTAGTAATCATGCTAGTTCTCGACCGTTATGCATAGGCCACCATAATTACTTCTTGTCATCGTAAATTAGCCACTCAAATAAATGCTAAGGTGCATGCTACAACCTCACCACTTACCCTTCCTCACCCAAAAGCTTACATAGTTTCGGTACCCGGGTTACATGATTGCTGAGTCCCTGCGGCTCACAGATTACAATACTATAGGTATAGGTACCGATGATGTCTATCATGTTGAGGTGTACCAGCTCTAGTGGGAGTTTGATAAATAACATGGTCGGATGTATGTTATCCCGATGAGTAGAGAGGCACTGTGGTCGTGATCCTTGGGATTAGCAAGGCAGTCTCATCATGTCTTTTATCGTTTGTTTTTGTCTATAGCCAGACCCTGTCTTATGGATGAATGTATGAATGTTGTGTGACATTGTAATTTAGCATGTGGAGAGTGTAAGCCAATCTATTATACTCTTCTCTTCATTAAATATATGCGATGGTTCTGCACTTGTGAAACGCTTCGATGCGCTTCTATCCCCTTAGAGGCCCTCGAGCCTTAATCGGGATAGAATCGTATCTTGGTCGTTACAAGTTGGTATCAGAGCCATAGCGACCATAGGAGCCCCTTTATTGATCGAACTTGGCCGAGTCAAGTCTAGTTAAAAAAATTGTTTCGAGTCTAGTTATATCGGAGAGTAGGTTTCTTTTACTCCTCTTCTATACTCTAGTGAGGTATTCAACTTAGGAATTTATATTCTACTCCTCTTCTTGCTCAAAAAATATTTAGGATCATGGGGGTATTTTGGAAACTATATAATGCCAATGTGAAGGACTTCTATTCTTGGTGCCTTCTGTTATCGAGGAGTAGAGATCCGAGCGATTTTTGCCACATCGTTATCATTCAGTTTCCTTAGTATCTTGGGACGGAGGATGTTTTAAATTGCTTCAATACTATTTGTGGTGAGAGGAGTCCGGCATCCCCAGTACTGGTGGAGAGAGTTCGGATGTAGTGCCATGTTTGGTATCATTGTGTTTTCGAGGGTCCGATATAGATGAATTTCCAAAGCCTTTGGTTTTGTGTTGACAGTTGTGTTACACCGGAGAGTAGTATTACTGCTAGGAGTTGAGTGATGGATTAAAACTCCATGTATACGTGGATCGGATTGCATAACCAAAGATTTCAGAAGTTCTTAGCTGGGAATTCAAGTAGTTACCTAGGGTCATCTTTCTGCTGATGTAGGAGGGTCTATACATTTGTTCCGAGCACATCTTAGCTCAATACCTTGTTGTGATTATTCAAGTGGCTTCAAAATCTTATGATGTTATCATGAACCTAAAGAAGGCGTTCTTGCTAATTTTTAGTATGAATGCATTTGATGAGATTCATTGCAAATTTTCTTCCAAGCCATTCGATTTAGCTTATTTCAATCATCTTTGTCAATTGTGTGCCGAAGTTCTTGTCCATCTTCAGGATGGCTCTAGCAACTCGTGGAAACCAGGGTCGTGATGGGGAGCAGTCTAACCCTCCACCACACCCACCACCACCTCCTCTAGAAGCTTGGCAAGCTGTGATGGCCTCAACCAATGTGAATACTCAGATGCTGCTCAGGTTGTTGCAAGAGAGGGATCAGGGACAACAAGGTCATCAAGGGGATTTCCAGAATCAAGCTCAGTTCGCCACTCTCAACCTGTTCCTCTCCAACCTGCCCAAGTCCTTCACTTGCTGTGATCAGCCTCTTGATGCAGATGATTGGCTCCGCGAGATGAAAAAACATTTTGAGTGCAGCAATGTCAGGCCTGTGGACTATGTCAGGTTCGCTACCTTTCATCTCAAAGGTCAGGCAATAGATTGGTGGCAGTAGTACAAGGATTCTAGGGGCGATCGTGTTATCAGCTGGGATGATTTCTGTGGTGACTTCAGAGCTCATCATATCCGGACGAGCTTTGTCAAGGAGATGCATGTGAAGTTCAGGCATTTGAAGCAGGGAAGCACGTCTGTCTATCAATATAACATCAAGTTCCAGAATTTGGCCCGCTATGCTAAGCAAGATGTTCCTACTGAGAAGTCCAAGATTTATAAGTTTAGAGGTTGTCTCAAGGATGAACTTCACTCACGTCTGGTCCTACACTAGCCTCCTGAGTTTGATCAGTTCAACAACATGGCTCTAAAGGTCGAGGCAACTCATCTCAGGTTAGAGAACTCAAGGAAGCGATCCAGGGAATGCTACTCTTCTTCTTCTAGCTCTAGAATGGTTCCTAAGCAGCAGAAATATTGGGTTCCTCCTCCACCTCTGTTTTGTCCTCCATAGCAGCAGAGGCAGCACAGTTTTCATGATCCTTCCCGCCCACCCAACCCATGATTTCAGCAGAGGCCCCAGGCACCCAAGCCAGCAAATTCTCCTCCTCCAGTAAATTGCCGTCCACTCTCAGAGGTTACTTTTCACAATTGTGGTCAAAAGGGTCACTTCCAAAATAAGTGCACCAACCAGCGGTGTCTTCACCGCCTCCTCCAGTCAAACCTCCAGGCAATGCTATGGTGAGGCACAACCCCAAGTTAGCAAGAGTGAACATGGTTAATGCAGCTAAAGTAGAGGATTCTTCTCAAGTGATATTCGGTAATCTCTCGGTTAATTCTATTCCTGCAAAAGTTTCGTTTGACACTAGTGCATCACATTCATTCGTATCTAGGCCTGTTTTTGGTAAGCATGATATTGTGACTGAAGAGACTCCTAGACGTCTAAAGATTGTTTCTCAGGGGTTGCAAATGACTTCTCGTGTGATTTTTTGGGATGCCTCTATCGAGATGCGCAATTATTCTTTTATGGCCTCTCCAATTGTTCTCGGCAATTCCGATATTGATGTCATTCTTGGCGTGGATTTTCTTGCTATGAACAAGGTGTATGTTGATTGTCAAGCCAAAGAAGTCAAATTGGCTCACCCTTCTAAAGACGTGATCATTTTCGCAGCTCGCGATGACATGATTCGTGTCTTTTCTCATTTGAGCAAGGTGAAATCTCAGCCATTTCTCAGATTCTGGTTGTTTGTGAGTATGGAGATTTCTTTTGAGAATAATTTCTAGGAATGCCTATGCACCGGCCAGTAGAGTTTGTGATTGATCTCGAGCCTGGACCTGGACCTGTTTGCAACCGTCCTTATAATCTTGGCCCCAAAGAGCTGAAAGAATTGAAGAAATAGATAGATGAACAAGAATATCTCGGTCTGATCAAACCAAGTTCTTCACCATGGGGTTGTGGTATTTTGTTTGTCAAGAAGGATGGCATAGACCAACTTTGTGTCGATTACTGTCCATTGAATAAGAAGACAACCAGGAACAAGTACCCATTTCCCAACATCAATGAGTTGTTTGAACAACTGAAAGGTGCCAAGGTTTTTATGAAGCTAGATCTTTGCATGGGCTATCATCAGATTCGCATTCCTGAAGAAGATATTCCAAAGACTGCTTTCAGAACAAGTATTGGCTCTTATGAGTATAATGTGATGTCCTTTGGTCTAGCAAATGCGCCTCCGACTTTCTCCAGAATGTCCTTTGGTCTTGATGTATTTGGATGACATTCTTATTTTCTCGGAGGCTGAAGAAGAGCGTGTAGAGCATCTTCGGCTTGTGCTTGACAAGCTAAGAGAGCATCGGTTCGATTCTAAGTTCTCCAAGTGTGAGTTTTGGCTCAATGAAGTGGTTTACCTTGGGCACATCATCTCCGCTGAGGGTATCAATGCGCACCCTGAGAAAGTTGAGGCCATCTTGAAGTTCCAGCCTCCTTAGAATGTCAAGCAGCTTTGTAGCTTCCTCGGGTTTGCAGGTTACTATAGAAGATTCGTGTAGAAGTTCTCTCAAATTGCTAAGCCTCTGTCCAACCTCCTCCAGAATAGTGTCAAGTATGCCTGGTCTCTTGAGTGTGATGTGACATTCAATGCACTCAAGGACAAGCTGACATCAGCTCCAGTTGTTGTTCCTCCTGAGCAATAAAAGCCTTTCCAAGTGTTCTGTGATGCATCCCTCCAAGGTCTTGGTGGAATTCTCATCCAAGATAAGAAGGTTGTTGCTTATACAAACGTTAATTGAAGCCTAGCGAGAGGAACTAACCCACTCACGATCTTGAGTTGGCAGCAGTTGTTCATGCTCTGATGACGTGGAGACATCAATTGTTGGGAAGACAAGTTGAGGTGTTCACCAACCACAAGAGCTTGAAGTACATTTTCACTCAACCGAATCTAAATCTTCAGCAAATGCATTTGGTGTAAATGATTGAGGAATACAATCCGAGCATTGAGTATACTCCTGGAAAAGCAAATGTCAGTGCAGACGTGCTCAGCCGAAGCCTCTTCAACCCGAGCTTTGTGAAGCTTTCCGCAAGCTCAATCTTCAAATTGTTCCTCAAGGGTTTCTTGCAAATCTTCAAGTCTCTCCGACTTTGGAAGATCAGATTCACCAAGCTCAACTTCTTGATGCTATGGTGAAGAAAGTGAAGAAATGTGTGGCCAAGAGCATTCCAAAGTATAAGTGCTTTCGTGTTGATGACAAAGATACCTTGTTCTTCGACGACCATCTGGTGGTCCAAAAGGTGATCTCAGGAAGGTTATCATGGATGAAGCGCATAATTCTCTCCTCTCCATTCATCCAGGCAGTTCCAAAATGTATTAGGACCTCAAGCAAACCTTCTGACGGACTCGTAGGAAGCGGGAAATTGCTCAGTTCATGAATGAGTGTGATGTTAGTCGCAGGGTGAAGGCAGAACATCAACGTCCAGCAGGTCTCCTTCAGCCTTTGCCTATCCCAGAGTGGAAATTCGATCATGTGGAGATGGATTTCATCGCCAGTTTCCCTAAGTCCAAGAGGGGTAACGATGCCATCTTTGTGGTTATCGACAAGCTCACCAAAGTTGCCCATTTCCTTCCGGTCAAAGAATCTATCTCGACAACTCAACTGATAGGATAGTCTCTTTGCATGGTATTCCTCAGCACATATCCTCAGACCATGGAAGGCTCTTAACTTCCAAGTTATGGGACTCCTTCTAGAATACAATGGGGACCAAGATCCATTTCAGCACTGCCTTCCATCCTCAGACAAGTGGTCAAGTTGAGAGAGTCAATCAAATCCTCGAAGACATGCTCCCTGCCTGTGTGATTTCTTTTGTCATGAAGTGGGAAGACTGCCTCTTGTTCGCCGAGTTTTCATACAAGACCAGCTTCCAAGCTACTTCCGGAAAGGCTCCTTTCGAGATTCTCTACGGCAGGAAGTGTCGAACACCGCTCAATTGGTCTAAAATCGGTGAGCGTGAAATCCTTTCTAATGACATGATCACTGAAGCAGAAGAGATGTGACGCGTCATTCGTGAGAATCTCAAAGCAGCTCAATCCGGCCAGAAGAGCTATTATGATAACAAACATTGTGAGTTGTCCTATCAGATCGATGATTTTGTCTAACTGAGAGTGTCTCCATTGAAGGGCACTTAGCACTGTAACAGCCCAAGTGCTACCCTTGCCATTTATGGTCATGTAACTTGTGTGAACCTCTGTTTGTCATGTGCTTGAATGAATTACCATTTTTCTTCATTGCCATTTCCATCTCATGCATCATGCATCATGCCATCATGCTCATCAATTCAATTGCATAACTAACGTTGCTTGCTTGTGTAGTGTTGTGATATAAGGTGTGTATGTGGGTGAATGGCTGTGTGTGTTGGAGTGTTACTCTAGTTCCTCCCATTCCAAACTACTCCCTCTCTCTCTCTTTATTTAAATTTATTACTTGTTAAAATATTTGCTAGTTGTTTCCCTTGTTTAAAATGTCGGCCATCTTCTAAATATTCCACTAATATTTCTAGAGTAGTCCTATGCCATGGTTGGGGTTTATTGCCTTTCTAATAATTTTTGACACCATGCATAGTTAATACTAGGTTAAATATTTTCTTGGTCTAAAAATGCGCTAACCATTTTATTTAAATAACTTGTATTTTTCTGAGCTCAAAAGTATTTTTGTTCTGGGTAAAGCCCCCTTCCTTTTCTGTGTGCTTTATTTTGCTATGGTCTTTATTTTAAAAGGAAAACCTCTTTTGTTTTCCTCTGAAAGAGAGAGCAAGCGCTCGGCCTTTCCCCCCTCGCGCGGCCCAGCTAGCATAGCCGAAGCGGCCTAGCTCCCCGCTCCTGACGGCCACCTGCTCGCTGTCCCCTTCCTCCGTCAGCTTCAGAGAGAGTGAGCGAGCACGTGCATTCACGGACGTCGAGGAGCGCCGTTTGGCCCCTCTTTTAAAAGGCCTCGCCATGCATGCCTTCCCCTAGGGTTCCGCGTTCCCTCCTTGCCGCTGCCAGCTTCTCTCCTCCTCGCCATCATCTCCTCCTCGCCTCCCTTCCGTCTGTTTAGAGAGTGAGATGCAGAGTTCAGAGAGCCCGCCGGTCCTCCTCGCCGGCGTCCGCACCTCTCCGTCGAACCCCCTTCGCATCAAGGATGTCGTGGAGGTCGGGGACCCTCCCCGCATCTCGTTCGTGTCTCTAGGAGGAGCCAGGCTCCCCCTCATCGACGCCCGCGTCCGTGCCGGAGCCTCGGCCAGGGAGGTCCCCGCGTGGTCCTGTTCCTCCTTGTCAACCTCGCTTCGCCTCGTATCCATCGCCTTTGTGAGCCTGCGCCTCCTCCCCCCCCTCTGCATCTCTCCTCCTAAGCGCGTAGCCATAGCTATCGCCGCTGTTTGCTGCTCCGCTCGTTGCCTGTGGCCGCTGCCGCTGCCATGGCCGGAAAGCTGCAAGCTTGGGCCAGTCTTTAGTGCTCGCTGTCTTGGCCATATTCACGTCCTAGCCCAGGGAATGGATCCCCCTGAGGTTCCTGCAACTCCGCCGGGCTTCCTCCTGGCCGGAGAGCCCCTGTGCCGCCGGTGTCGCCGCCGCGTTCCCTTGTCTGTTTGCATGTGTGCGATCTGTTGTCAGTTTCATTAGTTAAGTGTCGTCAGTGTTAGTAGAGGAAGCATTCCCCCCATCGTTCAGTTGCCGGCTAGTATCGTAGTGGTTGATCAACTCGGGAGAGAGCAGGAAGTCGCGGGTTCGACCTCCCCCCTGTGCCCAAATATGGATAGGCGCGCATCTTGGATGTGAAAAGTTGGTATTCAGAGCCATACGACCACAGGAGCCCTTTGCTTGATCGAAATTGGCCGAGTCAAGTCTAGTGAAACTATTTTGAGTCTAGTTATATCGAAGAGTAGGTTTCTTTTACACATCTTCTATGCTCTAGTGAGGTATTCAACTTAGGAATTTTGATCCTACTCATGTTCTCGCTCAATTTTTTTTAGGATTAGGCGGGTATTTTGGAAACTATATGATACCGATGTGACGGAGTTCTGTCTTGGTGCCTCCTGTCTGACTTGATTTCTTCCGGGGAGTCGAGATCCAGGGAATTCTTGGCACATCATTATCATTCAGCTTCCTTAGTATCTTGGGATGGAGGGTGTTCGGAATTGCTTCAATACTTGTCGTGGTGAGATAAGGTCGGAGTCACCCAGTACTGGGGAGGCGTCTGGGGTACCACCATGATTAGTATCGTTGTGCTTTCAAGGATCCGAGGTAGATGGATTTCCGGATGCCTCTGGTTATGTGTTGAAGGATGGATACAGTTGGGTGTAGGTTTGTTAGTTGTGTGAGATATTTCCTCCTTGTATCCCTAACACCGGATTGCATAACCAGAAAGTTTTCGAAAGTTCTTAGGTGGGAACTCATGTAGTTATCTAGGATCATCTTGTTCAGATGTATAAGGGCATATACATTTGTTCTGAGCAACATTAGCTCAATACTTTTGTGTTATCACAAGTGGCTTCTAATATCTGTTGATGTTATCTCTAACCCGAAGAAGGCGTGCTTACTAATTTTCAGTACAAAGGCTGCTCATATTCTCCGTTCAATTTTATACAAGGAATTCGATTCAGCTTTTGCAATCATCTTGGTCAATGGTGTACTGATGTTCTTGTCCATATCCAGGATGGCTCCAACAACTCGCGGGAGTTCGGGTCGTGATGGGGAGCAGTCTGATCCTCCACCACCCCCACCACCGCCTTCTCCTCCCGAATCTTGGCAAGCTATGATGGCTGCAAAAAATGTGAATACTCAGATGCTGGTCAGGCGGTTCCAAGAAAGAGATCTGGGTCAGCAAGGCTTTCAAGGGAATTTTCAGAATCAGCCTCAGTTCGCAACGCTCAACCAGTTCCTTGCCAACCAGCCCAAGTCTTTCACCTGTTGTGAGTAGGCTTTTGATGTAGATGATTGGCTCCATGACATGAGTAAGCATTTTGAGTGCAGCAATGTCAGACCAGAGGACTTTGTCAGATTCGCGTCATTCCAGCTCAAGGGTCAGGCAGCAGATTGGTGGCAGCAATACAAGGACTCCAGGGGTGATTGTGTTGTCACCTGGGACGATTTCTGTCGTGACTTCAAGGCCCATTACACTCCGACAAGCTTGTTCGAGATGTGTGAGATGTTTAGGCACCTGAAGCAGGGAAGCAAGCCTGTCTATCAGTACAACATCGAGTTCCAGAATATTGCCCGCTATGCTAAGCAAGATTTTCCACATGACAAGTCCATGATTTATTAGTTCAGAGGTGGTGTCAAGGATGAGCTTTTGCCATGTCTGGTCCTTCAAGAGCCTCATGAGTTTGATCAGTTCTACAACATGGCTTTGAAGGTCGAGGCAACTCAGCTCAAGTTAGAGAACTCAAGGAAGCATTCCAGGGATTCCTATTCTTCTTCTTCCATCTCTCAGATGGTCCCTAAGTAGAAGAAGTATCGGGTTCCTCCTCCTCCTCCGTTTCATCCTCCTCAGTAGTAGAGACAGTTCAGTGGCTGTGGTTCTTCCCACCCACCCAACCCAGGATATCAGCAGAGGCCCCAGGCACTCAAGTTAGCTAATGTCCTCCTCCAGGCAACTTTCGCCCGCTCTCTGAGGTTACTTGTCACAAGTGTGGTTAGAAGGGTCACTACTCAAACAAGTGCAACCAGCGGCGTCTTCCGCCTCCTCCTCCAGTTAGACCTCTAGGCAATGCTATGGTGAAGCATAATCCCAACTCTGTTCGTGTGATCATGGTGAACGCAACAGAGGCAGAGGATTCTTCTCAAGTGATCATGGGTAATATCTCCGTTAATTCTATTCCTGCAAAAGTGTTGTTTGATACTGGTGCATCGCATTCATTCAATTCTAGACCTTTTGTCGCTATGCGTGAGTTATTAGTGGAACATTTTGCAAGTCCTTTTCCTGTGGTCTCTCCGGGCATGCGTATGAGTTTGCATATTACTGTTCTGGATGTTTCTATCAAGATGGGCAATTATTCTTTACTGGCCTCTCCAATTGTTCTCGGTGATTCCGATATTGATCTCATTCTTGGCATGGATTTTCTGGCTATGAACAAGGCGTATGTTGATTGTCAAGCCAAAGAAGTCAAATTGACTCAGCCTTCAGAAGATGTGATCATTTTCATAGCTCGCAATGACACGATCTGTCTCTTTCCTTCTAATGATAAGGGTGAAATCTCAGCTATTTCTCAAATTTCGGAGGTTTGTGAGTAGGAAGATGTCTTTCTCGAAGAATTGTCGGGAATGCCTCCACACCGGCCAGTTGAGTTTGTGATTGATCTCGAACCAGGAACTGAACCGGTTTGCATGCGTGCTTATAAACTCGGCCCCGAAGATCTAAAAGAGTTGAAGAAGCAGCTAGATGAACAAGAATGTCTGGGTCTAATCAAACCAACTTCTTATCCATGGGGTTGTGGTGTTTTGTTTGTCAAGAAGAAGGATGGCACAGACCAACTTTGCATCGATTACTATCCATTGAATAAAAAGACAATCAGAAACAAGTACCCACTTCCCAACATCAATTAGTTGTTTGAACAACTGAAAGGTGACAAGGTTTTCTCGAAGCTTGATCTTTGCATGGGCTATCATCAGATTCGTATTTGCGAAGAAGATATTTCAAAGACTGCTTTCAGGACGAGTTTTGGCTCTTATGAGTACACCATCATGTCGTTTGGTCTCGCCAATGCTCCTCCAACCTTCTCAAGAATGATGAACTTCATATTTTCTCCTTTCAAGAATGAGTTTGTCTTGGTCTATCTGGATGATATCCTCGTGTTCTCGGAGACTGAAGAAGAGCATGCAGAACATTTCTGGCTTTTGCTTGACAAGCTAAGAGAGCATTGATTCTATGCTAAGTTTTCCAAGTGTGAGTTTTGGCTCAATGAAGTGGTGTACCTTGGCCATGTGATCTCTGCCGAGGGCATTAAAGTGCACCCTAAGAAAGTTGAGGCAATCTTGAAGTGGGAACCTCCTCAGAATGTCAAGCAGCTTCGTAGCTTCCTCGGGTTTGCAAGTTACTGCTGAAGATTTGCGGAGAACTTCTCTCAAATTGACAAGCCTCTGTATAATCTCCTCTAGAAGAATGTCAAGTATGTTTGGTCTCCTGAGTGTGATGTGGTGTTCACTACGCTCAAGCAGAGACCGACTTCAGCTCCATTTCTTGTTCCTCCCGAGCCATCAAAGCCTTTCCAAGTTTTCTATGATGCTTCTCTCCAAGGTCTTGGTGGTGTTCTCATGCAAGATAAGAAGATAGTTGCTTATACCTCGCGTCAGTTGAAGCCTGCCGAGAAGAACTACCCCACTCATGATCTTCAGTTGGTGGCAGTTGTGCATGCTCTGATGACTTGGAGGCATTTGTTGTTGGGTAGACTAGTTGAGGTGTACACCGATCACAAGAGCTTGAAGTACATTTTCACTCAACCCAATCTCAATCTTTGGCAGCCTCGTTGGGTGGAAATGCTTGAGGACTTCAATCCAAGCATTGAGTATACTCCTTGGAAAGAAAATGTCATTGCAAACGCGCTCAGCCGAAAGGCGTACTATAACAGTCTTATCCTGAAGCCTCTTCAACCCGAGCTTTGTGAAGCCTTCCGCAAGCTCGATCTTCGAAGATTCTACAAGGACTTCTTGCTAATCTTCAAGTCTCTCCGACTCTAGAAGATCAGGTTCACCAAGCTCTACTTCTTGATCCAATGGTGAAGAAAGTGAAGAAAGGTGTGGCTAAGGGCATTCCGAAGTATAAGTGCTTTCGCGTTGATGACAAAGATACATAATTCTTTGAGGACCGTCTGGTGGTTCCAAAAGGTGATCTCAGGAAGGTTATCATGGATGAAGCACATAATTCTCTCCTGTCCATTCATCCAGGCAGTTCCAAGATGTATCAGGACCCCAAGCAAACCTTGTGGTGGACTCGCATGAAACGTGAAATTGCTCAGTTCGTGAACGAGTGTGATGTTTGTCGCAGAGTGAAGACAGAACACCAACGTCCAGCAGGTCTCCTTCAGCCTTTGCCTATTCCAGAGTGGAAATTCGATCATGTGGAGATGGATTTCTTCACTGGTTTTCCTAAGTCCAATAGGGGTAATGATGCCATCCTTGTGGTTATCGACAAGCTGACCAAAGTTGCTCATTTCCTTCTGGTAAAAGAATCTATCTCGGCAGCTCAGCTAGCAGAGTTGTATACGTCAAGGATAGTTTATTTGCACGGTATTCCTCAGCTTATTTCTTTAGACCGTGGAAGCCTCTTCACTTCCAAGTTTTGGGAGTCCTTCTGGACTGCTATGGGTACCAAGATCCATTTCAGCACTGCATTCCATTCGCAGACAAGTGGTCAAGTTGAGAGAGTTAATCAGGTCCTCGAAGACATGCTCAGAGCCTGTGTGATTTCGTCCGCGTGAAATGGGAAGACTGCCTTCCATACGCTGAATTTTCATACAACAACAACTTTCAGGCTAGTTCAAGCATGGCCCCTTTCGAGATTCTCTATGGCAGGAAGTTTGTACCCCGCTCAATTGGTCTGAAACCGGTGAGCGCCAAATTTTGGGCAATGACATGATCATCGAAGCAGAAGAGATGTGCCTTGTGATATTTGAGAACCTCAAAGCAGCTCAATCCCGACAGAAGCATTATTATGATAACAAGTAGCGGGATGTCTCCTTTCAAGTTGATGATCTAGTCTATCTTAGAGTCTCTCCAATGAAGAGCACTCAGCGGTTTGGAATTAAAGGGAAGCTAGCTCCTCATTTTGTGGGTCATTTCAGAGTTGTTGGCAAGAGAGGTGAACTTGCCTATCAACTAGAGCTTCCTCCGAACATCGCAAATGTGCACGATGTCTTCCATGTCTCTAAGCTCCGAATGTGCTTCAACACTCCTGAGCGTACCATTGACCTCCAAGACATTGATCTCCAAGAAGACCTATCGTATCGTGAGCATCCAGTTGCTATTCTTGAAGAAACTGAGCGTAAGACTCACAACAAGTCAATCAAGTTTCTCAAGGTTGAAGTGGTCTCATCACTCCGACAAAGAAGCCAGTTGGGAACGTGAGGATCTTATCTGTTCCAAATTTCCAGAATACTTTCGTTCTTAGATCTCGGGATGAAATCGCCGTGTAGTGGAGGAGAGTTGTAACAGCCCAAGAGCTCCCTTGTTATATTTGTAATATTTTCATGTATGAACCTTCATGTTGTACCCTTGTGATTGACTATAACTGATTTGTGCTTCATGACTTTCATCATTCATCATGGCATCATAGCATCATCCTTGTTTTGCATCATGCTTGCTTATGTGGTGTTGTGGGTTGAGATTGTGTGTGTTGTGGTGTGGTGTGCAAACTAGTCTTGACCCCCCCCCCCATTCTCAAAAACCACTACCACCTCTCCTATTCCCTAATAATGCAATATGTGTTGTTTTGATTTGCTTATTCTCCTAGATAAAGATGTTGCTACACTTCTAAATATTATGTCAAGAATTGTAGAGTAGCTCTGGCCAATGTTTGAGGGGTTTTGCCTTTTGGTTATTTGCAAAACAAAGCCCGATTGGTAAAAATATGATTTAATTTTCTTGCTCAAAATTGCAAGCTACATTTTTATTAAATAGAGCATATTTTGTGAGATTAAATGTATTTTTATTTTGTGCCCCAAGATATCTCTCTTTTCTCTATATTTTCTTGTTTTTGCATTTTAAAGCTAAATAGGAAAGTCTTTCGAGAGAGGGAGAGAGAGATAAAGACACCTGGGCTTGCCTCCAGGCAGCCCAACGAGCAGGCGTAGAGCCCCGCAGCCTAGCCAAGCCCCCAAGCATTCACTTCTCCCAACTCCTATATGGCGGGGCATCGGTCGGTGCCACATCGATTCTCTGGTCGATTTGACAGCCGGAGACCGGCCTAGCCTCCTATTTAAGGTGTCCCCGACCTACCCTGGAGTCCCCTCTCTCCATGCCTCCCTTCTCCTTCCCCATCGCCAGAAGGTAAGCGCCTCCCAAACCCTGGCCGTCGACATGCCCTCGTTGCTCCGGCCGACGTCGAGCGAATGCTCGGGGTAGCCCCTCTGCTTCGTCCTCTTCCTCCCTGACGGCGTGGATCGACGCCCCGGAGTCCATGTTGTTTGCTACATCTATGCATGCGACGCCAGCAGCCCCGAAGCTCCATCCCCGTTGACAACTTCTTCCAGCAGAACCAGATCCTGTGTGCGCTGGAGTTTCTCGGTTCGTCGTTGTCTTCATGAGGGCATACCTTCGACATATTCTTGTCCTAGGTATAGTAGGTAGTTCTTTTTCCCTCTCTGAGCCTTCCCGTAGCATGTAGATCCGTGTGCTTGCTGCTTCGATCGTGCCAATCTTGTTCCCTCCATGCTTTGGTCGTCATAGCAGTGTACGCGTACTGTTTTCTTGTGTTTTGTTCTTGCACATGCGTTTTTGCACCCTCACTGTATCGCTACCCTAGCCAGTTAGGGGAACCCTTGTGCTTCCCGCGCGCTCGCCGCTGCTCCTGAAGCATAGCCGCACCTCACCTACTGCCATAGCCGCCATGACCGAGCCGAGTTTCCGCTTGAGCTCGGGCAGCTTGCCCCATATGCTTAGCCGTTGGTTAACCTCGGGGATGGAATCCCCGTCCAATCCCGCAGCCCCTCCGCCGGTAGCTTGCTCCGGTGGTCTCCATTGTTGCTGTCACTGCCGTCGTTCTTCTTCTCAAGGTAGAAGAAGGCCAGCCCCGCGCATTGGTAGGCTCAAGAGGGGCCAAAAACCCTTTGAGCATGAGCCCCCTTCCTAGTGCAGTGGTCGTCACACCACTCCTCAACCCAGGAGACCTGGTTTTGAATCCTCCCAGGCTCCTTTATTCCATTTAATTGATTCACCATGACAATGGGCCTTGGGCCCACATGTCACCCTCCTAGGAGCCCTGGTGTGTATGCCAAGTGCCCCCCTTTTTTATTTATCTTGTGTGTTTCATTCTCTTTTTTGTGTTATTTCCATTTTAGGAAAATGTCCACATCTCGAGATGGCCAGAAATGGACTTTGGCAATTTGGCCAAGTTTTCACTTATAACTACTATGTAGATTTTGTGTATCTTGTTTGTGTGTGATTTCTCTATAGCAAGATAGTCATGTGCATATGATTTTGGGGTAGAATTTCCCAAGGAATCCAATGGTGGTGTTGGATTTCACCTTTAAGAAAGTTTGCAAATATGCTATTTTGTGATGAGGTGGCCTTTTGTTATTTTTGTATGAATTAATCCATGCATGCTTTGATGGACTTGTCAACATGGAAGTGGTAGTGTTTTGTGGGCATTAGGCCCTGGTATTTTTCTTTGCCATGTTGAACTTGTGGTTTAGTGGGATCCTTGTTGTCAACATGACACTAAAATTCTATTTTCATGTGTGTAAATATTTTTCTAAGTGTTGGAATCTGTAATTTTCTTCCCATGGATATAGTGTTCCTTTGGGGTAGGTCCAATGCCATGAATTGTTGTTCTTGTCACCCTCTGTCATTTGGTGCCTTCACCTTGCCAAAGAGATTTTGAATCTTACAGTTATTTGCTGTCAAAGATGTCATGCTGTTATAAACTGTTGCTATTCTCTTGATGAAACTGGTCTAAGTCTGACAATCTGTAGTTATTTTCAAGCCGTATTTAGGGGATGCTACCAAGTGATCTATGACGTTTTAGCTCATACTAAGTGCTAGTGTTTTGTAGTAGATGTTGTCCTCTATCACCCTGGTAAGTTTATTGCCATGAAATGCCCTCTAGCATATATATTTGTTGTTGTCAAGTTGCCATCAGGTTAACTCAGGATCTATAAAACTAGAATTTTCACTAAGTCCCTAAAACCTGATTCAACATGCAATCTTGTGAGTTTCAGTGTCATTGATTCATGCTTCCTTCCATGTTCCTATAGAATAAGAATTGTTTTGCATGATGTATACTTCATGCCCGTGTTTTGACTGTGGTTTAAAAACTTGTTGTAGCTCTTGATATATCTGTTATAAGATGACATGTTGTTGTTTGTGGGCAGATTTTGTGTTTGAGTGTTTTGCGATTTGTGGGAGATACACTCCATTGTTTTGTATGATTTTTGGGTCTAATCTTGTTGGTTTTTCATAACCTATCCAGTGGCATCCTTGGATCACCAAGGAATAGCCCAAGGCCTTCTCCATATTTGCAATTGTCCCCGTTAACATTTGTAAGTTGCCATGAGTGTACCGTGAGCTACGTTACTCCGTTTGCAATGTTCTACTTATGCATTTGCATAGATGTTGCATGATTGATCCATAATTGCCATGTTCATGCATGTTCATACAACTAAACATGTGGCTCTATCCGGAATACTAAACAACTTAATAATTGCTTGTGGAACATGACTAGCTTAGGTTGCAATGTCAAATGCACTAACTTGGACATGCATCATCTCGATTGTGCATTGCATATTGGGTCGTATGTTTATTAGTGATGTTTATATTTGGGTATACCCGAGTCACGAGCCTGAGTACGAGGAACCCGAAGAGAACGTCTATGAGGACTTAGCTCTGTGCCCCGCTAAAGACCCATCAAGCCAGATGGTCGTATCCGGATCTCGACACTATTTTTGCCATGCTAGATGTCTCGCTCTTATCGTTATGTTTTTGTTATCTACCACTTACATGTCAAGCCTCCTACATTGCCATCAAAGCCTCTAACCCCTCCACTACTTTGCAAACCTTGTTTGGCTAAGTTACCGCTGCTCAGCCCGTCTTATAGCGTTCTTAGTTGCAGGTACAGGTTGTTTACATGTGACAACAAGGATATCTAGAGATATCACAATATTATTGTTGCTATTTAAGGTAATGCACCTATATATATTGGTAAAGGTGGAAGGCTTGGCCTTTTGCTCGGTGTTTTCTTCCACTTTTGTCGCCATAGTTACTTGTTACAAGAGTTATGTTCCATAATTTGTGCTCCTAACATGCTCGGGGTTGTTATGGGGACCCCCTTGACTATTCGTTTTAGATTAAAGCTTGTCTGACAAGACCCAACATTGGTACTATTTTCTTAACAACCTAATTAAAATGCATAGGGCTTAGCTACACCATGGTAATTAATCAACTACCCGGGCCAGTGCTCCTCATCAGTGTTGGTCCAACCGAGATCCATTTGCGGGGCCACCTTGGGGCAATCGAGGGATTTCTATCAGGCCACCACACGTACTGCTCATCTGTTAGTGCCCTGATAAAGAGATATGCGCGGCTCTTATATGGATCTGGCCTGCCAGGTAGTCTTGCTGGACTTGTCTTACCTTTCTCGAATGTCTTGCGCGAGGAATTCCGTTAATACTTCAGGCTATCTCGAGGTTGAGGTTTTCCAATGGAATTTCCTAGAAGATCACGGGATTAGTGGTCGAGGTTATTCTCGTGGCGTGTGGTTAATTTGTGATTGATGAGTTGGAGCATCCCTGCAGGGTTTAATCTTTCGAAAATCCATGTCCGCAGTTATGTGGCAACTTGGGAATTTGTTTAACACCCGGTTATAGCAAACTTGAAGTAAACTCAAATAAAATACACCAACTATGCGTAACCATGATTGTCTCTCCTCGTGCACATGAACCGAGAGTGAACACGATGGGGTTATGATTGACGTAAGTAGGTATTCAGGGTCACTTAGTGATCATGCCAGTTCTTGACCGTTATGCGTAGGCCACCATAATTACTTCTTGTCATCGTAAATTAGCCACTCAAATAAATGCTAAGGTGCATTCTGCAACCTCACCACTTACCCTTCCTCACCCAAAAGCTTACATAGTTTCGGTACCCGGGTTACATGATTGTTGAGTCCCTGTGGCTCACAGATTACAATACTACAGGTACAGGTACCAATGATTTCTATCATGTTGAGGTGTCCCAGCTCTTGTGGGAGTTTGATGAATAACATGGTCGGATGTATGTTACGTATCCCGATGAGTAGAGAGGCACCATGGTCGTGATCCTTGGGATTAGCGAGGCAGTCTCGTCGTGTCTTTTATCGTTTGTTTTCGTCTGTAGCCGGACCCTGTCTTATGGATGAATGTATGAATGTTGTGTGACATTGTAATTTAGCATGTGGAGAGTGTAAGACAATCTATTATACTCTTCTCTTCATTAAATATATGTGATGGTTCTACACTTGCGAAATGCTTTGATGTGCTTCTATCCCCTTAGAGGCCCTCGAACCTTAATCAGGATAGAACTGCATCTTGGTCATTACAGCTCCTCATGGCGCGCAAGCTGCTAGATTACCGCCCCACCAACGACCGCTATGCCTGGCTTCGTCGCATCGCCGAGCTCGTCAATGCTGCCGGCGAGGCCCCGATGCCCTCCCACTTGCTCCATCCCCCGCCCTCCTAGGCGGGCGACATGGCTCATGGCGTGCCTCCTCCTCCTTCTCTGCACGGAGCTGACCTCGAGCCCAGACGTGAATCATGCCAGCGCGACCCGCCACATGGGGCACTAGCACAGGCACGGGACAAAGCAACCTGGCAGGTGGTGCCGCGGCCACAAGGTGACGCATGTGTACTCCCTGTACCACCGCGCCGGAATCAACACCGTGTGCCACCGAAGGCAGCGGCATACAGACGCCAAGACCAAGCTCCCCTCGCATGTGATGTGCCTGTGAGTGCAGCGGGCTGCCGCACCTTCACCCCAGAGCTGTGCCATGTCATCTAGCCCGACAAGTTCAGGACGGACCTACCTCCATGCTAAATGGCACCCCTGACCCTGCGGAGGTCCTCCAGCTCTACTCGTTGAGCATCCAGGCGTCAAGTGGTGACAAGAAGGTCATGGCGAACTAGTTCCCCTTCGCCCTCAAGGATGGCGCGCACTCCTGGCTCCTCAACCTCCTCGAGGGATCGATGTCCTCCTGGGATGAGCTTCGCGAGCGCTTCATTGCCAACTTCCAGGGCACTCATGATCATGCCCTGATAGTGAACGACCAATGGCACATGAAGTAACATCCAGGAGAGACCCTGCACAAGTACATCAAGCGCTTCACGAACGTTCGCCTGAAGATCACCAGGACGTCAACCGAGGCCATCATCTCTGCGTTCACCAATGGCGTTAGGGACCTCAGGATCAGAGAGGACCTTGCCATCCATGATGGTCCGTGCTCGGCCTGGAGATGTTCAACCTGGTGAACAAGTGCGCACGGGCCAAAGAAGGCCGCCTCTACCACCTCGAGCTGCCGGAGGCAGACCCTAAAGACAAGAAGGCCCAGGCTAAGGAGGCAAAGCACAAGGGCCCCGCTGTGCTGGCAAGGGAGCCCGAGGTGAAGCGCGGTTGTGTCCATGAAGAGCCCCCTAGGAGCAACCGCCCGTACTGCGTCTTCCACAACACTCACAGCCACAACACCAACGACTACTAGGAGCTAAGGGCACTCTACAACGGCCGCCTCGGCCGCCACCCCGAGCGCGGCGATTGTGGCTACGACCATGGAGGGGTCCGTGGGGGAGGCCGCTAGGACAACCGCGACTCATGTCAGGGCTGGCGCAACCAGCCTCGCGAGCCTCGTTGGCGTGAAGAGCCTCGCGACGGACCATCGCATGATCAGCCTCGTGAGGCTTGTCCTCAGGGCAACGCTGGCCTCCCTCCACTGCCGCCGCCGCCAAGGAGAAATGACGATAACCGACAAGATTATTGGGTTGGCGGCTTCCAGGAACCACGTGCGATCGACTGCATCCTCGGCGGTGCTCGAGCCCGTATCTCAAACCGCATCTTCAAGTAGTTCTCTCATGACGTGAACGCGGACCTCCCGAAACTCGAGGATGCACGTCCTCTCAGTTGGTCGCAGCACGCCATTACCTTCGACTCCAAGGATCACCTCAAGTGCTCGGCCATTGGAGGAACGCTCCCCATGCGTTGCATGCCTACCATCAACAACATCCTCGTCCCCAACATCGCTCATCGATGGTGGCGCTGGGCTCAATGTCCTCTTTGTCGAGGCATTGGAGATGCTTCAGGTGCCCTATGACCAGGTCATGCCAACCAAGCCCTTCTCAGGAGTGACCGATGGCTCCACCGTTCCCCTGGGGCAGGTGCGCCTTCCAATCACCTTCGGCAAGCGTGAAAACTATCGCACCAAGCTCATCGACTTCGACGTCGCCCACATCGGCCTCCCGTACAACACCATCCTCATGTATCCTGCTCTCACCAAGTTCATGGTGGCAACCCAGCATGGCTACAATGTCCTCAAGATGCCAGGGTGCAACAGACTCATCACGATCGCCTGCGATGAGAAGGATGCAGTCTGGTCCTTTGAACGCGCCTACCAGGCTGCCGTGGCCAAAAACTCTGACGACGAGTGCGGCATCGTGTCTCCTCAGGACACTCCCAAGAAGAAGGAGCAGCTCCTCCCCAAGAGCCATAATAGGTAAGAGATCCCCACGGGCAGCATCTCAGGCCCCGCGACCATTGTTGGGGCGCCTCTCTGCCCGGTACCTCCCTCAGGGCGGGCTCGAGGGCTTCCACATGGAGAGATTCTAACCTGACCAGTGTGACGAGGGAGGTGCTCGGGCACCTCTCCGAGGAGTGCATCGACGCATGCCCCCACAAGCAAGGAGCATGACGCGAGGCACCAGGAGCACAGGAGTCCATCGCCAACGCCATCGAGGAGCTTAAGGAGGTACAGGCCATGTGTGGCAAGTGTCGCCCCGCACAACTAGGTGCAGCTGTTGTCCCTGACATGGGCGGTGGGCTGCACATCTACGTTGACATCCCAGGCCTCAACGAGGCCGCATCATAGGGCCTCTTCTAGCCGTCGCGTGTCGGCTGCAGTGGTGGCTACCCCTACAGCTACGTCTATGTGCCTTTCGGCCTTGTGAACATGGGCATTGCATACCAGCACCTCGCGCAGGCCGTGCACACATCTTAGGAGGCCCGACGCTGCGGTGTCCTTCAGGAGATCCCGGACCCTCCCGAGCCCCCTAGGCATCGTGGAGCCCTCGATCCTCCGGAGCCCTCAGGCTCGTGAGCATCAAGCTTCAAGAACTACCCCAACGGTTCAGCGGTATCATTGCCATGTGACCATTTGGTTTGTTTAATTGAGGGCACCCCTCGGGCTGCATCATCCTCAAGGTTTTAGGGCCCACCCATGCAGATGTATCATTTTGTGCACATATCAGAACAACTTTTGCATTTGATGAATTTTCTAAGTATTTCAACCTGCATGCCCGATTCTTCGACAGCATGAATTTTGTCGCTCCCTAACAACCCCACCCTTGACCGCCTCATGATTAAGGGCTCGCACGGCGTCTGTGCTCAGGTCCATCCCTACATCGTTAATAAATCCAAGCGACCAAGCTCTATCTCGCGGGTCCGTCTTGTGCACGTCACCTCGCGGGGTCCTTGGTGCTTTGTCCTTGCATGAGCTAATCGGGAGTGGGTGAGTCAGGGCGCATGACCCGGCTCGTATAACCGTTGTTTGGCACTTCGTCATCACGAGAGCTACACATCGGGTGTCTTTCCTCGGGTTTGTCGCGTGAGAAGGCTGGGCATGTTGTCTGTGCTCGGGTATGTCCCTACAGCATCGATAAACCCAATGACTGAGCCCTGTCTAGCGGGTCGGCCCCGTTCACGTCACCTCCTGGGATCCTTTGTGTTTGACCTTCTCATGTGATGGCCTCTGGAGATTCATTTGGTGCAGATTACCCCCATCACATAGGTTTTGTAAGTGCGTCCCACGCTAGAAAATTCAGATGCAACCCGCCTTGAGGTAGGGCCTCATGAGTCCCGCGCTAGATCACGGGTGCCCAGATACACCTCCTCCAATTCTGCCATGTCAGTCATGCGTACGAACGACATAGAGATATACATGCCCGTAGACTCTAGCACAGAGCTCCCTTCCCACGCCCAAGTGGAAGCCCCATGCTCCGTACTGGTGGAAGACATGGTCGATCAAGGGCTATGACCACGCTGAGTGGAAGCCCCATGCTCCATGCTGGTGGATAAAGAACTGAGGGCTCCCTAGCGGTTGCACCAACCTCGGGATGGATTCTCGGCTCTTCACATGGCCACGTCACACAGCGTTCCCCTGGGATGCACGCGTGAGGGGGCTGGACGGGGGCTACGTGCAGGCTAGGCCTGGCGAGCGCCACCACACCAGGTCCCTGGTACCTGGTCTTCTCGTGTCCCTCCCAGGCAAAAGCTGGTGAGGAAAGGTATGGGAGCTCCGAGTTAACCTCATCATCACCATGTTTCCTTCATGAGGGTTGCTCGTACGTCAAGGGGGGCCCTTGAGCATCGCGACTCAGGGGCCTCACTGGTCACGTACCTCCTTGCCCCTTGGTCTCTTCCTTGTGATCTGGATGCCCCAATGGCGATCGGGGTATGCGCGGGATCGGGCCCTGCCGATGTAGAGTACAAAAGCAAGCTCGCACGTCAAAGGGGACCCTTGAGCATCGCGACTCAGGGGCCTCACTGGTCACGTAGCCCCTCGCCCCTTGGTCTCGTCTTGGTGATCCGGATGCCGCAATAGTGGTCGAGGTATGCGCGATATCGGGCCCTATCGACGCGGAGTACAAAAGCCAGCTTGCACGTCAAAGGGGACCTGATATGGGGCAAACCAATAGGTGTCGATCCTTCAGGAATTGGGGGGATTCCATGAAGAACACTAAGAACTTGGGAAAGAATGAGGAGAAATCACAAGAGGAAACACTCAAGAACAAGCCCAATCACACATCCACTAGACTCAAAACCACACAAGATCCACAAGGTACAAGAACAACAAAGGTAAAGAAGGATACATGGTAGAGTTCATCCCAAATCCCATGGGGATATGGGGCCTTGATATACCAGAGGATCTTACCTACAAGAGGGGTTTTGACATCCACTTGGAACTTCCCACATAGAGGTGGTCATCTCCATGGGAGGAGGAAGTGGAAGGAGCAAGGCCCGCAGCTGCACACAAGCACATGGAGGATGTCCGGAGGCTGTCGGACATCCGATGGCTCGTGAAGGGCCGGACGTCCGGAGGACATCGGTCGTCCGAGGCTCGGTCGTCCGAAGGCTTCGTAAATCCTAGATATCCTTTCTGATCGCTTGCCGCTGGAACTCCGGATGGGCTCGGGCATCCGTGCGCTGGAGTCTGTCAGACGTCCGTAGGGCGTCGGTCATTGGGGCGCTGTAGAGTCTCAAACGTCTGGAGGCTTCCGGTCGTCCGGTGGCTGTAGGCCTCTGCAACTCTGTCTTTTTTTCGCCTCCGCTTCCAAGGTTCCCTCACGAATGGTGTAGGCATACTCTTGAGCTTGGAATCCTCCTCGGTGAATCTGTAGCTCATCTCGCATCTATGCATGAACATGAGAGAGGGGTCAAGTAGTATACCATCCTCAAAGGGCACAAGTTGACACGTGTAAAGGATAAGATTCACCTTTATATGTTTGAAGTAGATGTCGCACGTGTCACTTGGGAAAGGGGCTCTTGCCATGGTGATGTCCATAGGATGCTCCGCATCATCCCCTCCCCCTTAGGAAAGATGGCATCGTCGTGTGGATGGGGACGGACACCAAGCTCTCATCATCGTCAAGCTCAAAATGTGCACTATCCAATGTCTCACCATCTTGTAGTTCCTTCAAAAGGAGCAAGTACAAAAAACACTTGGAAAAAAAAATGTGGTTAGCATTAGTGCTAGACCAAGCATTCAAGTGGTTATTCACCGAACAAGTGTTGTCATCATGCATAACATATAGTGTGAAAAGGGATTGTGTGGGTTTGTTCGTAGAGTGATGACTGCTTGGAACGATGATATGGTCATGCAATTTTACTCTACAACTCATTTCTATCCAGATGGGAAAATTGTATGGATAACTGAAGGCACAAGGTATCAATCTTCTGTTCATGACTGCGCTACCATCTTAGGAGCCCCAAAGGTACATGATGGAGATCTCGTTGTATATGTTGAAGACAAGATGAACCACAACTCCATGGACAACATGTACAATCCTATTCCCAAAGCATATATGAAGACACACAAGTTTGGCTATGTCTACTACCTACAAGCAGGACTACCCACCACCAACACCATTATGAGGTACACCTTGATGCCTAGATCAGCTGATGACAAGATAATCAGGGGGTACTCCAGCAATATGCTGCATCATGTAGACATCCACACCAGGATAAGGGTGATGGATTTGATTCTGGAGACAATCAATATGACTGTTCCTGACCAGAACAGGTCATGTGGATATTCTCTGTACATTCAGATTCTCATCAACTCCAAGGTTGGAAATAGCAAATATGTACTTGACAGGTGGCACCTGGCACTCTAGCCAGAGTTTGAGGATAATGTTATGGTGATGGATCCTAGTCATCGCACTTCATCTATAGCACAGGCTGAGGTTGAGGATGAGGCCCAAACAGAGGCAGCAAGAGCCACTAGTGCTCGAGTGCCCAAGACAAAAGGAGATCAAATGACGTTTCTCATCAGCACCATCCAAGGGATGGAGAAGAACATCAATGAGATCCTCCAGAACCAGAAGAGCCTTGAGAGGATAGTGGAAACCAAATTTCATGACTTGGATGTCAAGGTAACTGAGCTGACCACCACGATCAACCAGTTGAAGCAGGAATTGGATGGTGGTCCTAGTCTCCGCTCTAGTGATGATGATGAACCTCCTCTCCAGACTCACACTCAATTCAAGACACATGCCAAATCTTCTACGGTGCTAGTTATAGGAACAAGACCATCTTCATCAGTACCTGCATCGGCTCCACCAGCTCCTACACCTCTGGTGTCTACACCACCACCTTAGATGATATCAGCTGAAGCATTTGCGGATGTTGTTTTTTCGACTCGTTCCATAGCTACTGGAGGAAAGCTTGCCTAGAGCAATGTTTAGCTCTATACCTTCAAGATTTTTGGTAACTTGTTTCTAAAGGGGGAGAAGTGTTATAGATCATAGGGCTCCAAGAGAGCGAGTGCTGCTTTTTGTTGTTCTTTGCTTTATCGTGTGATTGTCTTAAACATTGTTGTGTTTGATCATATGCATTAATGATTGATGCTAGTGTTACCTGTCCTTGAGATAACTACATGGTGATCATTCACTCTTGATTGGTGTCATGCACAATGCAATTTATTTATTTCATTTATGCGCACCACCAAGATGTATGTGACATGGAAGAGTGACCCATGATCCTAATCGACTGTGCATTTGCATTCAAACACAAATTTAAAAGTGGTCACAAATTTTGGGGGAGCTATTGCTTACCACATACTTCTTCGAGCAATGATGCTATTCATTGTTTATATCCCTATTGATGCTTCGATTTATATGTTGTCATCAATTACCAAAAAGGGGGAGATTGAAAGCACAATTTCTCCCTAGGTGGTTTTGGTAATTAATAATAACATATATTTAATTGGACTAATGATTCTACCAAGCATATTTCAGGAAGAGTTCAATGGATGAATTAGCAAAGGATTGTGAGGAGATCCCCTATGTGTAAACAACACCTATTGGCAACAAGCGTCAAGACTCTACATTTTGCTTTTATGTGAGAAATCACAATTGAGTCTGTAGGAAAGACAATACTATTAAAAGGGGATGAGGTATCTATGATGATATCATTTCTCAAGTGCTGATAGATTAGCCACCAAAAACCCTCATGAAATTCTCCAAAAAATATTCTATCAAAACCCTAACACACAAATTCGGTGCCACCAACTTTTCCATTTCGACCCTACCGACTTTTACCCTAGAGAGATATTATGCCAAACACTAAGGTCTCAGTGACACCAAGTTCCATTTCGGTGAAACCAAAATCAATGACCAAATTTCTATTTTCCCGTTTCTAAAATCAGAATTTACGAGATTTAGGAATCGGTGACACCAAAACTGGTAACTGCCTAGGCCATCTATAATCGGACCCACCGAGATTTATATAACGGTCTTATCGAAACGCCAAAAGTTGCCACATTTTGCACTAGTCGGCGCAACCGAACTTTTGCTTCGGTTTCACCGAGTTGGGCAATAATGTTGTAACTGTTGGATTTTTTGAGATGCCTATATATACCCCTCCATATGCTCTCACTCATGGAGGAAGCACTCAGAACACACAACACTTGCCCAATTCATTTTCTGAGAAAGAACCACCTACTCAAGTGTTGAGATCAAGATCTTCCACTCCAACCATATGAATCTTGATTTCTAGCCTCCCCAAGTTGCTTTCCACGCAATCAACCTCTTCTAACTAGCCAAATCTATGAGAGAGTGATTGAGTATTGAGGAGACTATCTTTTGAAGCACAAGATCAAGGAGTTCATCATCATTACCACATATATTACCTTTTGGAGAGTGGTGTCTACTAGATTAGTTAGGTGTCGCTTGGAAGCCTCCAACTTTGTTTGGAGTTGAACCAAGTAGTTTGTAAGGGCAAGGAGATCACCTATTTCGTGAAGATCTATCCGGAGTGAGGCTAGTCCTTCGTGGATGTAAGCCATGGTGGAATAGACAAGGTTGCTACTTTGTGGACCCTTATGGGTGGAGGCCTCCGTCGACTCTCGCGACCGATAATGTGGGGACCCTAACTCATAAGTCGAGATCAACAAATGCACATGCACAATGATCCCAGAGATCAATGCTCACTTAACACACAGAAGCTGAATAACAAGAGTCTTACATCTATTACATACCGTTGTTCTAAAAAATGGCCTCTATGACCAAATCTTCATAAACCTGTAGCGGAAATCTGTAGCGATAGCGTGAACCCATGCCAGCTACCTTAACCCTGCATGCATTCTGACTGGAAAGCGTCCTAGCTCGCATCTTCGTGACCAAGGAATTATTCACCGTATCCTGTGCTTTCATGCCTGACCAATAAAATAACCAGTGGAAAGCCAATGAGTACTTTGAATGTACTCGCAAGCAACCCATGTTCTGGAACAAGGCATAACAAAACATGATACATCACTAAGAAGGTAAGTTTGTAGAAAGCTAATTTTTGAGTGCAATGACATGATAAAGTAACTTGTGTAAGCAGGGGTTACATGTATCATCAATTGGCAGTTATCACAATTGACCAAGTCTTCAAAATTGGCAGTTATCCATGTGAACAAGTTACAGGTATCATCATAAGCAAGGGTTGGACATCTCATGTTCAACCATCATGCCATGTCTTCAGACTTGTCTCAAGTACCACCGGAACATCTCATGTTCAGTCATCAGGCCAAGTCATATGACTCAACTCAAGTATCATCCTTGTCGCCAACACACAAACACACACTAAGTTTGTGAAAACATCAGACGTAGTTGAAGCAGGACCGCCAAATGTCCATGACCATGGACACGACCATTCGAATAGTTTTACACTCTGCAGAGGTTGCACACTTTACCCACAAGACTCAGGGAACTTCCGTGTCATCCACGACTCGCGGTATATTACATACCTGAGGTAAGCACCCGAGCATTGTCTTTCCCCTGACGATACTAACAAAGAACCCACTCGATTGGTACCCAACCCTCATGACGTACATAATACGAGCCTCGCTCCAGATTGTACCATCCATGAAGGGACCAACGGTGTGCCCGGTGCCTGTTAAAATAGCACATGATCTTCCTTACCGACACGACCCCGTATCGAGAGTAACCGCATCACTCCCCCCACTAGTAATGCAGGCTCTATGCAAGTACCCACCAAACTAATCAACAAAGCCCCAGCCCATAAGGGTATCATGGTTGTGCATGTAAGGTTGGGACTGTTAGCAAATCTTAAAACTCTCCGTTTTTTAAAACATACATCCATCTTGCTCCAGTACACCACTTCTTTATCAAGTGGTTACCTAGCTCATCATCATCTCCCTCGAGCATTAGTTGTCGGATTTCGGGCTCCGCAAAGCCCTTAAGGTTCGAACACAAGGGCGTGTGCGAAGGTTTCCTACTGCCTCGCCCAACCTAGCTCGCTACTCAATGGTTACTATGACGAACTCGCTCGATGACAAGGAAGAAGATGAACACGGCAGTTTACCCAGGTTCGGACCGCTGTGAAGTGTAATACCCTCCTCCTGCTTTGGTGGATTGCCTCTTGTGGAGGTTCGAGTGGATGAACAAGTACACTGGGATTGAGCCTCACGAGGGCTCTCAAGATGTGTTCTTGGCTCTCTGCCCTATGGTGTGTGTTGAGTGGCTAAGTGTTGGATTTGATCCCCTCTATGGTGCGGCCTAGCTCCTATATATAACGGTGGCCCGGGTCCTCTAACCTCATCACAATGGCAAGAAGGAATCCCATAACGGCCAATTCGAAAGGGGAAGATGAGTACATCCACACCCTATCCAAAGGTGGTCTTCGCCCACAAAGTAGCTGTTGGTGATGCAGTGGTGGGCTTGGAGATGACATTAATCTTGCGGGGCTCTTGGTCGTGGTCTTGTTGCATCGGAAAGGAAACCTTTGGGCGGCGCATTGAGAACCTGCGTACGTTCTTGCTCCCTTTGCGCCGAAGAGGAAGTTGCGCCACCTGGCATGCTGGCGCCCGCCTGTCCTTCCTTTGACTCCGCGAACATACCACTAATGTCGCTGCCACTAATGTCGATGTTCTCGGCATTGAACTTTGACTCTTGAGGCCGGGCTCTGCATAGAGATCTCTGCCACTCAGCAGGGGGCCTGAGGAGGACCATCCTTGCTGGTCTTGATGTCGTTCTTCCTCGTGAGCCCAGGGTCCTCGTGAGGGACTTGTCTAGTGTAGTGTAGTGCCAGGCTGCGCCTTGGTGACAAGTGGGCCATGTCCTGGGCTGCAGGCAGGCAAGATTGGGTACCCCCGTTCCGAGAACACCGACATTAGTGGCACCTGACGGGGTTTTCGAAAAGTCTTTGAAATCTTCTTGTTTCCAAAACCATGCGTATTCCCATCCCACTTGTGTAGCAACTACTAGCAACCTAACTACTCCCACCCGCACAACCCTCATAAGGATAGTAGGGTCATGCATGATGCAAGTATTAACGGTAAAGTATCGGAGGCATCCCGCCGAATGGGGGACACCACACCAACATGATCAAATCGTCGAAACAACAAGTGATATATGATGCATGAAAAGTTTCGTAACAAGGTCAAAGGGCTACTCGCCTGGCTCATCCAAGTCTTCGAGGTCTTCACACACTTCTCCTCCACTCTGAGCATTTCGTCTACTTCGTCAACTATCGCCGGAAACAACCACAATAATCAACATAACAAGCACAGAAAGAAAAGTGTTCTATAAATAGTAGTTTTATTTTTCTTGGACACCTCTCGGAATAAGAAAAATAACCAAGGAGGTTCTATTGGACCTGCATCAAGGGAGATTTTTGAATGGGGGAAATGAATGAACTAATGATCCTATTAGAAGTCTACAAATTTTTTTGGTAAAAATGAGTGGATGCACCCAACAAATAGGGCATAATTTTAGAAACATGTGGGAAGTGGTTTTACTGGATTTGGAGTTTGTAGAAATATTCTAGAGATTTAACAAGTGGTCCCTTGTCATACCCTTTGTTTTAATTCATACTACTAAGTCAACATAGCTAAAAAATTAGGTCCAATTAAAACTTTTTGTGTGCTTACAATGCTTAACTTGTGTGCTATTTGCTTGCTTGTTTGATTGCTTGCTGGTGCTCTATATTCATAAAACTTCCTCCTGCTCTCAAAACTCGTTTCCATGATATAAACACTTGTCCAATGATCATACCATGTGTATAGGACATAAAAGTATTTTTATCAAATATTATTTTTGCAAAAAAGCATTTATTCAATTTAGGTTTTCAAACCCCCCTGAATTGACGTTTGTACTACAAGTTCTCAAATTGGGTGTATTATTTTGCACCAAAGGATTTATTTTGAACCTACTATATATATAACTCCCCAAAACAACAAAACATTATTTTTAAAGATTATTTTATTATTTTATTTAAAGGCTTTTTCTTAAGGCTAGAAATGGTCTTTTATTAGGAACAATTATTTTTATACTTTACAAATATTTGAGAAAATTTAGGAAAACTCACTTGACATATATTGTCCATACATAAGAGTTTAAGCACATGGTAATGATCAAAATATTGGACAAAACCCTCCCAAACCCTTCATACCTCTTTCAAGCATTTGAAATGGTTCTATAAGAAATATTCTCATATAAATCCAAGAAAATTCTAGCTTGTCAAATATGACATATGTGATCATCTTGCCAAGTTTCATATCAATCCCAATTTATTTGGTTCACCAAATTATCCCAAAACCCTCTTTGTCTAGATCCAAATTTGAGCAACTCTACATTGCCAATTTTCTCCTAATGATCCCAAAATTTGTGGACATGTTCTAATACTCCAACAATGCATCCACACGAAGTGGTTCATCAAGGAGAACAGATACACTTGTCCCGAATCCCCCATAATACACTTGTGTTGATTTCAAGAATTGGAAATGTTTGCATTGTGAAGTGTCCCCATTTGGTCCCAAACTTTTTGGGTATGATCTAATACCCACATAATGCTACCACATCAAGTGGTGCATCAAGGAGATTGGATTTGCGTAGCTAGATCTAAGCAAATCCATTTCTGCCCATTTCTAGTGTTTGCCAAAGTTACATTGGCAACTTTCCTCAACAAATCTCAAACTTGGTAGGAACCCTTATTTTTAACCATCATGTATCCATGTTAAATGTCAAGGCAAGTATGATTCATTTACTTTTCCAAATTATCATCAAACACTTTCTGGTCATTTCTAAAAGTCACTGTTTTCACCCACTAACTTATTCACCTTGAGTATAGATTTTTACCACAATACCTCCTAGTGCCCATTTACCTCCAGTAAGCTCTGCATGGCCATATCCCAATTATTTGTGGAGTAAAACCTCGCATTTCCTCTGTAGACAGCAAGATTGCCAGCTCTTTTTACTTCTCCTCTTGCTGCTACCCTAGCCCTCCTCTACCAGAGCATCCTAGGAGCATCCCTGCATCCCCCAAGAGAAAGTGGACACGATGGGCATGCCCAGATCACGTGTTGCATGCCATGGCATGCAATATGCACGCTCTAGAGAGCGCTACAGTGCGCTCCCGCACTGTAGCCGCCCCCCAATCAAGGGTCGCGACCACCTCGGGCCTCTCCAGCCTATCCCTGAGACCGCCTCGATGTCCTCAATACGGCAACTGGTCGGCCCCCTCCTCTCTCCCCCTTTGAGGCAGCTCCTCACACGCGCACGGCGCCGCCCAAGCGTACAAGTGAGCGTACTCACACGCGCGACGACCTGGTCCTCGTCCGCGCCTCATCTCCCTCTTCTCAGTCGTGGACGACATTCGCCAACACCCAGGCAGTGGTCGGGCCGGCACACGAGCTCACGGTGCACCATCGCTTTACTTATAAAAGTGCCCCCACCAGAGCCCCTGCTAGCCCTCTCTCGCTTCTCCTCTCTACTACGAATCCCCCAGAATACTTGTTTCCCCTACCGTGGCCTCCATCGATGTCAATGGTCGGCGGCTTCCCGACGGCCTTAGCTTTGAATTCAACCACCGCAAGCTCCCCCGTCGTCCCTAGACACTCCGATGCCATGCCCACCTAGTGCCTCCGTTCCTTCCCGGGGGCATCGTTTGCTCGAAACCGGTGATGGCCGACGGCATTTTCCCGTGGCCCTCCGCGCCGGCGCTGTTACGGCCTTCCTCTCCAGGCATGTTACTCAGGTATGGGCGCAACAGGACTCTCGAGCCCACCCACATGCAGGACCTTGCTGGAGGCGGCCGATGGAGCAAGACCCAACACGCACTTGGCCTTCCCTTGCCTCTCCTCTGCATGGGCGGGAGGAGGGAGACGAGCCTATCGTCGGACCTCGCCTGTTGGCCGGCTAGTGAGGCCGATAGGTGGACCCCCGCCCTGTTAAGTGGATGCGGGTATGGCGTGAAGCCACTTTCGCTTTGGGGAAGCATACTTCTTGGAATACGCCTCTAATGTTTATGTTGTGCAACCACGCCAAGCCAGTGGGCCGGCCCAGTTCCTATCCCGCGCCTAGTGCGCATTTTAGGCATTGGTAAAGCCTTTTCCTTTTATTTTTTCTTTCTTTTGTCAGAACTTCCAGAAATTCTGCAGGACAATATATATTTCCAAATTACATGATTTTAACTCCCACATTTCTCTAAAACTCCAAACTATTTAGGGGTGCATCTTTCATATTTTTATATTAGAAGTTTGTGTTCTTTTCAGATTAAAATTTTGATTTGAACCCCCCTAATGTTCCCTTTTAAAATCCCTAGAATATTCATCATAGCTTCAGATTTGATCATTCCAATTTCTAGAGACTCCAATAATCTTTGTGGTAATAGATAACATTTTTACCATGCACCTATCCTCTTGGATATAATAAATGGCCCATTTTCCATTTATTCCATTTTGCAAAAATCATAGGAAGATCATCCCAACTCCAAATCCAGTGAAACCACTTCCTAAAATGTTTTAAAATCATTCCCTATCTGTTGGGACCATCAACCCATTTTTACAAAAATATTTTCTGTGGACATCTTATAGGATCATCATTTCTTTCATTTCCACCGTTCAAACTCTTGTTGACCCACATCCACCAAAACCCCCTTGGTTATTTTTCTCGTGACCAGAGGTTTCCAATAAAAATAAAACTCCTATTTATAGAGCACTTTTATTTCTCTACTTATTGTGTTGCTTATTGCAGTTGTTTCTGGCGATAGTTGACAAAGTGGACGAAGTGCTCGGAGTGGACAAGAAGAGTGTGAAGACCTCGAAGACGTTGCTAAGCCAGGAAACACCCCTTTAACCATGACTATGAACCCTTTTATTTGCATGGCATATAGCACTTATTTCCGTGACGTGGAACATGTCGATGTGGTGTCCCCCCCCCCTTTAGTGGGATGCCTCCGATACTTTACCGTTGATACTTGAACATACATGACCCTACCATCCTTATGAGGGTTGTGCGGGTGGGAGTAGATAGGATGATTAGTGTATGCTATGCAAGTGGGAGCGGGATACGCATGGTGTCGGAAAAGAAAAGATTTCAAAGACTTTTCAAAACCCCGTTTGGTGCCACTAATGCCCGAGGGAGTTGATGTTGAGTTGGGTAACCACTTGAGAAAGAAGTGGTGTACCGGAGCAAGTGAGTTTGTGTGTTTTCAAAAAAGGGTTAGATTTAAGATTTGTCGATTGTCCTAACCTTACATGTACAACCATGATACCCCTTATGGGACGGGGCTTTGTTGATTACCTTGTGGGTACTTGCATAGAGCCCGCATTACTAGTGGCGGGAGTGAGGAGGTCACTCTCGATACGGGGTCGTGCCTGGTAGGGTGACCATGCGTTGTCTTTACAGGCACCGGGAACACCGTTGCATGCCCTCATGGATGATACATGTGATGTACATCATGAGGGATGGCACCAACGAGTAGACTCTTTGTTTATTATCGCTAGGGGAAACGCATTATTCTTGTTTTGGTGAAAGTCTCACTCTTTCCCCAGGCAACAAGTGCGGGACTATATCACCTACATCACCTTGATGTTTGTGTTTGGCCTTTTCGGCAATTGCTTGATTGCACTTGCACTATACCACCCCCTCAGGCACTTCCCTCTATGCTACTCCTCCCTCACACCCTTCTCAACAACCGAAGACCAGCAAGGCAAGATGCACCAAGGATAAACCTCAACAAACTACTACCGTTGAATACTTTTGAGGACAACCTATTCAACCAGACGCAACCCCAAAAAGTTATGCTTTTCCCCTCAAGATTGGAAACCCCTCCCTAGCCCAACCTAGACCTCACAAGCTTCCCGAGCTCAAGCCTCTTATTACATGTTTAATACATGGATTTGCCTAAGCACATGTTGAGCTTTGATAGCCTTTGCTTAGCACTGGGTTCATTATGGAACTAGTGATCATAGTGAACAAACACATTACATGCATGAGCCAACACTTGAGCTGACGATGCCATAAATGAGATTGTCTCTAGGATACATAACTAACAAGCTAATGATTTGATGAGGGTGTAATAGATATCTTGAGGAAGTAGTTGGACCCTTTGGTGGATTACGAGGCTTAATGTTGGTAGAAAAACTTGATGGATCAAGATTGATAGAGTAGCATAGCTTACTCCCCCCTTGAGGAAATTGGGTTTAGTAGGACCATTGTGATCACAAGCTGAAATTATTGGTGGATAAATGACTTGACTTTGGCAAGTAATATTGATAGTGGATTGATGATGTTACAATAGTAACTGGAGTAACTAGTAGGAAATTCTTCCTAGATGTAAACCTTGGATTTAAATAGGTAATTCTAATAGGTGCTTGAGATCAATCAAACCACATGGTTTGGAGTAATTTGGATTTAGTCAGATGATCTTGATCTTGATACCATGTTTCTCAGTGGAAGACAAACCAGGGATGTTGGATTGTTGTTTGAATTGATTCAAGGATCCATAAGCACCTAACATCGGAGTTCACTAGATCCTCATGATGGGAATCACTGGTTCTACTCTGATGAGATATTTATTTATGGAATTTGGGGATTTAGGAAATCTAGAGATATATGGAGTAACACCGGTATTGGATTTGTTGCAATAATGGGTCATCGTATAGTGGATGATTTTCGTGGATCGATTAATTTGATTCGTAGGAAGGAAACAAGATCTTGGATTGGTTTTGTATGTGTTTCCATAGCATACGGATGCAATACCTTAGACCTTGGATAGGTTAGTAGGGCACTTGGATTTATAGTGTCATGATCAAGCTTAGCAGCTTGTATGCTATCCCGAAGATTTATACATAAGGATATAGATGTATGGCTATAGAGTATGTATGATTGTATGGGTCGTCCTTCCCTTAGAGCCATGGAGATATGCCTAGCATGAGTGTTGTTGGAGATGACTTATATGAGATAATGCCCACAATGCTATAGGATGATTTTTCTTGGACAAATAGGAAAGACTATTGGCATCTAAAGAACTGTAATCGAGGATAAGACGTTAGACGTGCACTCACATCCTAAGCTCCTTGAAACCTCTAAGATTTACCGAGCCACAATATGGTCAGGTTATGACCATAGGTCTTGGCTCTGAGTCATTAGACTATGGACAATACTCCAGCCCGACCTCCACTAGACATGTTCATATGGTAGGTGGCCACGACGACTTGTATTAGGTTAAACCACAAACCCCTAAAACTAGTGACCATCCGGAACAAACGACGGCCTCTCTCACACATCCCATGAGCAATGTGTTTATGTGGTATTTAGAGGAATATGTTGTTATCCTCACGGATGACATACTTATTTACCCAATGAGAGGAAGGAACACCTTAGTCCTGTTCGGACAAGCCCCAGGAACACCCATTACCATGCCTCTTGAGTATAAGGTCTCACCTTGAAGGAGTTGGACTCCGCGAAGCACCCTCCCTAGAGAATAAGACTTTCTTGCCCAAGCAAGATGAAGAACCTCTATGATTCTGAAGCCACAACAATGACAAAGAAGAAGCAAAAGAAGTCAACCACCACTCCTCTACCGGCTACATCAACTAAACAATATCAAGAAGCACCGACGACCAAGCACGATGAAGCCCTTACACATCAAGAGGATTATAGAGCCCCTTGTCTTAGCAATCACCTATCAGTTCCTGACTAGGAAGGGACCGAGAAGTTGGTAACAGCATTCACTCAGCCACTTTGATAGTGTACGTTGAGCATGACATCCCTACTCCCTTCAGATGCCTTGAATGACGTGGCACGATTGTCATGACTTTGTCATTAGCCCCTTTTTGGTCCAATCTAGGGTGTAAACCCTGACTGGATCATGGTGAAACACCTCTCAAAGGTAGTTCACCCCGCTTGCCAAGCCTCACACCTTGGGGATTGGATGGCTGGTCCATACTTTTGGGTATCCAGCTCATCCAGCACCCCATAAAAACTTTCCTAGAATGTAGGAACAGTTTTGAGTCTCTAAGCTTAGTCTTAGGGATGAGACTCAGCCCAAACCTTGCCAACAATGGCTATGAAGAAACGAGTATACCAAAAAGTCAAAGACCCACTAGATACATGCATTCGAGATGACAAAGATAAATGGCCGAAGATGAATAAAAAACATACCTGGGCAACTTACTCAAGCATAGGATCTCGACGAGAAGACTACAATGACACGCTTCAACACTCTCAAGGATAAAGACCACGTGCAACTAAAGATCTCATCTTTAGGAAAGATAAGGACCTTCCTATCAACGAGAAGCTAAATCAAGGCTCGACCCTCCTATCTTTGACGCGGGACAGCTAGATGTCACTAACCACCGTGAGCAACCCCTAGACTAGCGCAGAGACGCACGATTTTGCCACGTATTCCGACTTTGGGATACACATGCAAGCTAGGCCTTTCCAGAACCCCTCCCACTAAACCCTTGACCATTAGGCAAGCCTAGCACATTTCAAGAACACCGTTCACCCTTAGATGAAGTCAATGGTGCACCTGAAGCTGTATCATCAAGAACTTCAAGATCCAATGGAGCAATCACATCAAAGACGAAGCCACATGGGAATGGGAAGACTACCTCACTCCTGGATTTCCCATATATTTTCTATGCCTAGCCTAGGAATCTCGGGGACGAGATTCTTGTAAGGGGGTAGGTCTCTCACACCTTGTGTTTTAATTCGTATTACTAAGTCATCATAGCTAAAAAATTAGGGCCAATTGAAACTTTTTGTGTGCTTATAATGCTAAAATTGTGTGCTATTTGCTTGCTTGTTTGATTGCTTGCTGGTGCTCTATATTCATAACATTCCCTCCTACTCGCAAAACTCTTTTCCTTGATATAAACTCTTGTCTAATGATCATACCATGTGTATCGAACCTAACACTATTTTATCAAATATTATTTTGGCCAAAAATCATTTATCCAATTTAGGTTTTCAAATACCCCTAAACTTAGGTTTGTACTGCAAGTCCTCAAAATGGGTGGACTATTTTGCCCCAAAGGATTTATTTGGATCCTACTATATATATAACTCCCGAACACCACAAAACATTATTTCTAAAGATTATTTTATTATTATTTTTAAATGCTTTTTCTTAAGGCTAGAAATCGTCTTTTATTAGGAAAAAATACTTTTATGCTTTAAAAATATTTGAGAAAAGTTAGGAAAACTCAATGTACATATATTGTCCATATATAAGAGTTTAAGAACATGGTAATGTTCAAAATATTGGACAAAACCCTCCCAAACCCTTCTTGCCTATTTCAAGCATTTGAAATATTTCTATAAGAAATATTCTCAAATAAATCCAAGAAAATTATAGCATGACAAAAATGACATATGTGATCATCTTTCCAAGTTTCATATCAATCCCAATTTATTTGGTTCACCAAATTATCCCAAAACCCTCTTTGTCCAGATCCAAATTTCAGCAACTCTACATTGCTAACTGTCTCCTAATGATATCAAAATTTGTGGACATGTTCTAATATTCCAATAATGCATCCATACAAAGTGGTGCATCAAGGAGAACGTATATACTTGTCCCAAATGCCCCCAAACCTACTTCTGTTGATTTCAAGAATGGGAGATGTTTGCATTGTCAAGTTTCCCCGTTTGGTCCCAAACTTTTTGGGTATGCTCTAATACCCAAATAATGCTACCACATCAAGTGGTACATCAAGGAGAATAAATTTGCATATCTATATCTAAGCAAATCCATTTCTGCCCATTTCTAGGGTTTGCCAAAATTACATTGGCAACTTTCCTCAACAAATTTAAAATTTGGTGGGAACCCTTACTTTTAACCGTCATATATCCCTGTTAAATCTCAAGGGAAGTAGGATTCATTTACTTGTCCAAATTATCATCAAACACCTTCTGGTCATCTCTAAAAGTCACTGTTGTCACCCTCCAACTTATTCACCTTGAGCCTAAATTTTTACCACAATACCTCCTAGTGTCCATTTACCTCGAGTAAGCTCTGCATGGCCATATCCCAATTATTGGTGGGGTAAAACCTCACATTTCCTCTCTGGACATCAGGATTGCCAGCTCTTTTTACCTCTCCTCTTGCTTCTACCCCACCCCTCCTCCACCAGAGCATCCTAGGAGCATGCTTGCATCCCCCAAGAGCAAGTGGACAATGTGGGCATGCCCAGATCACATGTTTCATGCCATGACAGGCAATATGCACACTCTGGAGTGCGCTACAGTGCGGGGCCGCCCCCAACTACAGGGCCTCGACCACCTCAGGCCTCTCCAGCCTATCCCACGAGACCGCCTTGATGTCCTCAACACGGAAGCTGATCTGTCTTCTCCTTTCTCCCCCTCTAAGGCCGCTCCTCACATGCACATGACGGCGCCCGAGCGCACGAGTGAGCGTACTCACACACGCGACGACCTGGTCCTTGTCCTCTCCTCCTCTCCCTATTCCTAGTCATGGATGGCATCCACCAACATCCAGGACACGCTCCCGTGGCCCCCTGTGCCCTCCAGCAACGGCAGTGGCTGGGCTGGCACATGAGCTCACGGTGCATCATCGCCCTCCCTATAAAAGCCCCCCCCCCCGATCCCCTGCTAGCCCTCTCTCGCTTATCCTCTCTCCTATGAATCCCCCAAACCACCCCATTTCCCCTCCCGTGGCCTCCATTGACGTCAATGGCCGGCAGCTTCCCAACGTCCTCAGCTCCGAATTCAATGACTCCGAGCTCCCCCTCGGCCCTAGACACTCGGGTGCCCTCTCCTAGTCGACGCCACACCCACGCATTGCCTCCAATCCTTCCCGAGGGCATCGTCTTCTCTAAGCAGGTGATGGTCGACGGCCTTTCTCCGCGGCCCTTCACGCCGGTGCCGCTGCGGCCTTCCCCTACAGGCGCGTCGCTCGGGTATGGGCACGGCAGGGCTCCCGAGCTCGCCCGCGTGTAGGACCTCGCCGGAGGCGGCTGATGGAGCAAGCCCCAATGAGCTCTCGACCTTCCCCCGCCTCTCCTCTGCATGGGTGGGAGGAGGGAGACGAGCCTGCCGATGGGCCCCGCCTATTGGCCGGACAGTGAGGGCGACAGGTGGACCCCCGCCCTGTTGAGTGCAGGCGGGTATGGTGCGAAGCCGCCTTTGCTTCGGGGAAGCATACTTCTTGGAACACGCCTCCGACGTCTGTGGTGCGCAACCAGGCCGAGCCAGTGGGCCAGCCCAGTTCCTATCCCACGCCAAGTGCGCATTTTAGGCATTGGTAAAGCCTTTTCCTTTTCTTTTTTCCTTTCTTTTGTCAGAACTTCCAAAAAATCTACAAGACAATATATATGTCCAAATGACATGATTTTAACTCCTACATTTCTCTAAAACTACAAACTATTTAGGGGTGCATCTTTCATATTTTTATATAGAAGTTTCCATTATGTTCAAATTCAAATTTGAATTTGACCCCCCCTAATGTTCCCTTTCAAAGTCCCTAGAATATTCATCATAGCTTAAGATTTGATGATTCCAATTTCTAGAGACTCAAATAATCTTTCTAGTAGTAGATAACATTTTTACAATGCACCTATCCTCTTGGATATAATAAATGGCCCATTTTCCATTTATTACATTTGGGAAAATCATAGGAAGATCATCCCAAGTCCAAATATAGTGAAACCACTTCGTAAAATTTTCTAAAATCATTCCATATCTATTGGGTCCACTAACCCATTTTTACAAAAATATTTTCTATGGACATCCTATAGGATCATCACTTCCTTCATTTCAAACGTTCAAACTCCCCCTTGACCCACCAAAACCTCCTAGGTTATTTTTCTCATGACCAGAGGCACAATAAAACTCCTACTTATAGAGCACTTTTATTTCTCTGCTTATTATGTTCCTTATTGTGGTTGTTTCTGGCGATAGTTGACAAAGTAGACAAAGTGCTCGAGTGGACAAGAAGAGTGTGAAGACCTCGAAGACGTTGCTAAGCCACGCAAGCAGCCCTTTGACCATGACTATGAACCGTTTTATTTGCATGGCATATAACACTTATTTCCGTGATGTTGATCATGTTGATGTGGTGTCCCCCCTTTAGTGGGATTCCTCCAATACTTTACCATTGATACTTTCATCATGCATGACCCTACCATTCTTATGAGGGTTGTGCCGGTGGGAGTAGATATGATGCTTAGTAGATGCTACGCAAGTGGGAGCGGGATATGAATGGTGTCGGAAAAGAAATGATTTCAAAGACTTTTCGAAAATCCCGTTGGGTGCCACTAATGCTGAGGGAGTTGATGTTGATTTGGGTAACCACCTGAGAAAGAAGTGGTGTACTAGAGCAAGTGAGATTGCGTGTTTTCGAAAAGGGATTAGATTTAAGATTTGTCGACCGTCCCAACCTTGCATGTACAACCATGATACCCCTTATGGGATGGGGCTTGGTTGCTTTCCTTGGTGGGTACTAGCATAGAGCCCGCATTACTAGTGGCGGGAGTGACAAGGTCACTCTCGATATGGGTTCGTGCCTCGTAGGCGACCACGCGTTGTCTTTACAGGCACCGGGCACACCGTTGTGTGTCCTCATGGATGATACATGTGATGTACATCATGAGGGATGGCACCAACAAGTGGACTCCTTTTTTAGTATCAATAGGGGAAAGGCATTGTTTGGGTGCTTACCTCAGGTATCTAATATACCGCGAGTCGTGGATGACACGAAAGTTCCCCAAGTCTTGTGGGTAAAGTGTGCAACCTCTATAGAGTGTAAAACTATGCGAATAGCCGTGTCCATGGTCAAGGTTAGTTCGGTGGTGCTGATTAACCTATGACCAGTTGTTTCCCCAGAATTAGTGTGTGTGTGTGTGATAAAAATGGTACTTGACATAAGTCAGATGACTTGACATGTTATCTGAACATGAGATGTTCAACCCCTGCTTATGATGATATTTATAGCCTGTTCATATGGATAACTGCCAACTGTTGATCCACGCTTACATAAGTTATTTGATCATGTCATTGCTCTCAGAGTTAGCTTTCTGGAAAATTACCTACTTAGTGCTATATCATGCTCTGTTGAACCTTGTTCCAAACATGAGTTTCTTGTGAGTACATTCGAAATACTCATTGGCTTGCCACTGGTTATTTTATTTGACAGGCATGAAAAATATCATGTTATGATGAAGAATACCTTGGTGAGGAACATGCGAGCTAGGACGCTTCCTAGTCAGAATGCCTGTAGGGTTAACACAGATGGCATGGGTTCATGCTATCGTTGAAGATTTCTGCTGCAAGTTTATCAAGACTTGGTCATAAAGGCCAAATTTGAGTACAAATGGTATGCAATGGATGTAAGACTCTTGTTATTTAGTTTTTGTGTGTTCAGTGAGCATTGATCTCTGGGATCACTGTGCACGTACATTCGGTGATCACGACTTATGAGTCGGGGTCCCCACATCCCTATATGAGTAATTATCTGAATAATCTAGATTGCAAAGTGATTGCAAGGAAAAATGTCGATCAATTAGAGAATGAATTTAGACACACCTAAGAAGGTTTATCACTCCATTTGGATTTGATTTGAAGGCTATAGGATTTTTGCAATGGCGTTCCTCATAGTTCAAAATCAAGTTTAAATTTGAATTATACTGAAAAGTTAGTAGGAAAAATATGTAGGATATATTTTTGGATAGAGCAAGATTTTAGGAATCTGCAGAAATTTTAATCACTAAATTTAGTCTTCAAATGATTTTTCTATGGATTTATGAGTCTTATGCTAAAATAAAAAGGAAAAGGGTCATACCCAACAGGCCAAAATCCATTGGACTGCACTAGTCAATGGGAGGAACCGCTACTGGGTCGGCCCAGTAGCTCAACCGCATGGAGAGGGGGTCCGGGGCGACGTCGAAGGCTCCTTTCGTGCTGGGCATTTCCTCTGTGAGAAAACGGCTTCCGCCGAATACATCTCCACTTAACCCGTGGGCCCGTCCATGAGGTCACCGACAGCTGAGGCCCGCTTGTCGGGTTCTTCCCCTTCATCCTACTCAGGCAGGGGAGAAATAGGGGAGGCGAGGCTGAGGGGTGCCGGCGACGCTTTCGGTTGCTGAGGTAGCCTTCGGCGAGGCTCCCGCCACCAGCGCGCTCAGGAGAAGGAGCCGCACCACCCTCGGGGCCGCGTTTTCTCCGGGGAGCGCCAGGATGAGCACATCATTGGCCACAATAGAACCAGACAACGGTGGCCGGAGTAGTCGGTGCTCCGGCACCAGAGGGACGAAATGGAGCATGGGAGCAAACCGAGGGGATGGATAGGATTCTCTGGTGAAGCTCGCATGCAAAGGGGGAAGCCATCATGCTCGAATTTGAGCAGAAGCCGCCGGCCGGGCTTCGGCTATGGAAGCAAATGGAGTGCCGAGGAAGATGAATTGGTGGTACGAGGGCATTTGCGGGAGGTGCGGGAGGTCGAAGGAGCCGAGAGGTGCTCGGGGGAGGCCTTAAGTAGCTGCTGGGGTGGAGCACCGTAGGCTACGTCTACCGCCATGGTCTGAGCCACGCTAGGGGCAACGAGGAAGCCCAATAGTGTGTCTGTGGACTTCGTGGATGTGGGCTATGTCCAGGGAAGGGATAGGGAGGAGCAGGGAGCTGACAGGGCTCGCGCGTGTGAGCTCTCGGGTTAGAGCTCCCGGTCGGCCATGGCGCACGTGCAAGGTAGCCAGCAGAGGGGGAGAGAGGAGGGGCCTGACAACTTGTCGTGTCATGGACGTCGAGGCAGCCTCGGGAGACACCACCATGAGGCCCAAGGCTATTGGGAACATTCATTGGGTGGCGGCTACAGTGTTGTTAGGCACTATAGCGCACTCTGGAGCACAATTTTGATATGCCATGGCATGCCATTGGCTGCCTAGGCGAGGCCAAACATGTCTAGGGGTTTTAGGGGCGGTTAAACTATATGGGAGAGGCATTGGATGCTCTGTGAGTCCATTGGAGTAGGAGGAGAATGAAGAGAGAGATGGTTTTGTGCTGTCTAGGAGGGAAAATTGGGTTTTACCCCACTTAACCGTTGATATGAGGCTTGAGATTATTACTGGGGGTAGAGGGAGCATCCTAGAGACTATGGTAAAAGTTTGGGATCAAGGAGAATGGTGGAAGGGGTACAAACAACAAGTTTGGTAAATGAGCAGAAGGTGTTTCATGAGTGTTTGAGCTACCAAATTGGTTCTCCTTTCCATGAAACTTAACATGATTAAATTATAGATGGAATTGGGGTTGATCACCCATTCGGGATCATTTGATGAAAGTTGCTAATGCAAACTTTATAAACGCTAGAAATGGGCAGAAATGGATTTGTTTAGATTTAGCTAAGATAATCCATTCTCCTTCAAGCAACACTTCGGGTGGTGGCATATTGTCGTAATCCAAAAAGTTTTGGACAAAATGAGGAAACTTGATAATGCAAAACTTCCCAATTCTTTACATCAGTAGAAGTGGGCTTGGTGGGATTTGGACAAGTGTATCTGTTCTCCTTGATGCACCACTTGGCGTGGAAGCATTATTGCAATATTATAACATGTCCACAAATTTTGAGATCATTAGGAGATAGTTGAAAATGTAGAGTTGCTCAAATTTGGATCTGCATAGAGTTTTAGGATAATTTGGTGAACCAAATCAATTGTGATTGAGATTAAACTTGGCAAGATGATCACATATGTCATATGTGACATTATAGAATTTTCTTGGATTTATTTGATAATATTTCTTATAGAAATATTTGAAATGCTTGATTTAAGCAGAAGGGGTTTTGGAGGGTTTTTTCCAATATTTTGAACATGACCATGTGTTTAAATTCTTATATATGGACAATATATGTCCACTGAGTTTACATACATTTTCTCAAAAAAATTGAAAGCATAAAAATATTTTTTCCTAATAAAAGACCATTTCTGACCTTAAGAAAAAGCCTTTAAATAAAATGAGAAAATAATATTTTGTGGTTTTGGGGAGTTATATATATTGTAGGTTCCAAATAAATACTTTGGGACAAAACAATCCACCCAATTTGAGGACTTGTAGTACAAACCTCAATTTAGAGGTTTTTGAAAACCTAAATTGAATAAATGCTTTTTGGCCAAGATAATATTTGATAACAATATTTTTAGGTCTATACACATGGTATGATCATTGGACAAGAGTCTAGATCAAGGAAAAGATTTTTGAGAGTAGGAGGGAGTTTTATGAATATAGAGCACCAGCAAGCAATAAAACAAGCAAGCAAATAGCACACAAGTCAAGCATTCATATGCGCTCAAATAGTTTTAATTGGCCCTCATTTTTGAGTCATGTTAACTTAGTCATGAGGCAAAATATAGGGTGTGACAATTACCCTCTGTGCGTTGAAGTCTCCATTATCGTGGCATACGATAACACCACCTATTGGAACCACGGGAAAAATCTTTGTGTGCCCCATTATGCTTGATCTTCCTATACCTTCCCTCTACTTATATGTGCATGTATTTACTTTCCACTGCAATACTCTTAGACTTGATGTGTAGGGTGTGATTGAATTGATATAATTGTTAAAACTTGCCAACATCTAAAATTGGGAAAAGGCTAGATTTTCGTTTTGGTCAAGTAGTCTAATCACCCCCCTCTAGACATCCTTTGGATCCTACACCTCCTGGTCTGTTTGCGCGTTGCTGGCTCATACTTGTGTGCTTTGGGATTTCCGCGAAGAGGAATGGGTGATGCGGCACAATATAGGAAAGTATTTCCCTCAATAGAGAACCAAGGTATATCGAATGAATAGGAGTAACAACCAACCCCGTCTTCAGCGAGTGCACACAAAGAAGCAAACACTTGCACCCAACATGGGCAAGAGGGTTGTCAATCCCCTTGTACTCGTTATTTGCAAGCTTATAAGTAGTGTGGTTGGTAGTATACAGTTTTAAATTACAAAATAAATAGAAAAATAAATAAATGGCAGCGTTTGTAAACTTTTAAGTAAAAAAGATTCAGGGCCATAGTTTTCCCTAGTGGCATCTCTCATGAAAATAAGCATACGATGGGTAAACAAATTACTGTTGGGCAATCGATAGAAAAGCGCATAGTTATGCAATATTTATTCACGGCAATGATCATATGTATATAGGCATCATGCCCATAAGAAAATAGGCCGACTGCTGCCTGCACCTATTACTATTACTCCATGCATCGATAGCTATCCAGCATGCATCTAGAATATTAAGTAAAAGAGAGTAATTCTTGGAGAACAATGACGTGGTGTAGACAAAGAGAAATTAATCAATATGAATTAACCCCATCGTTTTATTCTTAGTGGCAACACTACAAAGACGTATCTTGTCCCCTTCTGTCACTGGGATATAGAAACCCGTCAGATTGAACCCACTACAACGCACCCCTCTCACTGAAGAAAGATCAATATAGTTGCCCAAAGCAAACAATAGATTGGAGAGATTTACAAAGCTATAATGATCATGCAAATAAGAATCATAACAGATTTTAGAGAATATTCAAACATTTATCATGAATAATCTGAACATAAACCCACAATTCATCGTATCCCAACAAATGCACCGCACAAAATAATTACATCGGATAGATCAAAGCGAAGATGTGATGATCATTGAATTGAAGATCAATAGAGAGAGATAGCCATCTTGGTACTAACTACGGACCCGTTGGTCTGTGGGCAAGGCAACTACTCACACATCACCACGGGAGCAACAAGGTTGATGTAGAGGCCCTCCGTGATCGATCCCCCCTCCGACAGGGCACCGTAATAGGGTCCAGATGGGAACATGGCAGCACATAGACTTGCGGTGATGGAGAAAGTGTTTCGGGAGCCTGTCTAGGGTTTTGGGGATTTTAAATGATTTACAGAGCGAAGAGGGGTACCGGTGGACGCCCGAGGGGGCACGAGCCAACAGGGCGTGACCCACCCCCAAGGCACGCCCTGTTGTGTGGTGTCTCCATCATGGATCCCCCGGAATACTCCCGAAGCTTTTAGGTCTTCTTTTGGTGGAGAAAAAATTATATTAAAGTTTCAGGGCAATTGGAATTCGTTTGGTACTATGAACCTGAAAACCTATAAACATGCAGAAAATAACAACTTGCACCGGGCACTAGGTTAATAGGTTAGTGATCAAAAATAATATTAATTGGTAAATAAACACCCAAAAAGTATCCTATAGTGGTAATATAATAGCATGGAACAATAAAAAATTATAGATACTTTAGAGACGTAACAACATCCCCAAGCCTAATTACTGCTCATCCTCGAGTAGGTAAATGATAAAAACATGATTTTTATTGCACAGGCTACCAAACATGTAATCAATTGCAAGTTTGATCACTCAGAAACGATAAATTAATAAAAGTCAACATAGTAATATTTATAAACATAAACAACATAATCATCAAGTTTCAAAGCATACATTCCTTAAAGAATGTTTGCCACCTATTCATTTTATCATATTGGCATAGCATAGCTCCATCCTAACCACATAAATACAAATTTTAGGCACCATGGTGCAAGTCAGGCAATTGGTTCATACTTTTTAACACGCTTCAGCTTTTTATTACTCATGGAATATATGAGCATGAACCATGGATATATCATAAAGGTGGAATAGAATATGAAGGTAGGGTTCAAAGGGGTGAAAGTGGAGAAGAAAGTCTCGCATGAACTAGGTGTATCAACGGGCTTTGGAGACGCCCATCAATAGATATCAATGTGAGGAGTAGGGATTGCCATGCAACGGGTGCACAAGTGTCTAGAGCTATAAGTGTATGAAAGCTCAATTGAAGCTAAGTGGGTGTGCATCTAACTTGCATTCTTATGAAAACTGTGGGAGCCTGGCTTAATAGGAATGATAGACTACTCATATCAACAAGGAATTCCTTCTTTTCCGGGATCCCACTCAAAAAGAACTCCAAAGTTAAGCGTGCTTGGTTTGGAGCGATTCTAGGATGGGTGAACGACCGGGAAGTTGGTCCCGGGTGCGCACGAGTGAGGACAAAGTGCGTAGGAAAGACTAGTGTTGGTCTGTGGGGCCAGTCTAGATCTCGCCAGGCGTAACAGGGTGTTACAATTGGTATCAGAGCCAACCCTTGTGGTTACACGGGCATGCACGGGTCAGGTGCACGGGCATGTGGCGCATGGCATGTGTGTCCCGTCGTGGCACACAGCATGGCACATGTGACAGACTGGACGCGCATACGTGTGCCAAAAAGGAACATTCCTGATGGGCCAATGAGGACGTCGGTTCCTTTGAGTGGAGGTGTATGTGAGAGCCTGGCTTAATAGTAATGATAGACTACTCATATCAACAAGGAATTCCTACTTTTTGGGGAGCCCTCTCGGGAAGGACTAGTGTTGGTCTATGGGGCCAGTCTAGATCCCGCCAGGCGTAACGGGGTCTTACAAAAACCTCGGGCATTTGAGGAAGTGAGTCAAAGGAATATACAAGCCAAGTTCTATAATAAAAAATTCCCACTAGCATATGGAAGTGACAAAACAAGAGACTCTCTATATGAAGAACATGGTACCACTTTGAGGCACAAGTGTGGAATAAGAGGAAGTAGAACTGTCCCTTCTCTCTTTTTTCTCTCATTTTTATTTTATTTTTTTCTTTTTATTTTCTCTCTATTTTTCTCTTTTTCTTTTTTTCGCCTAGACTCTCATCACGACTTATGGGGGAATCATTGCCTCCATCACCCTTTCCTCACTGAGACAGTGCGCTACATAATGATGATCATCGCACTTTTATTGACTTACAACTAAATATGAAAAAATTATAAAGAAATTTTACTCTATATGAATGCCTCTGGCAGTGTACCAGGATGTGCAATGGTCAAGAGTAACATGTATCAAAAATGATGAACGGTGGCTTTGACATAAATACTATGTCAACTTATATGACCATGCAAAGCAATATGACAATGGAAATAATAGTCATATGATGCGACGGTGATAGATTCCTGCGATATATCTCAAAATGGCTATGGAGATGCCGTGATAGGTAGGTATGGTGTCTGTTTCGAGGAAGATATAATGAGGCTTACCAATGAGCGTATCATGTCAAGGGGTTTGGATGCATCGACGAAAGTTGCACCGATCCTTGAGGTGAGAATGGGCAATGCACGGTACCGAAGAGGATAGCAAATATGTGGAGGTGAGAGTGCGTATATCCATGGATTCACATTAGTCATAAAGAACTCACATACTTATTTCAAGATCTATTAGCTCTCTCGAAATAAAGCACTACTCTCATGCCCCTACGAAGGAGGTTGGTAGGAGTTCACCATCGGCTGCCCCCGACCTAAACAACATTAGGATTTCAACGAGGAATAAGTATGCTCACACATCATCACCATGCCACAAAAATATTTGGATGAACAACAAGTTAACAACCTCTCATTCATGGTACTCTTATTAACCAATGATCATGCACTCATGATTTTTCACATTACGACATTAATATCATTAACCATGATTTCTCTTTCATGGGCTACATGTGGTTTTGATTATGCACTCATTGAATACATATTATTTTCGGACTAGTCTTATAACCCATGCAAATTATTGTCTATGTTTATTAACTTTCAAACAAACATAAGTTAAGAACGGGAGTGCAATTATTTCTATAAACTGAATACGCCACTGTGCTCTAAAAGATATAAGTGAAGTACTAGAAGAACTGCTAAGCTCAAAAGACATAAATAAAGAACATAGAGTATTCTAATAAATCATGGTGATAGTGTGTCTCTCTCGAGTGGGTGCTTGCATCAAGTAATGATTATTTTAAACTAAGACACAAGGAAAACTAAAGCAAATGACGCTCCAAGCAAAACTCATATCATGTGATGAATAAAAATATAGCTCCAAGTGGCATACCGATGGATTGAGTCAAAAGAGGGGATACCTTATGAGGCATCCCCAAGCTTAGACGCTTGACTCTTCCTAGAATATTACCTTGGGGGTGCCTTCTTCATCCCCAATCTTAGGCTCTCGACGCTCCTTATTCCTTCACCCATCGTGATAATACCCCAAAGTTGAAAACTTCAGCACACAAAACTCAATAGAAACCTTCGTGAGATCTGTTAGTATAATAAACATATCAAATACTATAAGTAATTTTATAAATTGATTCATGTTTCATTACTGCATAGGTTACTGTATTCTAACTTCTTCATAACTTATACCCCCTAATACAATCCATGGCGTATCAAAACAAGCAAAGTATGCAAGCAAAAAACAATATGTCTAAAACAGAACAATGTTTAATGGTCTATAAATATACCATAATTATGTAACTCTAAAAATTCTAAAAACTTAGGACAACTTGGGGAATTTGTATAGTAATGTTTTGTACAAATTTCAGATCAAAACGACGTTCCAGTAATATCAGAGAAATTCAGCACTGGACGCTAAAGTTTTTGTTTTTCCACCGTATCAATTCTACCCATCATGCAAGTCATGCCACAAGATTTATGTGGCACAAACACTAATTTAAACACAAAACACACGCATTACAGTAGAATAACCATGTTATGACACACAAATAGAAAGTAAAAAGAAAAAAGATAATATAACTATTAGGTTACCTCCCAACTAGTGGTATTGTTTTACGCCCATAGCTAGGCATAATGCATATGATCAAATGTTGTCATCTTTGACACTCAACCCATAAGTATCCTTCATGATATATTCATAAGGTGGTTTGATTCTCTTTTTAGAGAACTATTCCATCCGTTACTTTAATGGGAATTGGAACCGTATATTTCCCTCTTTCATATCAATTAATGCATCTACAAGATGGGTTGCATTCAATATCTCGAACTATAAAATATAGAGGCACATAATTTATATTAGCAATTATGGGAACATAATTTATTCTTCACAAATGTAACTTCAGAGTAGAGTCCACAAGATGTAATTAAGAGAACACTCATGAATATTAGTGAGACCAAGTACATCACATAAAGATTTAGGTATAGTTGAAAAACTAGCACCTAGGCCACACAAGGCATTGCATTCATATTCTTTAATTTTAGTTTTAATAGTAGTTTCCCATTCATCATGCAACTTTCTAGGAATAGATACTTCTAGCTCAAGTTTCTCATCATAGGATTTTGTCATAGATTCTACTATAGGTTCAGTAAAAGCTCTATTTTGTTCCTAAGCATTGGGTGAGATAATCATGGATTGAAGCAAGGAAATACATTCTAATAACGAACATTTATCATAATTAAAATCCTTGTGATCCAAGATAGTGGGTAGATCACTAGTTAAAGTTTTGACCTCTTCAAACCCACTTTTTCAGTTTTAGCATTAAAATCATCACCCTCCAAGCAATTGGGACGCTCTCTATCTAGAGTTTACTCATCTCCAGTCCATTTATCATTTATTTTCATATTAGTAAATAAATATTCAATAGGATAAGTACCAATCATATTAAGATCTTCATCATGATCTCGGTAAAAACTGGGTGGAAGAGCTTTTTCTAGGAATTCCTGCTTAGGTTTTCAACTTGGTGGTCCTCTCTTTACTTAAATTCATAGATATTTGGATAGATTTAATAGTCTCTCATTAAGAACATGCTTGAGTGGCAAAGTTTTACTTTTTAGAGCTTCAACATCAAGAGCAATCATATCCATGTTTCTAGCCAAATCATCAATTTTATGCGACTTTTCCTCTACCATAGTATTGAAAACTTTTTGAGAACTAATGAATTCCTAATGGTGTTCTCAAGGTCATAGGATAAATTATTATTACAACTAGAAGTGTTTCCATAAGAATTTCCATAAGAGTTGCCGTAACTATTAGAGGAGTTACCGAGATATGGTCTAGCATTTAAATTTCTTCTAAATGCGTTATTGTTGAAATTGTTTCACGAGATAAAGTGCATATCAATAGTATCATTATTTTTCCAAATCAAAGTATACAAGGTAGATCATTGGGATCAACATGAGCATTTTTACTGCCAACCATATTCATAAGAGGATCCACTTTTTCACTCAAAGTAGCAATTTCCTCAACAAAATTTACCTTCTTACAAGTTGGAGCTTTTTTGCTGTGCCAATGAGAATAGTTTTTCATCATGATGTCTACAAATTTGGTGGCCTCTCCTAAGCTCACCTCCATGAAAGTGCCACCTCCAGTAGAATCTGCAAGGTTTCTAGACACAATGTTTAGTACGACATAGAATTTTTTTGATAATCATCAAAAAGTTTAAACCATGAGTAGGGCAATTTTTAATCATCAATTTCATCCTCTCCCAAGATTGTGGAACATGTTCAAGGTAATGTTATTTAAAATTCATTATTTGATTTGTAAGAGAGATGGTCTTAGCAGGAGGAAAATAATTGCCAATAAAAGCATATTTACACTTATCCAATGTTCCAATACTATTACGCGGTGTCGCGGGAGTAATGCTGACAGTAGTACGGGGGTACGAATGAGTAGGGGGAAGTCTAGTTATGGAGTAAGTGTCACACTCGGAATTTACGAGTTTAGGCCCTCCTCAAAAGTAGTAAAAGTCCTACGTCTTGAGGCCAGGGGCTAAGTGTTTGCTTGGTGTAGGTATCTAATTACAAGGAGTTTGTAACCCTCGCTCTGATGTAGGGGGTGGCTCATATAGAGTGCGCCACCACCAGTCGAGCGCCATCACTAGGGCCATTAATGCTATTAATTGCAGGAGTTACTAGAAACAACTAAGTTAACTAGTTAACGGGTGTTACAGGTAACGTAGCCTTTACAGTACTTAAGGTGTATTAAGTTCCTCAAATGTTGTAGCTCCCACATCGCTCCTACTTCCTCCTGTCCGAGTACTAGGGAGCCACCGAGTGCTTGATGACGTATGAGCGACTTCCAAGGGATTCGAGTGCATCTTGTACATTCGTCCGAGTATCAAGGTAAGACATGAACTTCCATGAACTTGTAGGATCCCAAGAGTGTCCTAGATTAGAGGTCCATGATCCTACCTAGGGTAGGTGACCTCGTTAGTAGCCACCGAATCAGTTGAGTTTGAAGGGCCTGAGTGACCAGCATGTCGTGATGCCGGAAGCGTCTTGGGAACACTTCGAAACGATTCGGGTCGTTTCCCACTAGGTATATGAGAAACAACCGATTCAAGGTTACATATCTTTTGAATAACTCGAACAGTCTTGTCTGTTCAAACCACTCGGCTTGATGTAGATCAACTCTCATGAGAGATAATCCTTAGGCTTGAAGATGACATTATTAGAGCTTTTGTCTGTCCTTCGTCAGGGTATTCTGGAAGTGGTTGATTATTTACCCGAGTGGTCGACAAGTCTTTATCCACTCGGTGAATGTTTGATAAGTCTTTTTCCACTCGGTAAATTTTGGCATGTTAGAGTGCATTGATGAACGTGGAGTCCACTCAAGCCATGGCACCACCAAACCTCCGACAATTTTGAAATCGTGGGGAAGCATGTGCGTTTGATCGTGACAGTTGTGTCAAGAAAGTGGCGGAGGTGGCCGCGATCGCAAGCACATTTGCTCCCTTGGTGCTTTTGGTAAATAATAACAACATATAAGTCATAGAACTAATATCTTCACCAAGTATATTTCAGGAAAAGTTCAATGATGGGAATGGCACAAGGATTGTGGAATTACCCCCAAGATGCAAGTAAATAGGTTGGCCAAGCTTAAAGCAAGAGGACACCACATTTAACATTCGTGAGAAATCACTTTGAGTCCATAGGAAAGCCAATACTATTAAAAGGAGGTAAAGTTTTGATGCTGAACAATATGCTCAAATGTACACAAGTGACAGTCACCAAAACATCCACAAACTCTCCCACCAAAGTCTATCCTAAGACAAATATGCAAAGTCGGTGCAACCAACATTCCTATCCCGGTGCCACCGAGTTCCAAACCCTAGACAGATTCAGCCAAACCCTAACACTTCGGTGCAGCCGACACTTCACTTGGTGCCACCGAGTTGGGTTGCCAAGTTTCTGTTATGCAAGTTCCCATTTTCGGTCTGACCGAAAATGGTGAATCGACGTCACCGAGATTGGTAAATCTGACCGTTGGTCACCTTGTTGGTGCAACTGAGAATTGTATATCGGACCCTCTCAGATTCAAAAGTTTCCACTTTTTGTCACTTTGGTACCACCGAGTTTTACACTTTGGTGTCACCGAGTATGACTTATTGTGTGTAACGATTGGATTTTTGGGGATGCCTATATATACCCCTTCACCACCACCCACTCGATAGAGAAGCACTCGGAACTATTCCGTACCTATCCTACTCAGTTTTCTGAGAGAGAACCACCTACCCTTGTGTCGAGGTCAAGATCTTCCACTCCAACCATATGGATCTTTATTTCTAGCCTCCCCAAGTTGCTTTCCACCAATACCATCTCTTCTACCAAGCCAAATCTGTGAGAGAGTAATTGTGTGTTCAGGAGTCTATCATCTTGAAGCACAAGGGCAAGGAGTTCATCATCATTAGCGAGCCTATTACCTTTTGGAGGGTGGTGCCTCCTAGATTGGTTAGGTGTCGCTTGGAAGCCTCCTACTTCGTGTTGTGGAGTGAACCAAGAAGTTTTTAAGGGCAAGGAGATCGCCTACTTTGTGAAGATCTACCCATAGCGAAGCTAGTCCTTCGTGGACGGAAGCCGCATGGAATATTCAAGGTTGCTTCTTCGTGGAACCCTCCGTGGGTAGAGCCCTCCGTGCACTCTCAGGACCGTTAACCTCAGTGGGTTGAAGACTCCATGAACGTGTATGCACGATAGCACTACCTATCGGAACCACGGGAAAAATCATCTTGTCAGCACTTGTGTTTGCTTTCCTAACCCTCGCTTTTATTTACATGTGCATTGTCTTTACTTTCCGCTACCACGCTCTTAGACATGCATGTGTAGGGTGTTACTTGATATGCTATGAATGCTACAACTTTCCAAGAATTAAAATTAGGAAAAAGGCAAAAAAAATTGGTCAAGTAGTCTAATCACCCCCCTCTAGACCTACTTTCGATCCTGTAAGTGGTATCAGAGCTTTGGTCTCCATTACATTGGTTTCACAACCTAGGAGAAGTATGGCATCTAGTGAGGGAAATTATCACCATAGAGGTCCATACTTTGATGACACTAATTTTGCTAGTTGGAAGCATAAAATGAAAATGCATTTGCTTGGTCATAATCCTATCGTTTGGGTTGTTGTTCATGTTGGCTTGCAAGGTGAATTCTTTGCGGATGGAAAGGAACCGGATCGTGAAGTGTTAGCGGATGAATTGAAGATGTTGCAACTCAATGATCAAGCATGTGACATTGTCTTAAACTACCTATGTACTGAAGAATTCAACAAAATCAGCTGTCTTGAACACGCAAAAGAGATTTGGGATACTTTGGTTGATACGCACGAAGGAACTGAGTCCGTGAGAGAATCCAAGTTAGATGTTCTTCAAGGTCAACTTGACAAGTTCAAGATGAAGGATGGTGAAGGAGTCGCTAAAATGTACTCTAGGCTAGCTCTCATCACCAATGAGATTGCTGGCTTAGGAAGCGAAGAAATGACTGACAAGTTCATCATCAAGAAGATACTTCAAGCTTTGTATGAGAGATATGACACTGTGTGCACATTGATCCAAATGATGCCCAACTACAAAGATCTCAAACCAACGGAAGTGATTAGTAGAATTGTTTCTCATGAGATGACACTCAAAGACAAGGAAACCTTCATCACAAGTCTAGCGGTGCTTACAAAGACACAAGTGATGCTCCCGCTACCTCAAGCGACAAGATAAGCCCCATGGTCAAGAAATTCAACAAGTTTTACAAGAATAGAAGCAAATATCGAAGATAATCAGAGAAGCATTCATCAAGTTGTGACCGAAACTGCTACAACTATGGGAAGCCCGGAAAGTACTCCAATGAGTGCTCGGCTCCCTACAAACGAAGAGAAGAGTCACCAAGACGACGAAGCTCAAGAGACAAATCACCTCAAAGAGAGAGAAGGAGTACAGATGATCGTTATGAAAGAAGAGCCTCAAGGAGAAGTAGGGACTCAGAGAAGAAGGACAAGCACATCAAGCTCATCTTAGTAAATGGGTTTTCGGCTCCGACTCTGACAACCACTCCGAGAGAAGCTATCACTCCAACTCCGACTATAGTCAAGATGATGGTGTTGTCGGAATTGCACTAGTGACAACCAAATCCTTTGATCTATTTGATTCACCAAATGAAGGAGGTGGAAGTTTCTTCATGGCTAAAGGCCCCAAGGTATCACACCCTGAATATCTTGATTTCGATAGTGATGAAGATGATTTGCTTTCGATGATGACTTGCTATGTGATAAAACTAGTGATGTTAATGAACTTGATAATTCTCATACTAGTCAAGATAAGTCAATTGACGATGATAAGATGAAAATAGAAGAACTAACTAAAGAACTCAACACTCTTAAGTTTGGTCATGAATCTACTCTTGAAGATCATAGAGAGCTTGTAAGAACTCATGAGAAGCTACACTTCGAGAAGCTCAATTTGGAGCAAGAACATGAATTTCTTAAAGCTATCAATGACGATCTCCGAAAGAGGACTTCATCTTATATTGCCAAACGACTACTCTTGTCTACATTGATGCCACAAGTCAAATCTAAGCAAACTAGTAACAAAGGAAAGAAAGGTTCTTCATCTAGTAGCAACAATAAAAATGCTAAACCCAATGATGTTGCTCCTAGTAGTTCTATTGATTCCACTAATGATGATTCTCTTAGCCAAATTACACTTGAGCAAGAAAATACTTTATTGAAAGGAATTATAGAGAAAGGTATCTACAAGAGTCTTGAAGGGTACAAACAATTTGATGAGATTGTACGCAAGCATGGAGGATACAGGAAGAAACACTGTGTTGGCTACTTCAATGCTAATGGATTTGAATGGGAAGAAGGTCAATATCCCAATACCAAGTTTGTTCCTCAAAAGGAGAAGTATGAAAATACTCTTCCCAAGGGTACAAACACTAAAGATGACCTTCCACCACAAGACACCAAGCTCAAGGGCAATAACAAGCTCCAATAAGACTTTGACTCTTATGAAGATGGAGCCCAAGATTTGATGAAGTGGGTTCCCAAGGCTACTACAAGCTCAACTTCTACAAGTACTACTTCAACTTCAAGGATCCCCATCAACTTGATGTGGGTTCCCAAGAAGAACAACTAGAAAGTTCTTGACGGGTGACTCTACCAATGAAATTCACTCATATTCATTATTGAAAAAATCTATTTGCAATCAACACCAACCCTATGCAATAGATCAAGGAGTCACACATTCCCTCAAAGGTAAGCAAGGGACAAGGTAATCAAAAAATCAATGGACATAATTACACATGCTTTGCACTTCATGACCATAGATATCCTTGTATTTGTCTCTTGTGTGTTGGGACTAACCCATGTAGATGAGAAGAGTAAGGAAACAACAAGGATGCTCCCAACTCTTGGTGATCTTCATCAACCTTGAGCATCCACCACTACCTCACCAACATGAAGTCTTCATCGCCAAAACCCAAGGTTAGTTTATCCCTCTTATGGGGGGATGTCACATCAAGGGGGAGCTTTACTCTAAGACTTGAGTCAAAGCATCTCTTAGCACGTGACAACATTAATTGCTTTATGTAAAAGTGGTAACCCCACTTGCGCTTAAACGATGAGTATGACCTATGATCAAGTACTCTTACTTGGCTCCTAAGTCAGATACTCATATACAGATGACTTCTTCATCGCCCAAGTGCTTGTTAGATGCTAGAGTGTTTGTGCATGCTTGCCATGATTTCATTTGACATCTTATTGTGTGAGCATGTTGGTCTGCATTTATTTTCTCATTCGAGGATATCCAATTGTTGTTATTTGGCTTTTGATTTACCTTTTGCCAATTGAATATACACGAATTCCTGGGACCACTTCTTTAGCTATATATGATTTCTCACCTCATACTCTATTCATGTTGCATCACAAAATTTGAACAAGTGCTTTTTGACCCCTTTGTGTGTGGAGCACTCGGAGATCCGTATCGACAAGGACTGACCATTAAAATCTCCCAAGTGCATCTTCATGGAACCAACCACAAAATCTCGGTCTCACCGAATGCCTAGGGTTGATCTGGTTTTTAATCTCAGTACCACCGATTCCATTTTCTCAGTTACACCGAGTGTCCCTGTTAGCTGACAGTTGAGGCACTCGGTGACACGAAAAAATTAGAATCGGTGTCACCAAGAGTGGTGGGTATAAAAGCTGTGGACCCCGACGTGCCTCAGAACCCTAAGCTGCCGCCCACGAGACCCCTGGAATGGCCCTTGTCTCCCCCCACTCCTCCGCCGCTGGGAATCGCCATCGCCGACGAAATCCACTCCCTCGTCACCGCCGTAGAGGATCCGCATCAAGCTAGGGTACGGATTCAATCTCTATTGCGCTCCTCAACCGATTCTTGCACATTAGATTCATGTTTATCTTTGATACACCCTTTGCATGTATTCCTATCCACTCAAAACTCCAAAGTCTTGCGAATAATGAAGGTTCTAGGGTTTTACCATCCTCCCGATAAATCTCGGTGGTACCAAAACGGAAATATCGGTCTCATCGATATGCTTTTCTGTGTGGCTAAGAACTGACTCGGTGGAACCGAGTTGCTCTTTTCGGTCCGATCGAAAAGACTTCCAAGGTTTGGTTAGAGAGTCAGTCAGTCTCAGCCTCACCGAAAATTCTGTTTCGGCTGTACCGACATTTATTTGACAGAATGCAAAAGTCTTGAAAATTCATTGTTCAAATTCCAAAAACCAGCCTCATTTTGTGATGACTCATCTTCTTCTGCTTTCCTATACTATATTCACAGGGTCAGTATGTCAAGTTCAGAGGTTAGTCAGAATTTTTCAGAGCAGGGAGTTGACATGAGTTCTGGCACAAGCCCAGAAGCCAGTTCTTTTTTAGATCCAGGCACCCTAAGCTCTCATGGGTTGCCCAAGGCTGCCACGAGGACTAGGAAGAAGCTCAAATCTGATGAAGAAGATTTAGACTTCATTCCTGAGGATATTCTTGCCAAGAAGCAAGAAAAGGCTGCCAAGAAGTCAACAACTGAAGCTACTTCTTCCCGGAGAGTTGTCAGCAAAGTCTATACACCTGCTGAAACTATCAAGGCACATGAGAGTTGTAGAGCCACTATTTTTGTTGATCCCCCAAGGAAAGCTATGCCTAAGAAGGCAGGGGAGAAGAAGTCCAGGAAAAGGATTGTCCATGTGATTGGCCGGCCTACCTGTATGTATGAAGATCCAGAGGAGGCTGCCGGTGCTGCTACTGAGGAGGAGGAGGAAGAACATGTTGAGATAACCCCTCCCAAGAAGTAAGCCAAGAAATTGATGGCTGATGCTATGCCAAAGACTGGCACCTCCAAGAGCACCAAGGCTCCTTCCAAGAAATCTGTTGCACAGAAGTCCAAGAGGACTACTAGAGACATCCTAGCTTCTAAGAATAACAAGGGGACTGCCTCCAGAACTGAAGATGATGATGAACTGACTACTTTGATGAAGCTCAGACCACATCTTCCAGTGCACGATGCCAGCCACTTAGTTGCTGAGGACATGAAGAGGAAAGACTTAATCTTGAGAGCCTGGAGAGCCATAGATCCTTATGCTCAGAGGAGGAAAACTGTTGTTGACTACAAGTTCTATACAAGAGAGCAACATGATTTTTATGAGACAATGTTGCTTGACAAGAGCCCGGCTGTTAGCGACATGAGATATGTTGATTGGAAGTTCATTGAAGATACTATGGACTACTTCCCAAGTGTCCAAGACAACTTCCATTGCGTTTGTTTGGACAAGTTCAATGGCAAAGAGCTTACTGCATGGAACGACAAAATGATCATGCAATTCTACTCCACTGCTCATTTCTATGGGGATGGTAGAATTGTATGGATGACTGAAGGTGCACGATATGAGTCCATTGTTGAGGAGTGGGCTGCACTTCTAGAAATTCCAAAAGCTCAGGAAGGTGATCTGGATGTATACTCGGAACCCAAGGCAAGTCACAATGCCATGAAAGATATGTATATCACACAAGCTAGGATCCATCTATTATCTGCAAGCAGGCCTCCATACAATGAACACCATTCCGAGGCACACATTGATGCCCAAGTCAGGAGATGACAAGATTATCCGAGGCTACTCCATTAACATGTCGATCCCCCTTGACAGGAACACCAGGATTAGAGTAATGGATTTGATTGTTGAGACAATCAAGAGGGTTGCTGCTGATCAAAAGAGCTCTTGCTGTTATGCACCCTACATCCAGTTGCTTATCAACTCTTAGTTGGAGAAGCACATTTTTGCTCTAGATCATCCACATCTGCCCCTACAGCCAAATCCTGAGGATAATGTTGTGGTGATGGACCTAGATCATCCCACATCTGCTACAGCACAGGCAGAGGCAAAAGCTGTTCGAGCCACTAGTGCTCAAGCTCCCAGATCAGGGAATGAGCAAATGGATCTTCTGATCACAACCGTCTAGGGCATGCAAAATGATATCAAGGGGATTTTGGAGAACCAAAATAGCCTAGTGAGGATCTTTGAGTCAAGGATCAAGGTGCTTGGTGATAAGGTGGACAAGGTCACACAGACAGTGATAGAGCTCCAGAAGGAAGTTGACTCCATGCACATCCCTCGGGTCTCTTCTACTTCTGATGATGATGGTGATGAGGATGAATCACCTCTCGGGCCAGGCACCCAGTTCACCACTCAGATGGGATCAACCATAGTGCCTGGACCAGACTTGAGGCCTTCTTCATCAGCTCCTGCTACTGTCAGCATAGCTCCTGCTCCATCAGCTCCTGTTCCACCAGTGTCTACTCCAACTCCATCCACGACATCTATAGAGATCTTCGCCGACGCCATACTCTCAACTCATTCATCAACAACCGGAGGAGATCAGCCCAAGAACGCTTAGATAAATACCTTTGAACTTTTTGGTAACTTGTTGCCAAAGGGGGAGAAGTGTATATAGATCATTAGGCTTCGAGAGAGAGAGAGTGTGTGTGGTTGGTATTTTGTTGTTTATCACAAAACAATTGATTTTAGTTGCCGTGATACTCTTTTGTTTTGCTTGTGATATAGGCTTGATGATATTTGATCATATGCTTTAATATGTGATTTACTATTTCCTATCATCTTAATGCTTATGTGATGATCATTCATCTTTGGTTGATTGTGTTGTGCTATGATATTCATTCCAATTATTCTCGCACACCACCAAGTGGTTATATGACATATAACAAGTGAACCATGTACCTAACCGATTGTGCATTTGCATTCAAACGCAAATTTAAAATAATGCACAAATTTAGGGGGAGCTCTTGCTTATCACATACTTCTCAAAGCGACAATTATATTCATAGATTAAATCTTTGTCACAACTTTGATCTATATGTTGTCATCAATTACCGAAAAGGGGGAGATTGAAAGAACATTTGCTCCCTTGGTGATTTTGGTAATTAATAACCACACATAAGTCATTGAACTAATATCTTCACCAACTATATTTCAGGAAAAGTTCAATGATGGGAATGGCAAAAGGATTGTGGAATTACCCAAGATGCAAGGAAATAGGTTGGCCAATCTTCAAGCAAGAGGACTCTACATTTTACATTTGTGAGAAATCACTTTGAGTCCATAGGAAAGCCAATACTATTAAAAGGGGGTAAAGTTTTGATGGTGAACAATATGCTCAAACATGCACAAGTGACAGTCACCAAAACATCCACAAACTCTCCCACCAAAGTTTGTCCTAAGCCAAATATGCAAAGCCGGTGCGATCAACATTCCTATCCCGGTGCCACCGAGTTCCAAACCCTAGACAGACTCAGCCAAACCCTAACACTTTGGTGCAACCGACACCACACTCGGTGCCACCGAGTTGGGTTGCCATGTTTCTGTTATGCAAGTTCAAAATTTCAGTATAACAGAGAATGGTGAATCGGCGTCACCAAAATTGGTAAATCTAACCATTGGTCACCTTGTCGGTGCAACCGAGAATTGTATATCAGCCCCTCCGAGATTCAAAAGTTGTCGCTTTTTTTCACTTTGGTACCACCGAGTTTTACACTTTGGTGTCACTGAGTCTGACTTATTGTTTGTAACGGTTGGATTTTTGGGGATGCCCATCTATACCCCTTCACCACCACCCACTCAATAGAGAAGCACTCGGAACTATTTCATACCGATCCTACTCAATTTTTTCAAAGAGAACCACCTACCCTTATGTTGAGGTCAAGATCTTCCACTCCAACCATATGGATCTTGATTTCTAGCCTCCCCAAGTTGCTTTCCACCAATCCCATCTCTTCTACCAAGCCAAATCTGTGAGAGAGTGATTATGTGTTGAGGAGTCTATCATCTTGAAGCACGAGAGCAAGGAGTTCATCGTCATTACCGAGCCTATTACCTTTTGGAGGGTGGTGCCTCCAAGATTTGTTAGGTGTCACTTGGAAGCCTCCTACTTCTTGTTGTGGAGTGAACCAAGAAGTTTGTAAGGGCAAGGAGATCGCCTACTTCTTGAACGGAAGAAGCATGGAATAGTCAAGGTTGCTTCTTCGTGGAACCCTCCATGGGTAGAGCCCTCTGTGGACTCTCGCGACCGTTACCCTTAGTGGGTTTAAGACTCCATGAACGTGGACATACAATAGGACCACCTATCGGAACCACGAGAAAAATAATCGTGTCATTACTTGTGTTTGCTTTCCTAACCTTCTCTTTTACTTACATGTGCAATGTCTTTACTTTCCGCTGCCACACTCATAGACATGCATGTGTAGGGTGTTACTTGATATGCTACGAATGCTAAAACTTGCCAAGAATTAAAATTGGGAAAAAGGGAAAACTTTTATTTGGTCAAGTAGTCTAATCACCCTCGCTCTAGACCTACTTTTGATCCTACAGCGATGCCTCGATTTCTGTGTCATGAATTTCGCCACGCACCCCCGCTTTCCTGTCTAGGAGATTTTGCAGATCTATGCGCTCCCATCGATTGCATGATTTTGAAAGATCTGACAGCAGGGTTTTCGCTAAGCCAGGGTGTAAAAGGACACCGGGAGGGAGGTAATAAAACGTATCCTCATCCCTGCCTCCCCATCCCCTCCTGCGCTTCATCGAGAGCCTCGGCAGCACCACCGACTCGCTGATTCGCCGCCGGTTCTCATTGGAGATGCCAAGGAGCGCCACCGTGAAGGCCGAGAAGGCGAAGAAGTCTTCGTGCATTCCTCCTCGAGCGCGAGCACCCCGGCTGGCTTCGTCTAGGGCGACTGGTTGGCATCCCGAGCCACCGCCAGCCGGCTGAGGGACCTGGAGAGTCAGGGGCTACTAGCCCCAGGGACTTGGATGCTTCCAGAGAAGGGGGAAGTCGAGCCTGCGTCTCCCGGAGGTGAGCGGGTACTCCTCACCACCCACCTCGATCGAGGTTTTTCACTACGGCCTCACCCTTTCTTTCGGGCATTTTTGGACTTTTGGGGGGCACAACTCCACCATCTTCCTCCCAATTCCATCACATATTTGGCCTCCTTCATCTCTCTCTATGTGAACTTACTCGGTTGCTACCTCACTCGGTTTTTTTCAAACATTTGTTCACATGCCAAGTCATGACCGTGAAGAGGCCCGCTTTGTCCAAGGAGAAGACGAATGTAGTTCAGCTGTGTAGGGTTCTGGGTATCTAGTTGAGGGGTACAGGTAGTTTTCTCGCAATGCCTTTCCCGGATACCATTAAGGGTTGGCAGTCCATGTGGTTTTACTAGGAGGACATTCCAGTCAGTGATGGCCAGTCGGGCCTCCCTTTGTATTCCACCGAATGCATTCGACTGCTCCCAAAGTTGACCATGTGCAAGGAGGAGAAGGTGGACGTAGATCTGCTTGTGATTGTGCTGGTAGCCCTAGTGAATCAGTGCGTCTATGGCCTGGACCTGCTGGAGGTCTTCTTCTAGAGATGAATGTAGATGCTGTAGGTCAGGGCCTACCCCATGTGGTAGTACTCAGGTCTGAGCAGTTCCACTCGCATGCACTCTGAGGAGCTAAGCATTGAGGCCGTGGCAAACAAACTGAAGGCCATCATTCCACCTCGAGACTAGCCGAGAGGATCAAGATGTGTGCCCCCATACTCGGGCGACCATCTGCCGAGTGAGGTAAACACTGAGCTCCACTGTTATTTCCGAGTGTTGTAGTTTTTGAAAGCACAATATGCTCCCTTGGTGGTTTTTGCAATTCATGACAACATACATTGTCTCTTGGACTAATACTTTCATCTAGTGTATTTCAGATAAAGATCATAGAGAGATATGGGTTGAAAAAAGGAGTGTGGAAAGTATCCCCATGAAGAAGAAGGAGAAGTAATAGCATTGGCAAAGCTTCAAGCAAGAGGACTCTACATTTTACTTTGTGAGAAATCACTTTGAGTCCATAGGAAAGCCAATACTATCAAAAGGGGGTAAGGTACTATTGGTGAACAAAATGCTCATACGTGCACAGGTGATAGTCACCACATACACCCACAAGCTCTTCCAAAAAAGTCTGTCCAAAGCTAAACATCCAAAATCAGTGCAACCAATACTTCCCACTCGGTGCCACAGATTCTCAGCCTTAGACAGACTCAGCCAAACCCAAACCCTTTGGTGCAACCGATTCTGATTCGGTGCCATTGAGTTTAGGTTGCCAGCTTTCTGTTATGCAAATTCACAAAATTGGTCCCACCGAGTTTTTTGAATCGGCGTCACCGAGTCTGGCAATCTGACCGCTGATCACCTTATCGGTGCAACCAAGTTTTATGTATCAGTCTCACCGAGATTCAAAAGTTGCTACCTTTTAGGCAACTCGGTACCACCAAGATTAACATAGTGTCACCGAGTTGGACTTATTAGGTGTAATAGTTTTATTTTTGAAGATGCCTATATATACGCCTCCACCACCACTCACTCACAAGAGAAGCACTCAGAACAAACCCCCACTCATACCAACTGATTTTCTAAGAGAGAGCCACCTACTCATATGTTGAGATCATGCCATTCCATTCCAACCATATGAATCTTGATCTCTAGACTCCCCAACTTGCTTTCCATCCAATCAATCTCTTCCACCAAAGCCAAATATGTGAGAGAGTGATTATGTGTTGATTTTTCTATCAACTTGAAGCACAAGAGCAACGAGTTCATCGACATTATCGAGCCTATTACCTTTTGGAGGGTGGTGCCTCCTAGATTGGTTAGGTGTCACTTGGGAGCCTCCTACTTCGTGTTGTGGAGTGAACCAAGAAGTTTGTAAGGGCAAGGAGATCCCCTACTTCATGAAGATCTACCCCGTGTGAGGCTAGTCCTTCGTGGACGGAAGGCGTTATCGAATAGTCAAGGTTGCTACTTCGTGGGCCCTTGTGGGTGGAGCCCTTCATGGACTCTCGTGGCCAATACCTTCTGTGGGTTGAAGACTCCATAAACGTGGATGTACGATAGCACCACCTCTCGAAACCACGGGAAAAATCTTCGTGTCCATCATGTGTTTGATCTCCCTATATCAACTCTTTACTTTCATGTGCAATGTCTTTACATTCCGCTGCTATACTTGATGACTTGCATGTGTAGGGCGTGCTAGGCTTGCTAAAATTGATAAAATTTGCCATCACTTAACTTTACACCTTATGCAAATTTTAAATTCTTGCTATTAGGCTATTCGCCCCCCTCTAGACATACTCTTCTAGTGATCCCACAATTGGTATCAGAGCTTTGGTCTCCATTGCTTCGGTTTCATCACCGTGGAGGAGATGGATGTGTCTAGTGTGGAGAGTTTGTATTTTAGAGTGACAATTGTTGATGGAGAGTACTATAGTCGATGGAAGAATGCCATGATTGATCTATTTGACAAATTCCATCTGAGAAAACATATTGAAAAACCTTATGTGCTCCCCATTAATGAATTGCATCCCACACACGAAGAGGAAATTGACATGCTTGGTAACCTAAGAACTGTCAATCTTATTGTTAGGGGTTTACTAAGATTTGTGCTTTCTCAATTTAAGAAATTTGCATGTTCTTATAATTTGCATGTTCTTACCATTTAGTAATCTTGATGAAATTCTTCATAAAACTATTGCTTTTCACAAACTGAAGCCTGGTGATCCAAACTTTGATAAATGCCTATTTGAGCTTTGTGATCTTATGTGTGCTAAACGAGATGTCACTACTATCAACAACATTATTATTGAAGCCATTCACATTCATAAACTTGAACATTTTCATGGTTACTATTCTAACGAGTCTCTTGGTTTCTATGACGAGGAGATTCCACAAAATGATAACAATGAAGAACATGGCAACTATGAAGAAGATGAGTTGTTCAGCATCGAGCATGAAAAGATCATGAAGAATCTAAATCTAATGGCAAACTTCAAGGATTACATGTCTAATGTATAAGAATGGATTCTCGACAATGGATGCACGGATCACTTGACTGGTGATAAAGACATGTTCCAAGAGATCATGCCAAATAAAGGTCCTCGGAGGTAGGTGACCTTTGGAGACAACTCTAAGGGTAAGGTACTTGGCCTTCGTAAGGTGGCCATAACTCATGATAGCTCCATTCAAAATGTGATGCTTGTTGAATCCCTTGGTTACAATCTTCTTTCCGTATCTAGACTAGAAGACTTTGGTTTCAATGTTCTATTTACCAAAGTAGATTGCCAAGTGTTTCGATTTGCTAATCATAAAATTATATTTACCGGTATTCTCAGAGATGATCTATACATTGTCGATTTCACTAAAAAGGCCCAATCTTGTACTTGTCTCATTGCAAAATCTTCTAAAGGTTGGCTATCCCATAGAAGGCTAAGACATGTAGGCATGCGCAATCTAGATAAGCTTATCAAGGGAGATCACATTCTTGGTATTAAAGATGTTATGTTTGACAAAGATAGGCTTTGTAGAGCTGGTCAAGCAGGAAAGCAAGCAGGTGGAAGTCATCCGGTCAAGAACATCATGACCACTAGGAGACCACACGAGTTACTTCATATTGATCTTTTTGGTACCAATGCTTACAAGAGTCTCAGTGGAAACTCTTATGGTCTAGTTATAGTTGATGATTTTTCCAGATTTACATGGGTATTATTTCTTGATGATAAGTCGCGGGTACAAAAGATCTTCAAGAACTTTGCACACAAAGTGCAAAATCAATTTGAAGTGAAGATAAAAAAGGTTCGAAGTGATAATGGATTGGAATTCAAGAACACCCATGTGGATAACATTCCTGACGAAGAGGATATTTCACATGAGTTCTCGGCTACATACACACCTCAACAAAATAGAGTTGTTGAGAGAAACAACCGAACCCTCATTGAGATGGCAAGAATGATGCTTGACGAATACAAGATGCCGAGACACTTTTGGGCAGAAGTCGTGGAAACAGCATGTCATGCCCCAAACCGACTCTACTTGCACAAGCTTCTCGATAAAACAACATATGAGCTTCTCACCAGTAACAAAACCCAAGTTGGATACTTTTGGGTATTCGGCTCTAAGTGTTACATTCTTGATAAGCATCACCGTGCTAAATTTGCTCCCAATTCTCATGAAGGTTTCCTACTTGGTTATGGATCGAACTCTCACACCTACCGTGTCTACAACAACTTCACTCGAAAAGTTGAAGAAACGGTAGATGTGAAGTTTGATGAGTCTAATGGTTAGCAAGTCAAACAATTTCCAAATGATGTAGGTGATAAAGATCCTTCGAAATCTATCCAAGATTTGCCCATCAGCAAGATTCATCCCATGGAGGTGAAGAAAAGTACGTCATCAACCCAAGTGGAAGCTCCTACTTTGAATCAAGGCTACCGACCAAACGACATGAAGCATCCACAAGTGGTACATGACAAGATGAAGGAGACAAGGAAGTAAATCATGAAGATCCACCCTAACGTCCTTCAACACCACCTCAAGGATACGGCCACTTCGACAACAACGGAGATGAAGGAGACGACGAAGAAGAAGAAGCTCCTCCAACTAACAAGCCAAAGCTACCCCGAGCTCGAGCACAAGTGAGCAAGAACCATCCCCTAAACCAAATCTTTGGTGATATACAAACAGGGAGGATCACTCGCTCTAAAACTCGCTTGGCTAACTTTCGTGAGCATTATTCTTTCTTCTCTAGCATTGAACCCTTGAAGGTTGAACAAGATCTTGAAGACGCATATTGGGTAAACGCTATGCATGAAGATCTTCACAACTTCGAGAGGAACGAAGTGTGAGCACTCATGGAGAATCCCAAGGATGAGCAAAACATCATCAGCACGAAATGGGTATTTCGAAACAAGCAAGATGAAGACAGTCAAGTCGTTCACAACAAGGCCCACCTCGTAGCGCAAGGATATACGCAAGTCTAAGGTATGGACTATGGTGAGACCTATGCCCTTGTTGCTAGACTAGAAGTTATTATAATTCTTCTTGCTTATGCCAATCACCATGATATCACGCTTTACCAAATGGATATTAAAATTGCATTCTTACATGGTGAGATTTAAGAAGTGGTATATGTTAAGCAACCACCTGGTTTTGTAAATCCTAAGAAACTTGACCACGTTTACAAACTTCGCAAAGCTTTATATGATCTTAAGAAAGCTCCTCGTGCTTGGTATAAATGCCTAACGAAGTTCCTTATTGAAAAAGGTTTTTAAATTGGTAAAATTGATGCAACCTTGTTCACAAAGAGAGTTAATGGTGAATTATTTGTATGCCAAATTTATGTGGATGATATTATATTTGGATCAACTAACCCACAATTTAGTGAGAAATTTGGAAGGTTGATGTCAGAGAAGTATGACATGTCTATGATGTGTGAGCTGAAATTCTTCCTTGGTCTACAAATCAAGAAAACAAGAGAAGGTACATTCATCTATCAAAAAAAGTACACCAAGGACTTGATCAAGAAGTTAAACATGCAGGAGTGCAAAGGTATGAAAACTCCCATGCCACTAGCGGACATTATGATCTTACTGAGGGTGAACCGGTTGATCAAAAGGTTTATCAATCAATGATTGGTTCATTTATATATCTATGTGCTTCCCGTCCAGATATTATGATTAGTGTTTGCATGTGTGCTAGATATCAAGCTGCACCCAAAGAATGTCATCTTAAGGCTGTGAAACGCATTGTGAGATACTTGATACATACACCAAACTTTGGCATTTGGTATCCCAAGGGATCTTCTTTTAATATTGTTGGCTACTCCTACTCGGACTATGCCGGTGACAAGGTTGATATAAAATCCACCTCGGGTACATGTCAATTTCTTGGTAGATCTCTCGTGTCTTGGTCCTCCAAGAAACAAAACTCGGTATCTCTATCTACTGCTGAAGCAGAATACATTGCCGCTAGATCATGTTGTGTGCAATTATTATGGATGACACAAATGCTTAAATGTTATGGAATTATGTTAAAAATGTGCCATTACTTTGTGACAATGAAAGTGCTATTAAGATTGGTCATAATCCCGTGCAACATTCTCAAACATAGCATATTCATGTTCGACATCATTTCATTCTTGATCATTGTGCCAAAGGAGATATTAATCTTAAGCATGTTCGTCCTAACAAGCAATTGGTTTACATATTTACTAAGCCAATTGATGAAAAAGTGTTTTGTCATTTGAGGAGTGAGTTGAACATCATTGATGCTTCAAGCTTGAGCTAAGCTCACTCAGATGCATGCACGGGGATGCGCTTTATCGTCTATTCCATGCTAATATGAATATCATATATCTTGGAATTTTATGCTCCCTTGTTTTTCATCTAACCCTTTTGTAGGTACTTGGAAGAACAACACTCCAAAAGATTTCCATCAACTCATATCTTAAGCAATCTTGTCATGACCAAGTATCCACAACTTCTCCTTGTTGATGAAAGGAAGAAGAAAACAAAACATATATGTGACATATATTTCTCATTTACTAACTCTAAATTAGTATCGTGTCATTTGGATATACCATGTTCCTCCTTGCATGACTAACCTATGTAGGTGAAAAGTGAACGAAAACAACAAGGATTTCTCCCAACTCAAGATGGCCTTCATCAACTTCGAGCATCCTCATCAAGTTCACCTACAAGCTATGTCAGCAACATAACTCAAAGGTATGTACTCATATCCCTATATAGCTTTACTCCAACTCATGAGTTAAAGAAACTCAATTGATATGAAGACATTAAAATGCTTAATCGAAAAATGGTAACCCCATTTTGAGCTTAACGATGAGTATGACCTATGATCAAGTATTCTTGCTTGGCTCCTAAGTCAATATACTCTAATATAGGTGACCTAGTCACCACCCATCATCTAGTTAAGAATCTTGTTTGGTTAATTCTCTTTTGCAGGACTTCTTGGAACCATTCAAATCTTCTCTAGTTGATACCTATTTGTAATTATTCGCATTTCATTTACAAAATCTTTTGAGACTTTTCTACAAAATTTGAAATAAATTTGCAAGTTTTCCAAACATTGCCAAGTTTCTGTTTTGTGACTTAGAGCCTCTGATACAAAGGACTCGGTTATACCGATTCCGCAGATAAGCTGCATAACACCATATCGGTACCACCGACTAGTTTGTCTTGGAGCCACCGATTTGATATTGTTTTTCAGTCTATGTTTGTATCTGTAAATCTTTGTGATCCTTTTATAATATTTTCAATCCTTCGATGATCCCTTTTAAAAAAACTTGGGAAGGGGGAGAAATACATTCAAGGATCCCTAACTCCAAGGAGGAGAAGTTCTACAAATTCTCAGTTTAGCCAAAGGGACAGAAATTGTTTACAATGATCTCCTCGATTTTCTAATGATTTTCATATTCTAGGAACCCTACATTCTATGACCCTTGTTCTCAAGGATCCCTTATTGGACAATGATCCCTGTATCTGACCCTATAATTGTCCTTTTTGGAAATTAATGCCAAACGGGGAGAAATACCAAAGCTTCATAGCTAAAAGAGGGAGATGCATGCTTATGCAAAGGGGGAGATATAATTTAGGGGGAGAGGAGAATATTAAAGTTTATACTTATATAGATAAGGGGAGAATACCAAATTAAGGGGATAAAATATGTTTTGGACAAAGATGTGTTTATTTCATTTGATTATTCATGTTAGACTTTTCTCACCCTATCCAATCCCAATATCTACATCCTAAGGTTCAGGGGGAGAGGATGATCCACCATTTTAATATCTAAAGGGGAGAAAGTTCTAAATGATCTCAGAGACATATCAATCTTAAGGAATACTATCTTCTATATGTTCTCCATGTCTTGGTACTATTTAGTTCTATTGCTTTTGATTGGTAGAATACTCTTGTGTTTCCTAACATTGTTTTCTCAAGTGTATTTCTACTACTAGAACGCTCAAGAACTCAAGGTAAGTATATGCATCATATCCTTGATGAAGATGATCTCTTGCTTCTTGCACATATCGTTTTGCAAGAGTGAAGTCTTGAACAAGGATACACCTCATTCATATACATTTGATGCATATGACCAATATACACATGACTTATTACATCTCTTCTACTATATGTGTGTCCATGCATTCCAAAGCAACTATCATTTAAAGGGATTGCACACTTTTAGGGGGAGCAAGTCTAAGTCACGTGTCTCTCAAAGTCTTCATTATAAACATGCATATCTTTATTTGAAGATTTGATTGTATGTTGTCATCAATTACCAAAAAGGGGGAGATTGAAAGCATAATATGCCCCTTGGTGGTTTTGATAATTCATGACAACATACATTGCCTCTTGGACTAATACTTTCATCTAGTGTATTTTAGATAAAGTTCATAGAGATATATGGGTTGTAAAAAGGAGTGTGGAGAGTATCCCCATTATAAAGAAGGAGAAGGAATAGCGTTGGCAAAGCATCAAACAAGAGGAATCTACATTTTACTTTGTGAGAAATCACTTTGAGTCCATAGGAAAGTCAATACTATCAAAAGGGGGTAAGGTACTGTTGGTGAACAAAATGCTCATACGTGCACAAGTGATAGTCACCACATACACCCACAAGCTCTTCCACAAAAGTCTGTCCAAAGCCAAATATCCAAAATTGGTGCACCCAACACTTCCCACTCTATGCAACCGATTCTCAGCCTTAGACACACTCAGCCAAACCCTAACCCTTTAGTGCAATTGAGTTTGGGTTGCCGACTTTCTATTACGTATTCACAAAATCAGTCCCACCGAGTTTGTTGAATCGGCATCACCGAGTCTGGCAATATGGTCGTTGGTCACCTTATCGGTGCAACTGAGTTTTATGTATCGGTCTCACCGAGATTCAAAAGTTGCTACCTTTTAGGAAACACGGTATCACCGAGATTAACACATTGGTGTCACCGAGTTGGACTTATTAGGTGTAACGGTTGGATTTTTGGAGATGCCTATATATACCCCTCCACCACCATTCACTCGCAAGAGAAGCACTCAAAACATACCCCCACTCATACCAACTAATTTTCTGAGAGAGAGCCACCTACTCATGTGTTGAGATCATGCCATTACATTCCAACCATATGAATCTTGATCTCTAGCCTCCCCAAGTTGCTTTCCACCCAATCAATCTCGTCCACCAAAACCAAATCTGTGAGAGAGTGATTGTGTGTTCAGGAGTCTATCATCTTGAAGCACAAGAGCAAGGACTTCATCAACATTATCGAGCCTATTACCTTTTGGAGGGTGGTACCTCCTAGATTGGTTAGGTCTCGCTTGGGAGCCTCCTACTTCGTGTTGTGGAGTGAACCAAGTTTGTAAGGGCAAGGAGATCGCCTACTTCGTGACTTGCTAAAATTGATAAAATCTGCCAACACTTAACTTTGCACCTTGTGTAATTTTTAAATTCCTGCTAGTAGTCTATTCACCCCCTGTAGACATACTCTTCTAGTGATCCCATAATTTTCCTTTAATGAATATTGATCATCGTAGCTTCCATTTTGACACGGCTACATGGACATGGTGAGCTTGATTCTCGTCGGCGATCATGTGGCTGCAGTCGTGGTCAGCGACAACGAGAGGCACGGCGACTCGGTCGATTAAGAAGAATATGAATACGGCAGCGATGGCCAAGAGGACGAGAAGGAGTCAGAACTAGGGGACGAGGCGGAGTCTTCCCATTTAGAGGATGTGCTCCTCGAGTCCCGATGAAAGGCTCGCTAGGACCCTGGAGTCTGTGGAGGCCACACAGGAGGACTGGGTGCCACCAAGTCTTCCGGAATCATTCATCCCACTCATACTTTGAAGTGCGGGAACACTGAGCCCGATGTATCTCCAGAAAAGAACGCCAAACAGGCAAAGATCCCATGCAGCAAACCCTGGAAAGCAGTGCTGCCTAAGACTAAGATCAACATGCCGGTGGACTCCGCCTAAGTATCCTTGTACTGATTGTCACCTTGAATAATTGACTGAATGTGATCAACAATCCAAGTGGTTTTCCTAAAGGGCTAACACGTCGTCTTTCTCGATGGGGAAGGACAAGGCCAAGGTTGAAGTTGCGAGTTCAAAATGTAACACTCGGTTTTGCCCATTCATGAACTCTAATTTCTTTGTGTCCCTTCTTGAGTCATTTCCGAACGATCGTCGAATGCTTGTAGTGCCACGTGAGGTGATTGAGATTGATGCGGACGACTGGGTTGACCTTCCAAATCCTACTGCCGACACGGATGTCGTGATGCAAGACGCCTTGCCTGCTCAAGTGCCACCTCCAGCTCGGGGGACTTCTTCGGGAGCTATATCCGCACTCATAACACCCCCTCCAACTTCCCCCTCCGATAGGTGTCATCAGAGTGCAGCGTGTTCGGGAGGACCAGGTGAGGGCGAATAAGGTGGCACTGATCCAACTGAGGTTGATGAACGAAAGACTAAAGGAGGCTCGCGATGCTGGCAAGGTTTTCGAGAAGACTATCCGAGTAGGTACTCTCATAAGTACTTTCTTTAGACAGATTTTTGTGTGTTGTAGACGTTTTTAGAGTCCCGAGTGGGTTTACATCAGGAGTACACCCACTAGGTGTTTATTGATTTCTCTGAGTGATGAGATTCTTGTCAAAGAGGATGCGGTGATGGTCCATGGATCATAGCTTCTCGACGTTGACCGCCGGGGTGTAAAACATGTAGTTCTCTAGTGGGAGCGCGCTAAGCGCACCCACTGGGTGTAGTCCCCAAGGCTATCGTCGACTGAAGAAGTCGGTGACAGTCTCAGAATCTGAATGATCTATTTAGGTACTTGAATCCAAATGGTGAGATACTTGTCGAAGAGGATGCTGTGATGGTCCATGGACTAGAGCCTCTCGACATCGGTCGTCGGGGTGTAGAACCGTGTCACACACTGTGTTTGTAGCACATTGTTATGTTTGGGTTTATAAAATTTGGAGCCAACTAAAACTATTTTTCCAAGTGTTGTGCTTGATTGCTATGTTGTTTGCTTGCTTGATGATTGTGTTATTTGGCACTACTAGGTTCTATTCCACTTCATATTCACCTTCCTTGTTCCAAACCTCTTGCCCAATGATCATGCCATGTGAATAGTGCCCAAAACTATTTTTATCAAATTTTGTTTTAACTAAAATTTATTTATTCAAATTAGGTTTTCAAAACCCCCTGAAATGAGGTTTCCACTGCAAGTCCTCACATTAGGTGGACCCCTCTTTCCCAAAGGCTTTACTTCAAACCTACTATATATATGACTTCCCAAAACCACAAAATATTATTTTTAAAGATTATTTTCATATTATATTTAAAGGATTTTTCTTAAGTCTAGAAATGGTTTTTCCTAGGGAATTTTTTTAAATGCTTTAAAAATATTTGAGAAAATTTAGAGAGACTCAGTGGACATACATTTTCCATATATATGAGTTTCAACACAAGGGCATGATCAAACCAAGGGAAAAACCCCTCAAAAGCCTTTCTATTCAAATCAAGCTTTTGGAATATTTCTATAAGATATATTCTCAATAAATTCCAGGAAAATTCCAGCAAGTCAACACTATCATAGGTGACGATCTTGCAAAGTTTCATCTCAATCCAAGTTGGATTGGTTCATCAAACCATCCCAAAACCATTCCTGTCTAGAATCAAATTTGAGCAACTTCACATTGTGAAGTGTCTCCCCTTGGCCTCAAACTCTGTGGGCATGCTCTAATGACCAAATGGTGATCATAAACTAAGTGGTGCATCAAGGGTAAAAGCCTCGAATCACTAGATCTATAGAAGCCTAATTCTGTTGATTTCTAGGGTTTATCAAGTTTCCATTGTCAACTTTTCCCACTTGAGCTCAAACTTGGTGAATCCTCTCATTTCTACCTAGCCTTTGACCCTGGTAAGTATCTCAGTAAGATGGTAACATCTTCTTGCCCAAAACTCCATCAAACACCTTCTGGTGATTTTGTAAAATCAAATTTTTCACCCCTTTCTCTTTTACCCTTGGCCCCAACTTTTTACCCCAGCCTCTGATAAGTGTCTTGCACCTCTAGTAACTCTCCCTGGCCAGGTCTCTACAGGGAAGTGGGGTAAAAAAAACCCATTTCTACCCCTATTCCACCTTGGCAGAAGCTTCTCGCTCCCCTTTTTCTTTTCTCCCTAGCTCTCCCTAGCTCCTCAGCATCCAAAGAGCATCTCCAGGCCCTCTAGTAGCTAGTGGACAAAGAGGGGCACCCAGAGCGCACAAGCCACGGAAATGTCGGCCATACGCATGCTCTGGAGCACGCTACAGTGTGCTCCCGCATGTTAGCCGCCGCCCAATGGCCGGCCCCGGTAGCCTTGGGCCTCCCCTGTGTGTCCCCCGAGATGCCCTCGGTGTCCGTGACACGACAAGTGGTCAGCCCCCTCTCTCTCCTCTCTCCTCTGCCCTCCCACACGCATGCCCGGCGCCGCCCGGTTCGGCCAACCAGGGAGCTCACACGCGTGGGCATCTCTCCCTCTCTCTTTATTCCCTCTAGCCTATGCCGACCCCACGAACGCCCTTGGCTCGCCCTCTCTCTCTCGTGGCCTCTGGCCTCGACCATGAGCTCGCCGGTGCACAAGCGTTCAGTGGACTCGCCCTCGCCTATAAAAGGGCCTCCCGGGCCCCTCTCTCCCCTCTGGTCCCCCTCTTCTCTCCCCAGAAACCTCCCTCAGCCCCCCTAAGAGCCCCCGACGTCTCTGTGCTCGGGATCGACCCAAGGGCCACCGTGGCCATCATCCCGTCGATTTCCGGGTACGAAGCCTCTCCGACCCCCATTTCTCTCCTGTTGGTCCTCCCTTGCCCTCCTGATGCGATCCCCCTCCTTCCTGTCCTCTTTGTAGTCTGAATCGGCCCCGGCGACCACCTCCCGAAGGCTCCTCCGCCATGGGTACTCGTCGCCGGTAGCTCCGACCACCTCCAACCACCCTTCGACCTCCCCTGGAACGGCGACTCTTCCCCGAGCCCGTTCCCACCATCGCTCGCCGTCGCCGTGCCCCGTGCTGCCGCTGGTGAGCAGCTCCCCTCCCTGTCCCGAGGTGGGAGAAGGACCCCACAGGTGGAGCCCACCTGTTGGCCTCTCTTTTCCCTCTCCTCTACCCTATCTCTCTCCCCCGCGGCCGCTGATGGCTGGGCCCCGCACGTCAAGTTTAAACCTGGCCGCGTGCGAGGCCAGCTGGCTGGCCACTAGGCCGGCCCAGCCTCTGGCCCAGGTCCAAGTGGCCTTTTCCTTTTCTTTTTATTTTTCTTTTCAAAAAAACCCTATGACAAAACTTTTTGCACCTAAAATCTTAAAATAATTCATAGAATTTACTACTGCCATTTGTAAAAATGTTTGAAACTATTTTTAGTACTGTTTTATTTTAAAACCTATATTTAGGCACCTTTTTACCTCTGTTATTTAATTTCTAAAATCTGTTTCACAACAAAACCCTAGGAGAATATTTTGGTATGACATTGGGTATTTATCAGAATAGATTAGCATTTTTAATAAGTAGTTGAGTGCTCTCTTTTTTTTGTTGCTTACTTTTATCATTATTTTATCACGACGATAGATTGCTCTGTTGACGAAGAAGTTGGACCCGAAGACTTCGAAGACCCAGGAGACTTTGTTGAGCCGGGTAAGCAGCCCCTTGACCATGATGAGAAACCATTTTTATTGCATGTCATATAGCACTTTCCTTTCATCATATTGGATCTTGCGATGTGGTGTTCCCCTTTCAGTGGGATGCTTCCCGTACTTCTCCATTGACACTTGCATCGTGCATGACCCTACCACCTTATGGGGGTTATGCGGGTGGGTGTAGTTAGGATGCTAGTAGATGCTACGCAAGTGGGATAGGGATATATGCTTAGTGATGGGAATAAAGATATGATTTCAAAGACTTTTCAAAAAACCCGTCGGGTGCCACTAATGCCCGAGGGAGATGATGAGAAGATGGGTGACCACTTGCGAAAAAAGTGGTGTGCCGGGACAAGAGAGTGATGTGGTTTTCGAAAACGGATTAGTGTGAGTTGCGACTGTTACTCCAACCTTACATGCGCAACCACGATACCCCTTATCGGACGGGGATTTGTTGATTACCTTGGTGGGTACTGGCAAGGAGCCTGTATTACTAGTGGTGGGAGTGGCATGGTCACTCTCGATACGGGGTCGTACCGGTATGTACGATCATCCGCTTTCTTCACAGGCACCGGGAACACCGTTGGTCTCCTCATGGATGGTACGATTAGAGCGAGGCTCATGTGATGTACATCATGAGGGCTAGGTACCAATCTAGTGGGTTCATTGTTTAGTATCGCTAGGGGAAAGACATTGTTTGGGTGGTTACCTCAGGTATGTTATATACCGCGAGTCGTGGATGACATGGAAGTTCCTTGATTCTTGTGGGTAAAGTGTGCAAACCTCTGCAGAGTGTAAAACTATTCGAATAGTCGTGTCCACGTTCAAGGACAATTGGATGACCGATCTTGTGCTACGTCCAAGTGTTTTCACAAACTGATGTGTGTGGGTGTGTTGGAGACAAAGATGGTACTTGTGCTAAGTCCGATGACTAGCATGGAAAGTGATCTAGGTCCGATGACTTAGTATGATGAATGAACACGACGTGTTCAACCCCCAGCTAATGATGATATCGGTAATTTGTTCAAATGGAGACCTGCTAGTTGTTGATGCATGCTCACTAGTTAATTGACCATGTCATTGCATACAAAATTAGCTTTCCGCAAATTTACCTAGTTAGTGGTATATCATGCATCGCTGTTACCTTGTTCCACAACTTGGGTTGCTTGCGAGTACATTCAAAGTACTCATTGGCTTGCCAGTGGTTCTTTAATTGGCCAGGCATGGAAGAATAGGAGTTTGTTGAATAGTTCGTTGGTGACGAACATGCGAACTAGGACGCTTCCTAGTCAGAATGCCTGTAGGTTAAGGCAGATGGCATGGGTTCACGCTTTCGACCAAGATTTCCGCTGCTTGTTCTATTTTAAGTGTTTGGCCATGTGGCCCTACCTATGTAAGACTAAGACCTTCGTGGTCATTATTTGTGTAAGAAGTTAAGTGTGGATGTAAGACTCTTGTTATTCAGCTTCTGTATGTTCAGTGAGCATTGATTTCTGGGATCACTGTACACGTGCATTCGGTGATCACGACTTATGAGGCGGGGTCCCCACAAACTGGTAGTTCTCGAGTGGGGCGCACTGAGCGCACCCACTGGGTGTAGTCCCCGAGGCTGCCCTCGACTAAGGTAGTCGGCGATAGTCTCAAAATCTGAATGCACTTTATATTGAACACATAGTCCAAATGATGAGATACTTGTCGAAGAGGATGCGGTGATGGTCCATGGACGAGAGCCTCTCGACGTTAACCATCGGGGTGTAGAACCTGTAGTTCTCCAGTGGGAGCGCGCTAAGCACACCCACTGGGTGTAGTCCCAGAGGCTGCCGTCGACTGAAGCAGTCGGCGACAGTCTCAAAATCCAAATGAACTTGATGCTGAAGACATAATCCGAATGATGAGATAGTTCTCAAAGAGGATGCGGTGATGGTCCATGAACCAGAGCCTCTCGACGTTAACCGTCGAGGTTTAGAACATGTAGTTCTCTAGTGGGAGTGCGTTGAGCGCACCAACTGGGTGTAGTCCCCAAGGCTGCTGTCGACTGAAGCAGTCGGTGTTAGTATCAAAATCCGAATGCATTTTAACTTCAACTTTGCGTCTTATCATCATCCATGGTATTTCCTTGTTTTTTTGTCGAGCCTGTGTGAGCTCGGGTCTTGCTACAAAATCCTTGAGAAGCAGGTGCAGGACCTGCATCGTAGCCACAAAGTTGAGAAGACCAAGAGTGCCCGTCTGGAGCAAGAGAAACTGACACTCGGAGGTAACCAGATCTCGACCGACTACTTTGAGTTCAATCTTTTTTCCCTGTTCGACTGAAAGTACTTCGGTAGATGTACATAGGGAAAATCTTCAGCTTACTAAAATACTCCGGGCTTCCATTTCTAAAGAGACCATGAAGGAGGCCTTAGAGAAGAAAGACTGTGAACTGGCATCTGCCCAGAAGGAGGCCAGTCGGAAAATGAAAGAAGCTGAGGACAAACTGAAATCATTTGAGAAGTGGTAGGAGGAGAATAAAGCATTTGAGGATGTCACCAAGAGGAGAATTTAGGAGGCTATCGGGGCCGAGATGAAACTGAAGCAAATCACGTCCAAAAAGCTTGAGCCGGAGAAGCTTGTTGAGGACTACTATGGAGAAATGAATGAGACGCTCAAAGGTACGCACTCGGCCAGATCAAACTTCAAACCTTTCCAACTTAACTTTCCTCCTCCATTAATTCCTTTTTTCGAATCCTTGTCAGATCTATATTTGGACATAGAAGAAGATCGAGAAGGAGCTAGATCCGAGTGTCGTACTCCTCCGTGATAGTGCAACACTTGAGTTGCTTCGGCTTGATGACCGCATCATGGAGGTGGCTATCTTCCTCAATCACTTGCGTGAAGCAACCAAGGATATTGACAAAGAGACCGCCCCTGACGAAGAGCTCCTGAGTGATTTGAATGTCCTAGTTAACTATCTAAAGGATGTACCATGTTGAGTCCAGTCATGGAATAAATCCGTAGCTTGGGCCAGAGCAAACATTGATCTCTCCCTCATCTGCATGCATTGTAGGGGCATGGATGAGGAAAATTTGAGGTCGTTGAAGGTTTTCAACAAAAAGAATGCCAAGATCAACGACTTTAGCGAGACTTTCCTGTCGGCAGCCACTCCGAGTGCGGAAGTCATTGACTTGCACACCTTCATTGACGCAGCATCTCCGTCATCATCCGACCGATCCTTAGATAAAAACTTCAAGTGATATTTGCCTCGATATGCTGAGTGATTTGTGTATCGATACATTCGCCGTGACTTTGCGGCCAGGGCCATCTGCACTTTTGCTTTGAATTGCATAACATTCGAATGCCTTTATTTGAGCGTTCTGGATGTTTGTCTATATTGCCACCGAAGGCGGACGATGTCCCCATTCGGCATAATTTTATCTTAGGCGAAATCAGGTTCGCACCTAAGTCCCCGAGTGTGGATTATGTCCTCACTCAGACAAGTTTATAACTTAGGTGAAATCAGGTTCGCAGCTAAGTCCTCGAGTGTGGATTATGTCCTCACTCATAGAAGTTTATAACATAGGCGAAATCAGGTTCACAGCTAAGCCCCCAAGTGTGGATGATGTCCTCACTTGGAAAAGTTTATAACTTAGGCGAAATCAGGTTTGTAGCTAAGGCCCCGAGTATGGATTACGTCCTCACTTGGAGAATTTATAACTTAGGCGAAATCAGGTTCGCAGCTAAGCCCTCGAGTGTGGATGATGTCCTCACTCGGAGTAGTGTTATAACTTGGGCGAAATCAGGTTCGCAGCTAAGCCCCCGAGTGTAGATGATCTCCTCACTCAGAGTAGATTATAACTTAGGCGAAATCAGGTTCATAGCTAAGTCCTCGAGTCTGGAGGATGTCCTCACTTGGAGTAGTTTATAACTTAGGCGAAATCAGGTTCGCAACTAAATCCCCGAGTGTGGATGATGTCCTCGCTCGGAGAAGTTTATAACTTAGGCGATATGGGATCACAGCTAAGCCCCCCGAGTGTGGATGATTGCCTCACTCGGAGTAGTTTATAACGTAGGCGAAATCAGGTTCGCAGCTAAGCCCCCGAGTGTGGACGATGTCCTCACTCGGAGTAGTTTATAACTTAGGCGAAATCAGGTTCACATCTAAGCCTCGAGTGTGGATGATGTCCTCACTCGGAGTAGTTTAAACTTAGACGATACGGGGTGGTAGCTAAGCCCCCGAGTGATAGAGGCGAAGTTGTCCCTTTCTTTCGATGAGATGTGGCTATCTTTTTTGGTAGAGTCGACTTTGACGATCCGACTTTGAACATGTGAGGACGTCGCGCCTTAGAAATAGCTAAACCAACTCCGAGAGGTTATTGACCACACCGAAGCATGATCAACCTGACCACGAGGGTTTGTTTCCTGCATGCAAATGAATAACAAGCAAGAAACTAAGATTGCAATCTAGATATTGTGAATATAAGAGCAAAGCTTCATTGATGAAAGTGGGGTTCTGTGATGCCTTTGTCTAGTCGTGGAACACAATCAAAGAACGCAAAGTTGCAGCTATGGGGAACTTGTAGTCTAAACAAAAACCAAGTCTAAACGGCACCCTAAGGGCTATATATATGTGGGGAATAGAGTAGGAATTTCGTGACCCCTAGGAGGAGTCCGAAACCGACCCTAACTCTGTTTCCCCACACATACAGACTCTAAAAAACGCCTATAAAGTGGTATTTTGAAATTACATGGGCCTGGCCCAAAAATAAGGTGACGCTGCACCTATAATAGCCTATGAACAAAATTAATGAAGTGACATCCTGTATATTTCATCCAAGCCTTCAAGCTCTCCTTATGGTGGCTTCAAAGTGTGAAAATCACCATTGGAAGCTCCATTGTTCCTTCATGCGCACGCACCTTCTTCTCCATGCTTTTTCCCGCTCCAATGGCCATCCTTCTTGTCCATGCTAGGTCCTTCATTCATCAGTAAAACAAAAGTATCTAACTTAGGCAACATCATATGTTCATGAACATTAGAAGGATTTCCAAGAAATGAAAGTTCCTAGTAATTCAATTGGCATGTGCGAGCTCTAGTAAGTGGTGTAGTATGTATAGCACCAGGATCTGTGGGTGTAACAATGGTATTGATGTCCTCATCATCGTCCCGTTCTTTAATTGAAGTCGTCCTTGGAAGCTCATATTCCTCACTCATATAAGTCTTCAAATCTGCAATGTTAAAAGTGAGACTAACCCCAAACTCTATAGGCAGCTAAAGTTTATATGCATTACCATTTATTTTCTCTAACACCTTAAAAGGACCATAAGCATGTGGCATTAGCTTTCCGGAAATCTATCCTTACGCAAATATAACCAAACAAGATCTCCAGGTGCAAACAGAACATGTTTTCTACCCTTCTCTCCAGCAAGTTTGTATTTAGCATTTATACACTCAATGTTTTTCCTTAGTTACCTCATGCATTTTTAAGATCAATTCAGCATGTTGTTTAGCATCAAAATTAACCTTCTCCGAAGATCGAAGATGGAACAAATCAATAGGTGCACGAGGTATGAAACCATACACAATTTCAAAAGGGCACATCTTAGTAGTAGAACGCAATGAATGATTATAAGCAAATTCAATATGAGGCAAGCATTCTTCCACATTTTCAAGTTATTCTTCAAAACATCCCTAAGCCTAGTAGACAATGATCTATTGACTATTTCAGTTTGTCCACCAGTTTGGGGTGACATGTAGTACTAAAACGTAGTTTAGTCCCGAACTTAGCCCATAAACATCTCCAAAAGTTGGTAATAAATTTAGCATCGCGATCCAAAACAATTGTATTTGGCACACCACGCAAGCAAATAATTTCACAAAAGAAGAAATCAGCAACATTCACAGCATCATCAATTTTATGACATGGTATAAAGTGTGCCATTTTTTGAAAATATAACCACGACAAGAAATATTATATCCCTTCCCTTCTTTGTTCGAGGTAAACCTAAAACAAATTCCATAGATATATCCTCCCAAGGAACACTAGGTACAGGCAAAGGCATATGTAAACCATGACGATTGAGTCGTGACTTAGCTTTTTGACATGTAGTGCAGCGAGCAACAAAACGCTTAACATCTTGTCTCATCTTTGGCCAGAAGAAATGTGTAGCAAGTACGTCCTCTGTCTTCTTCATGCCAAAGTGTCCCATTAATCCTCCTCCATGCACTTCCTACAACAACAAAAGGCGAACGGAGCTATCTGGAATGCATAGCTTGTTAGCATGGAACACAAATCCATCATTAATGATGAACTTGTTCCATGTTCTCCTTTCTTTAAAATTATGTAACACATCTCTAAATTCAGCATCATGCACATATTGATCTTTGATGGTCTCCAAAACAAATATTTTAAAGTCAAGTTGTGAAAGCATAGTATAATGATGAGATAATGCATGAACAATAACATTTTCTTTACCCTTCTTGTGTTTCATGACATAACGGAAAGTCTCAACGAATTCAACCCATTTATCATGTCTACGGTTCATTTTTGCTTGACTTTTAATATGTTTCAAAGATGCATGATCAGAATATATAGCAAATTCTTTGGGACATAAATAATGTTGCCATGTTTCCAAAGTCCGAACAAGAGCATATATTTCCTTATCATAAGTAGAATAATTCAGACTAGGCCCACTCGATTTTTTTCAGAAAAGTACGCAACAGGTTTACCATCTTGTAATAACACACCTCCTAATCGAATTCCACTAGCATCAAATTCAGCTCGAAAGTCTTATTAAAATCAGGAAGTTGGGGTAGAGGAGCATGTGTTAACTTATCTTTCAATATGATGAAGGCTTCTTCCTATGTGGTACCCCCAGCAAAAGGCGCGTCCTTCTTTGTAATCTCATTGAGAGGTGTAGCAATGGTGCTGAAAACTCTCACAAAACGCCTATAGAAACCAGCAAGGGCAAGAAAACTCTTCACTTCTGTGACAGATTTGGGCTACAGCCAAGTCTCAACAGCGTCAATCTTGGCTTTATCAACTTCAATTCCGTGTGGAGTAACAACATAGACAAGAAAAGATACTCGGTCGGTGCAAAAGGTTCTCTTTCCAAGGTTACCAAACAAACATGCATCATGTAGAGCAATAAAAACAGCACGTAAATGTTCAAAGTGTTACTCCAAAGATCTACTATAAATTAGTATATCATCGAAATAGACTACCACAAATCATCCAATGAAAGCACCTAAAACCTCATTCATTAATTTCATGAAAGTACTAGGTGCATTAGTTAACCCAAAAGGCATGACTAACCACTCATATAAACCAAACTTACTTTTAAATGTTGTTTTCCATTCATCTCCCAATTTCATACGAATTTGGTGGTATCCACTATGCAAATCAACTATGGAGGAAAATTGTAGAGCGACTTAATTCATCAAGCATATCATCTAGCCTAGGAATAGGATGACGATATCGAATAGTAATATTATTAATTCCTCTACAATCCACACACACATATGCAATGTATCATCCTTTTTCGGCGCTAGAATAACAGGAACAACACAAGGACTAAGTGATTCGCGTATATAACCTTTTCCGAGCAGCTCCTATACTTGATGCATAATCTTCTTCGTCTCCTCTGGATTAGTACGGTATGGTGCATGGTTGGGTAGCGATGCACTGGGAATTAAATCAATCTGATGATCAATCCCTCGAATAGGTGGTAATCCCGGTGGCAGTTTTTGTGGAAAGACATCAACGAACTCCTGCAAAATGTTAGTGATAGGAGGAGATAAAGAGGGAGGCATGCCCTCAAATGAAAATAATACCTCTTTGCATACATAAGCATAGCAAACAGATGTAGTAACATCCAAATCCGTAATATCAGATTTAGTAGCAAGTAAATGTCCACTCTTCACTTTTATTTCAGAGGCAACACTAGATGATGGTTTTCTAGGCTTATAGTGTTGCTCAAATTCCTTTCCTTATGAACAAGAGTATACTAATTTGTCCTACCATGGTGTACAGAACTTTTATCAAATTTCCATGCTATACCAAGTAAAATGGAGCATGCTTGCGTGGGTACCACATCACAATCAACATAATTAGAATATGTAGCAATGCTAAAATGCACACGAACAATACGTGTTACCTAAACCTTGCCACTATAGTTGAACCATTGTATGTAATAGGGCTGAGGGTGTGGTCTGGTGGTTAGATATAACTTCTCCACCATCTCCATGCTAGTCAGGTTCTAGCAGCTCCGTCCATCGATGATGGTGCGAACAGAACACTCCTTAACAACTCCCTTTGTGTGGAACAAGTTGTGCCTCTGAGTTTTCTCAGCCTATGTAACCTGCACACTCAGGACACATTGAGCAACTAAACTTTCATACTTGTCCATGTAGTCAGCAGACATGTAGTGTGTCTCTTGTTCAGTATCCTCAACACCATGTTCTTCACTCACAATTAAAGCCAAAATCTCCTCATCATAATCACTACCAGAGGCATATCCACAATCCTCAGTAACAATCATCACACGCTTGGAAGGGCATTCTCTTGCATAGTGACCTCCACCCTTGCAATGATGACAAATAACCTCATGAGTTTTCCCTGTAGATGCTAGTGATGGAGAAGAGCTCTATGCAGGCCCCAAAGGTGTGCCCTTGCTGGCGGTTGGTCATGGTGCATGTTTTCTTGTATCTTTGTTGGAGTTGACGGCTGAAGGAAGTGGTGTTGTAGTAGGACGTGTGGAACTAGATGATGTACGTGGTGTCCATGATGAAGATCGTCCTGCAGTAAAAATAGTTCTCGCCATTGCCTATCGATCCTGCACTTCACGTTCAGCTTTGCAAGCAATATGGAATAAAGGAGTGATAGTATTATACTCATTATACTCAAGAATAGTCTAAATGTCTCTATATAATCCACCCATAAAACGTACAAGCATAGCTTCATTCTCCTCAACAATACCACATAAGATCATGCCAGTTTGTAATTCTTGATAATATTCTTCTACAGAATTTTTTCCTTGTCTTAAACGCTGCAAATTTTGAAGCAATTCACGTTGATAATACGGTGGAACGCAATGACTACGCATAATAGTTTTCAAAGCAGCCCAAGTAGTGGGGATATTATCATGATATATTGTACAATGTTCACACCACGAAACACAAGCAAAACTAGTGAATGTACAAACAGGAGCAGCAACATGTCTATCCTCAGGAAATTGTAGGCATGTAAAGCGTTGTTCTGTTTCTAACTCCCAAGTAAGATATATATCAGGAACATATCTACCCTCAAATGTTGGAATATTCACTTTAAGTTTAGGGAAATGGTCATGATCCCGTACCTGAGAGGGGGTACAACCCTACCATTGCGATTGTATCCATGTGGATGACCTGGTGCGTGCGGTGGTGGTTGCCCCTTGGATGATCTGCAGCAACCTATCCCTCGTCATCGTAATCACCCTCATAATCCTCATTCTGCTCAAGGACAGTAGTAGCAATAGCCAGAGAAGCCGCAGCGGTAGTAGGAGTATCTGCGGCACCAGAATTTCGGCATTGGTCAAGACGCACACGTCGCACACATCATTGGAGAGGGACAGCAGCTATAGCTGCTGGTGGTAGACGGGCAAGCACCTCATTGAACTTGGCGTCCATCTTGTTGTTGAATGTCTTCTCGAAATTATCTAGCTTCTCTGTGGCCTCTCCAAGGCTGGTCACGATGTCTTGTACCTTCTCAGCCATTATTTGCTAAAATTTATCATCGAGCTCCTTATTGGCCATAGTGTCCTAGTTAATCTCGTCGACTTGTGATCCTGTCATGGTTAGTAGCAATAGGAACACACAAGAATATGAACCTACAGACTACTAGGATGTGGTGGTGGTGGTGGTGTGTCACAAATCCGTCAAGCAAATCGAAACTTCTTACCAGTTCTTACACAACAGCAGGCGGTGATCGGCAACTGTTGTAGTCAAAACTCTCAAACCTTGGATAGAGCGATTGCCAGGTGACACCAAACACACGATGTAGATGTAGGTGGAGCTGGGAAGGCTTATAATATTGTAGCAAAAGGGGTCAGCAATAATGAGTTCAGATATGCAAAGTTGAAAAAAAGCTCAACGACGGTACCGTGCTGGTCCTAGGCTAGACCGTACTAGACACGTCAGCCACGAACACCATAAAAAGCATGACACTACACGTAATCAAGAGAAGAGCCACTCTAGAAAAAAAAATGGTCGGTTTTTTTGGCGCCTCTTTTTTGTGCTCTTTTTTTTAGAAAATCACTATAATTGCGAGTGTCTCAAAACTCTTCCAAAGGTCTAAAATCAGGATATGCACTACAACATTTTGACTAATTTTTTTGGAGCGATTCGGGGCTACGATGACCAAACATTGCGACAAAAATCACTATGATGGCAAGTGTCTTAAAACGCTTTGGAAAGGCTAACAATAGCATAGGGGAAAAATCACTCGGCGAAATTTTGGCCTAAAAACTACTCTAAAAACGTCCAGACTCTTTTTTCGAAACCTACTCAGGCAAGGAAACACGAAGCCGAAAAGAAGGGGATCTCCAAACTAAACCTAATATGTGATGAACTCGAATTAGTGGCGGATATGTGGTGGTATATATGGATATGTGGTGGTATATATTGATATATGTTGGTATATATGGATATGTGGTGGTGATATATGATGATGGGTATGGCAGTGGTGATGATGATGGGTATGATAGCAATGTTGATGATGGTAGGTATGGTAGTGGCGATGATGATGGTGGGTATGGCAGCGTGACAATTTTTGAACAGAACTCGAAACTCGAAAGGACTAGACACTAATACCAGCAACTTGACATGACGATGCAACCGCAAATTCAACAAAGCAAACACCAAAAAGAAAATTGCAAAGGCTCAGATTGGTTCAGAGATGACGATCTAACCCCAATTTTTTTGGCTTTTTCGTGGACTATAGGTATGAAGAACAGATGCGGTCTAAACTAGGAAAAACTAGTAAAATCTCTTTGAGCAATCTGGAAATCTAATACCACTAGATAGAGGCGAAGTTGTCAATGTCTTTCGATGAGATGTGGCTATAGTTTTTTGTAGAGTCGACTTTGACTATCCGACTATGAACATATGAGGACGTCGCGCCTTAGCAATCGCTAAACCAACTCCGAGAGGTTATTGACAATGTCGGAGCACGATAAACCTGACCACGAGGTTCTATTTCCTACACACAAACAAAGAGCATCTAAGAAAGTAAGATTGCAATCTGGATATCGCGAATATAAGAGGGAAGCTTTATTGATGAAAGTGGGGTTCTGTGACACCTTTGTCTGGTCGTGGAACACAAACGAAGAACGCGAAGTTGTAGCTATGGCAAACTTGTAATCTAAACAAAACCCAAGTCTGAACAGCCCCCTAAGGGTTGTACATGTGGGGGAATAGAGGGGGAAGTTTGTGACCCCTTGGAGGAGGGGTCCGAAATTGAACCTAACTCCGTTTCCCCACACATACAGACTCTAAAAATGGCATATAAAGTGGTATTTCAAAATTACATGGGAGGTGACCCAGCACCTATAATAGCCTATGGACGAAATTAATGAAGTGGCATCTTGTATATTTCGTCCAAGCCTTCAAGCTTGGAAAATCACCATTGGAAGCTCCAATGTTCTTTCCCGCGCGCGCACCTTCTTCTCCATGCTTGTTCCCGCTCTAATGGACTTCCTTCTTGTCCATGCTAGGTCCTTCATTCGTAAGTAAAACACAAGTATCTAACTTAGGCAGCATCATATGTTCATGAACATTAGAAGCATTTCCAATAAACAAAAGTGCATGGAAATTCAATTAGCATGAGTGAGCTCTAGCAACTGGTCTAGTATGTATAGCAGCGGGAGTTGTGGGTGTAACAATGGTATTGATGTCCTCATATGCGACTGTCGATTATGTCCTCACTCGGATTAGTTTTTAAATTAGGCGATATGGGGTTGCAGCTAAGCCCCCTAGTGTGGATGATGTCCTCACTCAGAGTAGTTTTTAACTGAGGCGACACGGATCCCAGCTAAGCCCCCGAGTGGGATGATGTCCTCACTCGGAGTAGTTTTATAACTTAGGCAAAATCAGGTTCGCAGCTAAGCCACTAAATGTGGATGATGTCCTCACTCGGAGTAGTTTATAACTTAGGCGAAATCAGGTTCGGAGCTAAGCCCCCGAGTGTGGATGATTTCCTCAATCTGAGTAGTTTATAACTTAGGCGAAATCAGGTTCACAGCTAAGCATATCCACACACACACTAGGGATGGGGAAACAAACGAAAAACAAAAATGTTGCGATAAAGGGTTGGAGAAGTAAAGACTTTTATTCATCGAATTCACTTGGAAGTGCATTACAAGGATGATAGAGTGTTTTAAAACTAAGTGTAGAACTTGCAGAGCAGACCCGCGTTCCACGCTTGGGGTTCTTCCGTATCATTGTCGAAGTTGTACAATTGATAATCTCTATTGTTCAGGACTTTGGAGATCGCGAAAGGCCGCTGCCACATGGGCGCTAGTTTGTGAGGCTTCCGCTGATCCAATTGGAGAACGAGGTCGCCTTCCTGAAAAGCATGCCTTGTGACTTGTCTGTCATAAAGGCACCTCAAGTCTTGTTGATAAAGCATCAACCTGACCAAGGCTAGATCTCTCTTTTCTTCCAAGAGGTCAAGGTTGTCTTGACATGCAACTTCAGCTTCGTCTTCATTGTAAAGCTCCACTCGGGGACCGTTGTGGCGAACATCACTCGACAGAACATCTTTGGATCCGCATACCATAAAGTCAGGGGTGTGCTTGGTGGAGCGGTTGGGGGTCGTCCGAATGCCCCATAGGATGGGAGGTAGTTCCTCAACCACACACCAACGATGATCTTTAGGTCTCTCATCAATTGGGGTTTGCTTGAATAATCATCCTGTTTGCATGCTCTTCTTGTCCGTTCGACTATGGGTGAGCTACGGAAGCATAATTGACCCGAGTGCCTTGATAGTAGCAAAACTCACGGAATTCATCCAAATCAAAGTTCCTCCTGTTATTTGTGATGATGTCATTTGGGATTCTGAATCTCAATATGATATGTCGAATGAAACTCACGGTGGTAGCTGCATCCAAGCTTATGATGGGCTTTCCTTCGACCCACTTAGTGAACTTATCCACTGCAACTAGCAGATGGGTAAACCCACTTGACCCGGTGCGTAGAGTACTGACCATGTCAAGACCCCAAATGGCAAACGGCCAGGTGAGCAGGATAGTCTTCACTGCAGATGTCGGTTTGTGTGTCTGGTTCTTGCAAAACTGACATCCAACACATAGATAAACCATATTGTTCGCAGCTGCGTTGTCTTGGGGCCAGTAAAAACCTACATGTAATGCCTTTGTGACTAACGTCCGAGAGGACGCATGATTGCCACAGGTTCCCGAATGAATCTCATGCAAGATTTGCAACCCTTCTTCTAGGGATATGCATTTCTAAGCTACGCCTATATTGCTTTTCTATATAGCTGACCTCCCTTTACTTCAAAGGATTTGGATCGTCGGACTATCCGTCGGGCTTCCTCTTCATCTTCAAGGAGCTCTTGCCAGAGCAAGTACGCTAAGTAGGGTTGGGTCCACTCGGGAGTGATCAAAAACATCTCTTGAACGAGATCAACTATTGCTGGAATGTCGACTTCAGCCGGATCTGAAAGTCTGAATGCCATAAACTAACTTCTGGTAATGTGGATACCTTTGCTTGGAGGGAGTCAAGACTTCCAAAATACAATACACAGGCCTTTGCACCATGAAAGATTTTACCGATTCCTCATGCTCCACACTGAGGACAGTGCTGACCACTTGGCTAGTAGCTGCAATGTACAAGAGCAAAGGCTCTCGGCTGCTCGGAGCAGCTAATACCGACTAGGTGGAAGGCAAAGCCCTGAGCTCATCAAACGTGGATTGTGCTTTAGAGGTCCATTCGAATGTGTCAGACTTCTTCATCGGTATGTAGAGAGGCAAGACCTTCTCACCGAGATGAGATATGATTCTACTCAGGGTTGCAAGGCATTTCGTGAGTTTCTGAACATCATGCAAGTGAATAGGTTTCTTCATTCAGATGATTGCTCCAATTTTATTAGGATTGGCACCAATCCCTCATTCGGGAACGAGGAAACCGAGTAACTTACCCAAGGGTACTCCAAATGTGCACTTTGTAGGGTTGAGTTTTATTTGGTAGCGATGGAGGTTTGCAAAGGTTTCGGCGAGGTCAGCTAGGAGGTCGGGACCTTTCCTACACTTTTCCACGATGTCATCCATGTAAGCTTCGACATTCCGACTAATTTGTTCATGTAAGCATTTCTGAATCATGCACATAAATTTTGCCCCAGCATTCTTGAGACCGAATGGCATAGTGATATAATAGAAACAGCCGAATGGGGTGATGAACGCTATTTTTTTCATCTGGTCCATACAATCGGATTTCATGGTACCCAGAGTGCGCATCTAAGAACGACAAGCATTCACATCCGATGGTGGAATCTATACCTGATCTATGCGGGGAAGGGGAAAGTGATCTTTTGGTTAGGGTCGATTGATGTGTTTGAAGTCGATGCACATCCAGATGGACTTGTCCTTCTTTGGCAACAACATTCAGTTGGCCAGCCACTCGGAATGGAAAACTTTGCGAACGAATTCAGCAGCTAGGAGCCGAGCAATCTCTTCACCAATCGCCTGGCACTTCTCGACGGAGGATCAATGCAAGTGCTCCTTGACTGGCTTGATTTTTGGATCTACTCGGAGTCGATGCTTAGCCAGTCCCCTGGGTACCCCCGGCATGTCAGACGGCTTCCATGCGAAGATATCCCAGTTCTCATGGATGAAGTAGATGAGCTCGGCTTCCTATTTGTCATCGAGTGACATAGAGATGCTGGTTGGAGTTGCACTCGGATCATTGGGGTGCATGTGAACCTGCTTGGTTTCGTCGGCCGACTAAAAGGCTAATTCTGTTGTCGGGCGCTTAGACTTGCGCAAGTCTGCAATGTCCACCGCTTTCTTGTATCCATCAAGTTCGACTGCGAGAACTTGTTTCTTGGCAATTTTGGGGCCCTGTTGGAGGCACTCCTTGGTGACTTCGATCATCGAGATCACAACATTCAGTCCTGGCATCTTAAGTTTAAGATAGACCTAGCATGGGCAGGCTATGAAACGTGTGTACGAGGGCCTACCCAAGATGGCATGATAGGGACTCTGAAAGTCCACCACTTCGAACGTCGGGCGTTCCTTTCGGAATTTTTTCTCTCCTCCGAACACAACATCCCGAGAAATTTGACCGAGTGACTCTGCCTTGTTCCCAGGAATGACTCCATGGAAATGCATGTTACTCTTACTCAGACGGGACATCGGAATGCCCATTGCACTGGGTGTATTCGTGTAGATTATATTGAGTCCACTATCACCATCCATCAAGAACTTGCGCAGTCGGACTCCATTAACACCCGGATCGACAACCAGCGCTTGCCTCCCGAGTGTGGCCATACGGGTCAAGCGATGAGACTAAGAAAATGTGGTATGAGTCTTCGTCCAGTTGAGGTACTTCATGGAAGTCGGAGCTAACATGTTCACCTCCTGATTGACGATTTTCAATCGGCTCTTGCTTTCAACATCCGCAAAGATCATGCTCAAGACTTTGTTGACTTGAGGGTATTCGGGATCACCCTCGCCTTCATCCTCCTCCTCCTTCTCTATGCAGGCTTCCTTACCAATCTCATGCTTGAGCATTTGGCACTCTCGAGTGATGTGCTTCGGGTAAATGATGTTGCCCTCTTCATCTTTCTTCGTGTGTACAACACAGGGCTGATCCATCACCATAGAATTATACTTAGTCTTCTTCTTGTTAGCCTAGTCCTTTTTCATATTTTTCTTTGACTTTGTCTTTCCCTGGCCAAGAATAACATCCACTTCTACCTTTCCCGGAGGATCGGCTTTCTGTTTCTGCTTTTTTTCTGCGTTCCCAGCCGAATGATGGGCGTTTCCAGATCGTCCCTTGCCACTTAGGAGGTGGTCCTCCTCTTTGATGTTGGCGTACTTGTTGGCAGTTTTCATGGCTCAACTGAGAGTCATATCTCACGATCAGCCAAACTTTAGGATGAGTTCCCTGTACCGAGTGCTAGAATTTAATGCATAGATGGCCTCATGCTCAACGACATTCTCAAACATGTTGTGCAGTGTGGTCCATCGCTGAATGTACTCCCGTAGAGTTTCATTTCTCCTCTGGACAAAATGCTGAAACTCTATCGTTCCACCTGGGCGCTTGTGTGTGCCCTCAAATGTATTGATGAACACTTGTGCAAGGTCCTCCCAACAATAGATGGTTCTAGAAGGCAACTAGTTCAACTAGGCTCAGGCGGATCCCTCCAACATAAGAGGGAGATGCTTCATTGCCACAAAGTCATCACCACCCTCGATTAGAACTGCCACTCAGTAATCCTCGAGCCACGTTTCCGGATTGTACTTGTCGTTAAACTATCTGATCTCGGTCGCCAACCGGTAGTTGGGAGGTATCTCAGCTTCTTGGGTGTGTCTGCAGAAGCACTCGAGACCTGACGTCCCCCAACCACTCACTCGGCCCCTGATCACTCGGTTCCTGCCCACCATCATCTATGTGATGGTAGAACTGGCATTGAGTAGCCGAGGCCACCGGCCAGCTTCCTCATAACCTCTAGGGCAATAAGGAGTCCAATTGCAATCTTCTCCGTAGTGGCGGACATAATCAAAGGGTCGCTTGCCATATGAACCTCCTCTCAAGAGACGAGTCTGACTGACGTCGCGTTCGTCGTGCCAACATCCTCCGTATGGGCCTCTCGGAGGAGGAGGAGAATGTTCGCGCTTCCCGTATGCATGCGGACTATGAGCAGACTAAACTGTGTCTGCTCGTGCGGATCTGCTATGTATTCACAGAGACGACAATGAAAACTTCTGAATTCTTCTTCAACGCAGTCTTCAGCAGAGCTTGGATCTGCCGAATGCCTTCCTCGGCTATCGACCCAGACGGCTGAATAGATTCAGTGATCCGAGTGGCCACGGCTAGGTTCTCTATTGGCGTGCGCATCACCGGGACCTTAGGCAGTCAACTGTTTTGGAACAGCGAATGCCTCAGGTTACTAGAACTTAGTTTGTCCCGCGACGCGCGCTCATCGAGCGACTACTAGAGCCGCTTGAGCTGCTCACGCTCAGCTAGAGTGGCCAGGCGCGTCGCTTCCAGGGGTATCTCTTTTGGAGTCATCCCCGTGATCGGAGTGAGAACGACTTCATCATTCCTCCTCCTTCTTTCATCTCGCTGCTCCCAAGTGAGGGGTCAGGGAACGTATCCGCTGGTGTCGCCACAATGGTGATCACCATCATGACCAACGGACGAGTGGCGAGCCATGGTATGATCGACCCATCGCTGCAACCGAGAGCATTTGAAACGCTTGCGACAGGCCTCCAGAGAGGGAGACAAACAGGGAGCCATAAGGCTCCGACAGCTATCAAAGAAGCACACCATGTACCGTTGTGCTAAAGTGGGTCGCTCCCCGTGTGGGGAACGAATCGGGGTCCAGCGATGCCTCGTGCAACCACTCTGAACCGTCGGCGACGATACGAAGGGTGCCGAGGAGGATTTCACCGCCGAGTGGCAACATGATGATTAAAAAGGTTAGAATCCCACTTACACCGGAATTCACTAGACCCTACGCCCCATGGTGAGCGCCAATTGTCGTGGGAGTAATGATGACAGTAGTACGGGGGGTACGAATTAGTAGGGGGAAGCCTAGCTATGGAGTAAGTTTCACACTCGGAATTTACGAGTTCAGACCCCACTCGGAAGTCATAAAACTCCTACGTCTCGAGCCCATGGGCTAAGTTTTTGCTTGATGTAGGTATCTGATTGCAAGGAGTTTGTAACCCTCGCTCTGGTGTGGCTTATATAGAGTGCGCCACCACCGATCGAGCACCATCACTTGGGCCATTAATGTTAGTAACTGCAGGAGTTACTCGAAAATGCTAAGCTAACAACAGGCATTACAGGTAACGTAGTCTTTACAGTACTTAAGGCATATTAGGTCTGTCAAACGTCGTAGCTCCCATGGCGCTCCTACTTCCTCATGTCCAAGTACTAGGGAGGCGTCGAGTGGTTGATGACGTCCGAGTGACTTCCAATGATCCGAGTGCATCTTGTACATTCGTCCGAGTGTCAAGGTAAGCCAGAAACTTCCATGAACTTGTAGGATCCCAAGTGTGTCCTAGATTATAGGTCCATGACCCTACCTAGGGTAGGTGACCTCGTCATGTGGTAAAGATGAAAACCAAGATTTAGTTTTGTATCTTACTGAAAAAATAAATAATATTAATTTCATAACATCACTATCCAGGTCATCTTTCTTTTGCATATCACATAATTGAACAAAGGTATTAAGATGAGTACGGGATCCTCATTAGGACTTCCCAAAAATTGTTCTTTCATCACAAGATTCAGCAATGCAGCATTAATATCATAAAACTCTGCACTAGTGGCGGGTTGATACATCCATTTTGCATCGTGTTTTACTACTGTTATTTATAATGTTTTTATGCATAATAATGCTTTGGGGTGTAATACTAATGCCTTTTCTCTCACAATTTGCCAGGTTTACATCGAGAGAGAGAATGCCAGCAACTGGAATTCAGCACCCCGAGAAAGCACGCGGAGATACATATTCTGCACAAGTCCAATGAAGCGGAAAATTTAAGGAGAATTTTTATGCAATAAATAAGAATTAATGGAGCTGAGAACTATCGAAGGGGGGCCACCAAGTGGCAACCCTCCACCAGGGCATGCCTGCCCCCTAACTGTGCCCTGGTGGAGGGTAGGCACCCAGGCCCACATCTGAAGCCCATCTTCGGGTATCCAATCCTAAAAAACTTAAAAAAATTAGAGGAGGACTTTCAGGACGAAGCACCTCCGCCTCGAGGCGGAACTTGGGTAAAGCACTTTTACCCTCCGGTGGTGCAATTCCGCCAGGGGAACTTCCCTTCCAGAGGGGGGAAATCGAAGCCATCGTCATCACCAACAACCCTCTCATCTTGGGGAGGCCATTCTTCATCAACATCTTTAATAACACCATCTCCTCTGAAACCCTACTTCATCTCTTGTGTTCAATCTTTGTACTGGAACCTCAGATTGGTACCTGTGGGTGACTAGTACTGTTGATTACCTTGTGTAGTTGATGACTATATGGTTTATTAGGTGGAAGATTATATGTTTAGATCCATTATACTATTCAATACACCTCTGATCTTGAGCATGCATATTATTTTTGAGTAGTTACCTTTGTTCTTGAGGTCACGGGAGAAGTCACGTTGCAAGTAATCATGTGAATTTGATATGTGTTCGATATTTTGATGATATGTATGTTGTGATTCCCTTAGTGATGTCATGTGAACGTCAACTACATGACACTTCACTATCCTTTGGCCTAAGGGAATGCATTGTGGAAGTTATTAGATGATGGGTTGCTAGAGTGACAGAAGCTTAAACCCTGGTTTATGCGCTACTTCGTAAGGGGCTGATTTGGGTCCATATGTTTAATGCTATGGTTAGACTTTGTCTTAATACTTTTCTAGTAGTTGCAGATGCTTGCAAGGGGGTTAATAATAAGTAGGATGTTAGTTCAAGTAAGAACAACACCTTAGCACCGGTCCACCCACATATCAAATTATCAAAGTAGCGAACACGAATCAAACCAACATGATGAAAGTGACTAGGTCCCGTGTACCCTCAAGAACACTTTGCTCATCGTAAGACATACTTTTGGCATGTCCTTTGCCACAAAAGGATTGAGCTACCTTGCTGCACCTTACCAATTGTTACCATTACTTGCTCGTTACAAATCACCTTGCTATCAAAACACTTGCTACTTGCAATTTCAATGCTTGCATAAATTACCTTGCTGAAAACCACTTATCATATCCTTCTGCTCCTCGTTGGGTTCGACACTCTTCTTATCGAAAGGACTACGATTGATCCCTTATAATTGTGAGTTATCACAGGTGGTATAGGAGTACTAATAAAATCATTTTTATTAGTATTTGAGAAGACACACAACTTAGTAGTATCTTGAGACATGGTGACCGAGCAAGCAAAGTAACAAGCAGAACAAGTAAACTAGCAAGTATAACAAGCAAAGAAGTAAACTAGTGACTAGCAAAGATAAATATTTTTGATTTTTGATTTTTTTGAAGCAAGCAAAATATAACAGAAAATAAAAAGTATAACAAGTTAATGATAATTTGTGTGAATTTACTTGATTGTAGGTTGGTGATACTCTCCGGCAATGGCGCCGGAAATCCTTCCTGATACATGTGATCCACGTTGGGTGTTATGTGAAGAGGAACGGGTGATGCAGCACAATATAGGTAAGTATTTACCTGAGTAGAGAACCAAGGTTTATTGAACCAATAGGAATAACAACCAACCCCTACTTTCAGCGACTGCACACAAAGAAGCCAACACTTGCACCCAACGCGGGCAAGAGGGTTGTCAATCCCCTTGGACTCGTTATTTGCAATCTTATAAGTAGTGTGGTTGGTAGTAGATAGCTGTAAATTGAAAAATAAATATAAAATAAATAAATGACATCATGGTATTGAAGCTTTTATAAACTTATAAGTGAATAGACCCGAGGGGCATAATTTTCCCTAGTGGCATCTCTCATGAAAATAAGCATACGGTGGGTAAACAAATTACTGTTGTGGGTAGAAAAGTGCATAGTTATGCAATATTTATTCATGGAAAACATCATGTGTATATAGGCATCACGTCCATAAGCAAATGGGATGACTCCTGTCTGCACCTATTACTATTACTCCACCCATCAACCACTATCCAGCATGCATCTAGAGTATTATGTAAAATAGAGTATTGGTTGGAGAACAATGACACGATGTACACAAAGAGAACCCAATCAATATGAATTAACCCCATTTTTTATCCTTAGTGTAAACAATACAGAGACGTATCTTGTCCCCTTCTGTCACTAGGATATAGTAACCCGTCAAATTGAACCCACTAGAACGCACCCTCTCACCGAAGAAAGATCGATCTACTTGGCCAAACCAAATCAATATATCGGAGATATTTACGAAGCTATAATGATCATGCAAATGATAATCATAACGGATTTCAAAGAGGACTCAAATATTTATTATGAATAATCTTAACATAGACCCACAATTCATGGGATCCCAACAAACGCACCGCACAAAAGAATTTCATCAGATAGATCAAAGCAAAGATGTGATGATCATTGTATTGTCAAGAGAGAGATATGTCCATCTAGGTACTAACTACGGACCTATAGGTCTATGGGGAACTACTCACACATCACCATGGGATAAACAAGGTTGATGTAGAGGCCCTTCATGGTCGATCCCCCCTCCGGTAGGGCACTGGTATAGGGTTCCAGATGGTCCCATGGCAGAATAGAGACTTGGGGCAGCGCAAAAAGTGTTTTGAAAGTCTCTCGAGGGGTTTTAGATTTTAGATAATTTATAGAGCGAAAAGGGGCACAGGGCGACGCCCGAGGGCGGCACGACCCAACAGAGCATGACCCACCCCCAGGGCACGCCATGTTGTGTAGCGACTCCCTCATGGATCCCCCGGGCTCCTGCCAAAGCTTCCTGGTCTTCTTTTAGTCCAAAAAAATCATATTAAATTTTCCAGGCAATTGGACTTCGTTTGGTACTGTATACCAGAAAACCCAAAAACATGTAGAAAACAGCAACCGGCACTCGGCACTGGTGTCGTTATCAAAACCGGTAGATCTCGGGTAGGGGGTCCCGAGCTGTTGACCTTGGATCGATGGGTAACAGAGCACGAAGGAAACGATGTTTACCCAGGTTCGCGCCCTCGTGAGGGGGTAAAACCCTACGTCCTGCTTGATTATATTGATGTGGATGTGAATTACAAAGTTGATCTACCTCGATATCGTATGAGCTAAAACCCTAGGTGAGTCGACCTGCCCTCTACAAATGGAACCCTCTGGTTTACATAGACACACCAAGGGTACCTAGGGTTACACATAACCAACCTCCAACTTGGGGTAGATACACAGATCCCATCTTCAAGACTTGGAGGCCACACCAATCTCTGGAGCTTTCCTTCCGAAAGATGGGGCCGCCTCATAGTTTGTCCCTCCACAGAGCGGCCCAACAAGTCGGCCCTTGGGGGATGAGCCAATGGCCCGAGGACCCCTTAGTCCTAGACTTCCTCAGTAGCCCTTGAACTAGCCTCCAACGCCGAGGTATGTAGTCTTCGGCATTTTCACGTACCCAAGGTATTCGGCTTGCGAGGTGAGTTCCCTTTATGTTCGGCTGGTTCCAAGTTGGTACTTGACGACGCCGTGTCTCCAAAACACACATTGTTTAACCCCGAAGGCCAAACGCCTGAGTGTGAACAGTAACTATATCTAACAACCTTTCTGACAAAAGGCCACAAAAACCAGTTATAAAAAGTCGATTCGTGGTTCGAGGCCGCCTTTCTATCAGCACGCCTTATCAATGTGAAGATCGTGCCCCATATTTAATGGGATACGAATGATGATCTGGGTAATCCCACGCGCGTATAACAACATGATCATTTCGGGAAGTGCCAAAGCCTATGACAGTAAAGGGGTCCCTCGGTATTACGGCCTCTCATAAAAAGGAGAAAAACACCAAGGCCTTCATACACATCCCAGATTCGATTATTTCTCCCGTCCAAGCCTCGAGTGACCAGATCCATTTCTCCTTCCTCCCTTTCCAAGCCGCCCTCACCGAGCTCATCGATGGATGGATCGGGTTCACAAGCCAAGTGGGAGGCCTCCTAGGTCACCAACGACGACATTCAGGAGCTGAAGCTCGTCGGATACCTCTCGCCCGACATCGCGCACCGCCCTCTAGAAGAAGTCCAAGTGGTGCCCACTTCGAGATCGGGCGAGAGGGTGGTATTCATCCCCCATTTCCTTCGGGGATTGGGCTTCCTACTCCACCCCTTTGTTAGGTTTTTAATGTTATTTTATGGGTTAGATTTCCATGATCTTCCCTCGAACTCTTTTATGCATATCTTGGCGTTCATCACTGTCTATGAGGCCTTTTGCGGGTCTAGCCACACTTCGGCCTATGGCTCAAGATCTTCAATGTGAAGCCGAAGATGGTTAGCAGCCAACACACCAACTCTGGAGGGGCTGTGATCAGCAAACTTCCGCAGGTCGAGTGGCCGGACGACACCTTCATCGACACCGTCAAGGTCTGGCAGAAGGAGTGGTTCTATATCCCTGAGCGACGAGACATAGATTGGTTGGCGTTGATCGAGTTCAAATACGGATCCCCCGCGAGGTTAACCTCGTGGGTCAAGAAATGCCTCGACTAGGGATCACCCGCAGAGGTGAAGGCACTGCAGAAGCACATCACGTAAATGGTGGAGGCAAAAATCGAGCTGACTAATGTGGTCCAAGTCATGCTCCGTGGCCGCCTCTTGCCATGCCAGCGCCGAGACACTCCGATGTGTTCCTACAAGCTCGGTGACCCTGCCACCGTGCACAGGTTCTATCACACAAGTCAAGAGAAGTTCTGGAAAGTGTTGTTGAAGCCCCAAAAGGAATGGTCGGGTGAAGAAGAAGACATCATCCTAGACGCCGATACCCCGCCTTTGTAGGTATGACAAGGTTCTTATTTTATTCCAAGCTTTAGTCTTTAGCAAGGATTTAATCCTCTTCCCCATTATGTTTACAGGGCTGGATGGACAAGGCCGTGAGGATTAACGGTTTAGCCCCCCCTACCTGAGGACCCTAGGTCGCCCTAGCTGACAGAGATGATGGCAGTGGCGCCGTATGCGGCGTTGGAGAAGAATGGGGCCCGTGACGGCCTCCGCTCAAGGGGTCCTCTGGATACTAAGTCCGTAGAGACCAAAGCCTCTTCCGCCCATGAGGAAGAGCATGCAGAGGATGGGGGGAGATCGACTCCCACAAACAAGAAAGAGGGTCGCGCCGGAGGACGTTGAGGAGGATCTGGCTCCTTTCGCCCCAAAAAGGCCCTGCAGGGCCAAGGTGATCCTGCCGGACGACAGCTCGGATTCCTATGAGGATTTTGGGGCTTTTGAAAGGGTTCCCTGAAGGAACCCTAGGGTCAAGCCCCCGTCTCAAAAGTACTGAATTCGAATGTCATCTAGTATATTTATATGGATTTTTTGTTACTAACCAGACGAGTGCCCTCCGTACTGCAACTTGACCCGAGATCTCCTGACCGAACATGTCTCAAAGGGGGATTCTCCGCTCGCCGTGCTAGCAAAGAGAGGGACAACATCCCACACCACACCCTCTGTGTCTACTAACGAGGCCGCGAATGTGTTATCCCATCAGACCCCTCCTGGGCCGTACACTGGGGGCGAGGCGGTTATGGCTGAGGTGCATACCTCGGCCACCGAAGACCAAGAGGTCCTGGTCGAGGGTCATGCCTCGGTAGTCGAAGCCTAGGAGGTCGAACCCCTCATGGCAAGCAAAGAGGGGGTGTGTGATTCGTCCAAGCTCCCTCCACAGTCGACTTTGGAGACCTCATTGCCTCTAACGGCATCAACTTTGCCTCCCCAAGGAGGGGGAGAGGAGGTTCCACCATCGGGGCAGCCCATGAAAGAGCGGACCGCGACCGGGTGGCCGACAATGATGTAGGAGGCATTGTATAACTCCTCCATCGCCAAAGATCACCACACCCTTATGGGTGCGCTTTTAAAAGGCATTCAGTCCGTTGACAATGGACTGAAGGAAGCCTTCAGTGGTCTGCTGGCGGGCTCCAAGGTAAGTCGTGCAATATTATTTTTGCAAGAACCACGGTTATGCATTCCTTATAGGTATAGTAGCCCCCGAGCCACGGGTGAATTTGTAAAACTTGCCTGTGGGTGAAAGAACCTAGAAACACGAGTAAATGCAAGGGCAGTTTGTGGCCCTAAACTATCACAGTTATAGGCGATTGTTTTAGCAAAGAGTTCAGAACCAAATAGCTTAGATGTTTGCTTATATATAAGTTGTTTTATAGGCCTCGTCCTCAGCTGGGGCCTCCAACGCCTTGAACCGGCCAAGCTGAACCGGAAGCTCAAGAGCTCCGATGAAGAGCTTGATCGTCTGAACAAACGATTTGACGAGATGCAAGGTAGGTTTGAACCGTACTTGCAAAGTTTATTGTTTTACTCATTAGTAGGGGTTTTCTGTCTTTGGTTCCTGAGTTTGCTTCCATTTATACCCACAGCCATAAATGCAAAGGTTGAAAACCTCAAGGCTGAGCTAAAGAAGGCCAAGCAGGAGGTTGCCGATCAAAAGGTGGTGGCCGATCGGGCAGCCGCCGAGTTAAGCTCATTAAAGGTTGAGAGCAGCAAGCACGAGGCTCGAGTGGCCGAGGTGGAGCAGGATCTCCAAGATGCGAGCACTAAGTGTGAGGCCCTGGAGCAAAAGGCCAAGGACCATGAGACCAAGCTATCAATAATATCCTCCAAGCTCAAATCGGAGCGCGTCGAAAGGCGGTTCTTAAAGGAAGAACTTCGCCAAGTCAGGTTGATCGCAGATGGTAAGCCATACTTACTGCAATGTGCCTTTGGTAGAAACAGGTTCACCTTTCTTCCACAACTATGGTGTTCCCCAAGCGCCTTTACGGACATCCCTAGGAGTGCAGCGAACGTGTCAAAGCACTTTACGACCCGAGATGGGGATGTTAAGCAGAGGCTTTTCTGGGCGCAATTTCAAACCCCCGAGCCTCGTCCCCTTCTCAACTATCAGATGAAGCACCTGATGGAGCTGCACAGGATGGCGGAGCCGTCCTTGAAGGACCTCTACATCCGGATATGGCCTATAGAGCCAATGCTGAGCAGCTCTTTTGGCTTGCTGTAGAAGCTTTCCGACACCGCGCCCTAGATTGAAGTCCTGAAGCGCTCGGTGTGCATGGAGGGATCTCGGATGGCGTTTGCAAGGACCATGATGCATTCGCCAAAGGTGAAGCCGATCAAGATGGCCATTGCGCCCTGCCTCCTGGGAACGAACATAGGCACCCGAGCTTTACTTGTGTGATGCGTTAGCGGGTGCTCAGTCGACGGAGACCCAATGCCCCAAGGATGTAATATATGGGTGAGGGCATTATCATGTGCCCTTATGTCACATCCCTAGTTAGCATTGCTCTGGTTAGCATGTGGTGTGCATCATGTTTTGATTTTGCATCTATATGAAATGGGGATCAACAGAAACCCTAAACAGCTCACCTGAATCAACCAATTTAAATGTTGTGAAAAATCAACAAATCCAAAATGCCCATAAAATATGCCCCCCATGTTTGATAAACATTGACATCAATATATTAGGGGACATTTTAATTTTTAGAACTTATATGCCATTTTAAAATAAATAATAAAGCTTCTAAAATGCCAAATAAAGCATTATAAATATTTTAGTCATTCAAAAATATTAAAACTTTTTGTGGAGGTTCGAAATATTCAAACTAAGCTTGCAAAATATTTCAATATAATTTGAAAAAAGTTTTGAGGCCTAACAAAAATAAAACAAATGCCAAAAAATAAAAAGCAAACAAAAATGGAAAAAAAAGAAAGAGGGAGCTGACCTGAGGCCAGCTCGAGGCCTGCCCATCTGGCCCAAGGAGGTCTTCGTCCTCCTGGCGGCCAGAAGGCCTGGCGTGTGGCTGCCGCGCGAGCCCGGCCGTGCCACCACGCCGACAGTTGCCTGCCTGCCTCCCCCTCGACAGCGCGACGGGGATAAGCTCATAGAGTCGTCCCCATCGCTCTCTCCCCCCTCGCATTCACCCGCTCCTCTCCCTCTCTCCCCCTCTGTCGCCATGGCCGCCGAAGCTCCACCACCGTAGCGCCGTCGTCCTAGCCGCTCCCCCTCGCTCCCAAGCCTTCCAATCACTCCGCCTCGACGCCCTCTTCCTCCTAGTCGAGCCACGCATCGCCGAGAGCCCTTCATCACCGCATTGCCGTCGTCTTCAACCTCCGACCGCCGGCAAAGGATCGAAGCTCGCCGCCGCTCCAGGCCTTCCCCGAGCCTGCTGTCGACGCTTCTACAACCTCCGTGACCCCTTGGTCCCATTCCCCCACTCCTCTCCGTCGCTAGCGCGCTCTAGGATCATTTTTGCCTCGGGCCCGAGAGCTCCTCGCCGCCGGCAAGGGCATTGTCGTCGCTGCGGTGGCCCAAGCTCGCACCTGAGCATGTAGGCGTCCTCAGAAGGGCCCCAGGGAGCCTTAGGAGCCAATAGCTGGCCTGCTCGAGCTCCGGCCCGACGAGCCCGTGCTCGCCCGAGCTCCGTCAGCCGCCGCGCTCAACGCCGGCGTCGACTCCGGCCATCCCAACCCCTGGGGTGTGTCGGGTTCGACGCGTGCAAGCACGTAGGTCCGTCCGGTGCCCTCCGCCATCCATTTCGTTGCCGAAGGAGGGTTTCCGACCCCCTCCGCCGTCCCTGACATCGCCGACGGCCCAACGCCAGCGATTCAACCCATTTGACCACGGGGTTGACCCCCCGGGTCAACTTGCAAGTGGGCCCAGCCTTGTCAGTTTTAAATTAGTTAAGAAAATTATTTAATTAATTAATTAATTAACATAAACACCCATTGACGGGTGGGCTCATCCTAAATAATCACTAATTAAGAATTAAATAAACCTAATTAGGGTCTGGGTCACTGACCAATGGACCCCACTGGTTAGGTTTGACCTGTCAATGGGATGTTGATCTGGTGACATCATGCTGATGCATTAAAGGAATTTCTAATTTAGTCTAATTCAAGAAAATACTTAAAACTTATAAAAATCATACAAATTAATCTGTAACTCAGATTGAAATAATTTATGTATGAAATTTATCAGAAAAATCCAATGAATCCAATGGTGTTGTTATAATGCATGTTAGAGCAACCTATGTAGATGAACATTGACATTTAGCAATAGGTTAATATTTAGAATTTCAAATGAAGAATGATTTTGAACCTATATTCAAATCCACTCCATCTAACTTGATTAATAGTTGCATTAGCTCATCCATTCTTGTTGCCATGTCATGATCATGCATCATATTGATGCACTTGCCGTGTTTTGATCGTTACCTATCTGCATTGTGGTAGGCCCTGCTTCCGAGGATACCCCCGAGTATTCCAACAAAGGAGCGTACCTTCCCGCTTCCAACAAGGCAAGCAACTCCATTGATCATTCTGATATCATCCCATTCTCTCACTCTTGCGCTTGTTTATTGCATTAGGACAAATGTTCAATTGTCTGTCATATGCGATAGTTGAACCCATTCCTCTGCATGACCTATCATTGTCACATTAAATAGCTAAACCTTGCAACCTAGCATACCTGGTAGATGCTTGAGCCAAGATGTGCTTTACCTACTTTGCTTGCTATGCTTGCTATGCTTGCTATTCTTAGAGTTGTGTCAGGTTTGATTCATCTAGGTGATGAACTGGAGTGAAACAGTATTGCTCTGATGTGATGAGCTAAATGATGAACCCAATTTGGTAAAGGTAACGATGAGAGGCTATGTAGGAGTACATAGCGGGTTGTCTCATTGGAACCGTTCTTAGGAACTGAGTTCCATGTTTGAGATCCAAGACTAGTTACTACAACACATTGGGATACTTAATTGACCCTCTCGACTTATCAACCGCCTAGTCCTTGGTCCAGGTATTGCAAGTAGTTTCTGGTGTTCATAGTAATGGTGGAGGCCGTGCATAGCGTTAACCCTAGGGGTGGGTTATGACGTGGTAGGCAGTGGTACGGTGTACCAAGGGTCACCCGAATGGTGAGCATAGGAACCCTGTGCACATTGTTTGGGGCCGTAGCGGAAACTTCGGTCGGACTTTTGTGTGGGTTTAGTCTCAAATAGGAGAAAGCCTAGACTAGAGGTCATGTGTGATGGACGATCGTGGCAGAATCCCTCATTGGGCTTCCGCTTGAAAGTTGTGGAGGTGCATGGTTTTATGAGCACACAGCGATAAGTGGCGAGAGCGTGTGTGAAGGAGTACACCCCTGCAGGGTATGAATCTATTCGAATAGTCGCGTCCTTGGATATGGACTACTTGGAGAACTTATGTTGTTCATAGATAACTTGATGGATACTCATAAAAATATCAAGACAAGTGTGAGTACCATGGATGGCACTCTCATAGATGACGGAACTGAATCCATGGTAGTGTATTGATGTGGTGTTAGTGGACTCATGCGCGATATCTAAAACTTGAACAAATAATTAATATGTGTAGTATAGGTTAGCCAAGAGTCAAAGCTGGCATTGCTGCATAAACTCCACCACTCCCCTTGTTGATACATGAGCATGAATAGACTAGGCCTGTTTAAAGACTTGCTGAGTACGTTTGTACTCATGTTTGCTTAATAAATATTGCAGATGAGACTGAGGACCCATCAGGTGGGTTCTACTTAGATGTCGATGATGCCGAATAGCTAGTGTCCAAGCTACGACCTTATGCCCTGTGGCGGGCTATAGATAGTCAGGCCATGTGCCTTTTTACCCTTTCATCTGTTTATACCCACACGGCTTTATACTTCCGCTTGGTTTGTATGAACTTAATTGTATGACTTGAGTGTCGGGTCATGTGATCCCTATCTGTAAGAACATATTATGCAAGGCTCATCTGACCGTCTTAAATAAAAGTTGTGTTGTTGTATGGTTATGTTGTGATGCCATAGTTGTATTTATGCATACTGGGAATGTCGTGCGTACGTGTGACGTGCAATAGTATCTAATGGATCCGACACCTAGTCATGTGCCTTTAGTAGTACTCTTTACGGGGAACCGCCTCCTTGTGCTTCCACCGAGCCTTTGTAGCTTGCTACTGCTCCGGACACATTGATTGACCAGCATGTATCCTTCTTTGCTGTTGTGTCTATCCCTTCGAGGAAATGTCTCGCTTTGTAATGGAGTCCCTGTAGCCTCCTACGGCTCGTCTACGTGTAGTGATGACATTTATGTCCCATGACGTAATGGAGTCCTTGTAGCTTGCTATGACTCGTCTACACACGCTTCAGGCCGACACCTGCATTGTTGGGTTACGTATGCATGTTCCCATACGGATGTGCCACTTGGGTTCTATGACTAGTCATGTCGGCCAGGGTTCTCTATCATTTGAATGCTAGCGACATATTCACATACGTAGCCAAAAGACGCAAACGGTCCCGACTAAGGTAAGGCTGCAGCCATGGAGTTTACCATGCGTGAGGCCGCAAAGTGATTTGATGTGTTAAAGGCTGGATTCCTATGACTTAGGATCGGGGTCCCAACAGCGTTGGTATCAGAGCCTGACTGACTGTAGGACTACCAAGCCAAACCGATCGAAGTTGAGTATAGAAACACTATAGAAATGTAAGGGAATTGATTGTGGAAGGGAACATAAGTCTCTTTTTACTCCTCTTCCCGAGTCATTCTATTCTGAGTCACCCTCCTCTTCTCTACAGGGTTAAGTGCTAGGCTTCTCATCTATTTCTTAGGATGACGAGTACTAACCATGGACTAGTAGCTAGCTTGTTCGTAAGTGAACTCCGGTACTCAAGTATTGTTTGGTGTGACAATCAGTTGGATTAGAAACTTGAGTCTAGAAAGCTGAGTGGTTATGCTATCCAATCTTTTGTAGCTGCCTCAAAAATCTTTTTGAGCAATTACAGTCGTTATGCTGCACAATTTCTGCTAGGATCTCTAATGTCTTTGCATCATTCTCTGTTTCAGATGCCCCCTCGTCCTTCTCGTCAGGTGGTCCGTCTGACTAGGTGCATTGATGTACCGGGTCATATGGCCATGTTGGTTAGAGTTATGATGGAGACTGTTTATCGTTGGTACCCAGAGTATACAGTGGAGGAGCAGTATCGAGACTTCAACCAGGGCCAGTACATGTGTACTGTTAGGATATATCCATCATGTCCTGGAGCTACAGAGCCGCTCCGTTGGATCTATGGGTTAGTTGTCACCATAGACATGGCAGTTCAGGAGGCCGCCTATACCATGTTGACTATTATGAGATCTCACCACGCCCTGCTTCAGAACACTGAGTTCTGCTATGTTCCTGCTACTCTAGGAGGAGAGGATGGTTATCTTACTGCAGCCTATTATGATCATTCCCATGAGGACCCTAGGCTGCAGGTGACCGCTCAAATGTTGGAGAACAGGGATCGTGACGCACGTGCCCTTCGCATGGAGCTATATGCTACCCATGCATGTCTTTGGACAGCCTTGACGCAGCTAGCACTTGTCGTGCAGACAGGCTATGGAGATTTGGAGATGCTGAACCCATCACGGACTCATCTGCCAGCTCGCGTAGACTAGCCCGATGTTGGAGGCATCACTCCTCTTTGAGGACCGTTGTTGCCACCAACTAGGGGACTGAGGCCACATCCGTGTCCTTACGGTTTCTAGGGATCGGAGGCGAGGGTGTTCCTAGATTCTCAGGTTCAACTCCCGGGTCATGGGGGTAACCTATATGAGGTGTTCTACGGTGATGCTTGAGTGCATGTATGTGAGTACTAGTATTGTAGTAGTCGTATTGCCACAGTCCTGCGTGTCTTGTGTGATATGACTAAGGTGTGAGTTGAGTTCCGGAGGTGTAGATAGGTAATGTATAGGAAGCTTGTAATGCCTCTGATGAGTTGTTTCATCTTTTAGTAGTTTGTACTTCATCTTGGGCTTGTATTGAACTCTGTCATGGTATGTATGAATCATGGTGTTCATATGGCAGTTTGTTTATTACCATGTTGATCGGGTGTTTACCCATGCATGTCATGTGGTCCAGTACATCCTCATCTCATGTCTTAGAGTAGATGGCTTCCTTGTCTAAGTTGTGAGTTTGTTTTCCCAGGATGGTGTCAACTAGGAATAACCCCATGCCTGCCTTCCAGCAGGGTGAGGGAAGCCAGCCAAGGCAAGAACCTGCCGCAGCCGCCCTCTCTGGCGGAGGTGATGCTCGAGGCCGAGCGGAATAAAAGGGAGACCAACAGGTTCTTAAAACATATTGAGCAGAATATAGTGCGTCCTCCCCGCGATGAGCGTAATGATGGTGTGTCCCTCAATGACTTCGTCAAGTTCTGCACTCCTAAGTTTCATCACTCGGTCGACCCGCTCGACACTGAAGACTGGCTGACTAGCATGTCCCGCAAAATCCAAGCTACTAATGTATCTGAGGCCAACAAGGTGACTTTTGTTGCATACTTTCTGGAAGGACCCGCCAACCTCTGGTGGGAAAATTATGAAGCCATGCGTCCCGCAGGCACTGCAGCAACCTGGGTAGATTTCAGTGAGGCATTTCGTACCCATCACATCCCGGAAGGGCTGATGGATCGCAAGAGAGAGGAATTATGTGCCTTTACTCAGGACAGGCTGACAGTGGATGCCTATAGCCTTGAGTTCGGCAACCTTGCTCATTATGCACCAGAGGAAGTGTCGACCGATGCCAAGAAACAGGCTAGGTTCCGTAAGGGACTTAATCCTGAGCTCCGTCGAGACCTGCATCTGCATGAGTGCGCAACCTTCCAGGCCCTCGTCAACAAGGCTATCAACGCCGAAACTGGGCAAACTAGCTAGGAGGCAACTAAGAAGCACACCCCTGACTTCAGCCCTGCATCTAGCTCAGGCTCCAACAAACGTCGGGTGTGGGTGCCCAACACAGCTCTGCCACCAAGGTACACCGCGAGGCCATCCTTTCAGGCGCCTCGCCTCGCCCAGCTCAGCCCAACCCTCCAGCCAGGACATTTGGAGGTCCCCCTACCAATGTTGCTCCCTGTGCCACTGTTATTTCCTACAAATGTGGAGAATCGGGACACTATTCCCGTGAGTGTCCCCAGAACAATGTTAAGCCGGCCGAACATGGGAAGCCAGGAAAGGCCTTCTATGTGAAGTGAGCTCCTGCTCGTGGACGTGTGAACTACGTCTCTACTGAAGAATCCCTTGAGGATCCCGATGTTATCCTAGGTACGCTTCTTGTCAGTAGTCATCCAACATCCATTCTGTTTGATACTGGAGCATCTATTTCATTCATCTCTGAAAGTTATGCACGGTTCCATAACATATCTTTTTGTGATATGCCTACTCCTTTAGTAGTTAAGACTCCCGGTTCAAAATGGCAAACTTCTAGAGTGAGCCATGACAATGAGATTCTTGTGGATAGGCTAGTCTTCCTAGCATCTTTGATAGCTCTCAAGTCTTCGGACATCAATATCATCTTAGACATGGACTGGATGAAAGCCCATTATGCTAAGATTGATACTCATACTAGGAATGTTCAACTTACACATCCATCGGGTGAGATAGTTAATGTCTCCACTCGAGCTGTCAAGCGCCAACTCTATTCTCTCAATGCTAGCCCTCTTCTAGAACTAGAAGATATTCTGGTAGTCCATGACTTTCGGGATGTCTTTCCAGAAGAACTGTCAGGAATTCCTCCTGTCAGAGATGTAGAGTTTGTGATAGAGCTCATTCCAGGGACTGTCCCAATAGCCAGAAGACCCTATAAGATGGCACCCTTAGAACTAGCAGAACTTAAGAAACAACTCGATGAGGCTTTGAAGAAAGGTTTCATCCATCCTAGTTATTCTCCTGGGGCTTGCCCCGTCCTCTTCGTTAAGAAGAAGGATCGATCGGACCGCATGGTTGTAGATTATGAGCCAGTGAATCTGGTCACCATAAAGAACAAGTATCCGCTCCCCAGGATCAATGACTTGTATGATCAAGTCGCTGGATCCTCAGTCTTCTCCAAAATGGATATGAGGTTGGGATACCATCAAACCTGAATTAGAAACGGGGATATTCCAAAAACGTCTTTTGTTACTCGTTCTGTCCAATACGAGTACACCGTCATGTCCTTCGGTTTAACCAATGCCCCAGCCACTTTCTCTCGCTTGATGAATTCGATCTTCATGGAGTACGTGGATAAATTAGTCGTGTTTTACCTCGACGACATACTCATCTACTCGAAGAACGAACAGGAACATGCCGAGCATTTAAGGCTAGTATTGATGAAACTTCGAGAGCATCGCATGTATGCTAAATTCTCCAAGTGTGAATTTTGCTTACCAGAAGTGACCTATCTAGGCCACGTGATCTCTGGTAAAGGTATTGCTGTCAATCCCGAGAGAGTTTAGGTCGTCCTTGATTGGACTCAACCTGAATCGGTTAAGCAAGTTTGAAGGTTCCTTGGCTTAGCAAGCTATTGTCGCCACTTTGTCGAGAACTTCTCCAAGGTTGTGAAGCCTCTGACTGAACTCCTCAAGAAATATAAAAAGTTCGAGTGGACCCCTGTGGGGACCCTGACTCATAAGTCGTGATCACCGAGTGTACGTGCACAGTGATCCCAGAGATCAATGCTCACTGGACACATAGAAACTGAATAACAAGAGTCTTACATCCATTACATACCGGTTTAATCAAATAGGGCCTTTATGACCAAGTCTTCGTATGATTGCAGCGGAAATCTTTAACGATAGCGTGAACCCATGCCATCTGCCATAACCCTACGGGCATTCTGACTAGGAAGCGTCCTAGCTCGCATGCTCGTCTCCAAGGTAATCTTCAACATAACTTGATCTTTCATGCCTAGCCAATAAAGTAACCAGTAGCAAGCCAATGAGTACTTGGAATGTACTCGCAAGCAACCCATGTTTGGAACAAGGCAATAACAATGCAGGAAATAGCACTAATAGGAAGTTTTGCAGAAAGCTAGTTTTGAGTGCAATGACATGATCAAGTAACTTAAGTAAGCATGCATCAACCAAAGACAGGTGTTCATAAGAACACGTCACCATCATCATCATAAGCAGGGGGGTTGGACGTCTCATGTTCAACCATCATGCCAAGTCCTCAGACTTATCTCAAGTACCGTTTGAACATCTCATGTTTGGTCATCATGCCAAGTCATTCGACTCGACTCAAGTATCATCCTTGTCACCACACACACACACACTCACCATGTTTTGAGGAAACATCTGGACGTAGCACAAGAGCGGTCATCCAACTGTACTTAACCGTGGACACGGCTATTCAAATAGTTTTACACTCTGTAGAGGTTGCACACTTTACCCACAAGACTCGGGGAACTTCTGTATTATCCACGACTCGCGGTACATCACATACCCGAGGTAAGCACCCGAACAATGCCTTTCCCCTAGCGATACTAAACAAAGAGTCCACTCGATTAGTACCCAGCACTCACGATGTACATCACACGAGCCTCGCTCCAGATCATACCATCCATGAGGGGACCAACGGTGTGCCCGGTGCTTGTAAAGACAGTGCATGATCGTCCTTCCGGTACGACCCCGTATCAAGAGTGACCATGCCACTCCCGCCACTAGTAATGTGGGCTCCTTGCCAGTACCCACCAAAGTAATCAACAAAGCCCCTTCCCATATAGGGGTAGAGTGGTTCTGCAAGTAAGGTTGGAGTAACGGTCGCCACTTACACCAAGCCGTTTTTGAGACCACACACACTCACTTGCTCCGGTACACCACTTCGTTCTCAAGTGGTTACCCAACTCAACATCATCTCCCTCAGGCATTAGTGGCACCCGACGGGGTTTTCGAAAAGTCTTTGGAATCGTATCTTTAGTTCCATCACCATGCATAAGTCCCAAGCCCACTTGCGTTGCATCTACTAGCATCCTATCTACACCCAGCTGCATAACCCACATAAAGTGGTAGGGTCATGCACGATGCAGGTGTCAACGGTAAAAGTGTCAGAAACAACCCACCCAAGTGGTCACTACTTCATATGATCAAGTATAACGAAAGTAAAGTGCTATATGACATGCAATAAAAATTGTTTCTTAATATGATCAAAGGGCTGCTTGCCTGGCTTAGCAATGTCTTCGAGGTCTTCACCCGCTTCTCGTCCACTCCGAGCATTTCATCTACTTCGTCAACTATCGCTAGAAAAAACCGCAATAAGCAACACAACAAGTAGAGAAATAAATGTGCTCTATAATTAGGAGTTTTATTTTTCTAGGACTCCTCTGCTCATGAGAAAAATAAACAAGGAGGTTTTGGTGGATGTGGGTCAAGGGGGAAGTTTCGAATGGTGGGAATGATGGAAATGATGATCCTTTAAGATGTCAACAGGAAATATTTTTATAAAAATGAGTAGAGGCACTCATAAAATAGGACATGTTTTTAGAGGAATCTAGAAAGTGGTTTCACTGGATTTGGAGTTGGGATGAATTTCCTACGGATTTGCAAGGATGAGATAAATGGAAAAGTGGGTTATTTATTAGATCCAACAGAATAGGTGCATGGTAAAAATCTTCACCATGGCTAGAAAAATAGGGTATGGCACTTAAAGTACCTATAAATTGGAATTACTCCATTTGGAGATTATATGGATGCTCTGGGAATTTTACAAGGTGCCTCCCAATAGTTCAAATTTGAATTCAAATATGAATAGGGCAGAGACTTGTGGTGGAAAATTATGTGAGTTGCATCATTGGATAGGTGGAATTTCTAGGAGTATGTAGAAATTTGAACCATCAAAATTGGAGGTCATATGAATTTATTATGCATTTACTTGTCTCTCTTGAAAAAGAAAAATATAAAAGGCTATTTACCAGCTGGGCTAAAGCGTGCACAGGGCACTGGATAGCTAACTGGGCCAACCCAGTGGCTTAGCCGGGTTGGGGGGGTCGTGACGGCGAAAGCGCATTCCGTGGAATACGCTTTCCCGGGGCGAAGGCGTCTTCAAACCATCCCTACCTCCACTTATCAGGGCCGGGGTCCACCCTTCGGCCTCACTGGCCGGCCGACAGGCAGGGCCCATGGGCTGACGAGGCTTCTTATTCCTCCCGTCGAGGGCAACCGAGGAAGCTTCGTTGCCATCCGCCCGGGCTACCGGCCATCGTTTTGGGCACCCAATCCACCACGGGGTTTAGAAGGTTGGGGCGCACCAGCCGGTACCAGATATGCATGGGGGGAAGGCCGGGTCGAGGAGGGCATCATCTATGGCGATCATAGCCATCGGTGTCAATGGACAGGGGAGTCACAACGGCGGCTAGGGATAGCTGGAGGGAGGAGGGATACCTCAAGGAGGTCTTGGGTGCATCGGGGTCTCTTGCGGGTGCCGGGAGACAGCGGAGGCATGGGCGGCTCATGGTCATGGCGGCGGCCACGCCGGTCGATGAGGTGGACAAGGAGCTCGGGAGGAGCTAGAGGCTGGCCTAGGACATCTGCGGGATAGAGGAGGGGGAGCAAAAGGGGCTGAGAGGGGTGCTCGGGTGAGGTAGAAGTAGAGGGGCAACGAGGGGGGGCTCGGGAGCGCCTCAGATGCTCTTTGGGCTCGGCGGGTGGCCGTGCCAGAGAGGGTTTGGAGGTTTGCGCGCATCGGGGAGGGGTGTGCGAGGTCAAGGGGAGATGTCTGACGAGCTAAGGCACTCTGTCGCTGCGGGACACCATCTATAGGATGACAACAAGCGTCGGAGCACTGATTTTGCATGCAGACAGCATGGTCAGCATGCCAAGGCATGTCTAGGTTGCTCTTTTGGTCGGCCAACCATGTCTAGTGAGTGAGGCACACATGCAGTAGGGCACTTGTCAGATTGGGGCCCATATGGAGCTGATTAGGAGGGTTTCCATAGGGGATAAGTTTGCAACAGAAAACTTGGGACTGATCTAATGAGATTTTCCTATAAGGCATCATGGGTAAAACCTTGTCTAGTAGACCTAGGCATGGAAGGACTATTTGCCCACCAACATTCACATTATAGAGATGAGAGGGCAAGGTACTTGTAGTAGAAAGTTATATTTAGTGCCATAAACTAGATTCAGATGGTTTGCTCATATTTTCCACATGAGCATGCCATATTTGGGTTTGGTTTGATGCATAGGTATGCAAGTGAGGTTGTGGAAAAGTTTGGGGTCATTAGCATGATCAGAAGGGAAGGAGAGGTGTTGTCATGGTAAAAAGAGAGGGAATAAGAGAGAGTTACCCCCCAAATAATTGACCAGAGGCCATGGCAAAGTTACTGGAGGTAGAAGAGAGTTATAATATGCTATGGTAAAAAGTTGGGGGCAAGGGGAATCTTTTTGGGCCCACTTTGCTTGTCCACAAGTTTATGGCTGAAGGTGTTTCATGTTGTCCTAGGGCATCTAGGGATATCCAATGGCCTTGAGATTTACCAGAGGTAAATGGTATGTCCATTTAGTCTTGATCACAAGTTTTGAGATGATTTGGTGAAAGTTTGCAATATAGACTTGGTAAAGCCTAGGATTCAACAGAATCAGGTTTCTGTAGATCCAATTGGCCCAAACTAATCTCCCTCATTCACCACTTGGTGTAACATCAACATTTGGGGATTAGAACATGTCCACAAAGTTTGGGATCAATAAGAAAAACATCACAATTTAAAGTTGATCAAATTTGGCTCTAGACAAGAATGGTTTTAGGATATTTTGGTGAACCAAACCAATTGGGATTGAGATGAAACTTGGCAAGATGAACACATATATCGTATGTGACATGCTAGAATTTCCTTGGATTTATTTGAGAATATTTCTTATAGAAATATTCCAAATGCTGGGAATAGGCAGAAATGGTTTTGAAGGGTTTTTTCCAATATTTTGAACATTACCATGTGTTGAAACTCTTATATATGAACAATATATGTCCATTGAGTTTTCCTAAATTTTCTCAAATATTTGTAAAGCATTTAAATAATTTTTCCCAATAAAAGACCATTCGGGCCTTAAGAAAAAGCCTTTAATAAAATAGTAAAATAATCTTTAAAAATAATCTTTGGTGTTTTTTGGAAGTTATATATATAGTAGGTTCCAAATAAGCAGAAAAAAGATCCACCCAATTTGGGGACTTGGAGTGCAAATCTCAAATGAGGGGGTTTTGAAAACCTAATTTAAATAAATGCGTTTTTGGCCAAAATAATATTTCATAACAATAGTTTTAAGTCCTATACACATGGCATGATCATTGGACAATATTTCTAGATCAAGGAAAAGAGTTTTGAGAGTAGGAGAGAGTTTTATGAATTATAGAGCACTAGAAAACAAACAAGCAATCAACAAGCAAGAAAATAGCACACAAGTGAAGCATTCTAATGCACTCAAAAAGTTTTAATTGGCCCTAATTTTTGAGTCATGTTAACTTAGACATGAGGCAAAACACAAGGTGTGACAGACCCCACAATGCGAGCATAGTTTTCAGGGACTGGAAAGACGCATGTCCTCTGCTCCCGTTCTGGTGCCACCAGACTTCTCAAAGGACTTTGTTATCTATTGCGATGCCTCGCGACAAGGATTAGGTTGCATTCTCATGCAAGATCATCATGTGATTACATACGCATCTCGACAGTTGCATACACATGAGGATAATTATCCAACACATAATCTTGAGCTTGCAGTTGTAGTCCATGCACTAAAAACTTTGCGACATTACCTTCTGGGTAATCGTTGCGTAATTTACATGGATCACCAAAGTCTAAAATATATCTTCACCCAGCCGGATTTGAATCTCAGGCAAATACGGTGGGTTGAGTTGATTACAGATAATGACTTAGGGATAACTTACACCCCGAGGAAAGCCAATGTCATGGATGATGCACTAAGTCGTAAGTCTTATTGTAACAACCTGATGTTACAACAATGTCAACCACTTCTCTATGAGGAATTTTGGATGTTGAACCTTCACATTGTTCCTCAAGGATTCCTTTCCAACCTGGTGGCGAAACCTACTCTTAGGGATCAAATCATAGTTGTTTAGATGTATGATAAGGGTATATCTCAGATCAAGGAGAACATTGCTAGCGGAAACGCTAAACATTTCTCCAAAGATGATCACGGTGTGGTCTTCTTTCAAAACCGTTTGGTGGTTCCTAAGAGCATACGCTTACGACATATGATCCTTAAAGAGGCTCATGAATCTCCTCTCACAATTATTCCTGGTAGTACCAAGATGTATCAGGACCTACGCCAAAGGTTCTGGTGGACTAGGATGAAGAGAGAAATTGCTCAGTTCATTGCTAATTGTGACATTTGTCGACGCGTTAAGGCAGAACATCAAAGGTCTGCTGGCACCCTTCAACCCTTAGCTATTCCTAAATGGAAATGGGATAAGGTCGATATGGATTTCGTCACCGGATTTTCCAGGACCAAGAGAGGGAATAATGCTATCTTTGTGGTGATAGACCGTCTTTCCAAAGTGGCTCATTTTCTTCCTGTTCGGGAGAGTATAACTGCTAGCCAGCTAGCGGAGTTATACGTTTCTCGAATAGTTTCTCTTTATGGTGTTTCGTTGGAGATTAACTTAGAGCATGGAAGTATCTTTACTTCCTGATTCTGGGAAAGCTTTCAAAATGCTACGGGGACTCATCTATCCTTTAGCACTGCTTTCCATCCGCGGTCAAGTGGTCAAGTTGAGCGAGTCAGTCAAATTCTTGAAGACATGCTCAGAGCTTGAGTTATATCCTTCGGTATGAATTGGGAGAAATGTCTTCCATTCGCCGAATTTGCTTATAACAATAGTTATCAGTCAAGCTTGGGCAAAGCCCCTTTTGAAGTTCTCTATGGATGAAGGTGTCGAACACCTCTTAACTTGTCAGAAAACGGAGAGAGGCAACACTTTGGTCCGGATATGATCCAGGATGCAGAGGAGCAAGTTCGCATTATTCGTGAAAAGTTGAAAACAGCCAAATCTCGTCAAAAGAGCCAATATGATGGCCATCATAAGGCTGTGATCTATTAAGTTGACGAGAAGGCTTATCTTCGGGTTACACCTCTGAAGGGTACCCAACGATTTGGTATCAAGGGCAAGTTTGCTCCTCGTTACATTGGTCCTTTTTGCATTCTTGCTAAACGAGGAGAAGTTTCCTACCAATTGGAACTTCCACCGCATCTTTCCACAGTTCATGATGTCTTCCATGTCTCGCAACTCAAGCGTTGCTTCTCGGACCCTGTCCGCGAAGTAGACCACGAAACGCTTGATCTCCAAGATAACCTCACATATTGAGAATACCATGTTCGTATTCTTGATCAAGCTGAGCGTACCACTCGACATCGAAACATCAAGTTTCTCAAGGTTCAGTGGTCACACCATTCCGAGAAGGAAGCCACATGGGAAAGAGAGGATCGTCTTCGACTAGAGTACCCCGCGCTTTTCCCGACGACTTCCAAAACTTGGGACGAGATTCTTTTGAGTGGGGGTGAGTTGTCACATCCCAAGTTAGCATTTCTCTGGTTAGCATGTGGTGTGCATCATGTTTTGATTTTGCATCAATATGAAATGGGGATCAACAGAAACCCTAAACACCTCACCTGAATCAACCAATTTAAATGTTGTGAAAAATCAAAAAATCAAAAATGCCCATCAAAAATGCCTCCCATGTCTGATAAATATTGACATCAATATATCAGGGGACATTTTAATTTTCAGAACTTATATGTCATTTTAAAATAAATAATAAAGCTTATGAAAATGCCAAATAAAGCATTATAAATATTTTAGACATTCAAAAATATTGAAACTTTTTGTGGAGGTTTGAAATATTCAAACTAAGCTTGCAAAATATTTCAATATAATTTGAAATAGGTTTTGAGGCCTGACAAAAATAAAACAAATGTCAGAAAAGAAAAAGAAAACAAAAGGGTAAAAAAGAAAGAGGGAGCTGGCCTGAGGCCAGCTCCAGGTCGGCCCATCTGGCCCAAGGAGGTCTTCGTCCTCCTGGCGGCCAGAAGGCCGGGCGTGTGGCCGTCGCGCGTGCACGGCCGTGCCGCCACGCCGGCAGCTACCTGCCTGCCTCCCCCTCGCCAGCGCGACGGGGATAAGCTTGCAGAGCCGTACCCATCGCTCTCTCCCCCTCGTATTTGCCCTCTCCTCTCTCTCTCTCCCTCTATCGCCATGGCCGCCAAAGCTCTGCTACCGTAGCACCGTCGTCCTAGCCGCTCCCCCTTGCTCCCAAGCCTCCCAATCGCTCCGCCTCGACGCCCTCTTCCTCCAAGCCAAGCCACGCATCGCCAGGAGCCCTCCATCACTGCATCGCCGTCGTCTTCAATCTCTGACCGCTGGCAAAGGATCAAAGCTCGCCGCCGCTCCAGGCCTTCACCGAGCTCGCTGTCGACGCCTCTGCAACCGCCGTGAGCCCCTGGTCCCATTCCCCCTCTCCTCTCCGTCACTAGCGCGCTCTAGGATCATTTTTGCCTCGGGCCCGAGAGCTCCTCGCCGCCAGCGAGGGTGTTGCCGTCACTGCGGTGGACCAAGCTCGCACCTGAGCATGTAGGCGTGCATAGGAGGGCCCCAGGGAGCCTTAGGAGCCAATAGCTATCCCGCTCGAGCTCCGGCTCGATGAGCCCGTTCTCTCCCGAGCTTCGGCAGCCGTTGCGCTCAACACCGGCATTGACTCCGACCATCCCAGCCCCTGGGGTGTGCCGGGTTCGTCGCGCGCGAGCACGCAGGCCCGTCCGGTGCCCTTCGCCGTCCATTTGGTCGTCGAAGGAGGGTTTCCGACCCCCTCCGCCATCCCTAACGTCGCCGGCGGCTCAACGCCGGCGAGTCAACCTATTTGACCACGGGGTTGACCCCCCTGGGTCAACTAGCAAGTGGGCCCAGCCCTGTCAATTTTAAATTAGTTTAGAAAATTAGTTAATTAATTAAATTAACATAAACACCCATTGACAGGTGGGCCCATCCTAAATCATTACTAACTAGGAATTAAATAAATCTAATTAGGGTCTGGGTCACTCACCAATGGACCCCACTCGTCAGCTTTGACCTGTCAATGGGCTGTTGACCTGCTGACATCATGCTGATGTCATGATGATGCATTAAAGGAATTTCTAATTTAATCTAATTCTAGAAAATACTTAAAAATTAGAAAAATCATAGAAATTAATCTGTAACTCACATTGAAATAATTTATATATGAAAATTTATCAGAAAAATCTAATGAATCCAATGGTGTTGTTATAATGCATGTTAGAGAAACCTATGTAGATAAACATTGACATTTAGCAATAGGTCAATATTTAGAATTTCAAATGGAGAATGATTTTGAACCTATATTCAAATCCACTCCATATAACTTGATTAATAGTTGCATTAGCTCATACATTCATGTTGCCATGTCATGATCATGCATCATATTGCCACACTTGTCGTGTTTTGATCATTACCTATCTGCATTGCGGTAGGCCCTGCTTCCAAGGATACCCCTGAGTATCCCAACGAAGGAGAGTACCTTCCCGCTTCCCAGCAAGGCAAGCAACCCCATTGATCATTCTGATATCATCCCATTCTCTCGCTCCTACTCTTGTTTATTGCATTAGGACAAACGTCCAATTGCCTGTCATATGCGGTAGTTGAACCCATTCCTCTGCATGACCTCTCATTGTCATAGTAAATAGCTAAACCTTGCAACCTAGCATACCTGGTATGCATAGATACAACTATGGAATCACAACATAACCATACAACAACACAACTTTTATTTAAGAGGCTTAGAGGATCCTTGCATAATATGTTCTTACAGATAGGGGCCACATGACCCGACACTCAAGTCATACAAGCAAGTTCAAGACAAGTGTGAGTACCGTGGATAGCACTCTCATAGATGACAGAAGTGAATCCATGGTGGTGTATTGATGTGGTGCTAGTGGACTCGTGTGCGATATCTAAAACTTGAAGAAAGAATTAATATGTGTAGCATAGGTTAGCCAAGAGTCAAAGCTGGTATTGCTGCATAAACTCCACCACTCCCCTTGATAATACATGAGCATGAATAGACTAGGTTTGTTTTAAAGACTTGCTGAGTACGTTTGTACTCACATTTGCTTAATAAATGTTGTAGATGCGACTCAGGACCCATCAGGTGGGTTCTACCTAGATGTCGACAACGCCGAATAGCTGGTGTCCCAGCTATGACCTTATGCCTTGTGGCGGGTTGTAGATAGTTAGGCCATGTGCCTTTTTACCCTTTCATCTGTCTGTACCCAGACAGCTTTATGCTTCCGCTTGGTTTGTATGAACTTGCTTGTATGACTTGAGTGTCGGGTCATGTGACCCCTATCTATAAGAACATATTATGCAAGGCTCCTCTAAGCCTCTTAAATAAAAGTTGTGTTGTTTTATGGTTATGTTGTGATGCCATAGTTGTATCTATGCATACCGGGCATGTCATGCGTACGTGTGACGTGCAACGGTATGTATAGGATCCGACACCTACTCATGTGCCTTTAGTAGTACTCTTTACGGGGAACTGCCTCTTTGTGCTTCCACCGAGCCTTGGTAGCTTGCTACTGCTCTGGGCACATTGATTGACCGGCATGTATCCTTCTTTGCTGCTGTATCTGTCCCTTCGGGGAAATGTCTCGCAGTGTAATGGAGTCCATGTAGCCTGCTACGACTCATCTACGTGCAGTGATGACATTTATGTCCCACGACGTAATGGAGTCCATGTGGTTTGCTATGACTCATCTACACACGCTTGAGGCCGACACCTGCATTGCTGGGTTACATATGCATGTTCCCGTACGGATGTGCCACTTCGGTTCTATGACTAGTCATGTCGGCCCGGGTTCTCTGTCGTTTGAATGCTAGCGACATATTCACATACGTGAGCCAAAACATGCAAACGGTCCGGCTAAGGTAAGGCTACAGTCGTGGAGTTTACCATGCATGAGGCCGCAAAGTGATGTGATGTGTTATAGGCTAGATTCCTATGACTTAGGATCAGGGTCCCGACACCTTAAGACCATTTCGCTTTATAATTCTTATCCCAAATGTATTGTACTCTGTATTATTTTGACTCCTGTGTGGCCATTTTAATCTCACATGGGCTTCATCCCCCATGCAGATACTACGAGGGGTGTTTCGACCTCCGCACTAGACCCTTAGCCGATATATCGGTGCCCGTAGGCAGTAGTGTGTGGGGGAAACAAGGCAATCAGACTATGTGGCTTTAGTTCTTTCACTTAGACTTAGGAGCTTGAATGCGGGGGCTTGTGATGAACCCCCGGTACTTTGTGGTAGTCGGTTTGACCAATGTTTGAGACTATTACCACAAGGTTTCTAAAGGTACAAACCCCTCGTATGACACGGAATAATCTCCTTTGATTTCTAGTTTGACACTTAAGCTCGGATCGCAGACCGATTCTCGCTTATTATGACAGTTAATTTTCGGCTTTCTCCACTAAGGTATTTTGCCAGGCCAGCTGGGAATACAATCATAGTGTTTCTCCCTTTACCCTTTTAGCCAAACTAGCGGAACATAATAGGGCAAGCACATGAGCGGGGCAACCCAACTATTGACCCCAAGACATAATTCAGAATGATTCATATATCGCAATATCCGAGACGCCAAACACATAAAAATAGTGATAGGGTGATGCTTGGGGCGGGACTTATATCCAAGCCCCCGGTCTATTAGCTAATCGCACCTATCATGTACCAACCAAATTTTGCCTTATGGTGCCGGTGAGCGGGAAACAAGTTATGTAACACAAAAATGCCGAAAAAGGCCACAAGTGACAGTCTGTATTTATAATTCATAATGTCGAGGTGGTTATTACATGTAATTCTTTTGAAAAACAATCTGTACAGAGTAGCATTTTACTCAGGGCCTTCGATGGGTGGCTTGACGTCCTCCCTACGCCCTGCTGCGCGCTTACTCCTTTGCTCTCGAGAGGGTGATACGTCTCCAATGTATCTATAATTTTTGCTTGTTCCATGCTGTTATATTATCAATCTTGGATGTTTTACAATCATTTCATAGCAACTTTATATCATTTTTTGGGACTAACCTATTGACATAGTGCCAAAGTGTCAGTTGCTATTTTTGCTTATTTTTTACTTCGTAGAAAATCAGTACCAAACGGAGCCCAAATGTTGCAGGGATTTTTGTGGATTTTTATGGACCAAAAGAAGAAAGATGGGCCAAACAACACCATAAGAGGGGCCCCAGGGTGGCCACCCTCCACCAGGGCGGGCCAGAGGCCCCTAACACGGCCTGGTGGAGGGTGGGCACCTCGGGCACCCCCCCAACCGACTATCGAGCCTATAAATTCCTTGAAAATCCAAAAACCCTAGGGAAGTCGACGAAACACAATTCCAGCTGCCTCAAGTTCCAGTACCTCGAGATCCAATCTAACACCATCACAGAGGGCTTCATCTTCCTCATAGGTGCCTCTCCGATGATGCGTGAGTACTCCACCATAGACCTACGGGTTCGTAGGCAGTAGCTAGATGGCTTCCTCTCTCTCTCTCTCTACGTTTCTCAATACAATGGTCTCTTGGACATCTATTTGATGTAATGACTTTTGCGGTCTGTTTGTTGGGATCCAATGAATTTTCAGTTCATGATCAGTTTCTATCCATGAATATGATTTGAGTCTTCCTTGATATCTTCTTTGCATGATTACATCTAGCCTTGTATTTATTCTTCGAATCTTTTGTTTAGTTAGGCCAAATAGATTGATTGTTCTTCCCATGGGAAGAGGTGCTTTGTGATGGGTTCGATCTTGAGGTGTTCTTTCCGAGTGACAGAAAGGGAAGCAAGACACGCACGTATCATTGCCATTAAGGATAACAAGATGAGGTCTATTCCTACATGAATAGATGTTGTCTACATCATGTCACCGTTCTTACTGCATTACTCCATTTCTCCATGAACTTAATACACTAAATCCATGTTGGATAGCGGTCGATGTGTGGAGTAATAGAAGTAGATGCATAATCATTTCGGTCTACTTGTCTTGGATGTGATGCCTGTATAATGATCATTGCCTGGATATAGTCATGATTATTTGATTTTCTATCAGTTGACAAACAATAATTTGTTCACCCACCATGTGATATACTCATGAGAGAAGCCACTAGTGAATCCTACGGCCCCCGGGTCTACTTTTCCAACATATTGCTTTCCGATCTACTATTTGCAACTTTTGTTTTCAGATCTATTGTTCCAAAAAAATACCTTGCTGCACTTTTTGTTTATTTATTTTACTTTGTGTTCTTGCGAGATCTATTTGTCGAAACTATCACTACCTAATCTATCTTATTACCGTAGAGAGCGTGACAAGCTCTCTTTCGCGTCGGGTTGCAAGTATTTGTTGTTTGTGTGCAGGTGTTGTTTACGTGGGTGCGTGATCTTCCTCTATGGATTGATACCTTGGTCCCATAAAGTAAGGGAAATACTTACCATCGATGTGTTGCATCATCCCTTCCTCTTTGGGGAAATAGCAACGCAGTCTCAAGCCACGTCAGAGGGGAGGGGTAGAATCCTTTAAACGTGTTTGATGTTGGCGAACGGACCTTGGAGATGGGAGTCTTGAGAATCCACCGTAGAGTGGGTAAGCTTGACGCTTGGTAGATCCTTGACGGTATCTGGTTTTCGTCTGAATAAGCGTTTGGAGTGTAGTTCGGTTGAGCCAGACATCTAGTCCTCGGTAGTGGGTCCTCACAGCTTCATATGGTATTTTGAGAGCAAAATTGTGTCTTCAAGGGACATACCTTATGGGTAGCTGGGCCGTGCCATGGGGAGCGTATCCCTATTTGTGTTGAGCGGGAGATGGCTTCGGGAGATCCGGTTGGGCTCAAGCTCGCTTGCCCATCTATCGCGCCTTGATGGCTGATTGGCACCTCGGTGCTTCACTGTCGTATTGGCATTCGGCTGCCAAGGTCGTGGTGTGTTCTTCGGTCCGGAGAGCGCACTGTATTGCCGTTGACAATTATGACCCCCTTGGGTTCGAGCATCTTGAGCTTCAGATAGGCGTAATGGAGAACAATGTTGAAGCGGGCGTATATTGTGCTGCCAAGCAGTGCATGATAGGCGTTGCAGAAAAGTACGGTGTCGAAGATTAAGTCTTCGCTGCGGAAATTGTCGGGTGAGCCGAACATAACCTCCAACGTTACCGTGCCGGAGCAGCGGGCTTCGACGCCTGGAATTACTCCATTAAAGGTAGTGTTGCTGGGTTTTATCCTTGGCAGATCTATCCCCATCTTTTTCACTATGTCTGAGTAAATAAGATTAAGGCTACTTCCTCCATCCATAAGGACTCTAGTGAGGTGGTACCCATTGATGATGGGGTCCAAGACAAGGGTTGCCGAACCTCCATGACAAATACTGGTCGGATGATCCCTTTGGTCGAAGGTGATCGGGCAAACCGACCATGGGTTAAATTCAGGGCTACGGGCTCTATGGCGTGGACCTCCTGAAGGGCCCGTTTCCTCTCCTTCTTTGGTATGTGTCTGAGGTATATCATGTTCACAGTTTTTACCTCTGAATTGGTTTTGTCCTCCGTTGTTCAGACTGTGGGGCTCTTTGTCGTCTTTGCTACGTAGGCCTTTGCCTTGTTCCTCGGCTGGGAGTTTGTCGGCCTGTCAAAACACCCAACAATTACGGTTGGTGTTGGAGGCGGGCTTGTCTTGGGCGCCGTGGATCTGGCAGGGCCTTTCCATGATTTTTTCTAACGCAGTAGGTCCTTCCTTGTTCCCTTTAGAGAGTTTCTTCTGTTGCCCAGGTTTTGAGTTGCAGAAGCCGACATTTATGGTCGTATCATCGGCATCATCGTTGTTGTCGCGACGTTTGCTCTTATTGCGCCATGGCTTTCCGTTTCCTTCCCGATCTTCTGAGGTGCTCGGGTCTTCGGCATTATGGTCGCGACGAGCTAGCTAGTTGTCTTTGCCCGCACAAAAGTGGGTCATGAGTGAAGTGAGGGCGGACATTCTTCACGTCCTGTCCTGTCCGAGCTATCGGACCAGCCTTTCGTCCCGGATAGTATGCCTCAAAGAGGCTATTGCCTCGTCATTCGGACAATCAACGATCTAGTTCTTTTTAGTTAGGAACTGGTTCCAAAACTGTGTGGCCGATTCACCGACCTTTTGGATGACATTGCTCTGGTCGGAAGAGTCCTTGGGCCAGACATCAGTACCCTGGAAATTAGACTGGAAGGCATCCTCGAGCTCTTCCCAACTTCCAATGGAGTTTTCAGGGAGACTGTTTAACCAGTGTCGACCTGGCCCTTTAAGCTTTAGCGGTAGGTACTTAATGGTGTGGAGGACAGATCCCCTGGACATATGTATGTGGAGAAGGAAATCTTCGATCCACACGGCGGGGTCTGTTGTCCTGTCGTACTGTTCGATATTTATGGGTTTAATCCCTTCGGGAAACTAGTGTTGCATAACCTCGTCTGTGAAACATAGTGGGTGGGCGGCGCCTCTTACCCGGGATACGTTGTGCTGAAAGTCGGCTGCTGATGCCTAGTATGGTTTTTGATCTCTATTGTTGTGGTTGAATCAAGGTTGGTCTCCATCTCGTATAGTGGGGGAGTACCCTCTAGATCCGTAGATGGATCTAGTGTGACCTGCTCCATAGTTTAGGTGCTGTCGTAATTCATGCCGATTATTATACCGCACTGGATCCCTTCCTCTTCTTCGAGGTAACGCAGGTATGTATTCAGCCTCCTCAATCATTATGTCATATCCTTGTGGGGGCGATCCTATACCGCCAAAGATGCAATCCTATCTTTATTTTGGTGTGAGGGCCTCGACAGGGATAGAAGCGCATCTCATCGTTTTGCAAGAATGGATATCATTACAAGTACATGTACAGAAGAGATGAGTATATGGAATTGGCTTACACTCGCCACAAGCTAGATCAAGGCACATCAATACAACAACATATTCAAACATCATACATAAGAGCAGGGTCCGACTACAGACAAAATCAAACGACAAAATGACATCCATCCTTGCTATCCCAGGCTGCCGTCTGGAACCCATCGTAGATTGATGATGGAGAAGAAGAACTCCAAATCAAAACAAGCATCACTCTCACGTCAAAGCATTGCATTACCTGTACCTACAACTATTGTTGTAGTAATTTGTGAGCCACAGGGACTTAGCAATCTCATTTCCAAGGGTATCAAGACTAGCAAAGCTTAATGGGTGAGGTAGGGTTAAGTGGTGAGGCTGCAGCAAGAAACTAAGCATTTATTCGGGTGGCTAACTTACAAATACAGAAAGTAAAAGTATGGTGGTCTATGCATAATGGACGTCAACTAGTAATGATCACTAAGTGATCCTGCACACATACTTACATCAAACATAACCCCACTGTGTTCTCTCTTTGATAAGGACTCACGAGAAGAGACAGTCACTGTTACGCACACAGTCGGTATATTTTCTTTGAGTTTACTTCAAGTCTTCTATGAACAGGTGTTAAGCAAATTTTCCAAGTTGCCACATAACCGTGGGCATGGCTTTCCAAAAGATTTAACCCTGTAGGGGTGCTCCAACTCATCCATCACAAATTAACCACACACAACGGAAATAACCTTGACCACGAATCTCGTGATCTTCCTAGGAAATTCCACTGTAAAACCTCAACCTTGAGATAGCCCAAAGTATCGGAATTCCATGCACAAGATGTTCGAGCAAGGTAAAACAAATTCAGCAAGGCTTCCCGGCATGTCGACAATCCCGATAGGAGCTACGTATCTCGTTCTCAGGACATGACGGATTGTCAAAACTTCCGATAGGCCAATCGTAGAGTTTCCCCTAGCGGCCACGGGCGGTTGACAGGTTGGACCAACACTCATGAGGAGCACTGGCCCGGGGGGTTGATTAATTATCCACGGGGTTAGGAAAGTCCCTATGCAATTTTATTAGTTATTAGACAAATGTAGTACCAATGTTGGGCCTTGCAAGACAAGCTCTACCCTAAAACGAAAATCAAAGGGGTCCCATAACAATCCCAAGCATGTTAGGAGGGCTCAATATGGAACATATCACCGATACAATGTCACTAGGGGCGGCAAAAGTGGAACAAAACACCGAGCAAAAGGCCAAGCCTTCCACCTTTTCCAAGCATATATGTGCATTAAATTAAATAGAAATAATATTGTGATATCAAAAAAATGTCCGTGTTCTCACATGGAAGCAATTGCACCTGCAGCTACAATCGCTATAAGAAGGGTTGAGCAAGCGATAACATAGCCAAACAAAGGTTTGCCGGGAAGGTGGAGGGTTAGAGGCTTTTCATGGCAATGTTGGGAGGCTTGACAAACAAGTGGTAGGTAGCGAGACATAATGATAAAAGTGGGACTACTAGCATAGCAATGATAGTAGTGGTATCGAGGAAAATGTGTCATCTTGCCTGAGATCACGCTTGGAAGAAGAACGAGTCCATGAAGAAGACGATCCGAGACGTAGGCGAACGAATCCTCACACTCCGAACGCTTTCGGAACTCTGTCGAGAAGAGGCAATCCGGAAACAACAATCAACACATGGTACACCACAACATATGCATGACATGATTCACAAACAAATATGATGCATGTCCGGTTTAATATGCAAGGCATGGCATGGCATGGCAAGAACAACAAACAATTGCTATATGTTAAGTGAAGTTCAATATGCAACGGGTTGCATATTGACGAGACTCCACATTCGAATTATTTAGTTCACTCTCGTTTAGGTACTCATCAATATTAAATGTTGTTTAACATGGAAAACGGTGAAGCATACAGAACTACAACATCTAGGCATTTTAAATGAGGACGGAAGCAACATAGATAGGATACCATGTGCAAATTATGAATTTGGTACAGATCTAAACTCAACATATCTTATATTTGTTAAACAGCAAAATAAGGTGTGACATGAGATTCTACTCATTTTCTAGTCAAGTTACATATGTGGATCATTTTCAACGGAGCTAGGTTAATTAGTTATGATATAAACCGTATTAATAGGTCATTCATGCAAATTTATCAAATAGCAAGTTTAAACATGTTTAACATGTGTAAAAGTTGGATATTGTGAAAGTGGACAGAAAACTGAGCAACATTCATATATAGCACATCCTCATATGATGCACAGTTGAATTTATATGAATTTTACAAAATGCCATATGAATCTGCCCAAAAAGAAGAAGAAATAAAAATTAGGATAGTTGGGATTTGAAGCACAAATCTCCTGGATGTTGGTGTGTTAAGATGACCAACTGCACTAACATGGCTATGTGATTAGGGGTGGATTCGGTCCTATATAACCATCTACACACGCTGGTAGAAATAAGGCAAATAAAACAAATAAAATTGCGGGATGCAGTGGATTCGAACCCAGGACCTCACTGTTGTAAATATACGTGCTGACCAGCTGTGACAAATATTGGTTTTTGAACTAGATGATCCTTACCATGATGCTGACTAAACTCTCAAACTAAACAGAGGCTCTATTGTCGTGGCTAGAGACGCAGGTTGCAGCTGTGGCGGCGCGGCTGGCTGCCGGCGTCGGTAGGCAAAGGAGGCCGTCAAGGCTGGGTCCGGGCGTGGCATGGATAGGGGGCTTGATTCCGGCCAGATCCATCGCGACGTGGCGACCGACGGCATGGATCTGAAGCCATTGCGACTTTGTGGGCTGCTGCTTAGCCTGGGGACAGAGGGATCGAGAGATGAGCAAGGGAGGGAGCACCAGAGAGGAAAAAGGGGCGCTAGGGAGAGTTGGTGGTCACCGGCGGCGGCGCATTCCCGCGCGGGCAGGGGTGACCTCGATGTGACCAGCGGAGCAACCTCATGGGGCAGCGCCATGGCCATCTCCTTCAAGATGCGAGAACAGAGGGAGAGAGCGAGCGAGCATGAGAAAGAGAAGAGAGAAATAGGGGAAGAAGAAGGGGGCACGGGGGTCATGACCTCGTCGGCCGGCAGGGCGGCGGCCATTCTTCACAAGGACAATGCGCCAAACAGCGGCGAATGCCTACGGGCGTGAAGGTGCTCGGAGACGAGCTCCTCTCGATCCAGAGTGAGGCTACGAGCACGAGTGAGATCGGGCGCAAGGTGGACGTCGCCAGGAGGCTCGGTGGTCGCGGGACCCAGCGGATCCTCGCCGGAACGGAGCAGGAGTGCGGCAGAACTCACGATGAGGTAGGAAGCAGGGAAGGGGAGGGGGCACTCGAGGAGCTCCTTTCCTTGGCAGCGAGCATGAGAGGCAGGTCACTAGGATGCGGCTGCAGGGGAACCTCAAGCAATGATTGGCCGGCCAGGGAGGATTGGAGGGAAACCGGGCATAGGAGTGTTGGCTGCTGAAATCCGGGTCGATCCCGAGGAGGAAGAGACCACGTTAATGGATAGGCTGCAGCTGAGGCGATGGTTGGCTGCGGAGTGGCGGCGGTCTGGAATAGAGGATGGGACACTCGTCCTAAATTCTAGGGTTGCTGCTATTAAATAGGTATAGGAATGGCTAGGTTATGGTTTTGCTTAGTTTTCGAGCCGTTCGATCTTGATTGGACGGCTCTGGACACGAGGTGGGTTTGCTAGACTTAGTGGGTTGTGTAGAGTGCATTGGGCTGAGATGAGAGGGCAGGATCCCGCTCGACGACAAGTTTTATAAACCAAGACCATTCAACAAATAAACCGATGTCGTGCCGCTACGCTGGACCGTTCGGGTATGAAACGAACTCCGATTGCGACGAAATTTGGCAAGCGGTCTACCTATAATTAAATAAGACCGCAGGCCCAACTTTCGACCCAATCCGAAAAAGTTTTATACCCACTTTTAAAAACAATATTTTATCGATGACGCGGGTGTGTGCGTGTGTGGTTGGTATCAAACTGGTCAGCGACAAGAACGGAGAGAACTGGCGAACACGAACGGATGCAAGTTTTCAAAAAATGAGTGACGATGCTATGAAGATGATGCGAATTATGCAATGATGAAAGCGACAACCACACGAATCACACGACAATAATGGAATTAAAGGGGATTCTTCTAGAGCGTCGATCCCGGGTTGTTACAACTCTCCTCGCTTACAAGAGATCTCGTCCTGATATCTTAGAATGAGAAGGGGAAGAGAAAGAGCGAGAGAAAGAGGTAAAACTTAGTTGCTTATTTGACCAACGAGTGAAACCACATGAACTTGAAGGATTGCAAGAGAAAAGAACGATATGGGAAACAAGCAAGAATTCAAAAGAAATTTCTGCAGCACTTCGGTAGGAAACAGAGGCAAAACTTGATAAGATGGAAAGAACTTGAAAAGAGGGCACAACTCCGGTTGAATGGTTAAGCAAGAAAAGAATATGAACTTGATAAAACAAGATGATGGTTGAAAGAGATCAACATGACAACGCCTCCGAAAGAAAATAAGAGAAACTTGATCATTGGAAGGAAAAGAACGGAGAGGAAAATGACAACTTCTACGACCACTGAATTTGAAAAGCATGGTTGAACGGAGTTGATGGAGAATCAACAACGAAAAGAATAGCTTGTTATGGGCTTATGTAAAACATCTCAAAATTATGAGGCAACAACCTGTCACAAAAGAAACAATTCATTGCTTGAGAGCAATAAGATATGCAAAGTTTCTTTCACCACGAGGTGGAGGAGACATTTGAATCATTATGACATCACGATAGCAACAATCCTTAGGAAATGCTTTAGGTGAAATCCAACCTAAGATAAGTCCAAGAAGACAAGATGAGTTTACTTATCTCATTCTACACAATTTTCCTTCGAGACTCCTCATAATCAAGAATTTAATAACACCATCTCAAAAGACAATGGAGAAGGAAATGAACTTAGAAATCCAAGATAAAGAACACTTGAGTACCTCCAACAAGAATCTCAAAGAACAATTCAAGAAGAATTACATGCTTAACAAACCACCATGAAGAAGCATCGGGATGAACTCCGAAATGAAAGGATAATAAAAGAGAATTGAAGGATTGCAAAATGAACAGGATTGAGGCCTTGCAAACATTTATACGAAGCTTCGCAAAGAGATACTTGAGAAAACTTGGATCTCCAAAAAAAGAAAGATGACCAACTTAGAAACGAGAATTGATAACATGCACGACTTCAGAAGAAGGATTGAAATCACCTTGATGAAAAGAATAAGAATTATGTTATGCCTATCCTTCATCAAGTAAAATTGATGACAAGCAACGGATTTCGCACACCACTTATTCTTCTTGCAAAGAATTGCAGAGAAAGAGAGAGAGAGATCACAAACTTGAAGAAGTCTTGCACGAGAACACTGGTTAGAATTTGGAATTAATGGGGATACTACAAATGAATGGAGATACATGGCATGAGGATGAAGAGATCATGATCTGCCTAATAGAAAACTTCACAAGGCACCGGAATATTTGAGATACGAACGAAAAGACAACAATTGAGGAGAATTTAAGAACGAAAGCTGAAAAATGAGAACGAAGAAATCTTCTGAAATGATGGCATTCGGAGGATCGAGAAACAAGAACAACACTCAATGCTCCAGGTAGATATGAAAGGGATTACTCATGCCCGAAAACAATTTAAGAGGATAGCATCAAGATGAGATGATGAATCTTCGAGAGAATGCAGCAAAATTTCAGAGAAAATCTTGTTTTATCTTCTATGATGAGAATGATGACGAGAAACAACACCATGAATTACTGAGATACTCTAGAATAATGAATAAAGAATGGTTGAGCCAATGATGAAAATAAATTCAGAGCAATCTAGGAGAAGTAATATGACCGATGAAAATCATTCTTACGTCATATTGACAAGAACTCGAGGACATCTACAGAAAGAATAAAAGAGCCACGTAAAATCCTGGAGAAAAATCTGTGGGTTATGGGCTGAAGGAAAAACGTTGAAATGATTGCTTAGAAGAGAGATTGCAGCGGTACAATGAAAACTTGATGAGGTGAGAACCTCGAAATAATTTGGAAGGATTAGAAAACATAAATCTTCTGAGATATTTTCAGCACTCTGGATAGGATAGAGAGAGACGAATAAACAAGGGGGACATGGATAAGAACTTCCAGAAATACATTTAAATGGGAAAAGGATGTGATGAAGCTCGAAATCTTGAATTGAATCCACCGGAGAAGAAAACAGAGACGAAGAAATGATGAACTTGAAGCTCCTGTGCATTTCCACATGAATCACCGGATACAATACGGAAGAAAATAAAACGAAAAGCATCACATGTATAGAAAGTCACTTGGATGAGAATTTAACCATTGAAGAAAAAGGGCGGGAGGGTGGGGAAAAACAAAGACAACTTAGGACGGATGAAAACAGCTCTGAAAACAAACATGAGGATTGATCTTGGAAATATTGGAGATGATTGAATATCTAGAAGAGGAGCGCATCGGTTGAAAAGAATTTCATGACTACTCCAGTTGAACAAAAGGATTAGCATTCCCATGAAATATGAGAATATTACTTAGAAAAGATTTGAAATCATCACTTGACATCGAAGCAACTCGTATTACCATATTCAAAAACAAAACAAAGGATGAGGCTGATGAAACAAGTTGGCAACAAATACATAACAGAGATTTCATCCGATATTTTCGTGGTAAGGTTCGCACGGGATCGATCGTACATTGGATTGTCATATTGAAATGCTGCTCAAATATGCTCCTTAGGTGTAGCAAACTACAAGGCTTGACGAATCATACGAAGACTGTCCTCTGTAAAAAAGACCTTGAACAAAAAACAACTAGATGTCGAACCCCAACCTCACGTCATGATCTGTTGGAAGATAGCCTAGGTAACCACTAGAATTTCCACCTAAGAACTTCCAAAATCTTTGGTTATGAAATCGGGTGTTGGGATACAGGGAGGCAAAATATCTCACACGAGTAACAAGCCCTACACTCCAACTGTATCCATCCGTCAACACATAACAAAGAAAACCTCGGAAATCGTGTACCTCAGACCTTCAAAAAACATCTTATATACTAGTTGTGGCAATACATCCGTCAGCTCCCCCCAGTACTGGGTGGCGCCAACTACTCTGACCACAAAGAGTATAGAAGTGTTTTCGATGTCGGTGACGTCTGGTATTCTGGAACTGCAATGATACAAATGTGATGACAACACCTCAGAGCTCAACTCCCCGGGACACTTCCACAATCCCTAAATGTTAGGAGGCACCAAGAACTATGTTCTCATCACAAGATATCGGGACGATCCAAACAGTACCTGCGTGATCCTAAAAAAATTGAGTGAAAAAGAGAAGAGGAGTAGATTTAAAATTCCTAAGTCGTAAGTCTTCACCAGAGTATAGAAAAGGAGTAAAAGAAACCTACTCTTTGATATATAACTAGACTCAAAATATTTTTCACTAGACTCGACTCGGCCAAGTTCGATCAATCAAGGGGGCTCCTAGGTCGGTACAGGCTCTGATACCAACTTATAACGCCCAAGATGTGATCCTATCCTTATTTCGGCGCAAGGGCCTCGACACGGATAGAAGTGCATCTCGCTGTTTTGCAAGAATGAATATCATTACAAGTACATGTATAGATGAGATGAGTATATGGAATTGGCTTACACTCGCCACAAGATACATCAAGGCCCATCAATACACCAACATATTCCAACATCATACATAAGAGCAGGGTCCGACTACGGACAAAATCAAACGACAAAATGACATCCATCCTTGCTATCCCAGGCTGCCGCCTGGAACCCATCCTAGATTTATGAAGAAGAAGAAGAACTCCAAATCAAAACAAGCATCGCTCTCACGTCAAAGCATCGCATTCCTTTACCTGCAACTGTTGTTGTGGTAATCTGTGAGCCACAGGGACTCAGCAATCTCATTTCCAAGGGTATCAAGACTAACAAAGCTTAATGGGTGAGGTAGGGTTAAGTGGTGAGACTGCAGCAAGCAACTAAGTATTTATTTGGATGGATAACTTACGAATACATAAATTAAAGTATGGTGGTCTACGCATAATGGATATGAACTAGTAATGATCACTAAGTGATCCTGGACACATACTTACATCAAACATAACCCCACCGTGTTCTCTCTCGGATAAGGACTCACGAGAAGAGACAGTGATGGTTACGCACACGGTTGGTGTATTTTATTTGAGTTTACTTCAAGTTTGCTATGACCGGGTGTTAAACAAAGTTTCCAAGTTGCCACATAACCGCGAGCACGACTTTCCGAAAGATTTAACCCTGCAGAGGTGCTCCAACTCATCCATCACAAATTAACCACACACAGCGGGTATAACCATGACCACGAATCTCGTGATCTTCCTAGGCAATTCCACTGGAAAACCTCAACCTTGATATAGCCAAAAGTATCGGAATTCCATGACCAAAGACATTCGAGAAAGGTAAGACAAATCTAGCAAGGCCGCCCGGCGTGTCGACGATCTCGATAGGAGCCGCGTATCTCGTTCTCAGGACACGATGGATTGTCCAAACTTCCGATAGGACAATCACAGAGTTTCCCCTGGCGGCCATCGGCGGTTGACAGGTTGGACCAACACTCATGAGGAGCACTGGCCCGGGGATTGATTAATTATCCACAGGGTCTAGAAAGTCCCGATGAGATTTTATTAGTTATTAGGCAAAAGTAGTACCAATGTTGGGCCTTGACAAACAAGCTTTATCCTAAAACGAAAATCAAGGGGGTCCCCATAACAACCCCGGGCATTTTAGGAACGCTCAATATGGAACATAAGAGCGGTACACAAGACACTAGGGGCGGCAAAAGCGGAACAAAACACCGAGCAAAAGGCCAAGCCTTCCACCTTTTCCATGTATATATGTGCATTAAATTAAATAGCTATAATATTGTGATATCAAAAAAATGTCCATGTTGTCACATGGAAGTAATTGCACCTGCATCTAGAAACACTATAAGAAGGGCTGAGCAAGCGGTAACATAGCCAAACGAAGGTTTGCTGGGAAGGTGGAGGGTTAGAGGCTTTTCATGGCAATGTTGGGAGGCCTGACAAACAAGTGGTAGATAGCGAGACATAACGATGAAAGCGAGACTACTAGCATAGCAATGATAGTAGTGGTATCCAGGGAAATGTGCCATCTTGCTTGAGATCCCGCTTGGAAGAAGAACGAGTCCATGAAGAAGACAACCCGGGACGTAGACGAACAAATCCTCATGCTTCGAATGCTTTCGGAACTCTATCGAGAAGAGGCAATCCGGAAACAACAATCAACACACGGTACACCACTACATATGCATGACATGATTCGCAAACAAATATGATGCATGTCCAGTTTAATGTGCAAGCCATGGCATGGCATGGCAAGAACAACAAACAACTGCTACATGTTAAGTGAAGTTCAATATGCAATGGGTTGCATATTGACGAAACTCCACGTTCGAATTATTTAGTTCACTCTCGTTTAGGTACTCATCAATATTAAATGTTGTGTAACATGGCAAATGGTGAAGCATACACAACCTCAACATCTAGGTATTTTAAATGAGGTCGGAAGCAACATATAGCATTTCACATAGGACCCCATGTGCAAATTATGAATTTGGTACAGATTTGAACTAAACATATCTTATATTTGTTAAACAGCAAAATAAGTTGTGCCATGAGATTCTACTCATTTTCTAGTCAAGTTACATATGTGGATCATTTTCAACGGAGCTACGGTTAATTAGTTATGATATAAACTGTTTTAATAGGTCATTCATGCAAATTGAACAAACAACATGTTTAAACATGTTTAACATGTGTAAAAGTTGGATATTGTGAAAGTAGACAGAAAACGAAGCAACATTCATATATAGCATGTCCTCATATGATGCACGGTTGAATTTATATGAATTTTACAAAATGCCATATGAATCTGCCCAAAAAGAAGAAGAAAGGAAAAAATGGAATAGCTGGGATTTGAACCCCAAATCTCCTGGATGTTGGTGTGTTGGGACAACCAACTGCACTAAAAGGGTATGTGATCAAGGGTGGATTCTATCTTATATAAGCATCTACACACGCTGGTAGAAACAGGACAAACAAAACAAATAAAATTGCGGGGTGCACTGGCTTCAAACCTAGGACCTCATTGTTGAAAACATACGCACTGACTCGCTGGTCTACGAAGGAACTATGACAAATATTGGTTTTTGAACTAGATGATCCTTACCATGACGTTGACTGAACTCTGAAACTAAATAGAGGCTCTGTTGTCGTGGCTGGAGACGTAGGTTGTAGGTTGCAGTTGTGGCGACGCGACTGGCTACCAGCATGGGTACGCAGAGGAGGCCGACAAGGCCAGGTCTGGGCGTGGCATGGCTAGGGGGCTTCATTTCGGCCATATCCATCGCGACGTGGCGACTGGCGGCATTGATTTGAAGCCATGGGGACTTGGCGAGCTGCTGCTTGGTCTGGGGACAGAGGGATCAAGAGATGAGCGAGGGAGGGAGCACCAGAGAGGAAAAAGGGGGCGCTAGGGAGAGATGGTGGTCACCGGCGACGGCGCGTTCCGGCGCGGGCGGGGTGAGCTTGAGGTGACCGGTGGGCATCTTCATGGCGCAGCGCCATGGCCATCTCCTTCAAGCTACGAGAACAGAGAGAGAGAGCGAGCGAGCATGAGAAAGATAAGAGAGAAACATGGGAAGAAGAAGGGGGCACGGGGGTCATGACCTCGTAGGCAGGCAAGGCAACGTCTGTTCTTCAAAAGGACGATGCGCCAAACAGCGGTTAGTGCCTACGGGCGTGAAGGAGCTCGGAGATGAGCTCCTCTCGATCCAGAGCGAGGCTGTGACCACGTGTGAGGTCGAGAGCAAGGTGGTGGTCGCCAGGACGCTCGGTGGCCGCGGGACCTAACAAATCCTCGCCAGAACGGAGCAAGAGCACGGCGGGGCTCACGCCATGGTGGCTCACTACTGTTGCCGTTGTAGCCGGCACCGACCGGTCTGACGAGGTAGGAAGCAAGGAAGGGGAGGGGCACTCGAGGAGCTCCTTTCCTCGGCTGCGAGCATGAGAGGCAGATCACTAGGATGCGGCTGCAGGGGAACCTCAAGCAATGGTTGGTCGGCTAGGGAGGATTGGTGGGAAACCGGGCATAGGAGTGTTGGCTGCTGATATCCGGGTCGATCCCGAGGAGAAAGGGACCAGGTGAATGGATAGGCTTCAGGTGAGGCGATGGTTGGCTGTGGAGTGGCAGCGGGGTGGAATAGAGGATGGGACAGCCATCCTAAATTCTAGGGTTAACGCTATTAAATAGCTATAGGAATGGCTTGGTTTGGGTTTTGCTTAGTTTTTGAGCCGTTCGATCTCGATCTGACGGCTCTGGACACGGGATGGGTTTGCTGGACTTAGTGGGCTGTGTAGAGTGCATTGGGCTAAGATTAGAGGGGAGGATGCCCCGACGACAAGTTTTATAAACCAAAACCGTTCGACAAATCAACCGATGTGGTGCCGCTATGGTCGACCGTTCGGGTATCAAACAAACTCCAATTGCGACGAAATCTGATAGGCGGTCTACCTACAATTAAATAAGACCGCACGCCAAATTCCATACCAATCTGAGAAAGTTGTATACCCACTTTTAAAAATAATATTTTATCGATGACGTGGGTGTGTGCCTGTGTGGTTTGTCTCAAAATGGTCAGCTATGAGAATGAAGAGAATTGGCAAACCTGAACGGATGCAAGTTTTCGAAAAACAAGTGAAGATGCTATGTAGATGATGCAAATGATGCAATTATGAAAGCGGCAACCACACGAATCACATGACAATAATGGAATTAAAGGGGATTCTTCTGGAGCGTTGGTCCCGGGCTGATACAACTCTCCTCCACTTACAAGAGATCTCGTCCCAAGATCTTAGAATGAGAAGGGGAAGAGAAAGAGTTAGAGAAAGAGGTAAAACTTAGTTGCTTCTTTGTCAAACGAGTGAAACCACATGAACTTGAAGGATTGCAAGAGAAAAGAATGATATGAGAAACGAGCAAGAATTCAAAAGAAATTTCGGCAGCACATCGGTAGGAAAGAGAGGAAAAAACTTGATAAGATGGAAAGAACTTGAAAAGAGGGCACAACTCCGATTGAATGGATAAGCAAGGAAATAATATGAACTTGATAAAACAAGATGATGCTTGAAAGAGAGCAACATGACAACGCCTCCGGAAGAAAGAATAGACGCTAGATCATTGGAAGGAAAAGTACGGAGAAGAAAATGATAACTTCTACCACCATTGAATTTGAAAAGCATGGTTGAACGGAGTTGATGGAGAATCAACAACGAAAATAATAGCTTGTTATGGGCTTATGGAAAACATCTCAAAATTATGAGGTGACAATCTATCACAACAGAAACAATTGATTGCTTGAGAGTAATAAGATATGCAAAACTTCTTCCACCACGAGGTGGAGGAGACATTTGAATCATTTATGACACCATGATAGCAACAATCCTTAGGAAATGCTTTAGGTGAAATCCAACCCAAGATAACTCTGAGAAGACAAGATGGGTTTACTTATCTCATTCTTGACAATTTTCCTTCGAGATTCCTCACAATCAAGAATTTAATAACACCATCTCAAAAGACAATGGAGAAGGAATTGAACTTAGGAATCCAAGATAAAGAACACTTGAGTACCTCAAATAAGAAACTTGAAGAACAATTCGAGAAGAATTACATGCTTAACAAACCACCATGAAGAAGGATCGGGATGAACTCCGGAATGAAAGGATGATAAAAGAGAATTGAAGGATTTCAAAATGAACAAGATTGAGGCCTTGCAAAGATTTAGATGAAGCTTCGCAAAGAGATACTTGAGAAAACTTAGATCTCCGAAAAAGAAAGATGACCAGCTTATTAACGAGAATTAATAACATGCACAACTTCAGAAGAACGATTGAAATCACCTTGATGAAAAGAATAAGAATTATGTTATGTCCATCCTTCATCAAGTTAAATTGATGACAAGCAACGGATTTCGCACACCACGTATTTTTCTTGCAAAGAATTGAAGAGAAAGAGAGAGATACATCACAAACTTGAAGAAGTCTTGCACGAGAACACTGGTGAGAATTTGAATTTAATGGGGATACTACAAATGAATGGAGATACATGGCATGAGGATGAAGAGATCATGATCCGCCTAATAGAAAACTTCATAAGGCACCGGAATATTTGAGATACGATGGAAAAGACAACAATTGAGGAGAATATAAGAACGAAAGCTGAAAGATGAGAACGAAGAAATGTTCTGAAATGATGGCCTTCGGAGGATCGAGAAACAAGAACAACACTCAATGCTCCAGATCAATATGAAAGGGATTACTCATGCTCGAAAACAATTTAAGAGGATAACATCAAGCTGAGATGACGAATCTTTGAGAGAATGGAGCAAGATTTAAGAGAAACTCTTCTTTGGTCTTCTATGCTGAGAATGATGATGAGAAACAACACCATGAAGTATTGAGATACTTTGGAATAATGAATAAAGAACGGTTGAGCCAATGATGGAAATAAATTCGAAGCGATCTAGGAGAAGGAATATGACCAATGAAAATCATTCTTACGTCATATTGACAAGAACTTGAGGACATCTCCAGAAAGAATAGAAGAGCCAGGTAAGATTCTAGGGGAAAATATGTGGGTTGTGGGCCCACTAAAGGAAACAACGTTGAAATGATTGCTTAGAAAGAGAGATTGCATGGGTACGACGAAAACATGATGAGGTGAGAACCTCAAAATAATTCGGAAGGATTAGAAAACACAAATCTTTTGAGATATCTTCAGCACTCTGGATAGAATAGAGAGAGACGAATAAACAAGAGGGAATTGGATAAGAACTTCCAGAAAACATTTAAAGGGGAAAAGGATATGATGAAGCTCGAAATCTTGAATTGAATCCACCCGAGAAGAAAATAGAGACGAACAAATGATGAACTTGAAGCTCCTGAGCATTTCTACATGAATCACCGGATACAATACGGAAGAAAAGAAAACGAAGCATCACATGAATATAAAGGCACTTGGATGAGAATTTAATCATTGAAGAAAAAGGGCAGGAGGGTGGGGGAAACAAAGACAACTTAGGACAGATGAAAAGAACTCTCGTAAGAAACATGAGGATTGATCTTGTAAATATTGGATATGATTGAATATCTTGAAGAGGAGCGCACCGGTTGAAAAGAATTTCATGACAACTCCAGTTGAACAAAAGGATTAGCATTCCCATAAAATATGAGAACACTACTTAGAAAAGATATGAAATCACCACTTGACATCGAAGCAACTCGAATTACCATCTTCAAAAACAAAACAAAGTCCTAGGCTTACGAAACAAGCCGGAACCAAATACATAACAGAGATTTCTTCCGATATTTTCGTGGTAAGGTTCACACGGGCTCGATCATACATTGGATTGTCATATTGAAATGATGCTCAAATATGCTCCCTAGGCGTAGCGAACTACAAGGCTTGACGAAGCATACCGAGACTGTCCTCTGTAAAAAATACCATGAACAAAAAAATCACTAGGTGTCGAGCCCCAACCTCACATCATGATCTGTTGGAAGATAGCCTAGGTAACTACTTGAATTCCCACCTAAGATCTTCCGAAATCTTTGGTTATGCAATCAGGGGTTTGGGATACAGGGAGGCAAAATATCTCACACAACTAACAAGCCCTACACTCCAACTGTATCCATCCGTCAACACATAACCAAGAAAACCTCGGAAATCGTGTACCTCAGACCTTCGAAAAACATCCGATATACTAGTTGTGGCAATACATCTAATCACTCTCCCCAGTACTGGGTGGCGCCAACTACTCTCACCACAAAGTGTATAGAAGTGTTTTCGATGTCGGCGACCTCAGGTATATCAGAACTGCAAAGATACAAATGTGACGACAACACCTCGCAGCTCAACTCCCCGGGACACTGCCACAACCCCTAAATGTCAGGAGGAACCAAGAACAATGTTCTTGTCACAAGATATCGGAACGATCCCAACAATCACGCGTGATTTAAAACACATTTTCTCCCTTGGTGGTTTTGGTAATTTATAACATATAAGTCAATGAACTAATGTTTCCATCAAGTATGTTTCAGGAAAGGTTCAATGATGGGTTGGCAAAAAGAGATTGTGGAATACCCCAAGATGCAAGGAGATGGATTGGCAAAGCTTCAAGCAAGAGGACTCTGCATTTTATATTTTTGAGAAATCACTCTGAGTCCATAGGAAGGCCAATACTATTAAAAGGGGGTAAGATTTTGTTGGTGAACAAAATGCTCATAGGTGCACAAGTGATAGTCACCAAAGACACCCACAAACTCTCCCACCAAAGTTTGTCCAAAGCCAAATACTCAAAATCGGTGCAACCAACATTCCACATTCGGTGCCACCGATTCCAAACCCTAGACACACTCAGCCAAACCCTAGCCACTTCGTTGCAACCGATTCCATACCGGTGCCACCAAGTTCAGGTGCCAACCTTCTGTTATGCAAGTTCATAGTTTCGGTCCCTTCGAGATTGTTGAATCGGCATCACCAAGATTGAGCATTCTGACCATTGGTCACCTTATCGGTGCAACCGAGATTCCTATATCGGTCTCACCGAGAGTCAAAAGTCGCCACCTTTTAGTCACTTCGTTACCACCGAGATTAACACATCGGTGTCACTGAGCCTGACTTATTGTGTGTAAGAGTTGGATTTTTGGGGATGCCTATATACACCTACTCAAGAGAGAAGCACTCAGAACCATTCCATACCTATCCTATCAGTTTTCTAAGAGAGAACCACCTACCCTTGTATTGAGCTCAAGATCTTCCACTCCAACCATATGGATCTTGATTTCTAGCCTCCCCAAGTTGCTTTCCACCAATCCCATCTCTTCTACCAAGCCATATTTGTGAGAGAGTTATTGTGTGTTGAGGAGTCTATCATCTTGAAGCACAAGAGCAAGGAGTTCATCGACATTATCAAGCCTATTACCTTTTGGAGGGTGGTGCCTCCTAGATTGGTTAGGTGTCTCTTGGGAGCCTCCTGCTTCGTGTTGTGGAGTAAACCAAGATGTTTGTAAGGGCAAGGAGATCGCCTACTTCGTGAAGATCTACCCCGAGTAAGGTTAGTCCTCCGTGGACGTAGGCTGTCATGGTATAGTCAAGGTCGCTTCTTCGTGGAACCCTTTGTGGGTAGAGCCCTCCGTGGACTCTCGCGACTGTTACCCTCCGTGGGTTGAAGACTCCATGAACGTGTATGTACGATAGCGCCACCTATTAGAAGAACGGGTTCAATCATCGTGTCACCAATTGTGTTTGCTCTTCCTACCCTCTCTTTACTTACATGTCCAATGTCTTTACTTTACGCTGCTATACTCTTAGACAGGCATGTGTAGGGTGTACTTGACATACTATGAATGCTAAAATCAGCCAAGAATTAAAATTGGGAAAAGGAAGATTTTTATTTGGTCAAGTAGTCTAATCACCCCCCTATATTCCTACTTTTGATCCTACAAGTGGTATCAGAGCTTTGGTCTCCATTGCATTGGTCTCACAACCTAGGAGAAGTATGGCGTCTAGTGAGGAAAATTATCGCCATAGAGGTCCGTACTTTGATGACACAAATTTTGCTAGTTGGAAGCACAAAATGAATATGGATTTTCTTGGTCATAACCCCTCCGTTTGGGATGTTGTTCGTGTTGGCATGCAAGGTGAATTCTTTGCAGAAGGAAAGGAACCCGATCATGAAGCGACCGCGGATGAGTTGAAGATGTTGCAACTCAATGCTCAAGCATGTGACATTCTCTTCAACTACCTATGCCCCGAAGAATTCAACAAGATCATCCATCTTGAGAATGCAAAAGATATTTGGGATACTTTGATTGATATGCATGAGGGTACAGAATCTGTGAGAGAATCCAAGTTGGATGTTCTTCAAAGCCAACTTGACAAGTTCTAGATGAAGGATGTTGAAGGAGTCGCTGAGATGTACTCCAGGCCAGCTCTCATCACCAATGAACTTGACGGCTTAGGAAGCGAAGAAATGACTGACAAATTCATCATCAAGAAGATACTTTGAGCTTTGGATGATTGATATGACAGCGTTTGCACATTGATCCAAATGATGCCCAACTACAAAGATCTCAAGCCAACAGAAGTGATTGGTAGAATTGTTGCTCATGAGATGATACTCAAAGACAAGGAAGAGCTTCACCACAAGTCTAGCGGTGCTTACAAAGCCACAAGTGATGCTCCGGACACCTCAAGAACCTTGTCACAAATGAAGAGATAAGCCTCATGGTCAAGAAATTCAACAAGTTCTACAAGAATAGAAGCAAAGATCGAAGCTCCAACTCAAGATATAAAGAGAAGCGTTCATCAAGTTCTGACCAAAAGTGCTACAATTGTGGAAAGCCCAGACACTACTCCAATGAGTGCACGACTCCCTACAAACAAAGAGAAGATTCACCAAGAAGACGAAGCTCAAGAGACGAGTCACCTTGAAGAGAGAGAAGGAATAGAGATGATAGTTATGAACGATGACCCTCAAGGAGAAGTAGGGACTCAGAGAAGAAGGACAAGTACACCAAGAGATACTCACGAAGGAAACATCAAGCTCATGTTGGTGAATGGGTTTCCGGCTCCGACTCCGACAACCACTCCGAGAGAAACTATCACTCCAACTCCGACTATAGTCAAGATGAAGGTGTTGCCGGAATTGCACTAGTGACCACCAACTCCTACGATATATTTGATTCACCAAATGAGGGAGTGGAAGTTGCTTCATCGCTAAAGTCCCCAAGGTATCACACCCCGAGTATCTTGATTTCAGTAGTGATCAAGATGACTTGTTAATTGAAGATGACTTGCAATTTGATAAAACTAGTAATGTTAGTCAAAATGAACGTGTTAGTACTCACTCTAGTGTAGGTAACTCGTGTGATGATGATAAGTTGGAAATAGAATGATTAACTCAAGAACTAAAAACTCTTATGTTAGCTCATGAGTCAACTCTAGAAGATCATAGAGAGCTTGTAAGGACACATGAGAAGCTATGCTTTGAGAAGCTCAATTTAGAGCAAGAGCATGAGTTCCTTAAAGCTATCAATGACGATCTTCGAAAGAAGACTTCCTCTTATCTAGCCAAACGACATCTCTTATCTACATTCATGCCACAAGTTAAGTCTAAGCAATCTAGTAACAACGGAAAGAAAGGTTCTTAAACTAGTAGCAATAAAAATGATAAATCCAATGATATTGCTTCTAGTAGCTCTCTTGATCCCACTAACTCTTCTCTTAGCCAAGTTACACTTGAGCAAGAAAATGAACTCTTGAAAGGGATTATAGAGAAAGGTATCTACAAGAGTCTTGAAGGGTGTAAACAATGTGAGGAGATTGTACGCAAGCATGGAGGATACCGGAAGAATTGTGGTGTTGGCTACTTCAACGCTAATGGATTTGAATGGGAAGAAGGTCAATACCCCAATCCCAAGTTTGTTCCTCAAAAGGAGAAGTATGAAAATACTCTCCCCAAGGGAGCAAAAGCTCAACATGACCTTCCACCACAAGATACCAAGCTCAAGGACAAGAACAAGCTTCAAGAGGACTTTGACTCATATGAAGATGAATCCCAGGCTTTCGTGAAGTGGGTTCCCAAGGCTACTACAAGCTCAACTTCTACAAGTGCTACTTCAACACCAAGGATCCCCGTTAACTTGATGTGGGTCCCTAAGAAGAAGAACTAGATATTTCTTGAGGGGTGACTCCGCCAGTGAAATTCACTCACATTCATTATTGGCAAGAACTAGTTGCAAACAACATCAACATTATGCAATAGTTCAAGGAGTCACACATTCCCTCAAAGGTAAGCAAGAGACAAGGTAATCAACAAATCAATGGACATCATCACATATGCTTTGCACTCCATGTCCATAGATATCCTTATATTTGCCTCTTGTGTGTTGGGACTAACCCATGTAGGTGAGAAGAGTAATGAAACAACAAGGATGCCCCAACTCTTGGTGATCTTCATAAACTTTGAGCATCCAGCACTACCTCACCAACATGAAGTCTTCATCGACAAAACCCAAGGTTAGTTTATCCCTCTTATGGGAGATGTCATGTCTATGGGGAGCTTTACTCTAAGACTTGAGTTAAAGCATCTAATAAGAATGTGACAACATTAAATGCTTTACGTGAAACTGGTAACCCCACTTGTGCTTAAACAATGAGTATGACCTATGATCAAGTATTCTTACTTGGCTCCTAAGTCAAATACTCATATATAGATGACTTCGTCATCGCCAAAGTGCTTGTTAGATGCTATTGTATTTGTGCATGTTTGCCATGATTTCATTTGACATCTTATTGTGTGAGCATGTTGGTCTGCATTTATTTACTCATTCGAGGATATCCAATTGTTGCTATTTGGCTTTTCATATTTATTTGCCAATTGGATATACAGAATGCCTAGGACCACTTTTTTATCTATCTATGCTTTCTCACCTCATACTCTATTCATGTTGCATCACAAAATTTGAACAAGTGCCTTTTGATCCCTCTGTGTGTGGAGCACTCGGAGTTCCATATTGACAAGGACTGACCATTAAAACCTCCCAAATGCATCTCGATGGAACCAATCCCAAAATCTCGGTCTCACCGAATGCCTAGGATTGATCTGGTTTTCTAAATCGGTACTACCATTTCCATATTCTCGGTTACACCGAGTTTCCCTGTCAGCTGACAGTTGAGAAACTCGGTGACACCGAAAATTTATAATCGGCGTCACCGATAGTGTAGGGTATATATTCGGTGGTCCTGGCAGTTCGAAATTTCATTCTTCAAACCGTCGCGCCCCAAGCCCTAAGCTACCGCAGAAGGACCCTCTGTTCTTCGCCCTTGTCTTCCCGCACTCCTCCGCCGCTGGAAATCACTGCCTCGACGGAATCTTTGCCCCCATCGCCGCCATAGCAGATCCATCACTGAGCTAGGGTATGGATTCGGCCCCTCTTGCACTCCAACCTCCAATTCTTGCACATTAGGGTTTTTCCATTTTCTAGCCACGGTTTGAGATCATTCTATCCACAAGATAAACTCCTTAGTCTAGCGAATCGAAAAATTCTAGGTTTAGTTGCCTGCGAAGTTGCATCTCGGTGATACCGAGTCATAAAAATTGGTTTCACCGATTGCCTTTTTGTTCTACTGAGGACAGAACTTGGTGAGACCGAGTGAAAGTTTTCGGTATGACCGGAACTGGTGCCAAGTTTCGGTTAAGGGTTTAGTGAGTCTCGGCAGCATCGAAATGTTTGACCTGGTGACACCAAAATCCAGTTTTGCAATGAACTACATCTATAATTTTTCTGTTCAAACTTTCAAAAACAAGCTGTATTTTGTGATGACTTATCCTATTCCACTCTTCTATACTATATTCATAGGGTCAGCATGTCAGGGTCAGTCAGTCAGAATTTGCCAGAGCAGGGTATTGACATGAATTTAGGCACTAGCCCTGAGCCTAGTTCTTTTCTAGATCTAGGCACCCCCAGCTCCCATGGGTTGCGCAAGGCTGCCACTAGGTCCAGGAAGAAGCTGAATTCAGATGAGGAAGATTCAGATTTTGTGCCAGAGGAGGTTCTTGCCAAGGAGCAAGAGAAGGCTGCCGAGAAGTCAACAAATGAGGCCACGTCTTCCAGGAGGGTGGTCAGCAAATCATATGCACCTCCTGAAGTTATGAGAGCACCTGAGAGTGCCAGAGCTACAATGACCATTGAACCCCCAAAGAAGTCTATGCCTAAGAAGGCAGGGGAGAATAAGGAGGCCAGAAAGAGGATAATCCATGTTACTGGCAGGCCTACAACTATGTATGAAGATCTAGAGGAGGCAGTTGCTGCTGAAGAGGAGGAAGAGCCAGCTACAAAGGCTCCTCACAAGAAGAAGGCCAAGAAACTTCTAGCTGATGCTATGCCCAAGTCTGGCACATCCAAGAGCACAAAATCCTAGAAGGCTGCTGCTAAAAAGCCTAAGAGGACATCCAGGCAGATTCCAGCTTCTGAAAAGAACAAGGGAACTACCTCCAGAGTTGAGAATGATGATGACTTTCCAACCTTGATGAAACTTAAACCACACCTTCCAGTACATAATGCTAGCTATCCACTTGCTGAAGATATGAAGAAGAGGAAGGACTCATGTTTGAGGGAATGGAGAGCTATTGATCCATATGCCCAAAGGAAGAAGACAGTTGTGGACTACAGATTCTATACCAAAGAGCAAAAGGATTTATATGAGATTGTGCTTTTTGACAGGAGTCCGGCTATGAGTGACATGAGATATGTTGACTGTAAATTCATTAAGGAGAATGAGGACTATTTTCCAAGTCTCCAAGACAATTTCCACTGCATTGGTTTGGATGAGTTTGTTGGTAGAGAATTTACTACATGGAATGATGAAATGATCATGGAATTCTATTCCACTTCACATTTCTATGGAGATGGTATGATTTTAGGGGTGATAGAAGAAGCAAGATATGAGTCCATAGTTGATGAATGGGCTGCACTTCTAGGGGTCCCAGAGGTTCAGGATGGAGACTTGGATGTCTACACGAAATCCAAGGCGAGCCACAATGCAATGAAGGATATGTATAATCATATACCTGCAGACAAAGTGCTATCTCACAAGCTTGGATCCATCTACTTTCTTCAAGCTGGCCTCCGCACCATGAACAAGATTCTGAGGCATACTTTGATGCCCAAGTCAGGAGATGACAAGATGATCCGAGGCTACTCCATCAACATGTTGATCCACCTTGACAGACACACCAGGATTAGAGTCATGGACTTGATTGTTGAGACAGTCAAGAGGGTTGCTGCTGAGCAGAAGCGCTCTTGCTGCTATGCACCCTATATCCAGATGTTCATCAATTCTCAGCTTGAGAAGCCCATATTTGCTCTTGACCGTCCCCATTTGCCCATATAGCCAGATCTTGAGGATAATGTTGTGGTGATGGACCCAAATCATCCCACATCTGCTATAGATCAGGCAGAGGCAAAGGCAGCTCGAGCCACTAGTGCTCAAGTCCCTAGATCCAGAAATGAGCAAATGGATCTGTTGATATCATCAGTTCAGGGCATGCAAAAGGACATTAAGGGGATTCTGGACAACCAAAATAGTCTTGTGAGGATCTTTGAAACTAGGATCAAGACCCTTAATGATAAGGTGAACAGGCTGACTAAGATTGTCACAGAGCTCCAGAAGGAAGTTGACTTAGTGCCTCTTCCTCACACTAATTCTGATGATGATGATGAGGAGGATGGATCACCTCTCAGGAACGGCACACAATTTCCTACTCAGGCCAGATCAGCCACTATGCCAGCTCCAGACTTGAGACCCTCTTCATCAGCTCCTGCTGCTGTCACCTTAGCTCCTGCTCCATCAGCTCCAGTTCCTCCAGCTGCCACTCCAACTCCATCCACGACATCTGCAGAGATCTTCGCCGATGATGTTCGCTCGACTCCTTCATCAACAACTGAAGGAGATCAGCCCAAGAATGCTTAGACATATGCCTTTGAACTTTTTGGTAACTGTTGCAAAAGGGGAGAAGTGTATATAGATCTTTAGGCTTGGAGTGAGAGAGAATTTTTGTGTTTATTGCTTTTCAAAAACAATTTTCTTTTGGTTGCTTGTGATACACTTTTTGTGTGATGCTACTACTTCCTATCATCTTAATGCTTTATGAGATGATCTTTCCACACTGCTTGATTGTGTTGTGCTATGATGTTCACTCTAATTATTCTCACACACCACCAAGATGTATGTGACATGGAAGAAGTGCCCCATGTACCTAATTGATTGTGCATTTGCATTCAAACGCACATTCAAAATAATGCACAAATTTAGGGGGAGCTCTTGCTTATCACATACTTCTCAAAGCGACGATTACATTCATTAATTATATCATATGTTGAAGCTTTGATCTATATGTTGTCATCAATTACCAAAAATGGGGAGATTGAAAGCACATTTGCTCCCTTGGTGGTTTTGGTAATTTATAACAACATATAAGTCATTGAACTAATGTTTCCATCAAGTATGTTTCAGGAGAAGCTCAATGATGAGTTGGCAAAAAGAGATTGTGGAATACCCCCAAGATGCAAGGAGATGGATTGGCAAAGATTCAAGCAAGAGGACACTACATTTTATATTTGTGAGAAATCACTTTGAGTCCATAGGAAAGCCAATACTATTAAAAGGAGGTAAGGTTTTGTTGGTGAACAAAATGCTCATACTTGCACAAGTGATAGTCACCAAAGACACCCACAAACTCTCCCACCAAAGTCTGTCCAAAGCCAAATACTCAAAATCGGTGCAACCAACATTCCATATTCGGTGCCACCCATTCCAAACCCTAGACAGACTCAGCCAAACCCTAGCCACTTTGGTGTAACCGATTGCATACCGGTGCCACCGAGTTCAGGCTGCCAACTTTCTGTTATGCAAGTTCAAAGTTTTGGTCCCTTCAAGATTGTCGAATCGGCGTCACCGAGATTGAGCATTCTAACCGTTGGTCACCTTATCGGTGCAATCGAGATTCCTATGTCGGTCTCACCGAGATTCAAAAGTTGCCACCTTTTAGTCAGTTCGGTACCACCGAGATTAACACATTGGTGTCACCGAGTCTGACTTGTTGTGTGTAACGGTTGGATTTTTGGGGATGCCTATATATACCCCTCCACCACCACCTACTCGAGAGAGAAGCATTCAGAACCATTCCATACATATCCTATCGGTTTTCTGAGAGAGAACCCCCTACCCTTGTGTTGAGGTCAAGATCTTCCACTCCAACCATATGGATCTTGATTTCTAGCCTGCCCAAGTTGCTTTCCACCAATCCCATCTATTCTACCAAGCCATATCTGTGAGAGAGTGATTGCGTGTTGAGGAGTCTATCATCTTGAAGCACAAGAGTAAGGAGTTCATCGACATTATCAAGCCTATTACATTTTGGAGGGTGGTGCCTCCTAGATTGGTTAGGTGTCGCTTGGGAGCCTCCTACTTCGTGTTGTGGAGTGAACCAAGAAGTTTGTAAGGGTTAGGAGATTACCTACTTCATGGAGATCAACCCCGAGTAAGGCTAGTCCTCCGTGGACATAGGCCGTCATGGTATAGTCAAGGTTGCTTCTTCGTGGAACCCTTCGTGGTTAGAGCCCTTAGTGGACTCTCGTGACCGTTACCCTCCGTGGGTTGAAGACTCCATGGACGTGGATGTACGATAGCGCCACCTATCGGAACCACGGGAAAAATCATCGTGTCACCAATTGTGTTTGCTCTTCCTAACCTCTCTTTACTTACATGTGCAATGTCTTTACTTTTCGTTGTCATACTCTTAGACATGCATGTGTAGGGTGTACTTAACATACTGTGAATTAAAATTGGGAAAAAGTAGATTTTTATTTGGTCAAGTAGTATTATCACCCCCCCCCTAGACCTACGTTCGATCCTACAATGATCCTAAAAAAATTGAATGAAAAAGAGAAGAGGAGCAAAATTAAAATTCGTAAGTCGTAACTCCTCAACAAAGTATAGAAGAGGAGTAAAAGAAACCTACTCTCTGATATATAACTAGAGTCAAAATATTTTTCACTAGACTTGACACGGCCAAGTTCGATCAATCAAGGGGGCTCCTAGGTTAGTACAGGCTTTGATACCAACTTATAACGTCCAAGATGCGATCCTATCCTTATTTCGGCGCAAGGGCCTCGATAGGGATAGAAGTGCATCTCGTCGTTTTGCAAGAATGGATATCATTACAACTACATGTACAAAAGCGATGAGTATATGGAGTTGACTGACACTAGCCACAAGCTACATCAAGGCACATCAATACAACAACATATTCAGACATCATACATAAGAGCAGGGTCCGACTACGGACGAAATCAAATGACAAAATGACATCCATCCTTGCTATCCCAGGCTGCCGCCTAGAGCCCATCCTAGATGGATGATTAAGAAGAAGAACTCCAAATCAAAACAAGCATCGCTCTCATGTCAAAGCATCGCATTACCTGTACCTGCAACTGTTGTTGTAGTAATCTGTGAGCCATAGGGACTCAACAAGCTCATTTCCAAGGGTATCAAGACTAACAAAGCTTAATGGGTCAGGTAGGGTTAAGTGGTGAGGCTGCAGCAAGAAACTAAGCATTTATTTGGGTGGCTAACTTACAAATACAGAAAGTAAAGTATGGTGGTCTATGCATAACGGACGTGAACTAGTAATGATCACTAAGTGATCCTGAACACATACTTACGTCAAACATAACCTCATTGTGTTCTCTCTCGGATAATGACTCATGAGAAGAGACAGTCATGGTTATGAACATGGTTGGTGTATTTTATTTGAGTTTAATTCAAGTTTTCTATGACCGGGTGTTAAACAAAGTTTCCAAGTTTCCACATAACCACACACACGGCTTTCCGAAAGATTTAAACCTGCAGGGGTGCTCCAACTCATCCATCACAAATTAACGACACACAGCGGGAATAACCTTGACCACAAATCTCATGATCTTCCTAGGCAATTCCATTGGAAAACCTCAACCTTGACATAGCCCAAAGTATCAGAATTCCATGCACAAGACGTTCGAGAAAGGTAAAACAAATCCAGCAAGGCCACCCAGCATGTCGACGATCCCGATAGGAGCCACGTATCTCGTTCTCAGAACACGACGGATTGTCCAAACTTCTGGTAGGCCAATCGCAGAGTTGCCCCTGGCGGCCACCGGCGGTTGGCAGGTTGGACCAACACTCATGAGGAGCACTGGCCCAGGAGGTTGATTAATTATCCATGGGGTCCGAAAAGTCCCTATGCAATTTTATTAATTATTAAGCAAATGTAGTACCAATGTTGGGCCTTTCTAGACAAGCTTTATCCTGAAACAAAAATCAAGGGGGTCCCCATAACAACCTCGAGCATGTTAGGAGCGCTCAATATGGAACATAACATTGGTACACAAGTCACTAGGGGCGGCAAAAGTGGAACAAAATACCGAGCAAAAGGCCAAGCCTTCCACCTTTTCCAAGTATACATGTGCATTAAATTAAATAGCAATAATATTGTGATATCAAAAAAAATGTCCATGTTGTCACATGGAAGCCAGCATCTAGAAATGCTATAAGAAGGGCTGAGCAAGCGGTAACATAGCCAAACAAAGGTTTTCTAGGAAGGTGGAGGGTTAGAGGCTTTTCATGGCAATGTTGGGAGGCTAGACAAACAAGTGGTAGGTAACGAGACATAACGTTAAAAGTGGGACTACTGGCATAGCAATGATAGTAGTGGTATCAAGGGAAATGTGTCATCTTGCTTGAGATCCTGCTTGGAAGAAGAACGAGTCCATAAAGAAGACGATCCGGGATGTAGACGAACGAATCCTCACACTCCGAATGCTTTCGAAACTCTATCAAGAAGAGGCAATCCGGAAACAACAATCAACACACGGCACACCACAACATATGCATGACATGATTCGCAAACAAATATGATGTGTGTCCGGTTTAATATGCAAGGCATGGCATGGCAAGAAGAACAAACAACTGCTACATGTTAAGTGAAGTTCAATATGCAACGGGTTACATATTGACAAAACTCCACGTTCGAATTATTTAGTTCACTCTCGTTTAGGTACACATCAATATTATATTTTGTTTAACATGGAAAATGGAGAAGCATACACAACTACAACATCTAGGCATTTTAAATGAGGTCGGAAGCAACATATAGCATTTCCGATAGGACCCCATGTGCAAATTATGAATTTGGTACAGATCTAAACTAAACATATCTTATATTTCTTATATAGCAAAATAATGTGTGCCATGAGATTCTACTAATTTTCTAGTCAAGTTACATATGTGGATCATTTTCAACGGAGCTATCGTTAATTAGTTATGATATAAATCGTTTTAATAGGTCATTCATGCAAATTGATCAAACAGCAAGTTTAAACATGTTTAACATGTTTAAACATGTTTAAAAGTTGGATATTGTGAAAGTACAGAAAACTGAGCAACATTCATATATAGCATGTCCCCATATGAAGCACGGTTGAATTTATATGAATTTTACAACATGCCATATGAATCTACCCAAAAAGAAGAAAGAAAGAAAAAATGGGATAGCTGCGCTTTTAAACCCCAGATCTCCTGGATGTTGGTGTGTTGGGACCAACTGCACTAACATGGCTATGTGATCACGTGTGGATTCGGTCCTATATAACCATCTACACACGCTGGTAGAAATAGGACAAATAAAACAAATAAAATTGCAGGGTGCACAGGATTCGAACCCACGACCTCGTTGTTGCATACATAACCGTTGACCAGCTGGTCTATGAAGGAACTATGACAAATATTGGTTTTTGAACTAGATGATCCTTACCGTGACGCTGACTGAACTCTGGAACTAAACAGAGGCTTTGTTGTCATGGCTGGAGACGCAGGTTGCAACGATGGTGGCACGCCTGGCTGCTGGCATGGGTAGGCAGAGGAGGCCATCAAGGCCGGGTCCGGGCGTGGCATCGTTGGGGGCTTCATTCCAGCCAGATCCATCACCACTTGGCGACCAGCGGCATGGATCTGAATCCATGGCGACTTGGTGAGCTGCTGCTTGGACTGGGGACAGAGGATCGACAGATGAGCGAGGGAGGGAGCACCAGAGAGGAAAAGGGGGCACTAGGGAGAGATGGTGGTCCATTCCGGCTTGGGCGGGGGTGACCTCGAGGTGACTGATGGAGCAGCTTCATGGGGCAGCGCCATGGCCATCTCCTTCAAGCTACGAGAACAGAGACAGAGAGTGAGAGAGCATGAGAAAGAGAAGAGAGAAACAGGGGAAGAAGAAGGGGGCATGGGGGTTATGACCTCGTCGGCCGGCAGGGCAGCAGTCATTCTTCAGAAGGACGATGCGCCAAACAACGACGAGTGCTTGTGGGCGTGAAGGCACTCGGAGACTAGCTCCTCTCGATCCAGAGCGAGGTTGTGAGCACGGGTGAGGTCGGGAGCGAGGTGGAGGTTGCCAAGAGGCTTAGTGGTCGCGGGACCCAGTGGATCCTTGCCGGAATGGAGCAGGAGCGCGGCGGGGCTCATGCCATGGTGGTTGTCTACTGCTGTCATTGTAGCCGGAGCCGGCCGGTCCGATGAGATAGGAAGCATGGAAGGGGAGGGGGCACTCGAGGATCTCCATTGCTCTACTGCTAGCATGAGAGGCACGTCACTAGGATGCGGCTGCAGGGGACCTCAAGCAATGGTTGGCCGGCGAGGGAGGATTGGTGGGAAACCGGACGTAGGAGTGTTGGCTGCTGAGATCCGGATCGATCCCGAGGAGGAAGAGACCAGGTGAATGGATAGGCTATAGGTGAGGTGATGGCTGGCTTGCGGATTGGCGGCTGGGTGGAATAGAGGATGGGATAGCCATCCTAAATTCTAGGGTTGCTGCTATTAAATAGGTATAGGAATGGCTAGGTTAGGGTTTTGCTTAGTTTTCGAGCCGTTTGATCTCGATCGGACGGCTCTGGACGCTGGGTGAGTTTGCTAGACTTAGTGGGCTGTGTAGAGTGCATTGTGCTGAGAGGGAAGGATGCCACCCGACGACAAGTTTTATAAACCAACATTGTTCGACAAATAAACCGATGCGGTGCCGCTATGGTCGACCGTTTGGATATCAAACGAACTCCGATTGCAACGAAATTTGGCAGGCGGTCTACCTACAATTAAATAAGACCGCATGCCAACTTCTGACCCAATCCGAGAAGGTTTTATACCCACTTTTAAAAACAATATTTTATCGATGACGCGGGCGCGTGTGTGTGTGGTTGGTCTCAAAATGGTCACTGACGAGAACGGAGAGAACCAACATGCACGAACGGATGCAAGTTTTCATAAAACGAGTGAGAATGCTATGTAGATGATGCGAATGATGCAATGATGAAAGCGACAACCACACGAATCACACCACAATAATGGAATTAAAGGGGAATCTTCTGGAGCGTCGGTCCCGGGCTGTTACAGATCCGGCTGGTCGTGATGAGTGTATCTGGAAGACGTGGGCTCGAGGGCGTTCTCATCGAATTGCGGAAGCAAGCGCCGGCGCGGGTAGCTTTTGTTTTGATCCGGTCACTCCGTGTCGTACCCTTCTTTGGCTACCACTACCTCCATCCATCTATCATTGAGGGTATCTTGCTCGGCTCGCAGTTGCTACTGCTTTTCCTTTAGGCTCCGGACGATGGCTATAAGATGTTGCCTGAACCATTCCTGATCCTGCGGGTCCTCAGGGATGTTGAAGTCTTTGTATTCGAGGATATCATCCTCGTCGACTGGGGGGAGGTAGTTGTCGTCCTCGGAATCGTTAAGATCCTCAGGGTCATCGGGCTTCTCATGGTCCTATTGTGGTTGATCTAGGGCTTCGAGGTCGTGGGGTCTGCCGGGGTATCATTTTCCTCGGTGCCCATGATAAATCCCCTTCCCTTGTTCGCCTTGGATCACTTGCGCTACCTCTGGTGCTTTGATGGCTCCTCGGATTTGTCACCATTCTGCTAGCCTCGTCGACTAGGGGGAGGTAGTTGTCGTCCTTAGAATCATTAAGATCCTCGAGGTCATCGGGCTTCTCGGGGTCCTATTGTGGTTGATCTAGGGCTTCGAGGTCGTTGGGGTCTGTCGGGGTATCATTTTCCTCGATGCCCACGATAAATCCCCTTCCCTTGTTCGCCTTGGATCACTTGCGCTGCCTCTGGTGCTTTGACGGCTCCTCGGATTTGTCACCATTCTTCTTGGGTGTGTTTTCATCCTTGTCAGCGGGGGAGTCCACCATATAGACATCATAAGAGGAGGTGGTAGTCCACCGTCACGTATTGATAGGGGTCGGGGTGCCGATCTCTTCGTACGTGTCCTCTGTCTCATCGGAGGCGTAATCTAGCATGTCGGTTAAGTCTACCAGTTGGGTGGTGGGTGGGTTGTGAAATTCTGCATGACCTGAACTTAGACAGATCTGAACATAGGCCGGGTTTAGGTTGTCCACAATCTCCAACGACTCCATCTGGTCAAGTGTCTTGTTTAACATCGAGAGGCTATCTGGGCCAATCTCCCGAAGGTTTTAGGAGATGACCCCCGGGGCATCCGCGAGGGACGGTTATTCGGCAAGGGCCAAATTTGGGTGCTCGGGCACTCAGCTAGACCCGAACACGAGGGAGGATCTCCAACATAGGGGGAACCGAGAGCAGGACCGAGCAACAGACCCGAAGTTAAGGCTTCGAGATTTCCAAGCTCATCGAATGAAACCAAGAGCCTAGTGAGGGTCAGATCACCCTAGGGTTGGCAGGAAATTCTAGATTCTCGAACCTAGTCCCTTTACCGGGGGCGAAACCTCCGATCTGGCACAGATGGCCGGTCGGATCAGCATGCAGCGTGATGCTACCGAACGCGAAAACCTACCCAGGAACGAAGGTGTCCCCGTTGCAGACTTGATCGCAGATGATTAGACAAGCCATCGACCCTTCTAGGGATCTCACAATGGAACTCTCAATGAAAGCAGCATGTCGGTGTCAAAACTAGCAGATCTCGGGTAGGGGGTCCTGAGTTGTGGACCTTGGATCGATGGGTAACAGAGGATGAAGGAGACAGTGTTTACCTAGGTTTGGGTCCTCATGAGGAGGTAAAACCCTACGTCCTGCTTGATTATATTGATGTGGATGAGAATTACATAGTTGATCTACCTCGAGATCGTATGAGCTAAAACCTAGATGGGACGACCTACCCTCTACAAATGGAACCCTCTGGTTTATATAGACACTTGGGGTACCTAGGGTTACACATAATGGACCTCCAACTAGGGATAGATACGTAGATCCCATCTTCAAGAATTGCAGGCCACGCCAATCTTCGGAGCTTTCCTTCCTGAACATGGGGTCGCCTCATAGTTCAGCCCTCCACAAAGCGGTGCAACAAGTCGTCCCATGATGGATGAGCTGATGGCCCGAGGACCCCATAGTTCCAGACTCCCTCAACTCGGTTAATAAGTTAGTTCTCAAAAATAATATTGATTGGTAAATAAACGCTAAAAAGTATCCTAGAATGATAATATAATAGCATGGAACAATCAAAAATTATAGATACGTTGGAGACGTATCACTGCCCCGCAGGTGGATTGTTGGAAGCGATCTGCATGCTTTGCAGGAGCATGGCGGGCATACACCTATGTGAACACGTACTTCCGGAAGGTTCACGCATCGATCGATTTTGCGGGGCCCCATCCTAGGAAGCAGCGCACCATGGAACAGTTCTTCCCAGAGGTGGAACACAGCGCCCACGCTACCGAGGCCATGTGTCCCAAAAACACTTTGTATCAGATGTAGTACTTCGTGGTGCCGACGTACTTGGGATGCAAAAAATTATCTTTTTTCTTAATGAGTATATCATTCAATTTCCTCATTTATGTGTTTTATGTTAGCTGATTTTCCTCCTATTCGGTCGTTTTTAACTGAAAGTTGCTAGTAATGAGCTTTTGTCTCAATGTAGAGTATACAAAGGGTGTTCCTTGGTGCATCGCTACTACTTAGCCAACGTCCACGTACTTGGAGGCTGTTCTTGCTTTGTAGGAACTAGGCAATTGGACTATTACAACTTTATTACTTTCATTTCGTCATAGGAGTTTGATTGTGGGGGCTGATGACAAGCCCCTGGTAAGTGAAGTGGGCGGCTTTAGGCCACCGAGGTCTGCGCCATTGCACACTTTATCTTATGCTACGAATAAGCCCTTCATTTAACACGGGTGACCTCTAACCACACGTCACTTAATGCGGTCTTCGAACTGCCGACCAGTTTTTGCTTACCTAGATAGTCAGTTTTCGGCTTTCTCCACTAAGGCGCTCGGCCAATTAACTAGAGGCACAATCGTAGTGGTTCTCCCGTTACACCCTTAGCCGAATTTTTTCAGGAATGTAAGGGGTACACATAGGATCCGGGCAACTATTGACCAAAATATAGGTTTGAACTGATGCATATAATGCAACATCCGAGACGCCGAGTACTTCAAACTTGTATCTCATGAGAGGGGAACAAAGACCCTTGGCGGTTATATCTTGAAGACGTTCTCATAGCTCACATGCAGTTCTTGCATAGTAATACAGTAAGAACCTTTAGGGGTATGATTTCTTTACTTTATAAGTTCTAGCTTTATACATCGAACTGTAACGAGAGAAACTAAATAAGATACAAGGCAACAAAGTAGGTAAGGGAGCATAAAAACAAGGCGGTATGATCATCGGGTTTATAAGCCTGGACCGCCTTGTACCGCACGTCTGCGTCTCCATGTTGTTGACCAACCTATCTTCGTTGATGGCAAAGACTATGGTGAACTGTATGCAACTTCGGTTTTGCATGTGCTTGAAGCGCTTGCTTGCTGATCCCTTTTAAGAGGTCTGCAGATGTTCATTGTGTGGTTGAAGCCACATGAGTGTGTTTTCCTAGCTTGCTCTTTAACATGGCCTTGCCAACATATAAGCTCGAAGCTTAGACATTCCTTTGTCTAGCTGATTGGTGTCTCCATGGGTTATGGCTCCTTGATACCCAAGGGATTTTTGTGCAAAATTGTGCACCCTGAGGATGTAGTGCCCCTTCCAAGGGAAGTGCACAAGGAGCATGCACCCCTATTTGGGGTGTGGGGGTATGTCCTAGGATGCTTGCACTCTGGCGGCGAAGGCAGCGGTCTGCTCCTCGGTACTGATAGAGCGTTCGTATTTACGGTTGATCGTGATGACACCGCTAGGTCCAGGCATTTTAAGATTGAGGTAAGCATAATGCGGGACCGCCTTAAAGCGAGCGAATGTTGTGCGCCCTAGGAGCGCGTGATACCCACTTCGAAAGGGGACAATGTCAAAGATTAACTCCTCGCTCCTCAAGTTCTCAGGTGATCCGAAGACAACTTCCAGTGACATGGTTCCTGTGCAACAAGCCTCAACACCTGATATGACTCCTTTAAAGGTGGTGTTGCTTGGCTTGATCCGAGATGATTCGATACCCATCTTCCCTACCGTGTCCTCATAGATTAAGTTGGGCCAGCTCCAACCGTCCGTAAGCACACATGTAAGATTGAAACCATCAAAATTGGGTCCAGGGCAAGTGCAGCTGAACCGCCATGCCCGATGTTGGTCGGATGGTCATGTATGTCGAATGTGATCGGGCAAGTCGACCACGGATTAAAATTCAAGGTGACTGACTCTAACGCGTAGATGTCCTGAAGTGCGCGCTTCCTCTCCCGCTTGGGGATGTGGGTAACTAATACGTCCATTTTGCATCATGCTTTTATATTTATATTTATTGCATTATGGGTTGTTATTACACGTTATGGTACTTTACTTATGCCTTTTGTCTCTTATTTTACAAGGTTTACATGAAGAGGGAGAATGCCGACAGCTAGAATTCTGGACTAGAAAAGGAGCAAATCTGAGATACGTATTCTGCAAACTCCAAAAGTCCTGAAAATTTATGGAGAATTATTTTGGTATATATAAATTTTTTTGGGCGAAACAGATACCACAGGGGGCCACCAGGAGGTGGCAAGCCTACCAGGCACGACCACCCCTAGCCATGCCTAGCAGGCTTATGACCCACCTGGCAGGCCCCCGACGCCCATCTTCTACTATATGGAGGGTTTTGACCTGGAAAAAAATCATAAGGAAGCTTTCGGGACGAAGTGCCACCGTCTCAAGGCGGAACTTGGACAAAACCAATCTAGAACTCCGACAGGGTTGTTTTCCCGGGGAAACTCCCCCCCCGGAGGGGGAAATCGAGGCCATCGTCATCACCAACGATCCTCTCATTGAGAGGGGGTCAATCTCCATCAACATCTTCACGAGCACCATCTCCTCTCCAAACCCTAGTTCATCTCTTTATCCGATCTTTGTCTCAAACCTCGAATTGGTACATGTGGGTTGCTAGTAGTATTGATTACTCCTTGTAGTTGATGCTAGTTGGTTTACTTGGTGGAAGATCATATGTTCAGATCCTTTATGATAATTAATACTCCTCTGATTATGAACACGAACATGCTTTGTGAGTAGTTATGTTTGTTTCTGAGGACATGGGATATGTCTTGTTATAAGTAATCATGTGAATTTGGTATTCGTTCGATATTTTGATGAGATGTATGTTGTCTCTCCTCTAGTGGTATTATGTGAACATCGACTACATAACACTACACCATTATTTGGGCCTAGGGGAAGGCATTGGGAAGTAATAAGTAGATCATGGTTTGCTAGAGTGACAGAAGCTTAAACCCCAGTTTATGCGTTGCTTCGTAAGGGGCTGATTTGGGTCCATATGTTTCATGCTATGGTTAGATTTATCTTAATTCTTCTTTCATAGTTGCGGATGCTTGCAAGAGGGGTTAATCATAAGTGGGAGGTTTGCCCAATTAAGGGCATCACTCAAGCACCGGTCCACCCACATATCAAATTATCAAAGTAACGAACGCGAATCAAATGAGCATGATGAAAACTAGCTTGACAGAAATTCCCATGTGTCCTCGGGAGCACTTTGATTTATATAAGAGTTTGTCCAGGCCTGTCCTTTGCTACAAAAGGATTGGGCTACCTTATTGCACCTTTACTTCACTTGTTACTTGTTACTCATTACAAATTATCTTATCACAAAACTATCTATTACAGATAATTTCAGTGCTTGCAGAGAATACCTTACTGGAAAACGCTTGTCATTTCCTTCTTCTCCTCGTTGGGTTTGACACTCTTACTTATCAAAAGGACAACGATAGATCCCCTATACTTGTGGGTCATCAAGACACTTTTCTGGCACCGTTGCCAGGGAGTGAAGCGCCTTTGGTAAGTGGAATCTGGTAAGGAAAATTTATATAGTGTGCTGAAATTTACTGTCACTTGTTACTATGGAAAGTAATCCTTTGAGGGGCTTCTTCGGGGTATCTTCACCTCGACTGGAAACACAAAGAGTTGTCCCCCAACCTACTGAACCTACTGAAAATATTCATTATGAAATTCCTTCGGGTATGATAGAGAAACTGCTGGCTAATCCTTATGCAGGAGATGGAACACTACATCCTGATTTGCATCTAATCTATGTGGATGAAGTTTGTGGATTATTTAAGCTTGCAGGTCTGCCCGAGGATAGCGTCAACAAGAAGGTCTTTCCTTTATCTCTAAAGGATAAGGCATTGACATGGTATAGTCTATGTGATGATATTGGATCATAGAGCTACAACCGATTGAAAATGGAATTTCATCAGAAGTTCTATCCTATGCATCTAGTTCATCATGATCGGAATTATATCTATAATTTTTGGCCTTGTGAAGGAGAAACAATTTCTCAAGCTTGGGGGAGGCTTAAGTCAATGTTATATTCATGCCCCAATCTGAGCTCTCGAGAGAAATTATTATTCAGAATTTTTATGCTCGGCTTTCTCGTAATGCTCAATCCATGCTCGATACTTCTTGTGTTGGTTCCTATATGAAGAAAGATATTGACTTCCAATGGAATTTATTGGAAAGAATTAAACGCAACTCTGAATACTGGAAACATGACGAAGTTAAGGAGTCAGGTATCAACCTTAAGTTTGATTGTGTTAAATTCTTCATAGACACCGATGCTTTTCGTGAATTTAGCACTAAATATGGACTTGACTCTGAGATAGTAGCTTATTTTTGTGAATCTTTTGCTGCTCATGTTTATCTCCCTAAGGAGAAGTGGTTTAAATATCATCCTCCCATTGAAGTGAAAGTAGTTGAACCTATTAAATTTGAAGAGGAAACTATTACTTATAATGTTCATCCTGTTATTCCCGCTGCTTATATTGAGAAACCACCTTTCCCTGTTAGAATAAAGGAACATGCTAAAGCTTCAACTGTGGTTCGAAAGAGCTGTGATAGAACACCTACACCCCTTGAGAAAATTCAAGTTGAGCCTAGTATTTCTATGGTTAAGGACCTATTGGTTGGTAATATTGATGGGCATGTTATTCAATTTTGTGATGAAGCCGCTAGAATTGGTAAACCTGATGCTAAAGATAAACATAGACCCATTGTTGGCATGCCTGTTGTTTTTGTTAAAATAGGAGATCATTGTTATCATGACTTATGTGGTATGGGTGCTAGTGTGAGTGCAATTCCCTTTACCTTATATAAAGAGATTATGAATGATATTGCACCAGCTGAGTTAGAGGAAATTGATGTTACAATTAAGCTTGCTAATAGAGATACTATCACCAGTTGGGATTATTAGAGATGTTGAAGTCTTGTGTGGGAAAATAAAATATCCTACTGATTTTCTTGTTCTTGGCTCCCCACAAGATGATTTTTATCACATTATATTTGGTAGACCCTTCTTGAATACTGTTAATGCCAGTATAGATTGTGAGAAGGAAACGGTTACCCTAAGTTTTGGGGATACGTCTCATGAGTTTAATTTCTCTAAATTTCGTGGACAACCCCATGATAAAGAATTGTCTAGTAAGGATCAAATTCTTGGTCTTGCTTCTATTGTTGTGCCTCCTATTGATCCCTTAGAACAATATTTCTTGGACCATGAAAATGATATGCATATGAATGAAAGGAATGAAATAGATAAGATTTTCTTTGATCAACATCCTATTTTGAAACACAACTTGCATGTTCAAATACTTGGGGATCCTCCTCCACCCAAGGGTGATCCCGTGTTTGAGCTTAAACAATTACCAGATACTCTCAAATACGCTTGTCTTGACGAAAAGAAGATATATCCTGTTATTGTTAGTGCTAACCTTTCAGAGCATGAAGAACAGATATTATTGAAAACTCAGAGGAAGCACCATGCTGCTATTGGATTTACTCTTGATGATCTTATGGGATTAGTCCCACTCTATGTCAGCATAAAATTGAAGTGGAGCCCGATGCTAAACCAGTTGTTGAACACCAACGTGTTGGGGAACATAGTAATAATTCAAAAAAATTCCTACGTGTCACCAAGATCAATCTAGCAGATGCGAGCAATGAGAGAGAGGGAGTGCATCTTCATACCCTTGAAGATCGCTAAGCGGGAGCGTTACAAAGAATGCGGTTGATGGAGTCATACTCACGGTGTTTCCAATTGCGAAAGATCCGATCCAAGCGTTGAACGAATGGCACCTCCGCGTTCAATGCACGTACATCATGGGGACGTCTCCTCCTTCCTGATCTAGCAAGGGGGGAGGAGAAGTTGAGGGAGAGCTCCGGCAGCACGACGACGTGGTGGCGGTGGAGCTCGTGGTTCTCCAGCAGAGCTTCGCTAAGCGCTACATAGGAGGAGGAGGTGTAGGAAGGGGGGAGGGCTGCGCCAAGGGACGGGTGCCCTCCCACCCCTCCACTATTTATAGGGGGGAGGGAAGAGGGGGGCGGCCCCCTAGATCCATCTAGAGGGGGGCGGCGGCCAAGGGGGGACTTACCCCCAAGTTAGGTGGGAGGTGCCCCCACCCCTAGGGTTTCCAACCCTAGGAGCCTTGGGCCCTTGGGGGGTGCACCATCCCACTAAGGGGCTGGTTCCCACCCAACTACAGCCCATAAGGTCCTCCGGGGGAGGTGGACCCTCCTGTTGGACCCCCGGAACCCCTTCGGTGGTCCCGGTACAATACCGATAAACCTCGAAACCTTTCCGGTGACTGAAACTGGACTTCCCATATATAAATCGTCACCTTCGGACAATTCCAGAACTCGTCATGACGTCTGGGATGTCATCCGGGACTCCGAACAACTTTTGGTAACCACATACAATTGCCATTACAACTCTAGCGTCACCGAACCATAAGTGTGTAGACCCTACGGGTTCGGAAACCATTCATGAACGAGACACCTCTCTGGCAAATAACAATTAGCAGGATCTGGATACCCATATTGGCTCCCACATGTTCCACGATGATCTCATCGGATGAACCATGATGTCGGGGATTCAATTAATCCCGTATACAATTCCCTTTATCCATCGGTATGTTACTTGCCCGAGATTCGATCGCCGGTATCCCTATAACTTGTTCAATCTCGTTACTGGCAAGTCTCTTTACTCGTTCTGTAACACATGATCCCATGAATAACTTCTTAGTCACATTGATCTCATTATGATGATGTATTACTAAGTGGGCCCAGACATACCTCTCCGTCACACGGAGTGACAAATCCCAGTCTCGATTCGTGCAACCCAATAGACACTTTCGAAGACACCTGTAGTGCACCTTTATAGTCACCCAGTTACATTGTGACGTTTGATACACCCAAAGATTCCTACGGTATCCAGGAGTTGCACAATCTCATGGTCTAAAGAAATGATACTTGACATTAGAAAAGCTCTAGCAGACGAACTACACAATCTTGTGCTATGCTTACGATTGGGTCGTGTCCATCACATCATTCTCCTAATGATGTGATCCCATTATCAACGGCATCCAATGTGCATGGCTAGGAAACCATGACCTTCTATTAATCAACGAGCTAGTCAAGTAGAGACTCACTAGGGACATAGTGTGGTCTATGTATTCACACATGTATTATGGTTTCTGGTTAATACATTTATAGCATGAACAATAGACAATTATCATGAACAAGGAAATATAATAATAACCATTTTATGATTGCCTCTAAGGCATATTTCCAACAGTCTCCCACTTGCACTAGAGTGAATAATCTACTTACATTGTGATGAATTGAACACCCATAGAGTTTTGGTGCTGATCATGTTTCGCCCGTGAAAGAGGTTTAGTCAACGGATCTGCGACATTCAGATCTATATTTACTTTAAAAATATCTATATCTCCATCCTGAATGTAACCACGAATGGATTTGAAGCGGCGCTTGATGTGCTTGGTCTTCTTGTGACACTTGGGCTCCTTGGCAATGGCAATAGGTCCAGTGTTGTCATAGAAGAGAGTCATCGGGCCCGACGCATCGGGAATCACTCCTAGGTCGGTGATGAACTCCTTCATGCGCTGCTTCCGAAGCAGCTATGTAATCCGCTTCACATGTAGATGCCACCACGACGCTTTGATTGCAACTGCACCAGCTGACTGCCCCACCATTCAAATATACATGTATCCGGCTTGTGACTTGGAGTCATCCAGATCTATGTCGAAGCGAGCATCGACGTAACCCTTTACGATGAGCTCTTCGGCACCTTCATAAACTAGAAACATATCCTTAGTCCTTTTCAGGTACTTAAGGATATTCTTGACCGCTGTCTAGTGTTCCATTCCGGGATCACTTTGGTACCTCCCTACCAAACTTATGGCAAGGTTCACATCAGGTCTGGTACACAGCATGGCATACATAATAGAGCCTATGGCTGAGGCATAGGGGATGACACTCATCTTTTCTCTATCTTCTGTCGAGGTCGGGCATTGAGCTGTGCTCAATCTCACACCTTGCCATACAGGCAAGAACCCCTTCTTGGACTGATCCATATTGAACTTCTTCAATATCTTGTCAAGTTATGTGCTTTGTGAAAGACCAATGAGGCGTCTTGATCTATCTTTATAGATCTTGATGCCTAATATGTAAGCAGCTTCTCCAAGGTCCTTCATTGAAAAACACTTATTCAAGTAAGCCTTTATGCTTTCCAAAAGTTCTATATCATTTCCCATCAACAATATGTCATTGACATATAAAATGAGAAATGCTAAAGAGCTCCCACTCACTTTCTTGTAAATACATGCTTCTCCATAAATCTGTATAAACCCAAACGCTTTGATCACCTCATCAAAGCGAATGTTCCACCTCCGAGATGCTTGCACTAGCCCATAGATGGAGCGTTGGAGCTTGCATACCTTGTCAGCATTCTTAGGATCGACAAAACCTTCCGGTTGCATCATATACAATTCTTCCTTAAGGAAACCGTTAAGGAATACCGTTTTGACATCCATTTGCTAGATCTCATAATCATAAAATGCCGCAACTGCTAACATGATTCGGACAGACTCTAGCATCGCTACGGGTGAGAAGGTCGCATCGTAGTCAACTCCATGAACTTGTCGATAACCCTTAGCGACAAGCCGAGCCTTATAGACGGTCACATTACCATCCGTGTCAGTCTTCTTCTTAAAGATCCATTTATTTTCTATGGCTTGCCGATCATCGGGAAAGTCCACCAAAGTCCATACTTTGTTCCCATACATGGATCCTATCTCGGATTTCATGGCTTCAATCCATTTGTTGGAATCTGGGCCCGCCATGGCTTCTTCATAGTTCGAGGGTTCACCGTTGTCTAACAACATGATTTCTAGGATAAGGTTGTCGTACCACTCTGGTGCAAAATGTGTCCTTGTGGACCTATGATGTTCAGTAGTAACTTGATCAGAAGTTTCATGATCATCATCATTAACTTCCTCTCTAGTCGGTAGGCACCACAGAAACATTCTCCTATGTTGTGCTACTTTCCGGTTCGAGAGGGGGCACAATTACCTCATCAAGTTCTACTTTCCTCCCACTTACTTCTTTCAAGAGAAACTCTTTCTCTAGAAAGGATCCATTCTTGGCGACAAAGATCTTGCCTTCGGATCAGAGGTAGAAGGTATACCCAATAGTTTCCTTAGGGTATCCTATGAAGACACACTTTTCCGATTTGGGTTCGAGCTTTTCAGGTTGAAGTTTCTTGACATAAGCATCGCATCCCCAAACTTTCAGAAACAACAACTTAGGTTTCTTCCCAAACCATAATTCATACGATGTCGTCTCAATGGATTTACACGGTGCCCTATTTAAAGTGAATGCGGTAGTCTCAAATGCATATCCCCAAAATGATAGCAGTAAATCAGTAAGAGACATCATAGATCGCTCCATATCCAATAGAGTGCAATTATGACGTTTGGACACACCATTACGCTAAGGTGTGCCAGGCGGCATGAGTTGTGAAACAATTCCACATTTCCTTAAGTGCGTGCCAAACTCGTGACTCAAATATTCTCCTCCACGATCAGATCATAAGAACTTTATTTCCTTGTCACGTTGATTCTCTACCTCACTCTGAAATTCCTTGAACTTTTCAAAGGTCTTAGACTTGTGTTTCATTAAGTAGAGATACCCATATCCCCTTAAGTCATCAGTGAGGGTGAGAACATAACAAAGCCACCGCGAGCCTCAACGCTCATCGGTCCACATACATCGGTATGTATTATTTCCAACAAGTTGGTTGCTTGCTCCATTGTTCCGGAGAACGGAGTCTTAGTCATCTTGCCCATGAGGCTTGGTTCGCACATGTCAAATGATTCATAATCAAGAGACTCCAAAAGTCCATCTACATGGAGTTTCTTCATGCGTTTGACACCAATATGACCAAGGCGGCAGTGCCACAAGTATGTTGGACTATCATTATCAACCTTACGTCGTTTGGTATTCACACTATGAATATGTGTAACATCACGTTTGAGATTCAATAAAAATAAACCATTGACCAGCGGGGCATGACCATAAAACATATCTCTCATATAACTAGAACAACCATTATTCACGGATTTAAATGAGTAGCCATCTCACATCAAACGAGATCTAGATAGAATGTTCATGCTCAAAGATAGTATTAAATAACAATTACTGAGGTTTAAAACTAATCCTGAAGGTAGATGTAGAGGTAGCGTGCCAACGACGATCACATCGACCTTGGAACCATTCCCGACGCGCATCGTCACCTCGTCCTTTGCCAGTCTCCGCTTATTCCGCAACTCCTGTTTGAGTTACAAATGTGAGCAACCGCACCGGTATCAAATACCCATGAGCTACTACGAGCGCTGGTAAGGTACACATCTATAACATGTATATCATATATACCGTTGATGTTGTCGGCCTTTATCCGCTAAGTAGTTGGGGCAGTTCCGCTACGAGTGACCAGTTCCCTTGCAATAAAAGCACTCAGTCTCAGGCTTGGGTCCATTCTTGGGCTTCTTCCCGGCAAGTGATTTACCGGGCATGGCAATTGCTTTGTCGTCCTTCTTGAAGTTCTTCTTACCCTTTCCTTTCTTGAAACTGGTGGTCTTATTCACCATCAACACTTGATGTTCCTTTTTGATCTCCACCTCCGCTGATTTTAGCATCGAATATAACTCAGGAATGGGCTTCTTCATCCCTTGCATATTGTAGTTCATCACAAAGCTCTTGTAGCTAGGTGGAAGCGATTGGAGGATTCTGTCAATAATCGAGTCATCTGAAAAATTAACTCCCAGTTGAGACAAGCGGTTGTGCAACCCAAACATTTTGAGTATGTGCTTGCTAACACAACTATTTTCCTCCATCTTACAACTGAAGAACTTGTCAGAGACTTCATATCTCTCGACCCGGGCATGAGCATGGAAAACCATTCTCAGCTCTCGGAACATCTCATATGCTCGATGTTGCTCAAAACACTTTTGGATCCCTGGTTCTAAGCTGTAAAACATGCTGCACCAAACCAGGGAGTAATCATCACTACGCGACTGCCAGGTGTTCATAACGTCTTGAGTTGCTGGGAAAACGGGTGCGTCACCTAGCGGTGCATCAAGGACAAGTAATTTCTTGGAATCTATGAGGACGATCCTCAAGTTACGGACCCAGTCCGTATAGTTGCTTCCATCGTCTTTCATCTTGGTTTTCTCTAGGAACACATTGAAGTTGAAGGCAACATTAGCATGGGCCATTGGATCTACAAGATAGATTGTAAAGACAATTTTAGACTAAGTTCACGATAATTAAGTTCATATAATCAAATTATTTATTGAACTCCCACTCAGATAGACATCCCTCTAGTCATCTAAGTGATACATGATCCACATCAACTAGGTCGTGTCTGATCGTCACGTGAGACGGACTAGTCATCAATGGTGACCATCTCCATGTTGATCGCATCTACTATAAGACTCATGTTTGACCTTTTAGTCTCTCGTGTTCCGAGGCCATGTCTGTACATACTAGGCTCGTCAAGTCAACCTAAGTGTTTCGCGTGTGTAAATTTGGCTTACACCCGTTGTATGAAAACGTTAGAATCTATCACACCCGATCATCACCTGGTGCTTCGAAACAACGATCCTTCTCAATGGTGCACACTTAGGGGGACCACGTTTCTTGAAATTTTAGTTAGGGATCATCTTATTTATGCTACCGTCGTTCTAAGCAAATAAGATGTAAGAACATGATAAATATCAGATGCAAATCATAAAGTGACAAGATACGGCCAATATAATCTTGCGCCTTTGATCACCATCTTTGGGGCGCAGCATGATCACCATCGTCATCGGCACAACACCATGGTCTTCATCATCATGACCTTGATCATCGTGTCTTCATGAAGTTGTCTTGCCAACTATTACTTCTACTACTATGGCTAACGGTTAGCAATAAAATAAAGTAATTACATGGTGTTTTTTATTGACACACAGGTCATACAATAAATTAAGACAACTCCTATGGCTCCTGCCGGTTGTCACACTCATCGACATCCAAGTCATGATTCCTATTACAAGATAATGATCAATCTCATATATCACATATGTTTCATCACATCCTTTTGGCCATATCCCATCACATAGCATACCCTGCAAAAACAAGTTAGACGTCCTCTAATTGTTGTTGCAAGTTTTACGTGGCTGCTATGGGTTTCTAGCAAGAACGTTTCTTACCTACGCAAAAGCCACAATGGTGATATGCCAATTGCTATTTACCCTTCATAAGGACCCTGTTCATTGAATCTGATCTGACTAAAGTGGGAGAGACAGACACCCGGTAGCCACCTTATGCAACAAGTGCATGTTAGGCGGTGGAACCAGTCTCACGTAAGCATACGTGTAAAGTCGGTCCGGGACGTTTTATCCCACAATGTCGTGCATAGAATCTACACATAGACCTAGCTCATGATGCCATTGTTGGGGAACGTAGTAATAATTCAAAAAAAATCCTACGTGTCACCAATATCAATCTAGGAGATGCTAGCAACAAGAGAGAGGGAGTGCATATTCATACCCTTGAAGATTGCTAAGCGGAAGCGTTACAAAGAACGTGGTTGATGGAGTCGTACTTGCGGCGATTCAAATCAGGGAAGATCCGATCCAAGCGTCGAACGGACGGCTTCTCCGCGTTCAACACACGTACACCCTGAGGACGTCTCCTCCTTCTTGATCTGCCAAGGGGGAGGAGAAGTTGAGGGAGAGCTCCGGCAGCACGACGGCGTGGTGGCGGTGGAGCTCGTGGTTCTCCGGCAGAGCATCGCTAAGCGCTACGGAGGACGAGGAGGTGTAGGAAGGGGGGAGGGCTGCACCAGGGGAAGGGTGTGGCTGCCCTCCCACACCTCCACTATTTATAGGGGGAAGGGAAGAGGGGGTCGTCCCCCTAGATTCATCTAGAGGGGGAGGCCAAGGGGGGGACTTGCCCCCCAAAGTTAGGTGGGAGGCGCCCCCACCCCCTAGGGTTTCCAACCCTAGGCTCCTTGGGCCCTTGGGGGGCACACCAACCCAATAAGGGGCTAGTTCCCACACAACTACATCCCATTAGGTCCTCTGGGGCAGGTGGATTCTCCCGGTGGACCCCCGGAAACCCTTCGGTGGTCCCAGTACAATACCGATAAACCCCGAAACCTTTCCGGTGACTGAAACTGGACTTCCCATATATAAATCTTCACCTCTGGACTATTCTGGAACTCCTTGTGACGTCTAGGATCTCATCCGGGACTCCAAACAACTTTTGGTAACCACATAAATTACAACTCTAGCGTCACTAAACCTTAAGTGTGTAGACCCTACGAGTTCGAGAACCATGCGATCATGACCGGGACACCTCTCCGGCCAATAACCAATAGCGGGATCTGAATACCCATATTGGCTCCCACATGTTCCATGATGATCTCATCGGATCAACCACGATGTCGGGGATTCAATTAATCCCGTATACAATTCCCTTTGTCCATCGGTATGTTACTTTCCCGAGATTTGATCGGCGGTATCCCTGTAACTTGTTCAATCTCGTTACCGGCAAGTCTATCTACTCGTTCTGTAACACATGATCCCGTGATTAACTCCATAGTCACATTGAGCTCATTATGATGATGTATTACCAAGTGGGCCCAGAGATACCTCTCCATCACACGGAGTGAGAAATCCTAGTCTCGATTCGTGTCAACCCAACAGACACTTTCGGAGACACATGTAGTGCACCTTTATAGTCACCCAGTTACGTTGTGATGTTTGATACACCCAAAGCATTCCTCTGGTATCCGGGAGTTGCACAATCTCATGGTCTACGGAAATGATACTTGACATTAGAAAAGCTCTAGCAGACGAACTACACGATGTTGTGCTATGCTTAGGATTGGGTCTTGTCCATCACATCATTCTCCTAATGATGTGATCCCGTTATCAATGACATCCAATGTCCATGGCCAGGAAACCATGACCATCTATTGATCAACGAGCTAGTCAACTAGAGGCTCACTAGGGACATGTTGTGGTCTATGTATTCAAACATGTATTACGGTTTCCGGTTAATACAATTATAGCATGAACAATAGACAATTATCATGAACAAGGAAATATAATAATAACCATTTTGTTATTGCCTCTACGGTATATTTCCAACACAACGATGGTTAAATCCTAAAATGAAGGAAGTGGTAAGAAATGAAATATTAAAGCTTCTCGAGGCAGGTATCATTTACCCTATTGCTGATAGTAGATGGGTTAGTCCCGTTCATTGTGTTCCTAAGAAAGGAGGTATTACCGTAGTTCACAATGATAAAAATGAATTGATCCCGCAAAGAATTGTTATAGGATATAGAATGGTAATTAATTTTAGGAAATTAAATAAAGCTACTAGAAAAGATCATTACCCTCTAACTTTTATTGATCAAATGCTAGAAAGACTATCCAAACACACACATTTTTGCTTTCTAGATGGTTATTCTGGTTTCTGTCAAATACTTGTGTCAAAAGAGGACCAACAGAAGACCACTTTTACCTGCCCCTTTGGTACCTTTGATTATAGACGTATGCCTTTTGGTCTATGCAATGTACCTGCTACATTTCAAAGATGTATGGCTGCTATATTCTTTGATTTTTGTGAAAGGCTTGTTGAGGTTTTCATGGATGATTTTTCCGTTTACGGAACTTCTTTTGATGATTGTTTAAGCAATCTTGATCGAGTATTGCAGAGATGCGAAGAAACTAACCTTGTATTGAATTGGGAGAAGTGACACTTTATGGTGAATGAAGGTATTGTCCTGGGACATAAAATTTCCGAAAGAGGTATTGAAGTTAACAAAGCTAAAATTGATGCTATTCAAAAAATGTCGTGTCCTGCGGATATCAGAGGTATAAGAAATTTTCTTGGTCATGTTGTTTCTATAGGAGATTTATTAAAGACTTCTCTAAGATTTCTTGGCTGCTCACTAATCTCTTGCAAAAAGATGTTGCATTCATTTTTTATGATGGTTGTGTAGAAGCTTTTGAAATTCTTAAGAATGCCTTGACTTCCGCACCTCTCGTTCAACCACCTGATTGGAACCTGCCCTTTGAAATCATATCTGATGCTAGTGATTATGTCGTTTGTGCTACCTAGGACAAAGAGTTGATAAGAAATTAAACATTATTCATTATGCTAGCAAAACTCTAGACAACACTCAAAGAAACTATGCTACCATTGAAAAAGAATTTTTAGCAGTTGTGTTCGCTTGTGATAAGTTTAGACCCTATATTGTTGATTCTAAAGTAATTGTTCACATAGATCATGCTGCTATTAAATATCTTATGGAATAGAAAGATGCTAAACCTAGACTTATCAGGTGGGTTCTTCTGCTACAAGAATTTGATTTGCATATTGTTGATAGAAAGGGTGCTGATAACCCCATAGCAGATAACTTGTCTAGGTTAGAGAATGATCTTGATGACCCACTACCTATTGATAATAGCTTTCCTAATGAAAAATTAGCTATCATAAATGCTTCTCGCAATGCTCCTTGGTATGTTGATTATGCCAATTACATTGTCCCTAAATTTATACCGCCTAGTTTCACATACCAACAAAAGAAAAAGTACTTCTCGGACGACCCACACCTTTATAAACAAGGAGTAGATGGTGTTATTAGACGGTGTGTACCTGAGCATGAACCGGAACAGATCCTACATAAGTGTCATTCTAATGCCTATGGAGGACACTATGCTGGAGATAGAACTGCACATAAGGTATTACAATCTAGTTTTTATTGGCCTACTCTCTTCAAGGATGCTCGTAATTTTGTCTTGTCATGTGATGAATGTCAAATAATTGGCAATATTAGTAGATGTCAGGAAATGCCTATGAATTACTCTCTCTTTATTGAACCATTTGATGTTTGGGGTTTTGATTATCCAACATCCAACGGGTATACTCATATTTTAGTTGTTGTTGATTATGTTACTAAGAGGGTACAAGCTATTCCAACTAGTAGTGTTGATCATAAGACCTCTATTAATATGCTTAAAGAAGTTATTTTCCCTAGATTTGGAGTCCCTAGATATTTAATGACTGATGGTGGTTCACATTTTATTCCTGGTGCTTTCCGTAAATTGCTTGTTAAGTATGATGTTAATCATAGAATTGCATCTCCTTATCATTCTCAGTCTAGTGGTCAAGTAGAATTGAGAAATAGAGAAATTAAATTGATCTTGCAAAAGACGGTTAATAGATCTAGGAAGAATTGGTCTAAGAAACTTGACGACGCATTATGGGCTTATGGAATTGCTTACAAGAATCCTATGGGTATGTCTCCGTATAAAATGGTTTATGGCAAAGCATGTCACTTGCCTCTAGAGCTAGAGCATAAAGCCTATTGGGCAATCATAGAGCTCAACTATGATTTCAAACTTGCTGGCGAGAAGAGGTTATTTGACATTAGCTGACTTGATGAATAGAGAACCCAGGCCTACGAGAATGCCAAGTTGTTTAAAGAGAAAGTTAAGAGATGGCACGATAAAAGGATACAAAAGCGTGAATTCAATGTAGGTGATCATGTCTTGCTATACAATTCTCGGTTAAGATTTTTTGTAGGAAAACTTCTCTCTAATTGGGAAGGGCCATAAATTGTCAAGGAAGTATATTGTTCCGATGCCATCAAGATCAACAACACTGAAGGCACGAATCCGAAGGTGGTAAACGGGCAAAGAATCAAACATTATATCTCAGGTACTCCCATAAATGTTGACACCAATGTTATTAATACCATAACTCCGGAGGAGTATATTAGGGAGACCTACCGGAATGTTTCAGACTCCGAAAAGGAATAGGTATATGGTACGGTAAGTAAACCGACTCCAAAACTTTCCCAATAGCAATTTTACTCAGTTTTGGAATATTTAAAAAATTAGGAAAATCAAAAGTAGTCTGAAAGACGCACGAGAAGGTGACAAGCCTGCTAGGTGTGGCCACCCCCTGGCTGTGCCTGGGGGGCTTGCCACCACCCCGTGCACCCTCCGGACTCCATTTTCTTATGTTACACTCCTTTGGGTTGGCAAAAAGTCATTATATAATCTCCCGAAGGTTTGGACTTTCGTATCACGACTATACCTCATGTTTTCATTTTGAGTGGTTTCTGTTACAAATTTAGAACATCATGGCGTCCCCAAGTGCTCCGAAGGACAAGTTCTTCGAGAAGGTCATCAACCCCTAGCTTGCAGAAGTGCTGCGACACCCTCAAGCCACTGAGATGCATGATGGGGTACTGCACATCTATGACGTTGAAGGGCCAAAGAAGACCGGAAGCATGGAAACAAGGCTCGAAGCAATGGAGCAACAAGTCTTCAAGTGCCAAGGGATGGTGGAACGTGGACTCAATGCCAATCATATGATGATCTCGGAGTTTACCCATAAACACAAGCTGGACACCAAGGACATCGGGGAGCACATCTTCAAGCTCAACGAGAAAATTGAGCATCTCCAAGCCCAGATCTATGATCTGCAAAACCAAAACTATGGGTATGAATATAGATTTAAGAGAATGAGTTTGCCTACAGATTTGAGTATTTCGAAGACTCGTTCATCTTTTAAGATGGTGAGCCTATGCCTTGGAAGACGGAGGACAAGCTCCCAACCTCATCAACGACTCCTCCACCACCACCTCTACAGAAGGACACCTGAGCACATGGGTATGGGCACTCCCCTTCGCTTGTGCCAAGCTTGGGGGAGGCGCCTCGGTATCGTATCACCATCACACTTTTTTCCTTTTTCCTTTTTCTTGTTTTTCTTAGTTCGATCCTTTTTGTTTTTGTTTTGATCTAGTAGAATAAAAATTTAGTATGATCTAGCTTTTAGTTTTTCCTTTTTGCCCCCCCCCCTTATGTAAGCAAGTCCGAGAGTTATATAATAAAAAGTAGTTTTGATGTGAGAGCTCTGTTGGAAATATGCCCTAGAGGCAATAATAAATTAGTTATTATCATATTTCCTTGTTCATGATAATCGTTTATTATCCATGCTATAATTGTATTAATTGGAAACATGGATACATGTGTGGATATATAGACAAACACAATGTCCCTAGTATGCCTCTAGTGAACTAGCTCGTTGATCGAAAGATGGTTAAGGTTTCCTATCCATGGACATGAGATGTCATTTGATAACGGGATCACATCTTTAGGAGAATTATGTGATGGCCAAGACCCAAACTACAAACGTAGCTAATGATCGTGTCAGTTTATTGCTACTGTTTTCTGCATGTCAAGTATATGTTCCTCTGACCATGAGATCATGCAACTCACAGATATCGGAGGAGTACCTTGTGTGTATCAAATGTCGCAACATAACTGGGTGACTATAAAGGTGCTCTATAGGTGTCTCCGAGGGTGTCTGTTGGGTTGGCATGGATCAAGACTGGGATTTGTTACTCCGTGCGACGGAGAGGTATCTCAGGGCCCACTCGGTAATACAACATCACAACAAAGCCTTCCAAGCAATGTGACTAAGTGTTATCCATGGGATCTTGTATTATGGAATGAGTAAAGAGACTTGCCGGTAACGAGGTTGAACTAGGTATGGAGATACCGACGATCGAATCTCGGGCAAGTAACATACCGAAGAACACAGGGAACATTATACGGGATTGACTGAATCATTGACATAGAGGTTCGACCGATAAAGATCTTCGTAGAATATGTAGGAACCAATATGGTCATCTAGGTCCCACTATTGGTTATTGACCATAGAGGTGTCTCGGTCATGTCTACATAGTTCTCGAACCCGCAAGGTGTGCACACTTAAGGTTTGGTGACGTTTCAGTAGTATAGAGTTATGTATGGTGGTGACCGAAGGTTGTGCAGAGTCCCGGATGAGAATCCGGACGTCACGAGGAGCTCCGGAATGGTCCGGAGGTAAATATTCATATATAGGAAGTCCTATTTTGGTCGTCGGAAAAGTTTCGGGCTCATCGGTAGTGTATCGGGAGTACCGGTAGTGTACCGGAGGACCATCGGGAGAGGTATTTCGACCGAAGAGGCTACATGGGCTGTCGGAGGGTGGAAACCAGCCCTTAGTGGGCTGTTGGAAGTTCTCTAAGAGGCCCATGCGGCTGGACTTGAGAAAGAAAGAAAAAACGCAAAAGGTGGGAATAGACTCCAAGTAGGAAAGGAGCAATCCTAGTCCTACTAGGATTGGAGGAGGAGGAGGACTCCTCCAATCCTCCTTGCACAAGAGGCAAGGCAGGGCTGCCTTGTGCGCCAGCCCTCCTCCTCCCTCCCTCTTATATATACTGGAGGTATTGGGTGTTTTGCACTTGATTTTACAGCCACGTGCTACCCGTTCCACCGGTGCTCCTCTAGATCGGATTTCCGCAGTGCGTAGGCAAAGCCCTGCCGGAATTGCTCCACCACCATCACCGGAGCGCCGTCATGCTGCTGGTGAACTCTTCTCCCTCTCCACTTCCGCTTGCTGGATCTAGACGGTGGAGATCGTCATCAAGCTACACGTGTGCTGAATGCGGAGGAGCCATCTGTTCGGCGCTAGATCGGAAGGACCGTGAAAAAGATCGCGAGACGGTTCGTGAAGAGTTCAAGGGACGGATCGTGAAGAGATCGCGAGACGGATCATGATGAGATCGTGGGACGGATCGTGATGAGTTCGCGGGACGGATCGTAATTGGATCGCGGGACGGATCGTGATGTGATCACGGGACGCTTGGCGATTTGGATCACGAAGATGTTCGACTACACCAACCTTGTTTCTTAACGCTTCCCGCTTAGCGATCTACAAGGGTATGTAGATCCACTCTCCCTCTCGTAGATGCTCATAACCATGGATAGATCTTGCGTGTGCGTAGGAATCTTTTTGTTTCCCATGCAATGTTCCCCTACCATGGCATCATGAGCTAGGTCTATGTGTAGATGAGATCTCGAGTAGAACACAAAAGGTTTGTGGGCGTTGATGCTTAGATTGCTTCCTCCTTTGGTCAGATTTTGGTTCAGCAGTATTGTGAGATGAAGCGGCCCGAACCAACATTACTTGTACGCTTACGAGAGACCGGTTCCCTCGACGCAACATGTTGCCTAGATGGCTTGCGGGTGGCAGTTTCTCTCACTTTAGTTGGATCGGATCCGACAAAGGCGGTCCTTGAGAAGGTTGAAAAGCAACTAGTGTATCACCGTTGTGGTTTTTGCGTAGATGAGAATTGTTCTTGCTAACCCGTAGCAGCCATGTAAAACATGCAACAACAATTAGAGGACGTCAAACTTGTTTTTGCAGGGTATGTTGTGATGTGATATGGACAATTACATGATGTGATATATGTGATGTATGAGATGATCATGTGATGTATATAATTTTACGACTTGCATGTCGATGAGTACGGCAACCGGCAGGAGCCATAGGGTTGTCTTTAATTATTGTATGACCTGCGTGTCAAGCATTAAGCGCTATGTAATGCTTTACTTTATCGCTAAACGGTAGCAATAGTAGTAGAAGCATGTGGGGCGTGACAACCCCGATGGTGCGACACGTTGATGGAGATCAAGATGATGGAGATCATGGTGTCGTGCCAGTGTCGATGGAGATCATGCCGGTGCTTTCAAGATAGAGATCTAAAGCACAAGTTCTTGGCCATATCATGTCACTTATGAATTGCATGTGATGTTAATCCTTTTATGCACCTTGTTTTGTTTAGTACGACGGTAGCATTATAAGGTGATCCCTCACTTAAATTTCAAGATAAATTGTGTTCTCCCCGAGTGTGCACCGTTGCGAAAGTTCGTCATGTTGAGACACCACGTGATGATCGGGTGTGATAGACTCTACGTTCACATACAACGGGTGCAAGCCAGTGTTGCATGCGTAGAACACTCGGGTTAAACTTGACGAGCCTAGCATGTACAGACATGGCCTCAGAACGCAAGAGACCGAAAGGTCGAACATGAGTCATATAGTAGATATCATCAACATGATGATGTTCACCATTGTAACCACCTCAACTCACGTGATGATCGGACTTGAGTTGGTGAATTTGGATCATGTATCACTCGGATGACCGGCGGGATGTCAATTTGAGTGGGAGTTCTTAAGTAATATGATTAATTGAACTCATTATCATGAACATAGTCAGTAGTGTCTTTGCAAATTATGTTGTATATTACTTGCTCGCGCTGTAGCTCCCTTGAATTTTTATATGTTCCTAGAGAAATAGAATTGAAAGATGATGGTAGCAATATTGCGGATTGGCTCCATGATCTAAGGATTGTCCTCGTTGCTGCACAGAAGGCTTATGTCCTTAATGCACCGCTCGGTGCGCCAACCTCTCTAGCATCGTCTGTAGATGTTGTGAACATCTGACAGGTACGTGCTGATGACTACTTGATAGTTTAGTGTGTCATGCATTACGGCTTAGAATTGAGGCTTCGAAACGTTTTGAACGTCACGGAACATATGAGATGTTCTAAGAGCTGAAATTAGGATCTCAGGCTCGTGCCCGTGTTGCGAGATATGGGATCTCCAACAAGATTCTTTGCCTGCAAGATGAACGAGAATAGCTCAATCGTTGAGCATGTGCTCAGATTGTCTGGGTGCTACAATCGCTTGAATCGAGTGGGAGTTCATCTTCCAGATAAGATAGTGATTGATATAGTTCTCCAAGTCACTTTCACTAAGCTACTAGAACTTGGTGATGAACTATAAAATGCCAGGGATAGAATTAATGATCCCTGAGATGTTCGTGATGTTTGACACCACGAAGGTAGAAATCAAGAAGGAGCATCAAATGTTGATGGTTAGTATAACCACTAGTTTTGAGAAGGGCAAGGGCAAGGAGGGAAACTTCATGGATGGCAAGTCAGTTGCTGCTCCAGTGAAGCAACCCAAAGTTGAACCCAAACCCGAGACTAAGTGCTTCAATTATGAGGACAGAGGTCGCTGAAGCGGAACAACCCTACATACTTGGTAGATAAGAAGGCTGGCAATGTCGACAGAAGTATATTTGATGTACGTGTTATTGATGTGTACCTTGCTTGTACTCCTAGTAGCACCTGGGTATTGGATACCGGTTCGATTGCTAAGTGTTAGTAACTCGAAATAAAGGCTACGGAATAAACGGAGAACTAGCTAAGTGTGAGGTGATGATGTGTGTTGGAAATGTTTCCAAGGTTGATGTGATCAACATCGCACGCTCTCTCTACCTTTGAGATTAGTGACGAACCTAAATAAATGTTATTTGGTGTTTTTGCGTTGAGCATGAACGTGATTAGATCATGTTCATTGCAACACGGTTATTCATTTAAATTTGAGAATAAGGGTTATTCTATTTACATGAATAATACCTTCAATGGTCATACACCCAGTAAGAATGGTTTGTTGAAACTTGATCGTAGTAATACACATGTTCATAACATTAATGCCAAAAAGATACAAAGTTAATAATGATAGTACCACATGCTTGTGGCACTGCCGCTAAATGTCATATTGGTATAAAGCGCATGAAGAAACTCCATGCTGATGGATCTTTGGACTCATTCGATTTCGAATCGGTTGAGACATGCGAACCATGCCTCTTGGTGAAGATGACTAAAGGACCCCGTTTTCTGTTTTGATGAAGCGGGCAAGTGATTTATTGGAAATGATACATGTTGATGTATGCAATCCAATGAGTCTTGTAGCGTGCGATGAATATCGTTATTTTCTTACCTTCACTGATGATTTGAGTAGATATAGTGTATATTTACTTAATGAAACACAAGTCTGAATCGTTTGAAAGGTTCAAGCAAATTCAGAGTGAAGTTTTAAGATCATCGTGACAAGAAGATAAAAATGTTTGTGATATGATCGTGGAGGTGAATATCTAAGTTACGAGTTTGGCATACAACTTTAGACAATGTGAGAATTGTTTTCACAACTCACACCACCTGGAACACCATAGTGTGATGATATGTTTGAACGTCATAGTCGTGCTCTATTGGATATGGTGCATGCTATGATGTCTCTTATCGTTTTGTTACTATAATTTTGGGGTTGTGCATTAGAGACAACTACATTCACTTTAAATAGGGCACCATCTGAATCCATTGAGATGACACCGTGTGAATTATGGTTTGATAGAAACCTAAGCTGTCATTTCTTAATGCTTGGGGCTACGACGCTTGTGTGGAAAATGTTTTCACCTAATGAGCTTGAACCCAAAGCGGACAAATGCATCTTCATAGAATACCCTAAGAACAGTTGGGTGAACCTTCTATCTCAGATCCAAGCATAAAATGTTTATTGCTAAAACTGGGTCCTTTCTCGAGAAAAGGTTTCTCTTGAAAGAATTGAGTGGGAGGAGGATAGAACTTGATGAGGTTATTGAACCTATGCTTGAACCAGAAAGTAGCGCAGCGTAGAAAGATGTTTTTGTGAAGCCTACATCAGTTGAAGAGGAAGTTAATGATGATGATAATGAAGCTTCAGATCAAGTTACTATCGACCTACGAGGAAAATAGAACTTGATGAGGTTACTGAACCTTCACTTCAACCATAAAGTGGCGCAGCGCAGAAAGATGTTTCTATGAAGCCTACGTCAGTTGAAGAGGAAGTTGATGATGATGATCATGAAGCTTCGGATCAAGTTACTATCGAACTTCATAGGTCAACAAGAACGTGTACTGCTACTGAGCGGTACGACAACCCTATCTTGGAGGTCATGTTGTTGGACAATGATGAACCTACGAATTATGGAGAAGCGATGATGGGCCTGTAAACCAACAAATGGTTAGAGGCCATGAAATCCGAGAAAGGATCCATGTATGAAAGCCAAGTATAGACTTTGGTGGACTTGCTCGTTGGACGGCAGGTCATTAAGTACAAATGGATTTTTAAAATGAAGACAGATGCTGATGGTAAATGTTACCATTTGTAAAGCTCGGCTTGTTGCAAAGTAGTTTACGACAAGTTCAAAGAGTTGACTGCGATGAGGCTTTCTCACTCATAGCGATGCTAAAGTCTGTTGGAATTATGTTAGCAGTTGCTGCATTTTTCAATTATGAAATCTGACAGATGGATGCCAAAACATCGTTTCCTTCCTTAAGGAAAGGTTGTATGAGATACAACCAGAAGGTTTTGTCAGTCCTAAGGATGCTAAAAGGTGTGCGAGCGTCAGTGATTCTTCTATGAACCGAAGGAAGCATCTCGGAGTTGGAATATACACTTTGATGAGGTGATCAAAGTTTTTGAGTCTATACAAAGTTTACGAGAAACTTGTATTTGCAATAAAGTGAGTGGGAGCACTATAGAGTTTCTGATAAGTATATGTGGTTGACATATTGCTATTCGGAAATGATGTAGAATTTCTGGAGAGCATAAATGGTTGTTTGAAAAATAGTTTTTCATAGGAAGACCTGGATGAAGCTACCTAATTGTTGAGCATCAAGATCTATAAAGATAGATCAAGATGTTTGATAAGACTTTCAATGAGTACATACCTTGACAAGATTTTGAAAGAGTTCAAAATGGATTAGTCAGAGAGAAGTGCTCCTGCCTGCTTTGTAAGGTATCAAGTTGAGTGAAACTCAAAGCTCGACCATGGCAGAAGAAAGAGAAAGGATGAATGTCGTCCCCTATGCCTTAGCCATAGGCTCTGTATAGTATGCCATGCTGTGTACCGCACCTGTGTGTGCCTTGCCATGAGTCCGTCAAGGGGTACAAGAGTAATCCAGGAGTGGATCACTGGACAGCGGTCAAGATTATCCTTAGTAACTAAAAACAAAGGAGATGTTTCTCGATTATGGAGGTGATAAAGAGTTCGTCGTAAATAGTTACGTCGATGCAAGCTTTAACACCAATCCGGATGACTCGTAGTAGCAATCTGGATACTTATAGTGAAGCAGCCATTTGGAATAGTACCAAGTGGAGTGTGGTAGCAGTGTTTACGGTTTGACATACACATTTGCAAAGTACACACGGATCTGAATGTCGCAGGCCCGTTGACTATAAGACCTCTCTCACATGCAAAGCATGATCGAGCCCTAGAACTCTTGGGTGTTAGATTCATAACAATGCAAATCACATGGTGATGTGAACTAGATTATTGACTCTAGTGCAAGTGGGAGACTGTTGGAAATATTCCCTAGAGGCAATAATAAATTAGTTATTATCATATTTCCTTGTTCATGATAATCGTTTATTATCCATGCTATAATTTTATTAATTGGAAACATGGATACATGTGTGGATATATAGACAAACACAATGTCCCTAGTATGCCTCTAGTGAACTAGCTCGTTGATCGAAAGATGGTTAACGTTTCCTAGCCATGGACATGAGATGTCATTTGATAACGGGATCACATCATTAGGAGAATTATGTGATGGACAAGACCCAAACTACAAACGTAGCTTATGATCGTGTCAGTTTATTGCTACTGTTTTCTGCATGTCAAGTATATGTTCCTCTGACCATGAGATCATGCAACTCACATATATCGGAGGAGTACCTTGTGTGTATCAAACGTCGCAAGATAACTGGGTGACTATAAAGGTGCTCTACAGGTGTCTCCGAGGGTGTCTGTTGGGTTGGCATGGATCAAGACTGGGATTTGTTACTCCATGTGACGGAGAGGTATCTCAGGGCCCACTCGGTAATACAACATCACAACAAAGCCTTGCAAGCAATGTGACTAAGTGTTAGCCATGGGATCTTGTATTACGGAACGAGTAAAGAGACCTAACGGTAACGAGGTTGAACTAGGTATGGAGATACCGACGATCGAATCTCGGGCAAGTAACATACCGAAGAACAAAGGGAACGTTATACGGGATTGACTGAATCCTTGACATAGAGGTTCGACCGATAAAGATCTTCATAGAATATGTAGGAACCAATATGGTCATCTAGGGCCCGCTATTTGTTATTGACCGTAGAGGTGTCTCGGTCATGTCTACATAGTTCTCGAACCCGCAGGGTCTGCACACTTAAGGTTTTGTGACGTTTCGGTAGTATAGAGTTATGTATGGTGGTGACCGAAGGTTGTTTGGAGTCCCGGATGATATCCCGGACATCACTAGGAGCTCCGGAATGGTCCGGAGGTAAAGATTCATATGTAGGAAGTCCTATCTTGGTCGCCGGAAAAGTTTCGGGCTCATCGGTAGTGTACCGGGAGTACCGGGAGTGTACCGGGGGACCATCGGGAGAGGTATTTCGATCCAAGAGGCTACATGGGCTGTGGGAGGGTGGAAACTAGCCCTTAGTGGGCTGGTGGAATTCCTCTAAGAGGCCCATGCGTCTGGACTTGAGAAAGAAAGAAAAAAACGCAAAAGGTGGGAATAGACTCCAAGTAGGAAAGGAGCAATCCTAGTCCTACTAGGATTGGAGGAGGACTCCTCCAATCCTCCTTGCGCAAGAGGCAAGGCAGGGCTGCCTTGTGCGCCAGACCTCCTCCTCCCTCCCTCTTATATATACTGGAGGTATTGGGTGTTTTGCACTTGATTTTACGGCCACGTGCTACCCATTCCACCGGTGCTCCTCTAGATCGGATTTCCATAGTGCTTAGGCGAAGCCCTACCAGAATTGCTCCACCACCATCAACGGAGCGCCGTCACACTGCCGGTGAACTCGTCTCCCTCTCCACTTCCTCTTGCTGGATCAAGATGGTGGAGATCGTCATCAAGCTGCACGTGTGCTGAACGCGGAGGTGTCGTCTATTCGGCGCTAGATCGGAAGGACCGTGAACAAGATCGCGAGACGGTTCGTGATGAGTTCATGGGACGGATCGTGATGAGATCGTGGGACGGATCATGATGAGATCATGGGACGGATCATGATGAGTTTGCGGGATGGATCGTGATTGGATCGCGGGACGGATCGTGATGTCATCGCGGGATGCTCGGCGATTTGGATCGCGAAGATGTTCGACTACACCAACCGCATTTCTTAACGCTTCTCGCTTAGCGATCTACAAGGGTATGTGGATCCACTCTCCCTCTCGTAGATGCTCATCACCATGGATAGATCTTGCATGTGCGTAGGAAAATTTTTGTTTCCCATGCAACGTTCCCCTACAAGCTCCGCTAGCTTACTATGCTCTTGAGCGTAACAAATAAAAGAAGAATAGAATAAAATCAAAGAGTATACATAATGATCTTATGGGGAGTGATGACTTCACATATAAAAGGTATGCCGATTGAAATTTGTTGGGAGTTAACAAAAATAGTGATTGGTCATTGGTGCAATTTAAAAGGAAGTGATAAAGAAAGAGATTCACATAAAAATTTATTATCTTGGACATCTTTTATGATTGTGACCACTCATTAAATATTACATGCTAAGAAGTTGATGTTGGACAAGGAAGACAACATGATGGGTTATATTTGCTTGCCTCCCGATAGAAGTTATATGGTTTTAGATCCTCCAACATGTAGTGCTTTCTTCCACCTCATATTAGCCAAAACTTCCGCACTAAGTAGGAATACTACTTGTGCATCCAAACACCTTTAAACCAGTTTTGCCATGAGAGTCCACTCTACCTACCTATGGATTGAATAAGATGTTGGAAATATGCCCTAGAGGCAATAATAAAATGGTCATTATTATATTTCCTTGTTCATAATAATTGTCTATTATTCATGCTATAATTGTATTAACTGGAAACCAAAATACATTGTGAATACACATACCACACCATGTCCATAGTGAGCCTCTAGTTGACTAGCTCGTTGATCAATAGATCGTCATGGTTTCCTGGCGATGGACATTGGATGTCGTTGATAACAGGATCACATCTTTAGAAGAATGATGTGATGGACAAGACCCCATCGTAAGCATAGCCCAAGATCGTGTAGTTCGTCTGCTAGAGCTTTTCTAATGTCAAGTATCATTTCCTTAGACCATGAGATTGTGCAACTCCCAAATACCGTAGGAATGCTTTGGGTGCATCAAACGTCACAACGTAACTAGGTGACTATAAAGGTGCACTACAGGTGTCTCCGAAAGTGTCAGTTGGGTTGGCATGAATCGAGACTGGGATTTGTCACTCCTGGTGACAGAGAGGTATCTCTGGGCCCACTCGGTAATACATCATCATAATGAGCTCAATGTGACTAAGGAGTTAGTCACGGGATCATGTGTTACGGAACGAGTAAAGAGACTTGCCAGTAACGTTATTGAACAAGGTACACGGATACCGACGATCGAATCTCGGGCAAGTAACATACCGATGGACAAAGGGAATTCTACACGGGATTAATTGAATCCCCGACATCGTGGTTCGTCCGATGAGATCATCGTGGAACATGTGGGAGCCAATATGGGTATCCAGATCCCACTATTGGTTATTGGCCGGAGAGGTGTCTCGGTCATGACTGGATGGTTCCCTAACCCGAAGGGTTAACAAAATTAAGGTTCAGTGACGCTAGAGTTGTAATGGGAATTGTATGTGGTTACTGAAAGTTGTTCGGAGTCCCAGATGGAATCTCGGACATAACGAGGTGTTCCGTAATGATCCGAAGGTGAAGATTTATATATGGGAAGTCCAGTTTCAATCGCTGGAAAGGTTTTGGGGTTTATCGGTATTGTATCGGGACCACCGAAGGGGTTCCGGGGGTCCACCGGGAGGGTCCACCTGCCCCGGAGAACCTAATGGGTTGTAGTTGGGTGTGAACTAGCCCCTTAGTGGGCTGGTGCACCCTCCCAAGGGCCCAAGGTGCCTAGGGTTTCCAACCCTAGGGGGTGGGGGCGCCTCCCACCTAACTTGGGGGGCAAGTCCCCCCCCCTTGGACCCCCCCCTCTAGATGGATCTAGGGGCCGGCCCCCTCTTCCCTTCCACCTATAAATAGTGAAGGGGTGGGAGGGTAGCCATACCCTTCCCCTGGCGCATCCCTCCCCATTCCGGCACCTCCTCCTCCTCCATAGCGCTTAGTGAAGATCTGCTAGAGAACCACGAGCTCCACCGCCACCATGTTGTCGTGCTGCCAGAGCTCTCCCTCAACTTCTCCTCCCCTCCTTGCTGTATGAAGAAGGAGGAGACGTCCCCGGGTTGTACATGTGTTTAACGTGTAGGCATCGTCCATTCGGCGCTTGGATCAGATCTTCCGCGATTTGAATCGCCGCGAGTACGACTGCATCAACCGCGTTCTTTGTAACGCTTCCGTTTAGCGATCTTCAAGGGTATGAATATGCATTCCCTCTCTCTCATTGCTAGCATCTCCTAGATAGATCTTTGTGACACGTAGGATTTTTTTGAATTATTACTATGTTCCCCAACAGTGGCATCATGAGCTAGGTCTATGCCTAGATTCTATGCACGAGTAGAACACAAGTAGTTGTGGGAGATGATTTGGTCAATTTTCTTACCATTAATAGTCCTATCTTGATTTGGCGGCATTGTGGGATGAAGCGGCCCGGACCGACTTTACACGTAGGCTTACGTGAGACTGGTTCCACCGCCTGACATGCACTTGTTGCATAAGGTGGCTAGCGGGTGTTTGCCTCTCCCACTTTACTCGGATCGGCTTCGATGAAGAGAGTACTTATGAAGGGTAAATAGAAATTGGCATATCACCGTTGTGGCTTTTGCGTATGTAAGAAACGTTCTTGCTAGAAACCCATAGCAGCCATGTAAAACTTGCAACAACAATTAGAGGACGTCTAACTTGTTTTTGCAGGGTATGCTATGTGATGTGATATGGCCAAAGGATGTGATGAGATATATGTGATGTATGAGATTGATCATGTTCTTGTAATAGGAATCATGACTCGCATGTCTATGAGTATGACAACCGGCAGGAGCCATAGGAGTTGTCTTAATTTATTGTATGACATGCGTGTCAATCAAAAATGCCATGTAATTACTTCACTTTATTGCTAACTGTTAGCCATAGTAGTAGAAGTAATAGTTGGCAAGACAACTTCATGAAGACACGATGATGGAGATCATGGTGTCATGCCGGTGATGATGGTGATCATGCCGCGCCCCGAAGATGGAGATCAAAGGCGCAAGATGATATTGGCCATAGCATGTCACTTTATGATTTGCATGTGATATTTATCATGTTCTTACATCTTATTTGCTTAGAATGACGGTAGCATAAATAAGATGATCCCTCACTAAAATTTCAAGAAATGTGTTCCCCTAAGTGTGCACTATTGCGGAGGATCGTTGTTTCGAAGCACCATGTGATGATCGGGTGTGATAGATTCTAACGTTCGCATACAACAGGTGTAAGCTAGATTTACACATGCGAAACACTTAGGTTGACTTGACGAGCCTAGCATGTCCAGACATGGCCTTAGAACACGAGAGACCGAAAGGTCGAACATGAGTCATATAGTAGATGCGATCAACATGGAGATGTTCACCATTGATGACTAGTCTGTCTCACGTGATGATCGGACACGGACTAGTCGATGTGGATCATGTATCACTTAGATGACTAGAGGGATGTCTATATGAGTGGGAGTTCATTAATAATTTGATTAGATGAACTTAATTATCATGAACTTAGTCTAAAATTGTCTTTACAATCTATCATGTAGATCCAATGGCCCACGCTAATGTTGCCCTCAACTTCAATGCGTTCCTAGAGAAAATCAAGCTGAAAGACAATGGAAGCAACTATACGGACTGGGTCCGTAACTTGAGGATCATCCTCATAGCTTCCAAGAAATTATATGTCCTTGATGCACCGCTAGGTGACGCACCCGTTTTCCCAGCAACTCAAGACATTATGAAGGCCTGGCAGTCGCGTAGTGATTATTACTCCCTGGTTCAGTGTGGCATGCTTTACAGCTTAGAACCGGGGCTCCAAAAGCGTTTTGAGCAACATGGAGCATATGAGATGTTCCAAGAGCTGAGAATAATTTTCCAATCTCATGCTTGGGTCAAGAGATATGAAGTCTCTGACAAGTTCTTTAGTTGTAAGATGGAGGAAAATAGTTCTGTCAGCGAGCACATACTCAAAATGTCTGGGAGCACAACCGCTTGTCTCGGCTGGGAGTTAATCTTCCGGATGACTCGATTATTGACGGAATCCTCTAGTCGCTTCCACCTAGCTACAAGAGCTTTGTGATGAACTATAATATGCAAGGGATGGAGAAGTCCATTCCTGAGTTATATTCGATGTTGAAATCAGCGGAGGTGGAGATCAAAAAGGAACATCAAGTGTTGATGGTGAATAAGACCACCGGTTTTAAGAAAGGCAAGGGTAAGAAGAACTTCAAGAAGGACGGCAAAGCAGTTATCGTGCCCGGTAAATCAGTTGTCAGGAAGAAGCCCAAGAATGGACCCAAGCCTAAGACTCAGTGCTTTTGTTGCAAGGGAACCGGTCACAGGAAGTGGAACTGCCCCAAGTACTTAGCGGATAAGAAGGCCAGCAACGTCAAAGGTATATATGATATACATGTTATTGATGTGTACCTTACCAGTGCTCGTAGTAGCTCCTGGGTATTTGATACCGGTGCGATTTCTCACATTTGTAACTCAAACCAGGTGCTGCGGAATAAGTGGAGACTCGCAAAGGACGAGGTGATGATGCGCGTCAGGAATGGTTCCAAGGTCGATGTGATTGCTGTCGGCATGTTAGCTCTACATCTACCTTCCGGGTTAGTTTTAAACCTCAATAATTGTTATTTAGTACCAGCTTTGAGCATGAACATTGTATCTAGATCTCGTTTGATGCGAGATGGCTACTCATTTAAATCCGAGAATAACGGTTGTTCTATTTATATGACAGATATGTTTTATGGTCATGCCCCGCTGGTCAATGGTTTATTTTTTATTAAACCTCGAATGTGATGTTACACATATTCATAGTGCGAATACCAAACAATGTAAGGTTGATAATGATAGTCCCTCATAATTGTGGCACTACTGCCTTGGTCATATTGGTGTCAAACGCATGAAGAAACTCCATGCAGATGGACTTTTGGAGTCTCTTGATTATGAATCATTTGACACGTGCGAACCATGCCTCATAGGCAAGATGACTAAAACTCCGTTCTCCGAAACAATGGAGCGAGCAACCAACTTGTTGGAAATAATACATACCGATGTATGTGGACCGATGAGCGTTGAGGCTCGTGGTGGATATCGTTATGTTCTCACCCTCACTGATGACTTAAGCAAATATGGGTATGTCTACTTAATGAAACACAAGTCTGAGACCTTTGAAAAGTTCAAGGAATTTCAGAGTCAGGTAGAGAATCAACATGACAAGAAAATAAAGTTCTTACGATCTGATTGTGGAGGAGAATATTTGAGTCATGAGTTTGGCACGCACTTAAGGAAATGTGGAATTATTTCACAACTCACGCTGCCTGGCACACCTGAGCGTAATGGTGTGTCCGAACATCGTAATCGCACTATATTGGATATGGTGTGATCTACGATGTCCCTTACTGATTTACCGTTATCATTTTGGGGATATGCATTAGACACTGTCGCATTCACTTTAAATAGGACACCGTCTAATCCGTTGAGACAACACCGTATGAATTATGGTTTGGGAAGAAACCTAAGTTGTCATTTCTGAAAGTTTGGGGATGCGATGCTTATGTCAAGAAACTTCAACCTGAAAATCCCGAACCCAAATCGGAAAAGTGCGTCTTCATAGCATACCCTAAGGAAACTATTGGGTATACCTTCTACCTCAGATCCAAAGGCAAGATCTTTGTCGCCAAGAACTGATCCTTTCTAGAGAAAGAGTTTCTCTCGAAAGAAGTAAGTGGGAGGAAAGTAGAACTTGATGAGGTAATTGTACCCCCTCTCGAACCGGAAAGTAGCGCAACAGAGGAGAATGTTTCTGTGGTGCCTGCACCGACTAGAGAGGAAGTTAATGATGATGATCATGAAACTTATGATCAAGTTACTACTGAACGTCGTAGGTCCACGAGGACACGTTCCGCACCAGAGTGGTACGGCAACCCTGTCCTGGAAATCATGCTGTTAGACAACGGTGAACCCTCGAATTATGAAGAAGCCATGGCGGGCCCAGATTCCAACAAATGGCTTGAAGCCATGAAATCCGAGATAGAATCCGTGTATGAGAACAAAGTATCGACTTTGGTGGACTTGCCCGATGATAGGCGAGCCATAGAAAATAAATGGATCTTTAAGAAGAAGACTGACGTAGATGGTAATGTGACCTTCTATAAGGCTCGGCTTGTCTCCAAGGGTTATCGACAAGTTCAAGGAGTTGACTACGATGAGACCTTCTCACCCGTAGCAATGCTGAAGTCCGTTTGAATCATGTTAGCAGTTGTCGTATTTTATGATTATGAGATCTGGCAAATGGACATCAAAACGGCATTCTTTAACAGTTTCCTTAAGGAAGAATTGTATATGATGCAGACGGAAGGTTTTGTCGATCCTAAGAATGCTGACGACGTATGCAAGCACCAGCGCTCCATGTATGGGCTGGTGCAAGCATCTCGGAGTTGGAACATTCGCTTTGATGAGGTGATCAAAGCGTTTGGGTTTATACAGACTTATGGAGAAGCCTGTATTTATAAGAAAGTGAGTGGGAGCTCTGTAGAATTTCTCATTTTATATGTGGATGACATATTGTTGATGGGAAATGATATAGAACTTTTGGAAAACATAAAGGTCTACTTGAATAAGTGTTTTTCAATGTAGGACCTTGGTGAAGTTGCTTACATATTAGGCATCAAGATCTATAGAGATAGATCAAGACGCTTCATTGGTCTTTCACAAAGCACATAACTTGACAAGATATTGAAGAAGTTCAATATGGATCAGTACAAGAAGGGGTTCTTGCATGTATTGCAAGGTGTGAGATTGAGCACAGCTCAATGCCCGACCTCGGCAGAAGATAGAGAAAAGATGAGTGTCATCCCATATGCCTCAGCCATAGGCTCTGTTATGTATGCCATGTTGTGTACCAAACCTGATGTGAGCCTTGCCATAAGTTTGATACGGAGGTATCAAAGTGATCCCAGAATGGAACACTAGATAGCGGTCAAGAATATCCTTAAGTACCTAAAAAGGACTAAGGATATGTTTCTCGTTTATGGAGGTGCCAAAGAGCTCGTCCTAAAGGGTTACGTTGATGCTAGCTTCGACATAGATCCGTATGACTCCAAGTCACAAGCCGGATACGTGTATATTTTGAATGGTGGGGCGGTCAGCTAGTGCAGTTGCAAGCAAAGTGTCGTGGTGGCATCTACATGTGAAGCAGAGTACATAGCTGCTTCAGAAGCAACGCAGGAAGGAGTCTGCATGAAGGAGTTCATCACCAACCTAGGAGTGATTCCCAATGCGTCGGGCCCAATGATTCTCTTCTGTGACAACACTGGAGCTATTGCCATTACCAAGGAGCCTAGGTTTCACAAGAACACCAAGCACATAAGCGTTGCTTTAACTCCATTCGTGGTTACATTTAGGATGGAGATATAGATATTTGTTAAGTAAATATGGATCTGAATGTCGCAGATCCGTTGACTAAACCTCTTTCACGAGCAAAACATGATGAGCACCAGAACTCTATGGGTGTTCGATTCATCACAATGTAACTAGATTATTGACTCTAGTGCAAGTGGGAGACTGTTCGAAATATGCCCTAGAGGCAATAATTAAATGGTTATTATTATATTTCCTTGTTCATGACAATTGTTTATTGTTCATGCTATAATTATATTAACCGGAAACCGTAATAAATGTGTGAATACATAGACCACACCATGTCCCTAGTGACCCTCTAGTTGACTAGCCCGTTCATCAATAGATGGTCATGGTTTCCTAGCCAATGGACATTGGATGTCGTTTATAATGGGATCACATCATTAGGAGAATGATGTGATGGACAAGACCCAAACCTAAGCATAACACAAGATCGTGTAGTTCGTTTGCTAGAGCTTTTCTAATGTCAAGTATCATTTCCTTAGACCATGAGATTGTGCAACTCCCGGATATTGTAGGAATGCTTTGGGTGTATCAAACGTCACAATGTAAGTGGGTGACTATGAAGGTGCACTATAGGTGTCTTCCAAAGTGTCTGTTGGGTTGGCATGAATGAAGACTGGGATTTGTCACTCTGTGTGACGGAGAGGTATCTCTGGGTCCACTCGGTAATACATCATCATAATGATATCGATGTGACTAAGGAGTTGGTCACGGGATCATGTGTTACGGAACAAGTAAAGAGACTTGTCAGTAACGAGATTGAATAAGGTAGAGAGATATCGACGATCGAATCTCGGGCAAGTAACATAATGATGGACAAAGGGAATTGTATACGGGATTAATTGAATCCCCGACATCGTGGTTCATCCGAGGAGATCATCGTGGAACATGTGGGAGCCAATATGGGTATCCAGATCCCGCTATTGGTTATTGGCCGGAGAGGTGTCTCGGTCATGGCTGCATGGTTTCGAACCCATAGGGTCTGCACACTTAACGTTCGGTGATGCTAGAGTTGTAATGGGAATTGTATGTGGTTACTAAAAGTTGTTCAGAGTCCCGGATGAGATCCCGGATGTCACGAGGAGTTCCGAAATGGTCCGTAGGTGAAGATTTATATATGGGAAGTCTAGTTTCAGTAATGGGAAAGGTTTTGGGGTTTATCGGTATTTATCGAGACCATCGAAGGGGTTCTGGAGGTTCATTGGGAGGGTCCACCTTCACCGAAGGACCTAATGGGCTGTAGTTGGGTGGGAACCAGCCCCTTAGTGGGCTGGTGCGCCCCCCCCCAGGGCCCAAGGCGCCTAGGGATGGAAACCCTAGGGGGTGGGGGCGCCTCCCACCTAACTTGTTGGGCAAGTCCCCCCTTGGCCGCCCCCCCTCTAGATGGATCTAGGGGCTGGCCCCTCTTCCTTTCCACCTATAAATAGTGGAGGGGTGGGAGGGTAGGCATACCCTTCCCCTGGCGTATCCCTCCCCCTTCCGGCACCTCCTCCTCCTTTGTAGCGCTTAGCGAAGCTCTGCCGGAGAACCACGAGCTCCACCGCCACCACGTCGTCGTGATGCCAGAACTCTCCCTCAACTCCCCCCCCCTTGCTGGATCAAGAAGGAGGAGACGTCCCCGGGCTGTATGTGTGTTGAACGTGGAGGTGCCATCCGTTCTGCGCTTGGATCGGATCTTCCGTGATTTGAATCGCCGCGAGTATGACTCCATCAACCGCGTTCTTTGTAACGCTTCCACTTAGCGATCTTCAATGGTATGAAGATGTAGTCCCTCTCTGTCATTGCTATCATATCCTAGATCGATCTTGGTGACACGTAGGAATTTTTTTGAATTATTACTACGTTCTGCAACATAAGATCCTTCAAGTAAGTTGTCATCGATACAAAAAGCAATAAAAAATGCTCCTAAATATGTCTGATCTTTTATTGTAAGGGAAATAAGCATTGTACGAACTTGTGATAGTAAATAAATAAAAGCGACAGACTGCATAATAAAGGTTGCTATCACAAAAGGCAATACAACGCGGTGTTCCTTTGCACTAAGGGTTTGTGCATCCCAAAACAAAAAGCGCATGACGACCTCTGCTTCCCTCTGGGAAGGGCCTATCTGTTACTTTTACTTTTCAAGTACTTAACTTTACACAAGAGTCATGGTGATCCTCACCACTTCCTATATTTCACCTCTCTCTTGGCAAGCATTATTTGTTGGGGAATGATCTAGACGCATATATCCACTCAAATGTTGGTGATCATGAGTTATTATTGTTGACATCACCCTTGAGGTGAATAGTTGGGAGGCAAAACTGTAAGCCCCTATCTTTCTCTGTGTCCGATTGAAGCTTTGATCCCATGGGTACCGCTTGAGTGTTAGCAATTATGAAAGACTAAAATATGATTGAGTATGTGGGTTTGCCTTACAAGCTCTAATATTGACTCTTTCCGGTGTTATGATAAATTGCCAATTGCTTCAATGACTAAGATCATAGTTTGTTGGTTGTCAATACAGTTTTTGGTTCATACTTTATCTTGTGAATGAATTGTTACTCTAGCATAAGAAATCTTATACAATAAGTATTGCTGTTCTAAATATGTTCATGATGCCCTCATGTCTGTATTGTATTTTATCGACACCTCTATCTCTAAATATGTGGACATATTTATCGAGCTCGGCTTTCGCTTGAGGGCAAGTGAGGTCTAAGCTTGGGGGAGTTGATACAACCATTTTGCATCATGCTTTTATATTGATATTTATTGCATTATGGGATGTTATTACACGTTATGGTACAATACTTGTGCCTTTTCTCTCTTATTTTACAAGGTTTACATGAAGAGGAAGAATGACGGCAGCTGGAATTCTGGACTGGAAAAGGAGCAAATCTGAGATACCTATTCTGCACAACTTGAAAATTCATGAAAATTTACGGAGAATTATTTTTGAATATATAAAAATACTGGGCGAAACAAATACCAGAGGGGGACACCAGGAGGTGGCAAGCCTGTCAGGCACAACCACCCCCTGGCCGCGCCTAGCAGGCTAGTGACCCACCTATCAGGCCCTCAATGCCCATCTTCTTCCATATGGAGAGTTTTGACCTGGAAAAATCATAAGGAAGCTTTCGGGACGAAGCGTCGCCGTCTCTAGGCGGAACTTGGACAGAACCAATCTAGAGCTCCGACAAGGTTGTTCTGCCTGGGAAACTTCCCTCTCGAAGGGGGAAATTGAAGCCAACGTCGTCACCAACAATCCTCTCATTGAGAGAGGATCAATCTCCATCAACATCTTCACCAGCACCATCTCCTCTCCAAACCCTAGTGCACTCTTGTATCCGATCTTTGTCTCAAACCTTAGATTGGTACCTGTGGGTTGCTAGTAGTGTTGATTACTCCTTGTAGTTGATGCTAGTTGGTTTACTTGGTGGAACATCATATGTTCAGATCCTTTATGATAATTAATACTCCTCTGATTATGAACATGAACATGATTTGTGAGTAGTTACGTTTGTTCCTGAGGACATGGGATAAGTCTTGTTATAAGTAATCATGTGAATTTGGTATTCGTTGATGTATGTTGTCTGTCCTCTAGTGGTATTATGTGAACATCGACTACATAACACTTCACCATTATTTGGGCCTAGGGGAAGGCATTGGGAAGTAATAAGTAGATGATGGGTTGCTAGAGTGACAGAAGCTTAAACCCTAGTTTATGCGTTGCTTCGTAAGGGGCTGATTTGGATCCATATGTTTCATGCTATGGTTAGATTTATCTTAATTCTTCTTTCGTAGTTGTGGATTCTTGTGAGAGGGGTTGATCATAAGTGGGAGGTTTGTCCAAGTAAGGGCAACACTCAAGCACCGGTCCACCCACATATCAAACTATCAAAGTGACGAACATGAATCAAATGAGCATTATGAAAACTAGCTTGACAAAAATTCCCATGTGTCCTCGAGAGCGCTTTGCTTTATATAAGAGTTTTTCTAGGCCTGTCCTTTTCTACAAAAAGGATTGGGCTACCTTGCTGCACCTTTGCTACACTTGTTACTTGGTACTCATTACAAATTATCTTATCACAAAACTATTTTTTACCGACAATTTAAGTGCTTGTAGAGAATACCTTACTGGAAACCGCTTGTGATTTCCTTCTGCTCCTCGTTGGGTTCGAAACTTTTACTTATAGAAAGGACTATGATACATCCCCTATACTTGTGGGTCATCGGTAACATAGATCATGTTCACCTCTGTTACCTCGTTATGAGACTTATTTTGGACTCCATTATTGGGCCGCCGAGGTTCATCCTCGTCTTCACTGTGATTATGGGTTTTATTTGTACCCTTCGTCGCAACCTTGCTAGATTGTTTGAAGACCCAGTAATTCATGTTAGTGTGGGTTGCTGGTTTGTCCTGGGTGCCATGGATTTCGCACGGGCGATCCAGGATCTTGTCGAGCTTGCTAGGTCCATTGTTATTCCCTTTAAAGGGTTTCCTTTTGGCTTCGGATCTCGGTCCGGTGAACCCTGTATTGACTAAGGCGTCCTCTGTGTCACTTCCGCCATTTTTATGCATGCGCTTGTTTTTATTGCGTTGAGGCCCACCATTGGTGTCACGTGTCTCCGAGGTTCCTACCTCACCGTTGTGACCGCTACGTGCGAGCTAACTGTCTTCCCTCGCAGAAAAGTGAGTCACCAGGGAAGTTAGGGTTGACATGGTCCTCAACCTGTCTTGGCCGAGCTGGCAAGTGAGCCACTCATCTCGGATGTTATTTTTAAATGAGGCGATGGATTCAGCATCAGAGCAATCTATGATCTCATTCTTTTTAGTGAGGAACCTATTCCAGACTTCCGAGCAGATTCGTGTGGCTGTTGGATGAAACAGTTGTGGTCGTCCTGTTGGAAATATGCCCTAGAGGCAATAATGAAATTGTTATTATCATATTTCCCCATTCATGATAAACATTTATTATCCATGCTCGAATTTTATTGATCAGAAACTCGTATACATGTGTGGATACATAGACAACATTGTGTCCTTAGTGAGCCTCTACTAGACTAGCTCGTTGATCAAAGATGGTCAAGGTTTCTTCACCATAGACATGAGTTGTAATTTCATAACGGTATCACATCATTAGGAGAATGATGTGATGGACAATACCCAACTGTGAGCATAGCATTTGATCGTGTTAGTTTATTGCTACTGCTTTCTTCATGTCAAGTATCTATTCCTATGACCATAAGATCATGCAACTCCCTGACACCGGAGGAATTCCTTTTGTTTATCAAACGTCATAACATAACTGGGTGATCATAAAGATGCTCTACAGGTATCTCTGAGGGTGTCTATTGGGTTGGCATGGATCGAGACTGGGATTTGTCACTCCGTATGACGGAGAGATATCTCTGGGTCCTCTCGGTAATACAGCATGACAACAAGCTTGCAAGCAATGTGACTAAGGAGTTAGTCATGGGATCTTATATTATGAAATGAGTAAATAGACTTGCCGGTAACGAGATTGAACTAGGTATGGAGATACAAACGATCGAATCTTGGACAAGTAACATACAGATGGACAACGGGAACTGCATATGGGATTGATTGAATCCTTGGCATCGTGGTTCGACCAATGAAGATCTTCGTGGAATATGTAGGAACCAACATGTGCATCCGGGTCCCGCTATTGATTATTGGAAGGAGAGGTGTCTCGGTCATGTCTACATGATTCTCGAACCCGTAGGGTCCGCATGCTTAACATTCGGTGACACTGGAGTAGCATTGGGGTATGTACGTTGGTGACCAAATGTTGTTCGGAGTCTCGGATGAGATCCCGGATGTCACGAGGAGCTCTGAAATGGTCCGGAGGTAAAGATATATATATGGGAAGTCATATTTTGGCTACCGAAAAAGTTTCGGGTTTTACCGGTATTGTATCGAGAAGCTTCCGAAAGGTTCCAGAGGGTTCCGGATGAGTATGGAAGGGTCCCTCCAGCCCCTAGCACGTGCATAGGTTGTAATGTGGCATCCAAGCCTTGTTGGACTAGCCCCCATGGGTCCATGCGGCTAGGGGATAGGAAACCCTAAAGGGGAAGGCACCTAGGAGGTGCCTTGGGGAGGGAGGACTATTCCCTCCGGGCCACCGCCCCCTCCCTTGGAGGAGGGGTTAGGGTTGTGCCCCCCTCCTTCCCCTAGACTCCTATAAATAGTGGAGGAGAGGGGAGGGCTGAACTTGAGGCAAGCCTCTCTATCGTGGATTTGTCACGACAGATGTCTGGGTGAACAGACTTAGGTTCGGGGCAGAAGCGCAATTATGTGGCGGCTTGAAGGGGTTGATCGGAATAGAGAGATGCGGAGTTTTACCCAGGTTCGGCCCCTCCAATGGAGGTAAAAGCCTATGTCCTGCTTGTCCGGTATTGATGATGATGAAGATCTCTCGGTTACAAGGGTGCTGTTTTGCTACCTCTAATCACAAGAGCCTCTAATCTATCTGTCTAAACTTGTAGACTTGTGAACTTGTCTCTCTAGGGGTGCTCTACCCCTCCTTATATAAGTGGAGAGGGTAGGTTTACAAACAGAGTCCTACTAGGAGTAGGATTAGGACTAGTCTCTTTGGAATCCTATTCCGGGTCTTGTTTCTCTTGTGAGGGAATCCTTTCTCCTTTGGGCCTTCTCTTGTGAGCCGCCTGGCACCGGCTTGCACGCCGGGTCTTGGGCCTGGTCGTCCTATGACCCGCCTGCCGGTTCACCAATAAAACGCCATGTCTTGACCAGGTCTCCTGTGAGTCGCCAGGACGGGTCATACCGCGGGATATATCGCCGACATTAGCCCTCGGGTTAGCTTGAATTTATTCATGGTAACCTCCTGAAATAGGAATAGTAAATATGTTAAGTGACTGGCTTGCTCCTTTGGCCGGCTTATGAAGTGGCTCCTCAGAAATTCGGGTCTTTTCTGCATACGAATGGGTCGTCTTGAAAATCGTCTTGCTTGTCAATGTCCTTTGAAAAATATTGAGAATAGAACACCCATATGCCATTAAGTCGGCTTCCAATACTCTTGGCGGGTCATCTCCGCCGGGTCATAATCATTGATGATGCCGGGTCATTATCGTTGGTGTCACCGGGTCAAATAACTAGAATCCAGCTGAGTTGATAAAAATATTGGGATGAAAATCCATCTAATGTAAAACCGGGCTTCCATTGTTGTGAAGCAGGACGGCTTATATAAAATCTGGCGGGTTATGATCTTTTGATAACACCAGGTCATAAATGTTGGTGACGCCGGGTCTAACAACTGAACTCCATAATCAACATCTTAAAAGTGTTCCACAAAGTTTTTGATATGTCCATATTACCTATAGCCCCCAAGCTCCGAGATTATCCATGATAACTTGGTGCTTTGCAATAATATTTTGGATTGTATATCCCCCAAGTACCGGGTTGTCTTGCCTGCGACAACCTGGGACTTATAACTTTTTTATACCTTTATGAAATTTCAGCAGGTGTAGCCCCCAAGGGCCGGCTCATCGGTATGTGATGGGCCGGGTCTTCAGTTTGAACCATATAATCTGTTTGAACAGCTGAACAATGTAGCCCCCAATTGCCGGGTCGCATGTCTATGGCGACTTGGGACTGTAGAAAATTTGATCTGAGCCGTGTAGCCCCCAAGTGTCGGGTCAGTAAGAATTACTAGGCTGGGACTTAAAAATATAGAAAGGCCGGCTCATCTCCTTGAGATAATATGGTCTTGCTGACAATATAATGATTTTAAAACCGGCTTGCATTAGCCCCCAAGTGTCGTGGTGCGTGCTTGCAGCGATAGAGGACTTGCATAATTGATATAAACTGTACTTGAATATGTAGCCCCCAAGTGTCGGGTCGTCTGCCTGCGGCAACTTGGGACTATGTAAGAATAATATGACTCACCACAATTTGTTGAATGAATCCTTGACCGTGGTTGTAATATATCCTGGAATGAATATCCTGGAATAATTCCTTTGTCTTTGACATGAAATCCCCGCTCATGGTTGCGGTGCAACCCGGCAAATATATGTTGGAGAAATCCATGAGTGTTGTAGATTACTACAGAACACCTTTGAAGAAATCCGAGAACCGGTCAATTAGATGACACAGCATTATATCTGACAAGGCGGCTCTTGAAAAATAATAAATTCTCCGAGCTGGCTTGAAAACCCAATCATTTAGTACTGGTTATGATAAATCATGAAGATCCAGCCAGGTTGGCTATTAAAGATCCATTTGCTCTTGCAGAATATTTAACGACGGCTCATCTTAAGAGATAATACCTGCAAAAATAAACAAGACAGAATATATTTTGTATTGTTGTGAGGGCGGCTTGAAGAAGCACAACCAGGAGATGTTATATCTTTCATAACATTGCTCCTTCTTTCATAATCTTGCTCTGACTCGGCTTGATAAGCCGACATGTCATGTGAATATGATGCAACGTATGATGCAATGTATGATGCTATGTATGATGCAATGTATGCTGCTATGTATGATGCAATGTATGCTGCTATGTATGATGCAATGTATGCCACATTTTTGGCTTGAGAGCTGACCGATAGGGTTAGATAAGCTACACCCGAAGGGTGGGAAGCCCCCTTCGACAACCAAGTTGACTTGTCAACTTTTTTGGCTTAAGAGCCGGCTGTTAGGGTTTGATAAGCTACACCCAGAGGGTGGGAAACCCCCTCCGACAGCTATGTTGACTTGTCAACATTTTTTGGCTTAAGAGCCGGCTGTTAGGGTTAGATAAGCTACACCCGGAGGGTGGGAAGCCCCCTTCGACAACCAAGTTGACTTGTCAACTTTTTTGGCTTAAGAGCCGGCTGTTAGGGTTAGATAAGCTACACCCGGAGGGTGGGAAGCCCCCTTCGACAACCATGTTGACAGAGACAACTTTGTGCACCATCTTGTAAGTCGCCATCTTGTAAACCGCCATCTTGTATGAAGAAACGGAAGAAGCTCCAAGTGACTTTATGATGATCCAATAAATCCGGGCACTGATGTTTGAATGGTGCATCACGGCGGTTTGTCTTCTTGGGCAACTTTTTTAATCTTCCACCAATAATGTTATAGCCCCCAGGATTGGGTTTTCTCTTGCAAAGACCCGGGGTTCTTGTTGAAAACGACCAAATGAGCCTCGCCATGTCTGTAGCCCCCGAATCTTAAGTTGACTCGAAGAGTCGGCTTGAGAGTCTCCACTGATGGTCGAGGTTGACCGTGGCGGGTTATAGATGATCCCACATGAGTTGTTTCAATAATCCAGTCGATGGTTCGTCCCGGCTGGTTGTTGAAGTTGACCAAACTGCAGTGGTGGCGACTTGTGCGCCTGTCCATTTGGGCGGTTCGTACAGGCGAGCACCGCACCGATATACTGATGTAGATCAGACCGTGGACGGCGTCTTGCGCGCGTCCATTGGGAAATTTGTAGGGATAAGTCTGGGTGTTGATGTAAACTGGACCGCGGAGCAGCGGCTCACGAGCGTCCATTGAGCGGTTTGAATGATCAAGCACGGCACCATGTTTATAATAAATAATTGTCCTGCGTAAAAGACATCATAGGCGAGAGTAACTATTCTCGAAAGAATAAAAATAGATCAATAAAGACCAACTCGAAGGATTTCACTTGATTCGTTCAGACGACAGATGATCCGTATGTAACGTCTGTAGCTAACCTCTCAGTGATGTTACTGAATCCCTTTTGAACCTTATATGCATCAAAAATATTTCTGCGTTGACCCCTCGAGCACCCTGCCAGATATTGCCACATTACTTTTTTTAGGCCAACGCCTTTTTCTTTGATTTTTCTTTTACCTGGCTTGGCAACTAGCCCTCCCCGAGCAAATAGCCTGCCGCGGTGCTGAGCAACAGGAGCCGGCCAGTGCTCATGGACGCCAGAGCCAATCGGGGCCAGCCGGCATGGGCGCGCGCGACCGGAGACAGGGAGGCAAAGCGAGTGGTGCACGCGCGGAGGATGGGTCGCGGATGGGCGCGACGCAGTACTGGGGAACCAACATGGGCGGTGGAGAAGCCGGCTCGTACGGTGGGTAGTTAACGTGTCCAGCCGCGGGTTGGTGTAGAGGCCGGGGCGGGATGAGCACGGACGAGCGAGGCCGGAGCGCGGTCGCTGAGCACGTGCACGTGCGAGGCATAGATGGAGGAGGGGTGAGGCGTGAAGGCAACTCAGACAGGATGCGACGATGGCTCGGACGGGAGGCGATGCGCGATGACAACTTGGATGGGAGGCGACGACGACTTGGAGAGAGGTCGCTGAGGCGACATCTCGAGATTACCCGGTGCGGGCGGCTCGGCTATGGCGGGTCGGCAAGGCGATGTGACTCGGAGGCGAAGTTTGGCAACAAGGCAAGGGCGGAAATCGGTGGCAGAGGCAGGCTGAGACAACTCACGACGGGAGAGGCGAAGGCGCACACCCAGTCGGCTCAGTAGGTGCGGCGAGGCCGTGGAGGCGACTCGCAGCCGGAGAGGTAGCATCGCGCGCCCTGGCAGCTCGTACGACGCTACAGCGGGGCGGAGCAGAGGGTGATGAGGCGAGGCGGAATGAAGCCGAGTCTGCAATGGTGAGGCGAAGAGCAGCGGAGGCGGACGGCTTGAGGCAGGGGCGAGGCCGACCCGGAGACAAGGCTCTGGCGGCGAGGTAGGCGCAAACCGACCCAGAGGCGCGGTCGTAGTGGAAGAGGCGAGGCAGGGCCGGAGACGCCGCAACAGGCGAGGAGCAGCGGTGGTTGACCCGGCAGAGGAGGGGTGACGCTGACGCGGCAATGAGTAGGCAGGGCCAGGTGCAGGGGAGGACCGGCTTGAGGTGGAGCCGAGGCCGTGGCGGATACGTACCTGAACTCGGATATTCAAGGAGGGGTAAGACGAATCGGTCTGACGTCTAGTTGATGGATCGCCTTGACTTTGCTTTTTCCCTCATCAGTAGGCTAGAACGGATCGATCCGGCTTGTGACCGGCCGCAACCCAAGTTACCTTTTGATCATAATCCAAACTATGTTACTGCTCAAACTTCTTCAATTTTGACAAATGAAGTCAATCTTGATGCAGATCCTTGCACGCTGGGTTTTTTCTAGTCGATCTAGAGCTTCCCGATCCCTGAAAAGCTCCCTCCAAGAACACAACACCACCGTGCGTTGGGCCCCATGGTGGGTGCCAACTTTCGTGGATTTGTCACGGCTGATGTCTGGGTGAACGGACTTAGGTTCGGGGCAGAAGCGCAATTATGTGGCGGCTTGAAGGGGTTGATCGGAATCGAGAGACGTGGAGTTTTACCCAGGTTCGGGCCCTCCGATGGAGGTAAAAGCCTACGTCCTGCTTGTCTGGTATTGATGATGATGAAGTCTCTCGGTTACAAGGGTGCTGATTTGCTACCTCTAATCACGAGAGCCTCTAATCTGTCTGTCTAAACTTGTGGACTTGTGAACTTGTATTTCTAGGGGTGCTCTACCCCTCCTTATATAAGTGGAGACGGTAGGTTTACAAACAGAGTCCTACTAGGAGTAGGATTAGGACTAGTCTCTTTAGAATCCTATTCCAGGTCTTGTTTCTCTTGTGAGGGAATCCTTTCTCCTTTGGGCCTTCTCTTGTGAGCCGCCTGGTGCCGGCTTGCACGTCGGGTCTTGGGCCTGGTCGTCCTATGAACCGCCTGCCGGGTCACCAATAAAATGCCATGTCTTAACCAGGTCTCATGTGAGTCGCCAGGACGGGTCATACCGCGGGGTATATCGCTGACACTCTCCCTCCCTTTTCTCCCATTCTTCCTCGTTCATAGTTCCAAAGTCACTTGGCGAAGCACTGTTGACACTACTCCACCACCATCTCCACCATGTTGTGGTGCTGGTTGAGATCACATCTAATTATACAACCTCTCTTGCTGGATCAAGGAGGAGACATCATCGAGTCGCACGTGTGCTGAACGCGGAGGTGTCGTCCGTTCGATGCTGGATCAGATTGGGTCACGATTGGATTGTGAAGAGTACGACTACCTCAACCGCGTTATATACGCTTCCGCAAAGCGATCTACAAGGGTATGTAGATGCACACCCCCTCTCATAGTTATACATCTCCATAGATAGATCTTGGGTGTTCATAGGATTTTTTTGTTTCCCATGCAATGTTCCCCAACACGTCCGTGTCCGGAGGTCGGATGTAAGTACCTTAGAAATTTGCACTAAAGGCATCTTCAAGGTATTCCCATCTACTGATGGAACGAGGAGGCGGGCTGTTGAGCCAATGCTTAGTTGGCCACTTTAGCTTGAGCGGCAAATATTTGTTGGCGTCTAGGTCATCTTTGTTAGCCATGATTATCTAGAGAAGGAAGTCATCGATCCACACTATTGGGTTTGTGGTGCCATCATAAGCTTCTATGTTTATGGGCTTAAACCCGTTTGGGAATTGATGTTCCATTACCCTGTTTGTAAAATAGATCGGGTGAGCTGGACCTTGGGACCGAGTAGTGTCTTGTTGGAGGCCAGGGGAGAACCGCTCGTAGGCTTGGTCTTGGGCACGACCGTTCCTATCTAACCAGGTGCCGTACCATTGAGCTCGGCGGGCACGTGTCCTCTTGAACCTTAAATGGACCGAGGAGGTGCTCGGTTTGCCTCAATGTGACGCCGAACATAGTGAGGGTCTACGTAATCTATGGGGTATTTTCCATAACGGCGTGGTGCTGACCAGGTATTGTCATTTTCCCACACTAGCCTATCCCAACCTCTACGTGGTCGGTCGGGCTCATCAGTGGTTAGTTCCTCGTCGAACTCCGGCAACAAACGCCTATGTGGGTACGATTTTGGCATGCCACAACATCAGTATTCTAGGTCTTGCTCGGCCGAGAATACTTTCACCCACTTGTCATTCAGCGCACTGCATCCGCTTGAAGTTGTTGTTGCTTGTGCTTCAAGATTCGAGGGGCGGCGATGAGGCGCCGCTTGTAGCGATCTTGCTCGAGGGGATCTTCGGGACGATAAAGTCGTCGGTGCCGAGGCTCTCGTCTTCCTCGGACTCGGGCATGTAATTTTCATTGGCCCCTTCAAAGAGGTCGTCGATATACGAGTCCTTGTTATTTTCTTTGGGATCGTCATTCTATACCGAGGAAGCTTGAAGATCCTCTCTTGTATTATCAGCATTGCCGATCATTGCCTCGGCATCATCGGCAGTGACGTTGTTGATGTTGGTTTCCTCATTGTTTCCTATTCGCTTCTGCGCCGACGTTTTGGAGAAGATTTAGGGGTGTCCACCATGTAGACGTCGTACGTGCATGTCGCGGTCCACTTGACAGTGTTTATCAGGGGCGAAGTGTGTTATTTGGGGCCATTGACGTCTTCATCATGTCCTTGGCCACGTTGTAGTCTAGCACGTCGGTTAAGTCATCGACCGTGGCAACTAGGTGGGTGGTGGGTGGGACATAAATTTCCCAATTGTCTGTTGGGTAACGTAGCAGAAAATATAAAAAAAACCGACCTACGCACCATCCCAGGACCACTATGGAGACTGCATACAAGGTTTGATCTATTTCGTTACCGACTCGTAGCGCAGCGGAAGTAAAGTCGATGACGATTGGCGATGCAGATCCCCACAGCTAGGATTTACAACCTCCCAACCCTGAGGATGTATACCCTCATTTGCCCCGCGGACAGCCCTCCGGGAGGCGGTCGGACAATCCCCCGGATGGTGTCGCGGACAGCCCTTCGGGAGGACCTCCAAAACTCGGACTGTCACTCGGACAGCCCTTCGGGAGGACCTCCAAAACTCGGACGGTCACACGGACAGCCCTTCGGGAGGCACTCTCGAACTAAGACCAAAACTACGATCTCTCTACAAAGTTGCACACATACGGTGTCATCTATCCGACAGGGCTTCGCCGTCCAGAACTAGTTCCTGCCGGAACCCAGACAGCCTTTCGGCTCAACCAAACTATTTCGCTGGGAGGGAGAGAAGAAGCCAGATCATTGCAATGGCACTTGTATGTGAGAAGGAGTGAGTTTTGGGCTGCCCCCTCCACCTCTATTTATAGGAGAAGGAGGGGTGGAGGTGCTGAAATTTCAGCCACATCCATCCATGTCATCTCCAAGATATTTTGGAGCAAAAGCCCAAAAAGGTGGCTTTCCAAAAAGTAACCATAAAGCTGATTTCACTATTCACGACGACATTTTTCAGCGTCTGATCGAACTAAAAATATTTATGTGGGCTTAGAACATTTCCAGTACCCACTAAAATAATTTTCAACACTTTTCGAAACAATTCCGGTTTAGTGATTTTCATCTGCGAAAAGCATCTGAAGCAGTTCCGGCAGCTCCAAAACATTTTCGGTTTTTCTTCTGGAAAATTCCCAAAAGTTTCCAGAATGATTCTGGCACCCTCCAAGAATTATCAGGCATGTGCCGAAACCAATTTGACTTAATGGTATCCCCTGAAACAACTTTTGAGTTTTACCGAAACTGTTCCGGTGTTCTCCCTGCGGAACTTTTTCGCTATCCGAAACTTTTCCGGTGTCCGAATTTTCGGTGATTTTCTCTCAGACTCCCTGTCTAGTATTCAGCACATAGATGACCCTTAAGCGTGTGATCCTATAGGTTCGGTGAAGCATAGACATGACCCGGAACCCCTTCCGATCAATGATCAACATCGGAGCCGTGGACACCCATATTGACCCCTATACCCACACGAATGAATATTCGAGTGAACCTCCAGTTGCCATGTGCTATTCCTGTTGCTTAGCGATATGTTACAAATACCTGAGGTGAGACATGTTGGCATCCCCGTGGATCAACAACTTGTCCACTATGCTAGTTACCTTGTTACCGGTATTGTTCTCTTTTCTTGTTCCCGTGTTCCGGCATCCCCGTGATCAAATCACAAAGTGTCTGGCCAGACGATGATGGATACCGTAACACCGAGAGGGCCCAGAGGTATCTCTCCATCGTCGGAGGAGCAAATCCCAATCTTGAGCTATCAAGTTACTTGACATACTTTTCCATGAACCCGTAAGCTGCCGTAATAGCCACCCATTTACGGATGACGTTTAACAAACCCCAAAGTTCATGAAGCAAGCATGAAGAAACTCGATACTCTCATTGTCTAAGGAATTATGCAAACATTAATTCTCTGTGTTATTAACCATTAACTTATGATGAATGTATCTCATAGCATAACATCAATTCGGGTCGATTCAACACAAATGTTCTTCTAACATTGTGCCCTCAAAATTGCCGGCATAGCCATGCCCATGATTAGGAAAACAGGATCATCATACAATACTTGAGCCAGTCTTAGAGGCCAGACTAGGAATACAATTTACCGTTTATTATTCCACACGTGCATATGAGTCTTCCTTCAAGACTCATGGTTATTGTAGACTTGAGAACCATACCAGTTATAGCATGGAACATAAACCTAATTATGAATAAGGAGATAATCAATAACATTTATTATTGCCTCTAGGGCATATCTCCTATAGACTCCCACTTGCACTAGAGTCAATAATCTAGTCAATGCTAATGCACTTTACACCTATTGCATAATGGTGTAAAATATACTTCGCTGGTGGTATAGCGTGATGTCCAACGGATCTGACAACTTCAGCTCCGTGTGTAACTATGCATATCCTCGTGTTTTCACGCTATCACAAAATTTGTATTTTGTGTGAACTTGGCTTTGCATATGTGTGAATCATTGGTCGAAACCTGATTCCTTAGACTGAGCTATGGAGCAACTATCTGCAATAGTGTCTCATAGACCAAAGCCATCTTGGAACCATACTAAGTTCATGAATGAACTATATGATTCAACAACTTCTTTGTCGCTCCCAAAGCATCAACATACTTAGCCGTTGTTACAGAATTCGCCACAGTATCTTGTTTGGAACAATTTCCAACTACCGTGCCACCATATTGTGTATTACACAAAACCCTTAACTTAAATCAAAAATCGCATGGAGCATTGATTGAGACTGCATCGATGTAATTACTTGCAACGAGCATTTCATAATCTCTGCTTGCGAGAAAACATGTCATCAGCACTACTCTAGTACTTAATGACATCTTTCGCTGTTGTCCCATTATCAGTGCTTTGATCACTTTGGTATCTATACTCGCAACAACTTGGGCGTATCGGACATATCTGGTTGTTTTTACATACCATGGAATACATGATTTAATCCAAACACTAGAGTGTGTGGAATCTCCATCATGTATTTTACTTGTCAGTGTTTTGGGACACCGAGTCTTGCAAAAACTCTTTCCATGTGACTTTGGCAAGAATCACTCCTTGGAGTTTTTAAATGCTAAAAGGTTTTAGCACCTTGTCAATATGTATTCATAGCTTAGCCCCATTAGGTAAATCTATCCGCATAGATCATCATGCCTAATATTGAGTCTATTTAGCCTAAGCACTTCATCAAAAAACTATTTTCAAATGAAGTCTTAATTCATGTCAAGAAATTCGTTTCCAATTAACAATGTGTCAAGCACACAACGTTTTAGAAATATTATTATGCTCCCACTTACTTTCTTGAATCACAAGCATCTTCGTTACCCATTGATGAAGTCAAAAACCCTTTTTGACCATTTCATCAAACCACAAAGATTCCAACTCCATTTTGCTCTCTTCTGTCCATTGCTGGAACTCTGAAGTTTGCACACTTACTAGCATCCTCTGGATCGACAAATTACTTTGGACTGTATCACATACAAGTCCTAGGTTTCATTTCCATCAAATGGAAATCCTTTTGTCATCCATGTTTCATATCTCATGATTGATATATGTATTAATTGCTAGTTCAACCCGAACCGACATTAAGCATCGCTACGGTGAAACAACCTCATCGTAGTCAACTCCTTGAACTTGTTATTTCAACAAGTTGAGATTTATGGATAAAACATTTTTATCTGTATCAGTTTTTAGTTCCATAAATATTCATTAGACTCTAAGTCCTCTGAAAGGTGTATCAAGGTTTTAATCTTGAGTCACTTATATGGAAACTATCTCGGATTGTATTGGCATTTAGCCAATCCCGGAGTTAGGGCCCATCAACACTTCCTTGTGTATTGTAGGTATACTGTTGTCTAACAACAATATCTCGTTTGCACACCTGATAGGTTTGCATGAGCTTTGCCTACGTGGTTCAGCTGGACATCACCGAAGTCCATACATTTTATTGTAGAGACTTCCGTATCAGTCGTAGTAGGAAACAACAGAATCATTTCCAGGGTTTCTTTCCTTTGAACTGATGACGAAGATACTGGTTATCTCGTCGAGTTGCACTGTCCTCCCACTCACCTTTTGTAAGAACTATTCTCTTTAAAAGCATACAGTTTTGTGGCAAAACCCTTTGCCTCGGTATAGTGGTGGGGGAATACCCAATGACTTGGGATAACCATACAAAGTAGCACTTGTCTGATTTGGAATAGGTTTGTAACCTTTTACACAAGCCCCATATTCCAAATGTTAAGAAAATATATAACATGGTTGGGGGTACCATACCATGGCGTCATTTCAACAGACCTGATGGATCTCTTTTCAGTGTAAAAGCCGCAGTCTCTAAAGCATCACTCTATAAAAGAGATAATGGCAAATCTATTTATGTCATCTTTGAACTTACCATGTCATAAATGGTTCGATTACATCTTCACGGACTTTCCACTTGTTGTGGTGTTCCGGGAGGTGCAAGTTATGAAACCTTTTTCACAACTCATCAGACATTCGCTAAACTTGTAACTCAAATATTCCTTTCCGCAATCAAATTGCAGAAACATAATTTTCTTGGTACAATAACTTCTACTTCATTTTTGAAAACCTTTCGAATGATTTCAAAAGATCCAGACTTACGTCTCATCAAGTAAATATCCATATATCTACTTGAGTCATTTTTAAGGTAGACAAATCCACTGTTTGCAACAACATTTATCGGACTACATACATCAAATGTATGATCACCAATAAGTTCTTTGCTCGTTCCTTATGGCCTGTGAACGGTATTTTAGTTATTTCACCTTTTTGGAGGAAAGTTGCAAGTGTCAGATGATTCAAAATCAAACAACTTCAAAATCCATCATAATGGAATTCTCCATGCGCGTTTCTCCAATGTGACCAAATGCAGTGCCACACATATGTGGTATTCTTTTAGTCTTGTGACATTTAGCATCAATGTTATGGATGTATCATATTTCCATCAATGTTCATAACATACATCCCATCTAGGATGGAAGCACGGCCCTTCATGTTATTCATAATACTGAACAACAATTGTTGTTTTTATGAACAACTCTTTTGCAACAATCATTGTGCAATGCGCTAGAGTGTATGAAACTCTAAAATGAATTATAAAAGTAAACCCAGAGGTAATGTAATATTATCAGTATCCATAACATACGTCTCATTCATAATGAAAGTATGGCTCTTATGTTATTCATAACACCGAACATGAAAAGTTCTCTTATGAACAATCTTCTTGCAAGATACCTTATGCAAAGGGCTAGAGTGTGAAACTCTAAAATGAATTATGAAACTTAATACATAGGGAATACACTGATGGAAGGCATAGTAACATTTACTATGTTCCCTGCATGTATCTAAACCTCATCCCTGGCTAGTCTTTCATGCCATAGTAGTTCTTACATCGAGTTGCAACAGAATGCAATCGAGCGGGTATCTTTGTGATTAACTCACAATACCCAAGAATTAGTGATTAACATGTTTAACCATAATTCCCAAGAACTATATCTTTGACCGGCCTTCTATACATCAAAAACTTGTATGACATTCATACATGAGCTGGATATTCCAGTCTTCTTTCGTCTTGCCATTATACTTCTAACAGTTTAACTTTTCAGTGTTTCTCCTACTCTCAGAAGAAGCATCCAACTTAAGAGTAGCGTTAGCCCTGGACTTCCTAGGCGTGAAAGTCTCACTAACACCCTTCGGACACTTCCTTTCTCTTTAAGTTGTTGTTTTATTCACCTTTCATCATATGACAGGCGTTCTCCTGGATCCCTCTCTTATCAGTCTAATGCATAGTAAACTTCTTTACTAGTAGTTTGCAAACAAACATTGCTTTGGATATCTCATATCTTTTAGCCTTTGTCTTTCTCTAAAAATGATTTTCAGATTCCATGAATATCACATAACTATCCAAACTTTCGAAGTTCGGGTCTCATGGAAGCAAACATATTGCACTTTGACTAAAAAAGGAATTCTAGCTTTTGGATCGAAGGACAAGAGTCATATCATCCATAGCATTAGCGGGAGAATACCAAAAGCATGCGATAGGACAAAGTCCTTCTCGGCACTCTTGAGGACAATCCTCACATTACGTTACCAACCGTAAAGTTTTAACCAGATATTTAACAGCTATTCAATTTTAATAGGGAAGGTGGAAACGCGAGCCATTATTCTACAACCATTATGCAAATCACACTTAGATACTTGTTCAAAATTAATTGCACTGAGAATTAAAAAAATTTAATTCTACAGTGCGCTCCCACTCAAATCAATATCTCTCATAGTTGATTTTGAGTGATGCAAGACCCAACTTTCAATTCAACATCAAGGATGTAACCATCTCAAGTGACGAGAATTTCAATTGGTAGGCCAACTTTCCAATCACATCTCTATGTGACTCTTGTTCATCTTTCGATGTGTGTCTTCCGAGCTCATGACTTTCATGCCTGAACGTCAAGACAACCAAGTGATCTCGCTGCGAGGTCTCAACTCACCCGCCTCACACTTCTCTAATCGTTCGTACCCATGTAACCATGTGATACCCCGAAGAGATAGGTGCCGTGACGGTGCTACACTTGGGAGAACACTAACTACTTGATATTTTGTGAGAGATCACCCTAATAAAAAGCGACTAGCGCGCAATCAAGAAGGGTGCATTAAGAGGGATAAACATCTCAGGCAATTCATAATAGCATGATATGGTATAGCCCTTTCTGACGGAGAAGTCTTTCATTCCTTCGTCTTTGGCATTCGCGTCGGTGTTCACCTTCGCGAAGATTGCCACCACCTTGTCGATGCACTAGATAATATTTCTATCTCTATAGCTAATAAAATAAGTGCATTACTTAAGGTTGACACGCATGTCATTAAAGTGACAATCATATGGCTCCAGCCATCATGCCGAATCATGACACGCAGGTCATGTTAATATTACACCATAGAGTCATCTCATACATAATCACATTAATATGAGCATTGCTATACCACATCATATGCACATGCAAACCATCCTGCAAAACCAAGTTAGACGCCTCTAATCGGTTCATGCAAAAACTTGTTTTATGTGGCTTCTAAGGTTTTGAAACAAACTGAATCTACCAACGTCCATCATCAAGTATGATAATTCAAGTTGCTAGATTAACTTTCCAGGGTGTATAAAACACGAGATAATAAAATCTCGAGCCCCATACTAAACTTCGTCATACGCGTGACCCCCGTGCAGATCACATCTGCATTGCCCTTTTGTCTGCAAAACATCCATCTTTCTCAACTATGGTGGAACCCAAAGAACTGTTAGCACTTCATTGATCTGTCAATTAGCATACTCAGGAGCAGCATGAAAGGATCGCGGATTGCCAGAACTTTGTGAGATTCGACCATTCCATCAAGATCAGGACTATGCAAATTCAGGGGAAGCAAAAGGAACATCGGGTAACAGATTTCATATGCTACCCGCACAAATAATTTTCAGCAATAGATCTCATCTACTACCTAATTATATTGTGCAACACCCATACATCTCTATGTATTCTAGATCGCAACCTGCATCTACGCATAGCACGGCTCTTGATGCCACTGTTGGGTAACGCAATAGAAAACAAAAAAAATTCCGACCTATGCACCATCTAAGGACCACTATGGAGACTGCATACAAGGTTTGATCTATTTCGTTACCGACTCGTAGCGCAGCGGAAGTAAAGTCGATGACGATTGGCGATGCAGATCCCCGCAGCTAGGATTTACAACCTCCCAACCGTGAGGATGTATACCCTCATCTGCCCCGCGGACAGCCCTCCAGGAGGCGGTCGGACAGTCCCCCAGACGGTGTCGCGGACAGCCCTTTGGGAGGACCTCCAAAACTCGGACTGTCACTCGAACAGCCCTTCGGGAGGACCTCCAAAACTCGGACGATCACACGAACAGCCCTTCGGGAGGCACTCTCGAACTAAGACCGAAACTACGATCTCTCTACAAAGTTGCACACATACGGTGTCATCTATCCGGCAGGGCTTCGCCGTCCAGAACTAGTTCCTGCCGGAACCCAGACAACCTATCGGCTCTAGGAAACTATTTCGCTGGGAGGGAGAGAAGAAGCCAGATCATTGCAATGGCACTTGTATGTGAGAAGGAGTGAGTTTTGGGCTGCCCCCTCCACCTCTATTTATAGGAGAAGGAGGGGTGGAGGGGCTGAAATTTCAGCCACATCCATCCATGTCATCTCCAAGATATTTTGGAGCAAAAGCCCAAAAAGGTGGCTTTCCAAAAAGTAACCATAAAGCTGATTTCACTATTCACGACGACATTTTTCAGCGTCTGATCGAACTAAAAATATTTATGTGGGCTTAGAACATTTCCAGTACCCACTAAAATAATTTTCAACACTTTTCGAAACAATTCCGGTTTAGTGATTTTCATCTGCGAAAAGCATCTGAAGCAGTTCCGGCAGCTCCAAAACATTTTCGGTTTTTCTTCTGGAAAATTCCCAAAAGTTTCCAGAATGATTCTGGCACCCTCCAAGAATTATCAGGCATGTGCCGAAACCAATTTGACTTAATGGTATCCCCTGAAACAACTTTTGAGTTTTACCGAAACTGTTCCGGTGTTCTCCCTGCGGAACTTTTCCGCTGTCCGAAACTTTTCCGGTGTCCGAAACTTTTTCAGTGATTTTCTCTCAGACTCCCTGGCTAGTATTCAGCAGATAGATGACCCTTAAGCGTGTGACCCTATAGATTCGGTGAAGCATAGACATGACCCGTAACCCCTTCCGATCAATGATCAACATCGGAGCCGTGGACACCCATATTGACCCCTATACCCACACGAATGAATATTCGAGTGAACCTCCAGTTGTCGTGTGCTATTCCTGTTGCTTAGCGATATGTTACAAATACCTGAGGTAAGACATGTTGGCATCACCGTGGATCAACAACTTGTCCACTATGCTAGTTACCTCGTTACCGGTATTGTTCTCTTTTCTCGTTCCCGTGTTCCGGCATCCCCGTGATCACATCACAAAGTGTCTGGCCAGACGATGATGGATACTGTAACACCGAGAGGGCCCAGAGATATCTCTCCATTGTCGAAGGAGCAAATCCCAATTTTGAGCTATCAATTTACTTGACATACTTTTCCATGAACCCGTAAGCCGCCGTAATAGCCACCCATTTACGGATGATGTTTAACAAACCCCAAAGTTCATGAAGGAAGCATGAAGAAACTCGATACTCTCATGGTCTAAGGAATTATGCAAACATTAACTTCTCTGTGTTAATAACCATTAACTTATGACGAATGTATCTCATAGCATAACATCAATTCGGGTCGATTCAACACAAATGTTCTTCTAACATCGTGCCCTCAAAATTGTCGGCATAGCCATGCCCATGATCAGGAAAACAGGATCATCATATAATACTTGAGCCAATCTTAGAGGCCAGACTAGGAATACAATTTACCGTTTATTATTCCACACGTGCATATGAGTCTTCCTTCAAGCCTCGTGGTTATTGTAGACTCGAGAACCATAGCAGTTATAGCATGGAACATAAACCTAATTATGAACAAGGAGATAATCAATAACATTTATTATTGCCTCTAGGGCATATCTCCTACATTGTCGGCTTTAAGTCTGATCTTGTCATAAACCGAAGTTGAGATAGGCATATTCTGGATACGATCGAGCATCTCGTTTCAGTGATATTTCTTCGGAGTTCATCGCTTGGCTATAAGCGAGACTAACTCGAAGTATTCCTGACGTATAGTTTGAGGTTGGCTCGAGATCTAACATGGCTTTAGAGATTTGGCCTGATTCTAAGCCAAGGCCGGGGTTCGAGGGGAGGTCGCCCGAAGTCGTCACATCGGAGATTTCTGGTGACGCCGAGGTCTCATGTCCGACATCCTCGAAAGGGATCAGTTCCAAAGTTGATCCTCTGGTGTCATGCAGCCTCTCCACGGAGCTCGGCGTCCCGCCTGACAGGATGCATTCTCCGTGGGAATCCTTGGTGTATTCCGGACCTCTGAAGGTTATGATCTGATCTAAGGCGTAGTTCTTGAAGGGCGCCAGATGGCCGGTCAAATCGGCAAAGAACATCATGCTGCCAAACACAAAGAGTTGGTCGGGGACGTAAATGTCCCAGTCGCCGGTGCTGCAGTTGATCTGTAGATGAGCCATCAGCCCTTCTGTCGATCTAACAACAAAACTCTCAATGAAAGCACCAGTGTTGGTGTAAAAAGCAGCAAACGTTGAGGTAGGGGTCCCGAGCTATGGATCTCGGACAAACGGTAACTGTTGGGGAATGTTGCATGGGAAACAAAAAAATTCCTACGCACACGCAAGATCTATCCATGGTGATGAGCATCTACGAGAGGGAGAGTGGATCTACATACCCTTGTAGATCGCTAAGCGGGAAGCGTTAAGAAACATGGTTGGTGTAGTCGAACGTCTTCACGATCCAAATCGCCGAGCGTCCCGCGATCTCATCACGATCCGTCTCTCGATCCAATCACGATCCGTCCCGCAAACTCATCACCATCCGTCCCGCGATCCAATCACGATCCGTCCCGTGAACTCATCACGATCCGTCCCGCGATCCAATCATGATCCGTCCTGCGAACTCATCATGATCCGTCTCGCGATCTTGATCATGGTCCTTCCGATCTAGCGCCGAGCGGACGACACCTTCACGTTCAACACACGTACAGCTCGATGACGATTTCCACCTTCTTGATCCAGCAAGAGGGAGCGGAGAGGTAGACGAGTTCTCCAGCAGCATGATGGCGATGCGGCGATGGTGGTGGAGTAATTCCGATAGGGCTTCGCCTAAGCGCTACAGAAAACCGATCTAGAGGAGAAACTATGCATTGGAGGAACGGGCAGCACGTGGCAGAAAATTCTGTCCAAAACCCCTACAACCTCCAGTATAAATAAGAGGAAGAGAGGAGGAGGCTTGTCCCAAGGGCCAAGCCTCTAGGAGTCAGCCGAACCATGGGGAGGAGGTGGAATCCACCTCCAATCCTAGTAGGACTAGGATTCACCCTATTTTTGCCTTTTCCTACTTTTCTCTTTGGGCTTTTTCTCCCTAGCCACATGGGCTTTGTGTGGGACTTCTACCAGCCCACTAAGGGCTGGTATTCACTCTCCCATAGCCCATGTAGCCTCTTGGGTCGAAATACCCCTCCCGATGGTCTCCTGGTACACTACCGGCACTCCCGGTACACTACCGATGAGCCCAAAAAATTTCCGGCGACCAAAATAGGACTTCCTATATATGAATCTTTACCTCCAGACCATTCTGGATCTCCTCGGGATGTGCGGGGTCTCACCCGGGACTCCGAACAACCTTCGGTCACCACCATACATAACTCTATACTACCGAAACGTCACCAAACCTTAAGTGTGCAGACCCTGCGGGTTTGGGAACTATGTAGACATGACCGAGACACCTCTATGGTCAATAACCAATAGCGGGACCTGGATGCCCATATTGGTTCCTACATATTCTACGAAGATCTTTATCGGTCGAACCTCTATGTCAAGGATTCAGTTAATCCCGTCTGATGTTCCCTTTGTTCTTCGGTATGTTACTTGCCCGAGATTCGATCGTCGGTATCTCCATACCTAGTTCAACCTCGTTACAGGCAAGTCTCTTTACTCGTTCCGTAATACAAGATCCCGTGACTAACACTTAGTCACATTGCTTGCAAGGCTTATTGTGATGTTGCATTACCGAGTAGGCCCTGAGATACCTCTCCGTCACATGGAGTAACAAATCCCAGTCTTAATCCATGCCAACCCAACGGACACCCTCAAAGATACCTGTAGAGCACCTTTATAGTCACTCAGTTACGTTGCAATGTTTGATACACACAAGGCACTCCTCCGATGTCCGTGAGTTGCATGATCTCATGGTCATAGGAACATATACTTGACATGCAGAAAATAGTAGCAATAAACTGACACGATCATATGCTACGTTTGTAGTTTGGGTCTTGTCCATCACATCATTCTCCTAATGATGTGATCCCATTACCAAATGACATCTCATGTCCATGACTAGGAAACCATAGCCATCTTTGATCAACGAGCTAGTCTATTAGAGGCATACTAGGGACATGGTGTTGTCTATGTATCCACACATGTATCTGAGTTTCCGATCAACACAATTGTAGCATGGATAATAAATGATTATCATGAACAAGGAAATATGATAACTAATTTATTATTGCCTCTAGGGAATATTTCCAACAGTATCTCACTTGCACTAGAGTCAGTAATCTAGTTCACATCACCACGTGATTCACATTGTTATGAATCTAACACCCAATGAGTTCTGGGGCTTGATCATGCTTTGCATGTGAGAGAGGTCTAATAGTCAACGGGTCTGCGACATTCAGATCCGTGTGTACTTTGCAAATCTCTATGTCAAACTGTAAACACTGCTACCACACTCCACTTGGTACTATTCCAAATGGCTGCTCCACTATATGTATCCGGATTGCTACCACGAGTCATCCGGATTGGTGTTAAAGCTTGCATCGACGTAACTCTTTACGACGAACTCTTTATAACCTCTATAATCGAGAAACATCTCCTTAGTCTTTTAGTTACTAAGGATGATCTTGACCGCTGTCCAATGTTCCAGGTGGCGTGAGTTGTGAAACAACTTTCACATTGTCTAATAACTAGACATTTACCTCCACGATCATATTGCAGACATTTTTTTCTTCTTGTCATGATGATCTTAAACTTCACTCTGAATTTGCTTGAACCTTTCAAACGATTCAGACTTGTGTTTCATTAAGTAAATATACACTATATCTACTCAAATGATCAGTGAAGGTAAGAAAATAACGATATCCACCGCATGCTACTAGACTCATTGGATTGCATACATCAACATGTATCATTTCCAATAAATCACTTGCCCGCTCCATCCATCTGAAACGGGATCCTTAGTCATCTTGCCCAAGAGGCATGGTTCGCATGTCTCAACCGATTCAAAATCGACTGAGTCCAAAGATCCATCAGCATGGAGTTTCTTCATGCGCTTTATACCAATATGACATTTAGCGGCAGTGCCACAAGTATGTGGTAATATCATTATAAACTTTGTATCTTTTGGCATCAATGTTATGAACATGTGTATTACTACGATCAAGATTCAACAAACCATTCTCACTGGGTGCATGACCATTGAAGGTATTATTCATGTAAACAGAATAACCATTATTCTCTAACTTAAATGAATAACCGTGTTGCAATAAACACGATCTAATCACGTTCATGCTCAACGCAAAACACCAAATAACATTTATTTAGGTTTGACACTAATCCCGAAGGTAGAGAGAGCGTGCGATGTTGATCACATCAACCTTGGAAACATTTCCAGCACACATCGTCACCTCACCCTTAGCTAGTTCTCCGTTTATTCCGTAGCTTTTATTTCGAATTACTAACATTTAGCAACCGAACCGGTATCCAATACCCAGGTGCTACTAGGAGTACTCGCAAGGTACACATCATTAACACGTATATCAAATATACTTCTGTCGACGTTGCCAGCCTACTTATCTACCAAGTATCGAGGGTTGTTCCGCTTCAGTGACCGCTCTCCTCATAATCGAAGCACTTAGTCTCGGGTTTGGGTTCAACTTTGGGTTTCTTCACTGGAGCAGCAACTGACTTGCTATCCACGAAGTTTCCCTCCTTGCTCTTGCCCTTCTCGAAACTAGTGGTTTGACTAACCATCAACACCTGACGCTCCTTCTTGATTTCTACCTTCGCGGTGTCAAACATCACGAATAGCTCAGGGATCATCATTTCTATCCCTGGCACTTTATAGTTCGTCACCAAGTTCTAGTAGCTTAGTGACAGTGACTTGGAGAACTATATCAATCACTATCTTATCTGGAAGATCAACTCCCACTCGATTCAAGCGATTGTAGCACCCAGACAATCTGAGCACATGCTCAACGATTGAGCTATTCTCTTTCATCTTGCAGGCAAAGAATCTTGTTGGAGATCTCATATCTTGCAACACGGGCACAAGCCAGAGATCGTAATTTCAGCTCTCAGAACATCTCATATGTTCCTTGCGTTCAAAACGTTTCGGAGCCTCAATTCTAAGCCGTAATGCATGACGCACTAAACTATCAAGTAGTCATCAGAACGTGCCTGTCAGATGTTCACAACATCTACAGACGACGCTAGAGGGGTTGGCGCACCGAGCGGTGCATTAAGGACATAAGCCTTCTGTGTAGCAACGAGGACAATCCTCAGATCATGGAGCCAGTCCGCAATATTGCTACCATCATCTTTCAACTCTATTTCTCTAGAAACATATGAAAATTCAAGGGAGCTACAGCGCGAGCAAGTAATCTACAACATAATTTTCAAAGACACTACTGACTATGTTCATGATAATGAGTTCAATTAATCATATTACTTAAGAACTCCCACTCAAATTGACATCCCTTCGGTCATTCGAGTGATACATGATCCAAATTCACCAACTCAAGTACGATCATCACGTGAGTTGAGGTGGTTTCATTGGTGAACATCATTATGTTGATCATATCTACTATATGACTCATGTTCGACCTTTCGGTCTCTTGTGTTCTGAGGCCATGTATGTACATGCTAGGCTCGTCAAGTTTAACCCGAGTGTTCTGCATGTGCAACACTGGCTTGCACCCGTTGTATGTGAACGTAGCGTCTATCACACCTGATCATCACGTGGTGTCTTGACATGACGAACTTTCGCAAGGGTGCACACTCGGGGAGAACACAATTTATCTTGAAATTAAGTGAGGGATCACCTTATAATGCTACCTTCGTCCTAAGCAAAACAAGGTGCATAAAAGGATTAACATCACATGCAAATCATAAGTGACATGATATGGCCGTGAACTTGTGCTTTTGATCTCCATCATGAAAGCATCGGCATGATCTCCATCGTCACCGACACGACACCATGATCTCCATCATCTTGATCTCCATCAACGTGTCGCCATCGGGGTTGTCGCGCCCAACATGCTTCTACTACTATTGCTACCGTTTAGCGATAAAGTAAAGCATTACATAGCGCTTAATGATTGACACGCAGGTCATACAATAATTAAAGACAACCCTATGGCTCCTGCCGATTGCCGTACTCATTGACATGCAAGTCGTGATAATCTATACATCACATGATCATATCATACATCACATATATCACATCATGTAATTGGCCATATCACATCACAGCATACCCTGCAAAAACTAGTTAAAGGTCCTCTAATTGTTGTTGCATGTTTTACGTGGCTGCTACGCGTATCTAGCAAGAACAATTCTTATCTACGCAAAAACCACAACGGTGATACACTAGTTTCTTTTCAACCTTCTCAAGGAACGGCTTTGTCGAATCCGATCAAACTAAAGTGAGAGAAACCGGCACCCGCAAGCCATCTATCCAACAAGTTGCGGTTGAGGGAATCAGTCTCTCGTAAGCGTACGAGTAATGTTGGTCCGGGCCGCTTCATCTCACAATACCGCTAAACCAAAACACGACCAAGGGAGGAAGCAATCTAAGCATCAACGCCCACAAACTCTTTGTGTTCTACTCGAGATCTCATCTACACATAGACCTAGCTCATGATGCCACTGTTGGGGAACGTTGCATGGGAAACAAAAAAGTTCCTACGCACACGCAAGATCTATCCATGGTGATGAGCATCTACGAGAGGGAGAGTGGATCTACATACCCTTGTAGATCGCTAAGCGGGAAGCGTTAATAAACGCGGTTGGTGTAGTCGAACGTCTTCGCGATCCAAATCGCCGAGCGTCCCGCGATCTCATCACGATCCGTCCCGCGATCCAATCACGATCCGTCCCGCGAACTCATCACGATCCGTCCCGCGATCCAATCACGATCCGTCCTGCAAACTCATCACGATCCGTCCCGCGATCCAATCATGATCCGTCCCACGAACTCATCACGATGTGTCTCGCGATCTTGATCACGGTCCTTCCGATCTAGCGCCGAACGGACGACACCTCCGCGTTCAGCACACGTACAACTCGATGACGATCTCTGCCTTCTTGATCCAGCAAGAGTGAGCGGAGGGGTAGATGAGTTCTCCGGCAGCATGACGGTGCTGTGGCGATGGTGCTGGAGTAATTCCGGCAGGGCTTCGCCTAAGCGCTGCAGAAAACCGATCTAGAGGAGAAACTATGCACTGGAGGAACGGGCAGCACGTGGCAGTAAATTCTGTCCAAAAAACCTAAAACCTCCAGTATATATAAGAGGAAGAGAGGAGGAGGCTTGGACCAAGGGACAAGCCTCTAGGAGTCAGCCGAACCAAGGGGAGGAGGTGGAATCCACCTCCAATCCTAGTAGGACTAGGATTCACCCTATTTTTGCCTTTTTCCACCTTTTCTCTTTGGGCTTTTTCTCCCTAGACGCATGGGCTTTGTGTGGGACTTCCACCAGCCCACTAAGTGCTGGTATTCACTCTCCCACAGGCTATGTAGCCTCTTGGGTCGAAATACCCCTCCCGATGGTCTCCCGATACACTACAGGCACTCCGGGTACACTACCGATGAGCCCGAAACTTTTCCGGCGACCAAAACAGGACTTCCTATATATGAATCTGTACCTCCGGACCATTCCGGAGCTCCTCGTGACATCCGGGATCTCATCCGGGAGTCCAAACAACCTTCGGTCACCACCATACATAACTCTATACTACTGAAATGTCACCAAACCTTAAGTGTGCAGACCCTGCGGGTTCGGGAACTATGTAGACATGACCGAGACACCTCTATGGTCAATAACCAATAGCGGGGCCTGGATGACCATATTGGTTCCTACATATTCTACGAAGATCTTTATCGGTCGAACCTCTATGTCAAGGATCCAGTTAATCCCGTATGATGTTCCCTTTGTTCTTCGGTATGTTACTTGCCCGAGATTCGATCGTCGGTATATCCATACCTAGTTCAACCTCGTTACTGGCAAGTCTCTTTACTCATTCCGTAATACAAGATCCCATGACTAACACTTAGTCACATTGCTTGCAAGGCTTATTGTGATGTTGCATTACCGAGTGGTCCCTGAGATACCTCTCCGTCACACGGAGTAACAAATCCCAGTCTTGATCCATGCCATCCCAACAGACACCCTCGGAGATACCTATAGAGCACCTTTATAGTCACCCAGTTACGTTGCGACGTTTGATACACACAAGGCACTCCTCTGGTGTCCGTGAGTTGCATGATCTCATGATCATAGGAACATATACTTGACATGCAGAAAACAGTAGCAATAAACTGACACGATCATATGCTACGTTTGTAGTTTGGGTCTTGTCCATCACATCATTCTCCTAATGATGTGATCCCATTACCAAATGACATCTCATGTCCATGACTAGGAAACCATAGCCATCTTTGATTAACGAGCTAGTCTATTAGAGGCATACTAGGGACATGGTGTTGTCTATGTATCCACACATGTATCTGAGTTTTCGATCAACACAATTGTAGCATGGATAATAAATGATTATCATGAACAAGGAAATATGATAATAACTAATTTATTATTGCCTCTAGGGCATATTTCCAACTATAACATGAACGGGGAAGACAATGTTTACACGGGTCCGGGCCCTCTTGATGGAGGTCAAACCCTACGTACTGCTCTTGTTTATATCAAAGGAAAAGTATCAAGTACATAGTTGATCTACCTCGAGATCGTGAGATGTGTTCGAACCCTAAGGTCGGGTGAGTTATGTTGTGTTGAAGTGCCCTACACCCTACGGCTTATATACACGCCTAGGTAGGGTACCTAGGGTTTACAAAGGTCGGTATCCTAGCGTAGAGGTGGTAGGAGAAGTCTTGGAGTATACGCCAAGCCTTCGACAGATGCAGTCTTGTGCAGCTTATGGATTCCATCTTGGGAGGAATGAGGGCTCATCGATCCAATCCAAGGAGCATGGGCTGACTAGGCAGTACCCCCTAGTCCAGGAGACCGTCATCAACTGTTTATGATGTCGTGCCATCATAAACGTTGGTCATAGAAGAAGGCGTGTGATAGGTCTTCATCCAACATGGGTAATGCAGATGAAAAATTTGGGACATTATGTATACCACAAACTTTTAACAATAGCACAACATGTGGGATAGCTTCAAATTTCACATATGTTTTTATAAGGATAACTGTATGCACTATTTGACCCTATCACACACGGTCTCGTAGAACGAAATGTGTGTGATAGTCCCTTATCATACATGCTTTAGAATCATGAGTTGTTTGTGATGCGGCGCACATCATAAATGGTGCACCATAGAATAGCGTGTGCGATGGTAATGTGATCCCACACAAGTAGCAAGGATGGCCCGTAAGGGAAATATGACATATCTCAAACAATTGACTGAAAACTCTCGTTCCTGATAGATGCGCACATCGCATACACTTGTTTATACGGAAATTTTGCGTTATCGTTCCATATCATCAACGATTTTTCCATATAGTGTGGGATCGCCCCCCCCCCTATCGCACACACATGCAAGGCGATGATTTAAAACTACGTCGTGGAAAAAGGTTAAAAACCGTTTGTATAGCACGTCTTTATACCAGTGAAGACAAGAGAGACTTCACGAAACAATTTTATTTCACACATAAAGGACGTTGTGTCAAAGACTCCCATCGAAGGAAAGCACTTTAGGCGTAGGAGATCAGGGCGTTCATCAATTATGGAGCTTTAGAGATGAGTTTGCAACAAAGTACACCAGACTTACTAGTCTGAAGTGACCGATTTCATACGTGTTTTCTTTCTTTGGCAGCAGAATCATGTAACAGTCCGGAACCGACGCTCCAAAAGGTTTCCCTTTTATTTCGTGATTCGTTTGGTTGTTGCATTTATTATCGCATCATTCGCATCATCTGCATTGCATCGGCACTCCGTTACCGTCGCTTTGAAAACTTGCATCCGTTCGTAGTCGTCGGTTCTCTCTGTTCTTGTCGTTGACCGTTTTGAGCCCAACCACACACGCACGCGTTCACGACATCGCTAAAAATTGTTTTTAAAAGTGTGCGAAAAATATTCTTGGATTTGGTCGAAAATTGGCGTGCGGTCTTGTTTTATTATAGGTCCGCCTGCCAAATTTCATCGCAACCGGAGGTCGTTTGATACCCGAACGGTCAACCGTAGAGGCACCATCATCGGTTTAGATTGTCGGACGCCAATTTTAAAAATCATGCCACGGGCTTCCATCCTCCCTCTCATCTCAACCCAAGGCACTTCACACAGCCCACCTAGCCTATCCACCCCGATCCGGTCGTACGATGGCAACCGCACGATCGAAAACGCCCTACAAACAGCTAACCCAAGCCCCCTTCCTTGTTTAAACACATCACCATATCATTTTTACGTAAAGCTATCCCTAACCTAGCCACTCACGCAGCCAGCCGCCCACTCACCATCGTTTTCCGTGCCGACCAGCCTCCCTTTGCCACTTGTCGCTGCCAAAACACCATGGGCCGCTGCAAACGCCACTCTCGGCCAACCTCGCAGCGCCAGTGGCCTCCCAACCAGCCCCGCCGCTGCAGCCCGCCTGGACCCGGATCTGGCCCTCCCGGGCCCGAAGCACCGCCGGTGGCAGGCCCGTGTCGCGTCGCTCCCCGCAGCCAGCGCCTGTTCTGGATCGAGGTGAGGAGGGCGCCCGTAGCCCCGTCTCCCGCTGCTTCGGGCCGACCAGCCACGTGAGCTCCGACGAGCCCTGCGGCCGGAGAAGCCCAGGCCAGTCCCGCCGCCCCCCTATGCCTCCTCATCCTCCTGTTTCTCACCTCTCTCTCTCTCTCTCTTTCAACCGTTGTTCTCTCTCTCTCCATGGGCAGGAACAGCCGACGCAGGCCATGGAGCTCGAGCCTCCTCTACCCCGGGCACGGTCTCCCATCGCCGGAGAAGGCCAGGCCAGTCCCGCCGCCCCCCTATGCCTCCTCATCCTCCTGTTTCTCACCTCTCTCTCTCTCTCAATCGTTGTTCTCTCTCTCTCTCCATGGGCAGGAACAGCCGACGCAGGCCATGGAGCTCGAGCCTCCTCTACCCCGGGCACGGTCTCCCATCGCCGGTGAAGGCCTCCCGAAGCCAGATCCCCTCTGTTCCCGGCCTCTGCCGGAGCGCCAAGCCATCGTCCCGACCCCGTAGTCCGTGCCAAGTTCCACGGCACCATGCCCAACCTTAACCTCGGACTCACCCAGTAGACGAGCGAACGCGTCTCCTCCTAGCGTTGACTGAGCCCCTCGCCTCCAACCCCTCCCTGGACCGCCAAGACCGCCGCGGAACCGACCGATTCAGCCGAACCAGACCGGCCCCTGCGAACCGTCGCACAACGCGATCCGGACCGCGTCGACCCTGCACAGCATCGGCCCTACATCCAAATGGGTCATCCCTGTTGGCTGAACCGCGTCGTCCCGCTACACCTCGTCCAGTTGGCCCAAGGTCCCGAGGTGAGCAGCCTGCTGCTATCCGTCGCCCTATGCGTCATTTAGTTAATTAGCACCCTCCTGTTCACCCCAGTTTTAGTAGATTCGCCCCGCAGACTTATTTTTTTCAGATCTGCGAATTTCGTAATTACCCATGAATTGTTGTTTCACGGAAAAAAAACCCATACTTCATGCATTTCATATCTCATTAACCCTGCATCAGATTAAAATATTTTATATATAAAAATATGTAGAATTTTATGTAGATTAATTATATCTCACTTTTATCCATGTTTTAAAATGTTTAGCTTGTTGTTTGTAGTAATTTGCATGCATAACTTGCTAAAACGGTTTATGTCATAATCATGCGTAATTGCTGCGACATTTTTTAATGTAAACACCAACATATTATATATGTTTTCAGAGTAGAAAAATCCATTGAATCCATATGTGCAATTGGTTTTGTCATGTGAGTAAGTTTGTGTACATGTTATTTTATTGTGATGTTTTTTTATTATTTTCATGTGATCAAATCCATGTATCATATGAATTATTTTTTAACATGAGATATGCCCTTTGACCTGTGCACTAGCCCCTGGTCTTTTTGTTTGCCATGATAAACCATATTTAGGTGTTATTTTCGTGTTGCCGACATGCTATAAAAATGTTGTTGTCTTGACATGCCCAAAATAATTCTAAGTTCGGAATCTATTATATTTTGTTGCCATGTGATTAGCCATTGATCTAGGGCGCCTTTGAGTTTGCCATCATGGAATGTTTTGTTAAGCATGTTATGCTCTGTCATGTTTTGTCATTGGGTTGCATTTATAGGATCGGCATCATAGATATTGCTGTTGTCAAACATGTCAACTTGGTAAAAACTGTTACACATGTCTACTTTAATTTTCACTAAGTCTGAGAACCTGATTATTTCAAATTGCCATATTGTGTTGATGATATCCATGTTTCTGTGCATAATTAGGTCTTGCCACTATGGAATGAAATGGATTGCATCATGTTATGTACCATGCTGTAAATTTTGATGCCATGATATGCCCTATAACATATAGTTTTATTGGTATCAATATGCCTTCATGAAAAACTGTTGTTGAGAACTGTTATTTTCACCAAGTCCCAAGCTACTGTATTTTATAGTCGTCTTGTGAGCTCATTTTCTATTGATCCATGCCTCTATTCAATTAGCGGTTATAAGATGAATTGTTGTGCATCATGTAGACTATATCACCATGTCTTGTGCATTCGAGGTGGTTGTACTTGTTGATTTGTGGGCTGCAACATGCTATGTTGCTGTTTTTGGGCAGATTATAACTAAACCTTTTGTTGCTTGTTGTGGTTAAATCTTTGCTTCGTTTTACATATGTTGCATATGAAGCTTGCTTAGAATTTCATGTACTATCATATTACATGTTGCATCCATGTTTTGAAATGCTTGCGGTTGTCATTTTCATGTATTTTGCATTCATGGCATGTTATCTTATGTTTGTCATATCTTTTAGACCGTAGCTTCGTTTTAAACGTTCTATATATGTAAATCGCCTAAAATGATGAGTAAAACCACATGGTACATTTTGTTTTGCTGTTTAACAAATATAAATATGATTATGTCATATCTGGACCAATTTCTAAATGAACATATGGGGTCATTTTAGAAATACTATAAGTTGTTTCCGACCTCATTTAAGATGCCTAGATAAATAGTTCAATTACGCTTCAACTTTTTCCATGTTAACCAAAATTTAAACTTTCCGTGTAAATAAACGAGAGTGAACTAAGTAATTCAAATATGGAGTTTCATAATATGCAACTCGTTGCATATTGAACTTCACTTAATGTGTAGTATTTGATTGTTGTGATTTGTCATGCCTTGCATAATCGTATGGACATTGATGAGGACATCCTTACTAATGTTATACCCACAACCCCGACTGCTATACACACAAGACTAATTACTAGAGCTCGCGTACGTTAGTTGAATTACCAGGTACTTTCATTTCTTGGAAATCCTTCTAATGTTCATGAACATATGATGTTGCCTAAATGTGACAGCCCAAGTGTTGCCCTTGCCATTTATGGTCATGTAACCTATGTGAACCCATGTTGTCATGTGTTTAATGATATGATGTTGCTCATTGTCATCCATCTCATGCATCATGCATCATGTCATCTCATCATCATGTCATGCATAATATGTTTTCGTGGTGTGCTTCTATGTGACTTTTGTTGTGATGATGTTAGTAGGACTTGGTGTTTGTGGATGTGTGCATGTGTGGGCATCCACTCCCTCCCTCTCCCTTATTTTCAAAACTAACCTAAACCTCTTTATTCCTTTTGAATTTCTACAGCAGAATTAACTTGCTAAATAATTCTGTTAAAAATGTTCATGGTGTAGATAATATTATTTTGGAGTTAGGTGTGATGCTCTCTATGGTGTATGAGATTTGCACTCATGGGGTTTTGATATAAACAGGGGTTGGTTGCTTTAAAAAGTATTTAATTTATTTGCTCTAAAAATCATCTTGGTAATTTTATTAAATAGGGCATATTTCCTTGTGTGTAAAAGTATTTTTGTTTTGTCAAAAATCATTTTATTTATTTCTGTATTTTTTTTGAGATAAACTATTATTTTAAATAGAAAACTTTGCTTGTTTTCTGAGAGAGAGAGAGGATCTGGGGACTGGGCCTTTTCCCTTCGCCATCGGCCCAGCCCACAGGGTAGCGGAGACCTGCTACCGTCTCCCTCCGTCAAGTTCAGAGACCTTCATCAGAGAGAGAGAGAGAGAGCTCGCGAGAGAGCTGCCCGTCGCCGTGAGAAGCTCACGGACGTCAAGGCGCCCCTTTAAAAGGGCACAGATCCCTAGGGTTTTCTCCCTCTCCCTCCTCCTCACCGCCGCTCCCCTTCTCCCTCTTTCTCCCCTTCTCCTTCTTCTCTGCCAGGTAAGCTTCAGAGAGTGAGGTTCAGAGAGAAGCAGAGCACCAGTGATCTTTAGGTCGTCGCCATCGCCTCTGGTGGCCGCTCATCATCGTCGAGATGCCGTGGCACGCGCCGGTGCTATTCGTGCCCCGTGCTTGGCGCTAGGGCATGGAGAGAGGCCTTGGGGCGTCGCCTTCTTCTTCGTCTTCCCCGCGTCGCCGGAGCTCACGTCGTCCTTCTTCCTCTGCTTCGTCCGGCTCCGTGCGCCAGCGTCGTCGCCCCCCCGGTGAGCATCGCGCCTCCTTCCCCCTCTCTGCCTTTCCTCATGTGGTCGCCATTGTGTTTGAGTGGACGTTGCCACCTCGTCGCCGCCGCCCGCTGCCTGTCGCCGCTGTGTGCCATGGCCGGAAAGGTTGAGCCTTGGGCACGTGAGTAGTGCTCATCGTTGTTGTCCTAGCAACTAGGATGGGTTCCCTAGCGATCCCGCATCCCTCGCCGGACTTCCCCCCCGGAGAGGAGAGTCCCCTCCTTTGCCAGAATTTCGCCGTCGCGTTCTCTGTCAGAGCAGGAGCGACAACTTCAGTTTCGTCAGGGATAAGCGTTAGTGTTAGTAGTTGTTCAGCCGGATCCCCTCTTGATCAGTAGAACGTGTGTAGCGTAGTGGTGATCGAATCGAGGAACAACCGGCTGGTTGTGGGTTCGATCCCAGCCTTCCCCCTTTTTGTTCCCTTTTTCTGATTGGCTGGCTGAGGTGTGGTGTGTGTGGATCCCGTGTGGCCACGGCCGGATATGGTGTGGTTGTGTTCTGTGAGTGTATGTGCCTGCCTATGCCAGATCTGGTGTGGCTGGACAGATCCAATGCGATGAGGACATCCCTGCTAATGCTACACCCACAACTCCGACTGCTATACATATAGGACCAATTACTAGAGCTCGCGCACATCAATTGAATTACGAGGTACTTCCGTTTCCTGCAAATCCTTCTAATGTTCATGAACATATGATGTTGCCTAAATTAGATACTTTTGTTTTACTTATGAATGACGGACCTGGCATGGACAAGAAGGATGACCATTGGAGCGGGATCAAGCATGGAGAAGAAGGTGCGCGCGCGGGAAAGAACAATGAATCTTCTAGTGATGATTTTCGCACTTTGAAGCCACCATAATGGGAGCAAGAAGCCTTGGACGAAATATGCATGATGCTACTTTATAAAATTCATCCCTAGGCTAATATAGGTGCTGTGCCACCTTATTGTTGGGCCAGGCCCATGTAATTTCGAAATACCATATTATAGGCTGTTTTTAGAGTCCGTATGTATGGGGAAACTGAGTTAAGGTCGATTTCGGACCCCTCCTCCAAGGGGCCACGAAATTCCCCTCTATTCCCGCATATATAAAACCCTTAGGGCGGTGTTTTAGGGGGTTATTTAGATTACAAATTCGCCATAGCTGCAACTACGCGTTCTTCATTTGTGGTCCATGACCAGACAAAGGCGTCACAGAACCCCACTTCATCAATAAAGCTTTCCTCTTATATTCGCAATATCTAGATTGCAATCTTAGTTTCTTGCTTGTTCTTCGTTTGCGTGCAGGAAATAGACCCTCGTGGTCAGGTTGATCGTGCTCCGGCGTGGTCAATAACCTCTCAGAGTTGGTTTAGCGATTGCTAAGGCGCGGCGTCATCACACGTTCGTAGTTGGATCGTCAAAGTCTACTCCACCAAAAACGATAGCCACCATCTCATCGAATGATCGGGACCCTTGCCTCTATCATAGTGTGGTGTGGTTTGGTTTGGTGTGTGTGTGTGTGTGACAAGTGGGCCTGGCCCCACTTGTCATCCACTAGGGGGCATGGCCCCACTTGTCAACCACTAGGGGGCCCTGGTGTCTATGCCAGGTGGGCCCCCCTGCTTATTGTTTTCTTTATTTGTTTTAATGTGAAGTAAATGGGTTTTCCCAATTCTAGTAATATTTCCAAATCTGCTTATGTACATATTTGAACATGAGCATATTAGGTAACTTTTCACTTATAGGAATTGTTGGCCTTTTGCTAGCTAGTGTCTTGTCATGTTGCTCTATGCAAACATAGGAGTGTGATATATAATTTTGGGGTAGAATCACCCAAGGAATTCATTGGTGCAACTTGTTTGGTCATTTGAGAAAGTTTGGAAAAATGTCATTTTTATCAAAGTGCCATTTTGTCATTTTAGGTATAATTAATCCATGTATGGTTTGATATTTGTGTTTACATGAAAATGGTAGCCTTTGATGAGTAGAATGACATGGTATTTTCTCTTGACATGTTTAACTTGCATATGAATGGGAACCATGCTCCAAAGTGGCAATTAAAATGTTGTTGTTTTCAAACATGCTAATATTTCTAAGTCTAAGAATCTGTTAATGTTTTTATGCCATGAAGAGTGGATGCTACCAAGTGATATGTTGTGAATTAGCTCAAGCTTAGTGCTTGTGTTTTGAAGTAGATGTTGCCCTCTACCATCCTGTTAATTTTCATGCCATGAGGTGGTCTCTATCACCATTAGTTTCTGCTGTCAACTTGCTATCAGCTTAACTCAGATTCCAGAGAACTGTTATTTTCTCTAAGTCCCAAAAATCTGTTTCATCATGCCAACTTGTGAGCTTGATGCTTATTGATATGTGCCTCCTTTCCAGTTTGTCTAGTTGGATGATTTGATAAGCACGCTATGTAGATTCTGTACATGCCTTGTTTGAGGTTGGAAACTTCCTGTACCTCTAGTTATTTGTTGTGAAAGTTGTCGTGTTGCTGTTTTGTGGCAGATTGTTTGTTTTGGTGTTTTGTGGCTTGTGGGAGCTATGCTCCATGGAATTGCTTGATCTTTGACTCTATTGTGGTTGGTTTTTCATTTCCTAACCAGTTCGGAATGCCAAGGAATAGCACATGGCCTTCACTGTCTTGTATTTTGCCTTCGTAACTTCCCGTGAGCATAACATGAGAACCGTAACTCCGTTTCCTAGTTCTACATATGCATTTGTATCGATTTTGCATGAAGCATCCATATTTTCCATGATCATGCATGTTTAAAACAACTTAACATGAGGTTTTGTCCAGAATTGTAAATAACTAAACTATTGCATGTGAAACATGACTAGTTTAGGATTGCCATGTTAAATACTTGAAATGAATCATGCATCATCTTGTTTGTGCATTGCACCTTGGTTGGTTGTTTATTGTTGCTGTTTCTCTTGGGTAGACGCGAGTGTTGAACCTGAGTACGAGGATCCAGGAGAGTACCACTACAAGGACCCCGCTCTTTGTCCCTCTGAAGAACCAACAGGCAAGATGATTGTACCTAGATCCCGACACTATTTTCGCTTTGCTAGATGACTTGCTCTTATGGTTACATATGTGTTACCTACCACTTGAATTTCAATCCTCCTACATTGCCATGATAGCCTCTAACCCCTCCACATCCTAGCAAACCTTGTTTAGCTAAGTTACCGCTGCTCAGCCCCTCTTATAGCGTTCTTAGTTATAGGTGCAGGTTTTTTCCATGTGATAACATGGATATCTGGCATATCAAAATATTATTTGTTATTTAATTTAATGCACATATATATCTTGGTATGGTGGAAGACTTGGCCTTTTGCTTGGTGTTTTGTTCCACTTTTACCGCCATAGTTTCTTGTTACCGGTGTTATGTTTCCATATTTTGCGCTCCTAACATGCTCGGGGTTGTTATAGGGAACCCCTTGACTATTTGGTTGAGATTAAAACTTGTGTAGCAAGACCCAACATTGGTACTATTTGCTTAAACAACTTAATAAAATTACAGAAGGCTTAGCTACCCCGTGGATAATTAATCAACAACCCAGGCCAGTGCTCCTCATGAGTGTTGGTCCAAAACAGGCTGCCTGTAGGGCCGCCTCGAGGCAACTTAAGGATTGGTTTTCCCTGTAGATAGACCCATTTGGTAGTGCCCTGAGACAGAGATACGTGCGGCTCCTATTGGGATCTGGCTTGCCGGGCGGTCTTGCTGGACTTGTTTTGCCTTTATCGAGTGGCTTGCGTGAGGGACTCTGATTTTCTTTGGGCTATCTCGAGGTGTCGGAATTCCTTTGGAGTTTCCTAGGATGATCACGAGAACCGTGGTCAAGGTTATTCCCGCGGAGTGTGGTTAATTTATGATGGACTAGTTGGAGCACCCCTGCAGGGTTAAAACTTTCGGAAAGCCGTGCCCGTGGTTATGTGGCAACTTGGACATTTGTTTAACATCCGATTATAATTAACTTGAAGTAAACTCTGATAAAATACACTAACTGTGTGAGTACCCATGATCGTCTCTTCTCGTGAACATGAACCGAGAGAGAACACGGTGGGGTTCTGTTTGACGTAAGTAGGTGTTCAAGATCTATTAGAGGTCATTCTAGTTCTCGATCATTTATCGTAGACCACATATTTACATTCATGTTCTCACAAGATTAGACACCATAAATGCTTAGTGCTGCTGCAAACTAAACACTTATCCCCCATCCAACCTATAAGCTTGAATAGTCTCGGTACCCGGGCGCGAGATTGCTGAGTCCCCATGGCTCGCAGATTACTACAACAATCCAGGTGCAGGTACAGATGAGATCATGCTAGATGATGTGAGGCAGCTCCAGTGGGAGTATGATGAGGAGCGTGGCAGGATGTACATCACTTATCCAAATGACTAGAGTGGTCGTAGTTGTGATCTTCGGGGCTAGCAAGCCAGGGTCATTGCATCATTTTATCGTTTGTTTTCGTCCGTAGCCGGACCCTATCTTTGGATTGATGTTTGAATAAATTGTATGGATTTGTAATTTAGTATGTGGCGAGTGTAAGACAACTCATATACTCTTCTCTTCATAAATGTATGTAATGATACTGTACTTGTGAACGACAAGATGCGCCTCTATCCCTGTCGAGGCCCCCATGCCTAAATATGGATAGGTGCGCATCTTGGGCGTGACAAGTTGGTATTCAGAGCCATACGACCACAGGAGCCCTTTGCTTGATCGAACTTGGCCGAGTCGAGTCTAGTATAATCTATTTTGAGTCTAGTTATATCGAAGAGTAGGTTTCTATTTACTCCTCTTATATGCTCTGGTGAGGTATTCGACTTAGGAATTTTGATTCTACTCCTCTTCTTGCTCAAAACAATTTTAGGATCACGCGGGTATTTTGGATTCTATATGATATCGATGTGATGGAGTTCTGTCTTGGTGCCTCCTGTCTGACTTGATTTCTTCCGGGGAGTCGAGCTCTAGGGAATTCTTGGCACATCGTTATCATTCAGCTTCCTTAGTATCTCAGGACAGAGGGTGTTCGGAATTATTTCAATACTTGTCGTGGTGAGATAAGGTAGGAGTCACCAAGTACTGGGGAGGCGTCAGGGGTACCACCATGGTTAGTATCATTGTGCTTTCGAGGATTCGAGTTAGACGGATTTGCGAAAGGCTCTGGTTATGTGTTGAAGGATGGATACAATTGGGGTGTAGGTTTGCTAGTTGTGTGAGATATTTCCTCCTTGTATGCCCCACACCAGATTGCATTACCAGAATTTTTTCGAAAGTTCTTAGGTGGGAACTCATGTAGTTATCTAGGATCATCTTCTTCAGATGTATGAGGGCATATACATTTGTTCCGAGCAACATTAGCTCAATACTTGTGTGTTATTACAAGTGGCTTCTAATATCTGATGGTGTTATCACAAAACCGAAGAAGGCATTCTTACTAATTTTTCAGTAGGAAGGTTGTTTGTGTTATTCGTTCAATTTCTGTCAAGCATTTGATTCAGCTTTTGAATTCATCTTATAAATGAGGTCCTGATGTTCTTGTCCATCTCTAGGATGGCTCCAACAACTCGCAGGAGTTTGGGTCGTGATGGGGAGCAGTCTGATCCTCCACCACCCCCCGCCACCTCCTCCTCCTCCAGAAGCTTGGCAAGCTGTAATGGCCGCAACCAATGCGAATACTCAGATGTTGCTCAGGCTATTGCAAGAAAGAGATCAAGGTCAGCAAGGCTTTCAAGGGAATTTTCAGAATCAACCTCAGTTTGTGATGCTCAACCAGTTCCTTGCCAACCAGCACAAGTCTTTCACCTGTTGTGAGCAGCCTTTTGATGCTGATGATTGGCTTCATGAACCAAAGGACTTTGTCAGATTCGCGTCGTTCCAGCTCAAGGGTCAGGCAGCAGATTGGTGGCAGCAGTACAAGGATTCCAGGGGCGATCGTGTTGTTACTTGGGACAATTTCTATCGTGACTCCAGGGCCCATTACATTCCGACAAGCTTTGTCGAGGAGATGCGTGAGAAGTTCAGGCACCTGAAGTAAGGAAGCAAGTCTGTCTATCAGTACAACATCGAGTTCCGAAATCTGGCCCGCTATGCTAAGCAATATGTTCTAGATGACAAGGCCATGATTTATCAGTTCATAGGTGGTCTCAAGGATGAGCTTCTGTTGGGTCTGGTCCTTCAAGAGCCTCGTGAGTTTGATCAGTTCTACAATATGGCTTCGAATGTCGAGGCAACGCATGTCAAGTTGGAGAACTCAAGGAAGCGTTCACGGGATTCCTATTCTTCTTCTTCCGGCTCTCAGATGGTTCCTAAGCAGCAGAAATATTGGGTTCCTAATCCTCCTCCATTCCGTCCTCAGCAGAAGAAGCAGTTCGGTGGCCGTGGTTCTTCCCACACACTCCACCCAGGATATCAGCAGAGGCCCTAGGCTCCCAAGTCAGCAATTGTTCCTCCTCCAGGCTACTTTCGTCCGCTATCTAAGGTTACTTGTCACAAGTGTGGTCAGAAGGGTCACTACTCAAACAAGTGCAACCAGCGAGGTCTTCCGCCTCCTCCTCCAGTCAGACCTCCAGGCAATGCTATGGTGAAGCATAATCCCAAGTCAGCAAGGGTGAACATGGCGAACGCAGCAGATGTAGAGGATTCTTCTCAAGTGATCATGGGTAATCTCTTAGTTAATTCTATTCCTGCAAAAGTGTTGTTTGATACTGGTGCTTCGCGTTCTTTTATGTCATATCTGTTCGCATCCAAGCATCATTTTCATCATGAAGAGTTATCTGCGGCTTTGCAAGTTGTGTCTCCGGGAAAGCGTATGAGTTCTTGTTGGGTAGTCCCAGATGTTTCCATCAAGATGGGCAATTATTCTTTTCTGGCATCTCCAATTGTTCTTGGAATTCCGATATTGATCTCATTCTGGGCATGGACTTCCTAGCTATGAACAAGGCATATGTTGATTGTAAAGCCAAAGAAGTCAAGCTGACTCATCCTTCAGAAGATGTGATTATTTTCGCGGCTCGCGATGGCACAATTCATCTCTTTGCTCTCAATGAGAAGGGTGAAATCTCGGCTATTTCTCAAATTCCGGTGGTTAGTGAGTATGAAGATGTCTTTCCAAAAGAATTGCCAGGAATGCCTCCGCACCGGCTAGTCGAGTTCGTGATTGACCTCGAGCCCGGAACTGAACCGGTTTGCAAGCGCCCTTATAAACTTGGCCCCGAAGAGCTGAAAGAGTTGAAGAAGGAGCTAGATGAACAAGAATGTCTGGGTTTGATCAAACCAAGTTCTTCTCCATGGGGTTGTGGTGTTTTGTTTGTCAAGAAGAAGGATGACACGGACCAACTTTGTTTAGATTACCGTCCACTGAACAAGAAGACAATCAGAAACAAGTACGCACTTCCCAACATCAATGAGTTGTTTGAACAACTGAAAGGTGCCAAGGTTTTCTCGAAGCTTGATCTTCGCATGGGCTATCATCAGATTCGCATTCGCGAAGAAGGTATTCCAAAGACCGCTTTCAGGACTAGTTTTGGCTCTTATGAGTATACCGTTATGTCGTTTGGCCTTGCAAATGCTCCTCCAACATTCTCAACAATGATGAACTTCATATTCTCTCCTTTCAAGAATGAGTTCGTCTTGGTCTATCTGGATGATATCCTTGTGTTCTCGGAGACCGAAGAAGAGCATGCAAAGCATCTCCGGCTTGTGCTTGACAAGCTAAGAGAACATCGATTCTATGCCAAGTTTTCCAAGTGTGAGTTTTGGCTCAATGAAGTGGTGTACCTTGGGCATGTGATCTCTGTCGAGGGCATTAAAGTGCACCCTGAGAAAGTTGAGGCAATCTTGAAGTGGGAGCCTCCTTAGAATGTGAAGCAGCTTCGTAGCTTCCTCGGGCTTGCTAGTTATTGTAGGAGATTCGTGGAGTACTTCTCTCAAATTGTTAAGCCTCTGTCTAATCTCCTCCAAAAGAATGTCAAGTATGTTTGGTCTCCTGAGTGTGATGTGGAGTTCAATACGCTCAAGCAGAGACTGACTTCAGCTCTAGTTCTTGTCCCTCCCAAGCAATCAAAGCATTTCCAAGTTTTCTATGATGCTTCTCTCAAAGGCCTTGGTGGGGTTCTCATGCAAGATAAGAAGATATTTGCTTTTACCGCGCGTCAATTGAAGCCTGCCAAGAAGAACTACCCCACTCATGATCTCGAGTTGGCGGCAGTTGTGCATGCTCTGATGACCTGGAGGCATTTGTTGTTGGGTAGACCAATTGAGGTTTACACTGATCACAAGAGCTTGAAGTACATTTTCACTCAACCCAATCTTAATCTTCGGCAGTCTTGTTGGGTGGAAATGCTTGAGGACTTCAATCCAAGCACCGAGTAGACGCCTTGAAAAGCAAATGTCATTGCAGACGCGCTCAGCCGAAAGGCGTACTGCAATAGTCTCATCCCAAAGCCTCTTCAACCCGAGCTTTGTGAAGCCTTCCGCAAGCTCAACCTTCAAATGATTCCGCAAGGATTTCTTGCAAATCTTCAAATCTCTCCGACTCTGGACGATTAGGTTCACCAAGCTCAACTTCTTGATGCAATGGTGAAGAAAGTGAAGAAAGCTGTGGCCAAGGGCATTCCGAAGTATAAGTGCTTTCGCATTGATGACAAAGATACCTTGTTCTTTGAGGACTGTCTGGCGGTTCCAAAAGGTGATCTCAGGAGGTTATCACGGAGGAACCACACAATTCTCTTCTATCCATTCATCCAGGCAGTTCCAAGATGTATCAGGATCTCAAGCAAACCTTTTGGTGGACTCGCATGAAACGTGAAATTGCTCAGTTCGTGAACGAGTGTGATGTTTGTCGCAGAGTGAAGGCGGAACATCAACGTCCAATGGGTATCCTTTAGCCTTTGCCTATTCTAGAGTGGAAATTCGATCATGTGGAGATGGATTTCATTACTAGGTTTCCCCAGTACAAGATGGGCAATGATGCCATATTTGTGGTTATCAACAAGCTGACCAAAGTTGCTCATTTCCTTCTGGTCAAAGAATCTATCTCGGCAGCTCAGCTAGCATACTTGTATACGTCAAGGATAGTTTCTTTGCACAGTTTTCCTCAGCTTATCTCATCTGACCATGGAAGCCTCTTCACTTCCAAGTTTTGGGAGTCCTTCTAGACTGCTATCGGTACCAAGATCCGTTTCAGCACTGCATTCCATCCGCAGACAAGTGGTCAAGTTGAGAGAGTCAATCAAATCCTTGAAGACATGCTCAGAGCGTGTGTGATTACGTTTGGCATGAAATGGGAAGATTGCCTTCCATACACTGAATTTTCATACAACAATAGCTTCCAGGCTAGCTCAGGCAAGGCCCCTTTCGAGATACTCTATGGCAGGAAGTGTCGTACCCCGCTCAATTGGTCTGAAACCGGTGAGCGTCAAATTTTGGGCAATGACATGATCACCGAAGCAGAAGAGATGTGTCGTGTCATTCGTGAGAACCTCAAAGCAGCTCAATCCCGACAGAAAAGTTATTACGATAACAAACATCGGGATGTCCTCTTTCAAGTTGATGATCTAGTCTATCTCAAAGTCTCTCCCATGAAGGGCACTCAGCGGTTTGGAATCAAAGGGAAGCTAGCTCCTCGCTTTGTGGGCCCTTTCAGAGTTGTTGGCAAGAGAGGTGAACTTGCATATCAACTAGAGCTTCCTTCAAACTTCGCAAATGTGCACGATGTCTTCCATGTCTCTCAGCTCCGGAGGTGCTTCAAGACTCCCAAGCGTACCATTGACCTCCAAGACATTGATCTCCAAGAAGACCCTTATCGTGAGCATCCAGTTGCTATTCTTGATGAAACTGAGCGTAAGACTCACAACAAATCAATCAAGTTACTCAAGGTGAAGTGGTCTCATCATGCCGATAAAGAAGCTACTTGGGAATGTGAGGATCTTCTCCGTTCCGAATGTCCAGAGTTCTTTCGTTCTTAGATCTCGGGTCGAGATCCTCTTGCAGTGTGGGAGAGTTGTGACATCCCAAGTGCTGCCCTTGCCATTTATGGTCATGTAACCTATGTGAACCCATGTTGTCATGTGTTTAATGATATGATGTTGCTCATTGCCATTGCATCTCATGCATCATGCATCATGTCATCTCATCATCATGTCATGCATAATATGTTTTTGTGGTGTGCTTCTATGTGACTTTTGTTGTGATGATGTTAGTAGGACTTGGTGTTTGTGGATGTGTGCATGTGTGAGCATCAACTCCCTCCCTCTCCCTTATTTTCAAAACTAACCTAAACCTCTTTATTCATTTTGAATTTCTACAGCAGAATTAACTTGCTAAATAATTCTCTTAAAAATATTCATGGTGTAGATAATATTATTTTGGAGTTAGGTGTGATACTCTCTTTGGTGTTTGAGATTTGCACTCATGGGGTTTTGATATAAACAGGGGCTGGTTGCTTTACACAGTATGTAATTTATTTGCTCTAAAAATCATCTTGGTAATTTTATTAAATAGGGCATATTTCCTTGTGTATAAACGTATTTGTGTTTTGTCAAAAATCCTTTTATTTATTTCTGTGGGGTTTTCTGAGTTAAACTGTTATTTTAAATAGAAAACTCTGCTTGTTTTCTGAGAGAGAGAGGATCTGGGGATTGGGCATTTTCCCTTCGCCACCGGCCCAGCCCGTAGGGTAGCGGAGACCTGCTCCCGTCTCCCTTCGTCAGGTTCAGAGACCTTCATCAGAGAGAGAGAGCTCGCGAGAGAGCCGACGCCATCGCTGTGAGAGGCTCATGGATATCGAGGCCGCCCCTTTAAAAGGGTGTGGATCCCTAGGGTTTTCTCCCTCCCCCTCCTCACCGCCGCCGCTCCCCTTCTCCCTCTTTCTTCCCCTTCTCCTTCTTTGTTGTCAGGTAAGCTTCAAAGAGTGAGGTTCAGAGAGAAGAAGAGCACCGGTGATCATCAGGTCGTCATCGTTGCCTCCGGTGGCTGCTCGTCATTGTCGGGATGCCGTGGCACACGCCAGTGCTATCCGTGCCCTGTTCCTAGTGCTAGGGCACGGAGAGATGCCCTGCGGCGTCGCCTTCTTCTTCGTCTTCCCCGCGTCGCCGGAGCTCGCGTCATCCTTCTTCCTCTGATTCGTCTGGCTTCGTGCGCCAGCGTCGCCCCCCCCCCCCCCCCCCCCCGTGAGCATCGTGCCTCCTTCCCCCTCTCCGCCTCTCCTCCCATGGTCGCCGTTGTGTTTGAGTGGACATTGTCGCTTCGTCGCCGCCGCCCGTTGTCTATCGCCGCTGTGTGCCATGGCCGGAAAGGTTGAGCCTTGGGACCGTGAGTAGTGCTCGTCGTTGCTGTCCTAGCCCCTGGAATGGGTTCCCTAGAGATCCCGCATCCCCCACCGGACTTCCCCCCGCTGGAGAGTCCCCTCCTTTACCGGAATTTCACCGTCGCGTTCTCTCTCAGTGCGGGAGCGACAGGTTCAGTTTCGTCAGGGATAAGCATGAGTGTTAGTAGTTTTTCAGCCGGATCCCCTCTTGATCAGTACAACGTGAGTAGTGTAGTGGTGATCGACTCGGGGAACGACCGGCTGGTCGTGGGATCGGTCCCAGCCTTCCCCCTTTTTGTTTCCTTTTTCTGCTTGGCTGGTTGAGGTGTGGTGTGTGCGGATCATGTGTGGCCACAGCCAGATCTAGTGTGGCCGTGTTCTGTGAGTGTGTGTGCCTGCGTGTGCCAGATCTAGTATGGCTGGACAGATCCAGTGTGGTGTGGTGTGTGTGTATGTGGTGTTTTGTGTGTGTGACAAGTGGGCCTGGCCCCACTTGTCATCCACTAGGGGGCCCTAGTGTCTATGTCAGGTGCCCCCCTGCTTATTGTTTTCTTTATTACTTTTAATGTTTTAATGTGAATTAAATGGGTTTTTCAAATTCTAGTAATATTTCCAAATCTGTTTATGTTCATATTTGAACATGAGCATATTAGGTAAGTTTGCACTTATAGAAATTGTTGGCCTTATTGCTAGCTAGTGTTTTGTCATGTTGCTCCATGCAAACATAGGAGTGTGATATATGATTTGGGGTAGAATCACCCAAGGAATTCACTGGTGCAACTTGTTTGGTCATTTGAGCAAGTTTGAAAAAATGTCATTTTGTATCAAAGTGCCATTTTGTCATTTTAGGTATAATTAATCCATGCATGCTTTGATATTTGTGTCTACATGAAAATGGTAGCCTTTGATGAGTAGAATGCCATGGTATTTTCTCTTGACATGTTTAACTTGCATATGAGAGGGAACCATGCTCCAAAGTGGCTATTAAAATGTTGTTGTTTTCAAACATGCTAAGATTTCTAAGTTTGAGGATTTGTTAATATTTTTATGCCATGAAGAATGGATGCTACCAAGTGATATGTTGTGAATTAGCTCAAGCTCAGTGCTAGTGTTTTAAAATAGATGTTCCCCTCTACCATCCTATTAATTTGCATGCCATGAGGAGGTCTCTATCACCATTAGTTTCTGTTGTCAACTTGCTATCAGCTTAACTCAGATTCCAGAAAACTGTTATTTTCTCTAAGTCCCAAAAATCTGTTTCATCATGCCAACTTGCGAGCTTCATCCTTATTGATATGTCCCTCCTTTCCAGTTTTTTTAGTTGGATGATTTGATAAGCATGCTATGTAGATTCTGTACATGCCTTGTTTGAGGTTGGAAACTTCTTGTAGCTCTAGTTATTTGCTGTGAAAGTTGTCATGTTGCTGTTTTGTGGCAAATAGTTTGTTTTGGTGTTTTGTGGCTTGTGGGAGCTATGCTCCATGGAATTGCTTGATCTTTGACTCTATTGTGGCTGGGTTTTCATTGCCTAACCAATGGCTACCTTGGAATGCCAAGGAATATCCCATGGCCTTCATTGTCTTGTATTTTGCCTTCATAACTTGCCGTGAACGTAGTGTGAGAACCGTAACTCCGTTTCCTACGTTCTACATATGTATTTGTATAGATTTTGCATGAAGCATCCATATTTTCCATGAGCATGCTTGTTTAAAACAACTTAACATGAGGTTATGTCCATAATTGTAAATAACTAAACTATTGCATGTGAAACATGACTAGTTTAGGATTGCCATGTTAAATACTTCAAATGAATCATGCATCATATTGTTTGTTCATTGCACCTTGCTTTGTTGTTTATTGTTGCTGTTTCTCTTGGGTAGACGCGAGTGTTGAACCTGAGTACGAGGATCCAGGAGAGTACCACTATGAGGAACCCGCTCTTTGTCCCTCTGAAGAACCAACATGCAACATGATCGTACCCAGATCCCGACACTATTTTTGCTTTGCTAGATGACTCTCTCTTATCGTTACATGTCTTACCTACAACTTGAATGTAAAGCCTCCTACATTGCCATGATAGCCTCTAACCCCTCCACATCCTAGCAAACCTTGTTTGTCTAAGTTACCGCTGCTGAGCCCCTCTTATAGCGTTCTTAGTTGGAGGTGCAGGTTGTTTCCATGTGATAACATGGATATCTGGCATATCACAATATTATCTGCTATTTAACTTAATGCACATATATATATCTTGGTATGGTGGAAGGCTTGGCCTTTTGCTTGGTGTTTTATTCCACTTTTACCGCCATAGTTTCTTGTTACCGGTGTTATTTTCCATATTTTCCGCTCCTAACATGGTCGGGGTTGTTATGGGGACCCCCTTGATTATTCGGTTGAGATTAAAACTTGTCTGGCAAGACCCAGCATTGGTACTATTTTCTTAAACAACTTAATAAAAGCACATAGGGCTCAGCTACCCCGTGGATAATTAATCAACTACCCGGGTCAGTGCTCCTCATGAGTGTTGGTCCAAAACAGGCTGCCTGCAGGGCCGCCTCGAGGCAACTTGAGGATTTGTTTTCCCTGTAGCTAGACCCATTTGGTAGTGCCCTGAGACAGAGATACGCGTGGCTCCTATTGGGATCGGGCCAGCTGGGTGGTCTTGCTGGACTTGTTTTACTTTTATCGAGTTGCTTGCGTGAGGGACTATGATTTTCTTCGGGCTATCTCGAGGTGTCGGAATTCTTTTGGAGTTGCCTAGGATGATCACGAGAACCGTGGTCTAGGTTATTCCCATGGAGTGTGGTTAATTTATGATGGAATAGTTGGAGCACCCTTGCAGGGTTAAAACTTTTGGAAATCCGTGCCCACAGTTATGTGGCAACTTGGACATTTGTTTAACATCCGGTTATAGTTAACTTGAAGTAAACTCTGATAAAATACCCCAACTATGTGAGTACCCGTGATCGCCTCTTCTCGTGAACATGAACCGAGAGAGAACACGGTGGGGTTATGTTTGACGTAAGTAGGTGTTCAGGATCTCTTAGAGGTCATTCTAGTTCTCGATCGTTTATCGTAGACCACATATTTACATTCATGTTCTCGTAAGATTAGCCACCATAAATGCTTAGTGCTGCTACAAACTAAACACTTATCCCCCATCCAACCTATAAGCTTGAATAGTCTCGGTACCCAGGCGCGAGATTGCTGAGTCCCCGTGGCTCACAGATTACTACAACAATCCAGGTGCAGGTACAGATGAGATCGTGCCAGATGATGTGACGCAGCTCCAGTGGGAGTATGACGAGGAGCGTGGTAGGATGTACGTCACTTATCCAGACGAGTAGAGTGGTCGTGGTCGTGATCTTCGGGGCTAGCAAGCTAGTGTAACCGCATCATTTTATCGTTTGTTTTCATCTATAGCCGGGCCCTGTCTTTTGATTGATGTTTGAATAAATTGTGTGGATTTGTAATTTAGTATGTGGAGAGTGTAAGACAACTCATATACTCTTCTCTTCATAATTGTATGTAATGATATTTTACTTGCGAACGACAAGATGCGCCTCTATCCCTGTCGAGGCCCCCGTGCCTAAATATGGATAGGCACGCATCTTGGGCGTGACACTAAATTAGATACTTCTGTTTTACTTATGAATGAAGGACCTAGCATGGACAAGAAGGATTACCATTGGATCGGGGTCAATCATGGAGAAGAAGGTGCGGCGCGAGAAAGAACAATGGAGCTTCCACTGATGATTTTCGTTGAAGCCACCATAATGGGAGCGAGAAGCCTGGGACGAAATATGCATGATGCCACTTTATAAAGTTCGTCCATAGGCTAATATAGGTGCCGCGCCACCTTATTTTTGGGCCAGGACCATGTAATTTCGAAATACCATATTATATGTTGTTTTTAGAGTCTATATGTATGGGGAAACTGAGTTAGGGTCGGTTTCGGACCTCTCCTCCAAGGGGCCATGAAATTCCCCTCTATTCCCCTATATATACAGCCCTTAGGGCGTCATTTTAGGGTTGGGTTTTTTTAGATTACAAGTTCACCATAGTTGCAACATCGCGTTCTTTGTTTGTGTTCCACGACCGAACAAAGGCGACACAGAACCCCACTTTTCATCAATAAAGCTTTCCTCTTATATTCGCAATATCCAGATTGCAATCTTAGTTTCTTGCTTGTTCTTCGTTTGCATGCAGGAAACAAACCCTCGTGGTTAGGTTGATCGTGCTCTGGCGTGGTCAGTAACCTCTCGGAGTTGGTCTGGCGTGCTAAGGCGTGACGTCTGTTGGAGATATGCCCTAGAGGCAATCATGTATGATGATATTTCCGATGTGTTGATGAATAAAGATAGTCCTTGGACATTATCATTGATGTGTGTTAACAATTATGTGACTTGTTTGTGAGACTATGCATTGTATGATGACTGTCCTAAATGGTCCCTAGTTGAAAGGGTTGTGTGGACGCGCAGCCAGTTAGACTAGCATATGACATGGTGGATGTTCCGGTCTCACTGACCATGTAGCATTGGATGCTAGCCGGATAAAATTGACTAAGAAAGCTCTGGTTGAATTCAACGTAGTCGGATGCGAGTCGAGATAAGGTCTGAGTTGGACAGACCCAACTACGAGATGCAGCAATAGGTCATTTGTGAATCTCTAGTACAACATACGTTCTATGTCCTAAGACCTGAGCTGGCGCATGTACTCGGGATGGTGAAAGACTTGCTTTGGGCCGACCAAACTGATGAGGACATCCCTACTAATGTTACACCCACAACTCCGACTGCTATACATACAGGACCAATTACTAGAGCTCGCGCACGTCAATTGAATTACCAGGTACTTTCGTTTCTTTGAAATCCTTCTAATGTTCATGAACATATGATGCTGCCTAAATTAGATACTTTTGTTTTACTTATGAATGAAGGACCTAGCATGGACAAGAAGGATGACCATTGGAGTGGGATCAAGCATGGAGAAGAAGGTGCGCACACGGGAAAGAACAATGGAGCTTCCAGTGATGATTTTCGCACTTTGAAGCCACCATAATGGGAGCGAGAAGCCTTGGACGAAATATGCATGATGCCACTTTATAAAATTCGTCCCTAGGCTAATATAGGTGTTGCTCCACCTTATTTTTGGGCCAGGCCCATGTAATTTCAAAATACCATAATATAGGCTGTTTTTAGAGTCCGTATGTATGGGGAAACTGAGTTAGGGTCGGTTTCGGACCCCTCCTCCAAGGGGCCACTAAATTCCCCTCTATTCCCCCATATATACAGCCCTTAGGGCGTCATTTTAGGGTTGGGTTTTGTTTAGATTACAAGTTCGCCTTAGCTGCAACTTCGCGTTCTTCGTTTGTGTTCCACGACCAGACAAAGGCGTCACAGAACCCCACTTCATCAATAAAGCTTTCCTCTTATATTCGCAATATCCAGATTGCAATCTTAGTTTCTTGCTTGTTCTTTGTTTGCGTGCAGGAAATAGACCCCCGTGGTCAGGTTGATCGTGCTCCGGCGTGATCAATAACCTCTCGGAGTTGGTTTAGCGATTGCTAAGGCGCGAGGTCATCACACGTTCGTAGTCGGATCGTCAAAGTCTACTCCACCAAAAATGATAGCCACCATCTCATCGAAAGATAGGGACAACTTCGCCTCTATCAAGTGGTATCAGATTTCTAGGTTGCTCGGTGAGATTTTACCAGTTTTCGTAGTTTAGATCGCATCTATTCTTCATACCTTTAGTCCACAAAAAAGCCACAAAAAAATTTACGGTTAGATCATCATATCCGAACCAATCTGAGCCTTTGCATAGTCTTTTCAGTATTTTCCTTTGTTGAATTTGCGGTTACATCATCGTGTCGAGTTACTGGTCTTAGTGTCTAGTCCTTTAGAGTTTCGAGTTCTATTCACAGGTTGTCACGCCGCCACCACATCGTCTTCATAGTTGCCATATACCACCACCATCATCACCGCTGCCATATATCACCACCCACCATCACTATCCATTGGTGTCCATATATACCACCACAAATCCGCCACCAATCCGAGTCCAGCTCGTTTTAGGTTTAGTTTCGAGATCCTTTTTATTTCAGATTCGCGTTTTGCTACCTACGTTGGTGTCGAAAAAATAGAGTGTGGCACGCTTTGCAGAGCACGTTTTGGCCCCAAAAAAACGGCCGAAAATACTTTTTCTCTATCTTGATTTTAGGTTCTCCGGAGCGTTTTGAGACACTTGTCATCATTTTTGGTCGTCGCAGCCCCCGAATTGCTCCAAAAAAAATGGTCCAACAAATTTTGTGCCCATCTTGCTTATACACGTGGGAAGAGTTTTGAGACACTCGCCATTGTAGTGATTTTTTGAGCAAAAAAAGAGAGGTGCCAAAAAAACGAAAAAAATCAGAGTGTGCTCTTCCCTTGATTACGTGTAGCTTCGTGATTTTGTTGGTGTTTTAGGCTCGCGTCTCTAGTACGGTCTAGCCTAGGACCGACACAGTATCGTCGTTGAGCGTTTTTCAACTTTGCATCTCTGAATTGATTATTGCTAACCCTTTTTGCTACCATATTATAAGCCATCCCAGCTCCACATACATATACGTCATGTGTTTGACACCACCTGGCAATCGCTCTATCCAAGCTTTGAGAGTTTTGACTACAATGGTGGCCGATCACCGCCAGCTGCTAGGTAAGAACTAGTAAGAATTTGAGATTCTCTTAAAGGATTTGTGACACAACACCACCACCACGTCCCAGTAGTCTATGGGTTTCATATTCTTGTGTGTTTCCTATTTCTGCTAACCATGTCAGGATCACACGACGACGGGATTGACTGGGAGAGCATGGCCAACAAAGCGCTCTATGATAAATTTCAGCAAATGATGTCTGACCAGGTACAAGACTTCGTGACCAACTTTGGAGAGGCCATGGAGAAGCTAGATGGTTTGGAGAAGATATTCGACACTAAGATGGACGCCAAGTTCAATGAGGTGCTTGCCCGTCTACCACCACCAGCTGCATCTCCTGTACCTTTCGAACGATGAGCGCGACGTGTGCCTCTCGGCCAAGCCCAACATACTGGTACTGTTGATACTGCTGCTACTTCTGTGGCTCCTGATGCTACTGTCATTGAGCAGGTTGAAGATTATGATGGTTATTACGATGATGAGGGAGAGGTTGCTCCTGATCAGCCTCAGGGGCAACCACCACGATACGCACCAGGTCGACCACATGGTACAACCGTAACGGTAGGGCTGCACCACCCCCTCAGGTACGGGATCATGACCATCTCCCTAAACTTATATTGAATATTCCAACATTTGAGGGTAGATATGTTCCTGATATATATCTTACATGGGAGTTAGAAACAGAACAACGTTTTACATGCTTACAATTTCCTGAGGATAGACGTCTTGCTGCTGCTGTTTGTTCATTCACTAGTTTTGCTTGTGTTTGGTGGTCAGAACATTCACCATGATAATATTCCAACTACTTGGGCTGCTTTGAAAACTGCTATGCGTAATCGTTGGGTGCCACCTTATTATCAACGTGAATTGCTTCAAAATTTGCAGCGTTTAAGACAAGGAAAAAATTCTATAGAAGAATATTATCAGGAATTACAAACTGGCATGATTAGATGTGGTATTGTTGAGGAGAATGAAGCTACACTTGCACGTTTTATGGGTGGATTAAATAGAGAGATTCAAACTATTCTAGATGATAAGGAGTATAACACTATCACTCGTTTATTTCATCTTGCTTGCAAAGCTGAACGTGAAGTGCAGGATCGACAGGCAATGGCGAGAACTACTTTTTCTCCAGGTCGCACTTCATCATAGACGCCACGTACCTCCTCTACGTCCGCACGTCCTACTCCAACACCACCTACGCCCACCTCCAACTCCAACCGCGATACCAGGAAACAGGCTCCTACTCCACCCTCTGTGAAGAGCACACCTTCTGGGCCTGCAGAGAGCTCTTCTTCATCTATTGCATCCACAAGGCAAACACATGAGGTTATATGCCGTCGTTGCAAGGGTGGAGGTCACTTTGCGAGAGAATGCCCTTCCAAGCGTGTAATGATTGTTACTAAGGATGGTGGATATGCGTCCGCTAGTGATTATGATTAGGAGACTTTGCTCTCATTGCAAGTGAAGAACAGGGTGGCAAGGATGCAGAACCAGAGACACACTACATGGTTGCTGATTATGCTGATAGGTATGAAAGTTTAGTTGCTCAACGTGTTCTCAGTGTGCGGGTTACACAGGCTAAGCAAAATCAGAGGCACGACTTGTTCCACACAAAGGGAGTTGTGAAGGAGCGTTCTGTTCGCGTCATCATCGATGGAGGGAGTTGCAATGACTTGGCTAGCATGGAGATGGTAGAGAAGTTGTCTCTAACAACCAGACCACATCCTCATCCTTATTACATCCAATGGTTCAACAATAGTGGCAAGGTTAAGGTAACATGTACTGTTCGTGTGCATGTTAGCATTGCTACATACTCTGATTATGTGGATTGTGATGTGGTACCCATGCAAGCATGTTCTGTTCTACTTGGCAGGCCATGGCAGTTTGATAAAAAATATGTACACCATGGTAGGACAAATCAGTATACTCTTGTTCATAAGGATCAAAATATCACTTTGCTTCCTATGTCTCCGGAACATATTATGAAAGATGACATTGCTAGAGCTAGTAAAGCAAAACAGGAGAAAAATAAGAGTGAAAATCAGATTGTAGCACAGGAATTTGAGCAACACCATAAGCATAATAAACCATCATCTAATGTTGCATCCGAAATAAAATTGAAGAGTGGATGTTTACTTGCTACTAAATCTAATATTAATAATTTGGATGTTCCTACATCTGTTTGCTATGCTTTTGTATGCAAAGATGTATTATTTTCATTCGAGGACATGCCTCCCTCTTTGCCTCCTTCTATCATTAACATTTTGCAGGAGTTCGCTAACGTCTTCCCACAAGACGTGCCACCGGGATTACCACCTATTCGCGGGATTGAGCATCAGATTGACTTAATTCCCGGTGCATCCCTACCCAACCGTGCGCCATACCGTACCAATCCAGAGGAGACAAAGGAGATTATGCGTCAAGTACAGGAGCTGCTTGACAAAGGTTATATACATGAATCCCTTAGTCATTTTGTTGTTCCTATTATTCTAGTGCCTAAAAAGGATTGTACATCGCGCATGTGTGTGGATTGTAGAGGCATTAATAATATTACTATTCGTTATCGTCATCCTATTCCTAGACTAGATGATATGCTTGATGAATTAAGTGGTTCTACAATTTTCTCCAAAGTTGATTTGCATAGTGGATACCATCAAATTCGTATGAAATTGGGAAATGAATGGAAAACACCATTTAAAACTAAGTTTGGATTATATGAGTGGTTAGTCATGCCTTTTGGGTTAACTAATGCACCTAGCACTTTCATGAGATTAATGAACGAGGTTTTATGTGCTTTCATTGGACGGTTTGTGGTAGTCTATTTTTATGATATATTGATTTTTAGTAGATCTTTGGAGGAACATTTGGAACATCTACGTGTTGTTTTTATTGCTCTACGTGATGCACGTTTGTTTGGTAACCTTGGGAAGTGCACCTTTTGCACCGACCGAGTATCTTTTCTTGGCTATGTTGTTACTCTACAGGGAATTGAAGTTGATAAAGCCAAGATTGAAGCTATTGAGAGTTGGCCGCAGCTCAAAACGGTCACACAAGTGAGGAGTTTTCTTGGCCTCGCTGGTTTCTATAGGCGTTTTGTGAGAGATTTCAGCACCATTGCTGCGCGTCTCAATGAGCTTACAAAGAAGGACGTGCCTTTTTCTTCGGGTACCGCACAGGAAAAAGCCTTCAAGGTTTTGAAAGATAAGTTAACACATGCTCCTTTACTCCAACTTCCTGACTTTAATAAGACTTTTGAGCTTGAATGTGATGCTAGTGGAATTGGGTTAGGAGGTGTGCTATTACAAGATGGTAAACCTGTTGCGTACTTTTCTGAAAAATTGAGTGGGCCTAGTCTGAATTATTCTACTTATGATAAGGAATTATATGCTCCTGTTCGGACTTTGGAAACATGGCAACATTATTTATGGCCCAAAGAATTTGTTATACATTCTGATCATAAATCTTTGAAACATATTAAAAGTCAAGCAAAACTGAACCATAGACATGCTAAATGGATTGAATTCATTGAGACTTTCCCTTATGTCGTTAAACACAAGAAGGGTAAAGAAAATGTTATTGCTGATGCTTTGTCTCGTCGTTATACTATGCTTTCACAACTTGACTTTAAAATATTTGGTTTGGAGACCATCAAAGATCAATATGTGCATGATGCTGAATTTAGAGATGTGTTGCAGCATTGTAAACAAGGGAGAACATGGAACAAGTTCGTTATTAATGATGGATTTGTGTTCCGTGCTAACAAGCTATGCATTCCAGCTAGCTCCGTTCGTCTTTTGTTGTTACAGGAGGCACGCGGAGGAGGATTAATGGGACACTTTGGCGTGAAGAAGACGGAGGACGTACTTTCTACACATTTCTTTTGTCCAAAGATGAGACGGGATGTTGAGCGTTTTGTTGCTCGCTGCACTACATGTCAAAAAGCTAAGTCACGACTCAATCCTCATGGTTTATATATGCCTTTGCCTGTACCTAGTGTTCCTTGGGAGGATATATATATGGACTTTGTTTTAGGTTTACCTCAAACTAAGAAGGGGAGGGATAGCATATTTGTTGTCGTGGATAGATTTTCCAAAATGGCACACTTTATACCATGTCATAAAAGTGATGATGATGCTCATGTTGCTGATTTGTTCTTTCGTGAAATTATTCGGTTGCATGGTGTGCCAAATACAATTTTTTCAGATCGTGATACTAAATTTCTTAGCCACTTTTGGAGATGTTTATGGGCTAAGTTGGGAACTAAACTGCTTTTTAGTACTACATGCCATCCCCAAACTGATGGCCAAACTGAAGTAGTCAATAGATTATTGTCTACTATGCTTACGGCTGTTTTGAAAAATAACCTGAAAATGTGGGAAGAATGCTTGCCTCATATTGAATTTGCTTATAATCGTTCGCTACATTCTACCACTAAGATTTGCCCTTTTGAAGTTGTGTATGGTTTCTTACCTCGTGCACCTATTGATTTGTTGCCTCTTCCATCTTCGGAGAAGGTTAATTTTGATGCTAAAGAACACGCTGAATTGATCTTAAAGATGCATGAGTTAACGAAGGAAAACATTGAGCGTATGAATGCTAAATACAAAATTGTTGGAGATAAGGGTAGAAAACATGTTGTCTTCGCACCTGGAGATCTTGTTTGGTTACATTTGTGTAAGGATAGATTTCTTGATTTGCGGAAGTCAAAGCTAATGCCACGTGATGCTGGTCCTTTTAAGGTGTTAGAGAAAATAAATGATAATGAATATAAACTTGAGCTGCCTGTGGAGTTTGGGGTTAACCCCACTTTTAACATTGAAGATTTGAAGCCTTATTTGGGTGAGGAAGATGAGCTTCCGTCGAGGACGACTTCAGTTCAAGAAGGGGAGGATGATGAGGACATCCCTAATAATGTTACACCCACAACTCCGACTGCTATACATACAGGACCAATTACTAGAGCTCGCGCACGTCAATTGAATTACCAGGTACTTTCGTTTCTTGGAAATCCTTCTAATGTTCATGAACATATGATGCTGCCTAAATTAGATACTTTTGTTTTACTAATGAATGAAGGACCTAGCATGGACAAGAAGGATGACCATTGGAGTGGGATCAAGCATGGAGAAGAAGGTGCGCGCGCGGGAAATAACAATGGAGCTTCCAGTGATGATTTTCGCACTTTGAAGCCACCATAATGGGAGCGAGAAGCCTTGGACGAAATATGCATGATGCGACTTTATAAAATTCGTCCCTAGGCTAATATAGGTGCTGCACCACCTTATTTTTGGGCCAGGCCCATGTAATGTCGAAATACCATACTATAGCTGTTTTTAGAGTCCGTATGTATGGGGAAACTGAGTTAGGGTCGGTTTCGGACCCCTCCTCCAAGGGGCCACGAAATTCCCCTCTATTCCCCCATATATACAGCCCTTAGGGCGTCGTTTTAGGGATGGTTTTTTTTAGATTACAACGTCGCCTTAGCTGCAACTTCGCGTTCTTCGTTTGTGTTCCACGACCAGACAAAGGCATCACAGAACCCCACTTCATCAATAAAGCTTTCCTCTTATATTCCCAATATCCAGATTGCAATCTTAGTTTCTTGCTTGTTCTTCGTTTCCATGCAGGAAATAGACCCTCGTGGTCAGGTTGATCGTGCTCCGGCGTGGTCAATAACCTCTCGGAGTTGGTTTAGCAATTGCTAAGGCGCGACGTCATCACACGTTCGTAATCAGGTCGTCAAAGTCTACTCCACCAAAAACGATAGCCACCATCTCATCGAAAGACAGGGATAACTTTACCTCTATCACAAATGCTACTCCGTGACTGGGTGGTTACAAAGGTAGGTTTCAGGCTTGTCCAGACCCATGCTGCGAGACATGGTCGAGCAAGATGGGATTTGCCCCTCCGATCAGGAGAGATATACTCTGGGGCCCTCGGGTGATCCGACCTGGATAAGCATGGCCATGCGATGAGGATTATGAGATAATCCGAAGTGTAGGTCAGATTCATCGAAACGAGAAAGAGGTCATGCTGCAACAAGGATGATCATATCGCCTTGTGCACGACAACATATATCATGTGGCAAAGGGAACATAAGTGTGAAGTACAAGTTCGCCTAACCAGCTTCATCAGACACTTGGAATCGACACGCCTTACTAGAGGCCGCTACCCACCAGTCGAGTCAGATGTCATCTGACTCGCGACCAAGTGGACGAGAACCTAAAGGGTCACGCGCTTAAGGGAAGGAACACGTGGGCTTTAGGATCCGAGCGAGGCCCAAGAGTTGAGTTCGCGTCGGATGCCTATATATAGTGGAGGTGCAGCACACCCATCCGGTTGATTGCTTCGGTGCCGTCATTAGGGATTTGCATGAGTTGCAACTAGCCACCTCCACTCACTGCCGCCGACCGTGTGATCAGACCTAGCAGTCCGCCGCACGGGTGTTCCTCCTGCATGCGCGGATACCGTTAGAGGCGGTGCACTTGCACTACTCTAGCGAACTTGTACGTGGGATCTGACGACCGATTGTTCGAGCTATATCGGAACGGCTGTTCGAGGGAGATCGGGCGAGGAGGAGACGGATAACATGAACGCACTGCCCCAACTCTACTTTCGTTGCATGGCACTGCGCGTCTAGTGGTAGCACTCTTTGATCCATCTCCGTAGCATGTTCTTGGTTGTTCCGCGCGTAGGAAATTTTAATTCGCATGCGATGCACCTACGGTAGAACCCAACAACGTCATCACATGTTCGTAGTCGGATCGTCAAAGTCTAGTCCACCAAAAATGATAGCCATCATCTCATCGAAAGACAGGGACAACTTCGCCTCTATCAGACATGCATACTATTTGTTTGTGCATCATGCTATGCATATGTTGTGGTATATCTGGCCATGGGCTGGGCCAGGCTTGGGTCGGGCCTAAAAAGCCCATGGGAAAAAACTAAGGCCCAGGCCCTGTCATCGGGCCTACTTTGAAATCCAAGCCCAGTCCATATGTTGAAAATCCCATCGGGCCTGGGGCTGTGGCCCGAGCCTCTTCCTTAAATTCCCAATATGCCAAGCCCAAGCCCGGCCCGGCCCTGCCGGTGGGCTCAAAACTTAGGCCCAAGCCCGGCCCACACGCAAGCCAGTCAGGCCGAGGCCCTGGATTTTTGGGTCGGGCCTGGGCGGGCTGGCAGGGTCGGGCATGAGATGCCCAAGTATATGTTGTGTTGTTTATCGTGTGTCGATTGTTTGTTTCCCGATTGTTTCTTCTCGATAGAGTTTCGAAAGCGTTCGGAGTGTGATGATTCGTTCAACTACGCTAGTTTATCTACTTCACGGATTCGTTCTTCTTCAAAACGGAATCTCAGGCAAGATGACCATTTCCCTGGATACCACTACTATCATTGCTATGCTAGTTGTCTCGCTACTATCGTTATGTCATGTTACCTACCACTTGTATGTCCAGCCTCCCAACATTGCCATGAATATTCTCTAACCTCTGTGAGATTTTACCAGTTTTTCATAGTTTAGATCGCATATGTTCATCATACCTAGAGTCCACGAAAAAGCAACAAAAAATTAGGGTTAGATCATCATATCCGAACCAATCTGAGCCTTTGCATAGTCTTTTCAGTATTTTGATTTGTTGAATTTGCGGTTGCATCGTCGTGTCAAGTTACTGGTTTTGGGTCTAGTCCTTTAGAGTTTCGAGTTCTATTCATAAGTTGTCATGCCACCATCGCCCCATCTTCACCGCTGCCATATACCATCACCCACCATCATTGTTAACTCCTACTTCTCGAGCATGCGTTGGTTTTCGTGAAGAGGAACGGGTGATGCAGCAAAGTAGATAAGTATTTCCCTCAGTTGTTGAGAACCAAGGTATCAATCCAGTAGGAGATACAAGCAAGTCCCCAATAGGTGTAGCTACACAAGGAATCAAACTCTTGCACCCAACACTATAAAGGGGTTGTCAATCCCTTTAAGGTTACTTGCAAAGATGAGATCTGATAGAGATAGATTGCATGGAAAGTAAAACAAAAGGTAAAAATAATGCAGCAAAGTATTTTTGGTATTTTTGGTTTTAGATCTGAAAGTATAAGATGGAAAATAGACCCGGGGGCCATAGGTTTCACTAGAGGCTTCTCTCATGATAGCAAGTATTATGGTGGGTGAACAAATTACTGTCAAGCAATTGATAGAAAAGCGAATAATTATGAGGATATCCAAGGCAATGATTATGCATATAGGCATCACGTCCGTGTCAAGTAGATCGAAACGTTTCTACATCTACTACTATTACTCCACAGATCGACCGACTCCTGCCTGCATCTAGAGTATTAAGTTCATGAAGAACACACTAACGCATTAGGTAAGATGACATGATGTAGAGGGATAAACTCAAGCAATATGATGAAAAACCCATGTTGTTATCCTTGATGGCAACAATACAATACGTGCCTCGCCATCCCTACTTTGTCACTGGGTGAGGTCACCGCAAGATTGAACCCAAAAGTAAGCACTTCTCCCATTGCAAGAATTACTAATCTAGTTGGCCAAACCAAACCAATAACTCGAAGAGACTTGCAAAGATATGAAATCATGCATATAAGAATTCAGGAAAGACTCAAATAATATTCATGGATAATCTGAACATAAACCCACAATTCATTGGATCTCGACAAACACACCGCAAAAGAGTATTACATTAGATAGATCTCCATGAAGATCATGAAGAACATGGTATTGAAGAGCAAAGAGAGAGAAGAAGCCATCTAGCTACTAGCTATGGACCCAAAGGTTTGTGGTGAACTACTCACTCATTATCGGAGGGGCAATGGAGTTGATGTAGATGCCCTCCGTGATCGAATCCCCCTCCGGCAGATCACCAGAAAGACTCCAAGATTGGATCTCTCGGGAACGGAGGCTTCTGGCGGTGGAAAAGGGTTTTCGTGGCTCGTTTTGATAATGATGGAATATTTGGGAATGTATAGGCCAAAGATTAGGATTGGGAGAGCTGTCGTGGGCCCACAAGCCTGCCCGGCGCGCCCTACCCCCCTGGGCGCGCCCCTAGGGCTTGTGGCCCCACGGTGGCTCTCTTGCCTTGGTTCAGTCTCCTGGTTTCATTTCATTCCAGAAAAAAATCATCCTGAAGGTTTTATTCTGTTTGGACTCCGTTTAATATTCCTTATCTGCGATTCTCAAAAACAAGGAAAAAACAGAAACCGGCACTAGGCTCTAGATTAATAGGTTAGTCCCAAAAATCATATAAAATAGCATATTAATGCATATAAAACATCTAAAACAGATAATATAATAGCATGGAACAATCAAAAATTATAGATACGTTGGAGATGTATCATTAACCTTGCCATATATCACCACCCACCACCACTATCCATTGGTGTCCATATATACCACCATAGATCCGCCACCAATCTGAGTCCATCTCGCATTAGGTTTAGTTTCGAGATCCTTTTGTTTTCGGTTTCACGTTTTCCTACCTGAGTAGGTGTCAAAAAAAAAAGAGTCTGGCATGCTTTTCAGATCCGTAAGATTCAAAATAATAGTCTAATATTGACATAAAAACAGTAATACTTCGAGCACACCAACAAGGTAGTCATGTCCTTTCGAAATAACATGGCCTTAGAAAGTTATCCGTACAAAATCATATGGTCTGGCTATGCTCCATCTTCCCCACACAAAGTATCTAAATCATGCACAACCCCAATGAACAAGTCAAGCAATTGTTTCACACTTTCGGTGTTCTCAAACCTTCTCAACTCTCACGCAATACATGAGCATGAGCCATGGATATAGCATTATAGGTGGAATAGAATATGGAGGAGGTTCAAGGAGAAAAAGGAGAAGATAGTCTCACATCAACTAGGCATATCAACGGGCTATGGAGATGCCCATCAATAGATATCAATGTGAGTGAGTAGGGATTGCCATGCAACAAATGCACTTAAAGTTATAAGTGTATGAAAGCTCAAAAACAAAACTAAGTGGTTGTGCAAAATGAATATCCACTAGTTATATGAAAGTGACAAAATAGGAGACTCTCTATCATGAAGATCATGGTGCTACTTTGAAGCACAAGTGTGGAAAGAGGTAGTAGCAATTGTCCCTTCTCTCTTTCTCTCATTTGTTTTCTTTTTTTTATTTGGTGGGCTTCTTTGGCCTCTTTTATTTTTTTATTTGGGCTTTGCCAGCCTCTTTTTTTGTAAAGTACGGATACTCATCCTGACTTGTGAGGGAGTCATAGCCTCCATAATCCTTTTCTCTCACGGGACAATGTTCTATCAATGAACAATCATCACACTTTTATTTACTTATAACTCAAAAAAGAAAATTACAACTCGATACCTATGACAAAGTATGACTCTATATGCAATATGAAGTGATGATGCAAGTCATGAAAAACTACATGGTGGAAGTTGCATGGCAATATATCTCGGAATGGCTATGGAAATGCCATAATAGGTAGGTATGGTGGCTGTTTTGAGGAAGGAGGGTTTATTGTACCGGCGAAAGTTGCGCGGTACTAGAGAGGCTAGCAAAGATGGAAGGGCGAGAGTGCGTATAAACTATGGACTCAAAATTAGTCATAAATAACTCACATACTTATTGCAAAAGTTTATTAGTTATCAAACAAAGCATTAGACGCATGCTCCTAGGGGAGAGGTTGGTAGGAGTTAACCATCGCGCGCTCCCGACCCTCACACAAAAATCGACAATCATTAGACAAATCATGCTGCGACTTCGTTACATAACGGTTCACCATATGTGCATGCTAAGGGAATCACAAGATTTAACACAAGTATCTCTTCCAATTCACAACTACTCACTAGCATGACTCTCATATTACCATCTCTATTATCCCAAAACTATATGCAAGGAATCAAACTTCTCATAGTTATTAATGTTGGAAATATGCCCTAGAGAAAATAATAAATTAGCTATTATCATATTTCCTTGTTCATGATAATCGTTTATTATCCATGCTATAATTTTATTGATTGGAAACTAAATACATGTGTGGATATATAGACAACACTGTGTCCCCGGTATACCTCTAGTAGACTAGCTCGTTGATCAAAGATGGTCAAGGTTTCCTGGCCATGGATATGAGATGTCATTTGATAACGGGATCACATCATTAGCAGAATGATGTGATGGACAAGACCCAAACTATAAACGTAGCATATGATCGTGTCCGTTTATTGCTATAGTTTTCTGCATGTCAAGTATCTGTTCCTATGACCATGAGATTATGCAACTCACTGACACCGAGGAGTACCTTGTGTGTATCAAACATCGCAACGTAACTGGGTGACTATAAAGGTGCTCTATAGGTATCTCCGAGGGTGTTTGTTAGGTTGGCATGGATCAAGACTGGGATTTGTTACTCCGTGTGACGGAGAGGTATCTCATGGCCCGCTTGATAATACAACATCACTATAAGCCTTGCAGGCAATGTGACTAAAGAGTTAGCCACGGGATCTTGTATTACAGAACGAGTAGAGAGACTTGCCAGTAACGAGATTGAACTAGGTATAGAGATACCGACGATCAAATCTCGGGCAAGTAACATATCGAAGAACAAAGGGAACATCATACGATATTAACTGAATCCTTGACACAGAGGTTCGACCGATAAAGATCTTCGTAGAATAAGTAGGAACTAATATGGGCATCCTGGTCCTGCTATTGGTTATTGACCATAGAGGTGTCTCGGTCATGTCTACATAGTTCTCGAACCCGTAGGGTTTGCACACTTAAGGTTCAGTGACGTTTCGGTAGTATTGAGTTATATGTGTTGGTGACCGAAGGTTGTTCGGAGTCCCGGATGAGATCCCGGGTGTGTCAAGGAACTCCAAAATGGTTCGGAGATGAAGATCGATATATAGGACAAAGGTAATCGGAGTCCGGAAGCATTTCGGGGGTACCGGGTTATGACCATGAGTACCAAAAAGGGTTTCGGGGGCCCCAGCAAGTGTTGGGGGCCTCATGGGCCAAAGGGAGGGGTCAAACCAGCCCACTAACGGGCTGTGCGCCCCCCTCACCTTTTCCCACATAACCAGGAGAGGTGGGGCGCCCCCTCTAGGGTTCCCTCCACTTGGCTTGGGGGCCAAGTCACCCTAGGGTTTCCCTAGGGGGCGTCCCCATCTGCGCTAGCCGCCGCCCCCTAGATTGGATCTAGGGGCGCCACCCCTCCTCCCTTCCCCCTATATGTAATGAGGGGAGGGAAGGCAGGCGCACCTAAGAATTGCCACGTGTTGCCCTCTCTCTTCTTCTAGATCTGTTCTCCACTAGATCGTCTCGGTTGTGCTTGACGAAGCCCTGCCGGGACAGTTCCACCACCACCACCACGTCGTTGTGCAGGTGAAGAACTCATCTACTGTGACAGCCCGGGACCGACGTTCCAGAAGATTCCAGAGATTCCCCTTTAGTTTCCATTCTCGACTGTGTTTCGTCTATGTGTTGCATTCGTCATCGCATCATTCGCATCATATGCATTGCATCGTCACCCGTTTTCGAAAACTTGCATCCGTTCGTAGTCGTCGGTTCTCGTCGTTCTTGCCGTTGCCCGTTTCGAGACCAGCCACACACGCATGTGCCCGCGGCACCATTAAATAAAACCGTTTTTAAGCGCGCGCAAAAATATTCTCGGATCAAGTTGAAAATTGTCGTGCGGTCTTGTTATAGCTTAGGTAGACCGCCCGTCAATTTTCGTCGCGTTCTGAGTTCGTTTGATGCTCCGTCGGACAGTCATAGCAGTGAGGTTATCGGGTTACCGTCGGACGTTTTCGGTGTTTCATAATCTCCGTGCCACAGGTCGCCACTCTCTCTCTCTCTCTCTTCCCCTCTTTGCCCGTCTGCACAGTCACGCAGCCCGACCCTCTCCGCTTCCGGACAGTCGGACCGACACCCGACAGTCCGAAACGCAGTGCGTAACCCCAGCCCCGAATTCCTATAAATAGGCCCTCGTTCTACGTGCCCCCAAACCCTAGCCAGCTTCTCTCCCACCTCTAGCCAGCCTGCCCGAGCCCATCTGGGCCCGTTCGAGCCGATCCGGGCCCGAATCGGCGTTCCGGAGCCGTTTTCGGAGCTCCCCCAGTGTCCATGGAGGTCTCTATGCCCGTGCCCGTGCTCCCCTGCCGCCGGAGCAGCAGCAGTCGCCGGAGCCCGCCGCCACTCCTCCTTCCTTCCTTCTTCTCCTTCCCTCCTCCATCCCTAACCCTCTGGCTCTCTCCCGTTGCAGATCGCCGCCGCCGCCATGGCCCTAGCGAGCTCCCTGCGCCGCCCCAAGCCCCGCCGCCAGCTCCTTCCGGTCGGGATCCGGCCTCCCGCCGGCCAGATCCACCGCCTCCGCCCTCGCCCGGCCCTCCTCCGCGTTCCTCCAGCCGCCGCCGTCGCTGGCATGTGCTGCCGCCATCGTAGCTCCTTCCGCTTGGGAGGAGGAGGACGAGCGAGCGGACGTTGCCCCTGCCAACGCTGCCCGCGTGGGCCGTTGCCCCCCCGCTCGGCCCAGCCTCTGCCCAGCCACCGATTCGGCCCAGTTGGCCCAGGGTGAGGTAGCCCCTCCCCTTTCGTTTTTTAGTTTTTGCGTATTAAAACGTTTATAAATATTTATCCGTGCACCATTTCAAAATATTTTCAACATGAAGTATGTTAAGAAAAATGTGTAGAATATTAACATGCCAATTGCACCCATGTCAAAATAAATTAACATGTCATTTGCATTTATTTCGCATTAATTGCATTTCCATAAATTAATAACCGTGCATCGAATTAATAAAAGCTCATAATAAAAAAATGTCCATATCATTTGCATCGCATTTTCATGCACGGGATAATTGTCAGTATCTTGTTTGCATTTATTTTGCATTGTTGCATTGCTTTACCGTGAATAGGCCTAATGCCCGAATAATTAATTGTGACTAAGTTTCTACATGAACATATGCATATTATATGCGTTTCCGGGGTAGAAAAATCCATAGGATTTATCGATGCATTTAGTTTTGTCATTTGAGCATGTTTGAGTGCATGTCATTTTCACCGTGATGCCCTTTTGTCATTTTCGTAGGAATTAATCCGGGCATAATATGAATTATTTTCCAACATGAAGTTGCTCATTGATATGTGTCCTAGCCCGTGGACACTTTATTGGTCATAGAAATGCATGTTTAGGTGTTGTTCGCTGTTGTCAACTTGCTATGAAAATCTGTTATTTTCAGGGTCCTAAATATTTCTAAGTCTGAATCTGTTATATTTTGTTGTTGTCTTGCCATGTGATTTGCTAGTGGTCTAGACCTCTTTTGTGGTTGGTGTAATGGAGTTATTTGTTGTTGATATTGCCCTCTAGCTTGCTGTTAAGTTTCATGCCATTTCATGACCTGTAGCTTATGTTTTCACTGCTGTGAATATTCCGTCGTGATAAAAACTGCACTGTCTAAAACTGCTATTTTCACTAAGTCTGAAACTGTTATTGAGTAGCCTTCTTGTGAGCTTCCTACTAAGTGTTCCATGCATGTTTTGTATATGTTTTGTGAAGATGAAATGAAGTGTATGTTGTATGCTATTTCCCCATGCTTAGTTTGTGCATTTTAGATTATTGTAGCTTGTTGTTTTCATATGTTCAGAATGCTATCTTGCTGTTTTTGGCAGATTTCAACAAAACTTGTTTTGTTGATTGTGGTTGAACCGTACCTCCGTTTTAAGCATTCCATACATGAAACTTGCTTAGAATATCATGTAGTTTCATAATAACTTGTTGTATTCATGAATTGAGATGTTTGTGATTGCATTCTCATGCATTTGCATTCATGACATGTGCATCTTGCGTTGCTCATATCTTTTGAACCGTAGCTCCGTTTGAGATGTTCTATATGTGTAAATCGACTAGAATTCCATGTAAAATAACATGGTGATATTTATTTTGATGTTTAACAAACATAAAATATGATTAGTTCAGATCTGGACCAATTTCATAATTAACACATGCGGTCATTTCGGAAATACTATAAGTTGTTTCCGGCCTCATTTAAGATGCCTAGTTAGTTAGTGTACTTATGCTTCACATCTTGCCATGTTTAACAACATTTAATATTGTCATGTACCTAACGAGAGTGAACTAAATATTTCGAACGTGGAGTTTCGTCAATATGCAACTCGTTGCAAATTGAGCTTCACTTAATGTGTAGTCTTTGATTGTTGTGATTTGTCATGCATTGTATATTAAACCGGACATGCATCATATTTGTTGTGCATCGTGTTTTGCATATGTTGTGGTGTATCTTGTGTTGATTGTTTGTTTCAGATTGTTTCTTCTCGATAGAGTTCCGAAAGCGTTCGGAGTGTGAGGATTCGTTCGACTACGTTGGTTCGTCTTCTTCATGGACTCGTTCTTCTTCCGAGCGGAATCTCAGGCAAGATGCCACATTTCCCTGGATACCATTACTATCATTGCCATGCTAGTTGTCTCGTCTTTATTGTTATGTCTCGCTACCTACCACTTGTTTGATAAGCCTCCCAACATTGCCATGATAAGCCTCTAACCTCCCCACAACCCAGCAAAACATTGTTTGGCTATGTTACCGCTTGCTCAGCCCTTCTTCTAGCGTTGCTAGTTGCAGCTGCAGTTGCTTCCATGTGTCAACATGGACCTTCTTTTGTTATATCACAATATTGCTGCTATCTAAATTAATGCACCTATATACTTGGTAAAGGGTGGAAGGCTTGGCCTTTTGCTCGGTGTTTTGTTCCACTCTTGCCGCCCTTAGGTACTTGTGAACCGGTGTTATGTTCCAGAAATGAGCGCTCCTAACATGCTCGGGGTTGTTATGGGGACCCCCTTGATTTTCGGGTTAGAATAAAACTTGTCTGGCAAGGCCCAACATTGGTACTACATTTGCCTAATAATTAATGAACTTTCATAGGGGATATTCTTCCGAACCCCGTGGATAATTAATCAACAACCCGGGCCAGTGCTCCTCATGAGTGTTGGTCCAAACTAGAGTCGTGTGCGGGGCCAACCCGAGGCAACTCGGGAGATTTCTATCAGGCCACTGTACGCTGCGCTCATCTGGTCGTGACTTGAGAACGAGATACGCGGCTCCTATCGGGTTCGTCGACACGCCGGGCGGCCTTGCTAGATTTGTTTTACCTTTCTCGAACGTCTCGAGTGAGGAACTTTGATTTTCTTCGGGTTATCTCGAGGTGTTGGATTTCCTTTGGAATTGCCTAAGAAGATCACGAGATCCGTGGTTGAGGTTATTCCCGCTGAGTGTGGTTACTTTGTGATGGACGAGTTGGAGCACCCCTACAGGGTTAATCTTTTCGAGAAGCCGTGCCCGCGGTTATGTGGCAAACTTGGATACTTTGTTTAACACCCGTTCATAGCAAACTTGAAGTAAACTCTAATAAAATACACCAACCGTGTGCGTAACCGTGACTGTCTCTTCTCGCGAGTCCTTATCCGAAAGAGAACACGGTGGGGTTATGATTGACGTAAGTAGGTGTCCAGGATCAGTTAGTGATCATTTCTAGTTCACGTCCGTTATGCGTAGACCACCATACTTTACTTTCTGTAATCGTAAGTTAGCTACTCAAATAAATGCTTAGTCGATGCTGCAGCCTCACCACTTAACCATACCTTACCTATTAAGCTTTAATAGTCTTGATACCCTTGGAAATGAGATTGCTGAGTCCCTGTGGCTCACAGATTACTACAACAACAGTTGCAGGTACAGGTAATGTGATGAATTGGCGTGAGCGCGTTGCTTGATTTGACTTGGAGTTCTTCTTCTTCTTCTTCTTCAATCTTGGATGGGTTCCGGGCGGCAGCCTGGGATAGCAAGAGTGGATGTCATTTTATCGTTTGATTTCATCCGTAGCCGGACCCTGCTCTTATGTATGATGTTTGAGATGTTATTGTATTGCTATGACTCTGATGTAGCTTGAGGCGAGTGTAAGCCAATTCCATATACTCATCTCTTCTATACATGTACTTGTAATGATATCCATTCTTGCGAACGCATCGAGATGCGCTTCTATCCCTGTCGAGGCCCTCGTGCCCAAATAAGGATAGGACCGCATCTTGGGCGTGACATCTACCTCTCCACCCTCGCTTGCTGGATCAAGGAGGTGGAGATCATCATCGAGTTGTATGTGTGCTAAACGCGGAGGTGTCGTTCGTTACGCACTAGATCGGAATGACCACGATGGGATCGCGGGAGGCTCGTGATGAGGTCGCGAGACGGATCGTGATTGGATCATGAAGACGTTCGACTACATCAACCGCGTTTCCTAACGCTTCCCGCTTAGTGATCTACAAGGGTATGTAGATCCACTCCCCCCCTCGTAGATGCTCATCACCATGGATAGATATTGCGTGTGCGTAGGAATTTTTTTGTTTCCCATGCAATGTTCCCCAATAGTGGCATCATGAGCTAGGTTTATGTGTAGATGAGATCTCGAGTAGAACACAAAGGATTTTGTGGGCGTTGATGCTTAGATTCCTTCCTTCCTTGGTCGTGTTTTGGTTCAGCGGTATTGTGGGATGAAGCGGCCCGGACCAACCTTACTTGTATGCTTACGAGAGACCGGTTCCATCGACTGACGTGTAACTTTCTGGCACAAAGATGGCTGGCGGGTGTTTGTTTCTCCTACTTTAGTTGGATCGGATTCGACAAAGGCGGTCCATGAGAAGGTTGAAAAGCAACTTATGTATCACCATTGTGGTTTTGCGTAGGTGAGAATTGTTCTTGCTAGATACTCATAGCAGCCACGTAAAACTTGCAACAACAATTAAAGGACGTCTAACTTGTTTTTCAGGGTATGTTGTGATGTGATATGGCCAATTACATGATGAGATATATGTGATGTATGAGATGATCATGTATTGTATAGAATATCATGACTTGCATGGCGATGAGTACGGCAACCGGCTGGAGCCATACGGTTGTCTTTAATTATTGTATGACCTGCGTGTCAATCATTAAGCGCTATGTAATGCTTTACTTAATTGCTAAGCGGTAGCAATAGTAGTAGAAGCATGGTGAGCGCGACAACCCCGATGGCGACACGTTGATGGAGATCAAGATGATGGAGATCATGGTGTCATGCCGGTGACGATGGAGATCATGTCGGTGCTTTAAGGATGGAGATCAAAAGCACAAGTTCATGGCCATATCATGTCACTTATCATTTACATGTGATGTTAATCCTTTTATGCACCTTGTTTTGCTTAGGATGACGGTAGCATTATAAGGTAATCCCTCACTTAAATTTCAAGATAAATTGTGTTCTCCCTGAGTGTGCACCGTTGCGAAAGTTCGTCGTGTCGAGACACCACAAGATGATCGGGTGTGATATACTCTATGTTCACATACAATGGGTGAAAGCCAGTGTTGCACGTGCAGAACACTCGGGTTAAACTTGACGAGCCTAGCATGTACAGACATGGCCTCGGAACACAAGAGACCAAAAGGTCGAACATGACTCATATAGTAGATATGATCAACATGATGATGTTCACCATTGAAACCACCTCAACTCACGTGATGATCGGACTTGAGTTGGTGAATTTGGATCATGTATTACTCGAATGACCGGAGGGATGTCAATTTGAGTGGGAGTTCTTAAGTAATATGATTAATTGAACTCATTATCATGAACATAGCCAGTAGTGTCTTCGCAAATTATGTTGTATATCATGCTATAGCTCACTTGAATGTTTATATGTTCCTAGAGAAATAGAGTTGAAAGATTATGGTAGCTATATTGCGGACTGGGTCCGTGATCTGAGGATTGTCCTCATTGGTGCACAGAAGGCTTATGTCCTTAATGCACCGCTCGGTGCGCCACCCCCTCTAGCGTCGTCTGTAGATGTTGTGAACATCTGATAGGCACGTTCCGATGACTACTTGATAGTTTAGTGCGTCATGCATTACGGCTTAGAATTGAGGCTCCAAAACATTTTGAACGTCACAGAACATATGAGATGTTCTAAGAGCTGAAACTGGGATCTCAGGCTCGTGCCCGTATTGTGAGATATGAGATCTCCAACAAGATTCTTTGCCTGCAAGACGAAGCATAATAGCTCAATCGTTGAGCACGTGCTTAGATTGTCTTGATGCTACAATCGCTTGAATCGAGTGGGAGTTGATCTTCCAGATAAGATAGTGTTTGATACAGTTCTCCAAGTCACTATCAGTAAGCTACTAGAACTTCGTGATGAACTATAATTATGCCAGGGATGGAAATTATGATCCCTGAGCTGTTCGCGATGTTTGACACCGCGAAGGTAGAAATCAAGAAGGAGCATCAAGTGTTGATGGTTAGTAAAACCACTAGTTTCGAGAAGGGCAAGGGCAAGGAGGGGAACTTCATGGATGGCAAGTCAGTTGCTGCTCCAATGAAGCAACCCAAAGTTAAACCCAAACCCAAGACTAAGTGCTTCTATTATGAGGAGAGCGGTCGCTGAAGCGGAACAACCCTAGATACCTGGTAGATAAGAAGGCTGGCAACGTCGACAGAAGTATATTTTGATATACGTGTTATTGATATGTACCTTGCTAGTACTCCTAGTAGCGCCTGGGTATTGGATACCGGTTCGGTTGCTAAATGTTAGTATCTCGAAATAAAAGGTACGGAATAAACGAAGACTAGCTAAGTGTGAGGTTACGATGTGTGTTGGAAATGTTTCCAAGGATGATGTGATCAACATCGCATGTTCTCTCTACCTTCGGGATTAGTGACAAACCTAAATAAATGTTATTTGGTGTTTGCGTGAGGCATGAACATGATTAGATCGTGTTTATTGCAATACGGTTATTCATTTAAGTGAGAGAATAATGGTTATTCTGTTTACATGAATAATAGCTTCAATGGTCATGCACCAAATGAATGGTTTGTTGAATCTTGATCGTAGTAGTACACATGTTCATAACATAGATGCCAAAAGATACAAAGTTAATAATGATAGTACCACATACTTGTGGCACTGCCGCTAAATGTCATATTGGTGTAAATCGCATGAAGAAACTCCATGCTGATGGATCTTTGGACTCATTCGATTTTGAATCGGTTGAGACATGCGGACCATGCCTCTTGGGCAAGATGACTAAAACTCCATTTTCCGGCTTGATGGAACGGGCAAGTGACTTATTGGAAATTATACATATTGATGTATACGTTCCAATGAGTACTGTAGCACGCGGTGGATATCGTTATTTTGTTACCTTCACTAATGACTTGAGTAGATATAGCGTATATTTACTTAATGAAACACAAGTCTGAATCGTTTGAAAATTTCAAGCAGAATCAGAGTGAAGTTTGAGATCATCGTGACGAGAAGACAAAATTTCTACAATATGATCGTGAAGGTGAATATCTGAGTTACTTGTTTGGTATACAACTTAAGACAATGTGAAAAATTGTTTCACAACTCACGCCACCTGGAACACCATAGTGTGATGGTGTGTTCGTACGTCATAGTCGTTCTCTATTGGATATGGTGCGAATTATGATGTCTCTTATCATTTTTTGCCACTATAATTTTGGGGTTATGCATTAGAGATAACTATATTCACTTTAAATAGGGCACCATCTAAATCCGTTGAAATGACACCATATGGTTGGCAGAAACCTAAGTTGGCATTTCTTAGAGTTTGGGAATGCGACACTTATGTATGATAAGCTCGAACCCAAAGCAGAAAAATGCATCTTCATAGAATACCCTGTGAACAATTGGGTATACCTTCTATCTCAGATCCGAGTACAAAGCGTTTGTTACTAAAACTGGGTCCTTTCTTGAGAAAGAGTTTCCCTCGAAAGAATTGAGTGGGAGGAAGATAGAACTTGATGAGGTAGTTGGACCTTTGTTTCAGCCATAGAGTAGCGCAGCACGGAAAGATGTTTCTGTGGAGCCTACGTCAGTTAAAGAGGAAGTTAATGATGATTATCATAAAGCTTCGGATCAAGTTACTATCGAACCTCGTAGGTCGACAAGGACACGTACTGCTCCTGAGTGGTATGGCAACCCTGTCTTAGAGGTCATGTTGTTGGACAACGATGAACCTGCGAGCTATGGAGAAGCGATGATGGCCCCGGATTCCGACAAATGGTTAGAGGCCATGAAATCCGAGAAAGGATCCATGTATGAAAACCAAGTATAGACTTTGGTAGACTTGCTCGTTGGACGGCAGGTCATTGAGTACAAATGAACCTTTAAAGATGAAGACAGACGCTGATGGTAAATGTCGCCATTTATAAAGCTCGACTTGTCGCAAAGAAGTTTCCAAAAAGTTCAAGGAGTTGACTGCGATGAAACTTTCTCACTCGTAGCGATGTTAAAGTCTGTTGGAATTATGTTAGCAGTTGCTGCATTTTTCAGTTATGAAATCTGGCACATGGATGTAAAAACATTGTTTCCTTAACAGTTTGCTTGAGGAAAGGTTGTATATGATACAAACAGAAGGTTTTGTCAGTCCTAATGTAACAGGCCAAGTGCTACCCTTGCCATTTATGGTCATGTACTATTGTGAACCTATGTTGCCATGTGTTTGAATGTTTTACCATTTGCTTCATTGCCATTTCCATCTCATGCATCATGCCATCATGCTCATCATGTCAATTTCATAAATATTGTTGCCTTGGTTGTTCTTGTGAAGTGTTGTGATGTGAGGTGTGATGTGGTTAATGGATGTGTGCCTTGTTGGGGTGTTACTCTAGTTCCTCCCCTTTTCAAGCTTTTCCTTTCTCACTATTATTCTATTCAATTTCCTACTTGTCAAATAATTGCTTGTTATTTTCCTTCTTAAAAATTGTTGATCATCTTCCAAATTTTCTACTAGGATTTCAAAAATTAATCCTGCTGCTATGATTGGAGTTTTCACCCTTTCAAATAATTTTGCAACATGTCTAGTTTTATATTAGGTAAAATATTTTTTAGATCTAAAAATTCCCTAACCATTTTATTTAAATAGCTTGTATTTTTGTGAGTTAAAAGTAGTTTTCTATTTTGAGAAAAAAACTTCTTTTTCTGTTGTGGAATTATCTTGTCTGGGCTTTTATTTAAAAGGAAAATCCTCTTTTGTTTCTCTTGTGAGAGAGAGCGGGAGTTGGGCCTATTTTCCCTTACACGGCCCAGCTAGCGTAGCCGCACCCCAGCCCCTCTCACTGACGGCCACCTGCCCCCATCGCCCTTTTCCGTCAGGTTCAGTGAGAGGTGCGAGAGAGAGAGCGCCGTCGTAGCCCGTATGTCGAGACGTCGTTAGGGACCGAGCCTCCTTTAAAACCCACTGGTGCGCAACCCTAGGTTCCCCTTTCCCCTTTCCTCCCTTCTCCCTTCCCCGCCGCCGCACGTAAGCGCGCCCCAAGTCTCGCCGACGCCATGCTCTAGGAGCTCCGAGCCGGTTGCAGATCAAGCACGGGGTAGCATCCCCGCCTCGTCCTCATCCTCCCCGACGTCGTGGATTGATCTCTGGGAGCGTCTTTGTCTTCCTCCTCTCATGCACGTCGATGGCAAGCCAGGAGCAGCACCGTCGTCGTCGTCTTCTTCGTCTTGAACGCATAGTTTGGGTCGTGTCTTCTACGTGCTCCCCACGCTCTCGCCGTATCAGCATATGTTCGTTAGTAGAGAAGTCCAGGCCTTCTGTTGTTCCATGTTGCGCTTAGACCGTGTGCTTGGCGCGCTGCTGCATCGCATCCCCACACGCATCCAGTCGCCCCGCAGCCCCGCTTCGCCGTGCATCAAGACAGAGGCGAGCAGCGGCTTTCGCCATGAGCAAAGAGCTCGGGCTCATCCTGCCTCGCGTCGTAGCCGCCCTAGCTCCGCGGGAATGGGCCTCCCCTATGATTCAGCAGCCCCACTGTAGGTTGTCGGCCCCGGTGGTCGCCGAAGGGCTCACCGGCGTCGCCTTCTCCTTGTCTGCCACCAGATAGGGGAAGGTGGCTCTTTGAGTTGTTATGCTTGCTAACATTCCTCTGTAGGCAAACCCCCCCCCTCCTTGCCCGATTGGTCAGTGCCCTTGCTCCTGAGAGGGAGGTCGTGGGTTCAAATCCCTGGTGCACACTTTTTTTCTTCCTTTTTTCATTGGTGTGTTTGGTGTGTGGTGCGCCAGTATCGGCTGTGGCCACATGGGATCCTCTATGGCCATATGAAGTTGTGTGTGTGTGCCCGCGTGTGTGTAGGTGCGTGTAGGATTCCCTGTGGTAGGGAGATCCGGTGTGGTTGTGTGTGTGTCTGTTGTGTGTGTGTGTATGTGCTAGTGTGTGTCTATGATAGTGGGCCCATGGCCACTTGTCATCCACTAGAGGGGCCCTCGTGTCTATGCTAGGTGGGCCCCTCCAATCTATTGCTTTTATTTTGTTTTATTGTTTTATTGAGATATAAATAGATTATTCCATTTCTGGTATTCTTCTAAATCTGTACATGAGCATATTTAGACATGAGCATTTTTAGTAAGTTTTAACTTATGGGAATGTTACGTTATTTTTTCGAGCATGATTTTGTGAGTTTTGCAAAAGCTTACATATGAGTATGATATATGGAATTGGGGTAGGATTTCCCAGTTAGTCCATTGGTGCAATTTGTTTTGTCATTTGAGCAAGTTTTACAAAATGTCATTTTGTCCCAAAGTGCCATTTTGTCATTTTAGTTAGAATTAATCCATGCTTGCTATGATCTTTGTGTCAACTTGGAAGTCGTAGTATTTCATGAGTAGAATGCCATTGTATTTTCTTTGGACATGATAATCTTGCATATGAGTGGGAACCATGCTCCAAAGTGTCTATTAAAATGTTGTTGTTTTCAACATGCTAAATATTTCCAAGTCTGAGAATCTGTTAATATTTTTATGCCATGATGAGTGGAGGCTACCAAGTGATATGTTGTGTTTTAGCTCAAGCTCAGTGCTAGTGTTTTGAAGTAGAGGTTGCCCTCTACCATCCTGTTAATTTTCATGCCATAACATGGTCTCTAGCACCCTCATTTACTTCTGTCAACCTTCTATCAGCTTAACTCATGTTCCAGAAAACTGTGATTTTCACTAAGTCCCTAGAATCTGTTTCATCATGCCATCTTGTGAGCTTCATGCTTATTCATATGTGCTTACTTTCCAGTTTGTGTAGTTGGATTATTTGATAAGCATGTTATGTAGTTTCTATACATATTTTGTTTGAGGTTGGAAACTTCCTATAGCTCTATATATTTGTTGTGGAAGTTGCTACGTTGTTGTTTTGAGGCAGATTGTGTGTGTTAGTGTTTTGTGACTTGTGGGAGCTATGCTCCATTGTTTTGCTTGATATTTGGCTCTATTGTGGTTGGTTTTTAATTTCCTAACTGGTGGCTACCTTGGAATACCAATGTTACGCCCAAGATGCGGTCCTATCCTTATTTTGGCACGAGGGCCTCGACGGGGATAGAAGCGCATCTCGATGCGTTCGCAAGAATGGATATCACTACAAGTACATGTACAGAAGAGCTGAGTATATGGAATTTGCTTACACTCGCCACAAGCTACATCAGAGTCACAATTTTCTACAACAACACACTCAAACATCATACAGAAGAGCAGGGTCCGACTATGGACGAAATCAAACGATAAAATGACATCCATCCTTGCTATCCCAGGCTGCCGCCTGGAACCCATCCAAGATTGAAGAAGAAGAAGAAGAAGAAGAAGAAGAACTCCAAGTCAAATCAAGCAACACGATCACGTCAAATCATCACATTACCTGTACCTGCAACTGTTGTTGTAGTAATCTGTGAGCCAGAGGGGACTCAGCAATCTCATTTCCAAGGGTATCAATACTATTAAAGCTTAATAGGTAAGGTATGGTTAAGTGGTGAGGCTGCAACAAGTGACTAAACATTTATATGAGTGTCTAACTTACGAGTACAGAAATTAAAGTATGGTGGACTACGCATAACGGGCGTGAACTAGTAATGATCACTAACTGATCCTGAACACCTACTTACGTCAATCATAACCACACCGTGTTCTCTTTTGGATAAGGACTCACGAGAAGAGACAGTCACGGTTATGCACACAGTTGGTATATTTTATTAGAGTTTACTTCAAGTTTGCTATGACCGGGTGTTAAACAAATTATCCAAGTTTGCCACATAACCGGGGGCACGGCTTCTCGAAAAGATTTAACCCTGCAGGGGTGCTCCAACTCATCCATCATAAATTAACCACACGCAGTGGGAATAACCTCAACCACGGATCTCGTGATCTTCCTAGGCAATTCCAAAGGAAATCCAACACCTCGAGATAGCCCGAAGAATAATCAGAATTCCTCACTCAAGATGTTCGAGAAAGGTAAAACAAATCCAGCAAGGCCGCCCGACGTGCCGACAATCCCGATAGGAGCCGCGTATCTCGTTCTCAGGGCACGACAGATGAGCTACGCATACAGTGGCCTGATAGAAATCTCCCAAGTTGCCCTGGGTTGGCCCCGCACAGTGCTCTAGTTTGGACCAACACTCATGAGGAGCACTGGCCTGGGGGTTGATTAAATTATCCACAGGTGTCGGCGGGTCCCTATGTAAGTTCATTAATTATTAGGCAAATCGAGTACCAATGTTGGGCCTTGCCAGACAAGTTTTATTCTAAAACTAAAATCAAGGGGGTCCCCATAACCACCCCGAGCATGTTAGGAGCACTCATTTATGGAACATAACACCGGTTCACAAGTAACTAGGGACGGCAAGAGTGGAACAAAACACCGAGCAAAAGGCCAAGCCTTCCACCCTTTACCAAGTGTATATGTGCATTAAATTAAATAACAGCAATATTGTGATATAACAAAAGAATGTCCATGTTGGCACATGGTAGCAATTGCACCTGCAGCTAGAACGCTATAAGAAGGGCTGAGCAAGCGGTAACATAGCCAAACAATGGTTTGCTGGGATGTGGATAGGTTAGAAGCTTATCATGGCAATGTTGGGAGGCTTATCAAACAAGTGGTAGGTAGAGAGACATAGCGATAAAAGCGAGACAACTAGCATAGTAATAATAGTAATGGTATCTAGGGAAATGAGTCATCTTGCCTGAGATCCCGCTCGGAAGAAGAACGAGTCCATAAAGAAGACGAGCCAACGTAGTCGAACGAATCCTCACACTCCGAACGCTTTCGGAACTCTATCAAGAAGAAGCAATCCGAAACAAACAATAAACACAAGATACACCACAACATATGCAAGACACGATGCACAACCGATATGATGCATGTCCGGTTTAATATGCAATGCATGACAATTCACATCAAACAACTTCTACACATTAAAGTGAAGCTCAATATGCAACGAGTTGCATATTGACGAAACTCCACATTCGAATTATTTAGTTCACCACCATTAGGTACACGACAAATATTAAATGTTGTGAAGCATGGCAAGAGGTGAATCATAAGTAAACTATACTATCCAGGCATCTTAAATGAGGTCGGAAACAACTTATAGTATTTCCGATATGACCCCATATGATAATTTCGAAGTTGGTCCCGATCTGGACTAAACATATTTTATATCTGTTAAACATCATAATAAAACATACCATGTTATTCTACACGTCATTCTAGTCGTTTTACATATATAGAACATCTCAAACGGAGCTACGGTCTAAAAGATATGAGCTACACAAGATGCACATGCCATGAATGCAAATGCATGGGAAATGCAATCACAAACATCTCAAATCATGAATGTAGCAAGTTATTATGAAACTACATGAGATTCTAAGCAAGTTTCATATATGGGATGTCCAAAACGAAGCTACGGTTCAACCACAATCAACAAAACAAGTTTTAATTGAAATCTGCCAAAAACAGCAACATGGCATTTTTAACATATGAAAACAACAAGCTACAAGACTCCAAAATGCACAAACCAAGCATGGGGCAATATCAAACAACATCCACTTCATTTCATCTTCACAAATACTATTCAAAACATGCATGGATTACTTGGTAGGAAGCTCACAAGATGGCTACCTGAAAACAGTTTAGACAGTGCAGTTTTATCACGAAGGCATATTGTCAGCAGTGAAACTATATGCTACAAATCATATTATGGCATGAAACTTAACAGCATGCTAGAGGACAATATCAACAACAAATAACTCCATTACACCTACCAAAAAAGAGTTCTAGATCACTAGCAAATCACATGGCAAGACAGCCACAAAATATAACAGATTCCAGACTTAGAAATATTTTGGACCCTCAAATAGCAGAATTTTTATAGCAAGTTGGCAACAACAAAACAACACATAAACATGCATTTCTACGACAAGCAAAATGTCCATGGGCTAGGACACATATCAAAGAGCAACTTTCATGTTGAGAATTAATTCATATCATGCACGGATTAAATCACACGAAAATGACAAAAGGGCATCATGGCATAAATGACATGCACACGAAATGCTCAAATGACAAAACTAAATGCACAGTTAAATACTAGGGATTTTCCTACCCCGAAAACATATATAATTTGCATATGTTCATGTGGAAAATTAATCACAATTAAATATGCGGGTATTAGGCCTAATCACGTTAAAGCAATTCGATAATGAAAAATTAAATGCAACCAACATTCGAACATTTTTATCATGCATGAAAATGCGGTGCGAATGGATGAACATTTTGAATACATGATTTTATTAATTTCGATGCACGGTCATATAATTATGAATTAAGCCATATTAAATGTTCATCACGCAATTCGATGCAAACAGCAGGTTTAAATATTCTAAACATGCATGAAAATTGGTTATTGTGAAACTAGATCAAATTCTACACATTTTACATGTTAAAATTATTTAAATCCGACGCACGGTTAATTTTATAATCGCAATTGAATATGCAATGCCTGGAAAAAATAAAAAATAAAATTAAAAAAACAACACGGGGACTGGCTGGGCTCACCTTGGCCCATGGGCCGGCCCAGCTGGGCCAGATCTGGGGCGAAGCTGGCCTAGCGCTGGCCGAGGAGGCCGGCTGGGAGCTGGGCCGCGCAAGGGAGCCAGCTGACGCGGGCCAACGCGGGACAGCGGACGAGCCTCGTCGTGCTCCTCCCGATCCCGCTCGGGAACGAGGAGGCGACGGCGTAGGGAAGCCGGCGGCGGGGCAGCGGCGGCTTGGGGGCGGCCGGAGGAGTCTAGGGCGGCCCGGATCCGGCAGACTGCGCCCGGATCTGGTGCGGAGGGAGGCCGGCGGCGGCGATCTGCGGCGGCAGTGGGAGGCCATGGCTGTTGGAAATATGCCCTAGAGGCAATAATAAATTAGTTATTATCATATTTCCTTGTTCATGATAATCGTTTATTATCCATGCTATAATTGTATTGATCGGAGACTTAGATGCATGTGTGGATACATAGACAAAACCATGTCCCTAGTATGCCTCTAATAGACTAGCTCGTTGATCAAAAGATGGTTAAGGTTTCCTAGCCATGGACATGAGATGTCATTTGATAACGGGATCACATCATTAGGAGAATGATGTGATGGACAAAACCCAAACTACAAATGTAGCATATGATCGTGTCAGTTTATTGCTACTGTTTTCTGTATGTCAAGTATGTGTTCCTATGACCATGAGATCATGCAACTCACGGACATCGGAGGAGTGCCTTGTGTGTATCAAACGTCGCAACGTAACTGGGTGACTATAAAGGTGCTCTACAGGTATCTCCGAGGGTGTCTGTTGAGTTGGCATGGATCGAGACTGGGATTTGTTACTCCGTGTGACGGAGAGGTATCTCAGGGCCCACTCGGTAATACAACATCACAACAAGCCTTGCAAGCAATGTGGCTAAGTGTTAGTCACGGGATCTTGTATTACGGAACAAGTAAAGAGACTTGCCGGTAACGAGGTTGAACTAGGTATGGTGATACCGACGATCGAATCTTGGGCAAGTAACATACCGAAGAACAAAGGGAACATCATACAGGATTAACTGAATCCTTGACATAGACGTTCGACCGATAAAAGATCTTCGTAGAATATGTAGGAACCAATGTGGACATCCAGGTCCCGCCATTGGTTATTGACCGTAGAGGTGTCTCGGTCATGTCTACATAGTTCTCGAACCCGCAGGGTCTGCACACTTAAGGTTTGGTGACATATCGGTAGTATAGAGTTATGTATGGTGGTGACCGAAGTTTGTTCGGAGTCCCAGATGAGATCCTGGACATCAAGAGGAGCTCCGGAATGGTCCGGAGGTAAAGATTCATATATAGGAAGTCCTGTTTTGGTCACCGGAAAAGTTCCGGGCTTACCGGTAGTGTACCGGGAGTGCCGGGAGTGTACCGGGAGACCTCCAGGAGGGGTATTTCGACCCAAGAGGCTTCGTGGGCTGTGGGAAAGTAATAACCAGCCCTTAGTGGACTGGTGGAACAACCACAATAGGCCCATGTGGCTGGAAGAAAGAAACCCAAAGGAAAAAGGTGGAAAAAAGGCAAAAAGGAAGAGTCCTAGTCCTACTAGGAGTGGAGGAGGAGAGTCCTCCTCCACCTCCCACTTTGGCCGAACCAGCTAGCCTTGGAGGCCAAGGCTGCCTCTTCTCCTCCTATCCTCCTATATATACTAGTGGATTTCTAGGGTTTTGCACTAGTTTTTCAGCCACGTGCAAACCCTAATCTCTAGTGCATAGTTTCTCCACTAGATCGGATTTCTGAAGTGCTTAGGCGAAGCCCTGCCGGAATTGCTCCACCACCATCGCCGGAGCGCCATCACGCTGTTGGCGAACTCTTCTACCTCTCCGCTCTCTCTTTCTGGATCAAGACGGCAGAGATCATCATCAAGCTGTACGTGTGCTGAATGCGGAGGTGTCGTTCGTTCGGCGCTAGATCGGAAGGACCGTGATCTAAATCACGACACGGTTCGTGATGAGATCGCGGAACGGATTGTGATGAGTTCGCGGGACATTTCGTGATCAAGATCGTGAGACGGATCGTGATGAGATCGCGGTACGGATCGTGATTGGATCGTGGGACGGATCGTGATGAGATCGCGGGACGCTCAGCGATTTGGATCGTGAAGATGTTCGACTACACCAACCGCGTTTCTTAACGCTTCCCGCTTAGCGATCTACAAGGGTATGTAGATCCACTCTCCCGCTCGTAGATGCTCATCACCATGGATAGATCTGCGTGTGCGTAGGAAAATTTTTGTTTCCCATGCGACGTTCCCCAACAGTGGCATCATGAGCTAGGTCTATGTGTAGATGAGATCTCGAGTAGAACACAAAGAGTTTGTGGGCGTTGATGCTTAGATTGCTTCCTCCCTTGGTCGGATTTTAGTTTAGTGGTATTGTGAGATGAAGCAGCCCGGACCAACATTACTCGTACGCTTACGAGAGACCGGTTCCCTCAACCGCAACTTGTTGCATAGATGGCTTGCGGGTGACAGTTTCTCTCACTTTAGTTGGATCGGATCCGACAAAGGCGGTCCTTGAGAAGGTTGAAAAGCAACTAGTGTATCACCGTTGTGGTTTTTGCGTAGATGAGAATTGTTCTTGCTAGATACCCGTAGCATGCACGGAAAACATGCAACAACAATTAGAGGACGTCTAACTTGTTTTTGCAGGGTATGTTGTGATATGATATGGCCAATTACATGATGTGATATATGTGATGTATGAGATGACCATGTGATGTATAGATTATTACGACTTGCATGTCGATGAATACGGCAACCGGCAGGAGCCATAGGGTTGTCCTTAATTATTGTATGACCTGCGTGTCAATCATTAAGCGCTATGTAATGCTTTACTTTATCGCTAAACGGTAGCAATAGTAGTAGAAGCATGCAGGGCATGACAACCACGATGGCAACACGTTGATGGAGATCAAGATGATGGAGATCATGGTGTCATGCCGGTGATGATGGAGATCATGCCGGTGCTTTCTAGATGGAGATCAAAAGCACAAGTTCATGGCCATATCATGTCACTTATGATTTGCATGTGATGTTAATCCTTCACCTTGTTTTGCTTAGGACGACGGTAGCATTATAAGGTGATCCCTCACTTAATTTCAAGATAAATTATGTTCTCCCCGAGTGTGCACCGTTGCGAAAGTTCGTCGTGTTGAGACACCACGTGATGATCGGGTGTGATAGACTCTATGTTCACATACAACGGGTGCAAGCCAGTGTTGCACATGCAGAACACTCGGGTTAAACTTGACGAGCCTAGCATGTACAGACATGGCCTCGGAACACAAGAGACCGAAAGGTGGAACATGAGTCATATAGTAGATATGATCAACATAATGATGTTCACCATTGCAGCCACCTCAACTCACGTGATGATCGGACTTGAGTTGGTGAATTTGGATCATGTATCACTCGAATGATCGGAGGGATGTCAATTTGAGTGGGAGTTCTTAAGTAATATGATTAATGAACTCATTATCATGAACATAGTCGATAGTGTCTTTGCAAATTATGTTGTAGATTACTAGCTCATGTTGTAGCTCCCTAAATTTTTTATATGTTCCTAGAGAAATAGAGTTGAAATATGATGGTAGCAATATTGCGGACTGGGTCCATGATCTGAGGATTGTCCTCATTGCTGCACAGAAGGCTTATGTCCTTAATGCACCGCTCGATGCGCCAACCCCTCTAGCGTTGTACGTAGATGTTGTGAACATCTGACAGGCACGTTCTGATGACTACTTGATAGTTTAGTGTGTCATGCATTACGGCTTAGAATTGAGGCTCCAAAACATTTTGAACGTCACGGAACATATGAGATGTTTCTAAGAGCTGAATTTAGGATCTCAGGCTCGTGCCCATGTTGCGAGATATGAGATCTCCAACAAGATTCTTTGCCTGCAAGATGAAGGAGAATAGCTCAATAGTTGAGCATGTGCTCAGATTGTCTGGGTGCTACAATCGCTTGAATCGAGTGGGAGTTGATCTTCCAGATAAGATAGTGATTGATATAGTTCTCCAAGTTACTGTCACTAAAGCTACTAGAACTTAGTGATGAACTATAAAACGCCAGGGATAGAAATATTGATCCCTGAGCTGTTCGCGATGTTTGACACTGCGAAGGAAGAAATCAAGAAGGAGCGTCAAGTGTTGATGGTTAATCAAACCACTAGTTTCGAGAAGGGCAAGAGCAAGGAGGGAAACTTCATGGATAGCAAGTCAGTTGCTGCTCCAGTGAAGCAAACCAAAGTTGAACTCAAACATGAGACTAAGTGCTTCTGTTATGAGGTGAGCGGTCGCTGAAGCGGAACAACCCTAGATACTTGGTAGATAAGAAGGCTGGCAACATCGACAGAAGTATATTTGATATACGGGTTATTGATGTGTACCTTGCTAGTACTCCTAGCAGCACCTGGGTATTGGATACCGGTTCGGTTGGTAAATGTTTGTAACTCGAAATAAATGCTACGGAATAAACGGAGAACTAGCTAAGGGTGAGGTGACTTTATGTGTTGGGAAATGTTTCCAAGGTTGATGTGATCAACATCGCACGCTCTCACTACCTTCAGGATTAGTGACGAACCTAAATAAATGTTATTTGGTGTTTTGCGTTGAGCATGAACATGATTAGATCATGTTTATTGCAATACGGTTATTCATTTAAGTTAGAGAATAATGGTTATTCTGTTTACATGAATAATACCTTCAATGGTCATGCACCCAGTGAGAATGTTTTTTTGAAATCTTGATTGTAGTAATACACATGTTCATAACATTGATGTCAAAAGATACAAAGTTAATAATGGTAGTACCACATAATTGTGGCACTGCCGCTAAATGTCATATTGGTATAAAGCGCATGAAGAAACTCCATGCTGATGGATCTTTGGACACATTCGATTTCGAATCGGTTGAGACATGCGAACCATGCCTCTTGGGCAAGATGACTAAAGGACCCCGTTGGATGGAGCGGGCAAGTGATTCATTGGAAATGATACATGTTGATGTATGCAATCAAGTGAGTCTTGTAGCGTGCAGTGGATATCGTTATTTTCTTACCTTCACTGATGATTTAAGTAGATATAGTGTATATTTACTTAATGAAACACAAGTCTGAATCGTTTGAAAGGTTCAAGCAAATTCAGAGTGAAGTTTAAGATCATCGTGACAAGAAGATAAAAATGACTGCGGTATGATCGTGGAGGTGAATATCTGAGTTACGAGTTTGGCATACAACTTAAGACAATGTGAAATTTGTTTCACAACTAACGCCACCTGGAACACCATAGTGTGACGGTGTGTCCGAACATCATAGACATGCTCTATTGGATATGGTGCGTGCTATGATGTCTCTTATCGTTTTACTACTATAATTTTGGGGTTATGCATTAGAGACAACTACATTCACTTTAAATAGGGCACCATCTAAATCCGTTGAGATGACACCGTGTGAATTATGGTTTGATAGAAACCTAAGCTGTCATTTCTTAATGTTTGGGGCTGCGACACTTGTGTGGAAAATGTTTTCACCTAATGAGGTCGAACCCAAGGCGGACAAATGCATCTTCATAGAATACCCTAAGAACAGTTGGGTGAACCTTCTATCCCAGATCCAAATGCAAAGTGTTTGTTGATAAAATGGATCCTTTCTCGAGGAAAAGTTTCTCTCGAAAGAATTGAGTGGGAGGAACATAGAACTTGATGAGGTTGTCAAACCTTTGTTCAACCAGAGAGTAGCACAACGTAGAAAGATGTTTCTGGAAAGCCTACGTTAGTTGAAGAGGAAGTTAATGATGATGATCATGAAGCTTCAGGATCAAGTTACTATCAAACTTCGTAGGTCGACAAGGATGTGTACTGCTCCTAAGTGGTACGACAACCCTGTCTTGGAGGTCATGTTGTTGGACAACGATGAACCTACGAGCTATGGAGAAGCGATGATGGGCCCGGATTCCGACAAATGGTTAGAGACCATGAAATCCGAGAAGAGGATCCATGTATGAAAACCAAGTATAGACTTTGGTAGACTTGCTCATTGGACGGCAGGTCGTTGAGTACAAATGGATCTTTAAAATGAAGACAGACGCTGAGGGTAAATGTCACCATTTATAAAGCTCGGCTTGTTGCAAAGTAGTTTACGACAAGTTCAAGGAGTTGACTACGATGAGACTTTCTCACTCGTAGCGATACTAAAGTCTGTTGGAATTATGTTAGCAGTTGCTACATTTTTCAATTATGAAATCTGGCAGATGGATGTCAAAACATCGTTTCCTTAACGGTTTAATTGAGGAAAGGTTGTATGTGATACAACCAGAAGGTTTTGTCAGTCCTAAGGATGCTAAAAGGTGAGCAAGCTTCAGTGATCCTTCTATGGAATGAAGCAAGCATCTCGGAGTTGGAATATACACTTTGATGAGGTGATCAAAGTTTTTGAGTCTATACAAAGTTTACGAGAAACTTGTATTTGCAATAAAGTGAGTGGGAGCACTATAGAGTTTCTGATAAGCATATGTGGATGACATATTGTTGATCGGAAATAATGTAGAATTTCTGGAAGGCGTAAACGGTTGTTTGAAATGTGTTTTCCAAAGGAAGACCTAGATAAAGCTACCTAATTGTTGAGCATCAAGATCTATAGAGATAGATCAAGATGCTTGATGAGACTTCCAAGGAGTACATACCTTGACAAGATTTTGAAAGAGTTCAAAATGGATCAGTCAGAGAAAGAGTTCTCGCCTGATTTGTAAGGTGTGAAGTTGAATGAGACTCAAAGCTCGACAACGGCAGAAGAAAGAGAAATGACGAATGTCGTCCCCTATGCCTTAGCCATAGGCTCTATATTATGCCATGCTGTGTACCGCACCTGTGTGTGTGCCTTGCCATGGGTCTGTCAAGGGGTACAAGAGTGATCCAGGAGTGGATCACTGGACAGCAGTCAAGATTATCCTTAGTAACTAAAAGACAAAGGAGATGTTTCTCGATTATGGAGGTGATAAAGAGTTCGTCGTAAAGAGTTACGTCGATGCAAGCTTTAACACCAATTCGGATGACTCATAGTAGCAATCTGGATACATATAGTGGAGCAGCCATTTTGGAATAATACCAAGTGGAGTGTGGTAGCAGTGTTTACGGTTTAACATAGAGATTTGCAAAGTACACACGGATCTGAATGTCATAGACCCGTTGACTGCAAAGACCTCTCTCACATGCAAAGCATGATCGAGCCCCAGAACTCATTGGGTGTTAGATTCATAACAATGCGAATCACATAGTGATGTGAACTAGATTATTGACTCTAGTGCAAGTGGGAGACTGTTGGAAATATGCCCTAGAGGTAATAATAAATTAGTTATTATCATATTTCCTTGTTCATGATAATCGTTTATTATCCATGCTATAATTGTATTGATCGGAGACTTAGATGCATGTGTGGATACATAGACAAAACCATGTCCCTAGTATGCATCTAATAGACTAGCTCGTTGATCAAAAGATGGTTAAGGTTTCCTAGCCATGGACATGAGATGTCATTTGATAACGGGATCACATCATTAGGAGAATGATGTGATGGACAAGACCCAAACTACAAACGTAGCATATGATCGTGTCAGTTTATTCCTACTGTTTTCTGTATGTCAAGTATGTGTTCCTATGACCATGAGATCATGCAACTCACGGACATCGGAGGAGTGCCTTGTGTGTATCAAATGTCACAACGTAACTGGGTGACTATAAAGTGCTCTATAGGTATCTCCGAGGGTGTCTGTTGAGTTGGCATGGATCGAGACTGGGATTTGTTACTCCGTGTGACGGAGAGGTATCTCAGGGCCCACTCGGTAATATAACATCACAACAAGCCTTGCAAGCAATGTGGCTAAGTGTTAGTCACAGGATCTTGTATTACGGAACGAGTAAAGAGACTTGCCGGTAACGAGGTTGAACTAGGTATGGTGATACCGACGATCGAATCTTGGGCAAGTAACATACCGAAGAACAAAGGGAACATCATACGGGATTAACTGAATCCTTGACATAGAGGTTCGACCGATAAAAGATCTTCGTAGAATATGTAGGAACCAATGTGGACATCTAGGTCCCGCCATTGGTTATTGATCGTAGAGGTGTCTCGGTCATGATTACATAGTTCTCGAACCCGCAGGGTCTGCACACTTAAGGTTTGGTGACGTTTCGGTAGTATAGAATTATGTATGGTGGTGACCTAAGTTTGTTCAGAGTCTCGGATGAGATCCTGGACGTCACTAGGAGCTCTGGAATGGTCCGGAGGTAAAGATTCATATATAGGAAGTCCTGTTTTGGTCACCGGAAAAGTTCCGGGCTTATCGGTAGTGTACCGGGAGTGCCGGTAGTGTACCGGGAGACCTCCGGGACGGGTATTTGGACCCAAGAGGCTTCATGGTCTATGGGAAGGTAATAACCAGCCCTTAGTGGGCTGGTGGAACAACCACAATAGGCCCATGTGGCTGGAAGAAAGAAACCCAAAGAAAAAAGGTGGAAAAAAGGCAAAAAGGAAGAGTCCTAGTCCTACTAGGAGTGGAGGAGGAGAGTCCTCCTCCACCTCCCACTTCGGCTGAACCAGCTAGCCTTGGAGGCCAAGTCTGCCTCTTCTCCTCCTATCCTCCTATATATACTAGTGGATTTCTAGGGTTTTGCACTAGTTTTTCAGCCATGTGCAAACCCTAATCTCTAGTGCATAGTTTCTCCTCTAGATCGGATTTCTGCAGTGCTTAGGCGAAGCCCTGCCGGAATTGCTCCACCACCATTGCCAGAGCGCCATCACGCTGCCGGCGAACTCTTCTACCTCTCCGCTCTCTCTTGCTGGATCAAGACAACGGAGATCGTCATCAAGCTGTACGTGTGCTGAATGCGGAGGTGCCGTCCGTTCGGCGCTAGATCGGAAGGACCGTGATCTAAATCACGATACGGTTCGTGATGAGATCGCGGAATGGATCGTGATGAGTTTGCGGGATAGATCGTGATCAAGATCATGAGACGGATCGTGATGAGATCGCGGGACGGATCGTGATGAGTTCACGGGACGGATCGTGATTGGATCGCGGGACGGATCGTGATGAGATCGCGGGACACTCGGCGATTTGGATCGTGAAGATGTTCGACTACACCAACCGCGTTTCTTAACGCTTCCCGCTTAGCAATCTACAAGGGTATGTAGATCCACTCTCCTGCTCGTAGATGCTCATCACCATGGATAGATCTGCGTGTGCGTAGGAATTTTTTGTTTCCCATGCGACGTTCCCCAAAAATGGCACCTACGAGTAGGAGAGGGAGAGGTGAGCGGGAGGAGAGAGGAGAAGGAAGGAAGGAGAGGGAGAAGAGGGGAGCGGCGGGGATGCTCCGACGACTGGCGGCTCTGGCCAAGGGCTGCTCCGGCGAGCACGCACGAGAGAGGAAGGAGAAGATAGGGTTCGGGCATGGCTCCATGGGAGCTCGGGCAGGAGCTCCGGGAGAGCTCCGGTTGGGGCCGGATGGGCTTTCCCGGGCCTCCAGATGGGCTTGGGTGGGCCTGGTGGCTGGAGGAGGGGGACGCTAGGGTTTGCACGGGGAACGAGGGGACTAGGGGCTATATATAGGTGCGGCTGTGGTTAGCTGATGTTGTCCATTTTCGGACTATCGGATGACGATTCGACGTCCGGAAGCGGAGGCTCGGGGGTTACGGTGACTGTGCAGATGGTCTAGTGGGGAAGAGAGAGAGAATGGCGACCCGTGGCATGAAGTTGAAAACACCGAGAAACGTCCGACGATAACCGATTACTGCATTGCTATGACTGACCGACGGGGCATCAAATGAACTGAGAACACGACGAAAAATCGAGGGGCGGTCTACCTAAGCTATAACAAGACCGCACGTCAAGTTTCAACTCGATCCGACGTGGAATAATTTTGCGCGCGCTTAAAAACGGTTTTATTTTCACGGTGCCACGGGCGGGTGCGTGTGTGGTTGGTCTCGAGACACGCAACGGCAGAACGGGGAGAACCGGCAACTACGAACGGATGCAAGTTTTCGAAAACGGGTGACGATGCTGCAGATGATGCAAATGATGCGATGATGAATGCGACAACCAGACGAACACATGACGAGAACGGAAATAAAAGGGGAATCTTATGGAATCTTCTGGAACGTCGGTCCCATGCTGTCACAACCAAGGAATAGACCATGGCCTACATTGTCTTGTATTTTGTCTTCGTAACTTGCCGAGAGCGTAGCTTGAGATCCGTTACTCCGTTTCCTACGTTCTACATATGCATTTGCATCGATTTTGCATGAAGCATCCATATTTGCCATGATCATGCATGTTCAGACAACTTAACATGAGGTTCTATCCAGAATTGTAAATAACTTAACTATTGCATGGGAAACATGAATAGTTTAGGATTGCCATGCTAAATACTTCAAATGAATCATGCATCATCTTGTTTGTGCATTGCACCTTGGTTGGTTTTTTATTGTTGCCGTTTTCTCTTGGGTAGATGCGAGTGTTGAACCTGAGTACGAGGATCCAGCAGAGTACCACTACGAGGACCCCGCTCTTTGTCCCTCTGAATAACCAATAGGCAAGATGATCGTACCCGGATCTCGACACTATTTTTGCTTTGCTAGATGTCTTGCTTTTATCGTTACATATGCGTTACCTACCACTTTAATGTCAAGCCTCCTACATTGCCATGCTAGCCTCTAACCCCTCCACATCTTAGCAAACCTTGTTTGGCTAAGTTACTGCTGCTCAGCCCCTCTTATAGCGTTCTTAGTTGCAAGTGCAGGTTGTTTCCATGTGATAACATGGATATCTAGAGATATCACACTATTAACTGCTATTTAATTTAATGCACATATATATCTTGGTATGGTGGAAGGCTTGGACTTTTGCTCGGTGTTTTGTTCCACATTACCGCCATAGTTACTTGTTACCGGTGTTATGTTTCCATATTTTGCACTACTAACATGCTCGGGGTTGTTATGGGGACCCCCTTGATTATTTGGTTGAGAGTGAAACTTGTCTGGCAAGACCCAACATTGGTACTATTTGCTTAAACAACTCAATAAAAATGCATAGGGCTTAGCTACCCCGTGGATAATTAATCAACAACCCGGGCCAGTGCCCCTCATGAGTGTTGGTCCAAAACGGGCTGCCTGCGGGGCCACCTTGAGGAAACTTGAGGAGTGCTTTTCCCCGTAGCTAGACCCATCTGGTAGTGCCCTGAGACAGAGATACGCGCGGCTCCTATTGGGATCTGGCCTATCGGGCGGTCTTGCTGGACTTGTTTTACCTTTTTCGAATGGCTTGCGTGAGGAACCCTAATTTTCTTCGGGCTATCTCGAGGTGTTGGAATTCCTTTGGAGTGGCCTAGGATGATCATGAGATCCGTGGTCGAGGTTATTCCTACGGAGTGTGGTTAATTTATGATGGACTAGTTGGAGCACCCCTACAGGGTTAAATCTTTCGGAAAGCCGTGCCCGCGGTTATGTGGCAACTTGGATATTTGTTTAACACTCGGTTATAGTTAACTTGAAGTAAATTCCAATAAAATAAACCAGCTATGTGAGTAACCGTGATCGTCTCTGCTCGTGAACATGATTCGAGAGAGAACACGGTGGGGTTATGTTTGACGTAAGTAGGTGTTCAGGATCTCTTAGAGGTCATGGTAGAACTCGATCGTTTCACATAGTCCTCCATATTTACATTCTTGTTATTCGTAAGTTAGCCACCATACAATGCTTATTGTTGCTACAAACTAAACATTTACCCCCATCCAACCCAATAAGCTTGAATAGTCTCGGTACCCGGTTGCGAGATTGCTAAGTCCTCGTGGCTCACAGATTACTACTACAAATACAGGTGCAGGTGCAGACGAGATCGTGCCAGATGATGTGACACAGCTCCAGTGGGAGTATGAAGAGGAACTTGGCAGGATCTATGTCACATCCAGACGAGTAGAGTGGCCTTGGTCGTGATCTTCGGGGCTAGCAAGACAGTTTCATTGCATCTATTTTCTCGTTTGTTTTCGTCCGTAGTCGGACCCTGTCTTTGGAATGATGTTTGAATAAACTATGTAGATTGTAATTTAGCATGTAGCGAGTGTAAGCCAACTCTTATACTCCTCTCTTCGTACATGTATGTGATGATACTGTACTTGCGAAACGACTAGATGCGCCCCTATCCCTGTCGAGGCCCCCGTGTCTTAATACGGATAGGCACGCATCTTGGGCATTACAAGTTGGTATTCAGAGCCATACGACTATAGGAGCCCTTTGCTTGATCGAACTTGGCCGAGTCGAGTCTAGTAAAAACTATTTTGAGTCTAATTATATCGGAGAGTAGGTTTCTTTTTACTCCTCTTCTATACTCTGGTGAGGTATTCGACTTAGGAATTTTGATTCTACTCCTCTTCTCACTCAAAAAAAAATTAGGATCATGCGGGTATTTTGGAAACTATATGATACCGATGTGACGGAGTTCTGTCTTGGTGCCTCCTATTTGACTTGATTTCTTCTAGGGAGTCGAGCTCCAGGGAATTCTTGACACTTCGTTATCATTCTGCTTCCTTAGTATCTCAGGACGGAGGGTGTTTGGAATTGCTTCAATACTTGTCATGGTGAGATAAGGTAGGAGTCACCCAGTACTGGGGAGGCATCCGGGGTACCGCCATGGTTAGTGTTGTTGTGCTTTCGAGGATCCGAGTTAGATGGACTTGTAAAAGCCTCTGGTTATGTGTTAAAGGATGGGTACAGTTGGGGTGTAGGTTCGTTACTTGTGTGAGATATTTCCTCCTTGTATCCCCAACACAGGATTGCATAACCAGAAAGTTTTTGGAAGTTCTTAGGAGGGAACTCATGTAGTTACCTAGGATCATCTTCTTCAGATGTATGAGGGCATATACATTTGCTCTGAGCAACATTAGCTCAATACTTTTGTGTTATTGCAAGTGGCTTCTAATATCTGATGATGTTATCGCAAACCCGAAGAAGGTGTTCTTACTAATTTTTCAGTAGGAAGGTTGTTTGTGTTATTCATTCAATTTCCTTTAGGTCATTTGATTCAGCTGATTGTTGTCATCTTTGTCAATGAGGTGCTGATGTTTTTGTCCATCTTTAGGATGGCTCCAACAACTCGCGGGAGTTCGAGTCGTGATGGGGAGCAGTCTGATCCTCCACCACCCCCGCCTCCTCCTCTAGAAGCTTGGCAAGCTATGATGGCCGCAACCAATGCGAATACCTCAGGTTCTTGCAAGAAAGAGATCAGGGCCAACAAGGCTTTCAAGGGAATTTTCAGAATCAACCTCAGTTCGCGACGCTCAACCAGTTCTTTGCCAACCAGCCCAAGTCTTTCACCTATTGTGAGCAGCCCTTTTGTTGGGGATATAACCCCACGGTGAGACCCGCCCCTAAGGCATCGGGTCATACCTGGCGGCTCATACACCAGCCCAAGGATGGGCCATGAAGACGTAAGCCCAAGACGTTGGGCGGCTTGACGTGATGGGCCGGGACGTGGCCCGGACGGAGAAGGTATGAAGACCCGGGCAGGTGAGCCGCCCGGAGACCACTTGCCTAGGAAGGCAAGACAATGTAGAGATAGAATCAGACACGATTGTGAGAGTCGGTTATGACTTGTATGACCCGTGGTCTTGACCTCCTATATAAAGGCGAGACCCGAGGCGACTTAGAGAGATCAACGATCGAGAACTAGGTCAAGCAATCAGCTCTGTTATAATCGATACCCAAAGCACTACAAGCACAAGCAGGACGTAGGCTGTTACCTCTACCTGAGGGGACGAACCTGGCTAAACCCATGTCCTTCGTCCCAATCAACCCCTTTGAGTCCATCACCTTAGCAATGGCCTCGAATCCAAGTCCATTCACCCGGACATCTGTCATGACAAAACCACAACAGTTGCCGCCCACCGTGGGGCCTGCGCTCGGTGGTGTTGAGTTCTCAAAGGGCTATCTCCCAGGGCTCAAGGGATACATGGTCGGAAGGATGAACAAGAGTCACTGCGCCTGGCTCTACATCGACGACCCCGGCTGGGTTCCTAAGGCCGACTCTGTCGAATTTGGATTCCGGGTTCCCTTTGGCGGGATCCACGTCTTCATCGGCAAGATCGACGGAGCTACACCCGGGCCGGGCATCTGCACCAGCATCGTCGAGCCAGCTCGGCGTGCACAATACGCCCAATATGTGTGACCCGCCCATGTTAACCCAGGCCGGAAGCATGTCTTCATGGGCTTTACTCAAGGTATGGATCTTGAAACTTCTGCGTCGCAGGAGACTCTTGTCTATTCAGAGGATGGATCTTCGAGCGGAGAAGCAGAATCGATCTACCAGCTACACAACGGTGGGCTCGGGGGCTACGACGAGTCTTACCCTGAGTCGGAGTGTTCTGAGCCAGACGATCTCGAGCTGCCAGTTCATGCAGCCGTGTTCATGACGGGGTCAGCCCCAGGCACGAGGAGTACAGTCGCTGGAGCAGCAAATACGGGAGCTGATCTGCCGTCACCGGCCCAAGTTCTTCTGGATTTGATGAACGAGCTTGCAACTCTGATGGCCACCGAAGTCACACCAGACAATCAGGCCGCACGGAACTTGGAGATCGCAAGACTCAAGGACCGGATGGCGGAGGAGCAACAAAGGGTGGCCGAATTAAAAGTTTAGATGGAGGCAGAGGTAGAACGTCTTAAGACGGATGCTTTCTGCCTTGAGCTAGAGCAGCAATCAGCGGCTGCGGTCCAGTAGATGAGGCATCAATCCCAATTACCAGAAGATTATGAGGCTAGGAATCTCTTTAATACGCTAGGGACGAGACGAGCAGTGATGCGCCTGGAAGTCGGCCGGCGGCTCGACAACAGCTTAACCCGCCTCGACGAAACCAAGCCTCACCAGTGGTTTTTCCAACACCGGTGGGCCATTATTCCAACCCGGTAGAACATGGTGGCCGCCGCCACCCGGCTTGAAACAATCCCTATTCCAGATGAGGCGCCTTTTGCAGAATAGGTACGCAACGCCATTGGGTACCTTCAAACGGCGATGGCCTAGCAGGAGAAATACGCTTACAATCAGAGCCGCGTCCATTCAACCCCCCTCCCTAGCCACAACTTTAGCCGGCGCTATGAGTCGCCGGTGGTTTCTAGCAGTGATCAGCACAGGGGGCCTCCAGGGGATGATCAGGCGGCTCTAGATGCACAAGCGCTCATAAACCGGGCAAGAAACCAGCAAGAGGCAACGACTTTGGCCACGGTGGCTCACCAAGAGCCTGCGCCCTTCATTTCAGTAGGAGCGGGAGTGACCACCAGGGCCATGGGAGTACCATGCTTAGCGCCGGCTCTACGGAACGAGCGGTTGCCAAAGGATTTCGAAGGGCCTTGTAAGGTCCCGAATTACACTGCCGACTTACCTCCGGAAGCCTGGATCGAAAGCTATGAACTGGCTATGGAGATGTTGGATGTCAATGAGGTGGTGTGTACTAAATATTTCATCATGATGCTTGAAGGTCCGGCTCGCACGTGGTTTAAGGGTCTGCAACCCAATACCATCAATTCATGGGCTTACTTGAGAGCAAGGTTCATCAAAAACTTTCAAGGGACTTGCAAACAGCCTATGACGATTGTGGATCTGGATCACTGTGTCTAGCAGGAGAATGAGTCGGCTCATCATTGGGTCCAGTGGGTGTCGACCATCATCCACTCGTCTGAACAGATCACGACGGCCCAAGCAGTACTAATCCTAGAGAAGAACTGTCACTTCATCCCTCTGAAGCAGAAGCTCGGCCGGATCAAGCGTACGTGTCATTACATGGGAGAACTCATGGTGGCTCGCACAAAGTATGTTGATTCTGATAACACGAAGGATCCAGGTTCTGATGAGGAGAAGACTGGTCAAGGTAAAAAGAACAATCAGGGCAAGGGTGCGGCAGGTAATGGTAAGTAGGGCAAGCAAAAGAACCCGAATGGCGGGTCAGAACTGGTGGCCAATGCCAGCACCGGCCAGAATCATCCTAAGGGCAATGGGAAGTTTAGACCGCCTTTTAACAGAAATAGGACTCCTTTCAATTTGGAGGAAATGCTCAATAAACCCTGTCCGGAGCACAGCCGTCCCGATAGAGTTGCGGGGCACACATGGGGTAAGTGCCACATCATGTAGAAGTTCAAGAACTACAACATGCAGCATCACAATAACAATGGTGGTGGCATGCCCGGTGGCTCAGGCTCAGGCGGGTCAGTAGCCGGGTTTGGATCCGGCGGCTCAGGGTCCGGTCATCATGGCCAGGGTAGCCAAGGAGGACATCCTCAGCACTCTGGTAACAACAATCCGCAGCAGCATAATCAGTCCGGGTATCAAAGTAATCCAAAGCGGCTCGGTTTAGGCCAGTATCATGTTTTTACGACTAGCCTTAACAAGCGAGATCAAAAGTTGTGAAAGTGGGCGGTTAACGCAATCGCATCGGTTCTGCCGCAATACTTGAAGTGGTCTGAGTATGACATAACATGGAGTCGAGAGGATCACCTGCCGCGTGTTGATGACCCGGGGCGGTTAGCCTTGGTAGTTGCCCCGCAAGTGGGAGGATACATGGTGAATAAGGTACTTATGGATGGTGGCAGCAGCATCAATATCCTGTATTATGATACCTTCCAGCGGATGAAGCTGCTTGATAAAGACCTTAAGCCCTCGTTAACAGTTTTTCATGGTGTAGTACCAGGCAAGTCAGCTTACCCGGTGGGCAGGATTTCTTTGGAAGTCGCTTTTGGTGACGAATACAACTACATGGTGGAGTCCTTGTGGTTTGAAGTAGTAAAGATCAAGAGCCCTTATCACGCATTGTTTGGGCAGCCGGCTTAGGCCAAGTTCATGGCTAGGCCCTGTTATGTCTATTTACAGCTCAAGATGCTTAGGTTAAAAGGCACAATTACTGTTCATGGTGATCGGAATACGGCTATTTAGTGCGAAGAAGGGGACGCGGCTTACGCGGAATCCAGTTGTGCTGAGGCAGAGCTCAAATTCTATAAGGAGAATGTTGACCCGGAGGATATGACCCTACTGAAGAAGCCTACCACGGAGGTTGAGCCGCCACTCAAGTTTTTGGCGGATGATACCAAGGCAGTAGATTATTGGGGTCAACATGGATCCCAAATAGGAAAGCGCGCTCATCGTATTCATCCGTGAGAATCGGGACATCTTTGCATGGAAACCTTCTGACATGCCGGGTGTACCGAGAGGGTTCGCTGAGCATAACCTTAATGTGGATCCTAAGAATAAACCTGTCAAGCAGTTTCTATGGCGGTTCAATGAGGAGAGACGCAAGGCCATCGAGGAAGAGGTCGCCTGGCTCTTAGCGGTGGGTTTCATTGTCGAGGTCTTTCACCCGGAGTGGCTTGCTAACCCGGTGCTTGTTCTCAAGAAGAACGGCACCTGGCGTATGTGTGTGGACTATACGGATCTTAACAAGGCATGTCCGGCTGATCCTTTTGCTCTCCCTCATATTGATCAAATCATTGATGCCATGGCGGGTTGCGAAAGTTTATGCTTCCTGGACGCTTATTCGGGATACCATCAAATCAAGATGGCGGTTAAGGATCAAGAGAAGACGGCTTTCATCACGCCTTTTGGAGCCTTTTGCTATGTATCCATGCCTTTTGGGCTCAAGAGTGCCCAGGCGACTTATCAGCGCTGCGAGCAGAATTGTCTTCACAATCAGATTGGACGCAACGTTCATGCTTATGTGGATGACATTGTGATCAAGTCAAGGAAGCAGGAGACCCTGCTTGATGACTTAAAGGAAACCTTTGATAATCTGTGGATCTATAAGATGATGCTTAACCCGGCAAAGTGTGTCTTTGGTGTTCTGGCTGGCAAGCTCTTGGGATTTCTGGTTTCTGAGCATGGTATTGAAGCTAACCCGGATAAGATAAAGGCCATCACCTCCCTGGCCGAGCCGACTTGTATCAATGATGTCCAACGCCTGGCAGGGCGGATCACCGTGTTGAGCCAGTTTACAAGCCGCCTTGGTGAGAAAGCCATCCCTTTATATCAAATGATGAGGAAGACAGACAATTTTGTCTAGAGTATGGCGACGGGTGAAGCGTTTGAGGCACTCAAGAAGTAGCTCACTGAGCCGCCGGTTTTAGCCGCTCCGGCTAAGAAAGAACCCTTACTCTTATACGTGGCGGCTAACAACAGGGTTGTTAGCGCTGCAATTGTGGTCGAGCGCAAGGAGGTAGGTAAAGAATATCCGGTTCAGAGGCCAGTTTATTATATTAGTGAGGTCCTGACAGAGTCCAAACTGAGATATCCGCATTGGCAGAAGCTAGTGTATGGGGTGTTCATGGCGAACCGCAAATTAAAGCATTACTTCCTAGGGCACCAGATCACCATGGTCAGCTCTGCTCCGTTGGGGGACATAATTCAAAACAGAGAAGCCACTGGTAGGATTGCTAAGTGGGCATTGGAGCTGGGACCTCTCAATCTAAAATTCGTACCTCGTACGACTATCAAGTCTCAAGCCCTTGTGGATTTTATAAACGACTGGACAGAGTGTCATGCGCCCGAAGAAAAGCTGGATAACACATACTAGACAATACACTTTGATGGATCCAAGCAGCTGGAAGGATCAGGTGCAGGGGGTGTCTTAACGTCTCCCAAAGGTAATAAGTTCTGTTATGTGTGATGTTCCCTTGCACTAATAATGCAGCTGAATATGAAGCCCTGCTTCATGGCCTCAGGGTGGCTAAGGAGATAAACTTAAGCCGGGTAAGGTGCTTCGGCGACTCAGATCTTGGGGCTCAGCAAGTTTCAGGAACTTGGGATTCCAAGGATCCGCGGATGGCGGCTTATCATCAGGCGGTGGATGTCATTGTTGGTCCCTTCAAGGGTTATTAGGTGGATCATATTGATCATCGCAGGAACGAGGCGGTTGATGCCCTGTCAAGGTTAGGCTCTCAGTGAAAGTCGGTGCCGCAAAATTTCTTTCTGGACGTCTTACGTCACCCGACTGTCAAATTACCCTCAGAGGAAAATTTCGTTGTTCCTGACCCGAAGGAACAATTGGTGGCAACTCTACACGCTATTCCGGATTGGACTGTGCCTTACTTGTCGTATTTTTGACTCAGGGCGAGTTACCCGATGATGAAAATCTAGCCAGGCAGATCACCCGACTGTCTAAATCCATGACGACAGTCAATGGCGAGTTACACAAGTGCAGCGTCATCGGAGTGTTTCAACATTGTGTTTCACCGGAGGAGGGTAAGGAAATCTTGAATGAAATTCATCCTGATGATTGCAGACATCACGCCAGCTCAAAATCTCTGGTGGCCAAGGCTTTCCGGCATGGTTTCTTCTAGTTGACGGCTCACAAGGATGCACAAGATCTGGTCCGCAAGTGCGACGGCTGTCAAAAGTTTGGCCGGTGTGCTCATGTTCCGGCTCGAGAATTGCGCATGATACCTATTACCTGGCCGTTTGCAGTCTGGGGGCTCAATATGGTCGGGCCTTTCAAGAGATCCAAGGACAAGAAGACGCACCTCTTGGTGGCGGTCGATAAGTTTACCAAGTGGATAGAGGCTGAGCCGGTTAGCAAGTGTGATGCGGCTATGGCGGTTCAGTTTATCAAAAAGCTGATCTACCGTTTTGGTTACCCTCACAGCATCATCACGGACAATGGCACGAACCTGTCCAAGGGGGCTATGAAAACGTCTGTGACCTGGAACACATCCGGCTTGATGTTTCTGCACTTGCTCATCCATAGTCCAACGGTCAGGCGGAGCATGCTAACCAAGAAATCCTGAGAGGTATCAAGCCCCGGCTTATGGTTCCTTTACAGCAAACGCCGGGTTGTTGGGTGGAGGAATTGTCGTTCGTCTTATGGAGCATCAGGACTACCCCCAATAGATCAACAGGTTATACACCTTTCTTCATGGTTTACGGTGCAGAGGTCGTGTTACCAACTGACATCCGGCATGACTCGCCATGAGTGGCGGCTTACGTTGGGACGGACAATGAGATGGCGCGTCAAGACGTGTTAGATGCCTTGGAGGAGGAACGAGAACTGGGGGCTGCTCGTTCGGCGATTTATCAACAAGACCTGCGCCGCTATCATAGCCGCAGAGTCAAGACCCGGATATTTCAAGAAGGCGACTTAGTGCTGCGGCTGATTCAAGACTAGACAAATATGCATAAGTTGTCTCCTCCATGGGAAGGACCGTTCGTGGTCAGCAGAAATCTCCACAATGGGTTGTATTACCTCATTGTCATCCGAGACGATTCAGATACCTCGGGTTAGGAGACCCGCCGGCCGTGGAACATAGCGCATCTGCGGCCTTACTACACTTAAGTCATTGAGACTCGACATTGTACACTATCATTGTACATATCATATTTATATATGAATAAAATTGGCATCCCTACCAGTCGGGGCCTCTACCATTCCGCATATCTTCGTCCATGCAAGAAAGATCCAAACATGGTCGTACTTGGGGCTTCCCACCCTCCGGGTGTAGCTTATCAGACCCTATCGGTCGGCTCTTAAGCCAAAAAGTTGACAAGTCAACATGGCCGTATAGGGGGCTTCCCACCCTCCGGGTGTAGCTTATCAGACCCTATCAGTCGGCTCTTAAGCTAAAAAGTTGACAAGTCAACATGGTCGTACAGGGGGCTTCCCACCCTCCGGGTGTAGCTTATTAGACCCTATCGGTCGGCTCTTAAGCCAAAAAGTTGACAAGTCAAAAGGGCCGTACAGGGGGCTTCCCACCCTTCGAGTGTAGCTTATCAGACCCTATCGGTCGGCTCTTAAGCCAAAAAGTTGACAAGACAACATGGTCGTACAGGGGCTTCCCACCCTCCGGGTGTAGCTTATCAGATCCTATCGGTCGGCTCTTAAGCGAAAAAGTTGACAAGTCAACATGGCCATACAGGGGGCTTCCCACCCTCCGAGTGTAGCTTATCAGACCCTATCGGTCGGCTCTTAAGCCAAAAAGTTGACAAGTCAACATGGTCGTACAGGGGGCTTCCCACCCTCCGGGTGTAGCTTATCAGACCCTATCAGCCGACTCTTAAGCCAAATAGTTGACTCCATCAACATGGTCGTCCAGGGGGCTTCCCACCCTCTGGGTGTAGCTTATCAGACCCTATCGGTCGGCTCTTAAGCCAAAAAGTTGACTTCATCAACATGGTTGTCCAGGGGGCATCTCACCCTCCGGGTGTAGCTTATTAGACCCTATCAGCTGGCTCTTAATCCAAACAGTTGACTCCGTCAACACGTTAGGAAGATACATCATCTTTGGGTTATGCTTTTAAGCCGCCCTCCTAACAATATCAAGATACGTCTATTCTTGCAGGTCAGTTAAGCTACCAAGAGCCGGTAAAGCATCCAATGAGAAGTGCAAGGAAGATGACATATATATGTTAAGCCGGACTATTTAATATGTGCACGATGGCACAGTACAGGCAAAGGCAAAGTTACTACCAGTCTATTACATATGCTCTCTGTAGAGCCCAAAAATATCTTAAAGTGTTTGACACCGCTCATGGAGGGTCATAAGAGTCGGCTTATCAACGGCGTTCACAATTCCTTTAGCTGGCCGGCAGTTCACCCTGCTCCGAGTCTTCAACCTCCTTGATCTGAAGATTGTCCAAGTCCCAGTTGAAGTGGGTTAAAGCTGCAAAGTTTCCTTCTTCAAATAAGGGGGACGGGTCAAGTTCAGAAGCAAAAAGGTGCTTACTGCGGGCGGGTGTCAGGTCCTTGGACTCAAAGAGAGGGCCACGGATTCTCTTCTGATCTGCGTTGCAAGCCGCCTGATATGTTGCCAAGTTGACCTCTTCTGCTAACATGGAGGCAAGGACTTTGGAATCCTCCACACACCGTGCATAGTCAGCTTCTGTAAACTCGGAGCCATCATCTTTTTGGAGGGAAACCCATCCATCATGTCTGCAGGAGTCAACTCCAGAGCAAAGGCTAGCGCCCGGCTTATAGCTGCAATAGCTCCCCGTTGGGCGGCTGATTTCTTCAACTCTATGATTTGTTTCGATAGGGTGGAAAGAAGCTCTAGGACCCCTTTCATAGTTGAGGGGGTGGTATCCTTGTAGGGCACAGCCTTGACCGTGCAAATAGCCCCACAGTAAAGCTATTCCATCAGAGTATAAATCGCCTTCACGGGCAGCAAGCTATCAGAAGCAAGTTGGCGGCTCCTTGGACCTACATAAGACGAATTATTCGTCATAAGTCGCCAGTACAAGAAGACATACACAATTTAAGTTAAGATGTCAAATACTTACCAAATATGGCGGCTGGCATCTTTTTGATATGGCGCTTCAAAGATTGCAGCTCGTCTGACACAATCATCAGCCGCTGATCTGTCACATACCTAGCTAGATGTCATAGGATAGCATGTGTGTGCCTCATGTTTCAATTTTGCATGAACATGAAATGGGGATTAAAAGAAACCCCAAGCTCACATTGAATCAAAATAATTCAAGTTGGTGAAAATTCAATAAATCCAAAATGCCCTACCAAAATGTTCCCTATGTTTGATAAATATGGACATGATTATAACAGGGGCCATTTTAAATATTTGAACAATTGAAGAATTTAAAAATAAATGTTAAAGCTTCTAAAAATATCACATAAAGCATTACCATTATTTTAGTTTTCAAAATATCCTGAAACTTTTTAGATAAGTTTGAAATATTCAAACCTCAATATATAAAATATTTGGGATATTTTAAAATAACATATGTGCCTCAAAATAAAATAAAACAAATGTTAGAAATCAGGAAAGAAATAAAATAAAGAAAAGGAGGGAAGAAAAGCCCACTGGGCTTACCTAAAGAAGAGGCCCAGCCCACGGGGGGCAGCAGCGTCTTCTTCCTCCTACCAGGAGGAGAAGCAGCTGTATGCCACCCCCGCGGTCGGCCGTGGCCACGCGTTGGCCATCTCCTCCCTGCCTGCCTGGCCGCCTCCTCGTCGCGCTGGCGAGAGGATAGGCTCGGCCGCCACCCAAGCCCATTTCCCCCTCGCCATTCCTCTCTTCCTCCTCTCCTATGTTCTTCCTTGCCGGACTAAAGACACCGCCGATTCGCCGTCTCCTGTGCGTCCCCGACCATGCCAAGGCACCAGAAGACCCTTCGGTGAGGCCTCGGTCCATTTCCCCTGGTCCCGATGCCGTTCCCCTCCTCTAGCCCCGTCTGTAGCCAAAGCCGAGCGGAGCTCGCCGCCGGCCATGGTGTAGCCGTGGCCACAATGGCCAAAGCTCGCTCCCGACCACGGGCTCGTGATCGTAGAGCTCCCAGGAGCCCGTAGCCGCCCTTAGCTCTGCCTCCTGCAGCCCGTAGCACCGTAGTCGGTCCTGCCCGAGCCGTCGCCGCCGCTCAGCTTGACGTGGCCGTCGTCACCGGTGGCCCCCGAGCTCCTCTGCTGCCCTGCTAGACGCGCGCATGCACGGGCTATCTCCCGCTGCCCTCCGCGCGCCAAATGGTCGCCGAAGGCGCGATTCCGACGAGTCGCCGCCGTGCGGATGGTCGCCGCCGGCCCCAGTCCGGTGGGTGCTGACGTGGCGAGCATCAGGGGCTAATCCCCCTGATTAATTAGGCCTCCTGCCACTGACCAGTGGGCCCCAGGGTGGGTCAAACCCATGGTCAGCGCGGAGTTTAGGGCCGTGTCACTGACATGCGGGCCCCGCAAGTCAAGTTTGACCTGGCCTAGTCAGCCGACCAGCTGACGTCGTGGTGACGTCAGGCTGACGCCATTAATCCTTTTCCAGTTTAAAAATAATTCCAGAAATTATTTAAAACTTTAAAAATTCATATAAATTAATGTGTGAATCGAGTGAAAATAAGTTTTATATGAAAATTTATCAAAAAAATCCAATGAATCCAATGGTGTTATTATCATGCATGTTAGAGCAACCTATGTATAAGATCATTGACATTTGCTAATAGGTTAAAATATGGAAATTGAAATGCAGAACAATTTTGAACCTATATTCAAACTCACTTCAAATTAACTTGGACAATAGCTGCATTAGCTCATCCATACATGTTGCCATGCCATGATCATGCATCATATTGTTGCACTTGCATGTATTGATTGCTACTTATCTGCATTGCGGTAGGCCCTACTTTTGAGGATACCCCCAAGTATTCCAATGAAGGAGAGAACTTTTCCGCTACCCAGCAAGGCAAGCAACCCCCCTTGATCATTCCGATAACATCCCACTCTCTCGCTCCTGCTCTTGTTTATTGCATTAGGACAAATGTTCACTTGTCTGTCATACACGGTAGATGAACCTATTCTTATGCATGACCTGTCATTGTCACAGTAAATAGCTAAACCTTGCAACCTAGCATACCTGGTAGATGCTTGTGCCATGATGTGCTTAGCTTACTTTGCCTGCTATGCTTGCTATGCTTAGAGTTGTGTCAGGTCTGATTCGTCTAGGTGATGAACTAGAGTGAAACATTGTTGTTTCGATGTGATAAGCTTATGATGAACCACATTTGGTAAAGGTAGTGATGAGAGCCTATGTAGGAGTACATAGCGGGTTGTCTCATTGGGACCGTTCTTAGGAACTGAGTACCGTGTTTGTGATCCAAGACTAGTTACTACCACACATTGGGTTTCGGTAACTCGACCCCTCTCGACTTATCAGTTGCTTAGTCCTTAGTCCAGGACTTGCAAGTAGTTTCTGGTGTTTATAGCATGCTGGAGCCCGTGCATAGCGCTGACCCTAGGGGTGGGTTACGACGCGGTAGGCAGTGGCACGGTGTACCAAGGGTCACCCAAATGGTGGGCTTCGGAACCCTGCGCACATCGTTTGGGGCCGTAGCGGAAACTTTGGTCGGACTTCCATGCGGGTTCAGTCTCAAATAGGTGATAGCCTGGACTAGAGGTCTTATGTGGTTGACGGTCGTGGCCGACTCCCTCGCTGGGCTTCCGCTTGAAGGTTGTCGAGGTGCATGGTTTTATGAGCACACAACGATAAGTGGCGAGAGCGTGTGTGAAGAAGTACACCCCTGCAGGGTATGAAACTATTCGAATAGCCGCGTCCTCAGATATGGACTACTTGGATAACTTATGTTGTTCATAGATAATCAAATGGATACTCATAAAAATATCAAGACAAGTGTGAGTACCGTGGATGGCACTGTCCCAGGAGAGGGAAGTGAATCCATGGTGGTGTATTGTCTTGGAGTTAGTGGACTCGTGTGCAATATCTAAAGTTTAAACAAAGAGTTAAAATTGTGTAGTGTAGGTTAGCCATGAGTCAAAGCTGGCATTGCTGCATAAACTCCACCACTCCCCTTGTTGATACATGAACATGAATAGACTAGGTCTGTTTTAAAGACTTGTTGAGTACATTTATACTCATGTTTGCTTATAAATGTTGCAGATGAGACCCAGGACCCATCAGGTGGGTTCTTTCTAGATGTCGACGATGCCGAATAGCTGGTGTCCCAGCTACGACCCTATGCCCTGTGGCGGGCTGTAGATAGTCAGGCCATGTGCCTTTTTACCCTTCCATTTGTCTGTAATCAAATAGCTTATGCTTCCGCTTGGTTTGTATGAACTTGTTTTTATGACTTGAGTGTTGGGTCATGTGACCCCTATCTGTAAGAAAATATTATGCAAGGCTCGTCTGAGCCTCTTAAATAAAAGTTGTTGTATGGTTATCTTGTGATGCCATGGTTGTATCTACGCATATCGGGCATGTTGTGCGTACATGTGACGTGCAACGGTATGTATGGGATCCGACGCCTAGTTGTTTTCCTTTAGTAGTACTCTTTATGGGAAACTGCCTCTTTGTGCTTCCACCGAGCCATGGTAGCTTGCTACTGCTCCGGACACATTGATTGACCGGCATGTATCCTTCTTTGCTGCTGTGTCTGTCCCTTGGGGAAATGTCTCACAGTGCAATGGAGTCCCGGTAGCCTGCTACGACTCGTCTACGTGCAGTGATGACATTTATGTCTCACGGCGTAATGGGGTCCTTGTAGCTTGCTATGACTCGTCTACACACGCTTGAGGCCGACACCTGCATTGCTGGGTTACGTATGCATGTTTCCATACGGATGTGCCACTTGGGTTCTATGACTAGTCATGTCGGCATGGGTTCTCTGTCGTTTGATTGCCAGCGACATGTTCACATACGTGAGCCAAAAGACACAAACGGTCCTGGCTAAGGTAAGGCTGCAGCCGTGGAACTTACCGTGCGTGAGGCCGCAAAGTGATGTGATATGTTACAGTCTGGATTTATATGACTTAGGATCGGGGTCCCGACAGCGTTGGTATCAGAGCCTGACTGACTGTAGGACTACCAAGCCAAACCGGACGAAGTTGAGTCTAGAAACACTATAGAAAAGTAGGGGAATTGATTGTGGAAGGGAACATAAGGCTCTTTTTACTCCTCTTCCCAAGTTATTCTATTCTGAGTCATTCTCATCTTTTCTATAGGGATAAGAACTAGGCTTCTCATCTATTGCTTAGGATGACGGGTTACTAACCATGGACTAATAGCTAGCTTGTTTGCAAGAGAATTTCGGTACTCAAATATTGTTGGTGTGAAAATCAGATGGAGAAGAGATTTGAGTCTAGAAAGTCGAGTGGTTATACTTTTCCAATCTTTTGCAGTTGTCTCAAAATCCTTTTTGAGCAATTACAATCTTTATGCTATCCAATTCCTGCTAGAGTCTCTAATGTCTTTGCCTCATTCTCTGTTTCAAATGCCCCCTCATCCTTCCCGTCAAGTGGTCCGTCTGACGAGGTGCATCGATGTACCGGGTCACACGGCCATGTTGGTTAGAGTTATGATGGAGGCTTGCTACCGTTGGTACCCAGTGTACACAGTGGAGGAACAGTATCGAGATTTCAACCAGAGTCAGTATCTGTGTACTGTTAAGATATATCCTTCATATCTTGGAGCTGCAGAGCCGCTTCACTGGACATATGGACTAGGTGTCACCATAGATATGGCAGTTCAGGAGGCCGCCTACACCATGCTGACTATCATGAGGTTTCACCATGGTCTACTTCAGAACACAGAGTTCTATTATGTTCCTGCTTCCATGAGAGGAGAGGATATTTATCTTAGCGGAGCCTACTGTGATCATTCCTATGAGGACCCTAGGCTGCAGGTGACCGCTCAGATGTTGGAGAACAGGGATCATGATGCACGTGCCCTTCGCATGGAGCTTTATGCTACCCGTGCACGTCTTTGGACAGCCCTGACGCAGTTGGCACCTGTCGTGTAGATAGGCTATGGAGATTTGGAGATGCTGACCCCATCGCGGACTCATTTGCCAGCACACGTAGACTGGCCCGATGTTGGAGGCATCACCCCTCTTCGAGGACCACTGTTGCCGCCAACAAGGTGACCAAGGCCACATCCGTGTCCTTACGCTTCCCAGGGATCACAGGCTAGAGTGTTTCCAGATCCTCAGGTTCAGCTCCCGGGTCATGGGGGTAACCTGTATGAGGCATTCTACGGCGATGTTTGAGTATGTGGATGTTAGTACTAGTATGGTAGTAGTCGTATCGCCACAGTCCTACGTGTCTTGTGGGATATGATTGAGGTTGAGAGTTGAGTTCTGGAGGTGTAGATAGATAATGTATAGGAAGCTTGTAATGCCTCCGATGAGTTGTGTCATCTCTCTATAGTTTGTTTTCAGCGTGGGCTTGTATTGAACTATGTCATGGTGTGTATGAATCATGGTGTTCATATGGCAGTTCTTATTACCATGTGGTTTGGGTGTTTACCCTTCATGCCATGTTTTCCAGTACATTCCTTATCTCATGTCTTAGAGTTGATGTCCTCTATGTTTAAGTTGTGGTTTTGTTTTCCCAGGATGGTGGCAACTAGGAATAACCTTGTGCCTGCCCCCGAGCAGGGCGAGGGAAGCCAGCCAAGGCAAGAGGATCTGCCACATGCGCCTTCTTTGGCAGAAGTGATGCTTGAAGCTAAGAGGAACAAGAGGGAGACCAACAGGCTGCTGGAATGAATTGAGCAGAACACGGCTCATGATCCCCGCAATGAACACAATGATGGTGTGTCACTCGGTGATTTCATCAAGCTGGGCTCACCTAAGTATCATCATTCGGTCGAACCACTCGACGCGGATGACTGGCTGTCCAGCATGTTCCGCAAGATCCAGGCTGCCAATGTGTCCAAGGCCAACAAGGTGACCTTTGCTACTTACTTTTTGGAAGGACCCGCCAATCTATGGTAGGAAGATTATGAAGCCATGCATCCTGCAGGCCCCGCACCAACTTGGGCAGAATTCAGTGCAGCATTCCCTACCCATCACATCCCGGAAGGGCTGATGGATCGCAAGAGAGAGGAATTTTGTGCGTTCACCCAGGGCAGACTGTCCGTGGATGTCTATAGCCGTGAGTTTGGAAATCTTGCTCGCTATGCTCCGGAGGAAGTTTCAACTAATGCCAAGAAACAGGCTAGGTTCTACAAGGGACTTAACCCTGAGCTCCGTCAAGATTTGTGTCTGCATGAGTGTACAACCTTCCAGGCTCTCGTCAACAAGCCTATCAATACCGAGTCTGGACAGACTGACTATGAGGCCACGAGGAAGCACAACCGTGACTTCAGCCCCACATCTGGCTCAGGCTCCAACAAACGTCGGGTGTGGGTGCCCAATGCAGCTCTGCCACCAAGATACACCGCGAGGCCATCCTTCCAGGCGCCTCGCCCATCTCAGCCCAACCCTCCAGCCAGACCATTTGGAGGTTCGCCTATCAATGTTGCTCCCCGTGCCACCGTGGTCTGCTAAAAATGTGGGGAACCAGGACACTACTCTCGTGATTGTCCTCAGAACAATGCTAAGCCCGCTGGACGTGGGAAGCCGGGAAAAGCGTTCTATGTGAAGCCAGCTCCTGCTTGTGGAAGAGTGAACTATGTTTCTGCTGAGGAAGCCATTGAGGATCCTGATGTTATCCTAGGTACGCTCCTTATCAATAGTCATCCAGCATCTGTTCGATTTGATACTGGGGCATCTCATTCTTTCATCTCAAAAAGTTATGCATAGTTGCATAACATGTCTTTTTGTGATATGCCTACTCCTTTAGTAGTTCAGACTCCTGGTTCAAAGTGGCAAACTTCTAGAGTGAGCCATGATAATGAGATTCTGGTGGATAGGCTAGTCTTCCTAGCATCTTTGATAGCCCTCAAGTCTTCGGACATCAATATCATTCTAGGCATGGATTGGATAAAAGCCCACTATGCTAAGATTGATACTCATACTAGGAATGTTCAACTTACACATCCATCGGGTGAGATAGTTAATGTCTCCACTCGAGCAGCCAAGCGCCAACTCTATTCCCTTAATGCTATCCCTCTTCCAGAACTAGAAGATATTTCGGTAGTCCGTGACTTTCCGGATGTCTTTCCAGAAGAATTGCCAGGAATTCCTCCTGTCAGAGATGTTGAGTTTGTGATAGAGCTTATTCCAGGGACTGTCCCAATAGCCAGAAGACCCTATAACGTGGCACCCTTAGAACTAGTTGAGCTTAAGATCCAACTCCATGAGGCTTTGAAGAAAGGTTTCATCCGTCCTAGTTCTTCTCCTTGGGCTTGTCCCGTCCTCTTCGTCAAGAAGAAGGATGGATCGGATCGGATGGTTGTGGATTATCGGCCAGTGAATCTGGTCACCATTAAGAACAAGTATCCACTCCCCAGGATCAACGATTTGTATGATCAACTCGCTGAATCATCTTTCTTTTGCAAAATGGATTTGAGGTTGGGATACCATCAAATCGGAATTAGAAACGGGGACATTCCAAAAACGGATTTTGTTACTCGTTATGGCCAATACGAGTACACCGTCATGTCCTTCGGTTTAACCAATGCCCCATCCACCTTCTCTCGCTTGATGAATTCGATCTTCATGGAGTATTTGGATAAATTTGTCGTGGTTGACCTCGACGACATACTCATCTACTCAAAGAACGAACAGGAACATGCCGAGCATCTAAGGCTGGTATTGATGAAACTTCGAGAGCACCGTCTGTATGCCAAATTCTCCAAGTGTGATTTTTGGTTGCCAGAAGTGACCTATCTAGGCCACGTGATCTCTGGTAAAGGTATTGATGTCAATCCCAAGAGAGTTTAGTCCGTCCTTGATTGGACTCAACCTGAATTGGTTAAGAAAGTTCGGAGTTTCCTTGGCCTAGTGAGCTATTGTCGCCGCTTTGTCGAGAATTTCTCCAAGGTTGCGAAACCTCTGACTGAACTCCTCAAGAAAGATAAAAAGTTTGAGTGGAATCCACAATGCGAGCACAGTTTTAAGGAGGGTAAAAGACGACTGACCTCTGCTCCCATTCTGATGCCACCAGACTTCTCTAAGGACTTTGTTATCTATTGCGACGCCTCGCGACAAGGATTAGGTTGCATTCTCATGCAAGATCGTCATGTGATTGCATACACATCTCGACAGTTGCGTCCACATGAGGATAATTATCCAACACATGATCTTGAGCTTACAGTTGTGGTCCATGCACTGAAAACCTGGCGACATTACCTTCTGGGTAATCGTTGCGAAATTTACACTCGTCACCAAAGTCTGAATATTTTCACCCAGCCAGATTTGAATCTCAAGCAAAGACGGTGGGTTGATTTGATTACAGATTACGACTTAGGGATAACTTACACCCCGGGGAAAGCCAATGTCATGGCTGATGCACTAAGTCGTAAGTCTTATTGTAACAACCTGATGTTACAACAAGGTCAACCACTTCTCCATGACGAATTTCGGAAGTTAAACCTCCACCTTGTTCCTCAAGGATTCCTATCCAACCTGGTGGCAAAACCTACTCTTACAGATCAAATTATAGAAGCCCAGAAGCATGATGCCGGGATATCTCGGATCAAGAAAAACATTAAGAAGGGTAATGTTAGATGCTTCTCGAAAGATGATCGGGGTGTTGTCTTCTTTGAGAACCGCTTGGTGATCCCGAAGAAGCAACATCTACGACAGTTGATCCTTAAGGAGGCTCATGATTCTCCTCTCACAATTCGTCTGGGTAGTACCAAGATGTATCAAGACCTACGCTAGAGGTTCTGGTGGACTAGGATGAAGAGAGAAATTGCCCAGTTCGTTGCTAACTACAACGTTTGTCGTCGCGTGAAAGCAGAACATCAAAGGCCTGCTGGCACTCTTCAACCTTTAGCTATTCCCGAATGGAAATGGGATAAGGTCGGTATGGATTTCATTACCGGATTTCCTAGGACCAAGAGAGGGAATAATGCTATCTTTGTGGTCATTGACCGCCTTTCCAAAGTGGCTCATTTTCTTCCTGTTCAGGAGAGTATAACTGCTAGCCAGCTAGCGGAGTTATATGTTTCTCGAATAGTTTCTCTTCATGGTGTTCCTTTGGAGATTAACTCAGACCGCGGAAGTATCTTTACTTCCCAATTTTGGGAAAGTTTTCAACCCGCTATGGGGACTCAGCTATCCTTTAGCACTGCTTTACACCCGCAATCAAGTGGTCAAGTTGAGCGAGTCAATCAAATCCTTAAAGACATGCTCCGAGCTTATGTTATATCCTTCGGCATGAATTGGGAGAAATGTCTTCCATTTGCCGGATTTGCATATAACAATAGTTATCAATCAAGCTTGGGCAAAGCCCCGTTTGAAGTTCTCTATGGACGAAGGTGTCGAACACCTCTAAACTGGTCAGAAACCGGAGAGAGGCAACTCTTTGGCCCGGATATGATCCAGGATGCAGAGGAGCAAGTTCGCATTATTCGTGCAAAGTTGAAAACAGCCCAATCTCGTCAAAAGAGCCAATATGATCGCCATCATAAGGTAGTGACCTATGAAGTTGACGAGAAGGCTTACCTTCGGGTTACACCTCTGAAGGGTACCCATCGATTCGGTATCAAGGGTAAGTTGGCTCCTCGTTACATTGGAACTTTTTGCATTCTTGCTAAATGAGGAGAGGTTGCCTACAAATTGGAACTTCCACCACATCTTTCCAAGGTTCATGATGTCTTCCATGTCTCGCAACTCAGGCGTTGCTTCTCGAACCCTGTCCGTGAAGTCGACCATGAAGCGCTTGATCTCCAAGATAACCTTACATATCGAGAATACCCTGTTTGTATTCTTGATCAAGCTGAGCGTACCACTCGGGGACGGAACATCAAGTTTCTCAAGGTTCAGTGGTCACACCATTCTGAGAAGGAGGCCACATGGGAAAGAGAAGATCGTCTTCGACTAGAGTACCCCGCGCTCTTCCCGACGACTTCAAAATCTCAAGACGAGATTCTTTTGAGTGGGGATGAGTTGTCACATCCCTAGCTAGATGTCATAGGATAGCATGTGTGTGCCTCATGTTTCAATTTTGCATCAACATGAAATGGGGATTAAAAGAAACCCCAAGCTCACATTGAATCAAAATAATTCAAGTTGGTGAAAATTCAACAAATCCAAAATGCCCTACCAAAATGTTCCCTATGTTTGATAAATATGGACATGATTATAACAGGGGCCATTTTAAATATTTGAACAACTGAAGCAATTTAAAAATAAATGTTAAAGCTTTTGAAAATATCAAATAAAGCATTATCATTATTTAGTTTTCAAAATATCCTGAAACTTTTTAGATAAGTTTGAAATATTCGAACCTCAATATATAAAATATTTGGGATATTTTAAAATAGAGTATGTGCCTGAAAATAAAATAAAACAAATGTCAAAAATTAGGAAATAAATAATATCAGGAAAAGAAGGGAAGAAAAGCCCACCTGGGCTTACCTGAAGAAGAGGCCCAGCCCACGGGGGGCAGCAGCGTCTTCTTCCTCCTACCAGGAGGAGAAGCAGCTACACGCCACACCCGTGGCCGGCCGTGGCCGCACGTTGGCCACCTCCTCCCTGCCTGCCTGGCCGCCTCCTCGTCGCGCTAGCGAGAGGATAGGCTCGGCCGCCACCTGAGCCCGTTTCCCCCTCGCCATTCCTCTCTTCCTCCTCTCCTCTGTTCTTCCTCGTCGGACTGAAGACGCCACCGATTGGCCATCTCCCGTGCGTCCCCGACCACGCCAAGGCGCTAGAAGACCCTCCGGTGAGGCCTCGGTCCGTTTCCCCCTGGTCTCGATGTCGTTCCCCTCCTCTAGTCCCGTCTATAGCTAGAGCCGAGCGGAGCTCACTGCCGGCCATGGCGTAGCCGTGGCCACAACAGCCAAAGCTCGCTCCCGACCATGGGCTCGTGCTCGTAGAGCTCCCAGGAGCCCGTAGCCGCCCTTAGCTCTGCCTTCCGTAGCCCATAGCGTCGTACTCTGTCCTTCCCAAGCCGTCGCCGCCGCTCAGCTTGACGTGGCCGTCTTCTCCGGTGGCCCCCGAGCCCTCTCAGCTGCCTTGCTAGACGCGCGTGTGCACGAGCTATCACCCGCTGCCCTCTGCGCGCCAAATGGTCGCCGGAGGCGCGATTCCGGCGAGTCGCCGCCGTGCGGATGGTCGCCGCCGGCCCCACTCCGGTGGGCGCCGACGTGGCCAGCATCAGGGGCTAATCCCCCTGATTAATTAGGCCTCCTGCCACTGACCAGTGGGCCCTGGGGTGGGTCAAACCCCTGGTCAGCACGGAGTTTAGAGGTCTTATGTGGTTGACGGTCTTGGTTGACGGTCGTGGTCGACTCCCTCGCTGGGCTTCCGCTTGAAGGTTGTCGAGGTGCATGGTTTTATGAGCACACAACGATAAGTGGCGAGAGCGTGTGTGAAGAAGTACACCCCTGCAGGGTATGAAACTATTCGAATAGCCGCGTCCTCGGATATGGACTACTTGGATAACTTATGTTGTTCATAGATAATCAAATGGATACTCATAAAAATATCAAGACAAGTGTGAGTACCGTGGATGGCACTATCCCAGGAGAGGGAAGTGAATCCATGGTGGTGTATTGTCTTGGAGTTAGTGGACTCATGTGCAATATCTAAAGTTTAAACAAAGAGTTAAAATTGTGTAGTGTAGGTTAGCCATGAGTCAAAGCTGGCATTGCTGCATAAACTCCATCACTCCCCTTGTTGATACATGAACATGAATAGACTAGGTCTGTTTTAAAGACTTGTTGAGTATGTTTATACTCATGTTTGCTTATAAATGTTGCAGATGAGACCCAGGACCCTTCAGGTGGGTTCTTTCTAGATGTCGACGATGTCGAATAGCTGGTGTCCCAGCTATGACCCTATGCCCTGTGGCGGGCTGTAGATAGTCAGGCCATGTGCCTTTTTACCCTTCCATCTGTCTGTACTCAGACAGCTCATGCTTCCGCTTGGTTTGTATGAACTTGTTTTTATGACTTAAGTGTTGGGTCATGTGACCCCTATCTGTAAGAACATATTATGCAAGGCTCGTCTAAACCTCTTAAATAAAAGTTGTTGTATGGTTATGTTGTGATGCCATGGTTGTATCTATGCATATCGGGCATGTCGTGTGTACGTGTGACATGCAATGGTATGTATGGGATCCGACACCTAGTTGTGTGCCTTTAGTAGTACTCTTTATGGGAAACTGCCTCTTTGTGCTTCCACCGAGCCATGGTAGCTTGCTACTGCTCCGGACACATTGATTGACTGGCATGTATCCTTTTTTGATGTTGTGTGTGTCCCTTCGAGGAAATGTCTCGCGGTGTAATGGAGTCCCTATAGCCTGCTATGACTCGTCTACGTGCAGTGATGGCATTTATGTCTTACGGCGTAATGGAGTCCTTGTAGCTTGCTATGACTCGTCTACACACGCTTGAGGCCGACACCTGCATTGCTGGGTTACGTATGCCTGTTTCCATACGGATGTGCCACTTGGGTTCTATGACTAGTCATGTCGGACCGGGTTCTTTGTCGTTTGATTGCCAGCGACATGTTCACATACGTGAGCCAAAAGACACAAACGGTCCCGGCTAAGGTAAGGCTTCAGTCGTGGAACTTACCGTGTGTGAGGCCGCAAAGTGAAGTGATATGTTACAGTCTGGATTCATATGACTTAGGATCGGGGTCCCGACATGATCAGCTTCATCCGCCCGTTGAGTCAGGGTGGCTTGTTTAGTCTTTGCAGATTCTTTGACAGCAGCAAAGTCGGCCTTGATCTTGGTCAGTTCTTCGAAAAGGAGACGGCATTTTTCATTAGCCTCACCTCAGGCGGCTTGCTGCGTGGCTAGATTATTCTTTAAGTCAGCCACTACTGACCCGGCTTCGTTTAAAGCTTCCTGTGACATATCAAAATATGGTATAAGTCGTCAGGAGGAAAATTTTCAGATAAGGAAGATTAAGCAAGTCTCAAACAGATTGCAAGCAATATGTATGACACTTGGGGACTAATGTCTATTTGATCTTCAAGATTAAAATGCAGTTCCGGATCATCTTAATCCACTTAACCCAGAACTTGGGGGGTTACAGGCTGGCTTTTCAAATTATCTTCAATAAAGTTCCGACTCAACTTTGACAAGATTGAGCCGGCCCTTGGGGGCTACAATTGGCTATGTTACCTATCTTCAATAAAGCTCCGGTTCAATATTATCAACTTTGAGCCAGCCCTTGGGGGCTACGAATGATGATTTGTGATTACTTCTAAGTATGTTGAGGCCTACCGGTTAAGCATTTCTACTTCTAGCGGGTTTTGAAGACCCGGATTATCATCAACCAATACTAACCCGGCTCTTGGGGGTTACGTAAGGATATAAGGAGAGTAAAGAATACCTCATATTTCTTCTTCATCAAATTGACAAGCTTGAGCTCCAAGTCCCGGCTTGTGGACAGGCGGTTCAAATAACCAGCATGAAGTACGTCAGTTGTCAGCTTCTCTAGTGCAGGGGACTCAAACTCCAATTTCTTGGAGGTTTCAGTCGGCTCACTATGCTTTGTTAGCACATGAGGTGGAGGAGAGTGGAAGCCGGCATCGGTAATCAAGATGTCCGGAGTAGTTGTGTCATCAGCAAACTTGGTAGGGCTCGGCGGCTTGGAATGGTCCTTCTGAGGACTCTCAGGAATCATACCGTCAGCTACCGGCTCTGCAGAAGCCGCCGAGGGATCTACATCTGGCATGGGAGCATCCAGCTTGGCAGGCTCCGGTTCTTGAGCATTAGGGCCAGGGAGGACTTGTTGGTCTTCCTTCACTTGGCTTGAGCCCTGAAAAAGCATAAAGGTTAGAGCCCAAGGTTTACAACCACCAAAGACTCGGATGTAAGGCTTGAAAAACACATACAAAGGGTTAATCTTTGGGGGCGGCAGAGCAGTGGTCGTAGAGTCGCCAGACGAAGGAGATGATCCCTGAAAAGCACTTCAGGTAATATTGGAGTTACAAAGGAAGGATTAGTGAAATCAAGCAGAGAAGGAATATATACCTCCGCTGGACGCTTCCTCTGGGTCGGAGAGTTAGGTAACCCGAACATGAGCACGGTAGAGCCGGCGCTCCGGGTCTGGCATCGGGCGGCTTGTTGTTGCTTTTTCAAAAGAAATTGGGGGTCTAAGTAAGAAAGAGGATGAGAAATGGGAACTTTTCAAACGACCCGCCGTATCTTCTGGGGTACAAAATAGTCTGAGTCGGACGAAACATAAGTTACCTCAGGGGCGCTGGCGTGGCTGGTCTCTGTCTCGTCCTGTGAACAATTGTTGCCAATAAGGTGAATAAGGAGGCGGCAAAGATAATCAAGTTATACCTCTAAGGCGTCAGATTCCGGCTGTTCTTCCGGCTCTTCCTGAGGAGTGGACTTCTTCTTCCTGACTGTGGTCTTCTTCCTTGATTTCTTCAGAGGAGGAACATATTTCTTCTTCCAGAAGTCGGAATTAGCCTGAAAATATAAGACGGTAAAAGGTGAAGAGATTGCCAAGACATAGCTCATACAGAGAAGAGAGTGTAAAGAGTCGCCCTACATCTGGGGCCGGGTTAGCGACACAGAAAGGCGCCAGCCCAATGGCGTTGCAAGCTCCTGAAGATTCATGGACAAGACTCCGGAGGACAGTTGTAATATCATCCTTTGATAATGTTGTTCGGCTGAAGCAGAGGGAGTCATCATACTGGCCTGGATATTCGCACATAAGGCGACTGCACCAGCTCAAAGGCATGATCCTCCAAGAAATCCAGCAGCAAATCAAATCCAGTCCCGTCAGTCCATTAGCCAGAAGGGCTTTAATTTTGGCGTGAGCCGGAGCGTGTTTTGCCCGTTCAGCAGTTGACAGCCGGTCAGGAAGCTCAGAGGTCATCTTAAGCCGGGATGGGCGATAACCCGGTAGGGGATGCTCTCCATCAGGGGAGGTATCTTTAAAGTAAAACCAAGTCTTGTTCCAATCTTTAGGATGACTCGGCATCTGAACGGCCGGAAAGGTTATGTCCCGACGCCTCTGAATAGAAATCCCGCCAAGTTCTAAGCTTGGGCCGTCCTTCACCTCTGTCTGGCGGTTTGCATAAAAAACCCACGAAAGAGACCAACGGACGCCTCTATTTGCAAGTAGACTTCATTGAGCACTTGGAAGTTGCATATGTTGGAAACAGAATTGGGAGCAATGTCTTGAGGGTGCAGCTTGTAAAAGTGAAGAACATCCCAAAAGAATTTTGAGCCAAGGGGAACAAACCCATGTTCGACATGATCTGAAAATATAACTACTTCACCCTCCTGAGGAACGGGCCTTAGGTCATTACCCGGAACCCGCCAATGGATGACACTTTGGCGGGTATGGTGCCCGCGTGTACAAAATCCATCAAGAATTCTTCAGTGATGGTAGAGCCGACCCAATTGCATGAATTGGATGCACGAGACATGGTGGCGACTCAATACTGCACAAAGTAAACAACGTGCGGCGGGTTAGAAGATGCCAGGCAGCTAAGGGCAGCTAAAAGCCTAAGATTTATAAGATTAAGTCGCCAGGAGACGGTTAGTGAGAGTCGGAACGTCATGGCGGGTCAAGTTTATGGGAAGACAAGGCAAAATTTGGCTAAGTGTGGAAAATAGGTTTCACAACATACCTTTGAGATTACAGATCTACAAAACAGAGAAAAATGGTTTTATTTCAAACCTAGTGACGAACCGTCGAAATACCGAAAGTTTGAAAACGGCAGGCCAAGCAAGTATGGATCTGTGCAGTGCTATTATAAGTTTCTTACGATACATCGCAGTGGGGAAAAGGATAGCATCGAGCTTTATGGGCTAGGCATGGCTGGCATTGGAACAAGCTCGTGTTCTAAGCGGCGGAGGAACTTTGTGGAAACCCTACCGAAATGGTTATGGATCTAGGGGAGGAAAGACTTACCAAAGATGGTGTGGCGGACGCGGACAGAACTCTAGAACAAACAGGTTGATGCAGCGCCCTCGACAACGACGGTGTGAAGACGTCACCGAAGCGGGGAGGACTGGAGTGGCGGCGTCGGAAGGAAGAAGACGAAGAGCGAGTGGGGAGGAAAACAAATGCCACCCTTCGCGATCCTATTTAATAAGCAAAGGTGGAAACAGGCACGAAAATCTAGGTGACGGATATTATTTGACCGAGGCAGACGCCTCGATTCTCGGACCGTCCATTTAATAAGGGAAGATTCGTTGCGGACATCAGAGGATCTTTCTGACATATTTGACATGACGTCATGGCAGGTTATTGTTTACTTTCACGTGACATAAGGGAGACTCACCGCTAATTAGGAAGAAGGCTGAAGTGAGCAAGCTCAAATCAACCTGGGGCCTAATGTTGGGGATATAACCCCATGGTGAGACCCGCCCCTAAGGCACCGGGTCACACCTGGCGGCTCATACACCAGCCCAAGGATGGGCCGTGAAGACGTAATCCCAAGACGTTGGGCGGCTTGACTAGATGGGTCGGGACATTGCCCGGACGGAGAAGGTATGAAGACCTGGGCGGGTGAGCCGCCAGAGACGACTTGCCCAGGAAGGCAAGACAATGTAGAGATAGAATCAGACACGATTGTGAGAGTCGGTTACGACTTGTATGACCCGTGGTCTTGACCTCCTATATAAAGGCGAGACCCGGAGCAACTTAGAGAGATCAACGATCGAGAACTAGGTCAAGCAATCAGCTCCCATGTAATCGATACCCAAAGCAATACAAGCACAAGCAGGACCTAGGTTGTTACCTCTACTTGAGGGGCTGAACCTGGGTAAACCCGTGTCCTTCGTCCCAATCAACCTCTTTGAGTCCATCACCTTAGCGATGGCCTTGAATCCAAGTTCGTTCACCTGGACATCTGCCATGACAAAACCACGACACTTTTGATGTAGATGATTGGCTCCATGACATGAGTAAGCATTTTGAGTGCAGTAATATCAAACCAGAGGACTTTTTCATATTCGCGTCGTTCCAGCTCAAGGGTCAGGCAGCAGATTGGTGGCAGCAATACAAGGACTCCAGGGGCGATCGCGTTGTCACTTGGGACGATTCCTGTCGTGACTTCAGGGCCCATTACATTCCGACAAGCTTTGTCGAGGAGATGCATGAGAAGTTCGGGCACCTGAAGCAGGGAAGCAAGTTTGTCTATCAGTACAACATTGAGTTCCAGAATCTGGCCCGCTTTGCTAAGCAAGATGTTCCAAATGACAAGTCCATGATTTATCAGTTCAGAGGTGGTCTCAAGGATGAGCTTCTGCCGGGTCTGGTCCTTCAAGAGCCTCGTGAGTTTGATCAGTTCTACAACATGGCTTTGAAGGTCGAGGCAACGCAGCTCAAGTTAGAGAACTCAAGGAAGCATTCCAGGGATTCCTATTCTTCTTCTTCCAGCTCTCAGATGGTCCCTAAGTAGCAGAAATATTGGGTTCCTAATACTCCTCCATTTCGTCCTCCTCAGCAGCAGAGACAGTTCGGTGGCCATGGTTCTTCCTACCCACCCAACCCAGGATATCAGGAGAGGCCCCAGGCACCCAAGTCAGCTAATGTTCCTCCTCCAGGCAACTTTCATCTGCTCTCTAAGGTTACTTGTCACAAGTGTGGTCAGAAGGGTCACTACTCAAACAAGTGCAACCAGCAGCGTCTTCCGCCTCCTCCTCTAATCAGACCTCCAAGAATGCTATGGTGAAGCATAATCCCAAGTCAGCAAGGGTGAATATGGTGAATGCAACAGAGGTAGAGGATCCTTCTCAAGTGATCATGGGTAATCTCTTTGTTAGTTCTTTTCCTGCAAAAGTGTTGTTTGATACTGGTGCATCGCATTCATTCATTACAAGGCCATTCATCGAGATGCATGATTTGTGTCACGTTAGTTTATCCAAGCCTCTGTCAATAGTTTCTCCCGACAAAGTGATGACTTCCTGTTTTGTAGTTCCAGATGTTTCTATCAAGATGGGCAATTATTCTTTTCTGGCCTCTCCAATTGTTCTCGGCAATTCCGATATTGATCTCATTCTTGGCATGGATTTTCTGGCTATGAACAAGGCATATGTTGATTGTCAAGCCAAAGAAGTCAAGTTGACTTATCCTTCAGAAGATATGATTATTTTTGCAGCTCACGATGACACGGTCCGTCTCTTCGCTGTAAATGAGAAGGGTGAAATCTCGGCTATTTCTCAAATTCTGGTGGTTTGTGAGTATGAAGATGTCTTTCTAGAAGAATTGCCAGGAATGCCTCCGCACCGGCCAGTCGAGTTTGTGATTGACCTCGAGCCTGGAACTGAACCGGTTTGCAAGCGTCCTTATAAACTTGGCCCCGAAGAGCTGAAAGAGTTGAAGAAACAGCTAGATGAACAAGAACGTCTGGGTCTGATCATACCAAGTTCTTCTCCATGGGGTTGTGGCATTTTGTTTGTCAAGAAGAAGGATGGCACGGACCGACTTTGTGTCGATTATCGTCCATTGAATAAAAAGACAATCAGAAACAAGTACCCACTTCCCAACATCAATGAGCTGTTTGAACAGCTGAAAGGTGCCAAGGTTTTCTCGAAGCTTGATCTTCGCATGGGCTATCATCAGATTCACATTCGCAAAGAAGATATTCCAAAGACTGCTTTCAGGACGAGTTTTGGCTCTTATGAGTACACCATCATGTCGTTTGGTCTAGCAAATGCTCCTCCAACCTTCTCAAGAATGGTGAACTCCATATTCTCTCCTTTCAAGAATGAGTTCGTCTTGGTATATTTGGATGATATCCTCGTGTTCTCGGAGACTAAAGAAGAACATGCAGAACATCTCTGGCTTGTGCTTGACAAGTTAAGAGAGCATCGATTCTATGCAAAGTTTTCCAAGTGTGAGTTTTGGCTCAATGAAATGGTGTACCTTGGGCATGTGATATCTACCGAGGGCATTAAAGTGCACCCTGAGAAAGTTGAGGCGATCTTGAAGTGGGAGCCTCCCCAGAATGTCAAGCAGCTTCGTAGCTTCCTCGGGCTTGCTAGTTATTGCAGAAGATTCGTGGAGAACTTATCTCAAATTGCTAAGCCTCTGTCTAGTCTCCTCCAGAAGAATGTCAAGTATGTTTGGTCTCCTGAATGTGATGTGGCGTTCAATACGCTCAAGCAAAGACTGACTTCAGCCCCAGTTCTTGTTCCTCCTGAGCAATCAAAGCCTTTCCAAGGTCTTGATGGTGTTCTCATGCAATATAAGAAGATAGTTTCTTATACCTCACGTCAGTTGAAGCCTGCTGAGAAGAACTACCCCACTCATGATCTTGAGCTGGTGGCCGTTATGCATGCTCTGATGACTTGGAGGCATTTGTTGTTGGGTAGACCAGTTGAGGTGTACACCGATCACAAGAGCTTGAAGTACATTTTCACTCAACCCAATTCACAATCTTTGGTAGTCTCGTTGGGTGGAAATGCTTGAGGACTTCAACCCAAGCATTGAGTATACTCCTGGAAAAGCAAATGCCATTGCAGACGTGCTCAATCGAAAGGCGTACTGCAAAAGTCTTATCCTGTAGCCTCTTCAACCCGAGTTTTATGAAGCCTTCCGCAAGCTCAATCTTCAAATGATTCCGTAGGGATTTCCTGCCAATCTTCAAGTCTCTCCGACTCTGGAAGATCAGGTTCACAGGCTCAACTTCCTGATGCAATGGTGAAGAAAGTGAAGAAAGGTGTGGCCAAGGGCATTCTGAAGTATAAGTGCTTTTGCGTTGATGACAAAGATACCTTGTTCTTTGAGGACCGTATGGTGGTTCCAAAAGGTGATCTCAGGAAGGTTATCATGGATGAAGCACACAATTCTCTTCTATCCATTCATCCAGGTAGTTCCAAGATGTATCACGATCTCAAGCAAACCTTCTGGTGGACTCGCATGAAACGTGAAATTGCTAAGTTCGTGAACGAGTGTGATGTTTGTCACAGAGTGAAGGTGGAACATCAATGTTCAGCAGGTCCCCTTCAGCCTTTACCTATTCCAGAGTGGAAATTCGATCATGTGGAGATGGATTTCATCACTGGGTTTCCCAAGTCCAAGATGGGAAACGATGCCATATTTGTGGTTATCGACAAGCTGACCAAAGTTGCTCATTTCCTTTTGGTCAAAGAATCTATCTTGGCAGCTCAGCTAGCAGAGTTGTATACGTCAAGGATAGTTTCTTTGCATGGTTTTCCTCGGCTCATCTCATCTGACAGTGGAAGCCTCTTCACTTCCAAGTTTTGGGAGTCCTTCCAGACTGCTATCGGTACCAAGATCTGTTTTAGCACTGCATTCCATCCGCAGACAAGTGGTCAAGTTGAGAGAGTCAATCAAGTCCTTGAAGACATGCTCAGAGCCTGTGTGATTTCGTTCGGCATGAAATGGGAAGACTGCCTTCCATACGCTGAATTTTCATACAACAACAGCTTCCAGGCTAGCTTAGGCAAGGCCCCTTTCGAAATTCTCTATGGCAGGAAGTGTCATACCCCACTCAATTGGTCTGAAACCGGTGAGCATCAAATTTTGGGCAATGACATGATCACCAAAGCAGAAGAGATGTGTCGTGTCATTCGTGAGAACCTCAAAGCAGCTCAATCCCGACAGAAAAGTTATTATGATAACAAACATCGGGATGTCCTCTTTCAAGTTGATGATCTAGTCTATCTCAGAATCTCTCCCGTGAAGGGCACTCAGCGGTTTGGAATTAAAGGGAAGCTAGCTCCTCGCTTTGTGGGCCCTTTCAGAGTTGTTGGCAAGAGAAGTGAACTTGCCTATCAACTAGAGCTTCCTTCAAACTTTCCAAATGTGCACGATGTCTTCCATGTCTCTCAGCTCCGGAGGTGATCAAGACTCCGGAGTGTACCATTGACCTCCAAGACATTGATCTCCAAGAAGACCTTTCTTATCGTGAGCATCCAGTTGCTATTCTTGATGAAACTAAGCGTAAGACTCGCAACAAATCAATCATGTTACTCAAGGTGAAGTGGTCTCATCATTCCGATAAAGAAGCTACTTGGGAACGTGAGGATCTTCTCCGTTCTGAATATCCAGAGTTCTTTTGTTCTTAGATCTCGGGTCGAGATCCTCTTGTAGTGTGGGAGAGTTGTAACAGCCCAAGTGCTACCCTTGCCATTTATGGTCATGTACTATTGTGAACCTATGTTGCCATGTGTTTGAATGTTTTACCATTTGCTTCATTGCCATTTCCATCTCATGCATCATGCATCATGCCATCATGCTCATCATGTTAATTGCATAAATATTGTTGCCTTGGTTGTGCTTGTGAAGTGTTGTGATGTGGTTAATGGATGTGTGCCTTGTTGGGGTGTTACTCTAGTTCCTCCCCTTTCCAAGCTTTTCCTTTCTCTCTCTTATTCTATTCAATTTCCTACTTGTCAAATAATTGCTTGTCATTTTCCTTCTTAAAAATTGTTGATCATCTTCCAAATTTTCTACTATGATTTCAAAAATTAATACTGTTGTTATGATTGGAGTTTTCACCCTTTCAAATAATTTTGCAACATGTCTAGTTTGGTATTAGGTAAAATATTTGTTAGATCTAAAAATGCCCTAACCATTTTATTTAAATAGCCTCCATTTTTGTGAGTTAAAAAGTTTTTTTCTATTTTGGGAAAAAACCTTATTTTCTGTTGTGGAATTATCTTGTCTGGGCTTTTATTTAAAAGGAAAAATCCTCTTTTGTTTCTCCTGTGAGAGAGAGCAGGAGCTGGGCCTATTTTCCCTCGCACGGCCCAGCTAGCATAGCCGCAGCCTAGCCCCTCGCACTGACAGCCACCTGCCCCTGTCACCCTTTTTCGTGAGGTTCAGTGAGAGGTGCGAGAGAGAGAGCGCCGCCGTGGCCTAGACGTCGAGATGCCGTTAGGGTCCAAGCCACCTTTAAAACCTGCCGGTGCGCCACCCTAGGTTCCCTTCTCCCCTTTCCTCCCTTCTCCCTTCCCCGTCGCCGTAGGTAAGCGCGCCCCCAAGTCTCGCAGACGCCATGCTCTGGGAGCTCCGAGCCGGTTGCGGATCGAGCGCGGGGTAGCATCCCCGCCTCGTCCTCGTCCTCCCCGATGCCGTGGATTGATCTCCCGGAGCGTCTTTGTCTTCCTCCTCTTGTGTGTGTCGATGACAAGCCAGGAGCAACACCATTGCCGTCGTCTTCTTCGTCCTGGACCGAGCCGAGGCGCCCCCGCTTTCCAGCGAGTCAAGCATCGCCTCAAGCTCGAGCCGGTCCTCCTCTCCTTGTCCTAGGTGAGACGGTGTGATCCCCCCTTCAGTTCCCCTCGCCCATTGCGTTGCTATCGTCTTGTACGCATAGTTTGGGCCGTGTCTTTGACGTGCTCCCCGCGCTCTCGTCGTATCTGCATATGTCATCAGTAGAGAAGGTCGGGCCTTCTGTTGTTCCATGCTGCGCTTAGGCCGTGTACTCGCCGCGCTGCTGCGTCGCATCCTCGCGCGCATCCAGCAGCCCCGCTTCACCGTGCGTCGAGAATGAGGCGAGCAGCGGCTTCCACCATGAGCAAAGAGCTCGGGCTCGTCCTGCCTCGCGTCGTAGTCACCCTAGCTCTGCGGGAATGGGCCTCCCCTGTGATTCCGCAGCCCCGCCACAGATCGCCAGCCCCGGTGGTCGCCGAAGGGCTCGTCGACGTCGCCTTCTCCTTGTCTGCTGCCAGATAGGGGAAGGTGGCTATTTGAGTTGTTATGCTTGTTAACATCCCTTTGTAGGCACACCCCCTCCTAGCCCGACTGGTCAGTGCCCTCGCTCCCGAGAGGGAGGTCATGGGTTTGAATCCCCGGCGCACCTTTTTTCTTCCTTTTTTTCATTGGTGTGTTTGGTGTGTGGTGCGCCAGGATCGGCTGTGGCCACATGGGATCCTCTGTGGCCATATGCAGTTGTGTGTGGGTGCCTGCGTGTGTGTAGGTGCGTGTAGGATTCCCGGTGGCAGGGAGATCTAGTGTTGTTGTGTGTGTCTGTGTGTGTCTGTTGTGTGTGTGTATGTGCTAGTATGTGTGTATGATAGTGGGCCCATGGCCACTTGTCATCCACTAGAGGGGCCCTGGTGTCTATGCCAGGTGAGCCCCTCCTATCTATTGTTTTTATTTTGTTTTATTTTTGTATTGTGATATAAATAGATTATTCCATTTCTGTTATTTTTCTAAATCTGTACATGAGCATATTTAGACATGAGCATTTTTAGTAAGTTTTAACTTATGGGAATGTTAGGTTATTTTTTCGATCATGATTTTGTGAGTTTTGCAAAAGCTTACATATGATTATGATATATGGAATTGGGGTAGAATTTCCCAATGAATCCATTGGTGCAATTTGTTTTGTCATTTGAGCAAGTTTTACAAAATTTCATTTTGTCCCAAAGTGCCATTTTGTCATTTTAGTTAGAATTAATCCATGCTTGCTATGATCTTTGTGTCAACTTGGAAGTGGTAGTATTTCATGAGTAGAATGCCATGGTATTTTCTTTTGACATGATAATCTTGCATATGAGTGGGAACCATGCTCCAAAGTGTCTATTAAAATGTTGCTATTTTCAACATGCTAAATATTTCTAGGTCTGAGAATCTGTTAATATTTTTATGCCATGATGAGTGGATGCTACCAAGTGATATGTTGTGTTTTAGCTCAAGCTCAGTGCTAGTGTTTTGAAGTAGAGGTTTCCCTCTACCATCCTGGTAATTTTCATGCCATATGGTGGTCTCTAGCACCCTCATTTATTGCTGTCAACTTGCTATCAGCTTAACTCATATTCCAGAAAACTGTGATTTTCACCAAGTCCCTAGAATCTGTTTCATCGTGCCATCTTGTGAGCTTCATGCTTATTGATATATGCTTCCTTTCCAGTTTTTGTAGTTGGATGATTTGATAAGCATGTTATGTAGCTTTTGTACATATTTTGTTTGAGGTTGGAAACTTCCTGTAGCTCTATATATTTGTTGTGGAAGTTGCTATGTTGCTGTTTTGAGGCAGATTGTGTGTGTTAGTGTTTTGTGTCTTGTGGGAGCTATGCTCCATTGTTTTGCTTGATATTTGGCTCTATTGTGGTTGGGTTTTCATTTCCTAACCAGTGGATACCTTGGAATACCAAGGAATAGCCCATGGCCTTCATTGTCTTGTATTTTGTCTTCGTAACTTGCCGAGAGTGTAGCTTGAGATCTGTTACTCCGTTTCCTACGTTCTACATATGCATTTGCATTGATTTTGGATGAAGCATCCATATTTTCCATGGTAATACATGTTCAGACAACTTAACATGAGGTTCTGTCCAGAATTGTAAATAACTTAACTATTGCATGAGAAACATGACTAGTTTAGGATTGCCATGCTAAATACTTCAAATGAATCATGCATCATCTTGTTTGTGCATTGCACCTTGGTTGGTTGTTTATTGTTGCCGTTTTCTCTTGGGTAGACCCGAGTGTTGAACCTGAGTACGAAGATCCAGGAGAGTAACACTACAAGGACCCTTCTCTTTGTCCCTCTGAAGAACCAACATGCAAGATGAGCGTACCCGGATCCCGGTACTATTTTTGCTTTGCTAGATGTCTCGCTTTTATCATTACATATGCATTACCTACCACTTGAATGTCAAGCCTCCTACATTGCCATGATAGCCTCTAACCCCTCCACATCCTAGCAAACTTTGTTTGGCTAAGTTACCGCTGCTCAGCCCCTCTTATAGCGTTCTTAGTTGCAGGTGTGGGTTGTTTCCATGTGATAACATGGATATTTGGAGATATCACAATATTAACTGCTATTTAATTTAATGCACATATAGATCTTGGTATGGTGGAAGGCTTGGCCTTTTGCTCGGTGTTTTGTTCCACTTTTACCGCCATAGTTACTTGTTACCGGTGTTATGTTTCCATAGTTTGCACTACTAACATGCTCGGGGTTGTTATGGGGACCCCCTTGATTATTCAGTTGAGATTAAAACTTGTCTGGCAAGACCCAACATTGGTACTATTTGCTTAAACAACTCAATAAAAATGCATAGGGCTTAGCTACCCCGTGGATAATTAATCAACAACCCGGGCCAGTGCTCCTCATGAGTGTTGGTCTAAAACGGGCTGCCTACGGGGCCGCCTCGAGGAAACTTGAGGAGTGGTTTTCCCCGTAGCTAGATCCATCTGGTAGTGCCCTGAGACAGAGATACGCGTGGCTCCTATTGGGATCTGTCCTGTTGGGCGGTCTTGCTGGACTTGTTTTACCTTTTTTGAATGGCTTGCGGGAGGAACTCTTATTTTCTTCGGGCTACCTCGAGGTGTCAGAATTCCTTTGGAGTTGCCTAGGATCATCACGAGATCCGTGGTCGAGGTTATTCCTGCGGAGGTGATGGACTAGTTGGAGCACCCCTACAGGGTTAAATCTTTCGGAAAGTCGTGCCCACAGTTATGTGGCAACTTGGATATTTGTTAACACTCGGTTGTTAACTTGAAGTAAATTCCAATAAAATACACCAACTGTGTGAGTAACCGTGATCGTCTCTGCTCGTGAACATGATCCAAGAGAGAACACAGTGGGGTTATGTTTGACGTAAGTAGGTGTTCAGGATCTCTTAGACGTCATGGTAGAACTCGATCATTTCACATAGTCCTCCATATTTACATTCTTGTTATTCATAAGTTAGCCACCATACAATGCTTAGTGTTGCTGCAAACTAAACATTTACCCTCATCCAACCCAATAAGCTTGAATAGTCTCGGTACCCGATTGCGAGATTGTCGAGTCCCCGTGGCTCACAGATTACTACCACAAATACAGGTGCGGGTGCAGACGAGATCGTGCCAGATGATGTGACACAGATCCAGTGGGAGTATGACGAGGAACGTGGCAGGATGTACGTCACATATCCAGACGAGTAGAGTGGACTTGGTCATGATCTTTGGGGCTAGCAAAATTGTTTCATTGCATCTCTTTTCTAGTTTGTTTTCATCCGTAGTCGGACCCTGTCTTTGGAATGATGTTTGAATAAACTGTGTGGATTGAAATTTAGCATGTGGCGAGTGTAAGCCAACTCTTATACTCCTCTCTTCATACATGTATGTGATGATACTATACTTGCAAAACGACTAGATCCGCCCCTATCCCTGTAGAGGCCCCCGTGCCTTAATATGGATCGGCGCGCATCTTGGGCGTTACACCTAAGGATGCTAAAAGGTGCGCGAGCTCCAGCAATCCTTCTATGGTCTGGAGCAAGCATCTCGGAGTTAGAATATAGTTTTGATGAGGTGATCAAAGTTTTTGAGTCTATAGAAATTTCTGAGAAACTTGTATTTACAATAAAGTGAGTGGGAGCACTATATAATTTCTGATAAGTATATGTGGATGACATATTGTTGATCAGAAATAATGTAGAATTTCTGGAAAGCATAAACGGTTGTTTGAAAAGCGATTTTCAAAGGAAGTCCTGGATAAAGCTACTTGAACATTAAGCATCGAGACCTATAGAGATAGATCAAGACGCTTGATGAGATTTTTCAATGAGTACATACCTTGACAAGATTTTGAAAGAGTTCAAAATGGATCAGTCAAAGAAAGGGTTCTTGCCTGATTTGTAAGGTGTGAAGTTGAGTGAGACTCAAGGCTCGACCATGGCAGAAGAAAGAGAAAGGACGAAGGTCGTCCCCTATACCTTAGCCATAGGCTCTATATTATGGCATGATGTGTACCACACCTAGTGTGTGCCTTGCCATGAGTCCGTCAAGGGGTACAAGAGTGATCCAGGAGTGGATCACTGGACAGCGATCAAGATTATCCTTAGTAACTAGAGGACTAAGGAAATATTTCTCGATTATGGAGGTGATAAAGAGTTCGTCGTATAGAGCCTAAGGAAATATTACGTCGATGCAAGCTTTAACACCAATTCGGATGACTCTGAGTAGCAATCCGGATACATATAGTGGAGTAGCCATTTGGAATAGCTCCAAGTGGAGTGTGGTAGCAGTGTCTATGGTATGACATAAAGATTTGCAAAAAACACACAGATCTGAGTGTCACAGACACGGTGACTAAAGACCTCTCTCACATGCAAAGCATGATCGAACCCCAGAACTCATTGGGTGTTAGATTCATAACAATGTGAATCACATGGTGATGTGAACTAGATTATTGACTCTAGTGCAAGTGGGAGACTCTTGGAAATATGCCCCAGAGGCAATAATAAATTAGTTATTATCATATTTCCTTGTTCGTGATAATCGTTTATTATCCATGACATAATTGTATTGATTGGAAACTAAATACATGTGTGGATATATAGACAACACTTTGTCCCTGGTATGCCTCTAATAGACTAGCTCGTTGATCAAAGATGGTCAAGGTTTCCTAGCCATGGACATGAGATGTCATTTGATAACGGGATAACATCATTAGGAGAATGATGTGATGGACAAGATCCAAACTATAAACATAGCATATGATCGTGTTAGTTTATTGCTATAGTTTTCTACATGTCAAGTATATGTCCCTATGACCATTAGATCATGCAACTCACTGACACCGGAGGAGTACCTTGTGTGTATCAAACGTTGCAACGTAACTGGGTGACTATAAGGGTGCTCTACAGGTATCTCTGAGGGTGTCTGTTGGGTTGGCATGGATCAAGACTGGGATTTGTTACTCCATGTGACGGAGAGGTATCTCAGGGCCCACTCGGTAATACAACATCACTATAAGCCTTGCAAGCAATGTGCCTAAAGAGTTAGCCACGAGATCTTGTATTGTGGAATGAGTAAACAGACTTTCCGATAACGAGATTGGACTAGGTATGGAGATACTGAGGATCGAATCTCGGGAATGTAACATACCGAAGAACAAAGGGAACATCATACAGGATTAACTGAATCCGTGACATAGAGGTTCGACCGATAAAGATCTTCGTACAATATGTAGGAACCAATATGGGCACTCAGGTCCCGCTATTGGTTATTGACCGTAGAGGTGTCTCGGTCATGTCTACATAGTTCTCAAACCCGCAGGGTCTGCACACTTAAGGTTCGGTGACGTTTCGGTAGTATTGAGTTATATGTGTTGGTGACTAAAGGTTGTTTGGAGTCCCGGATGAGATCCCGGACGTGATGAGGAACTCCGGAATGGTCCGGAGATGAAGATCGATATATAGGATGAAGGTAATCGGAGTCCGGAAGCGTTCCGAGGGTACCGGGTTATGACCAGGAGTACCGAAAGGTGTTTCGGGGGCCCCGGCAAGTGTTGGGGGCCTCATGGGCCAAAGGAAGGGGGAAAACCAGCCCACTAAGGGGTTGTGCACCCCCCTCGCCTTTTCCCACATAACAAGGAGAGGTGGGTGCCCCCTCTAGGGTCCCCTCCACCTGGCTTGGGGGCCAAGTAACCCTAGGGTTTCCCTAGGGGGCGCCCCCATCTGCCCTAACCGCCGCTCCCTAGATTGGATCTAGGGGGCGCCACCCTCCTCCCTTCCCCCATATATATAGATGATGAGAGGGAGGGCAGCCGTACCTAAGAATTTCCACGTGCCACCCTCTCTCTTCCTCTAGATATGTTCTTCACTAGATCGTCTCAGTTGTGCGGAGAACTCATCTACCTCTCCACCCTCGCTTGCTGGATCAAGGAGGTGGAGATTATCATCGAGCTGCACGTGTGCTAAATGTGGAGGTGTCGTCTGTTCGACACTAGATCGAAAGGACCACGATGGGATCGCGGGATGGCTCGTGATGAGATCGCGGGACGGATCGTGATTGGATCGTGAAGACGTTCGACTACATCAACTGCGTTTCTTAATGCTTCTCGCTTAGCAATCTACAAGGGTATGTAGATCCACTCTCCCCCTCATAGATGCTCATCACCATGGATATATCTTGCATGTGCGTAGGATTTTTTTTCCATGCAACGTTCCCCAACAATTAATGCACTTAATATGAAAGTTTTTATTATATCCCTCTTGGATGCCCATTATATTAGGACTAAATTCATAACCTAAACAAATTATTATGTTGTTTTAAGGAACTCTCAAAATAATATAAGTGAGGAATGAGAGTTCAATAATTTCTATAAAATATAACACCACCATGCTCTATAAAGATATAAGTGAAGCATTAGAGCAACATTGCCTAGCTCAAAAGATATAAGTGAAGCACATAGAGTATTCTAATAAATTCACGATTCAGCATGTCTTTCTCAAAAGGTATGTGCAGAAAGGATTATTGTGGCAAACTAAAAAGAAAAGACTCATATCATACAAGACGCTCCAAGCAAAACACATATCATGTGGTGAATAAAAATATAGCCTCAAGTAAATTTAGCGATGGATTGAAGACGAAAGAGGGGATGCCTTCCAGGGCATCCCAAGCTTAGGATTTTTGGTATCCTTGAATATGACTTGGTGTTCCTTGGGCATCCCCAAGCTTAGTCTCTTGCCACTCTTTATTCCATAGTCCATCAAATCTTCACCCAAAACTTGAAAACTTCACAACACGAAACTCAACAGAAAACTCATGAGATCCATTAGTATAAGAAAAATAAATCACCACTTTAGGTACCATTGTGAACTCATTATTTATTTATATTTGTGTAATAACTACTGTATTCTAACTTTTCCATGACTCATACCCCCGATACGACCCATAGATACATCAAAATAAGCAAACAATACAAAGAAAACAGAATCTGTCCAAAACGGAACAGTTTGTAGAAATCTGTAAAGTTCGAATACTTCTGGAACTCTAAAATTCTGTAAAATTAGGAAAATCAGGGAAATTTGTATATCAATATTGTGTAAAAATTTCAGATCAATTAAACACTCTGAACAAATTAGAAATTTCCTGGACTGAGCGCAAACGTTTCTGATTTTCAGCAAGTTCAAATCAACAACCACCGTAGATCACCCCAAAGGTTTTACTTGGCCCAAACACTAATTAAAACACAAAATACAATTACTAAAGAAGTAATAATATGCAAAACACACCAAAACAGAAGCAAAAAGCAGAAAGCAAAACAAAATTGGGTTGCCTCCCAACAAGCGTTATTGTTTAACGCCCCTAGCTAGGCAAAACGCAATAGATCTAGGTATTGTCATCTTTGGTATGCAATCCATAAGTAGATCTCATGATAGATTCATAAGATAATTTTATTTTCTTTCTAGGAAAGTGTTTCATGCCTTTCCTTAATGGAAATTGGAATCTAATATTCCCTTCCTTCATATCAATAATTGCACCAATCGTTCTAAGGGAAGGTCTACCAAGAATAATAGGACATGTAGGATTGCAATCTATATCAAGAACAATGAAATATACGGGCACATAATTCCTATTTGCAACAATAAGAACATCATTAATACTTCCCATGGGTTTCTTTATAGTGGAATCCACGATATGCAAATTTAAGGAACAGTCATCAAATTCACGGAAACCTAGCACATCACATAAAGTTTTTGGAATTGTGGAAACGCTAGCACCCAAATCACACAAAGCATGGCACTCATAATATTTAATTTTAATCTTAATAGTAGGTTCCCACTCATCATATTGCTTTCTAGGTATAGAAACTTCCAACTCAAGTTTTTCTTCAAAAGCTTTCAACATAGCATCAACAATATGTTTAGTCAAAGCTTTGTTTTGATTAAAAGCATGAGGAGAGTTCAACATGGATTGCAACAAGGAAATACAATCAATTAAGGAGAAGCTATCATGATTAAAGTCCTTGAAATACAAAATAGTGGGTTCATTGTTATTTAAACTTTTGACCTCTTCAATCTCACTTTTATCAATCTTAGCATTAAGATCTATAAACTACGAATCATTGGGACGCCTTTTAACTAAAGTTGACTCATCTCCAATCCCATCCTTATAGAGATTAACATTGGAAAACAAATATTCAATAGGAGTCACATCAATCACTTTAAGATCTTCATCAATATTATCACGAGAACACACTTTTTCAAGCCATTCACACTTAGCACGTATTCTAGCGGTTCTTTCCTTACACTCATAAATAGAAATTCTCATGGCTTTTAAAGACTCATTAATATCATGCTTGGGTTGAATAGATATAATTTTTAAAGAATCAATCTCAAGAGAGATTCTATCAACGTTTCTAGCCAAATCATCAATCTTGAGCAATTTTTCTTCAATCATAGCATTGAAACCTTTTTGCATACTAATGAATTATTTAATATTACTCTCAAGATAAGAGGGCATTTTATTATGATTTCCATAAGAATTTTTGTAGGAATTACCATAGTTATTAGAGGAATTACTAGGAAACGGCCTAGCATTGAAATTACCTCTATAAGCGTTATTACAAAAATTGTTCCTACCAACAAAATTCACATCCATAGGTTCATTATTATTTCCAATCAAAGAATACAAAGGCATATAATTAGGATCAATAGGATCACTCTAACTAGCAAAAAATTTCATCAATTCATCCATCTTTTCACTCAAAGTATTAATCTCTTCAATAGCATGCACTTTTTTACTAGTAGGAGATCTTTCCGTGTGCCATTGAGAGTAATTTTCCATAATATTATCTAGAAGTTTAGAAGATTCTCCTAATGTGATTTCCATAAAAGTACCACCCACGGCGGAGCTAAGAGATTCCTAGAAGCAAAATTCAATCCAGCATAGAAAATTTGTATAATCATCCATAAACTCAAACCATGTGCGGGGCAATTCCTAATCATAAGTTTCATCCTTTCCCAAGTTTGTGCAACATGCTCATGATAAACTTGCTTAAAATTCATTATATTGTTCCTAAGGGAGATGATTTTAGCGCGCGGAAAGTACTTGGAAATAAAAGCATCTTTACACTTATTCCATGAATCAATACTATTTTTAGGCAAAGATGAAAACCAAGTTTTAGCACGATCTCATAGTGAGAACGGGAATAGCTTCAATTTAACAATATCATTATCCACATATTTATTCTTTTGCATATCACACAACTCAACGAAAGTATTTAGATGGGATGCGACATCTTCATTAGCAAGGCCGGAAAATTGTTCTTTCATAACAAGATTGAGCAAAGCAGCATTAATTTCATAAGATTCCGCACTAGTGGCGGGAGCAATTAGAGTACTAATAAAATAATAATTATTTTTATTGCAAAAATTACACAACTTGGTATTCTCTTGAGTCATCGTGACAAAGCAAGCAATGAAGCACACAAGCAAGCAAACGAAAAGACGAATGAAAAAGGGCGAATAAAAAGGCAAATCTTTTTGGTATTTTTTGAAAATCGTTCTAGAAGTGGGGGAGAGGAAAACAAGAGGCAAATGGTAAATAATGTAAATGCAAGAGATGAGTTTGTGACTCGTACTTGGTAGGCTTGATGTATATCTCCCAGGCAACGACGCCAGAAATCCTTCTTGCTACTTCTCGAGCATGCGTTGGTTTCCATGAAGAGGAACGGGTGATGCAGCAAAGTAGATAAGTATTTCCCTCAGTTGTTGAGAACCAAGGTATCAATCAAATAGGAGATACAAGCAATTCCCCAATAGGTGTACCTACACAAGGAACCAAACTCTTGCAACCAATGCTACAAAGGGGTTGCCAATCCCTTTAAGGTTACTTGCAAGGATGAGATCTGATAGAGATAGATTGCTTGAACGGAAAGTAAAACAAAAGGTAAAATTAATGCAGCAAAGTATTTTTGATATTTTTGGTTTTAAATCTGAAAGTATAAGATGGAAAATAGACCCGGGGGCCATAGGTTTCACTAGAGGCTTCTCTCATGATAGCAAGTATTACAGTGGGTGAACAAATTACTGTCGAGCAATTGATAGAAAAGCGGATAATTATGAGGATATCCAAGGCAATGATTATGCATATAGGCATCACGTCTGTGTCAAGTAGACCGAAACAATTCTACATCTACTACTATTACTCCACACATCGACCGACTCCTGCGTGCATCTAGAGTATTAAGTTCATGAAGAACAGAGTAACGCATTAGGTAAGATGACATGATGTAGAGGGATAAACTCAAGCAATATGATGAAAACCCCATGTTGTTATCCTTGATGGCAACAATACAATACGTGCCTCTCTACCCCTACTTTGTCACTGGGTGAGGACACCCCAAGATTGAACCCAAAACTAAGCACTTCTCCCATTGCAAGAATTACCAATCTAGTTGGCCAAACCAAACCAATAACTCGAAGAGACTTGCAAAGATATGAAATCATGCATATAAGAATTCAGGAAAGACTCAAATAATATTCATGGATAATCTGAACATAAACCCACAATTCATCGGATCTCGACAAACACACCGCAAAAGAGTATTACATCGCATAGATCTCCATGAAGATCATGAAGAACATGGTATTGAAGATCAAAGAGAGAGAAGAAGCCATCTAGCTACTAGCTATGGACCCGAAGGTCTGTGGTGAACTACTCACGCATCATCGGAGGGGCAATGGAGTTGATGTACATGCCCTCCATGATCGACCCCCCTCCGGCAGATTACCGAAAAAGGCTCCAAGATTGGATCTCTCGGGAACGGAGGCTTCTATCGGCGGAAAAGTATTTTCGTGGCTCGTTCTGATAATGATGGAATATTTGGGAATTTATAGGCCAAAGATTAGGGTTGGGAGAGCTGTCATGGGCCCACAAGCCTGCTCGGCGCGCCCTTGGGCGTGCCCCTAGGGCTTGTGGCCCCACGGTGGCTCTCTTGCCTTGGTTCTCAAGTCTCCTGGATTCCTTTCGTTCCAAAAAAAATCATTCCCAAGGTTTTATTCCGTTTGGACTCCGTTTAATATTCCTTATCTGCAATTCTCAAAAGCAAGGAAAAAACAGAAACTGGCACTAGGTTCTAGATTAATAGGTTAGTCCCAAAAATAATATAAAATTGCATATTAATGCATATAAAACATCCAAAACGGATAATATAATAGCATGGAACAATCAAAAATTATAAATACGTTGGAGACGCATCATTAACCTTGCCATATATCACCAACCACCACCACTATCCATTGGTGTCCATATATACCACCATAGATCCGCCACCAATCCGAGTCCATCTCGCATTAGGTTTAGTTTCGAGATCCTTTTATTTTCGGTTTCGTGTTTTCCTACCTGAGTAGGTGTCGAAGAAAAAAGAGTCTGGCATGCTTTTCAAAACACATTTTGGCCCAAAATATTTGCAGGTGAAAATATTTTTTCCTATCCTGATTTTAGGTTCTGCGGAGCGTTTTGAGACACTTGCCATGATAGTGATTTTTGTCAAAAAATTTGGTCGTCACAGCCCCCGAATCGCTCCAAAAAAAATAGTCCAATTTTTTTCGTGCCAATCCATACCTGGCCAAACGGGCCGGGCTTAACAGGCCGGCCCGGCGGCACACCGCGCCGGCCCGGCACGCGGCCCGGCCCGACACGAACTAAACGGGCCATGCCAGGCCCGCGGCCCGCCTTGGGCCATGCCTGGGCCGCCACCCCCAGCACGCGGGCCGGCACGGCACGGCCCGATTATCTTTTTTTTTATTTTTTATTTTTTATACGGCCCAATAAGTAAAAATAGTCTAAAAACGCTCAATGCGTCAAATAGTAGGCATATTAGCGGGCCTGGCGTGCCGACGGGCCGGCCCGATTAGCAAACCGGTCGTGCCTGGGCCGGCACCCCGGGCACGCGGGCTGGCATGACATGGCCCGGTTAGTAATCGTGACGCGGCGGGCCAGGCCATGCCGGGCATGATTACCAGCGGGTCGTGCCGGGCCGGCCCGTTTGGCCAGGTATGTGCCAATCCTTCTTATACAACTTGGGAAGAGTTTTGAGACACTCGCCATTATAGTGATTTTCTGAGCAAAAAAGAAGAGCACAAAAAAAGAGGTGAAAAAAAAGAAAAAAATTCAGAGTGTGCTCTTCCCTTGATTACGTATAGCTTCGTGGTTTTGTTAGTGTTTTAGGCTCGCGTCTCTAGCATGGTCTAGCCTAGGACCAACACGGTATCGTCGTTGAGCGTTTATTCAACTTTGCATGTCTGAATTGATTATTGTTGACCCTTTTTGCTACCATACTATAAGCCATCCCAACTCCACATACATCTACGTCGTGTGTTTGACAACACCTGGCAATCGCTCTATCCAAGATTTGAGAGTTTTGACTACAATGGTTGTCGATCACCGCCAGCTGGTGGGTAAGAACTGGTAAAAATTTGAGATTCGCATGAAGGATTTGTGACACACACCACCACCACCACCACTTTGCAGTAGTCTATAGGTTTCATATTCTTGTGTGTTTCTTCTTCCTGCTAACAATGCCAGGATCACAAGACGACGAGATCGACTGGGAGAGCATGAACAACAAAGCGCTTCATGATAAATTTCAGCAGATGGTTTGTGGCCAACCTTGGAGAGGCCATGGAGAAGCTAGGTGGTTTGGAGAAGACATTCAACACTAAGATGGACACCAAGTTCAATGAGGTGCTTGCCCGTCTACCACCACCAGCTGCATCTCGTATCCCTCTCGAATGGCGAGCGCGACGTGTGCCTCTCGGCCTAGTCCAACATACTAGTATTATTGATACTGCTGCTACTTCTATGGCTGCTGCTGCTAATGTCGTTGAGCAGGTGGAGGATTATGATGGTGATTACGATGATGAGGGAGAGGTTTCTCCAGATCATCCTCCGGGGCAACCACCACCACACGCACCAGGTCGTCCACATGGCTACAACCGTAACAGTAGGGCCGCACCACCCCCTCAGGTACTGGATCATAACCATCTCCCTAAACTTAAATTGATTATTCTGACATTTGAGGGTAGATATGTTCCTGATATATATCTTACATGGGAGTTACAAACAGAACAACGTTTTACATGCTTACAATTTCCTGAGGATGGACGTGTTGCTGCTGTTTGTTTGTCAGAACATTGTAGAATAGATCATGCTAATATTCCAACTACTTGGGCTGCTTTGAAAGTTGTTATGCGTAATCGTTGGGTTCCACCATATTATCAACGCGAATTTCTTCAAAATTTGCAGCGTTTAAGACAAGGAATTTTTTTTGTAGAGGAATATTATCAGGAATTACAAACTGGCATGATTAGATGTGGTATTGTTGAGGAGAATGAAGCTATGCTTGCACGTTTTATGAGTGGATTAAATAGAGAGATTCAGACTATTCTAGAGTATAAGGAGTATAACACTATCACTTGTTTATTCCATCTTGCTTGCAAAGCTGAACGTGAAGTGCAGGATCGACAGGCAATGGCGAGAACTAATTTTTCTACACGTCGCACTTCATCATGGATGCCACGTACCTCTTCTACTTCCGCACATCCTCCTGTAGCACCACCTACTTCAACTTCCAACTCCAACTGAGATACCAGGAAACAGGCCCCTACTCCACCCTCTACGAAGAGCACACCTTCTGGGCCTACACAGAGCTCTTCTTCATCTATTGCATCCATAGGGCAAACACATGAGGTTATATGTCATCGTTGCAAGGGTGGAGGTCACTATGCGAGAGAATGCCCTTCCAAGCGTGTTATGATTGTTACTGAGGATGGTGGATATGCATTCGCTAGTGATTATTATGAGGAGACTTTGGCTCTCATTGCGAGTGAAGAACAGGGCGACGAGGATACAGAACACGAGACACACTACATGGCTACTGATTACGCTGACAGGTATGAAAGTTTAGTTGCTCAATGTGTTCTTAATGTGCAGGTTACACAGGCTGAGCAAAATGAGAGGCACAACTTGTCCACACAAAGGGAGTTGTGAAGGAGCGTTTTGTTCGCGTCCGATGGAGGGAGTTGTAATAACTTGGCCAGTATGGAGATGGTGGAGAAGCTATCTCTAATTACTAGACCACATCCTCGTCCTTATTACATCCAATGGTTGAACAACAGTGGCAAGGTTAAGGTAACATGTATTGTTCGTGTGCATTTTAGCATTGCTACATATTCTGAGTATGTTGATTGTGATGTGGTACCCATGCAAGCATGTTCTGTTTTACTTGGTAGACCATGACAATTTGATAAAAAATCTGTACACCATGGTAGGACAAATCATTATACTCTTGTTCATAAGGATCAAAAAATTACTTTGCTTCCTATGTCTCCTGAACATATTATGAAAGATGACATTGCTAGAGCTAGTAAAGCAAACCAGGAGTAAAATAAGAGTGAAAATCAGATTGTAGCACAGGAATTTGAGCAACACCATAAGCCTAATAAACCATCATCTAGAGTCGCATCAGAAATAAAATTGAAGAGTGGATGTTTACTTGATACTAAATCTGATATTAATGATTTGGATGATATTACATATGTTTGCTATGCTTTTGTATGCAAAGAGGTATTATTTTCATTCGAGGACATGCCTTCCTCTTCACCTCCTGCTGTCATTAACATTTTGCAGGAGTTCGCTGACGTCTTTCCAGAAGACGTGCCACCGGGATTACCACCTATTCGTGGGATTGAGCATCAGATTGACATAATTCCTGATGCATCGCTACCCAATCGTGCGCCATACTGTACCAATCCAGAGGAGACAAAGGAGATTATGCGTCAAGGACAGGAGCTGCTCGACAAAGGTCATATACGTGAATCCCTTTCCTTGTGATGTTCCTATTATTCTAGTGCCTAAAAAGGATGGTACATCGCGCATGTGTGTGGATTGTAGAGGCATTAATAATATTACTATTTATTATCGTCATCCTATTCCTAGGCTAGATGATATGCTTGATGAATTAAGTGGCTCTATAATTTTCTCCAAAGTTGATTTGCCTAGTGGATACCATCAAATTCGTATGAAACTGGGAGATGAATGGAAAACAACATTTAAAACTAAGTTTGGATTATATGAGTGGTTAGTCATGCCTTTTAGGATAACTAATGCACCTAGAACTTTTATGGGATTAATGAACTAGGTTTTGCGTGCTTTCATTGGATGATTTTTGGTAGTCTATTTTGATGATATACTAACTTATAGTAGATCTTTGGAGGAACATTTGGAACATTTACGTGTTGTTTTTATTGCTCTACGTGATACACATTTGTTTGGTAACCTTGGGAAGTGCACCTTTCGCACTGACCGAGTATCTTTTCTTTGCTATGTTGTTACTCCACAGGGAATTGAAATTGATAAAGCCAAGATTGAAGCTATTGAGAGTTGACTGCGGCCCAAAATAGTCACTCAAGTGAGGAGTTTTCTTGGACTTGCTGGTTTCTATAAGCGTTTTGTGAGAGATTTCAGCACCATTGTTGCACCTCTCAATGAGCTTACAAACAAGGTCGTGCCTTTTGCTTGGGGTACCGAATAGGAAGAAGCCTTCACGGTCTTGAAAGATAAGTTAACACATGCTCCTTTACTCCAACTTCCTGATTTTAATAAGACTTTCGAGCTTGAATGTGATGCTAGTGGAGTTGGATTAGGAGGTGTGTTATTACAAGATGGTAAACCTGTTGCGTACTTTTCTAAAAAAATGAGTGGGCCTAGTCTGAATTATTCTACTTATGATAAGGAATTATATGCTCTTGTTCGGACTTCAGAAACATGGCAACATTATTTATGGCCCAACGAATTTGTTATACATTTTGATCATGAATCTTTGAAACATATTAAGAGTCAAGCAAAACTGAACCATAGGCATGCTAAATGGGTTGAATTCATTGAGACTTTCCCTTATGTCATTAAACACATGAAGGGTAAAGAAAATGTTAATGCTGATGCATTGTCTCGTCGTTATATTATGCTTTCAAAACATGACTTTAAAATATTTGGTTTGGAGACCAGCAAAGGTCAATATGTGCATGATGCTGAATTTAGAGATGTGTTGTAGGATTCTAAAGAAGGGAGAACATGGAACAAGTTTGTCATTAATGATGGATTTGTGTTCCGTGCTAACAAGCTATGCATTCCAGCTAGCTTCATTCGTCTTTTGTTGTTACAGGAGGCGCATGGAGGAGGACTAATGTGACACTTTGGCATGAAGAAGACGGAGGACATACTTTCTACACATTTCTTTTGGCCAAAGATGAGATGGGATGTTGAGCGTTTTGTTGCTCGCTTCAATACATGTCAAAAAAATTAAGTCACGACTCAATCCTCATGGTTTATATATGCCTTTGCCTGTACCTAGTGTTCTTTGGGAGCATATATCTATGGACTTTGTTTTAGGTTTACCTCGAACAAAGAAGGGGATAGCATATTTGTTGTCGTGGATAGATTTTCCAAAATGGCACACTTTATACCATGTCACAAAAGTGATGATGTTGCCAATGTTGCTGATTTGTTCTTTCGTGAAATTATTCGGTTGCATGGTGTGCCAAATACATTGTTTCAGATCGTGATGCTAAATTTCTTAGCCACTTGTGGAGATGTTTATGGGCTAAGTTGGGGACTAAACTGCTTTTTAGTACTACATGTCATCCCCAAACTGATGGACAAACTAAAGTAGTCAATAGATCATTGTCTACTAGGCTTAGGGTTGTCTTGAAGAATAACCTGGAAATGTGTGAGGAATGCTTGCCTCATATTGAATTTGCTTATAATTGTTCTTTGCATTCTACTACTAAGATGTGCCCTTTTGAAGTTGTGTATGGTTTCTTACCTCATGCACCTATTGATTTGTTGCTTCTTCCATCTTCGGAGAATGTTAATTTTGATGCTAAAGAACATGCTGAATTGATATTAAAGATGCATGAGATAACTAAGGAAAACATTGAGCGTATGAATACTAAATACAAACTTGCTAGAAATAAGGGTAGAAAATATGTTGTCTTTGCACTTGGAGATCTTGTCTGGTTACATTTGCATAAGGATAGATTTCCTGATTTGTGCAAGTCAAAGCTAATGCCATGTGCTGATGGTCCTTTTAAGGTGTTAGAGAAAATAAATGATAATGCCTATAACTTGAGTTGCTTGGAGAGTTTGGGTTTATCCCCACTTTTAACATTGCATATTTGAAGCCTTATTTGGATGAGGAAGATGAGCTTCCGTCAAGGGCGACTTCAGTTCAAGAAGGGGAGGATGATGAGGACATGCCTACTAATGTTACACTCACAACCCTGACTGCTATACATAAAGGACCAATTACCAGAGCTCGTGTGTCACGCCCAAGATGCGGTCCTATCCATATTTTGGCACGAGGGCCTCGACAGGGATAGAAGCGCATCTCGTTGTGTTGCAAGAATGGATATCATTACAAGTACATTTACAGAAGAGATGAGTATATGGAATTGGCATACACTCGCCTCAAGCTACATCAATATCACATCAATACAACAACATATGCAAACATCATACAGAAGAGCAGGGTCCGACTACGGATGAAACCGAACGATAAAATGACATCCATCCTTGCTATCCTAGGCTGCTGCTTGGAACCCATCCTAGAATTGATGATGATGAAGAAGAAGAACACCAAACAAACAAGCATCACGCTCATGTCAAGTCATCGCATTACCTATACCTGCAATTGTTGTTGTAGTAATTTGTGAGCCACAAGGACTCAAGAAACTCATTTTCAAGGGTATCAAGACTATTAAAGCTTAATGGGTGAGCTATGGCTAAGTGGTGAGGCTGCATCAAGCGACTAAGAATTTATTTGAGTGGCTAACTTACGAATACATAAAGTAAAGTATGGTGGTCTATGCATAACGGACGTGAACTAGTAATGATCACTAAGTGATCCTGAACACCTACTTACGTCAAACATAACCCCAACGTGTTCTCTCTTGGATAAGGACTTACGAGAAGAGACAGTCACGATTACGCACACAGTTGGTGTATTTTATTAGAGTTTACTTCAAGTTTGCTATGACTGGGTGTTAAACAAAATATCCAAGTTTGCCACATAACCGCGGGCACGGCTTTCCGAAAGATTTAACCCTGCAGGGGTGCTCCAACTCATCCATCACAAATTAACCACACGCAGCGGGAATAACCTCGACCACGGATCTCATGATCATCCTAGGCAATTCCAAAGGAAATACGACACCTCGAGATAGCCTGAAGAAGATCAGAGTTCCTCATTCAAGACGTTCGAGAAAGGTAAAACAAATCCAGCAAGGTCGCCCGACGTGTCGACGAACCCGATAGGAGCCGTGTATTTCGTTCTCAGGACACGACAGATAAGCAAAGCGTACGGTGGCCTGATAGACATCTCCCGAGTTGCCCTGGGTTGGCCCCGCACGGTGCTCTAGTTTGGACCAACACTCATGAGAAGCACTGGCCTGGGTTGTTGATTAATTATCCACGAGGTCCGGAAAGTCCCTATGCAAGTTTATTAGTTATTAGGCAAATGTAGTACCAATGTTGGGCCTTTCCAGACAAGCTTTATCCTAAAAGGAAAATCAAGGGGATCCCCATAACACCCCGAGCATGTGAGGAGCACTCAATTATGGAACATAACACCGGTTCACAAGTAACTAGGGCGGCAAGAGTGGAACAAAACACCGAGCAAAAGGCCAAGCCTTCCACCCTTTACCAAGTGTATAAGTGCATTAAATTAAATAGCAATAATATTTTGATAACAAAAGAATGTCGATGTTGTCACATGGAAGCAATTGCACCTGCATCTAGAAACGCTATAAGAAGGGCTGAGCAAGCGGTAACATAGCCAAACAAAGGTTTGCTAGGAAGGTGGAGGGTTAGAGGATTTTCATGGCAATGTTGGGAGGCTTGACAAACAAGTGGTAGGTAGCGAGACATAATGATAAAAGCGGGACAACTAGCATAGCAATGATAGTAGTGGTATCCATGGAAATGTGTCATCTTGCCTGAGATTCCTCTTGGAAGAAGCACGAGTCCATGAAGAAGACGAGCCAACGTAGTCAAACGAATCCTCACACTCTGAATGCTCTCGGAACTCTATCAAGAATGAACAATTCGAAACAACAATCAACACACGGAACACCACACCATATGCATGACATGATTCACAAACAAATATGATGCATGTCCGGTTTAAATATGCAAGGCATGGCAAAGATAAATCACATCAAACAACTACTACACATTAAAGTGAAGCTCAATATGCAACGAGTTGCATATTGACGAAACTCCACGATCGATTATTTAGTTCACTCTCGTTTAGGTACACGACAATATTAAATGTTGTTAAACATGGAAAATGGTGAAGCATACACAACTACAACATCTAGGCATATTAAATGGGGCCGAAAGCAACATATAGCATTCCCAAAACGTCCTCATATACCTATTTTAAGTTTGGTCCAGATCTGAACTAACCATATCTTAGAGTTTTTAAACAGAAAAATAAATGTCACCATGCCATTCTACACATTTTTCTAGTCAAGTTGCATATGTAAAACATTTTAATCGGAGCTACGGTTATTTAGTTATGATATAAATCATTTGACATGGCATACACGCAAATCAATGCAAACAGCAAGCTTAAACATTTTAAACACATATGAGAGTTGGAAATTATGAATCTACATGAAATTCTAGTCACTTTACATATATAAAGTTTTTACATACGATGCTCGGTTGGTGAGTTATTAAATGCATGAACTACAAGGGTTTTTCTGCAATTTTTATTATTCACTGGAAATTAGCAAAATTCACAGGATCTAAAAAACAGACATGGGCCAAAACTGGTGTGCACTGGATAACTAACAAGCACACTAGGGGAGGCATAACGGGGCTCACCGGAGGGCCACTAGGCCGGTCGGAAGGCAGGGAGCTGGGCCGGCTCGGGGCACTGTTGGGCCGGCCCACGCGGGCGACGGGGCGACGGGCGAGCAGGCACTCGTCTCTGACCTCCTGCCCGACGCAAGGAGGCAGGGCGGCGGCGGCATGGTCAACAACGGCGAGGACAACACAGGGGGGACGGGATCCGGTGAGGGGGAGGCCGGGGAAGGCCGGGGCCATTCCCGGCGGTTGCGGCTCGAGGCGGCGCTAGGGAGCGGAGATCGGGCGGCGGGGAGGCGAGGCAGAGGGACGGCAAGGCGGCGGCTTGCTCCGGCGGCTCAGGAGGCGGTGCACGGTCACCGGAGGGTGAGGCAGCGGGGAGGAGCTCCCGGGGTGGTCCGGCGAGGGAGGCTCGGGCGCTCGCAAGGCAGTAGCACGGCTTGACAAAGCTAAAGCTCGGGAGGAGCTCGGGCATGGGGCGCTGCTCGACCAGATGGGCTTGGCGGGCCTGGTTTCGGGCCTGCAGCTGGAGGAGGGGGACAGGAGGTGGAGTGGAAATGACTGCGTATTGGGGGGCGCGGAAATCGAGGGAAGGGCTAGGGTTACCCGATTAGGATGGCTAGGGGTCTATTTATACTAATTAGGGCTAGGGTTAGGGTTTTTTCATCCGTTTCTAGACCCTTCGATCGCGATCGGACGGCTCCGATCACGGGGTAGGCTAGGTGGGCTAGTGTTGGGCTGTAAAGAGGCGTTTGGGCCAAGATGAGAGCGAAGAGTGAGGCCTGTGACACGAGTTTGAAACACCGAAAACATCCAATGAATAACCTGATAACGGTGCAGCTACGGGTGACCGTTGAGGAACCAAACGACCTCCGATTGCGACGAAATTTGGTAGGTGGCCTACCTATAATAAAACAAGACCACGCGCCAACTTTCGACCCAATCCGAGAATAGTTTACATACACCTTTAAAAACAATATTTTATCGGTGCCACGGGCGCGTGCGTGTGTGGTTGGTCTCGAAATGGTCAGCGACACGCACGGAGAGAACCGGCAACTACGAATGGATGCAAGTTTTAAAAAATGAGTGACGATGCTATGCAGATGATGCGAATGATGCGATGATGAATGCGACAACCAAACTAATCGCACGACAACAATGGAATAAAACGGGAATCTTTTGGAGCGTCGGTCCCGGGCTGTTACATCGTGCACGTCAATTGAATTACCAGGTACTTTTGTTTCTTGGAAATCCTTCTAATGTTCATGAACATATGATGTTACCTAAATTAGATACTTTTGTTTTACTTATGAATGAAGGACCTAGCATGGACAAGAAGGATGACCATTAGAGCGGGATGAAGCATGGAGAAGAAGGTGCACGCATGGGAAAGAACAATGGAGCTTCCAGTGGTGATTTTCGCACTTTGAAGCCACCATAATGGGAGCGAGAAGCCTTGGATAGAATATGCATGATGCCACTTTATAAAATTCATCCATAGGCTAATATAGGTACTTCGCCACCTTATTTTTGGGCCAGGCCCATGTAATTTCGAAATACCATATTATAGGTTGTTTTTAGAGTCCGTATGTATGGGGAAACTCAGTTAGGGTCGGTTTCGGACCTCTCCTCCAAGGGGCCACGAAATTCCCATCTATTCCACCATATATACAGCCCTTAGGGCGTCGTTTTAGGGTTGGGTTTTGTTTAGATTACAAGTTCGCCATAGTTGCTACTTCGTGTTCTTCATTTGTGTTCCACGACCAGACAAAGGCGACACGGAACCCCACTTTTCATCAATAAAGCTTTCCTCTTATATTCGCAATATCCAGATTACAATCTTAGTTTCTTGCTTGTTCTTCGTTTGCGTGCAGGAAACATACCCTCGTGGTCAGGTTGATCGTGCTCCGGTGTGGTCAATAACCTCTTGGAGTTGGTTTAGCAATTGCTAAGACGCGACGTCATCACATGTTCGTAGTCGGATCGGCAAAGTCTAGTCCACCAAAAACGATAGCCACCATCTCATAGAAAGACAGGGACAACTTTGCCTCTATCAGACATGCATCATATTTGTTTGCGCATCATGATATGCATATGTTGTGGTATATCTGGCCATGGGTCGGGCCGGGCCTAAAAAAGCCCATGGCAAAAAACTAAGGCCGAGGCCCTGTCATCGGGCCTACTTTGAAGTCCAAGCCCGACCCATATGTTGAAAAGCACATCGGGCCTGGGGGCGTGGCCCGAGCCTCTTCCTTAAAATCCCAATATGCCAAGCCCAAGCCCGGCCCGGCCCCGTCGGTAGGCTCAAAACTTAGGCTCAAGCCCGGCCCACGAGCAAGCCCGTCGGGCCCAGGCCCTAGATTTTTGGGTCGGGCCTGGTCGGGCAGGTCGGGTCGGGCCTGAGATGCCCAGGTATATGTTGTGTTGTTTATTGTGTGTTGATTGTTTGTTTCTCGATTGCTTCTTCTCGATAGAGTTTCAAAAGCGTTCGGAGTGTGATGATTCGTTCGACTACGCTGGTTTATCTACTTCAAAGATTCGTTCTTCTTCAAAACGGAATCTCAGGCAAGATGACCATTCCCCTGGATACCACTACTATCATTGCTATGCTAGTTGTCTCGCTACTATCGTTATGTCACGTTACCTACCACTTGTATGTCAAGCCTCCCAACATTGCGATGAAAAGTCTCTAACCTCTCCACATTCGAGCAAACCATTCTTTGGCTATGTTGCCGCTTACTCAGCCCTTCTTATAGCGTTGTTAGTTGCAGGTGCAGTTGCTTCCATGTGACAACATGGATATTTTGATGCATCACAATATTATTGCTATTTAATTTAATGCACATACATACTTGGTCAAAGGTGAAAGGTTTGGCCTTTTGCTCGGTGTTTTGTTCCACCTTTGTCGCCCTAGTTACTTGGGTACCGGCGTTATATTTCATATTGATCACTCCTAACATGCTTGGTGTTGTTACGGGGACCCCCTTAATTTTCATTTTGGGATAAAACTCTTCTAGCAAGGCCCAACTTTGGTACTCATTTGCCTAATAACTAATAAACCTGCATATGGAGTAATTAACCCGAGGATAATTAATCAACAACCCGGGCCAGTGCTTCTCATGAGTGTTGGTCCAAATCGAGTGATGTCCGGCGCCCCCTGGTCACCCGGGGTTTCAGCCAACCCGACGTCTAGCTCATCTACTAGTGTCCTGAAAACGAGATACGTGCGGCTCTTATCGGGATCTGGCCTGCCGAGTGGCCTTGCTGGATTTGTTTTACCTTTCTTGAGCGTCTTGCGCACAGGATTCCGATGATACTTTGGGCTATCTCGAGGTTGAGGTTTTCCACCGGAATTTCCGAGGAGACCACAGGTTTCCGTGGTTGAGGCTATTCCATGCAACGTGTGGTTAGTTTGTGATGGATGAGTTGGATAACCCCTGCAGGGGTAAATCTTTCATGAGAGCCGTGCCCGCGGTTATGTGGCAACTTGGATTTTTTTAAATCCGGCCATAGAAAACTTAAAGTAAACTCAAATAAAATACACCAACCGTGTGCGTAACCGTGACTGTCTTGACTCGTGAGTTCTGAACTAAGCGAGAACACGGTGGGGTTATGTTTAACCGTAAGTAAGTGTTCAAGATTACTTAGTGATCATTGCTAGTTCGCGTCCGTTATGTGTAGGCCACCTTTCTTATTCTTTGATATCCACTCAAATAAATGCTTAGCGCTTGCTGCAGCCTCACCACTTAACCATACCTCACCCATTAAGCTTTGCTAGTCTTGATACCCTTGGAAATGGGATTGCCGAGTCCCTGTGGCTCACAGATTACTACAACAATAGTTACAGGTACAGGTAATGTGATGCTCTGACGTGAGAGCGATGCTTGTTTGATTTGGAGTTCTTCTTCTTCATCATCGATCTAGGATGGGTTCTAAGCCGGCAGCCTGGGATAGCAAGGATGGATGTCATTTTATCATTTGATTTCGTCCGTAGTCGGACCCTGCTCTTATGTATGATGATTGAATATGTTATTGTATTGATGTGATCTTGATTTAGCTTGTGGCGAGTGTAAGCAAATTCCATATACTCATCTCTTCTTTACATGTACTTGCAATGATATCCATTCTTGCAAAACAACAAGATGCGCTTCTATCCCTGTCGAGGCCCTCGGGCCAATATAAGGATAGGATCGCATCTTGAGCGTTACAAATCACCCTTGCCATGTCAAGCTCCACGAAACCAGCAACATTCATGTGGAATAACTTGTCCATGGCGCGCACAATGCCGCCCTTGATTGTGCCCCAACAGCATGTGAAAACTTCCCCGTGAAGGGCTTGATCACCCGACAAACTCCATCTTCAGTGAAGGACATGTCCAGATATTCATCGTCCACTTGCGGCATGCCTAGCTCATTCCAGTTGATGGCGCAAAAATGAGGCGACCGCCATCCCAGGATTTCCGAGAGTGACCATGTATAACATCCTCTTTGTCATGATGAGAAGTTACAACTACATCGTTTTTTGTCCTGATGTACATCATCATTGAAGAAACGTATCTTTTTAAAAACCAAGAGTATATATTTGAACCATATGAAACATGATGTGCATTTAGTTGAGTGCACATTGTTCCCCAAACACAATTCTCCATTTCACATCTTTATTTACTTGCAAATAAAACAAATTAGGATAGGAGTGACACGCTGGCCTTTAGGAATTTCCGTCTTTCTTTTGCCGCCATCAATCAAATAGAAACATCCCTCTTTCGATCCCCGCTCTTTGAATAGGAGATGATTTCTCTGAAATCCAAATGGCTGCAACAAAGAAAAAGAACCACCAACGGTATAGGGATGCCAATGGATAGGTTATGGGCGGGTACAACCATTTTTGTCCAAACCCATACCCCCAAAACTTTTCGTACCCACCCATTTCAGTACCCATGGGCATAAGTAGGCAGCCATGCCCATACCAATTGGGTATCCTATACCCAATGGGCATCCGATGGGTACAATATATAGTTTTTGAAATGTAGAGAAATGGTTTTGAAACTAAAGTGATGGCGGGAGAGCGATATAGCACTGACACAACCTTCTACGTTGGTGGCCTCTTGGAGGCGTCAAAGGGAGTATGAGCGGCGGTTGGCGGAATCTCGACATAATGGGAGGTGGCGGTGGGAATGGGCGATCGTTGGATAGGAGTCCAATATCAAAGAGTCGTGATTTCATCTCTTCGTGGAGTTACATAGGATGTAAGAGGAGTGGCGAGCAGATGATTACATGCATATGAGCTATGGCCAGTTTAAGGATTCGAGACTTAGGGTGTGCCATAGGAGTTAGATGTTGATCTGACATGTCATCGGTGTTATTTTCATTTATGAACTTTTTTTGGTATCCATTGAGTCCATGTGTGTGCTTTTGTATCCATACCTTCTCCATATATTTTGCGGGTATGGATACCCATTACCCGTGAATAAAAAATCTCTCCAAGTCTTCCCATCAGTCCTGTCCAAACGGGGTCATGCCTGGCATGTTGGCCCACGAGCACGCCGACACGGGCCAGGCCCGACACGCTCTAATCGGGTCGTGCCAGGCACGCGGCACGCCTTGGGTCGTGTCCGGACGTGAAGACTGGGCACGCGGGCCGTCACGACACGATCCATTTACATTTTTTATTTTTTATTTAGATTTTTTTATATATGACATGAAAAACAATCCAATGAACCAAAATTAACCCACAAAACAGGCTACAAAACTAACAACCTAACGGGCCAGTGGGCCTAGCGTGCCAACGTGCCAGTCCACATACCTTCCGGCCCGTGCTTGGGCCGGAGAAGCCAACACATGGGCCGACATAGCACGGCCCGGCTAATAATCATGTCATGGCGGGCTGGGCCGTGCCAGGCATGATTATGCCAGGCCGGCCCGTTTGCAGCTAAATCCGAGAACGATTTCATAGTTGAACCATACTTAAACCATACCCGTACATGTATCTCTCAAAACCAAACTTAAACCACACCCGTTTAATGTCATTTTCGGCCCAACCTAAACTGAACCCATTATTTTTTCCACCCAAACCAATTTAAATCCAATACATAACTGTGGGTTTAAACCGAATACATACCTATGGGTTTGCTTCAATGTACATACGATTGCACAAATTGACATGTTAAGAAGCAAATAAGATAGAAAAGGCATGAGTGCATCTACAACAGTTTGGGAACAAAGGTATCCTTGAGATACAGTCAGCACACAACAACAGGCAAAAAGACAATGCCCACGGCTGAAAAGCTCACTAACAAGTGCATTTAAGCCAATTTCTTAGCCAAAGCACACACAAACACTTCCTATTTGCATATGGTGTTTTGCCATAATACAGAATTACACAGTGCATGCGGATCAAAGATACTCGTTGTCGGTGGGTCATTGGTTATTGTACATAACCAATGTTCAAAAACCGGTTTGGATCCATAGTTTATAACCGCTAATAACCAACTATAGCCAAACTGGTTTCTTCACGTACCCAAACCAAAACCAAGCTAAAAAACTCAGTCCAATAAAATCTAAACCAATCAAATACAAAGTAAGAACCGAACCGTTTCACCTTTTTTTTAATAATCATTCTGAGATTTATTTGCAGCTCTGCTTCCCATGCCCATTAATTCTGCGTAGGGTACGCAAAACAGCCATCCCTAAAACGGTCCCCAGCGCACCAAATGGCGTCACCCACCTGACGACCTCTCCCTCAGCCAGTCGACCTCGGTCACATCCCCCGCGGCTTCTAGAAGCTTCCAGAACTCGAAGAAGCCAAGGGCTGGTCACTGAGAAGAGGGGTCGGGAAGGGCACCGTAGGGATCTCCACGGAAGAGGCCATGGCGAGCCGGCAGTGCTGAGATCACGGTGGAGCGGAGCGTCCAGCCCCACGCGTGCCGCGCGGGATCCGGGGGAAGGGAGGGGACCGAGGTCCTGATGCAGATCCGGGATGGCCTGCGGCGGCAAGCGCCGTCGGCTACGGGGGCGATGCGGTCGCCGATGTCGGCGATGATGCTCGCCATGTTCGCCACCATGGCATCCTTCTACGTCGCTGGCCGGTGAGTCCGCTTGCTCGCTCGACGCATTGAGCGGCTCCTTGAAATGCTTGCGTCTAATCCCTCTGCAAGTTTTTTTTTCACTGCGGGTTTACCGTTATGGGGGATTCTGAATCCTTGAATTATTCTGGCGGAAGAAATGTGTAGTTTGTGTGTGTGGGAAGCTTAAGGGGGGGTCTTCTAGTGCCACTGTTTAAACTGGGATTGTTTCTGTTTTGTTTGAGACTCGTTATTATTGTTGGAGCATGTTTGCTTGATCTGGTCACATGGCAGTGTGTGTGTATGTATGTGTGTGTGTGTGAGAGAGAGAGAGAGGGGGGATATATATATTCGCTAGGGAGAGGGAGAGAGATATCTTTTGTTCTTTTCTGCTCCCTCCATTCCTAAATATAAGTCTTTCTAGAGATTTTACTATGGACTACATACGGAGCAAAATGAGTGAATCTACATTCTAAAATATGTCTATGTACATCCATATGTAGTCCCTAATGAAATCTCTAGAAAGACCTATATTTAAGAACGGAGTAAGTATGAAGCAACCCATAAATAATTGGGTTTTGACCTTTTGCTGATCTTCGAGAGGGTAACTTTGTTGACATTTGCAAATTTTAGATCGCCAGGATGTACAGAATCGGGTTTACCTGATAAAAGAGCAGATATCTTTTTTTCGTTTTTATCTAGTATAATCCATAAATCATTTATTTTTGACCTTTTGCTGATCTTCGAGAGCGAAACTTTCTTGACATTTGCAAATGTTAGATTGTGGCAGGACGCGCAGAATCGGGTTTACCTGATAAAAGAGCTCGACAGGCGAACTGGCCAGGTGTGTTGCTTCAGATCCGACTAGTCCTTCCAGCTAACTAGTACAATAGCTGCCTTTTGGTGTGACCTAAGCATACGAGTTCTGTTAAATTCAGGGGCGATCGGCAATATCAGTCGACGATACTTTGAAGGTTGTTTCATGCAGGTAACTGTGACCTAGCAGGGCCCATTACTATGCAGATGTTGCCTTCTCAATCTACATGCTGACAAATAGTCGAATGCCATGCTACATTGTTCATTATTCTCTTTTTGCAAGTATAAACCGGAGCTGGTTCTTTTGCAGATTTTGTATTGTGATAATTGGAACTTTGAGCTATAGTAGTAACTCAGTAAACGCTTTAATGTTTAGGCAGCAAGGCAAGCGGTTGGCATCACTCGAGATGGAGTTGGCTGCAGCAAAGCATGAAGGATTTGTTGGCAAATATACCTCTGAGACAAATGCGACTCATTCTAGGAAGAAGCCTCTGGTTGTTATTGGGATAATGACAAGCTTTGGAAGAAAAAATTACCGTGACGCTGTCAGGAAATCATGGCTTCCGACAGGTATGACTTCATAGTGCATGTCTTATAAGCCATGGTCATAAATTCATATAATTGGGGGTGCCAGCTCCATTTTCATTTTTTTCTTCATATATTCATTGTGGTAATCTATTTTGTACTTTAGAGGTTATCGGCAAGTTATAGAGTACTTATAGTGATAGTGGTAATGTTCAGGAAATCGTTAACTGGTAACTGCTCGGTCGGTTGGCCAGTAAAGGATTAATAGGCGAATCGGATGATAAATCAGTTAATCGGCTACTCAATGACACACCGAGGAGGGATTTATCAGCCTGTTTTGTCCGATATCCTATATGCCTAAGCAGGGGCGGAGCTACGTGAGGGCCAACACGTGCTCCGGCCTGTCCAGCGCAGCATGATTTTCTTCATTGTATATTTAGTTTTGCGTTGTGGAACAGTAATCAGAGGATAATCTCTATAGATTAGCCAGCCCGGCCTGCCCAATCTTTTGGTTCAAGCTCCGCCACCGTGCCTAAGAGTTATCCCCACTAACTTATTTATCTCAACATGCAAGCATGTCACCTCAACATATAACTATCAATGGGATAAGGGCCACCTCAACATGCAATCATGCATGGGAAATGACCCACCACAACATTCAACAATGCATTTGATTTTTTTTCCATTCAGTTGTTCTACTTATATTCAATAAATACTGTTACAACTATACATGATCAAATATAATAACTCATATGTATTTTTAATTTTTGTTCTCATATTATCAACCCAATTTTTCATCAAACAATTCCCGCTGCAACACGCGGGGTATTCTCTAGTTTTGAACAATGGCTAGTGCGTATTAGACAAACTAGGGCTTACCAGTTCCTGGGTTAGTTATCAGGTATTTTTCTATCATGTCAAATCATCAGAAATGTTTGGCAATCTGTTTGCTGGTTGATATGACTGCTACTAAAATAAACTTGATGCAAGGTAATGCCATACATAAAAGCATAATGCATGCCCAAACATTACCAATTTTGATGATTCTATAAACACCGCTTGCTGTAAAATTTGAAGTACAATATATGGAATTCTTAAGCTGTATCTAGAGTATAAATTAATAAATTATTAAGTTTGAAGAACCAACCAGTAGAACCAAAAGTACGAACTTATGGAGAAGGTTGGGCCCCCATATACTTCAACACTCCCCCTCACTTGTGGCTCGATAAGGCCTAAACACGGCAGAAAGAAGCCAAGGAATTTTTTATTTTAATTGTGAAAGCCAAGACCTAAAACCAAAAATCCGAACTGATGAAGGTTGGGCAATCCACATATACTTCAATGACCAGGACAGGGCCAGTCTTGTGTAAAATTAGTAATCTTTCATGAACAAAACTTATGCATTTGGCATTGGTAGGTATTGGACAAGATCTAGAAGCAAATGCTGCAGTTCTAATTATTTTCATAATGAGACTCTGGCAATTCTATCCTTTTCAAATTTTCCGCAAAAGAATGCTATCCTTTTAAATGACATTCAGTTAATAAAGACAGTAAAATGTGTTCCATTTATTTCCTTAGTTTTGAAACTTACAATTGGTAAGAAATGCTCTCTGTTGTCTTTTATGGTTTAAATTTACTTATGTGTGCAGGTTCACTGCTGAAGAAATTAGAAGATGAGAAAGGCATTGTAGTACGTTTCATAGTTGGAAGAAGGTACTGTATACTTACAATCCTACTGGAATGACAATATGAAGTCTAGATATCTTATAGTTGCTCCTCCATGCAGTGCAAATCGAGGAGATCGTTTTGACAGGGAAATCGATGACGAGAATAGAAGTACAAATGATTTTGTCATCTTGGTATGACTGATTTATGAATCGAACTTATGATACCCACACTGTTTAGGATGTCATTTGATCAACTTTTGATCTGGGTCCTCTTTCGTAGTGTTGAATTCAGATTTCAAAAGGCAAAAAAGAAAAGGAAACATATTGATAGTTGTTTGTCTTGTTACTGTGGACAATGTGCTGCCTGAGATACCAGTCGAATTACAAGCCACCTAGCTTTTGCTACTGTATGTTGCTTTTTGTATGGCGTCCGAATTGTTATGAAAAAGAACCCCTGCCCTCACCCACCTTCCTCATTTCAAGATAACTTGCTCGAACCGTGTTTTCACTTTCTTTTTACACCGGGATTTTTTGTTTCCCACTTTGTAGTTCTTGACTATTATATGACATTGCAGGATGATCATATAGAGTCTGATGAAGAGCTTCCTAAGAAGACAAAACGTTACTTTGCTAATGCTGCAGAGACATTTGATGCTGAATTTTATGCTAAGGTCAATGATGATATATACATAAATGTTGGTAAGTATCACCTGTTGAACTTTTATTACGTCTTTACAATTTTGTCGGATAAATATTACTCCTTCCAGTTCAAAATAGTTTACGCATTTTGATTGACTATATGGCTTGTATTATTTACCAAAATATGCTTTAAAAATTCATGAGCTTCAATTATTAAGGTATTCTTGACAAATGTACTTGTGTAGTTTTTGTTTTGAGTGTATGAGCAACCAAAATATTATTATTGGATCAATAGTTGCAGACAAAGGGGATTATTATGGTTGGATAAGGAGTTGTATCAATCTGCTGATCTGCATGATACGTTCCAAGTATCAATTTGTTATTGGCAATTTAAGTGCTGCAATGTTTTTTGTTGATATGTTATGATGGTAATGGACTTGGGAGTTGGAAAAAGGACTTAATATTCGATTTCTACAGAGTCAAGCGAAACTTGATTGAAATGTAAAAAGGTCTATCTGCATGCTCTTGATTTCTGGAATGCATCTTTCGCACTTGCTTGATGCGTTTTATAGTCAAATAGCACTTTCAAATTTTTGCGGGGGAAAACAGCACCTAACATGGAACAACATATTGTGTTTATGCAGACACTTTGAGTGCGATGCTTGAAACTCACTGGGACAAACCTCGTGTCTACATAGGCTGTATGAAATCTGGGGAGGTCTTTTCTGAAGCGTGAGTTGCTTGAGCCAGAAGAAATGGGATTTGTGTACCATGTTTGCCTTTTGCATCCTTTTCTTTGTTAGGGAATCAATAATCGCTAACAGCTTCATTGAAACAGGACCCATAAGTGGTATGAACCGGATTGGTGGAAATTTGGTGACGGGAAATCGTAAGCAACTTGTACCAGTATTTAATCTTAGTTCATTGAATGCTCAAGACAACTACGGTGGTAGCTCATGCATTTCATTGTATCAACTAATAGATACTTTCGACATGCTTCTGGTGAAATGTTTGTCATATCAAGGGCCGTGGCTCAGTTCATTTCTATAAACAGGTACACAACCTATGCTTTGTGCACTAAATTTGATTTTGTATTCCAGCAAGGGTCTAGTGATGTATCTTTGGTGTCACTTTTCAACGCTAGGTCTGTTCTCCGGACATATGCACATGATGATGTTAGTGTTGGATCGTGGATGATTGGGCTTGCTGTAAAGCATGTAAATGAAGCAAAGTTATGTTGTTCATCATGGCCCTCAGGTTTTACCGTCTCCTTCACTGTACTTATCGGCCTTGTTATTGATTCCCTTTTTTCCTTGGTACTTCGTATGTGGACGTTATCTTGAAAGTTCATTTTTCTTGTCAAATGAATATATCTTTGGTATTCAGGCCATTTATTACCTAGGAATTTTGTTGATGGCTTAGATGGCATGATCTATTTATTAGAGAGACTATAAGCTATGTTGAAGAAAATCTTCTGTAGTCGCTAGAATTGCAATAGGTGACAGGAATAGCTTAGTCCTGAGAATACACGCCACTGCCAGCAAATACCATATACACAATTTACCCATTCCCCACAACTTTTCCAATGATGTAAGTTGTGTTCTGAGGTAGTAGTTGGGAGCAGTTGTTGTACTGGCACTTTAAATGCTGTCATTCAGGGACTGGTTCTGCTTAGATTATGAATCTGGGTTCCCATTGTTATGGCAGGGCATGCTGTGCTTGTTAAATTTGGAAGTAGAGTGAATAAATGACAAAACCAAAGGCCGTTGTTGCTCATTATTTATGCATAGTTCCTATTTGTGGAACTATTTATGTAATTATGATGTGATTTCACCAGCAACTTATTAGTAGATAATTCAAATATGAGCTAACAACAAACTTTCACATTGCAGGAGCCATGTGTTCAGCTCTTTGATGAGCAGTGCTTCCCTGAAGAAGGGTTTTGTGAAGAGTGTGTTACACTGAATAGATTTTCGTTTTCTCTTGCCATTTCTTTTTTCTATTCCATCATTGAGCAAGTAGTGTCAGTTTTTTTTTTTTTGAATTGTTTGGATTGCTCACCACATGTCACATGGTGAGCAAGTAGTGTCAGTTCATAGTGAATGTGGTATCTTCAATGCGAAGGAGTAGTATTGTACCTTTTCCTCGCATGCCCACACTACCTGCCGTGGTATCTTTTTGTCATTCAATAGATCTCCATCCGTACCATTCTTTGCTGACAAACAGCACTGTTCGAGTGACAGAAATTAATAGCACTTGAGGAAATTATGTTTACTTAAATATCCACATTTATTGTTTCGTGCTGTGGTTGTAATATTCGCTACACCTAGCGTGCCATTTTGAACCAAGAAAAACAAAGTTCAAATGGTACTCTACGCTCGTCCAGAAATAAGAACCGTGGGTGAAACCCAGCTTCCAGAAATAAGAACCGTGGGTGAAACCCAGCTCTCTCAGCGATTTGGATCATGAGGTTCGGTCTGGGCCGTCCGATCTTGCGTTGGGACAATTTGGGCCGTCGGATCGCGAACCGTGAACAGTCCTGCCCCCTCCCCGGTCTCGTTCATTCCGTGTTTTGGGCGTGTCTCGTTGACGTGTGGGGTAACTCCCCTTTCGGCTGTGCCCGTCAGCGACTGTGGCTTGGGTCTTCTTCTGTGCGGTCCTTCGGCGCGCTCCCAGTAGCCAAATATCCCGTGCCATCGCCTGTGGTTTCGTTGTGCCTTCGAGGGTGTTTTTGTCTTTTCCTTCTGCTTCCGTGTGTGTTGTGTGGTGGTCGGCTCGTGGGTGGATGAGGTCAAGCAGGGCGCATGAGTCTCTGTCTCTCGGTCCTCACTTCTCCCGATTAACCTAGCCCCTTCGCTCCTTGCAGCCCCAGCCGCCATCGTGCTCCTGTCCTCATCTCCTCCCCATTCCCCTTCGGCCGCCGAGTTTGCTGCCGCCGCTGCCCTCCCTGGTGAGCTCGCCCCTTGCCATCGCGGGGAGGAAAGCGCAGGCCGACGCTCGCGTTGCTGCTCCATAGAGAGGAGTACACCATTGAGAGACCCAAAAAGAAACACCACCGGCTAAATCATCTATGGGGGCTGCCAGCGACCGGACGCCACCATCGTCGCCGATGTCGTCATCACCCTCGTCGCCGCCTCCGTGCCACAGTTCGAACATGTTTGCATGCTTCGCTCTCGCCATCCAGTGATGCGACGGATGAGACACGGTTGCCGCGGCAGCCGGCATTGCTCCGCCTCCTCCGCTCGTGGTGGCCGAGGCGGCTGCGCTGCTCTGGGTCGCGTGCCACCTCCGCCGCCGACAGGAGGGGGCCAGCGTGACCATCGCGCAACACGACGGCCATGTTAGAATTATGTGTCCTACAACTATATATTTAAGTTAATAGGAATTGCTAATATTTGGAATACCTCATTATGAAATTATACATGTATTTATACCTGGAATTACTTTACATGATTTATCATGAAATTATCACTTGTTGGAATGTACTTAAGCTATATGCTTAAGGAAGTTGGTATAGTGATAAATAAAATAAGCAAAGCATACATGACAGCAAGATAATGATAGCGTTTATGAATATATAAGTGAATAGATCGAGGGCTGTAGAGTTCTCTAGTGGCATCTCTCATAAGCAAAGCATACAATGGGTAAAGAAATTACAGTTGGGCAATTGATACAAAAGAGAATAGTTATGCAATTTTCACGGCAATGATTATGTGTTTATAGGCATCATGTCCGTAAGCAAATAGGCCGACTCCTGCCTGAACCTATTACTATTACTCCACCCATTGACCGCTATCCGGCATGCATCTAAAGTATTAAGTAAAACAGAGTAATGCTTGGAGAACAATGATATGATGTAGACAAAGTAAACTCAATCAATATGAATAAACCTCATCGTTTTATCCTTAGTAGCAGCACCACAAAGACGCAACTTTTCTCCTTCTATCATTGGGATACAAAAACTCGCCAGGTTGAACCTACTACAACATACCACTCCCACCGAAGAAATATCAATCTAGTTGGTCGAACTATCTCAATAGATTGGAGAGCATTACGAAGCTATGATGATCATGCAAATAAGAATCATAGTAATCAGATTTGACTCAAATACTTTTCATGAATAATATGAACATAAACTCACAATTCATCGGATCCCAACAAACACACCATACAAAGGGATTACATCGGATAGATCAAGGCAAAGATGTGATTAACATTGTATTGAAGATCGTGAGAGAGAGAGAGAGAGAGATTGCCAACTAGGTACTACCTACGGAACCGTAGGTGTGTGGTGAACTACTCACACATCATGGTGAGGGCAGAAAGGTTGATGAAGAGGCCCTCCGTGATAGATTTCCGCTCCGACAGGGTGCCGGAACGGAGGTGTAGATGCCCCCATTAGGAAAAAGTGTTTCGGGAGCGCTTTTGGTGTATTTAGGGTAGATGTGAATTTATAGGCTAGACAACGACGTCGGGAGACGCACCAAGGGGCCACCACATATCTGGACGCGCCCCCTGGTGGCGCGGTGAGATATGTGGTGGGGCCCTGGAGCATCTTCCGGCCTTCATCCGAAGCTTCTAGGTCTTGTATTGGTCCAGAAAAAATCGTCAACAAGTTTCGTGGCTGTTGGGGAACGTTGCATGGGAAACAAAAAAAATTCCTACGCACACGCAAGACCTATCCATGGTGATGAGCATCTAAGAGAGGGATAGTGGATCTACATACCCTTGTAGATCGCTAAGCGGGAAGAGTTAAGAAATGAAGGTTATGTAGGCGAACGTCTTCGCTATCCGAATTGCTAGCCATCCTGCGATCCGATCACGATTCGTCCTGATCTAGCACCGAACGGAAGGCACCTCCGCATTCAACACACGTACAGCTCGATGACGATCTCCACCTTCTTGATGCAGCAAGAGGGAGCTGAGAGGTAGATGAGAACTCCGATAGCGTGACGGCGTGGCGACGGTGGTGGTGGAACTGTTCCGTAGGGCTTTGCCTACGCACTGCCGAAAACTAGAGGAGGAGACGATCTAGTGGGGAAGAGAGGGCTGCACCATGGCTTGGGGGTGCGGCTTCCCTCTCTCCCCTCCAATATATATAGGAGGGAGAGGAGGGGGCTGGCGCCCTAGGGTTCCTCCCCTAGGGTCGGCCGAACCAGGAGATGGAGGAGTCCACCAGCAACTAGGAGATGGGCATGGGAGTCCTCCTCCGATTAGGACTCCTCCCCCTCTCCTCTTTCTTCTGTGCATAGGCCCATAGGGCTGGCTGCACCAGCCCACCAGGGGCTTGTGCACCACCACTAAGGCCCATGTGGCACCTTGGGGTGTGTGGGCCCCACTTGGTGGTCCTCCGGAACCCATTCGTCACTCCGAGTACACTGCTGGAAATGCGTGAAACTTTTTCGGAGTTCAAACACCACTTTCCTATATATCAACCTTTACCTATGGACCATTCCATAGCTCCCCATGATGTCCCGGATCTCATGCAGGACTCCCAACAACCTACGGTCACCACCATACATAACTCAATACCATCGAAACGTCACCGAACGTTAAGTGTACAGACCCTGCGGGTTCGAGAACTATGTAGACATGTCCGAGACACCTCTATGATCAATAACCAATAGCGGGACCTGGATGCCCATATTGGTTCCTACATATTCTATGTAGATCTTTATCGGTTGAACCTCTATGTCAAGGATTCAGTTAATCCCGTATGTTGTTCCCTTTGTTCTTCGGTATGTTACTTGCCAGAGATTCGATCGTCGGTATCTCCATGTTGGAAATATGCCCTAGAGGCAATAATAAATTAGTTATTATCATATTTCCTTGTTCATAATAATCATTTATTATCCATGCTATAATTGTATTGATCGGAGACTTAGATGCATGTGTGGATACATAGACAAAACCATGTCCCTAGTATGCCTCTAATAGACTAGCTCGTTGATCAAAGATGGTTAAGGTTTCCTAGCCATAGACATGAGATGTCATTTGATAAACGGGATCACATCATTAGGATAATGGTGTGATGGACAAGACCCAAACTACAAACATAGCATATGACACTAGTGCAGAACAGGCCTATAGTCCCGGGCCAGATGGACCTTTAGTACCGGTTCCCCAACCGGTACTAACGGGTTGCGACTAAAGGTCCGGTTGGACCACGGACCGGTACTAAAGGCCCTCCACGTGGCTGCCTGTGTGGACTGGTGGTGGAAGACCTTTAGTACCGGTTGGTGATACCAACCGGTACTAAGTCTTCTGTTTTTTTTGTTTTAGCTTTTAATTAGGTTTTAATTTTCCTCTCTATTTTTTGTGTTTTCCATTCATTTCAAATTTATTTTACGGTGCTACATACTGTAAACAGTACACAAGTTCATGCATATATATATATGTAATATAATATACAATATCTCATACACAGTATATATATATACAAATGGAATTACACATCCATATAAATTCGGGACTTATAATTAACTTAAGGCCCAAAACCCGGCCAGGACTAGCTAGCTAGTGCTCCGGATGAAATCTCAGTTCTCTACTACTGATTTGCTGGCATTATTGAGGCGGCGGTAAGGAATAGTGCTCTCCGTTTACATGAATGACATGTTGAAGAAGAAATGCCGCAAATTCCTCTTGAAGTGCGACAAAGCGTTTCTCGGGCGAGAGCTTCGACATCATCTCCCAAACCTGGAGTTGTCTTTCACGTGCTGCTCTGTGACGTATATGACTTTCGGTCTGGATGCGAATGTTCTCATAGAGGAAATATCCACATAAATTTGTCCCCTATGGCTGCTTCGTGCACTTTGCAAAAGAATAGAATTGAATAAGATAATTAATAATCGAGCATGGTAATGGTATTAAAAATAGAATTAATGAGATGCGGGACCTAGTAGTACTACTTAATTACCTGCATCCTTTTCCACTTCAGCTTCGGTTTCCATTGACGACCGTGATGGTTTTTTTCTATCATCTTTTTCCAAACACTACCCGGCAAAGAAAAAGAACGAAAGAGTTATTATAATTACTTTTGATATCAGGAAATAATGAAAGAAAGCGAGGTCGATAAAGATTGAAATTACCATTCTATCATAAAATACAAGTCCACGTATGATTGTTCTGGTGTATCTAGTGAGTCGTACACTTGAACAAGTCCATCCGCGAGGATAATATATAGGAGGATATAGTGGTCTCTGCGCAGAAGTTTATATAATTAAGCAGGCATGCGCATATAACTCATCAACTACACTTGACAGCGAGCTAGTAAGCAAAAATAGAATTTGTAGTATACAAGAGAGTAAACACTCACCCCATGTTGTAAGGAAATATTATAGTAGATTTGTTGGTATTCATTAGTGCCTCTAGAAAATTTTCCAAGAGATCTTCTGTGTCCTTGGCATAATGTTTTACCACATGACCATTAACGGTACTTGGGTCGATGAACCCAATGTCATCGATTCCCTCTTGTGAGCCATCATCATGATCATGTGATGATTCACCTCGAAGGTCCGCTGGATTTTCGGAGGAGCGTATCATGCCGAAGATGTCCTCTTCATGAACTCTACCGGTATTGTCCATAGCTTAATAACTAGTCCACAATAATATAGATAAAACAAATTAGTATTTAAATTAGCATGCATTCAAGAAGCAAAATAACTGATAGTTAATTAATAATGCATCATCGAATACATATATAGTATAGTTCTTAGAAAAGATCTCATCTGCATAATCTTGGATAATTTTCAATACATCGGCTAATCTCCATCGATCTAGCTAATACATCATAATAGTAGCTAGCTAATATATCGATCTAGCTAGAACCCTAGCGCCCGACGGATATCGGGGCGGGCGGTGGACACCCAAAGAGAAGGAACCATCACAAGAACATAGCTGCAGTGAGGTCCTTGAAGAATCTGCGAGGTATTGTCGGACATGGCCTCCAAAGCTGCCATGTAGCGACGGACGTGCTCGTTCTCCTTGTTGACATGGTACTGTACCACCTCCGCGGGGGATTCAAGCCTTTGAAAACTCCGTGGCCCATGCGGCCGCCACCACAGAACCTCCAGGTCGACGACGGGCTGGCTCCTCACCAAGCTGCACCGCCCGGAAGGCAGCACCTCCCAGCACCAGCCCGGCGGAGCCCAGTCCCTGATAGGGCCCCTCGGCTCAAGCAAGTGACCTCCTCCGGCGACTCGACGACGAGGATGCGGGATCGACATCATCGACGTCGAGAAGAAACACTTAATTACGAAAACAAATTAAATAAAACTTAGCAAAATTAACACTTAACAAAATTAACACTTGGCAAAATTAACACTTAGCATCTAGCAAAATCAAAAATTACGGCACGCTTTGGATCCTAATGCGTGTGTGACTATTGGTCTGTCGAGACTTTCCTTAAATAACTCTCACATATCTCATGGTATGTTGGTGCGCACTCTCTCACATTGATACGGTGGTGTATATATGTTGGTGGACACTCTCTCGCATTAATAGGTTCGACCGGCGGTGATGACGCTTCCCCTCTCCTCTTCTTGCACAATATATCGATGAGTATATCGCAAAGAAGAGGAGAAAGAGGAAGTGCCCCCCACGACAAAAGTCGGGATTCCTCCATCAAGAACACACATGAAACCCTAAACTAAATTAGGATCGACGACAGACCGAAAGTCACACACGCATTAGGATCCAACTAAATTAAACCTAAAACTAAACTAAACATAAACTAAATTAAACCTAAACTAAACATAAACTAACACATATCCTAATAACCTGACAACCTAACTAACTAACTAACTAACTAAATAGGGGTGTTGTGTTGTGGTCGGGGTCGGGTGTCAGGGGTGTCGTGTCGGGGTGTCGGGGTTCGACGTCGAGGGACCCTAGATACCCTAGCATCTACACACTAGTCCAACGATCATCGGGGCGATCGTCGGCAAGAGGGGTCGGCCGGGAGATCTCACCTAGCCTCCTGACCCGGAGGTCGCATCGGCGACGGGCTCGGGGCGGCGGCCGGAGTGAGCGGGCCGGCGACGACGGGACCGACGACGAGGGGCGGCGTCCGGGTAGGCGAGGACGACCGCGGCGAGGGCGACGACGACGGTGGTGAGGGCGACGGCGGCGAGGGACGGCGTCCGGGTAGGCGAGGGCGACGATGGCGAGGGAGACGGTGGCGAGGGCGAGGGCGATGGTGGTGAGGGCGACGGCGGCGCGACCGACGGCGGCGAGGGTGACGACGGTGGTGGTGCGACAGCGGCGGTGGTGAGGGCGACAGCAATGGCGCGGTGGTGGTGCGAGGGCGGCGAGGGCGACGACGGTGAGAGCGACGACGGCGAGGTCGACGGCGGCGAGGGCGACGACGGCGAGGGCGACGACGGCGAGGGTGCGGCGATGAGGGCGATTTCGGCAGCCTGGCAGCGCAAGTTGGAGCTCTCCCGGTGCGTGGCTCGGCCCGAGACGACGAAGTGCTCAATTTATACCAGGCACCTCTTTAGTACCGGTGCGTGACTAGCACCGGTACTAAAGACCCTTTAGTACCGGTGCGTGCCACGCACCGGTACTGAAGGTCCTCCCAACAGAGCGTGGGGCGGTGGACCTTTAATACCGGTGCGTGACTAGCACCGGGACTAAAGACCCTTTAGTACCGGTGCTAGCCACGCACCGGTACTAAAGGTCCTCCCAACAAAGCGTGGGGGCGGTGGACCTTTAGTACCGGTGCGTGGCATGCACTGGTACTAAAGGGTCTTTAGTACCGGTGCTAGTCACGCACCGGTACTAAAGGTGTTTTTTAATTAAATATTAGTTATTATTTTCAGAAAAAACCCGTAAACTTTAGAAAATCATAGAAAAAACGTAGGACTCCAATGGAAATAAATAATATATGAAAAAATATCAGAAAAATATAAAGAATCTGTTTATGGCATTTCCATGCATGTTTGAACAACTTCAACTCCTGTATAAGATAATTTGATTAAATATGGCATTTGAAATATTCATATCTCGAGTTTAAAAAGCAGTACAAATGAACTCTGAAAAGGTTGTAACTTGGCATGACATCATAATTTCACCCACATAGCAACTTCTAGAGAGTTGAGAGGGTTACGGCAAAACTGGATGCACTTCGTGTACAAATTGGACAATCTCATAAGAAGTATGAGGGTTTCGGACAAAAACTCATCTATTACAAAGGGATTTCATTTTTAATAACTTATTTTAACTCCATATTTTGTGTGTGTTCAATATGCACCATTCAAAGGCACATCATCAATTTTCAACCCTTTCTGACTTCATTTGATATTTTCCATGCATTTAATGATTTATTTTGAGCTAAATGACCCTGAATTTGAAAAGCAGTACAAATGAACTCTGAAAAGGTTGTAACTTGGCATGACATCATAATTTCACCCACATAGCAACTTCTAGAGAGTTGAGAGGGTTACAGCAAAAACTGGATGCACTTCCTGTACAAATTGGACAATCTCATAAGAAGTACGAGGGTTTCGGACGAAAACTCATCTATTACAAAGGGATTTCATTTTCAATAACTTATTTTAACTCCATACTTTTTGTGTGTTCAATATGCACCATTCAAAGGCACATCATCAATTTTCAACCCTTTCTGACTTCATTTGATATTTTTCATGCATTTAATGATTTATTTTGAGCTAAATGACCCTGAATTTGAAAAGCAGTACAAATGAACTCTGAAAAGGTTGTAACTTGCCATGACATCATAATTTCACCCACATAGAAACTTATAGAGAGTTGAGAGGGTTACGGCAAAAACTGGATGCACTTCCTGTACAAATTGGACAATCTCATAAGAAGTATGAGGGTTTCGGACGAAAACTCATCTATTACAAAGGGATTTCATTTTTAATAACTTATTTTAACTCCATACTTTTTGTGTGTTCAATATGCACCATTCAAAGGCACATCATCAATTTTCAACCCTTTCCGACTTCATTTGATATTTTTCATGCATTTAATGATTTATTTTGAGCTAAATGACCCTGAATTTGAAAAGCAGTACAAATGAACTCTGAAAAGGTTGTAACTTGGCATGACATCATAATTTCACCCACATAGAAACTTCTAGAGAGTTGAGAGGGTTACGGCAAAAACCGAATGCACTTCGTGTACAAATTGGACAATCTCATAAGAAGTATGAGGGTTTCGCACGAAAACTCATCTATTACAAAGGGATTTCATTTTTAATAACTGATTTTAACTCCATACTTTTTGTGTGTTCAATATGCACCATTCAAAGGCACATCATCAATTTTCAACCCTTTCTGACTTCATTTGATATTTTTCATGCATTTAATGATTTATTTTGAGCTAAATGACCCTGAATTTGAAAAACAGTACAAATGAACTCTGAAAAGGTTGTAACTTGGCATGACATCATAATTTCTCCCACATAGCAAGTTCTAGAGAGTTGAGAGGGTTACGGCAAAAACTGGATGCACTTCGTGTACAAATTGGACAATCGCATAAGAAGTATGAGGGTTTAGGACAAAAACTCATCTATTACAAAGGGATTTCATTTTTAACAACTTATTTTAACTCCATACTTTTTGTGTGTTCAATATGCACCATTAAAAGGCACATCATAAATTTTCAACCCTTTCTGACTTCATTTGATATTTTTCATGCATTTAATGATTTATTTTGAGCTAAATGACCCTGAATTTGAAAAGCAGTACAAATGAACTCTGAAAAGGTTGTAACTTGCCATGACATCATAATTTCACCCACATAGAAACTTATAGAGAGTTGAGAGGGTTACAGCAAAAACTGGATGCACTTCCTGTACAAATTGGACAATCTCATAAGAAGTATGAGGGTTTCGGACGAAAACTCATCTATTACAAAGGGATTTCATTTTTAATAACTTATTTTAACTCCATACTTTTTGTGTGTTCAATATGCACCATTCAAAGGCACATCATCAATTTTCAACCCTTTCTGACTTCATTTGATATTTTTCATGCATTTAATGATTTATTTTGAGCTAAATGACCCTGAATTTGAAAAGCAGTACAAATGAACTCTGAAAAGGTTGTAACTTGGCATGACATCATAATTTCACCCACATTGAAACTTCTAGAGAGTTGAGAGGGTTACGGCAAAAACCGAATGCACTTCGTGTACAAATTGGACAATCTCATAAGAAGTATGAGGGTTTCGCACGAAAACTCATCTATTACAAAGGGATTTCATTTTTAATAACTGATTTTAACTCCATACTTTTTGTGTGTTCAATATGCACCATTCAAAGGCACATCATCAATTTTCAACCCTTTCTGACTTCATTTGATATTTTTCATGCATTTAATGATTTATTTTGAGCTAAATGACCCTGAATTTGAAAAACAGTACAAATTAACTCTGAAAAGGTTGTAACCTGGCATGACATCATAATTTCACCCACATAGCAACTTCTAGAGAGTTGAGAGGGTTACGGCAAAAACTGGATGCACTTCCTGTACAAATTGGACAATCGCATAAGAAGTATGAGGGTTTCGGACGAAAACTCATCTATTACAAAGGGATTTCATTTTTAATAACTTATTTTAACTCAATACTTTTTGTGTGTTCAATATGCACCATTCAAAGGCACATCATCAATTTTCAACCCTTTCCGACTTCATTTGATATTTTTCATGCATTTAATGATTTATTTTGAGCTAAATGACCCTGAATTTGAAAAGCGGTACAAATGAACTCTGAAAAGGTTGTAACTTGTCATGACATCATAATTTCACCCACATAGCAACTTCTAGAGAGTTGAGAGGGTTACGGCAAAAACTGGATGCACTTCGTGTACAAATTGGACAATCGCATAAGAAGTATGAGGGTTTCGAACGAAAACTCATCTATTACAAAGGGATTTCATTTTTTATAACTTATTTTAACTCCATAATTTTTGTGTGTTCAATATGCACCATTCAAAGGTACATCATCAATTTTCAACCCTTTCTGACTTCATTTGATATTTTTTTCATGCATTTAATGATTTATTTTGAGCTAAATGACCCTGAATTTGAAAAGCAGTACAAATGAACTCTGAAAAGGTTGTAACTTGGCATGACATCATAATTTCTCCCACATAGCAAGTTCTAGAGAGTTGAGAGGGTTACGGCAAAAACTGGATGCACTTCGTTTACAAATTGGACAATCGCATAAGAAGTATGAGGGTTTAGGACAAAAACTCATCTATTACAAAGGGATTTCATTTTTAACAACTTATTTTAACTCCATACTTTTTCTGTGTTCAATATGCACCATTCAAAGGCACATCATAAATTTTCAACCCTTTCTGACTTCATTTGATATTTTTCATGCATTTAATGATTTATTTTGAGCTAAATGACCCTGAATTTGAAAAGCAGTACAAATGAACTCTGAAAAGGTTGTAACTTGCCATGACATCATAATTTCACCCACATAGAAACTTATAGAGAGTTGAGAGGGTTACGGCAAAAACTGGATGCACTTCCTGTACAAATTGGACAATCTCATAAGAAGTATGAGGGTTTCGGACGAAAACTCATCTATTACAAAGGGATTTCATTTTTAATAACTTATTTTAACTCCATACTTTTTGTGTGTTCAATATGCACCATTCAAAGGCACATCATCAATTTTCAACCCTTTCTGACTTCATTTGATATTTTTCATGCATTTAATGATTTATTTTGAGCTAAATGACCCTGAATTTGAAAAGCAGTACAAATGAACTCTGAAAAGGTTGTAACTTGGCATGACATCATAATTTCACCCACATAGAAACTTCTAGAGAGTTGAGAGGGTTACGGCAAAAACCGAATGCACTTCGTGTACAAATTGGACAATCTCATAAGAAGTATGAGGGTTTCGCACGAAAACTCATCTATTACAAAGGGATTTCATTTTTAATAACTGATTTTAACTCCATACTTTTTGTGTGTTCAATATGCACCATTCAAAGGCACATCATCAATTTTCAACCCTTTCTGACTTCATTTGATATTTTTCATGCATTTAATGATTTATTTTGAGCTAAATGACCCTGAATTTGAAAAACAGTACAAATTAACTCTGAAAAGGTTGTAACCTGGCATGACATCATAATTTCACCCACATAGCAACTTCTAGAGAGTTGAGAGGGTTACGGCAAAAACTGGATGCACTTCCTTTACAAATTGGACAATCGCATAAGAAGTATGAGGGTTTCGGACGAAAACTCATCTATTACAAAGGGATTTCATTTTTAATAACTTATTTTAACTCAATACTTTTTGTGTGTTCAATATGCACCATTCAAAGGCACATCATCAATTTTCAACCCTTTCCGACTTCATTTGATATTTTTCATGCATTTAATGATTTATTTTGAGCTAAATGACCCTGAATTTGAAAAGCGGTACAAATGAACTCTGAAAAGGTTGTAACTTGTCATGACATCATAATTTCACCCACATAGCAACTTCTAGAGAGTTGAGAGGGTTACGGCAAAAACTGGATGCACTTCGTGTACAAATTGGACAATCGCATAAGAAGTATGAGGGTTTCGAACGAAAACTCATCTATTACAAAGGGATTTCATTTTTTATAACTTATTTTAACTCCATAATTTTTGTGTGTTCAATATGCACCATTAAAAGGCACATCATCAATTTTCAACCCTTTCTGACTTCATTTGATATTTTTTCATGCATTTAATGATTTATTTTGAGCTAAATGACCCTGAATTTGAAAAGCAGTACAAATGAACTCTGAAAAGGTTGTAACTTGGCATGACATCATAATTTCTCCCACATAGCAAGTTCTAGAGAGTTGAGAGGGTTACGGCAAAAACTGGATGCACTTCGTGTACAAATTGGACAATCGCATAAGAAGTATGAGGGTTTAGGACAAAAACTCATCTATTACAAAGGGATTTCATTTTTAACAACTTATTTTAACTCCATACTTTTTGTGTCTTCAATATGCACCATTCAAAGGCACATCATCAATTTTCAACCCTTTCGGACTTCATTTGATATTTTTCATGCATTTAATGATTTATTTTGAGCTAAATGACCTTGAATTTGAAAAGCAGTACAAATGAACTCTGAAAAGGTTGTAACTTGGCATGACATCATAATTTCACCCACATAGAAACTTCTAGAGAGTTGAGAGGGTTACGGCAAAAACTGGATGCACTTCCTGTACAAATTGGACAATCTCATAAGAAGTATGAGGGTTTCGGACGAAAACTCATCTATTACAAAGGGATTTCATTTTTAATAACTTATTTTAACTCCATACTTTTTGTGTGTTCAATACACCATTCAAAGGCACATCATCAATTTTCAACCCTTTCTGACTTCAGTTGATATTTTTCATGCATTTAATGATTTATTTTGAGCTAAATGACCCTGAATTTGAAAAGCAGTACAAATGAACTCTGAAAAGGTTGTAACTTGGCATGACATCATAATTTCACCCACATAGCAACTTCTAGAGAGTTGAGAGGGTTACGACAAAAACTGGATGCACTTCGTGTACCAATTGGACAATCGCATAAGAAGTATGAGGGTTTCGGACGAAAACTCATCTATTACAAAGGGATTTCATTTTTAATAACTTATTTTAACTCCATACTTTTTGTGTGTTCAATATGCACCATTCAAAGGCACATCATCAATTTTCAACCCTTTCTGACTTCATTTGATATTTTTCATGCATTTAATGATTTATTTTGAGCTAAATGACCCTGAATTTGAAAAGCAGTACAAATGAACTCTGAAAATGTTTTAACTTGGCATGACATCATAATTTCACCCACATAGAAACTTCTAGAGAGTTGAGAGGGTTACGGCAAAAACCGAATGCACTTCGTGTACAAATTGGACAATCTCATAAGAAGTATGAGGGTTTCGCACGAAAACTCATCTATTACAAAGGGATTTCATTTTTAATAACTGATTTTAACTCCATACTTTTTGTGTGTTCAATATGCACCATTCAAAGGCACATCATCAATTTTCAACCCTTTCGGACTTCATTTGATATTTTTCATGCATTTAATGATTTATTTTGAGCTAAATGACCCTGAATTTGAAAAACAGTACAAATTAACTCTGAAAAGGTTGTAACCTGGCATGACATCATAATTTCACCCAAATAGCAACTTCTAGAGAGTTGAGAGGGTTACGGCAAAAACTGGATGCACTTCCTGTACAAATTGGACAATCGCATAAGAAGTATGAGGGTTTCGGACGAAAACTCATCTATTACAAAGGGATTTCATTTTTAATAACTTATTTTAACTCAATACTTTTTGTGTGTTCAATATGCACCATTCAAAGGCACATCATCAATTTTCAACCCTTTCCGACTTCATTTGATATTTTTCATGCATTTAATGATTTATTTTGAGCTAAATGACCCTGAATTTGAAAAGCGGTACAAATGAACTCTGAAAAGGTTGTAACTTGTCATGACATCATAATTTCACCCACATAGCAACTTCTAGAGAGTTGAGAGGGTTACGGCAAAAACTGGATGCACTTCGTGTACAAATTGGACAATCGCATAAGAAGTATGAGGGTTTCGAACGAAAACTCATCTATTACAAAGGGATTTCATTTTTTATAACTTATTTTAACTCCATAATTTTTGTGTGTTCAATATGCACCATTCAAAGGCACATCATCAATTTTCAACCCTTTCTGACTTCATTTGATATTTTTTCATGCATTTAATGATTTATTTTGAGCTAAATGACCCTGAATTTGAAAAGCAGTACAAATGAACTCTGAAAAGGTTGTAACCTGGCATGACATCATAATTTCACCCACATAGCAAGTTCTAGAGAGTTGAGAGGGTTACGGCAAAAACTGGATGCACTTCGTGTACAAATTGGACAATCGCATAAGAAGTATGAGGGTTTAGGACAAAAACTCATCTATTACAAAGGGATTTCATTTTTAACAACTTATTTTAACTCCATACTTTTTGTGTGTTCAATATGCACCATTCAAAGGCACATCATAAATTTTCAACCCTTTCTGACTTCATTTGATATTTTTCATGCATTTAATGATTTATTTTGAGCTAAATGACCCTGAATTTGAAAAGCAGTACAAATGAACTCTGAAAAGGTTGTAACTTGCCATGACATCATAATTTCACCCACATAGAAACTTATAGAGAGTTGAGAGGGTTACGGCAAAAACTGGATGCACTTCCTGTACAAATTGGACAATCTCATAAGAAGTATGAGGGTTTCGGACGAAAACTCATCTATTACAAAGGGATTTCATTTTTAATAACTTATTTTAACTCCATACTTTTTGTGTGTTCAATATGCACCATTCAAAGGCACATTATCAATTTTCAACCCTTTCTGACTTCATTTGATATTTTTCATGCATTTAATGATTTATTTTGAGCTAAATGACCCTGAATTTGAAAAGCAGTACAAATGAACTCTGAAAAGGTTGTAACTTGGCATGACATCATAATTTCACCCACATAGAAACTTCTAGAGAGTTGAGAGGGTTACGGCAAAAACCGAATGCACTTCGTGTACAAATTGGACAATCTCATAAGAAGTATGAGGGTTTCGCACGAAAACTCATCTATTACAAAGGGATTTCATTTTTAATAACTGATTTTAACTCCATACTTTTTGTGTGTTCAATATGCACCATTCAAAGGCACATCATCAATTTTCAACCCTTTCTGACTTCATTTGATATTTTTCATGCATTTAATGATTTATTTTGAGCTAAATGACCCTGAATTTGAAAAACAATACAAATTAACTCTGAAAAGGTTGTAACCTGGCATGACATCATAATTTCACCCACATAGCAACTTCTAGAGAGTTGAGAGGGTTACGGCAAAAACTGGATGCACTTCCTGTACAAATTGGACAATCGCATAAGAAGTATGAGGGTTTCGGACGAAAACTCATCTATTACAAAGGGATTTCATTTTTAATAACTTATTTTAACTCCATACTTTTTGTGTGTTCAATATGCACCATTCAAAGGCACATCATCAATTTTCAACCCTTTCTGACTTCATTTGATATTTTTCATGCATTTAATGATTTATTTTGAGCTAAATGACCCTGAATTTGAAAAGCAGTACAAATGAACTCTGAAAAGGTTTTAACTTGGCATGACATCATAATTTCACCCACATAGAAACTTCTAGAGAGTTGAGAGGGTTACGGCAAAAACCGAATGCACTTCGTGTACAAATTGGACAATCTCATAAGAAGTATGAGGGTTTCGCACGAAAACTCATCTATTACAAAGGGATTTCATTTTTAATAACTGATTTTAACTCCATACTTTTTGTGTGTTCAATATGCACCATTCAAAGGCACATCATCAATTTTCAACCCTTTCTGACTTCATTTGATATTTTTCATGCATTTAATGATTTATTTTGAGCTAAATGACCCTGAATTTGAAAAACAGTACAAATTAACTCTGAAAAGGTTGTAACCTGGCATGACATCATAATTTCACCCACATAGCAACTTCTAGAGAGTTGAGAGGGTTACGGCAAAAACTGGATGCACTTCCTGTACAAATTGGACAATCGCATAAGAAGTATGAGGGTTTCGGACGAAAACTCATCTATTACAAAGGGATTTCATTTTTAATAACTTATTTTAACTCAATACTTTTTGTGTGTTCAATATGCACCATTCAAAGGCACATCATCAATTTTCAACCCTTTCCGACTTCATTTGATATTTTTCATGCATTTTATGATTTATTTTGAGCTAAATGACCCTGAATTTGAAAAGCAGTACAAATGAACTCTGAAAATGTTGTAACTTGGCATGACATCATAATTTCACCCACATAGAAACTTCTAGAGAGTTGAGAGGGTTACGGCAAAAACTGGATGCACTTCCTGTACAAATTGGACAATCTCATAAGAAGTATGAGGGTTTCGGACGAAAACTCATCTATTACAAAGGGATTTCATTTTTAATAACTTATTTTAACTCCATACTTTTTGTGTGTTCAATACACCATTCAAAGGCACATCATCAATTTTCAACCCTTTCTGACTTCATTTGATATTTTTCATGCATTTAATGATTTATTTTGAGCTAAATGACCCTGAATTTGAAAAGCAGTACAAATGAACTCTGAAAAGGTTGTAACTTGGCATGACATCATAATTTCACCCACATAGCAACTTCTAGAGAGTTGAGAGGGTTACGACAAAAACTGGATGCACTTCGTGTACCAATTGGACAATCGCATAAGAAGTATGAGGGTTTCGCACGAAAACTCATCTATTACAAAGGGATTTCATTTTTAATAACTTATTTTAACTCCATACTTTTTGTGTGTTCAATATGCACCATTCAAAGGCACATCATCAATTTTCAACCCTTTCGGACTTCATTTGATATTTTTCATGCATTTAATGATTTATTTTGAGCTAAATGACCCTGAATTTGAAAAGCAGTACAAATGAACTCTGAAAAGGTTGTAACTTGGCATGACATCATAATTTCACCCACATAGAAACTTCTAGAGAGTTGAGAGGGTTACGGCAAAAACTGGATGCACTACCTGTACAAATTGGACAATCTCATAAGAAGTATGAGGGTTTCGGACGAAAACTCATCTATTACAAAGGGATTTCATTTTTAATAACTTATTTTAACTCCATACTTTTTATGTGTTCAATACACCATTCAAAGGCACATCATCAATTTTCAACCCTTTCTGACTTCATTTGATATTTTTCATGCATTTAATGATTTATTTTGAGCTAAATGACCCTGAATTTGAAAAGCAGTACAAATGAACTCTGAAAAGGTTGTAACTTGGCATGACATCATAATTTCACCCACATAGCAACTTCTAGAGAGTTGAGAGGGTTACGACAAAAACTGGATGCACTTCGTGTACCAATTGGACAATCGCATAAGAAGTATGAGGGTTTCGCACGAAAACTCATCTATTACAAAGGGATTTCATTTTTAATAACTTATTTTAACTCCATACTTTTTGTGTGTTCAATATGCACCATTCAAAGGCACATCATCAATTTTCAACCCTTTCTGACTTCATTTGATATTTTTCATGCATTTAATGATTTATTTTGAGCTAAATGACCCTGAATTTGAAAAGCAGTACAAATGAACTCTGAAAAGGTTGTAACTTGGCATGACATCATAATTTCACCCACATAGAAACTTCTAGAGAGTTGAGAGGGTTACGGCAAAAACCGAATGCACTTCGTGTACAAATTGGACAATCTCATAAGAAGTATGAGGGTTTCGCACGAAAACTCATCTATTACAAAGGGATTTCATTTTTAATAACTGATTTTAACTCCATACTTTTTGTGTGTTCAATATGCACCATTCAAAGGCACATCATCAATTTTCAACCCTTTCTGACTTCATTTGATATTTTTCATGCATTTAATGATTTATTTTGAGCTAAATGACCCTGAATTTGAAAAACAGTACAAATTAACTCTGAAAAGGTTGTAACCTGGCATGACATCATAATTTCACCCACATAGCAACTTCTAGAGAGTTGAGAGGGTTACGGCAAAAACTGGATGCACTTCCTGTACAAATTGGACAATCGCATAAGAAGTATGAGGGTTTCGGACGAAAACTCATCTATTACAAAGGGATTTCATTTTTAATAACTTATTTTAACTCAATACTTTTTGTGTGTTCAATATGCACCATTCAAAGGCACATCATCAATTTTCAACCCTTTCCGACTTCATTTGATATTTTTCATGCATTTAATGATTTATTTTGAGCTAAATGACCCTGAATTTGAAAAGCGGTACAAATGAACTCTGAAAAGGTTGTAACTTGTCATGACATCATAATTTCACCCACATAGCAACTTCTAGAGAGTTGAGAGGGTTACGGCAAAAACTGGATGCACTTCGTGTACAAATTGGACAATCGCATAGGAAGTATGAGGGTTTCGAACGAAAACTCATCTATTACAAAGGGATTTCATTTTTTATAACTTATTTTAACTCCATAATTTTTGTGTGTTCAATATGCACCATTCAAAGGCACATCATCAATTTTCAACCCTTTCTGACTTCATTTGATATTTTTTCATGCATTTAATGATTTATTTTGAGCTAAATGACCCTGAATTTGAAAAGCAGTACAAATGAACTCTGAAAAGGTTGTAACTTGGCATGACATCATAATTTCTCCCACATAGCAAGTTCTAGAGAGTTGAGAGGGTTACGGCAAAAACTGGATGCACTTCGTGTACAAATTGGACAATCGCATAAGAAGTATGAGGGTTTAGGACAAAAACTCATCTATTACAAAGGGATTTCATTTTTAACAACTTATTTTAACTCCATACTTTTTGTGTGTTCAATATGCACCATTCAAAGGCACATCATCAATTTTCAACCCTTTCGGACTTCATTTGATATTTTTCATGCATTTAATGATTTATTTTGAGCTAAATGACCCTGAATTTGAAAAGCAGTACAAATGAACTCTGAAAAGGTTGTAACTTGGCATGACATCATAATTTCACCCACATAGAAACTTCTAGAGAGTTGAGAGGGTTACGGCAAAAACTGGATGCACTTCCTGTACAAATTGGACAATCTCATAAGAAGTATGAGGGTTTCGGACGAAAACTCATCTATTACAAAGGGATTTCATTTTTAATAACTTATTTTAACTCCATACTTTTTGTGTGTTCAATACACCATTCAAAGGCACATCATCAATTTTCAACCCTTTCTGACTTCATTTGATATTTTTCATGCATTTAATGATTTATTTTGAGCTAAATGACCCTGAATTTGAAAAGCAGTACAAATGAACTCTGAAAAGGTTGTAACTTGGCATGACATCATAATTTCACCCACATAGCAACTTCTAGAGAGTTGAGAGGGTTATGACAAAAACTGGATGCACTTCGTGTACCAATTGGACAATCGCATAAGAAGTATGAGGGTTTCGGACGAAAACTCATCTATTACAAAGGGATTTCATTGTTAATAACTTATTTTAACTCTATACTTTTTGTGTGTTCAATATGCACCATTCAAAGGCACATCATCAATTTTCAACCCTTTCTGACTTCATTTGATATTTTTCATGCATTTAATGATTTATTTTGAGCTAAATGACCCTGAATTTGAAAAGCAGTACAAATGAACTCTGAAAAGGTTGTAACCTGGCATGACATCATAATTTCACCCACATAGCAACTTCTAGAGAGTTGAGAGGGTTACGGCAAAAACTGGATGCACTTCGTGTACAAACTGTTACAAAGATATACCATGCTAGCTAGGAAATGCATGCATGTCCTTCACATAAATATATAGAAAGTGATGACGGTGAAGCCGGTCACATCCCAGAGTGGGATCTTGCGGTGTTTGTCCCTTTCTTATGATTGCGCCTTAACCATGGATAATCTTCATCATTTAACAGGATGCTTGGGTCAGTCTTCACTCTGAAGGGAGGGATTTCATGAAAGTTTTCATAATCTTCGGACATGTCTGTCTTGTCCTCCACTCCCACAATGTTTCTTTTCCCTGAAAGAACTATGTGGCGCTTTGGCTCATCGTATGATGTATTCGCTTCCTTATCTTTTTTTCTCCTCGGTTTGCTAGACATGTCCTTCACATAGAAACCTGAGCCACATCATTGGCTAGGACGAATGAGTTGTCTGTGTATCCAAGCTTGTTGAGATCCACTGTTGTCATTCCATACTGCGGGTCTACCTGTACCCCGCCTGCAGTATATTTAACCCATTTGCATCGAAACAAAGGGACCTTAAGATCAGGTCCATAGTCAAGTTCCCATATCTCCTCTATGTAACCATAATATGTGTCTTCAAAGTTGGTTGCATCATAGCAGACACCATTGTTTTGGTTGGTGCTCTTCTTATCTTGGGCGATCGTGTAAAATGTATTCCCATTTATCTCGTACCCTATGAAAGTCGTTACAGTCGAACTTGGTGTCTTGGCCAACCAACACAGTTCATCTGGAACATCATTGTCATTGATGAGCTTTGTTTGCAACCAACTGGCAAAAGTCTCCATGTGTTTACGTTCAATCCAGGGGCCAGACTGCTCCGGGTTCTTGGACCGTACAATATCCTTGTGTTCCTCCATATATGGAGTCACCAAGGTGGAATTTTGTAGAACCATGTAGTGTTCTTGAGTGAAAGAGTGCTCGTCCATATTTATTGCTTCTTTCTTTCCTAATGTGCCTTCTCCACCCAGTCTCCCCTCATGCCGCGATTCAGGAAGACCAATCGGCTTAATGTAAGGAAAAAAGTCAACACAAAACTCAATAACCTCCTCTGTTCCATATCCCTTGGCGATGCTTCCTTCTGGCCTAGCACGGTTATGAACATATTTCTTTAAGACTCCCATGAACCTCTCGAAGGGGGACATATTGTGTAGAAATACAAGACCCAGAATGTTAATCTCTTCGACTAGGTGCACTAGAACGTGCGTCATAATATTGAAGAAGGATGGAGGGAACACCAACTCGAAACTGACAAGACATTGGACCAGGTCATTCTGTAACCTTGGTAGGATTTTTGGATTGATTACCTTCTGAGAAATTGCATTGAGGAATGCGCATAGCTTCACAATGGCTAATCGAAAATTTTCCGGTAGAAGCCCCCTAAGTGCAACCGGAAGTAATTGCATCATAATCACGTGGCAGTCATGAGACTTTAGATTTTAAAACTTTTTCTCTGCCATATTTATTATTCCCTTTATATTCGATGAGAAGCCAGACGGGACATTGATACTGAGCAGGCATTCAAAAAAGATTTCCTTCTCTTCTTTCGTAAGAGCGTAGCTGGCAGGACCTTGATACTGCTTTGGAGGCATGCCGTCTTTTTCATTAATTCTTTGCTTGTCCTCTCGTGCCTCCGGTGTATCTTTTGTCTTTCAATACACGCCCAAGAAGCCTAGCAGGTTCACACAAAGATTCTTCGTCACATGCATCATGTCGATTGCATTGCGGACCTCTAGGGCTTTCCAATATTCAAGTTCCCAAAATATAGATTTCTTCTTCCACATGGGTGCGTGTCCGTTGGCGTCATTCAGAACAGATTGTCCGCCAGGACCCTTTCCAAAGATTACCTGTAAATCCTTGACCATATCAAATATATATCACCAGTACGGAGGCCAGGCTTCTTCCAGTTATCTGTCTCACCTTTGAAATGGTTGGCTGCCTTTCTTAAGATATGCTTGATCGGTAGAAATCGACGATGTCCCAGGTACACATTCTTCTTACATTTATCCAAATATATACTTTCAGTATCATCTAAACAGTGCGTGCATGCATTGTATCCCTTTTTTGTATGTCTTGAAAGGTTACTAAGAGCAGGCCAATCATTGATGGTTACAAACAGCAACGCTCGTAGGTCAATTTCCTTCTGTGTGTGTGCATCCCACACACGCACACCTGGTTTTTTCCACAACTGTAGAAGTTCATCAACTAGTGGCCTTAGGTAGACATCAATGTCGTTGCCGGGTTGCTTAGGGCCTTGAATGAGGACTAGCATCATATTGAACTTCCGCTTCATGCACAACCAAGGAGGAAGGTTGTAGATACATAGAGTCACGGGCCAGGTGATGTGACTGGAGCTCTGCTCGCCAAAAGGATTCATGCCGTCTATACTAAGACCAAACCATAAGTTCGTTGCGTCAGCTGTAAAGTCCTCGAACTCCCTCTCGATTTTTCTCCACTGCGACCCATCAGCGGGTGCTCTCAACATCCCGTCTTTCTTACGTTCTTGTTTGTGCCATCGCAACAACTTGGCATGCTCTTTGTTTTGGAACAAACGTTTCAATTGTGGTATTATAGGAGCATACCACATCACCTTGGCAGGAACCCTCTTCCTGTGGCGTTCGCCCTCCACATCACCAGGGTCATCGCGGGGGATCTTATAGCGCAGTGCACCGCATACTGGGCATGCATCCAAATTCTCGTACTCCTCACCGCGGTAGAGGATGCAGTCATTAGGGCATGCATGTATCTTCTGCACCTCTAATCCTAGAGGGCAGACAACCTTCTTTGCTTCGTACGTACTTTCAGGCAATTCGTTATCCTTTGGAAGCATCTTCTTTATCATTATCAGCAATTCTTGAAATCCCTTGTCAGTTATACCATTCTTCGCCTTCCATTGCAGCAATTCCAGCGTGGTACCCAGCATTTTCTGGTCATCTTCACAATTTGGATACAATAATTTCTTGTGATCCTCTAACATGCATTTCAACTTCAACCTCTCCTTATCATTTCCGTAGTTTCTCTTTGCATCAGCAATGACCTGACCCAAATCATCAGCGGGCTCATCTGATGCCTCTTCTTCAGCTTCCCCCATTGATGCCTCTTCTTCAACTCCCCCCATTGTTGTATCAGCGAAAGGATAGTTGCCATCATCCTCTTCTTCTTCATTGTCTTCCATTATAACCCCTCTTTCTCCGTGCTTGGTCCAACAGCTATAGCCGGACATGAAGCCGGACTTTAGCAGGTGGTAGTGAAGGCTTTTTGAGTTAGAGTAATTCATATCATTCTTACAGTCATGACATGGACAACACATGAAACCATTCTGCTTATTTGTCTCAGCCACACGAATAAAATCATGCAGGCCATTAAGAAACCCTGGACTTAGTCGGTCATCGTACATCCATTGCCGGCTCATGTTCACTACACAACATCGAAGTGACCAAATTAATACAACTTCATCATCACATTACAACCAAAAGTAGAGCTAGCAGTGACCAAATGTTATTACTGCAAATAATGGATACTTATAGTTCATACATATACATCTCATAAAACAACACCAACTATCTAAAACATGTGAATACAACAACAAATGCGATCATAATCGCAACTAAAGTAACAATTGAGCCAACAGCATAATGATACCAAGCCTCTTTATCAATGGCATATTTTCTAATCTTTCTAAGCTTCAAGCGCATTCCAACCATCTTGTCCTTGTGATCATCGACGATATCGGCAACATGCAACTCCAATCCCATCTTCTCATCTTCAGTTCTTTTCAATTTTTCTTTCAAATGATCAATTTCTTTTTCAGCTTGTGTTAATTTCTCGAGCAGAATTGCATAGTCAGTTGGAATTTCTGGTTCAACTACTTCCTATAGATAAAAATATCTACGTCAATTTGGTGGCATAATTAATTGTCATAGACATTAGATGATGTGTGAAATAGTTATAAAAGATAATTAACGACATACCACATCTGAATCATAGACTGGACGAGGGCGACGTGGGCAGATACCATAACCATTACACTATAGAATAACTAACAATAATACAAGTAAGTAAATCGTACACGCATCTATCTAAATCATACAAGTATTTTTTTTTAAAAGATTTTAAGAAGAACAAGAGGCTCACCAAGGTGGCCGGTGCCGCGACGGGACGGTGCAGACGATGGACGGTGGTTAGGACGGCCGGGGATGGTGGGAAGGCACACCAAATAAACCACACCTACACATATGCAACCTAACAAGTTAATTTGAGCTCAAATTGGATATAAATCAAATAAACTCCCACAAATCACATATCACATATCTTTGAGCATACCACAAGCTAATCTAGCAAGAGATGAAGGAGCAAAGTTGCCAACCTTTATGAATACTTGGATAGATGGGGTGCCTTTAAATCTTGACAAATCCTTGGCAAAATGGAGGATGAGCTTCGAGCAAGAAGAAGAACATGGGAAGGCACACCAAATAAACCACACCTACACATATGCAACCTAACAAGTTAATTTGAGCTCAAATTGGATATAAATCAAATAAACTCCCACAAATCACATATCAAATATCTTTGAGCATACCACAAGCTAATCTAGCAAGAGATGAAGGAGCAAAGTTGCTAACCTTTATGAACACTTGGATAGATGGGGTGCCTTTAAATCTTGACAAATCCTTGGCAAAATGGAGGATGAGCTTCGAGCAAGAAGAAGAACAGGGGAGAAAACAGAGCTCTTTCGATCGGCTGCGGACGAATGTATATGTAGGAAGTCTTTAGTACCGGCTAGTGTCACCAGCCGGTACTAAAGGTTGCCCTTTAGTACCGGCTGGTGACACCAGTCGGTACTAAAGGTGCAAGCGGGGCCCATGTCTGACCAAAACCCTACCACGCCCCCTTTAGTACCGGCTCGTGAGACGAACCGGTACTAAAGGTCCCTCACGAGCCGGTACTAAAGGTTGCCCTGCTCCTAGCCATTGTAGCCGGCACGAACCGGGATACCGGTTCGTGACCAGACCGGGACTAAAGCTCGGGACGAAAGGTCTGTTTTCTACTAGTGTGATCATGTCAGTTTATTGCTGCTGTTTTCTGCATGTCAAGTATATGTTCCTATGTCCATGAGATAATGCAACTCACGGATACCGGAGGAGTGCCTTGTGTGTATCAAACGTTGCAACGTTACTGGGTGGCTATAAAGGTGCTCTACAGGTATCTGCGAGGGTGTCTGTTGAGTTGGCATGGATCAAGACTGGAATTTGTTACTCCGTGTGACGGAGAGGTATCTCAGGGCCCACTCAGTAATACAACATCACAATAAGCCTTGCAAGCAATGTGACTAAAGTGTTAGTCACGGGATCTTGTATTACAGAACGAGTAAAGAGACTTACCGGTAACGAGGTTGAACTAGGTATGGAGATACCGACGATCGAATCTCGGGCAAGTAACATACCGAAGAACAAAGGGAACATCATATGGGATTAACTGAATCCTTGACATAGAGGTTCGACCGATAAAGATCTTCGTAGAATGTGTAGGAACCAATATGGGCATCTAGGTCCCGCTATTGGTTATTGACCGTAGAGGTGTCTCGGTCATGTCTACATAGTTCTCGAACCCGCAGGGTCTGCACACTTAAGGTTTGGTGACGTTTCGGTAGTATAGAGTTATGTATGGTGGTGACCGAAGGTTGTTCGGAGTCCCGAATGAGATCCCGGACTTCAAGAGGAGCTCCGGAATGGTCCGGAGGTAAAGATTCATATATAGGAAGTCCTATTTTGGTCGCCGGAAAAGTTTCGGGCTCATCGGTAGTGTACCGGGGACCATCGGGAGAGGTATTTCGACCCAAGAGGCTACATGGGCTGTGGGAGAGTGGAAACCAGCCCTTAGTGGGCTGGTGGAAGTCCTCTAAGAGGCCCATGCGGCTGGAGTTGAAAGAGAAAGAAAAAAAATGCAAGGTGGAAAGAGATTCCAAGTAGGAAAGGAGGAATCCTAGTCCTACTAGGATTGGAGGAGGATTCCTACTCTCCTCCTTGCGCAAGGGCAGCCTTCGTGCGCCAGCCCTCCTCCTCCCTCCCTCTTATATATAATGGTGGTATTGGGTGTTTTGCACTAGATTTGATGGCCACGTGGTACCCGTTCCACCGGTGCTCCTCTAGATCGGATTTCCGCAATGCTTAGGCAAAGCCCTGCCGGAATTGCTCCACCACCATCGCCGGAGCGCCGTCACGCTGCCGGTGAAATCTTCCTCCTCTCTTCCTCTTGCTGGATCAAGACGGTGGAGATCGTCATCAAGCTGCATGTGTGCTGAACACGGAGGTGCCGTTCGTTCGGCGCTAGATCGGAAGGACCGTGATCAAGATCGCGAGACGGATCGTGATGAGTTCGCGGGACGGATCGTGATGAGTTCGCAGGACGAATCGTGATGAGTTCGCGAGACAGATCGTGATGAGTTCGCGGGACGGATCATGATGAGTTCACGGGACGAATCTTGATTGGGTCGCGGGACGGATCATGATGAGATCGTGGGACGCTCGGCGATTTGGATCGCGAAGTCGTTCGACTACACCAGCCGCGTTTCTTAACGCTTCCCGCTTAGCGATCTACAAGGGTATGTAGATCCACTCTCCCTCTTGTAGATGCTCATCACCATGGATAGATCTTGCGTGTGCGTAGGAAATTTTTTGTTTCCCATGCGACGTTCCCCAACAGTGGCATCATGAGCTAGGTCTATGTGTAGATGAGATCTCGAGTAGAACACAAAGAGTTTGTGGGCGTTGATGCTTAGATTGCTTCCTCCCTTGGTCGTGTTTTGGTTCAGCGGTATTGTGAGATGAAGCGGCCTGGACCAACATTACTCGTACGCTTACAAGAGACCGGTTCCCTCAACCGCAACTTGTTGCATAGATGGCTTGCGGGTGTCAGTTTCTCTCACTTTAGTTGGACCGGATTCGACAAAGGCGGTCCTTGAGAAGGTTGAAAAGCAACTAGTGTATCACCATTGTGGTTTTTGCGTAAATGAGAATTGTTCTTGGTAGATACCCGTAGCAGCCACATAAAACATGCAACAACAATTAGAGGACGTCTAACTTGTTTTTGCAGGGTATGTTGTGATGTGATATGGCCAATTACATGATGTGATATATGTGATGTATGAGATGATCATGTGATGTATAGATTATCACGACTTGCATGTCGCTGAGTACGGCAACCGGCCAGAGCCATAGGGTTGTCTTTAATTATTGTATGACCTGCGTGTCAATCATTAAGCGCTATGTAATGCTTTACTTTATCGCTAAACGGTAGCAATAGTAGGAGAAGCATGTTGGGCGCGACAACCTCGATGGCGACACGTTGATGGAGATCAAGATGATGGAGATCATGGTGTCGTGCCGGTGACGAGGGAGATCATGCCGACGCTTTCATGATGGAGATCAAAAGCACAAGTTCATGGCCATATCATGTCACTTATGATTTGCATGTGATGTTAATCCTTTTATGCACCATTTTTTGCTTAGGACGACGGTAGCATTATAAGGTGGTCCCTCACTTAATTTCAAGATAAATTGTCTTCTCCCCGAGTGTGCACCGTTGCGAAAGTTCGTCGTGTCGAGACACCACGTGATGATCGGGTGTGATAGACTCTATGTTCACATACAATGGGTGCAAGCCAGTGTTGCACATGTAGAACACTCGGGTTAAACTTGACGAGCCTAGCATGTATATACATGGCCTCGGAACATGAGTCATATAGTAGATATGATCAACATAATGATGTTCACCATTGAAACCACCTCAACTCACGTGATGATCGGACTTGAGTTGGTGAATTTGGATCATGTATCACTCGAATGACCGGAGGGATGTCAATTTGACTGGGAGTTCTTAAGTAATATGATTAATTGAACTCATTATCATGAACATTGTCAGTAGTGTCTTTGCAAATTATGTTGTAGATTACTTGCTCGTGTTGTAGCTCCCTTGAATTTTTATATGTTCCTAGAGAAGTAGAGTTGAAAGACGATGGTAGCAATATTGCGGACTGGCTTTGTGATCTGAGGATTGTCCTCATTGCTGCACAGAAGGCTTATGTCCTTAATGCACCACTCGGTGCGCCAACCCCTCTAGCGTTGTTTGTAGATGTTGTGAACATCTGACAGGCACGTTCTGATAACTAGTTGATAGTTTAGTGCGTCATGAATTATAGCTTAGAATTGAGGCTCCGAAACGTTTTGAACGTCATGGAACATATGAGATGTTCTAAGAGCTAAAATTAGGATCTCAGGCTCATGCCCGTGTTGCGAGATATGAGATCTCCAACAAGATCCTTTGCCTGTAATATGAAAGAGAATAGCTCAATCGTTGAGCATGTGCTCAGATTGTCTGGGTGCTGCAATCGCTTGAATCGAGTGGGAGTTGATCTTCGAGATAAGATATTGATTGATATTGTTCTCCAAGTCACTGTCACTAAGCTACTAGAACTTGGTGATGAACTATAAATGCCAGGGATAGAAATAATGATCCCTAAGCTGTTCGCGATGTTTGACACCGCGAAGGTAGAAATCAAGAAGGAGCATCAAGTGTTGATGGTTAGTAAAACCACTAGTTTCGAGAAGGGCAAGGGCAAGGAGGGAAACTTCATGGATAGCAAGTCAGTTGCTGCTCCCGTGAAGCAACCCAAAGTTGAACCCAAACCCGAGACTAAGTGCTTCGATTATGAGGAGAGCGGTCGCTGAAGCGGGACAACCCTAGATACTTGGTAGATAAGAAGGCTGGCAACGTCGACAGAAGTATATTTGATATATGTGTTATTGATGTGTACCTTGCTAGTACTCCTAGTAGCACCTGGGTATTGGATACCGGTTCGGTTGCTAAATGTTAGTAACTCGAAATAAAAGCTACGGAATAAACGGAGAACTAGCTAAGTGTGAGGTGACGATGTGTGTTGGAAATGTTTCCAAGGTTGATGTGATCAACATCGCACGCTCTCTCTACCTTCGTGATTAGTGACGAACCTAAATAAATGTTATTTGGTGTTTTTGCGTTGAGCATGAACGTGATTAGATCATGTTCATTGCAACACGGTTATTCATTTAAGTTAGAGAATAATGGTTATTCTATTTACATGAATAATACCTTCAATGGTCATGCACCCAGTAAGAATGGTTTGTTGAAACTTGATCGTAGTAATACACATGTTCGTAACATTGATGCCAAAAAGATACAAAGTTAATAATAATAGTACCACATACTCGTGGCACTGCCGCTAAATGTCATATTGGTATAAAACACATGAAGAAACTCCATGCTGATGGATCTCTGGACTCATTCGATTTCGAATCGGTTGAGACATGCGAACCATGCCTCTTGGTCAAGATGACTAAGGACCCCGTTTTCTGTTTTGATGAAGCGGGCAAGTGATTTATTGGAAATGATACATGTTGATGTATGCAATCCAATGAGTCTTGTAGCGTGCGGTGGATATCGTTATTTTCTTAACTTCACTGATGATTTGAGTAGATATAGTGTATATTTACTTAATGGAACACAAGTCTGAACCGTTTGAAAGGTTCAAGCAAATTCAGAGTGAAGTTTAAGATCATCGTGACAAGAAGATAAAAATGTGTGCGATATGATCGTGGAGGTGAATATCTGAGTTACGAGTTTGGCATACAACTTTAGACAATGTGAAAGTTGTTTCACAACTCACGCCACCTGGAACACCATAGTGTGATGGTGTGTCCGAACGTCGTAGTCGTGCTCTATTGGATATGGTGCGTGCTATGATGTCTATTATCGTTTTGTTACTATAATTTTGGGGTTATGCATTAGAGACAACTACATTCACTTTAAATAGGGCACCATCTAAATCCGTTGAGATGACACCATGTGAAATATAGTTTGATAGAAACCTAAGTTGTCATTTCTTAATGTTTGGGGCTGCGACGCTTGTGTGGAAAATGTTTTCACCTAATGAGCTCGAACCCAAAGCGTACAAATGCATCTTCATAGAATACCCTAAGAACAGTTGGGTGAACCTTCTATCTCAGATCCAAGCATAAAATGTTTATTGCTAAAACTGGGTCCTTTCTCGAGGAAAAGTTTCTCTTGAAAGAATTGAGTGGGAGGAAGATAGAACTTGATGAAATTATTGAACCTCTGTTTCAACCAGAGAGTAGTGCAGCACAGGAAGTTGTTTCTGTGAAGCCTACGTTAGTTGAAGAGGAAGTTAATGATGATGATCATGAAGCTTCAGATCAAGTTACTATCGAACTTCGTAGGTCGACAGGACGTGTACTGCTCCTGAGCGGTACGACAACCCTGTCTTGGAGGTCTTGTTGGACAATGATGAACCTACGAAGTATGGAGAAGCGATGATGGGCCCGAAAACCAACAAATGGTTAGAGGCCATGAAATCCGAGAAAGGATCCATGTATGAAAACCAAGTATAGACTTTGGTGGACTTGCTCGTTGGACGGCAGGTCGTTAAGTACAAATGGATCTTTAAAATGAAGACAAACGCTGATGGTAAATGTCACCATTTGTAAAGCTCGACTTGTCGCAAAGAAGTTTACGACAAGTTCAAGGAGTTGACTACGATGAGACTTTCTCACTCGTTAAAGTTTGTTGAAAACTATGTTAGCAGTTGCTACACTTTCAATTATGAAAATTGGCAGATGGATGTCAAAACATCGTCTCCTTAACGGTTTACTTGAGGAAAGGTTGTATGTGATACAACTAGAAGGTTTTGTCAGTCCTAAGGATGCTAAAAGGTGTGCAAGTTTCAGTGATTATTCTATGAACTGAAGCAAGCATCTCGGAGTTGGAATATACACTTTGATGAGGTGATCAAAGTTTTTGAGTCTATACAAAGTTTATGAGAAACTTGTATTTGCAATAAAGTGAGTGGGAGCACTATAGAGTTTCTGATAAGTATATGTGGATGACATATTGCTATTCGGAAATGATGTAGAATTTCTGGAGAGCATAAACGGTTGTTTGAAAAGAGTTTTTCAAAGGAAGACCTAGATAAAGCTACCTAATTATTGAGCATCAAGATCTATAAAGATAGATCAAGATGTTTGATAAGACTTTCAATGAGTACATACCTTGAAAAGATTTTGAAAGAGTTCAAAATGGATTAGTCAGAGGGAAGTGTTCTCGCCTGCTTTGTAAGGTGTGAAGTTGAGTGAGACTCAAAGATCGACAACGGCAAAAGAAAGAGAAAGGACGAATGTCATCCCCTATGCCTTAGCCATAGGCTCTGTATAGTATGCCATGCTGTGTACCGCACCTGGTGTGTGCCTTGCCATGAGTCTGTCAAGGGGTACAAATGTGATCCAGGAATGGATCACTGAACAACGGTCAAGATTATCCTTAGTAACTAAAAGACTAAGGAGATGTTTCTCGATTATGGAGGTGATAAAGAGTTCGTCGTAAAGAGTTACGTCGATGCAAGCTTTAACGCCAATCCGGATGACCCATAGTAGCAATCTGGATACATATAGTGGAGCAGCCATTTGGAATAGTACCAAGTGGAGTGTGGTAGCAGTCTTTACGGTTTGACATAGAGATTTGCAAAGTACACACGGATCTGAATGTCGCAGACCCGTTGACTATAAGACCTCTCTCACATGAAAAGCATGATCGAGCCCTAGAACTCATTGGGTGTTAGATTCATAACAACGCGAATCACATGGTGATGTGAACTAGATTATTGACTCTAGTGCAAGTGGGAGACTGTTGGAAATATGCCCTAGAGGCAATAATAAATTAGTTATTATCATATTTCCTTGTTCATGATAATCGTTTATTATCCATGCTATAATTGTATTGATCGGAGACTTAGATGCATGTGTGGATACATAGACAAAACCATGTCCCTAGTATGCCTCTAATAGACTAGCTCGTTGATCAAAGATGGTTAAGGTTTACTAGCCATAGACATGAGATGTCATTTGATAAACGGGATCACATCATTAGGAGAATGGTGTGATGGACAAGACCCAAACTACACACATAGCATATGATCGTGTCAGTTTATTGCTGCTGTTTTCTACATGTCAAGTATATGTTCCTATGACCATGAGATCATGAAACTCACGGATATCGGAGGATTACCTTGTGTGTATCAAACATCGCAACGTAATTGGGTGACTATAAATGTGCTCTACAGGTATCTGTGAGGGTGTCTGTTGAGTTGGCATGGATCAAGACTGGAATTTGTTACTCCGTGTGACGGAGAGGTATCTCAGGGCCCACTCGGTAATACAACATCACAATAAGCCTTGCAAGAAATGTGACTAAAGTGTTAGTCATGGGATCTTGTATTACAGAACAAGTAAAGAGACTTACCGGTAATGAGGTTGAACTAGGTATGGAGATACCAACGATCGAATCTCGGGCAAGTAACATACCGAAGAACAAAGGGAACATCATACGGGATTAACTGAATCCTTGACATAGAGGTTCGACCGATAAAGATCTTCGTAGAATATATAGGAACCAATATGGGCATCCAGGTCCCGCTATTGTTTATTGACCGTAGAGGTGTCTCGGTCATGTCTACATAGTTCTCGAACCCGCAGGGTCTGCACACTTAAGGTTTGGTGACGTTTCGGTAGTATAGAGTTATGTATGGTGGTGACCGAAGGTTGTTCGAAGTCCCGTATGAGATCCCGGATGTCATGAGGAGCTCCGGAATGGTCCGGAGGTAAAGTTTCATATATAGGAAGTCCTATTTTGGTCGCCGGAAAAGTTTCGGGCTCATCGGTAGTGTATCGGGAGTGCCGGTAGTGTACCGGGGGACCATCGGGAGAGGTATTTCGACCCAAGAGGCTACATGGGCTGTGGGAGGGTGGAAACCAGCCCTTAGTGGGCTTGTGGAAGTCCTCTAAGAGGCCCATGCGGCTGGAGTTGAAAGAGAAAGAAAAAAACGCAAGGTGGAAAGAGATTCCAAGTAGGAAAGGAGGAATCCTAGTCCTACTAGGATTGGAGGAGGATTCCTCCTCTCCTCCTTGCGCAAGGGCAGCCTTGGTGTGCCAGCCCTCCTGCTCCCTCCTTCTTATATATACTGGTGGTATTGGGTGTTTTGCACTAGATTTGACGGCCACGTGCTACCCGTTCCAGCGGTGCTCCTCTAGATCGGATTTCCGCAGTGCCGGAATTGCTCCACCACCATCGTCGGAGCACCGTCATGCTGCCGGTGAACTCTTCCTACTCTTCACTTCCTCTTGTTGGATCAAGATGGTGGAGATCGTCATCAAGCTGCACGTGTGCTGAACGCGGAGGTGCCATCCATTCGGCGCTAGATCGGAAGGACCGTGATCAAGATCGCGAGACGGATCGTGATGAGTTCGCGGGACGAATTGTGATGAGTTCGCGAGACGGATTGTGATGAGTTCGCGGGATGCATCGTGATGAGTTCACGGGACGGATCGTGATTCGATCGCGGGATGAATCGTGATGAGTTCGCGGGACGGATCGTGATTGGGTCACGGGACGGATCGTGATGAGATCGGGGGACGCTCGACGATTTGGATCGCGAAGACGTTCAACTACACCAACCGCGTTTCTTAACGCTTCCCGCTTAGCGATCTACAAGGGTATGTAGATCCACTCTCCCTCTCGTAGATGCTCATCACCATGGATAGATCTTGCGTGTGCGTTGGAATTTTTTTGTTTCCCATGCGACGTTCCCCAACACTCCATACCTAGTTCAATCTCGTTACCGGCAAGTCTCTTTACTCGATCTGTAATACAAGATCATGTGGCTAACTCTTTAGTCTCTTTGCTTGCAAGGCTTATTGTGATGTTGTATTGCAAAGTGGGCCCTGAGACACCTCTCCGTCACACGGAGTAACGAATCCCAGTCTTGATCCATGCCCACTCAACAGACACCCTTGGAGATACCTGTAGAGCATCTTTATAGTCACCCAGTTATGTTGCGACGTTTGATACACATAAGGCATTCCTCTGGTGTCAGTGAGTTGTATGATCTCGTGGTCATAGGAACAAATACTTGACATGCAGAAAACTATAGCAATAAACTGACACGATCATATGCTATGTTCATTGTTTTGGTCTTGTCCATCACATCATTCCCCTAATGATGTGATCCTGTTATGAAATGACATCTCATGTCTATGGCTAGAAAACCTTGACCATCTTTGATCAATGAGCTAGTCTACTAGAGGCATACTAGGGACACATTATTGTCTATGTATCCACACATGTATTTGTGTTTCCAATCAATACAATTATAGCATGTATAATAAACGATTATCATGAACAAGGAAATATAATAATAACCACTTTATTATTGCCTCTAGGGCATATTTCCAACAGTCTCCCACTTGCACTAGAGTCAATAATCTAGTTCACATCACTATGTGATTTACATTGTAATGAATCTAACACCCATACAGTTCTGGTGTTGATCATGTTTAGACCTTGGAAGAGGTTTAGTCAACGGGTCTACGACATTCAGATCCGTGTGCACTTTGCAAATATTTATGTCCTCCTCCTTGATGTAATTGTAGATGGAATTGAAGCGTCTATTTCTGTGTGTGGTCCTCTTGTCAAACCTTGGTTCCTTGGCCAGAGCAATGGCATCAGTGTTAGCACAGAACAGAGTCATTGGGTTCAGTGCGCTGGGTACTACTCCAAGATCTGTCATGAACTCCTTCATCCAGACACCTTCCTTTCCCATCTCCAAGGCAGTGATGTACTCCGCTTCGCATGTAGAATCAGCTACCACGCTCTGCTTGGAACTACACCAGCTTACCGCTCCCACATTGAGAATGAATACGTATCTGGTTTGAGACTTAGAGTCATCCGGATCAGTGTCAAAGCTTGCATCAACGTAACCCTTTACGACGAGCTCTTGATCACCTCCATAAACGAGAAACATTTCCTTAGTCCTTTTCAGGTACTTAAGGATATTCTTGACCACCGTCGAGTGTTCCATTCCTGGATAATTTTGAAACCTTCCATCCATACTTATGGCAAGGCTAACATCGGGTCTTGTGCACAACATTGCATACATGATAGAGCCTATGGCTGAAGCATAGGAGATGACACTCATCTTCTCTCTATCCTCTGCAGTCACTGGGCATTGAGTCTTACTCAACTTCACACCTTGCAATACAAGCAAGAACCCCTTCTTGGACTGATCCATGTTTAACTTCTTCAAAACTTTGTCAAGGTATGTGCTCTATGAAAGTCCTATTAAGTGTCTCGATCTATGTCTACAGATCTTGATGCCTAATATGAAAGCAACTTCTCCTAGGTTCTTCATTGAAAAACTCTTGTTCAAATATTCCTTCACACTTTCCGACATTTATATATTGTTTGCAATCAGCAATATTTCATGTACATATAATATTAGAAATGCTATAGAGCTCCCACTCGCTTTCTTGTAAATACAAGCTTCTCCGTAAACTTGTATAAACCCGAACGCCTTGATCACCTCATCAAAGCAAAGATTCCAACTCCGAGATGCTTGCACCAGTCCATAAATGGATCGCTGGAGTTTGCAAAGTTTGTTAGCATTCTATGGATGGACAAAACCTTCTGGTTGCATCATATACAACTCTTCCTTAAGGAAACTTTGAAGGAACACTGTTTTGACATCCATCTGCCAAATTTCATAATCAAAAAATGCAGCTATTGCTAACATGATTCTGACGGACTTAAGCATCGCTAGGGTGAGAAGGTCTCATCGTAGACAACTCCTTGAACTTGTGAAAACCCCTTTGCCACAAGTCGAGCTTTATAGACGGTGACATTACCGTTAGTGTCCGTCTTCTTCTTAAAGATCCATTTGTTCTGAATGGCCTTTTGCCCTTCAGGTAATACTTCCAAAGTCCATACTTCATTTACATACATGGATCTTGTATCAGACTCCATGGCCTCAAACCATTTGGTGGAATCCGGGCCCACCATTGCTTCTCCATAGCTCGTAGGTTCATTGTTGTCCAACAACATAACCTCTAAGACAGGGTTACCGTACCACTCAGGAGCAGTATGAGCCCTTGTCTACCTACGAGGTTTGGTAGCAACTTGATCCGAAGCTTCATGATCTCATCATTAACTTCCTCTTCAACTGATGTAGGTTTCGGAGAAACATCTTTCTGCACTACGCTACTCTCTGGTTGAAACGAAGGTTCAACAACCTCATCAAGTTCTACCTTCCTCCCATTGAATTCTTTCGAGAGAAACTCTTTCTCGAGAAATGACCCGTTTTTAGTAACAAACACATTGCCTACAGATCTTAGATAGAAGGTATACCCAACCGTCTCTTTTGGGTATCCTATGAAGACACATTTCTCCGCTTTGGGTTCCAGCTTTTCAGGCTGAAGCTTTTTGACATAAGCATCACATCCCCAAACTTTAAGAAACGACAACTTTGGTTTCTTGCCAAACCATAGTTCATGTGGCATCATCTCAACGGATTTCGATGGTGCCCTATTTAAAGTGAATGCAACTGTCTCTAATGCATAACCCCAAAATGATAGTCGCAAATCGGCAAGAGACATCATAGAACGCACCATATCCAATAAGGTTCTATTACGACGTTCGGATACACCATTGCGCCGTGGTGTTCCAGGCGGTGTTAATTGTGAAAAAATTCCACATTGTCTTAAGTGACTCCTAAACTCATAACTCAGATATTCTCCTCCTCGATCAGATCGTAGGAATTTAATCTTCTTGTTACGATGATTCTCAACTTCACTCTAAAACTTCTTGAACTTTTCAAATGTTTTAGACTTATGTTTCATTAAGTAAATATACCCATATCTACTTAAGTCATCAGTGAAGCTGAGAAAGCACCGATATCCACCGCGCGCCTCAATGCTCATTGGACGACACACATCAGTATGTATGATTCCCAAGAAGTCACCTGCCCGTTCCATTGTTCTAGAGAACGAGGTTTTGGTCATCTTGCCCATGAGACATGGTTCACATGTGTCAAGTGATTTGAAACCAAGTGACTCCAAAATTCCATCAACATGGAGCTTCTTCATGCGTTTTACACCAATATGACTTAAGCGCAGTGCCACAAGAAAGTGGTACTATCATTATCAACTCTACATCTTTTGGCATCAATGTTATGAACATGTGTATCATTACTATCAAGATTCAATAAGAATAAACCCCTCATATAAATGGAACAACCATTATTCTCTGATTTAAATGAGTAACCGTCTCGCAATTAACAAGATCTAGATGTAATATTCATGCTTAATGCAGACACTAAATAACAGTTATTCAGGTTCATCACTAATCCCGATGTTAATCGAAGATCGAGCGTGCCGAGGGAGATCACATCAACCTTCGAACCATTTCCCATGTGCATCGTCACTTCATCCTTAGCTAGCCTCCATCTATTCCGTAGCTCCTGCTTTGAGTTGAAAATGTGAGCGACCGAACCGGTATCAAATATCGAGTCACTTCAATGAGAGTTGGTAAGGTACACATCAATAACATGTATACCATATATGATTTGTTTGGTGTTGGCCGCCTTCTTGTCGGCCAGATACTTGGGGCAGTTCCGCTTCTAGTGACCAGTTCCCTTGCAATGAAAGCACTCAGTTTCTAGCTTGGGTCCAGCCTTGGGTTTCTTCACGTGAAGGGCAACTGCTTTGCCACTCTTCTTGGAGTTACCCTTCTTTCCCTTGACATTGTTCTTGAAACTAGTGGTTTTATTGACCATCAACACTTGATGCTCCTTCTGGATTTCAGACTCAGTGACTTTCAACATCACAAACAGCTCGTGACTGACTTGTTCATCCCTTGCATGTTATAGTTCATCAAGAAGCTCTTGCAGATAGGTGGAAATTATTGAAGAACTCTGTCAATGATCACCTCTGGTAGAAGGTGCATCCCTAACTCAGCTAGACGGTTCGAATACCTAGACACTCTGAGTATATATTCACTAACAGACCCGTTCTCCTCCATCTTGCAAGTATAGAACTTATCGGAGGTCTCATACCTCTCGATCCGGGCATTCCTCTCAAAGATAAATTTCAACTCGTGGAACATCTCATATTCTCCATGACATTCAAAACGTCTTTGAAGTCCTGGTTCTAAGCCATATAATATTGCACATTTAACTATTGAGTAATCTCCAAAACGTGCCTCCTAGGCGTTCACAGTGTCTTCAGACGACACTAGAGCGGGTGCTTCACCGAGCGGTGCATCAAGGACATAAGCCTTTTGGAAAGCCGTGATGATAATCCTCAGATTATGAGCCCAGTCTAGAAAGTTACTTCCATCATCTTTCAACTTGGCTTTCTCTAGGAACACATTGAAATTCAGGGGAACTACTGCGTGAGCCATTGATCTACAACGTAAATTTGCAAAGGTTACTAAGACTATTGTTCAAGATAATGAGTTTAGTTAATCATATTACTTATAAACTCCCACTCAAATTGACATCCCTCCGGTCATCCGAGTGATACATGATCAAAATTCACCAACCCAAGTCTGATCATCACGTGAGATGAGGTGGTTTCAATGGTGAACATCTCCATGTTGATCATATCTACTATATGACTCATGTTCGACCTTTCGATCTCTTGTGTTCTAAGGCCATGTATGTACATGCTAGGCTCATCAAGTTTAACCTGAGTGTTCTGCACGTGCAACACTGGCTTGAACCCGTTGTATGTGTTTCAAAACGACAGACTTTCACAACGGTGCACACTTGGGGAGAACACAATTTTATCTTGAAATTTTAGTGAGGGATCACCTTATAATGCTACTGTCGTCCTAAGAAAAATAAGATGCATAAAAGGATTAACATCACATGCAAATCATAAGTGACATGATATGACCATGATCTTGTGCTTCTGATCTTCATCTCCAAAGCACCGACATGATCTCCATCGTCACCGGCATAACACCATGATCTCCATCATCATGATCTCCATCATTATGTCGTCATCTGGGTTGTTACGCCCACCATGCTTCTACTACTATTGATACCGCTTAGCGATAAAGTAAAGCATTACATATCACTTAATGATTGACACACAGGTCATACAATAATTAAAGACAACCCTATGGCTCCTGCCGGTTGCCATAATCATCGACATGAAAGTCGTGATATTCTATACAAAACATGATCATCTCATAGATCACATATATCTCATCATGTTATTGGCCATATCATATCACAATATACCCTGCAAAAACAAGTTAGACGTCCTCTAATTGTTGTTGCATGTTTATGTGGCCGCTACGGGTAACTAGCAAGAACGATTCTTACCTACGCAAAACCACAACGCCGATACAAAAATTGCTATTCAACCTTCTCAAGGATCGCCTTTGTCAATTCCGATCCAACTAGAGTGGGAGAGACAGACACCCGCCGACCATCTTATGCAACAAAGTCACATGTCTGTCGTTGGAACTGGTCTCTCGTACGTGGACGAGTAAGGTTGGTCTGGGCTGCTTCATCCCACAATAACGCTGAATCAAGAAAATACCAAGGGAGGAAGCAATCTGAGCATCAATGCCCGCAAACTCCATTGTGTTCTACTCGTGACCTCATCTACGCATAGACCTAGCTCATGATGCCACTATTGGGGAACGTTGCATGGGAAACAAAAATTTTCATACACACACGCAAGACCTATCCATGGTGATGAGCATCTATGAGAGGGAGAGTGGATCTAAATACCATTGTAGATCGCTAAGCAGGAAGCTTTAAGAAACGCGGTTGACGTAGTCGAACGTCTTCGCGGTCCAAATCGCTAGCCGGCCCGCGATCCGATCACGATCCTTCCCGATCTAGCGCCGAACGAACGACGCCTCCGCATTCAGCACACGTACAGATCGATGACGATTTGTGCCTTCTTGATCCAGTAAGAGGGAGTGGAGAGGTATATGAGAACTCCGACAGCGCGACTGCATGGCGATGGTGGTGGTGGAACTGTTCCGGCAGGGCTATGCCTAAGCACTGCCAAAAACTAGAGGAGGAAACGATCTAGTGGGGAAGTGAGGGCTGCACCATGGCTTGGGGTGCGGCTGCCCACTCTCCCCTCCAATATATATAGGAGGGAGGGGAGGGGGCTGGCGCCCTAGGGTTCCTCGCCTAGGGTTGGCCGAACCAGGAGGTGGAGGAGTCCACCTCCAACTAGGAGGTGGGCGTGGGAGGAGTCCTCCTCCGATTAGGACTCCTCCCCCTCTCCTCTTTCTCCTGCGCATAGTCCCATAGGACTAGACGCACCAGCCCACCAGGGGCTAGTGCGCCACCACTAAGGTCCATGTTCCCCCTTGGGGTGTGTGGGCCCCACTTGGTGGTCCCATGGAACCCATTCGTCACTCCTGGTACACTGCCGGAAATGCCCGAAACTTTTCTGGAGTTCAAACACCACTTTCCTGTATATCAATCTTTACCTCTGAACTATTCCGGAGCTTCTCCTGACGTCCGGGATCTCATCTGGGACTCTGAACAACCTTTGGTCACCACCATACATAATGAATACTACCGAAATGTCACCGAATGTTAAGTGTCGAGACCCTGCCGGTTCGTGAACTATGTAGACATGACCGAGACACCTCTATGGTTAATAACCAATTGCGGGACCTAGATTCCCATATTGGTTCCTACATATTCTATGAAGATCATTATCGGTTGAACCTCTATGTCAAGGATTCAGTTAATCCCATATGTTGTTCCCTTTGTTCTTTGGCATGTTACTTGCCAGGGATTCGATCGACGATATCTCCATACCTAGTTCAATCACGTTACTGGCAAGTCTCTTTACTCGTTCTGTAATACAAGATTCTGTGGCTAACTCTTTAGTCATTTTGCTTACAAGGCTTATTGATGTTGTATTACCGAGTGGGCGCTCTGATACCTCTGCGTCACACGGAGTAACAAATCCCAGTCTTGATCTATGCCCACTAAACAGACACCCTCGGAGATACCTTTAGAACATATTTATAGTCACCTATTTATTTTGCGACATTTTATACGCACAAGGTATTCCTCCGGTGTTAGTGAGTTGCATGATCTCATGGTCATAGGAACAGATACTTGACATGTAGAATAATATAGCAATAAACTCACACGATCATATGCTATGTTCATAGATTGGGTCTTGTCCATCACATCATTCCCCTAATGATGTGATCCCGTTATCAAATGACATCTCATGTCTATGGCTAGGAAACCTTGACCATCTTTGATCAACGAGGTAGTCTACTAGAGGCATACTAGGGACACAGTGTTGTCTATGTATCCAATTTGTGTTTCCAAGCAATACAATTATAGCATGGATAATAAAATATTATAATAAACAAGGAAATATAATAATAACCACTTTATTATTGCCTCTAGGGCATATTTCCAATAGTGGCAATTGCTTCTCTCATGAGTATAGCACATGGTGGGTAAACAAATTACTGTTGGGAAATTGATAGAAGATAAAATGGTCATTACGATATCCAAGGCAATGATCATTATATAGGAATCACGTCCAAGATTAGTAGACCGAAATGATTCTACATCTATTACTATTACTCCACCTATCGACCGCTATCCAGCATACATCTAGTGTGTTAAGTTCATGGAGAAACGAAGTAAATCAATAAGAACGGTGACATGATGCAGAAAAGATCTATTCATGTAGGAATATACCCCCATCTTGTTATCCTTAATAGCAATGATACATGCGTGCCTTGCTGCCCCTTCTGTCACTGGGAGATGACACCGCAAGATCGAACCCATCACAAAGCACATGTTCCCATGGCAAGAAAAATCGATCTAGCTGGCCTAACTAAACCAAATATTCGAAGAAGAAATACGAGGCTATAAGTAATCATGCATATAAGAGATCAAATAAGACTCAAATAATATTCATGGATAGAAACTGATCATGAACTCAAACTTTTTCGGATCCCAACAAACACACCGAAAAGGTCATTGCATCAAATAGATCTCCAAGAGACCATTGTATTGAGAATCAAAAGAGAGAGAGGAAGCCATCTAGATACTACCTACAGACCCATAGGTCTATGGTGGACTACTCACATATCATTGGAGAGGCACCCATGAAGGCGATGCAACCCTCCGTGATGGTGTTAGATTGGATCTCGTGATTCTGAAACTTGTGGTGGCTGCAATTGTGTTTAGTTGACTCCCCTAGGGTTTTTGGAATATTTGGGTATTTATAGAGCTGATAGGCGGTGGAGAGGGGTCCCGAGGTGGGCCCAACCCACCAGGCCGCACCAGGGGCCTCTGGCATGCCGTGGTGTCTTGTGGACTCCTTGACCCTCCTCTTTGGTGCTTATTTGGTCCTCTAGGTGTCTTTAGGCACAAAAAAATCTCCAAAAAGTTTCATGGTGTTTTGGCTTCGTTTGGTACTGATATTCTGTGAAGTAAAAAACAAGCAAAAAACAACAACTGGCACTTGACACTATGTCAATAGGTTAGTCCCAAAAAATGATATAAAGTTTCTACAAAATGATTGTAAAACATCCAAGATTGATAATATAACAACATGGAACAATAAAAATACATTGGAGACATATCAGCATCCCCAAGCTTAATTCCTGCTCGTCCTCGAGTAGGTAAATGATAAAAACAGAATTTTTGATGTGGAATGCTGCCTAACATGTTCATCACATATTCTTTTCTTTTGTAGCATGAAGATTAGGACTTTTAGATGGTTCAAAGCAATAGTCTAGTTTTGACATGAAGACTTTAATACTCAATCATACCAACAAGCAACCATGTCTTTCAAAATATCAACACTAAATAAAGTTATCCCTAGCCCATCTTGCTCAATCATTGATCCATTCAGGAAACACACTCAAATATTAGCTATACCCAATGCTCAAGTACAATCATAGTGCCCCGTAGTTGGTGCTTTATAAGAGAAGATGGTGACTCAAATAAAAGTAAAAATTGCATAAAGTAAATAGGCAAGCCCTTCGTAGAGGGAAGTAGGGATTTGTAGAGGTGCGAGAGCTCAAAGTTTAAATTGAGAGAAAAATATTTTGGGTGGCATGCCTTTCCTGTCAACGAAAACGACCGAGAGCTTTGAATACCTTTACATGCTATATATATCATAAGCGGTTCCCAAACAGAAAGTAAAGTGTATTCCTTTTTCCACTATTCTTTCACAATCCATGGCTAGCCGAATCCATGGTTACCTTCCATACCAACACTTCCCAAGGAATTTATTATTTCACAACATAAAGTAAATTTGTTTTTCATTTCATGATTGGGCATCCCTATTACCGCCATACTCTCGTGCAATGAAAAGTGAATAAACACTCATCTTGAGAATAACACATCTAGCATGAAAACATATCGGTCACCCTTTTGCGCTTCATGAGCGGTACGAGCACACAAAAAGGAAATTCATTTTGAAAATTAAATATGGCACATGCAAATTTGCTTGGAACGGCATGGAAATACCACATATAGGTAGGTATGGTGGACTCATATGGCAAAACTGGGTTTAAGGATTTTGGATGCACAAGTAGAATTTCTACTTAGTACAAGTGAAGGCTAGCACATAGATTGAGAAGCAACCAACCAAGAAATGAAAATTCACATAAACGAGCATTAAGCATAACTAACACCGAATAATGCACCATAATTAGGATGTAATTTCATTGCACAACTATTGAGTTTCGTGCTTGCATAGGGAATCACAAACCTTAACACCATTATTCTTACTAAAGCGTAATTACTCACCAACATAACTCGCATATTACTACAAGGAATCAAGTTTAATTTGTCCAATGATCTTCATGAATTTTTTATTATATCCCTCTTGAATATCTATCACTTTTGGACTAGTTTCATATATTGCTATTGCTTTTGACAAGCTCACATAGATTTAAGTAAAGAACATGAGCCTAAAAGTTTCATCTCTCAAAATAATATAAGTGAAGCATGAGAGAATTTCTTCAAAATTTATTAGCTCTCAAATTAATCTAAGTGAAGCATGAGAGTATTTATTCAAAAATGTAAAGCACGTCGTGCTAAAAAATATATAAGTGAAGCACTAGAGCAATTCCATAGCTCAAAAGGTTTAAGTGAAGGATATAGAGAAATTCTATCAAATCATAGCATAATTTTGGCTCTCTAAAATAGGTGTGTCCAGAAAGGATACTTGTGAAAAAGAAAAAATCAAATCAAGCAAAGACTCATATAATACAAGACGCTCCAAGCAAAACTCATGATATGTGACGAATAAAAATATAGCTCCAAGTAAAATACCGATGGTCGTTAGAAGAAAGAGGGGATGCCACTCGGGGCATCTCCAAGCTTAGTTGCTTGTTAATATTTTGATATTATCTTGGGGTGCCGTAGCATCCCAAAGCTTAGGCTCTTTTCACTCCTTATTCTTCATCCATCGTGATCTCACCCAACACTTGAAAACTTCAATCACACAAAACTCAACAAAATCTTCATGAGATCCGTTAGTATAATAAAGCCAATTACCACTCTAATTACTGTTGCAAACCCATTCATATTTTATCATTGCTTTATATATACTATATTCTAACTTTATCATGGCTTATACCCTTCAATACAAGCCATAGATTCATCAAAACAAGCACACAATGCAACGAAAACAGAACCTATCAAAAACAGGACACTCTATGGTAATCTGTACTGTAACCATACTTATGTAACTCCAAACATTCTGAAAAATTAGAACAACATCATAAATGTGTATATAAATCTTGTGTAACAAATTCATAATCTTTCGTTGCTTCTGTGATTTTTAAGAATTCTTTTACTGGACGCAAAAAGTTTCTGTTTTTCAGCAAGATCAAATCAACTACTACCCAACATGATCCTAAAGGCCTTACATGGCACAAATACAAATTAAAACATAAAAACACAATAATAACAGTAGCATAATTGGGTAAACACTCAATAGAAAGATAAAGGTGAAATAAAGTTTATTCATTGGGTTTCCTCCCAACAAGCGCTATCATTTTACGCCCCTAGCTAGGCATAACACATAGATTCAAGTATTATCATCTTTAGTTTCCAATGCCATAATCAAAGAACTAGAATTCTTCAAGGACTTATCATGCATACCTTCAATGAAAATACTTCTAGGAATAAAATTGAAAAATTCATTCTTTCAAATAGGATCATTTACCACTTCAACCAAATTGGGGTGAATACTAATCATTTTAAGATCCTCATTGTTTCTACTAGAAGTGGCACCCTTGTTCTTAGGAACATGTGTAGATTTCCAATCTTTACTAATAGGAGTTTTTTCAATAATCTTAACGGTAGAAAAAGCTGAACTCAAGTTGCTAAAGATTTCTTCCAACCTATCAATTCTAGCGGGGCCCTCTTCCATCCTCTTGTTTACTCCGGGTTCCTTTTCCTTTAGCTTTTTGAGAGCGTCTCCTGGTTTTGAATGAATTTTATTAGAAAGATTATGCATCCTTTTATCCAATGTTTCAATTTTCTTCGGCGAGCATTTTCTTTTCAATAGTATCTAACCTTTGCATAACATGCTCAAGAGTTAAAATTATTTCATTGATAGTGATAGGTGGTGCACCCACTAAATCTCCCATAGCATTAAAAGCATCCAAAGTGGGGCACATCAAGAAATTACCATCGGTAATCGTATCAAGGACGAATCTATACCAAGTGGTGATGCCCACATAAAACTGTGAAGAAGAACAATGGTAGATTGCTTACGAATAGATCTATTAGGAGCATTGCAAATCCTATACCGTGTGTCTTTCAAATTATCTCCTTCCCTTTGTTTAAAATTACTAACCTCATTCTTGGGGGTACAAGCAATAGTGGAAGAACTAACCATAGTAAAAAGCTAGACAAACAAGAGATCTGACGAGAAAAGGCAAACAAAAAAGAGGGCGTATAAAACGGAAAATTTGGTGAAGTGGGGGAGAGGAAAACGAGATGCAACAACAACAACAACAAAGCCTTTAGTCCCAAACAAGTTGGGGTAGGCTAGAGGTGAAACCCATAAGATCTCGTGACCAACTCATGGTTCTGGCACATGGATAACAAGCTTCCACGCACCCCAGTACAAGGCTAGTTCTTTGGTGATGCTCCAATCCTTCAGATCCCTCTTTACGGACTCTTCCCATCTCAAGTTCGGTCTACCCCGACCTCTTTTGATATTTACAGCATGCTTTATCCGTCCGCTATGCACTGGGGATTTTGGGGGCCTGCGCTGAATATGTCCAAACCGTCTCAAACGATGTTGGACAAGCTTCTCTTCAATTGGCGCTACCCCAACTCTATCTCGTATATCATCATCCCGGATTCGGTCCTTCCTTGTGTGGACACCCATCCATCTCAACATGCGCATCTCCGCCACACCTAACTATTGCACATGTCACCTTTTAGTCGGCCAACTCAGCGCCATATAACATTGCGGATCAAACCGTCGTCCTATAGAACTTACATTTTAGCTTTTGTGGCACCCTCTTGTCACAGAGAATGTCAGAAGCTTGGCGCCACTTCATCCACCCGGCTTTAATTCGATGGTTCACATCTTCATCGATATCCCCATCCTTCTGCAACATTGACCCCAAATATTGAAAGGTGTCCTTCTGCGGCACCACCTGCCCATCAAGGCTAACATCCTCCTCCTCCACGTGCCTAGTAGTGCTAAAAGCGCACCCCATGTACTCAGTTTTAGTCCTACTAAGTCTATAATGTTTCGATTCCAAGGTTTGCCTCCATAACTCTAACTTCCTGTTGACCCCCGTCCGACTCTCATCGACTAGCACTACATTGTTCACAAAGAGCATACACCATGGGACATCTCCTTGTATATCCCTTGTGACCTCATCCATCACCAAGGCAAAAAGATAAGGGCTCAAAGCTGACCCTTGAAGTAGTCCTATCTTAATCGAGAAGTCATCAGTGTCGCCATCACTTGTTCGAACACTTGTCACAACATTATCGTACATGCCCTTGATGAAGGTAATGTACTTTGCTGGGACTTTGTAATTCTCCAAGGCCCACCACATAACATTCCGCGGTATCTTATCATAGGCCTTTGGCAAGTTAGTGAACACCATATGCAGGTCCTTCTTTTGCTCCCTATATCACTCCATAAGTTGTTGTACCAAGAAGATGGCTTCCATGGTCGATCTCCCAGGCATGAAGCCAAACTGATTTTTGGTCACGCTTGTCATTCTTCTTAAGAAGTGACCAATGACTCTATCCCATAGCTTCATTGTATGGCTCATCAGTTTAGTTCCACGATAATTAGTACAACTATGAACACCCGCCTTGTTCTTGAAGATTTGTACTAACATACTACGTCTCCATTCTTCTGGCATCTTGTTTGCCCGAAAAATGAGGTTGAAAAGTTTGGTTAGCGATACTATCGCTATGTACCCAAGGCCTCACCACACCTCAATGGGGATACAATCAGGGCTATCGCCTTGCATCATTTCATCCTCTTTAAAGCCTCCTTGAACTCTGACTCCTAGATTCGCCGCACAAAATGCCCGCTTAGTATCATCAAAGGAGTCGTCCAAATCAATGTTGGAGCTTTCACTCTCCCCATTGAACAGCTTGTCAAAGTACTCCCGCCATCTATGCTTAATCTCCTCGTTCTTCACCAGGAGTTGATCTGCTCCGTCCTTGATCCACTTGATTTGGTCAACATCCCTCGTCTTCCTCTCTCGGATCTTGGCCATCTTATAGATGTCCCTTTCTCCTTCCTTCGTGTCTAACCGTTGGTAGAGGTCCTTATACACCTGACCCCTTGCTTCACTCACAGCTCGCTTTGTGGCCTTCTTTGCCATCTTGTACTTCTCTATGTTGTCTGCACTCCTACCCAGTTATATGCGTCTGAAACAATCTTTTTCCTCCTTAATTGCCTTCTGGACATCATCGTTCCACCACAAGGTATCTTTAGCTTCTCTTCTACTTCCCTTGGATACTTCAAACTCCTCTGAGGCCACCTTACGAATGCAAGTCACCATCTTCATCCACATGTTGTCTACATTACCTCCTTCCTCCCAAGGGCCCTCCTTAATGACCCTCTGCTTCAACGCCTGGGCTACCTCCCCTTTGAGCTTCCAAAACTTAGTTCTAGCGACTTTGGCATGCTAGTTCCACTGGACACGCATCAGAAAGCGGAGGTCAGCAACTAGAAGCTTACGCTGAGGGACAACACTCTCTCCAGGTATCACCTTACAGTCTAGGCATGCACATCTGTCTTCTCTTCTCGAGAGGATGAAATCAATCTGGCTAGAGCATTGCCCACTACTGTAAGTCACTAGATGTGATTCTCTCTTCTTAAAGAGAGTGTTAGCTACGATCATGTCGTAGGCTAGCACAAAGCTTAAGACATCTTCTCCTTCTTGGTTCCTGATGCCATATCCAAATCCCCCATGCACCCCTTCAATACCTGTGTTAGATGTGCTCACATGGCCATTGAGGTATCCTCCTATGAAGAGCCTCTCGCCAATCGGTACACTCCTAACCATGTCCTCTATGCCTTCCCAGAACTCCCTCTTGGTGTTCTCATTGAGGCCTAAGTCCCCAACTACTAGCTTGACCAGGATAATCCGGTCCCCACGTCTCTTGACGTCTACCACTCCATCCTTGAGGCTCTTGATGATCAAGATGCCTACTCCATTTCCGTTTGCCACCATCGCCGTGTACCACAACTTGAAGCTGGTACCCTCCACCACCTTCGCCTTTGTCCCCTCCATTTGGTCTCCTAGACGCAAAGGATATCAATGCCTCTCCTCACCGCTGTATCAACTACCTCCCGAAGCTTACCTGTCAGAGAACCTACATTATAGCTACCTAAGCGAATCCTCCTAGGCTCGGCTAGCTTCCTTACCCTTCGCACTCGTCGAGTCAAATGCGAAGACCCTAGCTCAATTTCCACTACACCCGGGCGCCGATGTAGTCCGCCACTAAGGATGCGACGACCCGATCCTCGCCCACTTGACACCGTATCCAGATCACGATACGGCACGCCACCTGGGGGGTGACGGCTCGACCCTTGCCCATTTTCCACCACACCCGGGTTCTCATGTGGCGCGTCGCTGAGAGGGTTACTCCCCAACGAAAATCTATTGTGTTTCATCTCCATAAGAGTGGCTTAGTTTTGACGTTGGCTCGCCAAGCCTATCACAACCCTCCTCCTTTACCCGAGCTTGGGACCGGCTATGTTGAGACAACAAAGGCGGAGTTAGAGGAAAACAAGATGAAAACGGAAAATAATATAAATTGCAAGGAGATGGGATTTGTGATTAGGAACTTGATAGAAGTTGATGATGTCTCCCGGGCAACGGTGCTAGAAATTCCTTTGACGTGGCTCGAGACCGTGTCAGTATTTCCCCAAAGAGGAAGTGATGATCCATCATAGGTACGGTAAGTATTTCCCTTAGTTATGAAACCAAGGTTATCATACCAGTAGGAGAACCAAGCAACACTATGTAAATGGTACCTGCACACAAAGAACAAATACTTGCAACCCGATGCGTAAGAGAGGTTGTCAATCTCTCCATGATAAAAGATAGATCGGTTTGTATGAGATTGGATAAATAGATCATGCAACAACACAAAATGAAAGATGTAAATAAAAAGTGCAGCAAGGTATTTTTGGGTTTTTGGAATAATAGATCTGAAAGCAAATGAGGAAAAAGATAGATCAAAAAGCAATATGTTAAAAGATAGACCCGGAGGCTGAAGGTTTCACTAGTGGCTTCTCTCATGAGTATAGCACACGGTGGGTAAACAAATTACTGTTGGGCAATTTATAGAATATCAAATAATCATGACGATATCCAAGGCAGTGATCATTATATAGGCATCACGCCCAAGATTAGTAGACCGAAACGATTCTGCATCTACTACTATTACTCCACACATCGACCGCTATCCACCATGCATCTAGTGTATTGAGTTCATGGAGAAATGGAGTAATGCAATAAGAACAGTGACATGATGTAGACAAGATCTATTCATGTAGGAATAGACCCCTCTTGTTATCCTTAATAGAAATGATACATGTGTGCCTCGTTGTCCCTTCTGTCATCGAGAGACCAAACCTTAAGCTTGAACCCATCAGCAAGCACCTCTTCCCATGGCAAGAAAAATCGATCTAGTTGGCCTAACTCAACCAAAGATTCAAAGAAGAAATACAAGGCTATAAGTAATAATGCATATAAGAGATCAAAGAATACTCAAATAATATTCATGGATAGAAATTGATCATGAACTCAAACTTCATCAGATCCCAACAAACACACCGCAAAAATTCATTACATCAAATAGATCTCTAAGAGACCGTTGTATTGATAATCAAAACAGAGAGAGGAAGCCATCTAGCTACTGCCTATGGACCCGTAGGTCTATGGTGGACTACTCACGCATCATCGGAGAGGAACCCATGAAGATGATGCACCCCTCCGTGATAGCATTAGATTGGATCTCGCGGTTCTTGAACTTGCAATGGCCGGAATTGTGTTTCATCAACTCCCCTAGATTTTTTGGAATATTTGGGTATTTATAGAGATGATAGGCGATGGAGAGGGGTCCCGACGAGGGTATAACCCACCAGGATGCGTTAGGGGCCTCTGGCGTGCCCTGGTGTCTTCTGGCCTCCTCGACCCTCCTGTCTGGTGCTTCTTTGTCCTCTAGGTGTCTTCTGGCCCAAGAAAAATCTCCAATAAGTTTCACGGTGTTTGGGCTTCGTTTGGTACTAATATTCTGCGAAGTAAAAATCAAGCAAAAAATAGCAACTGGCACTTGGCACTATGTCAATAGGTTAGTCCCAAAAAATGATATAAAGTTGCTATAAAATGATTGTAAAACATCCAAGATTGATAACATAAAATCATGGAGCAATGGAAAATTATAGATATGTTGGAGGCGTATCAGCCACGTATCAATGTCTTTTCAATCGTCCAATCCTCGATGTAAGGTAGCAGGCTGGCTCCACAAGTCTGCATCATTATGATCTCAAGCTCGTGGATTGAGGAAGGAGCAACCATGCCATTACATGCTCGTTTGCTCTTGGGCAGCGATTGAGGAAGAAAAGTACAACAATAGTATATCGATTAAGGCCATGATTGTTTACTTTGTGAATGGATCGAGCAAAACATGCGGAACATGAAGTCTACTTTACTGCCTTGGTCAGTTTTCACTTGTTCTGGTGGATCAAGGACAGGAAATCTAGCCTATCATTGCAAGTACTATGCTATTTGTACATGAATCAATCAGGTTAGCTTACTTGGACATTGCTCCCGATGTCTTGCTTTCGGATTTAGCTTGTGATGAAGACCGTCAATGAATTCTCCTTAGGAGCCAAGACGGACACGTTGAACCTCATCATCCGCAGAAACTACATGTCACACATGCGTCTGCTGACGCTGCTATGACTTAGTGTCCCTCTAGAAATTACTGGAATTTTTCGAGAACCAGATGCATATGTGCATACATGCTTTTTGGAAGGAGAAATACTTTGTTTTACAGGTCAAGTCGTGTTTCGCTACTACCAAAGAAGCAAATTGAGTAGCTTACATGAGGATCAAGGGAGCTTCTCAATGTTTCACGGAATTAAGTTGGGTGCGTGAATTTTTCCTATCAAGGACTTTGGCAAGTTTATCCATCTACAGAAACTCTCTGAGGGAAGGATCTGACCAAATATTATTGGTTGTGCCTCAAAGAGGAAGATATAATATTTTATCAATGAAATTGGCAAACTGGAATTGTGTGTGTTTTGTCATTGCTACTAAATCTAATACATTTCAGAATTGGAATTTTTTTCCATGGAACTCCCTAGTGGAGGAAAAGTATTATTGTTGGAGGACAGTCTATGAAACTTCTGTGAGGAGGTATTTGATTTATTGTTCCATGTTGGAACCCATCAATTATGGCATATTATTTGGAAAGGAGAGAGTCCAAATATCACTCAATGGTTAAATTAGTGAATTATGGATTTTTCACACAATTGTCTATCTTTCTTGTTTTCCACTAGAAGTTGGCAAACAAATTTCTTGGTGACATATCTTGGAACATGATCAAGAGGCTTATTGATTCTGGGATTTTAAAGTTTAGTGGGAGGACACCTTTTTTGTGAAGGTGGAAGGTAAAAAAGGCTTCATGTCGTTATTTACTTGGATATACTTATGGTATTTTATTTTACACTCCCACGAGAGGTTCATTCTTTATTTTATGTCACTCTTTGATGATTACACTCTTATATGGTTATTTTTATATTTTATTATACAAGTCAGAAGGTTTTATTGTGCTGGTCACATGTTATATTGAAGTGCAAAATCAATGGATTAAAGAAAATCATAGTTTTAACAACTGACTGGTGTGTGTGGGGGGAGTACACTTCAGGAATATATCATTTGTATCTAAAGAGCATGCAATTATTCACCGTTGTAATATATCGTACACTCCACAATTGAATGGAGGAATTGAATGTCTTTTACACTCCACAATTGTTTTTTATTAAAGAAGCATTGCATATATATTGTTGTTTGTCTATATCACACATTCAGTCCTTATGGTTTGCAGACTGGAAGGGAATGTTTTCATATTTTGGCAGGAAATTCCTAATTACTACAAAGCACACACCAGGAACTTTGTAATGATAGCGGATCAAACTGGTGGAAAAGTAGGAACACAATAATTACTATGATCAAGGTTGGAAATGTTGACAGTCATATTGAAATATAATGTTGACCCCAATGGAAACTACAAGTGAAACTCCCGATACTAACATACTTAGGATAAGTGGGAGGAATTGGCTTGGAATATCATTTTTGAATAACTGTTATGTGTTGTTGTGGGAGGTCACTCTAAATTTTAGAGGAATGATTAAATTCTCTTAAGATGGTTTTCTCATCAATGACAACTATGCGTGGAAGAATTGCGAGAAGGAATAAACTCAAATGAGGAAGAACACAGTTTGGGAAATTAATATCATACCAAACAACCGCAAGTCTATTGTTTGGAAGTGATTTTTTGTAAGGAATTTTTGGCTCATTAGAATATTATAATGTGACTCTTGCTATTCAGTTCTCCACACAAAGGGAAATATACTTTGTGGAAACTCCCTCTCTTGGAATTTGGGAAAGAGGAACTAAATGCATGGTTTGCTAATTGAATATATTAGTGTATGATATTAGAGCAAGCTTCACATCAATGGAATAGCAGGTCATATGGTTTTGTAAATGAAGCAAGGCAGCCATCTACAAATATAAGTATATATTTTTCATTATTATTGTATATGTTGACATTGTTTTTCTTTTTGCAATGATAAAGTCACATTGATGGAAGTGAAAGCTTGGTCATGTTTTAACTTCCATATGAGAGGAACATTTGAAGCTTACTATGTTTTAGGAGTGGACCTACATAGGGTATGTTTTGAATTCCTATGGAAAATTGCAAATTAATTAAAGTACCTGCAAGCAAACATAGTGAGGAATTATGTTTGAACTCCTGAGGACAACTGGGTAATATTGGTGTTGAAATTTAATGTATCTTTGTTATACAATCATACCTTAGCTTTTGGAATTTATGCTGCATTCAAGAAGTGGACGGAAAGACGAGCAACTAACGGAATCTCACACATCATATAAGATTGTGGAAAGTACATCACAACTTGTCACTTGTTCTGGAATTTATATTAAAGGTTAACACATCGAGGAAGCTATGACTATATCTATGAGATGAGAAATAAGTCCAGGTACGCATATTCAATTATTATTTGTAGTACTAATATGGTACAGGTTTACTGACTAAAGTCAGGAAATACTTTCAAAACATTGTTACTCGTGAAACTTCATTTACTGATTGGATTTGATATTTATGTGGTTTTGAAAATTTATTCAACATGGTTATCATATATTGTGACTCAATGTGGAATTATACATATTATTAATTATGTGGCGGAATAATTGATGCATAATTTTTACCCGAGGAAGTAATACTCTAGGTGCTTATAAAGGTGGAATTACAACTGAGGAAATAATATTCGAGGCGCTGAGGACAGCTATGCTGGAATAATTAGGCGGAAACTAAAGGTCTCTAGTGATCTTAAGTGTCCAACAAGGAAACATATTGAAGGGAAGTATCACCACATATATTTTTTTGAGTTTTCAACATACTTTTAATATGATTGTTGGTCCCTTGACTAAGCCTCTTAGTCAGGAGGTATTTGGCAAGCATGTTAAGACTATGGGTTGAAGAATATTTGAATGATCATTTTGGACAAGTAGGAGATGTTGGTATTATGTGTCCTGCAATTATATTCAAGTTAATAGGAATTGCTAATATTTGGAGTACCTCATTATGGAATTATACATGTATTTACACATGGAATTAGTTTACATGATTAATCATGGAATCATCACTTGTTGGAATGTACTTAAGTTATATGCTTAAGGAAGCTAGTCGATTATCAGTGGAATACAATATACTATTTATATTGGAAAGACTACCCGAGGACATTGACAATCGGAAGGAGCTAGATCGTATAGTTGGATTATAGCCCTAGTGTTCATCTACATAATTGGAGGAATTTACACTCTGTTATGACGCGTTGCTCACAAGCGTGTGCTCCGAGGACATAACAGGTAGAATCCGTTAACATACAAATATGATCGTGGTTGGTAGGTTGATCTGGAATCTATTCCGGAAACTAGTGAAAAATACTAGGAATCTTATATGTGTATAAGAGGTGGACTCTTTAGGAAGACAACATAAGAAGATCCCTACCCCTAGCCTCAGAGCATCTCTAGCAGACCCTGCATAACGGCAACCTGCAAAACGCATTTACAGTTCGCGGAAAAACTGCTTTGCAGGCCGGCGTGGACGACCGCAGAGGTAGACCCCGCAAAATAGACCCGTATAAAAGGATATTCCCGGAATATGCTCTTTCACAAAGAGAGATCGGCGCATTCGGTACCTTCTTCGGAAGAGGTGCAGTGGATATGTTGGATTCTTCGCGAAGTAGTCTTGCATCAACATCTCATTCCCGAGATGGCGATTTCGAGGAATGCAAAGACGGTCGACGGTCGATCCTTGCCGCCTCTTTCGGTTCTTGCCTTCATGCTCCTTCACAGCAAGGGCCATCACCAACGTCTGCTGCTGATAGTTTGCAAGCAGCGTCTCAACATCCGAGTCGTCCGAATCAGACGAATCGTGGAGCAAAAACTTCTCGCACGGGATCAATTCCATCTACATGAACAGAAAATGCACGATGCATCAACCAAATATGCATAGCACTTGCAACAAAGCACAAGCAAACACTCACTGACGGCTCGTGGGGTTGGCGATCCCGGGCGGTGACTAGGGGCGGCTCGAGGGTGGTTGATCCCCGGCACCGGGCGACCAGGTGCGGATCGTCTCGCCGGATCCAGGGGCGGTGCAACGTATCAGTGGTGGAGGGTGAGGGTGCCCGCGCGACACGATTCTGCCCGTAGATTTGGCCGGAATCGCCGGCTGCGGACGGGATGAACCAATGGCGGGCGGCGGTGGAAGGAGGTGAGGAAAGGGCGCGGGCAGAAATGTCCCTCCCACCAACCGCTTTCCTAGGATACGGGGCATCGTAGGGCCGAGGCGGGAACCTGTGTATTCACAGGTTGGGGCCGAGATATTGCCACGCCCCTCAAATTTTTTTACGGGCCGGCCACATTTGCGGGGTCTATTCGGGTAGGATTTTCTGCGCCGACCCGTATTTTGGTGGTTATTTTGCGGGTCTGGGCTTTTTACAAGGTCTGCTAGAGATGCTCTGAGATATGTGAATTGTGAGCAGCACCACGGATAAGCGCAGAGGAATAGGGATAGACCACAAACCCTGAATTTCTAACAGACCAGGAGCTCCCCGACGCGCTCAGTAGTGGGGAGAGCGGCGAGGAAGATGATCTAATGCAAACTGCCTCCGATCTACGTCGAGCCGAGGGGAGTCGCCTTCGATTTAGCTTTGCGCCCGACGGTCGCCTCCTCCTTCGCGGGCGCACATGAGCGGCAAGCCTTGGACTAGGTCGCGCCATGAGAACCAAATGAAGGAGGCCATTACCTTTGGATGGCCAATCATTTTGCAAACTTTCAGTATCCATCATCCGCCATTGGGTTCGTTCCGCCTCAGCCAGGATCTTCTCGGCCCTACTCTAATGTTGTGAAAACTCATGCATTCTGACAGCTGCCTCCATGCTCCAACTGCTGCAGCCTGCAGGTGGCCTCTCCATTCTATTTTCTCTATCTTTCTGCTTGCTATGCTAAAGTGTTACGCGTGTGCTTGGCTGCTTGCACGGAAATTTGTGAATGGCAGCAAGATTTAGCAACAGACATCATTAGGCTGGCTTAACCGAGTAGCAAATCTCCCAATCTGGAAAAATACTTAATACCGATATATAACAATACTGATATGTATAGATAAACCTTTTCTTGCTTGCAAATTCCTAATTTTCTATGTAAACCAAAATGATACTCACGAGTCTATCACCTCCTCGTGTTTGCAATTTTTGGGGTTGTACAGTCTTATGGAACTGACTGATTGATATGTCCATTTTGTATCATGCTTTTATATTGATATTTATTGCATTATGAGCTGTCATTACACGTTATGGTACAATACTTATGCCATTTCTCTATTATTTTACAAGGTTTACATGAAGAGGGAGAATGCCGGTAGTATGAATTCTGGACTGGAAAAGGAGCAAATCTGAGATACCTATTCTGCACAACTCCAAAAGTCCTAAAAATTTACAGAGAATTATTTTGGAATATATAAAAAAACACTTGGCAAAACAAATACCAGAGGGGGCCCACTAGGAGGTGGCAAGCCTGCCAGGTGCGACCACTCCCTAGACGTGCCAGGTAGGCTTGTGACCCACCTAGCAGGTCCCCGATGCCCATCTTCTTCTATATGAAGGGTTTTGACATGGAAAAAATTGGAAGGAAGCATTCGGGACGAAGGGCCACCGTCTCTAGGCGGAACTTGTACATAACCAATCTAGAGCTTCGGCAGGGCTATTCTACCAGGGAAACTTCCCTCCCGGTGGGGGAAATCGAAGCCATTGTCATCACCAACGATCCTCTCACCAAGATGGGGTGAATATCCATCAACATCTTCACTAGCACCATCTCCTCTCCAAACCCTAGTTCATCTCTTGTATCCGATCTTTGTCTCAAACCTCAGATTGGTACCTATGGGTTGCAAGTAGTGTGGATTACTCCTTGTAGTTGATGCTGGTTGGTTTACTTGGTGGAAGATCATATGTTCAGATCCTTTATGATAATTTATACTCCTCTGATTATGAACATGAACATGCTTTGTGAGTAGTTACGTTTGTTCCTAAGGACATGGGATAAGTCCTGTTATAAGTAATCATGTGAATTTGGTATTCGTTTGATATTTTGATGAGATGTATGTTGTCTCTCCTCTAGTGGTGTTATGTGAAGGTCGACTATATAACCCTTCACCATTATTGGGTCCTAGGGGAAGGCATTGGGAAGTAATAAGTAGATGATGGTTTGCTAGAGTGACAAAAGCTTAAACCCTAGTTTATGCGTTGCTTCGTAAGGGGCTGATTTGGATCCATATGTTTCATGCTATGGTTAGATTTATCTTAATTATTCTTTCATAGTTGCAGATGCTTGCGAGAGGGGTTAATCATAAGTGGGAGGTTTTTCCAAGTAAGGGCAGCACCCAAGCACCGGTCCACCCACATATCAAATTATGAAAGTAACGAACGCAAATCAAATGAGCATCATGAAAACTAGCTTGACAAAAATTCCCATGTGTCCTCAGGAGCGCTTTGCTTTATGTAAGAGTTTGTCTAGGCCTGTACTTTGCTACAAAAGTACTGGGCTACCTTGCTGCACCTTTGTTACACTTGTTACTTGTTACTCATTACAAATTATCTTATCACAAAACTATCGATCATCGATAATTTCAGTGCTTGCAGAGAATACCTTACTGGAAACCGCTTGTCATTTCCTTCTGCTCCTCGTTGGGTTCGACACTCTTACTTATCGAAAGGACTATGATAGATCCCCTATCAATACTCTTTTCTGGCGCCATTGTGGGGGAGTGAAGCGCCTTTGGTAAGTGGAATCTGGTACGGAAAAATTTATATAGTGTGCTGAAATTTACTGTCACTTGTTACTATGGAAAGTAATCGTTTAAGGGGCTTGTTCGGGGTATCTTCACCTTGACTAGAAACACAAAGAGTTGTCCCTCAATCTACTGAACCTACTGAAAATATTTATTATGAAATTATTTTGGGTATGATAGAGAAACTGCTGGCTAATCCTTATGCAGGAGATGGAACACTACATCCTGATTTGCATCTAATCTATGTGGATGAAGTTTGCGGATTATTTAAGCTTGTAGGTCTGCCCGAGGATCACGTCAAGAATAAGGTTTTTCCTCTATCCTTGAAGGAGAAGTCATTGACATGGTATAGGCTATGTGATGATATTGGATCATGGAGTTACAACCGACTGAAGATGGAATTTCACTAGAAGTTCTATCCTATGCATCTAGTTCATCGTGATCGGAATTATATCTATAATTTTTGGCCTCGTGAAGGAGAAAGAATCTCTCAATCTTGGGGGAGGCTTAAGTCAGTGTTATATTCATTCCCCAATCATGATCTCTCGAGAGAAATTATTATTCAAAAATTTTATGCTCGACTTTCTTGTAATGATCAATCCATGCTCGATACTTCTTGTGCTGGTTCCTATATGAAGAAAGATATTGACTTCAAATGGGATTTATTGGAAAAAATTGAATGCAACTCTGAAGATTGGGAACTCGACGAAGGTAAGGAGTCAGGTATGAACCTTAAGTTTGATTGTGTTAAATCCTTCATAGACACCGATGCTTTTCGTGAATTTAGCACTAAATATGGACTTGACTCTGAGATGGTAGCTTCTTTTTGTGAATCTTTTGCTGCTCATGTTGATATCCCTAAGGAGAAGTGGTTTAAATATTATCCTCCCATTGAAGTGAAAGTGGTTGAACCTATTAAAGTTGAAGAGGAAACTATTACTTATAATGTTGATCCTGTTATTCCTGTTGCTTATATTGAAAGACCACCTTTCCCTGTTAGAATAAAGGAACATGCTAAAGCTTCAACTGTGGTTCATAAGAGCTATGCTAGAACACCTACACCCCCTGAGCAAATTAAAGTTGATCCTAGTATTGCTATGGTTAAGGATCTCTTGGCTGATAATATTGATGGGCATGTTATTCAATTTTGTGATGAAGCCGCTAGAATTGCTAAAGCTGATCCTAAAGATAAACATAGACCAATTGTTGGCACGCCTGTTGTTTCTGTTAAAATAGGAGATCATTGTTATCATGGCTTATGTGATATGGGTGCTAGTGTGAGTGCAATTCCCTTTACCTTATATAAAGAGATTATGAATGATATTGCACCAGCTGAGTTAGAGGAAATTGATATTACAATTAATCTTGCTAATAGAGATACTATATCACGAATTGGGATTATTAGAGATGTTGAAGTCTTGTGTGGGAAAATAAAAGATCGTACTGATTTTCTTGTTCTTGGCTCCCCACAAGATGATTTTTGTCCCATTATATTTGGTAGACCCTTCTTGAATACCGTTAATGCCAAGATAGATTGTGAGAAGGAAACAGTTACTGTAAGTTTTGGGGAAACGTCTCATGAGTTTAATTTCTCTAAATTTCATAAACAACCCCATGATAAAGTCTAGTAAGGATGAAATTATTGGTCTTGCTTCTATTGTTGTGCCTGCTACTGATCCCTTAGAACAATATTTGTTGGACCATAAAAATGATATGCATATGAGTGAAAGGAATGAAATAGATAAGATTTTATTTGATCAACATCCTATTCTGAAACACAACTTTCCTGTTGAAATACTTGGGGGTCCTCCTCCACCCAAGGGTGATCCCGTGTTTGAGCTTAAACAATTACCGGATACTCTGAAATATGCTTATGTTGATGAAAAGAAGATATATCCTGTTATTATTAGTGCTAACCTTTCAGAGCATGAAGAACAGAGATTATTGAAAACTCTGAGAAAGCACCGTGCTGCTATTGGATATACTCTTGATGATCTTAAGGGCATTAGCCCCAATCTATGTCAGCATAAAATTAAAGTGGAGCCCGATGCTAAAGTAGTTGTTGATCACCAATGACGGTTAAATCCTAAAATGAAGGAAGTGGTAAGAAATGAAATATTAAATCTTATGGAGGCAGGTATCATTTACCCTATTGCTGGTAGTAGATGGGTTAGTCCCATTCATTGTGTCCCTAAGAAAGGAGGTATTACCGTAGTTCCTAATGATAAAAATGAATTAATCCGGCAGAGAATTGTTACAAGATATAGAATGGTAATTGTTTTTAGGAAATCAAACAAATCTACCAGAAAAGATCATTACCCTCTACCTTTTATTGATCAAATGCTAGAAAGGCTATCCATACACACACATTTCTGCTTTCTAGATGGTTATTTTGGTTTCTCTCAAATACCTGTGTCAAAAGAGGACCAAGAGAAGACCACTTTTACCTACCCTTTTGGTACCTTTGCTTATAGACGTATGCCTTTTGGTTTATGCAATACACCTGCTACCTTTCAAAGATGTGTGACTGCTATATTCTCTGATTTTTGTGACAGGATGGTTGAGGTTTTCATGGATGATTTTTCCGTTTACGGAACTTCTTTCGATGATTGTTTGAGCAACCTTGATCGAGTTTTGCAGAGATGCAAAGAAACTAATCTTGTCTTGCATTGGTAGAAGTGACACTTTATGGTGAATGAAGGTATTGTCTTGGGACATAAAATTTTCGAAAGAGGTATTAAAGTTGACAAAGCTAAAGTTGATGCTATTGAAACGTATCGCCAGCGTATCGACATGTATCCTAGTGGGTCGACACCTGGCCTCTGTGCTGGTAGGGCAGCGAGGCCTTGTTGGGTGCACCCCTTGACGGGGCTCCGCAGGTCACCCCCGGCAAGATCTTGTCGGGGTTCCAGCCTTTGGCCTAGGGTATTGTGCTTATTGATTTGAATGCTCCTTGACGTCTTCATATTTGCTTCTAGCAGTCCCCTGGTAGGCCTCACTGCTAGTGCGGCTAAAACTGCCCGTGCACAAGTATGGGGTACTAAAAAGCCCAAACTTCAGTACACCGACAGGATGGTTATGTAATCCAATTATATTAGCATTGTTGACAGATTGCACTAGCGAAAGTATGGACCGTGGGCCTTGTTTTCAAGCATTGTAATACCATTTGTGCTCACTTTTGTCACTTGCTACCTTGCTGTTTTTATATTTTCAGATTACAAAAATCAATATCTACTATCATTACTACACTTGTATCACCATCTCTTCGCCGAACTAGTGCACCTATACAATTTGCCATTGTATTGGGTGTGTTGGGGACACGAGGTTTCTTGTATTTGATTGTAGGGTTGTTTGAGAGAGACCATCTTAATCCTACACCTCCCATGGATTTACAAACCTTAGGTCATCCACTTGAGGGGAAATTGCTACTGTCCTACAAAAACTCTGCGCTTGGAGGTCCAACACGAGTCTACAAGAATAAAGTTGTGTAGTAGACATCAAGCTCTTTTCTAGCGCAGTTGCCGGGGAGGTGAGTGCTTGAAGGTATATCTTTAGATCTTGCAATCAAATCTTCCAGTTTCTTGTTTTTCACTAGTTTGGTTTTATAAAAGAAAACTAAAAAACAATGGACTTTAGGTTGCATCAATTGTTTCATATCTTTAATGTCTTTCGTGAAAATGATGGTTCGAAAAATTGTGCTCATTGGTAGAGGAAGAATTTATGAAAATACTTAATGAGAATTCCTTGAATAATGAGCATGATAGTAATATTGTTAGTATAACTTTTCTAAATATCCATGATGCTAATGATATGCAAATCCACAAGCTTGGGGATGCTATGTTTGATGAAGATGATATTTTTAGTGCCCAACACAATGGTGCCTCTCGACCAAAGTCCAACATACTGGTGTCATTGATAATGCTGCTACTTCTGTGGCTGCTGATGCTAATGTCGTTAATTAGATTGAGGATTCTGATGGTGATTATGATGATGAGGGATAGGTTGCTCCATGTCATCCACAGGGGCAACCACCACCACACACACCAGGTCGTCCACATGGCTATAACCGCAATGGTAGGGCGGCACCACCCCCTCAGGTACAGGATCATGACCATCTCCCTAAACTTAAATTGAATATTCCAACATTTGAGGGTAGATATGTTCCTGATATATATATATATACGTATATATATTACATGGGAGTTAGAAACAGAATATTGTTTTACATGCTTACAATTTCCTAAGGATAGACGTGTTGCTGCTGTTGTTTGTTCATTCACTAGTTTTGCTTGTGTTTGGTGGTCAAAACATTGTAGAATACATCATTCTAATATTCCAACTACTTGATCTGCTTTGAAAACTTCTATTCATAATCGTTGGGTTCCACCATATTATCAACGTGAATTGCTTCAAAATTTGCAATGTTTAAGACAAGGAAAAAAATTCAATAAAGGAATATTATCAAGAATTACAAACTGGCGTGATTAGTTGTGGTATTGTTGAGGAGAATGAATCTATGCTTGCATGTTTTATGGGTGGATTAAATAGAGAGATTCAGACTATTCTAGAGTATAAGGAGTATAACACTATCACTCGTTTATTCCATCTTGCTTGCAAAAGCTGAATGTGAAGTGCAGTATCGACGGGCCATGGCGAGAACTAATTTTTTTGTAGGTCGCACTTCATCATGGATGCCATGGACCTCATCTACTTCCACACGTACTACTGCAACACCGCCTACTTCAACCGCCAACTCCAACTGAGATACCAGGACTCAGGCACCACCACCAGCCTCCAGTAAGGGCACGCCTTCGGGGCCTGCACAGAGCTCTTCTTCATCCCTGGCATCTACAGGGAAAACACATGACGTTATATGTCATCGTTGCAAGGGTAGAGGTCCCTTTGCAAGAATGCACATCCAAACGTGTGATGATTGTTACTGAGGATTGGTGATATGCCTCCACTAGTGATTATGATGAGGATACTTTGGCTCTTATTGCAAGTGAAGAACATGGTGCCGAGGATACTGAACAAGAGTCACACTACATGGCTACTGACTACGCAGATAGGTATGAAAGTTTAGTTGCTCAACGTGTTCTCGGTGTATAAGTTACACAGGCTGAGCAAAATCAGAGGCACAACTTGTTCCATACAAAGGGAGTTGTGAAGGAGCGTTCTGTTCATGTCATCATCGTTGGAGGGAGTTGCAACAACTTGTCTAGCATGGAGATGGTGGAGAAGCTATCTCTAACCACCAGACCACATCCTCATCCTTATTACATCCAATGGTTCAACAACAGTGCCAAGGTTAAGGTAACATGTACTGTTTGTGTGCATTTTAGCATTGCTAAATATTCTAATTATGCTGATTGTGATGTGGTAACCATGCAAGCATGTTCTGTTTTACTTGGTAGACCATGGCAATTTGATAAAAAATATGTACACCATGGTAGGACAAATCAGTATACTCTTGTTCATAAGGATCAAAATATCACTTTGCTTCCTATGTCTCCTGAACATATTAGGAAAGATGACATTGCTAGAGCTAGTAAAGAAAAACATGAGCTAAATAAGAGTGAAAATCAGATTGTAGCAAAGGAATTTGAGCAACACCATAACCTAATAAACCATCATCTAGTGTTGCATCTGAAATAAAATTGAAGAGTGGATGTTTACTTGCTACTAAATCTGATATTACTGATTTGGATGTTACTACATCTGTTTGGTATACTTTTGTGTGCAAAGAGGTATTATTTTCATTCGAGGACATGCCTCCCTCTTTGCCTCCTGCTGTCATTAAAATCTTGCAGGAGTTTGCCGACGTCTTTCCACAAGACGTGCCTCCGGGATTACCAGCTATTCGAGGGATTGAGCATCAGATTGACTTAATTCCCCATGCATCGCTACTAAACCATGCGCCATACCATACCAATCCAGAGGAGAAAAAGGAGATTATGCATCAAGTACATGAGCTGCTCGACAAAGGTTATATACGCAAATCCCTTAGTCCTTGTGTTGTTCCTACTATTCTAGTGTCGAAAAAGGATGGTACATCGCGTATGTGTGTTGATTGTAGAGGCATTAATAATATTACTATTCGTTATCGTCATCCTATTCCTAGGATAGATGATATGCTTGATGAATTGAGTGGCTCTACAATTTTGTCCAAATTTGATTTGCGTAGTGGATACCATCAAATTCGTATGAAATTGGGAGATGAATGGAAAACAACATTTAAAACTAAGTTTGGGTTATATGAGTGGTTAGTCATGCCTTTTGGGTTAACTAATGCACCTGGCACTTTCATGAGATTAATGAACGATGTTTTACATGCTTTCATTGGACGATTTGTGGTAGTATATTTTGATGATATATTGATTTATAATAGATCTTTGGAGGAACATTTGGAACTTTTACGTGATGTTTTTATTGCTCTATGTGATGCACATTTGTTTGCTAACCTTGGGAAGTGCACCTTTTGCACCGACCGAGTATGTTTTCTTGGCTATATTGTTACTCCACAGGGAACTGAAGTAGATAAAGCCAAGATTGAAGCTATTGAGAATTGGCCGTAGCCCAAAACAGTCACACAAGTGAGGAGTTTTCTAGGCCTCGCTGGTTTCTATAGGCATTTTGTGAGAGATTTCAGCACCATTGCTGCACCTCTCAATGAGCTTACAAAGAAGGACGTGCCTTTTGCTTGGGGTAATGCACAGGAAGAAGCCTTCACAATATAGAAAGATAAATTAACACATGCTCCTTTACTCCAACTTCCTGATGTTAATAAGACTTTCGAGCTTGAATGTGATGCTAGTGGAATTGGCTTAGGAGGTGTGTTATTACAAGATGGTAAAACTGTTGCGTACTTTTCTGAAAAATTGAGTGGGCCTAGTCTGAATTATTCTACTTATGATAAGGAATTATATGCTCTTGTTCGGAGTTTGGAAACATGGCTACATTATTTATGGCCCAAAGAATTTGTTATACATTCTGATCATGAATCTTTGAAACATATTAAAAGTCAAGCCAAACTGAACCATAGACATGCTAAATGGGTTGAATTCATTGAGACTTTCCGTTATGTCATTAAACACAACAAGGGTAAAGAAAGTGTTATTGTCGATGCACTGTCTCGTCGTTATACTATGCTTTCACAACTTGACTATAAAATATTTGGTTTGGAGACCATCAAAGATCAATATGTGCATGATGCTGAATTTAAAGATGTGTTGTAGAATTGTAAAGAAGGGAAGACATGGAACAAGTTCGTCATTAATGATGGATTTGTGTTCCGTGCTAACAAGCTATGCATTCCAGCTAGCTCCTTTCATCTTCTGTTGTTGCAGTAGGCGCATGGAGGGGGATTAATGGGACATTTTGGCGTGAAGAAGACGGAGGACATACTTGCTACACATTTCTTCTGGCCAAAGATGAGACGGGATGTTGAGCGTTTTGTTGCTCGCTGCACTACATGTCAAGAAGCTAAGTCACGACTCAATCCTCATGGTTTATATATGCCTTTGCCTGTACCTAGTGTTCCTTGGGAGTATATATCCATGGACTTTGTTTTAGGTTTACCTCGAACACATAAGGGGAGGGATAGCATATTTTTTTATCGTGGATAGATTTTCCAAAATGGCACACTTTATACCATGTCGTAAAAGAGAGGATGATGCTAATGTTGCTGATTTGTTCTTTCATGAAATTATTTGTTTGTATGGTGTGCCAAATACAATTGTTTCACATCGTGATGCTAAATTTCTTAGCCATTTTTGGAGATGTTTATGGGCTAAGTTGGGGACTAAACTGCTTTTTAGTACTACATGTCATCCCCAAATTGATGGACAAACTAAAGTAGTCAATAGATCATTGTCTACTATCCTTAAGGTTGTTTTGAAGAATAACCTGAAAATGTGGGAAGAATGCTTGCCTCTAATTTATTTTTGTTATAATTGTTCACTGCATTCTACTACTAAGATGTACCCTTTTGAAGTTGTGTATGGTTTCTTACCTCGTGCACCTATTGATTTGTTGCCTCTTCCATCTTCGGAGAATGTTAATTTTGATGCTAAAGAACATGCTGATTTGATATTAAAGTCGCATGAGTTAACTAAGGAAAACATTGAGCATATGAATGCTAAATACAAACTTGCTGGAGATAAGGGTAGAAAACATGTTGTCTTTGCACCTGGAGATCTTGTTTGGTTACATTTGCGTAAGGACAAATTTCCTGATTTGTGCAAGTCAAAACTAATGCCACGTGTTGATGGTACATTTAAGGTGTTATAGAAAATAAATGATAATGCATATAAACTTGAGCTGCATGTAGAGTTTGGGGTTAGTCTCACTTTTAACATTGCAGATTTGAAGCCTTATTTGGGTGAGGAAGATGACCTTCCATCGAGGACGACTTCACTTCAAGAAGGGGAGGATGATGAGGACATCCCTACTAATGTTACACCCACAACCCCTGCTGCTATACATACTGGACCATTAACTAGAGCTCGCGCAAATCAATCGAATTACCATGTACTTTCGTTTCTTGGAAATCCTTCTAATGTTCATGAACATATGATGCTGCCTAAATTAGATACTTTTGTTTTACTTATGAATGAAGGACCTAGCATGGACAAGAAGGATGGCCATTGGAGCGGGATCAAACATGGAGAAGAGGGTGCGCACGCGGGAAAGAACAATGGAGCTTCCAGTGATGATTTTCGCACTTTGAAGCCACCATAATGAGAGCAAGAAGCCTTGGACGGAATATGCATGATGCCATTTTATAAAATTCGTCCATAGGCTATTATAGGTGTTGCGCCACCTTATTTTTGGGCCAAGCCAAGTAATTTCGAAATACCATATTATAGGCTATTTTTAGAGTCCGTATGTATGGGGAAACTGAGTTAGGGTCGGTTTCGGACCCCTCCTCCAAGGGGCCACGAAATCCCCCTTTATTCCCCCATATATACAGCTCTTAGGGCATCGTTTTAGATTTGGGTTATGTTTAGATTACAAGTTAGCCATAGCTGCAACTTTGCGTTCTTCGTTTGAGTTCCACGACCAGACAAAGGCATCACAAAACCCCACTTTCATCAATAAAGCTTTCCTCTTATATTTGCAATATCCACATTGCAATCTTAGTTTATTGCTTGTTCTTTGTTTGCATGCAGGAAACAGACGCTCGTGGCCAGGTTGATCATGCTCCGGCATGGTCAATAACCTCTTGGAGTTGGTTTAGCGATTGCTAAGGTGTGACATCATCACACGTTCGTAGTCGGATCATCAAAGTCTACTCCACCAAAAACGATAGCCACCATCTCATCAAAAGACAGGGACAACTTCTCCTATCAGCTACTTGATTGATTACCTACTCATTGATCTTCACTTATATCTTTTGAAGAGTAGTTTGATGTTTACTCTTGAGTTTCACTTATATCCTATGAGTAAATTGTGAATCAATGAAATATTATAAATATGAAATTATCAATGTGCTTTATGCTTAGTAGTAGCTTCACATCTGGTTTAGAAACTAAAATCTATTGAAGTTTGACAATCACAATATTGGTCATACAGGCAATTCATGAATGATTAGTATAAGGAAGGGAACTTTCACATACAAATATATTATCTTGGACATCTTCTATGATTGTGAATACCTATTAATTATTTTCAAACTTGAGCAAATTAGTTGAAATTGGACAAGGAAGATAACGTAATGATTTATGGTTGTGTATATTTGCATAGAAGTTATATTGTTATGGATCCTCCAACGTGTGGTGCTTGTTTAGAACCTTTTGCTAGCAAAAAATTCGTACTAAGTAGAGATACTACTTGTGCATCAAAAAACCCTTAAACCCAGTTTTTTGCCATGAGAGTACACTATATCTACCTATATGCGGTACTACCCTGCCGTTCCATGTAAATTTGCATGTGCCACCTCTAAAATTTCAAATGAGCATCTGTTTTGTGTGCCTGGACCGCTCATGGAGCGACAGGGGTAGTCAGCATCTTCCATGTTAAGCGGGTTATTCTCATGATGAGTGTTTATTGACTCGTCCTTGCACGAGCAGGGCGGTAATAGGGATTCCCAGTCACGAAATAAAAAAAATGCAAGTAACTAAACAAAACTCGCTCAGGAATGTTGTTGGTATGGACGGTACCAGTGGATTCGGCTAGCCGTGGAGTGTGTTTGTTTTTGGAGGGGGAGTAAACCTTTACTTTTACCTCTTGGGAACCGCCGCTAATATGTTTAACATGGAAGATATTGATAACTCTTGGTCGTAATGTTGACATGAAGGGTGCACCTCCCAAAATTATATTCATCTCCGTTTTAAACAATGAGCTCTGGCACATAGGAAAATCCGTGCTTCCCTCTGCGAAGGGAGAATCTATTTACTTTCATGTTATTTACTTTTCATGTTGAGTCAACTTCTTATTCCAACCTACTTCTATTAGTTGGCAAGCATAATGTGGTGAGGAAAGATCTAGGCACATATGACCACTGAAATAAATTTGATCATGACTTATTATTGTTGTCAATTATCTTTATGATAAGTATGTTGGGAGGCATAACATTAAGCCCCTATCTTTCTATGTGTTCGATGGATGCCATTTGTTCTAAAAATATGCTTTGAGTACTAGCAATCATAGAAGACTATATGATGATTGAGTATGTGGAGATCTTACTTAGACTTTATTGAGAATAAGTTGAATTGCAATTGTTTGGTGACTAAGAACACAAGAGAATTCATTGTTTGAAGCATAACATGTGAATTGGTTGCTACTTCATCATGATGAGTTTTATGAGAAAGAGTTGTTGTTATGATGCTCGGAAAAGTGGTTGAAAGTATCATTGATCAAACTTATGCACTATGCTAGCATTCACACTTCATAAATTATTATTTTTATCATTTACCTACTCGAGGACGAGTAGGAATTAAGCTTAGGGATGAATATATGTCTCCAATGTATCAATAATTTATGAAGTATTCATGCCATATTCACCTATGTTTATAATACTTTCATATGGTTTTGATGCACTTTATATGATTTATTTAGAACTAACCTAGACTTATGTTGTTTTCAGGAGAATTACCCTGTTGTTGTTTTTGTGCAGAAAACGGAAGTTCTCGGAATCGCCCGAAACTTTTTTATGATTTTTTTGGAATAAAAGAGGCACTAGACGCTTTGTGGGAGGGCCAGAAGAGCCAAGCGATGGGCACATCCCACTAGGCCGCGCCAGGCCCCCAAACCGTTGTCTGGTGTATCATGCTCATCTCGTGGCCCATCTCTGCGAGAAACCAATGCCAAAAACTCCTATAAATATAGAAACCATAAAAAATAACCCTAGACACCTTGTTCCGCCACCGCGGGGCCTCTGTATCGATGGAAAACCAATCTGGAGAGAAAACAATACCCTGCCGGAGAGGGTAGATCATCTCCGATGGCCATCTTCATCACCCCGGTGGAGTCCCTGATGAGGAGGGAGTGGTCCACCCTCGGGCCTGACGGTCTGTATCAGTAGCTATGTGTTCTCTCTCTCTCTCTCGTGTTCTTGAGATGGCACGACCTTGATGTATCACGACTTTGTTAATATAGTTGGATCACATGGTGTTTTCTTCTCTCTATCTTGTGGTGATGAATTGAGTTTACCCTTCGATATTTCGTTATGTTGGATTGAATATTGGATTTGAGAACACTTGTTATATGTCTTGCATGCGGATCCCAATAGTGACATTGGGGTATTCAAGTGATTCACTTGATCTATGTCTTGGTACTCAACTTGCGGATTCCCGACGTGGCATTGGGGTAATCTATGCATAGGGGTTGATACACGTTCTTGTCCTAGCTTCTCCGGTAGAAATCTTAGGGCACTCTTTGAGGTTCTTGTTGGGGAGCGTTGCATGGGAAACAAAAATTTTCCTACGCACACGAAGATCTATCCTGGTGATGAGCATCTACGAGAGGGAGAGTGGATCTACGTACCCTTGTAGATCGCTGAGCGGGAAGCGTTAAGAAACGCAGTTGGTGTAGTCGAACGTCTTTGCGATCCAAATTGCCGAGCGTCCCGCGATCCAATCACGTTCCATCCCGTGAACTTGATCATGATCCGTCCCACGAACTTGATCACGATCTTTCCGATATAGCGCCCAACGAACGGCACCTCCGCGTTCAACACATCTACAGCTTGATGACGATCTCCGCCGTCTTGATCTAGCAAGAAGGAGCGGAGAGTAAGAAGAGTTCTCCGGCAGCATGACGGTGCTCCGGCGATGGTCGTGGAGCTATTTCGGTAGGCCTTCGCCTAACCACTGCAGAAATCCGATCTAGCGGAGAAACTATGCACTGGAGGAACGGACAACACGTGGCTAAAAAATTATGTGCAAAAACGCTAAAACCACCAGTATATATAGGAGGAAGAGAGGAGGAGGCTTGTCCCAAGGTCCAAGCCTCAAGGATTCAGCCGAACCATGTTGTGGAGGTGGAATCCACCTCCAATCCTAGTAGGACTAGGATTCACCCAATTTTTGCCATTTTCCACCTTTTCTCTTTGGATTTTCTTCTTTAGCCGCATGGGCCTTGTGTGGGGTTTTACATCAGCCCACTAAGGGCTGGTATTCACTCTCCCACAGCCCATGAAGCCTCTTGGGTCGAAATACCCCTCCCGGAGGTCTCCTGGTACACTACCGGCACTCCCGGTACACTACCGATGAGCCCGAAACTTTTCCGGCGACCAAAACAGGACTTCCTATATATGAATCTTTACCTCCAGACAATTACGGAGCTCCTCGTGATGTCCGAGATCTCATCCGGGACTCCGAACAACCTTCGGTCACCACCATACATAACTCTATACTACCGAAACGTCACCAAACCTTAAGTGTGCAGACCCTGCGGGTTCGAGAACTATGTAGACATGACCGAGACACCTCCACGGTCAATAACCAATAGCGGGACCTGGATGCCCATATTGGTTCCTACATATTCTACGAAGATCTTTATCGGTCGAACCTCTATGTCAAGGATTCAGTTAATCCCGTATGATGTTCCCTTTGTTCTTCGGTATGTTACTTGCCCGAGATTCGATCGTCGGTATCTCTATACCTAGTTCAACCTCGTTATCGGCAAGTCTCTTTAATCGTTCCATAATACAAGATCCTGTGACTAACACCTAGACACATTGTTTGCAAGGCTCATTGTGATGTTGTATTACTGAGTGGGCCCTGAGATACCTCTCCGTCACACGGAGTAACAGACACCCTCGAAGATACTTGTAGAGCACCTTTATAGTCACCCAGTTATGTTGCGACGTTTGATACACACAAGGCACTCCTCCGGTATCCGTGAGTTGCATGATATCATGGTCATAGGAACATATACTTGACATGCAGAAAACAACAGCAATAAACTGACACGATCATATGCTACGTTTGTAGTTTGGGTCTTGTCCATCACACCATTCTCCTAACGATGTGATCCCATTTATCAAATGACATCGCAGGTCAATGCCCAGGAAACCTTGACCATATTTGATCAACGAGCTAGTTCACTAGAGGCATACTAGGGACAAAGTGATGTCTATTTACCCACACATGTAATGTGTTTCCAATTAATATGATTATAGCATGGATAATAAACGATTATCATGAACAAGGAAATATAATAATAAACACTTTATTTATTGCCTCTAGGGCATATTTCCAATAGTCTCCCACTTGCACTAGAGTCAATAATCTAGCTCAATCACTATGTGATTTACATTGTAATGAATCGAACACCCATGCAGTCCTGTTGTTGATCATGTTTAGCCCTTGGAAGAGGTTTAGTCAACGAGTCTGTAACATTCAGATTCGTGTGCACTTTGCAAATAATTATGTCCTTCTCCTCGATGTAATCGCGGATGGAGTTGAAGCGTCGCATTATGTGTCTGGTCCTCTTGTGAAACCTTGGTTCCTTGGCCAGAGCAATGGCACCAGTGTTGTCACAGAACATGTTCATTGGATTCAGTGCACTGGGCACTACTCCAAGATCTGTCATGAACTGCTTCATCCAGACACCTTCCTTCACCGCCTCTGAGGCTGCGATGTACTCCGATTCACTTGTAGAATCGGCTACCACGCTTTGCTTGGAACTGCACCAGCTTACCGCTCCCCCGTTGAGAATAAATACGTATCCGATTTGTGACTTAGAGTCATCCGGATCAGTGTCAAAGCTTGCATCGATGTAACCCTTTACGACGAGCTCTTCATCACCTCCATAAACGAGAAACATTTCCTTAGTCCTTTTCAAGTACTTAAGGATATTCTTGACCGCTGCCTAGTGTTCCATTCCAGGATCACTTTGAAACCTTCTGGCCATACTTATGGCAAGGCTGACATCGGGTCTTGTGCACAGCATTGCATACATGATGGAGCCTATGGCTGAAGCATAGGGGATGACACTCATCTTTTCTTTATCCTCTGCAGTCACTGGGCATTGAGTCTTACTCAACTTCACACCTTGTAACACAGGCAAGAACCCCTTCTTGGACTGATCCATTTTGAACTTCTTCAAAACTTTATCAAGGTATGTGCTCTGTGACAGTGCTATCAAGTGTTTCGATCTATCTCTATAGATCTTAATGCCTAATATGAAAGCTGCTTATCCTAGGTCCTTAATTGAAAAACTCTTGTTCAAATATTCCTTCACGCTTTCCAGCATTTTTGTATTGTTTCCAATCAGCAATATGTCATCCACATATAATATTAGAATCGCTATAGAGCTCCCACTCACTTTCTTGTAAATACAAGCTTCTCCATAAACTTGTATAAACTCAAACGCTTTGATCACCTCATCAAAACGCTTATTCCAACTCCGAGATGCTTGCACCAGCCCATAAATGGATCGCTGGAGTTTGCAAACTTTGTCAGCATTCTCTGGATCGACAAAACCTTTTGGTTGCATCATATACAACTCTTCCTCAAGGAAACCATTGAGGAACGCTGTTTTCACATCCATCTGCCAAATTTCATAGTCGAAATAAGTAGCTATTGCCAACATGATAATGACAGACTTAAGCATCGCTACGGGTGAGAAGGTCTTATCGTAGTCAACTCCTTGAACTTGTGAAAAACCCTTTGCCACAAGTCGAGCTTTATAGATGGCGACATTACCGTCCGCGTCTGTCTTCTTCTTAAAGATCCATTTGTTCTGAATGGCCTTTCGCCCTTCAGGTAATACTTCCAAAGTCCTCGGATTTCATGGCCTCTAACCATTTCTTGGAATCCAGGCCCATCACTACTCCTCCATAGCTCGTAGGTTCATTGTTGTCCAACAACATGACCTCCAAGACAGGGTTGCCGTACCACTCAGGAGTAGTACGCAGCCTTGTCGACCTACGATGTTCAATAGTAGCTTGATCCGAAGCTTCATGATCATCATCATTAACTTCCTCTTCTACCATTGTAGGTTCCACATAAACATCTTTCTGCGCTGCGCTACTTTTTGGTTGAAGTAAAGGTTCAATAACCTCATCAAGCTCTATTTTCCTCCCACTCAATTCTTTCGAGAGAAACTCTTTCTCAAGAAATGTTCCGTTCTTAGCGACAAACACTTTGCCTTCGGATCTGAGATACAAGGTATACCCAACTGTCTCTTTCGGGTATCCTATGAAGACGCATTTTTCCGCTTTCCACATTTCAGGTTCAAGCTTTTTGACATAAGCATCACATCCCCAAACTTTAAGAAATGACAACTTTGGCCTCTTGCCAAACCACAGTTCATATGGCGTCGTCTCAACGGATTTCGATGGTGCCCTATTTAAAGTGAATGTAGTTCTCTCTAATGCATAACCCCAAAATGATAGTGGCAAATCAGCAAGAAACGTCATAGAACGCACCATATCTAATAAGGTTCGATTACGACGTTCGGACACACCATTAGGCTGTGGTGTTCCGGGCGGTGTCAACTGTGAAACAATTCCACACTGTCTTAAGTGACTGCCAAACTCATAACTCAGATATTCACCTCCTCGATCAGATCACAGGAATTTAATCTTCTTGTTATGATGATTCTCAACTTCACTCTGAAATTGCTTGAACATTTCAAATGTTTCAGACTTGTGTTTCATCAAGTAAATATACCCATATCTACTTAAGTCATCAGTGAAGGTGAGAAAATAACAATATCCACCATGTATTGTAACATTCATTGGACCGCACACATCAGTATGTATGATTTCCAATAAGTCACTCGCCCGTTCCATTGTTCTAGAGAATGGTGTTTTAGTCATCTTGCCCATGAGGCATGGTTCACATGTGTCAAATGATTCAAAATCAAGTGACTCCAAAAGACCATCAGCATGGAGCTTCCTCATGCGTTTTACACCAATATGACCTAAACGACAGTGCCACAAGAAAGTGGTACTATCATTATCAACTCTACATCTTTTGGCATCAATGTTATGAACATGTGTGTCATCACTATCAAGATTCAATATGAATAAACCCCTAACATTGGGTGCATGACCATAAAAGATATTACTCATATAAATAGAACAACCTTTATTCTCTGATTTAAATGAGTAACCGTCTCGCAATAAACAAGATCCAGATATAATGTTCATGCTTAACGCAGGCACTAAATAACAATTATTCAGATTCATCACTAATCCCGATGGTAATCAAAGAGAGAGCATGCCGACGGCGATCACATCAACCTTGGAACCATTTCCCACACCCATCGTCACGTCATCCTTCGCCAGCCTTCGTTTATTCCGTAGTTCCTGCTTTGAGTTGCAAATGTGAGCAACCGAACCGGTATCAATACCCAGGCACTACTACGAGAGCTAGTAAGGTACACATCAATAACATGTATATATTATATACCTTGTTTGTCGTTGGCCGCCTTCTTGTCAGCCAGGTACTTGGGGCAGTTCCGCTTCCAGTGACCAGTTCCCTTGCAATGAAAGCACTCAATTTCTGGCTTGGGTCCATGCTTGGGCTTCTTTACAGGAGTAGCAACTGCTTTGCCATCCGTCTTGATTTTACCCTTCTTGCCCTTGCCCTTGACCTTGCCATTTTTCTTGAAACTAGTGGTTTTATTGACCATCAACACTTGATGTTCTTTCTGGATTTCAGACTCAGCGACTTTTAGCATGGCAAACAGCTCGGCGACTGACTTGTTCATCTCGTGCATGTTATAGTTCATCGCAAAGCTCTTGTAACTAGGTGGCAGTGATTGAAGAACTCTGTCAATGATCGCCTCTGGTGGAAGGGCAATTCCCAACTCCGCTAGACGAGTTGAATACCCAGACATTCTGAGTATATGTTCACTGATAGACCCGTTCTCCTCCATCTTGCAAGCATAGAACTTATCGGAGGTTTCATACCTCTCGATCCGGGCATTCTTTTGAAAGATAAACTTCAACTCCTGGAACATCTAATATGCTCCATGACGTTCAAAACGTCTTTGAAGTCCCGGTTCTAATCCATACAATATTGCACACTGAACTATTGAGTAATCTCCAGTATGTGCCTCCCAAGCGTTCTTAGCGTCTTCGGAGGTCATGTCTTCTGGTTGGTCACCAAGCGGTGCATCAAGGACATATGATTTCTGGGAAGCCGTGAGGATAATCCTCAGATTACAGGCCCAGTCAACAAAGTTACTTCCATCATCTTTCAACTTAGCCTAGGAACGCATTAAAATTCAGGGGTGCTACTGCGCGAGCCATTGATCTACAACATAAATATGCAAAGTTTACTTAGGCTATTGTTCAACATAATGAGTTTAGTTAATCAAATTACTAAAGCTCCCACTCAAATCGACATCCCTTAGGTCATCTGAGTGTCACATGATCCAAATTCACCAACTCAAGTCCGATCATCACGTGAGTTGAGGTGGCTTCCATGGTGAAAATCTCATGTTGATCATATCTACTATATGAATCATGTTCGACCTTTCGGTCTCTTGTGTTCCGAGGCCATGTCTGTACATGCTAGGCTCGTCAAGTTTAACCCAAGTGTTCTGCGTGTGCAACACTGGCTTGCACCCGTTGTATGTGAACGTAGTCTATCACACCCGATCATCACGTGGTGTCTCGACACGACGAACTTTCGCAACGGTGTACACTCGGGGAGAACACTATTCATCTTGAAATTTAAGTGAGGGATCACCTTATAATGCTATCGTCATCCTAAGCAAAACAAGGTGCATAAAAAGGATTAACATCACATGCAATTCATAAGTGACATGATATGGACATGAACTTGTGCTTTTGATCTCCATCTAGAAAGCACCGGCATGATCTCCATCGTCACCGGCATGACACCATGATCTTCATCGTCTTGATCTCCATCAACGTGTCGCCATCGGGGTTGTCGCGCCCAACATGCTTCTACTACTATTGCTACCGTTTAGCGATAAAGTAAAGCATTACATAGCGCTTAATGATTGACACGCAGGTCATACAAAAATTAAAGACAACCCTATGGCTCCTGTCGGTTGCCATACTCATCGACATGCAAGTCGTGATAATCTATACATCACATGATCATCTCATACATCACATATATCACATCATGTAACTGGCCATATCACATCACAACATACCCTGCAAAAACAAGTTAGACGTCCTCTAATTGTTGTTGCATGTTTTACGTGGCTGCTGGTATCTAGCAAGAACAATTCTCATCTACGCAAAACCCACAACGGTGATACACTAGTTGCTTTTCAACCTTCTCAAGGACCGCCTTTGTCGAATCCGATCCAACTAAAGTGAGAGAAACTGGCACCCGCAAGCCATCTATGCAACAGGTTGCGGTCAAGGGAACCGGTCTCTCGTAAGCGTACGAGTAATGTTGGTCCGGGCCGCTTCATCTCACAATACCGCAGAACCAAAATCCGACCAAGGGAGGAAGCAATCTAAGCATCAACGCCCACAAAACTTTTGTGTTACACTCGAGATCTCATCTACACATAGACCTAGCTCATGATGCCACTGTTGGGGAACGTTGCATGGGAAACGAAAATTTTCCTACGCACACACAGATCTATCCATGGTGATGAGCATCTACGAGAGGGAGAGTGGATCTACGTACCCTTGTAGATCGCTAAGCGGGAAGCGTTAAGAAACGCGGTTGGTGTAGTCGAACGTCTTCGCGATCCAAATTGCCGAGCATCCCGCGATCCAATCACAATCTGTCCCGCGATCCAATCACGATCCATCCCGCGAACTTGATCACGATCTTTCCGATCTAGCGCCGAACGGACGACACCTCCACGTTCAGCACACGTACAGCTTGATGGCGATCTCTGCCGTATTGATCCAGCAACAAGGAGCAGAGAGGAAGAAGAGTTCTCCGGTAGCGTGACGGCGCTCCGGCGATGGTGGTGGAGCTATTCCGGCAGGGCTTCGCCTAAGCACTTCAGAAATCTGATCTAAAGGAGAAACTATGCACTAGAGGAACGGGCAGCACGTGGCTAAAAAATTCCATGCAAAAACCCTAAAACCATCGGTATTTATAGGAGGAAGAGAGGAGGAGGCTTGGCCCAAGGGCCAAGCCACAAGGAGTCGGCCGAACCAGGTTGTGGAGGTGGAATCCACCTTCAATCGTAGTAGAACTAGGATTCACCCAATTTTTGCCTTTTTCCACCTTTTCGCTTTGGATTTTCTTCTCTAGCCACATGGGCCTTGTGTGGGGGTTTAAAACAGCCCACTAAGGGCTGGTATTCACTCTCCCACAGCCCGTGAAGCCTCTTGGGTCGAAATACCCCTCCCAGAGGTCTCCCGGTACACTACCGGCACTCCCGATACACTACCGATGAGCCCGAAACTTTTCCGGCGACCAAAACAGGACTTCCTATATATGAATCTTTACCTCCGGACCATTCCAGAGCTCCTCGTGACATCCTAGATCTCATCCAGGACTCCGAACAACCTTCGGTCACCACCATACATAACTCTATACTACCAAAACGTCACCAAACCTTAAGTGTGTAGACCCTGCGGGTTCGAGAACTATGTAGAAATGACCGAGACACCTCTGCGGTTAATAACCAATAGCAGGACCTGGATGTCCATATTGGTTCCTACATATTCTACGAAGATCTTTATCGGTCGAACCTCTATGTCAAGGATTCAGTTAATCCTGTATGATGTTCCCTTTGTTCTTCGGTATGTTACTTGCCCGAGATTTGCTCGTCGGTATGTCTATACCTAGTTCAACCTCATTATAGGCAAGTCTCTTTACTCGTTCCGTAATACAAGATCCCGTGACTAACACTTAGACACATTGCTTGCAAGGCTCATTGTGATGTTGTATTAACGAGTGGGCCCTGAGATACCTCTCCGTCACACGGAGTAACAAATCCCAGTCTTGATCCATTCCAACTCAACAGACACCCTCGGAGATACCTGTAGAGCACCTTTATAGTCACCCAGTTACGTTGCGACGTTGGATACACACAAGGCACTCCTCGGATATCCGTGAGTTGCATGATCTCATGGTCATAGGAACATATACTTGACATGCAGAAAATAGTAGCAATAAACTGACACGATCATATGCTACGTTTGTAGTTTGGGTCTTGTCCATCACATAATTCTCCTAATGATGTGATCCCGTTATCAAATGACATCAGATGTCAATGGCCAGGAAACCTTGACCATCTTTGATCAACGAGCTAGTTCACTAGTGGCATACTAGGGACAAAGTGTTGTCTATTTACCCACACATGTAATGTGTTTCCAATTAATACAATTATAGCATGGATAATAAACGACTATCATGAACAAGGAAATATAATAATAAACACTTTATTTATTGCCTCTAGGGCATATTTCCAACAGTTCTTTGTGTTGGATTGAGTATTATGAATCTGAAATTGTTTGATGCGTATCACATAATTAACTCATGGATACTTGTGGTGACATTGGAGTATCTAGGTGACATTAGAGTTGGTTGACACATATCATATTGTGTTATTCTAGGACAAACTCTTAGATAGATCGATCGCAAATGATAACTTTAAGGTGGTACGTACCCTAAAAAAATTCTTCTTATGCTCTTTGCTAGATAAGAACTTTGGAGTGATTATTCGTTGCATGTTGAGGGATGGTTGTGTGATCCAATTATATTAGCATTGTTGAGAGATTGCACTAGCGAAAGTATGGACCGTGGGCCTTATTTTCATGCATTGCAATACCGTTTGTGCTCACTTTTGTCACTTGCTACCTTGCTCTTTTTATATTTTCAGATTACAAAAATCAATATCTACTATCATTGCTACACTTGTATCAACATCTCTTCAATGAACTAGTGTACCTATACAATTTGCCATTGTATTGGGTGTGTTGGGGACACAAGAGATTTCTTGTATTTGATTGGAGGGTTGTTTAACGGAGACCATCTTCATCCTAAACCTCCCAAAGATTTATAAACCTTAGGTCATCCACTTGAGGGAAAAATGCTACTATCCTACAAAACTCTCCGCTTGGAGGCCCAACACGAGTCTACAAGAATAAAGTTGCGTAGTAGACATCAATTCTATCCCTTTAACTGCTCATCCAATGACACAATTTACGACGAGTGATAGCACTCCAAGTAATCCCTTTGTGTTTGGCATTATTCAGTAATGTTGTTTACCATCTTCCTGAAATTTATGTTATGCAAACAAAACTTTTAAAATGTTACACTAAAATACTGAGATTGCAAAGCTTTCTTTGCTTATGTTTGAGCATAGATAATGTTGATAGTACATTATGTTTTTAGTCCGTAATTTTTGTGTGTTGAAGTAGTTATGGTCTCTAATTTTTGTTGGCGAGTCATAAAGAATTTTTATTGCTTTATAATTTGTTAGGAGTAATGGAATGTTAATTGACTGGTGGAGGCATGTTCAAGTATTGGAAATGAAGAGCTCCTACTTTTTATACCAGTTCTATGCTAGGTGTAGGTGAGATGCGACCTTCTTCTCCACATGTTCGTGATAATCAGTAAAACTCCAGAGAGAATTGTGATTGTGATTAGTATCTTTAGACATTGGCCATATTTGTCAATGCTCAACACTCTTTCATTTCTCCTCATTTTTATTTTCTTTGGCCTATGATATATACAACTGAAATTGATGTGCCAAACAACAAGAAATATCTATATATTGGAAAATTTTGATGCCATTTTATTAGTTCACAAGATTATTTCTAAGATGTTGATATGTGTCTTCATTTATATAGAATGTTAATGTGAAGGACCTGTTGCATTTTTCTGTGCTCACTGATTCTCCTTTGTCCCTGGCCATTATGTACTTATAGAATTTTAGATAGACATAATTAATTTTCCCCATTCAGATATCATATGCTTTGCATATCTACCAATGACATTGTATGTGATCTCATGCCTCTCTGTCATGATTCTCTCCATTTGAAAGAGGTAGAGAAATATTACTTTTTTGATAGGGTTTGCCTATACTTAAACTTAATGATACAACCTGGAGTGTGTTGGAGGTGTGGAAATGATACCTAAGTAACGTAGAACATTGCTTTGTTAGGGGTTCACATATGTACAATGCCACCTGGACTATCTATCTTTGTATGGTAGTGAAATGTAAGCTGCCTTTTGATTTGGATCTGAGAGCTGGATCATGGAGTTGGACAGGGCGTCGTGCCCCAACACCGCCTTTTGGAATTCCAATATACTTTGAGAAAGAAGCGAAAGTTGAAGACCAGGTTGTTCTGAGTATATTTGTGTTGGGCTCACCGTAGGTGCATCGCATGCAAATTAAAAATTTCCTACGCGTAGAACATCCATGAACATGCTACGGAGATGGATCACAAATCGTTACCACTAGATGCGCAGTGCCGTGCAACGGAAGTAGAGTTGGGGCAGCACGTTCATGTGGTCCGTCTCCTCCTCGTCCAATCACCCTCGAACAGTCGTTCCGATATCCCTCGAACAGCTAGTCACCGAATCCCACGTATAGGTTTGCCGGAGCAGCGCAAGTGCACCGCCTCTAGCGGTATCCGCGCGTGCAAGAAGGAACACCCGTGCGGCGGGCTGCTAGGTCCGATCACACGGTCGGTGGCAGCGAGTGGAGGTAGCTAGTTGCAACTCATGCAAAGCCCTAATGACGGCGCCGAAGCGATCAACCGGATGGGTGTGCCACACCTCCACTATATATAGGCATCCAGCGCGGGCTCAACTCTTGGGCCTCACATGGATCCTAAAGCCCACGTGTTCCTTACCTTAAGCGCGCGACCATTTAGGTTCTTGTTCACTTGGTCGCGAGTTAGATCACATCCGACTCAACCAGCCGGTAGCGGCCTCTAGCAAGACGTGCCGACTCCAAGTGTCCGATGAAGTTGGTTAGGCGAATCTGTACTTCACACTTCTGTTCCCTTTGCCACACGATATATGTTGCCGTGCACAAGGCGATATGGTCATCCTTGTTGCAACACGACCTCTTTCTCGTTCGGGTGAATCTGACCAACATTCGGATTATCTCATAATCCTCATTGCATGACCATGCTTATCCAGGTCAGATCACCCGAGGGCCCCAGAGTATATCTCTCCTGATCGGAGGGGAAAATCCCATCTTGCTCGACCATGTCTCGCAGCATGGGCCTGGACAAGCCCGAAACCTATCTTTATAACTACCTAGTCACGGAGTAGCATTTGGTCAGCCCAAAGCAAGTCTGTCACCATCCCGAGTACATGCGCCAGTTCAGGTCTTAGGACATAGAATGTATATTGTACTAGAGACTCACAGATGACCTATCACCGCGTCTCATAGTTGGGTCTTTCCAACTCAGACCTTATCTCAACTCGAATCCGACTACGTGGAATCCGACCAGACCTTTCTGAGTCCATATTATCCGGCTAGCATCCGATGCTACATGGTCAGTGAGACCGAACCATCCACCGTGTCATATGCTATTATGATTAGTTGCGTGTCCACACAACCCTTTCGGCTAGGGACCATTTACGACAGTTATCATACAATGCATAGTCTCACAAACAAGTCACATACTTATTAATACACATCACTGATAATGTCTAAGGACTATCTTCATTCATAAAGACAGAGGAAATATCATCATACATGATTGCCTCTAGGGCATATCTCCAACAATTTGTATATTTGTTCAAACAAGTATGATTTGGTATATACATTTCATATGAATTTATCAATGGCGTGTGATGGACCTTGATGTGTTGTACTGAACCATTAGTAAGTGTTTACTACCTACTGCTTTTGAGATGTTCCCTTTGTAGTGAATTTGCTTTTGGTATAAATTCAGCCAATAATGGGTAGTTGCCTTGCTTATATATGATTTTGTTGTAAACTTTGTTTTATATTAGTACCCCCCCCCTCATGTTTGCACTCTTAGTACTAAACATAATGTCAAGTGGTTATCTTTTGTTGTCTTGCTTCTATTACAAGTTAATGTTTCTTTTTTTTGTTTTTTCCGTCTGAATACATATGTACAAAGAGGATTCTTACTAACTTGTGCATTACCCGCTTGACCAAAATGTTAGGACACGCACCCTCATGCCAAGGCGTGATCCCGATCTAGTTATGTACAAGACGTAAGCATGGTAATGGAGGCTCCGAACTAATAAGGGTCACACATCACGTGTGTGGCCCTCTCGCCGTAACATTTTACGATGGCCATTATAGTCACACAAGGTTGGAAATTCCAAATTCCAATGACAAACGACAAGTTTCTGTCAAAAATAACTGAAGTACGAAAGTTGGCATACTTGCCAACTAAATTTGTCATTCTCGCATCACTAAACTTGTCTAAAAATGTTCGGGGTTGCCATGTGATTGTATCTGACACGTGACACTTATTAGGTTTCATGGATGTTTCTCATGTCAGTAAATTTTTCGCGCACAGATTCTCTGATTGCCTCCCACCCCCACCCCGACTTCGAGTCACGGTCCATGAGGCCCACCAGATGCAGTTTAGGGCATATATTCTCTGATTGCCTCCCACCCCATCCCTAACTTCGAGCCACAACACATGGGGCCCACCAAATGTGGGGCTTGCTTGACAATGACCCATAATCTGAGCTCGACTAAGCCGAAGAATCTTGTTCGGAATTTTTCATACTTGTGACGTACTCCCTCCGTTTCTTTATATGTGGTGCCTTTTTTTATAAGATGCATATCTTCTAATGCCTTTGTTTTTTTATAAGATGCATTTCTTCTAATTATTCGTAATTTTGTCTTTAGCCCATTTAGAAGAAAATATCTTTCCCCCTTCGAAACAAGGAAAATATATTTTTCTCGATTGCATGTATCCCTCCTTGTAGAGAAAAAAGGAAAGCATCTCTCTTCAGATTGCGTGTATTTCTTACTTTCCCAATCTAAATAATTCACTTGCCACTAATCCATGATTAGACAAGGTTAATTTTGTTTAAAATTATGCATAATTATGTGACTTGACCAAAAATAATACATCTTATAGAAAGGAGTGGAGGGAGGATTCCTTGAAAAATGTTAGGAGGGAAGAATTACGTAAACACTATATATATATATAAATACATATATATATATATACATATACATAGGCAAAATTGTGTCTACCATAGCTTGCCACAGAATTTGTTTTGGTTGGTTGTGCTTTTAACAGTTTAAAAGTTATCAAAAAATATGAAATAAATAGTGTGTCATCTCTCTAATGTAACAAGATGATTCAACGGTGGGGTTGTGAAAATATGCATTTATGTGTCCTCGGCCAAAAAAACAAGAATTTCAACTTGCGCTGACATAAAATATATACAAACCTACTTGTTATTTTTATCCAGGACACATAAAATTATATTTTTTCAATCCCACCGTTGGATCATGCTATACTATAGGTGTGGTGTTTTAATATTTTTTTCATAATTTTTAGAAACTTCTACACCGTCGAAAACCTTAACTAGTTTTGTGACAAGCTATGATAAAAAATCCTATTCCTACATAGGCTATATATATATATATATATATATATATATATATATATATATATATATGAAATCAAAGATATAAAGTTACGCTAAAGAGATTGCAATCTCAGCCACATGTTCTTCTTGGGATATGGTCCACTTTCTTTTCCACCAATCTTTTTTATCATTTTGGAAGTGTGAAGTTTATTTCCTCATTGGGTTGATTGTGGACCACTGGTCCATGCGCATAGGCATTAGGCCCAGCCCATAGTCTGTCATCCCTGCACAGTGCGCCAGTACTCGGGCCGTGTGTGAACGGTTCCCGACCCATGAAAGGTTCAAGACACCACGAACGGTTCCAAATCCAACTCGCTGACGGTGCCTTGTCAGGAAAATTTCGTGTCTTTTTTCCACAGCAAAAATTGCCCCGATCCTATCCCGTCTCCCTCAAAAAAAAAAAAACACGTTCATATTTCCTCCCACGGATCCAAATCTAAATCAGTCTCTCCCCTCGCAGCACGACCGCTCACCGTCGCGTCTCCCAACCGCACCATCTCCTCTCCCTTCCCCACCAAGCTAGCGTCCAGGGGCCATAGCTGTGGTCGTGGTGGCCTTGCCTCGGGGGATCATCGGATACGCGAGCAGGCCTCCACTAGGTTGCCGTATCCGCGGTTGCAAGATTCTCCGTCTCGACACTGTCAGCCGTACCTCACGGTGCCCTCCTCCAACGACCACGGCTGCTTCCCACCTCCCCACCTCAGCCCAGCCTCCGGCGAGCACTGAATCCATGTGCGGACCTCCTCCTGGATGCCGATGCCAGCCCAGATCGATGGCAACATCTATGAGAAAGAGCAGATGCAGGTTGTAAATCTGGGTGTGAACAGGTGATGTTTTTTTAGAGCTTGAGGCTGCAGTTCTTTCTTTTTCCTGAACTTGGTTTATGTGATTGTACAGTCCGGCTTGTGGTTCAGGGGTTTTGCACGGACGTTGTAAACATGTGGGCACTCTCTTATTTGGACTTGGATTATACTGTTAATTTTAGATGCTAGCATGCTTGACATGAAGAAACTTCACATGGAACATCTGTAGTCCTTCTTTAAAATTTTCAAACTTGATTGTAGACCTGAATGTTCCTTTGTACTACATCTGTACTGCAAAGTTGTGTGTACGTCTAGAGGTTGCTTGGCTGATGCTAGTTGTGTGCACTGATGTATCTTTCCCCAGTATGTTTACTGTCAGAACAAACACATGTAAATTTTTTGGTTAACAAACTAATGATAGGTATTGCAAGTGTTTTTCTTGTCCATACATGTGATTATCCTGTCGAAAAGTTGACTTGATCAGAAAATATGCAGTATATATTATTTCTCTCTGCCAGGGATTAAGTATATATCCGGAACTATGATAGAATGAAGATTCAAATGTTTTGACAGCAGGTAAAGAGTGCTCTCACTTCTGAAAAGTAAAATGGAGTCATCCGATGGTTCCCCTTTTTAGATGGCATTTTTTTTGCATCTACGCTTTAAGATGGATATAGAATGATGCATCTATTTTCAGTTGAAGACTTGCCCCCATTCCTATTTTTTTATGTTGGCAGGAGAGTTGAAAACATACTGATTAGAAAAGGAATTACAAGAAAAAAACACCAAGGGGGTACTAAGAAGGATCACGGCGAGATACCTATTGAGCAGTAATTACTGACATTTTGTTTGTTTTATATGCTATCTTTTTTAGGCTACGTGGAGTGGAACATATTTCTTACTTCTAGTACACAGTGCAATTTTGCATCATGCATTGCGTATCCATCATTTGTACTAATCTGAAAAATATTTTTTCCGTAATTGTATTCACCCACTAGCAAGAAAGTTACAAATGTGGCTGCTCCACCTTGCACACACAAACAACCCATGCCAAGAGCAGAATAGAGGGTGACCATCTTGTGCTCAGTCTATGTACCTAGGAGCATCTTCAGCCGTTGTCCCCCTCCCCCCCTAAGGGGACCGAAATAGCATCGCCTGGGGCCAAGCCGGCGCTAAAATCGGCTTGGGGGTGCTCGTTTCCCTAGCTGCCACCCTACGAGCGCTCCCAACCGCCGTTTTTGGCCCAATATGGGCACATATTCGGCTCAGATTCGGCGCTATTTTGACATTACTTTGACAAACTCGACGCTCTTTCTGCTTAAAATCAACAAAATCGATGCAAATTCAACAAAAAACTGAATGTTCATCATAGAAATTAATACAAAATCAAATAGTTCAATGAAGCAAGTTTCAACATAAATTAAAACAAATCGAGCTAGACTTTGCCCTTGAGCCTCCATAGGTGCTTCACCAGATCCTTCTACAGTTCTTGATGTACTTGTGGATCTTGATCTCCTGGCGCGTATTGAGGTAGGCAGCCCACGTTGTTGGTACCTGATGATTAACAACTGCAAGAGGTCCCATCCTATGATATGGTTTAGTGTCAAACACTGGCTCTTCCTGCTCGCTCTCAATGATCATGTTGGATCATGTTGTGCAAGCAGACACAACAATTCATGATCTTCCACATCTGTGTTTTCGACTAGGTCATAGCGGGGTATCGGACAACAGCAAATCGCGCTTGGAACACACCAAATGCTCGCTCGACATCTTTCCTGCAAGCCTCCTGTCACTTAGCAAAGTGTATCTTCTTTGCTGTCAGAGGTTTTGAGATAGTCTTCACAAATGTGGATCATCTTGGATAGATACCATCTGCTAGATAGTATCCCTTGTTGTAATGACATACATTGACCTTAAAGTTCACGGGAGGAGCATGACCTTCCGTGAACTTTAAGGTCACCTCACCGGGGCTTGTCATTGTTGACAAACAGGCTGGCCAGCGAGGCGAGTATCATGAGGTGTATCCCTTGTTGTAATGACATACATTGACCTTAAAGATCACGGGAGGAGCATGACCTTCCGTGAACTTTAAGGTCACCTCACCGGGGCTTGTCATTGTTGACAAACAGGCTGGCCAGCGAGGCGAGTATCATGAGGTGCTCCTCGTTGACGGTGTCGGCCTCGGCTTCTTCCTTCAACAGGATTGTGAACGCCTCCTCGTCGTCCGAGTCCATGACCGAGCAGGCAAAACGACGAACACCTTGTCGGCGTGACGAGCGAGCAGCCGCCGACGCCTTGCCGGCGTGGTTTGGGCCGGAGAAGGGGCCTTCTAGCGGCGGGCAGTGGCCGTGAACATGCGAGGGGTCCTGGGGGCGCGACTGGGCCGATTTTTCGACGTCGACGGTAAAAATATGCCTGGGGAGGCCTGTTGGGGACGTGGGTGGAGATGCTCTAATCATTTATTCATTCGCATACTGCTGGTGATTTGTTACCCTACAAGGGGAAAATAAGCCATGTATCCAATGTATTCGATTTATATATAAACCAAGTGTTTTTCCGACTTACAACATACATCTTTCTAAGGACCTGCTTATCAAGGATAAGCCGAGAGCCACGGGAAAAACACTTGATTTATGTATAAGCTAGGTAATTCTATGTAAGCCGAGGGCCGACGAGACACACAGTTATATGTAACAGAAACCCGACGTTGACAACAGAGCCACATGTCCGTCTATGTAAGTCGAGGGCCAATGAGACACACGGTTTATATATATACTGAAGGCCGAAGGCCAAGGTCGGACGCACGGTTTATATATAAATCAAGGGCCCTCACATGAATAGAAAATGTTGATATAAAAAGAAACGCTCGATCTAAGCTTGTGACAATACACCGGTTTGTGTGTGCGCATGTGTACAATAACGAAAAGAACCAGACTAAGAGTTGTGTACTTGTGTTGCTTATATCTTTGTATTGTGTAAGGATTGGCGAACTGCGTGTCACCACGTTGGAGGTCGTCATGCCCTGTCGCCATGCTTGCTGCGCTTGCCATGCTGCCCCATCGTGCCACGCCAGGCCATGCTCGCCCTACCTCGTCTTGCGCTCCCATTGTGTCGTCTTTGCTCGTGCGTTGGAGCTCGCCATGCCCAGCCGCGCCATGCTTGTTGTGCTTGCCGTGCCGCCGCCGCCATGCTGTGCCTGGCCTGGCCGCCTTCGCGTTGTAGCCCGACCATTGGCCGGCATCGCCTTGCGCCCTGTCGGTGCTGTTGGAGCAGGTGGTCATGGCCTATCAGGCGCCCCTTATACGCTTGCGTGGGTACAGCTCGTCCCGGCCATGGTCAACATGCACCGGCATCATTCCTCGCTACGAGCTCCCGTTCCTCCTACATGTTCGACGAAATGTCGGTACAGATATGCACAAAATGCGTCCAACCCTTGTTGAATGCGTTGGCTAACCCAAACAAAAAAATAGACACGTATGTCTGGTCCGTCGATCCAAACAGACAAAAACAAACAAAGTCCGCGTCCATTTGGATCACCGCATTGAAATTGCTCTTGGTGCTACTCTCAAAGACCATCTGTCATTGTTTTTCTTTGACAATTACACCATCTAGCCTCTGCGCTACTCAAATTTTGCCTTTTTGAAAGAAAAAAACATACCTAGTGCGTCTCAGGGCACAATGTACCTGATTTGAAAGAAAAATATTTAGAAATTCTAAAAATAATCGAAATTCTAGAAACGTTTTTAAAATAAACTTGATCTAATGTTATACAGCGCATGCCGTGTAATTAATCGACTGTGCTATCTATATTGTACTCCAAACACAAGAAATTATTCATGTCATCATTTTATGAGTATTTTTGGGGAGATGTCGCAAAACGGATCTTACAGCATATCCCTTATTGCATACACACAGGTCAAAGGCTACTACGCGGCACAGACCAGCTCTAGCACTGATCGTCTTCCCATTTCACGCACAAGCTCAAAGCCTACAGCTACAGGTTTCATGTAGCTCCTCTATTTTTTAGTACGTTTTCTACGCATTATCTTTCAAAACCAATCATAAATCCATTGATTGTTAGTATGTGGACTATAACCCTAGTATAATACTCAATGAGGTGTGATAATATTTGATACTAGGAATAAAAAATAGTCTCTTGTCGTCTATGCTTTTGCTCTAATCGGTCTAGTGCCAGGTGATGGGATTTGCAAAGTCCAGTTGTAGATGCTTAAAATGCAAAAGGAGAAATGACATGTATTGTAGTCTAGACGGACAAGTGAACCTTATAGCATGTGCAAGGGTCTGGATGACAAAAAGTGAGGGAGATAGTGATATACATAGATAGGTGGCGACTGAGATTTGTTTATGAGGGAGAGAGCAGTAAAGTATCACCGCATTGTTAGATTTACGGGGGAACCTTCATTTTACATTATCAGAACCATGCATACCCTGCACGAGGGCACCCTATTTTTGGAGTACGAGAACATTCTTATATGGTGGACCTTGCATCCACGTGCACCCTTTCACTCGCACCCTATCCCTTATACGATGCGTGAGCGTTAGCCTGGATGACAAATAATTAGAGATACAACGATAGATAGATACGTAGATTGATAGATATAGATACAGAGATGATTTGTTTATGAAGGAGACAGTGGTATAGTTTCATCGCATCTCTTAGATTGCACGGAAACCTACATTTTACATTGCCGGAACCATGCATACTCGCATGGGGACATTCTTCTATGTGTAACGAGAACCTTTCTACATGGTGGATGTTACAAATTGACTAACGTATTTTAAAAAAAGTATGAAATATAAAGGATAACATGACATATTGGGTAGATAGATAGATAGTGATATATATATATATAGAGAGAAGATTGTTGGTGAGTGGGAGAGTGCTAGAAAGTATCACCACATTATTAGATTACACGCGAACCTCCATTTTAGATTTTTAGAACCATGCATACTCGTATATGGCATCCTATTTTTTGTGTACGAGAACCTTTCTATAGGGTGGACGTTGCACCCACCGACACGACAGTGACGTGAGCATGGTGTGGATGACAAAGGTATAGAGAGAGATAGTGAGATATATAGGTGACTGGTATTTGTTTGTGAGGAAGAGAGTAGTATAGTTTCATCGCATTGCTTAGATTGCATGAGAACCTACGTTTTACATTGTCCGAATCATGCATACTCGCATGAGGCACCCTCTTATGTTATGTGTAACGAGAACCTTTCTACATGGTGGACGTTACAAATTTACTCACATATTTGAAAAAAATACAGAATATAAAGGATAACATGACATATTTTATAGGTAGATAGATAGATAGATAGATAGTGAGTGAGTGAGTGAGTGGGTGAGTGAGAGAGGGAGGACCGTTTGTGAGTGTGAGAGCAATACAAAGTATCACCACATTGTTAGTTTACACGTGAACCTTCATTTAGATTTTTAGAACCATGCATACTCGCACATGGGAACCCTATATTTTGTCTACAAGAACCTTCATATAGGGTGGAAATTGCACCCATCGACTAATGGAGTCGAATCTGGCAGATCTTAGGTAGGGGGTCCCGAGCTGGTAGCTTTGGCACGATGGTAACATGACACAAGGGGACACGATGTTTACCTAGGTTGAGGCCCTCTCGAAAAGGTAAAATTTTATGTCCTGCTTTGATTATATTCATGAATGGGCTACAAAGTATAGGTTAATTTACTACGAGATCATGTATGAATGGGCTGCACAGTGCATGAAGGGGTTGGCCATGCCACCATGGACAAAGGGGTCTGTCATGAAGTGGTTTCGACCATCTTCGAGCTTGCGTTCCACCGCGTGCCTCCGGCACTTCCTCTTCGTGGATTGCATGCGCCGCTCCTCGGGCGTTAGCGGCTTCTTCTTGGTCGCCGGAGTCTTGCGAGGGGGTGCGGGGCTTGCCCTTGCGAGCGACGAGGGAGGCGAAGTTGGAGGAGCCTAGGGAGGCGAGGGCGGCGGTGGCGTCGAGGGTCGACGCATTGTCCATGGCGACAGGCCGGGAGCACAAGCAGGTGGAAGTATTTTGGGAAAGGGAGGAGGAATGGGGGTGGCTGAGCAGTCGACATGCAAACCTGGGGAGAAATTGGCGGTCATCGCGCGCGTCTGCTTCGTGTCCGTGCCAACGCAAATGAGGACCAAATTTGGGCTTCAAATGGGTCGCCCAACGGATAAAAGGTGAACATGCATCCGTTTGGGTCCTCGCGTTAGGCCGACTTTAATTTTATCCATTTCGACCTAAATATTGGAGTTGCCCTAACGCCGCAACCACACTCAACTTCAGGAGGTTTGAAACCGTGATTATTGTTCTCGCCTATGGCTATGGTCTGTACTACCCTGGAGATTGGAGTACATTGATGATATATATTCAAATGGAACTCCCTTACTTTCTCGCACCGTAGCCTCAAATAAGTAAAGGCGGATACATTGCTTTCCAATTAAGTGTGGAATGCAAAATGGTTTTTATCAATAGGGGCAATTGTATAAATGACTGCGACTACTTTCAACTTTATCACTTGCAGCAAACAGGCCTTCTCTGTCGAGCAATGGAAGCCGAAATCCAGGGCAGGTAGTATCGAAAACAACAAACTACAAGGCAAAACTCAAATATTTAATTAACCTGTCCACAATTGTTCAAACCATATGGTCACGGACTTGTTTTATCATCCAACACAGTCCAGCATTGATCCATCAACCTCTCCGGGCGTAAATTTTTCCTGCAAACCAAGGACAAACTAGGGGTTTCGCGGTAGTCCGGACATGACCCACGTTGGAGTCCGACACCCAAGACCCACCAAAAACTAAGGCGCAACCCCGCTATTTAAGCCGACTGCCGACACTAAAGCCCTAACCATCCGCATTTCCTCCTCCGGTTCGCCACCACCGTTGCATTCCACTCGTCGTCCACCACTAGTAGTAGCCATTTCCCCGCGCCGTCGTCCATATATAATGCAAGAGCGTCGGCTGGACTTCCTTGAGCAGATCCGGACAAGGCACAAAGCCAGGATCGCCAAGGGGCTACCACTGGATGCGGTGGATCCGGAGGAGGACTTGTAGGGGGAGGAGGAGGATGAGGTTGAGGAAGAGGAGGAGGTTGAGAAGGAGGAGCCAGAGGAGGATGTGAGGGACGCTAGGGACGCGAATATCCAGGTGAAACAGGAGGCCATCCTCGATTCCTTCAACTCGAAGTGAGATGCGGAGGCTAGATGCCGTCATTGACAAGAGATGAAGGCGGAGCATGCCACAGAAGTCGACAAGATGCTCGCGTGCATGGATGAGGAGGAAGAGGAGGAGGCGCAACCTTACTTCGCTCCCATCCACCCGATGCCCCACACCGACGCCGTGGACATTTCCGATGAATCATGAGGCATAACCGGTCACTGTCCCCAAACAGGCCCGATCAGAGCAACTCCAACCGCACGACCCAAATGGACGTGCGCTTTGTCCGTGTTTTGTCCGTTTGGGTCGGCTAGTCCGCCCCCTTTTGCAAATGGGTCGGCCGAGCACCTAGCGCGCCGACCCAATTTTCATCCGAGCACATGCAATTTTTATAGATAAAATGGTCGACAGCCAGACATCATATCGCCGATATGCTAGCGGTCGATAGACGCGACCACCTCCGGTTCATCGGAGCCCGTAGAGTAGGACATACTAGAGGTTTGCGGGTGATGCCACTGGAAGCCGTGCTCCGTCGGCATGGTGGACATGCATGGCGAGTCCGGCAGTGAGTGACAGAGCGGCGATGAGCCGATGCTGGCCGCGGACTGCGGCAGCGAGCCGTTGCTGGCCTGTGTTTAACCCTAGCATCAGCAGGGTCTGCATCATGGCGTGGCGGACCAGCAGGTTGGACTTGGCGGCGTTGGAATCTTGATCGAAGGCGGCGGCAACGATGGACACGGCAGCGGCCTCCTCCCGCGCTTCTTGCAGGTGTCGACGGTTCTTCCTCCTCAACGATTGCTCGGCGCGCCAAGCGGGCGTGAGCACCTTCTTCTACTTGGTTGGCGCCGGCCCTTTTCGTGCGTCGCGGCAAATGGCGGAGGCGAGGGAGGCGACGCCGGCAGGGGCATCGAGGATCGGCGCGTCGTCCATGGCACGAGCGAGGGGGAAGGGCAGGAGTGTTTTGAAAATTTTAGGGGGAAATGGTGGGCGACGTGCCACCGACTGGCCAGGGGAAGTAGAGCGGGCGTCGTGCGTGTCCATCCCGTGTCCGCGCGGACGCAAATTAAGTCCAAAATTAAGCATGAAATGGGTTGTGCACGGACAGAAAATGAACACGCGTCCGTTTAGGTTGGCGCGTTGCGTTAATTTTCTGTCCACGACGACACAGACAAACGCCCACAGACGAAATGAATTGCCCTGGTTGGAGTTGCGCTCACGTCCGCGAAGCGTTTAATAAACCGGGTTTGCAAAGTGTAGATGCTTAAAATGCAAAAGCACAAAATGGCATGTACTGTAGTCTAGGCGAACATGTGAACCTTATAGCATATACAAGGGTGCATGGTATTATCTTTATGGTAACGTCAGAACCATCAGTGCATGCATTTACATGTACAACCGTTTGACTAGGGAGAGCTGATAGTCAAATCTGTAGCATCCTCTCCGAATCCAGGCATGTATGTTAACTGAATGAGGAAATATGCCATTGATTCGAGCAGCTAGCGTGTGACGACTGGTAGAAGAGCTGGCATTCCATGAAAAGCCGGACGTTGTCAGACTGCTCGTTTTGGCGTGCCTTCGCTTTTCTTGGTTTTCATGATGCTCTCACAGATGGACCACGAGTTGCTTGACCACTAACTAAATGACACGCGACTATGCCACCGAAAGGAGAATGCAGGAAGAATCACATAGAACACCACGCTACGGTCTAAACACCTAAGCTTCATAACAAAGTCCTCAAGAGGAAGAACAGAACAAAGTTCGTCGCTGCTAGATGAACAAAGGTTTTCATCCGGAATACAGCCACGGAAGGAGCACCACGACAACATCTTCAAAAAGAAAGCGATGGTCACAAGCGGCGCTGTCGTCGGCGTCAAAGCGCAAAGCTTTCGCTTGGTCGCTCTCCCGTGACACCACAAGGCTTCCAGGACAAGCGCGGCAAGATTGGAACTCCAGATAAGCCCAAGTATGCCCAAAAGAAATAAAAAGAGAAATTAAAAGAAAAGAATGACAGTAGAGTCAGATCGCGATGATGATCCCGAACCGCTGCGCCCTCCGAAGATATCCACCACGCTCCTAGCACTTCGGACCACCGCATAACAAGCAACACCTTCAGGAAGAAAAGCAACGATGATGACGCTGTTGCCCAAATTTCTCCTAGGGATTCCGCCGTACACTGAGGGGTGTGGGTGAGTGGGATACCCGACGCCCTTCAGGAAGGAATGACGTTGTCCACGGGCGTCACCGCGTCGGTGCCAGCCACACAGACAAGGATTTCTCCCGTCCGCCACACCCCCCCACCCCAACCGATCCGTCGCGCTCCACCAAGCTTGCCGCCCATCAACATGCCCCACCACGGTCTAGGAGACACCACCACCGTCTCACCATGAAGATTGAAACGGGATCGATGGGTCTGAGAGGGAGCAGCTGGGAACGAGGAGCGGTAGAGTCAGCAGCCACACAGGAGGGGACAACCTCCACCGCCCTCGGCGGTCACCGACCGGACGCTGCAAGCGGAGCCCAGCAGGCATGAAGGCCTGTCCGAGCCCTTAATGGCTCGTGAATCTCCCGTTGTCTCGCTGCAGTGGGTGCGCCGCCGTCCCCACAACCCCTTGCACGAGCCACACCTCCTTCCGGCAGAGTCGCAGGCAGAGCCGAGCCAGGCAAGCCCAGACCCAGATGGGGCCCCAAAGGGCCCAGATCTGGGTCGGGAGGGTGCTGCCGCCAACCGTCGTGCCAGCTCATAGCCAGGTGGTTGCGCCACCGCTACCTCACCATATGGAGTTGTGCCGCCCGAGGTAGCGTCGTCGCTGGAACCGCAGCTGCCTGAGAAGCACCACTGCGTGCCCGTGACGGAAAGAACAACTACAGCCACCGAGAGCCCGAAGCCGGACCCCAGCAGCCGCCCTTGCCGCCCCAGCTCGCGCCGCCTGGAACCAGATCTAGCCGCCGGCCAATGGCGATCCGCGCCAAGCGCGCCCCCCATGGCAGCTGCCGCGCCACCGCAAGAGCCCACGGAGCCGGCGAGCCCCCGCCATCTGGAGCGCCCGAATCTACACCGCCGAGCCCCGCCAGAGCCTGACATCTCCGACGGCCAGCCGGGGGGGGGGGGTCCGCGAGAAGGGGGGGACAGCCCTGCCGCCGCCCATGCCGGTCGGGCTTCACCCATCGGCGACTCGGGGCGACAACGAGGTAGGGAAAAACTGGAGGAGGAGGGGTGGGGCTGGCGGCTATGGTTCGTCCACGTCGCCTCGCGGGGCGACACGGGAGGACGAGTAGGACAGGTGATGAGGACATCCCTGCTAATGCTACACCCACAACTCCGACTGCTATACATACAGGACCAATTACTAGAGCTCGCGCATGTCAATTGAATTACCAGGTACTTTCGTTTCTTGCAAATCCATCTAATGTTCGTGAAGGACCTCTTTATATGATGTTGTCTAAATTAGATACTTTTGTTTTACTTATGAATGAAGGACCTGGCATGGACAAGAAGGATGACCATGGGAGCGGGATCAAGCATGGAGAAGAAGGTGCGTGCGAGAGAAAGAACAATGGAGTTTCCAGTGATGATTTTCACACTTTGAAGCCACCATAATGGGAGCAAGAAGCCTTGGACGAAATATGCATGATGCTACTATATAAAATTCGTCCCTAGGCTAATATAGGTGCTGCGCGACCTTATTGTTGGGCCAGGCCCATGTAATTTTGAAATACCATATTATATGCTGTTTTTAGAGTCCATATGTATGGGGAAATTGAGTTAAGGTCGGTTTCGGACCCCTCCTCCAAGGGGCCACGAAATTCCCCTCTATTCCCTCATATATACAGCCCTTAGGGCGTCGTTTTAGGGTTGGGTTTTGTTTAGATTACAAGTTCGCCATAGCTGCAACTTCGCGTTCTTTGTTTGTGTTCCACGACTAGACAAAGGTGTCACAGAACCCCAATTCATCAATAAAGCTTTCCTCTTATATTCGCAATATCCAGATTGCAATCTTAGTTTCTTGCTTGTTCTTCATTTGCGTGCAGGAAATAGACCCTCGTGGTCAGGTTGATAGTGCTCCGGCGTGGTCAATAACCTCTCGGAGTTGGTTTAGCGATTGCTAAGGTGCGGCGTCATCACACGTTTGTAGTCGGATCGTCAAAGTCTACTCCACCAAAAAACGATAGCCACCATCTCATCGAAAGACAGGGACAACTTCGCCTCTATCAAGTGGTATCAGATTTCCAGGTTGCTGGGTGAGATTTTACCAGTTTTCGTAGTTTAGATCACATATGTTCTTCATACCTTTAGTCCACGAAAAAGCCACAAAAAAATTAGGGTTAGATCATCATATGTGAACCAATCTGAGCCTTTGCATAGTCTTTTCAGTATTTTTCTTTGTTGAATTTGCGGTTACATCGTCGTGTCGAGTTGCTGGTCTTAGTGTCTAGTCCTTTAGAGTTTCGAGTTCTATCCACAGGTTGTCACGTCGCCACCGCATCGTCTTCATAGTTGCCATATACCACCACCATCATCACCGCTGCCATATATCACCACCCACCATCACTATCCATTGGTGTCCATATATACCACCACAAATCCGCCACCAATCTGAGTCCAGCTCTTTTTAGGTTTAGTTTCGAGATCCTTTTGATTTCGGATTCGTGTTTTGCTACCTGCGTTGGTGTCGGAAAAAAAGGAGTGGCACGCTTTGCAGAGCACGTTTTGGCCCCAAAAAAAATCGGCCAAAAATATTCTTTCCCTATCTTGGTTTTAGGTTCTTCGGAGCGTTTTGAGACACTTGCCATCATAGTGATTTTTGTTGAATTTTTTGGTCGTCGCAGCCCCCGAATTGCTCCAGAAAAAGAAAAAAATAGTCCAACAAATTTAGTGCCCATATTGCTTATACGACGTGGGAAGAGTTTTGAGACACTCGCCATTGTAGTGATTTTTTGAGCAAAAAAAAGAGGTGCCAAAAAAACGAATTTTTTTTCAGAGTGTGCTTTTCCCTTGATTACGTGTAGCATCGTGATTTTGGTGGTGTTTTAGGCTCGCGTCTCTAGTACGGTCTAGCCTAGGACCGGCACAGTACCGTCGTTGAGCGTTTATTCAACCTTGCATCTTTGAATTGATTATTGCTAACCCTTTTTGCTATCATATTATAAGCCATCCCAGCTCCACATACATCTACGTCGTGTGTTTGACACCACCTGGCAATCGTTCTATCCAAGCTTTGAGAGTTTGACTACAACGGTTGCCGATCACTGCGTGCTGCTAGGTAAGAACTGGTAAGAATTTGAGATTCGCTTAAAGGATTTGTGACACACCACCATCACCACCACCACGTCCCAGTAGTCTGTAGGTTTCATATTCTTGTGTGTTTCCTATTTCTGCTAACCATGTGAGGATCACATGACGACGTGAGCGACAGGGAGAGCATGACCAACAAAGCGCTCTATGATAAATTTCAGCAAATGATGGCTGACCAGGTACAAGACTTTGTGACCAACTTTGGAGAGGCCGTGGAGAATCTAGATGGTTTGGAGAAGACATTCGACACCAAGATGGATGCCAAGTTCAATGAGGTGCTTGCCTGTCTACCACCACCAGCTGCAGCTCCTATCCATTTCGAACGACGAGCGCGACGTGTGCCTCTCGGACAAGCCCAACATACTGGTACTTTTGATACTGCTGCTACTGTCATTGAGCAGGTTGAAGATTATGATGGTGATTACGATGATGAGGGAGAGGTTGCTCTAGATCAGCCTCAAGGGCAACCACCACCATACGCACCAGGTCGACCACATGGCTACAACCGTAACGGTAGGGCTGCACCACCCCCTCAGGTATGGGATCATGACCATCTCCCTAAACTTAAATTGAATATTCCAATATTTGAGGGTAGATATGTTCCTGATATATATCTTACATGGGAGTTAGAAACAGAACAACGTTTTACGTGCTTACAATTTCCTGAGGATAGACGTGTTACTGCTGCTGTTTGTTCATTCACTAGTTTTGCTTGTGTTTGGTGGTCAAAACATTGTAGAATACACCATGCTAATATTCCAACTACTTGGGCTGCTTTGAAAACTGCTATGCGTAATCGTTGGGTGCCACCTTATTATCAATGTGAATTGCTTCACAATTTGCAGCGTTTAAGACAAGGAAAAAATTCTATGGAAGAATATTATCAGGAATTACAAACTGGCATGATTAGATGTGGTATTGTTGAGGAGAATGAAGCTATGCTTGCACGTTTTATGGGTGGATTAAATAGAGAGATTCAGACTATTCTAGAGTATAAGGAGTATAACACTATCACTCGTTTATTCCATCTTGCTTGCAAAATTGAACGTGAAGTGCAGGATCGACAGACAATGGCAAGAACTACTTTTTCTGTAGGTCGCACTTCATCATGGACGCCACGTACCTCCTCTACTTCCGCACGTCCTGCTGCAACACGACCTACTTCCACCCTCTGTGAGGAGCACACCTTCTGGGCCTGCACAGAGCTCTTCTTCATCTATTGCATCCATAGGGCAAACATATGAGGTTATATGCCGTCGTTGCAAGGGTGGAGGTCACTTTGCGAGAGAATGCCCTTCCAAGCGTGTAATGATTGTTACTGAGGATGGTGGATATGCCTCCGCTAGTGATTATGATGAGGAGACTTTGGCTCTCATTGCAAGTGAAGAACAGGGTGGCGAGGATGCAGAACCAGAGACACATTACATGGCTGTTGATTACGCTCACAGGTATGAAAGTTTAGTTGCTCAGCGTGTTCTTAGTGTGCAGGTTACACAGGTTGAGCAAAATCAGAGGCACAACTTGTTCCACACAAAGGGAGTTGTGAAGGAGCGTTCTCTTCGCGTCATCATCGATGGAGGGAGTTGCAATAACTTGGCTAGCATGAAGATGGTGGAGAAGCTGTCTCTAACCACCAGACCACATCCTCGTCCTTATTACATCCAATGGTTCAACAATAGTGGCAAGGTTAAGGTAATACGTACTGTTTGTGTGCATTTTAGCATCGCTACATATTCTGATTATGTGGATTGTGATGTGGTACCCATGCAAGCATGTTCTGTTCTACTTGGTAGGCCATGGCAGTTTGATAAAAATTCTGTACACCATGGTAGGACAAATCAGTATACTCTTGTTCATAAGGATCAAAATATCACTTTGCTTCCTATGTCTCCGGAACATATTATGAAAGATGACATCGCTAGAGCTAGTAAAGAAAAACAGGAGAAAAATAAGAGTGAAAATCAGATTCGTAGACTAGATGATATGCTTGATGAATTAAGTGATTCTACAATTTTCTCCAAAGTTTATTTGCGTAGTGGATACCATCAAATTCGTAAGAAATTGGGAGATGAATGGAAAACAACATTTAAAACTAAGTTTGGATTATATGAGTGGTTAGTCATGCCTTTTGGGTTAACTAATGCACCTAGCACTTTGATGAGATTAATGAACGAGGTTTTACGTGCTTTCATTGGACGATTTGTGGTAGTCTATTTTGATGATATATTGATTTTTACTAGATCTTTGGAGGAGCATTTGGAACATCTACGTGCTGTTTTTATTGCTCTACGTGATGCACATTTGTTTGGTAACCTTGGGAAGTGCACCTTTTGCACCGACTGAGTATCTTTTCTTGGCTATGTTGTTACTCCATAGGGAATTGAAGTTGATAAAGCAAAGATTGAAGCTATTGAGAGTTGGCTGCATCCCATAACGGTCACACAAGTGAGGAGTTTTCTTGGCCTCGCTGGTTTCTATAGGCGTTTTGTGAGAGATTTCAGCACCATTGCTGCGCCTCTCAATGAGCTTACAAAGAAGGACGTGTTGGATATATGCCCTAGAGGCAATAATAAATTATTTATTATCATATTTCCTTGTTCATGATAATCATTTATTATCCATGCTATAATTGTGTTGATCGGAAACTCGGATACATGTGTGGATACATAGACAACACCATGTCCCTAGTATGCCTCTAATAGACTAGCTCGTTGATCAAAGATGGCTATGGTTTCCTAGTCATGGACATGATATGTCATTTGGTAACGGGATCACATCATTTGGAGAATGATGTGATGGACAAGACCCAAACTACAAACGTAGCATATGATCATGTCAGTTTATTGCTACTGTTTTCTGCATGTCAAGTATATGTTCCTATGACCATGAGATCATGCCACTCACTGACACTAGAGGAGTACCTTGTGTGTATCAAACATTGCAACGTAACTGGGTGACTATAAAGGTGCTCTACATGTATCTCCGAGGGTGTCTATTGGGTTGGCATGGATCAAGACTGGGATTTGTTACTCCGTGTGACGGAGAGGTATCTCAGGGCCCACTCAGTAATACAACATCACAATAAGCCTTGCAATCAATGTGACTAAGTGTTAGTCACGGGATCTTGTATTACGGAACGAGTAAAGAGACTTGCCAGTAACGAGGTTGAACTAGGTATGGAGATACCGACGATCGAATCTCGGGCAAGTAACATACCGAAGAACAAAGGGAACATCATACGGGATTAACTGAATCCTTGACATAAAATATGTAGGAACCTATATGGGCATCTAGGTCCTGCTATTGGTTATTGACCGTAGAAGTGTCTCGGTCATGTCTACATAGTTCTCGAACCCGCAGGGTCTGCACACTTAAGGTTCGGTGACGTTTCCGTAGTATAGAGTTATGTATGGTGGTGACCAAAGGTTGTTCGGAGTCCCGGATGAGATCCCGGACGTCAAGAGGAGCTCCGAAATGGTCCGGAGGTAAAGATTGATATATAGGAAGTCCTTTTTTGGTCGTAGGAAAGGTTTCGGGCTCATTGGTAGTGTACCGGGAGTGCCGGTAGTGTACCGGGAGACCATCGGGAGGGGTATTTCGACCCAAGAGGCTACATGGGCTGTGGGAGAGTAAATACCAGCCCTTAGTGGGCTGGTGGAAGTCCTACACAAGGCTCATGCGACTGGGAAGAAAAGCCCAAAGAGAAAAAGATGGAAAAAAAGGCAAAAAAGGCTAAAATAAGGAGGAATCCTAGTCCTATTAGGATTGGAGGAGGAATCCTCCAATCCTCCTTGGTTCGGCCGGCCCAAGGGCTGGCTCCTTGGGAGCCAAGCCTCCTCCTCTCTTCCTCCTATATATACTAGAGGTTTTTGGGTTTTTGGCACTAGATTTTTCAGCCACGTGCTACCCGTTCCTCCAGTGCATAGTTTCTCCTCTAGATCGGATTTCTACAGTGCTTAGGCGAAGCCCTGTCGAAATAGCTCCACCACCATCGCCGGAGCACCATCATGCTGCCGGAGAACTCTTCTACCTCTCCGCTCCCTCTTGCTGGATCAAGAAGGCGGAGATCGTCATCAAGCTGTACGTGTGCTGAACGCGGAGGTGCCGTCCGTTCGGCGCTAGATCGGAAGGATTGTGATCAAGATCGCGAGACGGATCATGATGAGTTCGCGGGACGGATCGTGATGAGTTCGCAAGATGGATCGTGATGAGATCGCGGGATGCTTGGTGATTTGGATCGCGAAGACGTTCGACTACACCAACCGCGTTTCTTAACGCTTCCTGCTTAGCGATCTACAAGGGTATGTAGATCCACTCTCCCTCTCATAGATGCTCATCACCATGGATAGGTCTTGCGTGAACGTAGGAAATGTTTTGTTTCCCATGCAACGTTCCCCAGCAGTGGCATCATGAGCTAGGTCTATGTGTCGATGAGATCTCGAGTAGAACACAAAGAGTTTGTGGGCGTTTGATGCTTAGATTGCTTCCTCCCTTGGTCGTGTTTTCGTTTAGCGGTATTGTGAGATGAAGCGGCCCAGACCAATATTACTCGTACGCTTACGGGAGACTGGTTCCCTCAACCGCAACTTGTTGCATAGATGGCTTGCGGGTGCCAGTTTCTCTCACTTTAGTTGGATCGGATTCGACAAAGGCGGTCCTTGAGAAGGTTAAAAAGCAACTAGTGTAGCACCGTTGTGGTTTTTGCGTAGATGAGAATTGTTCTTGCTAGATACCCATAGCAGCCACGTAAAACATGCAACAACAATTAGGGGACGTCTAACTTGTTTTTGCAGGGTATGTTGTGATGTGATATGGCCAATTACATGATCTGATATATGTGATGTATGAGATGATCATGTGTTGTATAGAATATCACGACTTGCATGTCGATGAGTACGGCAACCGGTAGGAGCCATAGGGTTGTATTTAATTATTGTATGACCTGTGTGTCAATCATTAAGCGCTATGTAATGCTTTAGTTTATCGCTAAATGGTAGCAATAGTAGTACAAGCATGATGGGCGCGACAACCCCGATGGCGACATGTTGATGGAGATCAAGATGATGGAGATCATGGTGTCGTGCTGGTGACGACGGAGATCATGCTGGTGCTTTCAAGATGGAGATCAAAAGCACAAGTTCATGGCCATATCATATCACTTATGATTTGCATGTGATGTTAATCCTTTTATGCACCTTGTTTTGCTTAGGACAACGGTAGCATTATAAGGTGATACCTCACTTAAATTTCAAGATGAATTGTGTTCTCCCCGAGTGTGCACCGTTGCGAAAGTTCGTCGTGTTGAGACACCACGTGATGATCGGGTGTGATAGACTCTACATTCACATACAATGGGTGCAAGCCAGTGTTGCACATGCAGAACACTCGGGTTAAACTTGACGAGCCTAGCATGTACAGACATGGCATCGGAACACAAGAGACCGAAAGGTCGAACATGAGTCATATAGCAGATATGATCAACATGATGATGTTCACCATTGAAACCATCTCAACTCACGTGTTGATCGGCCTTGAGTTGGTGAATTTGGATCATGTATCACTCGAATGACCAGAGGGATGTCAATTTGAGTGGGAGTTCTTAAGTAATATGATTAATTGAACTCATTATCATGAACATAGTCAATAGTGTCTTTGCAAACTGTGTTGTAGATTACTAGCTCACGTTGTAGCTCCCTTGAATTTCTATATGTTCCTAGATAAATAGAGTTGAAAGATGATGGTAGCAATATTGCGGACTGGCTCCGTGATCTGAGGATTGTCCTTGTTGCTGCACAGAAGGCTTATGTCCTTAATGCACCGCTCAGTGCGCCAACCCCTCTAGCGTCGTCTGTAGATGTTGTGAATATCTGACAGGCACATTCTGATGACTACTTGATAGTTTAGTGCGTCATGCATTACAGCTTAGAATTGAGGCTCTGAAACGTTTTGAACGTCACGGAACATATGAGATGTTCTAAGAGCTGAAATTAGGATCTCAGACTCGTGCCCGTGTTGCGAGATATGAGATCTCCAACAAGATTCTTTGCCTGCAAGATGAAAGAGAATAGCTCAATCGTTGAGCATGTGCTCAAATTGTCTGGGTGCTACAATTGCTTGAATCGAGTGGGAGTTGATCTTCCAGATAAGATAGTGATTGATATAGTTCTCCAAGTCACTGTCACTAAAGCTACTAGAACTTGGTGATGAACTATAAAATGCCAGGGATAGAAATAATGATCCCTGAGCTATTCACGATGTTTGATACCGCGAAGGTAGAAATCAAGAATGAGCGTCAAGTGTTGATGGTTAGTCAAACCACTAGTTTCAAGAAGGGCACGAGCAAGGAGGGAAACTTGATGGATAGCAAGTCAGTTGTTGCTCCAGTGAAGCAACCCAAAGTTGAACCCAAACCCGAGACTAAGTGCTTCGATTATTAGGAGAGCGGTCGCTGAAGCGGAACAACCCTAGATACTTGGTAGATAAGAAGGCTGGCAACATCGACAGAAGTATATTTTGATATACGTGTTGATGATGTGTACCTTGCGAGTACTCCTAGTAGCACATGGGTATTGGATACCGGTTCGGTTGCTAAATGTTAGTAACTTGAAATAAAAGCTACGGAATAAACGGAGAACTAGCTAAGGTTGAGGTGACGATGTGTGTTGGAAATGTTTCCAAGGTTGATGTGATCAACATCGCACGCTCTCTCTACCTTCGGGATTAGTGACAAACCTAAATAAATGTTATTTGGTGTTTTGTGTTGAGCATGAACGTGATTAGATCGTGTTTATTGCAACACAGTTATTCATTTAAGTTAGAGAATAACGGTTATTCTGTTTATATGAGTAATACCTTCAATGGTCATGCACCCAGTGAGAATGGTTTGTTGAATCTTGATCGTAGTAATACACATGTTCATAACATTGATGCCAAAAGATACAAAGTTAATAATGATAGTACCACATACTTGTGGCAGTGCCGCTAAATGTCATATTGGTATAAAGCACATGAACAAACTCCATGCTGATGGATCTTTGGACTCATTCGATTTCGAATCGGTTGAGACATGCGAACCATGCCTCTTGGGCAAGATGACTAAGGACCCCGTTTCTAGACGGATGGAGCGGGCAAGTGATTTATTGGAAATGATACATGTTGATGTATGAAATCCAATGAGTCTTGTAGCGTGCGGTGGATATCTTTATTTTCTTACCTTCACTGATGATTTGAGTAGATATAGTGTATATTTACTTAATGAAACACAAGTCTGAATTGTTTGAAAGGTTCAAGCTAATTCAAAGTGAAGTTTAAGACCATCATGACAAGAAGATAAAAATGTGTGTGATATGATCGTGGAGGTAAATATCTGAGTTACGAGTTTGGCATACAACTTTAGACAATGTGAAAGTTGTTTCACAACTCACGCCACCTGGAACACCATAGTGTGATGGTGTGTTCGAACGTCATAGTCGTGCTCTATTGAAAATGGTGCTTGCTATGATGTCTGTTATCGTTTTGCTACTATTATTTTGGGGCTATGCATTAGAGACAACTACATTCACTTTAGATAGGGCACCATCTAAATCCGTTGAGATGACACCGTGTGAATTATGGTTTGATAGAAACCTAAGCTGTCATTTCTTAATGTTTGGGGCTGCAACACTTATGTGAAAAAGGTTTTCACCTAATGAGCTCGAACCCAAAGCGGACAAATGCATCATCATAGAATACCCTAAAGACAGTTGGGTAAACCTTCTATCTCAGATCCAAGCATAAAGTGTTTGTTGCTAAAACTGGGTCCTCTCTCGAGAAAGAGTTTCTCTCGAAAGAATTGAGTGGGAGGAAGATAGAACTTGATGAGGTTGTTGAACCTTTGTTCAACCAGAGAGTAGCGCAGCGCAGGAATTTGTTTCTGTGAAGCCTACGTTAGTTGAAGAGGAAGTTAATGATGATGATCATGAAGCTTCGGATCAAGTTACTATCGAACCCCGTAGGTCGACAAGGATGTGTACTGCTCCTGAGCGGTACGACAACCCTATCTTGGAGGTCAAGTTGTTGGACAACGATGAACCTACGAGCTGTGGAGAAGCGATGATGGGCCCGGATTCCGACAAATGGTTAGAGGCCATGAAATCCGAGAAAGGATCCATGTATCAAAACCAAGTATAGACTTTGGTAGACTTGCTCGTTAGACGGCAGGTCGTTGAGTACAAATGGATGTTTAAAATGAAGATAGACGCTCATGGTAAATGTCACCATTTGTAAAGCTCGACTTGTTAAAAAGAAGTTTACGGCAAGTTCAAGGAGTTGACTGCGATGAGACTTTCTCACTCGTAGCGATGCTAGAGTCTGTTGGAATTATGTTAGCAGTTGCTACATTTTTCAGTTATGAAATCTGGCAGATGGATATCAAAACATAGTTTCATTAATAGTTTACTTGAGGAAAGGTTGTATGTGATACAACGAGAAGGTTTTGTCAGTCCTAAGGATGCTAAAAGGTGTGCAATCTTCAGTGATTCTTCTATGAATTGAAGCAAGCATCTCGCAGTTGGAATATACACTTTGATGAGGTGATCAAAGTTTTTGAGTCTATACAAAGTTTACGAGAAACTTGTATTTGCAATAAAGTGAGTGGGACCACTATAGAATTTCTGATAAGTATATGTGGATGACATATTGTTGATCGGAAATGATGTAGAATTTCTGGAAAGCATAAATGATTATTTGGAAAGAGTTTTTTCAAAGGAAGATCTGGATAAAGCTACCTAATTGTTGAGCATCAAGATCTATAGAGATAGATCAATATGCTTGATGAGACTTTCAATGAGTACATACCTTGACAAGATTTTGAAAGAGTTCAAAATGGATCAGTCAGAGAAAGAGTTCTCGCCTGATTTGCGAGGTGTGAAGTTGAGTGAGACTCAAAGCTCGACGACGGCAGAAGAAAGAGAAAGGACGAATGTCGTCCCCTATGCCTTAGCCATAGACTCTGTATAGTATGCCATGCTGTGTACCGCACCTATGTGTGCCTTGCCATGAGTCCGTCAAGGGGTACAAGAGTGATCCAGAAGTGGATCACTGGACAGCGGTCAATATTATCCTTAGTGACTAAAAGGCTAAGGAAACGTTTCTCGATTATGGAGGTGATAAAGGGATCATCGTAAAGAGTTACGTCGAGGCAAGCTTTAACACTAATCCGGATGACCCTTAGTAGCAATCCGGATACGTATAGTGGAGCAACCATTTGGAATAGTACCAAGTGGAGTGTGGTAGCAGTGTTTACAGTTTGACATAGAGATTTGCAAAGTACATACGGATCTCAATGTCGCAGACCTGTGGACTATAAGACCTCTCTCACATGCAAAGCATGATCGAGCCCTAGAACACAGTGGGTGTTAGATTCATAACAATGCAAATCACATGGTGATGTGAACTAGATTATTGACTCTAGTGCAAGTGGGAGACTGTCGGAAATATGCCCTAGAGGCAATAATAAATTATTTATTATCATATTTCCTTGTTCATGATAACCGTTTATTATCCATGCTATAATTATGTTGATCGGAAAACTCACATACATGTGTGGATACATAGACAACACCATGTCCCTAGTATGCCTCTAATAGACTAGCTCGTTGATCAAAGATGGCTATGGTTTCCCAGTCATGGACATGAGATGTCATTTGGTAACAAGATCACATCATTAGGAGAATGATGTGATGGACAAGACCCAAACTACAAACGTAGCATATGATCGTGTCACATTATTGCTACTGTTTTCTGCATGTCAAGTATATGTTCCTATGACCATGAGATCATGCAACTCACTGACACCGGAGGAGTACCTTGTGTGTATCAAATGTTGCAATGTAACTGGGTGACTATAAAGGTGCTCTACAGGTATCTCCGAGGGTGTCTGTTGGGTTGGCATGGATCAAGACTAGGATTTGTTACTCCGTGTGACAGAGAAGTATCTCAGGGCCCACTCAGTAATACAACATCACAATAAGCCTTGCAAGCAATGTGACTAAGTGTTAGTAACAGGATCTTGTATTATGGAACGAGTAAAGTGACTTGCAAGTAACGAGGTTGAACTAGGTATGGAGATACCGACGATCGAATCTCGGGCAAGTAACATACCGAAGAACAAAGGGAACATCATACGGGATTAACTGAATCCTTGACATAAAGGTTCGACCGATAAAGATCTTCGTAGAATATGTAGGAACCAATATGGGCATGCAGGTCCTGCTATTGGTTTTTGACCGTAGAGGTGTCTCGGTCATGTCTACATAGTTCTCGAACCCGCAGGGTCTGCACACTTAAGGTTCAGTGACGTTTCGGTAGTATAGAGTTATGTATGGTGGTAAGCAAAGGTTGTTAGGATTCCCGGATGAGATCCTGGACGTCACGAGGAGCTCCTGAATGGTCCAGAGGTAAAGATTGATATATAGGAAGTGCTGTTTTGGTCGCCGGAAAGGTTTCGGGCTCATCGGTAGTATATCGGGAGTGCCGGTAGTGTACCGGGAGACCATCGGGAGGGGTATTTCGACCCAAGAGGCTACATGGGCTGTGGGAGAGTAAATACCAGCCCTTAGTGGGATGGTGGAAGTCCCACACAAGGCTCATGCGGCTGGGAAGAAAAGCCCAAAGAGAAAAAGGTGGAAAAAGGCAAAAAAGGCAAAAAAATAAGGAGGAATCTTAGTCCTACTAGGATTGGAGGAGGAATCTTCCAATCCTCCTTGGTTCGGCCGGCCCATGGGCTGGCTCCTTAGGAGACAAGCCTCCTCCTCTCTTCCTCCTATATATACTAGAGGTTTTAGGGTTTTTGGCACTAGATTTTTCAGCCACGTGCTGCCCGTTCCTCGAGTGCATAGTTTCTCCTCTAGATCGGATTTCTACAGTGCTTAGGCGAAGCCCTGTCGGGATAGCTCCACCACCATCGCTGGAGCACCGGCATGCTATCGGAGAACTCTTCTACCTCTCCGCTCCCTCTTGCTGGATAAAGAAGGCGGAGATCGTCATCAAGCTGTACGTGTGCTGAACGTGGAGGTGTCGTCCGTTCGGCGCTAGATCGGAAGGACCGTGATCAAGATCGCGAGACGGATCATGATGAGTTCGCGGGACGGATCGTGATGAGTTCGCGGGACGGATCGTGATTGGATCGCGGGACGCTCAGCGATTTGGATCACGAAGACGTTCGACTACACTAACCGCGTTTCTTAATGCTTCCCGCTTAGCGATCTACAAGGGTATGTAGATCCACTCTCCCTCTCGTAGATGCTCATCACCATGGATAGGTCTTGCATGAACGTAGGAAATTTTTTGTTTCCCATGCAATGTTCCCCAACGGGACGTGCCTTTTTCTTGGGGTACCGCACAGGAAGAAGCCTTCACGGTCTTGAAAGATAAGTTAACACATGCTCCTTTACTCCAACTTCCCGATTTTAATAAGACTTTCGAGCTTGAATGTGATGCTAGTGGAATTGGGTTCGGAGGTGTGTTATTACAAGATGGTAAACCTGTTGCATACTTTTCTGAAAAATTGAGTGGGCCTAGTCTGAATTACTCTACTTATGATAAGGAATTATATGCTCTTGTTCGAACTTTGGAAACATGGCAATATTATTTATGGCCCAAAGTATTTGTTATACATTCTGATCATGAATCTTTGAAACATATTAAAAGTCAAGCAAAACTGAACCATAGACGTGCTAAATGGGTTGAATTCATTGAGACTTTCCTTATGTCATTAAACACAAGAAGGGTAAAGAAAATGTTATTGCTGATGCTTTGTCTCGTCGTTATACTATGCTTTCACAACTTGACTTTAAAATATTTGGTTTGGAGACCATCAAAATCAATATGTGCATGATGCTGAATTTAGAGATGTGTTGCAGCATTGTAAAGAAGGGAGAACATGGAACAAGTTCGTTATTAATCATGGATTTGTGTTCCGTGCTAACAAGCTATGCATTCCAGCTAGCTCCGTTCGTCTTTTGTTGTTACAAGAGGCACACGGAGGAGGATTAATGGGAAACTTTGGCGTGAAGAAGACGGAGGACGTACTTTCTACACATTTCTTTTGGCCAAAGATGGGACGGGATGTTGAGCGTTTTGTTGCTCGCTGCACTACATGTCAAAAAGCTAAGTCACGACTCAATCCTCATGGTTTATATATGCCTTTGCCTGTACCTAGTGTTCCTTGGGAGGATATATCTATGGACTTTGTATTAGGTTTACCTCGAACTAAGAAGGGGAGGGATAGCATATTTGTTGACGTGGATAGATTTTCCAAAATGGCACACTTTATACCATGTCATAAAAGTGATGATGTTGCTCATGTTGCTGATTGTTCTTTCGTGAAATTATTCGGTTGCATGGTGTGCCAAATACAATTGTTTCAGATCATGATGCTAAATTTCTTAGCCACTTTTGGAGATGTTTATGGGCTAAGTTGGGGACTAAACTACTTTTTAGTACTACATCTCATCCCAAACTGATGGCCAAACTAAAGTAGTCAATAGATCAATGTCTACTATGCTTAGGGCTGTTTTGAAGAATAACCTAAAAATATGGGAAGAATGCTTGCCTCATATTGAATTTGCTTATAATCGTTCGCTACATTCTACCACTAAGATGTGCCCTTTTGAAGTTGTGTATGGTTTCTTACCTTGTGCACCTATTGATTTGTTGCCTCTTCCATCTTCGGAGAAGGTTAATTTTGATGCTAAAGAACGGACTGAATTGATATTAAAGATGCATGAGTTAACGAAGGAAAACATTGAGCGTATGAATGCTAAATACAAAATTGCTGGAGATAAGGATAGAAAACATGTTGTCTTTGCACCTGGAGATCTTGTTTGGCTACATTTGTGTAAGGATAGATTTCCTGATTTGCGCAAGTCAAAGCTAATGCCACGTGCTGATGGTCATTTTAAGGTGTTGGAGAAAATAAATGATAATGCATATAAACTTGAGCTGCCTGTAGAGTTTGGGGTTAGCCCCACTTTTAACATTGTAGATTTGAAGCCTTATTTGGGTGAGGAAGATGAGCTTCCGTCAAGGGCGACTTCAGTTCAAGAAGGGGAGGATGATGAGGACATCCGTGCTAATGCTACACCCACAACTCCGACTGCTATACATACAGGAGCAATTACTAGAGCTCGCGCACGTCAATTGAATTACCAGGTACTTTCGTTTCTTGCAAATCCTTCTAATGTTCATGAAGGACCTGTTTATATGATGCTGCCTAAATTAGATACTTTTGTTTTACTTATGAATGAAGGACCTAGCATGGACAAGAAGGATGACCATGGGAGCGGGATCAAGCTTGGAGAAGAAGGTGCGCGCACGGGAAAGAACAATGGAGTTTCGAGTGATGATTTTCGCACTTTGAAGCCACCATAATGGGAGCAAGAAGTCTTGGACGAAATATGCATGATGCTACTTTATAAAATTCGTCCCTAGGCTAATATAGGTGTTGCGCCACCTTATTGTTGGGTCAGGCCCATGTAATTTCAAAATACCATATTATAGGCTGTTTTTAGAGTCCGTATGTATGGGGAAACTGAGTTAAGGTCGGTTTCGGACCCCTCCTCCAAGGGGCCATGAAATTCCCCTCTATTCCCCCATATATACAGCCCTTAGGGCGTCGTTTTAGGCTTTTTTTTAGATTACAAGTTCGCCATAGCTGCAACTTCGCATTCTTCGTTTGTGTTCCACGACCAGACAAAGGCGTCACAGAACCCCACTTCATCAATAAAGCTTTCCTCTTATATTTGCAATATCCAGATAGCAATCTTAGTTTCTTACTTGTTCTTCGTTTGCGTGCAGGAAATAGACCCTCGTGGTCAAGTTGATCGTGCTTCTGCATGGTCAATAACCTCTCGGAGTTGGTTTAGCGATTGCTAAGGCGCGGCGTCATCACATGTTCGTAGTCGGATCGTCAAAGTCTACTCCACCAAAAACGATAGCCACCATCTCATCGAAAGACAGGGACAACTTCGCCTATATCAACAGGGAAAATTCGTACACATCGGTTCCACTCCAAAACTCCACCGCACATAACTTGTGTCTCTTCACATGCATGCACACGCACGACCAGCCACACAACGGTTTGATCCGTTTACCACTCACCAGTCACCACTAGCTACTTAGTCAGTACATGCAGACACACGTAATGGACTAACACAACTAACTCACATGCACATGCAACATAATCTCCAGGATCGACTTAAGTTTACGTGTATGCCTCAACTAACTCAACACCCCCTAGTCTCTCGACTTCCCAACGTACTGATCCTCACGCTCTATTAGCTACCTACATCAGCTAGTTTTCTGCCAACTAACACACATGACTATTCATCTCCTGGCTCGCCGGACTGCACACTCATGTACTCACCTTTGTGCTACTCATCCGGCTGCCACGCCAAGTCACCGAGCATGTAAACATTAGCACCTAACTCACTCTACCTTGTAGAACACTTTCAAAGTGATGCATGCCACAAAAACAGTTGAAGTTATGGCTCCGTTTGAAGCACTGTCAAAAAGATGCAGCTATATATAGGGCCGATTTGAAGCACTACCACAATAAAAGTTGAAGTTATGGCCCCAATTTGAAGCACTGTCAAAGCGATGCAGCTATATATAGCGTCGATTTGATCGTCTTCATTACAGACTCATTTTTGGTCTCCAATTGATTAGTTGGCCACCCGTTGGCACATCTTGCAAGTCACAATGAATTGATGATTCACTAAAAATTCAAGCTGAGTTGCAACATGCAACGTTTTTTCAGGCTTGGAAATTGAAAAACATGACAGTAACAGTCCCAGCAAGAACGGTCCTGGCCTATCAAAACACGAATGACCCAGTAGCAAGGGCAATTATTAACGAGCAGTTTTCAAAATACCAAAGCGTTTACAATCGCAGCCAATGCATGTTCATACATGCTAAAAATAGCTTAGGATGGATGGAACCTTTGAGCATTAACTACAAAACAAAATTTACATCACATGCTTACCCAAAATGGTTCATGCTCTAAGACCAATGCTAGAAAGGGTCTGCATGCATTCTCTGAATACTCCTCGCATCGCATGTCATAGGCTGCCATTTTGGTCCGCTGCTATGTAAAGGACTACCACATGGCTTCCTCATTGGTAATTGAGATCATCCAAAATTTAAGAAATAGGAACCTTATCTATAAGAAAGTTTGGATCTCGATGCAAACAAAGGGTTCAGATAGCAACCACCATAGCTAGTGTTGATAGCAAATCCATCCTCTCTCTCTATATATATATTGACTATTCGTCACCCTAGGTGAGGAATAGTTATTCTTCACCCCCTTTGTTTTAACATCAATGCACCGTAATTTTAAATTTCATAAATTTTGTCTTATTTTATACATAAAAAAGACTGTAAGAAAATATAAAGTCAATTTAAAAAATATTTTATGTCACGTAAATTACAAACATAAAAACATAGTGTAAAATATACATAAAATGTGATTTTTCTAGTCTTATTACCTATGTTTTTGTTTTGTTATGTCAAATTTTATGTAGTGAATCAATATAAATGTAATTATTTATATTTCAAATATAATTTATTTATGACACGACCGTAAGATTATCTCGGGTGAAGAATAACTTATTCTGCACCCTGGGTGATAAAAACAATATTCTGATCACGGGATCAGAATATTATTCTGATCACGGGTTTGAACTTCCTGAGTTACATAACCTGATCTTCCCTGTGTAGGAACTCGACCTTCGGGCTATCTTCGCAACCGTGTCTTCCCGCGCGATTTTTTCTGGTCAGTCGTGTTCTATGTGATGTAAGTGTAATCTGGGAACGGTTTTTAGCAACTAAATGCCCGTTTCAAATAGGAATCTCGATCGTTGGCGGATTTGCTGTTGGGGATGTGATGAACTTGCTTCTGCTGCAATTTTACTGTATGAATTGTTCGACCTGAACTTCCCCGAGTGCTAGGTTGAACTTCCGGTAAAGTGCACAAATGGGTCTTGCAATATACCATTTGAAAGCTATGGACACCAGTATAATAGCCTTGGTTTAATTTTTGGCAAAATGTACACGGTTTAAGAGCAGTTTTGAAAACAGTTTTTCTTCCTACAAAAAACGTGAATCGTATTTTTGATGCTGTTTCTAAGACGTTCATCGGAATGAGGCAAATGATATGGCGTTGGATAGCTGCTGCAAATCCGCTTATTTTACATGTTGAACGTTTTTCCAAATTCCCTACGGTTAAAGAGGTATTTCAAAAATGGCGGAATTTTTGGAACTCAACAGCCGGGTTCGTGTTTCCATGTTAGTTTCAAAACGGCTAGTCTTATCGATGCATATGATATGACATTGGAAAACTTATGAAAATGCGCATCTTTTCATAAAAAAAAGTTTGTTCTAACTATGAACGGTTCAAAAGTAATTTAGAAAATGGGTGAATCTATAACGAGTGCGTATTTTCGCATTTTTTTCTAAATGGTTTGCCGGAATGAGACAAATGATATGGTGTTGGAAAGCATGAAGAAATAAAATCTTTTAAATGTAGATTGTTTCTTTCAATTCGTTACGGTTTTAAGTCAATTTTGAAAATGGCTGAAAACGTATTTTGGCCGTCATTTTTACAAACTTTATCGGAATGGGGCAAATAATATACCGTTAAAGAGCTACGGAAAATGCAAAACTTTTTTATGCAGGTGATTTTCACCGATTCCTAATCATTTTCAAGTAATTTCGAAAACGGCGAGATGACGCGTTCTGCCTTTTATCGCGAAACAGGGTCTTTGAAAATGCACCGCGTGAAGAACTTGAACTTCATCAGCACGTCTACCTGAACTTCACTCTGTTTCTTTCCACGTTGTTTTTTTCTCGTAGCTCTCCATCCACTAATCGGAATTGAGCAAGGCATATACTGATGGAAAGCTGTTGTAAACACGCAACTTTTCCGTCTTGATCATTTTTTCATACTCGCGATGGTTTAAAAGATTTCCATCTGAAATTCACTAAGCGTAGTAGTTGAACTTCTTGCTATTTCCACGTTGAACTTCTGTCGCGTACTTTTGTTTGTAATTTCTCACCCATTCATCTTTTAGCATACTCGCACTAGAGATCTCAAACTACACCGGGAGGAGCACGTGAACTTCTTACAACAAATCTTTCAGGCTTTTAGTTTTTTATTCATTTTATTCTCATCTGAAACGCATTCCATGTAATAGTTGAAATTCCTACTGTTTTCAGTTTGAACTTCTATCACATATTTGTGTTCGTAATTTCTCACCCGTCCAGGGAGTTGTGCAAATGATATACTGTGTTGACTACCTCTCTCACAAGAACTTTTGAACTTTCCCATGTCGAGCACCTGAACTTCTAGCAACGATATACTTTAAATTTTTTGTGTTATTTTCGTTTAATAGTTTTCACATTAAACACACAGCATGTCGTACGTGAAATTTCTCTGTTTTATAATTTTAATTTTTGATTTGCATGTTGAAACCAAATTGCTCCCAAATAATAGTCGAACTTCTTTGTGGATTGAGAGAATTATTTTAAAATACAAAAACAATTTGATTTTAGTGTTTTTGAACATGGAAATACAAGGTGAAGCGCAAGAAGTTTTGAACCCCCCTGGGCAGAGCACTTGAACTTCTAGCAACAAACCTTTTAAGCTTTTATTTTTCTATCCTTTTATTCTCACCTAAAATGCATTCTTTGTAGTACTTGAACTTCTCGTTGTTTTCACTATGAACTTTTGTCACGTTTTTTTGTTCGTAATTCCTCAACCCTTCCTCGGAGTTGCACAAATGATATACCATTAGAAAACATGTTCTCCATTTTTAAAATTTGAACTTCATAGTTTATCTGTGATTATCACTTTATTTTTCGATACCCATTGTGTGTGTTTTGCCGTAAGTGAACTTTTTGAACTATTTGCTATAGAGAATTTGAACTTCTTCATTTTTATTCTTTAGTAACAAGAAAAATCTGAGTTTTTTTATAGATATTGAGCTTATTTTGAGTTTTTTTTAATTTGAACTTTTTGAACTATCCGCGGTAGAGAATTTTGAGTTTTTTTATATATCGAAACCTTGTTTTGCAAATTTGAAATTCTTGATTTTATTTTGTAGCAATGAGGAAAATTGGATAACCCCAAACTACTTCATTTTCTTAGTTTGGACTTCTTGTTTTTATTTCTTTTAGTAACTAAAAAGGTCCTAGTTTTGTAATAAACATGGAGCCACTCCGCTATATTGTCGGTGAAAGGGCCTAAGCGTTCCTTTTTCATTGATGAATTTCTTCAGTATGTGGTACACGTGTGTATGAATTTCTAAAAGATGAACTTCGCATGCTACTGAAATTCAAGACAATTACACATAACAATATACATACACTTCGTGTGCTACATGCACGACCAACAGATCAACAAGCATGGTACCAACATACATGCATACCAGAAAGTTAAAATTAGCTCTTCGATGGAAGGTCGAGGCGACGCTCGAGAGAAGGTCAACTAATCAGGAGAGAGCAGAGGTAGAGCATCATGATAGGTGGGCAGGTGTAGAAGTTACAAGGGCTCTGTTGTGCTCACGTACGAAAGCCGATGAGTAGATGAGGTGGCGACGACCAACGGGAGAAACTTGCAGGTGATGAACACGCAGATGCGTAGGGTACCTTCCTGGTCATGCGCACGATGGTGGATCGAGTGGGGCTGTGGGAGAGGGTCGATGGCGGATCGGGGGTGGGATGAGGACGACGCGCGGCCCTGGGAGAGGACCACCGACAAAACTACTAGATGAGGACAAGTTTGGCGGGCAGTGGTGATGGTGGGGGGTAGCAGGGGTGTCTGGGTGATCCGACGGGCCACGCCGGCGCTTTGTGGCGTTATTGGTCCCGCGCATGGATCCATGGGTGGTGGCGGCGCGTTGGAAAGATGACCGTGACGCAAGGGATTGTTGGATCTCTGCATCGCGCAGGATTCTGCGGATCCGGCGGCACGCGGTGGTGCAGGGGTGGCGGTGGTGCCAGCAGGCCGGGGGTGGCGGCGGCGCCATTAGGCCGGGGGGAGGGTGCGCGGCGACGAATGATGCGCTGGGGGTGTTGGCTGCCGGTGGGAGGTTGTAGAGTGGATCGGGGCAGAGGTGGTGCGGGAGGGGGTGGGTCGTCCATGCTTTAGCTCTTTTTCTTTTTCGGGAGTTCAGAAACACCTCATGGCTCCCTATATAGGGCTGGTTGTGATCCAAATAACTATTCTGATCCTAGGATCAAAATAATGTTACTCTCTCTCTCTCACTACAGGAATCAGCAACTTTGCTGCCAGCCATCCCTGACGGCAAAGGCATGCATGGCGGACGGAAAGGCTTTGCCGTCGGCCAGCAGACGGCCAACCGTCCGGCTGAATAAGCCATGGTAAATGGCGCTTTGCCGTCTGCTGGCAGACAGCAAAGATCCTTAGGACGTTGCCATCCGCCAGCGGATGACAAAGACCGTGGACGGCACACGTGGCAACTTACGACCGTTAAGGGGTTAACGGCGTGCTTTTCCGTTCGTTGGTAGACGGCAAAGACCTAAGGTTCTTTGATGTCTGCCAGCGGACGGCAAAGCACCTGCTCCGGACCCGACGCACAATTTCGGCAGCACCTCCCCGCTGTTCTCCTGATACACGCCTCGGCAATAAGCAGAGTGGATGTGTACCTGGAGAACAACAGGGAAGCTCTAACGAAATTCTGCATCGGATCCGGAGTAGAGCATATGGGAATACGAACCCAATCTACACATACTCGGGCTGTCCATGGATAACGTTGGACAATTCGAAAGAATCACAGTTATAAATATGCTAATGAATGCATATTTATAGATGCAACCCTTTTAAACAGGAGACACATAGTGGTCACGCATACTGATGATTGAAGACACCTATAGCTGGCAAGTTTCATCGGCACGAAGACCGGAACAGAGCAAAAATATTTAAGGGTGCCAAGGGAGAATATGTCATTTGTGTTCACCAACAAACGCAGCAGGGGAGCTCGTCAAATGCACGGGGAGGTCATCGAACAACTGCACATTGAAATTCACCCGACCAACACAAAATATGATGTTTTTTATAAAAAAATAGTAAAATATGTGACCTAGCTCATAATTTACAAAACTATGACCTCCTCGGCCTCACGAAGGCCGAAGAGCACCTTTTTGGTCAACAGGAGGCAGAACAGGTGTCGGGGGTTGGGGTCAGTGGAGTCGGAGGTCGGTGGCGTTGGTGGTCGGGGGTCGATGGTGTCGGTGGTCGGGGGTCGGTGGTGTCAGTGGGGAGGGGGGCGATGGCGTCGGGGGTCGGGGGTCCAGGGCGTCGGGGGTCGGTGGCGTCAGGGGTCGGTGGCGTCGGAGGTTGGGGGTCGATGGTGTTGGTGGTCGGGGGGGGGGGGGCGATGGCGTCGGTGGTCGAGGGTGCGGGGCATCGCGAGTCAATGGCCGGGGGGCGATGGCGTCGGTGGTCTGGGGTCCGGGGCATCGGGGGTCGGTGGCATCGGGGGTCAATGGTGTTAGTGGTCGAGGGTCTGTGGTGTCGGTGGTCGGGGGGCGATGGCATCGGTGGTCGTGGGTCCGGGGCGTCGGGGGTCGGTGGCGTCGGGGATCGGGGGCTCTTCTTCTTCTTTTTCTCCTCCTCCTCCTCCTCCTCCTCCTCCTCCTCTCTCCTTCTTCTTCTTCTTCTTCTTCTTCTTCTTCTTCTTCTTCTTCTTCTTCTCCTTCTCCTTATTCTTCTTCTTCTCCTCTTCTCCTCCTCCTCCTCCTCTTCTTCTTCTTCTTCTTCTTCTTTTTGCACTAACCTAATAAACCTAAACTAACACTAACCTAATTAACACTAACCTAATAAACCTAAACTAACACTAACCTAATTAACACGAACCTAATAAACCTAAACTAACACTAACACTAACCTAAACTAACACTAACCTAATTAACACTAACCTAATAATCTAAACCTAAACTAAAATAAAAAACAGAAAAAATAGGAGGGGAAGAGCTTACCAGAGGGGGGCGGGGCAGGGGGCGTCGGGGAGGGTTGGGGGAGCACCGGGGAGGGGCGGGGAGCGCCGGGGAGGGATGAGGAGCACCGGGGAGCGGCGGTGGCGGCCGGGCAGCAGGGACAGGGGCGGGTGGCAGGGCTGGAGGGTGCGAGGGGGCCGTAGGGCACCGGCCAGGTCGGTGGGGCGGCGGGCGGTGCTAGCGGGCGACGAGCGGTGGTGGCGATGGCGCCACAACGGTTCTGGGCGGTGGGGTGCAGGGGGGCCTGGGCGCGGCGGCGGGGGCGGCGGTGGTGCCTGGGGGGCGGTGGGCCGATGGGGCGGTGGGCCGGTGGGGCGGCGGGGTGGTGGGGCGACGGGGCGGCGGCGCATGTGCGGTGGGCGGCGGGGAGGAGAGGGAGAGAAACAGAGAGAGAGAGAGAGAGAGAGAGAGAGAGGCGGGCCGGGGTGGGGCGCTGCCGTTAGTTAAGTCCCCTCTTTATCGTCTGCTAGCGGACGACAAAGGAGGTTTGTCGTCCGCTAGCAGACGGCAAAAAGGGGGGCCGTTAGGTTAAGTTGTAAGCGGCTCGTCAGTGGGGCCCCCTCCCTCTTTGCCGTCTGCTAGCGGACGGCAAAGGAGGTTTGCCGTCCGCTAGCATACGGCAAAGAATTGGCTGATGGCAAAGAGCATCTTTGCCGTCAGCTAGTTGTTTGCCGTCCATTTTTTGGAAATGGATGGCAAAGAGCTTCTTTGCCGTCCGCCAGCTGACGACAAAGAACTAGCTGACGGCAAAGATGTTGTTTCCAGTAGTCTCTCTCTCTATATATATACCTGAGCTATTCTGTTTCACGAAACAAAATATTATTCTGTTACACTCAGTATAACTGCTCGAAGTCATCAGTTCAACTACACGAAGCATCAGCACATCGTCACTAGAACTGCTTGAAGTCAGCAGTACAACTATAAATAGTAACAGAATAAATTTCTATTTCGGGAAACAGAATAATATTCTGTTTCGGAAAATAGAATAGTCCTGTCCTATACAAAGATACATAGATACATACGTACATACGTACATACATGCATACATACATACATACATACATACATAAACACTATTCTGATCACGGGATGAGAATAATATTCTGATAACTACATAACCTGCCGCGGTAGTAGCACTCGAACTTCCCCGAGTGCTAGGTTGAACTTCTGCTAAAAAGTGTCCAAATGGTGCTTCCGATATACCGCTGGAAAGCTACGGACACCAGTATAACAATCTAAGTTAAATTTTTGGCAAAATGTACACGGTTTAAGAGCAGTTTTGAAAATCGTTTTTCTTCATACAGAAAAACATGAATCGTATTTTCTAGTCTATTTTTAAATCATTTATGAGAACAAGGCAAATGAGATGGCGTTGGATAGCTTCTACAAATCCGCATCTTTTTCGTAGGGAAAGTTTTTTCGAGTTTTAAACTATTTAAACGTAATTTTGAAAATGTCCGAAGTCCCAGCAAGTTCGTGTTTTCGCGTTATTTTCTCAACGGTTTACCAGAATGCAACAAATGGTATGGTGTTGGAAAGCTTGAAGAAATGCGAAACTTTTTATGTAGTTTGTTTTTCCAATTCTTTACGGTTTTAAGTCAATTTTGGAAATGGCAAAAACATTTTTTGACCATAATTTCTACAAACATTATCGGAATGGGGCAAATAATATACCGTTGAAAAGCTACGGAATATGCACAACTTATTCATGTAGATGGTTTTCTCTGATTCCTAGTCGTTTTCAAGCAATTTTGAAAACAGAAAGATCACGCGTTGTGCCTTTTATCGCGAAATAGAGTATTCGAAAATGCACCGCATAAAGAACTTGAACTTCATCAACATGTCTACCTGAACTTCATTCTGTTTCTTCACGTACTATTTTTTGCTCCTAGCTCTCCATCAACTCACGGGAATTGAGCAAGTGATATACCGATGGAAAGCTGCTGTAAACACACAACTTTTCTGTCTTGATCATTTTTTTCACACTCGCGACGGTTTAAAAGATTTTCATCTGAAATTCATTCAGTGTAGTAGCTGAACTTCCTGTTGTTTTCACGTTGAACTTCTGTCGTGTATTTACGTTTGTAATTTCTCACCCATTGGTCGGTGTTACACAAATGATACTCATTTTTGTACAAACCTATCTCACGATAATTTTTTAACTTTCCTCAACCGAGGAGTTGAACTTATAGAAAAATAATAATAATTGGACCTTGCCTTTTTATTCATTTTTCTCATACTAAACGCACACCATGTAGTACGTGAAATTTCTCCATTTTTATAATTTGAATTTTTTATTTTCTTTTTTGTAATCAAATTGCTCTCAAATAATAACTGAACTTCTTTGTGGATTGATAGAATTGTTTTAACACACCAAAAACAACATCTTTTTGTGATTTATGAACATGGAAATACAAGGTGAAACTCTCTTGCAAGAATTTTTGAACTTCCCCGGGTAGAGCACTTGAACTTCTAGAAGCAAACCTTTTAAGCTTTTAGTTTTCTATTCTTTTATTCTGACCTGAAATGTATTCCTTGTAGTACTTGAACTTCTCGTTTTTCTCACTATGAACTTCTATAATGTTTTATGTATACATCGAATTACACGTAATTGAAGGTCGGACGCCATTTTTTCCATTTTGGAACATCTAATTGATGGTTGGACGTCCCGCAATATAAATTCCGAACCGTGGATGGAGCTGCACGTGAACTTCTTGCAACAAACCTTTTAGGGTTTTCGTTTTATATTCTTATTTTGTGTAGTTGTGGAACTGTTCGCTGTTTTCACATTGAACTTCGTTCACTTATTTTTGTTCGTAATTCCTCACCCCTTCCTCGGAGTTTCTCAAATGATGTACCATTAGAAACATGTTGAAAATACACATCTTTTCTTATGCAGTTAAACTTTTATTTTTGAACAACATACACCAATTTGTTTTAACCATTGTTTTAAATAAGAATGGTTATATACCATTTGAAAGTTGTTGAATAGGAGGAATTTTTTTATGTAGAGCATTTCTATTCCAATTTTGTAAGTGAGTGAGAGAATTATTTCTAGAACACATTTTTGTGTTTTGTTTTGCACAAGTAGATACACGGTGAACTTCCTTTACAAGAATTTTTGAACTTCGCGGTTGAACCACGTGAACTTCTATCAAAAGTCTTTTCAGACTTTGCCTTTTTATTATTTATTTCTTATATGAAAGTCACTCTTTTTTGATAAAGGGATTTTTTATTAACTCATAACACAAAATCAAGAAGATACAAGTCATGATGAGTAAAACCCGACCTCTGCATAACTAGGATGCACACGGCCAACACAAACAGTCTGAAAGAAGATAAAAAGCTGACATATCGATAGTAGTAGAGTCAAATAAGATCATCACTATGCCTATGTCAAAGGAGGTGATGTGATGATACGAAGGTTATGCTGCCATCCATGTTGGGAGAAAACCTCCATAGCCACTCGCTCCAACGGCGTACGCACCGCCTTGAATAGTGGTTGGAACTCCGTATGGTAAATCATAGACCATGTACGAAGCGATTGCGTACAGTGGAAAATAACTTACAAAGGAGAAGAGTTTTTGTCATTAGAAATGAGATCATTTCTACATAGCCAAAGCGACCATAATAAGGCATACACTCCCACCCTTACTAGCATTTTGAACATACAAGGAATACCGTCCAATCAATGACCAAAAATATTGGAAACACCTGTGGGCGGATACATATCATACGCTATTTGGTTGATTGACCATGTAGAACGCGCAAACTTGCAATGGAAAAAAAGGTGTCTGATTGTCTCGTCATGAGTACAAAAGCTACACTTCTTACTTCCTTTCCAGTTGCGACGGGCGAGGTTATCTTTGGTGAGAACTACTCCCCTCCGAAGGTACCACATGAAGATCTTAACTTTTAGTGGAATCTTTGACTTCCAAATTTTCTTATTGTTATCCACACGAATCTCTGAATGCATGAGCGCACGATACATAGAGTCAACAGTGAAGGACCCAGATGTAGTGAGGTTCCAGTGAAACACATCTCTTCCTTGTGTCAGGTTAATCGTATCCAACTAGGACACAAGATGTTGCCATGACACAAGACGAGGGCCAATCAAATCCCGCCTGAAAGAAATATCCAGTGGAGAAGAACTAAGAACCTGCAAAAGAGTTTCATTCTTATTGTGAACAATCCGGTACAAAGCTGGATATTGTTCTTGGAGACTAGCATTGCCTAGCCAGTTGTCCTCCTGGAAATGAATCTCAGACCCGTCTTTAATCGCGAAGGATCCAAAGCGAAAATGATGCAGCTTTGCCACCATTAGACCGGCCCAAAAGTCTAAATCACCAGGTTTCCAGTAGGCCTGAGACACAACTTTTTGGCATAGATACTTGTTGCGCATTAGGGTTTGCCAAATGCCATCCTCAGTAAGAAGTCTGAACAACCATTTACTAAGTAAGGCATTGTTCTTGACCTGGAGGTCATGAATGCCAAGACCACCTTGGTCTTTAGGCCTGCAAACCACGCTCCATTTTACCAGCCTATATTTTTTCTTTTCATTGTCTCCTTGCCAAAAGAATTAGGATCTAGAATAATCCAGCCTTTGTAAGACCCCTCTTGGGAGTTGGAAAAAAGAAAGCATATAGAGCACCATATTTGTGAGAACCGAGTTGATCAAGACCAGCCGTCCTCCAACAGAGAGCAACTTGCCTTTCCAACTTCTTAATCATTTATCTAAACACTCCTCTACATGTTTCCACTCCGCATTAGTGAGACGTCGATAATGAATCGGAATTCCCAAATATTTAATAAGGAATTGGCCATGCGCACAACCAAACAGCTCAGCATAATCAGCCGCCGCCACACTGGCTTCTCCAAAGCAGAACAACTCACTTTTATGGAAGTTAATTTTAAGGCCCGACATTTGCTCAAATGTCGAAAGCAACAGTTTCAGGTTTTGAGCCTTGTCTAGGTCATGTTCCATAAAAATAATTGTATCATCGGCATATTGCAAAATGGAGAGGCCACCATCCACGAGGTGTGGCACTACTCCTGCAATCTGACCATCCTGCTTAGCGCGCTCGATCAGAATAGCCAACGTATCAGCAACAATGTTAAATAACATTGGGGATATGGAGTCACCCTAACGTAATCCTTTTTTCGTTTGAAAGTAATGGCCTATGTCATCATTTACTTTGACGGCCACACTACCTCCAGTAACAAAATTTTGGATCCACTCGCGCCATTTATCGGAGAATCCTTTCATTCTTAGGGCCTATTGAATGAAGCACCATTTGACCTTATCATAGGCTTTTGCAAAATCAATCTTAAAAACTACTCCACTCATGTTTTTTCGGTGCATCTCGTGAACGGTCTCATGTAGGATCACTACACCATCGAGTATATTTCTTCATTGCATGAAAGCAGTTTGAGATGGTCGGACGACATGGTCTGCAACCGTGTTGAGACGAGTAGTGGCCACTTTGGTGAAAATCTTGAAGCTAACATTAAGGACATATGGGTCGATATTGTTGAATCCGCTTAGCGATTTTATTAGAACTAACCAGACTGACACTGTTTTTAGCACAACTACCATGGTGTCGTCCTTTGTGTAGAAATAAAAGTTCTCGGAATGGGCTGAAAATTTACGGAGAATATTTTTGGAAAATATAAAAAATACTAGAGCAAAAAGATACCGGAGAGGAGTCCCGAGGAGGCCACAAGCCACCAGAACTCCCCCCTAGGGCGCGCCCCTTGGCTTGTGGGCCGCTCGGGAGTCCCCTTGACGTGATTCCAACGACAAGTACTCCTATAAATCTAGAAACCTCCAGAAAGAAAGCTAGATCAAAAGTTCCACCACCTTCGCAACTCTGTATAGCCACGAAAAATTAATCTTGGCCCTCTCCGGCACCTTGCCGAAGGGGGCACCATCACCGGAGACCCTGGAGGAGGAAGACGAAGGGGCCATCATCACCATGGAGGCCAAGGACCAGAGGGAAAACCTCTCCCCACCTAGGGGGAGGCCATGGATGAGGAAGCACAAGGGGGAGACCCTCTCCCCCTGTCTCTCTCTCGGTGATGCTAGAGTGCCATCGGGGGAACCATCGCCATGGTGATCGTCTTCATCAACATCACCTTCTTCATCACCATCCTCATATATTTTCAGCGGTCCACTCTCCCACATCCCGCTGTAATCCCCTACTTGAACATGGTGCTTTATGCCACATATTATGATCCAATGATGTGTTACCATCCTATGATGTTTTGAGTAGCTTTTGTCTTATGGGTTGATTGATGATCTAGATTGGTTTGAGTTGTATGTTTTTTTGGTGATGTCCTATGGTGCATTCTATGCTGCGCACACGTGAAGGATTCCCGAGCTAGGGTGTTGCAATACGTTCATGATTCACTTATTGTGGGTTGCTAGAGTGACAGAAGCTTAAACCCAAGTAAGGTTTTTTTTGCGTATGGGATAAAGGGGACTTGATGCTTTAATGCTTTGCTTGGGTTTTACCTTAATGATCTTTAGTAGTTGCGGATGCTTGCTAGAGTTCCAATCATAAGTGCATATGAACCAAGTAGATAAATTATATTAGCTATGCCTCTCCCTCATATAAAATTGCAATAATCATTTCCGATCTTGTTAACAATTGCCTAGGACAATTCCGCACACCGACCCATCATTATTCCAGACTCGCTATTTGTAATATATTGTAATATATTCTAGCTTTATGATAACAACACCTATTTTTATATTTTAGTTCTCCGATATCATGCAAAGCTATTCTCTTCATACCCACAACGTAGTTTTGTTTCTCGTTTCTAGTTGGAAGCAAACGTTCGGCATACGTAGAATCATATCAGTAGCAGATAGGACTTGAGAGAATATTGATCTTACCTTTAGCTCCTCGTGAGTTCGACACTCCATACTTATCACTTCCACCTTTGGAAATTGCTAGATGATCCCTTGCACTTGGGGATTATCACCGGCGACAGCCCCGTGCGGATGCTCCTCCTCGTCCTCTTTGTTGTCTCCGTGTCGGCACTGCTTGTTGCCGTCTGAGCGGTAGTGATTTCACCATGTACCATTTTGTAATGATTTCAGTTTCGGGACGACTTATCCTATCATATACTCCATATATTGTACCAAACTTATCTAATGGATTCTTATGCCGTGCGTGCGCCTGGTGGTCGTGGAATAAAAATATCATGGAGGGGTTCAAGTTAATGATTTAAAATTATGGGAAACTCGTGGAATAAAAATTGCACTCTTCTGAATTTGTTATGCAACTTTTCTTACTTGAAAAAAAAGTTGACGAAGTTCATGTATTACCGTCGCCAACAATATCAAGAAACAAAGATAGAGGGGTTCCCAAAAAATCAGGGGCATTCATCAAAAACTACAATAGTTGTAGAGGTTAAAAATATCTTAGTTGGTATGACAACCCTTGCAAGTTCAAATATAAAACCCATATAGTTCAACAACAAAAAAGCAAACAGTAATTGTAGACTTAAAAAAACAAAAAAGTCATGTTCAAACATTGTACAACATGTTCTAGGGGGAAAATTGTCATGTTCTAACAGATTTTTTTTGTCTAAAACATCATATGAAAAAAATATCGACCCATATGAAAAAAATCACTTTGTTTTGTAGTTTTTGAATTTAAACCAACATATCAAAAACACTAGTTTTTTTTTGCATCCATACATATTGTTGAACTTCAGGAAATATTACAGAACAAGAAATTGTACAACATGATGTTTTAGACAAAAAATTTTCTGTTAGAACATGACAATTCCCCCCCCCCCCTAGAACATGTTGTACAATGTTTGAACATGAATTTTTTGTTTTTTTAAGTCTACAATTACTGTTTGCTTTTTTGTTGTTGAACTATATGGGTTTTTATATTTGAACTTGCAAGGGTTGTCATACCAACTAAGATATTTTTAACCTCTACAACTATTGTAGTTTTTGATGAATGCCTCTGATTTTTTGGGAACCCCTCTGTCTTTGTTTCTTGATATTGTTGGCGACAGTAATACATGGACTTCATCAACTTTTTTTTTCAAGTAAGAAAAGTTGCATAACAAATTCGGAAGAGTGCAATTTTTATTCCATGAGTTTCCCATAATTTTAAATCATTAACTTGAACCCCTCCATGATATTTTTATTCCACGACCACTAGACGCACGCACAACATAAGAATCCATTAGATAAGTTTGGTACAATATATGGAGTATATGATAGGATAAGTCGTCCTAAAACTGAAATCATTACAAAATGGTACATGGTGAAATCACTACCGCTCAGACGGCAACAAGCAGTACCGACACGGAGACAACAACGAGGACGAGGAGGAGCATCCGCACGGGGCTGCCGCCGGTGATAATCCCCAAGTGCAAGGGATCATCTAGCAATTTCCAAAGGTGGAAGTGATAAGTATGGAGTGTCGAACTCATGAGGAGCTAAAGGTAAGATCAATATTCTCTCAACTCCTATCTACTACTGATGCGATTCTACGTATGCCAAACGTTTGCTTCCAACTAGAAACGAGAAACAAATTACGTTGTGGGTATGAAGAGAATAGCTTTGCATGATATCGGAGAACTAAAATATAAAAATAGGTGTTGTTATAATAAAGCTAGAATATATTACAATATATTACAAATAGCGAGTCTGGAATAATGATGGGTCGGTGTGCGGAATTGTCCTAGGCAATTGTTAATAAGATCGGAAATGATTATTGCAATTTTATATGAGGGAGAGGCATAAGCTAATATAATTTCTCTACTTGGTTCATATGCACTTATAATTGGAACTCTAGCAAGCATCCGCAACTACTAAAGATCATTAAGGTAAAACCCAAGCAAAGCATTAAAGCATCAAGTCCCCTTTATCCCATACGCAAAAAACCCCTTACTCGGGTTTAAGCTTCTGTCACTCTAGCAACCCACAATAAGTGAATCATGAACGTATTGCAACACCCTACAACGGGAATCCTTCACGTGTGCGCAGCACAGAATGCACCATAGGACATCACCAAAATAAACATACAACTCAAACCAATCTAGATCATCAATCAACCCATAAGACAAAAGCTACACAAAACATCATAGGATGGCAACACATCATTGGATCATAATATGTGGCATAAAGCACCATGTTCAAGTAGGGGATTACAGCAGGATGCGGGAGAGTGGACCGCTGAAAAGATATGAGGATGGTGATGAAGAAGGTGATGTTGATGAAGACGATCACCACGGCGATGGTTCCCCCGATGGCACTCCGGCACCACCGAGAGAAAGAGGGGGAGAGGGTCTCCCCCTTGTGCTTCCTCATCCATGGCCTCCCCCTAGGTGGGGATAGGTTCTCCCTCTGGTCCTTCGCCTCCATGGTGATGATGGCCCCTGTGTCTTCCTCCGCCAGGGTCGCCAGTGATGGTGACCCCCTTCGGCAAGGTGCCGGAGAGGGTCAAGATTAATTTTCCGTGGCTATAGAGAGTTACGGAGGTGGTGGAACTTTTGATCTAGCTTTCTTTCTGGAGGTTTCTGGATTTATAGGAGTACTTGTCGTTGGAATCACGTCAAGGGGACTCCTGAGGGGCCCACAAGCCAAGGGGCGCGCCCTAGGGGGGCGTTCTGGTGGCTTGTGGCCTCCTCGGGACTCCTCTCCAGTATATTTTTGCTCCAGTATTTTTTATATTTTCCAAAAATATTCTCCGCCCATTCTGAGAACTTTTATTTTCTACACAAAAAATGACACCATGGTAGTTGTGCTGAAAACAGTGTCAGTTCAGGTTAGTTCTAATAAAATCATACCAAAATCATATAGAATTATTGTAAACATGGCATGAATACTTCATAAATTATAGATACGTTGGAGACATATCAGCATCCCCAAGCTTAATTCCTGCTCATCCTCGAGTAGGTAAATGATAAAAGAAATAATTTATGAAGTGTGAATGCTAGCATAGTGCATAAGTTTGATCAATGATAGTTCTAAACACTTTTTCCAGCATCATTATATATCATAAACAGTAGCTCATCTCATAAAACTTCTCATGATCAAGTAGCAAGCGATTCACATGTTAAAGTATAGACCAGAAAGTTTCTTGAAAACTAACAAACCATATTCCTAGTCATTGAACAATTGCAATTCATCTTATTTTCAGGAAGGGTCTATGTAAGACCTTTGATTTAGAAAATTCCACATACTCAACTATCATATAGTCTTCCATGATTGTTGACACTCAAAGCATATTTTTAGAACAAATCGCATCCATCAAACACAGAGAAAGATATGGGCTTAATGTTTTGCCTCCCAACTTATTTATCATATAGATAATTGTCAACAATAATAATTCATGATCAAATATGTTTGTGTGGATAGATTTGTCTAGATCATTCCCCAAAACATGATGCTTGCCAAGAGAAAAAGGTGAAATATAGAAAGTGGTGAATATCACCATGACTCTTGCATAAAGGTAAGTACTAGAAAGTAAAAGATAGGCCCTTTGCAGTGGAAAGCAGAGGTTGTCATATGCCTTTTGTTTTTGGATGTCCAAACCCTTAATGCAAAGGAACGTCACATTGTATTGCCCTTTGTGATAGCAACCTTTATTATGCAGTCCGTCGCTTTTATTTCTTTACCATCACAAGTTTGTACAACACTTATTTTCCCTTACAATAGAAGATCATACATATTTAGGAGCAATTTTATTGCTTTTTGCATCGATGACAACTTACTTGAAGGATCTTACTCAATCCATAGGTAGGTGTACTGGAGTCTCATGGAAACACTAGTTTAAGGGTGTTTGGATGCAAACATAGTATTTCCACTTGGTGCGAAGGTTTTGGCTAGTATGAGGTGGAAGCAAGCACCACATGTTGGAGGATCCATAACATTATAACTTCTATAGAAATATACCCAAACATAACTCACTAAGTTGTCTTCCTTGTGCAATTTCAACTAATTTGCTCGAGTTTGGAAATAATTAATGATCTCATAATCATAGAAGATGTCCAAGATAGTATATTTATATGTGGAATCTATCTTCCTTCAATATTCTTTCATGAACTATTCAAGTGACCAATGCGGTGTTTGCTAACTTTCAATAAATTTTACCACATGTACTTATTATGTGTGAAGTCATCACTCCCCATGGGATAAGTATATGAAGCATATTTAATTTCAGATTTATGATATTCAATTTAGTCAACAATTTACTCATAGGGTGTAAGTGAAGCACGAGAGTTTATGACAAAATACTCCCAAAAGATATAAGTGAAGATCAATGTGTAGTCAATTAGTTTAAATAGCCATGTGAGGACTCTCTCTTATTCAAAATTTCAAATCCAATGCTTTTATTTAAACAGCAAAACAAAATAAAATGATATTCCAAGAATAGCACACATCATGTGAATGAATAAAAATTTAGGCTCAACATAGTCTAACCGATGATTGTTGGTGAAGAGAGGTGGGATGCGTAGCATCCCCAAGCTTAGATGCTTGAGATTTATTGGAATAGTTACTTGGGGTGCCTTGGGAAACCCCAAGCTTGAGATTTTGTATCTCATTCAATCCTCCCATATCATGGTTTCACCTATTCTCAAAAACTTCATCCACACAAAACTCGAAAAGAACTCATGAGATAGGTTAGTACACATAAGAATAAATCAACTCCTCATGTACTGCCAAGATATTTTCAACATCATCTACTTTTTTACTATCGTTTCCACAATTTATATCTACCAATATATGCTATGGAAACTATAGGATAAGCAGATAACAAAACTATGACAACAATCTGTCCAAACAGAATAGTCTATAGCAATTTATGAAAACAATGTACTTCCGTAACTCAAACAATTACGAAAATTTAGGAAATGATAGATAATTTATATGAAAACACTGTGTAAAAATTTCAAAAATGTTCCACGTTCCTGTAAAATATGAAAATTCAAACACTACAATCAAAGTTTTTGTTTTTACACAGTACACATCAAAACATGCAATGCAAGCATCCTAAGACAATTCTTGTGACTTTTTATTGAAAACAAGATTATGAATAACAGCTAACAGAAAATGACAAAATATAATGACGATCCAAGCAAATCACATATTATGTGATGAATAAAAATATAGTTGTAAGTAAGATATACTGATAATACTGAAAACGAAAGAGGGGATGCCTTCCAAGGCATCCCCAAGCTTAGGCGCTTGATTCTTCCATGGGTATTACCTTGGGGGCGCCTTGGGCATCCCCAATCTTAGGTTCTTGTCACTCCTTGTTCACCTTATATCGGTGTCTTACCCAAAACTTGAAAACTTCAATCATATAAAACTTAACGGAACTTCGTGAGAAGGGTTAGTGTGATAAAGATAAATAATACACTTAGGTACTGTCAAGACAAGATTCATAATTGTTACCACATGATACCTACTTTATTATACCATTCCCATAATTTATACCGCTAAATATAACCTATGGAAACACTAAAACCAGCAAGCTATGCATGCAAAACAGAATCTGTCAAAAATAGAACCGTTTGTGAAGATCTGTAGTGTAACCATACTTCCCTGTCTCAAAACATTTTGAACAATTAAGACAACCTGAAGAATTTGTATATTAAGACTGTGTAAAAAAATTAGATCATTATCACACTCCAGTAAAAACTGAAAAATTCCTGTACTGGAGTCAAAAGTTTCTGTTTTGGTTCAGCATCAATTCTACTCATCTTGTGAGTCATCCCAACGGCTTTACTTGGCACTTTGTTGAAAGAAAACATATAAAAAATAGGTACAACAGTATCATAATCATGATAACACACAAAACAATGGGGGTAGATATTGGGTTGTCTCCCAACAAGCGCTTTTCTTTAGTGCCTTTTTAGCTAGGCATGACATTTTAATGATACTCGTCCAAGCCTAATTCAAATGATAATTTTATTCATACTCGAAAATATATAAGTAAATTTAATATAGAATTATACAATTAATATATATTAACAAATATCCAAGCTCAAAATATATAGGTGAAGTACACGAAGCATTCTATAAAGCCATACTCAAAAGATTTAAGTGAAGAACAAAGAGCATTCTACAAAGCCATACTCAAAAGATTTAAGTGAAACACATAAAGAATTTTACAAATAAATGAAGGACTATATCATACTATAATGATGCATAAAGGAATACAAAAACACTAAAGACACATATCATGTGAACAAAACAAAAACCGAGGTATACCGATAATTGTTGAAGAATAAAGATGGGATGCCTTCCGGGGCCTCCCCAAGCTTAGATGCTTGAGTCTCCTTGAAATATTTACTTGGGGTGACTTGGGAATCCCCAAGATTCAACTCTTGTCTCTCCGTATTCTTCTTATATCGATACCTCCTCGATCTTCGATCACTTCATTCACACAAAACTTAACAAAATGCTCGTGAGATCCGTTAGTATAATAAAGAAAAATACTACTTTAAGTACTGTTGTTAACTCATTCCAAATTTATATTAGCATTATATCTACTGTAGTCCAACTTCACCATGGTTCATAACCCCCGATACAACCCATAGCTTCATCAAAATAAAAGAACAATGCATATAAAAGAGAATCTATCAAAAGCAGGACAGTCTGTAGCAATCCGGAAACTTCGTATACTTATGTAACTCAAAAAAATCTGGAAATTTAGGAAAAAATAAAAAATTATATCTCGGTACTGTGAAAAATTTTCAGAAACTTTTCACATTTCACTGAGAAATGTAAATTCCTGCACTACAGTCAAAGTTTCTGTTTTTGCACCGCACATAGCAAACAAGCAATCTAATCATCCTAAAAGCAAATCTTGGCACATTATTTTTATAATACAATGTATATATACAACGGTATAATTATTTTTGAGAATAATCCATGGAAAATTCTACATTGTTTCCACGAGCATGAACACAAGTGTTCAAGGTCGACCCTCACTTCTCCAATGCACAACCTTCCAATCACTTCTCTTTTTGAAAACTTCTTAGGCAAAAGAGGCAAGTAATTATTTTTGTATTTTTCATTATTTTTTTGTTTCACCCACAACTAAAGAAATCAAAAGGGGAAACAAAATCTACTTAGTGAAGAAAGCAAACAAGAACACACGAGAATATCAACCCCACGCTGTTGCTCCTCGGCAATGACGCCAAAAAAGAGCTTGATAATCCCCAAGTGCAAGGAATCATCATAGCAATTTCCAAAGGTGGAAGTGATATGTATGGAGTGTCAAACCCACAAGGATCTAAAGGTAAGATCAATATTCTCTCAAGTCCTATCTGGCACTGGTACGACTCTAAGTACGCCGAACATTTGCTTCCAACTAGAAAAGAGAAATAAAACATATCAGATAAATTAAATATAAAAAATAGGTGTTGCTATCATAAAGTTAGAATATATTACAATATATTACAAATAGCGAGTGTGAAAGCACAACATGCTCCCTTGGTGGTTTTGATAATTCATGACAACATACATTATCTCTTGGACTGATATTTTACCTAGTGTATTTCAGATACAGTCTATAGAGAAGTTTGGCAAAAGGACATTGTGGACATACCCCAAGATGCAAGGAAATAGGTTGGCCAAGCTTCAAGCAAAAGGAATCTACATTTTATATTTGTGAGAAATCACTTTGAGTCCATAGGAAAGCCAATACTATTAAAAGGGGGTAAGGTTTTGTTCGTGAACAATATGCTCAAACGTGCACAAGTGATAGTCGCCAAAAACATCCACAAATTCTCCCACCAAAGTCTGTTCTATACCCAACACTCAAAATCGGTGCAACCAACTTTCCCATACCGGTGCCACCGATTCCAGAACCTCGACAGACTCAGCCAAACCCTAGCCACTTCGGTGCAACCGATTCCATACCAGTGCCACCGAGTTTAGGTTGCCAACTTTCTGTTACGCAAATTCACATTTTCGGTCCCACCGAGAATGTTGGATCGGTGTCACTGAGATTGGAAATCTGACCATTGGTCACCTTATCGGTGCAACCGAGTTTCCTATATTGGTCTCATCGAGATTCAAAAGTTGCCACCTTTTGGTCACTTCGGTACCACCAAGGTTAACACATAGGTGTCACCGAGTTGTCATTTTGTGTGTAACGGTTGGATTTTTGGGGATTCCTATATATACCCCTTCACCACCACCTACTCGAGAGAGAAGAACTTAGAACTATTCCATACCTATCCTATCAGATTTTCTGAGAGAGAACCACCTACCCTTGTGTTGAGGTCAAGATATTCCACTCCAATCATATGGATCTTGATCTCTAGCCTCCCCAAGTAGCTTTCCACCAATCCCATCTCTTCCACCATGCCAAATCTATGAGATTGTGATTGGGTGCTGAGGAGTCTATCATCTTGAAGCACACGAGCAAGGAGTTCATCGTCATTACTGAGCCTATTACCTTTTGGAGGGTGGTGCCACCTAGATTGGTTAGGTGTCGCTTGGGAGCCTCCTACTTCGTGTTGTGGAGTGAACCAAGAAGTTTTTAAGGGCAAGGAGATCACATACTTCATGAAGATCTACCCATAGTGAGGCCAGTCCTTTGTGGACGGAAGCCGTTATGGAATAGTCAAGGTTGCTACTTCGTGGACCCTTTTGGGTGGAGCCCTCCGTGGACTCTCGCGACCGTTACCCTCCGTGGGTTGAAGACTCCATAAATGTGGATGCATGATAGCGCCACCTATCGAAACCACAGGAAAAATCCATATGTCTCCAACTGCGTTTGATCTACCTATCTCAACACTTTACTTCATATGCAATGTCTTTACTTTCCGCTGCCATATTTGTTGGCATGCATGTATAGGGTTGTTAGACTTGCTAGCTTTATTAAAACTGTTAAAATCTGCCAACCAATTAATTTGGGAAATGTTAGGTTTTAAATTCCTGCTAGTAGTCTATTCACCCCCCTCTAGACACTCTTCTAGTGATCCCACAATTGGTAACAGAGCATTGGTCTCCTTTGCTTCGGTTTAATCACCGAGGAGGAAGATGGATGTGTCTAGTATAGGGAGTTTGAGTTGTAGAGTGCTCATTATTGATGGAGAGTACTATAGTCAATGGAAGTCTTTGATACTTGAGTTGTTTAATGAATTTCAATTGAGCAAATATGTTATGCGCCCCTATGAGCCTCCTATTGATGAATTGCATCCCACACACGAAGAGGAAATTAACATGCTTGGTAACCTAAGAACTGACAATCTTATTGTTAGAGGTTTACCAAGATTCGTGCTTTCTCAAATGAAGAATTTTCCATGTGCTTATACCTTATGGACTGATTTGGATAAACGATATCCAAATCTTTCCTTAGGGAATCTAGATGAAATTCTTCATAAAACCATTGCTTTTCACAAAATGAAGCCTAGTGATCCAAACTTTGATAAATGCCTATTTGAACTACGTGATCTTATGCGTGCTAAAGGATATGTCACCACTATCAACAACATTATCTTTGAAGCCATTCACATTCATAAACTTGAACATTGTCATGATCACTACTCTAACGAATCTCTTGTTCTTTATGACGAGGATTTCCCACTTGATGGTGACAATGTGGAACATGGCTATTATGAACAAGATGAGTTGTTCGACATCGAGTATGAGAAGATCATGAAGAATCTGAGTCTTATGGCAAACTTAAGGATTAAATGTCCGGAGGAAAAGAGTGGATACTCGACAACGGATGTACGGATCATATGACTGGTGATAAAGACATGTTCCAAGAGATCATGCCTAATCAAGGTCCTCGATGTTACGTGACCTTTGGAGACAACTCTAAGGGTAAGGTACTTCGCCTTGGTAAGGTGGCCATATCCCATGATAGCTCTATTCAAAATGTTATGCTTGTTGAATCCCTTGGTTACAATCTTCTTTCCGTATCTAGACTTGCTGATTTCAGTTTCAATGTTCTATTCACGAAAGTAGATTGCCAAGTGTTTCGTCAAGATAATCATAAATTGGTCTTTATTGGATTCCGTAGAAGTGATCTATACATTGTTGATTTCACTAAAAGATCCAAACCTCACACTTGTTTAATTGCTATATCTTCTAAAGGTTAGCTTTGGCATAGAAGATTAGGACATGCTGGCATGCGTAATTTAGACAAACTTATCAAAGGTGATCATATACTTGGTGTCAAATATGTTGTTTTTGACAAAGATAGACTTTGTAGTGCTTATCAAGCTGGAAAGCAAGTAGGTGGAAGTCATCCTGTTAAGAATATCATGACTACTAGGAGACCACTCGAGTTACTTCACATGGATCTTTTCGGTCCCAATGCTTACAAGAGTCTCGGTGGAAATTCCTATGGTCTAGTTATAGTTGATGATTTTTCCAGATTTACGTGGGTATTCTTTCTTGATGATAAGTCGCAGGTTCAAAAGATCTTCAAGAACTTTGCTCGCAAAGCCCAAAATCAGTTTGAAGTGAAGATCAAGAAAGTTCGGAGTGATAACGGATCGGAGTTCAAGAACACCCATGTGGATACCTTTCTTGACGAAGAAGGTGTCTCACATGAGTTCTCGGCTACGTACACGCCTCAACAAAATGGAGTTGTTGAGAGGAAGAACCGGACACTCATTGAGATGGCAAGAACGATGCTTGACGAATACAAGACGCCAAAACACTTTTGGGCAGAAGCCATGGAAACAACATGTCATGCCACAAACTGACTTTACTTGGACAAGCTTCTCGGTAAAACGGCATATGATCTACTCACCGGTAACAAACCCCAAGTTGGATACTTTCGGGTATTCGGCTCCAAGTGCTACATTCTTGATAAGCATCGTCGTACTAAATTTTCTCCTAAATCTCACCAAGGATTTCTACTTGGTTATGGATCGAACTCTCACACCTACCATGTCTACAACGACTTCACCGAAAAGATGAAGATACTGTAGATGTGAAGTTTGATGAATCTAATGGTTCGCAAGTTGAACAATTGCCAAATGATGTAGGTGATAAGAACCACTCGGAAGCTATCCTAGATTTACCCATCGGCAAGATTTGTCCCATGGAGGTGAAGGAAAGTACTTCATCAACTCAAGTGGAAGCCCATACTTCACGACATGGTGAACCACAACATGACATGGAGGCATCCACAAGCGGTACACGACAAGATGATGAAGAGGAGGAAGTGCATCATGATGATCCACCACAACCTCCTTCAGCACCACCTGAAGGGAACGACACCTTCAACAACAACGAATATGAAGGGGATGATGAAGAAGAAGAAGCTCCACCAACCAACAATCGGATGCTGACCCGAGTTCGAGCACAAGTGACCAAGAACCATCCTCTAAACCAAATCTTTGGTGACATACAAACAGGGAGGATCACTCGCTCTAAAACTCATCTAACAAACTTCTGTGAGCATTATTCTTTCATTTCTAGCATTGAGCCCTTGAAGGTAGAATAAGCTCTTGAAGACGCAGATTGGGTGAACGCTATGCATGAAGAGCTTCACAACTTTGAAAGGAACGAAGTGTGGACACTCGTGGAGAAGCCCGAGGATGAACACAACATCATCGGAACCAAATGGGTATTTCGGAACAAGCAAGACGAAGACGGTCAAGTCATGCGCAACAAGGCTCACTTGGTAGCTCAAGGATATATGCAAGTCGAAGGTATGGACTACGGTGAGACCTATACCCCCGTCGCTAGACTTGAAGCTATTCGCATTCTTCTTGCTTATGCCAATCACCATGATATCACTCTTTATCAAATGGATATTAAAATTGCATTTTTAAATGGTGAGATTGAAGAAGAGGTTGATGTTAAGCAACCACCTGGCTGTGTGAATCCTAGGAAACCTAATCATGTTTACAAGCTTCGTAAAGCTCTTTATGGTCTTAAGCAAGCCCCTCGTGCTTGGTATAAATGTTTAACGAAGTTTCTTCTCGAAAAAGGGTTTGAAATTGGTAAAATTGACACAACCTTATTCACTAAGAGAGTTAATGGTGAATTATTTGTGTGCCAAATCTACGTGGCTGATATTATCTTTGGTTCCACTAAGCCTCAATTTAGTGAAAGGTTTGGAAGGTTGATATCCGAGAAGTATGAGATGTCCATGATGTGTGAGATGAAATTCTTTCTTGGGTTGCATATCAAGCAATCAAAAGAAGGAACTTTCATCTCTCAAACTGAGTATACCAAGGACTTGATCAAAAAGTTCAACATGCAGGAGTGCAAAGGTATGAAAACCCCTATGCCTACTAGCGGACATGTTGATCTTACCAGAGGGGATGAGCTGTTTGATCAGAAAGTTTATTGATCTATGATTGGTTCATTGTTATATCTATGTACATCTTGTCCCGATATTATGCTTAGTGTTTGCATGTGTGCTAGATATCAAGCTGCATCGAAAGAATGTCATCTTTTAGCTGTAAAACGCATTGTGAGATACTTGATACAAACGTCAAATTTTGGCATTTGGTATCCCAAGGGATCTTCTTTTGACCTTGTTGGCTATTCTGATTCGGACTATGCCGGTGACAAGGTTTATAGAAAATCCACCTCGGGCACTTGTCAATTTTTGGGCAGATCTCTTGTATCTTGGTCCTCTAAGAAACAAAACTCGGTATCTCTATCGACTACCGAAGCTGAGTATATTGCTGCTGGATCTTGTTGTATGCAATTACTATGGATGACACAAACACTTAAGGATTATGGAATTCATGTTAAAATGTTCCATTACTTTGTGACAATGAAAGTGCTATTAAAATTGGTCATAATCCTGTGCAACATTCTCGAACTAAGCATATTCAAGTTCGACATCATTTCATTCGTGACCATGACGCCAAAGGAGACATTAATATTAATCATGTTCGCACTAACAAGTAGTTGGCCAATATCTTTACTAAGCCACTTGATGAGAAGAGATTTTGTCACTTGAGGAGTGAGTTGAACATCATCGATGCTTCAAACTTGAGCTAGACTTACTCGGTTGCATGCAAGGGCATGAGCTTTCTTGATATTTCCATGTATCTTAACATTTCGTCTTATGCCATGGAATTCTATGCTCCCTTGTATTGCATCTAATTGCTTGTAGGTACTTGGAAAAACTTCATTCCACAAGATTGCCATCAACTCCAATCATAAGCAATCTTGTCATTAGAAAGTATCCACAACCCCTCTTGTTGATGGAAGGAAGAAGGCCACTCAACCATATCCTTGAAATATACTTGATCAAAATTGCACACTCCCAATTGATATCATGTCAATAGGATATATCTATTGTTCTTCCTTGCATGACTAATCTTTGTAGGTAACCAGTGTACTAGAACAAGAAGGATTGCTCAAAACTCAAGATGACCTTCATCAACCTCGAGCATCCTTAACAAGTTCACCTACAAGCTACATCATCAACATCACTCAAAGGTATGTACTCATATCCTTGAAAAGGCTTTACTCAAGGAAATGAGCTAAAGCAACTCGAGCGACATGAAGACATTAAAATGCTTAATTGGAAAATGGTAATCCCATTTTGAGCTTAACGTAGCGTATGACCTATAATCAAGTATCCTTGCTTGAATCCTAAGTCGATATACTCTAATATAGGTGACCTAGTCACCGCCCATCATCTAGTTAAGAATCTGGTGTGGTTTGCTCTCTATTGTATGATTTCTCATAACTACTCCAATCTGCTCTAGTAGATGATGAGGACATCCCTACTAATGTTACACCCACAACTCCGACTACTATACATACATGACCAATTACTAGAGCTCGCGCACGTCAATTGAATTACTAGGTACTTTCGTTTCTTGGAAATCCTTCTAATGTTCATGAACATATGATGCTGCCTAAATTAGATACTTTTGTTTTACTTATGAATGAAGGACCTAGCATGGACAAGAAGGATGACCATTGGAGTGGGATCAAGCATGGAGAAGAAGGTACGTGCGTGGGAAAGAACAATGGAGCTTCCAGTGATGATTTTCGCGCTTTGAAGCCACCATAATGGGAGCGAGAAGCCTTGGACGAAATATGCATGATGCCACTTTATAAAATTCGTTCCTAGGCTAATATAGGTGCTACGCCACCTTATTTTTGGGCCAGGCCCATGTAATTTTGAAATACCATATTATAGGCTATTTTAGAGTCCGTATGCATGGGGAAACCGAGTTAGGGTCGGTTTCGGACCCCTCCTCCAAGGGGCCACGAAATTCCCCTCTATTCCCCCATATATACAGCCCTTAGGGCGTTGTTTTAGGGTGGGTTTTTTGTTTAGATTACAAGTTCGCCTTAGCTGCAACTTCGCGTGTTTTTTTTGTGTTCCATGACCAGACAAAGGCGTCACAGAACCCCACGTCATCAATAAAGCTTTCCTCTTATATTCACAATATCCAGATTGCAATCTTAGTTTCTTTCTTGTTCTTCGTTTGCGTGCAGGAAATAGACCCTCATGGTCAGGTTGATCATGCTCCAACGTGGTCAATAACCTCTCGGAGTTGGTTTACGATTGCTAAGGTGCGACGTCATCACTCGTTCGTAGTCGGATCGTCAAAGTCTACTCCACCAAAAACGATAGCCACCATCTCATCGAAAGATAGGGACAACTTCGCCTCTATCAAGTGGTATCAGATTTCCAGGTTGCTCGGTGAGATTTTACCAGTTTTCGTAGTTTAGATCGCATTTGTTCTTCATACCTTTAGTCCACGAAAAAGCCACAAAAAAATTAGGGTTAGATCATCATATTCGAACCAATCTGAGCCTTTGCATAGTCTTTTCAGTATTTTGCTTTGTTGAATTTGCGGTTACATCTCGTGTCGAGTTGCTAGTCTTAGTGTCTAGTCCTTTAGAGTTTCGAGTTCTTTTCACAGGTTGTCACGCCGCCACCGCATCGTCTTCATAGTTGCCATATACCACCAGCATCATCACCGCTGCCATATATCACCACCCACCATCACTATCCATTGGTGTCCATATATACCACAACATATCCGTCACCAATCCGAGTCCAGCTCGTTTTAGGTTTAGTTTAGAGATCCTTGTGATTTCGGATTCGCGTTTTGCTACCTGCGTAGGTGTCGGGAAAAAAAGAGTCTAGCACGCTTTGCAGAGCACACTTTGGCCCAAAAAAAATTCGGCCAAAAATATTTTTTCCCTATCTTGATTTTAGGTTCTCCGGAGCGTTTTGAGACATTTGCAATCATAGTGATTTTCGTCAAAAATTTTGGTCATCGCAGCCCCCAAATTGCTCCAGAAAAAAAATTTAGTCCAACAAATTTTGTGCCCATCTTGCTTATACGACGTGGGGAGAGTTTTGAGACACTCGCCACTGTAGTGATTTTTTGAGCAAAAAAAAGAGCGCAAAAAAAAGAGGCGCCGAAAAAAAACGAAAAAATAATTCAAAGTGTGCTCTTCCCTTGATTACGTGTAGCGTCGTGATTTTGTTGGTGTTTTAGGCTCGCGTCTCTAGTATGATCTAGCCTAGGACCAGCACAGTACCGTCGTTGAGCGTTTTTTCAACCTTGCATCTCTGAATTGATTATTGCAAACCCTTTTTGCTACCATATTATAAGCCATCCCAGCTTCACATACATCTATGTCGTGTGTTGACACCACCTGGCAATCTCTCTATCCAAGCTTTGAAAGTTTTGACTACAACGATTGCCGATCACCACCTGCTGTTGGGTAAGAACTGGTAAGAATTTGAGATTCGCTTAAAGGATTTGTGACACACCACCACCACCACCACCACGTCCCAGTAGTCTGTAGGTTTCATATTCTTGTGTGTTTCCTATTTCTGCTAACCATGCCAGGATCACATGACGAAGGGATCGACTGGGAGAGCATGACCAACAAAGTGCTCTATGATAAATTTTAGCAAATGATGGCTGACCAGGTACAAGACTTCGTGACCAACTTTGGAGAGGCCATGGAGAAGACATTCGACACCAAGATGGACGCCAAGTTCAATGAGATTCTTGCCCGTCTACCACCACCAGCTGCAGCTCCTATACCTTTCAAACGACGAGCGCGAAGTGTGCCTCTCGGCCTAGCCCAGCATACTGGTACTGTTGATATTGCCGCTACTTCTGTGGCTCCTACTGCTACTGTCGTTGAGCAGGTTGAAGATTATGATGGTGATTACGATGATGAGGGAGAGGTTCCTCCAGATAAGCCTCAGGGGCAACCACCACGATACGCACCAGGTCAACCACATGGCTACAACCGTCACGGTAGGGCTGCACCCGCCCCTCAGGTACGGGATCATGACCATCTCCCTAAACTTAAATTGAATATTCCCATGTTTGAGGGTAGATATGTTCCTGATATATATCTTACATGGGAGTTAGAAACAGAACAACGTTTTACATGCTTACAATTTCCTGAGGATAGACGTGTTGCTGCTGCTGTTTGTTCATTCACTAGCTTTGCTTGTGTTTGGTGGTCAAAACATTGTAGAATACACCATGCGAATATTCCAACTACTTGGGCTACTTTGAAAACTGCTATGCGTAATCGTTGGGTGCCACCTTATTATCAACGTGAATTGCTTCAAAATTTGCAACGTTTAAGACAAGGAATTTTTTTTGTAGAAGAATATTATCAGGAATTACAAACTGGCATGATTGGATGTGGTATTGTTGAGGAGAATGAAGCTATGCTTGCACGTTTTATGGGTGGATTAAATAGAGAGATTCAGACTATTCTAGAGTATAAGGAGTATAACACTATCACTCGTTTATTTCATCTTGCTTGCAAAGCTGAACGTGAAGTGCAGGATCGACAGGCAATGGCGAGAACTCCTTTTGCTATAGGTCACACTTCATCATGGACGCCACGTACCTCCTCTACTTCCGCACGTCCTGCTGCAACGCCACCTACTCCCACCTCCAACTCCAACCGCGATACCAGGAAACAGGCTCCTACTCCACGCTCTGCGAAGAGCACACCTTCTGGGCCTGCACAGAGCTCTTCTTCATCTATTGCATCCATAGGGCAAACACTTGTGGTTATATGCTGTCGTTGCAAGGGTGGAGGTCACTTTGCGAGAGAATGCCCTTCCAAACGTGTAATGATTGTTACTGAGGATGGTGGATATGCGTCCACTAGTGATTATGATGAGGAGACTTTGGCTCTCATTGCAAGTGAAGAATAGGGTGGCGAGGATGCAGAACCAGAGACACACTACATGGCTGCTGATTACCCTGATAGGTATGAAAGTTTAGTTGCTCAACGTGTTCTCAGTGTGCAGGTTACACAGGATGAACAAAATAAGAGGCACAACTTGTTCCACACAAAGGGAGTTGTGAAGGAGCGTTCTGTTTGTGTCATCATCGATGGAGGGCGTTGCAATAACTTGGCTAGCATGGAGATGGTGGAGAAGCTGTCTCTAACCACTAGACCACATCCTCATCCTTATTACATCCAATGGTTCAACAATAGTGGCATGGTTAAGGTAACACGTACTGTTCCTGTGCATCTTAGCATTGCTACATATTCTGATTATGTGGATTGTGATGTGGTACCCATGCAAGCATGTTCTGTTTTACTTGGTAGGCCATGTCAGTTTGATAAAAAATCTGTACACCATGGTAGGACAAATCAGTATACTCTTGTTCATAAGGATCAAACTATCACTTTGCTTCCTATGTCTCCAGAATATATTATGAAAGATGACATTGCTAGAGCTAGTAAAGCAAAACAGGAAAAAAATAAGAGTGAAAATCAGATTGTAGCACAGGAATTTGAGCAACACCATAAGCATAATAAAACATCATTTAATATAGCATCCGAAATAAAATTGAAGAGTGGATGTTTACTTGCTACTAAATCTGATATTAATGATTTGGATGTTGCTACATCTGTTTGCTATGCTTTTGTATGCAAAGAGGTATTATTTTCATTCGAGGACATGCCTCCCTCTTTGCCTCCTGCGGTCATTAACATTTTGCGGGAGTTCACTGACGTCTTCCCACAAGACGTGCCACCGGGATTACCACCTATTCGCGGGATTGAGCATCAGATTGACTTAATTCCCGGTGCATCCCTACCCAACCATGCGCCATACCGTACCAATCTAGAGGAGACAAAGGAGATTATGTGTCAAGTACATGAGCTGCTTGACAAAGGTTATATACGCAAATCACTTAGTCCTTGTGATGTTCCTATTATTCTAGTGCCTAAAAAGGATGCTACATCACTCATGTCTGTGGATTGTAGGGGTATTAATAATATTACTATTCGTTATCGTCATCCTATTCCTAGACTAGATGATATGCTTGATGAATTAAGTGGTTCTACAATTTTCTCCAAAGTTGATTTGCGTAGTGGATACCATCAAATTCGTATGAAATTGGGAGATGAATGGAAAACAGCATTTAAAACTAAGTTTGGATTATATGAGTGGTTAGTCATGCCTTTTGGGTTAACTAATGCACCTAGCACTTTAGTGAGATTAATGAACGAGGTTTTACATGCTTCCATTGGACGATTTGTGGTAGTCTATTTTGATGATATATTGATTTTTAGTAGATCTTTGGAGGAACATTTGGAACATCTATGTGTTGTTTTTATTGCTCTACGTGATGCACGTTTGTTTGGTAACCTTGGGAAGTGCAACTTTTGCACCGACCGAGTATCTTTTCTTGGCTATGTTGTTACTCCAGAGGGAATTGAAGTTGATAAAGCCAAGATTGAAGCTATTGAGAGTTGGCCGCAGCCCAAAACGGTCACACAAGTGAGGAGTTTTCTTGGCCTCGCTGGTTTCTATAGGCGTTTTGTGAGAGATTTCAGCACCATTGTTGCGCCTCTCAATGAGCTTACAAAGAAGGACGTGCCTTTTTCTTGGAGTACCGCACAGGAAGAAGCCTTCAAGGTTTTGAAAGATAAGTTAACACATGCTCCTTTACTCAAACTTCCTGATTTTAATAAGACTTTCGAGCTTGAATGTGATGCTAGTGGAATTGGGTTAGGAGGTGTGTTATTACAAGATGGTAAACCTGTTGCGTACTTTTCTAAAAAATTGAGTGGGCCTAGTCTGAATTATTCTACTTATGATAAGGAATTATATGCTCTTGTTTGGACTTTGGAAACATGGCAACATTATTTATAGCCCAAAGAATTTGTTATACATTCTGATCATGAATCTTTGAAACATATTAAAAGTCAAGCAAAACTGAACCATAGACATGCTAAATGGGTTGAATTCATTGAGACTTTCCCTTATGTCATTAAACACAAGAAGGGTAAAGAAAATGTTATTGCTGATGCTTTGTCTCGTTGTTATACTATGCTTTCACAACTTGACTTTAAAATATTTGGCTTGGAACCATCAAGGATCAATATGTGCATGATGCTGAATTTAGAGATGTGTTGCAGCATTGTAAAGAAGGGAGAACATGGAACAAGTTCGTTATTAATGATGGATTTGTGTTCCGTGCTAACAAGCTATGCATTCCAGCTAGCTCCGTTCGTCTTTTGTTGTTACAGGAGGCACATGGAGGAGGATTAATGGGACACTTTGGCATGAAGAAGACGGAGGACGTACTTTCTAGACATTTCTTTCGGCCGAAGATGAGACGGGATGTTGAGCGTTTTGTTGCTCGCTGCACTACATGTCAAAAAGCTAAGTCACGACTCATCATCATGGTTTATATATGCCTTTGCCTGTACCTAGTGTTCCTTGGGAGGATATATCTATGGACTTTGTTTTAGGTTTACCTCGAACTAAGAAGGGGAGGGATAGCATATTTGTTATTGTGGATAGATTTTCCAAAATGGCACACTTTATACCATGTCATGAAAGTGATGATGCTGCTCACGTTGCTGATTTGTTCTTTCATGAAATTATTCGGTTGCATGGTGTGCCAAATACAATTGTTTCAGATCGTGATGCTAAATTCTTAGCCACTTTTGGAGATGTTTATGGGCTAAGTTGGGGACTAAACTGCTTGTTAGTACTACATGTCACCCCCAAACTGATGGCCAAACTGAAGTAGTCAATAGATCATTGTCTACTATGGTTAGGGATGTTTTGAAGAATAACCTGAAAATGTGGGAAGAATGCTTGCCTCATATTGAATTTGCTTATAATCGTTCGCTACATTCTACCACTAAGATGTGCCCTTTTGAAGTTGTGTATGGGTTCTTACCTCGTGCACCTATTGATTTGTTGCCTCTTCCATCTTTAGAGAAGGTTAATTTTGATGCTAAAGAATGTGCTGAATTGATCTTAAAGATGCATGAGTTAACGAAGGAAAACATTGAGCGTATGAATGCTAAATACAAAATTGCTGGAGATAAGGGTAGAAAACATGTTGTCTTCGCACCTAGAGATCTTTTTTGGTTACATTTGCGTAAGGATAGATTTCTTGATTTGCGCAAGTCAAAGCTAATGCCACGTGCTGATGGTCCTTTTAAGGTGTTAGAGAAAATAAATGATAATGCATATAAACTTGAGCTGCCTGCAGAGTTTGGGGTTAGCCCCACTTTAAACATTGTAGATTTGAAGCCTTATTTGGGTGAGGAAGATGAGCTTCCGTCGAGGACGACTTCAGTTCAAGAAGGGGAGGATGAGGAGGACATCTCTACTAATGTTATACGCACAACTCCGATTGCTATACATACAGGACCAATTACTAGAGCTTGCGCACGTCAATTGAATTACCAGGTACTTTCGTTTCTTGCAAATCCTTCTAATATTCATGAACATATGATGTTGCCTAAATTAGATACTTTTGTTTTACTTATGAATGAAGGACCTAGCATGGACAAGAAGGATGACCATTGAAGTAGGATCAAGCATGGAGAAGAAGGTATGCACGCGGGAAAGAACAATGGAGCTTCTAGTGATGATTTTCGTACTTTTAAGCCACCATATTGGGAGCGAGAAGCCTTGGACGAAATATGCATGATGCCAGTGTATAAAATTCGTCCCTAGGCTAATATAGGTGCTACGCCACCTTATTTTTGGGCCAGGCCCATGTAATCTTGAAATACCATATTATAGGCTGTTTTTAGAGTCCGTATGTATGGGGAAACTGTTTTAGGGTCGGTTTCGGACCCCTCCTCCAAGGGGCCACGAAATTCCCCTCTATTCCCCCATATATACAGCCCTTAGGGCGTCGTTTTAGGGTGGGGTTTTTGTTTAGATTACAAGTTTGCCTTAGCTGCAACTTCGCGTTCTTTGTTTGTGTTCCATGACCAGACAAAGGTGTCACAGAACCCCACGTCATCAATAAAGCTTTCCTCTTATATTCAGAATATCCAGATTGAAATCCTAGTTTCTTGCTTGTTCTTCATTTGCGTGCAGGAAATAGACCCTCGTGGTCAGGTTGATCATGCTCCGGCGTGGTCAATAACCTCTCGGAGTTGGTTTATCGATTGCTAAGGTGCGAAGTCATCACTCGTTCGTAGTCAGATCGTCAAAGTCTACTCCACCAAAAATGATAGCCACCATCTCATCGAAAGACAGGGACAACTTCGCCTCTATCAATAGATGTCCCTTGTAAAAACTTCATATTTCATTGAAAATCTTTCTCTTGACTCTGTGAAAACAGAAACATGGTTTCTCTTTCGGAGCCACCGACTCATATATCTCGGGTCTACCGAAATTGCAGACAAGCTGCACTACGAAATCTCAGTACCACCGATCTATCTATCTCGGAGTCACCAATTTTCATTCTGTTTCATTTGAATTCATTTATTGCAATTCTATGTTTTCTTAGTGATCTTTCTTGTAATACTTCTGTTACTTCAATGATCCCTTCAAAAAAAACTTTGTATTACTTAGAGGGAGAAGAACTAAAGTTAATCTTGAGGAGAGAATTTTTTGGTTTTCAAGGATCCCTATCTTCAACGAAGAAAGGAGGATAAGAACAAATTCCTACTACATCTCAAAGGGAGAGAAATTGTTCTCCATAACTATCTCAGTTTTCATTTCTATGAATCCTACATTTTGATGACCCTTGTTCTCAAGGATCCCTTCTCAGTCAATGATCCCTGTATCTATCCCTGTTTTTGACCTTTTTGGAAATTAATGCCAAAGGGGGAGAATACCAAAGCTTCATACTAAAGGGGAGATACGTGCTTATGCAAAGGGGGAGATATGATCAAGGGGGAGAGCCAATATCAATACCCATACCTTTATAAACAGGGGGAGGATATCAAAGTAAGGAGAGAAGAAAATCTTTGACCTTGGAGACATATCAATGCTAAGATTCAGGGGGAGAGGATAATCTATTTTCGTATCTACTGTGAGAAAATTCTCAATGACCTTGGAGACATATCAATGCTAAGGAATATTGTTTTCTATATGTCCTCCATATCTTGGAAATTTTGAGTTCTATTGCCTTGCTGTTGGTAGTATACTCTTGTGTTTCCTAACATTGTTTTCTCAAGTGTGTTTCTATTACAAGGATGCTCAAGAACTCAAGGTAAGTATATGCATCATATCCTTGGTCAAGATGATCTCTTGCTTCTTGCACATATTGTTTGCAAGAGTGATGTCCTAAACAAAGATACATCTCATTCATATATATTTGATGCATATAGCCAAGATACACATGACCTGTTATATCCCTTCTACCTTATGTGTGTTCATGCATTCAAAAGCAACTATCCTTTAAAGGACTGCACACATTTAGGGGGAGCAAGTCTAAGTCATGTGTGTCTCAAAGTCTTGAGTATAACCATGCATATCTTTATTTGAAGCTTTGATTGTATGTTGTCATCAATTACCAAAAAGGGGGAGACTGAAAGCACAACATGCTCCCTTGGTGGTTTTGATAATTCATGACAACATACATTATCTCTTGGACTGATCTTTTACCTAGTGTATTTCAGATACAGTCTATAGAGAAGTTTGGCAAAAGGAGATTGTGGACATACCCCAAGATGCAAGGAAATAGGTTGGCCAAGCTTCAAGCAAAAGGAATCTACATTTTATATTTGTGAGAAATCACTTTGAGTCCATAGGAAAGCCAATACTATTAAAAGGGGGTAAGGTTTTGTTCGTGAACAATATGCTCAAACGTACACAAGTGATAGTCGCCAAAAACATCCACAAACTCTCCCACCAAAGTCTGTTCTATACCCAACACTCAAAATCGATGAAACCAACTTTCCCATACCGGTGCCACCGATTCCAGAACCTCGACAGACTCAGCCAAACCCTAGCCACTTCATTCCAATCGATTCCATACCGGTGCCATCGAGTTTAGGTTGCTAACTTTATGTTACGCAAATTCACATTTTCGGTCCCACCGAGAATGTTGGATCGGCGTCACCGAGATTGGAAATCTGACCGTTGGTCACCTTATCGGTGCAACCAAGTTTCCTATATCGGTCTCACCGAGATTCAAAAGTTGCCACCTTTTGGTCACTTTGGTACCACCGAGGTTAACACATCAGTGTCACCGAGTTGGTCATTTTGTGTGTAACGGTTGGATTTTTGGGGATGCCTATATATACCCCTTCACCACCACCTACTCGAGAGAGAAGCACTCAGAACTATTCCATACCTATCCTATCAGATTTTCTGAGAGAGAACCACCTACCCTTGTGTTGAGGTCAAGATCTTCCACTCCAATCATATGGATCTTGATCTTTGGCCTTCCCAAGTAGCTTTCCACCAATCTATCTCTTCCACCATGCCAAATCTGTGAGAGAGTGATCGGGTGCTGAGGAGTCTATCATCTTGAAGCACAAGAGCAAGGAGTTCATCGTCATTACCGAGCCTACTACCTTCTGGAGGGTGGTGCCTCCTAGATTGGTTAGGTATCGCTTGGGAGCCTCCTACTTCGTGTTGTGGAGTGAACCAAGAAGTTTGTAAGGGCAAGGACATCGCCTACTTCATGAATATCTACCCATAGCGAGGCTAGTCCTTCGTGGACGGAAGACGTTATGGAATAGTCAAGGTTGCTACTTCGTGTACCCTTTTGGGTGGAGCCCTCCGTGGAATCTCACGACCGTTACCCTCCATGGGTTGAAGACTCCATAAACGTGGATGTACGATAGCGCCACCTATCAGAACCACGGGAAAAATCCATGTGTCTCCAACTGCGTTTGATCTACCTATCTCAACACTTTACTTCATATGCAATGTCTTTACTTTCTGCTGCCATATTTGTTGACATGCATGTGTAGGGCTGTTAGACTTGCTAGCTTTGTTAAAACTGTTAACATCTGCCAACCAATTAACTTGGGAAAGGTTAGGTTTTAAATTCCTACTAGTAGTCTATTCACGCCCCTCTAGACACTCTTCTAGTGATCCCACAGAGTGTGAAATAATGATGGGTCGGTGTGCGGAATTGCCCTAGGCAATTGTTAACAAGATCGGAAATCATTATTGCAATTTTATATGAGGGAGAGGCATAAGCTAACATAGTTTCTCTACTTGGATCATATGCACTTATGAATTGAAGTCTCGCAAGCATCCGCAACTACTAAAGATTATTAAGATAAAACCCAACCATAGCATTAAAGCATCAAGTCCCCTTTATCCAATACGCGACAACCCCCTTACTCGGGTTTAAGCTTCTGTCACTGTAGCAACCCACTATAAGAGAATCATGAATGTATTGCAACACCCTACAACGGGAATCCTTCACGTGTGCGTGGCATAGAAGGAACCATAGGTCAGCACCAAAATAAACATACAACTCAAATCAATCTAGATCATCACTCAACCCATAAGACAAAAGAAATCTACTCAAAACATCATAAGATGGCAACACATCATTGGATCATAATATGTGGCATAAAGCACCATATTCAAGTAGGGGATTGTAGCGGGATGCGGCAAAGTGGACCGCTGAAAAGATATGAGGACGGTGATGAATAAGGTCATGTTGATGAAGACGATCACCGCGGTGACGTTTCCCCTAATGGCACTCCGGCATCATCGAGAGAGAGAGAGGGAGAGGGTCTCCCCCTTGTGTTTCCTCCTCCATGGCCTCCCTCTAGGTAGGGAGAGGGTCACCCTCTGGTCCTTGGCCTTCATGGTGATGATGGCCCCTCCGTCTTCCTCCGGCATGGTCACTGTTGATGGTGATCCCCTCCGTCAGGGTGCCGGAGAGGGCCAAGTTTGATTTTTCGTGGCTACAAAGACTTGCGACGGCAGAACTTCTGATCCAGGTTTCTTTTTGGAGGTTTCTGGATTTATAAGAGTACTTGGCGTTGGAATCACGTCAAGGGGACTCCCGAGGGGCCCACAAGCCAGGGGCGCGCCCTAGGGAGGGCGTCCTAGTGGCTTGTGGCCTCCTCGGGACTCCTCTCCGGTATCTTTTTGCTCCAATATTTTTTATATTTTCCAAAAATATTCTCCATAAATTTTCAGCCCATTTCGAGAACTTTTATTTTTGCACAAAAAGGGACATCATGGTAGTTCTGCTGGGAACAGCGTCAGTCCGGGTTACTTCTAATAAAATCATACCAAAATCATATAGAATTATTTTAAACATGACATGAATACTTCATAAATTATAGATACGTTAAAGACGTATCAGCCGGTGGCACTGAAGCAGTAGTTGCCGAAGGCGCCTCCCGGATACTCATACTGACGGTCACCGTAGCCGAGCTGCTGCTGCTTGTGCATGTCGTACCCGTACCCGTTGCCACACTCTTGGGGAACGTTGCATGGGAAACAAAAATTTTCCTACGCACACGCAAGATCTATCCATGGTGATGAGCATCTACGAGAGGGAGAGTGGATCTACGTACCCTTGTAGATCACTAAGCGGGAAGCGTTAAGAAACGTCGTTGGTGTAGTCGAACGTCTTCGCGATCCAAATCGCCGAGCATCCCGCGATCTTATCATGATCCGTCCCGCGATCCAATCACGATCCGTCCCATGAACTCATCATGATCCGTCCCGCGATCTCGTCACGATCCGTCCCGCGAACTCATCACGATCCGTCCCGCGAACTCATCACGATCCGTCTCGCGATCTTGATCACGGTCCTTCCGATCTAGCGCCGAACGGACGATAGCTCTGCGTTCAGCACACGTACAACTCGATGACGATCTATGCCTTCTTGATCCAGCAAGAGGGAGCGGAGAGGTAGAAGAGTTCTCCGGCAGCGTGACGGCGCTCCGGAGATGGTGGTGGAGCTATTCCGGCAGGGCTTCGCCTAAGCACTGCAGAAATCCGATCTAGAGGAGAAACTATGCACTAGAGGAACGGGCAACATGTGGCTGAAAATTCTGTGCAAAAACCCTAAAACCTCCAATATATATAAGAGGAGTCGGCCGAACCAGGTGGAGGAGGTGGACTCCACCTCCAATCCTAGTAGGACTAGGATTCAGCCTATTTTTGCCTTTTTCCAATTTTTCTCTTTAGGCCTTTTTTCCCAAACTGCATGGGCCTTGTGTGGTACTTACACCAGCCCACTAAGGGATGGTAAACACTCTCCCATAGCCCATGGAGCCTCTTGGGTCGAAATACCCCTCCCGATGGTCTCCCGATGCACTACCGGCACTCCCGGTACACTACCGATGAGCCCGAAACTTTTCCGGCGACCAAAACAGGACTTCGTATATATGAATCTTTACCTCCGAACCATTCCGGAGCTCCTCGTGATGTCTGGGATCTCATCCAGGACTCCGAACAATAAGCGTTCACCACCATACATAACTCTATACTACCGAAACGTCACCAAACCTTAAGTGTGCAGACCCTGCGGGTTCGAGAACTATGTAGACATGATCGAGACAACTCTACGGTCAATAACCAATAGAGGGAACTGGATGCACATATTGGTTCCTACATATTCTACGAAGATCTTTATCGGTCGAACCTCTATGTCAAGGATTCAGTTTATCCCGTAAGATATTCCCTTTGTTCTTCGGTATGTTACTTGCCCAACATTCAATTGTCGGTATCTCCATAACTAGTTCAACCTCGTTACCGGCAAGTCTCTTTACTCGTTCCGTAATACAAGATCCCGCAACTAACACTTAGTCACATTGCTTGCAAGGCTGTATTGTGATGTTGTATTACCGAGTGGGCCCTGAGATACCTCTCCTCACACGGAGTAACAAATCCCAGTCTTGATCCATGCCAACTCAACAGACACCCTCGGAGATACCTGTAGAGCACCTTTATAGTCACCCAGTTACGTTGCGACGTTTGATACACACAAGGCACTCCTCCGGTATCCGTGAGTTGCATGATCTCATGGTCATAGGAACATATACTTGACATGCGGAAAACAGTAGCAATAAACTAACACGATCAAATGCTATGTTTGTAGTTCGGGTCTTGTCCATCACACCATTCTCCTAATGATGTGATCCCGTTATCAAGTGACATCTCATGTCAATGGCTAGAAAACCTTAGCCATCTTTGGTCACGAGCTAGACTATTAAAGGCATACTAGGGACATGGTGTTGTTTATGTATCCACACATGTATCTGAGTTTCCGATCAATACAATTATAGCATGGATAATAAACGATTATCCTGAACAAGGAAATATGATAATAACTAATTTATTATTGCCTCTAGGGCATATTTCAACAGTCTCCCACTTGCACTAGAGTCAGTAATCTAGTTCACATCACCATGTGATTCGCATTGTTATGAATCTAACACCTAATGAGTTCTGGGGTTCGATCATGCTATGCATGTGAGAGAGGTCTTATAGTCAACGGGTCTGCAACATTCAGATCCATGTGTACTTTGCAAATCCCTATGTCAAACTGTAAATACTGTTACCACACTCCACTTGGTACTATTCCAAATGGCTGCTCCACTATACGTATCCAAATTGCTACTACAAGTCATCCGGATTGGTGTTAAAGCTTGCATCAATGTAACTCTTTATGACAAACTCTTTATCACCTCCATAATCGAGAAACATCTCCTTAGTCTTTTAGTCACTAAGGATAATCTTGACCGCTGTCCAGTGATCCACTCTTGGATCACTTTTGTACCCCTTGACTGACTGATGGCAAGGCACACACCAGGTGCGGTACACAGCATGGCATATTATAGAGCCTATGGCTAAGGCATAGGGGACGGCGTTCATCCTTTCTCTTTCTTCTGCCGTTGTCGAGCTTTGAGTCTCACTCAACTTCACACCTTACAAATCAGGCGAGAACTCTTTCTCTGACTGATCCATTTTGAACTCTTTCAAAATCTTGTCAAGGTATGTACTCATTGAAAGTCTCATCTAGCATCTTGATCTATCTCTATAGATCTTGATGTTCAACAATTAGGTAGCTTTATCCAGGTCTTCCTTTGAAAAACTCTTTTCAAACAACCGTTTATGCTCTCCAGAAATTCTACATCATTTCCGAATAGCAATATGTCATCCACATATACTTATCAGAAACTCTATAGTGCTCCCACTCACTTTATTGCAAATACAAGTTTCTCATACACTTTGTATAGATTTAAAAAACTTTGATCACCTTATCAAAGTGTATATTCCAACTCCAAGATGCTTGCTTCAGTCCATAGAAGGATCACTGAAGCTTTCTCATCTTTTAGCATCCTTAGGACTGACAAAACCTTCTCGTTGTATCTCATACAACCTTTCCTTAAGGAAGGAAACGATATTTTGGCATCCATCTGCCAGATTTCATAATTGAAAAATGCAGCAACTGCTAACATAATTCCAAAAGACTTTAGCATCGCTACGAGTGAGAAAGTCTCATCGTAGACAACTCCTTGAACTTGCCAAAAACTTCTTTGTGACTAGTCGAGCTTTATAAATGGTGACATTCACCATCAACGTCTGTCTTTATTTTAAAGATCCATTTGTACTCAATGACCTTCCATCTAATGAGCAAGTCTACCAAAGTCTATACTTGGTTTTCATACATGGATCCTTTCTCGGATTTCATGGCCTCTAACCATTTGTCGGAATCCGGGCCCATCATCGCTTCTCCACAGCTCGCAGGTTCATCATTGTCCAACAACATGACCTCCAAGACAGGGTTGTCGTACCGCTCAGGAGCAGTACACATCCTTGTCGACCTACAAGGTTCGATAGTAACTAGATCCGAAGCTTCATGATCATCATCATTAACTTCCTCTTCAACTAACGTAGGCTTCACAGAAACAAATTCCTGTGCTGTGCTACTCTCTTGTTGAACAAAGGTTCAACAACCTCATCAAGTTCTATCTTCCTCCCACTCAATTCTTTCGAGAGAAACTCTTTCTCGAGAAAGGACCCGGTTTTAGAAACAAACATTTTATGCTTGGATCTGAGATAAAAGGTTTACCCAACTGTCTTTAGGGTATTCTATGAAGATGCATTTGTCCTCTTTGGGTCCAAGCTCATTAGGTGAAAACCTTATTCACATAAGTGCTACAGCCCCAAACATTAAGAAATGGCAGCTTAGGTTTCTATCAAACCATAATTCACACGGTGTCATCTCAACGGATTTAGATGGTGCCCTATCTAAAGTGAATGCAGTTGTCTCTAATGCATAACCCCAAAATTATAGTAGCAAAACGATAAGAGACATCATAGCAAGCACCATATCCAATAGAGCATGACTATGATGTTCGGACACAGCATCACACTATGGTGTTCCAGGTGGCGTGAGTTGTGAAACAACTTTCACATTGTCTAAAGTTGTATGCCAAACTCGTAACTCAGATATTTACCTCCACGATCATATCACAGACATTTTTATCTTCTTGTCATGATGATCTTACACTTCACTCTGAATTTGCTTGAACCTTTCAAACGATTCAGATTTGTGTTTCATTAAGTAAATATAGACTATACCTACTCAAATCATTAGTGAAGGTAAGAAAATAACGATATCCACCGCACGCTTCAAGGCTCATTGGTTTGCATACATCAACATGTATCATTTCCAATAAATCACTTGCCCGCTCCATCCATCTGGAAACGGGGTCCTTAGTCATCTTGCCCAAGAGGCATGGTTCGCATGTCTCAACCGATTCAAAATCAAATGAGTCCAAAGATCCATCACCATGGAGTTTTTTCATGCGCTTTATACCAATATGACATTTAGCGCTAGTGCCACAAGTATGTGGTAATATCATTATTAACTTTGTATCTTTTGGCATAATTGTTATGAACATGTGTATTACTACGATCAAGATTCAACAAACCATTCTCACTGGGTGCATGACCATTGAAGGTATTATTCATGTAAACAAAATAACCATTATTCTTTAACTTAAATGAATAGTCGTGTTGCAATAAACACGATCTAATCACGTTCATGCTCAACACAAAACACCAAATAACATTTATTTAGGTTCATCACTAATCCCGAAGGTAGAGAGAGCGTGCGATGTTGATCACATCAACCTTGGAAACATTTCCAACACACATCGTCACCTCACCCTTAGCTAGTGCTCCGTTTATTCCGTAGCTTTTATTTCGAGTTACAAACATTTAGCAACCGAACCGGTATCCAATACCCAGGTGCTACTAGGAGTACTAGCAAGGTACACATAAATAACATGTATATCAAATATACTTCTATCGACGTTGCTAGCCTTCTTATCTACCAAGTATCTAGGGTTGTTCCGCTTCAGCGACCGCTCTCCTCATAATCGAAGCACTTAGTCTCGGGTTTGGGTTCAACTTTGGGTTGCTTCACTAGAGCAGCAACTGACTTGCTATCCATGAAGTTTTCCCTCCTTGCTCCTGCCCTTCTCAAAACTAGTGGTTTGACTAACCATCAACTCTTGACGCTCCTTCTTGATTTCTACCTTCGCGGTGTCAAACATCGCGAACAACTCAGGGATCATTATTTTTATCCCTGGCATTTTATAGTTTATCACCAAGTTCTAGTAGCTTAGTGACAGTGACTTGGAGAACTATATCAATCACTATCTTATCTGGAAGATCAACTCGCACTCGATTCAAGCGATTGTAGCACCCAGACAATCTGAGCACATGCTCAATTATTAAGCTATTCTCTTTCATATTACAGGCAAAGAATCTTGTTGGAGATCTCATATCTCGCAACACGGGCATGAGCTTGAGATCCTAGTTTCAGCTCTTAGAACATCTCATGTGTTCTGTGACGTTCAAAACGTTTCGGAGCCTCAATTCTAAGCCGTAATGCATGACACACTAAACTATCAAGTAGTCATCAGAACGTGCCTGTCAGATGTTCACAACATCTACAGACGACGCTAGAGGGGTTGGCGCACCGAGTGGTGCATTAAGGACATGAGCCTTCTCTGCAGCAACGAGGACAATCCTCAAATCATGGAGCCAGTTCGCAATATTGCTACCATCATCTTTAAACTCTATTTCTCTAGGAACATATAAAAATACAAGGGAGCTACAGCATGAGCTAGTAATCTACAACACAGTTTGCAAAGACACTACTGACTATGTTCATGATAATGAGTTCAATTAATCATATTACTTAAGAACTCCCACTCAAATTGGCATCCCTCCGGTCATTCGAGTGACACATGATCCAAATTCACCAACTCAAGTCCGATCATCACGTGAGTTGAGGTGGTTTCAATGGCGAACATCATCATGTTGATCATATCTGCTATATGACTCATGTTTGACCTTTCGGTCTCTTGTGTTTCGAGGCCATGTCTGTACATGCTAGGCTCGTCAAGTTAGTGTTCTGCACGTGCAACACTGGCTTGCATCCGTTGTATGTGAACGTAGAGTCTATCACACCCGATCATCACGTGGTGTCTCAACACGACGAACTTTCACAACGGTGCACACTCGGGGAGAACACAATTTATCTTGAAATTAAGTGAGTGATCACCTTATAATGCTACCGTCGTCCTAAGCAAAACAAAGTGCATAAAAAGGATTAACATCACATGCAAATCATAAGTGACATGATATGGCCATGAACTTGTGTTGTTGATCTCCATCTAGAAAGCACCGGCATGATCTCCATCGTCACTGGCAAGACACCATGATCTCCATCAACGTGTCGCCATCGGGGTTGTCGCGCCCAACATGCTTCTACTACTATTGCTACCGTTTAGCGATAAAGTAAAGCATTACATAGTGCTTAATGATTGACACGCGGGTCATACAACAATTAAAGACAACCCTATGGCTCCTATCGGTTGCCGTACTCATCGACATGCAAGTCGTGATAATCTATACATCACATGATCATCTCATACATCACATATATCACATCACAACATACCCTGCAAAAACAAGTTAGACGTCCTCTAATTGTTGTTGCATGTTTTATGTGGCTGCTACGGGTATCTAGCAAGAACAATTCTCATCTACGCAAAAACCACAACGGTGATACACTAGTTGCTTTTCAACCTTCTCAAGGACCGCCTTTGTCGAATCCGATCCAACTAATGTGAGAGAAACTGGCACCCGCAAGCCATCTATATAACAAGTTGCGGTCGAGGGAACCGGTCTCTCGTAAGCGTACGAGTAATGTTGGTCCGGGCCGTTTCATCTCACAATACCGCTGAACCAAAATCCGACCAAGGGAGGAAGCAATCTAAGCATCAACACTTGTTCCGTAACTAGTTCAACCTCGTTACCGGCAAGTCTCTTTACTCGTTCCGTAATACAAGATCTCGCAACTAACACTTAGTCACATTGCTTGCAAGGCTTTATTGTGATGTTGTATTACCGAGTGGGCCCTGAGATACCTCTCCGTCACACGGAGTAACAAATCCCAGTCTTGACCCATGCCAACTCAACAGGCACCCTCGGAGATACCTGTAGAGCACCTTTATAGTCACCCAGTTATATTGCGATGTTTGATACACACAAGGCACTCCTCCGGTATCCATGTGTTGCATGATCTCATGGTCATAGGAACATATACTTGATATGCGGAAAACAATAGCAAAAAATTGACACGATCAAATGCTACGTTTGTACTTCGGGTCTTGTCCATCACACCATTCTCCTAATGATGTGATCCCGTTATCAAATGACATCTCATGTCAATGGCTAGGAAACCATAGCCATCTTTGATCAACGAGCTAGTCTATTAGAGGCATACTAGGGACATGGTGTTGTTTATGTATCCACACATGTATCTGAGTTTCCGATCAATACAATTATAGTATGGATAATAAACGATTATCATGAACAAGGAAATATGATAATAACTAATTTATTATTTCCTCTAGGGTATATTTCCAACACACACTCCTTGCGCTCACATATGTCGAAGGTTCCTCTTTCCGGCGCGTAGCTGGAGCCGCCGCCGAGCGCCTGCTTGACGGCAAGCAGCGAGGCGCCGTTGGAGAAGGCGAAGCCGTCGGACGCCTACACACACCATCCTCCCAACGACAGTATCAATCAGCTCCTCGTTCTCCCTACGACCACATCCATCTTGGACTTCACACCATGTAAAAATTCAAATTCATCTTTAGAAAGGAAGACATTGTATCCTCAAGATTCGAGGGAGAATCATCATGCTAGAATACGTTGGACTGCATATATTCTTATTTTGTGAACTTCTTGGCTCTTGTCCTGTTAACTTAAAGTTTGTTAAAAAAATCGTGTTTTCAAAATAGGTTTGCTGACATGGAGCTAGCCAACACCCGATATGCAATTTTTTGTTCCTTTTTACACAACGAGTTGAAGCTACTGCAATTTTTGGACTTCTGATGTTTTATAAAAAAATGATGGTCTAATCTGGACTATAAGAATACATGAGGCGATCGAGAATAAATGTTATGTGTTGGTTACACACAAATTATTCTTGAGATGGTTTTATCTCTCGGCAACGTGCAACATAACAAACTTCCCCAAATTACATGAGCTAGAAACATTGGCCACCAAGCACAGGGCATTGGAACAGCCAAACAAATTAAGCAAAACTAAGAACACAAATTGCCAACAAGCATGGGGTATTAGAACAACTACATTTCACAAGCTAGAAACATAAACCACCAGCCGTGGAAAAGTACTCCGTCTAGTAAGAAGAAACCAAGGAATAGACGAATTCAAAAATAGTACTTAGCTTCGATCCTGAGCATCATAGGCCACCCTGACCATTGTGAACATCGCACATGACCTTTTTGAAAATCGTCGGCGATGTTACCGGTGACAAAGCGAACTATAGCCTGCTGATTGCGTCCATCATGTCAGGATGTCGTGCGGCTGGTACCTGACCTCCCCGACAACCTTCAGCTCCACCAGGATCAACATTGTTGGTGGGAGGTGGAGCAACAACATATGAGCTACTGAAGATATTGAAGATAACTGTAAACAACATACGAGGTACAACCTACCAATTCACAAGCACGTGAGTGTAGGCAACACATTTTTTCTTCTTGAACTTCTTGGTTTCTTGATTCTGAACTTGTGATTGTTCTTTTTTTGTAGGGTGCTGTGAGACGAGAAAAAAGAAGAGTGCCACTACGAAGAGGCAGCGTCGAGTTTTCTCTTCCCTGCCAACTTTCTTCATGAGTTGTCTTTCCCTTCCAGTGGGAGTAATTGACCTAATCAACAAATACCTCAGGCATTGCTTCTGGAGGAAATATGGATCCGAGGAAGTTGGAAAAGCAATGATCTCATGGGAAACAGTCTGCAAGCCAAAATCCCATGGAGGGCTGGGAGTCCTTGATATTCAGCAACACAATAAAGCCTTGTTAACCAAAAATCTGCACAAGTTTTTTAACAAACAGAATCTTCCTTGGGTTTGTTATGGGAAAGTTATTATACAGACTCACCACCTAAGGACAGTCTTGAGGGCTCCTTCTGGTGGAAAACACACCTGAAACTGATACCCAACTTCAAGAAGGTTGCTCTCTACACAGCTGGTACTGGAGATACAACTTTGTTTTGGACACACAAATGGCATCAAAAGCCTCTGATTGAAGAATATCCTGGGCTTCATTCTTTTGCAATTAATGACCAGTTTTCAGTGGCACATCTGAGAAGCTCGGCTGATATCTTGGAACATTTTCACACCCCTTTGTCTGCCACTGCCTTCCAACAACTCAATGAATTAATTCCAATTATCCAGCAGATTGGAAGCACTGCTGATATTTGGCATTATGAATGGAAATCTGGTCTCTTTTCTGTTAGTAAACTGTACAAGCAATTGATGAGACCCTCACATGTTCATCACCTGTTTAGAGATTTATGGAAAGCAGCAAGCAGAATCAGGCAGAAAATTTCTTCTGGCTGATTTTACACGACAGAACCAGCACTAAAAGTCTCTTCAAAAGGAAACATTTCATGTTACAAAGTTATGAATGTGCTCTCTGCGAGGAACATGTTGAGGAAACTTCAATTCATCTTCTTTGGGATTGTCAGTTTGCCTTGTCTTGTTGGGACATCATTGTTCTTAATAGGCACAGAGGTACATCTGCCTATGATGATATTATGTTCCTCAAGCAAGCGCTCCCACCTCAGATTGCCATGGATATTGTGATCATGGGATGTTGGAATATATGGATGCAAAGGAATGGAAAGATTTTTAGAAACATCACCCTAAGTCTGGAAGTTTGGAAACAAGGACTACTTCATGATTTATCTCTAGTCAAGTACAGAACAAAAAGAAAGAACATTGCTAGTCTGGAGAAATGGACCTTCCTCTCGTCTTAAGTTACTAGTTTTTCATATTTTTCTATGTTAGAGAAAACTGGAGTTGGATAGCTTTTTTCTTTCCTGCTTTTTTTTGTTTCTTTAGTTTGTACATATATTTTTATTATTTATGAAAATTACCGTAGAGCAATTGTTCTACGGTTTCGGGGTTAAAAAAAGAGGCAGCGCCGACATTTGGCATCAGAGCCTTGTCGATCCGAGGCGGTGGTGGCGGCGCAACGGACTCCATGTAAGGAGGACGTCGGCGGCGCAAGGTGGACACCGTTGGCGGTGCGATGCTGCTAGCGAACGGTGCGTGTCTTCATCCTCGTCAAGCTGCGTCACGAGCGATGGAGAAAGCTATGTTGCCCGGTAAGTTGCGTCACCGGTGGCAAGGAGATGATGACCATGGAGCGGAGGCCATTGCCACATGGAGTTCCATGTCCGAATCGTCGACAAGCTGCGTCATCGGCGGCAACATGGAGGCGAATCACTGGCGAGTTGCGGCATCGGTGGCGAACAAGGAGGGCAAGTTACCGGCGAGTTGCGGCACCGATGGCGAACATGAAGGTGAGTCATCGACTAGTTGTGGCATCGATGGCGAACAAGGGGCTACAGCAAGATGTGGTGGTGATCGGCGTCGCGAGGACGTCATCTACGACAAGAAGGTCCATGGTGACCAGCGCTGCGATGACGTCGGTGGCGGCGAGTGGCCGGCTGCGGCGATGCGATGGCTTCGTCAAGTGGCAGCGGGTGATCCGCGTCGAAGATTGTGATGAGCGGAGAATCAAGATTAGAAGGGAAAATGTTAGGTTTAATCTTGATATTTTCTATTTACATGTAGTTAGAGTTTTTCTGAGTGAGTCGGCAAGTTAGCAAGTCGGGTCAGCTGATGCATGCAGTGTTGGTCGTTGCATGCACAAGTTTGTTAGTGGGGTAAGTTAGAACTTGGTCAAGTTAGTACCTAGTCACAAGGACCTGGAGTGATTCCAGGAGTTGTGCGTGGAGGTAATGGGCGTGGGTAGTGGCCGGATGTGGCTGCCGAATGATGCATGGTCAGCTGCTTGTGTATATAAGATCAGAAAATGAATGAGAATAGAAAGGCCGTGAAGGCTGAGCAGAAAAGATGTAGCGTTTGTATTTGCCAAGGAACAACGCCTCATGGCAAAGTCGTTGGTGCTCTTCCTTGTGCATGTGTGTGTGTTGAGTCTTCTCACCATGTGTGTGTTCTTGAGAGGAACCATGAAAGAGAGAAGAGAGAGTTGTGTGAGACGAGAAAAAAGAAGAGTGACGCTGCGAGGAGGTGGCGCCGACAATGCGCCCGTGGTGGCGTTGGTTGCCGACAAAATTCTGTGATGTGTCCTCCGGTTCTTTTTCTACCTCCGTCCGTGTGAGAGATAGAGGAAGTGGCAACAACATTTGGTATCATGAGCTTGGTTAGCTTGGGCGTGGTTCACGGTGCCGAAGGCGTACCGGCGATGACGGAGTTCGTCGGCAGCTGCGCGGAGCTCCGAACCGTGTGTCGGCCTGCGGAGGTGCGCGGCGTGGCGGATGCCATGGTGGACACGGGGGCGGTGTGCGGCGAGTCCGTGACGAGCACGGCAAACATGGAGGCTGAGGCGTGCGGCTGCGGTGCGTGGGAGCGCATGGCGACGACGACACGCGGCAAGTCCGGCTGCGGCGATGGCATACGGTTTCGACGTCGGACGACACGGCAATCACGGCGCGGGCGCGACGAGCAGACGGCACGTCGTAGCGGGCGCGGAGGGGCGTGGTGGCGTCAGCCAGAGACGACCATGGTGATGACAACGACGGGAGCTGCAACAACTCCAACGACGACAAGGCTGTAGCTTAGGAAGAGTGTGTTGGAATAAGTCACGACGTTTGGTGCGGTTGGGCTCGTCGGACACGTCGGGTGCGCGCGGGACGGACGGGACGCACTGATGCGGTCGGTCTCGTCGGGGGCGTCGGGTACGCGTGGTACGGGCAGGACGCAGTGGAAGCGTGGCGAGTGTATGTGCATGGCCGTGTGTACGTGTGTGTGCGTATGTATGTGTGGCGTGGTGTACAGCCGAAGTAGCTAGCTAGCTTGGTCAGCGATCTGTTGTAACGTCCGTGGTGTGTGCGTCGTGGAAGCGCGCGGCCAGCCGGACATGCAGATCGTGTGCGCTCGTAGCGGACGGGATGGGCTGCGTCATGCATGCGCAAGCCGGGTATAGATTTTGTATGCTGGATGGTTGTAACACGGCGTGAGCCAGTTGAAACACAAAAGATTAGGGCGTTGGTGCGCCCGTGATGGCGTTGGTCACCGGCAAATTCGGTGCTGTGTCTTTCGTTTTTTTACCTCCGTCCGTGTGAGAGATAAAGATGATATATTCTGTAGATCACATGGGGTTGGGATTTCGATAGTAGAGAGAAGGAGTTGATGTGGTGATTACCTGCTCCCTGACCTGAGGAGTTCGAGCCATCCTCCATTGCGTCGGCTGCTGGGCGAAATGGTGGTGGCGATGGGTGAGCGGTGGCGGCGGTGCTGCGTGTGCGGCGGGGGTGGTGCTTCCCGTGCCTAGCGCCAACCCTAGATCGGATTTGGGCTGTCGGTGGAATGAGTCTGTCGCACGTTCAACCTCGTAATCCGTACGGCCGGCTCCCCATCTTTTTATATAGCGCTGGCAACAGGGATGACCAACCATATGAGGATTGGACGCCCCCGATCGTGACGCAGCCAAGGGACCCGTTGAGTCGTTGGGCTCAACCGGCTGGAGATCAACCTAACAAGAGAAAGTGGCAACAACAGATGCGGCGTGAATCACGGTGATGGAAGGCCAACTTCGCTCCATCAGGTAGACGCGTCCACCGCCGCACAGGACGGCGAGCAGGGAGGAAGGAGAGACAAACCTGGCAGCAAGCAGGGCAGGACCGGAGCGGTGATACGTCGGGGATGCAGGGTGTTAGCGGTTGTTGGGAACATAATCGTATCCGGTAGTACAGTCTTAGGTAGTGCTGCATCTTCACAACATCTTGTAGTAATGTCAAACCTGTTTCTGCCAAAAGAGAGGAGTGGAACTGATGTCACCGTCGAATCACGCAAAGATGGATCCAACTCCAGGTGCAGAACCACAACAGGAGAGTAGAAAGATTCAGACCCTGTTCGGTTCATGGGAAGTCAAAAACACAGGAACATGGAGAAATAGAGGAAAAGGAAAGGAACGTCACCGTAAAAAAGTAGAAATGGTGAACATAGGAAACGACAGAGGAAGCCACGCGAGGAGTGTTCGGACTGATGGTCGAAAAAACGTAGGGAAGCATCTTCACGTGTCCAGCTAAAAGGACATGCAGTAGTTTTTTTATTCTGTTTGCCCCCCTCAACATCCCATTCCATGGAATATTTTATTAAGGCTCACATAGCAAGACTAGTAACAATGGAGAGTAACATAGAGTAGTAACATGCATACGTTACTAGTTTAAGTTACCACCTACATAGTGGATAGTAACATAGAGCCTTTCATTTATTAGCTTATAAACTCATTTTGTCTTGCTATGCGCTATGTTACTCATAGAGGTAGTAACATGCTAAGTTACTCAATTTCTCTCTCTTCTCATTAATTAGCTGTCACATCAATTTTTTTTGCTTAGGTGGCATCTATGTTACTACATATGTTACTCCCATTATGACTAGTCTAACAGCTAGTTCTTCGCCTCGAGCTTCGCCAAATCATTGGTTACGGTGGATTTTTTCAATCTTCTGGAATCTATGGGAATATGCATGTCAAAGAACATTTCCTGTAAAACACTCCTTAGTTTTCCTTTGTCCCGAACATCCTGATGGATTTTTTTTCGGAACGACTTTGAAATTACTCTCAAACCGTAAAAAAATTAGAGAGAGTGATCTATATGAAAAAGTTGCGTCTCGACGATATATTTCCAACGCCGTATCATTTGATTCATCACGACGAGCGGTTTACAAGAAAACGCGAAAATACGCTCGATGCCACTCGTCGGACGATCACCATTTTCGAAACTGTTCTTAAACCGTGGGGAATTGCAAAAGGTGGATAACATGGCAAAGTTGCGGATTTTCTGTAGCTTTCCAAAGACATATTATACGTTTTGTTCAGACAAATGGTTTAGAAACTGGAGCGAAAACAGTTGCAAAAAAACTCGTGCAGTTTTTTCTGCTAACATTAAATGCAATGCACCCGTGTTAATCCTGAAATTCAAAAGTGTTGTCAGAAAAGTTATTCTTATATCGATATCAGAATAGACGGTCAGTTACTATGAGAGCTATTCTGTTCCGCGTAACAGAATATTATTCAGTTACTATCGTTCACGTGACGAATTCGAGCGGGTGAACTAATGCTTTCATTATGCCGAACTGATCATTGTGTTTAGTTCAAAAACAAAATTATCAAACATTGCAAGAAAAAATCTTCGAAACGGGGCATGTAATATATCGTTGGAAAGCTCTTGCATCTAAATTACATTCATATAATTTGATTTTGCAAAATCATCATGGTTTAAGAGCAATTTTGAAAAAACTGAAACGTGAATCGTATTTTGAAGTTAATTTTCAAACGATTTGTCAGAATTGGCAAATGAGATGGCGATGAACAGCTGGTGAAAATCCGCATCTTCCATATGTATATTGTTTTTTCAAATTATGTAGATTTAAAAGTAATTTACAAAATGGTTAAATTCTGGGCGGAACGTATTTTCATGATTTTTTGCAAACGTTTTTTTTTTGGATTGACGCAAATGATATGGCGTTGGATAGCTATGGAAAATTCCCAACTTTTACGTATTGAATGTTTTTTATAATTCTTTAAAGTTTAAAACCGAATTCGAACTTGGTGAAATTTGGTTTCGAACGTGACTTTTTTTAAAAGTTTGTTCAAATAAGGCAAATAATATACCGATAGAAAGCTATCGCAAATGTATAACTTAGTCACGCTGAATGTTTTCTCAAATTCACAAATGTTTAAGAGAGATTTTGAATGCGGTGAGACCCATCTTGCTGTTTTTTCGTTCAAAAACAAAGTACTCGTACTGATCAATGTGTGTGTTTGTGCTGAGCGTTTTTCACTGAATGTACTTTACTCTGTTTTTTGGTATAGTTTTCGTTAGAACTCAACCATTTGTCAGAGTTGAACAAATTATATTATTCTGTTAGTATTCCCGAATTGACGACTTGGAGCAATGGTACTGACGCATTCCATCTCGTCGAACAGATCGTCGAGCTGGGACGGCACGCGGGGCCGACGGGATGGGGCGATGCGACGACTGCCTCCGACGGTAGGAGGCGGGTTGGGGTGGGGCGGGTTGCAACAGAGTCCAGCCTTGTGTTGACGCTTTTCATCTCGTCAAACTGGTCGTCGAGCTGGGGCGAGACGCGGGGCCGGCGAGCTGGGGCAGCGCGGCGACTGCCTCCGACGGTAGGACGCGAGTCGGGGTGGGGCGGGTCGCAGCAGAGTCCAGCCTCATACTGACGCTTTTCATCTCATCGAACTGATCGTCGAGTTGGAGCGACACGCGGGCCGGCAAGATAGGGTTGCGCGTGTTGGAAATATGCCCTAAAGGCAATAATAAATTAGTTATTATCATATTTCCTTGTTCATGATAATCGTTTATTATCCATGCTATAATTGTATTGATCGGAGACTTAGATGCATGTGTAGATACATAGACAAAACCATGTCCCTAGTATGCCTCTAATAGACTAGCTCGTTGATCAAAGATGGTTAAGGTTTCCTAGCCATTGACATGAGATGTCATTTGATAACGGGATCACATCATTAGGAGAATGATGGGATGGACAAGACCCAAACTACAAACGAAGCATATGATCGTGTCAGTTTAATGCTACTATTTTCTGCATGTCAAGTATTTGTTCCTATGACCATGAGATCATGCAACTCACTAACACCGGAGGAGTGCCTTGTGTGTATCAAACGTCGCAACATAACTGGGTGACTATAAAGATACTCTACAGGTATCTTTGAGGGTGTCTGTTGGGTTGGCATGGATCAAGACTGGGATTTGTTACTCCGTGTGACAGAGAGGTATCTCAGGGCCCACTCGGTAATACAACATCACAACAAGCCTTGCAAGCAATGTGACTAAGTGTTAGCCACGGGATCTTGTATTACGGAACGAGTAAAGAGACTTGCCGGTCACGAGGTTAAACCAGGTATGGAGATACCGACGATCGAATCTCGAGCAAGTAAACATACCGAAGAACAAAGGGAACATCATGCGGGATTAACTGAATCCTTGACATAGAGGTTCGACCGATAAAGATCTTCGTAGAATATGTAGGAACCAATATGGGCATCCAGGTCCCGCTATTGGTTATTGACCGTAGAGGTGTCTCGGTCATGTCTACATAGTTCTCGAACCCGCAGGGTCTGCACACTTAAGGTTCGGTGACGTTTCGGTAGTATAGAGTTATGTATGGTGGTGACCGAAGGTTGTTCAGAGTCCCGGATGAGATCCCGGATGTAACAAGGAGCTCCAGAATGGTCCGGAGGTAAAGATTGATATATAGGAAGACCATTTTGGTCGCCAGAAAAGTTTCGGGCTAATCGGTAATGTACCGGGAGTGCCGGTAGTGTACCGGGAGACCACCGGGAGGGGTATTTCGACCCAAGAGGCTTCATGGGCTGTGGGAGAGTAAATACCAGCCTTTTGTGGGCTGGTGGAAGTCCCACACAAGGCTCATGCGGCTGGGAGAAAAAGCCCCAAGGGAAAAAGGTGGAAAAAGGCCAAAAAAGTAGGAATCCTAGTCCTATTAGGATTGGAGGAGGAGTCCTCATCTCCTCCCCACTTTGGCCGACCCAAGGCCTGGCTTTTTGGCAGCCAAGTCTCCTCCTCCTCTCCTCCTATATATACTAGAGGATTTTAGGGTTTTGGCACTGAATTTTTAGCCACGTGCTACCCGTTCCTCTAATGCATAGTTTCTCCTCTAGATCGGTTTTCTGCAGTGCTTAGGCGAAGCCCAGCCGGAATAGCTCCACCACCATCACCGCAGCGCCGTCACGCTGCCGGAGAACTCTTCTACCTCTCCGCCCCCTCTTTCTGGATCAAGAAGGCGGAGATCATCATCAAGCTATACGTGTGCTAAACGCGGAGGTGCCGTCCATTCGGCGCTAGATCGGGACGGATCGTGATGAGATCGCGGGACGGATCGTGATGAGTTCGCAGGACGGATCGTGGGACGGATCGTGATGAGTTCGCGGGACGGATCGTGATTGGATCGCGGGACGGATCGTGATGAGATCGCGGGATGCTCGGCGATTTGGGTCTCGAAGACGTTCGACTACACCACCCGTGTTTCTTAACGCTTCCCGCTTAGCGATCTACAAGGGTATGTAGATCCACTCTTCCTCTCGTAGATGCTCATCACCATGGATAGATCTTGCGTTTGCGTAGGAATTTTTTGTTTCCCATGCAACGTTCCTCAACAGCGCGCGGAGCCGATGCGACGACTGCCTCCGCCGGTAGGAGGCGGGTCGGGGTGGGGCGGGTCGCAACAGAGTCCAGCCTCGTACTTGTTGGATGCGTCGCTCCCTTATAGGGGCCATAGTAACAAAATAATATTCTCTTACTAGTAACAGAATAGTCCTCTCCCCCCTCTCTCTCTATATATATATGTATGTATGTATGTATGTATATATGACAGGGCTATTCTGTTACTAGTAACAGAATATTATTTTGTTACCCCCGACCCTATATAGGGAGCGACGCGTCCAACATGTACGAGGCTGGACTCTGTTGCCACCCGGTCCACCCCGACCCGCCTCCTACCGCCGGAGGCAGTCATCGCGTCGCCCCAGCTCGCCGGCCCTGCGTGCCGCACCATCACGTCGGTCCCGCACGCCGCCCTTGCTCGACGATCAGTTCGACGAGATGGAAAACGTCAGTACGAGGCTGGGCTTTGCTGCGACCCGACCCGCCTCCTACCGCCGGAGGCAGTCGTCGCGCCGCCCCATCCCGCCGGCCCCGTGCGACGCCCCAGCTCGACGATCAGTTCGACGAGACGGAAAGCATTAGTACAACTGCTCCAAGTCGTCAGTTTGGGAATACTAACAGAATAATATAATTTGCTCAACTCTAACAAATGGTTGAATTTTTTTAACGAAAACAGTACAAATAAAGTACATTTGATGAAAAAACGCTCAGTATAAACACACACATTTATCAGTACGAATACTTTGTTTTCGGACGGGAAAACAGCAAGACGGGTCTCACCGTATTCAAAATTACTGTTAAACGGTTACAACTTTGAGAAAACGTTCAACATTTCGACAAACTTTTCGAAAAAATCATGTTCAAAACCAAATTTTACCGAATTCAAATTCAAATTTAAACTGTAAAGAATTAGAAAAAAACGTTCAGAACGCAAAAGCTGTGCATTTTCCATAGCTATCCAACGCCATATCATTTGCGTCAATCTGACAAGCCGTTTGCAAAAAATCACGAAAATACGTTTCGCCTGGAATTTCACCATTTTCCAATTTTTTTTGTAAATCATACATAATTTGAAAAATCAATCTGCATATGGAAGATGCGGATTTTTACTAGCTTTCCAACGCCATCTCATTTGCTCAATTTTGACAAACCGTTTGAAAATTAACACCAAAATACGATTCGCGTTTTCGGTTTTAAAAAAAACGTTTTTTTCAAAGCTGCTCTTAAACCATGATAATTTTACAAAAACAAATTATATGACTGCAATTTAGATGTCAAAGGCTTTCCAGCGATATATTACACGCCCCATTCCGATGATTTTTTTTACAATGTTTAATTATTATGTCAAAATTGAGGGGATAAAAAATAACTATTTCTCACCCAGAATAACACACACACATACATACATATACATACATATACGTATACATACATATACATATATATATGTATGTATGTATGTATATGTATACATTACGCAGGATGAATACTTATTCTTCATCCCAACCAACTCACGCATTGGGTCGAACCAGCATAAGAATAAAATTGTTGTAAGGTAATGTTACCTTTTCTTAGAATGGGTCTTATGCTTGTATAGGATGGCTGTTGTGTGGTAAGATTTGATTGTTTGTAAAGTAAAATTACGGCCTATAACAGAATAGAGAGGTTTGACCGTAAAATTACTATAAGGTTTATTTTTTCCTAGTAAAGTTGAGTGGTTAGATGTGGATATGCGCTCGTAACTTTGTAACAGGATAAGGCGCCATTTATAAATTGTTGGTATTATTCATAGATCTATTTATAATCATATTAGACTAAGTACACTGGATCTGTTGCAAGAATGAAAGTCCGCATTCGTTTTGGATTCTTTTGCATGTCCGAAATATCACGTCAAGTTTAGTGTGCCTCAAAGACGATAGCATCTATGACTCATTCATAATGGCTGATCGTCAGGAAAGGGTGTGCCAAGTATGTAAATACCCTATACGACTATGTAATCGTGGTCCCTGTTCTCCCAATTTTTTAGCAGAGTATCGAGAAAATTCAAATGCACAGTGCTAAGTCATTCGATTGCCCATGTAACATTTTAGTTTTACACTAACTCTGATTTTTTTTTTATGTTTTGTACAAATGGATAGGTCATACCTTGCACTCTAGAAGAAAGCTTGACTCGATTTTGGAGAAGTGAGATGTTGCAGACAGAGCCAACATTCGAATGGTACGAGTTTCGATGTTCAAAAGCTTGGATCGAAACACTACCTTGCCGGAGAATGGCAGATGATTGCTAGTATTTACGAGATCAACAACAGCGACACGTTGCATTTGAACAATTGTTCACTTGTCCACGAGCACCTGGTTTTTGACCATTTACGCCAACCGTCAGGCGATACCGCAGTGTCCATATGTATAATAGGTCAGTTCTATCATTTTAGGTAACCAACATATGATGAAGTAAATCTCACAGATCGTATGTTATGTTATGCAGATGAGTATGAAGCCGAAAAATGAATTGCGAGGATGGAGTTATGTTCACACAAAAATCGATAATCCCTTATGGATGTTATGCAACCCTGTTAATTATTGACCGTGGTTTATGGTTTACCTCACCATGGGGGTAGGGTGTAATAAAAAAATGTCAACATTTGAATATGTGATTTTTTAACAAAGTTTGGAGTTGTTTATTTATATGCAACCAAAGCTCATGAACAAAAAATGTATCAATGGTTCAAAGGTGGCACATATACTTTTTTGGAGAGTAATTACGTGACATGAGACTAATCAGCCGCACTACAACATTGTAATAAAAGAAATGTACACCCGTGGCAAAATGATGTAGTATTACAATTGACAAAGACATGTAAAATTGAATAATAGAGTCTCACTGATTTTATTCCACATGTTTAATAGCAATGCAACACATTTGAATAAATTTTTGATTAAAATAGAAACCAATTCAGAGATGATTCGAGACCCTTTGTCTAGAAGTGCATGGAGCTGCAATTTTATTCTACCGGAGTACTAAGTCTGGTTTAGTTTTGGCTTTATAACAAATAAAGGAAGTCCACGTACATTTTGACTATCAAGATCAGTGGGACCAGCATATTAAATCTCTTCTTATATCCGATGTATCTTTGTCTTTCTTAAGAATATATGAATACATAAATTTGCTCTATCGCACCGAAAGAAAAAAACAGCTCTCTGAACACGTTGTATGTTTAGAACCCGCCCCAACATGTTGTAAACTTGCTGGATCTAGGTAACTATATTTGCTAACAATTTGGGAGCTAGCAAGCTCACGTTCCCATGATAAGAGGGCGGTAAAATTACCTCAGATGTGTGTGTGATTTCCGGTGCGAGGACAAACATAAATTTACCTTAGAAGGGACAAATTTTACGCCAGAGTATTCATCGATGGGGTGGGGCGCGATTCGAGACAGCCCAATATTTTGGCTTGATCCTTCGACTGGGGCGAAGAATAAGTAATTATTTATTCAGGATAAATTTTTCGTATTACCGGATGTAGTTACTTTCACTTTTGTTTCATACATTTTGAATAGTATCTATTATTGTATATAGTACATGAGAATGTTTAGGTAGTATATAGACTAGTTTTTGGTAGTATGTTCTATATTTTGAGCATACTTCTTTTTACGTATATATATGTACATACTTCACAAATACAATTAAAACTATGACTCACTTACAATTTTTTCATATGATTCATTTCGAAGTATCTTAGATATAGTATATGAATATACTAAAAATAATAAAGGAGGGTATATACTACCACGTGGCAGTATATGAGATATGTGTGTAACTACACCCGATAGTAGGAGATACTTTTCCCATATATATATCTATACACACACCGTCTATTCTGAAATCGATGTGAGAATAACTATTCTGACAACACTTCCGAACTTCAGGGTTAACGCGTTGCATCCCTATCAAATGAACACTCCAATGTTAGCAGAAAAAACTGCACGAGTTTTTTTGGCACCGTTTTCGCTCCAGTTTCTAAACCGTTTGTCGGAATGAGACGTATTATATACCATTGGATAGCTACGTAAAATCGCAACTTTGCCATCTTGACCATTTTTTGCGATTCCCCACGGTTTAAGAGCAGTTTCGAAAACGGTGGTCATCCGACGAGTGGTAGCGAGCGTATTTTCACGTTTTCTAAACCACTCGTCGGAATGAATCAAATGATACGGCATTAGAAAGATATCATCGAGGCGCAAATTTTCAATGTAGATCACTCTTTCCAATTCCTTATGGTTTGAGAGTAATTTCAAATTTATTAAAAAATGGAATTCTGTTTTTCAAATTTTATGAATTTTTTGGTACGGTTTTTGCTGTAGTTTTCTAACCGTTTGTCAGAATGAGGGATGTGATACGGCGTTGGAAAACTGTCTAATAGGCGCAACTTTCATATGTTGGTCATTTTTTGAGATTTCTCACGATTTTAAATGAATTTTGAAAACGGTGTCGCTGCCTACGTGTGGCAGCGAGCGTATTTTCGTACTTTTTTCCAAACCACTTGCCGGAACGATGCAAATGATACGGCGTTGGAAAGAGATTGATGAGGCGCAACTTTTTCTTGTAAAACACTTGCTCTAATTCCTTACGGTTTAAGGGCAGTTTTGAAATTACCAAAATACGAACACTATTTTTCGCGACACCCAAATCGACGCATGAACTGCATGGGACAGGAAAACGCACCGCTTTATACTGAAGAACGCACTGCATACGATGGGAAAGCGAACCACATTAGTTTTATACTTCGCATTGTGAGTATACTTCACATTGTAAGTAAGTGAACCGCGACGGTACCGAAAGTGAATTGCGACACGATCGAAAGTGAACAACATTATTTTTTTATCATCTTCGTAACAATTTTTGTCTTCTTGTTATTACCGTGGTCAACCTGCAGAGATGAGGCAAATGCATTGCATTGTTTTTTTAACGAACCACGAAATTTGTTCTAACAAACTTGCCCAGGAAAACTAGAATAGTGGAAATAAACTTCATTCATGTTTCTTCAACAAATTTTTATACACAAACTGCATGCAATATATTAGTACCCACATGCAGCAACAAACCGCAACTCGGGCACACACAAAAATTGAAAGCAAAAACAATTATTTTGAGCAATCAGATCCATCAATAGTAGAGGTTGCTTGAACAGCAAGAGGCACATCGGCGCACTGCACGATGCGAGTCAGCGGACCGCATGTTCTGGGCCGGGGCACCACACTACCCTGCTTGGTCAATTGCACACGTCGATGAACCGCATGGTGTAGGCCAGCGAACTGCTCACGCCGTCTGGAAGGAGTAGTAGGAGATGGACGGGGGGGGGGGGACATGGTGGCTCATCCTGCTCAGATCCGTCGATGAACTGCATGCACACGCCGGGCGCACTTCATGCACGGCGGCGAGCGTGAATCTCCACCAGAGAGTTGGAGCGCCCGAACTGCCTGGAACCATCGTTGGACGGGAGTTGGCCCGTAGGGACTCTAGGCGTGGCGGCGCAAGAGAAGGCGGTATGGTCGTCGTCCATTGACAGGTGAGGACGCCCAAAACCACGGTCGCACTGCCCGCCGGTGAACTACGACCTACACACGACGCTCCTCGAGGACGAGGGGAGATGTAGGATGGTGGGGCAGCTGCCGGACGAAGCAAGGAACGACGATGCTTAGATCCGTCGACCCGGCGGTGCGGCGGGGTGGGTCCATCGACTGGGAGTCTCGACGGTCCTGAATTCGTCGCTTGGGTGGAGGCGGATGGGTTGGGGTGCAAGCCAGAGTCCATGGCCAATGGGTGGCCTCGGATCCGATGACCTGAAGTGAAGGAGACATCGTATGGGGCCGGGATGGACGGATCTGGCGCGAGCAATGCACTGATCGTCGATTGGGTGCCTGTGTCGAATGGATCCGGGTCTGTTGGTGGTCGTGGATGTGGGGGATGGGTGGGGCGATGGCGGCGGAGTAGGTGGTCGTTGCAGCGCGCCGCCAAGGAGGAAGGTGGTGGGCTGTGAGGATGTGGGTGGGGCCGTGTCAGTGTAGTGAACAAGGGGGTGTTCGCTACCCCTGGACATGCACCGGCAAGTCGCAGCCTCCAGGCGGGAAGGGCATGGCAGAGAAGAAATCCAATTATAGGACATATCCATGACCCAGGTTTCCAGCAAGGATTATTTGTCAGAAACAGGTCTACGCATCACCGGCAAGCTCAAGGCTGACAAGATCAAGATACAGTTTCCGGGAAGCGAACCTTCATGGGAGAAGACCTCCACGCAGGGCACCAAGAAGACCCGATGTTGGCCTCCCGACAAGATGTTTGTCGAGGGACAGCTGATAGCTAAATGCAAGTGCAGGAATGTCAAGAAGGCAATCAAGTCAATAATCAGAAGACACAAGACCAAAAGCTGGGACCCCCGCACGATCTTGCCGGGATGGCTTACGGAGCCCCGGCAGGACTCGCACCCGACAAGACCTCGTTAGCCTCTCACCGCTCCAACGCAGCGATCAGCCTGTCAGACAGGCCTTACCCTCATGGGTATGTGTCAAGGCGCTAACGATGATGGTGTTAAGCGGCACTGATGGGACGACCTCTTTTTCCGTCCCCAAGAAAGCTAGTGACAGCTAAAAAAATCATTTAATGCGCTTGTCCTATGCCGTCAGTATTAGGTATGATAACACTATAGCAACTGCACACCTCTTGTATGTACTGTGCACCACTGTTGCTGACCCCTTGGACATATAAAAGGAGGCCCAAGGCGTAGCTACAAAGGAGAGGACCTTCTGGCCCAGACGCTAGTGTAGCGGCTGTGTACTATTCATCACTTAGCGCTCCTGGAGCCAGAGCGCAAAAACTCACAATACACTAAAGCAGGAGTAGGGTTTTACGCTTCTCAGCGGCCTGAACCTAGGTAAAAATCCCTCGCGTTGCTCGTTGGATCTGCTCTTTGTGTACACCTTCTCCCAACCGAACCATAAAGGGATCCACGTGATCTCATAGGTGTCGTACGCCGACATCTTTGGCGTGCCAGGTAGGGGGAAAGGGTTGCGCGAACCTGATCTAGCAATCAACGCGTTAATTCTTGATCATATTCATCGTCATGGTGAGGGAGTCCTATATTAGGGGGTCCTCGGATAGCCGACCTGTTGTATGGACCGGACTATAGCCGAACACTAGATGACCTGAAGGCCCAGTTACCAGGATGGAAGCTTCGAGGACCATGGCTTGCGCTCCACGTCTGATGTAGTAAATAGGCATGTTTATCTCTTTGGCATATAACCGACCATGTGTAAACCCTAGGCCTCCTCGGCATCTATATAAGCTGGAGGGTTTTAGGGTATAGAGACACGACAACTCATCTGGGGTTAGACATACGATCTCGAGGTAGATCAACTCTGTAACCTCTTACACAATCAATACAATCAAGTAGGACATAGGGTATTACCTCCATAGGAGTGCCCGAACCTGGGTAAACTCGTGTCCCCTTCGTCTCCTGTTACCGTTGATCCTAGTCTCACAGTTCGGGACCCCCTACCCAAGATCCGCCGGTTTCTACACCGACATTGGTGCTTTCATTGAGAATTCCTCTGTGAGCGAGATGGGATCGACGCCTCGCCTTTTCATCAACGAAGAGGTCTGCAGTTTGGACGTTTTCATCCCCAGTCAGATCTTCGCCTTCGGCAACATTGTGCTGCATGCTGGTTCCACCGGTCATCTAGGCCGCGTTGAGAGCCTCGCCCCGATCAGGAAGTTAGATTTGGAAACCTAGAGTTTTCTGTCGACTCTCGGGGTGACTTGTCACTAATCGGGCTCACGGCTTCTCCCGTAGCCCCAGAGGACTTTGAGGTTTTAACCTCGAAACCCTCCGTCGAACACGCCAATGGGGTCACCCATGGCAGCAGTCTGATCTCTAAGCCAGGCCTAGCCATCAAGACGCATGACCGGACCTGTGTTCCTACCGAAAACTCCCTAGGGGTGGGCTTCATGGGGGTCGACTCCACACATTCTGGATAGCTGGATCCAATCGGGCCCTCAGCGGTCGAGGATGCCTTGGAGCAATTCTCATCGTTGAAAATCACTGACGATCCAGCCCTGATCTATGTCCGACCCGGTTATAGTTGGGACAGGGACATATTTTTTGATCCACCCACCACTCACTTGATAGCCACCGTCGAAGACTTAACCGACGTGCTCGACTATGCCTCCGAGGATGCAGAATACATGGACAAAGAGGACCGTGCTCCCACCCCCGTTAACACTGGGAGTTGGATCGCCACTTCTACGTACGGCATTTACATGGTGAATACTCCTGCCATCAACGGCGACAACACACCTCACAATGACGGTAACAAATCGGGCAACGCACCATCAAGACGCCGAAAATCACATAAGCGGTCCAAAAGCAAAAAGGAAAGATGAACTATTATCAATAGCAGGGATGGTAATGCCCCTTGAAAGGACATGGATGTCGCCTAGAGGGGGGGGGGGTGAATAGGCGCTTTAAAATAATTACGGTTTAGGCTTGAACAAATGCGGAATAAAACTATCGTTTCATTTGACAAGCACAAAACCTAAAACTACTAGGCTCACCTATGTGCACCAACAACTTATGCTAAGCAAGATAGACAACTAAGTGATAGCAAGATATATAACAAGAAACAATATGGCTATCACAAAGTGAAGTGCATAAGTAAAGGGGCTCGGGTAAGAAATAACCGAGGCACGCGGAGACGATGATGTATCCCGAAGTTCACACCCTTGCGGATGATAATCTCCTTTTGGAGCGGTGTGGAGGCACAATGCTCCCCAAGAAACCACTAGGGACACCGTAATCTCCTCACGCCCTCGCACAATGCAAGATGTCATGATTCCACTAAGGGACTGTTGAGGGTGGTCACCGAACCCGTACAAACAAGGTTGGGGCAATCTCCACAACTGAATTGGAGGCTCCCAATGACACCAAGAAGCTTCACCACAATGGATTGTGGCTCTGAGATGACCTCAAATACTCAGGGCAATCTCAACAACCTAATTGGAGACCCCGAAGCTTGCTCGGAGCTTTGCACCACAATGATTGAGCTCCGAGGCACCACCAACCGTCTAGGGAACCAAAGCACCCAAGAGGAACAAGCTCTAGGGTGCTCAAACACCCAAGAGTAATAAGCTTCTCAACTTCTCACTTCCACATATCACCGTGGAGAACTCAATCCTATGCACCAAATGCAATGGCAAGGGCACACGGAGTGCCCAAGTCCTTCTCTCCCAAATACCACCAAAGCAACTAATGCTAGGGAGGAAAATGAGAGAAAGAACAAAGAAGAACATGAAGAACTCCAAGATCTAGATCCAAGGGGTTCCCCTCACTTAGAGGAGAAAGTGATTGGTGGAAATGTGGATCTAGATCTCCTCTCTCTTTTCCGTCAAAAAGGAGCAAGAATCATTGGAGGGATTGAGAGATAGCAAGATCCAAGAAGGTCAACAATGGGGGGCAAACACGAGCTCAAAGGATAAGGTTCAATGGGGAAGAAGACCCCCTTTTATAGGTGGGGAAACATCCAACCGTTATTCTCACAGCTCGCACAGAGTGGTACTACCGCTCCAAGGAGCGGTACTACCGCTAGGGTGACAGTACCCCTTTGAAAAACAACACCGAGGAGGAAAAAGGCCAGTAGAACCGCCGGAGCGGTACTACCACTCGTCCTCACGGTACTACCGCTATGGATAGCGGTACTACCGCTATGCGTAGCGGTACTACTGCTTGCGAGCGGTACTAAAAAATTACATCTGTGCCTACAACGGCTGGACTAAAATGAGATTTTGGTCCGGAGCGGTAGTACCGCTCTTGGAGCGTGGTAGTACCACTCCGGAGCGGTAGTAAAAAATTACATCCGCTCTAGCCGCGGTAGTACCGCTGCAGCCTTTTAAGAACACCAAAGCTGCAACAACTTTTGCAAACGGACTCCGAATTCAACGAAACAAAGTTTGTTGGAAAGCTAACGACATGGGCTAACAGAATCTTGATTTAAATATTAATAAGAAGCAGATGATAAAAGTCCCATAAGAAAATTATGAGAACCCTTCCTCGAATAAGAACGATAAAACTTCCAACATCGAAAACGCAATAGACGAAGCATATGAAATCCGTTTTCGATGTACTAGAGCTTGTCACAAAGATTACCACAAGATCAAGAACCCACATAGAGAAAATACAACCAAGAACCAAGAAATATGATGATGCCAAGAATGCAATGGTTTGAGATCTCAACGAACGATACGATCAAGCTACTCACTTGAGACCCCCCTTGATAGTATGACAATCGATCCTATAATCTGGTCTCTCAACTACCACCATGAGACCGGTAAAATATAAAAACCTATCAAGGTCAAACCTTAGCCTTGCGCATAGTTCACTTGAGCTAGATGATGACGATCTTGACTACCTCAAGATGGACCACCTTTCTTGATTGCGTTGGCTTGATGAAGACTAGATGATTGCTCCCCCATACTCCACTATGGGTGAGCTACTCTACAGCACATCTTCACAAGTCCATTGACACCACAATGGATGGAAAGCTTGAAGCCTGATCTCTCTGTGATGCTTCACTTGAACTTCCACACCTCAACCTTGATAACGATCAGCACTTGATGTCATCTTCCATGGGTTGTATTGGATCTTCCTATTGATGCAATCCCATAGAAATGTGCCTAATCCCACAAAGAACTCTCACAAGGAACATGTGTTAGTACACAAAGCGTAATGGACAATGCTTACCATACCATGGGATCACTTGATCCCTCTCGGTACATCTTGTACACTTTGTGTGTTGATCACTTGATTCACTCTTTGACTTTGTCTTGATCAACCTTGTATCTTATCTTCTCTCTTCATAAAGATGGTGTCTTTAAGGTAATCATGAATGCTCACACAATCTCCTTCTTCAAGACATGCTTGCAATAAGCTCAACTCTCACATGACCAATCTTTCGATAAACCTTGAATACCACCTTGGTCATCGTATAAACTCCTTGAAACCCAACAGATGGACTTCAAGAAGTGCCTATGGACAAATCCTTCGAATATAACTCAAGGCAACTATTATTCCATAGGGATTGTCATCAATTACCCCAAACCACACATGGAGAAATGTGCTCTTACAATCTCCCCCATTTTGGTAATTGATGACAACCACTTTCAAGAGAGTTTATATAAGGAAATAAGCACAACCAAGCACACATAAATGCATGCATGGATGTGAGATGCAAATGCTTAAGAAACAAAAGGAAAACTCTCAAAGCATTCCAAACTAAACTCTCTAAACTTCTCCCCCATTGGCATCGATTGCCAAAAAAGGACAAAAAGTTTAGAAAGCCAATATAATAGGTGTTCCTACAAAAGGTTTGTATATCTCAAAATACGTGTGCAAAGAAATACACATAGCCAATGATAAGTAGTTGGAGGAAGACAAACTATATTGAGAACCCAAAGATTGCACAAAGGATCGTATGGCACAAAGACATACACCGGAGTGAAGCAAGCAATCAAAAGATACTAATTGGAACAATCAATCACATGGACCAACGAGCCACATGAATTAAATATATTACGATATGGGTAAAAGAGTGTTTATAAAGAAACTAGAGGAGCTCCCCATGATTTGTGCACAAATAATAATTTTTTATTTGAATACAAGTGCACAAAATAGGATCATGACTCCCCCACAATCAATATAAACACACCAAAAGTGCAAGCAAGTAGATACGACAAAGATCATAGTACTTGCACTAAACATATGGTTGAGCAACATGTAAAAGAGGCAATCTTAAGAATAGGCTCAACCAAAATGATGTGTGTGAGTCATGGAAAAGAACTTGAGAAGACTAGTATAAGGATGAGCATAAAGCATCAACATAGTCTTGATGAAATGAGACACAAAGTGCAAACCATATCCTTCCCACACACAAACCACTAGCAAAAGGGTTCACAAGCTTACTAATAGGAAAATTAAAAACCAAAGCTTGTGACAAACCCTAGTGAAGATAGGAAAATGATAACTTTGTCAAGAGGAGGGATACCAATCGAAATGGCAAAAACCTCGTGAAGACAAGCATGAGGAAAATAATTTTCATCACCAAAGAGTGCATCAAGATGCTAGGATATAAGATCCTCACTCAAGGCAAATTCTTTCACGAAACCACCAAGTAAATAAAAAGGAAATGCAATGGTGGACCTGAAAGAAAAGAGGATATCAACTAGAGATGTAACTTCTCTCATGTGTATAAGATTCTAGGTAGAGGGCAATCATGATGATATATCCACAAAGAATAATGTACACATAAAATAGTTACAAGGAGGAACAAACAAGATATCCACAAGGAAGTCATAACTATACCAATAAGATCTTTGCTTGAAAGCATAACACATAGCCTAATATTTTCTTATTGTACATAAATGAACTCCCAATACACGAACATCAAAGACATCACAACTAGCAATATGACATCATAGTTGAGACTCTTTGAGAAATGAAACAAGTACCACAAGAATGACTCAAGAAATTCCTGCCATGATGCAACCTATAAACATTTGAATGCGAGAAATGTATGCATGAAGTAGATACTTGTTACCGAGATATCATTGGATTGATGTAGTAGACAATGGTTCTTCGATCATCCGAGCAAGGCTCCAATAAGCACATGGTGTCAACACCTTCCTTGTAAGTGAGCCGAGTGTCCAATGTATCTCCAATTGTTCCTAGAACAACACCACAAACAAAGTGGTACCCAAACTTATTGGGACCAAAAAGTTAGTGTACCAACAATATATAGGACAAAACTCCACATAAATATGTGCATATAGATATGAAATTTAATTTCATGCACACTTTAGCCAATTTATGTCATAGTGGAGTTTTCCCTATATATTGGGTCAAGGAAAGAGAACATGCCAACGAAAGTACATGTAGTAAATATGCATGCTCAAGGCTTTCGAGAATCAAATCAACACACAGTTGATAAGATATCGAGAGAAAAGGAATCAAGTGAAAATAAAATACCAAACAAAAAAAATATCACTTGACGGATACCAACTAAAATATATATCAAGGAATGAGATATCCATTGACACATGCCAAATAGAAGGAAACAAGATACCAATAGAAGGAAACAAGAGGTATCAAGTTCCCAAAAGAGAGCTAGGTTCTACAAACCACACCCTCCACAAATTTTCATGCTGGCACAATGCACCATAGAGAAAAGGCTTGCCTCCCTCCAACACACACTTGATGAGGATCAAAAGATTTTATGGTAAACACATAAAGAGAGTGTTCTAAAGAAAATAGGAGGGCTCCCCCAAGAGATGTGCATTATATAGAATTTTCATTTGGATACAACATGCACATGATGGCATCATCACTTTCCCTATATCTATAGAAACACTAGACATGCTCAAAAAGATCCACAAGAGACAAGGAAGACAAACGATAAACAAAATACAATGTAAAGATGATAAGAAATTTCTACCATGAAAGGGTACCAAATGTCGAAGGACAAGAAGTAATTTGAAATATTTCCTATTGGTAGATTGCAAATAAACCCAACATCATATTTACACGTAAATCATAAGAAAATGACACTTGTAGAGCTAACATGCCACCTAGGAACAAGATAAATTATAATATCAAATCCAAGTGGCAATATCTCAAATGTACACATTCTCTGGGATTGTAACATGCACATAGCATATTACTCCCCCATAATGTGGTAACACAATGATAATAATAAGTGGCAAATGAAGTATAACAAGATATGATTAGTGGACCTTTTAGAATTTGAATTTCTCATGAGACGACATACCACATAGAAGCTAGATAATCTTGTAATATCAATACTAAGTGGTATTCCTCATATACACACATTTTTAGGATTGTGAAGTGCACAAAGCACATCACTCCCCCAAAATGGGATAATGCATTAATCTCTCAAGAGAGCCAACTAAGATAGGACAAGATGCAAAAAAGGCTCAACACAAGACTCACACATACATGATGTGCAATCCATAATACATACTTGATTTCTCAAGATCAACAAATAGGAATCACAACATATACAAACGCATGCAAGGTACAAAACCACAACATGCAAAGGGTCAAGTAACTAACAATTTATTCAATTTAAGTACATGTTATCGTAAGGAGGAACATTGGATATAACTGAGAAACTTGATAATCCACATGACTTGGCTTGAGATAATATGAATGATGAAGATCCCTTAATTTTTCATGATGTATCCAAGTCACCAATGCCCTCCATCAATGCCTATTGATCAAGTTTGAGCTTGTTGGTCCCCAACCAAGTTGGGTCCTAAGAGGTTAGTCACAATAGGCTTGGTTACCCAAATGGTTCTTTTCTTGACACCACTTTGAGTACCAACACATTTGGCAAACACATTGCCAAGCTTATCCTTCCCAAGAGAATATATATCATCAATAACGATTGTGTTGGATAAGTTACCTTTTGTGCAAGAAGAAGCGAAGTGACCCTTCTCATGACATAAGTAGCAACATTTACCCTTTGCTTTCTTCTCAATTGATTTCTTAACTTGAAGAGCGGTGACTTGGGTCTTCTTGGGAAGAGGCCTTTCTTCAACTTGTGGTTGAGCATGAGATTGAACTTGTGGCCGCTTCCCTTGTTGCTTGTTACTTTGGGGCTTCTTATTTAATGGGCAAGATCTAACATGGTGCCCTTCAATTTTGCACTTGAAGCAAATAATCTTGGCTGAATTCTTGACTTGTTCTTGGCCCTTCTTCTTGTAGTTTGTGGACATATTCATCTTCTTCTTGGAGTTGAATCCAATTCCACCTTTGTCATTTGGGAGTTTTTGCACAATCAAGATATTGTTGAGTGTGGACTCCCCTTCATGACTCTTTGCCAAGTCTTTCTTCAAAGAAGTGACTTGGGCCTTGAGCTCATTGATTTCCTCTAAATGGTTAGAATCAACACACGTGCTAGAGGAAGTATAAGCTTCATCGTTAGAGCAACAAGGCAAGGAAAGTAATTCATCACAAGATGTACAAACATTATGAGTAGATGAACTACGAGGACTAGCACATGGCAATAAAGCATTTCTACTAGATGTAGTGCTAATTTCCACATGAGGCTCACTAGATGTTACCTTAGTAGTGCTAGCCTCATGAGCTATCTTTAGCACATTATGAGATACTAGAAGATCGCCATGAGAGCTAGAAAGCTTTTCATTACTTTCTTCCAATTTCCCATAATTGCTAGATAGCAACTCAAGTTGAGTCCTTAGCTCAACATTCTCCTTTAATATGGATGCTTCACAAGAAATAGAGTTAGTAGCACAAGCATCATCATTAACAACAAGAGGAGAAGGCAACTTGGCAAGCTCTTTAGCATATGAAACTTTAAGTTGAGCATGAGACTCGGTGAGTTCAATGAGCGAACTCTTAACAACCCTTGAGCCATTTTCGAGGTGCTCAAAGTCCTCAAGGAGTTTAGCATGTGCAACTTAAAGCTTATGAAGTTGGAACGAGCAATATTATTTTTATGAAGAGCTTTAAAAACCATTTCTCCCTCAAGTTTTAAGGAAGGAATATTATCACTCTCTTCATCATTATCATCAACATCATCATCATGAGATATATTGGGATTCAAAGTAGGATATACCTTTGAAGCCTTAGCCATAAGGAAAAAGTGAGAAACAATAGATGATGATGTAGGATCCCTTGAAGCACCATTCAAGACCACATCTTGTTCCATGGAGTGTTGGGTTTCCTCTACATTGTAAGCACAACAACTCGAGGAAATAGAAACATTTTTATCACGTCAACAAGATATAGAAAGCATATCATCATGAGATTTAGTCAAGCAATTTGTACATGATATGCAAGGACTATCAACACAAGCATGTGAAACATTTAAATTGCTCGAGGTGTTAAAGTTCAAAGATGAAGCATTGCAATAAGATAGTGAAGAAGAATTGTCAACAATAAGCCCACTATCATCATTACAATGATCATCACTACTCACCATATAATTACCTTGTGCAAATCCACATGTAGGTGAGGTAGATGAAGTTGAGAAGACAACACGACCGGAGGTGGAGGTGGAACAATCATCCCTACAAATCTTGGACTCACCAAATTTATCTTGAAGCTTTGTCCACAATTCATGAGCATCCCGGAATGACATGAGTTAAAATATAACTAAATTGCTCAAAGCATCAAAAAGTGCATTAGAAGCTTGAGCATTGAGATAAGAGTTTTTCTCATTCTCTAAAGATATGTGTTGAGAATCCTTTGGAGGAGAAAAACCCATATCTACAATTCGCTCTAAATTTGGGTACATGACCCTAAAGAGATTAAGCATGTGAATTACCCAAACATCAAAATTTGTGCCATTAAAACTAAGAGTGTTAGAGAATCCTAATCCCTTAGTCGACATCCTTACTCTCTAGGTTGCTAAACCTAATAATGAGAGACCTAGATCTGGTACCAATTGAAAGGACATGGATGTCGCCTAGAGCGGGGGGGGGGTGAGTAGGGGCTTTAAAATAATTATGGTTCAGGCTTGAACAAATGCGGAATAAAACTATCGTTTAATTAGTCAAGCACAAAACCTAAAACTACTAGGCTCACCTATGTGCACCAACAACTTATGCTAAGCAAGATAGACAACTAAGTGATAGCAAGATATATAACAAGAAACAATATGGCTATCACAAAGTAAAGTGCATAAGTAAAGAGGCTCGGGTAAGAGATAATCGGGGCACGCGGAGACGACAATATATCCCGAAGTTCATACCCTTGCGGATCCTAATCTCCGTCCGGAGCGATGTGGAGGCAGAATGCTCCCCATGAAGCCACTAGGGCCACCGTAATCTCGTCACGCCCTCGCACAATGCAAGATCCCGTGATTGCACTAAGGGACCCTTGAGGGTGGTCACCGAACCCGTATAAAAAAGGTTGGGGAAATCTCCACAACTGAATTGGAGGCTCCCAACGACACCAAGAAGCTTCACCACAATGGATTGTGGCTTTGAGATGACCTAAAATGCTCAGGGCAATCTCAACAACCTAATTGGAGACCCCGAATCTTGCTCGGAGCTTTGCACCACAATGATTGAGCTCCGAGGCACCACCAACCATCTAGGGCACCAAAGCACCCAAGAGGAACAAGCTCTAGGGTGCTCAAACACCCAAGAGTAATAAGCTTCTCAACTTCTCACTTCCACGTATCATCGTGGAGAGCTCAAACCTATGCACCAAATGCAATGGCAAGGACACACGGAGTACCCAAGTCCTTCTCTCCCAAATACCACCAAAGCAACTAATGCTAGGACGAAAATGAGAGGAAGAATGAAGAAGAACACGAAGAACTCCAAGATCTAGATCCAAGGGGTTCCCCTCACTTAGAGAAGAAAGTGATTGGTGGAATGTGGATCTAGATCTCCTCTATCTTTTCCCTCAAAAAGGAGCAAGAATCATTGGAGGGATTGAGAGATAGCAAGCTCAAAGAAGATCGACAATGGGGAGCAAACATGATCTCAAAGGATAAGGTTCAATGGGGAAGAAGACCCCCTTTTACAAGTGGGGAAAAATCCAACCGTTATGCTCACAGCCCGCACCAAGCGGTACTAACGATCCAAGGAGCGGTACTACCGCTAGGGCGGCAGTACCCCTTTGAAAAACAACACTGAGGAGGAAAAAGTCCAATAGAACCACCGGAGCGGTACTACCGCTTGTCCTCACGGTACTACCGCTATGGATAGCGGTACTACTGCTACAAGTAGCGGTACTACTGCTTGCGAGCGGTACTAAACAATTACATCCGTGCCTACCACGGCTGGACATAACACGAAATTTTGGTCCGGAGTGGTAGTACCGCTCTTGGATCCGTGGTAGTACCACTCCGGAGCAGTAGTAAAAAAAATACATCCGCTCTAGCCGCGGTACTACCGCTGTAGCCTTTTAAGAACACGAAAACTGCCACAACTTTTGCAAACGGACTCCGAATTCAATAAAACAAAGTTTGTTGGAAAGCTAACGACATGGGCTAACACAATAGTGATTTAAATATCAATAAGAAGCTAATGAGAAAAGTCCCATAACAAAATGGTGAGAACCTTCACTCGAATAAGACCGATAAAACTTCCAACACCGAAAATGCAATGGACGAAGCATATGAAATCCGTTTTCGATGCACTAGAGCTAGTCACGAAGATATACACTAGATCAAGAACCCACATAGAGAAAAGCCAACCAAGAACCAAGAAGGATGATGATTCCAAGAATGCAATGGTTTGAGATCTCAATGAATGATACGATCAAGCTACTCCCTTGAGAGTCCCCCTTGATAGTACGACAATCGATCCTATAACCCAGTCTCTCAACTACCACCATGAGACCGGTAAAACATGAAACCTATCAAGGTCAAACCTTAGCCTAGCACATAGTCCACTTGAGCTAGATGATGACGATGTTGACTTCCTGAAGATGGACCACCTTTCTTGATTGCATTGGCTTGATGAAGACTAGATGATTGCTCCCCCATACTCCACTATGGGTGAGATACTCTTCGGCACATCTTCACAAGTTCATTGACACCACAATGGACGGCAAGATTCAAGCCTAATCTCTCTGTGATGCCAGTTGAACTTGGACACCTCAACCTGGATAACGATCACAACTTGATGTCATCTTCCATGGGTTGTATTGGATCTTCCTCTTGATGCAATCCCATGGAAATATGCCTAACCCCACAAGGAACTCTCACAAGGAACATGGGTTAGTACACAAAGCATAATGGACAATGCTTACCATACCATGGGATCACTTGATCCCTCTCGGTACATCTTGTATGCTTTGTGTGTTGATCAATTGATTCACTCTTTGACTTAGTCTTGATCAATCTTGTATCTTATCTTCTTTCTTCATAAAGATAATGTCTTGAAGGTAATCATGAATTCTCACACAATCTCCTTCTTCAAGACATGCTTGCAATAAGCTCAACTCTCACATGACCAATATTTGGATAAACCTTGAATACCACCTTGGTCATCATATAAACTCCTTGAAACCCAACAGATGGACTTCAAGAAGTGCCTATGGACAAATCATTCGAATACAACTCAAGACAACTATTAGTCCATAGGGATTGCCATCAATTACCCAAAACCACACATGGAGAAATGTGCTCTTACACCCCTGCCGATCATGATCATTCCATTGTGCCCGAACACCCGTTCGAGGGTCCGGACGAACCTACGGACCAAAATGACCCCGATGCTGTCAAGGACCCCAAGGGCGACGATTACCTTCCCTCAGTTGAGGAGGAAGACCTACTAGAAGCCAGAGACTTGTACATCCCTGATAACCTCGATGATTAGGAAGAAATTAGGCAGCAGCTCATAGCAATGGCTCGCGGCCTGAAGACCAAAGAGCGGCAACTCAAAGCCGAATAGGCTGACCTCACTGATCGATGGACAAAAGTCCTCTCCACTGAAGAAACATACGACACTGGTTTGTCAAACCAGCCCAAAAGCTACCCTCGGAGGCGGTTGCTGCCACAATTCGACGATGAGCTCACGGACACTCCATCTCTGCATCGTACCGCATACGACGAGCCAGACTACCCTCCTCGTGGGCGTGACAGCGCGGCCAATGACACTGGTTACATACCGGCGATGCCTCGAAGACGGGGTAAGGAGCCATTTGAAACCAATGACAGGTTCGACCTGCGCGATGACTTAGATCATAGTGCAGGCCGTACTAGATCCATCTATGGATCCAGGGATTACTCACCAGATAGATGGGGAGAGTATAGACCATGGTTCGACCAAAACCACAGAGCCCGGAAGCACAACCGGCTCCATACAGACACCGACTACAGGCATGACATCTCTCGAGTCAGGGGCGCCGCTTACCCACTATGCTTCATGGAGGAGGTAATGCGGCATCAGTTCCCCGAAGGATTTAAACCCGTCAATATAGAACAGTATGATGGGACCACTGACCTAACCGTTTGGATCGAGGACTTCCTCCTCCATATCCATATGGCACGTGAAGATGATCTCCACGCCATAAAATACCTACCTCTCAAGCTTAAAGGGCTAGCTCGACACTGGTTAAACAACCTCCCCAAAAACTCCATAGGATGCTAGCGAGACCTGAAAGACGCGTTTCGCTCTAACTTCCAGGGGACCTATGTCCGCCCGCTGGACTCTTCCGACCTCAGCAATGTCGTCCAGAAGCCTGGCGAGTCTGCCCGGCAATTCTGGAATCGGTTCTTGACTAAGAAGAACCAAAATGTTGACTATCTTGATGCTGAGGCTATCGCCTCTTTCTGGCACAATATTCAGGACGAATGGCTGGCCCGCCAGCTAGGCCAGGACAAACCTCGGACTATGTCCGCCCTTACCTCCCCCATGACCCGATTTTGCTTGGGCGAAGATAACTAGGTGGCAAGATGCGGCCACAATTCTGAACATCCTGTGGCACCTGAAGCCCAGGATGGCAACTCAAAGACGAAACGTAATAAGAACAAGCGCCGGCATCATAGTAACAACGCCGACGACACGGTGGTCAACACCGGATTCCGCAACTCCCGACCCGGACAGCAGAAGAAGCCCCCCTAAAGGCAATCGTGATGGACCCACTCAGCTCGAGAAGATCATTGACGGGACTTGCCAAATCCATGGAACTCCGGAGGAGCCAGCCAATGACACACACCGCAACTGTTGGGTGTATAAACAGGCCAATAAAATACAACCCGAAGACCAGGGCAAGAGCTCGCGCAACAAGGACAAAGAAGAGCCTCGGGGTCCAATAGGTGGTGGTCAAAAGAAATTCCCTCACGAAGTCAAATCGGTGAATATGATATACGCCACCCACATACCTAAGAAAGAGAGGAAGCGGGCCCTTCGTGAGGTCTATGCCGTGAATATGATATACGCCACCCACATACCTAAGAAAGAGAGGAAGCGGGCCCTTCGTGAGGTCTACGCCGTGAGGTCTACGCCGCGGGTCCTTTCCATAACTCCATCGAAGTACAGCTTGGGGCGTTGGTGCGACTATCCGGGTAGCGGCGGTTTGGTGGCGACCTTCATCGGATTGAGCCCCAACCAGTGCACTTTGGCCTTGGCAAGGGCCATCCGGACTCCTTCAATGCAGGAGGAATGCTGGACAACGTCAATGAGGGGCACAACATCAATCAGCCGTTGCACCAGGCCGAAGTAGCTTCTTGGGAGTTGCTCATCAAGCCATATGCGGATGCATAGGTTCTTGATGGACGGCTCCTCCATCCGGTGCATCTCCATCAGTTGTTTCTGTTGCTCCACCCGAAGAGGAGGACGCTCGGGGGCTTCGAACTACGCCTAGAACATCCGAGCTTCGTCTTCCTCTCCCCGCGTGGCAAGCAACTGATTGGCGTCCGCGACGCTCTTCTGGAGATCGGTGGCCGCGCATTAGGATCGCGACACCCGGGTGAGCAATTCGAATTTGCTATTCCCGAATATGCACTTTAGGGAGTATGGCTTACCATCGGCTATCTCCTTAGCTTGCCGAATCTGTTCCTCGAAGAACCGTCTGTCCATCCGCTCCTTTTGGAGATCGGACCTCAGGGAGGACAGTTCGGCCGAGACCGCCTTGTTCTTATGCTCCAAGGACTCACACTTATCGCTAGCGTCCTTAAGCTCGTCCTATATCTCTACCACAGGAGCCTGGTGTTTATCACTGGTGGCTCATAGGGTGGAGAGAGCGGTGGCCGCCGCCTTGTCCATGTCCGCTTCATCTTTGGCATGTTGAAGCTCGGCCTTGAGATTTTCGATCTCTTTTGACGAGGCCGCAACATGAGTAAAACCTTATATAAATGAAATCTGCATTGATAGAATTTAGGGAAATAGTAAAATTCAAATCGAACTTACGCCGTGTGTCGTCGACCCTCTTGTTGAGAGCTTCCACCTCATCCTTGGCGCGCTGGAGCTTCCAATTCAGCTCGTCCAGTTCGGCGCCATTTTTGGTCACCACCGATGACGAGACCTACATCACACTTATAATACAAATATCACATCGGCACTTCTTCCCGAACTATAGATGACCCCTAGGCGAGTTTGTTCAACTCACCTAGAGCTCGGGGCCTGCCATGTACACAATACGACTAAATGAAATCTCAACAAAAACAACGGGCAACTTACTTGAAAGCCCACAAGGAGACCTTTGAAGGCCTCCTTCAGTCCGCTGTCAACGGACTGGACGCTTTGTAATACCGCACCCATAAGGGTGCGATGCTCCTCGGGGATGGAGGCGCTTGATAGAGCCTCCCCCATGCCGACCACTTGTTGGTCGGTGGTGCCGGGGATGATCGGTTTTCCTGATCACCCACTGGGGTTTGGACCAATGCCTCCCGAGGCACCATGTGCTCCGGAGACGTTCTCGGAAGGGACTGATTACCTGCCCGTCCGGTCTCCTTGGTGTCCGGGCAAGGGATCGTCCCCTGTTCTTCGGTTGCTGAAGTGTTAGCTTTGGCCATGAGGGTATCCTCCACGCCCCTATGTCCGCCTCCATTGGAGTGTGCTGGGACGACACCTCCATGGCATCCTTCGTAGCGCCAGGAGTGGGGTGGGGGTGCGAGGCGTCCCCACTCTCCGCCAGTTCGGCAGGCGGAGTCTTCCCATCCGATATAACCTCGGTGGGGATGACACGCGAAGGGCCCTTGAACCAACAACCTACGTATTAGCAAACTCCGAGCCTACTGGCGATAGAAATAAGGGTTTTTGGATTCTAACCTGGATGGAGGGGGCTTGACCCTGAGGCTCCTTCAGGGAACCTCCTTGGCACCTTCGGACGAAGAGCTCGAGTCCAAACTTTCATCGGACAGGACCATCCGCACTTGCCGCGGCCTCTTCGGGGCAGGAGAGGCTGCCTGCCCTGGGGCGTCCGAGGTCGCCGCTCTCCTCTTGGCATGGGGAAGATCGCCACCCCCTCGCTTTCGACCTCCTCCTCCTCCTCTTATTCTTCTTCCTCTTCGGCCTCCTCCTGATTTGAGGAGGCGGGCATGTCTTCGGAAGCAGCATCAGGCTGATCCCTAATGCGGATACCAGCCTGACCTGGTTTCTTCTTCTTATCCTTCTTCGTGGGAAGCTTGTAAGGCTTCTCCATGAGCATCTTGGCCAACAGCCCGGTCCTCTCGTCCTTGGGATGAGGAGCCGGATAGCAGATGTTGGTGGCTTTCTTCACCCATTTCTGCATAGACATGTTCGATAGAGGGTTACGGACCTTCTAAGCAATAAAACCGAATAAGCTGAGATGTGGCGTACCTCGGAGTCCGGCTTGGCGGCTTGGAGGCCCTTGTCTTCTCCCTCGGCTGGCCAGCTCTTCATCGATTTGAAGAACGCCTTTCACAGCTTCTCCCGCGTAGTGTGGAAGAATTTCCGGACTGTGGGCTTAGCGTCGTGTTTCGGAGCCCATAGTGGGGTGTCTCGACACTGGCAGGGGAGGACGCCTCTTTGGAACATCACTTGAACAACATCGGCCAACTTGGTGCCGTCCTTGATCAAGGAACGAATCCGCTTTTGAAGATCGACCACCCCATTGCTTGACCCCCACTCGAGGCCCTTTTCGAGCCATGAGGCTAGCCGGGTTGGGGGACCAGATCTGAATGCGGCGACGGGGTCCATACCTTGTTCTAGTGGCTCTGTGATGTAGTACCACTCCTTCTGCCACCCCTTGATGGTGTTGATGAGGGTGCCCGCTGGCCAGTCAATGTGCGTGAGTTTGCCGATGACAGTGCCACCGCAGTCGGTGTGCTTGCCACCGACACACTTCGGCTTGATATTGAAAACCTGCAACCAGAGCCCGAAGTGTGGCTCGACATGGAGGAACGCCTCGCAGAGGAGGATGAAAGTAGAGAGGTGCATGATGGAGTTCGGCGGAAGGTCATGGAAGTCGAGGTCGTAGAAGAACATGAGGCCCCTGCCGAAGGGGTGGAGTGGAAAGCTTAACCCCCTAATGAAGTGGGTGATGAAAACCACCCGCTCGCGTGGCTTAGGGGTGGGGATCGCTTGTCCTTTCTCCGCCGCGTGATCAGTGATATCGACGGGGAGATAGCCGGCCTTCTTGAGGTCAAGGATGTCTTGGTTGCTGACTGTGGACACTTCCCATTGGACATTGGAGCCTGCCATTGCTGAGCTTGGAGGCGGGGGTGCAAGGGAGCTAGATCTGTGCTCTGGGGGCGCAAGGGAAGAGGGGCAGAGATGTCGAATGGAGAGCGTGAGAGGCTTCTAGGGTTTTCTTTCTACTCTTATGAGGTCTGTCAATTCAGGCTCCCCTTGCCGCGCCGTGATTCTCTCCACTTCCCGAGATGCATGAGCCGTTGTGGGTGTATAATTAACTACATCTCGTATAAAATGGGACATGATCCATGTGGAGAGATCTTGTGGACGGAACGGCCTCGAGCCGCGCATCGGGTACCTGGCACTGACCTATCGGTCGTGATGGGTTGTGACCTATCATCAGAAAGATCGTCGGGAAACATTACCTTTTTCCCGACGCTTGGCCTTCAATAGCCGAATTATCTCACAGAGTTCGGACGTGCCGTAATGCGGAAGAATTATTTGACATCAGAGGCCGAACTGTGGTTCAGCAGAAGGAACTCACCTCGCAAGCCGAAGACTCTGTTCGCGAATCAATTGGAGCTGAAGACTCTTGGCGTTGGAGGCAAGTTCGGGAGCTACTGAGGGAGTCCTGTATTAGGGGGTCCTCGGATAGCCGACCTGATTTATGGGCTGGACTGTATGGGCCACTCGTCGAACGCGAGATGAACTGAAGGCCCAGTTACCAGGATGGATGCTTAGAGGACCATGGCTTGCACTCCACGTCTGATGTAGTAAATAGGCATGTTCATATCTTCGGCATATAACAGACCATGTGAACCCTAGGCCTCCTCGACATCTATATAAGCCGGAGGGTTTTAGGGTACAGAGACAGGACAACTCATCTAGGGTTAGACATACGATCTCGAGGTAGATCAACTCTGTAACCTCTTACACCATCAATTAAACAGGACGCTGGGTATTACCTCCATAGGAGGGCCCGAACCTGGGTAAACTCGTGTCACTTTCGTCTCCTGTTACCGTCGATCCTAGTCTCATAGTTCGCGGCCACTACCCGAGATCCGCCGGTTTCTACACCGACACATGGCGCCCAAGAAAAAATGGGGGCAGCTGAAATTTTTTCCGAAAGCTAAGTCCTAAAACTTTAACGGCTTTTTGCTGTTTAGTTTTATCCTTGATGTTTTCTTTTGTACAACCTGTGCGCGAGGGAGAACTCTTAAAATACTCTGCGCTCCTGGTTGTTCTTGGTCCGCCCAGCAACACAGATGCAGCTGTAGTTGTTTTTAGAGCATCAAGCTCCCGAAGAGGTGGCGTCCTAAGAGCCGTCGACTGGAACATATGCATTCGAGGAGTATTCCAGCAAGCGTAGGGATTCATTGCACAGAAATGCAATCGTTCAAGGAGAAGGCTAGATAAGTTTTATCTTCGGTTTTCTGTGTAAACATGTATGCCGAGGAGCCTTCCTGGGGTTGGTCGCGCTTCTAATTGCTTCGAGTCCGCTCGGCAATGTGAGGAGCTCCACTAAAGCTGGGAGGGCAAGACTTTTCGGGAGGCGACATTCCCGGCAAGTTGCAAGGACCCATTTCTCAAGTGCTACCGGTTGGAGTGTGCGTACCGGAAACTTTTCCGGCAAGCGTGGGTCATCTTGATTGAGTTTTTGTCCTTGTACATCAATCTGCACGTGAAGGGATCTTGTCATGGTTAGCCCGCGCTCTAGTTTCGCCTCGAGTCTGCTCGGCAAACTTAGCAGCTGCGTTCTGGCCCACCAAGTCATCTTGCTGGTGGCGGCATTTCTAGCAGGCTGCTAAGGAGCTGTTCCTCAAAGCGCTCGCGACAAGTGTGCGCACCGGCAAGGTTTCCAAACAGCGTAGGATATAATATATATGCAAGGACAGAATTAATCAAGAGAGAAGCAAACATTCATTTAGCATAAAGAAACATGTGTCGCATACATAAAGATTGGTCTAACTAAGATAAATTGTTTCTTTATATATGTGCTTGCAGCAACAGGTATGCGAAAAGTACTTCAGTCCCAGCAGTTGCTTTATTCTCAGCGACACGTGGAAGCCGACAAAGCCAAGGACGCCATGCTGAAGGCCGACAAGATGGCAGTGAGGCATTCGCAGTAGACGACGGCGATAGCATAGTTGAGCGTATGAATCGAGCACCGCACCCGCAGTACCCTTTTTGGAAAAGGCTCGGGGGCTGGCTCTTCATCGCACGGTATGGCACTCCCTTTTGGCCACATGCTCTATCTACCCATGCTACCGGCAAGATCAAGGCCCGACAAACTGCATGCTCTCTTGCATCATCATCAGCGTGCGGTTAAAAAGTCATGAGTGGCGGTTACGTCTCGCCACACATGTACCGGTGCGTGTTTTTGGGCCTAGCCCAGACAAACACTATGCACGCTTGTCCGGCCTAGGCTCGGAGGCTCTTGTCGGTGTAGTGAACAGGGGGGTGTTCGCTGCCCCTGGACATGCACCGGCAAGTCGCAACCTCCAGGCGGGAAGGGCATGGCATGTTGGGGAACGTTGCATGGGAAACAAAATTTCCTACGCACACGCAGATCTATCCATGGTGATGAGCATCTACGAGAGGGAGAGTGGATCTACATACCCTTGTAGATCGCTAAGCGGGAAGCGTTAAGAAACGCGGTTGGTGTAGTCGAACGTCTTCGCGATCCAAATCGCCGTGCGTCCCGCGATCCAATCACGACCCGTCCTGCAATCCAATCACGATCCGTCCCGCGATCCAATCATGATCCGTCCCACGAACTTGATCACGATCCGTCCCACGAACTTGATCACGATCCGTCCCACGAACTTGATCATGATCCGTCCCACGAACTTGATCACGATCCGTCCCACGAACTTGATCATGATCCTTCTGATCTAGCACCGAACGGACGACACCTCCGCGTTCAGCACACGTACGGCTTGATGACGATCTCCACCGTCTTGATCCAGCAAGAGGGAGTGGAGACGAAGAAGAGTTCTCCCGCAACCTGACGGCGCTCCGGCGATGGTGGTGGAGCAATTCCGGCAGGGCTTTGCCTAAGCACTGCAGAAAACCGATCTAGAGAAGAAACTATGCACTGGAGGAACGGGTAGCACGTGGCTGAAAAACTAGTGCAAAAACCCAGAACCCTCTAGTATATATAGGAGGAGAGGAGGAGAGGAGGCAGCCTTGGACTCCAAGGCTAGCTGGTTCAGCCGAACCTACTAGGAGAGGAGGATTCCTCCTCCAATCCTAGTAGGACTAGGATTGCTCCTTTTTGCCTTTTTTTCCACCTTTTCCTATTGGGTTTTTTCCTCCAGCCACATGGGCCTTGTGTGGGAGTTTCCACCAGACCACTAAGGGCTGATATTCACTCTCTCACAGCCCATGAAGCCTCTTGGGTCGAAATACCCCTCCCGGAGGCCTCCCGGTACACTATCGGCACTCCCGATACACTACTGATGAGCCCGAAACTTTTCCGGCGACCAAAACAGGACTTCCTATATATGAATCTTTACCTTCGGACCATTCCGGAGCTCCTCGTGATGTCCGGGATCTCATCCGGGACTCCGAACAAACTTCGGTCACCACCATACATAACTCTATACTACCGAAACGTCACCAAACCTTAAGTGTGCAGACCCTGCGCATTCGAGAACTATGTAGACATGACCGAGACACCTCTACAGTCAATAACCAATGGCGGGACCTGGATGTCCACATTGGTTACTACATATTCTACGAAGATCTTTATCGGTCGAACCTCTATGTCAAGGATTCAGTTAATCCTGTATGATGTTCCCTTTGTTCTTCGGTATGTTACTTGCCCGAGATTCGATCGTCGGTATCTCCATACCTATTTCAAACTTGTTACTGGCAAGTCTCTTTACTCGTTCCGTAATACAAGATCTCGCAACTAACACTTAGTCATATTGCTTTCAAGGCTTATTGTGATGTTGTATTACCGAGTGGGCCTTGAGATACCTCTCCGTCACACGGAGTAACAAATCCCAGTCTTGATCTATGCCAACTCAACGGACACCCTCGGAGACACGTGTAGAGCACCTTTATAGTCACCCAGTTACGTTGTGACATTTGATACACACAAGGTACTCCTCCGATATCTGTGAGTTGCATGATCTCATGGTCATAGGAACATATACTTGACATGCATTAAACAGTAGCAATAAACTGACACGATCATAAGCTACGTTTGTTGTTTGGGTCTTGTCCATCACATCATTCTCCTAATGATGTGATCCCATTATGAAATGACATCTCATGTCCATGGCTAGGAAACCTTAACCATCTTTCGATCAGCGAGCTAGTTCACTAGAGGCACACTAGGGACATTGTGTTTGTCTATGTATCCACACGTGTATCCATGTTTCCAATTAATACAATTATAGCATGGATAATAAACGATTATCATGAACAAGGAAATACAATCATAAACACTTTATTTATTGCCTCTAGGGCATATGTCTAACAGTCTCCCACTTGCACTAGAGTCAATAATTTAGTTTCACATCACTATGTGATTTACATTATAATGAATCAAATACCCATGCAGTTCTGGTGTTGATCATGTTTAGACCTTGGAAGAGGTTTAGTCAACGGGTCTGCAACATTCAGATCCATGTGCACTTTGCAAATATTTATGTCTTTCTCCATGATGTAATCGCGGATGGAGTTGAAGCGTCGCTTTATGTGTCTGGTCCTCTTGTGAAACCTTGGTTCCTTGGCCAGAGCAATGGCACCAGTGTTGTCACAGAACAGGTTCATTGGATTCAGTGCATTGGGCACTACTCCAAGATCTTTCATGAACTACTTCATCCAGACACCTTCCTTCGCCGCCTCCGAGGCTGCGATGTATTCCGCTTCGCATGTAGAATCAGCTACCACGCTTTGCTTGGAACTACACCAGCTTACCGCTCTCCCGTTAAGAATAAATACGTATCCGGTTTGCGACTTAGAGTCGTCCGGATCAATGTCAAAGCTTGCATCGACGTAACCCTTTATGACGAGCTCTTCATCACCTCCATAAACGAGAAACATTTCCTTAGTCCTTTTCAGGTACTTAAGGATATTCTTGACCGCTTGCCAGTGCTCCATTCCAGGATCACTTTGAAACCTTCCGGCCATACTTATGGCAAGGCTGACATCGGGTCTTGTGCATAGCATTGCATACATGATAGAGCCTATGGCTGAAGCATAGGGGATGACACTCATCTTTTCTCTATCTTCTGAAGTAACTGGGCATTGAGTCTTACTCAACTTCACACCTTGTAACACAGGCAATAACCCCTTCTTGGACTGTTCCATTTTGAACTTCTTCAAAACTTTATCAAGGTATGTGCTCTGTGAAAGTGCTATTAAGCGTCTCGATCTATCTCTATAGATCTTAATGCCTAATATGAAAGCAGCTTCTCCTAGGTCCTTCATTGAAAAACTCTTGTTCAAATATTGCTTCGCGCTTTCTAGCATTGCTATATTGTTTCCTATCAGCAATATGTAATCCACATATAATACTAGAAACGCTATAGAGCTCCCATTCACTTTCTTGTAAATACAAGCTTCTCCGTAAACTTGTATAAACTCAATCGCTTTGATCACCTCATCAAAGCGCTTATTCCAACTCCGAGATGCTTGCACCAGTCCATAAATGGATCGCTGGAGTTTGCAAACTTTGTTAGCATTCTCTGGATTGACAAAACCTTTGGGTTGCATCACATACAACTCTTCCTCAAGGAAACCGTTGAGGAACGCTGTTTTGACATCCATCTTCCAAATTTCATAGTCGAAATAAGCAACTATTGCTAACATGATTCTGACAGACTTAAGCATCGCTCCGGGTGAAAAAGTCTCATCGTAGTCAACTCCTTGAACTTGTGAAAAACCCTTTGCCACAAGTCGAGCTTTATAGACGGTGACATTACCGTCCGCGTCTGTCTTCTTCTTAAAGATCCATTTGTTCTGAATGGCCTTTCGCCCTTCAGGTAATACTTCCAAAGTCCATACTTTGTTTTCATACATGGATCCCATCTCGGATTTCATGGCCTCTAACCATTCTTGGAATCCGGGCCCATCACTGCTCCTCCATAGCTCGTAGGTTCATTGTTGTCCAACAACATAACCTCCAAGACAGGGTTGCCTTACCACTCAGGGGTAGTACACGGCCTTGTCGACCTACGAGGTTCAATAGCAGCTTGATCCGAAGCTTCATGATCATCATCATTAACTTCCTCTTCTACCGTCATAGGTTCCACAGAAACATCTTTCTGTGCTGCGCTACTTTCTGGTTGAAGTAAAGGTTCAATAACCTCATCAAGCTCTATTTTCCTCCCACTCAATTCTTTCGAGAGAAACTCTTTCTCAAGAAATGTTCCGTTCTTAGCGACAAACACTTTGCCTTCGGATCTGAGATAGAAGGTATACCCGACTGTCTCTTTTGGGTATCCTATGAAGACACATTTCTCCGCTTTGGGTTCCAGCTTTTCAGGCTGAAGCTTTTTGACATAAGCATCACATCCCCAAACTTTAAGAAACGACAACTTTGGCTTCTTGCCAAACCATAGTTCATATGGCGTCGTCTCAACGGATTTTGATGGTGCCCTATTTAAAGTGAATGCAGCTGTCTCTAATGCATAACCCCAAAACAATAGTGGCAAATCAGCAAGAGACATCATAGAATGCACCATATCTAATAAGGTTCGATTATGACGTTCGGACACACCATTACGCTGTGGTGTTCCGGGCGGTGTCAACTATGAAACAATTCCACACTGTCTTAAGTGACTACCAAACTCATAACTCAGATATTCACCTCCTCGATCAGATCGCTGGAACTTAATCTTCTTGTTACGATGATTCTCAACTTCACTCTGAAATTGCTTGAACTTTTCAAACGTTTTAGACTTGTGTTTCATCAAGTAAATATACCCATATCTACTTAAGTCATCAGTGAAGGTGAGAAAATAACGATATCCACCACGCGCTGTAACATTCATTGGACCGCACACATCAGTATGTATGATTTCCAATAAGTCACTTGCCCGTTCCATTGTTCCAAAGAACGGCGTTTTAGTCATCTTGCCCATGAGGCATGGTTCACATGTGTCAAGTGATTCAAAATCAAGTGACTCCAAAAGTCCATCAGCATGGAGCTTCCTCATGCGTTTTACACCAATATGGCCTAAATGGCAGTGCCACAAGAAAGTGGTACTATCATTATCAACTCTACATCTTTTGGCATCAATGTTATGAACATGTGTATCATCACTATCAAGATTCAATATGAATAAACCCCTCACATTGGGTGCATGACCATAAAAGATAGTACTCATATAAATGGAACAACCTTTATTCTGTGATTTAAATGATTAACCGTCTCGCAATAAACAAGATCCAGATATAATGTTCATGCTTAACGCAGGCACTAAATAACAATTATTCTGGTTCATCACTAATCCCGATGGTAATCAAAGAGAGAGCGTGCTGACGTCCATCACATCAACCTTGGAACCATTTCCCACGCGCATCGTCACTTCGTCCTTTGCCAGCCTTCGTTTATTCCGTAGTTCCTGCTTTGAGTTGCAAATGTGAGCAACCGAACCGGTATCAAATACCCAGGCACTACTACAAGAGCTAGTATGGTACACATCAATAACATGTATATCATATATACCTTGTTTGTCATTGGCCGCCTTCTTGTCAACCAGGTACTTGGGGCAGTTCTGCTTCCAGTGACCAGTTCCCTTGCAATGAAAGCACTCAATTTCTGGCTTGGGTCCATGCTTGGGCTTCTTTACAAGAGTAGCAACTGCTTTGCCATCCTTCTTGGTTTTACCCTTCTTGCCCTTGCCCTTGACTTTGCCATTTTTCTTGAAACTAGTGGTTTTATTGACCATCAACACTTGATGTTCTTTCTGGATTTCAGACTCAGCAACTTTTAGCATTGCAAACAACTCGGCGACTGACTTGTTCATCCTGTCCATGTTATAGTTCATCACAAAGCTCTTGTAACTAGGTGGCAGTGAGTTAAGAACTCTGTCAGTGATCGCCTCTCGCGGAAGGGCAATTCCCAACTCCGCTAGACGAGTTGAATACCCAGACATTCTGAGTATATGTTCACTGATAGACCCGTTCTCCTCCATCTTGCAAGCATAGAACTTATTGGAGGTTTCAACAAAGTTAACAAAGTTACTTCCATCATCTTTCAACTTAGCTTTCTCTAGGAACGCATTAAAATTCAGGGGTGCTACTGCGCGAGCCATTGATCTACAACATAAATATGCAAAGTTTTACTTAGACTATTGTTCAAGATAATGAGTTTAGTTAATCAAATTACTAAAGCTCCCACTCAAATTGACATCCCTCAGGTCATCTGAGTGTCACATGATCCAAATCCACCAACTCAAGTCCGATCATCACATGAGTTGAGGTGACTTCAATGGTGAACATCGTTATGTAGATCATATCTACTATATGACTCATGTTCGACCTTTCGGTCTCTTGTGTTTCGAGGCCATGTTTGTACATGCTAGGCTCGTCAAGTTTAATCCGAGTGTTCTGCGCGTGCAACACTGGCTTGCACCCGTTGTATGTGAATGTAGAGTCTATCACACCCGATCATCACGTGGTGTCTCAACACGACGAACTTTCGCAACGGTGCACACTCGGGGAGAACACAATTTATCTTGAAATTTAAGTGAGGGATCACCTTATAATGCTACCGTCGTACTGAGCAAAACAAGGTGCATAAAAGGATTAACATCACATGCAATTCATAAGTGACACGATATGGCCATGAACTTGTGCTTTAGATCTCCATCTTGAAAGCACCGACATGATCTCCATCGTCACCGGCAAGACACCATGATCTCCATCATCTTGATCTCCATCAACGTGTCGCCATCGGGGTTGTCGCGCCCAACATGCTTCTACTACTATTGCTACCGTTTAGCGATAAAGTAAAGCATTACATAGCACTTAATGATTGACACGCAGGTCATACAATAATTAAAGACAACTCTATGGCTCCTACCGGTTGCCGTACTCATCGACACGCAAGTCGTGAAATTCTATACATCACATGATCATCACATACATCACATATATCACATCATGTAATTGGCCATATCACATCACAACATACCCTGCAAAAACAAGTTAGACGTCCTCTAATTGTTGTTGCATGTTTTACGTGGCTGCTACGGGTTTCTAGCAAGAACGATTCTCACCTACGCATAAACCACAACGGTGATACATAATTTGCTTTTCAACCTTCTCAAGGACTGCCTTTGTCGAATCCGATCCAACTAAAGTCATCTAGGCAACAAGTTTCGTCGAGGGAACCGGTCTCTCATAAGCATACGAGTAATGTTGGTCCAGGCCGCTTCATCTCACAATACCGCTGAGACAAAATCCGACCAAGGGAGGAAGCAATCTAAGCATCAACGCCCACAAACCTTTTGTGTTCTACTCGAGATCTCATCTACACATAGACCTAGCTCATGATGCCACTGTTGGGGAACGTTGCATGGGAAACAAAAAATTTCCTACGCACACGCAGATCTATCCATTGTGATGAGCATCTACGAGAGGGAGAGTGGATCTACATACCCTTGTAGATCGCTAAGCGGGAAGCGTTAAGAAACGAGGTTGGTGTAGTCGAACGTCTTCATGATCCAAATTTCCGTGCATCCCGCGATCCAATCACGATCCGTCCCGCGATCCGATCATGATCCGTCCCACGAACTTGATCACGATCCGTCCCATGAACTTGATCACGATCATTCCGATCTAGCACCCAACGGACGGCACCTCCGCGTTCAGCACACGTACGGCTTGATGACGATCTCCACCGTCTTGATCCAGAAAGTGGGAATGGAGAGGAAGAAGAGTTCTCTGGCAGCCTGACGACGCTCTGGCGATGGTGGTGGAGCAATTCCGGCAGGGCTTCGCCTGAGCACTGCAGAAAACCGATCTAGAGGAGAAACTATGCACTGGAGGAACGGGTAGCACGTGGCTGAAAACTAGTGCAAAAACCCAAAACCCTCTAGTATATATAGGAGGAGAGGAGGAGAGGAGGCAGCCTTGGCCTCCAAGGCTAGCTGGTTCGGCCGAACCTAGTAGGAGAGGAGGATTCCTCCTCCAATCCTAGTAGGACTAGGATTGCTCCTTTTTGCCTTTTTTCCACTTTTCCTATTGGTTTTTTCCCCTCTAGCCACATGGGCCTTGTGTGGGAGTTTCCACCAGCCCACTAAGGGCTAATATTCACTCTCCCACAGCCCATGAAGCCTCTTGGGTCGAAATACCCCTCCCAGAGGCCTCCCGGTACACTACCGACACTCCCGGTACACTACCGATGAGCCCGAAACTTTTCCGGCGATCAAATCAGGACTTCCTATATATGAATCTTTACCTCCGGACCATTCCGGAGCTCCTCGTGATATCTAGGATCTCATCCGGGACTCTGAACAAACTTTGGTCACCACCATACATAACTCTATACTACCGAAACGTCACCAAACCTTTAGTGTGCAGACCCTGCGGGTTCGAGAACTATGTAGACATAACCAAGACACCTCTACGGTCAATAACCAATGGCGGGACCTGGATGTCCACATTGGTTCCTACATATTCTACGAAGATCTTTATCGGTCGAACCTCTATGTCAAGGATTCAGTTAATCCCATATGATGTTCCCTTTGTTCTTCGGTATGTTACTTGCCCGAGATTCGATCGTCGGTATCTCCATACCTAGTTCAACCTTGTTACTGGCAAGTCTCTTTACTTGCTCCATAATACAAGATCTCGCAACTAACACTTAGTCACATTGCTTGCAAGGCTTATTGTGATGTTGTATTACCGAGTGGGCCCTGAGATACCTCTCCGTCACACGGAGTAACAAATCCCAGTCTTGATCCATGCCAACTCAATAGACACCCTCGGAGACACCTGTAGAGCACCTTTATAGTCACCCAGTTATGTTGCGACGTTTGATACACACAAGGTACTCCTTCGATATCTATGAGTTGCATGATCTCATGGTCATAGGAACATATACTTGACATGCAGAAAACAGTAGCAATAAACTGACACGGTCATAAGCTACGTTTGTTGTTTGGGTCTTGTCCATCACATCATTCTCCTAATGATGTGATCCCGTTATCAAATGACATCTCATGTCCATGGCTAGGAAACCTTAACCATCTTTCGATCAACGACCTAGTTCACTAGAGGAACACTAGGGACATTGTGTTTGTCTATGTATCCACACATGTATCCATGTTTCCAATTAATACAATTATAGCATGGATAATAAACGATTATCATGAACAAGGAAATACAATAATAAACACTTTATTTATTGACTCTAGGGCATATTTCTAACATGGCAAAGAAGAAATCCACTTATAGGACATATCGAGGACCCAGGTTTCCAGCAAGGATTACTTGCCGGGAACATATGTACGCATCGCCGGCAAGATCAAGGCTGATAAGATCAAGATAAAGTTTCCGGGATGCGAACCTTCCTAGGAGAAGACCTCTAGGCAAGGCATCAAGAAGACCCTATGTTGGCCTCCCGGCAAGATGCATGTCGGGGGACAGCTGATAGCTGAATGCAAGTGCAGGAATGTCAAGAAGGCATTCAAGTCAATAATCATAAGATAGAAGTCCAAAAGCTGGGACCTCGACAAGATCTTGCCAAGATGGCTTATGGTGCCCCGACAGGACTCGCACCTGGCAAGACCTCGCCAGCTTGTCACCGCTCCAGCGCAACGATCATCATGTCAAACAGGCCTTACCCTCATGGGTACGTGTCAAGGCACTAACGATGATGGGGTTAAGCGGCACTGATGGGACGGCCTCTTTTTCCGTCCCCAAGAAAGCTAGGGACAGCTAAACGGAGCATTTAATGCGCTTGTTCTATGCCGTCGGTATTAGGTATGATAACACTGTAGCAACTGCACACCTCCTGTATGTATTGTGCGCCACTCTTGGTGACCCCTTGGACATATACAAGGAGGCCCAAGGTGTAGCTATAGATTAGAGGACCTTCTGGCCCAGACGCATGCGTAGCGTCTGTGTACTGTTCATCACTTAGCGCTCCTGGATCCATAGCTCAAAAACTCACAATACACTAAAGCAGGAGTAGGGTTTTACGCTTCTCAACGGCCCGAACCTGGGTAAAAGTCCCTCGTGTTGCTCGTTGGATATGCTCTTTGTGCACACCTTTTCCCTGCCAAACCGTAAAGGGATCCACGTGATCCCATTCGTGTCGTACGCTGACAGGCGGCAAGCACAACCGGGGTAGGAGGAAGGTAGTGGTGGCGGGGGTGGGGGGTGGGGGTGCGGGGGTGGGGGTGGGGTGGGTGAGGTGAGGCGTGGTGGGGGAGGTGGTTGTGGTCACGAGGGGAAAAGGTGGAGCCGAAGTGATGTGGTGCGGGCAGAAGAAGGTGGAGGAGGTGGGATGGAGTCTTTTTTCTGTTCTTGGTGCAGTTCGATTGCTGCGTGTGTGCAGAACGAAAGTGATGTGAGAATAAGCGGTTTGGTGTCAAAATAAGACCCTTAAGATGTATTGTCAAAATAGACTCATCCTATAGTTAACTCCACATGAGTTTTCTATATTGTATGTAGTATCTGTCAAAACCGAGAGTATCTGCATGTAATATGTAGTATATAAGAAATATTGGGTAGTATATATCCTACTTTGTAGGTAGTATGTACAATTGTTTTGGTATATTGTTTTATACGTACAAATATGAAGGTATTTTCAAAATATACAAAAAACGATGGACTCAAATGTATTTCTTCATATAACCTTCTTTGAAAAATCTTACATGTTGTCACGTAATTATTCTCTAAAAACATAGATGTGCCACCTTTGAACCATTGATACATTTTTTGTTCATGAGGTTTGGTTGCATATAAATAAATGACTCCAAACTTTGTTAAAAAATCACATATTCAAATGCTGACAATTTTTTATTACACCCTACCCCCATGGTGAGGTAAACCATAAACCAGAGTCGATAATTAACTGGGTTGCATAACATCCATGACGGGTTATCTACTTTGGTGTGCACATAACTCGAGCCTACGGAATTCATTGTTCGGCCTCGTACTCATCTGCATAACATAGCATACGATATGTGAGATTTACTTCATCATATGTTGGTTACCTAAAATGATAGAACTAACCTGTCGTACATATGGGCATTGCGATATCACCTGATAGTCGGCGTAAATGGCCAAAAACCAGGTGCTCGTGGACAAGTGAACAACTGTTCAAATGCAACGTGTCGCTGTTGTTGATCTCGTATATTCTAGCAAACATCTGCCATTCTCCGGAAAGGTAGTATTTCGGTCCAAGCTTTTGAACATCGAAACTCGTACCAGTCATATGTTGGCTCTATCCGTAACATCTGACTTCTCCAAAATCGAGTCAAGCATTCTTCTAGAGTGCAAGGTATCACCTATCCATTTGTACAAAGCATTTAAAAAACTGAAGTTAGTGTAAAACTTAAACGTTATATGGGCAATCGAATGACTTAGCATTGTGCATTTGAATTGTCTTGATATTCTGCTCAAAATTTAGGAGAACAAGGGACCATGATCACATACTTGTATAGGATATTTACATACTTGGCACACCCTCTCCTGACGATCGGTCATTATGAATGAGTCATTGATGCTATTGTCTCTGAGGCACACTAAACTTGACGTGATATTTCGGAGATGCAAAAGAAACCAAAACGAATGAGGACTTTCATTCTTGCAACAGATTCGGTGTACTCAGTCTAATATGATTATAAATACATCTATGAATTATACCAACAATTTAAGAATGGAGCCTTATCCTGTTACAAAGTTACGAATGCATATCCTCGTCTAACCACACAACTACTAGGAAAAAATAAACCACATAGTAATTTTCCATTAAGAGTGTGGAGCATGTATTTTTTGTACATGACACATATTTTAATTCATTAGTATGTGTTGTTAGACGTGCCCTTTAATATAGGAAGTACATTCATAAATTCACACAGAAAAGGAACTACAGTCATAATACAATGTAGTATGTTGTATAAAAGTAAAGTAGTTTGGAGTATATGGTATTTCATAAAGAATAGAGTATCTGGGAACGAAAATGCTCTTTGGAGGCTGAGCACCCTGGAGCTCTCTTTCTTGGGCGTCGGTATTCACAGTGATCACGCGCATCTCCGTACTTGTCTCATGTATTCCATGCGGCAGCCTTTTACACGGCACCGTATTGCACAGTGGTAGCACACATTAACAGTGGCCGTACCATCGCATGAACAAGTGCTATCATTTAGTACAGGGAAAGATCACAACCCACTGCCCCTCCGGCTGGGTGTATCAAATTTCTGGGACAAATCATCATCGTGTAACCACCACCATGAGATGTGCATTTTAGTACACGGAATCACCCAAAAACATCATTTCTTCCTTGATATTTAAAGAAAAAGAGTGAAATTATGCATAATTCGAATTGCTTTTACTCTCACATCTTGGAATGACATTTTCCCTTCGTATGGATTGTCTAGATGCCTTTTCCACATTACTTTGCCTTTGTTCTGTGAGGAAATTCGGGTTGCAAATTTCTTTATGCAAAGTGAATTCCTCTCAAAGTCTTGGTCTCTTTTTTGTGTGTGGGGGGAAGCCCAAAACCAGCGAGAGGTTGCCCACTCTTCTTTGATCCATTTGAGGGCCGACTGACAGCCACGTCCCAAGCGAAAGTGCGATGTGTCTAGAAACTCGAGATAAGTTTTGCACTTTTAAACAGGTAACGACGCAACAACTCCTTATGTGATACACAAATAAGTGTATGCCAGCTAACCTTGCATGTATACCGCAACTCACCATAATTTATTGGTTCGACACAAGGGGAGCCAAAGAATATTTATTAGCTTTGACAGTTGAGTTGTCAATTCAACCGCATCTGGGATATCTTTCTCCAACACAGGTTTAGTAGCATGACAAATAGTAGTAGCAAAAGTAACAGTAGTAGTGACAACAACAGTTTTTAGCAGGTGTGACAGTAGCAGCAATAGTGGTAACTTAGCAAGATTCAGTATATGTAAAGCGTAGGCACATGGATTGGTGATGGATAATGATTTAGATGACATTAATCATATAACAGTTACACACTAGGGCAACACAGAACTAGCTCCAATTCATTAATGTAATTTAGGCATGTATTCTGTATATATGATTGCGATGAGAACTTGCATAAAATCTTTGGTCCTACCCTCTCGTGGCAGCGGGGTCCTATTAGAAACTAAGGGATGTTAAGGACTCCTTTTAATAGAGAACCAAAACATAGCATTAATACATGGTGAATACATGAACTCCTCAAACTACGACAATCACGTGAAAGAATCCCGATTATTGTCACCTTGGGGTATGCGGATCATGACACGTAATAGGTTCATACAACTTGCCATATAGGATCCAAATCACTCTTATATTCACAAAAATAGAATAGGTTCAGATCTGAAATCATGGCACTCGTTCCTAGTGACAAGCGTTAAGCATAGCAAAGTCATAGCAAAATCAATCTCAGAACATAGTGGATACTAGGGATCAAGCCCTATCAAACCTAACTCGATTAAATGATAAATATCATCCAATCCCACCACCGTCCAGCAAGCCTACAAGGAATTACTCACTACCGGTGGTGAGCATCATGACATTGTTGATGAAGAAGTGTTGGTGTTGATGACGCCGATCATTTCCCCTCTCCCAAGCCCAAAACAAGCTCCAGATCAGCCCTCCGGAGGAAGAAAAGGAGGTGGCGGCGGCCCCGTCTCGTGAAACACGATGAAAACTTCTCTCTTATTTTTTCTCCGAAGATGTGAATTTATAGGACTGGAATTAGGGTCGAAGGAGCCTCGAGGCCCCCACCAGCCACTAGGGAGCGACCTAGGGGGCACCCTGATGTGTTGTGGCCCCTTGCCACACGCCCCTACTAGTTCTTCGCTCCATAATTAATTATAATTCTCATAAATAATTAGAACACAGTTTCGTCCAATTCCGAGAACTTCTATTTCTGCACAAAAATAACACCAAGGTAGTTCTGCTAAAAACAACGCCAGTCCGGGTTAGTTTCATTCAAATCATGCAAATTAGAGGTCAAAACGAGAGAAAAAGTGTCTGGAAAAGTAGATACACTGGAGGCATATCAACTCCCCCAAGCTTAACTCATTGATTGTCCTCAATCAGTTCAGTTGAAAAACTGAAAGTGATAAAGAAAACTTTTCCAAACTCTTTTGTTCTTGTTGTTACACACATGGTTAGCTAGTGCTCAAGTTTTCAGCATAAATCATAAATAAGCACATTCATGACCACCACTAAACATTATGTTGACTCATGGCAATACATAACAAACTACCAAGCAATAATAGGATATCTCACATGCCAACAGTTTATCAAAACAATCATAATATAATATGGTGACATGGTATTTCGCTAGCCTTTTCTGAGACCGCAAAATATAAATTCAGAGCACCTCTGAGAGTCAAGCCATGACTAAACATTATAATTCGGGGTATAAAAGAAACAATAATGCTCGTATCGAACATTAACTAGACTCAATACATAATAATGACAAAAGTGCTCTTAGGTCTGGTCCTTTTAATAAGAGGATGATGACTCAACATAAAATTAAATAGATAAGCCCTTCGTAGAGGGATGCATTGATTTGCAGCGGTGCCAGAGCTCCAAGCTTAAAACAAGAGTGAAGATATAATTTGTAGGTGGTCCACTTTTCTTGTCAACGTTATGACAAAGGTTTTCAATATCTTCCTTGCTAAAGTCATTATTGGTGGTTTCCAAACAGAATAGTAAAGTTTACTCCTATCCACCATCCATACACAAACCATGGCGGACCGAATCCACAGATGCCGACCAACATACAACTGTCCCTAGGGGTTTTGTTTAATTTATTTTGATTATGTAGGAATAGGCATCCTTTTTACCACCCTGTCTCATGCAATGACGGTGAATAAATGACTGTCCTGAGAATAACTCACTTAGCATGGAAGATATTTACAGCCTCCTCGCTCCGTGAGTGAGACGAGTGCACAAAATGGATGTCTATTTGAATATTTAGAGATGGCGCATGCAAATTTACTTGGAACGACGGAGTATGCCGCATATAGGTAGGTATGGTTGACTCATGTGGAGTAATTGGTTCAAGGGTTTTGGATGAACAAGCAACATTCCCGCTTAGTACATGTGAAGGCCAGTAGATTGAGAAGTGACCAGCTAGAGATCAACAACGATCATAAACATGCATTGTGAATAATTAACATTGGACGTAGCATGAGTAGGATATGAACACTGTGAATTTAAACATCATGAAGGCTTCATTGGTTTTGATTCAACTACATGTTTGCACATGGGCCAAGTCAAACTGCTCAAATTACTCAGAGGGAAGTGTTGGAAAACGCCGCATGGGAAACGAAAATTTTCCTACGCACATGCAAGATCTATACATGGTGATGAGCATCTACGAGAGGGAGAGTGGATCTACATACCCTTGTAGATCGCTAAGCGGGAAGCATTAAGAAACGCGGTTGGTGTAGTCGAACGTCTTCGCGATCGAAATCGTCGAGCATCTCACGATCTCATCACGATCCGTCCCGTGATCCAATCACAAACTGTCCCGTGAACTCATCACGATCTGTCCCACGATCCAATCACGATCCGTCCCACGAACTCATCACGATCCGTCTCGCGATCTTGATCACGGTCCTTCCGATCTAACGCCGAACGGACGACACCTCCGCGTTTAGCACATGTACAGCTCGATGACGATCTCCGCCTTCTTGATCCAGCAAGAGGGAGCGGAGAAGTAGACGAGTTCACCGGCAGCGTGATGGCGCCGCGGTGATGGTGGTGGAGCAATTCTGGCAGGGCTTCGCCCAAGCACTGCAGAAATCCGATCTAGAGGAGAAACTATGCACTGGAGGAACGGGTAGCACGTGGCTAAAAATTCTATGCAAAAAACCCTAAAACCTCCAGTATATATAAGAGGGAGGGAGGAGAGGACTTGGCGCAAGGGCCAAGCCTCCTTGGGTCAGCCGTAGTGGGGAGGAGAGGAGGACTCCTCCTCCAATCCTAGTAGGACTAGGATTCCTCCCTTTTTTGGCCCTTTTCCACCTTTTTCCCTTTGGGCTTTTCTTCCCAGCCGCATGGGCCTTGTGTGGGACTTCCACCAGCCCACAAAGGGATGGTATTTACTAAGGATAATCTTGACCGCTATCCAGTGATCCACTCCTGGATCACTCTTGTACCCCTTGACGGACTCATGGCAAGGCACACACAGGTGCGGTACACAGCATGGCATACTATACAGAGCCTATGGCTAAGGCATAGGGGACGACATTCGTCCTTTCTCTTTCTTCTGCCATGGTCGAGCTTTGAGTCTCACTCAACTTCACACCTTACAAAGCAGGCGAGAACACTTCTCTCTGACTAATCCATTTTGAACTCTTTCAAAATCTTGTCAAGGTATGTACTCATTGAAAGTCTTATCAAACATCTTGATCTATCTTTATAGATCTTGATGCTCAATAATTAGGTAGATTTATTCAAGTCTTCCTTTGAAAATCACTTTTCAAACAACCGTTTATGCTTTCCAGAAATTCCAAATTATTTCCGAATAGCAATATGTCATCCACATATACTTATCAGAAACTCTATAGTGCTCCCACTCACTTTTTTGCAAATACAAGTTTCTCATAAACTTTGTATAGACTCAAAAACTTTGATCACCTCATCAAAGTGTACATTCCAACTCCGAGATGCTTGCTTCAGTCTATAAAAGGATTGCTAAAGCTTGCACACCTTTTAGCATCCTTAGGACTGACAAAACCTTCTGGTTGTATCACATACAACCTTTCCTCAAGTAAACCATTAATGAAACTATGTTTTGATATACATCTGCCAGATTTCATAATTGAAAAATGTAGCAACTGCTAACATAATTCCAATAGACTTTAGCATCGCTACGAGTGAGAAAGTCTCATCGCAGTCAACTCCTTGAACTTGTCGTAAACTTCTTTGCAACAAGTCGAGGTTTACAAATGGTGACATTTACCATGAACGTCTATCTTCATTTTAAACATCCATTTGTACTCAATGACCTGCTGTCCAACGAGCAAGTCTACCAAAGTGTATACTTGGTTTTCATACATGGATCCTTTCTCGGATTTCGTGGCCTCTAACCATTTGTTGGTTTCCGGGCCCATCATCGCTTCTCCATAGGTTGTAGGTTCATCGTTGTCCAACAACATGACCTGGTAAAATTGGCTAAGGTGGAATTGTCCAACAACATAATAATAGTGCAGTAATGTCGTGGACTAAGCTAGAATTAGCAGGGCAGTTTAGACAGAGGAGAAGACATGGTAAAATTGGATCTCTGTTAGATCAACAATAAATCATATAAGAGCCACTCAACATTTTCATCGTGCTCTTCTCCTTCCAAAGATTCACCAAAAAGAAAAGAAATTTAGAGAAACACACCGAAATATTTTTGGAGTTTTTGTTTTTCTCTAGCAAGGACATAAACTCACGGAAAACAAGAACGAGAAAAACTATTTACACGTGAAAGCTCCCCACATGCAAAGGAAATCTTTTTGGGGTTTCTTTTTATTTATACAAGTAAATAAAATGAGAAAATGAAAAACTGAAAAGAAGCGAGACATATTTTTGGATTTTCAAAGTTTTTCCAACACACAAGAAGAAAGCGGAAAAATAAAGCAAACATGGATATACAATGAAAGAGGATGAACACCGACAATTTATATGAAGTGTGTGAACATGAATGTAATGTTGGTAAGATATATATACTCCCCTAAGTTTAGGCTTTTTCCTAGCTTGGTAATCACCATTGATAATAGCCGTGAGATCCGGGCAAGTGTTTCTGGTGAGGTACCCGAGCGTCCCATGCCTAGGCCTCGGCCTCCGCAGCAGCCAGCTTTTTTCGGTAAGCAATGATATCCTCTGGCATTATTCTGGATTAGTTCCTCGCATGAAACTTAAAAAAAGAAGGTGTAGGCAATGGAATAATATCACAAGTCTTCTCTCTAAACGCTAGGCTGTAACGAAGGTGTCGTGGTGGTTTAGGTTTCTCAAGTAATTGGTGTTCCTCCATGGATTGGTGATCAACATACACCTTGGGCAACAAGTAATCAATAGGGGTATAACAACCTCAAAACGTTTTTCCAAGCGCGTGGCATAAATACCACCATGGACCATGCCTTTGGTTCAGTTAAGATCTAATCGGCGCGCAACAATAGCTCCTACATAGTAAGCATTATCACCATAAAGTGTGTGGCGTAGAATAGCAAGGGTGGGGGCACAGAGGCCACCACCCTGCTTCAAAGTAGTTATGCATTTTCCTATAAATAAAGAGAAATAGTGCACAGATGGAAAATGCAAACCGGTGGTTCTAGCGGGTGATGCACCCTTGGTTTCTTCCACAGGTAAGGTGAGGAGGAAGTTCGAATTCCTCGAGTTTAGGTTCACTCATTCCCCCGTCAGAGGGAAGCAAACCTATTTCACAAAATTCATGTAGAGACAATTCATAGTTTGTGACATAGACATCAAAGCGCACTATGGGAGTACCAGGCGTATATATGAAGTGGAAGTTTTGCATGAAGGAACTAGTGAGGAGATAGTATTGGTCACACTCATCTGTGAGGAAGTTGGTTAGCCCGACATTTGCAATGAATTGCATGAATTCTTCATAGAAACATGCTTCGTTCATGAAGGGTGTATGTGGCCATCCACATGGCCTAACCTCCGTGTTGCGAGGAAGGTTGATGTCGCTATCCTGATTCTCGTAACAATTCCCTTGGGGATCGGTCTTGAAGAACCTTTCCCTAGAAAATTCATTCTCCTAAGCACAAATTTCTAAAAAAATTGAGCTACAAATTTATGTCAATAAAACTTTTCAAGAATGATGGCAACTACTCATATGGGTTCCTAGAGGCCTTATCAAGCATTCATACTACTTGGAACTCAAAGAATTTAAAATGCAAGCACATTTTCTGTAGCACCAAGTGCAGCAACTTATGCAAAATATAAACCACTAAAGCACAAACAAATTGGAGGAATGCGAGCGTTCCTCAAAACAGTTTCGAAAACGGGGTTCCGAGCAAAGGGATCGAAAAATTCAATTTTGGGTGGAAGAACACGAGAGAGAGAGAGAGAGAGGAAATTTTTACTCGAGATAGGAGACATGTCGAGGTAAAGGGATAAGGCAGGGGGCCCTGTGGGCCCCATAAGCCGTGAGGGCGCGGCTCGGGGGGCAAGCCCTGATGTTTTGTGGCCCACTCATAAACCTCCCCACTGTAATTTTTATTCCTAAATTCTAAAATATTCCAGAAAAATTCATGTCAAAATTTTATCGCAATCTGAGACTTTTGATTTTTGGGTCATTTTTCATGCATGGGGAAAACAGAAACAGGAAATTCAAAGCATTTTATTTTTATCTAACTAGGAAAAACAGAAAATAAACTTGTGATACACAAAGTTGTGAATACTCAATTCATCAATCACATGTCCTTCGAAAAGGATTCATTAATAAGGTTGATCAAGTCTTATTAATAATTGTTTCTCACTAACATGAAACCAAAGAATTTTTGTATACCACTAGGTTACCTCAATGGGGATTTGTATTTCCACAACAATGAGATTATAATATTTCTTCTTCTTGGCAGTAGCTAGAGGAAATATAAAATCTCCAACTATAACCATAGGAATAGGATCAATGACATCAATATTATTAACCGAAGTTTTCTTCTTCGCAAAGTGCATTGTATGTTGCTTGGCATTGACATGAAAAGTAACCTTGCTTTTAGTGCAACCAATAACAACCCCTATAGTATTTTGAAAGGGTATACCAAGGATGATTGACATATTGTCGTCCTCGGGCATATCAAGAATAACAAAGTCTGTTGAGATAGTAGCATTTGCAACCACAACAGGAACGTCCTCGCAAATTCCAATAAGTAAAGTTGTGGATTGATCGGCCATTTGAAAAGATATCTCAGTAGGTGTAAGCTTAATCAAATAAAGTATTTTATAAAGGGAGAAAGGCATAACACTAACACCATCCTCTAAATCACATAAAGAAGTTTTGACATAATTTCCTTTAATAGAGCAAGGTATTGTGTGTATACTTAGATCTACCAACTTCTTAGGTACTCCACCATCAAAATAATAATTTGCAAGCATGGTAGCAATTTTGGTTTTAGGTATGTTTATTTTGCTGGTAATAATATCTTTCATATAGTTAGCATACAAAGGTATTTTCAATATATCAGTCAAACGGGTCTGCAAAAAGACAGGTCTAATCAATTCAGCAAAGTGCTCAAAATCTTCATTGTCCCTATGTTTAGAGGGCTTGCGAGGGAATGACATAGGTTTTTGAACCCATGGCTCTCTTTCCCTTCAATGTTTTGTAGCAACAAAGTCTCTATGATAACGTTTGTTTTTAGAAGGTGAGTTATCAAGATTCTCAGCAGGTTCAATTTCCACATCATTATCATTTTATTTGACATCATCTGGTTGAGCATCTACTTGAGCATCATCATAATTATAATTTTGATTGTCACTTGGTGTATGTTCACTACCATATTGTGTCTTAGCATCAGAAATAAAAACTTCTTTATGTTTCTCAATAGGGTTTTGTATAGCAGGTTCACTAGAAGCATGCAAGTTCCTATCATCTTTCTTTTTATTTTTGTTGTTAGAGGAACTAGGTGCATCTTCATTATTTTTCTGAGAATTTTGTTTAGTTCTTCTAGGGTGACCTTCAGATAAAGAGGTTCTTGAGTCATCCTACCTCCTCTAGTCACTACTCTAACAACATAATCATTCATATTACTATTTATTTTGGCAAGAAAACCATTTTGTGACTTAGCAACTTTTTCTAGTTGGGTGTCAACCATGGAAGCATGTTTAGCAAGACCTTTGAAATCATTTTCAATTCTAAACATCAAGTCACTTAAGCGGTCTATCATCACGGCCTTACATCTCAATTGATTACTAACATAGTTATTGAAGTGTTCTTGCTTAACAACGTAATTATCAAATTCATCGATGCATTGTTCAGGAGTCTTAGTATATGATATATCACTTTCATTAAAGGAACATAGATAGTTTACCTCTACTACCTATGTCGGGGTGTCAAGTCCATGTATTTCTTCAATTGGCGGTAATTTATTGACATCCTCGGTTTTAATACCTTTTTCTTTCATAGATCTTTTTGCTTCTTGAATGTCTTCAGGATTGAGGAATAGACTACCTATTTTATTTTGAATAGGTTCCAGAGGTGGTTCAGTAAGTGTCCTATTATCGGCATTTTGCAGTATCTTATTCAATAATTCTTCATCTTGTCCAATAGTTCTTTCCCTGAAAACACAATTAACACAACTATCTAGGAAATACCTAGAATCATCAGTTAGTCCATCATAAAATATATCAAGAATCTCATTCTTCTTAAGAGAGCAATCAGGCAAAGCTCTTAGTAACCGGAGAAGCCTCCCCCCAAGCTTAATGGAGATTCTCTTCTTCAACTTGAGCAAAGTTAAATATTTCCTCTAAGGAAGCTTGTTTCTTATGAGCAGGAAAATATTTTTCAGAGAAGTAATAAAGCATATCCTAGGGACTACGCATACAACCATGATCAAGACAAAGGAACCATTCCTTGGCCTCACTTTTAGTGAGAAAGGTAAAAGCTGAAGGATATAATAGTAGTGAATCTTTTCATCATTGGTAAACAGAGCAGCAATATCATTTAGTTTCATAAGGTGTTGGACAATAGTTTAATTTTCATAACCATGGAAAGGATCACACTCTACTATAGGAATAAAGTCAAGGTCTATGAAGAACTCATAATCCGTATTAGTAAGAAATATAGGACAAGTAGCAAATTTAGGATCATGTTTCATTTTCTCCATCATAGAATTTTCTTTTAGTTTGCATAGTAGTTTGTTCATGTCATCTTTATCCTTACAAGCAAGAAAGTCCCTAGCTACTTCACCGTCCATACAATAACCTTCAAGTACATAAGGCAATTCATATCTATTAGGTTAGCAAGGGGTTACAGGGTATTCAAAATCTTCATCAGTTTCAACATTCTCAAGTTCTCTAGCTTTAGCAATATGAACATCAAGCAATTCATTGAGTGGCAGAATTTTAGTTTCAACATATGTAGCAATAGTTTCATCATAAATTTCAGAATTATCATCATCATGTGACATATGAGGACGATCAACAGGAGGTGGTGTAAGAAGTTGATTCCGAATAGTAGGTGAATCAAAAGCGGAGGTAGATGGCAGTTCCTTACCTCCTCTCGTGCGAGAGGGGACGATCTTAGTTCTATTATTTTTCATATTGTTCATAGTAGCAATTGGATATCCTTCTAGTTAACAGAATAAATAAAGCTATGCTCCCTAACAATGATATGAGGAGAAGGTCTAGATAACCCACAAGTATAGGGTTCGTGACAATCTTCTTGGGTAGTATTTCACCCTAATCTATTGGTTCGACACGAGGGGAGCCAAAGAATATTTATTGACCTTAACAGTTGAGTTGTCAATTCAACCACACCTAGGATATCTCTATGCAACAAAGGTTTATTAGGATGGCAAATAGTAGAAGCAAAAGTAACAGTAGTAGTGATAGCAACGTTCTTGTAGCAGGTGTGACAGTAGCGGCAACAATAGTAACTTAGCAAGATTCGGTATATGTAAAGCATAGGCACATGGATCGGTGATGGATAATGATTTAGATGACATTTATCATATAACAATTACACACTAGGGCGACACAGAAATAGCTCCAATACATCAATGTAATGTAGGCATGTATTCCGTATATAGTCATGCATGCTTGCGATAAGAACTTGGATAACATATTTGTCCTACCCTCCCATGGAAATGGGGTCCTATTGGAAAGTAAGGGATATTAAGGCATCCTTTTAATAGAGAACTGGAACAAAGCATTAACACATGCTAAATACATGAATTCCTCAAACTACGGCAATCACTGGAAAGAATCCCAATTATTGTCACATTGGGGTATGCGGATCATGACACGTAATAAGTGCATACAACTTGCAAGATAGGATCCAAATCACTCTTAGATTCATGAAAACATAATAGGTCCACATAAGTCATGGCACTCAGGCCCTAGTTACAAGCATTAAAGAGAGCAAAGTCATAGCCACATCAATCTGAAAACATAGTGGATACCAAGGATCAAGCCCTATCAAACTTAACTCGATTACATGATCAATATCATCCAATCCCACCACCGTCCAGCAAGCCTACAAAGGAATCACTCACTCCCGGGGGTGAGCATCATGGCGGTGTTGATGACCAGGGGTTCATGATGACGACGCTGATGATTTCCCATCTCTGGAGCCCAAAACAAGCTCCAGAACAGCCCTCCGAAGGAAGAACATGGGGTGGTGGCAGCTCTATCTCGTGAAACGTGATGAAAAATTCTCTCTTATTTTTTTCTTCGAAGATGTAAATTTATAGGACTGGAATTAGGGTCAGACGAGCCTCGAGGGCCCCACAAGCCATTAGGGTGCGGCCTGGGAAGGCACCGTTATATGTGGTGTCCCCCTGGCACACACCCTGTAGCAGTTCTTCACTCCATAATTCACTATAATTCTCAGAAATAATAATAAAAATTGTCCAATTCAGAGAACTTTTATTTCTGCATAAAAATAACACCAGTCCAAATTAGTTTCATTCAAATCATGCAAATTAGAGGTCAAAACTAGAGCAGAAGTGTTTGGAAAAGTAGATACATTGGAGACGTATCATGGGGTCACGTGTGTGACGAATCGCCGGAGCGTGCGACGCTGCGGCACGCCGCGTCGTCGCCTGCTCGGGCTCGTTCCTGGCTCAGGCTCGTCGAGGGTCTGTGAGGGGGGGGGTCCCTAGCTCGGCCTCGCACTAACGCGACAATGCGCTTGATTGACACGCGCATTGAGGTTATTCATCCCCCCCAAACAACCGCAACCCCCGACACCCCTAAGATAGGTAGTTTGGTCACGCGTGTGATAGACTCGTCGGAGCATGCGATGCCGCAGCATGCCGCGTCATCGCCTGCTCTGGCTTGTTGCTGGCTCAGCCTCGCCTGGGGTGGGAGGGGGGTGGAAGGTCCAGACCCCCTCCCCACCCCCGGCTCAGCCTCGCACTAGCGCGGAAGTGCGCTTGGTTGACAGGCGTAGTGCGGTTATTCTATTCCCCTCAGAACGACCACATCCCCTGACACCCCTAAGATAGAGAATGGGGTCATGTGTGTGATGGACTCGCCGGAACATGCAACGCCGTGGCATGCCGTCTCATTGCCTGCTCCGGCTCGTTCTTGACTAGGCTTCGCTGGGGGTGGGGGAGGGGGGTCCAGACCCCTCCTCTCCACGCCCGGCTCGGCCTCCTGCTAACGCGGCACTGCGTTTGGTTGATATGCGCAATGTGGTTATTCTATTTCCCCAAAACAACTGCACCCCTCGACACCCCTAAGGTTGATTGTTGGGTCATGTGTGTGATGGACTCGTCGGAGCATGCGATGCCGCAACACGCCGCATGATCGCCTGCTCCGGCTTGTTCCTGACTCGGCATCGCCGGAGGTGGTGGAGGGGGTCCAGAACCATCCTCCCCATCCCTGGCTCGGCCTCGCGCTAACGTGGCAGTGCGCTTGGTTGACAAGTGCAATGCGGTTCTTCTATTTCCTCGAGAACAACCGCACCCCTGACACCCCTAACATAGATAGTGGGATCACGTGTGTGACAGACTCGCCGGAGCATGCGGCGCCATGACATGCTGCGGCATCGCCTCCTCCGGCTTGTTCCTAGCTCGACCTCACTAGGGATGGGGGAGGCGGGTCTTGATCCCTTCCCCACCCCCGGCTCGGTTTTGTGCTAAATGCACAATAAGCTGGGTTTATAGGCGCACTGCAACTATTCTATCCCCTAGAACAACTGCACCCCCGACACACCTATGATAGATAGTGGGGTCAATGGTGTGACGGACTCCGCGGCACTCTACGCCTTTGCCTGCTCTGCCTCGTTCCTGGCTCGGTCTAGCCGGGGTGGGGGAGGGCTGTCTATCCCCCCTCTCCCACCGACAGCTCGGCCTCACTCTTACATGGCAGTGCAGTGCAGTTATTCTATCCCCCCCACGAGAACAATCACACCCTTCCGAGACCCCTAAGAGATATAGTGGGCTCACGTGTGTGACAGACTCGTCGGAGCATGTTACACTATGGCACTCCGCTTCATTGCCTTCTACGCCTCGTTCCTTGCTCGGCCTCGCCGAGGGTGGGGGAGGGGGTGGGGGTCTGGAAGGTCCAGAACCCCATCCCACCCCTGGCCCGACCTCGCGCTAACGAGGTTGTGCGCTTGGTTCACAGGCACAGTGTAGTTATCCCCATCCCCCTGCCAAAACAACTACACCCCCGACACCCTTAAGATAGATATTGGGGTCACATGTTTGACGGACTCGCAGGAGCATGCGAAGCCGTGGCACGCGGCGTCATCGCCTACTTTGGCTCATTACTAACACGGCCTCGTTGGTGGTGGGGGAGGGGAGGTCCCTGGCTTGGCCTCGCGCTAATGCGGTCGTGCGCTTATTTGACAGGCGCTTTGCGGTTATTCAATCCCCCTAGAACAACCGCACCCCCGACACCCCTAAGATAGATAGTTTGGTCATGTGTGTGACAAACTCACCGGAGCATGCGATGCCGCAGCATGCCACGTCGTTGCTTGCTCTGGCTCGTTGCTGGCTCGGCCTCGCCGAGGGTGGGGAGGGGGTAGGGGTTTGGAAGGTCCAGACCCCCATCCCACCCTTGGCCCGACCTCGCGCTAACGCAGCAGTGCACTTGGTTGACAGGCGTAGTGCGATTATTATATTCCATGCAGAAGAACCGCTCCTCGTACACCCCTAATATAGATAGTGGGGACATGTGTGTGATGGACTCGCCGGAGCATGCGACGTCGTGGCACACCGCGTCATCGCCTGCTCCGGCTCGTTCCTGACTCTCCTTTGCCGGGGGTGGGGGAGGGGTCCAGACCACACCCCTCCTCTCCACCCCGGCTCGGCGTCGTGCTAACGCAGCAGTGCGCTTAGTTGACAGGCACAATGCGGTTATTCTATTTCCCCCAAAACAATCGAACCCCTCGACAACCTTAAGGTAGATAGTGGGGTCATGTGTGTGATGGACTCGACCGATCATGCGACGTCGCGACACACCGCGTCGTTGCCTCCTCCGGCTCGTTCCAGACTTGGCCTCGCCGGGGATGGGGGAGGGGGATCCAGCCCCCCTCCCCATCCCTAGCTCAGCCTCGCGCTAATGCGATAGTGCACTTGGTTTACAGGCGCACTGCGGCTATTCTATTCCCCTAGAACAACGCCACCCTCGACACCCCTAAGATAGATAGTGGGGTCAAGTGTGTGACGGACTTTCCATAGCATACGACATCACGGCACTCCACGTCTTCCCCTGCTCCAGCTTGATCTTGGCTCGGCCTCGTCGGGGGTGGGGGAGGGGGGTCCAGACCACCTCCCCCACTCTCGACTAGGCCTCGCTCTAGTGCGGCCGTGCGCTTGGTTGACAGTTGTGCTGCGGTTATTCTATCCCCCCTTGAGAACAATTGCACCCTCCCTAGACCCCTAAGAGAGATAAGGGGGTCACGTGTGTGACGGACTTGCCAGATCATTGGACACCATGGTACCCTGCGTCGTTGCCTTCTCCAGCTCGTTCCTTGCTCGGCCTCGATGGGGGTGGGGGTCTAGACCCCCTCCCCCACCCTCGACCCGGCTTCGCACTAACGTGGTTATGTGCTTGGTTGATAGGCGCAGTGCGGTTATCCCCCCAACCAGAACAACCAGTTGGAAATATGCCCTAGAGGCCATAATAAAATGGTTATTATTATATTTCCTTTTTCATGACAATGGTTTATTATTCATGCTATAATTGTATTTATTGGAAACTCAAATACATGTGTGGGCACCTAGACAACACTTTGTCCCTAGTATGCCTCTAATAGACTAGATCGTTGATAAAAAATGGCCGAGGTTTCCTAGACATAGACATGAGATGTCATTTGATAATGGGATCACATAATTAGGAGAATGATGTGATGGACAAGACCCAAACTATGAACGTAGCATATGATCGTGTCAGTTTATTGCTATAGTTTTCTGCATGTCAAGTATTTGTTCCTATGACCATGAGATCATGCAACTCTCTGACACTGGAGGAGTACCTTATGTGTATCAAAGTTGCAACGTAACTGGGTGACTATAAAGGTGCTCTAAAGGTATCTCCAAGGGTGTATGTTGAGTTAGCATGGACCAAGACTTGTATTTTCTACTCCATGTGACGGAGAGGCATCTCTAGGACCACTCGACAATACAACATCATAATGAGCTTGCAAGCAAAGTGACTAACGAGTTAGCCATGGGATCTGGTAATACGGAATGAGTAAAGAAATTTCCTGGTAATGATATTGAACTATGTATAGAGATATCGTCGATCGAATCTCGGGCTAGTAACATACCAAAGAACAAAGGGAACTACATATGGGATTACATGAATCCTTGACATAGAGGTTCAACCGATAAAAATCTTCATAGAATATGTAGGAACCAATATGGGCATCCAGGTCATGCTATTGGTTATTGACTGTAGAGGTGTCTCGGTCATGTCCGTCCACACACTTAACATTTGGTGACGATATATGTATAGTCAAGTTGTTATGTTGGTGACCGAAGGTTGTTCGGAGTCCTGGATGAGATCCCGGACGTGATGAGGAACTCCGGAATGGTCCGGAGTTTCTATATATAGTATGGAGGGAATTGGAGTCCGGAAAGGTTTCGGGACTTGTCGGTTTTGTGACAGAGATGCCGGAGGGTTTCGGGAGTCCACTAGGGGGACCACCTGCCCCGAAGGGCCCCATGGGCTATGATAGGGTTCGCGCAAGCCTTTGGTGAGATGGCTGCCCATCCCACCCAAGGGCCATGCGGTTGGGCTAGGGTTGGCGCAAGGGAGGGGGCCCGCACCACCTACCTTGGGTGCCAAGGCACCCCCTCGGCCGCTGGCCCCATCCTGGCCGCCGCCCCTAGGGTTGGGAAGCATATGTCGTTGCCCCCTCCTCTCCCCCTATATATATGCCAGGGGAGGGAGGGCTGCCACACCCAAGCTACGACGCAACCTCTCCCTCCCCCGCACCTCGTTCTTCTCCACTAGATTGGTTCGGCAGCACACGATGAAGCCCTACCAGATCAGTCCCTCCACCACCGCTGCCATGTGTCGGGACCCCGATCCTAAGCCATATGAACCCAGCCTGTAACATGTCACACCACTTTGCGGCCTCACGCACGGTAACCTACGACTGCCGCCTTACCTTGGCTGGGAACGTTTGCGCCTTTTTTCTCATTGATATGAACATGTCGCTAGCATTCACACATCAAAGAATCCGGGTCGACATGACTAGTTATAGACCCAAGTGGCACAAGCATACAGGGACAGGCATATGTAACCCAACAATGGAGGTGTCGGTCATCAGCGTGTGTAGACGAGTCATAGCAAGTTACAGGTACCTCCATTACACCGTGGGACATAAATGTCATCACTACACGTAGACGAGTCGTAGCAGGCTCCAGGGACTCCATTACACTGCGAGACATTTCCCCAAAGGGATAGACACAACATCAAAGAAGGATACCTGCCAGTCAATCAATATGTCCGGAGCAGTAGCAAGCTACCAAGCCTTAATGGAAGCACAAAGAGGCATTTCCCCGTAAAGAAGGCTACTAAAGGCACACAACTAGGTTTCGAATCCCATGCATACCAATGCATTTCAATCATACATGCACTATGCACGATATTTGTAGATACAACATGGCATCACAACAAAACTCTACAACATAACATTTTTTTAGGAGGCTCTGAGGACCTAACATAGTATAATGTTACAAGAAGAAGGGGTCAAATGACCCAACATTCAAAGCATACAACCAACAAGCAAAAGTTACATGTCTGAGTACAGACATCTACAAAAGCGGCTGGAAGAGTCTGAAAAGCTACAACGACCCTACCATATGAACCAGACCTCTGTCGCGATTACTAGGCTAATCCGTCGATGTCAACATCAGAAGAAACATAACTGAACAACGTCTATCTCTGCAAAAATGGAAATAAGCAATAGTGAGTACGAAGGTACTTAGCAAGTATTGCATCAGAACTATCTACATATGCATAATGTATCAATGAACGGGATTGTGGGGTTTAGTGCAGAATGGCAGCTTTGACCTTTGGTTATCCTAGACTACGACAAAGTAACCAATGTATCACTACTCTCTCGTCTCCCTACGACAGATCGTACACAAGTCCACATGTTCACCATCTCAATACACCACTATGGGTTCTCTCTCATCTTCCTACGAGAAGCCATCCATAGCACTCACACTTGTTTGGTGCATTTTAGAGTATCCACTCAAAGTTGTCTATGAACAATGCAAGTCTCCAAGTAGTCCATATCCGCAGACGTGGCTATTCGAATAGATAAATTACCCTGCAGGGGTGTACTTCGTCACACATGCTCCTACCACTTATCTCCATGTGCACGTAAAAAGGCACCTCGGCAACCTGCAAGCGAAAGCCCAGCGAGGGAGTCGGCCACGGACGTTAACCTTCAACGACTCTATCCCAAGGCAGTTGCCTAACTGAGTTGGTCACCACAATCAAGAACCCGCCTATGTTTCACGATTCAAACTCAGAAGTTGTGTACAGGGCCCCTAGCTGGTCCCAGTTGGGCCGTTCAATCACTTTGCAGACCCGACCACATCCTATCAACGTTTTGAACTAGTGCGACTCCTGGGCAGAGAACATGGTAGGTTAATTGGTCGAGAGAGCTCGAGTTACTGGAGCCCAATGTGCGGTAGTATCTAGTCTTGGAACACAAACACGGAACTTAGTTCCTATGAGAAGCTTCAATGAGACAACCCACCATGTACTCCTACATGGCCTCTCATCGCTACCTTTACCAAAATGGGTTCAACACTTAACCCTCATCATCAGGACACATCCATGTCACTCCGGTTCATCACCCAGATGAATCAAACCTCACACAACTCTAAGTAGAGCAAGCATAACAGGGTTATAGCACAACATGGCTCAAGCATCTACCAAGTATGCTAGGTTGCTTGATTTAGCTATTTACTATGACAATGACAGGCCATGCAAAGGAGTGGGTTCATCTACCGCATCACAAGTAGATTTGAATCGCATTGTCCTAATGCATTGAAAAGAGAGTAAGAGCAAGAGAGTAAGAGCAAGAGAGTGGGATTGTATCGAATATGCTCAAGGGGGTTTGCTTGCCTGTTTATCAGAAGAACTCAGCTGTTCTTCGATGTCGTCGATAACTACGTCTCGCAAGTCTATCGAGAAGATCAAACAAGGTACAAATTAAGCAAGGGAAATGCTTCACAATGATGCATGATAATGGCATGGCAATATGTTGCTGGTTTGAGCTAGTGCATCTATCAACATGTTAAATGAAGATGGTTTGAACCCAAGGTTTAAATACAACTCCATGTGTGAGGTGGCATAAGGTGTTTTCAACAAAATGTCCAAGTTTGCCTATTTAGTTTGCTCTAACATGCATGAAAATACCAACATCAGATTCATTGGATTTTTTGATAAATTTTATATATATTTTATATTTCAATTTGACTTACAGATTATTTTCTATGAGTTTTCAAAGATTTTGCTATTTTCTGGATCAGGCCGACATCATCATGATGTCAGCAGGTCAATAGCCCCAGGTCCACGTCAAACCTGACCAGTGGGGTCCACTGGTCAGTGACCCAGGGGTTAATGCCATGCTGACTAGGGGTTTGACCCACGCTAGGGCCCATTAGTCAGTGGCTGGGGGTGCTGGTTAGTGGTGGATTAGGCCCTAATGGCCAGTCCATGTCAGCGCCCACCAGAGCTAGGCTACCGACGACATAAACCGCGACAGAAGTTCGCCGGACTTCGCTAGGAGCATTGGTTCGGTGCGCGGAGGGCACTGGAGTGGAACCCGTGCTCGACCGCATCGAGTGGGTTGGACAGGGGGCTCGGAGTCGCCGGAGGGCTCGCCGGCGAGCACATCCTCGGCGGCGCCCGTACGGCCTTTATGGGGAGGCCAACTAGAAGATGAGAGGGACCACAGGGAGAGGAGGAGGAGCAACGGGGGCTCACAGCCGTTCTAGCGGAGGAGACGATGAGCTCGGAGGCGTCCGGTGGCTCGCGAATCGCCGATAGGGAGAGGCGGACGGAGGTGGAGAAGACGGCGGAGGCCTCGGCTTAGTGGTGCTCCTGGTGATGCCTACCTCCACGAAGGGCTCGAGGGGTTGTGGCGGAGGTTCGGGGTGGCTTGGGGAGGTGAGGGGAGGCCGGTGGCTACGGGTGCGGCGAGCGGTAGTGACGGCGGCCTTCGGGCGTGCAGGGTAGAGAGAGCCAGGGGAGGGATAAATGAGAGCCGAGGGGGAGAGACATGCATGGGAGGGCCTCGGCATCCATATCCATCGGGGGCATTGGCGGCAAGCAATACGTGGTGAGGCGCATGCTCACGTGCTCCGGCCACGCGCCCTATCCTCGTGGGTGGAGGAAGAGGGTGACTGGCCACTGGGCCAGATGGGCCATTTCCTAGCTGGGTCAGGGAGCCAGGTAAGTCCTCTGCCTTTCTTATTTATTTCTTTTCTTTTTTTCTTGAGATTTGTTCTGGCTAAAATAAAATTACTTAGCCATTTACAGAAATACTGAAAATTATTATGTGAGCTAGGTATAATTAACTAGTGCCACATAAGTAATTTCAGAATTATTGAACTCATATTTTATATATAATAAATATAAGTCCAATGCAATTATTGTTTGATTAATTCAAATGCCCAAGATAAATTGTTTCTGCGATCCAAAAATATTGATTGACATTTTCACATCATGCCAATACTTTATCACAACACCAAGGACATTTTCTTGGATCTGTTTGAAGCAATTTTTATAATGCTTATTTTGGCAAAAATGATTTTCGAGGCTTGATCAACCATCATTTCATTTTCATTTGAAATTTAAATGCATGCATGAATGCAATGTCAGGCCAGGTTAAAACTAGGGCTGTGATAACTCATCCACACTAAGCAAGAATCTCGTCCCGAGATTCAGGAGTAGTCGGGAAGAGTGCAGGGTACTCAAGCCGAAGAGGATCTTCACGCTCCCAGGTTTCTTCAACCTCAGAATGGTGTGACCACTGAAGCTTGAGAAACTTCATGCTGCTACGTCGAGTGCTGCACTCGGTTTCATCAAGAATACGAACATGATATTCTCGATATGAAAGATAATCTTAAAGATCAAGCGTTTTGTGGTCTACTTTGCGGATAGTATCCTTGAAGCAACACCTGAGTTGAGAAGCGTGGAACACATCATGAACTTTGGAAAGTTGCAGGGGTAGTTCCAATTGGTAGTCAACCCCTCCTTGTTTAGAGAGAATGGGAAAAGGACCAATGTAACGAGGGGCCAATTTGCCTTTGATACCAAAACGATGGGTACCCTTAAGAGGTGAAACCCGAAGGTAAGCCTTCTCATCAACTTCATAACTTACATCCTTATGACGATGGTCATATTGACTCTTTTGACAAGATTGGGCTGTTTTGAAATTTGCACGACTGATGTGAACTTGCTCTTCTGCGTCCTGGATCATATCCGGTCCAAAGAATTGTCTTTCACCGGTTTCTGACCTGTTTAACAGCGTTCGACATCTTCGTCCATACAGAACTTCAAAAGGAGCTTTGCCCAGACTAGACTGGAAGCTGTTGCTATAAGAAAATTCGGCGAATGGAAGACATTTCTCCCACTTCATTCCGAATGAGATAATACAGGCTCTAAGCATATCTTCAAGAAGTTGATTGACTCTTTCTACTTGACCACTTGACTGGGGGTGGTAAGAGGTGCTAAAGGAGAGATGGGTTCCCATAGCATTCTGGAAACTTTCCCAAAATCAAGAAGTGATAAGACTTCCATGATCAGGATTGATCTCTAGAGGAAGACCATGAAGAGAAACTATTCGAGAAATATACATATCTGCTAACTGACTAGCAGTTATACTTTCTCGAACTGGAAGGAAATGAGCAACTTTCGAAAGATGACTGATGAGCACAAAGATGGCATCATTCCCTATCTTAGTCTTTGGAAAGCCGGTGATGAAATCCATACCGACCTTGTCCCATTTCCACTCGGGAATTGCCAAGGGCTAAAGGGTGCCAACATGCCTATGATGCTCTTCTTTAACGCGACGACAAACGTCACAATTAGCAATGAACTGAGCAATTTCTCTCTTCATCCGGGTCCACCAAAACCTCTGGCGTAGGTCCTGATACATCTTAGTACTACCGGGATGAATCGTAAGAGGAGATTCATGAGCTTCCTTGAGAATCAGTTCCCAAAGTTGCTGCTTCTTGGGAACCACCAAGCGGTCCTCAAAGAAAACAACACCTTGATCATTTACCGAGAAGGAATGAGCAACTCCCTTGGCAATGTTGCTCCTGATACAAGAAATTCCCATATCCTGCTTCTGGGCAGCTATGATCTGATCCTCAAGAGTTGGTTTCGCCACCAAGGTAGAAAGGGATCCTCGAGGAACAATGTGAAGATTTAACTTACAAAATTCCTCATGGAGAAGTGGTTGAGTTTGTAGCAACATGAGGTTGTTACAATAGGATTTACGACTTAGTGCATTAACCATGATATTGGCTTTGCCTGGGGTGTAAGATATTCCTAATTCGTAGTTCGTAATCAACTCAATCCACCATCTTTACCTGAGATTGAAATCCGGTTGGGTGAATACATATTTGAGACTCTGGTGATCATGATATATTTCACAACGATTACCCAAAAGGTAATGTCGCCAGGTGACAAGTGCATGGACTACCGCGGTAAGTTCCAGATCGTGTGTTGGATAATTCTCCTCATGTGTATGCAGTTGTTGGGATGCGTAGGCAATCACATGACGATCTTGCATAAGAATGCAACCTAGACCTTGTCATTAAGCATCACAGTAGATAACAAAGTCCTTTGTCAAATCCGGGGGTATAAGTACCGGGGCAGTAGTTAGTCATCTTTTCAACTCGTGAAAAGTTTCCTCACACTTTAGAGTCCACTCAAACTTCTTATCTTTCTTGAGGAGTTCAGTTAGAGGTTTCGTAACTTTGGAGAAGTTCTCAGTGAAGCGGCGACAATAGCTCGCTAAGCCAAGGAAACTCCTAACTTGCTTCATAGATTCAGGTTGAGTTGAGTCAAGGACAACTTGAACTCTCTGGGGGTTGACAGCAATACCTTTCACAAAGATTACATGGCCTAGATGGGTCACTTCTAGCAACCAGAATTCACACTTACATAATTTGGTGTAAAGGCGGTGCTCTCGGAGTTTCATCAATACCAGCCTAAGATGCTCAACTTGTTCTTCTTCGTTCTTCGAGTATATGAGAATATCATCGAGGTAAACCACGACAAAATTTTCCAGATACTCCATGTAGATCAAATTCATTAAGCGGGAGAAGGTGGCTGGGGCATTGGTTAGACCGAAGGACATGATGGTGTGCTCGTATTGTCCATAGCGAGTGACAAAAGCCGTCTTTGGAATGTCCCATTCCTGATTTTGATTTGACGATAACTGTGGGGACCCCGACACATAAGTTGTGATCACCAAATGCACGTGTATAGTGATCCCAGAGTTCAATGCTCACTTAACACACAGAAGTTGAGTAACAAGAGTCTTACATCCACATTTAGCGTCTTACACAAATAAAGACCATGAAGGTCAAGTCTTACATAGACAGGGCCACATTGGCCAAACACTTAAACAGAACAACAGCGGAAATCTTGATCGAGAGCGTTAACCCATGCCATCTACCTTAACGTACAGGAATTCTGACTGGTATGCGTCCTAGTTCGCATGTTCGTCTCCAACGAACTCTTCAACATACTCCTCTTCTTCCATGCCTGGCCAATTAAATAACAAGTGGCAAGCCAATGAGTACTTTGAATGTACTCGCAAGCAATCCATGTTGTGGAACAAGGTAATAATGATGCATGATATAGCACTAAGTAGGTAATTTGCGGAAAGCTAATTTTTAATGCAATGGCATGATCAAGTATCTAGGTAAGCATGCATTAACAGTTGACAGATATCCTAATGAACAAGTTATAGATATCATCATAAGCAGGGGTTGAACATTTCATGTTCATTCATCATGCTAAGTCATCGGACTTAGTTCAGTTGGCATACTAAGTCATCCGACTTAGTTCAAGTGTTATGCTAAGTCATCAGACTTAGCTCAAGTTCCATCTTTGTCTCCAACACACACACACACACACACACTAGTTTGTGAAAACATTTGGACGTACCACAAGAGAGGTCATCCAATCATCCTTGACCATGCACATGTCTATTCGAATAGTTTTACACTCTGTAGAGGTTGCACACTTTACCCACAAGACTCGGGGAACTTCCGTGTCATCCACGACTCGCGGTACATTGCATACCCGAGGTAAGCACCCGAACAATGACTTTCCCATGGTGATACTAAACAAAGAGTCCACTCTTTGGTGCCATCCCTCATGATATACAACACACGTATCATCCATGAGGGCACGCAATGGTGTGCCCGGTGCCTTTAAAGACAGCGCATGGCCTTCCACTTCCCGGATGACCCCGTCTCAAGAGTGACCACTTCACTCTTGCCACTAGTAATGCGGGCTCCCTGCTAGCACCATCCATAGTAATTAACAAAGCCCCGTCCCATAAGGGGTATTGTGGTCGTACATGTAAGGTTGGAATAATGGTCGCAACTTACACCAATCCGTTTTCAAAAACCACACACACTCACTTGCTCCGGTACACCAATTCTTTCTCAAGTGATTACCCAACTCATGATCATCTCCCTCGGGCATTAGTGGCACCCGACGGGCTTTTTGAAAAGTCTTTGAAATCATTTCTTCCCTTCCTTCACCATGCATAAATCCCATCCCACTTGCGTAGCATCTATTAGCATTCTATCTACACCCACCCGCATAACCCTCATAAGGTGGTAGGGTCATGCATGATGCAAGTGTCATCGGTAAAAGTATCAGAGGCATCCCATCGAAGGGGGGGGGGAAGCACCCCATCATGGTCCATGATTAAATCAACGAGTGCTATATGTCATGCATGAAAACGTTTCCTAACATGGTCAAAGGGTTGCTTGCCTGGCTCAACAAAGTCTTCGGGGTCTTCAAAGTTTTCAGGTCCAACTTCCTCGTGAATAGCGCAATCTATCGTCGTGAATAAAAGCGATAAAAATAAGCATCACACAAAAACAGAGCACACAAAGCTAAAATATAAAATGCTACCATACTCTGATAACTACTAGAAGCTATACTAAAATTATTTGTGTAGGGTTTCGAAGTTAAAAAGGTTTTCAAAAAATATTTAAAAGAGGGGCTGATAATGCCAAATAGGCGTTTTAAAATAAAATAGTATATAAAAGATTTTCAAATATTTTTACAAGTGGCACTAATATATTCTATGGAATATTTCAAGATTTTAGGTGCAAGAATATTTGGAATTTGATTAATATTCAATCATGTGGAATTTTTGGAAAACAGAGAAAACATAAAAAGAAAAGGGCATTGTGCCTTGGGCCAAATGCCCAACCGCACTAGACCAACCGGCCAAGCCGGCCCAGCTGAGCTGCGGGCGCGCGCGCGGCTAGGTTTGAACCTGACGCGTGGGCCCGAGCGTTAGTGAGAGAGTGGGAAAGGGGTGTGGGGATGACAGGTGGGGACCACCTGTCACCTCCTTCCTCTCGATAGGAAGGGGAGGGCGCTCACCGACGGCAAAGGAGGGCACGACGAGGTGAGCTGAGGAGTAGGATGGACTCAGGGGGCTGCCGTTATTTGGGAGGTGCCGGAGATGGTCGACGGGGAGGCGCAGATCGCCAGCGACGAGGTCCCATAGTGGAGGAGGTCGTCGGGGCCGTTCCATGCTGCAAAATGGACGGGGAGAGGGGGAGATGCATCAGAGGGGTGAGGGACAAGCAGCCGAAGAAGAGAGGGCGGAGGGGCTTAGTACCCGGAGATCTTCGGTGGTGATGCCGCGGAGAGTTCCGGCTCGTTCCCGAGCGCTCGAGCCCGGGGATGTCGAGTTGGGCTCTCGAAGGGCGAGTGGAAGGGAGAGAATGGGTCCGGAGGGGCAAACAAGACGCGTGGAGGCACTTTTATGGGCGCGTGGTGGTCCACCGAGCTCGGGTGAGGGGGCGAGGGTGTGTCTACGGCGTTCCTAGGGCTGGTCTAGGCCCGGGGAGGGAAGATAGAGGGAGAGTAGTGCGCGCGTGCGAGGCTGCGGGTTGGTCAAGCCAGGCGGCGCTCGGCACGCGCGTGAGGAGGGAGAAGGAGGAGGAGACAGGAGGGTCCCAACCGTGTTGCGTGTCACAGACGCCGAGGGCGTCTCGGGGGACACGAGGGGGAGGCCCAAGGTGGTCAGGGGCATTGATTGGACGGTAGCTAAAATGCAGGAGCGCACTGTAGCGCGCTCCAGAGCATGCATATGGCCAACATTGCCGTTGCCTGCGCGCTCTGGGGTGTCCCACTTTGTCCAGTAGCTCCTAGGGGTTCCTGGGATGCTCCTTGGAGTTAGGGAAGGCTAGGGAGAAAAGAAAAGGAGTGGGGGAGAGGTAGAAAAGATGCTGCCAGGGTGAAACTGAGGGGTAATTGGGGTTTTTACCCCACCCACTCTTGAGCTGAGGCCACACAAGATTTACTGGAGGTAGCTGGTGACCCTGAGAGGCTCTGGTAAAAATCTTATGGCAAGGGGAATAGTGAAAGAGTTGAAAATAGTGACTTTACTATTTCACCAGAAGGTGTTTGATGGGTGTTTGGGCAAGAAAAGTTTACCCACTTACTGAGTTATTCAACAGGGTCAAATGTTAGGTGAAGATAGGCCTAATTATCAAGTTTGAGCTCAAGAGGGCAAAGTTGACAATGGAAACTTTGTGAACCCCAGAAACTAACAGAATCAGGTTTCTGTAGATCTAGTTATGCTAGACTTTTACCCTTGATGCACCACTTAGTGTAGCATCACTATTTGGTGATTAGAGCATGTCCACAGAGTTTGGGGTCAAGTAGGGAAACTTCACAATGTAAAGTTGTTCAAATTTGGATATGGACAAAAGGGGTATTGGGATGATGTGACGAACCAAGTCAACTTGGATTGACATGAAACTTTGCAAGATCATCACCTATGGTAGTGTTGACTTGCTGGAATTTTCCTGGAATTTATTGAGAATATTTCCTATAGAAATATTTCAAAAGCTTTATTTGAATAGAAAGGGTTTTGAGGGGTTTCGCCCATGATTTGAACATGCCCATGTGTTCAAACTCACATAAATGGAAAATATTTGTCCACTGAGTTTCTCTAAGTTTTCTAAAATATTCTGAAAGCATTTAAATAATTTTTCCCTATGAAAAACTATTTTGGTCTGAAGAAAAAGCCTTTAAATAAAATATAAAACTAATCTTTAAAATTAATATCTGGTGGTTTTGGGATGTCATAAATATAGTAGGTTCGAAATAAAGCCTTTGCGGAAGAAGGATCCACCCAATTTCAGGGCTTGCAGTGCAAACCTCATTTTAGGGGTTTCTGAAAACATAATTTGGATAAATCCTTTTTGGTCAAGATAAAATTTGATAAAAATAGTTTGGGGCACTATTCACATGGCATGATCATTGGGCAAGAAGTTTGGGTCAAGGAAGATGAATAGGGAGAGGGATAGATTCTAAGAGTGCCATACACAACAAGCAAGCAAGCAACAATTCAAACGAAGAACAAGTTCTGGAAAAGTTTTAATTGGTTCCAAAATTTATAAATCCAAACATGACAAGGTGATACAAACATAGGTTCCGAGAGACCTACCCCCTTACAAGAATCTCGTCACTGAGATTTCTAGGCTAAGCGCTAAAAAGATAAGGGAACTCAGATCTAAGATAGTCTTCACGCTCCCAGGCTGCTTCAGCTTCAATGTGGTTGCTCCACTGGACCTTGAAGTACTTAATGGTGCAGCTTCGGGTGCAGCGCTCGGCTTCATCCAAAATGTGAACCAGCCTCTCACGATAAGTGAGTTCTGGCTGAAGATCAATGGCTTGATGGTCGATGTCCTTGTAGAGGTCGGGGCGATGGGGAACTTGCAGACACTTCCGGAGTTGTGACACATGAAAGACGTTGTGCACATCCGGTAGCTCGAAAGGTAGCTCTAGCTGATAGGAAACTTCTCCTCGCTTGTCGGTTATCTTGAAGGGGCCGATGAATCTTGGTGCAAGTTTTCCCTTGACGTGGAAATACTTGGTTCCCTTGAGAGGCGTGACACGGAGGTAAACATGGTCTCCAACACGGAAACTCATGTCTTGACGGTGAGAGTCGGCGTAGCTCTTCTGCCTAGTCTTGGCGGTCTCAAGTCGCTCTCGGACGAGTTGAACTTGCTCTTCTGCTTTGCAGAGGATGTCTGGTCCGAAGACTAACCCTTCTCCGGTCTCTGACCAGTTGAGGGGAGTACAACACTTGCGCCCATACAACACCTCAAATGGTGCCATCTGAAGACTCGACAGATTGCTGTTGTTGTAGGAGAACTCGGCGAATGGTAGGCAATCTTCCCAGTTGGCTCCATACGCCAGAACACAAGCGCGGAGCATATCTTCGAGTATGTGATTTACTCGTTCTGTTTGCCCACCGGTCTGGGGGTGAAAAGCAGCGTTGAAGGAGAGCTTGGTTCCCAAGGCTTCTTGGAACCTATTCCAGAATCTTGAGGTGAACTGGGTTCCTCGATCCGACACGATCTCCTTTGGAACTCCGTGAAGACTCACAATCCAGTTGATGTAGAGGTTGGACAATTGGTTCCCATTGTAGGTTGTCTTAATGGGGATGAAGTGGGCTACTTTGGTCAGGTGATCGACAATGACCCAAATGGAATCATGTCCTTTACTTGACCTTGGTAAACCGGTGATGAAATCCATCCCGACTTTGTCCCACTTCCATTCAGGCACTTTGAGAGGTTGCAATAGTCCAGCGGGTCGCTGATGCTCAGCTTTGACTCTCTGGCATATGTCACACTTGGCAACGAACTTGCTTCTATCCCGTTTCATACCATGCCACCAGAATCTTGCATTGAGGTCTTGATACATCTTGGTTCCTACAAGATGGATGGAGTATGGAGCGTCATGAGCTTCTTGCAAGATAAAGTTCTTGAGCTCCTCTTTCTTGGGCACGCAGATGCACCTCCCAAACCATACAACTCCTTGCTCATCCACTGAGAATCCTGGGGCCTTGCCTGCCTTGATCTTCCTCTTGATGTCTTCAATGCTCTTGTGTCCCTTCTAAGCTTCCTTGATATCATCCATCAAGGTAGGCTTTGCTTCGAGGTTGGCGAGGAATCCGGATGCAACCAGTTCCAAGCCGAAGCTTTCAAGCTCTTCATACAGGGCAGGTACCCTTTCCTTAATCATAGCATTCAAGGGACAAGCCTTTCGGCTTAAGGTGTGTGCTACCAAGTTGGCCTTGCCAGGGTGGTATTGAACACTGAGGTCATAATCCTTGATCAACTCCTACCATCTTCGATGTATCATGTTCAATTCCCTTTGAGTGAAAATATACTTCAAACTCTTGTGGTCTATGTATATTTCACAACGCTTCCCCAGAAGGTAATGTCACCATGTCTTCAAGGCATGAACCACGGCTGCCAACTCAAGATCATGAGTTGTGTACTTCTCTTCATGAGGACGTAGCTGTTTGGATAGATATGCTACGTCTCGGCCTTCTTGCATAAGAACACCTCCATGCCCGGTTCTTGATGCATCATAGTATATAACAAACTCCTTGTGAATATCAGGTGTGGCCAAAACTGGGGTTGTGGTCAATCTGTTCTTGAGCTCCTGGAAGCTCTCCTCGCACTTAGCTGTCCATTCGAGCTTCTTGTCCTTCTTCAAAAGTTGGGTCATGGGCCGGGCAATGCTTGAGAACCCTTCCACGAACTTGCGGTAATATCCCGCGAGTCCAAGGAAGCTCATGACTTCCTTCACGGTGGTTGGGGTTTGCCATTCAGTCACGGCTTCAATCTTGGCAAGATCCACTGATAGTCCTTCTGCAGTCAGCACATGACCAAAGTGTGATAGACCAAGTGTTGTCCCTACCTTGTTGGGCATGTAATCTTATATGAACCTTGTTGTCATGAGTTATGAATGAGTTTGCTCCTTGTCATGCCTTGTCTCATGCATTCATGCATCATGCATCATATCATTCATCATCATGCCTTGTCTTTGTTGTGATGTGCTTTGAGACCTTGTTGTGTTGGGAGTGTTCTTGTTTTGTGTTGTGGCTAGAGTGTGGGTGGTGCTACACTCCTTCACTTCCCCCTATCTTATTATTTTCTACCAAACCCAACCTATTAACCTTTATTCCATTGCCATTAATCAACATAATTAATTGCTAAATTAAATTGTTTTAAAATGTTCAGGAGATAGCCTATAATATTTCAAGCATGTGAGTGTGGTTCTTTTGATGTTTGTGCTTTATGATCTTGGGGGTTTAAAATAAAGAGGGGTTGTTGCTTTTAAAATATTTAAAATTAGTTGCTCTAAAAATCAAATAGTTTTTTTTGTAAAAAAGGTCTTATTTTCTTGTTGGCAAAAGTGCTTTTGTTTTTATCAAAAACCTTTTATATAATTCTGTGGGGTTTTTGAAAGATGGCCATGGTTTTTATTTAGTAAACCCTTTTTATTTTTGGTAAGAAAAGAAAGAGGTCAGGTGCTGGGCCTTCTCCTCGCGCCGGCCCAGCTAGCGAGCCACAGCCCAGCTACCCCGAGCCTGACGAAGAGCGCCCCCGTCACCTTTTCCGTCAGGTTCACAGAACCCGAGCCAGCGGGAGAGCTGCCATTGGCACGGACGTCGAGATGCTGTTAGCCCACGTGCCCCTTTAAATTGTTGTCCGCGCAGATCCCTAGGGTTCCCTCTCCCCATTCCCTTCTTCCTCCTCCGCCGCCAGCGCAGGTAAGAGCTCCTCCTCGCCTTAGCCGTCGCTTGCCGCCATGCTCCGTCTGGTCGTCAGGCAGAGCTCGGGCTAGTGCTCCGCCTCGCCTCCGACCTCCCCGACCGCATGGATCGAGCCTGGAGAGCCCCATCGTCTTCTTCCTATTCGCATGCCTCGTCTGCGAGCCTGGAGGCATCCTTCCCCGTCGTCTTCTTCGTCGCCGAACCGTGGTCGAGCAGCCCCAGCGTCGTCGAGCCAAGCTTCCTCTCTAGCGAGTCTGTGGCCTCCTCTCCTTGTAATAGGTGAGGCGGTATGCCCCTCTTCTTTCCCCCTCTCTATCATGTTGCTAGCCATCTGTGCGCGCAGATCAGCGCGTCGTCGTCGCGCTCCCGTAGCTCCTCTAGGTCATAGCTGAAGGGAGAAGCTTGCGCTCGAGCCTTCTCCTCCTGCTCTGTAGATCCCCTTGGCGCGTAGATGGAATGGCCAGAGACCCCGTAGCCCCACCGGTAGCCCGTGGATGCTGCCATCGCCTCCTCTCGCCGAAGTCGTCCTGTTCCGATTGCGTCGAGTGCAGCAGCAGCAGGGGGCCTGTTCAAAAGAGCAGACACCCCCCTCTCTAGCAGACTTCCTCGCCTAGCCCGACTGGTTGCCATCGTGCCCTCCCAGTGGGGAGATGCGGGTTCGATCCCCCGCGGGCACAAATTCCCCCCTTTTTTCTCTTTTATGATTGGCTATGGTGTGCATTGTGTGTTCGGATCCTGGTGTGGTGCCGGATCCCGTGTGGTGGGGTGTCCCGTGTGCGGATCCCGTGCGGTTTGGGCCAGATCTGGTGTGGCCGTATTGATGTGTCTGTGTGAGCCTGTGTATGTATGGTAGGTGATGGATCTGGTGTGGCTGACAGATCCAGGGTGTAGTTGTGTGTGTGTGCTGATGAGCATGTATGTGTGTGTGCTAGTGTGTGTGGCTGGTGTAGGTGTGTGTGTGACAAGTGGGCCCATGCCCCACTTGTCATACACTATATTTCTTGTGTGTGTTTTATTGTTTTATTATTTTATTAGGTATTGCCATTTATATAATTATTTCTAATTCTGTACATGTCCATTTATGTTCATGTACAATTAGGGCATGTTTTCACTTATGAGAGGGGTTGATGATTTTGCTATGTAGTTGTTGTCATGATGCTCCATGGGACTATATGAGTATGATACATGATTTGGGGGTAGAAAGATCCAAGGAATCAATTGGTGGAATTAGATTTCACTTTTGAGCAAGTTTGCAAAACTGCTATTTTCTGCTGTGATGCTACTTTGTCATTTTTACATGAATTAATCCATGCTTGCTTTGGGGCATGTGCCAACATGGAAGTGTTAGTGTTTTATGCCTATTATGCCATGGTATTTTTGTTTGACATGAGAATCAACCATATAAGTGGGAAAATTGTTGCAAAGTAGTTAACTTAATGTTACTGTTTACACCATGCTAAATATTTCTAAGTCTGAGAATCTGCTGTTATTTTTATGCCATGAAGAGTGGTTGCTATGTTGTGATATGTTGTGAATTAGCTCAAGCTCAGTGCTAGTATTTTGAAGTATATGTTGTCTTCTAGCATCCTATTAAATTTGCATGCCAAGAGGTGGTCTCTAACACTATTAGTTTCTGCTGTCAACTTGCTATCAGGTTAACACAGATTCCAAAAAAACCTGTTATTTTCACCAAGTCTCAAAAATCTATTTCATCATGCCAACTTGTTAGCTTCATGCTTATTGATGTGTGCCTCCTTTCCAGATTGTATAGTTGGATAAGTTGATAAGCATGTTATGTAGTTTCTGTCAATACTTTATTTGTGGCTGTAGGATTCCTGTAGGTCAAGTTATTGGCTGTGAAAGTTGCTATGTTGCTGTTTTGTGGCAGATTGTTTGTTTTATTGTTTTGTGATTTGTGTGAGCTATACTCCATGGAATTACTTGATATTTGGCTCTATTGTGGCTGGTTGTTCATTGTCTAACCAGTGGCTACCTTGGAATGCCAAGGAATAGCCCAGGTCCTTCTTGTCTTGTGTTTTGCCTTCGTATCTTGTCGTGAGCGTATCGTGAGAACCGTAGCTCCGTTTCTTACGTTCTTCATATGCATTTTTATAGTTTTTGCATGATGCACCCATATTTTCCATGTTCATGCATGTCTAAATAACTTAACATAAGGTTCTGTCCAGATTCATTAATAACCAATCCTTTGCATGTGAAACATGACTAGTTAGGGTTGCCATGCTAAAACTCTTCAAATAAGCATGCATCATTCTTGCTTGTGCATTGCACATTGGTTGCTTGTTTATTCTTGTTGTTTCTTTTGGGTAGACGTGAACGTTGAACCTGAGTACAAAGAGCCAGGCGAGTACAACTACGAGGATCCAGCTACTTGTTCCACTGAAGAACCAACAGGCAAGATGATCGTACCCGGATCCCGATACTATTTTCGCTTGCTAGTTGTCTCGCTCTTGTCGTTACAGTTGCGCTACCTACCACTTGAATTTCAGCCTCCAATTGCCATGACAACCTCTAATCCTCCACATCCTAGCAAACCTTTGATTGGCTAAGTTACCGTTGCTCTGCCCCTCTTATAGCGTTCTTAGTTGCAGGTGCAGGTTGTTCCATGTGATAACATGGATTTGGCATATCACAATATTATTTGTTATTTAATTTAATGCAAATATATATCTTGGTAGTGGTGGAAGGCTTGCCCTTTTGCTAGGTGTTTTGTTCCGCTGTTACCGCCATAGTTTCTTGTTACCGATGTTATGTTTCCATACTTTGCGCTCCTAACATGCTCGGGGTTGTTATGGGGACCCCCTTGTTTATTCGGTTGAGATTAAAACTTCTCTGGCAAGACCCAACTTTGGTACTACATTTGCTTATAAATTAATAAAATTTGCATAGGGCTTTGTAACCCCGTGGATAATTAATCAACCCCCGGGCCAGTGCTCCTCATGAGTGTTGGTCCAAAAATGCCAACCGCCGGTGGCCACCAGGGGCAACTCTGTGTTTGGCCTACCAAAAGTTTGGACAATCCGTCGTGTCCTGAGAACGAGATACGCGGCTCTTATCGGGTTCGTCGACATGTCGGGAGGTCTTGCTGGACTTGTTTTACCTTTATCGAGTGTCTTGCGTGAGGGCTCTGACTTTCTTGGGGTTATCTCGAGGTGTTGGAATTCCTTTGCAGTTACCTAGGATGATCACGAGATCAGTGGTCGAGGCTATTCCCGTGGAGTGTGGTTAATTTGTGATGGACTAGTTGGAGCACCCCTGCAGGGTCAAATCTTTCGGAAAGCCATGTCCGCGGTTATGTGGCAACTTGGATATTTGTTTAACACCCAGTTATAGTTAACTTGAAGTAAACTCTAAATAAAATGCACCAACTATGTGAGTAACCGTGATCGTCTCTGCTCGTGTACAAGATCCGAGAGAGAACACGGTGGGGTTATGATTGACGTAAGTAAGTGTTCAAGGTCTCATAGAGGTCACTCTAGATTCGATCGTTCATCGTAGGCCACATATTTATCTTCATGTTATGTAAGTTTAGCCACCATAAATGCTTAGTGCTGCTGCAAACTAAACACATACCCCATCCCAACCTTTAAGGTTGAATAGTCTCGATACTCGGGCGCATGATTGCTGAGTCCTTGTGGCTCACATATTACTACAACAATCCAGGTATAGGTATAGATGAGTTCGTGCAGGATAATCTGATACAACTCCAGTGGGAGTATGACGAGGAAAGGGGCAGGATGTACGTGACTTATCCGAATGAGTAGAGGACCATGGTCGTGATCTTTGGGATAGCGAGATAGTATCATTTGCATCTGCTTTTATCGTTTGTTTTCGTCCGTAGCTGGACTCTATCTTCATATTGATGTTTGAACTCTTGTGTGGAATTGTAATTTAGTATGTGGTGAGTGTAAGACAACTCATATACTCATCTCTTCTGTAATGTATGATGTAATGATGATATACCTGTGAACGACAAGAGGCGCCTCTATCCCTTGCGAGGCCCCCGTGCCTTAATATGGATAGGCATGCATCTTGGGCGTGACACCAAGAATCCAACTTCATGCAAACAGAATTCACACTTGCTAAACTTGGCATAAAGCTGGTGCTCTCGAAGCTTCTCTAGGACCAATATCAAGTGTTCCTCATTTTCTTCTTCGGACTTGGAGAAGACAAGTATGTCATCAATGAAAACGACAACGAACTTGTCCAAGTACTCCATGAAGACCTTATTCATGAGGTACATGAAGTAGGCAGGGGCATTGGTTAACCCAAATGACATGACCGTGTATTCATACATGCCATACCGGGTTACAAATGCCGTCTTCGGAATGCCTTGGGGTCTAATCTTTAGCTGATCGTACCCAGACCTAAGGTCGATCTTGGAAAACACCTTGGCTCTATTTAACTAATCAAACAGGTCTTCAATCTTGGGGAGTGGGTTCTTGTTCTTTATTGTGACTTCATTGAGAGAACGATAATTGACACGGAGTCTGGTAGTTCCTTCCCTCTTTGACACAAATAAAACAGGTGATCCCCAAGGAGAGGCACTAGGGCAAATGAATCCTTTTTTGAGCTGTTCTACTAGCTGCTTCTTCAATTCAGCCAACTCTTCAGATCCCATCCTATAGGCCTTCTTATAGATGGGCCTTGATCCGGGCATAAGCTCAATGATGAACTCAATGTCGCGGCCAGGAGGCATTCCGGGCAGCTCATCTGGAAACACATTCGGTATTCACATACCACTGGCACTTGATCCAACTCAATTCCCGATAGATAGTTAGCCTGAGGGGTTCGAGTGGAGGTAGGGTTGGGAACATACTTGACTTCCACTACTTGGCTATTTGTCATGGTGACAATCCTCTTGGCACAGTCTAACGAGCCTTGGTGCTTGGTCAACCAATTCATGCTAAGGATGACGTCCAAGCCGGGTGAATCTAGAACTATAAGGTCTGCTAGGAAGTCTACCCCGTTGATGTTAATCTCCACTTCTTTACAACCTATCCCAGACTTCATAACTGATCTCGGGGTTTGTATCAACATACGACTACCCAGGGGTGTAGTCTCCATGCCACTCTCTAGTGCAAACTTTTGGGTGACAAAAGAATGTGAAGCTCCACAATCAAACAGTACTGTTGCTGGGGTTGAGTTGACGAGGAACGTACCTAGTATGACATCCGGGTCTTCCTGGGCTTACTCTGCGGTGACGTGATTCACATGACCCTTGCCATTGTTGGGCTGGTTGCGGGGAGTGGGGTTCCTTGGGGGTGCTCCACAGCCTTGACCTTGGTTTGGCGCATTGGGGCACGGTGCATTTGGCTTCTTGTTGGGGCAGAGCTTAGAGATGTGTCCAGACTGACCACATCCAAAGCAAGTGAATTTCCTAGGGTTGTTGAAGTTTCTGCCACCGTTGTTGTTATTGGGGTTGTTGTAGGCTGGCCTAGGATTGGCACACTGCTGAGGCTGGTAGCTCGGACGAGGCACAAGAGGTCTAGCCTGCTGTGGCTGATAGGTCGTCTTGGCTGGGGCTGTCTGCCAGAGGCGAGGTTCTATTTGCTGGGGATACCCTTGCCGATCATCTTGCGCTTGCGAGCATCGTCTATGGCATGACGCTTGTCTTCCAGCATGAGGGCCTTGTTCACCAGGTCGAAGAAGGTACGACAGTCGCAGACGATGAGCTGATACTGCAGGGTCTCTTGAAGTCCTTCCATGAAGCATTCCTTCTTAGCAGCCTCCGTGTTGACATCTTCAGGTGCATACCTTGACAGCAGGTTAAACTTCTGCAGTTACTCCTTTACAGAGCCACTTCCTTGCTTCAGCACTCGGAACTCTCTCTTCTTGATAGCCATGATCCCAGAAGGAATGTGGGCGGTGCAGAATCCTTCCTTGAAGTCATTCCAAGTGATCACACGCTCACCTTGCATGACCTTGAATCCGTCCCACCAAGCTCGGGCGGTACCTCCAAGGCAGTGAGATACATAAATCACCTTCTCACGATCCTCATTGCAATTGACCAGTGCAAGGAGGTCCTTGATGGTGCAGATCCAGTCATCAGCATCCAATGGTTCAACAGTTTCGGTGAAGCTTGGGGCCGAATTCCTCATGAACTAAGACAGAGTGGAGCGGCCATAGCCGTTCCTGCCTTGCTACTGGTTGTTCACAAGGGCCTGAGCCATTTGCTGAATAGCAGCATTGTTGGCTTGGCATTCCTCCCGGAAAACTTGGAGAAACTAAGCTATGTTAATGTTCTCCGGTGGAGGTGGTGGCAGGGGAATGTCGCCTTGTGGCTGCTCCTGGTGTCCTCCAGCGTGAGCCGCCCCTCCAGCTCCATGTTGCTGGCTTTAGTTGCCGGCTTCAGGGTTGGCGAAGGAGTTGTTGCGGGTAGCAGTCACCATCCTGTTTGGAGCAGCCAAGTCAAACAACTTGGATAGACGATAGGAAAAGCAACAATGGAAGAGCGTGCCTAAGGGGGTTGGTCGAGTGCAAGTGTGGTAAATCAAAGGTTGGAAGACCAACATATATTAAGATAGACGATGGAGTCGCTTACATGTTGCCTAAGGAAAAAGCGTGACTTGCATAAGAACACAAACAACAAAACAAACAACAAGCACACATGGTTTCATATGAACCATTACACAGACTCGACTTCGCATGAGGGATACATGACTGATCCTACCCTAGGGGTTCTCAGACTCAGGTGGTGGAGTGCTCCATCTTGTAGTCATGCTTCTCTGGGTCTTCCTCCTGTTCGTCATCTGAAGGGCATCATTCCTAGTCGAAGGGGTCGGGGAACGAGGAAGTCCATCCCGACGACGCTTTGCTGGCGGGTTGGTGAAGAGCTCACGGTGCTCCTTCGCACTCATGCGATGACGACGTGTGGGTGCATCACTAGCTGAGGGTACTCCTCCTCTGTAAGCGACAGCTGGTCGTCCCTCGGGGGCTCCATCTTTCTTGATCGTGTCTGGCTTCGTCTTGGCTTGCTGAAGTAGCTCTTGGGTGTGGTGAAGTTCCTCGCGGAGCTTCACGGACTCCTTAATCAAGTGGTGAACCAGACTATCGGCGGAGAGGCTGAAGTAGGTCTAGAACCTGAGTGGTGTGCCATCCTCCTTGGATGGAATCAGCGCCCAACTCTTGCCAAGATCATCCTTCCTGAAGGGAAGGTAGCTAGTAGCCGGCTCGTCAGCCATCTCTGGAATGATGTTTCGAAGGTGTAGGAGTGTCTTGCGTGCAACTGACTTTACTGCGAGTATCATGGTCTCCATCCGTGGTCCTTCAAAGAACCAACTAGTCGGTGAGTCATTTGCCTTCCTGACCACATCCACGTGGTACTCCTTTGTGACGGCATCGACCTAGTGCTCGTGGTAGAGGAAAATGGGTGGTTGGCGAAACTGGCACTTCTCCAGGCTATCCCCAAGGAGTAAGGGAAAGCTGGATGTCAGGAAGGCTTCGGGTACGACGACCATGTACAAAGGTTTGAAGGAAGGAGAGTCAGCAAAGTGTCGTGTGAAGAATAGAAGACGTAAATAGTACAGAATTCCTGAGTATAGGTGCTTTGTGTAGTTTTGAAAACGGTTTTATCCTGACTAACGTCCATGCTAACTAAGGGCTTCCTATAGTCAGGATGGCTTTGATACCAGCTCTGTGGGGAACCTGACTCATAAGTCGTGATCACCGAATGCACGTATATAGTGATCCTAGAGATCAATGCTCACTGAACACACAAAAGCCGAGTAACAAGGGTCTTACATCCACATTTAGCGTCTTACACTAATAAAGACCATGAAGGTCTAGTCTTACATAGATAGGGCCACATTGGCTAAACACTTAAACAGAACAACATCGAAAATCTTGATCTTGAGCGTGAACCCATGCCATCTGCCTTAACGTACAAGCATTCTGACTAGGAAGCGTCCTAGTTCACATGTTCATCTCCAACGAACTCTTCAACATACCCCTGTTCTTCCATGCCTAGCCAATTAAATAACCGGTGGCAAGCTAATGAGTACTTTGAATGTACTCGCAAGCAACCCATGTTGTGGAACAAGGTAAAAATGATGCATGATATAGCACTAAGTAGGTAATTTGCGGAAAGCTAATTTTTAATGCAATAAAGTGATCAAGTAGCTAGGTAAGCATGCATTAACAGTTGACAGTTATCCATATGAACAAGTTATAGATATCATCATAAGCAAGGGTTGAACATCTCATGTTCATTCATCATGCTAAGTCATCGGACTTAGTTCAATTGCCATGCTAAGTCATCGGACTTAGCTCAAGTGTTATGCTAAGTCATCGGACTTAGCTCAGGTACCATCTTTGTCTCCAACACACACACACACACACACACTAGTTTGTGAAAAACATTTGGACGTAGCACAAGAGCGGTCATCCAACCGTACTTGACCGTGGACACGGCTATTCAAATAGTTTTACACTCTGCAGAGGTTGCACACTTTACCCACAAGACTCGGGGAACTTCCGTGTCATCCATGACTCACGGTACATTGGATACCCGAGGTAAGCACCCGAAAAATGCCTTTCCCATGGTGACACTAAACAAAGAGTCCACTCGTTAGTGCCATCCCTCATGATATACATCACACGTATCATCCATGAGGGCACGCAACAGTGTGCCCGGTACCTGTAAAGATAGCGCATGACCTTCCACTTCCGGGACGACCCCGTCTCAAGAGTGACCACTTCACTCTTGCCACTAGTAATGCGTGTTCCCTGGTAGCACCATCCATAGTAATCAACAAAGCCCCTTCCCATAAGGGGTATCGTGGTCGTACATGTAAGGTTGGAATAACGTCGCAACTTACACCAATCCGTTTTCGAATACCACACACACTCACTTGTTTCGGTACACTAGTTCTTTCTCAAGTGATTACCCAAGTCACCATCATCTCCCTTGGGCATTAGTGGCACCCGACGGGGTTTTTGACAAGTCTTTGAAATCATTTCTTCCCTTCCGTCACCATGCATAAATCCCATGCCACTTGTGTAGCATCTATTAGCATCCTATCTACACCCACCCACATAACCCTCATAAGGTGGTAGGGTCATGCACGATGCAAGTGTCAACGGTAAAAGTATCAGAGGCATCCCACCGAAGGGGAGGGGGAAGCACCCCATCTGGTCAATCATTAAATCAGTGAGTGCTATATGTCATGCATGAAAAGTATCTTAACATGGTTGAAGGGCTACTTGCCTCGCTCAACAAAGTCTTTGGGGTCTTCCAAGTCTTCGGGTGCAACTCCCTCGTCAATAGCGCAATCCATCGTCGCGAATAAAAGCGACAAAAATAAGCATCACACAAAAACAGAGCACACAAAGCTAAATTTAAAATGCTACCCTACTATGATAAATACTAGAAGCTATACTAAAAATATTTGTCTAGGGTTTTGAAGTTAAAAAGGTTTTCAAAAAATATTTAAAACAGGGGCTAATAATGCCAGATAGGGGTTTCAAAATAAAACAGTATATAAAGGATTTTTAAATTTTTTACAAGCGGCACTAATATGTTTTATGGAATACTTCAAGATTTTAGGTGGAAGAATATTTGGAATTTGATTAATATTCAATTCTGTGGAATTTTCGGAAAAGAGAAAAAAAGAGCACTGTGCCCTGGGCCAAATGCCCAGCCGCACTTGGCCAACCGGCCAGGTCGGCCAAGCCAGCCCAACTGAGCTGCGAGCGCATACGCGCCCAGGTTTGAACCTGACGTGTGGGTCCCAGCGTCAGCGAGAGAGAGGGAGAGGGAGAGCGGTGTTGGGATGACAGGTGGGGGCCACCTATCATCTCCTTCCTCTCGACAGGAAGGTGAGGGCGCTCACCGGCAGCGAAGGATGGCACATCGAGGAGAGCTGAGGGCTGGGATGGACTCAGGGGGCTGCCGCCGTTCGGGAGGTGTAGAGATGGTCGAAGGGGAGGTGCAGATTGCCGTCGACGAGGTCCCGTGGCGGAGGAGCTTCGGGAGGAGGTCATCAGGGCTATCCCATGCTGTAAAATGGAAGGAGAGAGGGGGATGGATCAAAGGGGTGAGGGAGGAGCAACCGAAGAATAAGAGGGGGAGGGGCTTTGTACCCGGAGATCGACGGCGGCGATGCCGTGGAGAGTTCCGGCTCGATCCCGAGTGCTTGAGCACGGGGAGGTCGAGCTGGGCTCTCGGAGGGCGAGTGGAAGGGAGAGAAGGGGTCCCGAGGGGAGAACAAGACGCGGGGAGGCCCTTTTATGGGCGCGCGATTGTCCATCGAGCTCGGTTGCGCTGGGGAGCTCGGGGCCGGGGCTAGGTTCGAGCAGAGGGGGCGAGGGTGTGTCTGCGACGTTCCTGGGGCTGGTCTAGGCCTGGGGGAGGAAAGAGAGAGGGAGAGGAGCGCGCGCATGCGAGGCTATGGGTTGGCCAAGCCGGGCGGTGCTCGGCACGCGCGGGAGGAGGGAGAAGGAGGAGGAGAGAGGAGGGGCCCGACCGCATTGCGGTTCACGGATGCCGAGGGCATCTCAGGGGACACGAGGGGAGGCCCAAGGTGGTCGGGGGCGTCGATTGGACTGCGGCTAAAATGCGGGAGCGCACTATAGCGCGCTCCAGAGCGTGCATATGGCCAGCATTGCCATTGCCTGCGTGCTCTGGGGTGTCCTACTTTGTCCAGTAGCTCCTAGGGGTTCCTGGGATGCTCCTTGGAACGGGGGAAGGCTAGGGAGAAATGAAAAGAAGTGGGGGAGAGGTAGAAAAGATGCTGCCAGGGTGAAACTGAGGGGTAATTTGGGGTTTTACCCCACCCAATCTTGAGCTGAGGCCACAGAAGATTTACTGGAGGTAGCTGGTGACCCTGAGAGACTGTGGTAAAAATCTTATGGCAAGGGGAATAGTGAGATGGGTGAAAATAGTGACTTTACTATTTCACCAGAAGGTGTGTGATGGGTGTTTGGGCAAGAAAATTTTACCCACTTACTTTGTTACTCAATAGGGTCAAATGTTAGGTGAAGATAGGTCTGATTACCAAGTTTGAGCTCAAAAGGGCAAAGTTGACAATGGAAACTTTGTGAACCCTAGAAACTAACAGAATTAGGTTTTTGTAGATCTAGTTATGGTAGGCTTTTACTCTTGATGCACCACTTAATATAGCATCACTATTTGGTGATTAGAGCATGTCGACAAAGTTTACGGTCAAGGAGGGAAACTTCACAATGTAAAGTTGTTCAAATTTGAATCAGGACAGAAGGGGTTTTGGGATGGTTTGATGAACCAAGTCAACTTGGATTGAGATGAAACTTTGCGAGATCATCACCTATGGTAGTGTTGACTTGGTGGAATTTTCCTGGAATTTATTGAGAATATTTCTTATAGAAATACTTCAAAAGCTTGATTTGAACAGAAAGGGTTTTGAGGGTTTTTCCCCATGATTTGAACATGCCCATGTGTTGAAAGTCATATATATGGAAAATATATGTCCAGTGAGTTTCCCTAAATTTTCTCAATATTTTGAAAGCATTTTAATAATTTTACACTATGGAAAACCATTTCTGGTCTAAAGAAAAAGCCTTTAAATGAAATATAAAAATAATCTTTAAAATTAATATCTGGTGGTTTTGGGAAGTCATAAATATAGTAGGTTTTAAATAAAGCCTTTGGGGAAGAAGGATCCACCCAATTTGAGGACCTGAAGTGCAAACCTCATTTCAGGGGTTTCTGAAAACTAAATTTGGATAAATCCTTTTTGGTCAAGATAAAATTTGATAAAAATAGTTTTGGGAACTATTCACATGGCAAGATCATTGGGCTAGAAGTTTGGGTCAAGGAAGATGAATATGGAGAGGGATAGAATCTAAGAGTGGTATACACAAGAAGCAAGCAAGCAACAATTCAAACAAACAACAAGCACTGGAAAAATATTATTTGGTTCCAAAATTTATAAATCCAAACATGACAAGGTGATACAAACATAGGGTGTGACAATAACCTAATCTCAAATCCATCTTGCAGAAGACTGCAGATCTAGCGAGTTGATCATACAGATCGTTGTTCCTGGGGAGCGGATATTTGTCCTTTATCGTGACCAAATTAACCGGCTGATAATCGACAACCATCCGGCCCGTATCATCCTTCTTCTTGACGAAGAGGACGGAACAATCCCATGGATAAGAACTAGGACGGATAAAACCTTTCTTCAAAATTCATCGAGTTGGATCTTATGCTCAGCTAGCTCTTGGGAGACATCTTATAGGGCCTTCTAGCAATTGGAGCGGTTCCTGGAATAAGTTGTATGACAAACTCTACTTCTCTATCATGTGGAAGATCCGGAAAGTCACGGACTACCGGAATTCTTCTGGGAAAACATCCAGAAAGTCACGGACTACCGGATTGTTTTCAAGGTCTGGAAGAGGATTGGCATTGAGGGAATAGATCATGCCCTCAGGAAGGTGGATCTGGACCTTGTCTATCTGGCTAGAAGGATGGGTATGTTGAGCAAACCTAGTGAAACAATCGATTTTGGCATGATGAGCTGTTATCCAGTCCATCCCCAAAATGATATTGGTGTCCAAAGACTTGAGAGCTATCGAAGAAGCAAGGAATACTAAACCATCAACAAGGATTTGATTTCCATGGATTACTCTAGTAGTTTGCCATCTAGAACCTGGAGTCTGAACTTCCAAAGGAGTTGGCATAATATAAAAACACATATCATGCGACATGGCATACCTTTCAGAAATGAAAGAGTGAGATGCTCCAGAGTCAAATAGAACTGAAGATGGATGGTAATTGACAAGGAGAGTCTTAAGCATGACATTAGCATCATCTTCAGCTTCTTCTGCAGTTACATGGTGAACACCTCCATGAGTATAAACAACTGACCTGGCATTCAACTTCTTGATTTGGGGCTTGCCACGACCGGCAACATTGCTTGAAGAGGATGGAACATTTGCTCGCAAAGGGAAATTCTTCGAATAATGTCCAGGTTGACTGCACTTGAAGCATGGCTCATGAATGGGACGTGTATTTGAGTTGAACATTCGGTTGATGAGGTTCTTCTAGGGAACACATGGCATCGGCTGGCGAGGCACCACATAGGATGGCCTCGGTGCATCCCGGAGGAAGAGCGGTGTTCGGAATCCATATTCTACGCCTTTGAGATATATAGACTGATGATGATCCAAAATCACAGTTGCGCTTGCGAGTTTCCTCATAGGTCATCCCACCAGTTTCTGCTTGAATGGCTTTGTTCACGAGAACCTGGAAGATAGCGAACTCATGCAAATTGAGGTCACGACGTTTCATGCAAAGGAGTGTGTTCATCTACCGCAATACAAGTAGCAGTTGAATCGTGTTGTCCTAATGCATTGAAAAGAGAGCAAGAGCGAGAGAGTGGGATTGTATCAAATCTTCTCAAGGGGGGTCCTTGCCTATTTGTCAGAAGAACTCAGCTGTTCTTCGATGTCGTCGGTAACTACGTCTCGCAAGTCTATCAACAAGATCAAACAAGGTACAAATTAAGCAAAGAAAATGCTTCACAATGGTGCATGATAATGGTATGGCAATATGTTGCTGGTTTGAGCTAGTGCATCTATCAACATGTTAAATGAAGATGGTTTGAACCCAAGGTTCAAATTCAACTCCATGTGTGAGGTGGCATAAGGTGTTTGAAAAAAATGTCCAAGTTTTCCTATTTAGATTGCTCTAACATGCATGAAAATGCCACCATCAGATTCATTGGATTTTTCTGATAAATTTTCATATATAATTTATTTGAACCTAACTTACAGATTATTTTCAATGAATTTTCAAAGATTTTACTATTTTCTGGATTATTTTTATTATAGAAATGCATTAATCGCGTCAGGCCAACGTTATCATGACGTCAACAGGTCAACAGAGCCCCAGGTCCAGGTCAAACCTGACCGTGGGGTCCACTGGTCAGTGACCCAAGGGTTAATCCCTCGCTGACCAGGGGTTTGACCCGCGTTGGGGCCCATTGGTTAGTGGCTGGGGGGCTGGTTAGTGGTAGATTAGGCTCTAATGTCTAGTCCCTGTCAGCGCCCACCAGAGTTGGGCCCCTGGCGACCCGAACCGCGGCATAAGTTCGCCAGAATTTGCTACGCGCATCGGTTCGGCGCGAGGAGGGCGTGGGAGTGGAGCTCGTGCTTGACCGCGTCGAGTGGGGTTGGACAGGGGCCTCAGAGTCGCCGAAGGGCTCGCCGGCGAGCACATCCTCGACGGCGCCCATACGGCCTTGACTGGGAGGCCAGCTAGAGGATGGGAGGGACTACGGGGAGAGGAGGAGGAGGAGCATCAGGGGCTCACAACGATTCAGGGGAGGCGACGACGAGCTCGAAGGCATCCGGTGGCTCGCGAATCACCAACGGGGAGAGGCGGCCGGAGGTGGAGAAGACGACGGCGGCAGCGGCGTCGAGGTGCTCCTGACGATGCCTGGCTCCACGGAGGGGGTCGAGAGGGTCGCGGCGGAGCTTCGGGACGGCTTGGGGAGGTGAGGGGAGGGCGATGGCTGCGGGTGCGGCAAGCGGCAGCCGGCGGCCTTCGGGCATGTGGGGGAGATAGAGCTAGAGGGAGGGAGAAAGGAGAGGCGAGGGGGAGAGACGTGCACGGGAGGGCCTCGGCCTCCATATCCTTTGGGGGCATCAGCGGCAAGCAGGACGTGGTGAGGCACGTGCTCACGCACTCCGGCCACGCGCCCTGTCCTCCTGGCGGGAGGAAGAGGGTGACTGGCCACTGGGCTAGCTCAGCCTCTTCCTAGCTGGGCCAGGGAGCCATGTAAGTCCTCGGCCTTTCTTTTTATTTATTTTCTTTTTTTCCTAAGATTTGTTCTGGCTAAAATAAAAATACTTAGCCATTCACATAAATCCTGAAAATTATTATTTGAGCTAGGTATAATTAATTTCAGAATTATTGAACTCATATTTTATATATAATAAATATAAGTCTAATGCAATTATTGTTTGATTAATTCAAATGCCGAAGATAAAATGTTTGTGTGTTCCGAAAATATTGATTGACATTTTCACATCATGCCAATATTTTATCACAACACCAGGGACATTTTCTTGGATGTGTTTGAAGCAATTTTTCTAATGCTTATTTCGGCAAAAATGATTTCTGAGCCTTGATCAACCCTCATTTCATTTTCATTTGAAATTTAAATGGATGCATGAATGCAATGTCACGCAAGGTTAAAACTAGGGTTGTGACCCCATGTCGTCATACTGCCGGAAGGACTCGAGCTACTACTTCACCATCACTCGCTAGATCGAGGAGGTGAAGGCGTCATCATCTTGCACGTGTGTTGAACGCAGAGGTGCCATTCGTTCGGCACTTGATCGGGAGTTTGCGGGACGGCTTGCGATTTGGATCGCAAAGATGTTCGACTGCATCAACCATGTTTCTTAACGCGTTCGCTTAGCGATGTACAAGGGTATGCGGATCCGATCTCTCCTATCATATATGCTCATCTCCTAGATTGATATTGGTGAAGTGTAGGAATTTTTTTGTTTCTCATGCAACATTCACCAACAGTGGCATCATTAGCTAGGCCTATGCATAGATGAGATTGCGAGTAGAACACAAAGGAGTTTGCGGGCGTTGATATTCAGATTGCTTCCTCCTTTGGTCTTTTCTTGATTCAGCGGTATTATGGGATGTAGAGGCTCAGACCAACCTTACTCCTCCACATACTAAAGACCGGTTCCATCGACTGATGTGGGACTTTGTTGCATAAAGATGGCTGGCGGGTGTCTATTTCTCCCACCTTAGTTGGATCATTTTCGACAAAGGCAGTCCTTGTAGAAGGTTGAATAGCAATTTGTGTATCACCTTTGTGGTTTTGCGTAGATAAGAATCATTGTTGCTTGATACCCATAGGGTACATTGTGATATGATATGGCCAAAAAGCATGATGAGATATATTTGATGTATGAGATGATCATGTTTGTAATTGTTCATATCGACTTGCATGTCGATGCATACGGCAACCGACAAGACCCATAGGGTTTTCTTCAATTATTGTATGGCATGCGTGTCAATCATTAAGCTCTTTGTAATGCTTTACTTTATCGCTAAGCGGTAGCAATAGTAGAAGAAGCATGGTTGGCGCGACAAACCATGCTGGAGGCATGATGATGGAGGTCATGGTGTTATGTCGGTGACCATGGAGATCATGCCGGGGCTTTGGAGATGGAGATCAAAAGCACAAGTTCATGGCCATATCATGTCACCTATGATTTGCATGTGATGTTAATCCTTTATGCATCTTATTTTGCTTAGGACGATGGTAGCATTATAAGGTGATCCCTCACTAAACTGTCAAGATAAAATTGTGTTCTCTCCGACTGTGCACCGTTGTGAAAGTTTGTAGTTTCGAAGCACCACGTGATAATCGGGTGTGATAGACTCTATGTTCACATACAACGGGTGCAAGCTAGTGTTGCACATGCGAAACACTTGGGTTAAACTTTACGAGCCTAGCATGTACAAACATGGCCTCGGAACACAAGAGACCACAAGGTCGAGAATGAGTCACATACCAGATATGATTAACATGGAGATGTTCACCACTTAAACCACCTCATGTCACGTGATGATCGGACTTAGGTTGGTAAATTTGGATCATGTAGCACTCAGATGACCGGAGGGATGTTAATTTGAGTGGGAGTTTTATAAGTAATATGATTAACTAAACTCATTATTTTGAACAATAGTCTAAGTAACCTTTGCTAATTTAGGTTGTAGATCAATGGCTCATGTAGTAGTTCCCCTGAATTTTAATGTGTTCCTAGAGAAAGCCAAGCTGAAAGATGATGGAAGTAACTTTGTAGACTAGGTCCATAATATCAGTATTATCCTCGCGGGTTCCCAAAAAGCTTATGCCCTTGATGAACCACTCGGTGAACCATCTTCTCCAATGTCATCTGTAGACATTGAGAACGCCTAGCAGGCGCGTTTTGATGATTACTAAGTAGTTCATTGTGCTATGTTGTATGGCTTAGAACCGGGACTTCAAAGACGTTTTGAACGTCATGGAGCATATGAGATGTTCCGGGAGTTGAAGTTTATTTTGAGAAGAATGCCCTGATCGAGAGGTGTGAGACCTCCGATAAGTTCTATGCTTGCAAGATGGAGAAGAACCGGTCTATCGATGAACACATATTCATAATGTCCGGGTATTCGAACCATCTAGCTGAATTAGGGATGCCTCTCGCACCAGAGGAGATCATTGATAGGGTTCTTCAATCACTGCCACCTAGCTACAAAAGTTTCATGTTGAACTATAACATGCAAGGGATAAACAAGTCAGTCGCCGAGCTGTTTGCGATGCTGAAAGTCACTGAGTTTGAAGTTTAGAAGGAGCATTAAGTGTTGATGATGAATAAAACCAATAGTTTTAAGAAGAATGGCAAGGGCAAGAAGGGTAACTCCAAGAAGAGTGGCAAATTAGTTGCCCCTCATGTGAACAAACCCAAGGCTGGACCCAAGCTAGAAACTAAGTCCTTTCATTGCAAGGGAATGGGTCACCAAAAGGGAAACTACCCCAAGTATTTGGCCGACAAGAAGGCGGCCAACACCAAACAAGGGATATATTATATACATGTTATTGATGTGTACCTTACCAACTCTCGTTGTAGTGCCTGGGTATTTCATACCGGTTTGGTTGCTCGCATTTGCAACTCACAGGAGGAACTACGGAATAGACGGAGGCTGGCGAAGTACAAAGTGACGATGCACGTGGGAAATGGTTCCAAGGTTGATGTGATCGCCATCGGCATGCTCGCTCTTCGATTACCATCAGGATTAGTGATGAACCTGGATAATTGTTATTTAGTGCCTGCGTTGAACATGAACAGTATATCTGGATCTTGTTTAATGCGAGATTGTTACCCATTTAAATCAGAGAATAATGGTTGTTCTATTTATATGGGTAATATCTTTTATGGTCAAGCACTCAATGTGAGGGGTTTATCCTTATTGAATCTGTAACATCCCAAGAGCATCCCTTGCCATATTTCTAATATTAGTCATGTGTGAACCCTCAGGTTTGTGTCCTTGGGATTTGAGTAATATATTTGTGCTTCATGACTTTCATCATTCATCATGGCATGATGGCATCATCTCATAATTTTTATGTTGCATCATATGCTTGTGTTGTTGTGAGTGTGTGTTTGAGGTGTTGTTGTGCTAGGAGGCATGTGTGTTTTGGTGTCCAAAACTTTGGTACAAACCCCTCCTCATTCTCAAACCCAAACAACCTCTCCTAATTCAAATATATGCACATGCGATGAATTTACTTGCTGGATTTCATCCTTTAAAATGTTGCTCTCTTCATAAATACGATGTTATGCTCATAAAATTTGTTCTCAACCAGGTTGAAGTTTCCTTTGCTCTACATCATGCAAAAACATGATGTTTTAATAATTATACAGGAATTAAATTGTTTGTCAAAAAAAGCCTATTCCATTTTTTATAAACTGGTGCATGTTTTTGTGAGTTCAAGAATATTTTTGTTTCATCTCTAAACCTTCCTCTCCTTTCTCTATGAATTCTTTCTTCTCTGCCTTTATTAAGAGAAAGGACGGAAACCTTTTGTCGCCGCGTTCGTGATGCTCCGGTCGAGCTTCTTCTCGTGCTCGAGGTGACCTCCTCTTCATGCATCCGGCACTCTGGTGTTGTGGGTGGTGCTGCCCGACGCGCCCTCGTCTTCCTTATTGTTCCGGGAAGCCCCAAGGCACAGATCGACCCTCTCCCCGAGCTCGTCTTCCTCTGTATTTTGGTTCAGGAACATCATCGCGTTCGTCTTCTTGTTGCGTCCCCTCCATTGCCCCTCCTACCACCTCTCCGTGCTCTAGGTAAGGAGGTTCGATCCCTCCTTCCCTTCGCGCTCCCCCTCTCGCCGTTAGCCGCGTGTGCGCGTAGGTTTGTCCATGCCATTTTCTTGTTCTCGATGCTCTGGCAAGAACCATGTTTTGGTGTGTGTGTTAGGGGACCACACCGTGCCCGTGATCCTCTCGGGTCCGGGCATCCCCATGCATATGTCCGCATGCAGGCTACAACCCCGTAGCTTTGTAGCCACACGCCTGTCGTAGTCGCGCCCCTTTTAGTTAGCGCCGCGCAGCCGCGCCATGGCCAGGAGCAACGAGCTCCACGCCCCCCGCCTAGCCTCGCTTTCCTCCATGCTAGACACGGTGATGGAACCTTGTGCAACCCCCCACCCCTGTCGGTACCCCGCATCCGCCGTCATCGCCACCTCGCTCGCCGGTGTCGTTGTCCCCTTCATGTCATGGGGAAGAAGGAGGCAAGCTCAGGGGGTCTGTTCAAAAGAGCAGAGCCCCCCTCTCCGTCGAGCCCCGCCTTGCTAGCCGAGTGGTAGAGCCCCACATTGCTACACAAGAGACCCGGGTTCGAACCCCGGCTCCTCCAACTTTTTGCTAATTTAATCCTGAGCCTGACAATGGGCCCGTGGCCCACTTGTCATAGCCACAGGGGCCCCTGGCTCGCTGTCAGGTGGGTCCCCTTCCTTTTATTTATTTTTTCCTTTATATATTCCTGTTTATTCTTTTATGTGATTTGTGTGATATTCCATTTTTGGAATATGTCCAGATCTGGAAATCGCCATTTTGGGCAGTAGCTAAATAGGGAAGGTTTTGACTTCTAAGTCATATAGGTTTCTAGTGCAATTTTATGTTGTTCTTGTCAACATGAATGTGGTAGTGCTTTGTGGGCATTAGGCCCGGGTATTTTATTTTTCCATGCTAAGCTTGTATATTAGTGGGTTTCTTGCTCCAAAGTGGCTAAGAAAAGTTGATGGTTTCACATGTTAATATTTCAAAGTCTAAGATTCTGTAGTTATTTTCATGCCATGTTTAGGGGAAGCTACCAAGTGTTCTATGAATTTTTAGCTCATGCTTAGTGCTAGTGTTTTGTACTGGATGTTGCCCTCTAGCACCCTTTTAAATTACATGCCATGAAACTTGATGTAGAGTTTTGTTTTGTTGCTGTTAAGATGTTATTATGTTGACTTAGAATCTGTGTAGCTGTAATTTTCACTAAGTCCCTAAAACCTGATTCAACATGCCATCTTGTGACCTTCATTGCCATTGATCCACGCTTCCTTTTAAATTTCTGTAGATAGATGATTTGTCAAGCTTGTTGTATACTTCCTGTACATGCTAAGGTTGTGGCTTATAGCTTGCTGTAGCTCTTGATAAATGTGTTACAAGGTGACATGTTGCTGTTTGTGGATAGATTGTGTGTGGAGTTGTTTTGTGAGTTGTGGGAGCTGCACTCCATTGTTTCGTGTGATTCTTGGGTCCATTCTTGTTAGGTTTTCATTTCCTATCCAGTGGCATCCTTGGAATACCAAGGAATAGCCTACGACCTTCTCTATCATTGCGAGTGTACCCGTTAATGTTCGCAACTTGTCGCGAGCATACCGTGAGCTACGTTACTCCGTTTACAACGTTGTACGTATGAATTTGCATCGATTTTGCATGACACATCCATGTTTTCCATGTCCATGCATGTTGATAGAACTAAACATGTGGTTCTGTCCAGAATACTAAACAACTTAATATTTGCATGTGGAACATGACTAGCTTAGGTTGCCATGCAATATGCACTAATTTGGACTTGCATCATCTTGTTTGTGCATTGCATATTGGTTTGTATGTTTATTTGGTATCATTTGTCTTTGGGTAGACCTAGTTGTCGAGACTGAGTACGAGGGTCCTGGAGAGACGGTCTACAAGGACCCAACTCTTTATTCCCCTGAAGATCCAACATGCAAGATGACACATTTCCCTGGATACCACTACTATCATTGCTATGCTAGTTGTCTCGCTTCCATTGTTATGTCTTGCTACCTACCACTTATTTGTCAAGCCTCCCAACATTGCCATGATAAGCCTCTAACCCCTTCACATCCCAGCAAACCTTTGTTTGGCTATGTTACCGCTTGCTCAACCCATCTTATAGCGTTTCTAGACACAATTGCAATTGCTTACATGTGTCAACATGGACATTCTTTTGTTATCGCAATATTATTGTTGTTTAATTTAATACGCATATATACTTGGTAAAGGGTCTTGGCCTTTTGCTCGGTGATTTGTTCCACTTTTTCTGCCCCTAGTTACTTGTGTACCGGTGTTATGTTCCATAAATGAGCGCTCCTAAAATGCTCGGGGTTGTTATGGGGACCCCCTTGATTTTCGTTTTAGGATAAAGCTTGTCTGGCAAGGCCCAACATTGGCACTACATTTGCCTAATAACTAATAAACCTGCATAGGGAGTAATTAACCCGGGGATCTTTAATAAACAACCCGGGCCAGTGCTCCCCATGAGTGTTGGTCCAACCTGTAAACCGCCGGTGGCTACCATAGGGGCAACTCTGCGATTGGCCTACCAGAAGTTTGGACAATCCGTCGTGTCCTGAGAACGAGATATGCGGCTCCTATAAGGATCGTTGACACGCCGGGCGGCCTTGATGGATACCTTTCTCGAATATCTTGAGTGAGGAATTCTCATTATTCTTCGGGCTATCTCGAGATCACGGATTTCCTATGTTATTGCCTCGGAAGATCACGATATTCGTGGTCAAGGTCAGTCCCGCGGTGTGTGGTTAATTTGTGATGGATGAATTGGAGCACCCCTACAGGGTTAAATCTTTCGGAAATACGTGCCCGCGGTTATGTGCCAAACTTGGAAAACTTTGTATAACACCCGGTCATAGCAATCTTGAAGTAAACTCGAATAAAATACACCAACCGTGTGCGTAACCGTGACTGTCTCTTCTTGTGAGTCCTTATCCGAGAGAGAACACTATGGGGTTTTGTGATCATTACTAGTTCACGTCCGTTATGCGTAGATCACCATACTTTACTTTCTGTATTCGTAAGTCAGGCACTCAAATAAATGTTTAGTCGCTTGCTGCAGCCTCACCACTTAACCATACCTCACCCATTAAGCTTTAATAGTCTTGATACCTTTGGAAATGAGATGGATGAGTCCCTGTGGCTCAAAGATTACTACAACAACAGTTGCAGGTACAGGTAACGTGATGATTTGATGTGAGACCGATGATAGTTTGATTTGGAGTTCTTCTTCTTCATCAATCTAGAATGGGTTCCAGGCGGCAGCCTGGGATAGCAAGGGTGGATGTCATTTTATTGTTTGATTTCGTGCATAGTCGGACCCTGCTCTTCTGTATGATGTTTGACTATGTTGTTGTATTGATGTGATATTGATGTAGCTTGTGGCGAGTGTAAGACAATTCCATATACTCATCTCTTCTGTGCATGTACTTGTGATGATATCCATTCTTGCAACACGACGAGATGCGCTTCTATCCCTGTTGAAGCCCTCGTGCCGAAATAAGGATAGGATCGCATCTTGGGCATGACAAGTTGGTATCAGAGCCTGTACCGACCTAGGAGCCCCTTGATTGATCAAACTTGTCTGAGTCGAGTCTAGTGAAAACTATTTTGAGTCTAGTTATATCAGAGAGTAGGATTCTTTTTTACTCCTCTTCTATGCTCTGGTGAGGAATTACGACTTAGGAATTTTGATTCTACCCTCTTCTCACTCAAAATTATTTTAGGATCATGCAGATATTTTGGAATCTATATGATGCCGATGTGACGGAGTTCTATCTTGGTGCCTCCTATCTGACTTGATTTCTTCTGGGGAATTGAGCTCCACGGGATTCTTGGCACATCGCTATCGTTCAGTTTCCTTGGTATCTCAAGACGGTGGATGTTCGAAAGTGCTTCAATACTTCTCGTGGCGAGATAAGGTCGGAGTCACTCAATACTGGGGAGGCGTCTGGGGTACTGCCATGTTTGGTATCGTTGTGTTTTCGAGTGTCCGAGATAGATGGACTTCCTAAGCCTCTGGTTATGTCTTGAAGGATGGATATAGTTGGGGTGTAGGGCTTGTTAGTTGTGTGAGATATTTTCCTTCTTGTATCCCCAACACCTGATTGCATAACCAAGAAAGTTTCGGGAGTTCTTAGGTGGGAATTCAAGTAGTTACCTAGGATATCTTCCAACAGATCATGATATGAGGTTGGGGTTCGACATCTAGTGGATTCGTTTGTTCACGGTCTTTCTTATAGAGTTCATGGTCTTTCTTACAGAGGACAGTCTTGCTATATGTCATCAGATATGCTTCATTAAGCCTTGTAGTTCGCTATGCTTAGGGAGCATATTCGAGCGTCATTTCAATATGACAATCCAATGTACGATCTAGCCCGTGCGAACCTTACCACGAAAATATCGAGCGAAATCTCTGTCATGTATTTGTTATGGCTTGTTTTGTAAGCCTCATCCTTTGTTTTCTTGGAATATAGTAATTCGAGTTGCTTCGATGTCAAGTGGTGATCTCATATCTTTCTGAAGCGGTGTTCTCATATTTCTATGGGAATGTTAATTCTTTTGCTCAATCAAGTTGTCATATCAATTCTTTTTATCCGGTGTGCTTCTCTTCAAGATAATTCAATCATCTCTAATATTTGCAACATCAATCCTCATATTTCTGTGGGAATGCTAATTCTTTTGCTTAATCAAGTTGTCATATCAATTCTTTTTATCCGGTGTGCTTCTCTTCAAGATAATTCAATCATCTCTAATATTTGCAAGATCAATCCTCATATTTCTTTCCGGAGTTTGTCTCATCTGTCTCAAGTTGTCTTTGTTTTTCCCCACCCTCCCGCCCTTTTTCTTCAATGATTAAATTCTCATTAGAGTGCCTTTTCTATTCATGTGATGCTTCCACTATCTTTTCTCTCGTATTGTTGGGATGATCCCTTGTGAAGATTCTCATGAGCTTCAGTTTCAAGATCTATCCTCATATTCCTAGTTCTTGTTGTTGTTCTTCTCTGATAGATTCAATTGAATCTCTCGGTGTTCATAATATCCTTCTCATTCGTCATATGATTCCCCATGTTGGAAAATTCTTATCCAAGCCTCTCCTGCTTATTCATCTCTCTATTTTATCTGGAGTGTTGAAGATATCTCAGAAGCTTGTGTTTTCATTCAATCCTTTAAATATTTTGAGGTTCTCACCTCATCAAGTTTTCAATTGTACCGGTGCAATCTCTCTTCCTAAGCAATTGTTTCAACGGTGGTTTCTTTTGAGTCGGCCCATAACCCACATGTTTTCCCCAAGATCTTACCTGGCTCTTCTAATCTTTCCGGAGATCTCAAGTTCTTTTCTAATATGATGTAGGAATAATTTCATCAGTCATATTCCTTCTCGAAGATTGCTTCCAAATCATTGTCATTGTTGGCTCAACCTTTCCTTATTCATTATTCCAGAGTGTTTCAATTATTCATGGTGTTGCTTCTCGTCATTATTCTCAGTATTGAAGACCGAAGGAGAGTTTCTCTTAATCTTGGTCCATTCTCTTGAAGATTTGTCATCTCATCTTGATGCTTTCCTCTCAATTGTTTCTATTCATGAGAAATTTCTCCCATATCTATCCGGTGAATTCAGAGTTGTTTTCATTTCTCGATCCTCCGAAGGCCATCATTTCAGAAGATTTCTCGTTCTCCGCTTTCAACTTTCATTCTCAAATTCTTATTAATTGTTTTCCCTTCGTTTGTATCTCTATTATTCCGGTGCTTCGTTCAAGTTTTCTGTTAGTCGGATCATGATCTCTTTGTTCTCACGTATCTTCATTCAATCGTAGTATCCTCATTCGTTGTGAATTCTTACCAGTGTTCTCGTGCAAGACTTCTTCAAGTTTGTGATCTCTCTGTCTCTCTCTCTCTCTCTCTTCAATTCCTTGCAAGAAGAATAAGTGTTGTGCCATATACTTTGCTTGTCATCAATTTTACTTGATGAAGGATAAGCATAACATAAATCTTATTCATGTTGCATCGACATTTCAATCCTTCTTTCGGAGTGTGTCCATGATATCTAATTCTCGATTCTAAGGGGTTATTCTTTTCTTTTTCGGAGCTTCAGTTTCTCAAGTATCTGTTCGCAAGCTTCACCTAAATCATAGCAAGGCCTCAATCTTGTCTTTTTGCAACCTTCAATTATTTTCTACCATCCTTTCATTCCAGAGTTATTCCCGATGGTTCTTCATGGTGGGTTGTTAAGGATGTAATTCTTCTCAAAGTGTTCTTCAAGATTCTTGTTGGAGGTGCTCAAGTGTTCCTTATCTTGGATTTCTAAGTTCAATTCCTTCTCCATTGTGTTTTGAGATGGTGTTATTAAATTCTTGATTATGAGGAGTCGCGAAGGAAAATTGTCAAGAATGAGATAAGTAAACCCATCATTTCTTTCTCGGAGTTGTCTTGGATCGGGTTTCATCTAAAGTGTTTCCTATTGACTGTTGCTATCATGGTGCATATCAAGTTCCATGTTCTCAATGTATCCTCTTGGTGAAAGAAGTTTTGGCATATCTTGTTGATTTCAAGTAATTTTGTTTTCGTTAGTGGCCGGTTGTCACCTCATAATTTTGAGATGTTTTCCACAAGCCCATAACAAGCTATTCCTTTCGTTGTTGATTCTCCATCAACTCTATTCTTCCTATGCTTCTAATTCATTGGTGGTAGAAGTTGTCATTTTGTTCTCCGTTCTCTTCTCTCCAAAGATCTAGCTTCTATTCTTTTTTTCGGAGGCATAGTGGTGTTTTTCTTTTCAACTCATCATCTCGTTTGTCAAGATCATGCTCTTTCTTGCTTATCCACTTGACCAGAGTGTTGTGTTTTATTTTCAAGTTCTTCTTTCTTATCAATTTTGCCTCTCTTTCCTACAGAAGTGGTGTCAAAATTTCTTTTGAATTCTTGCTTGTTCCTTGTGTCATTCTTCATTTCTTTCCAACCTTCATGTTTCATTGGTTTCACTCATGTGTCGAAGAAGCAACTAAGTTTACCTTTTGCTATTTCTCTTCCCCTTCTCATTCTTAGATCTCGGGACGAGATCCTCATGTAGTGGAGGAGAGTTGTAACATCCCGGGACCGACACTACAGAAGATTCCCCTTTTATTATGTTGTTGTCATGCGATTCGATTGTTTGTTGCTTTCATCATCACATCATTCGCATCATCTGCATGGCATCGTCACTTGGTTTTCAAAACTTGCATCCGTTCGTAGTTGCCGGTTCTCTCCGTTCTTGTCGTTGACCATTTTGAGACCGACCACACATGCACGCGCCTGCGACGTCGATAAAATATTGTTTTTAAAGTGCGTACACAACTTTCTCAGATTGGGTCGAAAGTTGGCTTGCGGTCTTGTTATATTGTAGGTAGGCCGCTTGCCAAATTTCGTCATAATCAGAGGTCGTTCGATACCCCAACGGTTAAATATATAGCGGCGCTAGCCGGTCAAATTATCGGAATGTTTTATCGATGTTTGAAATCATGTCACGGGCCTCTGTTCTTCCCTCTCTTCTTGTCCTATCGCACTCTACACAGCCCAACCCAACCCACCTAGCCTATCCCACGTTCAGAGCCATCCAATCGCGACCGGAGGCTCGAAAAACGTCCCCAAACTCCAAACCCTAGCCCCAAACTATAAAAGAAAGGCCTTCTCTCCCAAAGATGACCTCCAACCTCCCTCCTGCTCGAAATCCATGCACAACCAGCCCACCGCCGCCACTTGTCGGAGCCCCTGCAAGGCGCCGCCACCTGAGCTGCCCACACGGCCAATCGAGAGCTGCCACGCGGCCTCCACGGCCTCCCTCCGCCGCAAGCCCGCCTAGGCCCAGTTCTGGCCCTTCCGGGCCCAGAACGCTGCTGCCGCAGCCTGCGAGGCCCGCACGAGCCGCTCTAGCCGCCCGAGCCAGGGGTTCCCGTGACCTCCCACCTTAGCGCGCCGGATTCCGTCGCCGGACCTCGCCCCTCGCCTCCTGGTCGGAGGTCGGAGGTGGACGCCGCCCTCTCTAGATCTGCTCAGTGTCGCCCCAACTACGTCGTTGCCCCGTTGGCTTGCTGTCATAGGGGAAGCCCTCCTCCTCCCCATAGAGCCATGGCTCGAGCTCCATGTCCGCCGTCGTCGGTCCCCTGCACCTCGCGCCGCTGAGTCTCGCTGGATCTGGCACCGCCACCTCCAGATCCATCCATTCCCGGCCTCCTCAAGCGCTCTCGTCGCCTCGTTGCCTTCCACGTCAACGGCGAAGCCACTGCCGCCTCCCTGCGTTCGGGCAGGAGGCTGGAGACGAAGCCCCATCGTCCATTGACTCGCGCGTGGGCCGCGCCTCCTCCAAGGCCCAACGCCCATCCCGCGGCCCAGTTCTCCTCCGCCTCGACCTCCCCTGCCTCACCAAATGGGCTTGGCCCACTAGGTGAGCCCAGCTCCCCCTGCGCCATTTTCTTTCTATTAGGCCCACGAATGTTTTTTTATATCAGAGAATTGCATGTTTTTAAAACGTTAGTAGATAATTAACCGTACGCCGTATAAAAATGTGTTACTTATGTAAGATGCTCAGAAAAATGTGTAGATTAATTATATTTCGTTTTCATCCATGTTAAAAAATACTTAAGCTTGCTGTTGCATCATTGTGCATAAAGGCCACGTTTATTGCATTACGCATATTTATTTAATCGTGCATGGGAATTAATCCAACAATATATTTAAAATGTTCATATTATTTGAAGCGCATTTTCATGCATGAAAATTGTACGATGAGGTATATGCAACTAACTTGCATTTATATTGGCTAAAAGGGTTTATTCCATTAACTCGCGAAATTAATTGTGAAATATTTTCCTACATGAACCTATACATGTTATATATGATTTGGGGTAGAAACATCCATGGAATTTAACTGTGCATTTAGTCTTGTTATTGGAGTAAATTTGTGTGCATGTCATTTTTTTGCTGTGATGGCCATTTGTCATTTTCGTGTGATAAATCCATACATGATATCAAATAATTTTGAACATGTGATATGCCCTTTGACATGTGCACTAGCCCCTGGTCATTTTATTTGACATGATAATGCATGTTTAGGTCTTATTTTCTTGTTGCCCACATGCTATAAAAATGTGCTGTTTTGAGATGCTAAAATATTTGTAAGTATGGAATCTGTTACATTTTGTTGCTGTCTTGCCATGTTTTTTGCTAGTGATCTATAGGTCCTTTGGGGTTGGTGTAGTGGAGTTATTTGTAGATTATAAGGTCTACTACCATGCTGTTAAGTTTCATGCCATAATATGACCTGTAGAATATAGTTTTACTCTTGTCAATATGCCTTCATGGTAAAAAAATGCACTGTCAAAAACTGCTATTTTCACCAAGTCTGAAACTACCTAGTTCAATATGCCATGTTGTGAGCTCCCTACCATGTGATCCATGCCACTTCTGAGTATCATATGTGAAGATGAAATGAACTGTGTGTTATATGCTACTTCTGCATGTTTAGTTTGTGCATTTTTGGATTTTGTAGCTTGTTGTTTTCATGCATGCAAAATGCTATGTTGCTATTATGGGCAGATTTCACATAAAACTTGTGTTGGTTGTTGTGGTTGAACCATAGCTTCGTTTTGGACATGCCTTATATGAAAATTGATTAGAATTCCATGTAGTATAATATTATCATGTTGAATCCATGTTTTGAAGTGCTTGTGGTTGTCATTTTCATGCATTTTGCATTCATGTCATGTTCATCTTGTGTGTGTCATAACTTTTAGACCATAGCTTCGTTTGAGATGTTTCATATATGTAAATCGACTAGAATGACATAGTACTTTATATTGTTGTTTAACATCTATAAACCATGCTTAGGACCGATCTGGACCAAAATGATAATATGCATATAAGGTCATTTCGGAAATGCTATAAGTTGTTCCCGGCCTCATTTAAGCTGCCTAGATAGAGTAGTTTATTTATGCTTCACCTCTTGTCATGTTAAACAACATTTAATATTGTCATGTACCTAATCGGTACGAACTAAGTAACTCAAGCGTGGAGTTTTTTCAATATGCACCTCGTTGCATATTGAGCTTCACTTAATATGTTGTAGTTGTTTGGTGTGCTTGCTATGCCATGCCATGCATTGCATATTAAACCGGACATGCATCATATTTGGTTGCACATCACGTCATTCATATGTTGTGGTGTATCTTGTGTTGATTGTTTGTTTTAGATTGTTCCTTTCGATAGAGTTTCGAAAGCGTTGGGAGTGTGAAGATTCGTTTGACTACGTTGGCCCGTCTTCTTCATGGACTTGTTATTCTTCCAAGCGGGATCTCAGGCAAGATGACACATTTACCTGGATACCACTACTATCATTGCTATGCTAGTTGTCCCACTTTTATCATTTTTTCTCGCTACGTACCACTTGTTTGACAAGCCTCCCAACATTGCCATGAAAAGTCTCTAACCCCTCCACATCCTAGCAAACCTTTGTTTGGCTATGTTACCGCTTGCTCAGCCCTTCTTATAGCGTTTCTAGCTACAGGTGCAATTGCTTCCATGTGTCAACATGGACATTCTTTTGTTATCACAATATTATTGCTATTTAATTTAATGCACATATATACTTGGTAAAAGGTGGAAGGCTTGGCCTTTTGCTCTGTGTTTTGTTCCACTTTTGCCGCCCCTAGTTACTTGTGTACTGGTGTTATGTCCATAATTGAGCGCTCCTAACATGCTCGGGATTGTTATGGGGACCCCCTTGATTTTCGTTTAGGATAAATCTTGTCTGGCAAGGCCCAACACTGGTACTACATTTGACTAATAACTAATAAACCTACATAGGGAGTAATTAACCCGAGGATCTTTAATCAACAACCCGGGCCAATGCTCCTCATGAGTGTTGGTCCAACCTGTCAACCGTCGGTGGCTACCACGGGCAACTCTGCGATTGGCCTACTAGAAGTTTGGAAAATCCGTCGTGTCCTGAGAACGAGATACGCAACTCCTATCGGGATCGTCGACACGCCGGGCGGCCTTGCTGGATTTGTTTTACCTTTCTCGAACGTCTTGAGTGAGGAATTCCGATTATTCTTAGGGCTATCTCGAGGTGGCAGATTTCCTATGGAATTGCCTAGGAAGATCACGAGATCCGTGATCGAGGTTATTCCCGCGGCGTGTGGTTAATTTGTGATGGATGAGTTAGAGCACCCCTATAGGGTTAAATCTTTTGGAAAGTCGTGCCCGCGGTTATGTGGCAAACTTCAAAAACTTTGTTTAACACCCGGTCATAGCTAACTTGAAGTAAACTGAAATAAAATACACCAACTGTGTGTGTAACCGTCACTGTCTCTTCTCGTGAGTCCTTATCTGAGAGAGAATACGGTGGGGTTATGTTTGACGTAAGTAGGTGTTGAGGATCAGTTAGTGATCATTACTAGTTCACGTCCGTTATGTGTAGACCACCATACTTTACTTTCTGTATTCGTAAGTTAGCCACTCAAATAAATGCACAGTCGCTTGCTACAGCCTCACCACTTAACCATACCTCACCCATTAAGCTTTAATAGTCTTGATACCCTTGGAAATGAGATTGATGAGTCCCTATGGCTCACAGATTACTACAACAACAGTTGCAGGTACAAGTAACATGACGATTTGACGTGAGAGCGATGCTTGTTTGATTTGGAGTTCTTCTTCTTCATCATCAATCTAGGATGGGTTCCAGGAGGCAGCTTGGGATAGCAAGGGTGGATGTCATTTTATTGTTTGATTTGTCCGTAGTCGGACCCTGCTCTTCTGTATGATGTTTGACTATGTTGTTGCATTGATGTGATATTGATGTAGCTTGTGGCGAGTGTAAGCCAATTCCATATACTCATCTCTTCTGTACATGTACTTGTAATGATATCCATTCTTGCAACATGACTTGATGCTCTTCTATCCCTGTCGAGGCCCTCGTGCCGAAATAAGGATAGGATCACATCTTGGGCGTGACAACTACGTTGGGCCTAGTGGCTCGCACTACACGATAAGGGCCTTCCCACTTGGGCGTCAACTTGTTTCATCCCTTAACAAATGGGATTCGACAAAGGATAAGGTCGCCATCCTCAAAGCTTCTGGCACACACCTTGCGTTTGTCATAGTGGCGCAAGGCTTGCTGGTACCGAGCGGCACACAATGCGGCCTGAAGACAATCTTCCTCGGGGAGCATGTCATCATCTTGCCATAGTTGCTCTTCCTGGTCCTCGTCAAAGTCTTGCATGCGTGGTGAATCGTATATGAGTTCCATGGGGAGCAATGCTTTTGCACCATAATCTAGGGAGAAGGGCATTTTGTCGGTGGCTCAATTTGGTGTCGTCTTGATTGACCAAAGAACTCCTGGCAGCTCATCAATCCAGTGCCTTCTGTGCTTGTGGACCTTGTCGAAAGTTCTTGTCTTGAGGCCCTGCAAGACTTCAGTGTTTACCCTATCTACCTAGCCGTTGTTCCTGGGGTGAAAAACTAAGGCAAAGAAGATCTTGGCCCCAATGTCTTGATAGTACTACATGAAGTTGTTGCTGGTTGTCGGCATTCTGGGAACAGGGGTACCCAGACCTACCTGCCTGCGGCCTAGGGCATGGCCCACTTCATTAACCAAACGGGACCAGGTGAGGCACCACTCAACACAAGGCCCTCGCGATGGCCCAAGCCCGGTGAGAAGGAACGGCGACAAGATCCGCGAAGGATGGTACTCATGAGGACCCCTCCGAAGCGGCGGAGGATCCTATGCAAGGCCCAGCCTCAGGAGTGAAAGATGACGCAAGGAAGAACAGACAAGGACCAGGGCGCCAGGCGGCACAGTTTTCCCTTTGGTGCAAAGGGAGCAAGGATGGATGCGGGCTCCCAAAGCATCCCCCAAAGGTTTCCATTCCAGTGCAAGAGGACCCCAACCACCCGTTCCGCAGGACGGACGTCATCGCTGAGCTAGCCCTTGTGGCATCGACAGTTACTTTGTAGGCGAAGACCGTCTTTGGGAGGGCGAGCACCAACCACTGTCCCCGTTTGAAATTGGCCGTTTTGGGATCCCTTCCCTCCATTGTGATCAGGGAAGAGGACCCGGGCCACCACTATATATAGATCATAGGTTGCATCGTAGAGAGGGACCCCGGAACCCCACAACCGATCCGATCCAACACTTGGTCACTCCACAGACCACCACAAGATAGCCAGCCAAGAACACATCTTGAGCGCCCTCATGTGGATCAAGCACATTGTACTAGTTCATCCACCCAAACCTCCACGAGAGGCAATCAACCAAAGCAGTATAGGGTATTACGCTTCGTAGCGGCCCGAACCTGGGTAAGGTGTCATGTTCATCTTCTTCCTCGTCATCGCGCGAGTTTTGTGTCGTGTTCATCTTGTAGCAAGCTAGGTCGGGCGAGGCTGTAGGGGATCTTCGCACACGTCCCTGTGTTCGAACCTTAAGGGTTTTGCGGAGCCCGAAATTAGACATTTGGCGCGCTAGCTAGGGGGCATGTCAGAGTTCTCCTCCTACGGCGAAGGCCAATCCCCGACTCAGCAACTCCATGGTGGTCATGATCCCCGAAGACCGCGAGCTCTCAGCACAAGATGGTGTTTGGGCGCACATGGACTCCCCTGCGGTAGCCTGCATCCTCGGTGGGTCGCAGGCACCACCCTCTGGCCGTCATCAAGCGCTTCCTCCGACATGTGGGAGTGGTTCAGCCATGGCCTGATCCCGTGGAGCGTCGTGCATGGCTGATAATCGACATCACCTTCGGCCCCGACGACCACCCCAAGACCACGATGGCCATCGGGGCACTTCCCAGGTTGTGCACACCGACCATTTGTGGCGTGGCCGTCTCCAGGACCCTCATCGATGGTGGCGCCAGCCTCAACGTCATCTCTTTGGAAGCCTTCAATGTGCTGCAGTCACCTTCAGCACCCGCTCCAACTTCCGCACCGAGCAGGTCGACTTTGATATCGCTCACATCCACCTCCCACACAACGCGATACTCGGCTACCCTGCCCTCGCTCAGTTCATGGCGGCAACACACCCAGACTGCAACGTTGTCAAGACGCCCGGGAGCGGCGGCATCCTCACTGTCGTGGGGGATATCAAGGACGCGTTCCACGTACTCGAGCTCTCCTACAAGACCGCGGCCGCAGCGCGCACCAGCATCAGGGGCACGACCCGAGCCATGGAGAACCCCGGGGGCGTCCCTGACGTCACGCCTATGAAGAAGAAGTAGCTCTTCTCCCAGAACCGAGCAGAAACAAAGCAAGTACCGGCGGACAAGGAAAACCTAGGCCCAACTTTCACCACTGGCACCGACTTGCCTCAAGACCAAGAGGAGGCATTGGTCACCTTCCTCAGGGCGAACAAGGACGCGTTCACGTGGAGTGCCTCCGACTTTGTGGGGGTCCCGAGGGACGTAATCAGCACCACCTCATGGTGTGCCCGAATGCGTGCCCGTTGAAGGATAAGGCAAGGTGGTAGGATCCGGAGAAGTAGGCATTCATCGCTCAGGAGGTCGGCAAGCTGAAGGAGGCAGGGGTCATCCGGGAGGTGCGTTACCCGGAGTGGGTGGCCAACCCGATGGTCGTCCCGAAGAAGTGCGGAAAGGAGCATATGTGCGTCGACTTCACGAGCCTCAACAAGGCTTGCCCTCATGACCCATTCCCACTACCACGCATCGACCAGATCGTGGACTCCACCGCGGAGTGCAATCTCCTGTGCTTCCTGGACGCCTTCTTGGGTTACCACCAAATCAAGATGGCGGTGGAGGACGTGAGAAGACGGACTTTCTCACCACGTGAGGGGTATTCTGTTACACATGCATCCCCTTTGGGCTGCGGAACGCTGGGGCAACCTTCCATCCTTTGAACCCGGTGTACTACGTTAGCACGGTGCTGCGGGACGCGTGTTCGCTTATCCCATGCAACAGAAGCTTCTCTTAGCGCTCCTCGTAAACTTCTCCAACAAAGAGTAGACAACCAGGGACGAGCACATGGAAGCATATTTGGAAGAGGTATGTAAAACTGAAAAATGTTTTCAGGGCTTGGAGCTGTAGCACATCCCGCGCGACGTGAACAAGGAGGCAAATGACATCGCCAAGAGAGCTTCATGCCGCGAACCTCAAGAGCCAGGTGTCTTCGAGGAGAGACTCTTCAAGCCCTCCGCAACACCGCTTATCGAGGGCCTGGCGCCTCGGAGTGAGGGGCTTCCCCCAGCACAGCCCTCAGGGGCTCCGGACTGTGGCCAGGCCTCGGGGGCTCGACAGCTCCTGGCCTTGGAGCTTTAGGCCGACAACTGGATGAAAGAATTCAGGACGTACCTGCTCCACGGCATGCTACTTGAGAAGGAGGAGGACGCGGAGTGCGTGGCCCGACAAGACACAACCTACTCTTGTAGGATGACGATTTGTACCGCAGGCACCCGAACGCCGTCATGCTGCGGTGCATTTCCAAGGAGCAAGGAGGCAAACTGCTAGCCGACATCCACGCATGAGAATGCGGGCATCACTCTTCCTCGCACACGCTTGTAGTGAAGGCGTCCCAATCAGGATTCTACTGGCCCTCAGCGGTTGACGATGCCATCGAGCTGGTTTGGTCTTGTGAGGCCTGCCATTTTCATGCCAAGCAGATTGACCAGTCCGCACAGGGCCTCCAGACCATTCCACTCTCCTAGCTCTGTGCAATCTAGGGGTTGGACATATTGGGGCCCTTTTCGCGAGCAGCGGGCGGGTACCGCTACCTCTATGTCGCCATCGACAAGTTCACCAAGTGGGTGGAGGTGGAACCCGTGTGCACCGTCCCGGCCGGGTCGGTCATCAAGTTCATCAAGGGCCTCATGAGCCGCTTTCGTGTTCCCAACCACATCATCACCTACAACAGTTCGCAATTCACAAGCCACCTCTTCAAGACTTATTGTGCTAACCTTGGAACGCAGATATGGTATGCTTCGGTGGACCACCCGTGGAGCAATGGCTAGGCGGAGCGCCGCAACACGGAGGTCCTACGAGGCCTCAGGGCAAGTTGCTTCAAGAAGAAGCTTGAAGCTTGCAGCAGGGATTGGGTTGATGAGCTTCAGTCGGTGCTGTCGTCCATCCGCACCACTACAACTAAGCCCACCGGCGAAACCCCGTTCTTCCTCGTCTACGGAGCCGAAGCAGTCCTTCCCCATGAGATCAAGAACTGATCCTCGCGGGTCTTGGCATTTTACAAGGAGCGTCAAGAGACTGCACGGGGAACAGACCTCATGCTCGGAGAAGAGGTGCGTCGTTGGGCCTCGCTCCGAGCTGAGCGGTATCAACAAGCCTTGCGGTGCTACCACGGCCGCAACATTCGCTCCAAGACCCTCGAAGTCGGCGATCTCGTCCTAAGGCGGGTTCATTCCAGGGAGGGCTTGCACAAGCTCTTGCCCATGTGGGAGGGCCCGTTCAAGGTTGTTCATGTCTCCGGGCCAGGCGTCGTGCGCCTGGAGACTCAGGACAGAGTCCCCATCAAGAACGCCTGGAACATCCAGCACCTCCGGAAGTTCTACCCATGACACTCACATAATAATGAGTGGGCTATACACGCCTAAGCCCCCCCCACCGAGGACGCGGAGGGGTCCCTCCCACGCAATGTGGCAGCCACAGCACGGAGCTGGTGGAGAAGACAACACTGCCCATCAATGGCTATACCCATGCAATGTTGATGCCCTATGCTCACCGCTGGGGCTTGACGAAGGTCCATCTAAGTGTCGGACGTGACCTTTATTTGCATTTCTCTTCTTTGGATTTCCCAGCTTTTATGAAAAGAAACCCGTGGCCTTTCGAAATCGCGTTTTAGTCAAAAAGGTCAAAGTTTTGTTTTCTTGCCATCTCAAATGTTGTTCTCTTCCTACAAGTTAAGCATTCGCGTACTCCCCTCCCCCTCGGTCCCTGCGAATGGGAGCTGGGGGGCATGGTGCTTACACCTCGCCAAGGCCTTGGCGCCCGGATCCTCGCATGGTACTCACGGGTGGGTTAGTAGGCGCATGTCGCCTCGTACTCGCCCAGAGGCTCCATTCTCGGCCCGATATGCCATCTTGGAAAGGAAACAAATTTTTCTTTAGACAACTTAAGCATCTAAGGGGGCTCCTTTGCATCGAGCCTCAAGAGCCTTACTGGTCGGAATGCCACTCGACCCTCCTGGTGCATCAGGAGTGTCGGGGCTTCGCCCCGTGAAGTGCGTCCTTGGTTTCCGGTCGTACCTAACGTGGTGGGGCAAATGCACGGGACTGGGACCTGTCGATGCAGGGCTACTTGGGCTACTACTTTAAGTACAACTCGAAGCCTCATGAAGCCCAGTCTGCCCGGAGCATGAAGCAGAATCTGCGGGTGCCACTTGAGCGTCTAAGGGGGATCCTGAGCATCGCGCCTCAAGAGGCTTACCGGTCATAATGGCACCCGAATTCCTGGGTAATCCATGGTTTCTGGTCGGCATCAGGAGTACTAGGGTCTGCCTCATGAGGAACGTCCATGGTAAGATGGGCGCACCTCATGATGGTAGGGAAATGCGCGGGACTGGGACCTGCTGACGTAGAGCTGCTTGAGTGTCAAAGGGGGCTCCTGAGCATCGCACCTCGGGAGCCTTACCGGTCATAAAACCACTCGACCCTGCTGGTTCCGTCCTTGGTTTCCGGTTGGCATCAGGAGGTCGGGGCCCCGCCTCGTGAGGAGCGTCCAGGGTAAGATGGGCGCACCTCATGATGGTAGGGAAATGCGCGGGACCAGGACCTATAGGCATAGGGCATTGTCTGAGCCCCCAACTCACCTCAATCGCAAGAGGAAGCCGACCGAGCACGCGGACCCTCCGGGCATCACAGCCGCACCCCACAACCCGAAAGCCTATCTCGGGCCTATCGACCTAAGTACCCTAATCGCGGCCGGGAAATGACTCCAATTGATGAAATCCAGAGGGTACTAATAAAAAAGGGCAGGCACTCGAATGCATTACATGCCCACATGGCCCCCTTAGTTTTTGTGATTGAGGTGCAAAAGGAAAGGATGAGAAAGAAAGTGAGAAGCCGCACGAGGGCTGTCGCCTCAAGAGCTTGACGCCGGTGCGCCGAGGTCAGTCGGTGTCCTCCTCCTCCTTTACGGCCCCGCGGAAGCGCCCCGGGGCGGACTTCCCTAGAGCAGGAGAACGGCACCGCGACGGCGGACTGCCCTACGAGACCCGGGCGCGTCGGTGTGGCGGTGCACCGTAGCTGTTGTCGCTGCTTTTGCTCGGGCTCTCCTCGGAGGGGGTGTCACTGCTGCTGGAGGTGCGGCGCCCGTCATGAAGGGCAAGCTCGTCCCCAGGATCACCGCGGTCGACGTCTTCTGTGCAGCACCCCAGGCACTCGCCCTCTCCCCTGAAGAATTTGAAGAAGAGCATCGCCTCCGCGTCGTACTTGAAGTGGAAGCTGCACCTCCCCCTCAGGCCGTGGGCGCGGGTGAACGCTTGCCACCCGCAGTTCAGGTACACGTAGCCCTCGGGGGTGACCTCGACCTCCACCCAAGACGCCCCGCTGTAGCAGCCGTCGGCCTACAGCCATATGCCGGCAGGTGCTTCGCCGGGCAGGGCCTTCGTGAAGCAGCTCGGAAGCTAGAACCAGGCGGCTTTCGGCGTATCCACCCACGTCACGAATTCCAGGACTGAGTCAGACGAATGGAGCCACAGGCGCGGCGGTCGGGTGGCCTTCGCCGACCTCCCACCTCGCCCTCCACCGTGGCCGCCCGTGCAAGGCGGCGCTCCCCTGTGGCCGCCACGGCACGCAGGCGCATGACTATGCTCGCCGGGAGCCACAGCCGACGTTGCGACATACTTTTGGGGGCGACTGCAGCCCCTCCGAGGCGGCGGGGCGGCAGGGCCATCCCTGGGAGCCTTCCCCTTCTCAGAAGTGGAAAACTTCCTCATCTGTGCCATTGCTGGGAGAGAGCAGTTCGAGAGGTGTGGAGGCAGAGAAGACAAAGATGGATGAGGGTTTTCTTGCTGTTGCCAGTTTATATACAGCCAAAGGCTTCCTGGCGCCCCCTCGCGTTTCGGGGGCACGCGACCCGTCGAAGGGTCACATCCTCGTGTCCTAGGGCAACAACAACATTCAATGGGACGCAATGATGATCTGCACTGTGCCCAGGCATCGCATCAGTTTGACTGGGAGCGGTTCCGGACGCCCTCGGGGAGCGGAGGCGTCACCGCCTGGTCATTCGACGCGTGCCAAGCCTGGCCCGCAGGCATTTGGGGGCCCGCGGTGCTTCGGATCGTCCGCTAGGCTTCGCTCGTAAGCTAGCCCGAGCACGCCTTGGGCTTGGGGGCTACTGTAGGCGTTCTAGGAACGGGGGTACCTAGACTTGCCTGCCTGTGGCCCAGAGCATGGCCCACTTCATCAACCAAACGGGACCAGGCAAGGCCCCACTCGACGCAAGGCTCTCGCGAGGAGGAACGGCGACCAGACCCACGAAGGATGGGCCTCACCAAGACCCCTTCGGAGCGGGGGAGGTTCCTATGCAAGTCCCGGCCTCAGGAGTCAAAGATGACGCAAGGAAGGACAGGCAAGGACCAGGGCGCCAGGCGGCACAATTTCCGCTTTGGTGCAAAGGGAGCAAGTACAGACTCGGGCTCCCAAAGCATCCCCCAAAGGTTTCCATTCTAGTGCAAGAGGACCCCAACCACCCGTTCCGCAGAACGGACATCATCGCTGAGCAAGCCCCTACGGCATCGACAGTTACTTTGCAGGCGAAGACCGCCTTTGGGCAGGGCGAGCACCAACCCCTTCCCCCTTTGAAATTGGGGATTGTGGGATCCCTTCCCGCCATTGTGATCAGGGAAGAGGACCCGCCCCTGCTATATATGGATCATAGGTTGCATCGTAGAGAGGGACCCCGGAACCCCCCAACCGATCTGATCCAACACTTGGTCACTCCACAGACCACCACAAGATAGCCAGCCAAGAGCACATCTTGAGTGCCCTCATGAGGATCAAGTGCATTGTACTAGTTCATCCACCCAAACCTCCACGAGAGGCAATCCTCCAAAGCAGGAGTAGGGTATTAAGCTTCGCAGGGGCCCAAACCTGGGTAAACTGTTGTGTTCATCTTCTTCCTCGTCATCGTGTGAGTGTTGTGTCATCTTCATCGAGTAGCGATCTAGGTCAGACGAGGCTATAGGGGTTCTTCGCATCCCTGTGTTGTGTCATCAGTGCGAGTGCGAGTGTTGCAACAGGTGAGTGTTGTGTCATCTTCATCCCTGTGTTCAAACCTTAAGGGTTAATCCCGAAATCCAACACTGGTGAATTGCGTGTTGTTGTCGGTGATGATCCTATTGGCACTCCGAAAAGGAAAACTATCTCTTAGGGATATACCCCGCGGTATGACCCGGCCTGGCGACTCATAGGAGACCCAGCAAAGACACGACGTTTCATTGTTGACCCGGCAGACGGGTCGCAGGATGACCAAGCCCAAGACTCGGCGGGTGAGCCGGCGCTTGGCGGCTCACAAGAGAAGGCCCGAAGAGAGAAGGATTCCCTTAAACGAATTAAGACCCGGAGTAGGATTCGTGAGAGGCTAGTCCTAATCCTACTCCTAGTAGGACTCTATTTGTAAGCCTACCCTCTCCATCTATATAAGGAGGGGTAGAGCACCCCTAGAAGGACAAGTTAACAAGAATAATAAGTCCACAAGTTTAGACAACACAAGAAATTAGAGATAGACAGATTAGAGGCTTTCGTGATTAGAGGTAGCAATTAGCACCCTTGTAACCGAGAGATCTTCATCATTATCAATACCAGACAAGCAGGACGTAGGCTTTTTACCTCCATCGGAGGGGCCGAACCTGGGTAAACTCCGTGTCTCTCGATTCCGCTCAACCCCTTCAAGCCGCCACGTAGTTGCGTCGACGCCCCGAACCTAGGTCCGTTCACCTGGACATCTGCCGTGATAAATCCATGACAGTTGGCACCCACCTTGGGGCCAGCACAGTGATGTTGTTTTCTTGAAGGGATCTCTCCTTGGGATTGAGAATATTGTGAGCCAGTTAAAAATTTTGTGCGGCTAAAAAGGATCTACACGTGCATAGTTCAATTTTTTTGGATTCAATCTACATCAACGATCCAGGCCCTGGCCGGGTTAACAACCAGGGGATCGACCGATCAGAACCATGGGCAGTTGCACGTGTCAAGGAGATCTCCAGTTGTTTGTTCCATCGATCGGATCAAGAAAAAAAATGAGCCGCCGTGTGCTTCTGGTCAATGGCCCGAGTCATGTTTGGTTTGCTCGCAAAGATTCGAATAGAGAGAAGGCTGGCGATAGGAGAAGCTGACGCGGAATTCGCCAAGACATATCACAATCGTGAACAAACACGGAGCAGTTTTTGTAAGGTCCACAACCCACAAGGATATGCACATACGTACTCGCCGACGTGTATCCGAGCCGCCAGATTCGGCCTCCGCGGCGCGTCGCCTCTACTTGCGCGCGTCCAAGCCGCCCGCACTCGGCCTCCGCTCTGCTTCGCGTCGCTGTCGCCGATCCGAGCCGGGTTGCTTTCGCTTGTTTCGCTCATGCGTGTTTGAGCCGGTCTCCATCTTTTCCACGCTCCACCAGGTGGTGACGCCGGTGCCTTCATAGCCGTTCTGCCACTGGCCGCTGTGACCCGCCCCTACCGCCATGGCCTTCACGCTGCGCCTCGCCCTGCTCTGAGCCAGCTGGGCTCTACAAGCGCGCGTCCGAGCCGCCCATCTTGTGTCAGCCACTTAAACCGCCCAGCACCACAACTTCGTTTCGGCCGATGCAGCTCCCCTCTGCCTCCGCACTGCCTCCATGGCTCCGCCGAGGCGTCTGCCTCTGCAGCTGCTGCTCCTGGCTCCGCCTCCGCGCGCCATCGCCGCTGAGCCAGCCAGCTGCTAATGTCCACCTCGCTTCGCCTCTACACCTGCTGGCCTCAGCCGCACCATGCCGCTCCCTGCCACCACCACCATGGCCTCGTTCCGCCCCCGTTCCGCTGGCGCGCGTCCGAGCCGCCCCATCACCGCCTCTACCACGCAGCTGCTGCTGCTAGCTGCCGCCCCTTGCTATAGCACCGGCCTCCGCCACCGAGTCGTCGTGGTCTCACATCGCCGTGAGATGGCTTTCCACTTTGGTATCACCACGCTTGTCCGATCCTGCCGTAGCTCGCCTCCACAGCACCTCCAAACACCAGTGCACTCATGCGTCCAGCCGCTACACGCGTTCACGGTCCGCTCAATCTGAACACGAGCAAACCACAAACGGCGGCAATAGCTAGCCATCCACAGCTCACACACCCACATATCAATTAATTCAGCCATCCATCGGGCATCATGTCCTCATGCACGCACCCACCATACATCAACCCAAGTGTCCATCACCCTGGCAAACGAGCTTCACGCAAAGGTACCCATGCAACACACTAGCACATACGGTCAAAGAAGGAACGTCTCCCTTGCCACGGTCGCCGAGCCGGCCCCCTACTGCCGCGCCCTGCCATCGTGGCTCTGCTCCGCCTTGCCACGCTCGCCGAGCCGGCCCACTGCTGTCGCGCCTGTTGCACCTCGCCTTGAGCCGCCGTTGCATCTTGAGCCGCCGCGGCGCTGACTTTCGCCATGCCTTGAGCTACCGTGTCCGCCACACCTCCTTTTGTTTCAGGTTCTCCATGGAAAGGTTCAGCAGGCCGCCCTCAACGACATACACCTTGTTCAACATCCTGATGATCAGCGTCCTGTTTGTATCGGCAGCACCATGAAGCACTGCCTCCGATATAAATTGCCAAAGATAGATTAACAGTATAGCCAGAAGGTTCCAATTTATGTTGCTCGGCTAGAAAATATGTTGAACAAGAAAGGGGTACAAGGACAATGGCCACACATTTAAATCATGGTTAAAGTACGATCTGGTGCTCGTGTGCTTTTGTTCATCTGTGCTCATCCGACAAAAATGCCAGGTGCTATCTGTTTCATCTATTTTATTATCACATGTTAGTTTATTTGAGAACAATTACCCTGCCTACTATATTTTTTGGCGTAGGCGAGTTATTCACTACGAAGGCAGCGTTATATTGCAAGTTCATGCCAATCAACGCCACGGGCGACTCACCGTTTGCGCTGGCTTACCAATGCCATTGCCGATTAACTGATGTGTCGGGTTACAAATTCCACAGCCAACTCGTCGTCCATGCTGGTTCCCAATGCCACGGGCGACCACACCGGCTTACAACATCGCGGCCGTCTCTCGTGACCGTGCCGTCTTGAAATGTCATGGCCCTCTCTCGCCATCCGCGCCGGCTTACAACGCCGTGGCCGTCTCTCGCCATCTGCGTTGGCTTACAACGTCGTGGCGTCTTTCACAATAGCACCAACTTACAATGTCGCCGAACATGCCAGTGGCTGCATACACCGGTACAAGCCGCCCAACGGACGGTTCTGAATCGCCGTCCTATGATACGATCTATATCAACAGACCAGTGCGGTGCTTGCCTATATGAGCCGCCCAATGGACGCGCGCAAGACACCGCCCATAGTCTGATCTACATCAACATATTAGTGTGGTGCTCGTCGATACGAGCCGCCCAACGGACAGGCGCAGAAGTCACCGTGATTACAGTTTGGTTCACTTCCACAACCAGCTGGGACAAACTATCGACCGGATCAATGAAGCAAATCATGCAGGATCATCTATAACCTGCCACGGCCAACCTCAACTTTCAATGGAGATTCTCAAGCCGCGTCTTCGAGTCAACTTAAGACTCGGGGGCTACAGACATGGCAAGATACATTTGGTTGTTTTCAACGAGAACCCCGGGTCTTTGCAAGAGAAAATCCAATCCTGGGGGCTATTACATTACTGACGGAAGATTAAAAGTTGCCCAAGAGGAAGAACCGCTATGATGCAGCATTCGAACATAGGTGCCCGGTTTATTGGATCATCGCTTGCAGCTTTTGGCGTTTCTTTATACAAGATGGCGGTTTACAAGATGGCGACTTACAAGAAGAGTTCAAAAATGTTCCAGTTGATACATCAACTGAGATCGGCGGACGGCGGCTTCTTACCTCCGGGTACAACTTCTAACGCCTATTAGCCGGCCGTAGAGGCACAAAATTCCGGCTCAGAAAAAATGAGTCACAGCGAGGGCGGCTTCCTACCTTTAGCCGGTACAGCTTCTAACGCCTATCCACTGGCGCTTTGCGTCGTAATTGCTGAAAAGGGGGCTTCTTACCGACGGGTACCGCTTCTAACACCCAGTCGGCTGGCTTTATGCCATCTCCGGCTAACCAGTTTAGCTGCAGTTATGAGAGGTTTTTTACCGACGGATAGCTAACATCTCATGACCTGCCGAACTCTTACCAGTTACTCTCCCCTAGAGACCCTGAACCACTCAAAGAAATTGACGGCCACTCTTGATAGAGACCCTACACTGGTTAAAGTTAAAACGGCTTGACCCACCGAACTCTTACCAATTACTCTCGCCTAGAGACCCTGAACCGCTCAAAGAAATTGACGGCCACTCTTGATAGAGACCCTGCACCGGTTAAAGTTAAAACCGGCTCAGGAAAATGAGTCGCGGTGAACGGCGGCTTCTTACCTCTGGGTACAGCTTCTAACGCCTATTAGCCGGTCGTAGAGGCACAAAATTCCGGCTCAGGAAAATGAGTCGCGGCGAGGGCGGCTTCCTACCTTCGGGTATAGCTTCTAACGCCTATCCACCGGCTTTATGCCAAAAAATGTTGACAAGTTAACATTACATCATACATTGCATCTTGCATCATACATGGCATCACACATTGCATCATATATTTCAACATATTCACATGTCATGCCGGCTTATCAAGCCGGGTCAGAGCCAAATTATGAAAGAAGGAGCAATGTTATAAACTCTCCGGTTTGTGCATTTTCAAGCCGACCTCACAACAATGCAGAATATATTCTGTCTTGTTTATTTTTGCAGATTTTATCTCTTAAAGATGAGACACCGTTTTGCAAGAGCAAATGTATCTTTAAGAGCCAAGTTGGCTGGATCTGCATGGTTTATGATAACCAATACTAAATGATTGGGGTTTTCAAGCTAGCTCAGAGAACTTATTATATTAAGAGCCGCCCTGTCAGATATAATGCCGTGCCATATAATTAGCCGGTTCTCGAAATTCTTCAATTGTGCTCTGTAGTAATCTATAACACTCATGGATTTCTTCAAGTATATATTTGCTGGATTGCATCGCAAACCACGAGCAGGGATTTCATGTCAAAGACAAAGGAATTATTCAAGGATATTCATTCCGGGTTATATTATAACCACGGTCAAGGATTCATTCAACGAATTGTGGTGAGTCATATTATTCTTGCGTAGTCCCAAGTCGCCGCAAGCAGACGAGCCGTCACTTGGGGGCTACACTATTCAAAGCCAGTTTATATCAATTATGCAAGTTCCCTGTCGCTGCAAGCACGCACCACGACACTTGGGGACTAATGCAAGCCAGTTTTCAAATCACTATTGTCAGCAAGACCATATTATCACAAGGAGATGAGCCGGCCCTTTCTATATTTTTCTAAAGTCCCAGCCCAGTAATTCTTACAGACCCGTCACTTGGGGACTACACCGCTCAGATCAAATTTTATAAAGTACCAAGTCGCCGCAGGCGTGCGACCCAGCACTTGGGGGCTACAGTATTCCGCTATTTAAACAGATTATGGGGTTCAAATTGAAGACCCGGCGCATCACATTCTGATGAGCCAGCGCTTGGGGGCGACACCTGCCAAAGCTTTCTCATGAGCCGGCCCTTGGGGGCTACACCCGCCGAAGCATTATAAGGTATAAGGCAATTATAAGTCCCAGGCTGCTGCAGGCAGGACAACCCGACACTTGGGGGCTACACAGTCCAAAATGTTATTTGCAAAGCACCAAGTTTTCATGGATAATCTCGGAGCATGGGGGCTATAGGTAATATGGACATATCAAAAGATCATAACCCGCCAGAGTTTATATAAGTCGCCCTGCTTCACAACAATGGAAGTCCGGTTTACATCAGATGGATTTTCATCCCAATATTTTTATCAAGTCAGCTGGATTCTAGTTATTTGACCCGGCATCACCAACGATAATGACCTGACATCATCAATGATTATGAACCGAAGGAGAAGACCCGCCAAGACTATTGGAAGCCGACTCAGTGGCATATGGGTGTTCTATTCGCAATATTTTTCAAAGGACATTGACAAGAAAGATGATTATTAAGACGATTTTCAAGACCTGGATTTCTGAGGAGACATTTTATAAACCGGCCAAAGGAGCAAATCAGCCACTTAACATATTTGTTACTTGTATTTCAGGAGCTTACCATGAATAAATTCAAGCTAACTTGGGGGCTAATGTCGGGGATATACCCCGCGGTATGACCCGGCCTGGCGACTCATAGGAGGCCGGAAAAGACACGACGTTTCATTGATGACCCAGCAGACGGGTTGCAGGATGACCAAGCCCAAGACCCGGCGGGTGAGCCGGCGCTTGGCGGCTCACAAGAGAAGGCCCGAAGAGAGAAGGATTCCCTTAAAGAAAATAAGACCCGGAGTAGGATTCGTGAGAGGCTAGTCCTAATCCTACTCCTAGTAGGACTCTATTTGTAAGCCTACCCTCTCCATCTATATAAGGAGGGGTAGAGCACCCCTAGAAGGACAAGTTAGCAAGACTAACAAGTCCACAAGTTTAGACAACACAAGAAATTAGAGTTAGACAAATTAGAGGCTTTCGTGATTAGAGGTAGCAATTAGCACCCTTGTAACCGAGAGATCTTCATCATTATCAATACCAGACAAGCAGGACGTAGGCTTTTACCTCCATCGAAGGGGCCAAAGCTGGGTGAACTCCTTGTCTCTCGATTCCACTCAACCCCTTCAAGCCGCCACGTAGTTGCGTCTATGCCCCAAACCTAAGTCCGTTCACCTGGACATCTGCCGTGATAAATCCACGACACTATCCCTCTACCAAACTTTATTGCTCCTTGCGTCTATAACTTCCATACTGGCTCCACTTCAGTCCACTTTTAAACTTGTCAATTGCAATGAACAAGAATTCAATGCCCATGGTAGCGTAGGGGGAATGACTAACGTTGTTGAGCCCCCAGACAGCGAATGGTTGGGAAAGAGGTATGGTTCGAAGGGCTTGTGCCGATTGATGTATCTGCTTGGCGTGGAATTGACATGCTTCACATGTGGTCAGGACCGCAAAGGCATCTTGAAGGGATGTCACCCCGTAAACTCCTTGACGGAATGCCTTGCCGACAAGCGCGCAGGACCGGATGTGGGATCCGCATATGCCTTTGTGTATCACCGCCAATAGCTTTTGTCCATATTCCCATGAAATGTAATTCAATTACACCCCCATTTGGCCTCCTCTTGCACAGAGTGTTCTCCATGAATTGGTACATACTTGATTGCCGGGCTACTCTTTCAGCTTGCTCTTGTTCTTCGAGAAGATCTCATGTCTAGAGGTATTGGACTATATTTTCCGCCCATGTCGGAGCCTGTAGATCAACAAGAAGGACTAAGGGCATTTCTTCTGCTGTGGAGACTGTTGGGGTCTGTCGGAGCTTCCTGCTCACCGGCAAGTGTCTTGTCGTTTTCGGCAACATTCTTGGTGGTCACTGGTGGCTCTGCTGGGAAGTAGTCGCCAGAGTTGATCTTTCTATTTTTGGCTTACCATGTTGATGGTGTGACGGATGGTTGAGTCAATCAGAGTACAAATGTACCCGGTTCCACATGCAACATTTGAGCAGCTTGCTTCAATAGGTCAGCAAAAATGTTATTTTCTACACGGGGGATGTGCTCCGTCCGTTGGCCATCAAAGTGCTCTTCCAATTTCCTTCCTTCATCTATGTATGCTTCCATTAGAGTGCTCTTGTAATATTTGTTCACTTGACGCATAGCAACCTAGGAGTCTCCTTAGACTATCAACTTTCTGATGCCAAGGTCTACTGCTATCCGTAGGCCGACAAGCAGTCCTTCATATTCAGTTGTGTTGTTTGTCGATATTTCTCGAATGCATTTGGATCACATACTTTACATGCTCTCCGGTCGATGGGACAAGCAGCACTCCAACACCGGCGCCTTGTAGCGAGAAGACCCCATCAAAGTAGACGACCCACTCCCACGGTGCTTCCTTGCCATGGAGGGTTGTCTCTGGAGTTTCTTCGTCTGGTGTTGGTGTCCACTCGGCGATGAACTCCATTAAGGCTTTGCTCTGTTGGTTGTCGTTCTCTCAAAGATCAGGTCAAAGCTAGCTAGCTCCAACGGCCACTCGACGATCCTGCTGGTTGCTTTTGTATTCTTCAAGATGCATTGCAACGGAAAGCGAGTGAGGACGGTGACATGATGTGCTTGGAAGTAGTGTCGCATATTTCGGGAAGGCATGAGAAGGCAAAAAAGAAGCTTTCGCACTACAAACTACCTTGATCTAGCCCCTGCAAGAGGGAACTGACAAAATAGACAGGTCGTTGCATCATCTTCTTCTTTTGCACCACTTGTTGTTCTGCTTCTTGCATTGTAATTGCGTTATTGGCTCCCTGGCGTGCCGGAGGTGGGTCAGGCTTGCCGACTGCCAACTTGGGGGGTTCATCCTTCCTCCTCCTCAGCTTCCCTCTCTGCCACGAGTGCAACACTAACCACTTGATTCATCGCCGCCAAATATAGCAGCGACGACTCTTGCGGTTTAGCCGCGACTAGTATTGGCGTTGAGGGCAAGTATTTCTTCAAATCTTGTAGCGGTGCCTTCGCTTCAAGAGTTCATTTCATTGGGTCTCCTTTCTCGGGATTTTCAAAAATGGCAGCGCACGCTCTGCGGATTTGGAAATGAACATAGTGAGGGCGGTGATGCAGCCCACCAAGCAGTGTACATCCTTGACGTGCTTTGGTGCCTTTGCTACATCTTGAGCATGCGTTGGTTTTCCCTTGAAGAGGAAAGGGTGATGCAGCGAATTAGATAAGTATTTCCCTCAGTTTTTGAGAACCAAGGTATCAATCCAGTAGGAGTAACAAGCAAGTCACCAATGGATGCACCTACACAAATAAACAAACTCTTGCACCCAACGCTATAAAGGGGTTGTCAATCCCTTCATGGTTATTTGCAAGGATTAGATCCGATAGAGATAGATGTAAACGAGAACGAAAAGTAAAAGGTAAATAAATTGCAGCAAAGTTGTTTTGGTATTTTTGGTTTATAGATCTGAAAATATATTATGGAAAGTAGACCCGGGGACCATAGGTTTCACTAGAGGCTTCTCTCATGATGGCAACTATTATGGCGGGTGAACAAATTACTGTCGGCCAATTGATAGGAAAGCAAATAATTATGGAGATATCCAATGCAATGATTATGCATATAGGCATCATGTTCGTGTCAAGTTGACCGAAACGATTTTGCATCTACTACTATTACTCCACACATCGACCGACTCCTCCCTGCATCTAGAGTATTAAGTTCATGAAGAATAGAGTAACGCATTAGCTAAGATGACATGATGTAGGGGGATAAACTCAAGCAATATGATGAAACCCCATCTTTTTATCCTTGATGGAAACAATACAATACGTGCCTCTCTAACCCTACTATGTCACTGTGTGAGGACACCGCAAGATTGAGCCCAAAACTAAGCACTTCTCCCATTGCAAGAGTTAGCAATCTAGTTGACCAAACCAAACCAATAACTCAAAGAGACATGCAAAGATATGAAATCATGCATATAAGAATTCAGATAAGACTCAAGTAATGTTCATAGATAATCTAAACATAAACCCACAATTCGTCGGATCTCGGCAAACACACCGCAAAAGAGTATTACATCAGATAGATCTCCATGAAGCTCATGAAGAACATGGTATTGAAGAGCAAAGAGAGAGAAGAAGCCATCTAGCTACTAGCTATGGAACCTAAGGTCTATGGTGAACTACTCATGCATCATCGGAGGGGCAATGGAGTTTATGTAGATGCCCTCCGTGATCGAATTCCACTTCGGCATATTGCCGGAAAAGGCTCCAAGATTGGATCTCTTGGGAACCGAGGCTCCTAGCGGCGGAAAAGTGTTTTCATGGCTCCCTCTGGTATACAGGGAATATTTGTGAATTTATAGGCCGAGAAATAGGGTTAGGGGAGCTACCGTGGGCCCACAAGCCAGGGGCACACCCTACCCCCTGGGCACGCCCCTGTGGCTTGTGGCCACACGGTGGCTCTCCCGACTTCATCTCCAAGTCTTCAGGGTTGCTTCTGGTCCAAGAAAAATTATTCTGAAGATTTTATTTCGTTTGGACTCCATTAAATATTCCTTATCTGCAATACTCAAAAACAAGGAAAAAAATAAAAGTGGCACTAGGATCTAGATTAATAGGTTAGTCCCAAAAATAATATAAAATAGCATATTAATGCATATAAAACATCCAAAAGAGATAATATAATAGCATTGATCAGTCAAAAATTATAGATACATTGGAGACGTATCAAACATCCCCAAGCTTAATTCCTTCTCGTCCTCAAGTAGGTAAATGATAAAAACAGAATTTTTGATGTGGAATGCTACCTAACATATTTATCCATGTAATATTGTTTATGGTGGCATGAATATTTAGATCCATAAGATTCAAAACAATAGTCTAATATTGACATAAAAAACAGTAATACTTCGAGCACACCAACAAGGCAATCGTGTCCTTTCGAAATAACATGGCCTTAGAAAGTTATCCCTGCAAAATCATATGGTCTAGCTCTGCTCCATCTTCCCCACACAAAGTATCTAAATCATGCACAACCCCGATGAACAAGTCAAGCAATTGTTTCACACTTTTGGTGTTTTCAAACCTTTTCAACTCTCACGCAATAGATGAGCGTGAGCCATGGATATAGCACTATAGGTGGAATAGAATATGGTGGAGGTTGCAAGGAAAAAGGGAGAAGATAGTCTCACATCAACTAGGCGTATTAGACGGGCTATGGAGATGCTCATCAATAGATATTAATGTCAGTGAGTAGGGATTGCCATGCAACAAATGCACTTAGAGCTATAAGTGTATGAAAGCTCAAAAATAGAACTAAGTGGTCATGCAAGAAGAAATTCCACTATTTATATGAAAGTGACAAAATAGGAGACTCTCTATCATGAAGATAGTGGTGCTACTTTGAAGCACAAGTCTAGAAAAAGACATTAGCAATTGTCCCTTCTCTGTTTACCTCATTTCTTTTTTCTTTTTTTTGGTGGGCATCTTTGGCCTCTTTTTTATTTATTTGGGCTTCGCTGGCCTATTTTTTTTTGTAAATTCCGGATACTCATCCCAACTTGTGAGGGAGTCATGGATTCCATCATCCTTTTCTCAAACGGGACAATGCTCTAATAATGAAAATCATCACACTTTTATTTACTTACAACCAAAAAGAAAATTATAACTCGATACCTAGAACAACATATGACTTTATATGCAGGATGAAAGTGATGGTGCATGTCATGGAAAACGGAACGGTGGAAGTTGCATGGCAATATATGTCGGAATGGCTATGGAAATGCCATAATAGGTAGGTATGGTGGTTGTTTTGAGTAAAATATATGGTGGCTGTTTTGAGGAAGGTGGGTTTGATGTACCGGTGAAAGTTGCACGGTACTAGAGAGGCTAGCAAAGTTGGAAGGGTGAGAGTGTGTATAATACATGGACTCAACATTAGTCATAAAGAACTCACATACTTATTGCAAAAGTCTATTAGTTATCAAACAAATAATTAGATGTATGCTCCTAGGGGAGAGGTTGGTAGGAGTTAACCATCGCGCTCCCGACCCTCACACAAAGGTTGACAATCATTAAAGAAATCATGCTCCGGCTTAGTTACATAACGGTTCACCATACGTGCATGCTACGGAAATCAAAAAATTCAACACAAGTATCTCTTATAATTCACAACTACTCACTAGCATGACTCTCATATTACCATCTCTATTATCTGAAGACTAGATGCAAGGAATCAAACTTCTCATAGTATTTAGTGCACTTAATATGAAAGTTTTTATTATATCCCTCTTGGATGCCCATTATATTAGGACTAAAATCATAATCTGAACAAATTACCATGCTTTTTTTAATAAAATCTCAAAATAATATAAGTGAGGTATGAGAGTTCAACAATTTCTATAAAATATAACACCACCATGCTCTAAAAAGATATAAGTGAAGCACTAGAGCAACATTGCCTAGCTCAATAGATATAAGTGAAGTACATAGACTATTCTAATAAATTCACTATTTGGCGTGTCCCTCTCAAAAATATGTGTGCAGCAAGTATGATTGTCGAAAACTAAAAAAGCAAACACTCAAGTCATACGAGACGCTCCAAGCAAAACACATATCATGTGGTGAATAAAAATATAGCCTCAAGTAAATTTACCGATGGATTGAAGACGAAAGAGGGGATGCCTTCTGGGGAATCCCAAAGCTTAGGCTTTTTGGTATCCTTGAATATGGCTTGGGGTGCCTTGGGAATCCCCAAGCTTAGGCTCTTGCCACTGTTTATTCCATAGTCCATGAAACCTTTACCCAAAACCTGAAAACTTCACAACGCAAAACTTAACAGAAAACTCGTGAGATCCGTTGGTATGAGAAAATAAATCACCACTTTAGGTATTGTTGTGAAATCATTATTTATTTATATTTATGTTATACCTAATTTATTCTAACTTATCCATGGTTCATGCCCCATGATACAACCCATAGATTCATCAAAATAGGTAAACAACTCAAAGAAAACAGAATCTGTCAAAAACAGAATAGTCTGAAGCAATCTGAAAACTTCGTATAGTTATGTAACTCTAATTATTCTGAAAAAATAGGAAAACCTGGAAAATTTATATATAAACCTTGTGTAAAATTTTAGACTCATTCGATGCTCTGAAAATTTTACAAAATTCCTGGACTGAGCGCAAAAGTTTATGTTTTTCAGCAAGATCAAATCAACAACTACCATAGATAACCCCAAAGGTTTTACTTGGCTCAACCACTAACTAAAACACCAAAACACAATTAATACAGAGGTAATAATGTTTGAAACACTCAAAACATAAGCAAAAACAGAACACAAAAATAAATTTAGGTTGCCTCTCAACAAGCGTTATTGTTTAATGCCCCTAGCTAGGCATAATGATTTCAATGATGCTCACATAAAAAAGTTGAAATATGCAAGAAAGCATCATGAATCTCATGACAAGCACATTTAAGTCTAACCCACTTCCTATTCATAGGGATTTTGTGAGGAAACATTTTATGGGAACAAGAATCAACTAGCATAGGAAGGCAAAACAAGCATAACTTCAAAACTTTGAACACATAGAGAGGAAACTTGATATTATTGCAATTCCTACAAGCATATGTTCCTCCCTCATAATAATTTACAGTAGCATCATGAAGTAATCTCACAATATAACTATCACATAAATGATTCTTTTCATGAGCAATTATAGCATACGTGCATCAGCAAAACTTGGGGAACAAAAAATATCATCTTTCTCAAGCATAGGTTCCCCAGGCTTGTTATTTTGCATATCATTAGTATCATGGATATTTAGAAAATTCATACTAACAACATGGCAATCATGCATTTAATTCAAGGAGATATCATGAATCACCTTATAAATTTCCTCTTTCAACACTTCATGAAAATTTTCATGATTTTCAAGCAAAACTTCATAGAGATAATCAAGTGCACTCAACTCACTAGCAATTGGTTCATCATAATTTGGTCATTTGAAAAGATTAGCAAGTGACGAGGATCCATATCAATATATTTTTATCAAGATAAGATGCAATCAAATAGAAGGCACATGGCATCACAAGCAAACATAGCAAACGGGAAGACGAACGGAACAAGGGCGAATAAAAAGGCAAATCTTTTTGGTATTTTTTGAAAATCGTTTTAGAAGTGGGGGAGAGGAAAACGAGAGGAAAATGGTAAATAATGTAAATGAAAGAGATGATTTTGTGATGGGTACTTGGTAGGCTTGATGTAGATCTTGTCTTGACTTGCTATGTTTCCTCCCTGGCAACGGCGCCAAAAATCCTTCTTGCTACCTCTTGAGCATGCATTGGTTTTCCCTTGAAGAGGAAAGGGTGATGCAGCGAAGTAGATAAGTATTTCCCTAAGTTTTTTGAGAACCAAGGTATCAATCCAGTAGGAGTAACAAGCAAGTCACCAATGGATGCACCTACACAAATAATCAAACTCTTGCACCCAACGCTATAAAGGGGTTGTCAATCCCTTCATGGTTATTTGCTAGGATTAGATCTGATAGAGATAGATGTGAATGAGAACGGAAATTAAAAAGGTAAATAAATTGCAGCAAAGTATTTTTGGTTTATAGATCTGAAAATATATTATGGAAAGTAGACCCGGGGGACATAGGTTTCACTAGAGGCTTCTTTCATGATGTGAAGTATTACAGCGGGTGAACAAATTACTGTCGAACAATTGATAGAAGTGAATAATTACGGAGATATGCAAGGCAATGGTTATGCATATAGGCATCACATCCCTGTCAGGTAGACCGAAACGATTCTGCATTCACTATTATTACTCCACACATCTACCGACTCCTGCCTGCATCTAGAGTATTAAGTTCATGAAGAACAGAGTAACACATTAGGTAAGATGACATGATGTAGAGGGATAAACTCAAGCAATATGATGAAAATCCCATCTTTTTATCCTTGATGGCAACAATACAATACGTTCCTCGCGACCCTACTATGTTACTTGGTGAGGACACCGCAAGATTGAACCCAAAACTAAGCACTTCTCCTATTGCAAGAATTACCAATCTAGTTGGCCAAACCAAACCAATAACTCGAAGAGACTTGCAAATATATGAAATCATGCATATAAGAATTCAGATAAGACTCAAATAATATTCATAGAAAATCTGAACATAAACTCACAATTCATCGGATCTCGACAAACACACCACAAAAGGGTATTACATCAGATAGATGTCCATGAAGATCATGAAGAACATGGTATTGAAGAGTAAAGAGAGAGAAGAAGCCATCTAGCTACTAGATATGGACCCGAAGGTCTGTGGTGAACTACTTACACATCATCGGAGGGGCAATGGAGTTGACGTAGATGCCCTCAGTGATCGAATCCCCCTCCGGCAGATTACCGGAAAAGGCTCCAAGATTGAATCTCACGGGAACCGAGGCTCCTGGCAGCGGAAAAGTGTTTTCGTGTCACCCTCTGGTATATAGGGAATGTTTGTGAATTTATAGGCTGAGAAATAGGGTTAGGGGAGCTGTCGTGGGCCCACAAGCCAGGGGTGCGCCCTACCCCCCTAGGCGCGCCCCTATGGCTTATGGCCACACGACGGCTCTCCCGACTTCATCTCCAAGTCTTCTGGGTTGCTTCTGGTCCAAGAAGATTTATTTCAAAGATTTTATTCCGTTTGGAATCCATTTATTCCTTATCTGCAATACTCAAAAACAAGGAAAAACAGAAACTTGCACTAGGCTCTAGATTAATAGGTTAGTCCCAAAAATAATATAAAATAGCATATTAATGCATATAAAACATCCAAAATAGATAATATAATAGCATGGAACAATAAAAAATTATAGATACGTTGGAGACGTATCAACCTCCAACTGCTCGATTGCCTCAGTCTTGGTGGTGTTGGCTTTGATCCCGCGGTTTGACACAAAGAACCCGAGGAGCCTTTCGAGTGGGACTCCAAATACACACTTCTCAGGGTTGAGCTGCAAATTGATATTGCGCAACTTTCCAAAGGTTTCTTCTATGTCTTGAATTATTTTGTCCTTATCCTTGGCTTTAACTGCTATTTCCTCCATATATGCCTCCACATTTTTGTGTAGCTGTGGTTCAAAACCAATTTGGACATCACTTTCAAATGTAGAACCGACACTCTTCAACCAGAAGGCATACACTTGAAGCAGTATGTGCCGCATGGGGTGATGAATGCAGTTTTCTCTTCATATTCCTTGGCCATGAAAATCTGATGGTAGCCAGAATAGGCATCAAGGAATGACAACAGATCACAACCGGTAGTTGAATCCACTATCTGATCAATGAGCGACAAGAGAAAAGGATCTTTCAGACAAGCTTTATTGATATCAGTGTAGTCAATGCAAAGCCTCCATATCCCGCTCACCTTTTGCACTACCACTGGATTTGCTAGCCACATTGTGTAGCGACCCGATCTCAAGGAATTGGAGTCTCTGTGCTTAAGTGTCATCCCTGGATCGGTATGCTGACACACACAGTACTTGAGGATTTACAACAGAGTTCAATCACACATTTATTACATCGAGAATCCTCAAAGAGTATTTGTTACAAATAATGTGGCCTAAGGCCAAGTAAAACAAAAACATGCTGAAGCAAAAAGTGTAACGAGTCCATCAACTCCATGAGCAAGCTGATTGTAGAACAATGACCTATCGCACCTCATTCGTCGTCAGATAAATCTGCAACATGATAAGTTGCAGCCGTGTAGGTCAGTACATGGAATGTACTAGCAAGTCACATCATAAAGTGTAATGAACCTACATAGTACATGCAATTTGGCTGGTGGACAGCTCTAAGTTTAGTTTTGCATAAAGCTAGTTTTTCCCTATCAAAATTGATTGCTCTATTTCTACAAATATCATAAGTCTGAGACGATGCCCATCTCAATTATTCCAAAATTTATACCCAATTGATTAATTAAGAGTGATGAAATCTCCCTACATTTCCACTACTAAAAGGTCAAGTTGTCCATGACCGGGGACACGGATAATTGATTAGGTTTTAAATCTGCAGAGGTTGTGCACTTTTCCCCACAAGACACGACCACCTCCTTGATCGGAAGATTGACATATAGTCTTTTGACAGCATTTCCCCTAACCCACGGATAGGCCGGTACACCTACATCATCTACATCTGCTAGCCTATCCCGAAGAGGTCACACCACCTACTCAACTAAGCCAGAGCCCATATTGGCTTGCGACTGCACACGGAAGCTTATCGACATGAAAATACGGTTGATCCCTTTGAGCCTGGGTGGACGGACCACTAGTGTGCACTCCCATGGATTCCCATGAATGCTCCCACTGTACTTCGCCACCATACAAACCAGTTTCCACCCAGGTAGTTCATTAAATTGGTCCTAGTTACTACTTTGTCACTCACAACTCAAAATGATAGCTCTCCCCAATCCACGTCTACTTTGGCGAGGCATTATAACATAACACGGTGGCGACAAAGTTTGCATGGTTCAAACCTACCTCAAATGAACTACTGGGTGATAGAAAATCCAACAAGTATAAATTCCTATCATGCATTCCTACATCAAAGGACTAAGTGCAAAAATAAAACTTAGGTAAAAACTGACATGATCAAAATGTAACTTGCCTTCTTGCTGGGAGTGAAGTTCTAGCGAATCGTAGTACTTTGCTTCGCACTCCGGACAATCTATCGCAAAGTAAATAAAAACACACATAAACAAGCATTCAAACAACTCAAAGTAGACATGCACAAAATATTTGCAAAATCCAAATAAAAATCCAACACAAGTCAATAACATGAAAATTTTCAAAGTATGACTAGTGTTAAAAATTTGTGACGTGCACTAGTGCTCCTACAAGGCATCCTAATAAAATTATGGTGAACAGAAAATAATGGTGTAGAATATATAGTGGCAAAGTGTCATGGCAAAGGATTTAGTTCGTGTGACGTGGTGCAAAAAAGAATCGCTTCAAACGGGTACATCGTTTGAAAGATATGGCCTAATGAAATTTAAATTCCAATCTGAAATAATCTTAAATTTGAACTTGCAAAAATCTTCAACTATGGGTTTTCTGGTTAGGGCTATTCAAGACGAAAGTTTAGCCGCTTGTTTCACCTCTTGTCGACCTACGGTTAAAAAGTTACGGGTGTTTGAAGATTTGAATTAAATCTGGAAAAAACTGCTATAAAATATTTTCTGAAAACTCTAAATTGTGGACGTTCGCGGCTAGAGCGCGAAGTGAAAGGCTCTGATTGGTTGACTATGTTCACTGCGGCTGCTACGCAACGAACGTTCGCGAATTAAGCAAATCACTGGTTCGGCTAAAACTATAACCAAAACCGACGTTCGGTTTAAAATAAACCGCACGGTTATATTAAAATGCGGTTAACCGGGCCTCTTCGGTCTAATAAAAAAACCTAAAAAAACTATACTAATCTATGTACAGGCGAGCGCTTATAGAGAGCACGTGCGTGCGTCTGGAAGGGAACTCGATGGTGATGGGGCGGCGGCTCCGGCGATCGCCGGCGCGAGCGAGGACGTCCGGCGGGTGCAGCTTGGCGAGGGCCTTCAGTCGGTGGTGACGGCACCCGACGGCGACGACCGTAGGGAGCGGCGCGAGCTCCGGTCTTCGGTGAACTCCGGCAACGACGGTCGGACGGGTGGCGTCTCCGTTGCATCCTAGGGGCAACGAAGATGTCAGGGAGATGCGGGTGGACTAGGGGGTCTGATTCCCTTGAAGAAAATAGGCCATGGTGGCTCACCGGCGTCGCAGTTTTCCGATGAACTGACTCGGCTCCGGTGAGATGCGAACGGCGATTGCGGCGGCTATGAGCGGAGAGAGGAGGAGTGGGTTGGCTGAATGGAGAGAGGGGTCAAGGGGCTTTTATAGGTGCAGCTAGGAGGGCTGGGGTCGCGGGATAAGGATTATCCCAAGAGCTTGGCCGGCGGTTACGGGAGTGCGAGCGCTATCCTGTGCGTGCCGAGCGGGAGGTTGGAGAAGATGGGTCGGGCCCTACCTGGCAGTACATGAGAGAGAGAGATGAGAGAGATCGTGCGAGAGGGAGCGAGCGTGCGTGCGTGCGTTGGCTTGACCGACGCTGGGGCTGGGCGAGCGCTCGTGCGTGTGCTCCTGGGAAGGTGGGTCGACCGGCCTGGCTGGGTGGCCTCGTCCGGCTGGGTGCGTGCGTGTGTTTTTCTTTCTTTTTTTTGAACAAACCTCTTTTTTTAGATCTGAAAAAAATATATATATAGGGTATTATATACAAAAATTATGAGAAAGATAAATCCTAAAGCGTGAACATTTCTTTAGAGTCAAAGTAAAAACTTTATAAAAACATTATTTAAAGAAATCCAAAATGAAACCAAATTTGACTTTCAAATAAATTTGCAGTATTTTCTTCTGACCTTTGGGGGTGTCATGTTACCTCCTCTCGTACTTTTTTTCCAAAGTATTTTGTCAGCTAATTGAGTAAACTTAAATGCCAAGTCAAATAAAGAATAAGAAATATAATTGCCACATTCATTTCAATCATAATGCATAGATGATTAGCTAATAATTGTAAAACATCCCAAATTTTCGATTAGCTAATAATTGTAAAACATTCCAAATTGAAAATTTGGGATGTTACAAACCTACCCCCTTAAGATGAATGTCGTCCTCAAGATTCGGGTTGGCTAGCAAAAAGGTGAGGATGGTCACGCTTGAGATCTTCTTCTCGTTCCCTAGTAGCTACCTCCTCGGTGTGGTGACTCCACTGAACTTTTGCAAAACTTGATGACCTTTGGTACGAGTGATCCTCTCGGCAGTCTCAAGAATTTTAACAGGTTTCTCCTCATAAGTTAGATCGTTATCTAACTGAATTGCTTCTAGAGGCACTGTGTCTCTCAAAGGAATATCTGCCATCTCTGCATGACACTTCTTCAGTTGGGAAATATGAAACAGATCGTGAACTCCTGAGAAACCCTCTAGTAGTTCCAACTTGTATGCAACTTCCCCTCTACGTTCCAGAACTCTGTATGGCCCCACGAATCATGGTGCTAACTTTCCTTTGACTCCAAACCTCTTAATACCTCAAAGTGGAGGCACTCGTAGATATGCTCTATCTCCCACTTCGTAAATCACTTCCTTGCGTTTAGCATCGGCATAACTCTTCTGTCTAGACTGAGCTATCTTGAGTCTATCACGGATCAACTTGACCTTCTCCTCAGAATCTCGAATCAAGTCCAATCCAAACAATTTGCGATCACCAACTCCATCCCACATCAACGGTGTTCTGCACTTTCTCCCATACAATGCCTCAAAAGGGGCCATCTGCAAACTGGCTTGATAGCTGTTGTTGTATGAGAACTCTGCATAGGGTAAGTTATCATCTCAACTAGACCCGTAGTCTAACGCACAAGCTATCAACATCTCCTGTAGAATCTGATTTACCCTCTCTGTCTGCCCATCTGTCTGTGGATGGAAAGCTGTACTGAACTCTAGCCTGGTACCCAAAGTTCCGTGTAGCTGATGCCAAAACTTTGAAGTAAAGTGCGTTCCTCTATCTGATACGATGGTCCTCGGAACTCCATGCAGACATACAATCCTGGTCATATATATCTTCGCCAGCTTGGCACTTGTATAGGTAGTCTTTACAGGAATGAAGTGAGCAACCTTGGTCAAGCGATCAACTATTACCCAAATGGAATCATAACCTGAGCGGGTCCTGGGTAATCCCGTGATGAAATCCATGCCAAGTTTATCCCATTTCCAATCAGGTATCGGCAATGGCTGAAGTAAACCTATTGGTTTCTGATGCTCTGCCTTTACCCTCTGACATACATCACATACTGCTACATACTCAGCAATTTCCCTCTTCATACCGGTCCACCAAAAACTTTCCTTCAAGTCCAAATACATCTTGGTGTTTCCCGGATGTATCGAGTAAGGCGAATCATGAGCCTCCTGAAGTATCAACTTCCTGATCTCTAGATCATTGGGAACACAAATACGCTGCTCAAAGCATATGGTTCCATGCTCATCCACATGGAATCCTTCTGCCTTTCCTTTGCTGATCCTCTCCTTTATCTCAGCAATACCTTGATCCAACTTCTGAGATTCTCTGATCCTTCCCAACAAGGTGGATTGAACTTTGAGTGCGGCAACATAGCCTCTTGGAACTATTTCCAACTCGAGATCTCTAAGTTCATCACATAACTCCTGAGGTAATCCTCCCGCGACAAGAGTGTTGACATAGCTCTGACGGCTCAACGCATCTGCCACGACGTTGGCTTTTCCTGGATGATAATGCAAATCCATGTCATAATCCTTGATGAGCTCCAACCATCTCCTTTGCCTAAGGTTCAACTCTTTCCGTGTGAAGATGTACTTCAAACTCTTGTGATCGGTGTAAACATCACATTGGTTCCCGATAAGGAAATGTCTCCAAGTCTTGAGTGCATGCACCACTGCTGCTAACTCCAGATCATGCGTGGCATAGTTCAACTCATGAGGTCAAAGCTGGTGTGAAGCATAAGCTACCACCTTTCCCCCTTGCATAAGCACGCCTCCAAGTCCTTGGCGTGAAGCGTCGCAATACACCTGAAAATCCTTGTGTATGTTCGGCAGAATTAGTACTGGAGCTGTAACCAAACGTTTCTTCAACTCCTCGAAACTGGCTTCACATTCCTCAGTCCAATTATACTTGGTGTCCTTCTTCAACAACTCCGTCATGGGCTTTGCAATCTTGGAGAAATTCTCAATGAACCTCCGATAATATCATGCAAGTCCAAGGAAACTGTGGATCTCGCTAACTGAGGTCGGTGCTTTCCATTCTGTGACTGCTTCTACCTTGGAAGGGTCCATGGCAATTCCTTCTCCTGACACAACATGTTCGAGGAATCCGACTTCCTTCAACCAAAACTCACACTTGCTGAACTTGGCATAAAGCTGGTGTTCTCTGAGCTTCTCCAGAACTAAGCGCAGATGCTCTGCGTGCTCCTCCTCATTCTTGGAGAAAACGAATATGTCATCAATGAATACCACGACAAACTTATCCAAGTACTCCAGGAATACCTTGTTCATCATGCTGATAAAATAGGCAGGGGCATTAGTCAAACCAAACGACATGACTGTATACTCATAAAGCCCATACCTCGTGGTAAAAGCTGTTTTAGGTATATCCTTCTCACGGATCTTCAATTGCTGATAACCCGATTGAAGGTCAATCTTGGAGAAAACACTAGCTCCTTCTAGCTGGTCGAACAAGTCATTGATCATCGGCAGCGGATACTTGTTCTTGATGGTCACCTCATTCAAAGAGCGATAATCCACACACATCCTCAAGGTTCCATCCTTCTTCTCCACTAAGAGTACTGGGGCTCCCCAAGGTGATGAACTCGGGCGAATATACCCCTTCTCTAGTAACTCCTCAATCTGTTTCTTGACTTCCGCTAGATCATTAGCGGGCATCCGGTATGGCTCTTGGAGATAGGTCCGGTGCCTGGCAGTAACTCAATGAGAAACTCAATCTCCCGATTGGGTGGCATACCGGGTAACTCCTCTGGAAATACATCAGGATAATCCTTCACCACTGGTACTTCTTCCTGGACAACTCCCATAAGAGAGTTCACTTTAGTCTTCTTAAGTTTAAGCCTGGATACATACTTGATCCTCTTCTGCTCTGGAGTGGTGAGAAAAATTGACCTACTGGCACAATCAACGCTTCCTTGATACTTGGACATCCAATCCATACCTAGGATTACATCCAGCTCTTGTGACTCAAGTACGATCATATCTATGGGAAAAACATGTCCCCCTATGTTCAAAGGCAACTGAAAACATGCCTGACTAGTCATAGACTCTGCTCCTGGGGAACTCACTAGAATAGGTGACTTAAGAGCTACGGTAGGCAACTTATGTTTATCCACAAATCCCCTTGAGATGAATGAATGCGATGCACCAGTGTCTAATAGAATAAGTGCTGGAAATGAATTAACCAAGAACTTACCAATCACTGCATCCAGTTGGTCATAGACTTCTTCCACATTGACATGATTCACATGCCCCTTAGTAAAAGGATTGGGCTTCTTGCCTCTAGAACTTCCATTTCCATTCCCATTCTGTAGCTCGGGACACTCATTGGAGTAGTGCCCCGTCTTCTTGCACTTGAAGAAGGTGATGTGAGTCAGATCCTTCCTCACTGGTGTAGCAGGGGTAGGGTGATGGTGATTGCCGTTTTCTCCATTCCCATTGCCATTCTTATGGCCATTGTGGTTGTGTCCATGGCACGACTCATCTAGAGTAGAATGATTACTAGCAAGTTCATCTTGACTAACTTTACTAGATTTGTCAAATAGCAAGTCATGTTAAATTAACAAGTCATCATCTTCATTATTGAAATCAAGATTCTCAGGGTCTGATACCTTGGGGACTTTAGCCATGAAGCAATGTCCACTCCCTTCATTTGGTGAATCAAATATTTCATAGGAGTCGGTTGTCACTACTGCAAGTCCGGCAACACCTTCATCTTGACTGTAGTCGGAGTTGGAGTGATAGCTTCCCTCAGAGTGGTTGTCGGATTCGGAGCCAGAAACCCATTCACCAACATGAGATTGATGTCTTCTTCTTGAGTAGCTCTTGGATTGCTTGTCCTTCTTCTCTGAATCCCCACTTCTCCTTGAGGGTCTTCGTTCATAATGATCATACCTACTCCTCTCTCTTCGAGGTGACTCATCTCTTGAGCTTCGTCTTCTTGGTGACTCTTCTTTCCTTTCATAAGGAGCCGTGCACACATTTGAGTAGTGTCGAGGCTTCCCACAATTGTAGCAGTTCAGTAGCAACTTGACGAATGCTTCTCTTCATATATTGAGTTGGAGCTTCGATCTTTGCTTCTATTCTTGTAGAACTTATTGAATTTCTTAACCATGAGGCTTATCTCTTCATTTGTGACAAGGTTGTCGCTTGAGGTAGCGGGAGCATCACTTGTGGCTTTGTAAACACCGCTAGACTTGTGGTGAAACTCTTCCTTGTCCTTGAGTGTCATCTCATGAGCAACAATTCTTCCAATCACTTCTGTTGGCTTGAGATCTTTGTAGTTGGGCATCATTTGTATCAATGTGCATACGGTGTCATATCGATCATCCAAAGCTCGAAGTATCTTCTTGATGATGAATTTGTCGGTCATTTCTTCGCTTCCTAAGCTGGCAATCTCATTGGTGATGAGCGCTAGCCTAGAGTACATCTCAGCGACTCCTTCACCATCCTTCATCTTGAACTTGTCAAGCTGACTTTGAAGAACATCCAACTTGGATTCTCTCAAAGATTTGGTACCTTCATGCATATCAACCAAAGTGTCCCAAATCTCTTTTGCATTCTCAATACGGTTGATTTTGTTGAATTCTTCGGGGCATAGGCAGTTGAAGAGAATGTCACATCCTTGAGCATTGAGTTTCAACATCTTAAATTCATCCGCAATCGCTTCGTGATCTGGTTCCCTTCCTTCCGCAAAGAATTCACCTTGCATTCCAACACGAATAAAACCCAAACGGCGGGGTTATGACCAAGCTAATGAATTTTCATTTTGTGTTTCCAACTAGTAAAATTAGTGCCATCAAAGTACGGACCTCTACAATGACAATTTCCCTCACTAGATGCCATACTGTCCTAGGTTGTGAGACCAATGCACTAGAGACCAAAACTCTGACACCACTTGTAGGATCGAAAGTAGTGCTAGACGGAGGGAGATTAGAATACTTGACCAAATAAAATCTAGTTTTTCCCAATTTTAAGTCTTGGTACATTTTAGCATTCATAGTATGTCAAGTACACCCTACACATGCATGTCTACGAGTATTGCAGCGGAAATTAAATCCATTGCACATGTAAGTAAAGAGAGGGTAAGGAAAGCAAACACAATTGGTGGCACCATGATTTTTCCCGTGGTTTCGATAGGTGGTGCTATCGTACATGCATGTTCATGGAGTCTTCAACCCACGGAGGATAACAGTCACGAGAGTCCACGGAGTTCTCTATCCACAGAGGGTTCCACGAAGAAGCAACCTTGACTATACCATGACAGCCTACTTCCATGGAGGACTAGCCTTACTCGGGATAGATCTTCACGAAGTAGGCGATCTCCTTGCCCTTACAAACTTCTTGGTTCGCTCCACAACACGAAGTAGGAGGCTCCCGAACAACACCTAACCAATCTAGGAGGCACCACCCTCCAAAAGGTAATAGGCTCGGTTATGACGATGAACTCCGTGCTGTTGTGCTTCAAGATGATAGACTCCTCAACACATAATAACTCTCTCATAGATATGGCTTGGTAGAAGAAATGGGATTGGTGGAAAGCAACTTGGGGAGGCTAGAAATCAATATCCATATGGTTGGAGTGGACGATCTTGACCTCGACACAAGGGTAGGTGGTTCTCTCTCAGAAAATTGATAGGATAGGTATGGAATGGTTCTGAGTGCTTCTACGTGCTTCTCTGTGCTTCTTTGTCGACTAGGTGGTGGTGAAGTTAATAGGCTTGATTATGTCGATGAACTCCTTGCTCTTGTGCTTCAAGATGATAGACTCCTCAACAAACAATCACTCTATCATAGATTTGGCTTGGTGGAAGAGGTTGATTGGGTGGAAAGCAACTTGGGGAGGCTAGAGATCAAGATTCATATGGCAGGAATGGAATGGCATGGTCTCAACACATGAGTAGGTGGCTCTCTCTCAGAAAATTAGTAGATATGAGTGGGGAACTGTTTTGAGTGCCTCTCTTGCGAGTGAGTGGTGGTGGAGGGGTATATATAGGCATCTCCAAAAATCCAACCGTTAATCCTAATAAGTTAGACTCGGTGATGTGTAAATCTTGGTGGTATCGAGTTGCCTTAAAGGTACCAACTTTTGAATCTCGGTGGGACCGATACATAAAACTCGGTTGCACTAATAAGGTGACCAACGTTCAGATTGCCAGACTTGGTGACGCCAATTCACAAAACTCGGTGGGACCGATTTTGTGAACTTGCATAACAGGAAGTTGCCAACCCAATCTCGGTTGCACCAAAATAGAATCGGTTGCACCGAAAGGCTAGGGTTTGGCTGAGTCTGTGTGAGGTTGAGAATCGGTGGCACCTAGTGGAAAGTGTTCGTTGCACCGATTTTGAATATTTGGCTTTGGACAGACTTTTGTGGAAGAGCTTGTGGGTGTATGTGGTGGCTATCACTTGTGCACGTATGAGCATTTTCTTCACCAACAAAAACTTACCCCCTTTTAATAGTTTGTCTTTCCTATGGACTCAAAGTGATTTCTCACAAAAGGTAAAATGTGGAGTCTTTTGCTTTAACCTTTGCCAATCTATTTCCTTTCATTTTGCAGACCTCTTCGTTGATGACGACATGAGCCATAGATTCCTTTGGTGATCATAGCGGAACTCTCAATGAAAGCACCAATGTCGGTGTCAAAACCGGTGGATCTTGGGTAGGTGGTCCCGAGCTGTGAGACTAGAATTGATGGTAACAGGAGACGAACGAGACGATGTTTACCCAAGTTCGGTCCCTCCTACGGTGGTAATACCCTACGTCCTGCTTGATTGTATTGATGATATGTAGGTTACAGAGTCGATTTACGTCGAGATCAAATAGCTAAACCCTAGATGAGTTGTCCTCTATCTACCCAAAAACCCTTTGGCTTATATAGATGCTGAGGGTACCTAGGGTTTACACATGGTCGGTTACACGTCGAAGGGATAAACATGCATATTCACTACTCCAAACTTGGAGGACACGCCACGATTCCCGAAGCTTCCTTCCTGGAGACAGGGCTTTTGATCGATCCAATGTTCGAAAAATAGCCCATACAGTCCGGCCCATAAGAAACAGGTCGGCCTCCTGAGGACCCCTTAAACCAGGACTCCCTCACTCACCTTCGGCCCCATGCAGGAATCCATGCGGGGTAAGAGTTACACTAGTTTGTCATGGTGGTCCCCGGGCAACATCGGAGTTGTCTACGTCTTCCTAACCCTTTAGCAAGGTCTATGGCGGACAGATGGCCCTGAGGCTTGTGGATCTAGGCGGATGGGTGCTGAAATGGGCCTGTATGGGTGGCGATCAACCTCTCCCTGGGAAGTGCCACATTCTTGATGAGAGGGTGGAAGTCATTCGCTCGCTCCCGGGGGATCGGCCACGAGCATCTTCTCCACTTAAGGTTTGATGCCTCCGCCACCCTCTCTGTGATGTTCTTCAGAGCAACTAGTGTCCGTCTAGAGTGCTGCGTCGAGAGCTCGAGCGGCAGCAACTTTGACTCCTCCAGTGACAAGAATGACGAAGCTAGCGTCCTTGGTGTCAAGGAGGAGGAATCCAATTGGGCGTACCTGGCGTCGTAGTTACGCCTTGGAGGTGGGGCGATTGTTGTGGGAATGAGGTTTCATCCGCGATACCTTGTTTCCAGATCAACCGCCACATCGTAGTGGTAGATGTCCTTTTGCGTTTAAACCATACCCAATGTAATCCCGTGAATACTTAAAAAACAATGATGGGTATTAAATCTTGAATATCACAGGCTGTCCCGAACTTTTTAGGAATACTTTGTTTTTCTTCGGCGACAAAAAGATGCACTAGTGTGCCCTCCCGTCCTTTGTGCTTGTAGGAAATGCCTACCGGCGTGCATGCCTTTATTGCGGGAGCATTTTAGGAATAAAACCTTAATACATGTCCCTCTTGGAAACATCGTGACCGGCGAGGTTACCCTGCCGTCCTTGTCGCATCTTCTGGGGGGGGGCTGGTTTGGAACATCCAAGCGTGCAACGATTCCGGCTGGGGTCGCTTTGTTGGGATGCTTGCCGGTGTACGCGTATCTTACTGTGATTTCTTTCTTTTGGAAACAAGTCATTAGCATCCTCTTGGTAATGCCGCCACCGGTGAGATCACCTCTTTGTCCTCGTCACGGCTGTCCGAGATGTCTAGTAGGCTCGGTATATCCCAGCATGCAATGATTCTAACAAAGGCCCTCAATGCGCAAGTTTGCCCACACAAGTGGTAGCCGGGAATGAAAACAATTTACTTGCCTTCTCTTTCCTCTTCTACTTTCCTTGCCATGAGGTGATATCCCTAACGTTCCTATAGGTGTCCTTGTCATTCCTTCTCCCCCGAGGAGTACTTGTGCACGAGGGTCCCTGCTTCTTTCCGAGAAAAACAAAGAAGAGAAAATAGAAGAGGCAAGGAACCTTAGTGCTTCGATAGTGGTTTTACAAAAGCAAGGAGTTACCACAACATTTTACACAACGTTCGTAAGATAAATATGTACATTGGCAAAAAGTTGTGGAACACTTAGCTTTATTAACTGCGCATAGGGTCATCGCATGGCTTTGTACAAAGGGTTACACGCATTGTCGCGAGACTTGCACAAAAGTGGTTGCCGGGTTGCCCGACAACTGCGCCACATGGGTAGAACTTGCGAAGATGCTCGATATTCCATGAGTTTTGCATCGGTGTGCCATCCTCGATATCCAGGTAGAATGTACCAGGTCTGGTGACTGGTACTACCCAGTAAGGGCCTTCCCACTTTAGTGTGAACTATTTGGATCCCTTCGCGAATTGGATCCATCGAAGGACTAGGTCACCTTCATCAACGCTCCATGTGCGCCTTGCGGATGTGATAGCGGCACAAGGCTTGCTGGTACCTAGTGGCACACAGTGCGTCCTAGAGATGATATTCCTCAAGGAGTGTGGCATTGTCATGCCATAACTGCTCTTGTCGGTCCTCGTCAAAGGCCTGCACTCGAGGTGACCTATATGTGTGTTCTGTGGGGAGCATAGTTTCTGCACCATAGACTAGGGATAAGGGTGTCTTGCTGGTGGATCGATTTGCTGTCATTCTAATCAACCAATGAACCATCTTAGCTCATCAATGTAGTTCCTTCCATGCTGGTACAGCTTGTCGAAAGTTCTTGTCTCTAGGCCTCACAACACTTCTGCGTTTGCCCTTTCTACTTGGTCGTTGCTCCTTCGATGAGCAACAAACGCAAAAGCATACCTTGGTGGCGATGTCTTGGCAATATTACATGAAGTTGTTGCTGGTGAACTGCGTGCCATTGTCAGTGAAGATTCTGTTGGGCACGCCGAATCGACAGACTATCCCTCTGAGAAACTTGGCAGCTGCTTGCGCCGTTACTTTTCCCACTAGCTCCACCTCTATCCACTTTGTGAACAGCTATACTTTGACGAAAAAGAACTCGAAGCCCTCGGTAGCAAGGGGCAAGGACACGACGATGTCGAGCCCCCAGATAGAGAACAGCCAGGAGAGTCGTATTGTTTTAAGGGCTTGTGATGGTTGTCGTGTCTGCTTGGCGTGCTATTGACATGCTTCGCATGTAGTCACCACCATCAAGGTGTCTTGAAGGCTGTCGGCCAGTAGAAACCTTACCGAAACGCCTTTCCAACAAGCACCCATGACCCTATGTGGGAGTCGTAGATCCCTTTGTGTATCTCTACCAACAACTATCGTCCTTCCTCCTAAGTGATGCACCTCAATTTCTCCATGTTCGGTCTCCCCCTGTATAGATCGTTGTGCACAAACTACTACATGCTCGACTGTTGGGATGCTCTTTTGGTTTCTTCTTGTTCTTCGTGAAGGTCTCCTGTCTGGAGGTACTGGACAATATATTGCCCCAAGCCGGAGCCTGTGGCTCGACGACCAGGACTAAAGGCGCCTATTCTCCCACAGGAGCGCTGGCTTTGACAACAAAGACTGCTTGGCCTGCCGGAGCTTGGAGTTCACCGTCGAGCATTGCGTCACCCCCGGCAACCTTCTTGTCGGCCACAGGTGGTTGTACCGGGAAATAGTCACCGGAGTTGATATTCCTTTTCTTGGCTTTCCATCCTGATGGTGTAACTGATGACTGAGTGACTTGGTGCACAAAGGTGCATGGTTCCGTAGGCGACTTATGTGCTGCTCGCTTTGACAGGTCGTCCGCGATATTGTTCTCCACCCTAGGGACATGTTCCATCTGTAGACCGTGAAAGGTCTCCTCCAACTTCCTCACTTCATCGACATATGCTTTCAACATGGGGCTTTGGTAATCCTTATTGACCTGGCGCACAACCAACTGCGAGTCCCCTTGGACTATCAACTTCCTGATTCCCAAGTCAATTGCTATCCGCAGCCACGCAAGCAAACCTTTGTACTCAACTGTGTTGTTGGTCGACACCTCCTAGGACAAATGCATCTGTATCATGTACTTGAGGTGCTCTCCGGTGGCTGCGATGAGAAGCACTCTGGCACCGGCGCCTTGCAGCGAAAAAGCTCCGTCGAAATACATGATCCACCTCTGAGGTGTTTCCTTGCCGTGGAGGGATGTTTCTGGGGTTTCCTCGTCTGGTGTTGGCATCCATTCGGCAACGAACTCTGCTAGTGCCCTGCTCTTGATGGTTGTCGTGCTTTAAAAATTTAGATCGAAACTAGCCAGCTCCAGAGCCAACTCAACAATCCTGCCGGTTGTTTCCGAATTCCTCAGGATGTATTGTAGCCGGAAGGGGGTGATGATGGTGATGCGTGTGCTGCGAGGTAGTGGTGCGGCTTGTAGGAGGCCGTGTGAAGGCCAAAAGGTAACTTATGAATCCCAGAGTATCTTAAATGATCACCCTGTAGGAGAGAACTGACAAGGTACACTTGTCGCCGCATGATCTTCTTCTTCTGCATAGCTTGTTGTTCTGCTTCTCGCGGTGTCTCTGTGTTGATTTCTTGGTCCATCGGGTTCGCCCTGGCTCGTCGGTTGTCGTTTCTCCATCCTCGGCTTCCCTTTACGCCACTAGTGCAACGCTAAACACCTGGTTTGTTCCTGCAAAATATAACAACAACAATTCCTCTAGTTTGGATGCGACCAGGACCGGTGTCAAAGATAGGTACTTCTTTAAGTCTTGCAACACTGCTTCTGCTTCTGGTGTCCATGCCATGGGGTCTGCCTTTTTCAGGATCTTGAAACATGGCAGAGCGCAACCTGCGGATCCTTGACACATTTTGGTGCTTCTAGTTTCTCAATTGCCTCAATCTTTGCGGGGTTGGCCTCTATGCTGCGCTAAGACATTAAGAAGCCGAGGAGCTTGCCTGACGGGACCCCGAACACATAGTTCTTGGGGCTGAGCTTCAAGGATGCAAAGTTCTCTTCTAGATCTTCGATCAGTGTGGGCTTGTCCTTGGTCTTGACTATGATATCGTCCATCTACGTCTCCAAATTTCTGTGTAGTTGTGGTCCAATACCAGTTTGAACAGCCCTTGCAAATGGTGAACCCGCACTCTTCAACCCAAATGACATGTGCTTAAAACAATATGTGCCGCAAGGGGTGATGAATGATGTTTTCTCTTCGTCTTCCTCAGACATGAAGATCTGATGATAATCAGAATAGGTGTCGAGGAAAGAGAATAGGTCGCAGCCGGCAGTTGAGTCCACGATCTGGTAGATGCGCCGTAGGTCAAAGGGGTGATTCGGGCAAGCCTTGTTAACATTTGTGAAGTCAATGCAGAGCCTCTGTTTCCTGTTTGCCTTGCGCACCACCATGGTGTTTGCCAACCACGTCGGGTGGAGCACGCCTTGATGTCTACTACGCAACTTTATTCTTGTAGACTCGTGTTGGGACTCCAAGTGCATAGTTTTGTAGGACAGTAGCAATTTTCCCTCAAGTGAATGACCTAAGGTTTACCAATCCGTGGGAAGTGTAGGATGAAGATGGTCTCTCTCAAGCAACCCTACAATCAAATACAAGAAATCTCTTGTGTCCCCAACACACCCATCACAATGGCAAATTGTATAGGTGCACTAGTTCGGCGAAGAGATAGTGATACAAGTGCAATATGGATGATAGAAATAGGTTTTTGTAATCTGAAAATATCAAACAACAAGGTAACAAGTGGTAAACAGCGAGCGAAACATTGTATTAATGCTTGGAAATAAGGCCTACAGTCCGTACTTTTGGTAGTGCAATCTCTAAAAAATGCTAATATAATTGGATCACATAACCATCCCTCAATGTGCAACGATAATCACTCCAAAGTTCTTATCTAGCGAAGAGCATAAGAAGAAATTGTTTGTAGGGTACGAAACCACCTTAAAGTTATCGTTTCCGATCGATCTATCCAAGAGTTGGTACTAAAATAACCAAGTTATCCTTTCCGGTCGATCTATCCAATAGTTCGTACTAACACCATATGATACACATCAACCAACTCTAATGTCACCTAGATAATCCAATGTCACCACAAGTATCCATGTGTTAATTATATGACATGCATCAAAAAATTTCAGAGTCATAATACTCAATCTGATACAAAGAACCTCAAAGAGTGCCCCAAGATTTCTACTAGAAAAACTAGGACAAGAACGTGTATCAACCCCTATGCATAGACTACCCCAATGTTACCTCGGGAATCCGAAAGTTGAGTACCAAGACATAGATCAAGTGAATCACTTGAAGACCCCAATGTCACTACAGGTATCCGCATGCAAGACATATATCAAGTGTTCTCAAATCCAATATTCAATGCAACATAACGAAATCTCAAAGGGAAAACTCAATTCATCACAACAAGATAGTGAGGGGGAAAACACCATCTAATCCAACTATATTAACAAACCTCGTGATACATCAAGATCGTGCCATCTCAAGAACACAAGAGAGAGATTGAACACATAGCTACTGGTACAAACCATCAGCCCTGAGGGTGGACTACTCCCTCCTCATCATGGACTTCGTCGGGGTGATGAAGATGGCCACCGAAGATGATCTACCCTCTCCGGTAGGGTACTGTTTTCTCTCCAGATTGGTTTTTTGTCGATACAGAGGCCTTGCGGTGGCGTAACGAGGAGTCTTGGGTTATTTCTGATGGTTTCTATATTTATAGGAATTTTTGGCATTGGTTTCATGCGGAGATGCGCCACGAGGTGAGCACCCTCCATTAGGGCACGATTTGGGGGCCTGGCGCGCCCTTGTGGAGGGTAGCCACCTCGTGACTCTTCCAAACCTCCCACGAAACGTTGAATGCCTCTTTTGTTCCAAAAAATATCATCAAAAACTTTTGAGCGATTCTAAGAACTTTCATTTTCTAAAGAAAAAACAACACCACGGTAGTTTTGCTGAAAACATCGTCAGTCCGGGTTAGTTCTAAATAATAATATAAAGTGCACAAAACAATATAAAAGTATTGTAAACATAGGTGAACATGGCATGAATACTTTATAAATTATAGATACGTTGGAGACATATCAGCATCCCCAAGCTTAATTCCTACTCGTTCTCGAGTAGGTAATTGATAAAAGAAATAATTTATGAAGTGTGAATGCTAGCATAGTGCATAAGTTGATAATTTGAATATCTTTTCCTAGCATCATAACAACAACTCTTTCTCATAAAACTCATCATGATAAAGTAGCAACCAATTCACATGTTATGGTTCAAACAATGAATTCTCTTGAAACTTAACAACCTATGTTCTTAGTAACCAAAGAATTACAATTCAACTTATTCTCAACAAAGTCTAAGTAAGAGATCCACATACTCAATCATCATATAGTCTTCTATGATTGCTAGTACTCAAAGCATATTTTTAGAACAAATGGCATCCATCGAACACATAGAAAGACAGAGGCTTAATGTTTTGCCTCCCAACATACTTATCATAAGATAATTTTCAACAATTATAAGTCATGATCAAATATATTTGATTGGCCATATGTACCTAGATCTTTCCCCACCACATGACGCTTGCCAACTAATAGATTGAGGTTGGAATTAGAAGTTGACTCAACATGAAAAGTAAATAACATGAAAGTAAATAGATTGTCCCTTCGCAGAGGGAAACATAGATTTTCTTATGTGCCAGGGCTCATTGTTTAAAATAGAGATGAATAAAATTTTGGGTCACCCTTTCTGTCAATGTTTCAACCAAGAGTTATCAATATCTTCCATGTTAAACACATTAGCGGCGGTTCCCAAGCGGTAAAAGTAAAGGTTTACTTCCCCTCCACAAACAAACACACTCCACGGCAGTACCATCCCTCTCGTCCAAGGGCGAGTGAATAAACACTCATCATGTGAATAAACTGCTTAACATTGAAGATACTGATTGCCCCCTGTCGCTCCATGAGCGGTCTAGGCACACGAAACAGATGTTCATTTGAAATTTAAGAGGTGGCATTTGCAAATTTACTTGGAATGTCATTAAAATACCATATATAGGTAGATATAGTGGAATCTCATGGCAAGAAACTTAGTTTAAGGTTTTTGGATGCACAAGTAGTATCTCTACATAGTACAAATTTTTGGCTAGCAAAAGGTTCTAAACAAGCACCAGATGTTGTAGGATCCATAACAATATAACTTCGATGCAAATATTATTGGAAATATGCCCTAGAGGCAATAATAAATTAGTTATTATCATATTTCCTTGTTCATGATAATCGTTTATTATCCATGCTATAATTGTATTGATCGAAGACTTAGATGCATGTGTGGATACATAGACAAAACCATGTCCCTAGTATGCCTCTAATAGACTAGCTCGTTGATCAAAGATGGTTAAGGTTTCCTAACCATGGACATGAGATGTCACTTGATAATGAGATCATGGCATTAGGAGAATGGTGTGATGGACAAGACCCAAACTAGAAACGTAGCATATGATCGTGTCAGTTTAATGCTATTGTTTTCTGCATATCAAGTATCTGTTCCTATGACCATAAGATCATGCAACTCACTAACACCAGAGGAGTGCCTTGGGTGTATCAAACGTATCAACATAACTGGGTGACTATAAAGGTAGTCTACAGGTATCTCCAAGGGTGTTTGTTCATGGATTCAAACTGGGATTTGTTACTCCGTGTGACGGAGAGGTATCTCAGGGCCCACTCGATAATACAACATCACAACAAGCCTTGCAAGCAATGTGACTAAGTGTTAGTCACGGGATCTTGTATTACGGAACGAGTAAAGAGACTTGCCGGTAATGAGATTGAACTAGGTATGGAGATACCGACGATCGAATCTCGGGCAAGTAACATACGGAAGAACAAAGGGAAGATCATACGGGATTAACTGAATCCTTGACATAGAGGTTTGACCGATAAAGATCTCCGTAGAATATGTAGGAACCAATGTGGGCATCCAGTTCCCGCTATTGGTTATTGACCGTAGAGGTGTCTCGGTCATGTCTACATAGTTCTTGAACCCGCAGGGTCTGCACACTTAAGGTTCGGTGACGTTTCGGTAGTATAGAGTTATGTATGGTGGTGACCGAAGGTTTTTCGGAGTCCCGGATGAGATCTCGGACGTCACGAGGAGCTCCGGAATGGTCCGGATGTAAAGATTTATATATAGGAAGTCCTGTTTTGGTCGCCAGAAAAGTTTCGGGCTCATCGGTAGTGTACCGGGAGGCCTCCGGGAGGGGTATTTCGACCCAGGAGACTTCATGGGCTGTGGGAGAGTGAATATCAGCCCTTAGTGGGATGGTGGAAGTACCACACAAGGCCCATGCAGCTAGGAGAGAAAACCCAAAGAGAAAAGGTGGAAAAAGGCAAAATAGGGAGGAATCGTAGTCCTACTAGGATTGGAGGAGGAGGAGTCCTCCTCTCCTCCTTGATTCGGTCGAACCAAGGGCTGGCCCCTTGAGGGCCAAGCCCCCTCCTCTCTTCCTCCTATATATACTAGAGGTATTAAGGTTTTTGGCACTTGATTTTCAGCCATGTGCTACCCGTTCCTCTAGTGCACAGTTTCTCCTCTAGATCGGTTTTCTGCGGTGCTTAGGCGAAGCCCTGCCGGAATTGCTCCACCACCATCGCCGCGACACCGTCACACTGCCGGAGAACTCGTCTACCTCTCCGCTACCTCTTGCTGGATCAAGAAGGCAGAGAGCGTCATCGAGCTGTACGTGTGTTGAACGCGGAGGTGCCATCCGTTCGGCGCTAGATTGGAAGGACCGTGATCAAAATTGCGAGACGGATCGTGATGAGATCGCAAGACGGATCGTGATGAGTTCGCGGGACGGATCGTGATTGGATTGCGGGACAGATCTGTTGGGAAATGTTGCATGGGAAACAAAAAAAATCTATGCACACGCAGATCTATCCATGGCGATGAGCATCTACGAGAGGGAGAGTGGATCTACATACCCTTGTAGATCACTAAGCGGGAAGCGTTAAGAAATGCGGTTGGTGTAGTCGAATGTCTTCGCGATCGAAATCGTCGAGCGTCCCGCGATCCAATCACAATCCGTCCCACGATCTAATCACGATCTGTCCCATGAACTTGATCACGATCGGTCCCACAAACTTGATCACGATCCATCCCACGAACTTGATCACGATCCGTCCCACGAACTTGATCACGATCCGTCCCACGAACTTGATCACGATCCGTCCCACGAACTTGATCACGATCCGTCCCACGAACTTGATCACGATCCGTCCCACGAACTTGATCACGATCCGTCCCACGAACTTGATCACGATCCGTCCCACGAACTTGATCACGATCCGTCCCACGAACTTGATCACGATCCGTCCGATCTAGCGCCGAACGGACGGCACCTCCGCGTTAGCCACACATACAGCTTGATGACGATCTCCATTGTCTTGATCCAGCAAGAAGGAGTGGAGAGGAAGAAGAGTTCTCCGGCAGCGTGACGGCGCTCCGGTGATGGTGCTGGAGCAATTCCGGTAGGGCTTCGCCTAAGCACTGCAGAAATCCGATCTAGAGGACAAACTATGCACTGGAGGAATGGGTAGCACGTGGCTGTAAAAACTAGTGCAAAAACCCAAAACCCTCTAGTATATGTAGGTGGATAGGAGGAGAGGAGGCAGCCATGGCCTCCAAGCCTAGCTGGTTCGGCCGAACCTACTAGGAGAGGAGGATTCCTCCTCCAATCCTAGTAGGACTAGGATTGCTCCTTTTTGCCTTTTTTTCCACCTTTTCCTATTGGGTTTTTTCCTCCAGTCACATGGGCCTTGTGTGGGAGTTTCCACCAGCCCATTAAGGGCTTATAATCACTCTCCCACAGCCCATGAAGTCTCTTGGGTCGAAATACCCCTATCGGAGGCCTCCCAGTACACTACTGGCATTCCCGGTACACTACCGATGAGCAGGAAACTTTTCCGGCGACGAGAACATGACTTCATATATATAAATCTTAACATCGGACCATTCCGGAGCTCCTTGTGACGTCCGGGATCTCATCCAGGACTCCGACCGAACTTCGGTCACCACCATACATAACTCTATACTACCAAAACATCACCAAACCTTAAGTGTGCAGACCCTGCGGGTTCGAGAACTATGTAGACATGACCGAGACACCTCTACGGTCAATAACCAATGGCGAGACCTGGATGTCCACATTGGTTCCTACATATTCTACGAAGATCTTTATCGGTTGAACCTCTATGTCAAGGATTCAATTAATCCCGTATGATGTTCCCTTTGTTCTTCGGTATGTTACTTGCCCGAGGTTCGATCGTCGGTATCTCCATACCTAGTTCAACCTTGTTACCAACAAGTCTCTTTAATCTTTCCGTAATACAAGATCCCTCAACTAACACTTAGTCACATTGCTTGCAAGGCTTATTGTGATGTTGAATTACCGAGTGGGCCCTGAGATACCTCTCCGTCACACGGAGTAACAAATCCTAGTATTGATCCATGCCAACTCAACAGACACCCTCGGAGACACCTGTAGAGCACCTTTATAGTCACCCAGTTACGTTGCGACGTTTGATACACACAAGGCACCCCTCCGATGTCCGTGAGTTGCATGATCTCATGGTCATAGGAACATATACTTGACATGCAGAAAACAGTAGCAATGAACTGACACGATCATAAGCTACGTTTGTAGTTTGGGTCTTGTCCATCACATCATTCTCCTAATGATGTCAACCTGTTATCAAATGACATCTCATGTCCATGGCTAGGAAACCTTAACCATCTTTTGATCAACGAGCTAGTTCACTAGAGGCATACTAGGGACATTGTGTTTGTCTATGTATCCACACATGTATCCATGTTTCCAATTAATACAATTCTAGCATGGATAATAAAAAAAAAACATGAACAAGGAAATATAATAATAAACACTTTATTTATTGCCTCTAGGGCATATTTCCAACAGTCTCCCACTTGCACTAGAGTCAATAATCTAGCTCACATCACTGTGTGATTTTCATTGTAATGAACCGAACACCCATGCAGTTCTGGTGTTGATCATGTTTAGCTTTTGGAAGAGGTTTAGTCAACGGGTGTGCAACATTCAGATCCGTGTGCACTTTGCAAATATATATGTCCTTCTCCTCGATGTAATATCGGATGGAGTTGAAGCGTCGCCTTATATGTCTGGTCCTCTTGTGAAACCTTGGTTCCTTTGCTAGAGCAATGGCACCAGTGTTTTCACAGAACAGGCTCATTGGATTCACTGCACTGGGCACTACTCCAAGATCTGTCATGAACTGCTTCATCCAGACACCTTCCTTCGCCGCCTCCGAGGCTGCGATCTATTCTGCTTCGCACGTAGAATCAGCTACCATGCTTTGCTTGGAACTGCACCAGCTTACCGCTCCCCCGTTAATAATAAATACGTATCCGGTTTGCGACTTAGAGTCGTCCGGATCAGTGTCAAAGCTTGCATCGACGTAACCCTTTACGACGAGCTCTTCATCACCTCCATAAACGAGAAACATTTCCTTAGTCCTTTTCAAGTACTTAAGGATATTCTTGACCGCTTGCCAGTGCTCCATTCCAGGATCACTTTGAAACCTTTCGGCCATACTTATGGCAAGGATGACATCGGGTCTTGTGCACAGCATTGCATACATGATAGAGCCGATGGTTGAAGCATAGGGGATGACACTCATCTTTTCTCTATCTTCTGTAGTTACTGGGCATTGAGTCTTACTCAACTTCACACCTTGTAACACAGGCAAGAACCCCTTCTCGGACTGATCCATTTTGAACTTCTTCAAAACTTTATCAAGGTATGTGCTTTGTGAAAGTGCTATTAAGCGTCTCGATCTATCTCTATAGATCTTAATGCCTAATATGAAAGAAGCTTCTCCTAGGTCCTTCATTGAAAAACTCTTGTTCAAATATTCCTTCACGCTTTCCAGCATTTGTATATTATTTCCAATCAGCAATATGTCATCCACATATAATACTAGAAATGTTATAGAGCTCCCACTCACTTTCTTGTAAAAACAAGCTTCTCCGTAAACTTGTATAAACTCAAACGCTTTGATCACCTCATCAAAGTGCTTATTCCAACTCCGAGATGCTAGCACCAGTCCATAAATGGATCGCTGGAGTTTGCAAACTTTGTCAGCATTCTCTAGATCGACAAAACCTTCGGGTTGCATCATATACAACTCATCCTCAAGGAAACCGTTGAGGAACGCTATTTTGACATCCATCTGCCAAATTTCATAGTCGAAATAAGCATCTATTGCTAACATGATTCTGACAGACTTAAGCATCGCTACGGGTGAGAAAGTCTCATCGTAGTCAACTCCTTGAACTTGTGAAAAAAACCTTTGCCACAAGTCGAGCTTTATAGACTGTGACATTACCGTCTGCGTCTGTCTTCTTCTTAAAGATCCATTTGTTCTGAATGGCCTTTCACCCTTCAGGTAATACTTCCAAAGTCCATACTTTCTTTTCATACATGGATCCCATCTTGGATTTCATGGCCTCTAACCATTTCCCAGTATCCGGGCCCATCACTGCTCCTCCGTAGCTCGTAGGTTCATTGTTGTCCAACAACATGACCTCCAAGACAGGGTTGCCGTACCACTCAGGAGTAGTACGCGGCCTTGTCGACCTACGAGGTTCAATAGTAGCTTGATGCGAAGCTTCATTATCATCATCATTAAGTTCCTCTTCTACCGTCGTAGTTTCCATAGAAACATCTTTCTGCGCTGCGCTACTTTCTGGTTGAAGTAAAGGTTCAATAACCTCATCAAGCTCTATTTTCCTCCCACTCAATTCTTTCGAGAGAAACTCTTTCTCAACAAATGTTCTGTTCTTAGCGACAAACACTTTGCCTTCGGATCTGAGATATAAGGTATACCCGATTATCTCTTTTGGGTATCCTATGAAGACGCATTTCTCCACTTTGTGTTCCAGCTTTTCAGGCTGAAGCTTTTTGACATAAGCATCACATCCCCAAACTTTAAGAAACAACAACTTTGGCTTCTTGCCAAACCATAGTTCATATGGCGTCGTCTCAACAGATTTTGATGGTGCCCTATTTAAAGTGAATGAAGCTGTCTCTAATGCATAACCCCAAAACGATAGTGGCAAATCAGCAAGAGACATCATAGAACGCACCATATCTAATAAGGTTCGATTAAGACGTTCGGACACACCATTACGCTATGGTGTTCCGGGCGGTGTCAAATGTGAAAGAATTCCACACTGTCTTAAGTGACTGCCAAACTCATAACTCAGATATTCACCTCCTCGATCAGATCGTAGGAACTTAATCTTCTTGTTACGATGATTCTCAACTTCACTCCAAAATTGCTTGAACTTTTCAAACGTTTCAAACTTATGTTTCATTAAGTAAATAAACCCATATCTACTTAAGTCATCAGTGAAGGTGAGAAAATAACAATATCCACCACGCGATGTGACATTCATTGGATCGCACACATCAGTATGTATGATTTCCAATAAGTCAGTCGCCCGTTCCATTGTTCTAGAGAATGGCGTTTTAGTCATCTTGCCCATGAGGCATTGTTCACATGTATCAAGTGATTCAAAATCAAGTGACTCCAAAAGTCCATCAGCATGGAGCTTCATGCGTTTTACACCAATATGACCTAAATGGCAGTGCCACAAGAAAGTGGTACTATCATTATCAACTCTACATCTTTTGGCATCAACGTTATGAACATGTGTGTCATCACTATCAAGATTCAATATGAATAGACCCCTAATATTGGGTGCATGACCATAAAAGATATTACTCATATAAATAGAACACCCTTTATTCTCTGATTTAAATGAGTAACCGTCTCGCAATAAACAAGATCCAGATATAATGTTCATGCTTAATGGAGGCACTAAATAACAATTATTCAGTTTCATCACTAATCCAGATGGTAATCAAAGAGAGAGCATGCCGACGGCGATCACATCAACCTTGGAACCATTTCCCACGCGCATCGTCACTTCGTCCTTTGCTAGCCTTCGTTTATTCCGTAGTTCCTGCTTTGAGTTGCAAATGTGAGCAACCAAACCGGTATCAAATACCCAGGCACTACTACGAGAGCTAGTAAGGTACACATCAATAACATCTATATCATATATACCTTGTTTGACGTTGGCCGCCTTCTTGTCAGCCAGGTACTTAGGGCAGTTCCGCTTCCAGTGACCAGTTCCCTTGCAATGAAAGCACTCAGTTTCTGGCTTGGGTCCATGCTTGGGCTTCTTCACAGGAGTAGCAACTACTTTGCCATCCTTCTTGATTTTATCCTTCATGCCCTTGCCCTTGACCTTGCCATTTTTCTTGAAACTAGTGGTTTTATTGACCATCAACACTTGATGTTCTTTCTGGATTTCAGACTCAGCGACTTTTAGCATCGCAAACAGCTCCGCGACTGACTTGTTCATCCCGTGCATGTTATAGTTCATCACAAAGCTCTTGTAACTAGGTGGCAGTGATTGAAGAACTCTATCAGTGATCACCTATGGCGGAAGGGCAATTCCCAACTCCGCTAGATGAGTTGAATACCCAGACATTCTGAGTATATGTTCACTGATAGACCCGTTCTCCTCCATCTTGCAAGCATAGAACTTATCGAAGGTTTCATACCTCTCGATCCGGGCGTTCTTCTGAAAGATAAACTTCAACTCTTGGAACATCTCATATGCTCCATGACGTTCAAAACGTCTTTGAAGTCCCGGTTCTAAGCTATACAATATGGCACACTGAACTATTGAGTAATCTCCAGTACGTGCCTCCCAAGCGTTCTTAACGTCTTCGGAAGTCATGTCTTCTGGTTGGTCACCAAGCGGTGCATCAAGGACATATGATTTCTGGGAAGCCGTGAGGATAATCCTCAGATGACGGGCCCAGTCAACAAAGTTACTTCCATCATCTTTCAACTTAGCTTTCTCTAGGAACGCATTAAAATTCAGGGGTTCTATTGCGCGAGCCATTGATCTACAACATAAGAATATGCAAAGTTCACTTAGACTATTTTTCAAGATAATGAGTTTAGTTCATAAAATTACTAAAGCTCCCACTCAAATTGACATCCCTCAAGTCATCTGAGTGTCACATGATCCAAATCCACCAACTCAAGTCCGATCATCATGTGAGTTGAGGTAGCTTCAATGGTGAACATCATTATGTTGATCATATCTACTATATGACTCATGTTCGACCTTTTGGTCTCTTGTGTTCCGAGGCCATGTCTGTACATGCTAGGCTCGTCAAGTTTAACCCGAGTGTTCTGCACGTGCAACACTAGATTGCACCCGTTATTTGTGAACGTAGAGTCTATCACACCCGATCATCACGTGGTGTCTCAACACGACGAACTTTCGCAATGGTGCACACTCGGGGAGAACACAATTTATCTTGAAAGTTAAGTGATGGATCACCTTATAATGATACCGTCGTACTAAGCAAAACAAGGTGCATAAAAAGGATTAACATCACATGCAATTCATAAGTGACATGATATGGCCATGAACTTGTGCTTTAGATCTCCATCTTGAAAGCACCAGCATTATCTCCATCGTCACCGGCATAACACCATGATCTCCATCATCTTTATCTCCATCAACGTGTCACCATCGGGGTTGTCACGCCCTACAGGCTTCTACTACTATTGCTACCGTTTAGCGATAAAGTAAAGCATTACATAGCGCTTAATGATTGACACACAGGTCATACAATAATTAAAGACAATCCTATGGCTCCTGCCGGTTGCCATACTCATCGACATGCAAGTCATGAAATTCTATACATCACATGATCATCTCATACATCACATATATCACATCATGTAATTGTCCATATCACATCACAACATACCTTGCAAAAACAAGTTAGACGTCCTCTAATTGTTGTTGCATGTTTTACGTGGCTGCTACGAGTTTCTAGCAAGAACGATTCTCACCTACGCATAAACCACAACGGTGATACATAATTTGCTTTTCAACCTTCTCAAGTACCGCCTTTGTCGAATCCGATCCAACTAAAGTAAGAGAAACTGGCACCGCAAGCCATCTATGCAACAAGTTGCGGTCGAGGGAACCGATCTCTCGTAAGCGTACGAGTAATGTTGGTCCGAGCCACTTTATCTCACAACACCGCTGAACCAAAATCCGACCAAGGGAGGAAGCAATCTAAGCATCAACACCCACAAACCTTTTGTGTTCTACTCGAGATCTCATCTACACATAGACCTAGCTCTGATACCACTGTTGGGGAACGTTGCATGGGAAACAAAAAATTTCCTACGCACACGCAGATCTATCCATGGTGATGAGCATCTACGAGAGGGAGAGTGGATCTACATACCCTTGTAGATCGCTAAGCGGGAAGCATTAAGAAACACGGTTGGTGTAGTCGAACGTCTTCGCGATCCAAATCGCCGTGCGTCCCGCGATCCAATCATGATCCATCTTGTGATCTAATCATGATCCGTGCCACGAACTTGATCACGATCCGTCCCATGAACTTGATCACGATCCGTCCCACGAACTTGATCACGATCCTTCCGATCTAGCGCCGAACGGACGGCACCTCCGCGTTCAGCACACGTACAGCTTGATGACGATCTCCACCGTCTTGATCCAGCAGTAAGGAGTGGAGAGGAAGAAGAGTTCTCCGGCAGCGTGACGGCGCTCCAGCAATGATGGTGGGGCAATTCCGGCAGGGCTTCGCCTAAGCATTGCAGAAATCCGATCTAGAGGAGAAACTATGCACTGGAGGAACGGGTAGCACGTAGCTGTAAAAACTAGTGCAAAAACCCAAAACCCTCTAGTATATATAGGAGGAGAGGAGGAGAGGAGGCAGCCTTGGCCTCCAAGCCTAGCTGGTTCAGCCGAACCTACTAGGAGAGGAGGATTCCTCCTCCAATCCTAGTAGGACTAGGGTTGCTCCTTTTTGCCCCATGAATAAATGGTTGCATTGCTTGGAAAACACACACGGTATAAATGAGAAACATAGAGGAATAGACAATACATCAAGAATGTTGTATTGCATGTATGACATTGTCGCTCTAGAAAATGCTTCGACGCATTGTTTACTTTTTTCTCAACATTTAAATATAATAAGCATACAAAATACTTATTTACCAGATTTTCAAAGAACTTGCGAGACATCCTACTTGAAAAGACTGTTGAATACACACATGATACACATAAGAAATTAAGAAGAATAAATTATACATAAATTTTGTTCAGGAGCATATCTAACCTTGCTAATATTATATAACACTCAAGTACATTGTGTGCACAACTTCACCCATAGAGAAAATACCATAAGATAGTTTGAGAGGTTTCTCAAGAATTCAGAATAATTAGAAAAAATTGGATGACCCTTTTTTTCAAAGAAATAAACGTACGACCAAATGTCACACTATTGGATAAGCAAGAGACACTAGTAGAAAACAGGGTTTTCATCACATCTCGATCGACACATTAGTCCCGGTTGCCTTACGAACCGGGACTAATGTGAGCATTAGTCCCGGTTCGAGCGGCTAGGGCGCGGGTCATGCATTAGTCCCGGTTCGAGCGGGACCTTTAGTCCCGGTTGGAGACAACAACCGGGACTAAAGGGGCTGATACCCTTTAGTTCCGGTTCGTGTCTCCAACCGGGACTAAAGGGGTTGGGGCTTTAGTCCCGGTTCATATCTCCAACCCGGGACTAAAGGCTAGACCTTTAGTCCCGGTTAGACATACCAACCGGTACTAAAGGGGTTTGAAAGTTTTTTTTGTTTTTTCTATTTGTTTTCTCTTTTTAGTTTTTGTTTTAAATTGCTTATATCTTTTAGGATATTTGATGTTTTTGAGTGATTCTTGTTGAATTAGATTCAAAATTTTGTCTAGTTTGTGTTTGTGTAATTAGTTTTCAAATTTGAATGGTTTAAATTTGAATTTGTTCAAATTTGCTTCAAACCCTAGATTGTGAATAACTTGAGTTTAACATAGTTTTTAATTTAATTCCTTTTGCTCCTAGGCACATGTTAGATGGTGCATTTTGAATGCATAAAAAGTATGGAGTTGAAATAAGTTTAAAAAAATGAAATGACTTTGTAACAGATGATTTTTCGTCCAAAACCCTGATACTTCGAAAGGGATTGTCCAGTTTGTACACGAAGTGCATCTAGTTTTTACTGTAACCCCCTCAACTTTTTAGCACATGCTATGTGGGTGAAATAATGATACCATGCCAAGTTTCAACCTTTTCAGCGTTCATTTGTAGTGCTTTTCAATTTCAAGGTCATTTAGCTTAAACAAATTAATAAATGCATGAAAAATAGCGAATGAATTGGGAAATGGCTGAAGATTGATGATGTGGCTTTGAATGGTGCATGTTGAACGCACAAAAACTCTGGAGTTTAAATAAGTTTTAAAAAACGAAATGCCTTTGTAACAGATGAGTTTTCTTCCCAAACCCTAATACTTCGAAAGGGACTGTCCAGTTTGTACACGAAGTGCATCTAGTTTTTACCGTAAGCCTCTCAATTTTTTAGCACATGCTATGTGGATGAAATAATGATACCATGCCAAGATTCAACCTTTTCAGAGTTCATTTGTAGTGATTTTCAATTGCAAGGTCTTTTAGCTCAAAAAATTAATAAATGGATGAAAAATAGCGAATGAAGTGGGAAATGGTTGAAAATTGATGATGTGGCTTTGAATGGTGCATGTTGAACGCACAAAAACTCTGGAGTTTAAATAAGTTTTAAAAAACGAAATGCCTTTGTAACAAATGAGTTTTCGTCCAAAAACCCTGATACTTCGAAAGGGATTGTCCAGTTTGTACACGAAGTGCATCTAGTTTTTACCGTAAGCCTCTCAACTGTTAGCACATGCTATGTGGGTGAAATGATGATACCATGCCAAGTTTCAACCTTTTCAGAGTTAATTTGTAGTGATTTTCAATTTCAGGGTCATTTAGCTCAAAAAATTAATAAATGTATGAAAAATAGCGAATGAAGTGGGAATGGTTTGAAAATTGATAATGTGGCTTTGGATAGTGCATGTTGAACGCACAAAAAGTCTGGAGTTGAAACAAGATTAAAAAAGTGTTATGAAAAAGTAAAACCGCTATAACTTATGCATATGATGTCGAAAAAAAGTGTTATGAAAAATATTTTTTTTAAAATAAATGATTTCATATTTGGATTCCTCATGTTTTTCTGATAATAATGGATATATTGTTGAATTTCGATTTATAGATTTAAAGATATTAATTATGCCATATTAAATAAATAAATTGCAAAAATGAATATAATAATATTATTCCTTATTTTATTTTCATTGAAATTCAATATTATTATTAATCATTTATTGTTGTTTATATTAATAATTGTTTGGAATTCAAAAAGTTAAATCATGTTACATCAAGACCCAAGGGTTAATAGAATTGATAGCTTACTATTGTCAAGAAAACAACAAGTGCAGAGTTGGAAACTAGGGGTGATAGAACTCGAAAGTTAAGCATGCTCGAGTTGGAGCAGTGAGAGGATGGCTGACCAGTCCGAAAGTTAGACGATTTGGAATGAGGGTGATTAGAGATTAAATTGTCAAATAATTTGAAATTTTGAAAATAAAAAAAATTATTTTAAAAAATACCTTTAGTACCGGTTGGTAACACCAATCGGGACTAAAAGTCCTGCTGACTAAAAGTGGAGGCCTTTAGTCCTGACCCTTTAGTCCTGGTTCTAGAATCGGGACTAAAGGGTCGGGACTAAAGGCCCGTTTTCTACTAGTGAGATGGAGCACTTTTAACGCTTGGGATTTGTAAGAGTACAAAAAATAGTTCTAATGGCCATTATGTTACCAAAAATGCTTGCAAGCAAGAAGGAAAAGTTAAAGTTATTCATACACCAATGTATTTGTTTGATTCTTTCCAAACACAAGTTTAGGGATGCTAATTGTATGAAGAGTTAGAATTATATAATTGAATCTTAATTATATGGAAACTTAATTACCAAGTAAAAATGCAAGGATTTATCGAGATGTGCCCAGATAAGGTGGTTGCATGTAAAGCTCTAGGACATAGCGCTACTTGGAACAAAATTAACTAATATCTCATTGCACAATAATGATTGTAATACAAAGACAACATGCTGTTCGCTTGAGCAAAATTGGATGATGTTGGATACACCCTCTCATCAAAGATTAGAAGGGAAAATAATAAAGAGGTGAGTGGTTCATTATTTGATGTAAAAATACATTTGTAAGTGAACTATTTGTTTGTATTATGGACTAATAAGTAACTCAAACTTATGATATAATGGTATGACATTGGATATCGAGATAGCAAAAGTAGGGCGTGAAATGAAAAAAACAATGGAAAAGTGTAAAGGAAAATTGTTGCTCGGTTTTGTTTAGTAAAATATTACCTCAAAACAGTGTGTTGTTCACATAAGAAATAGGAAAATCCTCAGTAATAAAGGTAACATGGTCTGGTAATTAATTTAAAGATGCATTAAGCACAAAGTTAGGTCAACTAGATGTGGTCATTTCAGGCTCAAATGTCATTAACTTTTGCGATGTAACAATACGATATATTTATTCTGACATCTATATTGGATCGCATGAAATATGCAGAAACTTCTGACGGCGAAGTGTACAAAAACCTATTTCAAAATAATATTGTAAAAGTTTACCTATTGTTAAACAAAATTTTAGAGTCCGCACAAGTACAAAACGTAAAAATGCCATGTTATCAAAGCAATAATCTATTTAATTCGTAAATTTGTTGTATATTTCTCAATCAGATGATTCATATGGTACAACAATATCATAAAAAAGGGAAAACTTACCACCTTGTTGAGGATGATCTCCGATATGAAAATCTGAGAAATTCCATTCCATTTATACCAGAACTGCCGAACATGTGCTTGCTTGTCACATGGTATGATGTGACCAGCACCTCACTGCATGATCAGCCACACAATCCCATCCGCGCCATGCTGATGGCCATTTAAGCTGAAATGCTTCACACTGTGCGACACACACATCAAAATATATATACATATTCAAACCATTAGACGATATTCGTTCGCTACTTGGGAAAGGAATCTATTAATTATTTTGGTGAGGATTTAATTTTTATATGAAAATGTTTATTCTCGTCAATTTCGAATATACCATTTTGTGCTTGAGAATGCTCAGTATACTTGTTTTTTCTCCTCCTCGCTAGTACATTTAGACTAGTTTGCGTAGAAATCTGTCATGTTCTGCAAAAAATATAAGAGGTCAATTCACATTTATACTCTATACAACTAAATGTTTGTACAATACATCATATATTTCTTGGATGGTTCCACAAGCACATATTTATGTTTGTTTTTTGAAATAACACGTATCTATGATTGACACACACCTCTTGTTTCACATAGCTCACGTTCATAAATATATAAATCTTTTGCTATATAATACATGAATAGATGGAGCAATAGAACAAACACATGTCATGTACGTATCTAATGTACCTAACTCTTAGCTGCGGGCATGAAACATGTTTACGGTAGATTCTTATGTGTGCACCATACATAATCACTAAGGGGTGCAGAGCCATGTGCTATGCACATACGAGGCCATTGATTCCAGTCGGGCTGCCATGCGTGATGGAACGACACGTCCTCTTGATTTCCATAGTTGTCAGCAAAGCAATCGCAGACTCGGTATGCGTGTGGACGGATTGTTTCATCCATGTACGGACGCTCAACTCGTCCAACATACACACATATACATACTCGTCCATGTATGGATGAGCGCCTAGCCAAATATTTTCAACCTCAGATCTATCTCCTGAACAGTTGGATGCATACATGATGCACGTATGAAATTTGGAATCCTTGATGCCTACAGAGAGTAGAGAGTCATGGCCGTCCGGCTCGTCCGTGTATTATCTTTTTTGCATGCAAACATATATCAAAGTAACAATACATGCATGCTCAGAAAAAAGAGCAAACATATATCAAAGTAACAATACATGCATGCTCAGAAAAAAGAATTTGAGCACACTTCTCGCGAGCTTTTTTTTGGAAGAGTCCTAGGCTAGCAAGGGAAGACATAACCCTACGTCTTGCTAGTTTATTCTAGGAAAGTCTCATTCCCATGTCATCTGTGTTTATCTATTATAAAAGGGGAATATGAATAAAATGTTTTCCTCTCGTAAAGAATGTCGTGGATAATTTTTCCACTTAAAGCACATCTTTTTTTTTTTGAGAATCCACTTAAAGCACATTTAATGCCTATAAAATATAGTCTTTTCAATAAACCGATGGATGTTTCTGATTTTTATGGGGTTTGTTAGGCAAGCGCTAGACTACAGGAACAATTCCCCTTGTTGGACTCCAGAGATGATGAAACAAACATGATTATTTGCAGAACGGTTGGGCATTTTTTTTGAACCTATTTCGTTCTATACGGGGAAGAGGGAAGGACAGGAATAGAGATAGAGATTTTAGACGTGATAGGTGCAGTTTTTTTGTTTTACCAAGGCCAGTTTCCATGTACGTAAAGGCAATGGTGGGTAAATTTTTCCAGTTAAATCGAATGGCTATTAATCTTTAATCCTCCAAATAGATGGTTTACATCTTTCTAATTATTGTGGTATTTTTAATTCATTTCTCTTTCTTTCTGGTTAACCCGTCAATTACTTTTTGTATATAATAGATATTTGAGAAAATTTAGTGAAACTCGGTGAACATTTATGGTCCATATATATGATTTTCAACATATGGTCATGTTCAAAATGTTGGACAAAATCCTCCAAAACCCTTTCTAGATATTTCAAGCATTTGGAAATATTTATATAGGAAATATTGTCAAATAAATCCAGAAAAATTATATCAAGTCACATATGCCCCATATGATGATCTTGCCAAGTTTCATCTCAATCTAAATTGTTTTCGTTCACAAAAGTGCCCCAAAACACCCTCCGTCCACATCAAAATTTGAACAACTTTGCATTATCAAGTGTCACCTATTGATCTCAAATTTTTGGACCTGTTCCAATCCTCTAATCATGCATTACCACCAAGTGGTGCATCAAGGAGAATAGTTTAGCTTGGGTAGATCTATCCAAATATGTTTCTGTCCATTTCTAGGGTTGTAACTTTTCCATTGCCCGCTTTCTTCAAATGAGTTACAAATTTGTGAGCATGTTCATTGGATCCTAATTTTCATTCTTGTTAAGTCTCATGTCTAGGAGACCAACCTATTTATCTCAAATTTGCATCAAACACCTTCTGGTAAATTCTAGAATTCACTATTTTCACCCCCTACACTACACTCCTCGAACCCATCTTTCTACTACAGTCCCACCAAGTCCTATTTTACGTCCAGTAACCTTGCTATGGCCTCTGCTCAATTATTTGGGGGGGGGGGTAACTTCCTCTCTCTCTCTCTCCCTATTTTCAACATCGCAACACCTCTTGTCCCTCCCTCCTTTTACTTCTAACCTATCCTTAGCTCTTAAGGTTCATAGGGCATCTCAGAACACCCCAGACACTAGTAGAAAAACTTGTTCACGCGCAGGACACCAGTGGCATGCCCTGGCATGCCAAAAGCATGCTACAATGCACTCCCACACTGTAGAGGCGCCCATTCCGAGCCTCCCGACCAACTTGAGGTCCTCCCGCTCGTCACCACACCTGCCTCGACATCCTCGACACGACAACATGTCGGGCCCCTCCCCCCGCGCCCTCCTCTATCCCCTGCGGAGCACGCCCGAGCGTCAGTGATCTCTATCCATGGTGGACCTTTCCCCAACCATATAAGTGTCCCCGAGCTTGCTGTCGTGCACGAGGTCGCTCCCCTAATTCCCATAGCCCCCCTCGCGAAGCCATTTGAGCGCTTAAGCTCCGGTCCCTCCCCCACAGCCGCCATGTCGCCGCCTCGATCTTGGCCAAATTCGCCTCGTCAGGCGGGTGCATGTCGTCCTCCCGATCCATTCAACCCGTGGCTCTGGCAATCACCATCGGGAGCCAATCCTCCCCTCGGTCGGGCGCAAGCCGGGAGGTAGAAGGAGCAGTGATGCAAAGCCACTGACAGGTGGGCCTCACCCCCTTATGTGGAAGCAGGCTCGGCTCGAAGTCGCCTTCGCTCGGGGAAAACATATTTCCCCGAGTGCACTTTCAACATGGTCTTCGCACAGGCACGGGCGAGCAACTAGGCCGGTCCAATGCGTTGTGGTGCTAAGTTGGGCTCAATGCGTAGCTTAGGACCATTTCGCTAATCCCTTTTCCTTTTTATTTTCCATAGAGACAAAATAAATCCTACATTATTCAAGTTAACTCCAAATGTGATGATTTAAATTCCTGGATGTCCCTAAAATCATGTTCCATGTGATGGAGTGAAGTGCACATTTTTCCATATAAGCTTTTCTGCTCCACCAATATTTTGGTCATTTCTTTATTTATAAAAGCCTACTTTGAAAATCCCTAGAGCATTCATTCTAGATCCAAATAGGATGGTTCCACTTTATTTCTGCTCTATGCATTATGCCTTGTTTATCTTAAAGAGTGGACATTTTTTCAATACCTTGTCTCTTTTGGACCTTTTAAAAGGACTCCTTTCCCAAGTATTCCACTTATGAGGCTCTCCTACATGGACTTGCCCGATAAAATGGTGCTACAATCATGACCTATTTGATGAGTGCCTCCCCTCATTTTTATAAAAATGTCTTCTGTAGACTACTTATAGGATCTTTATTCCCTCCATTTCAACCTTTCAAAATCCTGATTGATCCAAATCCAGTACAACTTCTTTGCTTAATTTTATTATAGCCAGAGGTGTCCAATAAAAATTAAAATTCCTATTTTTAGAGCACTTTTATTTTCTGCCTTGTTGTGTTCTTATTGTGATTGCTTTCAGCGGTAGTTGACGAAGTAGATGGAGTGCTCGGAGTTGGACCAGAAGCTTGTGAAGACCTCAATGATTTGTTGAGCTAGGCAAGCAGCCTTTTGACCATGATTGATGAAACCCTTTTTATATATGGAATTATAGAAACTTACTTGTTACATTGAAAGGCATGATGATGTGGTGCAACCTTGCTAGGTTTGTCTCTGTTGCGTTTCTTGTTGGTACTTGCATTGAGCATGTCTCTATGTTCCATTGAGAGTCATGTGGGTGGGAAGTACTTAAGTGCTAGTAGTTGCAACACAAGTGGGACGGGGATATGCATTGAGATGGGAAACAAATGTTTTACCTAAGACTTCCGAAAACCATCGGGTGCCACTGATGCCCGAGGGCTATGCTGATCTAGGTAACCACTTGCTAAAGAAGTGGTGTACCAAGGCAAATTGTGTGTGTTTTCAAAATAAAATAGATTTAAGATTTGTCGACCGTACCAACCTTACATGAACAACCATACTACCCATATATGGGATGGGGATTTTTTTATTACTTTGGACGATGCTAGCAGAGAGACCACATTACTAGTGGCGGGAGAGCCTAAGTTACTCTCTCGATATGGGGTCATGCTTAGATGGATGACTATGGCCATTTTCAAAGACATCGAGCACATCGTTCTGTCCCCTCATGGATGGTACTATGTTGAGAGAGTCTCGTGTGATGTACATCATGAGGACATGGGACAACGAGTGGAGTCTTTGATTATTTTTTCAAGGGAAAGACATCATTCGGGTGCTTATCTCAAGTATGTAATATACCGCGAGTCGTGGATAACACGGAAGTTCCCCGAGTCTTGTGGGTAAAGTGTGGAACCTTTGCAGAGTGTAAAAGTATTCAAATCTCCATGTCCACGGTCAAGGACAGTTGGGTGGTGCTTCTTAAACTATGTCCAGATGTTTTCACAAACTTGGTGTGTGTGTGTGATAACAGAGATACTTGAGCTAAGTCGGATGCTCTTGCACTCAAAATTAGCTTTCCGCAAAATACCTGCTTAGGTTTATTCCATGCATTGTTTACATTGTTCCAACATGGTTTGCTTGCGAGTACATTCAAAGTACTCATTGGCTTGTCCCTAGTTATTTAATTGGACATGCATGAAAGGGCCAGAATGTGATGAAAAATACCTCGATGTCGAACATGCGAGCTAGGACGCTTCCCAGTCAGAATGCTTGTAGGGTTAAGGCAGATTGCATGGGTACGCACTCTCAGTAATGATTTCCGCTACTAGTTTACGAAGACTTGGCCATAAAGTTTATAATAGAGTAAGACCGTATATAATGGATGTAATACTCTTGTCATTCAGTTTTTGTGTGTTCAGTGAGCACTGGTCTCTAGGATCACTATACACGTGCATTCAGTGACTTCGACTTATGAGTCACGGTCTGATACATCTCTACTGTATCTATAATTTTTGATTGTTCCATGATATTATATTACATTCTAGGATATTTTTGTGTGTTTATTTACCGATTAATATTATTTTTGAGCACAAACCAATTAACCCAGTGCCTAGTGCGCGTTGTTGTTCTGCATGTTTTTGCATTTTTAGGTTTACAGTACCAAACGAAGTACAATTGCCCTAAAACTTTAATATGATTTATTCTTGACCAAAAGAAGACCTAGAAGCTTTGGGGTGAGACTGGAGGTTGCACGAGAGAGGCACAAGCCAACAGGGCATGCCCATGAGGGTAGGCCACGGCCTGCTGCCTCCTGCCCCCCTCGGGCGTCCCCCGGTGCCCCTCTCTAGCCTATAAATCTTTAAAATTCCCCAAACCCTAGAGAGCCTCCCGAAACACATTTTTTTCCGCCGTAAGTCTCTTTTCGGCCGTGTGCCCATATGGAGCCATGTTTCAGTGTTGTGCCAGAGGGGAATCGATCACGGAGGGCCTCTACATCAACCTTGTTGCTCCCATGGTGATGTGTGAGTAGTTTCGAACAGACCTATGGGTCCGTAGATAGTACCAAGATGGCTATCTCTCTGTCTTTATCTTCAATACAATGATCATCGCATCTTAGCTTTGATCTGTCCGATGTAATTCCTTTGTTCGGTGCGTTTGTTGGGATCCGATGAATTATGGGTTTGTGTTCAGATTATTCATGAAAACAGTTTGAGTCTTCTATGAAATGTATTATGATTCTTATGTGCATGATCATTATAGCTTCATAAGTCTCCCCAATCTATTGATTTGCTTTGCCCAAGTAGACTGATCTTTCTTCAGTGAGAGGGGTGCGTTGTAGTGGGTTCAATGTGACGGGTTTCTATATCCCAATGATAGAAGGGGAGAAGATATATATTTGTATTGTTGCCACTAAGGATAAAATGATGGTGTTAGTTCATATTAATTGAATTCTATTTGTGTACATCATGTCATTGTTATCCAAGCATCACTCTGTTTTATTTAATATGCTAGATGCATGCTGGTTAGCGGTCGATGGGTGGAGTAATAGTAATAGGTGCAGGCAGGCGTCAGCCTATTTTCTTATGGATGTGATGCATATATACAAATGATTATTACCATGAATATCACATAACTATGCGCTTTTCTATCAATTGCCCAACAGTAATTTGTTTACCCATCGTATGCTTACTTTCATGAAAGATGCCACTAGGGACAACTATGGCCCCCAGGTATATTCACTTATAAGTTCACAAACGCTATAATACCTTCCTGAAATTTCTTTATTTTCTATTTAATTTGCAGTTTACTATTATGTACTACCAACCACACTGCTTACAAGCTTCCAAATAACGATTCCAAGGGGATTGACAACCCTCTTGCCCGAGTTGGGTGAAAGTGTTTGCTCTTTTGTGTATAGTCGCTTAAGACGGGGGTTGGTTGTTACTCCTATTGGTTCGATAAACCTTGTTCTCTACTGAGGGAAATACACACGTTCCTCTTCATGGAAAACCCAATGCAGATCACAAGTATCATGAAGGATTTCTAGCACAGTTGTTGGGGAGAATCATCAGCCAACTGCCAAGTACCTTCACACAACTTACCATTCACTTGTTCTTATTTTTATTTTCTATTATAGTTTGCTTGCTTTACAAATTTCAAAAATACAAAATATTTATCTTTCCTAGTTGCTAGTTTACCTCTTTGCTTGGCATACTTGCTAGTCAACTTGTTTGCTTGTTACTTTGCTTGATCGGTCACTATGACTCAAGATACTACTAAGTTCTGTGACTTTTCAAATACTAATAACAATGATTTTATTAGTACTCATGTACCACCCGCCACTAGTGTGGAGTTTTATGATATTAATGTTCCATTGCTGAATCTTGTCATGAAAGAACAATTTTCGGGAAGTACTAATGAGGATCCCATTGCTCATTTTAATACCTTTGATGAACTATATGATATGCAAACGAAAAAGGACATGCATAATTGTTGGGCCCATGGGACTGGGGCTACCCAAGCCCATCTGCCTGCGGTCCGAGAGGCGCCACGTGGATTGGGCCCAACTAAGCCCCCTTGCGAGGGTCCCCCTCTTCGAGAGGATCGAGTCTACAAACCCCCTCAAGAGACAGCGAGAATTCTCTCCTGAGGGTGCCTCCCAGGGTCAGGCCATGGCCCCCCTTTTTGAGCACGTCCGGAGGCATCAACAAAAGACGTCAAGGACAGCTCGGCGGGGCCCTGCGGCTCGCCTCTTCATGTGGCTAACGTAGAGCGGTCCACAGGGTCATGCTAGTAGGCGCAAACCGAGAAGCTTTCCTCTTTGGTGATAAGGGGGCTGTGCCAGCTCGGGGATTCCCAAAGCAATCACCGAAGGTTACCCTTCTGGTGCAAGAGGGCCATGACCAAAGGCTCAGCAAGATGGAGGTCATCCCCGAGCCCACCATCATGTCACGGCGTGGAGCTTTAGCAGGCGAAGACCGCCTTTTGTCAGGATAGGCTACAACCATTCCCCCCTTCAAACTGGCCATTGTCACAACCCTTCTCGACAGATATGGTTTAGGGGAAGAGGACCAAGGCCAATATAAGGAGTGGGCTGGCCACCGTAGAGAGGAACAAGTCCATCGGATAGCAAGAGCACACCTTGTACCAATCTTCCACCTCAAGCAATCCACCAAGCAGGAGTAGGGTTTTACACCGCGAGGCCTGAACCTAGGTAAACTGTGTGTCCTTGTTTGTCTTCCTTGAGCGAGAGTCATCGGACAGTCGCTACAAAGTTGCGAGGACGAGTAGGGCTAGAGAGCGAGTGCAGCCCAGTGTTCGAACCTCTCTTGGGTCCGTGAAGCCCAGATTCCAACAATAATGATGTGGTCAAATTAAAATTATTTCCTTTTTTCACTACGAGATAAAGCTAAGGCTTGGTCTTCATCTTTACCACGTAATAGTATTGGAACATGGGATAAGTGTAAGGATGCTTTTATTGCTAAGTAGTTTCCTCCTACTAAGATCATCTCCCTTAGAAATAAAATAATGAATTTTAAATATCATGATCATAAACATTTTTCTCAAGCTTGGGAGAGGATGGAATTGATTATTAGAAATTGCCCTACTCATGGCTTAAATTTGTGGATGATTATCCAAAATTTCTTTGTTGGACTAAACTTTGTGTCTAGAAATCTTCTAGATTCTACTACAGGTGGTACCTTCATGGAGGTGACCTTAGGAGAGTCCACCAAACTTCTGGACAACATCATGAGAAACTACTCTCAATGACACACCGAAAGAGCTCCACCTGGTAAGAAGGTAAACTCTATCGAGGAAATCGCTACCTTTAATGAAAAAGTAGAGGCTCTTATGAATATGGTTGCTAGTAAAAATGCTCATGTTTATCCTAATTATATGTCTTTGTCTACTTTGATTAAGCAAAATAATGATTCTATTGATTTGAATTTTATCTCGCGAAACAATTTCAACAACAATGCCTATAGGGGAAATTTCAATGCTAGACTGTATCCTAGCCTCTAATATTAGGGCAACTCTTAATGCAATTCTTATGGAAATCCTTATACCAATAATAAAATTTTGCTTTGATCTTGAAAACACCATTAAATAATTAATAAATTCTCAAAAAGGTTTCAATACCATGGGAGAGGAAAAGTTGCATAAAATTGATGATTTGGCCACGGACATAGATAGAATTGCTCTTGATGTGGAAACTCTTAAAAATAAAATTTTGTCACAAAAGCATGACTTCAATGAGAGAATTTAATCTATCCAAATATCTTTGAACAAAAGTATGGAGAGGACCGCCAAGTTGAAAGCTAAGCAGGAATTCCTAGAAAAAGCTCTTCCACCCGGTTTTTACGGGAATCATGATGAAGATCTTAAAATGATTGGTACGTATCATATTGAATCTTTGTTTACTAATCTGAAATAAATAATAAAGGGACTGGAGATTAGTCAACCCTATCTAGAAGGAGTCCCATTTGTTTGGAGGGTGATGATTCTAATGCTAAACCTGAAAAGGTGGCTTTGGAGAGGTCAAATTTATCTAGTGATGTGCCCACTATCTTGGATAACAAGGATTGTAATTTGATAATTGTTATTTAGTAGAATTTATTTCCTTTCTGCAATCCATCACTGCATCATTAGCTTACCCAATTCAAGATGGCAACGGTTAATTGTTACCCTTGTCCCCACGGGTAATTACTCTATTAGGGGACGGGGATATGCGGGCTTTAATGCCCACGGGGAAGTTGGTGGATCAAATACCTTACCTAGCATGCAAGATGGGGATGGTGATGGGCTAGCATTACCCATGCCCATTACCCACCTTACCCGTGAAAGGGCTAGCATTACCCATGCCCATTACCCACCTTACCCATGAAACCCTTACATGTGTCATCTAAAATTACTGGACACCATGCAATTCCTGTCCTTACCCACCCAAATTTCTATTTATCTCATCAATTTGGTCAAAAAACACTAAAAAATGTAACCTAGCCACATAATATTATTTATTGTGTTGAAATGCTAATCTTTTATACTAAAATTCTATTGAAGGTTGTTGTTGATTGCATACATGGGTTTCCCCATGGGGATACAAAATCCATGGGGGATGGGGATGGGAGTATTTTTATCCCCGCAGAAGGGTATGTGGATGGGGACGGACATGGGAAGGCTCTCGCATGGATGGGGATTGGAGTCCAATACTCGCATGGTGTTGGTGCACTAGAGTTTTTGGGCCATCTAGTGCCCCTTTACTTGTGCACGGGCAGTAGTAGCCGCCCTGGTGGCAAGGCCCAGCGAAGACTTACCAAGCACCAGCATAGAAGACTCAAGACTACCAGCAAGACATTGCCGGGAGCGCCTTAGAGCCTCCAAGCCCCCGGCAAGGCAAGGTCCCGGCAAGGCGAGACCCCGACAAGCACCGCCAGCGCACAGGACAGGTGTCGATCCACCTGGACGCGTGTCGTGCCATCAACATTGGAGGGAGCTAAGCGGCGCCGATGGGACGGCCCCCGTACTGACCCACTGACGGACTGAGGCCCCTGATGGTACATTTAATGCTCTTGTCCTACTCCGTCAGGGTTAGGTACGATTGCACTGTAGCAGCATTGTGCATCCCATGTGCACATTGTACGCCACTGTTGGGATTCCCTTAAGTATAAAAGAAGGCCCAAGGCATCACAGAGGAGGACTTTTTGGACTCTATGGCTTTTGGGATTTCGGACAGTTAGGCAATAAAACAACCAGACAGCCCGACAGTTAGAGAGGGGAAGGTTTTGAAGCTCACATAGCAGCCGTTCATGGCGCTCCTGTAGCTCGAACCCAAGAACAGGATCAATATAACCAAGCAGGAGTAGGGTTTTACGCATCCGTGTGGCCCAAACTTGGGTAAAAACTCCCCGTGTGCAGCTCACCAGACCGGCTCTTTGTGCCAGCTCGCCCCCCGCCGAACCGAAAGGGTCCCCCATGGTCCCATAGGTGTTCGTTCCCATGACATCTTTGGCGCGCCAGGTAGGGGGCCTAGAGTGGTGCGAACCCGTTCTGGTGATCTGCGCCCAAGCTTCATCATCGCCATGGCCCCCGAGAAGAAGGGCCTGACAGTAGTTGGCCCATCCGCATCAACCATTCCTGTATCTCCACGGACAGGGGACGGTGTAGACGCGGGTGGAGGAGGAGGAGGCGGAGGTTACGAACTTCTGTGGCGCTCAGGCGACCAAGGCCAAGTAGTTGGCAACGCTCGCTGCGGAGACGCTCATGGCGGCGGTGGGAACCCCCGTGCTCCCGGGTCTCAGGACGGAGCAGTACCGCCTGTAGGTGGTACAACGAACTCCGAGGGTGGAAGAGTGTCTTCTAGGGTACCGACGCCGACACATACGCCGCGACCTTCTCATGACGTGCGTGGAGAGCCACGCCATAGAGCCTGCAGTTCTCAACGTCCCCACGAAAAAGCTCATGCGCATCATTCCCAAGATGAGCGGGACCAGCATGCAAGCGGGAGTGGCGTGCCGATGCGGGCCCGTGGGGGTGTTCCTTCTAACACGGCTAGGAGTCAAAGCACCTCGCCTTCCTTGCGCCACTAGATGACGTCCATAGCGCAGGAAGCGATGGCGCAAGCACAGCTACTCCTAAACTTCCCTCCTGCTGTAGAGAAGCTCGACGAATGGAGAGCCACCATTCAGAGCCTCCTCAGCCTCGTAGACAAGCTTCGGCCCACAGGACCAACTCAGACCAGCGGTGAAGTGCCCAGAATCGGTGCGACCTCGGTGCACTCTCCTCTGCGATAGCTTCGTCCGTCGCCGACCAGACGGACCGATGCCCACGACGGTTACTCAACGGCGTCGTTTGACCCACGGACGTGCCGTGATCAGCGTCATGTTCTTCGGGAACGTGGCAAGGAGGACGCTCGAACCGTGATCGAGCGGCGGCGGGAAGCGCACCTCCAGTCGGACAGGCACACGGGACCCACCATAGACAAGTCCGCGTCGGGGTACCCTGTCAGCCTACCTTACGAGGTGGGATGTCTAGCGTTTACCCCTGTGCTGTGGCAAGTACAGTGACCCAACAGCCGCACGTTCAAACCAAAAGTCTCGGAGAAGTACGATGGCAAGACCCATCCGTCAGAGTTCCTGAGCATCTACACCATGGCGGTGCAGGCTGCCAAGGGTCGCGATAATAAGATATTGGCCAACTACTTCCCATTGGTGCTTAAGCCTAATGTCAGGTCATGGATGATGCACTTGCCAGACAGATCCATCGCCTCCTGGGCGTACCTGTGTCACGAGTTCGTTGGCGCCTTCACCGGGGGTCATCAAGCTCCTGGCCAGGAGAGCGACCTACACATCATCCCCCAGAAGGAAGGCGAAACTCTACGCAAGTACATCCAGAGGTTCAGCCGCGTGCAGCACAACATCGCAGACGTTCACACTGCCGATCAGTGCATTCCATAAGAACATGCGCAACCGTAGGATGCGGGAAGAGCTGGCGATGAACAGAGTCAGGGACGTCGCCAAGCTTTATGCTTTGGCAGACAAATGTGCTCGGGCTGAAGAAGGGAGAAGACTCCCCGGTGAGGACGCCAACACAGAGGTTGATGACCCCGCAATGATGTTGCAGGGTGCGCCTCCTGCCATGCCCTTGTGGATGCCGGCAAGCCAGAAGACTCCAACAAGAAGTATTGCAAGATCCATCGCACCAAAGGCCACGACCTCCAAGACTGTCGGCAAGTTGAGCCGCTTGCCAAGAAACAGAGGGCCGAATATGAAAGGCATGACAAGGAGAAGTGTCAGGATGGTGCTGAGGGGTCTGGCAAGAAGCGTGTTGGCTGAGGAGGTCACCGCGGCAAGCCCAAGCAACAGAAGGATCGGCCTGCCCGCGGCCACGACAAGCAAGAGGGAGATGACGCTGATGTCGAAGAGGATGACGAGTTGAGTGAGCATGAGTTTCAGAAGGCTACGGAGGCGATGTGCATAGAAGGAGGAGCCTCATAGCATTCCTCTCACCGCCAACTTAAATAGTGGGCACGCGAGGTTAATGTGGTAGAGCCCTCTATCGGCGCACAAAAACCTCTGAAATGGTGCAACACTCCTATCATTTCAACATCGAGGATCACCCTGATCACATAACTGCGGTCGGGTGCGTGTCGTTGTTGGTCTCGCCAACAATCCACAACCTCAAAGTGAAGAAGATGTTAGTCGATAGTGGGGCCAGCCTGAACCTGATCTCGCCCGATGTCATTCGGAGGTTGTAGATATCCGACGAAGATCTCAAGCCGACAGGCACTTTCCAAGGGGTCAATTCGGGAAGGACTCAGCAGAAAGGCAAGGTCACGCTACCGGTGACGTTCGGCAGCGATATCAACTTCAGAACGGAGAAGATTGTCCTTGACGTTGCCGAGATCTCATTGCCATACAATGACATTCTTGGGCGTCCGACACTGGACAAGTTCATGGTGGCCACTCACTTCGCTTACAACGTGCTGAAGATGCCCGGACCGATGAGCGTCATTACCATCAACTCCAACAAGAAGAGCGTGCCTATTTGCACCGACCAACTCTACCGGGGCGCAACCGCAACACCTGCCGCCAAGGCACTTGCTCCTGCCGTTGAAGCTCCTGGGGGGAACAAGACCGGGAAGGCCTTTTGCTCACATTCCAGCAAGCGCGCCTCTTCAGAGTGTTCCGCTACTGTTGACAGTGTGCCAAAGAGATCCACCGGCAAGAGCAAGAATTCCAAGACAGCTCCACTAGAGATCAAGAAGGTGCCCACCAAGGAGGATGGCATGGGGGGAACTTTCACCAATATTCCCACCCTTGACGACAAATAGGAAGGCGCGCTTGTCTCCTTCTTGCGGGAGAATGTCGATGTGTTTGCATGGCAACCATCTGATATCCCCGGTGTTCCCAGGAAAGTGATTGAGCACCACCTTGCCGTCTGTCCACACACGTGGCCCATCAAGCAGAAGGTTCGGAAGCAAGCTTTGGAGCGAAAACAATTTACTGCCGAAGAAATCAAGAAGTTAGAGGCAGCTGGTCTGATCAGAGGAGTACTCCACCCTACGCGGTTGGCCAATCCATTCATAGTGCAGAAGGCGAATGGGAAGTGGAGGCTATGCATTGATTTCACACACATCAACAAGGCCTACCCCAAAGATCCTTTTCCCCTGCCACGCATCGACCAAATTTTGGGCTCCACTGCCAGCTACGACTTATTGTCTTTCCTTGATGCCTATTCCGGTTATCATTAGATTTTTATGGCCAAGGAAGACAAAGAGAAGACCGCGTTTATCACCCCATGTGGTACGTACTACTTGTTGCGTATGCCTTTCGGGTTGAAAAGCGCTGGTTCTACCTTTGCGAGAGCAGTCCAGATTGGTTTTGAGCCCCAACTGCATAGTAATATGGAGGCTTATATGGATGACATAGTGGTCAAAACTAAGGACAAGTCCACTCTCATAGCGGACCTAGAAGAGACGTTCGCCAATCTACGCAAGATCAACATGAAGCTCAACCCCGAGAAAAGTGTGTTCGGCGTCCCATCCGGCAAGCTTCTCGGGTTCTTTGTGTCTCAATGATGAATCGAAGCGTACCCCGCCAAGATCAAAGCAATTAAGATGATTGAGGCACCAAGATGAGTCAAGGACGTGCGACGCCTTGCCGGTTGTGTTGCCGCTCTGAGTAGGTTCATCTCAAAGTCTACCGAGTGCGCCCTGCCCTTTTTAAAAATATTGAAGAAGGAAGGTCCAATGAAATGGACTCCGAAAGCAGAGGCGGAGCTTCGGGACTTGAAGAAGTACCTTTCCTCTCCACCGGTCCTAGTCACGCCAAAACCACAAGAGCCGTTGCTGCTGTACTTGGTGGCAATGAGTCAAGTGGTGAGTGGTGCACTAGTGGCCGAAAGAGAATATGACGAAGAAGCAGCGGGAACGGCATGGACACCAAGCGATGAGCCAGGATAGTCTCCGGCGGGGTCTAGTGCCGGCAAGGAAGGATCTGCGTAGTTGAAAGAGATAGTTTGGAAGAAGAAAGTGGTGCAATGACCAGTCTATTTTGTTAGCTCCTCATTGCTGGGGGCCAGATCAAGGTATTCTGGCGTGCAAAAATTCCTGTTCGGCCTTCTTATGGCCTCGAGGAAGCTGCGCCATTACTTCCAAGCACATGAGATCACCGTTATCACCCGCTTCCCGCTACAACGGATATTGAGGAACCCAGAAGCTATCGGGAGGATTGTGGAGTGGGCTCTGGAACTATCAAGCTTTGGTTTTATGTTTGAAAGCACTTCGACCATTCAGAGAAGGGCCTTGGCGGAGTTCATTGCAGAATGGACACCAACACCCAATGAAGAGATTCCAGAGTCAACTCTCCCCAGGAAGGAGACTGATCAAGAATGGATCATGTATTTCGATGGAGATTTCTCGCTGCAAGGTGCTGGTGCCGGAGTGTTGCTTGTCCCACCCACCAGAGAGCACCTCAGATATGTGATCTAGATGCACTTTATCCGGGAGAGATCAACAAACAACTCTGCTGGGTATGAAGGGCTGCTTGCTGGTCTCAGGATCGCGGTGGACCTTGGGATCAAGAAACTTATTGTCAAGGGTGATTCTCAACTTTTCATCAGGCAAGTGAACAAAGATTACCAGAGTCCGTTGATGGAGGCTTATGTAGATGAAGTGAGGAAGTTGCAAGAATGTTTTGACGGCCTGCAAATGGAGCACGTTCCACGTGCAGAGAACAACATTGTCGATGGCCTGTCAAAATGTGTTGCCCTTAAGTTACCTGTGGAACCAGGAACTTTCGTGCTCCAATTAACTCAACCCTCTGTGACACCATCAACTGGACAAGAGAAGAGAAGGAAGTTAAATTCTGGCAAGTATTTCCCGGAAGATCTCCCTGAAGCCGCCGGCGAGAAAGTTGCCGAAGAGAACGACAGGCTTGTCAGTGAGTACTATGCTCCGGCAGGGCCATCGGCTCTTGCCGTAGAAGCATATGCTCCCGCGAGGCTTGTCGGGGCACAGCAGACTCCGGTAGGCCCTAGGCCCTTGCCGTCGAGGCGAATGCTCCCACGGCAGAGGATACGCCTTTAGTCCTTGTTGTCAAGCCCCAGGCTCGAGCATGGGCACAACATCTTGTCCATTTCCTTCAGACAAAAGAACTCGCTGAGGAACAAGAGGAAGCTGAGAAAGTAGCCCGCCGACCACATATGTACCAGTTCGTAGATAACATCATGTATAGAAAGAGACAGAATGGCGTGAAACTCAAATGCATTTCCTGGGAGGATGGACTGGAGCTGTTGGCAGAGATACACGAAGGTATATGTGGCTCCCACATAGGATCAAGAGCACTTGTCGGAAAGGCATTCCGGCAAGGTTTCTTTTGGCCCACTGCCCTCCAGGATGCAACTGCGTTAGTAACCAAGTGTGATGCATGCCAGTTTCATTCGAAGAAACTACATCAACTAGCTCAAGCCCTTCAAACAATCCCTCTCTCCTAGCCATTTTCGGTCTAGGGGCTCGACATCTTGGGGTCCCTTTCCCCGCGTTGCCGGGGGCTTTGAGTACTTGTACATGGCAATCAACAAGTTCACAAAGTGGCCGGAAGTGGAAGCAGTGAGGAAGGTGACAACACAGTCTTCCATCAAGTTCTTTAAGGCACTAGTTTACCCCTTTGGTGTTCCCAACAGGATCATCATTGACAATGGCACACAGTTCACAAGCCGCACCTTCATGCAGTATGTCCAAGACCTTGGTAGCAAAATCTGTTTTGCTTCCGTAGCCCACCCAAGGAGCAATGGCTAAGCAGAGAGGGATAATGTTGAAGTGTTGCGAGGTCTCAAGACAAGAACTTTTGATAGGCTGCACAAGTGTGGAAGGAACTAGATTGATGAGTTGCTGGTAGTTCTTTGGTCAATCAGGACGACACCAAATCGAGCTACCAGCCACACACCCTTATCCCTTGTCTATGGCATGGTGGTAGTTCTCCCCTCAGAACTCATATACGGGTCACATCGATTGCTCGCTTATGATGAGCTCGAGCAAGAGCAGTTGCGGCAAGACAACACGACGCTCCTTCAGGAAGACCGTCTTCAGGCTTCTATGAGAGTTGCACGCTACCAGCAAGCCTTGTGCCTCTACCATAGCCGCAAGGTCAATGCCAGAAGTCTTGAGGAAGGCATCCTTGTTCTTCAGCGAGATCAGTCCGCCAAGAATCCAAACAAGTTGACACCAAAGTGGGAAGGCCCTTATCGGGTAGTACGAGTTACTAGGCCCGACGCCGTCCACCTGGAGACCGAGGATGGCATTCTGGTGAGCAACTCCTAGAATATTGAACATCTTCAAATGTTCAACCCATGAGGCGCGGTTGCTGGGCCAGCCCCGACAACCACCTTTTGTACAAGTCTTGCCACTGAAGCATGTAATCCTTGGTACAAAGCCAGGCTCAAACCCTGTGCGTAGATAAATAAAGATAAGTGTTCTGCAATCCTGTTCGATTCTCATGTTTACTTATGTGCATGTTTATCTGGAGTGTTGCATTGCGCCTAATTCCGGCAAGAACTAATGAACCACCAAGGTTCCATATCCATATTTTCTCTTCTTTCTCTATCCAAAGGGCAAAAGGATCCCTCATGTGTAGCTTTACCGCAGGGGAGGGGGGATGATGGTACGGATACCTATGAGCGACGTTCCAAAAAAAACTTGCCGAAAGGACAAAGGCAACAAACAGATAAGTTGCAAAAAACCCATGTGAATCCTTGTCGTAAGGCTATTTCCTTGAAGCGATTTCGACTTTCGTATGGAAAACCTGTACGCATAGGAACCTTGCCGTGATTGGATGTGCCCTCACCGCGTTCGAGACCGCTCAATGGCTTAAGTGGCTTCGCCTGCGGTCCTTGTTTCATTTTGAGTCCGCTCAACGATCCAAGTGACAGCGCTCGCACCCTTATCCCGTTTTCTAGTAAGGACGACGCCTTGAGCGGCCACGCCAAGGACGCCAAGGTGTCTTGCCGGTAGTGGCACCACCAGCAGGCTGCTAAGGACCCGTTCCTCAAATCTCTTGTGGTGGGACTACACACGCCGGCAAGAATCTTCCAGAAAGGGCCTAGGGAAAATTCCATACATAGAATCAGTTTAACAAGGAAGATAACATAGCAATCGTCCAAGGCATAAGCAGGTAGTGTTACATCGGCCTTGTCGAGACTCTAACACAAAATAAATTGTTCTTGGCATGTGCAGCAACGAGGAATAGGGCAACTAATCTTGGTGGTTGCCCTCGACCCGCCTGACCTGACTTACCCGCTCGACGATGGGGGCTACGAGTTCCTCGAGCGCCTGGACGTCCACACCCTTTGACAAATGGTCGAGGACGTCCACACCCCTCGGGATTCCTGTATGCCACCTTGACGAGCACCTTGCGGAGGACAGCCTGGCAGAGCCTGCGCGATTCATTGGCCAGGTGGGCCGCCCGATCGGAATGGAGCTGCTCCAGGGCCCCAAGTAGGCTGTCGAAGAACATGGTCACCTTGGCGCTCGTAGGGACCCTGTCGCCAGGAGAATACGACGGGCCCTCTAGGCCCATGGCGGATAGTTGTTCGGCGAGCTTCCCCACGACGTCGACGAGCTTCTCGGTCTAGACTTCCACTCCACGCACAAAGTCGTTGTGGGAGACAGAGGTGCTCTCGACAAGCTGCTTCTTGTCATGGAGCTGCTGGGCCAGAAACTTCTCCCGAGTATTGGCAGCCTCGAGAGTCCCAGTCAGCATGGTCAGCTTCAAGGTCAGGTCATCGATGGATTTATTGACCGTAGAGAGCTGCTTAGCCTTGTCGGAAGCGGCGACTTGCGCCTCCATGAGGCAGGCAACTGATTTGTCCCGCTCGGCCTCGAGTGTCGAGAGCTTCGCACCTTGATCTTCAAGGACTGCCTCCAGGTCCTTCACCCTCTCCTCTAGTAAGCTTCTGGCGGTCTCCGCAGCCTCAGCTGCGTCGACGGCGTCCTTCAGCTTGCCGACATGGTTTGCTGCTAGGGCTCCGAGTGCCTCCTTGTGCCCCCGCTCCAACACAAGGGTCCGCTACGTGACAAGATCCTCGAGTTCCACTTCCTTGCCATGGAGCTTGTCGGCGAGCGCCTTCTCGCAAACAATGAGGTCTTCCTCTTGGGCATCAAGCAAGATGTGACGCTCCGTCAAACGAGCGTCCTCTACGACGGCCTGTTGTTTGGCCTCCTCCTGCCCCTGTTCGGCGTCAGACTACTGCATATAGAGTTGGCTCCAGCCTTCACTCAGTTGCGACTGACCAGTCTAAAGGTCCTTGGTGGCTTGGGTGTACCAAGCCTGGGTCTCCGTGACGCATTCTTGGAAACTTGCCTTGGCAACTTCGATGACAGCAGCCCTGGAGTCGAGTCCCTCCTTCCGGGCATGGTAAAGCGCCTGGAGCTTCCGGAAGCCATCAACCATGGACTGGACGAGTAATGTCACATCCCTAGTTAGCTTACTTAGGTCAGCATGTGTGAGCATCATGTTTTCATCTTTGCATCAATGTGAAATGGGGATTAATAGAAACCCTATCACCTCACCTGAATCAAACCAATTCAAAAGATGTGAAAAATCAACAAATCCAAAATGCCCATCAAAAATGGCCCCTATGTCTGAGAAATGTTGACATCAATATATCAGGGGTCATTCTAAATATCTGAATTCATATAGCATTTTAAAAATAAATGTTAAAGCTGCTGAAAATGCCAAATAAAGCATTATAATTATTTTAGTATTCAAAATATTCTAAAACTTTTTGTAGAGGTTTGCAATATTCAAAGTAAGCTCTATAAAATGTCTGAGTTTTTTGTGCCTAGCATTTGTGCCTAAATAAAAATAAAACAAATGTCAGATAAGAAAACAGAAACTAAAATTAGAAAAAAGAAAAGAAAAGAGGAAGCTCGCCTTAGGCCCAGGCCAGGCCGGCCCACCAGGCCCAGGGAGGTCTTCGTCCTCCTCGCGGGGAGGAGGACGAGCACGTGGTTGTCGTGCGCCCGCACCGGAGCTGCCACGCAGCTCCCTGCATACCTGCCTCCCTCGTCGCGCTAGCGAGCGGGATAAGGACGCACTGCCGTCCCGATCCGTCCCTCCTCCAAGTCGCCCTCTGCCCCTACCTCTCCTCTTCCTCCGTTGCCATGGTCATCGCCTCCGCTCGCTCGTCGCTGTAGCCACAACTGCTCTCGTGCCCCCTAAGCCGACCAGGAGCTCCGCCTCGTCGTCCCCGACCTCTGCACCAAGCCATGCACTGCCGAAGCCCCTGGAGCGATGACCCCGTCCTCTTCTTACTTCTCAGACCCGAGCGGCGCCGCCGATGATTCGCTTCCTCCAAGCCTTCCCCGAGCATGCTCTCGACGGCTCTGCACATGAAGTGAGCCCCCGGACCATTCCCCCTCTTCCCCTGCCAATTGCCCTCCATAGCCCTCGACTCCGTCGACACCCGAGGTGCTCTGCCGCACGAGCTCGATGCCGGTGTCGCTTCGGTGATCAGGTGGTCCTTCTGAGGCCACCATCGAGTTCGTGGGGCTGCGTAGAGGCCGTAGGTGCCCAGCCCTAGTCGTTTAGCATGCCAGAGCGATGAGCTAGTGCTTGCCCGAACTCCGATAGCCACCAAGCTCAACACCGGCGATGCTCTGGTCCACCTCAGCCGCTAGGGTGTGTCCAGATTGAAGCGCGCGTGCGTGCTAGTTCGATAGGAACCATCCGCCGTCGAAATGGTCGCTGAAGTAGGTTTTTTGACCCCCTCCGCGGTCCCTGACGTTGCCGGCGGCTCAACGCCGGCGAGTCAACCAGTTTGACCACAGGGGTTTGACCCCAGGGTCAACTAGCAAGTGGGCCCAACCTTGTTAATTAAGATTAGTTTAAAAATAATGAATTAAATAAATAAATTAAACTAATGACCCACTGACAGTGGGCCCCTTTATAATTAATTAGTGGTTAGTGATTAATTAGCCTATGTTAGTGGCTGGGTCACTAACCAGTGACCCCACTGGTCAGGTTTGACTTGTAAACGGGCTGTTGACCAGCTGACATCATGTTGATGTCATGCTGACGCATTAAAGGAATTTCTTATTTAAATCAATTCTAGAAAATAGTTAAAACTTAGAAAAATCATAGAAATTAACCTGTAACTCAGATTGAAATAATTTATATATCAAAATTTATCAGAAAAATTCAATGAATCCAATGGTGATGTTATAATGCATGTTAGAGCAACCATGTAGATGAACATTGACATTTAGCAATAGGACAATATATGGAATATTAAATGGAAAACGATTTTGAACCTATATTAAAAACCACTTCATTTAAATAGATTAATAGTTGCATTAGATCATCCATTCATGTTGCCATGTCATGATCATGCATCATAATGTTGCATTGCCGTGTATTGATTGTTACTTATCTGCATTGCGGTAGGCCTTGCTTCCGAGGATACCCCCAAGTATTCCAACGAAGGAGAATACCTTCTCGCTTCCCAGTAAGGCAAGCAACCCCATTGATCATTCTGATAATATCCCATTCTCTCGCTCACGCTCGTGTTTAATGCATTAGGACAAACGTTCAATTGCCTGTCATATGCGTAGATGAACCCATTCCTTTGCATCACCTGTCATTGTCATAGTAAATAGCTAAACCTTGCAACCTAGCATACCTGGTAGATGCTTGAGCCATGATGTGCTTTATCTACTTTGCCTGCTATGCTTGCTATGCTTTGAGTTGTGTCAGGTCTGATTCATCTGGGTGATGAACTGGAGTGAAACAGTATTGTTCTGGTGTGATAAGCTTAATGATGAACCCGATTTGGTAAATGTAGCGATGAGAGACTATGTAGGAGTACATAGCGGGTTGTCTCATTGGGACCGTTCTTAGGAACTGAGTTTCGTATTTGGGATCCAAGACTAGCTACGACCACACGTTGGGATACTTAATTGACCCTCTAGACTTATCAATCGCTTAGTCCTTGGTCCAGGAGTTGCAAGTCATTTTTGGTGTTTATAGTATGCTAGAGGCCATGCATAGCATTGACCCTAGGGTGGGTTACGACATGGTAGGCAGTGGCATGGTGTACCTAGGGTCACCTGAATGGTGGGCTTGGGAACCCTACGCACATCGTTTGGGGTCATAGTGGAAACTTCGGTCGGACTTCCGTGCGGGTTCATTCTCAAATAGGCGATAGCCAAGACTAGAGGTATTGTGTGATTGACGGTCATGGCCGACTCCCTTGCTGGGCTTATGCTTGAAGGTTGCCGAGGTGCATGGTTTTATGAGCACACGACGATAAGTGGCGAGAGCGTGTGTGAAGGAGTACACCCCTGAAGGGTATGAATCTGTTCGAATAGCCGCGTCCTCGGATATGGACTACTTGGAGAACTTATGTTGTTCATAGATAACTTGATGGATACTCATAAAAATATCAAGACAAGTGTGAGTACCGTGGATGGCACTCTCGTAGTTGACAGAAGTGAATCCATGGCGGTGTATTGATGTGGAGTTAATGGACTCGTGTGCGATATCTAAAACTTGAACAAAGAATTAATATGTGTAGTTTAGGTTAGCCAAGAGTCAAAGCTGGCATTGCTGCATAAACTCCACCTCTCCCCTTGTTGATACGTGAGCATAAATAGGCTAGGTCTGCTTTAAAGACTTGCCGAGTACGTGAGCATAAACTCCACCTCACATTTTCTTAATAAATGTTGTCGATGAGACTGATGACCCATCAGGTGGGTTCTATCTAGATGTGGACAATGCCGAATAGCTGGTGTCCCAGGTACGACCTTATGCCCTGTGGCGGGCTGTAGATAGTCAGGCCATGTGCCTTTTTATCCTTTCAATTATCTGTATTCAGACAGCTTTATGCTTCCGCTTGGTTTGTATGAATTTGCTTGTATGACTTGAGTGTCGCGTCATGTGACCCCTACCTGTAAGAACATATTATGCAAGGCTCCTCTGAGCCTCTTAAATAAAGTTGTGTTGTTTTATGGTTATGTTGTGATGCCATAGTTGTATCTATGCATATCGGGCATGTCATGCGTACGTTTGACGTGCAACGGTATGTATGGGATCCGACACCTAGACATGTGCCTTTAGTAGTACTCTTTACGGGGAACTGCCTCTTTGTGCTTCCACTAAGCCTTGGTAGCTTGCTACTACTCCAGACATTTTTTTTGACCGGCATGTATCCTTCATTGCTGTTGTGTCTGTCCCTTCGGGGAAATATCTCGCAGTGTAATGGAGTCCCTGTAGCCTGCGATGAATCGTCTACGTGCAGTGATGACATTTATGGCCCACGACGTAATGGGGTCCTTGTAGCTTGCTATGACTCATCTACACATGCTTGAGACTGACACCTGCATTGCTGGGTTATGTATGCCTATTCCCGTACGGATGTGCCACTTGGGTTCTATGATTAGTCATGTCGGCCCGGGTTCTGTGTCATTTGAATGCTAGCGACATATTCACATACACGAGCCAAAAGTAGCAAATGGTCCCGGCGAAGGTAAGGCTGCAGCCGTGGGGTTACCGTGCGTGAGGTCGCAAAGAGATGTAATGTGTTAGAGGCTAGATTCCTATGACTCGGGATCGGGGTCCCGACAGCATTGGTATCAGAGCCTGACTGACTGTAGGACTACCAAGACAAACCGGTCGAAGTTGAGTCTAGAAACACTATAGAAATGTAAGGGAACTGATTGTGGAAGGGAATGTAAGGCTCGTTTTACTCCTCTTCCCAAGTTATTCTATTCTTAGTCACCCTCATCTTTTCTACGGGGTTAAGAGCTAGGCTTCTTATCTATTTCTTAGGATGACGAGTTACTAACCATGGACTAGTAGCTAGCCTGTTCGCAAGTGAACTCCGATACTAGATTATTGTTTGGTGTGACAATCAGTTGGATTAGAAACTTGAGTTTAGAAAGCTGAGTGGTTATGCTATCCAATCTTTGCAGTTGTCTCAAAATATTTTTTGAGCAATTACAGTCGTTATGGTGTCCAATTTCCGCCAGGATCTCTAATGCCTTTGCATCATTCTCTTTTTCATATGTCCCCTCGTCCTTCTTGTCAGGTGGTCTGTCTGACTAGGTGCATCGATGTATCAGGTCACACGGCCATGTTGGTTAGAGTTATGATGGAGACTGGTTACCGTTGGTATCCAGAGTATACAATGGAGGAACAGTATCGAGACTTCAATCAGGGCCAGTACCTGTGTACTATTAGGATATATCCATCATATCCTGGAGCTACAGAGCCGCTTCATTTGTCATATGGGTTAGGTGTCACCATAGACATGGCAGTTCAAGAGGCCGCCTACACCATGTTGACTATTATGAGATCTCACCATGGATTGCTACAGAACACTGAGTTCTGCTATGTTCCTGCTACTCTAGGAGGAGAGGATGGTTATCTTAGTGCAGCCTATTATGATCATTCTCATGAGGACCCTAGGCTTCAGGTGACCGCTCAGATGTTGGAGAACAAGGATCGTGATGCACGTGCCCTGCGCATGGAGCTATATGCTACCCGTGCATGTCTTTGGACAGCCCTGACGCAGCTAGCACGTGTCGTGCAGACAGGCTATGGAGATTTGGAGATGCTGAGCCCGTCGCGGACTCATCTGCCAGCTCGCGTAGACTGACCCGATGTTGGAGGCATCACTCCTCTTTGAGGACCGTTGTTGCCACCAACCAGGGGACCGAGGCCACATCCGTGTCCTTACGGTTTCCAAGGATTACAGGCCAGGGTGTTCCCAGATCCTCAGGTTTACCTCCTGGGTTACGGGGGTAACCTATATGAGGTGTTCTACGGCGATGCTTGAGTACGTGGATGCTAGTAGTAGTATTATAGTAGTCGTATTGCCGTAGTCCTACGTGTCTTGTGGGATATGACTGAGATGTGAGTTGAGTTCCGGAGGTGTAGATAGATAATGTATAGGAAGCTTGTAATGCCTCCGATGAGTTGTATCATCTTTCAGTACCTTGTACTTCCGCTTGGGCTTGTACTGAACTATGTCATGGTGTGTATGAATCATGGTGTTCATATGGCAGTTTGTTATTACCATGTTGATCGCGTATTTACCCTTGCATGCCATGTTGTCCAGTACATTCCTCATCTCATGTCTTAGAGTTGTTGTCTTCCTTGTCTAAGCTGTGGGTTTGTTTTCCCAGGATGGTATCATCTAGGAATAACCCCGTGCATGCCTTCGAGCAGGGCGAGGGAAGCCAGCCAAGACGAGAGAACCTGCCGCAGGCGCCCTCCTTGGCAGAAGTGATGCTCGACGCTGACCGGAATAAAAGGGAGACCAACAGACTTGGAACGTATTGAGTAGAATACAACATGTCCTCCCTGCAATGAGCGCAATGATGGTGTGTCCCTCAATGACTTCGTCGAGTTGTTCCCACCTAAGTTTCATCATTCGGTCGACCCGCTTGTAACAGCCCGGGACCGACGCTCCAGAAGATTCCCTTTTTATTTCCATTCTCGTCTGTATTTCATTTGGTTGTTGCATTCATCATCGCATCATTTGCATCATCTGCATAGCACCGTCACTCGTTTTCAAAAACTTGCATCCGTTCATAGTCGCCGGTTCTCTCCGTTCTTGCCGTTGCCCGTTTCGAGACCAACCACACAAGCACGCACCCGCGACATCGTTTAAAAAATGTTTTAAAAGGAGTGCTAAAAATATTCTCGGAGTGGGTCGAGACCTGACGTGCGGTCTATTATAGTGTAGGTAGGCCGCCTGCCAAATTTCGTCGCGTTTCGAGTTCGTTTGGTACCCCATCGGTCAGTCGTAGCAGCGCGTCATCGGTTTATTCGTCGGACGTTTTCGGTGTTTAAAACCTTGTGTCACTGGCCGCAACTTCCCCTCTCATCCCCACCAAGCCCTTCTACACAGCCCACCTAGCCCACCTAACCTATTCTCGCGACCGGAGCCGTCCGATCTCGATCGTTCGGCTCAAAACGGCTCAAAACCCCCTAACCCTAGCCCCTAATTGCTATAAATAGATCCCTAGCGTCCAAATCTGGCAACCCTAGTCTAGCCCCTCGAAATCCATGCGAGAGCAACCACCAGCCGCCACCTGCCGTGCAGATCTCCTCCCATCTCGCGCACGCTCGCCAGGGGCCCGGTCGGGGCCCGTCCGAGCCCATCTGGTCCGAGGCGCCCGCGCCGCCTGGCTCCCGTGAGCCCGAGCTCCCAGCCGCGCCGCAGCCTTGCCTCCTCGCCGCCATAGGCCGCCGCTAGCCCCGCTGCTGGTGCCTCGCCGCCCCGTCGCCGGAGGTCGCTGCTGCAAGCCTCACCGTTCGCCGGAGTGCCGTGCAGCTCGCCGCCCCTCGCTCCACGCCGTAGGCCCCGCCGATGGCCGGATCCGGTAGTCCTCGGCCGGATCCACCGATCCCCGGGCTCTCCACCCCTCATCCCCCTCGCCGGAACCCGGCCAGCCTCCGGCGCCGCCCCGGCTCCCTCGATCCAGGCGAGATCAGGAGAGGACGAGGACTGCCGATCTGCCCCGTTGACTGCTCGTCGCCGCTTGGGCCAGATCCACGAGGCCTAGCCGCCGTCCACTCATGGGCCGCAACACCGACCGACCCAAGAGGCCAGGAGGTGAGCAGCCCCAGTCTAACCCTCGCCCAATGCGCTTATTAGCTACGCTGCGCCCAGTGCCTTGTCCAGTTTCGTCCCATGTAGTTTTTTTTCAGATTTTGCGATTTTTGTCAATTATCTAGTGATTAAATAAAATTACAAAAAAAACCTGTTTTAAAATTGCTAATAAATAATTGCTCATGCATCGTATGAAAATAATGTAGATATGCAAAATGTCCAGAATTTCGTGTAGTTTACTAATATTCAACTTTCATGTATGTTAAAAATATTTAAACATGTTGTTTGCATGGATTGGCGTGATGCCCTTTTTAAAATGAATTAATTCTTAGCAACCTAACCGTGCCTCGGATCGAAATGCTTTATATATGAAACTTGACCAGTATTTCACATAGATTAATAATTTGCAACTTGCAACCATGTTTAAACTATTTAAACTTGCTGTTTGTTGTAATTTACATTAATGCCATGTTAAAATGAATTATTTAATAACTTTAAGACCGTAGCTCCGATGCAAATGTTCCACATATGTAACTTGGCTAGAAAAATGCGTAGAATCTCATGGTGACATTTATTTTGCTGTTTAACAACTATAAAATTGTGTTAGGACAGATCTGGACCAAATTCATAATATGCATATGGGGTTGTTTCGGAAATGATATATATAGTTTCTGGCCCCATTTAAAATGCCTAGATGTTGTACTTGTTTGTGCTTCACCGCTTGCCATGTTAAACAACATTTAATATTGATGAGTACCTAAATGAGTGTGAACTAAATAATTCGAACGTGGAGTTTTGTCAATATGCATCTCATTGCATATTGAACTTCACTTAATGTGTAGTAGTTGTTTGTTGTTCTTGCCATGCCATGCGTTGCATATTAAACCGGACATGCATCATATTTGTTTACGTATCATGTCATGCATATGTTGTGGTGTATCGTGTGTTGATTGTTGTTTCCGGTTTGCTTCTTCTCGATAGAGTTCCAAAAGCGTTCGAAGTGTGAGGATTCGTTCGACTATATTGGCCCGTCTTCTTCATGGACTCGATCTTCTTCCGAGCGGGATCTCAAGCAAGATGACACATTTCCCAGGATACCACTACTATCATTGCCATGCTAGATGTCTCGTTTTCTATCACTATGTCATGCTACCTACCACTTGTTTGACAAGCCTCCCAACATTGCCATGAAAGCCTCTAACCCCTCCACATCCCAGCAAAACATTGTTTGGCTATGTTACGGCTTGCTCAACCCTTCTTATAGCGTTTCTAACTACAGGTGCAATTGCTTCCATGTGACAACATGGACATTTTGATATCACAATATTATTGGTAGTTAATTTAATGGACTTATACACTTGGTAAAGGGTGGAAGGCTTGGCCTTTTGCTCGGTGTTTTGTTCCACTCTTTCCGCCCTAGTTACTTGTGAACCGGTGTTATGTTCCATAATTGAGCGCTCCTAACATGCTCGGGGTTGTTATGGGGACCCCCTCGATTTTTGGTCTAGGATAAAACTTGTCTTGCAAGGCCCAACTTTGGTGCTACATTTGCCCATCATAATAATATTGATCACCTTATTAAAGCGTAGAGGGTAGCCCCCTCATGGATTAATTTAACATAATACAGGGGGGCCAGTGTTGCTGGTGCTGGTCCAAAATAGAGCCGTGTGCGGGGCCAACCCGGGGCAACTCGGGAGATTTCTATCAGGCCACTGTATGCTGTGCTTATCCGGTCGTGTCCTGAGAACAAGATACGCGGCTCCTATCGGGTTCGTCGACACGTCGGGCGGTCTTGCTGGACTTGTTTTACCTTTCTCAAATGTCTTGAGTGAGGAACTTTGATCTTCTTCGGGCTATCTCGAGGTGTCGAATGCCTTTGGAATTGCCTAGGATGATCACGAGATCCGTGGTTGAGGTTATTCCCACTATGTGTGGTTAATTTGTGATGGATGAGTTGGAGCACCCCTGTAGGGTTAAATCTTTCGGAAAGCCGTGCCCGCGATTATGTGGCAAACTTGGATACTTTGTTTAACACCCGGTCATATCAAACTTGAAGTAAACTCGAATAAAATACACCAATTGTGTGCGTAACCGTGACTGTCTCTTCTCGTGAGTCCTTATCCGAGAGGGAACACGGTGGGGTTATGTTTGACGTAAGTAGGTGTTCAGGATCAGCTAGTGATCACTATTAGTTCACGTATGTTATGTGTAGACCACCATAATTTACTTTTTGTATTTGTAAGTTAGCCACTCAATTAAATGCTTAGTCGCTTGCTGCAGCCTCACCACTTAACCATACCTCACCCATTAAGCTTTAATAGTCTTGATACCCTTGGAAATGAGATTGTTGAGTCCCTGTGGCTCACAGATTACTACAACAACAGTTGCAGGTACAGGTAATGCGATGACTTGACGTGAGCGTGTTGCTTGTTTGATTTGGAGTTATTATTCTTCATCATCAATCTAGGATGGTTTCCAGGCGGCAGCCTGGGATAGCAAGGATGGATGTCATTTTATCTTTGATTTCGTCTGTAGTTGGACCCTTCTCTTCTCTATGATGTTTGAGTATGTTGTTGTATTAATGTGATCTTGTTGTAGCTTGTGGCGACTGTAAGCCAATTCCATATACTCATCTCTTCTGTACATGTACTTGTAATGATATCCATTCTAGCAACACGACAAGATGCGCTCCTATCCCTGTCACGACCGTCGACCCAAAATAAGGATAGGGTCACATGTTGGGCGTGACACCGCTCGATGCTAATGAGTGGCTGACTAGCATGTCCCGCAAAATCCGAGCTGCCATTGTATCTGAGGCCAACAAGGTGACTTTTGCTGCATACTTATTGGAAGGACCCGCCAACCTATGGTGGGAAAATTATGAAGTCATGTGTCCCGCAGGCCCCGCAGCAACTTGTGTGGATTTTAGTGAGGCATTCCGTACCCATCACATCCCAGAAGGGCTGATGGATCACAAGAGGGAGGAATTGTGTGCGTTTACCTAGGGCAGACTGATGCTAGATGCCTATAGCCGTGTGTTCGGCAATCTTGCTCGTTATGCTCTGGAGGAAGTGTCGGCCGATGCCAAGAAGCAGGCTAGGTTCCGTAAGGGACTTAATCCTGAGCTCCGTCGAGACCTGCGTTTACATGAGTGCACTACCTTCCAGGCCCTCGTCAACAAGGCTATCAATGCCGAAACCGGACAGACTGACTACAAGGCAACTAAGAAGCACACCCATGACTTCAGCCCCGCATCTAGCTCAGGCCCCAATAAACGTCGGGTGTGGGTGCCCAACATAGCTCTGCCACCAAGGCACACTATGAGGCCATCCTTCCAGGCGCCTCGCCCAGCTCAGCCGAACTCTCCAGCCAGGACATTTGGAGGTCCCCTTTCCAATGTTGCTCCCCGTGCCACCGTTGTCTTCTATAAAGTTGGAGAACCAGGACACTACTCCCGTGAGTGTCCCTAGAACAATACCAAGCCGATTGGACATGGGAAGCCAGGAAAAGCCTTCTATGTGAAGCCAGTTCCTGCTCGCGGTCGAGTGAATTATGTTTCTGCTGAAGAAGCCCTTGAGGATCCTGATGTTATCCTAGGTACGCTCCTTGTCAATAGTCATCCAGCATATGTTTTGTTTGATACAGGAGCATCTCATTCATTCATCTCAGAAAGTTATGCACAGTTGCATAACATATCTTTTTGTGATATGCCTACTCCTTTAGTAGTTCAGACTCCTGGTTCAAAATGGCAAACTTCTAGGGTAAGCCATGACAATGAGATTCTTGTGGATAGGATAGTCTTCCTAGCATCTTTGATAGCCCTCAAGTCTTCGGACATCAATATCATCTTAGGAATGGATTGGATGAAAGCCCACTATGCTAAGATTGAGACTCATACTAGGAATGTTCAGCTTATACACCCATCGGGTGAGATAGTTAATGTCTCCACTCGAGCTATCAAACGCCAACTCTATTCTCTCAATGCTAGCCCTCTTCCAAAATTAGACAATATTCCGGTGGTTCGTGACTTTCCTGGTGTCTTTCCAGAAGATCTGCCAGGAATTCCTCCTATCAGAGATGTAGAGTTGGTGATAGAGCTCATTCCAGGGACTGTCCCAAAAGCTAGAAGACCCTATAATATGGCACCCTTAGAACTAGCCGAACTTAAGAAACAACTCGATGAGGCTTTGAAGAAAGGTTTCATCCGTCCTAGTTCTTCTCCATGGGCTTGCCCCGCCCTCTTCGTTAAGAAGAAGGATGGATCGGATCGGATGGTTGTGGATTATCGGCCAGAGAATCTGGTCACCATAAAGAACAAGTATCCGCTCCCCAGGATCAACGATTTGTATGATCAACTCGTTGGATCCTCTATCTTTTCCAAGATGGATTTGAGGTTGGGATACCATCAAATCAGAATTGGAAACGGGGACAATCCAAAAATGGCTTTTGTTACTCATTATGGCCAATACGAGTACACCGTCATGTCCTTCGATTTAACCAATGCTCCAGCCACTTTCTCTCGCTTGATGAATTCTATCTTCATGAAGTATTTGGATAAATTCGTCGTTGTTTAACTCGACAATATACTCATCTACTCGAAGAACGAATAGGAACATGCCAAGCATCTAAGGCTGGTATTGATGAAACTTCGAGAACATCGTCTGTATGCCAAATTCTCCAAGTGTGAAGTTTGGTTACCAGAAGTGACCTATATAGGCCACGTGATCTCTGGTAAAGGTATTGCTGTCAATCCCGAGAGAGTTTAGGCCGTCCTTGATTGGACTCAACCTGAATCGGTTAAGCAATTTTGGAGTTTTCTTGGCCTAGCGAGCTATTGTCGCCGCTTTGTGGAGAACTTTTCCAAGGTTGCGAAGCCTGTGACTGAACTCCTCAAGCAAGATAAAAAGTTTGAGTGGACTCCACAATGTGAGCATAATTTTCAGGAACTGAAAAGACGCCTGACCTCTGCTCCCATTCTCATGCCACCAGACTTCTCCAAGGACTTTGTTATCTATTGCGACGCCTCGCGACAAGGATTAGGTTGCATTCTCATGCAAGATCGTCATGTGATTGTATACGCATCTTGACAGTTGCGTCCACATGAGGATAATTATCCAACACATGATCTTGAGCTTGCAGCTGTAGTCCATGCACTGAAAACCTGGCGACATTACCTTCTAGGTATTGTTGCGAAATTTACACTGATCACCAAAGTCTGAATTATATTTTCACCCAGTCGGATTTGAATCTTAGGCAAAGACGGTGGGTTGAGTTGATTACAGCTTACGACATAGGTATAACTTACACCCCAGGGAAAGCCAATGTCATGGCTGATGCACTAAGTCGTAAGTCTTATTGTAACAACCTGATGTTACAACAAAGTCAACCACTTCTCTATGAGGAATTTCAGAAGTTGAACCTTCGCATTGTTCCTCAAGGATTCCTTTCCAACCTGCTGTTGAAACCTACTCTTAGGGATCAAATCGTAGTTGTTCAGAGGTATGATAAGGGTATATCTCGGATCAAGGAGAATATTGCTAGCAAAAACGCTTAAGATTTCTCCACGGACGATCAGGGTGTTGTGTTCTTCCAGAATCGATTGGTGGTTCCTAAGAGCAGACGCTTAAGACAGCTGATCCTTAAGGAGGCTCATGATTCTCCTCTCACAATTCATCCTGGTAGTACCAAGATGCATCAGGACCTACGCCAGAGATTCTGGTGGACTAGGATGAAGAGAGAAATTGCTCAGTTCGTTGCCAACTGCGATGTTTGCCGTCGCGTTAAGGCAGAACATCAAAGGCCTACTGGCACCCTTCAACCCTTAGCTATTCCTGAATGGAAATAGGATAAGGTCGGTATGGATTTCATCACCGGACTTCCCAGGACTAAGAGAGGGAATAATGCTATCTTTGTGGTCATAAACCGTCTTTCCAAAGTGGCTCATTTTCTTCTTGTTCGGGAGAATATAACTGCTAGCTTGCTAGCGGAGTTATACGTTTCTCGAATAGTTTCCCTTCATGGTGTTCCTTTGGAGATTAACTCAGACCGTGGAAGTATCTTTACTTCCCGATTCTGGGAAATCTACAAAAATTCTATGGGGACTCATCTATCCTTTAGCATTGCTTTGCATCCGTAGTCAAGTGGTCAAGTTGAGCGAGTCAATCAAATCCTCGAAGACATCCTCAGAGCTTTTGTTATATCTTTCGGTATGAATTAGGAGAAATTTCTTCCATTTGCCGAATTGGCTTATAACAATAGTTATCAGTCAAGCTTGGGCAAAGCCCCTTTTGAAGTTCTCTATGGACGAAGGTGTCGAACACCTCTTAACTGGCCAGAAACCAGAGAGAGGCAACTCTTTGCCCCAGTGATCCAGGATGTAGAGGAGCAAGTTTGCATTATTCGTGTAAAGTTGAAAACAGCTCAATCTCGTCAAAAGAGCCAATATGATCACCATCATAAGGCTGTGACCTATGAACTTGACGAGAAGCCTTATCTTCGGGTTACACCTCCGAAGGGTACCCATCGATTCGGTATCATGGGAAAGTTGGCTCTTTGTTACATTGGACCTTTTCGCATTCTTGCTAAATGAGGAGAAGTTGCCTACCAATTGGAACTTCCGTCGCATATTTCCAAGGTTCATGATGTCTTCCATGTCTAGCAACTTAGGCATTGCTTCTCGGACCCTGTCCACGAAGTAGACCACGAAGCGCTTGATATCCAAGATAACCTTACATATTGAGAATACCTTGTTCGTATTCTTGATCAAGCTGAGCGTACCACTTGGCGTCAGAACATCAAGTTTCTCAAGGTTCAATGGTCACACTATTCCGAGAAGGAAGCCATATGGGAAAGAGAGGATCGTCTTCAACTAGAGTACCTCGCGCTCTTCCCGACGACTTCCAAATCTCGGGACGAGATTCTTTGGGTGGGGGTGAGTTGTCACATCTCTAGTTAGCTTACTTTGGGGATTAACAGAAACCCTATCACCTCACCTGAATCAAACCAATTCAAAAGATGTGAAAAATCATCAAATCCAAAATGCCCATCAAAAATGCCCCCTATGTCTGATAAATGTTGACATCAATATACCAGGGGTCATTCTAAATATCTGAATTCATATAGCATTTTAAAAATAAATGTTAAAGCTGCTGAAAATCCCAAATAAAGCATTATAATTATTTTAGTATTCAAAATATTCTAAAACTTTTTGTAGAGGTTTGAAATATTCAAACTAAGCTCTATAAAATGTTTGAGTATTTTGTGCCTAGCATTTGTGCCTAAATAAAAAGAAAACAAATGTTACAAAAGAAAATAGAAACTGAAATTAGAAAAAGAAAAGAAAAGAGGAAGCTCACCTTAGGCCAAGGCCAGGCCAGCCCACCTAGCCCAGGGAGGTCGTCGTCCTCCTAGAGGCCGGGAGGACGAGCGCGTGGTTGCTGTGCGCCCGCACCGGAGCTGCCACGCAGCTCCCTGCGTGCCTGCCTCCCTCGTTGCACTGGCGGGCGGGATAAGGACGCTCTGCCGTCCCGATCCGTCCCTCCTCCCAGCCCCCCTCTGCCGCTGCCTCTCCTGTCCCTCCGTCACCATGGCCGTCGCCTCTGCTCGCTCACCGTCGTAGTCACAGCCGCTCCCGCGCCCCCCTAAGCCTACCAGGAGCTCCACCTTGTCGTACCCGACCTCTGCACCGAGCCACGCACTGCCGAAGCCCCTGGAGCGATGATCCCGTCCTCTTCTTCCTCCTCGGACCCGAGCACCGCCGCCGACGATTCACCGCCTCCGAGCCTTCCTCGAGCACGCTCTCGATGGCTTTGCACCCGCAGTGAGCCCCCGGACTGTTTCCCCCTCTTCCCCGGCTGATTCCCCCTCCGTAGCCCTCGACTCCATCGGCACCCGAGGTGCTCCGCTGCACGAGCTCAACACCGGCGTCGCTCCGGTGATTAGGTGGTCTTTCTGAGGTCTCCATCGAGTATGTGGGGCTGCGTAGAGGACGTAGTGCCCAGCCCTGGTCGTTTAGCACGCCAGAGCGATGAGCTGGTGCTTGCCCGAACTCTGGCGTGCGCCATGCTCAACGTCGGCGATGCTCCGGTCCACCTCAGCCGCTGGGGTGTGTCCAGATCGAAGCGTGCGTTCATGCTGGTTCTATAGGAACCATCCGCCATCGAAATGGTCGCCAAAGTAGGTTTTCCGACACCCTCCGCCGTCCCTGACGTCGTCGGCGGCTCAACACCGGCGAGTCAACCAGTTTGACCACAGGGGTTTGACCCCAGGGTCAACTGGCAAGTGGGCCCAACCTTGTTAATTAAGATTAGTTTAAAAAATAATTAATTAATTAAATTAATTAAACTAATGACCCACTGACAGTGGGCCCCCTGCTAATTAATTAGTGGTTAGCGATTAATTAGCCTTTGTTAGTGGCAGGGTCACTGACCAGTGGACCCCACTGGACAGGTTTGACCTGTCAACGGGCTGTTGACCAACTGACATCATGCTGATGTCATGCTCATGCATTAAAGGAATTTCTTATTTCAATTAATTCCAGAAAATAGTTAAAACTTAGAAAATCATAGAAATTAATCTGTAACTCGATTGAAATAATTTATATATGAAAATTTATCAAAAAAATTCAATGAATCCAATGGTGTTGTTTTCATGCATGTTAGAGCAACCTATGTAGATGAACATTGACAATTAGCAATAGGACAATATATGGAATATTAAATGGAGAACGATTTTGAACCTCTATTCAAAACCACTTCATTTAACTTGATTAATAGTTGCAATAGCTCATCCATTCATGTTGCCATGTCATGATCATGCATCATAATGTTGCACTTGTCGTGTATTGATTGTTACTTATCTGCATTGCGGTAGGCCCTGCTTCTGAGGATACCCCCGAGTATTCCACTGAAGGAGAATACATTCCCGCTTCCTAGCAAGGCAAGCAACCCCATTGATCATTCCGATAACATCCCATTCTCTCGCTCCTACTCTTGTTTAATGCATTAGGACAAACGTTCAATTGCTTGTCATATGCGGTAGATGAACCCATTCCTTTGCATTACCTATCATTGTCACAGTAAATAGCTAAACCTTGCAACCTAGCATACCTGGTAGATGCTTGAGCCATGATTTGCTTTATCTACTTTGCCTGCTATGCTTGCTATGCTTTCAGTTGTGTCAGGTCTGATTCATCTGGGTGATGAACTAGAGTGAAAAAGTATTGTTTTGGTGTGATAAGCTTAATGATGAACCCGATTTGGTAAGGGTAGCGATGAGAGGCTATGTAGGAGTACATAGCGGGTTGTCTCATTCGGACCATTCTTAGGAACTGAGTTCCGTGTTTGCGATCCAAGACTAGCTACTACCACATGTTGGGATACTTAATTGACCCTCTCGGCTTATCAATCGCTTAGTCCTTGGTCCAGGAGTTGCAAGTAGTTTCTCATGTTTATAGTATGCTGGAGGCCAGGCGTAGCGTTGACCTTAGGGGTGGGTTACGACGCGGTAGGCAGTGGCATGGTGTACCAAGGGTCACCTGAATGGTGAGATTGGGAACCCTGCGCACATTGTTTGTGGCCGTAGCGGAAACTTCGGCCGGACTTCCATGCGGGTTCAGTCTCAAATAGGCGATAGCCTGGACTAGAGGTCTTGTGTGATTGACGGTTGTGGCCAACTCCCCCGCTGGGGTTCCGCTTGAAGGTTGCCGAGGTGCATGGTTTTATGAGCACATAGCGATAAGTGGCAAGAGCGTGTGTGAAGGAGTACACCCCTGCAGGGTATGAATCTGTTCCAATAGCCGCGTCCTCGGATATGGACAACTTGGAGAACTTATGTTGTTCATAGATAACTTGATGGATACTCATAAAAATATCAAGACAAGTGTGAGCACCGTGGACGACACTCTCGTAGTTGACGGAAGTGAATCCATGGTGGTGTATTGATGTGGAGTTAGTGGACTCGTCTGCGATATCTAAAACTTAAAGAAAGAATTAATATGTGTAGTTTAGGTTAGCCAAGAGTCAAAGCTGGCATTGCTGCATAAAATCCACCTCTCCCCTTGTTGACACCTGAGCATAAATGGACTAGGTCTGCTTTAAAGACTTGCTAATTACGTTTATACTCATGTTTGCTTAATAAATGTTGCACATGAGACTCAGGACCCATCAGGTGGGTTCTATCTAGATGTCGATGACGCCGAATAGATGGGATCCCAGCTACGACCTTATGCCATGTGGCGGGCTATAGATAGTCAGGCCATGTGCCTTTTTATCCTTTCAACTATTTGTATTCAGACAGCTTTATGCTTCTGCTTGGTTTGTATGAATTTGCTTGTATGACTTGTGTGTTGGATCATGTGACCCCTACCTGTAAGAACATATGATGCAAGGCTCCTCCCAGCGTCTTAAATAGAAGTTGTGTTGTTGTATGGTTATGTTGTGATGCCATAGTTGTATCTATGCATATCGGGCATGTCGTGCGTACGTGTGACGTGCAATGGTATGTATGGGATCCGACACCTAGACATGTGCCTTTAGTAGTATTCTTTACAGGGAACTGCCTCTTTGGGCTTCCACCGAGCCCTGGTAGCTTGCTACTGCTCCGGACACATTGATTGACCAGCATGTATGCTTCTTTGCTGTTGTGTCTGTCCCTTCGGGGAAATGTCTCGCAGTGTAATGGAGTCCCTGTAGCCTGCTACGACTCGTCTACGTGCAATGATGACATATATGTCCCACGATGTAATGGAGTCCTTGTAGCTTTCTATGACTCATCTGCACACGCTTGAGATCGACACCTGCATTGCTGGGTTATGTATGCATGTTCCCATACGAATGTGCCACTTGGGTTCTATGACTAGTCATGTCCACCCGGGTTCTCTATCATTTGAATGCTAGCGACATATTCACATACGTGAGCCAAAAGTCGTAAATGGTCCCGGCTAAGGTAAGGTTGCAGCTGTGGGGTTACCGTGCGTGAGGCTGCAAAGAGATGTAATGTGTTACAGGCTAGATTCCTATGACTCAGGATCGGGGTCCTTACAAGTAGCTCCTTTTGGGATCTGCTCCGGCGTTCGGCTCGTCGATGATGTCGAGCCCGGCAACGACGATGGACTCCTCAACAAGGACTCCTTCCTCAGGCTGCGCCCCGGTGCTTGCCGCGCCCAGGATGCTGACGAATAGGTTGTCGCCAACCTTGAAGTACCTGCTCAATGAAGGGGCTTCAGACGGCTGGCCCATGCTGGTCGTCCCCCCGCCGGCCTCCTCGCCAGCCCTGTCGATGGACTTCTTGGTGGCCTCCTCATCCTGCACGGCTTTGGCTGGCTTGGCGCTAGCAGCCTCGGCGGCAACATTCTTGGGGGCCTCCTTCTTCTTGTGGCTTTGGCTGCCTCGGCGCTCGCGGCCTCGGCAAGAGCATTCTTGGCGGCCTCAGCCTCGGTACTCGTGATGGCTTCTTCGGCAGAGATCTTGTCACCTTGGCAGCAGCATCCCTCGCTGCCTCCTCGATGATAGAATCGATGTCCATTCCCTCCGCCATGGGGGTGTTTGAAGGCCAGGGAGACAAAACAAGAAAAGCTAAGGAGGAAGTTCAAGAAGACAAAAAAAGGAGAGAGAAGAAGGGGAATACCCTCACCTATGACGATTACCACCAGTACCTGGGCTTGCTGGCCCTCCCTCGTCGCGATAAAGCATGCTGGAGGAAGTCCTGGCCGGAGAAAAGTCCCTGGGCAAGGAATCTAGGGCAGTTGCCGACGACTCCCCTTGTCGCCGTCCTCCCCCTACACGTCCGGTGATGTCAGCAGTATAGATGCACGTCCCAGCGCCTGCCAGCAGGAAATGAGTAGCGAACTCACGCTACGGGCTCCGTCGGGGGCTGAATCGGGAGCTGCAACATGGGTTAGTCTCCGGATTGGTGGTGGTCGCCCTCGGCGTGCCTGAGGCACTTGCCGACAACCCGTCAACCGTCGAGGTCTCCGCCCTCTTTGCGACCCGCTGCGCCAGCGTTTCCATGTCCCTGTGGCAAAAAATCAAGACATATTAGCAAGTAGGGAAGGAGACCCGAAGGTTGGGAAAGTACGGCAGGATCCTTACTCTTCTTCTTCCTCCCCCGACCTAAGGTCAAAAAGGTCGAAGGTGACCTCTGTCGTGGAGCCTCTGGAAGGGGGTGGAGGGGTGCCTATGGACCGCTTGGCCACGGAAGGCGCAGGCTGCTGGTGGACTTCGCGTCGCTGCGCAGCCTTGTTGGTTTTGCCCTTGCCGAGGGCCTCGCTACTCGAAGAAGCTTGCCAAGCTGGGAGCTCGGAGGCAGCGTTCCTAAGGATGCGCCTTTTCCTCTGGATGAGGGACTGGACCTCCTCTAGTGGCTCCTCTTCGGACACATCTCCGGCAAGGTAGCTTAGGGCAGACGTATCGCCTAGCTGCTCGATGATCTCGTCCTGCCGTGCAAGACCTTCACGTGGCGGTGCTTCCCCTTTCCCGGCTTCGTCTTCCAAAAAGCCGACGCTGCCATCCTCCTTGACAAGCGCCGCTTCTACCGCCCTGTTGGCGATGTACGCCAGCTCCTCCTCGGTGGTGTCGTGGATGAGGCCCTCCTCCTTGCGGGTGGCCGTCTCCGACAGGTTGTCAAAAAAATCTTGCACCACCTCCATAGACAGTTCCATCCAAGTTGCTTCAAGACTATGGGCATCGAACACCGGCATCATGGCAATGATTCTGCCCAAGGCCGAATTATTGCACAAGGGGATTACGCCCGCCGGTAGCTTGATCGCCGAGATGCTCCTGAACAAGTTCTGGAAGAGGGCCCTGTGCTACATGGTGTTCAGATTGTGGTTTAGCCCGGGGCGCAACCTCATGATGTCTGCCGCATTCCTGAAATCCCAGGCCGACCTCCCCTTGTTCTGCAAGGGGGCGATGCGCCGGCAAAGAAAGTCAGCGCCTATCATTTCCACGAAGAGCTCGGTGGCCCTGAGACGATGAATCCTAGTGGTCGTGACCATGAGATTCCCGTCCCAAGGATCGAGGGCGCTCCAGTCGTTGTCGCGCACCTTCTTGGTCTGCCGAGGCATACAGAAGGGCTGGGGCTTCTCCTCCCGGAGCTAGAACCACTTGCCACGCCACTCATCCCACCCATCGCAATAAGCCCCTTCAGGGTAGGTCTCCTTGGTTCCTGGCCGAGGAATCCAAGTGATGGCACTAGAAAGCGCTCCGCCTTGCTGGATGCGGGGGCGTGTGAAATAGTGGCGGAAGAGAGCGGTGATGGGGGTCAGTCCGGCAATTTTTTTGCCGAGGTGTGCGAAAACCGTCATGGATGTCATGGCATTTGGCATGAAATCCAGGAGTTGGAAGCCGTAAGTAAGCATAAGGTCAATGAAAAAGTTCGAGTAAGGGGGGCAGAGCCAGAGTAAAATTAATCGGTGAAGAAAGGGTATTTTCCTGGACCTTCCCCGAAAGGACCCGAGCTCACAAAGGTGGCGGGGTGCCATGCCGTTGCAGTCTCCCACTCCCACCGATAATGCCTCTTCACGACGCCGAGACTGAGCCTTGGCGGGAAAACAACATGCTCCCTCCGCATCTTCACCGCCTTGTTTTCCGAGATGACCTCTGTTCCCTTGCCCTTGCTGGCTTTGGGTGGCATGGTGATGGCGGGGATGGAGGCCGAGGACGAGGAATAGGCGGAGGGGGGGAGGGCACACTAATGGATGCAAGAGGCTCTGCTTTGGGCTCGAGGAGGAAGACAACGACGGTTCTCAGATTGGGAAAGGCGAGAGGTAAATGGGCATTGACTCTGCAGTCTTCTCTTTATGGGGAAGGCGCGGAGCGGTCTCTTTTTTTACCAAAAACAAGATGACACGAAAATGTTTGTTAGGCGCACTACTGTAACGGTCACGCCGTGCACGTATCCCACTACCCGCATTCAATGGGCATCATGGGGAAGCGCAGCGATCTTAATCATCACAATTGCAAGGCCCTGCCACGCATGCCCATGCACTGGTTGGGCCTAGCCCAACAAAGCCTCGCGACGTGTATGGCCCAAGCCCGGGGGCTCCTGCCGGTGCACTAGAGTTTTTGGGCCATCTAGTACCCCTTTACAAATGCACGGGCAGTAGTAGTCGCCCCGGTGGCAAGGACCATCAAAGACTTACCAAGCACCAGCATAGAAGACTCAAGATTACCAACAAGACCTTCAGCCCTGGTGGATCAACCTTCACCATCCTCGCCGTTGCTACCCATGACAAACACCATGGCAGCTCGGTGCTGGGTGGCCATTACCAGGCCACCAGCGCTGCCTCCACCATCATCACCGCACGTGCCGACCAGGCACTAGGTGGACGTGCGGCGCCCACGAGACCAACATCAACCTGTACCCACGTGGGAGACCTCACTGCACATGATGTGCTTTTGACGATGAGTGAGCTACTTCGCCATCGTCCGATGCAAGGGGGCTTCGATGCGTGGGCCAACTACATCACAGAGGATGTCACCATTGCGAGGAGGGCATGTGCTCCTCACCACTCTTCCTGACTCCCAATGCAGGGCGCCGGGGGCTTGCTCGCCGTACTGCTCACGTCATCAACAGACGGCATGCCCGCCTATTGCACGGGCAAGCCCGGGCAAGGTCCGCCCCACGCCGTGCTCCTCCTTCTCCGGATCCCGGTGACCGGCTTCGGGGCACCAACCAGCCCCGCCGGTGGATCATTCGAAGAAGGTGATGGGGCGCTCCGCGTGTGCCTCAACGTGCGCACTCAAGCCACGGTGGATCATCAGCAGTCTGGGCCGTCTTGGCACGAGCACGCCAACCGGCACAGGGACTAGGCAGCACAGGACCGCGAGCAGGCAGGTAACAAAAATGGAGGCACGGTGGATGACCAGGGAGGCTACCTGGGTCAAGGGACGAGAGACCAACCATGCGGCAATGGCAGAGGTAAGCAGCTTCGGGCGGAGGCTGGATGCTGGAGGGTCTGTGGGCCACGCGTCTAGAGTTGCATCGCCTTGCCTCCTAGGGAGGCTGCTCATGGAGCGTGCGCTGATAGATCAGGAGGAAGAAAAGACCTTTTCACAGAGTCCTATGTGTCGAGCTTTGTCATACTTGCAGATGTCGTCATGCATCACACGCCCCTCGCGGGTGTCGGCATCCTCCTAGGGTAGGAACATGCCCCGAGCGTCCTATCCAAGCCGGGCATGGAGGCTTCCATTAAGGAGGCACCAGGCAATGACGGCGCAGGTGAGGGAGCGTCCCAGGATGCGCGGGGGCATGGCGCAGCCGCCGCCCTAGCGAGCAAAGCAGCACGCAGTCGGGCCCTCTAGGTCGCGTGGGCATCCGCCTAGAGGGATCGGCGGGTTACGTGAAGCATGGGCCACACGAGGAAACGGGGGCACTGGCCCTTAGGAGGCAGGGCCCCGCGAGGTCCTCGGGTCATGGACTAGCCGATGCCCCGGCATCTCATGAGGCGGCTTCACCGACACAACACCCCTATTGCTGCACTGGGTGCATTGTGCTCATGTTCGGGCCGCGGGAGCGCAATCCCGCGACTACGCATGGGAGAATGCACTCAGTTTTGGGGTGTAGGGGCACGCAACCGCGAAGAAATGCATGCGATAGCTCTTGGCAGGGTTGGGAGCACCTAGGCCGTGCACCTGGGGGCTTGCCCAGCTATCTTCGGGCGTGACACTCTCACATAATAATGAGTGGACTATATACGCTCGGAGCCCCCCAAGAACGCGGAGGGGTTCTTACCCACGCCCAAGTGGAAGTTGTTCGAAATATGCCCTAGAGGCAATAAATAAAGTGTTTATTATTATATTTCCTTGTTCATGATCATCGTTTATTATCCATGCTATAATTATATTGATTGGAAACACATTACATGTGTGGGTAAATAGACAACACTTGTCCCTAGTATGCCTGTGGTGAACTAGCTCGTTGGTCAAAGATGGTCAAGGTTTCCTAGCCATTGACATGTGATGTCATTTGATAACGGGATCACATCATTATGAGAATGATGTGATGGACAAGACCCAAACTACAAACGTAGCATATGATCGTGTCAGTTTATTGCTACTGTTTTCTTCATGTCAAGTATATGTTCCTATGACCATGAGATCATGCAACTCACTGACACCGAAAGAGTGCCTTGTGTGTACCAAACATCGCAACATAACTGGGTGACTATAAAGGTGCTCTACAGGTATCTTCGAGGGTGTTTGTTGGGTTGGCATGGATCAAGACTGGGATTTGTTACTCCGTGTGACGGAGAGGTATCTTAGGGCCCACTCGGTAATACAACATCACAATAAGCCTTGCAAGAAATGTGACTAAGTGTTAGTCATGGGATCTTGTATTACGGAGTGAGTAAAGAGACTTGCCGGTAATGAGGTTGAACTAGGTATGGAGATACCAATGATCGAATCTCGGGCAAGTAACATACAGAAGAACAAAAGGAACGTCATATGGGATTAACTGAATCCTTGACACAGAGGTTCGACCGATAAATATCTTCGTAGAATATGTAGGAAACAATATGGGCATCCAAGTCCCTCTATTGGTTATTGACCGTAGAAGTGTCTCGGTCATGTCTACATAGTTCTCGAACCCGTAGGGTCTGCACACTTAAGGTTTGGCGATGTTTCGGTAGTATAGAGTTATGCATGGTGGTGACCAAAGGTTGTTAGGAGTCCCGGATGAGATCCCGGAAATCACGAGGAGCTCCGTAATGGTCCGGAGGTAAAGATTCAGATATAGGAAGTCCTATTTTGGTTGCCGGAAAAGTTTCGGGCTCATCGGTAGTGTACCGGGAGTGCCGGTAATGTACCGGGAGAACATCGGGAGGGGTATTTCGACCCAAGAGGCTACATGGGCTGTGGGAGTGTGAATACCAGCCCTTAGTGGGCTGGTGGAAGTCCCACGCAAGGCCCATGCAGCTGGGAAGAAAAGCCCAAAGAGAAAAAGGTGGAAAAAGGCAAAAAGGCAAAAATAAGGAGGAGTCTTAGTCCTACTAGGATTGGAGGAGGAATCCTCCTCTCCTCTTGGTTTGGCCGAAGCCTAGGTGGCTTGGCCCTTGGGCCAAGCCCCCTCCTCTCTTACTCTTATATATACTAGAGGTTTTAGGGGTTTTGCACTAGATTTTCAGCCACGTGCTACCCGTTCCTCTAGTGCATAGTTTCTCCTCCACATCGGTTTTCTGCAGTGCTTAGGTGAAGCCCTGCCGGAATTGCTCCACCACCATCGCCGCGGCGCCGTCACGCTACCGGAGAACTCGTCTACCTCTCCTCTCCCTCTCGCTGGATCAAGAAGGCGGAGATCATCATCAAGTTGTACGTGTGTTGAACGGGGAGGTGCCGTCCGTTCGGTGGTTGATCGGGACGGATCATGATTGGATCGCGGGACGCTCGGCGAATTGGATCACGAAGACATTTGACTACACCAACCGCGTTTATTAACTCTTCCCCCTTAGCGATCTACAAGGGTATGTAGATCCACTCTCCCTCTCGTAGATGCTCATCACCATGGATAGGTCTTGTGTGAGCGTAGGAAATTTTTTGTTTCCCATGCAACGTTCCCCAATAGTGGCATCATGAGCTAGGTCTATGTGTAGATGAGATCTCGACTAGAACACAAAGAGTTTGCGGGCGTTGATGCTTAGATTGCTTCCTCCCTTGGTCGTGTTTTGGTTCAGTGGTATTGTTGGATGAAGCGGCCCGGACCAACATTACTCGTACGCTTATGACAGACCGGTTCCCTCAACTGCAGCTTGTTGCAAAAGATGGCTGGCGGGTGGTAGTTTCTCCTACTTTAGTTGGATCGGATTCGACAAAGGCGGTCCTTGAGAAGGTTGAAAAGCAACTTATGTATCATCATTGTGGTTTATGCATAGGTGAGAATTGTTCTTGCTAGATACCCGTAGCAACCACGTAAAACATGCAACAACAATTAGAGGACGTCTAACTTGTTTTTGCAGGGTATGTTGTGATGTGATATGGCCAATTACATGATGTGATATATGTGATGTATGAGATGATCATGTGTTGTATAGAATATTACGACATGCATGTCGATGAGTAAGGCAACTGGTAGGAGCCATAGGATTGTCTTTAATTATAGTATGAGCTACGTGTCAAGCATTAAGCGCTATTTAATGCTTTACTTTATCGCTAAACGATATCAATAGTAGTACAAGCATGATGGGCACGACAACCCCGATGGCGACACGTTGATGGAGATCAAGATGATGGAGATCATGGAGTCGTGCCGGTGACGATGGAGATCATGTCGGTGCTTTCAAGATGGAGATCAAAAGCACAAGTTCATGGCCATATCATGTCACTTATGATTTGCATGTGATGTTAATCCTTTTATGCACCTTGTTTTGCTTAGGACGACGGTAGCTTTATAAGGTGATCCCTCACTTCAATTTCAAGATGAATTGTGTTCTCCCCAAGTGTGCACCGTTGTGAAAGTTCGTCGTGTCAAGACACAACGTGGTGATCGGGTGTGATAGACTCTACATTCCCATACAACGGGTGGAAGCCAGTGTTGCACATGCAGAACACTCGAGTTAAACTTGAAGAGCCTAGCATGTACATACATGGCCTCGGAACACAAGAGACCAAAAGGTCGAACATAAGTCATATAGTAGATATGATCAACATGATGATGTTCACCATTGAAACCACCTCAACTCACGTGATGATCGGACTTGAGTTGGTGAATTTGGACCATGTGAGACTCAGATGACCTGAGGGATGTCAATTTGAGTGGGAGCTTTAGTAATTTGATTAACTAAACTCATTATCTTGAACAATAGTCTAAGTAACCTTTGCATATTTATGTTGTAGATCAATGGCTCGCGCAGTAGCACCCCTGAATTTTAATGCGTTCCTAGAGAAAGCTAAGTTGAAAGATGATGGAAGTAACTTTGTTGACTAGGCCCGTAATCTGAGGATTATCCTCACGGCTTCCCAAAAATCATATGTCCTTGATGCACCGCTTGGTGACCAACCAAAAGACATGTCATCCGAAGACGTTAAGAACACTTGGGAGGCACGTTATGTAGATTACTCAATAGTTCAGTGTGCAATATTGTATGGCTTAGAACCGGGACTTCAAAGACATTTTGAACGTCATGGAGAATATGAGATGTTCTAAGAGTTGAAGTTATCTTTCAAAAGAATGCCTGGATCGAGAGGTATGAGACCTCCGATATGTTCTATGCTTGAAAGATGGAGAAGAACGGGTCTATCAGTGAGAATATACTAAGAATGTCTGGGTATTCAAATCGTCTAGCAGAGTTGGGAATTTCCCTTCCGCCAGAGGCGATCACTGATAGAGTTCTTCAATCACTGCCACCTAGTTAAAAGAGCTTTGTGATGAACTATAACATGCACGGGATGAACAAGTCAGTCGCCGAGCTGTTTGCGATGCTAAAAGTCGCTGAGTGTGAAATCCAGAAAGAACATCAAGTGTTGATGGTCAATAAAACCACTAGTTTCAAGAAGAATGGCAAGGGCAAGGGCAAGAAGGGTAAAACCAAGAAGGATGGCGAAGCAGTTGCTACTCCTGTAAAGAAGCCCAAGCATGGAACCAAGCCAGAAACTGAGTGCTTTCATTGCAAGGGAACTGGTCACTAGAAGCGGAACTGTCCCAAGTACCTGGCTGACAAGAAGGCAGCCAACGACAAACAAGGTATATATGATATACATGTTATTGATGTGTACATTACTAGCTCTCGTTGTAGTGCCTAGGTATTTGATACCGGTTTGGTTGCTCACATTTGCAACTCAAAATAGGAACTATGGATTAGACGAAGGCTGGGAAGGATGAAGTGACGACGCACATGGGAAATGGTTCCAAGGTTGATGTGATCGCCGTCGGCATGCTCTCTCTTCGATTACCATCGAGATTAGTGATGAACCTGAATAATTGTTATTTAGTGCTTGCGTTAAGCATGAACATTATATTTGGATCTTGTTTATTGCGAGACGGTTACTCATTTAAATCAGAGGATAAAGGTTGTTCTATTTGTATGAGTAATATCTTTTATGGTCATGCACCCAATGTGAGGGGTTTATTCATATTGAATCTTGATAGTGATGACACACATGTTCATAACATTGATGCCAAAAGATGTAGAGTTGATAATCATAGTACCACTTTCTTGTGGCACTGCCATTTAGGTCATATTGGTGTAAAACGCATGAGGAAGCTCCATGCTGATGGACTTTTGGAGTCACTTGATTTTGAATCACTTGACACATGTGAACCATGCCTCATGGGCAAGATGACTAAAACGCCATTCTCTAGAACAATGGAACGAGCAAGTGACTTATTGGAAATCATACATACCGATGTGTGCGGTCCAATGAATGTTACAGCGCATGGTGGATATCGTTATTTTCTCACCTTCAGTGATGACTTGAGTAGATATGGGTATATTTACTTAATGAAACACAAGTCTGAAACATTTGAAAAGTTCAAGCAATTTCAGAGTGAAGTTGAGAATCATCATAACAAGAAGATTAAATTCCTGCGATCCGATCTAGGAGGTGAATATCTGAGTTATGAGTTTTGCAGTAACTTAAGATAGTGTGGAATTGTTTCACAGTTGACACCGCCCGGAACACCACAGCGTAATGGTGTGTCCGAACATCGTAATCGAACCTTATTAGATATGGTGCGTTCTATGATGTCTCTTGCTGATTTGCCACTATCATTTTGGGGTTATGCATTAGAGACAGCTGCATTCACTTTAAATAGGTCACCATCGAAATCCGTTGAGACTGACGCCATATGAACTATGGTTTGGCAAGAGGCCAAAGTTGTCATTTCTTAAAGTTTGGGGATGTGATGCTTATGTCAAAAAGCTTCAGCCTGAAAAGCTAGAACCCAAAGCAGAGAAATGCGTCTTCATAGGATACCCGAAAGAGACAGTCGGGTATACCTTCTATCTCAGATCCGAAGGCAAAGTGTTTGTCGCTAAGAACAGAACATTTCTTGAGAAAGAGTTTCTCTCGAAAGAATTGAGTGGGAGGAAAATAGAGCTTGATGAGGTTATTGAACCTTTACTTCAACCAGAAAGTAGCGCAAAACAGAAAGATGTTTCTGTGGAACCTATGATGGTTGAAGAGGAAGCTAATAATGATGATCATGAAGCTTAGGATCAAGCTGCTATTGAACCTCGTAGGTCGACAAGGGCGCGTACTACTCCTGAGTGGTATGGCAACCCTGTCTTGGAGGTCATGTTGTTGGACAACAATGAACCTACGAGCTACGGAGGAGCAGTGATGGGCCCGGATTCTGAGAAATGGTTAGAGGCCACGAAATCCGAGATGGGATCCATGTATGAAAACAAAGTATGGACTTTGGAAGTATTACCTAAAGGGCGAAAGGCCATTGAGAACAAATGGATCTTTAAGAAGAAGACAGATGCGGACAGTAATGTCACCGTCTATAAAGCTCGACTAGCTTGTTGGTCAAAGATGTGTGGGTAAATAGACAACACTAGAGAACTAGCTCGTGAATAGACAACACTTTGTCCCTAGTATGCCTCTAGTGAACTAGCTCGTTGGTCAAAGATGGTCAAGGTTTCCTATCCATTGACACAAGATGTCATTTGATAACGGGATCACATCATTAGGAGAATGATGTGATGGACAAGACCCAAACTACAAACGTAACATATGATCGTGTCAGTTTATTGCTACTGTTTTCTGCATGTCAAGTATATGTTCCCATGACCATGAGATCATGCAACTCATGGACACCGGAAGAGTGCCTTGTGTGTATCAAACGTCGCAACGTAATTGGGTGATTATAAAGGTGCTCTACAAGTATCTCCGAGGGTGTCTGTTGGGTTGGCATGGATCAAGACTGGGATTTGTTACTCCGTGTGACGAAGAGGTATCTCAGGGCCCACTCGGTAATACAACATCACAATAAGCCTTGCAAGCAATGTGACTAAGTGTTAGTCATGAGATCTTGTATTACAGAACGATAAAGAGACTTGCCGGTAACGAGGTTGAACTAGGTATGGAGATACCGACAATCGAACCTCGGGCAAGTAACATACTGAAGAACAAAAGGAACATCATACGGGATTAACTGAATCCTTGACATAGAGGTTCGACCGATAAAGATCTTCGTAGAATATGTAGGAACCAATATGGTCATCCAGGTCCCGCTATTGGTTATTTACCGTAGAAGCGTCTCGGTCATGTCTACATAGTTCTCGAACCCGCAGGGTCTGCACACTTAATGTTTGGTGACGTTTCGGTAGTATAGAGTTATGCATGGTGCTGACAAAATATTGTTCGGAGTCCCGGATGAGATCCCGGACGTCATGAGGAGCTTCATAATGGTCCGGAGTTAAAGATTCATATATAGGAAGTCCTATTTTGGTCACCGGAAAAGTTACGGACTCATCGGTAGTGTACCGGGAGTGCCGGTAGTGTACCGGGAGACCATCGGGAGGGGTATTTCGACCCAAGAGGCTACATGGGCTGTGGGAGTGTGAATACCAGCCCTTAGTGGGCTGGCGGAAGTCCCACACAAGGCCCATGCAGCTGGGAAGAAAAGCCCAAAGAGAAAAAGGTGGAAAAAGGCAAAAAGGCAAAAATAAGGAGGAGTCTTAGTCCTACTAGGATTGGAGGAGGAATCCTCCTCTCCTCTTGGTTCGGCCGAAGCCTAGGTGGCTTGGCCCTTGGGCCAAGCCTCCTCCTCTCTTACTCTTATATATACTAGAGGTTTTAAGGTTTTTGCACTAGATTTTCAGCCACGTGCTACCCGTTCCTCTAGTGCATAGTTTCTCCTCTAGATCGGTTTTCTGCAGTGCTTAGGCGAAGCCCTGCCGGAATTTCTCCACCACCATCGCCGTGGCGCCGTCATGCTACCGAAGAACATGTCTACCTCTCCTCTCCCTCTTGCTGGATCAAGAAGGCGGAGATCATCATCAAGTTGTATGTGTGCTAAACGCGGAGGTGCCGTCCGTTCGGTGCTTGATCGGGACGGATCGTGATTGGATCGCGGGATGCTTGGCGATTTGGATCGCGAAGATGTTCGACTACTACAATCGTGTTTCTTAACGCTTCTCGCTTAGCGATCTACAAGGATATGTAGATACACTCTCTCTCTCTCTCGTAGATGCTCATCACCATGGATAGGTCTTGCGTGAGCGTAGAATTTTTTTTGTTTCCCATGCAACGTTCCCCAACAGAAGCCCCATGCTCCGTGCTGGCGGACAATACTGCCATCCAATGGCTATGTCCATGCAACGTGGATGCCCTATGCTATGTGCTAAGGGAAGACGAAGACGAAGACTAGCTTAGGTGTCGAACGCGGCTGCTGCTTGTTCCTTTTTTGAATTTGAATTGTCAGCTTTTGAAATGAAACTCGAAGGTTTCGCGACTCTATTCGAAAATGGGTGGGAATTTTCTCTCTTTGCGATTCTTTTTCTGGTCCTAAGATCTTGTTTTTTGAATCAGCACCTGTCAGTCTCTCCCTCACGTGCACCGCGGGCAGGGGCAACACTGGCACGATGTGAGCACCTTTCTAAGGCCATGGCACCTTTGATGCGGAGCATCCTACGTACATCACCATGGCAAGAGACCGTTTGGCAAGTGAAATGTGCGACATCTACTTCGCATACATAAAGGTGAATCATCTCCTTTACACATGTTCACTTGGCCCCTTCATGGATGGTATACTACTTGACACTCCTCTCGTGTGCATACATAGGTATTGTCGGAGCTTCACGGATTATGAGCAGGAGTGCCAGCACCTACGTACGACTACACCATCCACGAGGCAAGCTTGGAAGAGACAAAAGAAGAAGTGAGGATGAGATCTGGAAGTCCCGGACATTCCGGCCTTCCCGGGACCTCCGGACACCGGACCTTCCGGTCTCTAGCGACTAGAGTAGCTCCCAGACATGCCAACTCTCTAGATACCCCGGACCCTGCCAGGACCTCGCCTAGAACCTCCGGAGTCAGGAACTTCTAGCCATCCCTGGAACTGCACTATATATACTCCTCTCCCACCTCCATTATAGGGTTAGCAAGGTGATAGCTCATTGTTGAGCTTTGCTCCTTCCTCTACCTCTCCCATGGAGATCAAGACCTCCACCGGAGAAGATCCACAAAGGATGTCAAGGCCCCTTGCGTGGGAAGATCCCTAGTGGACTCAAGGCCGCATCTCTCCTAGAGATTTGGGATGAACTACCCATGTATCCTTTATTTCCATTGTTTTTCTTGGATCTTGACGCACCTCATGTATTGCTTGCGATTGGAGGAGTACTTGGTGTGGATCTTGTCCAATAGAGTGTTTTCCCCTTTGATTTCTCCATGTTTCCCCCTCGCATTCTTTGTGTTCTTCCTTGAATCCACCTCCAATTCGTGAAGATCGGGCCACCCTCGGGTTTGACCCATATCAACCTTGGTCCGCGCGAGGCATCTTTGGGCAGGCCGACAAGGGCCCGTTGCCTTGGAACTATCCATCTTTTAGTAGTCAACCCTCACTTTGGGGTTCGACCAAGGCCCGACACAGCATCACAAGGCCTCGGGAGGCTCAGGCACCTCTCGAGGCAGGAACAGGAAGGAAAGGAATGGGAGGCGGTTGAGCGTCAAGGGGGACTCCTGAGCAACGCGCCTCAGGAGCCTGACTAGTCACGTAGTGCCTTGCCCCTTTGTATCGTCCTAGTGATCCGAACGCCCCAAAAGTGGTCAAGGTATACACACGACTGGGCTCCGCCGATGTCGAGCACCACTTGAGCATCAAGGGGGACTCCTGAGCAACGCACCTTAGGAGCCTTAGTAATCACGTAGCTCCTCGCCCCTTGGTCCCATCTTGGCGATCCGGACTCCCCAACGGTGCTCGAGGTATGCGCGGGATTGGGCCCCACCGACATAGAGTGTCGAAAGGCTACCAAACTATTTCTGCCCGTAGGGAAGAAGCCCTCTCTGGAAGGATCCTCAAGTTCATCAGACACCCCGACTGCACCTCACGACACACGAGCCCTCCATGGCCCGCCAAGATAAGTACCCCGATAACAGAGAGTATAAATCTCATGATCTGACAGTAACCTGATGCTAACGAGATAATGCAGGTGCTACGATTTACTACGTGCCCCCATGAGGCCTCTTGTGGCTTCGGGAATAGGGAAGGACATCGCAAGTGAGGGAACCCGGTCTCTCTAGGCGTCATCGCTAAAACCCCGGCCATAGGGCGGTGCGCTCCTCCTCAGGATTGTCTACCCCGAAAGGCCGCGACAAGTCCTCATCTCTAGGCGCAGCATGGCAGGTCCATGGAAATCTCAAAGTGCACCAGGCACAGAGTAGTGGAGGAGCGGGACGAGCAAAGATATGGGGAATGCGTGGTGCCGCACCAACCATAACACAAAACCCTGTGCAAGAGACGAGGGCATGTCGCGTGAAACCAGCAACCGACAGTTCAAGAGAGGAGGGAGAAGGACGAAGGTAAAACACAAAAGTTAATGCCCTCAGGGGCCAAGTGCTTCTTGGTGTAATAGGGACCAAGGGAGAAAAAAAGGGAAGCCTAGGCGGAGGAGTCGCTGTCATCGCCCAGACCCTCGCCTGCCTCGGCGCCGGAGTTTTCACCCTCGTTGGAGGAGGGCACTAGGACGAACCGCTCCACTAGGGACTCCACGTCCAGGCGCACCTCATCCCTGAGGGGCCTCTGGAGCTCCTCAGTCACCAACTCCATGATCAGGGGAGGTCAAGCTCCGGGGCATGGCAGTGCAGGTTGGAAAAAACCCGCGTGAGCGCCATGCCCAGGAGGTTGCGCGTGTTGGACACGTTGTCCTCGTCCACCCAAGAGATGCCGGTCTTTAGTGCCTTCACCACCTTGTCGAAGAAGTTGAGGTAGCATCCATCGCCGTGCACGCACGGCAGCACAGGGGCCTCCCCGATAGACCGGACCACCGCACTAGCCATGCGGTGGGCAATATCTAGGTACTGCTTGGCGCTTTGCGCCTCCAGCATCCTCGCGTGCTCTGCCTCGTCCTGCGCGGCCTGCACGGCGTCAACTGCCTCCTTGACCTGGGCCTGAAGTGACGCCAGCTCCGCCTTGGCCTCCTCCTCGCCGCTGAGCGCGGCATGGAGGGCGGCCTCGGCGCTCGGCAGCTGGGCCCTCAACGCATCTACCTCCTCCTGAAGCTCGCCAAGCTTGATCCTTTTGGGAACAGGCGCCCTGGGAGGAGGAAATAGTCAACTCCAGTGTATCGGGCGTGATTGCAAGAAAGAGGGTGGATGACGGAACACACACTCGTCGATAATGGCCCAGCGTCGGCCATCTTGGGCCGACCTCGAAGACCCATCGCCACCTCCTCGAGAGGCCGACGACGAAACCAAAGACCCTATGCGCTTCCTCGCACCTGCTGCACTCCCTCTAGATGCCATGAAGAGTAAGAAAAGTGAGGAGGATGAGAAGGATGTCTTTGGAAGGATGGAGAGCGAGAAGGCGCGACAGGATGGCAAGACCCCCCAGACAGGGCGGATTTATAGGCGCAACCGCTGCGCATGGGCGTCATGGGGAGTGGAGGTACCGTGCACTCCTCGGGCTCTGCATGATGAACCCGGTCGGCATGCAACCCTTCTTCATGTCGCTTCATCTGCCCTCGTCGGGTCACATCCACGTGGGCCGAGGGGTGAAAACACGAGGAGACAGCAGCATTCAAGAAAGGGCAATGATGGGCGGTGCGTCATGCAGGCTTCGCGTCATCCTGGCTCAGGGTGGTTCCCGACGACTTTGGGGAGTGGAGGCGTCGGCGTCTCGGAGAGCGTCGCCTGTCAAGCCTAGCCCGTAGGCAGTTGTAGCCCGCCGCGCTTCGGTCCCTCTTCTATGGCTTCGCCCCGAACCAACTCGAGTGCTCCTCGGGACCGGGGGCTACTGTCGGCATTCTTGGAACGGGGGTACCTAGACCTGCCAACATGCGGCCCAGGGAGCGGCCAACTTAGATGGCATGGTACGGACTAACGTAGCCTCACCAAAAAACAATCTCCTCGCTGGAGCTCCACCCTCGCGAGGGGAACGACGCCAAGGCCCCCGGGGGGAAGAGTCCTTCCCAGGCCACCTGCCGACAGGCGGAGATCTCTATGCAGCCCTCGGGCTCGGGAGGTCAAGGATGACGCAAGACGGGCTAGGCGAGCATCAGCGCACGCAGAGGAGACGATTTCCTCTTTGGTGCATAGGAGGCAAGGACGTACACAGGTTGCCAAAGCACCCCCCAAAGGTTTCCATTCTGGCGCAACAAGACCAAGACCACGAGTCCCGCAGGATGGATGTCATTGCCGAGCCCACCACTGCACCACGATCGGCTACTTTGAAGGCGCAGATTGCCTTTAGTCAGGATATTGATGTACTCCTTGTCCCCCTTTGAATTTGGCAGTTGTGGGATCCCTCCCACCATTGCGATAAGGGAAGAGGACTCAGGTCACTATAAATAGAGGATAGGTCGCTCAGTAGAGAGAAAAGATCAATCACCACCAAAGCACCCTCACGAAGTTGCACACCACTATATTAGTTCATCCACAAACCTCCTCGTGAGGCAATCTACCAAAAGGCAGGAGTAGGGTTTTACGCTTCACAGCGGCCCGAACCTGGGTAAATCGTCGTGTGTTAGTCTTCTTCCTATGATTGAACGAGTTTGCCGGGCTAGGTAGTCGTGCAGTGAGCCTAAGGCTGGAGCTGGTGGGGATCTTTGCACACGCCCCTAAGTTCGATCCTTCTTCGATTTAGCGGAGCCCAAAATCTGACGGGAACTTACCCTAAAAGTAAAGAACTCAAAAACAGAGAAAAAAACAATAAATAAAATATAAAAAACAAGGCCCACTGGAATACACACCAGGGCCTCAGTGCATGACATGTGGGTCCTTGGGACCACAGTTAGTGGCCTGGTTTTAAATCCACAACAAAGAAAAAATATGGGGCTCCGGGGGGTGGGGTGTGGGTGGGATTCGAACCCGAGACCTCCCGATCTTACTACTAGCACTCTACCATGGTGCCACTGCTGGTTGCTCGACAGGAAGGGGGGCATGCACCTCTAATACCGACAAAGGGCCGGCCTTCCTCTGCGTAAAGACAGAGGAGCCATCGATGGCGTCAGCGACAACAACGACAGTCGTCGGTGAGGATGACCACCGACGGGGGCACGAGTTGCTGTAGGGAATCCGTTCCCTAGGCTAATGCGGCGAAGCAACAAAGCAAGGCAGGGCCACGGGAGCTCGAGGTCGAGTCCCTAACGAAGCGCGGCGGACAAAACCTCTCGACGAAGCACGACGAGGCGAGGCGCGCATGGCGAAGCGATGCACTAGCAGGGAAGCGTGCGGGGAGGCAGGGCGACTACACGAGCTAGCACATGCGCTCCCATAGCAACCTAACATAACATCAAACACACACAAAAAGACTACCACTTTCGCTAGAGCTACGGGAGTGCGAGGATGGCACGAACATGGCAACGTCTACAAGGTGCATTTGACCACAAGAAAGGGCAGGGAGGAGGAGAGGCTCACCTAGGGCTCATCGGACAAGGAGAGGTTGATGGAGAGGGGGTCGAGGTGACGCGAGGAACGACGGAGCGTAGCGAAGCTTTGGGTCCGCAAAGCCGAGGAGGTAGAAGCTCGGTGCGGCTTCGATCCTTGCTTGGAGCTCCCTGAGTCCTCGCGGAAGAAGAGGGAGGAAGTCGCAGCTCTTAGAGTTATATTCTAGCATGTATATTTCCCCATTGTATGAGGGGTTTCCTACATATTTACCAACTATACATACATACATATATATATATTTATATATGTATGTATATATGTATATTGGCCATTAGACCTTAGGGAATACAGGTTACATATTCCTAACTTGCTATTAGAGCTAGGTCAATTTTCTACACGTTGCAACTCGTCCTATTGATCCGCCAGTGCCGCTGCTGCTACTTTTCTCTCTAACGTTCCATCATAGCTGCCGGTATCCATGTTCCGCTCCTCTCATTTGCTGATCAACTCAGGACCGCTCCTCTCTTGCCCGTGTGTGGATCGAGTCCTGCCTGCTCTCTGGATCGAGCTAGCAGCCGCTCGCTCTAAGCCGGGTTTTCTGGATTGAAGCCGTCCTTGTTGTCTTCATTGCCAGATTCTGCTCCCGCCGCCACCCGCCGGTCTCCGTTCCCATGCCAGTCGCCGGTCTCCACCAGCCACCATCCTCGTTTCCTGGCCGACCGCCGGTCTCTGTTGCCTTGCCAGATCCATCGTCCCTCACCAAGCTGCTGGTCCTCGTCGGTTTTTGCACCACTCGCCGCTCCTCGTCGGATCCTGCCCCTGCTGGCTCTCGCCCCTCGCTGGCCCTCGTCAGACCCCGCCCCTGTTGGCTCTTGTCTGTCGCCGGATCCTATGGACCTCATATACTGTCTCCAGGAGCTCTACCTGTTGTCAAGAGAACTTCCATCACTGCCGCGAGAAGCACTCCCGATGGAGCCGCTGCATCCGCTCTCTCCCGCCCAGCCGCCCATTCAATCGGCCTGCATCAGCTCCCATCCGGACGAGCAGAGCCACGCTGCGGCTCTCCAGATCAAGAAGAGCGCTAGCTCTGCCGCTCTCCGCTTGGGCCACCCTGCCCTAGATTGAGCCGACTACTGCACTTCTGGTTGGGACCCCACTCGTTACAAAAAACACCAGAGATATTTTTGTCGGGTTCGCATGTCCCTTGCTACCGGGTGGCTCCTGATGGTGTTTTCTTCACTATTCTTGTCTCGCATATGGATCGTTTCTCGGTGCGTGATGTTCATTCATCTGTAACATTGTTCCCTTCGGCGACTTTCACAGACTGTGTTGGTATCTCTTCCGCTGCTCCTCCTGCGAGTTCTACACCTGATGATTGTCGCTCTAGACCGAATCCTCCCGCGACTTTCATCGGTGATTGGCGCTCTTCCCCAACATCACTCGCGACTTTCACCGGTTGTACTGGTGCTTATGACTTCGTCGACTGCGCTTCGCACACGCTTATTCCCTCGGTGCTAGGTGCTTGTGTGAATACGGCCTCATCTTCTTCACCGGCCTCTGCGGATGATACTGGCATGCTACACCGCCACTTTTAGCGGCTTCCACGGGTGATGGTGGCTGCTTCTCTCCTAGTGTCCCTATTACACCTACTTCAGGTATGTCCTTCACTGAGGAGGAGATTGCACGACTTCGTACCCTGCTGTCGGGTGCACTACATCGACATCTTTAGTTGTGCCTCTGATTGAGCACAAGATTGTTTGCTTGCGATGCCCGCTAGCTCCATCTTCTGGTTCTCCATCGACAGGTTCTGTTGGTTCTGCTACAAACTCTTCTGGCATTACGAGACCACCTTCTACACAAGCAGGTACATCTCCATGTATTCCTGATACTGGAGCATCTTTTGATATCACTCATGACTCATCCACACTGTCATCTACTCGACCTCTCGATTCTCCTAATCATGTTCTTACTGCTGATAGTACTTCTCTCTGGTTAATGGACGAGGCACTCTTAGTACTTCATCGTTTCATGTTCCCGATGTTGCTCATGTTCCTTGCCTTACCATGGAGCTCATTTCTAGTGGTCACATTGTTGACTCTGGTTGTAGGGTCATTCTCGAATTTGACTCATGTTCCGTTCTAGATCATCACAATAGTGGTCTTCCTGGTATTGGCCCCTAGTGTCGTGACTCTTAGGGTCTCTGGGAGCTTTATTGGCTTCACCTTCCATTCGCTGCCAACACTGCCAGTCTCTCCACCTCCGTGGCCTTGTCTACCAGCTCTTTTCAGCAGTGACATCATTGCCTATGTCACTTATGTGGCTCTCGTCTCTCTTCCTTAGTTCGACGTGGTCTTCTTGGATCCATCTCCGATGGTGTGTCTTTAGAATGTTAGGGTTGTCGGCTTGGTAAACAGGTTCAGTTACCTTATCCTCATAGCGAGACTGTGTCTCAGCGTCCTTTTAACCTTTTTCACTCTGATGTCTGGGGCCCAACTCCCTTTGCCTCTAAGGGAGGCCATCGCTACTATATTATCTTTATAGATAATTTCTCTCAACATACGTGGATATATTTCATGTCTTCTCGTAGTGAGGTCTTATCTATGTATAAAGTGTTTTGCTACCATGGTTAACACTTAGTTCTCTACACCTATTCGTGTGTTCCATGTTGACTCTGCTAGAGAGTATATCTCCAAGATGTTGCATGGACTTCTCACTAAGCAAGGTACTCTTGCTCAGTTCTCTTGTCTTGGTGCTCATGCTCAGGATGGTCTGGCTGAGTGCAAGCATCGTCACTTCTTGAGACGGCTCATGCCATGATGATCGCTGCCTCTCTGCCGCCTCACTTTTGGGCTGAGGCTGTCTCCACTTCCACGTATATCATCAACCTTCATCCGTCCACTACTTTGCAGGGTGGCGTTCCTTTCGAGCGTCTCTTTGGTCATTCTCCTGATTACTCGGCGCTTTGTTTGTTTGGTTGTGTTTGCTATGCTCTTTTTTCCCCTCGTGAACGCACCAAACTATCCACTCAGTTTGTTGACCTTTCCGTGTTTCGGGGTTGTGGATGCGCGGGGAGGGGATCACCTCGTGCTCAAACTCAAACTCAGGAAGATCATGGTGGATAGGGCACCGGCGTGTGCGTGTGCTCCTTATCTGAGAGGCGGCACGAGGCTGATGATGGAGGAATGGATAGAGGCCAGCTAGGGCTAGGACATCCTTTATAGGGGCATATGGCGTAGGACGGCGATCAAATCGATGAGCAGGTCGATGTGGATGCCCTGGATGTGTGTCGTACAGGAGGGCGATGAAACTGCACGGGGGGGGGGGGGGCTGGGTTGCGACTGCTGCTGGGTTGGCTGCCCTAGCATTGGGTGGGCCTACTGTTGGAAATATGCTCTAGAGGCAATAATAAATTAGTTATTATCATATTTCCTTGTTCATGATAATCGTTTATTATCCATGCTATAATTGTATTGATCGGAGACTTAAATGCATGTGTGGATACATAGACAAAACCATGTCCCTAGTATGCCTCTAATGGACTAGCTCGTTGATCAAAGGATGGTTAAGGTTTCCTAGCCATGGACATGAGATGTCATTTGATAACGGGATCACATCATTAGGAGAATGATGTGATGGATAAGACCCAAACTACAAACATAGCATATGATTGTGTCAGTTTATTGCTACTGTTTTCTGCATGTCAAGTATATGTTCCTATGACCATGAGATCATGCAACTCATGGATATCGGAGGAGTGCCTTGTGTGTATCAAACGTCGCAACGTAACTGGGTGACTATAAAGGTGCTCTACAGGTACCTCCGATGGTGTTTGTTGAGTTGGCATGGATCGAGACTGGGATTTGTTACTCCGTGTGACGGAGAGGTATCTCGGGGCCCACTCGGTAATGCAACATCACAATAAGCCTTGCAAGCAATGTGACTAATTGTTAGTTGCGGGATCTTGTGTTACGGAACGAGTAAAGAGACTTGCCGGTAACGAGGTTGAACTAGGTATGGAGATACCGACGATCGAATCTCGGGCAAGTAACATACCGAAGAACAAAGGGAACGTTATACAGGATTAACTGAATCCTTGACATAGAGGTTCGACCGATAAAGATCTTCGTAGAATATGTAGGAACCAATGTGGACGTCCAGGTCCTGCCATTGGTTATTGACCGTAGAGGTGTCTCAGTCATGTCTACATAGTTCTCGAACCCGCAGGGTCTGCACACTTAAGGTCGGTGACGTTTCGGTAGTGTAGAGTTATGTATGGTGGTGACCGAAGTTTTCTCGGAGTCCCGGATGAGATCCCAGACGTCACGAGGAGCTCCGGAATGGTCCGGAGGTAAAGATTCATATATAGGAAGTCCCAGTTTGGTTTCCGGAAAAGTTTCGGGCTCATCGGTAGTGTACCGGGAGTATCGGTAGTGTACCGGGAGTGCCGGTAGTGTACCTGAGGACCTCCGGGAGGGGTATTTCGACCCCAAGAGGTCCATGGGCTGTGGGAGAATAATAACCAGCCCTTAGTGGGCTGGGAAAACAGCCACAAAGTCCCATGGCGCAGGAGAGAAAGTCCTAAAGCAAAAAGTGGAAAATCAGCCAATAGGAGGCAATCCTACTCCAACTAGGATTGGAGGTGAAGTAGGATTGCTCCCACCTCCTATTTCGGCCGACCCAAAGGCCTTGGCTGCCTCTCCTCTCCTCTCCTCCTATATATACTAGTGGATTGGGTGGTTTTTGGACAGAATTTCCAGCCACGTGCTACCCGTTCCACCGGTGCATAGTTTCTCATCTAGATCGGTTTTCTGCAGCGCTTAGGCGAAGCCCTGCCGGAATTGCTCCACCACCATCACCGGAGCGCCGTCACGCTGCCGATGAACTCTCTCTCCTCTCCACCTCCTCTTGCTGGATCAAGACGGTGGAGATCGTCATCAAGCTGCACGTGTGCTGAACGTGGAGGTGTCGTCCGTTCGGCGCTAGATCGGAAGGACCGTGATCGAGATCGCGAGACGGTTCGTGATGAGATCACGGAACGGATCGTGATGAGTTTGCGGGACAGATCGTGATCAAGATTGTGAGACGGATCGTGATGAGATCGCGGGACGGATCGTGATGTGTTCACGGGACGGATCGTGATTGGATCGCGGGACGGATCGTGATGAGATCGCGGGACGCTCGGCGATTTGGATCACCAAGATGTTCGACTACACCAACCATGTTTCTTAACGCTTCCCGCTTAGCGATCTACAAGGGTATGTAGATCCACTCTCCCTCTCGTAGATGCTCATCACCATGGATAGGTTTGCGTGTGCGTAGGAAATTTTTTGTTTCCCATGCGACGTTCCCCAACAGTGGCATCATGATCTAGGTTGATGGTTCGATGAGATCTCGAGTAGAACACAAAAGGTTTGTGGGCGTTGATGCTTAGATTGCTTCCTCCCTGGGTCGTATTTTGGTTCAGCGGGATTGTGAGATGAAGCGGCCCGGACCAACATTACTCGTACGCTTACGAGAGACCGGTTCCCTCGACGCAACTTGTTGCCTAGATGGCTTGCGGGTGACAGTTTCTCTCACTTTAGTTGGATCGGATCCGACAAAGGCGGTCCTTGAGAAGGTTGAAAAGCAATCTATGTATCACCGTTGTGGTTTATGCGTAGGTGAGAATCGTTCTTGCTAGATACCCGTAGCAGCCACGTAAAACTTGCAACAACAATTAGAGGACGTCTAACTTGTTTTTGCAGGGTATGTTGTGATGTGATATGGCCAATTACATGATGTGATATATGTGATGTATGAGATGATCATGTGATGTATAGATTATCACGACTTGCATGTCGATGAGTACGGCAACCGGCAGGAGCCATAGGGTTGTCTTTAATTATTGTATGACCTGTGTGTCAATCATTAAGCGCTATGTAATGTTTTGCTTTATTGCTACGGTAGCAATAGTAGTAGAAGCATGCAGGGCATGACAACCCCGATGGCGACACGTTGATGGAGATCATGGTGTCATGCCGGTGACGATGGAGATCATGTCGGTGCTTTCTAGATGGAGATCAAAAGCACAAGTTCATGGCCATATCATGTCACTTATGATTTGCATGTGATGTTAATCCTTTTTATGCACCTTGTTTTGCTTAGGACGACGGTAGCATTATAAGGTGATCCCTCACTTAATTTCAAGATAAATTGTGTTCTCCCCGAGTGTGCACCGTTGCGAAAGTCCGTCATGTTGAGACACCACGTGATGATCGGGTGTGATAGACTCTACGTTCACATACAACGGGTGCAAGCCAGATTTGCACGCGCAGAACACTCGGGTTAAACTTGACGAGCCTAGCATGTACAGACATGGCCTCGGAACACAAGAGACCAAAAGGTCGAGCATGAGTCATATAGTGGATATGATCAACATAATGATGTTCACCATTGAAGCCACCTTAACTCACGTGATGATCGGACTTGAGTTGGTGAATTTGGATCATGTATCACTCGAATGACCCGAGGGATGTCAATTTGAGTGGGAGTTCTTAAGTAATATGATTAATTGAACTCATTATCATGAACATAGTCAAAGTGTCTTTGCAAATTATGTTGTATATTACTAGCTCACACTGTAGCTCCCTTGTATTTTTATATGTTCCTAGAGAAATAGAATTGAAAGATGATGGTAGCAATATTGCGGACTGGGTCCGTGATCTGAGGATTGTCCTCATTGCTGCATAGAAGTCTTATGTCCTTAATGCACTGCTCGGTGCGCCGACCCCTCTAGCGTCGTCTGTAGATGTTGTGAACATCTGACAGGCACGTTCTGATGACTACTTAATAGTTTAGTGCGTCATGCATTACGGCTTAGAATTGAGGCTCCAAAACGTTTTGAACGTCACGGAACATATGAGATGTTTCTAAGAGCTGAAATTAGGATCTCAGGCTCGTGCCCGTGTTGCGAGATATGAGATCTCCAACAAGATTCCTTGCCTGCAAGATGAAAGAGAATAGCTCAAGCGTTGAGCATGTACTCAGATTGTCTGGGTGCTACAATCGCTTGAATCAAGTGGGAGTTGATCTTCCAGATAAGATAGTGATTGACATAGTTCTCCAAGTCACTGTCACTAAGCTACTAGAACTTGGTGATGAACTATAAATTGCCAGGGATAGAAATAATCATTCCTGAGCTGTTCGCGATGTTTGACACTGCGAAGGTAGAAATCAAAAAGGAGCGTCAAGTGTTGATGGTTAATCAAACCACTAGTTTTGAGAAGGGCAAGAGCAAGGAGGAAACTTCATGGATAGCAAGTCAGTTGCTGCTCCAGTGAAGCAACCCAAATTTGAACTCAAACCCGAGACTAAGTGCTTCTATTATGAGGTGAGCAGTCGCTGAAGCGAAACAACCCGAGATGCTTGGTAGATAAGAAGGCTGGCAACATCGATAGAAATATATTTGATATACGAGTTATTAATGTGTACCTTGCTAGTACTCCTAGTAGTACCTGGGTATTGGATACCGGTTCGGTTGCTAAATGTTAGTAACACGAAATAAAAGCTACGGGATAAACGGAGAACTTGCTAAGGGTGAGGTGACGATGTGTGCTGGAAATGTTTCCAAGGTTGATGTGATCAACATCGCACGCTCTCTCTACCTTCAGGATTAGTGACGAACCTAAATAAATGTTATTTGGTGTTTTGCGTTGAGCATGAACATGATTAGATCATGTTTGTTGCAATACGGTTATTCATTTAAGTCAGAGAATAATAGTTATTCTGTATACATGAATAATACCTTCAATGGTCATGCACCCAGTGAGAATGGTTTGTTGAAATCTTGATCGTAGTAATACACATGTTCATAACATTGATGTCAAAAGATACAAAATAAAATAATGATAGTACCACATACTTGTGGCACTGCCGCAAAATGTCATATTGGTATAAAGCGCATGAAGAAACTCCATGGTGATGGATATTTGGACTCATTCGATTTCGAATCGGTTGAGACATGTGAACCATGCCTCTTGGGCAAGATGACTAAAGGACCCCGTTGGATGGAGCGGGCAAGTGATTCATTGGAAATGATACATGTTGATGTATGCAATCTAGTGAGTCTTGTAGCGTGCAGTGGATATCGTTATTTGCTTACCTTCATTGATGATTTGAGTAGATATAGTGTATATTTACTTAATGAAACACAAGTCTGAATCGTTTGAAAGGTTCAAGCAAATTCACAGTGAAGTTTAAAGATCATCGTGACAAGAAGATAAAAATGACTGCGATATGATCGTGGAGGTGAATATCTGAGTCACGAGTTTGGCATACAACTTAAGACAATGTGAAAGTTGTTTCACAACTAAACGCCACCTGGAACACCATAGTGTGATGGTGTGTCCGAACATCATAGTTATGCTCTATTGGACATGGTGCGTGCTATGATGTCTCTTATCGTTTTACTACTATAATTTTTGGGGTTATGCATTAGAGACAACTACATTCACTTTAAATAGGGCATCATCTAAATCCGTTGAGATGACACCGTGTGAATTATGGTTTGATAGAAACCTAAGCTGTCATTTCTTAATACTTGGGGCTGCGACACTTGTGTGGAAAATGTTTTCACCTAATGAGGTCGAACCCAAGGCGGACAAATGCATCTTCATAGAATACCCTAAGATCAGTTGGGTGAACCTTCTATCTCAGATCCAAGTGCAAAGTGTTTGTTACTAAAACGGATCCTTTCTCGAGGAAATGTTTCTCTCGAAAGAATTGAGTGGGAGGAAGATAGAACTTGATGAGGTTGTTGAACCTTTGTTCGACCAGAGAGTAGCGCAGCGCAGAAAGTTGTTTGTGTGAAGCCTACGTTAGTTGAAGAGGAAGTTAATGATGATGATCATGAAGCTTCAGGATCAAGTTACTATCGAACTTCGTAGGTCGACAAGGATGTGTATTGCTCCTGAGCAGTACGGCAACCCTATCTTGGAAGTCATGTTGTTGGACAACGATGAACCTACGAGCTATGGAGAAGCGTTGATGGGACCGGATTCCGACAAATGGATGGAGGCCATGAAATCCGAGATAGGATCCATGTATGAAAACCAAGTGTAGACTTTGGTAGACTTGCTCGTTTGACGGCAGGTCGTTGAGTACAAATGTATCTTTAAAATGAAGACAGACACTGATGGTGAATGTCACTATTTGTAAAGCTCGACTTGTTGCAAAGATGTTTGTGACAAGTTCAAGGAGTTGACTACGATGAGACTTTCTCACTCGTAGTGGTGCTAAAGTCTGTTGGAATTATGTTAGTAGTTGCTGTGTTTTTAATTATGAAATCTGGCAGATGGATGTCAAAACATCGTTTCCTTAATGGTTTACTTGAGGAAAGGTTGTATGCGATACAACCAGAAGGTTTTGTCAGGCCTAAGGATGCTAAAAGGTGTGCAAGCTTCGGTGATCCTTCCATGGACTGAAGCAAGCATCTCGGAGTTGGAATATACGCTTTGATGAGGTGATCAAAGTTTTGATGTTTATACAAAGTTTATGAGAAACTTGTATTTGCAATAAAGTGAGTGGGAGCACTATAGAATTTCTGATAAGTATATGTGGATGACATATTGTTGTTCAGAAATAATGTAGAGTTTCTGGAAAGCATAAAACGGTTATTTGGAAAGTGATTTTCAAAGGAAGACCTGGATAAAGCTACCTAATTGTTGAGCATCAAAATCTATAGAGATAGATCAAGATGCTTGATGAGACTTTCAATGAGTGCATACCTTGACAAGATTTTGAAAGAGTTCAAAATGGATCAGGCAGAGAAATAGTTCTCGTCTGATTTGTAAGGTGTGAAGTTGAGTGAGACTCAAAGCTCGACAACGGCAAAAGAAAGAGAAAGGACGAACGCCGTCCCCTATGCCTTAGCCATAGGCTCTATATTGTGCCATGCTGTGTACCGCACCTGTGTGTGCCTTGCCATGAGTCTGTCAAGGGGTACAAGTCTGGTCCAGGAGTGGATCACTGGACAGCGGTCGAAATTATCCTTAGTAACCAGAGGACTAAGGAAATGTTTCTTGATTATGGAGGTGATAAAGAGTTCATCATAAAGAGTTACGTCGATGCAAACTTTAACACCTATCCGGATGACTAGTAGTAGCAATCTGGATACGTATAGTGGAGCAGCCATTTGGAAATAGTACCAAGTGGAGTGTGGTAGCAGTGTTTATGGTTTGACATAGAGATATGCAAAGTACACACGGATCTGAATATCACAGACCCGTTGACTATAAGACCTCTCTCACATGCAAAGCATGATCGAGCCCCAGAACTCATTGGGTGTTAGATTAATAACAATGCGAATCACATGGTGATGTGAACTAAATTATTGACTCTAGTGCAAGTGGGAGACTGTTGGAAATATGCCCTAGAGGCAATAATAAATTAGTTATTATCATATTTCCTTGTTCATGATAATCGTTTATTATCCATGCTATAATTGTATTGATCGGAGACTTAAATGCATGTGTGGATACATAGACAAAACCATGTCCCTAGTATGCCTCTAATGGACTAGCTCGTTGATCAAAGGATGGTTAAGGTTTCCTAGCCATGGACATGAGATGTCATTTGATAATGGGATCACATCATTAGGAGAATGATGTGATGGATAAGACCCAAACTACAAACATAGCATATGATTGTGTCAGTTTATTGCTACTGTTTTCTGCATGTCAAGTATATGTTCCTATGACCATGAGATCATGCAACTCACGGATATCGGAGGAGTGCCTTGTGTGTATCAAACGTCGCAACATAACTGGGTGACTATAAAGGTGCTCTACAGATATCTCCGATGGTGTTTGTTGAGTTGGCATGGATCGAGACTAGGATTTGTTACTCCGTGTGACGGAGAGGTATCTCGGGGCCCACTCGGTAATGCAACATCACAATAAGCCTTGCAAGCAATGTGACTAATTGTTAGTTGCGGGATCTTGTGTTACGGAACGAGTAAAGAGACTTGCCGGTAACGAGGTTGAACTAGGTATGGAGATACCGACGATCGAATCTCGGGCAAGTAACATACCGAAGAACAAAGGGAACGTTATACAGGATTAACTGAATCCTTGACATAGAGGTTCGACCGATAAAGATCTTCGTAGAATACGTAGGAACCAATGTGGACGTCCAGGTCCCGCCATTGGTTATTGACCGTAGAGGTGTCTCGGTCATGTCTACATAGTTCTCGAACCCGCAGGGTCTGCACACTTAAGGTCGGTGACGTTTCGGTAGTGTAGAGTTATGTATGGTGGTGACCGAAGTTTGCTCGGAGTCCCGGATGAGATCCCGGACGTCACGAGGAGCTCTGGAATGGTCCGGAGGTAAAGATTCATATATAGGAAGTCCCAGTTTGGTTTCCGGAAAAGTTTCGGGCTCATCGGTAGTGTACCGGGAGTATCGGTAGTGTACCTGGAGTGCCGGTAGTGTACCGGAGGACCTCCAGGAGGGGTATTTCGACCCCAAGAGGTCCATGGGCTGTGGTAGAATAATAACCAGCCCTTAGTGGGCTGGGAAAACAGCCACAAAGGCCCATGGCGTAGGAGAGAAAGTCCTAAAGCAAAAAGTGGAAAATCAGCCAATAGGAGGCAATCCTACTCCAACTAGGATTGGAGGTGAAGTAGGATTGCTCCCACCTCCTATTTCGGCCGACCCAAAGGCCTTGGCTGCCTCTCCTCTCCTATCCTCCTATATATACTAGTGGATTGGGCGGTTTTTGGACAGAATTTCCGGCCACGTGCTACCCGTTCCACCGGTGCATAGTTTCTCATCTAGATCGGTTTTCTGCAGCGCTTAGGCGAAGCCCTGCCGAAATTGCTCCACCACCATCACCGGAGCGCCGTCACGCTGCCGGTGAACTCTCTCTCCTCTCCACCTCCTCTTGCTGTATCAAGACGGTGGAGATCGTCATCAAGCTACATGTGTGCTGAACGCGGAGGTGTCGTCCGTTCGGCGCTAGATCGGAAGGACCGTGATTGAGATCGCGAGACGGTTCGTGATGAGATCACGGAACGGATCGTGATGTGTTTGCGGGACAGATCGTGATCAAGATTGTGAGACGGATCGTGATGAGATCGCGGGACGGATCGTGAAGTGTTCACGGGACGGATCGTGATTGGATCGCGGGACGGATCGTGATGAGATCGTGGGACGCTCGGCGATTTCGATCGCGAAGATGTTCGACTACACCAACCGCGTTTCTTAACGCTTCCCGCTTAGCGATCTACGAGGGTATGTAGATCCACTCTCCCTCTCGTAGATGCTCATCACCATGGATAGGTTTGCGTGTGCGTAGGAAATTTTTTGTTTCCCATGCGACGTTCCCCAACAGGCCTACGGGGAGGCCAATGCACAAGTGGGGTAAGCTCTCTCTCTCTCTCAAGTAAAAAAAGGTTTTTCTTTTATAATAAACAACAAAACAGGAATAAACAACCAGGGAAGTTGGAAAAGAGTTAGAGAGAATAAAAATATTTTTTTGAGCTCACAAAGACATGCACTATTTAAGAAAATTGGTTTTGGAATTTTTAGAGTAAATGAATATATCATCTTTTATCACTATTGGAATACGTTTTTGCAAAAGATACAAAAGGGAAAAATAGTTGAACAAGGCTAAGAACTATTTTAAAATACCCTATGATTATTATGCAGGTTTGCAACATTTATTGACTTGAAAAGGGCAAGGGAAACATCGCACCTCAAATACTTGAATCAAAGAGAGAGAAGGAGGAATAGTTTAAGGAAACAGTTGTGGCATTCACCAAGCACACCACATCACACAATCACATATCAACACATACACTCCCACAATATCACAACCAACAAAGCAATATGCAAAATATGAGATGATAATATAATGCCATGATGCGGCAAGGAGTGACATGAAGCATTTTTTATTAATCCCAAACACACGAGGGGCAAACTTGCAAGGTTCCTACATGGAATATATTACAAGGAAGGCATGGATTGCACTTGGGTTGTTACAAACTATCATAATTAAAGTCTGCAATTCAAAATAGTGGGCACATCACTAGTTAAATATTTGACCTCTCCAAACCCACTTTCATCAATTTTTATCAAGATTTTCACCCTCCAAATCAGGATGCCTTCTAGCTAAAGTTAAATCTTCTTCAGTCCCTTTATCATCAATTTTAATATTACTAAAGAAGGAATCAATTGAATAAACACCAATCATTCTAAGATCTTCATCATTTTTATGAAAGCAGTCACTAGAAAATGCTTTTTCTAAAAATTCTCTTTTAGCTCTAAGCATAGAGGTTCTTTTCTTACTTTCATCCATAGAAACGTATAAAGCTTTAGTTGATTAATTAATATTAGGTGGAAAGCGTTCAACTTGAGATTTCTACATCATGGGAAATTCTATCAATGCTTCTAGACATATCATCAAACTTATTCAACTTTTCTTCTATCGTAGTATTGAAAACCTTTTGAGAATTGATAAATTCTTCAATATTACTCTCAAGATCAAAGGGGTTCCTATTATTATTGTAAGAAGAATTACCATAGGAATTATTATAATTAGTAGAGGAATTTCCTGGAAAAGCCCTAGGATTAAAATTACCTCTATAAGCATTGTTATTAAAATTGTTTCGCGAGATGAAATTCACATCTATGAAATCACTATTTTGCGCAATCAAAGTAGACAAAGGAACATCCTTAAGATCAATAGGAGTCGTTTTAGTAGGAAGCAACTTCATAAGAGCATCAACTTTTTCACTTAAAGTACTAATTTCTTCAACCGGGTTAACTTTTTAACTACTAGGTGCTCTTTCAGTATGCCATTGTGAAAATTCGCCATAGTATTATCTAGAATTTTAGTAGATTCACCCAAAGTAAAGTACCACCTGTAGCGGAATCTAAAAGAATTCTAGAGACAAAATTCAACCCCGCATAAAAAAATGTATGATCATCCAAAGATTTAAACCACGAGTAGGACAACTGCTTAACATCAATTTCATTCTTTCCCAAGATTGCACAACATGTTCATGCTCAAGTTGTTTAAAATTCATGATTTGAGTTCTAAGGGAAATAATTTTTGCGGGCATAAAATACTTAGTAATAAAATCATCCTTGCACTTATCCCAAGAATCGATACTATTGCGAGGCAAAGAAGAAAACCAAATTTTTGCACGATCCCACAAAGAGAAAGGAAATAATTTCAACTTCACTATATCATTGTCCATATCTTTTTTCTTTTGCATATCACACAATTCTACGAATGTGTTTAGATGGAAAGCGACATCCTCATTAGGAGTACCGATAAATTGATCTTTCATGACAAGATTCAACAAAGCGACATTAATATCGCAAGACTCTGCACTAGGGGCGCGAGGAGAAATCTGAGTGCTAATAAAATCATTATTGTTGGTATTGGAAAAATCACACAATTTCGTATTTTCTTGAGTCATCGTGACTACACAAATAAGGTTGCAAGCAAACAAGAGATTTGACGAGAGAAAGGCAAGCGAAGAAGAGGGCAGATAAAACGAATTTTTTTTGTGAAGTGGGGGAGATGAAAACGAGAGGCAAATGGCAAATAAAATAAATTGCAAGGAGATGAGATTTGTGATTAGGAATGTGATAGATGTTGATGGTGTATCCTCGGCAATGGTGCCAGAAATTCCTTTGACGTGGCTTGAGACTGCATCGGTATTTCCCCAAAGAGGAAGGGATGATGTAGCACATCTACGGTAAGTATTTGCCTCAATTATGAAACCTAGTTATCGAACCAGTGGGAGAACCAAGAAACACTATGTAAACGGTACCTACACACAAATAACAAATACTTGCAACCCCGATGCATAAGAGAGGTTCTTAATCTCTCCACGGTAAAAGATAGATTGGTTTGTTTGAGATTGGATAAATAGATCATGCAAGAACACAAAATAAAAGATGCAAATAAATTGCAGCAAGGTATTTTTCAGTTTTCGAAATAGTAGATCAGAAAGCAAATGCAAAAAAGGTATATCGGAAATCAATATATGAAAAGATAGACCCGAGGGGCGTAGATTTCACTACTGGCTTCTCTCAAGAAAATAGCACAGAGTGGGTAAACAAATTACTGTTGGGAAATTGATAGAAGATCAAATAATCATGACGATAACCAAGGCAATGATCATTATATAGGCATCACATCCAAGATTAGTAGACCGAAACGATTCTGGTTCTACTACTATTCCTCCACACATCGACGGCTATCTAGCCTGCATCTAGTGTATTATGTTCGTGGAGAAACGGAGTAATGCAATAAGAATGATGACATGATGTAGAAAAGATATGTCCGTGTAGGAATAGACCCCAGCTTGTTATCCTTAATAGCAATGATTCATGCGTGCCTCGCTGTCCCTTCTGTCACTGGGACATGACACCGCAAGATGGAACCCATCACAAAGCACCTCTTCCCATGGCAAGAAAAAATGATCTAGTTGGCCTAACTAAACCAAAGATTCGAAGAATAAATACGAGGCTATAAATAATCATCTAAGAGATCAAAGAAGACTCAAATAATATTCATGGATAGAAACTGATCATGAACTCAAAATTCATTGGGTCCCAACAAACACACCGCTAAAAGTCATGACATCAAATAGATCTCTAAGAGATCATTGTTTCGTGAATCAAAAGCAAGAGATAAAGGCATCTAGCTACTGCCTATGGACTTGTAGGTCTATGGTGGACTACTCACGCATCATCGGAGAGGCACCCATGAGGATTATGAATCCCTTCGTGATGGTGTTAGATTGAATCTCGTGGTTATGGAACTTGCGCCGGCTGGAATTGTGTTTCGTCGACTCCCATAAGGTTTATGGAATTTCTGAGGATTTATAGAGCTGAGAGGCGGTGGAGGAGGCTCCCATGGTCCCCACAAACCACAAGGGCATGCCTGGGGCCTTTGGTGTGCCCTGGTGTCTTGTGGGCCCCATGGGCCTCCTCTCGGTTGCTTCCCTGGCTCCCAAGTTGTCTTCTGGTCCGAAAATAATTTGCAAAAAAATCTTGGTAATTGTAATCTGTTCAGAATTGATATTCTACGAGTAAAAAACAGGGAGAGAAACAACAACTGGCACTAGGCACTATGTCAATAGGTTAGTCCAAAAAATGATATAAACTTGCTATAAAATGAGTGTAAAACATCCAAGAATGATAATATAATAGCATGGAACAATCAAGAATTATAGATACGTTGGAGACATATCAATGTACATATGCGCATATCTTGTTGATCACATGCATGCTAATACATCTAATAAAATGATACATGGTTCTCATGTTACTGCACTAGTAGAAAAAGGCCCATTTGTCCCGGTTCTGGAACTGGGACTAAAGGGTCGGGACTAAAGCCCAAAACCTTTTGTCTCGGTTCTCTTACAAACCGGGACAGAAGGGGCTCCACGTGGCCTCTGCGGGGAGCCTAGGCAGGAGGACCTTTAGTCCCGGTTGGTAATACCAACCGGGACCAAAAGGCATCCACGTGTGAGCATCTAGCAGTTGCTATTTTTTTGAAAGGGAGGGGCGGGTTTAGGTGGTTTTGGACGGTTAATTTAGGGGTTTTATATTGTTTTAGCTAGCTAATTAATAGAGAGAAGTGTCGTCTATTTCTCCGTACTTGGTCGACGCTAGCTACTATAGAGAGAACTCGACACGCTAGCTAGTAAGCAAATGAAGGAACCATTAAGTACAGAAGATCGTCATGAACATATAGAGATAGAAGTGATCGACCTCTCTTTCTCTGAGAGATTGGTTTTATAACAAGTTTTCGTATATATATCCGATGCTACTAGCTACATATATACAATATAAGATCTCTGACAATCCCTAACATCTAATGTCAACTTCCAGATGGTATTCTCCGGTTTTATTTATGACGTGGTCAAGAAAGAATCCTGCCAATTCTTCTGGAATTGCTCGTATGCGATCATGTGGTAGGAGTTCATTCCGCATCTGCCACATCTAATTTGAAGAAGGGGGTCAATACATATATATGATAATAAAATAAAATTGTGAATATTATTGCTTACGCACTTGAAATTGTTTTTCAGAGTAGCCCAGCTTAGGGGTCGTCGCGTTGTAGATGAACTCGCAAACGTAGTATCCACATAAATTATTCCCGGTTTCCTACCACAAGCAATTTACGAGAAATAGAGTTCAATCAAACTGATAATCAAGCATGATAAATGGTATTGATGAAACTAGAATCAATGGGAGATGCGCGGAACTAGCTAGTAGTACTTACTTTCGGGTGTGTAAATCGCAACTCCCCCGGCAGTTCCGAAACAATTGATGTGAACTCTTTCCAAACCCTGCCAGACAAAGAGAATAATTACTTGATATCAGGAAATGAACAAAGTTTCCGATATGATGCAATAATGATCGATTGAACTTACATCTGGAGAATTTTAGTCATGTTCGCATATTGCCGGGGATCTTTTCGTTTCGAGTCTAAGATGGTTACTACTCCCCGCACAAGCTGAATTTCTAGCAGAATATAGTGGAAACTGCGCATGCATGCATAACTCATCAATTACATTACTATAAACCTCGAGTAATAAGGGAGACCAAATATGCACAAGACAGTAACACTCACTTGAAGTTGTAAGGAAAGAGTATGGTCCCTTTGTTTTGATTTTTAAGCAACGATTGTAGCAAGTTTTTCCTCGGTTTGTGTGGGATACTTTTGGAAATTATACTCATGTATGACATTTGGGTTAATGAACCAAATGTCATAGATTTGTGCCTTTCTGCATTCGACGATCTTCAATCTGCATAATATAGTATTGAGGATAATTATATATACATGCAATGAAAGAGCTGAGCTATATACGTAGAGAGACTTAATTACAGAAGTAGTGCTTACAGACAGTAGCAAGTCATGATTGTTTTGTCAAGGGCCTTTTGATTGAATAACTGGAATATCTCCTCAAATTCAATATTCAACAGTTCCGTTCCAACGAGGTCGTGCTGCTCTTTAACTGATAGTATCAAAGAATTCGTCCTAGACTCCCGGCAGGTTTTCATGTACCATTCATGGAATTTTCGCATCATCGTTGTTAGAGGAGGAGGATCAGGTTTGACGAGAGGCCACCCGTGCCGGTAACGGAATTCGTCCACCTCCAACGGCTTAAACTATACATCATCGCTTAGGTAATCACCAGGTTTGGTACCGGGCACCATCCCCAGATGATTAGCGACGATATCGCTAGACACCTTGAGCGGGGGGCATGATTGGTTCGCGTGTTAGCTGAGCTAGGGATTTTTTTCCCACTTCTTCGTTTTGCTAACCTTGCATGACTGGAAGTACTTCCCGACCGGCACGCATCTTGATATGTCTTTTTAATACAATGGTCAAAGTTGGAACCCGACGGAGGCGGTGGTAGTCGCTTCAGGGCATTGATAGTGCGCATTGCTTTCACCGGGTCTATCTTCTCCTTTGGAGGTGGAGTTTTCTTTGCAAAATGGGACCTCAATTCGGCCTAACATATCTCCTCGTTTTCAGACTTGGTCCTCTCATATGGTAACCTTTCCAGAGGCTTGAGAGATGGACCGTATCTGTATCCCCTACTGTCTATGCTTGTACTGCTAGCCGCCGGAGCGGCAGCGGCTCCCTTCCGTCGTTGCTTACTAGGCGCCGGAGGAGCCGGAGCGGCGGCGTCTGTCTTCCGCCGTTGCCGACAAGACTCAGGAGGAGGCATACTGCTCCGACATGCCGGAGGAGGCGGAGTGCCCTCACGCGTCGACGGAGCCAGAGAAGGAGGTGGTGTGCCCTGATCACTCACCGGAGGAGGAGGAGGAGGAGTCGGAGTGCCCTAATTTGCTTAAGGAGAAGGAGGAGGTGGAGGCGTCCAGTTTGGAAGCTTGATGTACTCCTTCTTCCATAGACATGTACTCCTCAGGGCACGAACCAGCTTATTCTCTCCTTCACCTGTACAGTGATCAAGCTCGGGCTCCTCAAATTCCTTCATTACATAATCCACCATCACAATAGCATAGCCATGTGGAATCGGACGACAGTGAAAAGTTCCGTTGGGTTGAGGAGGTGCAATAGAGCCGATAGCTGCCTTGAAAGTGAGGTTCTGGCATTTCGTCATAAGCTCGCAATGTTGAGCCTCCGTGATAGTATCCACGGGGTAGCTAGGAGACGTGAAGTCAGGCTGAACGGGCTCCATGGAAGCGACACTGCTTCTCCGCTGAGATGGCGGGGTAGCTTATGTGGTAGCTTTGTGCCGCTGAGATGGTTGGCCAGCAGCTCGCTGGCTCTCAGTTTCCTCTAGCTTTTGTAGTCTTGCATTGAGCTTCTGAATTTCGCTCAGCTCCGCTTTCCTCTTTCTCTCCCGGCTTCTATAACCGCCTGCATCCGGAAACCCAAGCTTCCACGGAACGGAGCCTGGTGTGCCTCGTGTTCATCCAGGGTGCTCAGCATTCCCTAGGGCCTCAGTCAGCTCGTCCTTCTCTCTGTCGGGAATGAACATCCCTTACTGCGCTGCGGTGATATACTTCCGAAGCTTGTTCATGGGTATTGCAAGTTGCTCGTCCATCCAACGGCACTTCCCTGTTTTAGGGTCCAAAGTTCCCCCAACCCCGAAGAACCAAGTCCTTGAACGGCCTGGCCAGTTATATGTCTGTGGTACGATGTTTTTAGCAGTCAGGTCATTCTCAGCTTTGTCCCACAACGGTCGGGCTTTGAGGTAGCCACCTAACCCCGTGTGATGGTGATACTGCTTCTTTGCAGCATTGACCTTGTTTGTCTCTAACATTTTCTTACTCTTGTCTGATGTCTTGTAGTCCACAAATGCAGGCCAGTAATCTCTTATCTTCTCAAATCGGCTTTTGAATTCTGGAATCTTCCCTTTGTCGACAAACTTTGATTTCAACTCATTCTTCCACCTCCTGAATAGATCTGCCATCTTCTTAAGAGCACACGCCTTGACTAGCAGGTCTATAACTGGCTTATTCGGATCCTCCTCTGGCAGTAGGGTGAAATTTGCCTTCAGCGCGGTCCAAATATCATCTTTCTTTCTATCGGTGACATAATCACCTTCAAGGGCGCCGTCCTTAGGCTTATTCCATTGCTTGATGCTGATTGGGATGTTTTTTTTGACTGACTACTGTAGGGAAAAACACCCCACAGCTTGCAGATAAAGGGTTACAGGTCAGAAGCTAGTCTAAGAAGTTACAGAGTTAATGCAGTGAAACTAAACTAACCTCAAGGAGGTAAATAGGAAATCCATTTTAGGAGGTCATCCCTATAGGTAGCCTTAATTCTATGAGCTAATAGGGACATATCATTAACAAAAGCTGCCTTCCATCTCCTGAAAGTGGGTCGTTCATTCCTGAAGGTCCCTGCGTTTCTAATGATCCAGATGTTCCAGCAGGCAGTGAATACAACTTCAGTGAAGAAAGGTTGATTAAAATCTCTTTTAGCTGCAATTACAATTTCCCACATGGAGTTGCCCTGCCGAATTTGAAGATAACTTCAAACCCTGGTGCTAAACAAACAGTTGAAGAAGAGATGGTCTCTATCCTCTTTAACCCTGGCATGACAGAGAACACAGAAATTGGATCATGAGTATCCAATGTGGGCGCTGAAGCAGATCATGAGTATTCATCCTGTCCATAATAAGCATCCATGCAAAGACTTTGATTTTCATGGTGCAGTAGCTTTTCTAAATCCAATTGAGTATGGGGTTCGAAACAATGGACTGGTGAATATGCACATAGAATTTCTTGACTAAGTAGCCCTTACCATCAGCTACCCAGAACAAGACATCATTCATAGTTCGGTCCCTTTGCAAATGCTGCAGGAGGTTCTCAACCAACTGTAGTTCCTGGAAAGCTCTGTTAGAGAGTGGCAGATGGAACAACCCAGCCATTCAGAGAGCGGCTGATCGGGATGTTGTCCCTAACAATAGCTCCGCACTGAGCAGAAAATGCGTTCTTGGTCCGCTTGGGTTCAATCGGATGGCCATCATTCGCGAGTGTTGTGATCGTGAACTTTTCATCCTTTCACAACCTCTTCTTCGGGCCTCGTCTCGTTACCAAAGTTTGGCTCGATCCGGAGGGCTATAAAAGAAGAAAGAAGAGTTAATTAATATATGTACATACCAAAATAATTAATGCATCAATTAGCTAGTCACCAGAGCCAAGACTTAATTAATATATATACCTCGCCGGACTTTGCAACAGCTCCCTCCTCCGATCGGTCACCGGAGCCGTCATCATAGTCTCCTTCTTCCATAGGCATTCGGTCACGGGAGCCATCATGATCATGTCCTTCCTCCTCCATTGTTCGATCACCGGAGCCGTCATAATCCCCTTCCAGACCATCGGTGTCGTTGAGAAACAACAAGATATCACGTCTGCCCTGGATTATGTTCCCCAACAACTGTTCTTGTTCTTCGTCTCTTGGATCCATAGTTTCTGCAAATATTACAACATGGCAATTAATACACAAACATGAATGTCCGACGCCCAGACCGCCTCTCTCATGAATGTCCGATGGCGTCCCGGATAGGATAATTAATTAGCTTTTTGGTACGAAGTTCAACAAGAGCCTTCCGAATATCGCTAGTTGGTCGGGTAGGGACAGGGTAGCTAGATCGACAACGACGCTCTTTGTTCTAGGGTTTGGGTGGCCTCGATAGTTGGTCCGGTGAGCGGACCGCCTCTCTCTCAAACATATGTCCGACGTCCCCTCTCATGTCGAAGTTATCGGGGAGGTGGTAGATCGACAACGACGCTCTTTATTCTAGGGTTTGGATGGCCTCGATAGTTGGTCGGGCGAGCGGACCGCCTCTCTCACTCATGCATGCCCGACGTCCCCCTTCATGTCGAAGTTATCTGGGAGGGGGTAGATCGACAATGATGCTCTTTATTCTAGGGTTTGGGTGGCCTCGATAGTTGGTCGGGTGAGCGGACCGCCTCTCTCTCATGCATGTCCCTCCTCATGTCGAAGTTACCAGGGAGGGGTAAATTTTAACTTAGAGTTACATCCATCCAGTCATCCATCCATACATACACATACATATATACATGGACCAAAAAATGCTATGAACAAAAAAATATTCTATGAACAAAAAACATCATATGAACATGACTAAAAAATTCATCATATCCAAAATAAGTATAGCATTTTGGTGTGACAATGATCACATCTATTTTTTGACCAAAAAATGCTATGAACATTAACATAAACATAAAAAAGGCCAGGCGGCATGGCGGCACACAGCGGGGCTCGGGCGATGACGGGGCAGGGGCATGGCCGGTGACGACGGGGCAGGGGTGCGGCCGGAGACGGCGGGGACGGGCCGGGGCAGGGGCGCCACCGGGCTGATCGGGGGCGGGGCAGGGGCACACGAGCGACGTTGACGAAGGTGACGGCAACGTCGGGGGCGGGGTAGGGGCGCACGTTGACGGTGACGACGGTGACGGTGACGGCAGTGACGAATGGCGTCGGGGAAGAAGGGTGTCGGGGCAGGGCGCAGCGGGGGCAGGGCGATGACGACGGCGACGGCGATGGCAGGGCACGGCGTTGGGGAAGAAGGGCGATGATGACGGCAGTGACGAATGGCGTCGGAGCAGGGCAGGGGGAGGGCATCGACGGCGATGGGGATGAGGAGGCAGGGCGCGGTGATGGGAGAAATTGGGGAAAAATCCTAAGTGTTGGCTTATATACAAGAAGCATTGGTCCCGGTTGGTGGCACCAACCGGTACCAATGCCAACCTTTAGTCCCAGTTGATGCCACCAACCGAGACCAAAGGACTCTTTTCGGCAACCCAAAGTGCGGGAAGCAGAGACCTTTGGTCCCGGTTGGTGGCACCAACCGGTACTAAAGGTAGGCATTGTTCCCGGTTGGTGCCACCAACCAGGACTAAAGGTGGGTATTGGTTCCGGTTGTAGCCACCGACCGGGACTAAATGGTTGGTCCTGGCTGTGGTGGGGTTTAGTCCCACCTCGCCAAGCGAGGGGCGCTCGCACCGGTTTATAAGCCCACCCCTCCCTGCCTTATTGAGTTCCTCTCAAATTGAAAATAGATGCCCTTATGTGGGAAAATTTGACCTGAAATCAAACTGAATTTTAGTCTGATTTCCGGTCGAATTTTACTTACATAAGCGCATCTATGTTCATTTTTGTTATTTTTTTATGTTATCTAAAGGGATTTCATTTTTTTGAACTTATTTGAACTCCATACTTTTTGTGTGTTCAAAAATGCACCAATCAAAGCCACATCATCAATTTTCAACCCTTTCTGACTTCATTTGGTATTTTCATGCACTTACTGATTTTTTTTGAGCTAAATAACCCTAAAATTGAAAAGCACTTCAAATGAACTCTAAAAAGATTGAAAGTTGGCATGGTATCATCATTTCACTCACATAGCATGTGCTAAAAAGTTGAGATGGTTATGGCAAAAACTGGATGCACTTCATGTACAAAATGGACAATCTCTTTCGAAGTATCACGGTTTTGGGCGAAAACTCATCTGTTACAAAGGGATTTCATTTTTTGAACTTATTTGAACTCCATACTTTTTGTGTGTTCAAAATGCACCATTCAAAGCCACATCATCAATTTTTAACCCTTTCTGACTTCATTTGGTATTTTTCATGCACATACTGACTTTTTTGAGCTAAATGACCCTGAAATTGAAAAGCACTTCAAATGAACTCTGAAAAGGTTAAAAGTTGGCATGGAATCATCATTTCACCCACATAGCATGTCATAAAAATTTGATAGGGTTACGGCAAAAACTGGATGCACTTCGTGTAAACGGACAATCTCTTTCGAAGTATCACGATTTCGGACGAAAACTTATCTGTTACAAAGTGATTTCATTTTTTTGAACTTATTTGAACTCCATACTTTTTGTGTGTTCAAACTTCACCATTCAAAGCCAAATCATCAATTTTCAACCCTTTCTGACTTCATTTGGTATTTTTCATGCACATACTGATTTTTTGAGCTAAATGCCCCTGAAAATGAAAAGCACTTCAAATGAACTCTGAAAAGGTTAAAAGTGAGCATGGTATTATCATTTCTCCCACATAGCATGTCATAAAAAGTTGAGAGGGTTACGGCAGAAACTAGATGCACTTCGTGTACAAAACGGAAAATCTCTTTCGAAGTATTAGGGTTTCAGAGAAAAACTCATGTGTTACAAAAGGCATTTCATTTATTCACATGTCACTGCAATGATATAGTTGTGGAGAGAAAGTCTTCACTTTTTCTTCGCTTGTGTCCTTTGCTTATTGCGTCGTAACCATGGATAATCTTCATCGTTTAATAGGGCGCTTGGGTGAGCCTTGACTTTGAAGGGAGGAATTTCATGAAACTTTTCATAATCTTCAGACATGTCTGTCTTGCCCTCCAATCCCACGATGTCTCTTTTTCCTGAAAGAACTGTGTGGCGCTTTGGCTCATCATATGATGTATTTGCTTCCTTATCTTTTCTTTTTCTCGTTATGGTAGACATGTCCTTCACATAGAAAATCTGTGCCACATCATTGGCTAGGACGAATGGTTCGTCTGTGTACCCAAGATTGTTCAAATCAACTACTGTCACTCCATACTGTGGGTCTTCATGTACCCTTCCTCTTGACAGATTGACCCATTTGCACTGAAACAAAGGGACCTTGAAATCATGTCCATACTCAAGTTCCCACATGTCCACTATGTAACCATAATATGTGTCCTTTCCCCTCTTTGTTGCTGCATCAAAGCGGACGCCGCTGTTTTGGTTGGTGCTCTTTTCATCTTGGGCGATCGTGTAAAATGTATTCCCATTTATCTCGTACCCTTTGTAAGTCAATACAGTCGAAGATGGTCCCCTGGCCAACGAGCACAGCTCATCAGAAACAGTGTTGTCACCCATGAGGCGTGTTTGCAACCAACTGCCGAAAGTCCTGATGTGTTCATATGTAATCCAGTCGTCACACTGCTCCGGGTGTTTGGAGCATAGAATATTCTTGTGTTCATCGACATACGGGGTCACCAAGGTGGAATTCTGTAGAACTGTGTAGTGTGCTTGAGACCAAGAATGCCCGTCCCTACATATTATTGAGTCTGCTCCTAGCGTGCCTTTTCCAGTCAGTCTCCTCTCATACCGTGATTGAGGGAGACCAATCTTCTTAAGGTCAGGAATGAAGTCAACACAAAACCCAATGACATCCTCTGTTTGATGGCCCATGGAGATGCTTGCTTCTGGCCTAGCGCGGTTACGAACATATTTCTTTAAGACTCCCATGAACCTCTCAAAGGGGAACATATTGTGTAGAAATACAGGGCCCAGAACGACAATCTCGTCGACTAGATGAACTAGGACGTGCGTCATGATATTGAAGAAGGACGGTGGGAACACCAACTCGAAACTAACAAGCTATTGCACCAAATCACTCCTTAACCTTGGCAGGATTTCTGGATCGATCACCTTCTGAGAGATTGATTGAGGAATGCACATAGCTTCACAATGACTAATCGAACGTTTTCCGATAGAAGCCCCCTCAATGCAACCGGCAGCAGTTGCGTCATAATCACATGGCAGTCATGAGACTTTAGGTTTTGGAATTTTTCTCTGCCATATTTATTATTCCCTTTATATTCGATGAGAAGCTAGACGGGACCTTCATACTGAGCAGGCATTCAAAGAAGATTTCCTTCTCTTCTTTGGTAAGAGCATAGCTGGGAGGACCTTCATACTGGTTTGGATGCATGGCGTTTTTTTATGCACACGTTGCTGTTCCTCCCGTGCCTCCGGTGTATCTTTTGTCTTCCCATACACTCCCAAGAAGCCTAGCAGGTTCACGCAAAGATTCTTCGTCACGTGCATCACGTCGATTGCAGACCGGACCTCTAGGTCTTTCCAATAGGGTAGGTCCCAAAATATAGATTTCTTCTTCCACATGGGTGCGCGTTTGTCAGCATCATTCAGAACAGATAGTCCGCCAGGACCCTTTCCAAATATTACTTGTAAATCATTAACCATATGAAGTATGTGATCACCAATACGGAGGGCGGGCTTCTTCCGGTGATCCTCACCTTTGAAATGCATTCCTTTCTTTCGACATTGATGGTTGGTCGGAATAAATCGACGATTCCCCAGGTACACATTCTTCCTGCATTTGTCCAAATATATACTGTCGGTGTCATCTAAACAATGTGTGCACGCGTGGTATCCCTTGTTTGTCTGTCCTGAAAGGTTACTGAGAGCAGGCCAATCGTTGATGGTTACAAACAGCAATGCATGTAGGTCAAATTCCTCCTGTTCATTCTCATCCCACACTCGTACACCTCTTCCATTCCATGCTGTAAAAGTTCATCAACTAATGGCCTTAGGTACACATCAATGGCATTGTCGGGTTGCTTAGGGCCTTGGATGAGCACTGGCATCATAATGAACTTCCGCTTCATGCACAACCAAGGAGGAAGGTTATACATACATAGAGTCACAGGCCATGTGCTATGTTGGCTGATCTGCTCCCCAAAAGGATTAAAGCCATCTGCACTTAAACGAAACCATACGTTCCTCGGGTCACCTGTAAAGTCGCTCAACTTTCTCTCGATCTTTCTCCACTGCGACCCGTCAGCGGGTGCTCTCAACTTCCCGTCTACCTTACGGTCTTTTTTGTGCCATTGCATCAACTCGGCATGCTTTTTGTTTCTGAACAGACGTTTCAACCGTGGTATTATAGGAGCATACCACATCACCTTGGCAGGAACCCTCTTCCCGGTGCGCTGGCACTCAACATCACCAGGTCATCTCTTCTGATCTTATACCGCAATGCACCGCATACCAGGCATGCGTTCCGTTCCTCGTACTCACCGCGGTAGAGGATGCAATCATTAGAGCATGCATGTATATTCTGCACCTCCAATCCTAGAGGGCATACAACCTTCTTTGCTGCATACGTACTGTCGGGCAATTCATTATCCTTTGGAAGCTTCTTATTCATTATTTTCAGTAGTGAACTAAATCCCTTGTCAGATACACCATTGTCTGCCTTCCATTGCAGCAATTCTAGTGTGGTACCGGGCTTTTTGTTGTCATCTTCGCAATTTGGGTACAACCCTTTTTGTGATCCTCTAACATACGATCGAACTTCAACTTCTCCCTTTCACTTTTGCATTCTCTCTGTGCATCAACAATGACCCGGCGAAGACCTTCGTCGGGCACATCGTCTGGTTCCTCTTGATCTTCAGGTTCCCCCATTGCAGCATCACCGTATTCAGGGGGAGGGTAGTTGTCGTCATCCTCTTCTTCTTTGTTGTCTTCCATCATAACCCCTGTTTCTCCGTGCTTGTCCAAACATTATAGTGTGGCATAAAACCCTTCTGAAGTAGGTGGAAGTGAAGGGTTTTAGAGTTGGAGAAAGACTTCGTATTCTCACACACAGTACATGGACAAGGCATAAAACCATTCTGCTTGTTTGCCTCAGCCACTTCGAGAAAATTATGCAGGCCCTTAATATACTCAGAGGTGCGGCGGTCATAGTACATCCATTGCCGGTTCATCTACGTGCATTATATATTAAAGTGTATTGAAAACCATTACAACATATCATGAATAGAGAAGTGAACAATAATAAAAGTAAGAAAATCATACAAGTAAGTATATTTTCTTTTAGCAAGAAGATAAGATCAAGAGGCTCACCACACGTGGGCGATCAACGGCGGTTTCAGGACGGGGACGGCACAGGACGGACTGCCAAACCTAGACAAATCTTGACAAAAATGGAGTTTGGACAAGGAGCTTCGAGAGGAGAAAGCTTATGCTTGGCTTAGGCATTTCATCAAACACCTCATGTGCATAGGAGGTGACCTAGAGCACCACAAAGCTCTCCCCTCGCTGGCCAAAAAAAATAGAGCAGTGTGGAGTGCTCTGCTTGCTGGCGAGGGGGTATATAGGCATTTCATTGGTCCCGGTTCGTGGCTGGAACGGGGACTAAAGGACCCCCTTTGGTCCCGGATCCAGCCACGAATCGGGACCAATGGTTGTGGGCGAGGACGAGGCACATTGGTCCCGGTTCGTGTCTGGAACCGAGACCAAAGGTTCCAGACGAACCGGGACCAATTCCCCACGTGGCCCGCCCGGCCCCCTGGCCTCACGAACCGGGACCATTGCCCCCCATTTGTTTCGGTTCGTGACTGAACCGGGACTAATGGGCTGGCCCGGCTCGAACTAATGCCCTGTTTTCTACTAGTGCTTTCACACTAATCCTCCATCACAACATTGATTTTATAGAATTGAAATTAAATTCTAATTTGTTTATGCATTTCAAATTAGTGTATGTATATCAAAAAGCATTTAACATATATGAAATCGGGCTAGCTATGGATTTCAAATTAAGTTTCTTAAAATAGAAATGAACCATTTATCCAAGAAATAAGTTGTGTCCAGAACAAACATTCAAATCTATATTCTTTAGGAAAAATATAAGGAAATTATATATAGTTTAAATTTGAACTAAATTTAGTTTATGAAGACTTTTAATCCATTTGTGAGTTTTTGTAGCACAAACATGGGTCACCCTCCCTTAGTTAGAAATTTCTTATCTTGATCCATACACATATTTTTTATGCAAATATAATTTAAGTATCTGAAAAACTATTACATCTCACCATTATGCGAAATATTAAGTACATTGCTATTAAGGAATATACTTGATAACGCGTGAGAACTTGTACCAATCATAAAGCATGCAAGATCTCATTTGAGACTATTTTATGTACCAATTAATTGGCCTCATGTGTAAGCCTAATGTCCCAGCTATCCGCCTATGCTGCTGCACAAAACACACTGTCATTCACTGCAATATGGGTCTTTGCATTATCTTACTGAATGTATATTGTGCGTCCATGTTCGGAAGCAGGCCACAAAGCCTTGATGTCCGATAGAAGTTTGTTCACCATATAATCTCTACTGACATCCTTTGCAAAACCTTGGTTACCTCTTCCCCCCTCGCTCGGTAAGGACTATGCCTCTTTGCAAAGTCCTGATATGTGAAAGGCCAAATTCCAATCTTGCCATCAAATGTCATGACACCATGAACATCAAAGCAAGGCCTTGCTACCGTTGCGAAGAACATCACTTTCTCTATAAATCCCTTGCTTTGTGTGCTGCGGTAGGGTTCTTCTTCGTCAGGTGCCAAGTAGTAGTTTTGAGTACCTTTAGTGCGGTAGAACCACTTCTCATCGATGTGAATGACATTGTACATGGCTTTAAACATGGGTTCTTCGGGCATGCTTAGTTCATCCAACATGGATAAACAAAACCTAATTGGACCTAGCTTGTTGGCATCGGTCAATGTGGATTTAATTGAATTTGTATGACGCCTTAGTCTGCCCTCCTTCAACCTTCTCCATAAGGTTGTCTTTGCCATTTCAAGCTCATTAGAAAGATCTTTCAGCGTAGTTCTTTTGCTCAAATCAATCAGTTTTATAGCACCCGAATCAAACGGTATCTTCTTGCGGCCACAAGTTTTTACTCTTTTGTTTGCAACTCCATGAATACCACCGGCTCGCTTCCGTTTCAACCATATGTTTTGCACAGCCCGGTAATTAACTTGACAGAGTTCTACCACTTCATAAATCACCCCTTGGGTTAGTACGCCTTGATTTGTCCGCTCTAATAGCATGGCATACATTTCTTGCTTTTGATTATCTGAGTACCATCTTCGCTTCTTTTTTTGTTTACCATTTGAGCCTACAGAACATTTATAACAAGAACTGAATTAATTACAGTAACATGAACAACCTTCAGTTAACATGAACTGACATTGTCTACAAATTAGCAGGAATTAAGTGCGACAGATTGCTCACAATGACATCAAACATGGACTAACTTAAGTTACTGATGGAGTAGACTAACCATTGTTGTTGCCGTTGCCAGCCACTTCACCTTGTACTACATGATCACTCTCCGGAACATCTTTGTTCAAGTCCACACGGATGCACGGGTTCACATTGACTGTGGGGGTAGTTGCATCATTGCCGCTGCCATTTACAGAAGATGGAGCACGTTCAGTACGGTTGCCTTGCCACTTCGTGAGAGACGGACGCATTCTACCGTGACCAGCCAAGCCCAAGCGTCGACGACCACATCGAGCGTCACTGCCATCCCCAACGTCATCGTCGTCACCTCCTCGGCCACGCCCGATGACAGAACTAGCAAGTAGTGCCGCACGCACACGTTTTAGCACCACATCTTGTGCACCACGAGCATGACCGAGGCCCGTGTACGTACTGGCATGTTCTTCTCCTTCCGAGCCATCGCATCCACCAGCAGCATCCATTCCATGGCCTGAGTCGTGCATGGACATAGGACCTGCCGCATGAACTCCTTGGTCACTAGTGGCAATGTTCGCGAGATGGCAAGGGAACATGACAGCCGTTCCCTGCATGAATACTTCCCCGGTACGACGCGCACGAGTATCGATGAGAATACATTCGTCGTCAAAGAGGTAGGATCTGGTGGTACCAAGCCGGATCGTTCCCGGATAGAAGGTGTCGCTACTTTTCTGCAACAACGTCGTGCAAAATGACACCGGCCACCACTTGTCCGGTGGATTCACCGACGACTTGCATGCTTTCCGTCCTCTGCGTGGACTTGTCCACCGGTGCCCCGGCGATCGAACTGTGAGTAAATGATTACACAATGGGGCAAGTTCCAGAAAACAATTCTACGCCACTGCGTGATGCATACAATTGAATGAAAAAAGGACACCATTGGAGAACGTCGGCACCCTCATGTACGTACTCCTAGTCCTACACGATCTGCATAGTCAGAACGAATACTGAATGTACGTACCAGTGAAGACTATGTTGCATCCACTGTCTGGCCGCGTCCGCCGACGCGTTGGCCGTGCCCGCGTCGGCACCCGCCGGCGCGTTGGCCGCGCCCGTGTCCGCACCCACCGGTGTGTTGGCCGCGTCCGTGGGCTCCCGTAGCTTGGGTCGGCGGTGCACGTACGATGACATCCTCAAGTTCTACATGGATCCAACAATGAAACATTCTCCGACTATGAACCACGAAGTGTCCTGTCGAATGTCAGATTGCAAAAGAACATACCGTCGTCGGAGTCGTCGGAAGCTATCCACTCGTAGTCGTATCCAAGATCACATGTCGTGTCGTCGTTCTCCTCGACTGAATCCCAGTTAGGGGTTGTATGCGAGTATAGATCGACCATGTCGTCCGTGTATTTTATTTTCATGACCATATACTAGAAGAAGGAGAAGATGGATAAAAGAACGGGAAAAGGAAGAGCCAGATCCATTTTGTACACAAGCACAAAAAAATTCAAATATGCATTGCGTTGGCGCTATGCAATTCCCTCCATTTTCTCTATAGTTGTGCGCCAGGTCAATTCCCTCCAAGGTTGGCTTCCAGATTTTCTGGGATATGGTGTTGCATGTGCCATGCAAGGCTGAAAGGATATCCGCATGCGGCTGTCAAATCGGTGGAACGTCAGGTAATTGATTTCTTCCATTAAACTAATAACAGGGGTAGTTTTGTCTCCACGGGTCCAAAATATGGTACCTTGGTCACCGCGCTGAAAATAATGCACCTTAGATAAAGGAACGGAGGGAGTAGTTTATAGAGGTAGTATAATTTGTTTTTTGGGTATTCCACACCTACAAAAAATTAAAAATTAAAATACATATACCCATGAAAAGAAATCCACATCTTACAAACGCATACATACATAATATATATGTAGCCTAGTTGCTATGTTCCCGTATCTGTAGCATGCAAAATCAATCAGCGCAAATGTTCACATGCATGCAGACGCATGCGTACGTGGTGTTTGAGCTCTGATCGGCCCAAAGCTTCAGATCGTGTTCACTCTTTGAGTTGACTTGATACTGCCTCTACAACCGCGCGTCAGTGGCCACTCAGCTAAGCCGCTACTTTGCTGTTTCGCGACACACGCCTATACCGTCGCCGTCTTCATCACCATCGCTCACACACGGTTCAGGCTAGCTTGTATGATCATAAACATCGATCAAACCAGTAGCTAAGCAGACGCATCTTGATATTCCTCCTCATGGCATTTAAGTGTACGATCATACGTCTTGTTGTCATAATGTTCTCCACTGGTGGAGCTAGGCAGCATCTATTTTTTTTTTTGGGGGGGGGGGGGGGGCAAATGTAAATATGGATGTTTGGGGTGCCAAAAAACTCTAGTTTTCCTAATTTTTCTCTAAAAACAATTTTCTTCACAGATTTGAACAAAGCTGGGGGCCATGGCCCGTGCAGCTTACCACATAGGTCCACCACTGTTGTTCTCCCTCTTGCACGACAGTAGCCTCAGCGTCAGTATATTTGTGAGATCGTGCGCAAGTGAACTTAGTCAAACCATATCATCTTCGTGGCTATTTTTTTGTGTTGATGTATATATGCTTATATCTTGTCGATCACATACATGTTAATACATCTAATAAACTGACACATGGTTGTCATGTTACTTTCACACTAATCCTCCATCACAACATAATAGATTCTATAGAGCGTAAATTAAATTCTAATTTATTTATGTATTTTAAATTAGTGCATGTACATAAAAAATAGCATCTAACATGTATGCAATCGGGCTAGCTATGGATTTCACATTAAGTTTCTTAAAATAGAAATGAACCGTTTATCCAGGAAATAAGTTGTGTCCAGAAGAAACATTGAAAGCTCTATTTTTTAGGAAAAATATTAGGAAATTCTATATAGTTTAAATTTGAACTAAATTTGGTTTATGAAGACTTCTAATCCATGTGGTGAGTTTTTGTAGCACAAACATGGGTCACCCTTCCTTAATTAGAAATTTCTTCTCTTGATGCATACACACCTTTTTTCTGCAAATATTATAATTTAAGTATGTGAAAAACTATTACATCTCACCATTATATGAAACATTAAGTACATTGCTATTAAGGAATCTACTTGATAACGCGTGAGGACTTTGTACCAATCATAAAGCATGCATGATCTCATTTGAGACTATTTTATGTACCAATTAATTGCCCTCACATCTATCAATTAAAAGGGTTAGCTTGTCACGACATTAGCAATGGTACTGTCAGTGCACTAGAGTTTTGGGCTCTTCAGTGCCCCTTACTCGTGCATGGGCAGTAGTAGCCACCCTGGCGACGAGGCCCGGCAGGGAGCTACTAGATACAAACACAGAAGAATCAAGACCGAAGGCAAGACCTTGCCGGCATGGCCTTCAAACCCCCGGCAAGACAAAGCCCCGACAGGACCCAGCAAGGCAAAGACCCGGCAAGGCGAAGCCCCAACAAGACCCCACCAGCGCAGAGGCCAGGTGCCGCCCCACCTGAGCACGTGTCACGGTGCCGGTGATGGAGGGGCTAAGCGGTGCCAATGGGACGGGCTCCTGTCTCATCCCGTAGACAGTCAGAGATGCCTGATGATGCATTAAATGTGCTTGTCCGGCTTGTTAGGGAACGTTGCATGGGAACAAAAAAATTCCTATGCACACACAAGATGTATCCATAGTGATGAGCATCTACGAGAGGGAGAATGGATCTACATACCCTTGTAGATCGCTAAGCGGGAAGCGTAAAGAAACGCGGTTGATGTAGTCGAACGTCTTCGCGATCCAAATCGCCGAGCGTCCCGTGATCCCATGACGATCCAACTCGCAATCCAATCATGATCCGTCCTGCGATCCCATCATGATCCGTCCCGCGATCCAATCACGAATTGTCTCACAATCTTGATCACGGTCCTTCCGATCTAGCGCCAAACGGATGGCACCTCCGCGTTCAGCACACATATAGCTCAATGATGACCTCCACCTTCTTGATCCACCAAGAAGGAGCGGAGAGGTAGATGAGTTCTCTAGCAGCGCGACAGCGTGGCGGCGATGTTGGTGGAACTATTCGGGCATGGCTTCGCTTAAGCACCGCCGAACTAGACTAGAGGAGAAAACCGATCTAGATGAAGTAGAGGGATAACGTGGCAATTAGGGTTAGCTTTCCCCTCTAAATCCTCTAGTATATATAGGAGGAAGGGAGGGGAGGAGGCACCCTCAAGAGTTGGCCAAAATTGGAGGTGGAGGAGTCCTACTCCAATCCCATTATGAGTAGAATTCATCCTTTCCACTTGGAAACTCTTTCCACCTCTCCACCTTTGTATTTTTTCCTTCTCAAACCTCATGGGCTTTAGTGGAGGCTTCGGCCAGCCCACAAGGGGCTGGTTTGTCTCCTCTCACAGCCCATGAGGCCCCTCGGGGCGTGACACCCCTCCCGGTGGTCCCCCGATACCCTCCTGGCCCTCCGATACACTATCGATGAGCCCAAAACTTTTCCGGTGACCAAAACAGGACTTTCTATATATCAATCTTTACCTCTGAACCTTTCTGGAGCGCCTCATGACTTCCAGGATCTCATCCGGACTCCTAACAACCTTCGGTCACCACCACACATAACTCTATACTGCCGAAACATCACCAAACCTGAAGTGTGCAGACCATGCGGGTTCGAGAACCATGTAGACATGACCGAGACACCTCTACGGTCAATAACCAATAGCAGGGGCTGGATGCCCATATTGGCTCCCACATATTCTACGAAGATCTTTATCGGTTGAACCTCTATGTCAAGGATTCAATTAATCCCGTACGATGTTCCCTTTGTTCTTCGGTATGTTACTTGCCCGAGATTCAATCGTCGGTATCTCTATACCAAGTTCAATCTCGTTACCGACAAGTATGTTTACTCGTTCTGTAATACAAGATCCCGTGACTAACACTTTAGGCACTTTGCTTGCAAGGCTTGTTGTGATGTTGTATTACCGAGTGGGCCCTGAGATACCTCTTCGTCACACGGAGTAATAAATCCCAGTCTTGATCCATGCCAACCCAACAGACATCCTCAGAGATACCTGTAGAGAACCTTTATAGTCACCCAGTTACGTTGCGACATTTGATACACACAAGTTACTCCTTCGGTGCTAGTGAGTTGCATGATCTCATGGTCATAGGAACAGATACTTGACAGGCAGACAACTATAGCAATAAACTGACACGACCATATGCTATGTTTATAGTTTGGGTCTTGTCCATCATACCATTCTCCTAATGATGTGATCCCGTTATCAAATGACATCTCATGTCCATGGCTAGGGAACCTTAACCATCTTTGATCAACAAGCTAGTCCATCAGAGGCATACTAGGGAGATGGTGTTGTCTATGTATCCACACATGTGTCTGAGTTTCCGACCAATACAATTATAGCATGGATAATAAACGATTATCATGAACAACGAAATATGATAATAACTAATTTATTATTGCCTCTAGGGCATATTTCCAGCAGTCTCCCACTTGCACTAGATTCAATAATCTAGTTCACATCACCACGTGATTCGCATTGTTATGCATCTAACACCCAATGAGTTCCGGGGCTCGATCATGCTTTGCATGTGAGAGAGGTCTTTTAGTCAACGGGTCTGCGATATTCAGATTCGTGTGTACTTTTCAAATCTCTATGCCATACTGTAAATACTGCTACCACACTGCACTTGGAACTATTCCAAATGGCCGCTCCACTATATGTATCCGGATTGCTACTAAGAGTCATTCGGATTGGTGTTAAATATTTCATCGACGTAACTCTTTACGACGAACTCTTTATCACCTCCATAATCGAGAAACATCTCCTTAGTCCTCTAGTTACTAAGGATAATTTTGACCGCTATCCAGTGATCCACTCCTGGATCACTTTTGTACCCCTTGACGGACTCATGGCAAGGGACACACAAGTGACGGTACACAGCATGGCATACTATACAGAGCCTATGGATAAAGCACAGGAGACGACCTTTGGCCTTTCTCTTTCTTCTGCCATGGTCGAGCTTTGAGTCTCACTCAACTTCACACCTTACAAATCAGGCAAGAACTCTTTCTTTGACTGATCCATTTTGAACTCTTTCAAAATATTGTCAAGGTATGTACTCATTGAAAGTCTCATCAGGCGTCTTGATCTATCTCTACAGATCTCGATGCCCGACAATTAAGTAGCTTTATCCAGGTCTTCCTTTGAAAAACTCTTTTCAAACAACCCTTTATGCTTTCCAAAAATTCTACATCATTTCCGATCAACAATATGTCATCCACATATGGTTATCAGAAATTCTATAGTGCTCCCACTCACTTTACTATAAATACAAGTTTCTCCTAAACATTGTATAGACTCAAAACTTTGATCACCTCATCAAAGCGTATATTCCAACTCCGAGATGCTTGCGCCAGCCCATAGAAGGATTGCTGGAGCTCGCACACCTCTTAGCATCCTTTGGACTGACAAAACCTTCTTGTTGTATCACATACAACTTTTCCTCAAGTAAACCGTTAAGGAAATGATGTTGTGACATCCATCTGCTAGATTTCGTAATTGAAAAATGCAGCAATTGCTAACATAATTCCAACAGATTTAGCATCGCTACGAGTAAGAAAGTCTCATCATAGTCAAGTCCTTGAACTTGTCGGCAACCTTTTTGCGACAAGTCGAGCTTTATAAATGGTGACATTTGCCATCAGCGTTTTTCTTCATCTTGAAGGTCCATTTGTACTCAACGACCTGCCATCTAACGGGCAAGTCTACCAAAGTCTATACTTGGTTTTCATACATGGATCCTTTCTCGGATTTCATGGCCACTAACCATTTGTCGGAATCCGGGCCCATCATCGCTTCTCCATAGCTCGTAGGTTCATCGTTGTCCAACAACATGACCTGTAAGACAGGGTTGTCGTACCACTCAGGAGCAGTACGCGTCCTTGCCGACCTACGAGGTTCGATAGTAACTTGATCTGAAGCTTCATGATGATCATCATTAACTTCTTCTTCAACTAACGTAGGCTCCACAGAAACAACTTTCTATGTTGCGCTACTCTCTAGTTGAGACAAAGGTTCAACAACCTCATCAAGTTCTATCTTCCTCCCACTCAATTCTTTCAAGAGAAACTCTTTCTCGATAAAGGACCCGTTTTAGCAACAAACACTTTGTGCTCGGATCTGAGATAGAAGGTATACCCAACTGTTCTTAGGGTATTCCATGAAGATGCATTTGTCCGCTTTGGGTTCGAGTTCATTAGGTGAAAACCTTTTTTCACATAAGCTTCGCAGCCCAAAACATTAAGAAATGACACCTTAGGTTTCTATCAAACCATAATTCATACCGCGTCATCTCAACTGATTTAGATGGTGCCCTATTTAAAGTGAATGTAGTTGTCTCTAATGCATAACCCCAAAATTATAGTGGCAAAATGATAAGAGACATCATAGTACGCACCATATCCAATAGAGCATGACTATGACGTTCGAACACACCATCACACTATGGTGTTTTAGGTGGAGTGAGTTGTGAAACAACTTTCACATTGCCTAAAGTTGTATGCCAAACTCGTAACTCAGATATTCAACTCCGTGATCATATCGTAGACATTTTTATCTTCTTGTCATGATGATCTTAAACTTCACTCTGAATTTGTTTGAACTTTTCAAACGTTTCAGACTTGTGTTTCATTAAGTAAATATACTCATATATACTCAAATCATCAGTGAATCTAAGAAAAATAATGATATCCACTGCATGCTACAACACTCATTGGATCGCATACATCAACATGTATTATTTCCAATAAGTTACTACCCCGCTCCATCATACTAAAAATGGGGTCTTTAGTCATCTTGCCCAAGAGGCATGGTCTGCATGTCTCAACCGATTCAAAACCAAATGAGTCCAAAGATCCATCAGCATGGAGTTTCTTCATGCGATTTATACCAATATGACATTTAGTGGCAGTGCCACAGGTATGTGGTACTATCATTATTAACTTTGCATCTTTTGGCATCAATGTTATGAACATTTGTATTACTACGATCAAGATTCAACAAACCATTCTCATTGGGTGCATGACCATTGAAGGTATTATTCATGTAAACCGAATAACCATTATTCTCTCACTTAAATGAATAACCGTATTGCAATAAACACGATCTAATCATGTTCATGGTTAACGCAAACACCAAATAACATTTTTAGGGTTTTCACTAATCCCGAAGGTAGAGAGAGCGTGTGATGTTGATCACATCAACCTTGGAAACATTTCCAACACACATCGTCACCTCACACTTAGCTAGTCTCCATTTATTCCGTAGCTTTTATTTTGAGTTATTAACATTTAGCAACCAAACCGGTATCCAATACCCAGGTGCTACTAGGAGTACTAGCAAGGTACACATCAATAACACGTATATTAAATATACTTCTGTCGACGTTGCCAGCCTTCTTATCTACCAAGTATCTAGGGTTGTTCCGCTTCAGCGACCGCTCTCCTCGTAATAGAAGCACTTAGTCTCGGGTTTGGGTTCAACTTTGGGTTGCTTCACTGGAGCAGCAACTGACTTGCCATCCATGAAGTTTCCCTCCTTGCCCTTGCCTTTCTTGAAACTAGTGGTTTACTAATCATCAACACTTGATGCTCCTTCTTTATTTCTACCTTCATGGTGTCAAACATTGCAAACTGCTCAGGGATCATTGTTCCATCCCTGGCATTTTATAGTTCATCACAAAGCTCTAGTAGCTTAGTGACAATGACTTGGAAAACTGTATCAATCACTTTCTTATCTGGAAGATCAACTCCCACTCGATTCAAGCGATTGTAGCACCCAGACAATCTAAGCACATGCTCAACGATTGAGCTATTCTCCTTCATCTTGTAGGCAAAGAATCTTTTTGGAGATCTCATATCTCACAACACAGGCACGAGCTTGAGATCCCAATGTCAGCTATTAGAACATCTCATATGTTTTGTGATGTTCAAAACGTTTCTAAGCCTCAAGTCTAAGCCGTAATGCATGACGCACTAAACTATCAAGTATTCATCGGAACGTGCATGTCAGATATTCACAACATCTACACACGACGCTAGATGGGGTGACGCATCGAGCGGTGCATTAAAGACATAAGCCTTTCTATGCAACAATGAGGACAATCCTTAGCTCGCAGACCCAGTCCGCAATATTGCTACCATCATCTTTCAACTCTATTTCTCTAGGAACATATAAAAATACAAGGGAGCTACAACTTGAGCTAGTATCTACAACATAATTTGCAAAGACACTACTGACTATGTTCATGATAATGAGTTCAATTAATCATATTACTTAAGAACTCCCACTCAAATTGACATCCCTTCGGTCATTCAAGTGATACATGATCAAAATTCACCAACTCAAGTCCGATCATCACGTGAGTTGAGGTGGTTTCAATGGTGAACATCATCATGTTGATCATATCTACTATATGACTCGTGTTCAACCTTTGGTCTCTTGTGTTCCGAGGCCATGTATGTACATGCTAGGCTCGTCAAGTTTAACCCGAGTGTTCCGCATGTGCAACAATGGCTTGCCCTTGTTGTATGTGAACTTAGAGCCTATCACACCCGATCATCACGTGGTGTCTCGACACGACGAACTTTCGCAGCGGTGCACACTCGGAGCGAACACAATTTATCTTGAAATTTTAGTGAGGGCTCACCTTATAATGCTATCGTCATCCTAAGCAAAACAAGGTGCATAAAAGGATTAACATCACATGCAAATCATAAGTGACATGATATGGCCATGAACTTGTGCTTTTGATCTCCATCTATAAAGCACTGGCATGATCTCCATCGTCACCAGCATAACACCATGATCTCCATCATCATGATCTCTAACATTGTGTCACCATCGGGGTTGTCGTGCCCACCATGCTCATACTACTATTGCTACCACTTAGCGATAAAGTAAAGCATTACATAGCGCTTAATGATTGACATGCGGGTCATACAATAATTAAAGACAACCCTATGGCTCCTGCCGGTTGCCGTACTCATCGAAATGCAAGTCATGATATTCTATACAATACATGATGATCTCATACATCACATATATCTCATCATGTAATTGGACATATCACATCACAACATACCCTGCAAAAACAAGTTAGGCGTCCTCTAATTGTTCTTGCAAGTTTTATGTGGCTGCTACGGGTATCTAGGAAGAACAATTCTCACCTACGCAAAACCACAACGGTGATTCATAAGTTGCTTTTCAACCTTCTCAAGGACCAGCTTTGTCGAATCCGATGCAACTAAAGTAGGAGAAACAGACACCCGCCAGCCATCTTTATGCAACGAAGTTACATGTCAGTCTATGGAACCGCTCTCTCGTAAGTGTACGAGTAAGGCTGGTCCAGGCCGCTTCATCCCACAATACCACTGAACCAAAACACGACCAAGGGAGGAAGCAATCTAAGCATCAACACCCACAAACTTCTTTGTGTTCTACTCGAGATCTCATCTACACATAGACCTAGCTCATGATGCCACTGTTGGGGAACATTGCATGGGAAACAAAAAAAAATCCTATGCACACGCAAGATCTATCCATGGTGATGAGCATCTACGAGAGGGAGGGTGGATCTATGTACCCTTGTAGATCGCTAATCGGGAAGAGTTAAGAAACGCGGTTGATGTAGTCGAACATCTTCGCGATCCAAATTGTCGAGCGTCCCGCAATCCCATCACCGTCCATATCGCGATCCAATCAAGATCCGTCCCACGATCCCACCATGATCCGTTCCGTGATCCAATCATGAATTGTCTCACGATCTAGATCATTGTCCTTTTGATCTAGCGTCGGACGGACGACACTTCCGCGTTCAGCACACATACACCTCGATGATGATCTCCACCTTCTTGATCCAGCAAGAGGGAGCGGAGAGGTAGATGAGTTCTCCAGTAGATCAACGGCGTGGCAGCAATGGTGGTGGAACTATTCAAGCAGGGCTTTGCCTATGCACCGCCAAACTAGACTAGAGGAGAAAACCGATCTAGATGAAGTAGAGGGAGCACGTGGCAATTAGGGTTAGCTTTCCCCTATAAATCCTCTAGTATATATAGGAGGGAGGGAGGGGAGGAGTCACCTTCAAGATTTGGCCGAGATTGGAGATGGAGGAGTCCTACTCCAATCCTATTAGGAGTAGGATTCCTCCTTTCCACTTGGAAACTCTTTCCATCTCTCCACCTTTGGATTTTTTCCTTCTCAAACCTCACGGGCTTTAGTGGAGGATTCATACAGCCCACTAGAAGATGGTTTGTCTCCTCCCAGAGCTCATGAGGCCCCTCGGAGCGTGACACCCCTCCCGATGGTCCCTCGGTACCCTCCCGGCACTCCCGGTACACTACCAATGAGCCCGAAACTTTTTCGATGACCAAAACAGGACTTCCTATATATCAATCTATACCTCCGGACCATTTTGGAGCTTCTAATGACATCCAGGATCTCATCTAGGACTCCGAACAACCTTCGGTCATGACCACACATAACTCTATACTACCGAAATGTCACCAAACCTTAAGTGTGCAGACCATGCGGGTTCGAGAACCATGTAGACATGACCGTGACACCTCTACGGTCAATAACCAATAGCAGGGCCTGGATCCTCATATTGGTTCCTACATATTCTACGAAGATCTTTATTGGTTGAACCTCTGTGTAAAGGATTTAGTTAATCCCGTATGATGTTCCCTTTGTTCTTTAGTATGTTACTTGCCCGAGATTCGATTGCTGGTCCCTCTATACCTAGTTCAATATCGTAACCAGCAAGTCTCTTTACTCATTTCAGAATACAAGGTCTTGTGACTAACACTTTAGTCACTTTGCTTGCAAGGCTTGTTGTGATGCTGTATTACCGAGTGGGCCCTGAGATACCTCTCCGTCACACGGAGTCACAAATCACAGTCTTGATCCATGCCAACCCAACAGACACCCTCAGAGATACCTGTAGAGCACCTTTATAGACACCCAGTTACGTTGCGACGTTTGATACACACAAGGTACTCCTCCAGTGTCAGTGAGTTGCATGATCTCATGGTCATAGGAACAGATACTTGACATGCAGAAAACTATAGCAATAAACTGGCACGATCATATGCTATGTTTATAGTTTGGGTCTTGTCCATCACACCATTCTCCTAATGATGTGATCCCGTTATCAAATGACATCTCATTTCCATGGCTAGGAAAAACCTTAACCATCTTTGATCAACGAGCTAGTCCATCAGAGGCATACTAGGGACATGGTGTTGTCTATGTATCCACACATGTATCTGAGTTTCTGATCAATACAATTATAGCATGGATAATAAACGATTATCATGAACAAGGAAATATGATAATAAATAATTTATTATTGCCTCTAGGGCATATTTCCAACACTACTCCCTATGTGTTAGGTATGATAGCACTGTAGCTCTGTACACCCCGTCTACGTACTGTGCACCATTGTTGTGACCCTTTCTATAGTATAAAAGGAGCCCCAGGGCGTTACGGTAGAGCACTTTTTTTTACTTTTAGACCTTCTAGCTCATGCGCGTAGCAGCTGCTCACAACGCTCATGTAGCTGGAATCCTAAAAACACCCACAATATAACCAAGAAGGAGTAGGGTTTTACGCATCTCTGCGGCCCGAACCTGGGTAAAATCCCCGCGTGTTGTTCATCAGATATGCTCCCTATGCGAGCCTTCTTCCCCGCCAAACCGTAAAGGGATCCCTTCGATCCCATAGGTGTCATTTCCCCCGACATCTTTGGCATGCCAGGTAGGTGGAGAGGTTGTGTGGACCTGATCTGGTGATCAGCATGCCAGTTCCTTCATAATCATCATCGCCATGGCCCCCAAGAAGAAGGGGCTGACGGCGGTTGGCCCATCCACGTCTGTTGTCCCTATAGCTACTTAGACAGGCGACGGTGTGGAAGCGGGTGGATGAGGAGGCAGAGGTTTAGAGATTCCGCAACGTTCCGGTGACCAAGGCCAAGGAAGCGGCGACGCCCGCTGTGGAGACGCTCATGGCGGCGGCGGGAACCCCCGTGCCGCTGGGTCTCTGGACGGAGCTGTACCGCCTGCGGGTGGTACGGTGAACTTCGGGGACACAAGGGTACCTTCCAACACACCCACGCCGGTGCCTACGCCGTGACCATCCCAAGGCACACGCAAAGAGCAGCGCCATGGCGCCAATGGTTCCCAACGTCCCGGGGAAAAAGCTCTTGTGCATCACTCCCAAGGTGCGCGGGACCAGCATGCTTGCCGGCATGCTAGTGGGTGTGGCATGCCATCGCGGGACCACAACAGAGCTCCTTCTAACATGGTTAGGAGTTAGAGCAGCTCACGTTCCTCACGCCATTCACTGCCGACCACGTCGGAAGAAGCAATGGCACGGGCCCAACTACTCCTGAACTTCCCTCCTGCTACAAAGAAGCTCGACGATTGGAGAGCTACCATTTAGAGCCTCCTCAGCCTCGCTGACAAGTTTCAGTCCACCAAGCCGGCTCACGCAAGTGGTGAGAAGGCCAGATGCGATGCGACCACGATGCACTCTCCTCCACAACAACAACATTGGTCGTCGACTCGACGAACCTATGCTTATGACGGTTACTCGACGGCGCCGTCTGATCCACGGACATGCCGCGACCAGGGTCAAGTTCTTCGGGAACTACAATCGAGCGGTGGCGGGAAACGCGCCATCAATCTGATAAGTGCGGGGCCCACTTTAACAAGCCTGCGCCAGGGTATGCTGTGAGCCTACCTTACGAGGTGGGTTGTCCAGCGTTTAACTGTGAGCTACGGCAAGTGCAGTGGCCCAACTCCCGCACGTTCAAGCCGGAGGTCCCGAAGAAGTATGATGGCAAGACTCACCTGTCAGAGTTCTTGAGCATATACACCATTGCAGTGCAGGCTGTCGGGGCTAGCAATGACAAGATACTCTCCAACCACTTCCCGTTGGTACTTAACCCCAACGTCAGGTTGTGGTTGATGCACCTCTCGGAGAATTCCATCACCTCCTGGGCAGACATGTGCCATGATTTTGTTGGCGCCTTTACCGGAGGCCACCAAGCTCCTGGTCAAGAAAGCGGTTTGCACATCATCCCTCAAAAGGAGGGTGAGACTTTGCTCAAGCATATCAAAAGGTTCGGCCACGTGCACCACAACATACTAGATGTTCATCCTACCACTGTTATCAGCGAGTTCCATTAGAACGTGCGCAACCGCAGGATGCGGGAAGAGCTGGCGATGAACAAGGTCAGGGATGTTGCCAAGCTCTATGCTCTGGCGGATAGATGTGCTCGGGCTGAAGAAGGGAGGAGGCTCCCCAGCAAACACGCTGGCACAGGGGTCGACTCTGAGGATGAGGACGCCGCCACCCTGACAAAGAAGGGTCGGTGACGTAACAAGAAGCACAAGGGCAAGGCCGTGCTTGCCGTCGAGGGATCCGGCAACCCCGGTACCACCAAGAAGGGCAAGGTTGATCACCCTGACAAGGATGTTGCCGGGTGCACCTCCTGCCAGGCTATGGTGGCTGCCAACAAGCCGGAAGGCTCCGTCAAGCAGTATTGCAAGATCCATCACACCAGGGGCCATGATCGCCAGGACTACCGACAAGTTGAGCAGCTTGCCGGGAAGAAAAAAGCCGAGTACGAGAGGCGAGACAAGGAGAAGGGACAGGATGGTGCGGAGGAGTCTGGCAAGAAGCGCGTTGGCCGAGGAGGTCACCGTGGCAAGCCCAAACAACAAAAAGACTGACCTGCTCGAGGCTGCGACAAGCAAGAGGGTCATGATGATGATGATGTCGAAACGGACGACGAGTCCAGTGAGCATGAGTTCCAAAAGGCTATAGAGATGATGTGCATTGCCTCGTCACATTCCTCTCACCGCCAACTTAAATAGTGGACGCGCGAGGTTAACGCGGCGGAGCCGTCTATCGGTGCCCAGAGACCTCTGAAGTGGTCCAAAACTCCTATCATTTTTGACGTTGAGGATCACCCTGATCGCACAACTATGATCGGGTGCTTGCCATTATTAGTTTCACCAAAAATCTGCAACCTCAAGGTGACGAAGATGCTAGTCGATAGTGGGGCCATCTTGAAGCTGATCTCACCTCACGTCATCCGGAGGCTGCAAATTCCTGATGAAGATCTCGAGCCAATAGGCACTTTCGAAGGGGTCAATTCAAGGAGGACTCAGCTGAAGGGCAAAATCACACTGCCGGTGACGTTTGACAGTGATATAAATTTCAGGACAGAGAAGATCGTTTTCGACATCGCCAAGATCTCATTGCCATACAACGGTATGCTTGGTCGCCCAGCGCTAGCCAAGTTCATGGCAGCCATCCACTTCTCTTACAATGTGCTTTAGTTTCCCAGACCAATGAGCATCATCACGATCAACTCCAACAAGAAAGGCGCACTTATCTATGCTGACCAACTCTACCGGGAGGCAGTTGCAGCACCTGCTGCCAAGGCACTTGCTCCTGCCGCTGAAGCTCCTAGGGGAAGAAGATCAGCAATGCCTCAAGCGCACATTCCGGCAAGCGCACCTCCTCGGGGTGCTGCACTCCCATTGAGGATGTGGTAGAGAGCTCCACCAGCAAGAGAAAGAAGTCCAAAGCAGCTCCACTAGAGACTAGAAAGGTGTCCGCCAAGGAGGATGTTACGGGAGGAACTTTCACCATAAGTTGCACCCTTGATGACAAATAGGATAGCGCGCTCGCCACCTTCCTACGGGAGAATGTCGATGTGTTTGCATGGCAACCATCTGATATCCCCGGTGTTCCCAGGAAGGTGATTGAGCACCACCTTGCCATCTGTCCACACACGCGGCCCATCAAACAGAAGGTCCAGAAGCAGGCTTTGGAGCGGCAATAGTTCATTGCCGAAGAGATCAAGAAATCAGAAGCGGCTAGCTTGATCAGAGGAGTACTTCATCCAACATGGTTGGCCAATCCAGTTGTAGTGTGCAAGGCGAATGGGAAATGGAGGATGTGTATTGACTTCACAGACATCAATAAAGCCTGCCCCAAAGATCCTTTTCCCTTGCCGTGCATCAACCAGATTGTGGACTCCACCACCGGCTGCGACTTGTTGTCTTTCCTTAACGCCTATTCAGGTTATCACTAGATTTTCATGGCCAAGTAAGACAAGGAGAAGACCGCATTTATCACCCCATGTGGTACGTATTGCTTCTTTGTGTATGCCTTTCGGGTTCAAAAGTGCTGGTTCTACATTTGCAAGAGCGGTCCAGATCGGTTTCGAGCCCCAGCTACATAGAAATATGGAGGCTTATATGGATGACATAGTGGTCAAAACCAAGGACAAGGCTACGCTCATATCAGATCTAGAAGAAACATTTGCTAATCTGCGCAAGACCAACATGAAGCTCAACCCTGAGAAGTGTGTGTTCGGCGTCCCATCCGGCAAACTTCTCGGGTTCTTTGTATCTCAACATGGAATTGAAGCAAATCCCGACAAGATCAAAGCAATTGAGAAAATTGAAGCACCAAGACGTGTCAAGGATGTGCGTCGTCTTGCCGCCTGTGTTGCTGCTATGAGTAGGCTCATCTCAAAATCTGGTGAGCGCGCCCTACCCTTTTTCAAAATCTTGAAGAAGGCAGGTCCGATGAAATGGACTCCGGAAGCGGAGGCAGCGCTGTAGGATATGAAGAAATACCTCTCCTGTCCGCCAGTCCAAGTCGCACCAAAGCCATAAGAGTCGTTGCTGCTATATCTAGCGATAAAAAATCCAGTGGTGAGTGCTGCATTAGTGGCTGAAAGAGAAGTTGATGAAGAAGCAGCAGCAGCGGCAGGACCGCCAAGCGACAAGCCAAGACATTCGCTGGCAGGGTCTGGTGCCGACAAGGAAGAATCTGCGTAGTTGAATGAGACAATTCAGAAGAACAAGGTAGTGCATCGCCGAGTCTATTTTGTTAGCTCCCTTTTGCGGGGGCTAGGTCAAGATACTCTGGCATGCAAAAGTTGCTCATCGGCCTCCTTATGGCCTCGAGGAAGTTGCGACATTACTTCCAAGCACATGAGATCATCGTCGTTACTCGCTTCCCACTGCAGCGGATTTTGCAGAACCCAGAAGCTACCAGCAGGATTGTGGAGTGGGCTTTGGAACTGTCAAGCTTTGATCTCAAGTTTTAAAGTACTTCGACCATCCAGAGAAGATCCTTGGCAGAGTTCATTGCGGAATGGACCCCAATGCCATATTAAGAAGTTCCAGAGTGAACCCTCCACGGCAAGGAAACAAACCAAGAGTGGATCATGTATTTTGACGGAGCTTTCTCGCTGCAAGGCTCCGGTGCCGGAGTGCTGCTTGTCGCACCCACCGGAGAGCACCTCAAATATGTAGTTCAGATGAACTTTGCTCGGGAGATATCAACGAACAATACTGCTGAGTACGAAGGGCTGCTTCCGGTCTCAGGAATGCGGCAGACCTTGGGAAAAGAAACTGATTGTCAGAGGTGATTGTCAGCATGTCATCAGGCAGGTGAACAAGGATTATCAGAGTCCATTGATGGAAGCTTATGTAGATGAAGTGAGGAAGTTGGAAGAACATTTTGATGGTCTACAAATGGAGCGCGTTCCATGTGTAGAGAACAGCATTTCTGACGGCCTGTTAAAGTGTGCTGCCCTTAAGTTGCCCGTGGAACCATGAACTTTCGTGCTCTGACTAACTCAACCATCCATGACACCATCGACTGGACAAGAGAAAAGAAGAAAGTTGAGTTTCGGCAAGTATTTCCCGGCAGAGCTCCCAGAAGCCGCCGACGAGGAAGTTGCCGGGGAAAATGCCAGGCTTGCCCATGAGCGTCGCACTTTGGCATAGCCTCAGGCTCTTGTTGTGGAAGCTCCCGCCAAGCTTGCCGGGGCACAATAGGCTCCGGCAGGACCTCAAGCCCTTGCCGTTGATACAAATGCTTCCCTGGCAGAGGATATGCCTTTAGTCCTTGTTGTCGAGCCTCAGGCTCCAGCATGGGCACAACACATCATCCGTTTCCTTCAAATAGGAGAACTCCCTGAGGAACAAGAGGAAGAAGAGAGAGTAGCCCGTCGGTCTAATATGTACCAGTTCGTGGACAACGTCCTGTATAGAAAGAGATCGAATGGTGTGAAACTCAAATGCATTTCTCGGGAGGATGGACTGGAGCTATTGGCAGAGATACATGCAGGCATATGTGGCTCCCACATAGGATCAAGAGCACTTGTCGGTAAGCCATTCCAGCAAGGTTTCTTTTGGCCCACCACCCTCCAGGATGCGACTACGCTAGTAACAAAGTGTGAAGCGTGCCAGTTTCATTCGAAGAAAATGCATCAACCAGCTCAAGCCCTTCAAACAATCCCTCTCTCCTGGCCATTTTCGGTCTGGGGGCTCGACATCTTGGGCCCCTTTCCCCGCGCTGCCGGGGGCTTTGAGTACTTGTACGTTGCAATCGACAAGTTCACAAAGTGGCCAGAAGTGGAAGCAGTGAGGAAGGTGACAACACAGTCAAGCCGTCAAGTTCTTCAAAGGACTAGTCTGTCGCTTGGTGTTCCCAACAGGATCATCACTGACAACGGCACACAGTTCATGAGCCGCACCTTCATGTAGTATGTCCAAGACCTTGGCAGCAAAATCTGTTTTGCTTCTGTTGCCCACCCGAGGAGCAACGACCAAGCGGAAAGGGCTAATGCTGAAGTGCTATGAGGCCTCAAGACAAGAACTTTCGACAAGCTGCACAAGTGCGGAAGGCGCTGGATTCATGAGCCACCAGTGGTTCTTTGGTCAATCAGAATGACACCAAATCGAGCTACCGGCCAGACACCCTTCTCCCTCGTATATGGGGCGGAAGCAGTTCTCCCCACAGAACTCATATACGGGTCACCTCGAGTGCTCTCTTATGATGAGCTTAAGAGCAGTTGTGGCAAGATGACGCGATGCTCCTTGAGGAAGACCGTCTTCACGCTGCTGTGAGAGCTGCACACTACCAGCAAGCTTTGCGCCGCTATCATAGCCGCAAAGTTAATGCCCGAAGTCTTGAGGAAGGCGACCTTGTTCTTCGGCGCGTTCAGTCAGCCAAGAATTCCAACAAGTTGATGCCGAAGTGGGAAGGCCCTTATCAGGTAGTGCGAGTCACCAGGACTGGCGCAGTCCGCCTAGAGACCAAAGATGGAATCTCAGTGAGGAACTCCTGGAATATCGAACATCTTCGTAAGTTCTACCCATGAGGCGTGGTTGCCGGGGCCCCTGACAACCACCTTTTGTACAAGTCTTGCCGCTGAAGCATGTAATCCTTGGTACAAAGCCAGGTGCAGACCCTGTGCATAGTTAAATAAAGCTAAGTGTCCTACAAATCTTGTTGATTCTCATGTTTACTTATGTGCATGTTTGTCTGAGATATTGCATTGCACTTACTCTCGGGAAGAGCTAACGGACCGCCAAGGTTCCACAACCATCTTTTCTCTTCTTTCTTTTTCTCAAAGGACAGAAGGTTACATCGCGTGCAGCTTTGCCATGGGGGAATGGTGGTATGGATACCGGCGGGCGACGTTCGAGAAAAAAATCTTGCCGGAAGGAGTACGGCAACGAAAAGATAAGTTGCAAAACCCCAAGTGAATTCTTGTTGTGGAGTTATTTTCCTTGGACGATTTCGACTCTTGTATGGAAAACCTTCACGCAAAGGAACCTTGTTGTGATTGGTTGGGCCCTTATTCTGTTTCGAGTCTGCTCAACAGTCTAGGTGGCTGCACTGAAAAAACCAAGGTCTCTTGCCGGCAGTAGCCCTGCCAGCAGGCTGCTAAAGTCCCGCACCTAGCGCTCATGACAGGGGTGATTGTGTCGGCAAGTCTCCAATCAAGCGTAGGGTGATTGCAAATAGAAAGAAATTAAACAAGGAGGATAACATAACATTTGTTCAAAGCATAGCAAGTTATACTACATCGGTCTTGCCGCGATTCTAACGTAAGACAAATTGTTCTTGGCATGGATGGAGGCGAGAAGTAAGGCAACTAATCCTGGCGATCGCCTTCAACCCGCTTGACTTGGCTTGCCCTGTCGACGATGGGTGCGACAAGTTCCTCAAGCGCCTTGACGTATGCGTCCTTCGGCAAGCGGTCAAGGACATTGGAGAGGTTGATGCCGGGGTTCTTGTGCGCCACTTTGACGAGCACCTTGCGGAGGGCGGCCTGGTAGAGTTTGTGTGATTCACTGGCCAGACAGAATGTCCGGTCAGAGTGAAGCTGCTCCAGGGCTTCAAGCATGTGGTCGAAGAACATGGTCAACTTGGCGCTCGTGGACATTCTGTCGTCGGAAGAGTACCTGGAACCGTCCAGACCCATGGCGGACAGTTGTGCGGCAAGCTTCTCCGGGACGTCGATGAGCTTCTCAGTCTAGACTTGTACTGCGTGCATATAGTCGTTGTGGACGGTAGCGGAACTCTTGACCAGCTCCTTCTCATCTCGGAGAACCTTGGCTAGAGCCTTCTCCGAGGTCTGGGCGGTCTCAAGAGTCTCGGTCAGCGTAGCCAGCTTCGTTTGTAGATCATCAATGGATTCATTGGCCGAAGAGAGCTATTTGGTCTTGTCAGACATGGCGAGTTGCATCTCCATCAGGGTGTGGAGGGCTTTGTCCTTGTCGCTCTTGAATGACGATCTTCTTGACATGATCCTCGAGATCTTCTTCCAGCTCTTTCACCCTCTCCTCCAGCAAGTTCTTGGCGGACTCTACAGCTTCGGCAGCATCGACGGACTCCTTCAGCTTGTCGGCGTGATCTGCAGTTAGAGCTTCGAGCGTCTCCTTGTGTTTCTGCTCCAACTCCTGGGTCTGCCGTGCGACAAGCTCCTCAATCTCCACTTCCTTGCCGCGAAGCTTGTTGGCAAGCGCCTTCTCGTGAGCGACAAGGTCTTCCTCATAGGCATCAAGCCCGATATGGTGCTCCGTCAAGCATGCGTCCTCTGCAGGAGCCTGTTGCTTGGTCTCCTCCTGCGCCTCCTCGACGTCAGACTGCTGCAACAAGAGTTTCCTCCATCCTTGGCAAAGTTGCTCTTGACCATACTTTAGCTCCTGGGAAGCTTGGACGAACCAGGCATGTGTTTCTGCGACGTGCTCTTGGAAGTTGGCCTCAGTCGCTTCAATAACTGCTGCCCTGGAGTCCAGTTTCTCCTTTCGGGTGCAGTGAAGCGCTTGGAGCTTTTGGAAGCTTTCACCTATGGTTTGGAGGAGTTGCTCTTCTTGGGATTTGCTGCTGCTGGCACTTGGTTCATCAAAAATCTCAAGCCCGGCAGTAGTAAAGATCCCCTCTTCAAAAAAATTCCCTTCAGATGGCACCCCAATGCTTGCCATGCCGGGGATGCTGATGAACAAATTATCGCCAACCCTGAGGTACTTGATCGACGAAGGGGCTTCGGATGTGGGCGACTGGTCCTCAACGCCCCCCTCCCTGACAGCTGGGGACTCCGTGACCGGCGTAGCGCCTGGCACTCCTACGGCAGGAATGTCGTCAGTACAGTCACTGTCCTCCTCACCGGCCTTCTCGGCCTCTTCCCACGCAGCCTTGGCGGCCTCAGCACTAGCGGCCTCGGCGACAACTTTCTTGGCGGCTTCAACAGCCTCAGCGGCTACACTTTTGATGGCCTCCTCAGCAGCGATCCCATCGGCCTTAGCGGCAGCATCCCTGGTGGTCTCTTCGATGACGGTGTTAATGTCCATGCTCTCCATCGAGGGGATGTCTGGAGGCAAAGAAAACAAACCAAATGAGGCTGAGGTGGAAGTTCAAGAAGACAAAAAAGACGAACATAATAAAGAGTACCTGCACCAACGACAGTTGCCAGCAAAGACCTCCCGGTGCCCGTGCTTGCCAGCTCTCCCTCGTCGTGATAAAGTGCTCTGGAGGAAGTCCTTGTCGGGGATCCATATCTGGGCTACGTAGGTGATGGAGGAGGCATATCAGGGACGGCCTCTGATGGTTCTCCTTGTTGCCGCCATCCTCCTGCATGTCCGGTGATGTAAGCAGTAAAGATGCACACCCTGGCACTTGCCAGCGGTAAGTGAGTAATGGGCTCACGTTGGGGGCTGCGTCGGGGGCTGAGGCGAGGACTGTGTTGCGGTTTGTCCTCCGGGTTGATGGTAATCGTATCTGGCGCACCTGAGGTGCTTGCCGACAACTCCTCACCTGTCGAGGTCTTTGCTCTCTTTGCCACCCTCTGCGCCAATGTTTCCGCATCCCTCTGGAGACAAGCCAAGGCAAAGCAAATAAGTTAAGTAAAACCAGAAATTCGAAAGGCAAAACTTGCGGCAAGATCCTTACTCCTCATCTTCTTCTCCCGAGCTAAGGGAAAAGAGGTCGAAGGCGACTTCCGCCATGGTGCCCATGGGGGGAGGTGGGGGGTGCTCCTGAGTCGCTTGGCCGCGACATGCGCAAGTTGTTGATGAGCTTCTTGCCGCCATGTGGCCTGGCCGCCCACCCCCTTGCTGGGGACTGCGTTGCTCGAAGGATCTTGGCGGACCGGAAGCCTAGTGGCGGTGCTCTGAAGGACGTGCCTCTTCCTTGGCACAAGAGACGGGGACTCCTCAAGCAATTCCTCCTCAGTTGTGTCTTCGGCAGGACGGCCCTAGGCAGATGTGCCGCCTTGCTCCTCGGCGGTCCCTCCCTGTCCGGCAAAACTTTCGTTCGGGAGTGTTTCCCCTCCGCTGGTTTCCTCTTCCAAGAAGTTGGCGCTGCCGGCCTCTGCGGCAAGATCTGCTTCCTTCGCCCTGCTGGCGATGTATGCCATTTCTTCCTCAGTGGTGTCATGGACGAGGCCCTCTTCCTTGCGGATGGCCCTCTCCGTAAAGTTATCAAAGAATTATTGCGCCTGCTCTACGGATGGCTCAATCCAGGACGCGTCAAGGCTGTGGGTGTCAAATGCCGGCATCATTGTGATGATTCGGCCTAAAGCAGAGTTGTTGCACAGGGGGATTATGCCTGCCAGCAGCTCACATACCACGACACTCCTAAACAGTTTCTGGCAGAGAGCTCCGTGTTGCATAACTGTCAGATTGTGGTTCAGCCCGGGGCGCAGCCTCGTGACGTCTGTCGTGTTCTGGAATTCCCAAGCTGGCCTCCCCTTATTCTATAGGGGAGCGATGCGCCATGAAGGAAATCGGCGCCTATCATCTCTACTGTGAGGCCGACTTTTCTGAGGCGGTGAATCCTGGTGGTCACCACTGTGACCTTCCCATCCTCAGGGTCAAGGGCACTCCAGTTGTCGTCGCGCACCATCTTGGTGTGTCGTGGCAAGCAAAAAGGCTAGAAGTCCTCCTCCTGAATCCAGCACCATTTGCCTCGCCACTCATCCCACCTCTCGTAGTAGGCCCCGTCTAGGTAGACCTCCTTGGTTCCTAACCATGGAATCCAAGCGACGGCACCAGAAAGGGCTCCGCCTTGTTGGATACGGGAGTAAAGTAATGGCAGAAAAGGGCGGTGCTAGGAACTACTACGGCAAAGTTTTCGCAAAGGTGAGCGAAAATGGACATACACATCATGACATTCGGCGTAAAATACAGGAGTTGAAAGCCGTAGGTGAACATGATATCGTTGAAGAAATCCGAGAAAGGGGGGCAGAGACGTAGTAAAAATAGTCGGCAAATAAATGATATTTATCTGAGCCGCACCCGGAAGGACCTGGACTCACGCGGGTGGCGGGATGCACTGTCATGTCCGTCGCCCACATGCACCGGTATCGCTCCTTCAGAGCGCCCGCTTCGAGCCCCAGCGGAAAGACGACGTGCTCCTTCCGCATCCTCACCAGCTTGTTCTCCGAGACGATTTTCGTATCCTTGCCCTTGCTAGCCTTGGGCGGCATGGTGGCTATGGAGGCGGGGGCTGAAGACGGAGAGGGCGTGGGGGCGTGGATGAATGGGAGGAGCTCTGTTTCGGGCTTGAGGAGGAAGACGACGGCGGTTCTCAGATTGGGAATGACAAGAGGTAAATGATCAGCGCCTCTGCGATTTCCTTTCTATGGGAAAGGCGCAAGGCAGCCTCTTTACTAGATTAATATAGAAACGTTTTGTGGACGTGCTGCTGTAACAGCCGCACCGCGCACGTATCCCACGTCCCGCATTCAATGGGCATCGTGGGGAGGCGTAGTAAGCGCAATGATCATAACTACAAGGCCCTGCCACGTGTGCCCGTGCACTGTTTGGGCCTAGCCCAACAACGCCTCGCACCATGTGTGGCCCAGGCCCGGGGGCTCCTGTTGGTGCACTAGAGTTTTGGGCTCTCCAGTGCTCCTTACTCGTACACGGACAGTAGTAGCCACCCTAGCGACGAGGCCCGGCAGGGAGCTGCTAGATACAAACACATGAGAAACAAGACCGAAGGCAAGACCTTGTCGGGATGGCCTTCAAACCCCCGGCAAGACAAAGCCCCGGCAGGATCCAGCAAGGCGAAGGCCGGCAAGGCGAAGCCCCGGCAAGACCCCACCAGCGCAGAGGCCAGGTGTTGCCCCGCCTGGGCACCTGTCGCGGCGCCAGTGATGGAGGGGCTAAGCGATGCCGATGGGACGGGCTCCTGTCCCGTCCCGTTGACAGTTAGAGATGCCTGACGGTGCATTAAATGCGCATGTCCTCAGTGTTAGGTATGATAGCATTATAGCTCTGTACACCCCGTGTATGTACTGTGCGCCACTATTGGTGACCCCTTCTAGAGTATAAAACGAGGCCCAGGGCGTTACGATAGAGCACTTTTTTCGACCGTTAAACCTTCTAGCTCATGCGCGTAGCAGCTACTCACAGCGCTCCTATAACTGGAACCCTAAAAACACCCACAATATAATCAAACAGGAGTAGGATTTTACGCATCTCTTCGGCCCGAACCTGGATAAAATCCTCGCGCGTTATTCATCAGATCTGCTCTCTGTGTGAGCCTTCTTCCCCGCCGAACCGTAAAGGGATCCCTCCGATCCCATAAGCGTCGTTTCCCCCGACAGGTACATCGAGCTATTATATATTAGAAGTCATTGATAGTTAGAAATGGAAAAATATGTTAGAACATCTCCAAAAATGCAGCCAATTATCTCGTGGACCATATATAAAATTTACAATTTATACAGACTAGAGAAGAAAAAAAAGTTAGATAATATCATACAAAAGAAAAACTTGAGAAAAATAATTTGATAGACCTTCATTATTGGAGATCCTAGCCGTTAGCTATTCAAAATTGTATCCAAACGCTATAAAACCATTGGTTCTTGATCAAGTAGATTATTCAGCAATACGGCCAACACATTGGTCATCTACGTAAGACATATGCAGTTACTTCACAACCAAGTGATCTCACACACATGCATCATTCATATACCTTTTTTTTTCCCTCCGAGGACATCCGATGTACTCTCCTGTTTACACTAATGTAAGACATCGTATATTAGTTTATAGAGGTAGTATAATTTGTTTTTGTGTGTATTTCACATCTAGAAAAAATAAAAATAAAAATACATATACCCCTGAAAAGAAATCCACAACTTCCAACCGCATGCATACATAATATATATGTAGCCTAGTTGGTATGTTCCCGTACTTGTAGCATGCAAAATCAATCAGCGCAACTGTTCATATGCATGCAGACACATGCGTACGTGAGTGTTTGAGTTTTGAACTTTTGATTAGCCCGAAGCTTCTAATCGCGTTCACTCTTTGAGTTGACTGGATACTGCCGGTACAACCGCGAATCAGCGGCCACTTAGCTAAGCCGCTGTTTTACTGTCTCGCGACACGCACCTATACTGTCGTCATCGTCGTCGCTGTCGTCGTCGCCGTCGCTTACATTCGGTTTAAGCTAGCTTGTACGATCATAAATATCAATCCAGCCAGTAGCTAAACAGATGCGTCTTCATATTCCTCCTCATGGCGGTTAAGTGTACGATACATACGTCTTGTTGTCATACTGTTCTCCCTCTTGCACGGCAGCAGCCTCAGCGCCAGGGCACCGCGAGATCGTGCGGACCATCGAGTAGGATATTCTGTCGCTTGCGTGGCAGCAGCTTTCGCGGTTGTCTGCTGACAAGAAGGCGCGGACCATGAGGATTTCGTGATCCTCGGCTTTTACTGCCAGAAGCTAAAAACCTTAGGCACGCATGAACAATCGGTCTAGAGAATCCCTAATTATCTAAACTTGTCCAACTAATAATAGATATTGACTTACCTAAGACTATCTATAATGGGAGTAACATATGTAGTAACATAGATGTCACTAAGTAAAAAAATATGATGTGATAGCTAATTAATGAGAAGAAGAAAGAAATTGAGTAACTTAGCATGTTATCATCCCTATGAGTAACATAACGCACACCAAGACAAGATGAGTCTATAAGCTAATAAATGAAAGGTCAAATGTTACTATCCTTATATTACTATTCACTGTAGAGGTAGTAACTTAGACTAATAACATATGCATGTTACTACTCTATATTATTCCCATTATGGATAGTCTAAGCACTGACGGTAGACCAACTTGCAGTCGTTTTAGGCAGCAGCCTCAGCATCAGTGCGCCGGCAAGATCGTGCTAATCATTGAGCAGGATATTCTGTCGCTTGCATGGCAGCAACCTCCGGGTCGATCCATCAAAAATATAGCACGGATATCGTGGGCCTTGGTTTTTTCTTCGAGACGTCAGAAATCCTAGACATGCATGAACAATTGATCTAGAGAATCGCTAATTGTCTAAGTTTCTCCATCTCATAATAGATATTGATTTGCCTAAGCACTTATGGTAGACCAAGTTGAAGTCGTTTTATCTTTGAGTTATTCCTTTTAAAATAACCTTTCCAATTGTGTCAATTTTCTCCTTTTGCCGTGTACCTTTTGGGTCAATCTGAATTGGTCTGATGACTTGTCCCGTCCATCACGTTTGTACTTGCTTGGAACATAGTCTTGTACGTGACTTGTTGAGCCGTGTCTACATAAAAATATTTCTATGTAACGTTATATCTTTAGATCATGGTCGTCATAAAAAATAAATAGTCAAAATATTTTAATCTGTCTGAATGAACGTAATAGCTTGTTTGGCTCTTGTTTTAATTATATAATAGATTGTCTTGCTATAAAATTGTCTAACATTATTACTTACAACACTTGCAGAGAATACCTTGCTGAAAACTGCTTATCATTTTCTGCTGGTTCTCTACGGATTCGACACAAGGACTACGATTGATCCCCTATACTTATGGGTCATTAGCTTTCCGCAAAAAACTACCTGCTTAGTGACAAACCATGCATGATTACATCATTCTTAATATAGGTTGCTTGTGAGTACATTCAAAATTACTCATTGGCTTGTGCCGGGTTATTTAATTGGCTAGCGTGAAAGAACATGAATATATGGTGAAGAGTACCTTGGTGAAGAAAATGCGAATTAGGATGCTTCCAAGTCAGAATGCTTGTAGAGTTAGGACAGATGGCATGGGTCCACGCTATCATTGAAGATTTTTTGCTTCGAGTTTCTGCACTAGTAGAAAACGGCTCATTTATCCCGGTTCGAGAGGCCCATTAGCCCCGGTTCTGGAACCGGGACTAAAAGGTCGGGAGTAAAGCCCCAAACCTTTAGTCCTGGTTTGCTTACGAACCGGGACAGAAGAGGCTTCACGTGGCATCTGCAGGGAGCCCACGCAGGAGGACCTTTAATCCCGATTGGTAACACCAACCGGGACCAAAAGGTTTCCACGCGTCAGCATCTGGCAGGAGTTGGTTTTTTTTGAAAGGAAGGGTTTAGGGGGTTTTGGATGGTTAATTTAGGGATTTCATATTGTGTTAGGTAGCTAATAAAGAGAAGTGACATCTCTTCTCCATGCTTGGTCGACGCTGCTAGCTACTATACATATAAAGAGAACTCGACGCTAGCTAATAAGCAAATGAAGGAAACCATTAATTACACAAGATCTAACAACTCATCATCATCATCTTAATCATACAAAGTTAAAGTCTCATAGAACAAAAAAAGATAAAATGACATAGTCCTCCCTCATAGGATCTACTCCTCCCTCCTAGGTAAAATGACATAAAAAAGAATAACACATATGTCTCCATGATGAAGCAAAGAGATCCAACTGTCTCCAACTTGTGGCTTGCGATCCTGCTTTTTTTGTCACCATGCTTCAATTTGGAGCCTTCTTGGTGGTTTGCGCTCAGTCGAGTATGCAAAAGATAACTCGGGATGGAAGGGGCTTTTAATTGTCATATTACCTTCAGGTTGCATCAACGGTGGCACAACTTCATATGACAATTTCTGTTGAAGAATATAATAATAGCCTTGTTAGCAATGTAATCAATACCATTTACGCAACAGTACTAGTATACTTAATTAGCAACTCTTACCAAGATATTTCGGTGAATGTCATCCGCCTCAACCTATGCACTAGTGTCATGTACAATTTATAATTTGGGCCACTTCCCAAATTATACGGGAAGATGTCTCTACCAGCTATGACACCAATAACAAAGTAGATAAGATCATCCTTCTCCTCCCAAGTTAGATGTGATCCATAAGTGTAGTGTGTCGTGTCAATTATGTTGTGTATTTCACTCGAAGAAACGAAATAAGCCATAAATTAAAAATTAAAAAAATTAGTACGGATGAACACCAAATATTTATATATATAATGCAAATTACTAGACAAATATGCATGGTTAACAAACTCACATGGAGGTAAAATAGGAAGCATATCGACATCCACCCAAATGTTGATGTTTCCTTCAATATGATCTTCAGGACGAAGATCGAAGGTTATTTCCATATCCTCCTGAAATCCATATGCCTTGCAAAGAGCTTCCCAATTTGAGCATCCTAATTCTGTGTTATTAGGTGCATTCATTACTTTCACAAGAAATGTGTGACCATGTTTAGTCCTCAGGTTGCCTGTCCTCGTCTCGAAACTCTCGTGCTCTTCGAAATCGAGCCTCTCCAAGAAATACCGTCTTGCATGACAGGGGACGAACTAGTCGAATTGTATAAAACAGAAATTACGCGTAGAAGGAAAGAAAAAGAAGTCATGCTTAATTACGAAAAAACAGTTGTCATCGTTGCGTACCGTAGAAATATCAAAGTCCTCGTAAAGCTTCATGGTGAAGAACTTGCCGTCTCGCAGCCCAGGCTAGTCAAAAAAGACCCTTATCTTCATCGCAAAATTCACACGCTTGGATCATATCTTCGTGTGATGACGATGACATTTCTTGTGTTCATAATTCAAGAATTACGGCACGCTTTGGATCCTAATGCGTGTGTGACTTTCGGTCCATCGAGGCTTTCCTTAAATAACTCTCATATCTCATGGTGTGTTGGTGCGCACTCTCTCATACTGATACGGTGGTGTATATATGTTGGTGGGTAGTCTCTCACAGTAATAGTTCGACCGCCGATGATGGACGCCCCTCCTCTTCTCTTCTTGAGCATTATACCGACGAGTATATCGCAAAGAAGAGAAGAAAGAAGAGGCGCCCCCACGACAACAGTCGGGATTCCTCCATCAAGAACACACATGAAATTCACACAAGGAGCAACGATAGACCAAAAGTCACACACGCATTATACCGATAAAATATCACTAATACATTTATAATGAACTTGAATATAATATCACTAATACATCATCTCGAATAATCCAGTTATTAATGCATCATCACATATTAACTAATACATCTCGAATATTATCATATAAGATCACTAATACAGATCGAATACTATCGAATAATCTAAGTCACTAGCGGTTCCTGTGTCGCGGGTGGTGGACACCCAAAGATAAGGAACCATCACGGGATCATAACTCGGGTGAGATCCCTAAGAATCTGCTAGGTATTGTTGAACCTCGCGTCCAACGCCGCCATGTAGCGACGGACGTGCTCGTCCTCCTTCATGACATGGCGACATACCAGCTCCGTGGCGGCCCGCTCCCTCTGCACCGAAAGTGGCCCATGTGACCGCCACCAAAGAAGCTCCGGGTCGACGACGAGACCCGGATTCCTCACCAAGCTTCGAGCCCCGGAAGATAGCACCTCCTAGTGCCAGCCCGGCGGACCCCAGTCCCGGACATGGCGCCTATCAAGCCGGCTCTCGCGGACCACTCGACGACGAGGATGCGGGCCGGGCATCGTCGATGTCGAGACAAATTCCTATGAGAACGTTTTCTTATCGTTTAATCACTAATTTTTCCAACACCCAATTTTTTTCTATAATCTAACATACACATACTAATTTTTCCTAGATTCCTAATAATTAACTAAAACATAAAACAACTAAAACATAAAAAGCATCATAAACAAAATCAACTAATATCCTAGGACTCTTAATTAACTAATTTTTCGTAGGACTCCTAATTTTCGTAGGACAACTAATTAGTATACATACATCTACATATATGTACATCTACATATATGAACAAAAAAAACTCTAGGACAAAAAAGTAAAGTTAGCCGGGGCCGCGGCGGCTCACCATGGGGGCAGCGAGGGCTCATGGAGGAGGGAGAGCGTGCGGGCTCGGGGGCGGTGATGGCGACGGTGATGGCGATAGCGACGGCGTGGCAGGGGAATGGCAACCGCGAGGTAGGGGCACGGCGACGGTGACGGCAACGACGATGGCAGGGCAGGGCGGCGAAGGAGACGTTGACGGTGGGGCAGGGGAGCTCGGGCAGCCTGGCGTCGTCGATGTGCTCGGCGTCATCGGGGGCAACTGGTGGATGAAACTGAAAAATTTATAAGTGTTTGCTTAGATACACAGAGCATTGATTCCGGTTCGTGGCATCAATAAGGACCAAGTCCCACCTGTCGTCTCGGTTGGTGCCACAAACCGGTACTAAAGGTCTTTATTCAACAACCCAAAGGGCGGGAATCCCAGGCCTTTGGTCCTAGTTGGTGCCACCAACCGGGACCAAAGGTCTCTTTTCGTCAGCCCAAAGGGCGGGAAGCGGAGACCTTTGGTCCCGGTTGGTGCCACCAACCGGAACCAAATGTCTCCTTTTGTTAGCCCAAAGGGAGGGAAGTAGAGACCTTTGGTCCCGGTTGGTTACACGAACTGGGACCAATGCCCACCTTTGGTCCCGGTTGGTGGCACAAACCAGGACCAAGGGCTTGTGCCTGGCATAGCCGTAGTGCGGTGGATGTTTAGACCCACCTCGCTAGTTGAGAGGCTTCGACAGTGGTTTATAAGCGTGGATGCTCCTCTCTAATGCAGGCCGACGGGCCTATACACACTGAATTTGCCTGTGGGCCTACCGGGCCTTCTACGTGCCTTCATCCTAGCCCAACTAGCTGGTTGGGTTTTCTAGTTGTATGCAGGCCGTGGTGACCCAGTAGGTGGCATTTTTTCCATTTTTTTGCTTTATTTATTATTGTTTTGTTTTTTTGCTTTATTTATTATTGTTTTGTATTTTTGCTTTATTTATTTCTAGTGTGTTTTATCATTATATTGTTTTTTTCTATTAATGTTTTGAACAAAAAATACTTTGATAATTTTAGTTGCATAATTTCCATTAGTTTTGTTTTGTTTTTTGCTTTATTTATTATTGTTTTTTTGCTTTATTTATTTCGAGTGTGTTTTATCATTATATTCTTTTTGCTATTAATCTTTTGAACAAAAAATACTTTGATAATTTTAGTTGCATAATTTCCATTATTTTTGTTTTGTTTTTTGCTTTATTTATTTCCAGTGTGTTTTATCATTATATTATTTTTGCTATTAATGTTTTGAACAAAAAATACTTTGGTAATTTTAGTCGCATAATTTCCATTATTTTTTTGTTTTTTTTCTTTATTTATTTTTGTTTTATTTTTTGCTTTATTTATTTCCAGTGTGTTTTATGATTATATTCTTTTTGCTAAAAATGTTTTGAACAAAAAATACTTTGATAATTTTAGTTGCATAGTTTTGTAAAAGCTTCTCACTTTATTCTTTTTTGCAATTGGTTCATTTTTTGAGCTAAATGACCCTGAAATTGAAAAGCACTTCAAATGAACTCTGAAAAGGCTGAAAGTTGTCATGGTATCATCATTTCACCCACATAGCATGTGCTAAAAAGTTGAGAGGGTTACGGCAAAAACAGGATGCACTTCATGTAAAAAATGGACAATCTCTTTTGAAATATCACGGTTTCGGACGAAAACTTATCTGTTACAAAAGGGATTTGAACTCCAGACTTTTTGTGTGTTCAAAATGAACCATTCAAAGCCATATCATCAATTTTCAACACTTTTTGACTTCATTTGGTATTTTTCATGCATTTACTGATTTTTTGAGCTAAATGACCCAAAAATTGAAAAGCACTATAATTGAACTCTGAAAAGGTTGAAAGTTGGCATGGTGTCATAATTTCACCCGTTGAGAGGGTTACGACAAAAACTGGATGCACTTCGTGTACAAAATGGACAATCTCTTTCTAAGTATCAGAGTTTCAGATGAAAACTCATGTGTTAAAAAAGGCATTTCATTTCTTCACATTTAACTGCAAGGATATAGTTGTGGGGAGAAAGTCTTCACTTTTTTTCGCTTGTGTCCTTTGCTTATTGCGCCGTAACCATGGATAATCTTCATCGTTTAATAGGGTGCTTGGGTCAGCCTTGACTTTGAAGGGAGGAATTTCATGAAACTTTTTATAATCTTCAGACATGTCTGTCTTGCCCTCCAATCCCACGATGTCTCTTTTTCCTGAAAGAACTATGTGGTTCTTTGGCTCATCATATGATGTATTTGCTTCCTTATCTTTTCTTCTTCTCGGTTTTCCTGAAAGAACCCGTGCCACATCATTGGCTAGGACGAACGGTTCGTCTGTGTACCCAAGATTGTTTAGATCCACTATTGTCATTCCGTACTATGGATCTTCCTGTACCCCGCCTCTTGACAGATTGACCCATTTGCACTGAAACAAAGGGAGCTTGAAATCATGTCCATAGTCAAGTTCCCATATGTCCACTATGTAACCATAATATGTGTCCTTTCCCCTCTTGGTTGCTACATCAAAGCGGACACCGCTGTTTTGGTTGGTGCTCTTTTGATCCTCGGCTATCATGTAAAATGTATTCCCATTTATCCCGTACCCTTTGTAAGTCAATATAGTCGAAGATGGTCCCCTAGACAATGAGTACAGCTAATCATAAACAGTGTTGTCACCCATGAGACATGTTTGCAACCAACTGCCGAAAGTCCTGATGTGTTCACATGTAATCTAGTCGTCACACTGCTCCGGGTGTTTGGAGCGTAGAATATTATTGTGTTCATCGACATACGGGGTCACCAAGGTAGAATTCTATAAAACTGTGTAGTGTGCTTGAGACCAAGAATGCCCGTCCCTACACATTATTGAGTCTGCTCCTAGCATGCCTTTTCTAGCCAGTCTCCCCTCATACCGCGATTGAGGGAGACCAATCTTCTTAAGGTCAGGAATGAAGTCAACACAAAACCCCATGACATCCTCTATTTGATGGCCCATGGAGATGCTTCCTTATGGCCTAGCGCGGTTATGAACATATTTCTTTAAGACTCCCATGACCCTCTCAAAGGGGAACATATTGTGTAGAAGTACAGGGCCCAGAACGACAATCTCATCGACTAGATGAACTAGGATGTGTGTCATGATATTGAAGAAGGACGGTGGGAACACCAGCTGGAAACTAACAAGCCATTGCACCAAATCACTCCTTAACCTTGGCAGGATTTATGGATCAATCACCTTCTGAGAGATTGCATTGAGGAATGCACATAGCTTCACAATGGCTAATCGAACGCTTTTTGGTAGAAGCCCCGTCAATGCAACCGGAAGCAGTTGCATCATAATTAGGTGGCAGTCATGAGACTTTAGGTTCTGGAACTTTTTCTCTGCCATATTTATTATTCTCGTTATATTCGGCGAGAAGCCAGATGGGACCTTCATACTGAGCAGGCATTCAAAGAAGATTTCCTTACCTTCTTTGGTAAGAGCGTAGCTGGCAGGACCTTCATACTGCTCTGGATGCATGTCATCTTTTTCATGCACACGTTGTTGTTCCTCGCGTGCCTCTGGTGTATCTTTGGTCTTCCCATACACTTCCAAGAAACCTAGCAGGTTCACGCAAAGATTCTTCATCATGTGCATCACGTCGATTGTAGAGAGGACCTCTAGGTCTTTCCAACAGGGTAGGTCCCAAAATATAGATTTTTTTCTTCCACATGGGTGCGCGTCCCGCATCGTCAGTTGAAACAGATAGTCTGCCAGGACCCTTTCCCAAGATTACTTGTAAATCATTGACAATATCAAGTATGTGATCACTAGTACGGAGGGAGGGCTTCTTCCAGTGATCTGCCTCACCTTTGAAATGCTTTCCTTTTTTCCAACATTGATGGTTGGTCAGAAGAAATCGACGATGCCCAGGTACACATTCTTCCTGCATTTGTCCAAATATATACTATCGGTGTCATCTATATAGTGTGTGCATGCGTGGTATCCCTTGTTTGTCTATCCTGAAAGGTTACTAAGAGCAGGCCAGTCGTTGATGGTTACAAACAACAATGCATGTAGGTCAAATTCCTCATGTTCGTTCTCATCCCACACACGTACACCTATTCCATTCCATAGCTGTAAAAGCTCATCAACTAATGGACTTAGGTACACATCAATGTCAGTTCCGGGTTTTCTAGGTCCTCGGATGAGCACTGGCATCATAATGAACTTCTGCTTCATGCACAACCACGGAGGATGGTTATACATATATAGAGTCACGGGCCATGTGCTATGCTTGTTGATCTGATCCCCAAAAGGATTAACGCCATCTGCACTTAAACCAAACCATACCTCCTTGGGTCAACTGTAAAGTCGCTCCACTTTCTCTCAATCTTTCTCCACTGCGACCCGTTAGCAGGTGCTCTCAACTTCCCGTCTTTCTTACGATCCTCTTTTTGCCATCGCATCAACTTGGCATGCTCTTTGTTTCTGAATAGACGTTTCAACTGTGGTATTATAGGAGCATACCCCATCACTTTGGCAGGAACCCTCTTCCTAGGGCGCTCGCACTCAACATCACTAGGGTCATCTCGTCTGATCTTATACCGCAATGCACCGCATACGGGGCATGCATGCAAATCCCCTATGCACCGCAGTAGAGGATGCAATCATTAGGTCATGCATGTATCTTTTGCACCTCCAATCCTAGAGGGCATACAACCTTCTTTGTTGCGTACATACTACTGGGCAATTCGTTATCCTTTGGAAGCTTCTTCTTCAGTATTTTCACTAGCTTCTCAAATCCTTTGTCAGGTATAGCATTCTCTGCCTTCCACTACAGCAATTCTAGTGTGGTACCGAGCTTTGTGTTGCCATATTTGCAATTGGGGTACAACCCTTTTTTGTGATCCTCTAACATGCGACCGAACTTCAACTTCTCCTTTTCATTTTCGCATTGTCTCTTTTCATCAATAATGACCCGACGAAGATCATCATCGGGCACATCGTCTGGTTCCTCTTGATCTTCATTTTCCCTCGTTGCAGCATCATCTTATTCAGGAGGCACATAGTTGTCATCATCCTCTTTTTCTTCGTTGTCTTCCATCATAACCCCTCTTTCTCCGCTTGGTCCAAACATTATAGTGTGGCATAAAACACTTCTCAAGAAGGTGGAAGTGAAGGGTTTAGAGTTGGAGAAAGCCTTCGTATTCTCACAGACAGTACAAGGACAATGCATAAAACCATTCTGTTTGTTTGCCTCAGCCGCTTCGAGAAAATTATCCAGGCCCTTAATATACTCAGAGGTCCGTCGATCACCGTACATCCATTGTTGGTTCATCTGTGTGCGTTATATAATAAAGTGTATTAATAGACAGGACGAGGGACGATGGAGGCAGATACCAAAACTATCACACTATATAATAACAAACAATAATAAAATTAAGAAAATTACACAAGTATCTATCTAAATAATACAAGTAAGAACTTTTTTCTTTTAGAAAGAAGATAAGAAGAAGAGGCTAACCACAGTGTTGCCGGTGCCAAGATGGGTGCGGGCGATCGACGGTAGTGAGGACGGGGATGGGACAGGATGGACCGCCAAACCTAGACAAATCTTGAGGAAAATGGAGCTTGGACAAGGAGCTTCAAGAGGAAAAACCTTAAGTGTGTCTTGGGCATTTCATCGAACACCTCATGTGCATAGGAGGTAAGCTTGAGCACCACAAAGCTCTCACACGGCCGGCCAAAAAAATAGAGCAGTGCACTGGTCTGGTCATGGGGGGAGGGGGTATATATAGGCCAACCTTTGGTCCCGATTTGTGGCTGTAACCGGGACTTAACGGGCCACATTTCGTCTCGGTTCCAGCCACAAACCGGGACCAATGGTTGTGGGCCAGGAGCGAGGCCCATTGGTATGGGTTCGTGGATGGAACCGGGACCACAGGGGTCAGACGAAGCGGGACCAATGGCTCACGAGGCCCCGTCGATGCCCTGGCCTCATGAACTAGAACCGATGCCGCCATGGGTCCCAGTTCGTGAGTGAACCGGGATTAATGGCTTTTTAGGCCTGGACCGAAGCCTTGTTTTCTACTAGTGATGTTTGATGTTTCGCCTTCATGGCCCTATCTATGTAAGAATTGACCGCAATGGTCATAATTCGTGTAAGACAATTTGGATATAAGACTCTTGATTATCCAGTTCTGTATGTTTAGTTAGCATTGATCATGGAATCAGTGTACATGTGCATTCAGTGACTTCGACTTACGAGTCGGAGTTCCCACAGAGCTAGTATTAAAGCCATCCTAGCTGTAGGAAGCCTTAGTTAGCATGGACGTTAGATATGACAAAACTATTTAAAAAAACTATTTCTAGCATCTAAGTGCAACTGTTTTTATACTTATCATCTCTTCTAGTCTCTCACAAAACCTTACCGACTCTCCTCCCTTCAAACCTTGTAGATGTCCATCATACGCAAAGACCTCCTAGCCTCTAGCTTTCCCCTACTCCTTGACGACAACCTCAAGAAGTGCCAGTTTTTCCGACCTCTTGTTTTCCTCAACCACAAGCATTGGTTCGATGCCTCCATGAAGGAGTACCACATTGATGTGGTTGTGAAGGCAAAGGACTCCCTGACGAGTTGTTTCTTTGAAGGACCACAAATGGAGACCCTAGTGATCGCAGTCGAGACGGCAGCACGGAAGGCACTCATCGACCTTCGAGACATTATTCCATAGATGGCTGACAAGACACCTACTAGCCACCTACCTTTCAGGCAGGATGATATTTGCAAGAGTTGGATGTTGGTCCCATCCAAGGAAGATGGAACACCATTCAGATTCCAGAACTACTTCAGCCTCTCTATTGACAATCTGGCTAACAACTTGATTGAGAAGTCCGTGAAACTTTGGAACGAACTTTATCACGCCAAAGAGGTACTTCGTCAAGCCAAGAAGAAGCCAAATAAGATCAAGAAGGATGGAGCCCCTAGTGGACGACCAACTATTGCTTATAGAGGAGGAGTACCCCCAGTCAAATATACATCCTCTCAAGGAATATCTAAACCTCGTCACATGAGTGCGGAGTAGTATCGTGAGCTCTCCACCAGACTACCGGCGAAGCATCGTCAGAATTAACCTCCTCGTTCTACGACCCCTTCGACGAGAGATGACACCCGTACACTGTTGGAAATATGCCCTAGAGGCAATAAATAAAGTGTTTATTATTATTTTCCTTGTTCATGATAATCGTTTATTGTCCATGCTATAATTGTGTTGATTGGAAACTAAATACATGTGTGCACATATAGACAAACACCGTGTCCCTAGTATGCCTCTAGCAGGCTAGCTCGTTGATCAAAGATGGTTAAGGTTTCCTAGCCATGGACATGAGATGGTATTTGATATCGGGATCACATCATTAGGAGCATGATGTGATGGACAAGACCCAAACTATAAACGTATCATATGATCGTGTCAGTTTATTGCTACAGTTTTTCTACATGTCAAGTATATGTTCCTATGACCATGAGATCATGCAACTCACTGACACCGGAGGAGTGCCTTGTGTATATCAGACGTCGCAACGTAACTAGGTGACTATAAAGGTACTCTACAGGTATCTCTGAAGGTGTCTGTTGAGTTGGCATGGATCAATACTGGGATTTGTTACTCCATGTGATGAAGAGGTATCTTAGGGCCCACTCGGTAATACAACATCACAACAAGCCTTGCAAGCAATGTGACTAAGCGTTAGTCGCGGGATCTTGTATTACGGAACGAGTAAAGCGACTTGTCGGTAACAAGGTTGAACTAGGTATAGAGATGTCGACGATCGAATCTCAGGGAAGTAACATACCGATGAACGAAGGGAACATCATATGGGATTAACTGAATGCTTGACATAGTGGTTCGACCGATAAAGATCTTCGTAAAACATGTAGGAACCAATATTGGCATCCAGGTCCCGCTATTGGTTATTGACCGTAGAGGTGTCTCAGTCATGTCTACATGGTTCTTGAACCCGTAGGGTCTGCACACTTAAGGTTCGGTGACGTTTCAGTATAGAAGAGTTAAGTGTGTTGGTGACCGAAGTTGTTCAGAGTCGCGTATGAGATCCCAAACGTCATGAGGAGTTCCGGAATGGTCCGGAGGTAAAGATTCATATATGGGAAGTTAGTGTTTAAGTTCCGGAAAAGTTCCGTGACCTGCAAGTGGTGTGACGGAGTGCTGGAAGTGTTCCTGGGGGTCCATCGGGTGGGCCCATCTACTTCAAAGGGCAAATGGGCTGTGGGAGGGTGCAAACCAGCCCCTGGTGGGCTGGCCACATCTCCCACCTCAAGGCCCATGCGGCTAGAGGCTTGGGCTGGGCCAAAAGGGTGGGCTAGCCACCAAACTTGGTGGCCAAGCCACCCTGGCCGCCGCCCACCTCCCTTGGCCACCGCACCAAACCCTAGGGCGGCTAGCCCCTCCTATTTCCCCATATATGTGAGAGGGGAGGGAGGGCTGCAAACACAAGTCACAGCGTAGCCCTTCCTGCCTCCCCAATTACCCCTCCTCTATAAGATTGGTTTCGCACCGCTTAGCGAAGCTTTGCCAGATCAGCTCCACCACCACTGTCGCCATGCCGTCGTGCTGCCGGCGAATCCATCTACCTCTCCACTCCCTATTGCTGGATCAAGAAGGCAAAGATCTTCATCAAGCTGCACATGTGCTGAACGCGGAGGTGCCGTCCGTTCAGTACTTGATCGGGAGTTCGTGGGACGGCTTGCGATTTGGATCATGGTGACGTACCACTACATCAACCGCGTTCTTTAACGCTTCCGCTTAGTGATCTACAAGGGTACGTAGATCTAATCTCTCCTATCATTGATGCTTATCTCCTAGATTGATCTTGGTGAAGCATAGGATTTTTTTGTTTCACATGCAACGTTCTCCAAAGTGGTATCAGAGCTAGGTCTATGCGTAGATGAGATCTTGAGTAGAACACAAAGAGTTTGTGGGCATTGATATTCATATTGCTTCCTTCCTTAGTCTTTTCTTGATTCAGCAGTATTGTGGTATGAAGCAGCTCGGACCGACTTTACTCGTACACTTACGAGAGACCGTGTTCCATCGACTGACATGTGACTTCATCGCATAAAGATGGCTGGTGGGTGTCTATCTCTCCCACTTTAGTTGGATCGGATTTGATTAAGGCGGTCCTTGTAGAAGTTTGAAAAGCAATCTTCATATCATCGTTGTGGTTTTGCGTAGGTAAGAATCGTTCTTGCTAGATACCCATAGCAGCCACGTAAAACATGCAACAACAATTAGAGGACGTCTAACTTGTTTTTGCAGGGTATGTTGTGATGTGGTATGGCCAATTGCATGATGTGATATATGTGATGTATGAGATGATCATGTTTTTGTATGGAATATCACGACTTGCATGTCGATGAGTACGGCAACCGACAGGAGCCATAGGGTTGTCTTTGATTATTGTATGACATGCATGTCAATCTTTAAGCGCTATGTAATGCTTTACTTTATCGCTAAGCGGTAGCAATAGTAGTAGAAGCATGGTGGGCGCAACAACCCCGATGGCGACACAATTATGGAGATCATGATGATGAAGATCATGGTGTTATGCCGGTGATGATGGAGATCATGCCGGTGCTTTGGAGATGGAGGTCAAAAGCACAAGTTCATGGCCATATCATGTCACTTTTGATTTCATGTGATGTTAATCTTTTTATGCACCTTGTTTTGCTTAGAAAGATGGTAGCATTATAAGGTGATCCCTCACTTAAATTCCAAGATGAATTGTGTTCTCCCCGAGTGTGCACCATTGCGAAAGTTAGTCGTGTCGAGACACCACGTGATGATCGGGTGTGATAGACTCTACGTTCGCATACAAAGGGTTTAAGCTAGTGTTGCACATGCGGAACACTCAGGTTCAACTTGACGAGCCTAGCATGTACAGACATGGCCTCAGAACACAAGAGACCGAAAGTTCGAGCATGAGTCATATAGTAGATATGATCAACATAATGATGTTCACCATTGAAACCACCTTGACTCACGTGATGATCGGACTTGAGTTGGTGAATGTGGATCATGTATGACTCAGATGACCTGAGGGATGTCAATTTGAGTGGGAGCTTTATTAATTTGATTAACTAAACTCATTATCATGAACAATAGTCTTAGTAACCTTTGCTTATTTATGTTGTAGATCAATGGTCGCAGTAGCACCCCTGAATTTTAATGCGTTCCTAGAGAAAGGTAAGTTGAAAGATGATGGCAGTAACTTTGTGGACTAGGCCCGTAATCTGAGGATTATCCTCATGGCTTCCCAAACAGCATATGTCCTTGATGCACCGCTTGGTGACCAACCCACAGACATGTCGTGCGAAGACGTTAAGAACGCTTGGGAGGCACGTTCTGGAGATTACTCAATAGTTCAGTGTGCAATTTTGTATGGCTTAGAACTGGGACTTCAAAGACGTTTTGAACGTCATGGAGCATATGAGATGTTCCAGGAGTTGGAGTTTCTCTTGAAGAAGAATTCCCGAATCGAGAGGTATGAGACCTCCGATAAGTTATATGCTTGCAAGATGGAGGAGAACGGGTCTATCAGTGAACATATACTCAGAATGTCTGGGTATTTGACCCGTCTGGCAGAGTTAGGGATGCCCCTTCTGCCGGAGGCGATCACTGACAGAGTTCTTCAATCATTGCCACCTAGCTACAAGAGCTTCGTGATGAACTATAACATGCACGGGATGACCAAGTCAGTCGTCGAGCTGTTTGTGATGCTGAAAGTCGCTGAGTGTGAAATCCAGAAACAACATCAATTGTTGATGGTTAATAAAACCACTAGTTTCAAGAAACATAGCAAGGGCAAGAAGGGTGGCAAACCAGTTGCTTCTCCCGTGAAGAAACCCAAGGCTGGACCCAAGCCAGAAACTGAGTGCTTTCATTGCAAGGGAACTGGTTACTGGAAGCGGAACTGCCCCTAGTACCTGGCCGACAAGAAGGCGGCCAACACCAAACAAGGTATATATGATATACATGTTATTGATGTGTACCTTACAAGCTCTCGTTGTAGTTCCTGGGTATTCGATATCGGTTCAGTTGCTCACATTTGCAATTCAAAGCAGGACCTACGGAATAGACGAAGGCTGGCTAAGGATGAAGTGACGATGCACGTGGGAAATGTTTCCAAGGTTGATGTGATCACCGTCGGCATGCTCGCTCTTCGAGTACCATAGGGATTAGTGATAAATCTGAATAATGGTTATTTAGTGCCTGCGTTAAGCATGAACATTATATCTGGATATTGTTTATTGCGAGACGGTTACTCATTTAAATCAGAGAATAATGGTTGTTCTATTTATATGAGTAATATCTTTTATGGTCATGCACCTAATGTGAGGTTTTTATTCTTATTGAATCTCGATAGTGATGATACACATGTTCATAGCATTGATGCCAAAAGATGTAGAGTTGATAATGATAGTACCATTTTCTTGTGGCTCTGCTGTTTGGGTCATATTGGTGTAAAACACATGAGGAAGCTCCATGCTGATGGACTTTTGGAGTCACTTGATTTTGAATCACTTGACACATGTGAACCATGTGTCATGGGCAAGATGACTAAAACGTTGTTCTCTGGAACAATGGAACGGGCGAGTGATTTGTTGGAAATCATACATACTGATGTGTGCGGTCCAATGAACATTGAGGCGCGCTATGGATATTTTTATTTTCTCACCTTCACTGATGACTTGAGTAGATATGGGTATATTTACTTAATGAAACATAAGTCTGAAACGTTTGAAAAGTTCAAGCAATTTCAGAGTGAAGTTGAGAATCATCGTAACAAGAAGATTAAATTCCTAAGATCTGATCGAGGAGGAGAATATCTGAGTTATGAGTTTGGTAGTCTCTTAAGACGGTGTGGAATTGTTTCGCAACTGACACTGCCTGGAACACCATAGCGTAATGGTGTGTCCGAACGTTGTAATCGAACCTTATTAGATATGGTGCATTCTATGATGTCTCTTGTCGACTTGCCACTATTGTGTTGGGGTTATGCATTAGAGACAGCTGCATTCACTTTAAATAGGGCACCATCGAAATCCGTTGAGACGAGGGCATATGAACTGTGGTTTGGCAAGAAGCCAAAGTTGTCATTTCTTAAAGTTTGGGGATGTGATGCTTATGTCAAAAAGCTTCAGCCTGAAAAGGCTGAACCCAAGGAGGAGAAATGCGTATTCATAGGATACCCAAAAGAGACAGTTGGGTATGCCTTCTATCTCAGATCCGAAGGAAAATTGTTTGTCGCAAAGAATGGAACATTTCTTGAGAAAGAGTTTCTCTTGAAAGAATTGAGTGGGAGGAAAGTAGAACTTGATGAGGTTGTTGAACATTCACTTCAACCAGAGAGTAGCGCAGCGCAGAAAGATGTTTTTGTGGAGCCAACAACGGTTGAAGAGGAAGTTAATGATGATGATCATGAAACTTCGGATCAAGTTTCTATTGAACCTCATAGGTCGACAAGGACGCGCACTGCTGCTGTGTGGTACGACTGTTGGGGAACGTCGCATGGGAAAAAAAAATTTCCTACGCACACGCAAACCTATCCATGGTGATGAGCATCTACGAGAGGGAGAGTGGATCTACGTACCCTTGTAGATCGCTAAGCGGGAAGCGTTAAGAAACGCGGTTGGTGTAGTCGAACTTCTTCGCGATCCAAATCGCCGAGCATCCCGCGATCCAATCACGAACCGTCCCGCGAACAGATCATGATCCGTCCCGCGAACTCATCACGATCCGTCTCACGATCTTGATCACGATCTGTCCCGCGAACTCATCACGATCCGTTCTATGAAATCATCATGATCCATCTCACAATCTTGATCACGATCTATCCCGCGAACTCATCACGATCCGTTCCGTGATCACATCACGAACCGTCTCGCGATCTCGATCACGGTCCTTCCGATGTAGCGCCGAACGGACGACACCTCCGCGTTCAGCACACGTCCAGCTTGATGACGATCTCCACCGTCTCAATCCAGTGAGAGGAGGTGGAGAGGAGAGAGAGTTCACCGGCAGCGTGACGGCGCTCCGGTGATGGTGGTGGAGCAATTCCGGCAGGGCTTCGCCTAAGCGCTGCAGAAAACCGATCTAGAGGAGAAACTATGCACCGGTGTAACGGGTAGCACATGGCCGGAAATTCTGTCCAAAAACCACTCAATCCACTAGTATATATAGGAGGAGAGGAGAGAAGAGGCAGCCAAGGCCTTTGGGTCGGCCGAAATAGGAGGTGGGAAGCAATCCTACTTCACCTCCAATCCTAGTTGGAGCAGGATTGCCTCCTATTGGCTGATTTTCCACTTTTTGCTTTAGGACTTTCTCTCCTGCGCCATGGGCCTTTGTGGCTGTTTACCAGCCCACTAAGGGCTGGTTATTATTCTCCCACAGCCCATGGACCTCTTGGGGTCGAAATACCCCTCCGGGAGGCCTCCCGGTACACTACCGGCACTCCCGGTACATTACCGATGAGCCCGAAACTTTTCTGGAAACCAAACTGGGACTTCCTATATATGAATCTTTACCTCCGGACCATTCTGGAGCTCCTCATGACGTCCAAGATCTCATCCGGGACTCCAAACAAACTTCGGTCACCACCATACATAACTCTACACTACCGAAACGTCACCGAACCTTAAGTGTGCAGACCCTACGGGTTCGAGGACTATGTAGACATGACCGAGACACCTCTATGGTCAATAACCAATGGCGGGACCTAGACGTCCAAATTGGTTCCTACATATTCTACGAAGATCTTTATCGGTCGAACCTCTATGTCAAGGATTCAGTTAATCCCGTATAACGTTCCCTTTGTTCTTCGGTATGTTACTTGCCCGAGATTCGATCGTCGGTATCTCCATACCTAGTTCAACCTCGTTACCGGCAAGTCTCTTTACTCATTCCGTAATACAAGATCCCGCAACCAACAATTAGTCACATTGCTTGCAAGGCCTATTGTGATGTTGCATTACCGAGTGGGCCCTGAGATACCTCTTCGTCACACGGAGTAACAAATCCCAGTCTCGATCCATGCCAACTCAACAGACACCATCGGAGATACCTGTAGAGCACCTTTATAGTCACCCAGTTACGTTGCGATGTTTGATACACACAAGGCACTCCTCCGATATCTGTGAGTTGCATGATCTCATGGTCATAGGAACACATACTTGACATGCGGAAAACAGTAGCAATAAACTGACACGATCATATGCTACGTTTGCAGTTTGGGTCTTGTCCATCACATCATTCTCCTAATGATGTGACCCCTTTATCAAATGACATCTCATGTCCATGGCTAGGAAACCTTAACCATCTTTTGATCAACGAGCTAGTCTATTAGAGGCATACTAGGGACATGGTTTTGTCTATGTATCCACACATGCATCTAAGTCTCCGATCAATACAATTATAGCATGGATAATAAACGATTATCATGAACAAGGAGATATGATAATAACTAATTTATTATTGCCTCTAGGGCATATTTCCAAGAACGACAACCCTGTCTTGGAGGTCATGTTTTTAGACAAGAATGAACCTACGAGCTCTGGAGGAGCGATGATGGACCTGGATTCCGAGAAATGGTTAGAGGCCATGAAATCGAAGATGGGATCCATGTATGAAAACAAAGTATGGACTTTGGAAGTATTACGTGAAGGGCGAAAGGCCATTCAGAATAAATGGATCTTTAAGAAGAAGACGGACGCGGACAGTAATATCACTGTCTATAAAGCTCGACTTGTGGCAAAGGTTTTTTCATAAGTTCAAGGAGTTGACTACGATGAGACCTTCTCACCTGTAGCGATGCTTAAGAACGTCAGAATCATGTTAGCAATAGCTGCATATTTCGACTATGAAATTTGGCAGATGGATGTCAAAACAGCGTTCCATAATGGTTTCCTTGAGGAAGAGTTGTATATGATGCAACCGGAAGGTTTTGTCGATCCAGAGAATGTTGGCAAAGTTTCCAAACTCCGGTGTTCCATTTATGGACTGGTGCAAGCATCTCGGAGTTGGAATAAGCGCTTTGATGAGGTGACCAAAGTGTTTGGGTTTATACAAGTTTACGGAGAAGCTTGTATTTACAAGAAAGTGAGTGGGAGCTCTATAACGTTTCTAATATTATATGTGGATGACATATTGCTGATTGCAAACAACATAGAAATGCTGGAAGCGTGAAGGAATATTCGAATAAGTGTTTTTCAATGAACGACCTAGGAGAAGTCGCTTTCATATTAGGCATTAAAATCTATAGAGATAGATCGAGACGCTTGATAGAACTTTCACAAAGCACATACCTTGATAAAGTTTTGAAGAAGTTCAAAATGGATCAGTCTAAGAAAGGGTTGTTACCTGTGTTACAAGGTGTGAAGTTGAGTAAGACTCAATGCCCAGTGACTGCAGATAGAGAAAATATGAGTGTCGTCCCCTATGCTTCAACCATAGGCTCTATCATGTATGCAATGCTGTGCACAAGACCCGATGTCAGCCTTGCCATAAGTATGGTCGAAAGGTTTCAAAGTGATCTTGGAATGGAGCACTGGACGACGGTCAACAATATATCCTTAAGTACCTGAAAAGGACTAAGGAAATGTTTCTCATTTATGGAGGTGATCAAGAGCTCATCATAAAGGGTTACGTCAATTCAATCTATGACACTGATCCGGATGACTCCAAGTCGCAAACCGGATACGTATTTATTCTCAGTGGGAGAGTGGTAAGCTAGTGTAGTTCTAAGCAAAGCGTGGTAGCCGATTCTACATGCGAAGCGAAGTACATCGCAGCCTCAGAGGCAGCGAAGGAAGGTGTCTGGATGAAGAAGTTCATGACAGATCTTGGAGTAGTGCCCAGTGCACTAAATCTGATGACTCTGTTCTGTGACAACACTGGTGCCATTGCTCTAGCCAAGGAACCAAGGTTTCACAAGAGGACCTAACACATAAAGCTCTGCTTCAATTCCATCCGTGATTACGTCGAGGAGAAGGACTTAAATATTTGCAAAGTGCACACGGATCTGAATGTTGCTGACCCATTGACTAAACCTCTTTCAAGGGCTAAACATGATCAACACCAGAACTGCATGGGTGTTCGATTCATTACAATGTAAATCACATAGTGATGTGAACTAGATGATTGACTATAGTGCAAGTGGGAGATTGTTGGAAATATGCCCTAGAGCCAATAAATAAAGTGTTTATTATTATATTTCCTTGTTCATGATAATCGTTTATTGTCCATGCTATAATTGTGTTGATTGGAAACTAAATACATGTGTGGACATATAGACAAACACTGTATCCCTAGTATGCCTCTAGCAGGCTAGCTCGTTGATCAAAGATGGTTATGGTTTCCTGGCCATGGACATGAGATGTCATTTGATATCGGGATCACATCATTAGGAGAATGATGTGATGGACAAGACCGAAACTATAAACGTAGGACATGATCGTGTCATTTTATTGCTACAGTTTTTCTGCATGTCAAATATATGTTCCTATGACCATGAGATCATGCAACTCACTGACACCGGAGGAGTGCCTTGTGTGTATGAAACGTCGCAACGTAAATGGGTGACTATAAAGGTACTCTACACGTATCTCCGAAGGTGTCTGTTGAGTTGGCATGGATCAATACTGGGATTTGTTACTCCGTGTGACGGAGAGGTATCTCAGGGCCCACTCGGTAATACAACATCACAGCAAACCTTGCAAGCAACGTGACTAAGTGTTAGTCGTGGATCTTGTATTACGGTACAAGTAAAGAAACTTGTTGGTAACGAGGTTGAACTTGGTATAGAGATGCCGACGATCGAATCTCGGGCAAGTAACATATCGAAGAACAAAGGCAACATCATACAGGATTAACTGAATCCTTGACATAGTGGTTCGACCGATAAAGATCTTCGTAGAACATGTAGGAACCAATATGGGCATCTAGGTCCTGCTATTGGTTATTGGCCATAGAGGTGTCTCGGTCATGTCTACATGGTTCCGAACCCGCAGGGTCTGCACACTTAAGGTTCGGTGACGTTTCGGTATAGATGAGTTATGTGTGTTTGTGACTGAGGTTGTTCGGAGCCCCGGATGAGATCCCGAACGTCATGAGGAGTTCGGAAATGGTCCGGAGGTAATGATTCATATCTGTTAAGTTGGTGTTTGAGTTCCAAAAAAGTTCCGTGACCTGCAAGTGGTGTGACGAAGTGCCGGAAGTGTTCATGGGGGTCCATCGGGTGGGCCCATCTACTCCAAAGGGCCACATGGGCTGTGAGAGGGTGCGAACTAGCCCCTGGTGGGCTGGACACACCTCCCACCTCAAGTCCCATGCGGCTAGACGCTTGGGCTGGTCCAAAAGGGTGGGCTAGCCACCGAACTTGGTGGCCAAGCCACCCTGGCAGCTGCCCCTCCTCCCTTGGCCGCCGCACCAAACCCTAGGGGAAACCCTAGGGCGGCCAGCCCCTCCTCTTACCCTATATATATGAGAGGGGAGGGAGGGCTGCAAACACAAGTCACGATGCAGCCCTTCCTCCCTCCCCGATTACCCCTCTTCTAGTAGATTGGTTTGGCACCCCTTAGCGAAGCTCTACTGGATCAGCTCCACCACCACCACCATCGTGTCGCCGGCGAACCCATCTACCTCTCCAGTCCCTCTTGTTGGATCAAGAAGGCGGATATCTTCATCGAGCTGCATGTGTGCTGAACGCGGAGGTGCCGTCCGTTCGGTACTTGATCGGGAGTTCGTGGGATGGCTTACGAGTTGGATCGTGGAGACGTACAACTACATCAACCGCGTTCTTTAACGCTTTCCCTTAGCGATCTACAAGGGTACATAGATCTAATCTATCCTCTCATAGATGCTTATCTCCTAGATTGATCTTGGTGAAGCGTAGGATTTTTTTTGTTTCCCATGCAACATTCCCCAACATACACATCATGACAAGGAGGAAGACCTGGAAGAGCATGAATACGAGACCAAGCACTCTGCCACCTAAGTCTGAGAATCCCTTGGGTAGGACAAGTCGTGTATTCCCCATGCGAAGTCGAGTCCATGTAATGATTCATATGAAACCACATGTGTTTGTTGCTTTCTTTTGTTTTTGTGTCTCGATGCAAGTCGCACTTTTGCCTTCGGCAACATGTAAGCGACTACATCACCTATCTTATCTTAATGAATGTGTTTGGCCTTTTGGCCTCTGTTTGATCGTACTTGCATTATACCTACCCCCTTAGGCGCGCTTCCTTTATTATAGCTTTTCACTCTCGTTTATCCCAGACCATTTAGTGTGCTGCTCCAAAAAGGATGGTGACCGCTACCCCGCACCAACACCTTCGCCAACCTCGATGCTGCAAAGTCCAGCCAACAGTAGGAGGATGGTCGATCTTCTCAAGTTGGAGCTGACCCGGAGCAGCCACACGGAGACATTTGCTATGTCTCCAACATATCTACTTTTCCTAACACTTTTGCCCTTGTTTTGGACTCTAATTTGCATGATTTGAATGAAACTAACCCGGACTGACGTTGTTTTCAACTGAAGTACCATGGTGTTGTTTTTTGTGCAAAACTAAAGGTTCTCAGAATGGAACGAAATTTTTTGGAGATTGTTTTGGAATATATGAGGAATTATGGAGCCAGAAGCCACCTGAGAGGGGCCCAGGGTGCCCACCCTCCACCAGTGCACGCCAGCCCCCCTAGCACGACCCGGTGGAGGGTGGACACCTCATGGGTACCCCGACCCTAATTCCAATGCTATAAATTCACAATTCTCCAGAAAAAAATCGACAAAAAAGTTTTACCTCATTTCATAATACGGAGCCGCCGTCACCTCCTGTTCTTCATCGGTAGGCCAGATCTGGAGCCCATTTGGGGCTCCGGAGAGGGGAATCTCCGGTCTTCGTCATCACCAACTCTTCTCCATTGCCAATTCCATGATGCTCCCCACAGGGAGTGAGTGATTCCTTCGTAGGCTTGCTAGTCGGTGAGGTTTTGGATGAGATTCATCATGTAATCGAGTTAGTTTTGTTCGGGCTTGATCCCTAGTATCCACTATGTTCTAAGATTGATGTTGATGTGACTTTGCCATGCTTAATGCTTGTCACTAGGGCCCGAGTGCCATGATTTCAGATCTGAACCGTTTATGTTATCATCATTGTATCTATGTTCTTCATCCGATCTTGCCTAGCCATATGCGCCTATTTACGTGTTAAGATCCGTCAACCCCATAATGACAATATTTGGGATACTTCACGGTGGTGATCGTAGTTTGAGGAGTTCATGTATTCACCAAGTACTAATGCTTTATCCGGTTCTCTATTAAAAGGAGGCATTGATATCCCTTAGTTTCCATGAGGACCCCGCTGCCATGGGAGGGTAGGGCAAAAGATGTCATGCAAGTTCTTTTCCATAAGCACGTATGACTATATACAGAATACATGCCTACATTACATTGACAAACTGGAGCTAGTTCCGTGTCGCCCTAGGTTATGATTGTTATATGATGAATATCATCCAAAAAATACTTCGATCCAGTGCCTACGATCTTTCCACTTATTTTTCTCGCTAAATTACTACTACTTCTATTACTATTGCACTTGCTACAAAACTTTGCCGCTACTGTTATAGCTACTGTTACTGTTACCATTGTTATCAAACTACCATATTACTGTGCTACTGATTACTTTGCTGCAAATATTTATCTCTAGGTGTGGTTAAATTGACAACTCAACTGCTAATACTCTTAAATATTCTTTGGCTCCCCTTGTGTCGAATCTATAAATCTGGGTTGAATACTCTACCCTCAAAAACTGTTGTGATTCCCTATAGTTGTGGGTTATCAAGACCTTTTTCAAGCGCAGTTGTCGGGGAGCACATCTATATTTGTTGAGTCACTTGGGATTTATATCAACTTATCACTATGAAGAATCTTAAGGATACTAAAACCAAGATTTCCCCCTCTAAGACGAGGGGAGGTAAATAACTACCATCACACTCTGCACTTGACTCACCTCCTGTTATGAGTAAACTTGCAACACCACCACATCTTATTAATCCTAATATTGATGATGCTACTTCTACTATTAATGATGCTTATGATGATACTAGTACCATGCTTGATGGTACTGTGCCATTAGGTGAATTTCTTGATGAACAAATTGCTAGAGCCAAAGAGAATGAAATTAGTGAAACTGTTGAATCTACTGAAACTGATGAGAACTTTCAAACTGATGATTATGAAACACCTAATAGGCCTAGCTCTCCTAGATATGAAATGCCTAAGATACCTGAAGGTCATGCTTTAGATGGAGAAATACCTAGAGAGATTCTTGCTTGTAAGGATAGAAATGATGTTAAGAAATTACTATGCAAGTATAAAGAAGAGACTCTGAATGCTAAAATGAAATATGATCCTAAGTTTGCTACTTCACCTATCTTTTTTACTGATGAGGATTATGAATTCTCTATCGACCCAGAGTTAATTACTTTGGTTGAATCCGATCCTTTTCATGGCTATGAAACTGAAACTGTGGTAGCACACCTTACTAAGCTGGATAATGTAGCCACCCTATTTGGTCATGATGAGAAGATTTGCTACTATTATATTCTCAAATTATTTTTGTTCTCATTAAAGGGTGATGCTAAGATATGGTACAATACTCTTGCTCCTAGTTTTGTGCGTAGTCCCCATGATATGATTTACTACTTCTCTGAAAAATATTTTCCTGCTCATAAGAAACAAGCTGTGTTACAGGAAATATTTAACTTTGTGCAAATTGAAGAAGAGAGTCTCCCACAAGCTTGCGGGAGGTTTCTCTAATTACTTAATTCTTTCCCTAATCATCCTCTTAAGAAGCATGAAATGCTTGATATATTCTATAATGGACTAACTGATGCTTCTAGGGACTTCCTAGATAGTTGTGTTGGTTATGTTTTCAGGGAACGAACTGTTGAACAAGACCAGGAACTATTGAATAACATATTGAAGAACTATGATGATTGGACTCTCCCTGAACCACCAATTGAACCCACTCCGAATAAGAGGGGTATCTTATTTCTAAGTCCTGAAGATATGCAAGAGGCAAAGGAATGTATGAAGGAAAAAGGTATTAAAGATGAGGATCTTAACAACTTACCACCTATTGAGGAAATACATGGGCGCAACACACCACCACCTCCACAAGTGGTAGAGGTAAGTTTTTTATTAAAGTTCGATCAAGGTGATATCCCTTACAATAAACATCCTATTCAATGCTTATATGAGTTTGATAAGTACATTATGAAACAAGAGCATTTCAATGCAAATGTTCTCAAGCACTTGAAATATAATTATGAAATAATTGCTTGCTTGAGTGACTTGTTATTTAGAATCAGTAATGATGTTAGAGGTGTAGGAAAACATGCCTCTATGGTTGAAACTCAATTGGAACAAGTTCCTAAATCTCAAAGAGAATTTCTTGATGAAACGAATATTAATATGAATGATCATGCTATTAGAGTAGTAACTAGAGGAGGTAGAATGACCCAAGAACCTCTTTATCCTGAAGGTCATCCTAAAAGAATTGAAAAAGACTCTCAAGGAATTAATGTTGATACACCTAGTCCTTCTAAGAAGAAAAAGAAAAAGAAAGATGATAGGACTTTGCAAGCTTCTAGTGAACCTGAGAGAGAAAAACCTCCTGATGATAATAAAGATGTCTCTATTTCAAATGTTGAAACTCAATCTGGTAATGAACATCCACCTAATGATAATGATAATGATAGTGATGTTCATGAACATACTCAACCTAGTAATGATAAAGAACCAGATAATGATGTAGAAATATAACCTACTGCTGATCTTGATAACCCACAACCTAAAAATAAACTATATGATAAAAAAACGTTGTGGCTAGAAAACATGGTAAAGAAAGAGAAACATGGGTTCAAAATCCCATGCCTATCCCACCTAAACCATCTAAGAAAAAGGATGATGAAGAATTTGAACGCTTTGCTGAAATGATTAGGCATGTCTTTTGTGTACCCATTTAACGGATATCTTAAAGATGCCTCCCTATGCTAAGTACATGAAAGACATCATCACTAATAAACAAAAGATACTTGAAGTTGAAATCTCCGCCATGCTTGCTAATTATTATTTTAAGGGTGTAATACCTAAAAAATTTGGAGATCTTGGGATACCAACTATCCATGCTCCATTAAAAGAAATTATGTCAAAACTGCTTTGTGTGATTTGGGAGCTGGTGTTAGTGTTATGCCTTTATCTTTGTATAAAAGACTTGATTTGAATGAACTCACACCTATTGAAATATGATTGCAAATGGCTGGCAAATCAGCAGCCATACCTATCAGTATTTGTGCAGATGTGCCCGTTGTTGTTGCAAATGTTACTATCTTAACGGACTTTGTTATTCTTGCGATGCCCGAGGACGACAACATGTAGATTATCCTTGGTTGACCCTTTTTGAATACTGTAGGAGCTTTTATTGATTGCAATAAAAGCGAGGTCACTTTTCAAATCAATGGTAATGAGTATACGGTGCACTTTCCGAAGAAACAGTTCCAAGTGAATGGTGAGAATGTTATTGAAAATTCTTCTACACTCATTTTTGGATGCTTTGATTTACCTCTACGTACTGGCAAAAAGAAATATGATATTATTATGGTTGGGGATATGCCTATCCCCATTGAGGTAACCTAGGGTTTTACGAAAGTTCTTCGGTTTCATGCCAATAGAAAGTGGTTGTTAATAAGACTTGATCGACCTTATTAATGAATCATTTTCGAGCGGTATGAAGTTTATGAATTTAGCAGGCACAACTCTCTGTATCCACTTTTAGTTGTCTGTTTTTCTTAGTTAAATAAAAAATTTCCATGTTTTTCTAGTTTTGTGTTTTTTATGCAATGAAAAGATGACCCAAAAATAAAAGTTCTCAGAATGCCCTAAAAATTTAACATGAAATTTTCTAATTATTTACGTATTTCTGGAACAAATAATACCAGAGGGGGGTGCACCAGGTGGCCATGCTCCACCAGGGCATGCTAGACCCCCCTAGCGCGACCTGGTAGAGGGTGAGCCCCTAGTGGGTCCCCCCACTTATCCCTTTCGCGCATGTCACCTCTAACCTCCAGAAAAAAATCACCATTGCTCTCTCCCTCGTGTTCTTGCTCAAGAACCCGTGAATTTCGATCTCTTTGCTCAAAGCTCTACTTCCAAAACTATTTTAGGGGATTGCTTCTCGATACGTAACCCCCTCTTTGCTCCAATTAGTTTTTGATTTAGTGGTTTATTTTCAGAATAATTTGCTACTCTTGGTGCTGCTGTAGATGAGCTTGCATGTACAATTCTTAGAGTTCTAAGTGGATTGAATGCTTGATATGGCCTCTATGCATCCCTAGGAGTAGTTGCTATCAATCTTATTTCGTTTTGTTAATAAATTTTTGTGTCACATAATTTTTAAGAAATTGTTTGCAAATAAAATGCAATTCTTTAGGAGAACTTCAACAGGCCTGGGCCCATGTTTGTGCCACATGTGCGGCCTGCACATGGCCCCAGTTTTGAGGGGGACTAGAATTTGGAACAGTGTAGATGGCTTGTAGCCCATTTTCTAGTAGCAGGCCATGGTGTGGCGCGTAGCCCATTAAATAGATCGAAGTAGAACGATCTCATGCTGATCCAATCGGGAACTGCAATGCATCGGTGCCGGCACACACGCAACCGCCGCCACGCGCAAGCTCTATCGCCGACATGGAAGCACCATCGCTCGCCACACGCGCCACTCCATCTTGCTATACGAGGATCAGCTGTGGGATCTGCAGGAACGTCAGGAGCCTGCGCTGTTAGTCGGGCCGACTTTTCTCGCTGATGGTGCATACCACGACACCATTAAGCGGTACATCTTGGCGCACTTTAATTCCTAGAAGCCAAACGATGGACCACTTGGATCCCACTCATCATTGGATCCCACTCATCATTGACTCCGATTCAGACAATTTGATGACGATTCAGTATCGTTGATGTCCATGATTCATTCTATTTTCTGTCAAAAAATTATTCTTCTTGCTAAGAAAATTTCAGTCTATGTGACGTCGCAATTTCAGTGTTTTGTTGTACAAAAATTTAGTGTTTGTGTTATCCAATTTTTAGTGCATGTGATGTCTAAATGTTGTTCAAATTTCAGTGTGCATGCTTTGCTATTTTATTGCCATTTATCAAGTGGTTTGCTACCTTTTATCAAGTGTCCAAGAGTTGGCTTTGACCCCCTATTTTCTTCTGTTTTCCTGGGCACGCACAAGCTGGCCAATTGCTTCAAGGAGGAATCTGCCAATATTTTTTTTAAATGAGGCAAAAGATTTGCCATTTCATTAATTAAGAGGGAGTTGTAATAAAGTCCGAACACCACAGCCTTACAATGGCCTAACAAAGGCGAAGTTAAAGCAACTACACGCGATGTAAAATTACACCCAGCCCTTTGGCACCCGCCAAACTCCACATTGTCGCCTCATTCATGATTTTTTTCCACAAGAATCATCGTAGGCGTGGAGACGTTCCGAAAGACCCTTGCGTTCCTCTCCTTCTAGAGTTACCAAGAGATAAGCGTAAGGAGGGAGGCCATCCCTTTCCCATTATGCGAGTGCACGAGCGCAATCTTGGTCCACCAATATCTAACACTTCGCATAGTCGCCTAGTCCGCCGTGACAATATCGCTCAGCCCAATCTTCGTCTTTACCGCATCCCAAACCGTAACCGAAAACCGACATTGGAATAGGATGTGCACTGTAGACTCCTGAAATTGGCTGCAAAGAGGACACAAACCGTAGTTCGGCCATCCCCTCTGTTGTAGCCTGTCCCCCGTCCATACTCTATTGTGAATGATTAACCAAGCGAAGAACTTGCATTTTGGGGTTGCCCAGACTTTCCGAACGGCCTTTAGAAGTGGTGTTGAGGTGTGTCCCTTGAACTGTAGTGAGTAGGCCGAGGAAGTGGAGTAAGTACCACTCTCCATAAGCTTCCAAACGATCTTATCTTGCATGTCATGATCCAGGATTATCCCATCCAACTTCTCCCAAATGGTGATAAAGTCCTGTATATGTCATGAGGTAATGCCATTTGTCATGTCAATTTGTGAAATCCATAGGCCATCAGCGAGCGCCTTCCTCACGTAGCAATCTTTCTTTTTTGAGATCTCAAAGATTTTAGCGGTGATTTCCATCGGTCTTAGGCCATCCAGCCAGGGAGACGTCCAGAAGGAAGCCTTGGTATCAAGTATTTATTATTTCTACTTAAGCATTACTTACATATGATTTGGAATTTAAACCTTTTGTATGATCCTTTAGATTACTTCGTCCAATTTTTTCTTTGTAGCCCGGTTACCGAAAAATAGGCCCCATTCTAGAGTTTGGCACAGGGCCCCGAATTTTGCCGGCCCGACCCTGATCTTCAAGGAGGAGATCCTATGGGGCATCATCAAGTGAAAGTTCCATATGACAATCTTATGTTGAGCCTAGTGCAAGCTCGATACGGGACGCTAAAACAAAATCATGCCTTTGGCCGTGAAATACCTTCATGGAAGGTGCGAGTATTAAGGAAGAATTTGAACAGTATGTTAGCAATGCCGATCCGGTTCCCTTCATCGAAGATAAGTGCACTCAACACCTCACTCTCACAGAGACATTTTGATATGGGGCAAGCCCTTGTGTGTCGATCTTTCATGAATTGGAGGGGGAAACCTCAATACAACAAAGAACACGGGGATGAACATGGAGAAATCACAATAGGAAACACTCAAGAACAAGTCCAATCACACATCCACTAGACTCACACACACAAGATCCACAGAGGTTCATGAACAACAAAGGGAAAGAAGGATACATGATAGATTTCATCCCAAATCCCATGGGGAGATGGGGCCTTCATATCCCAGAGGATCTTCCTTCGTGAGGGGCCTTGACATCCACTAGGGGATATTCTCTCATAGAGGCATCTACTCCATGGGAGAGGTACTGGAAGGATCTAGGCTCAACTTACTAAGATCTAAACCATTGCTAACCCTAGATAGAGGGGGAGGAGGTCCTTATATAGTCCAAGGCGAGATGGGGGGTAAGAGAGAGATACATGGGCCTTCGGACCGTCTCTACGCACAGGAAAGCACTAGATGTTCAGGATGGGGGTCGGATGTCTGGGTCTTTGCGAGGCGCCGGATGTTCGGGCTGCGGGTCGGATGTCCGGCTCTTCGTGAGGCGCCAGATGTCCGGGTCTTCGCAAGACGCCGGATGTCCGGGCTAGGAGGCCGGATGTCTGGGGCTTGGGTGTCGGCTCCGCTCGATTCGGGTGTGGAGGCACCGGATTTCGGGGGGGCACCGGATGTCCGGCCGGTCGTTGGTGCGACAGATGTCCGGGCTCTAGCCGGATGTCCAGCCGTTGTAGCTCTCCCAGCCCTCCTTTGTTGCTGCCCGGGTCTCTAGGCGCTGGATGTCCAGGCCCTTGGCCAGATGTCCTTCCGCTGTAGCATCAGCAGCTTCGTCTTCTTCCGTCATCTCTTCCACGCTTCCCTCGCGGATGGTGTAGTTGATCCTTGGTGCTTGTACTCCTCCTCGTCGTCCGTGAAGCTCCAACAATACCTATGTATGCACACGGGAGGAGTGTCAAGTAGTATACCATCCTCTAAGGGGACAAGTTGACACGTGTAAAGGAGATGATTCACCTTTGTATGTTTGAAGTAGATGTCGCACGTGTCACTTGGAAAAGGGACTCTTGTCATGGTGATGTCCGTAAGATGCTCCACATCATCCCCTCCCCCTTGGGAAGGATCCTTCCTCGGATCAAAATCCAAATTACCATGGGAAGAAGATGGTGTCACCGTGTAGAAGTGGACGATCACCAAACACTCATCATCATCAAGCTCCAAAGGGGCACTCTCGAATGTCTCACCATCTTGGAATTCCTTCAAAAGGAGCAAATACGGCAAACACTTGGAAAAACTAATGTTGTTAGCGTTAGTGCAAAATCAAGCATTCAAGTGGTGAATCACTGCACAAGTGTCATCATTATTCTTAACATATGGTGTGACAAGGGATTGTGTCATGGCATGTAAGCATATAAATTGAGCACACACAATGCTATCATGGAAACAAGGATGCCTAGGTGGTATGCCAATATGTGTGTCAATAGAACAACCATCTAACTCAAAGTCATAGCACTTATGCACATAGCAATCAACGAAAGGTATATGGTAGGCAAAGGAATCATTCACAACACCAAACAAAATTACATGTCTAGACACATGGGGCAAGTGCAAGACAATCCAATCATAATGTGCACATGGTGTAGTGAAGATATCAAGGCACTCAACACAATAGAAAGATCAAGTGTTCAACATGTGTGAGGCAATCAAGTCAAGCATGTAGCAAGCAATGTGGCATGGAAAATGTGAAGAATGGACATTGTTGCAACCAACCATATGATAAGAGCAAACAATCCACAAGTTGGATGCAACACACAAGGCATATATGTCATGAGGCATGGAAAGATGGCAATCATGAGTGAAAGCAATATCTCTAACATGTGTGCAAGTAAGTGGTGAGAGATGACCAATATATGTCATGGTACAAGCAACAGAAGTAGGATAGGCCAAAATATGCATGCTCAAGAAGGACGTCACCTCAAAAGCATGACCTTGTGCGTCCGTCACAATGCTGAGGCACAAGCAAGTGCAATGTAGTAACGCGTCGGTGTAGCACGGCTCGCTCACAAGAGCTTGAATCGTCAACTCACATGAAGTGGAAGTTGACATGTAGTCACAGTATCCTACACATACACACAACAAAGCAAAGGATGTATGTGCATGGTAGATAAACACATCATCCATCATGATAGTTCTCCTCTCTTGCACATAACCATTATGAATAAAAGTGCATGAAAAATATGATGTAACAATGTCTATATTCATGGCACTAGGCATATGGTGCGAAGAAGGAAGACAAGCATGCTTCACATGAAAGATGTTGAAAGCTCCAATAATATGTGAGAAAGCTATGGGGGCAATCTCATTAGCAAGACTAGAAGCATTGTTGCACTCAATATATGGAAAATCATATAGCAAGAAAGAGGCAACACATGGAGGTAAATGACAATATGCAATATCAATCATGTGGAAAGCATGGCAATGGTTGTCGTCAACCGCATAAAAGGAGCACATCAGAGATGCAACATAAGCAAGCATAATGATCATCGCGTGCAAACTAGTAGTGTGAAGATGCAACATACTAGAGGAAATCATGGCGATCATGTCATATGTGCAAATAGTGTGCATATATAATGCACATGACATAAGACAAGCACGGGAACAAAACATGATCAATATATCATCATAGGCATGTGGCACAAAGCAAACATGACAATAACAAGTAGTATCTCATCCAAGCTCGCAAATACACATACAAATCATATAGTCAAGTGTCATGCGAGATGCAAGGCATGGGTCACAAATGCATGGCAAAGGCATAGAAATGAACATATCATGCAAAGTAAACACGAGAACATGAGCATACTATAACAAGTGGTATATAGCCCATAGCCGTGTGAGAACCAAGTAGAAGAGATGCGCGTAGTCCTTGCGTGAGGGGAATGGTTGGAGACACATTTCGCTGAATCCCAAAGCATCGGTGCTCCCAAGAGCTCTTTCCATCAACCCATGGGATTGTGAGGTTGATGAATGTTCATGAGTACCTACACAAAAAGGAAACACATGAAACAAGGTCTGTGCATGGTAAATGTACACATCATCCATCATGATGTGTATGTGTATGTGAGAGTTAGCACAAGATAAGAAATTCTCAAAGAAATTTGAGGCATGGCATAGGAATAATTCATCCATCATGCAACGATAGGTATTATTCTCAACATGATTGGGATTCAAATTGTAGCAAGTATGTGGCACAAGCATATTATTCAAATCAATGGCAAGCATATTGTGCACACAATGATGGGATGGAACAAAATCTCCTATGATGTATGAGGTAACTATGGGGGTCTCCTCATGTGCAATAGCAGAAACATAATATGGAAAATATGGACAACATCCAAAACAATGCATATCCGAAGCTAGGTGGTCATGGCATGTCATATGAGAATTATTGCGCAAAAGATGCAAAGGAAGAACAGCAATATCATCACAAGAAAAGCAAATGCCAATAACCATGGGTTTGTCATCTATGCCATATGTGCAAATTGGGTTTATTTTAATGGCATATGCATAGTTACTATGGTGAGATTGCAAAGATGCAATATAGGAAATTTTACGCATAACATATGATAAGTCAAGCGGATTGTCAAACATGATGTAACCTATAGAGTTCTCACAAGATATCCTATGCAACATGTCATCACAACTAATAGTCTCCACATGATAATCATCAAACTCATCATAAATGGGTAGGTCATCACATGTGAAAGTCGCATAATCGTGAAGCGTAGAAATAGGTGGATCAACATCATGCAAGCAATCAATCTCCACTAGTGGGACAAGAGCATCACCTTCACCTATGTTACCTTTGTCATTCCACCCATGTGGTGTAGGTGAGGTGGCATAGATCAACTCGCGGTCATCTTCATTGTGATGGAACCTTGTGGGGTGCATCATATTCCACCATGGCCATCGCCTTGTCCAAAGGAAGGACGAAGTCGTCGATGATCGGCACGTAATCGTGTATGAGACCTAGCACCAAATGAGAAGACACAATAGAGGTAGAGGTTAAGTTGTTAGAAATCGAAATGGCCTCACATGCCCTATCAACTACCTCACTCGCTCTATGTGGTGGTGGCTCACACACTTCCTCGAAGTAGGTGCGCTCAAACTCACATATGGTGGAGTCACTCGTCTCACTCAAGTGGTGGGGGTTGTGGATCTCCTCACATGAGAACTGGGGCAACTCATCATATATGGGGCTAGTGGTGAACTTACTCTTACTCTCAATATGGTGGCACAAGTCTCTCAACTCATCTCCAAACACCGTCGTGGTCAAAGGGAAAATCCCATGCTCAACCATCTCGTCGTCGTGGTGGATGAAGGCTGAAGATGGCACATCATCAGTCACCTACATGACTGAAGGGAAAATCCCATGCTCATCTATCTTCCTTGGGATGCTTCCGAAGATGGAAGGTTCATCCATGCGTGTAGTCAATCGCCTTAATCTTGTCGTTGAAGTTTGTCCTTGGTGGTGATCTTGGTCTTCACGCACTTGTTTCTTTGAAGATGTGCGACTTGAGCGTCTACGCCATGACAATGACAAAGGGGAAGAAGAATTGTAGTTGGCCACCAAGTGTCGAAGTTGCTCCATGTGTGCGTCCACCATGTCTCTTCTCCGAGCTTCGGAGTGTCGTATGTCGATAGTGAGTCGCTTGACTTGTTGGTTGATGGTCGATGTAGTCGTCGAAGACCGAAGATGATGTGCTTTGCCGATCCATCACAAGACTCTAGAAAACGCGAGTGGGAAATGAGATAAATAATACCAAGATATCGTTTCTCAAAGTTGAGGATGTATCCCGTTTCACTCAATGTGAATTGATAGAATAGTGGAATTGGTATCAGACTTGTTCACTCACACCTACAACATAAAGCTTATCGAGTGGCTTGGTCAGGACAAGAGGCACACAATTCAAGAAAAATGAAGTCCAAGATATTGTAAATGTTGAAATAAATCCAATGGACTGAAAATGCAAAGCAACTGATCACAAATATAGAGGAGGGCAAGAGAGAAACACAAGCGGTGGATAATGGGGCTTGTGCAACTATAGGGATGAGCAAAGCTCGTGTTGCACAAACACAAGGAGAGACACTAGCTTATTGCATGTTTGGGCATGATTCACCACTTGGCACCAATCCTATTCATGCAAGCAAAACATTTCCTATTCCATGTATCCTCACGCACAAGTATCTCTTTTCATGCTGAACTCTTTGCTTATAAGCTTATGATCTTTCTTTCTTGCTTAGAAGCTTTTTTTCCTTCTCTTCCTTTCCACTATTCTTATTGAGCCTCAACCAACTATATGAGACAATTATCACAAGATATGCACGGGAGCAAGCAATTGCACTATATGAAATTTTCAATGATGAAACAATATGATATCGTATCACTATGGTGCACAAGTTTTAGCGAAGCCCGACAATACTCGGATATCTAGTCTTAATAGGTATGAAGGTAATCGCAAAGATAGTGTGGTTACGAATATGTAATAGCAAGGAAGGAAAAGTGTATGAAGGAATTTATACCTTCGTCACACTTAACCTTTCCCGAAGTCGGGGTAAACCGTCCTTGCTTCCGGTTGAAGATGGTCCGAAAGGATGGATGGTCGTCGTCGATGTGGAACGTCGGTGGCCGATGTAGATGATGGACCGATACGAGTCACCGGTGCTTGATGAAGAAGTAACCGTCCCTAAGTATCCGAAACACCTTAGGAGACTCAAATCACAACTCAGGCAACCACAAATGCAAATGGAACCAAAATGGGTTAGGTTGCGGAAGTCTATGGTGGTATTGCGGATGATATGGTGGAGGGCCTAGGCAAACTTGTCAAAATTTGCACAATATGATGGTGTCAAATGATGGCGGAACTAATTTTGTGGGATGGTGGATGTCAATAGCTACAAAACGAGCTATAGAACACCTAAATCGGAGTCTGGATGAATTAGTTGTGGCCAAAACGGTGAAACCCGAAAGCTGAAACCTACACGGGCCCGGTGTCTGGGGGTTTGGCCGGAAATCCGGGACCTGATGTCCAGAATGCGCCCGAATTTGAGCTCCAGTGCCCGATTATCTGGCTGGAGGGCCCGGATGTCCGGCCTTAGGCCTAGATGTCCGGCTTGGAGCCCGGATGTCTGGCCCGACGATTCCAGATCGAGATTGGGGCTCGGGAACTCGATTTTGTGTGGAAATTGGTGATTCTAAAGCCAAAATTTGATGGGGAAAGGTGGAATTACTGATAGGGAACGCAACGGGAGGTAGGTCCACTTGCCAAACAACAAATCCATGGATCAAAATCAACAAAAACTCACAAGAACAACAAAGCACAAGAAAATTTTGGGGGCTATTTTTTGGGGATATTTCGAAATTGGGACGAAATCAAACAAGATTAGGCTAAAAATGAAGGGGCGGACTCCAAATTCGTGAGAAACGTGGCTCTAGATACCAATATGATATGGGTTAAGCCCGTGTGTGTCGATCTTTCACGAATTGGAGGGGGAAACCTCAAGAACACGAAGAACATGGGGATGAATGGGGATAAATCATAGTAGGAAACACTCAAGAACAAGTCCAAGCACACATCCACTAGACTCACCACACACAAGATCCAGAAAGGTACAAGAACAACAAAGGGAAAGAAGTATACATGGTAGAGTTTATCCCAAATCCCATCAGGAGATGGGGCCTTGATATCCCGGAGGATCTTCCCTCGTGAAGGGCCTTGACATCCACTAGGGAATCTTCTTTCATAGAGGCATCTACTCCATGGGAGAGGTACTGAAAGGAGGTAGGCTCAACTTACTAAGAGCTAAACCATTGCTATCCCTAAAGAGAGGGGGAGGAGGTCCTTATATAGTCCAAGGCGAGATGGGGGGGGGGGTAAGAGAGAGATACATGGGCCTTCGGCCCATCTCTCCGCGCAGGCAGGCGCCGGATGTCCGGGCTGGGGGCCGGATGTTCGGGTCTTCGCGAGGCGCTAGATGTCCGGGCTGGGAGGCCGGATGTCGGGGCTTGGGCGTCGGCTTCGTTCGAGTCGGGTGTGGAGGCACCGGATTTCCGCGGGGGAGGGGGATGTCTGGCCGGTCATTGGTGTGCCAGATGTCCGGGCTCTGGCCGGATATCCGGCCGCTATAGCTCTCGCAGCCCTGCCTTGTTGCTGGTTGGGTCTCCAGGCGCCGGATGTTCGGGCCCTTGGCCGGATGTCCGGCCGCTTTAGCATCAGCAGCTCTGTCTTCTTCCGTGATCTCTTCCATGCTGCCCTCGCGGATGGTGTAGTCGATCCTTGGTGCATGTAATCCTCCTCGTCAACAGTGAAGCTCCAACAATACCTATGTATGCACACGGGAGGAGTGTCAAGTAGTATACCATCCTCGAAGGGGACAAGTTGAAACGTGTAAAGGAGAAGATTCACCTTTGTATGTTTGAAGTAGATGTCGCACGTGTCACTTGGCAAAGGGACTCTTGTCATGGTGATGTCCGTAAGATGCTCAGCATCACATTTACTAAGAAATTCAAATATTTTCCCCGTGAGTCAAGAGTTTCATTTAGTCTGTATGATAATGCTTTCACCATGCCTTTAGACGTATTTTGTGACGCGTGTAAAATTCCATATTGTATAAAAATGCATTGTAGGCAAGCAGGACCTAAGGATGGCAATGGGTCGGGTTCGGCTCGGGTTAAACAATATCAAATCCATATCCAAATCCACAAACACATTATGTGCCCGTCCATAAAAAAATCCATGGGCGAAAGCCAATGCCCATGTTCAAACCCTATGAATATCCATAGGGTATGGATATCCATCAGGTTGTCTCAACATGTATACAAAAGCCATAACACAATTTTATAAGATACATATAAGCTCTCAAATTTTCGGAAAACGTCATATCACAAGTGCACAACAACAAATCATCTGTTACATTCTAACAAAATGACACATAAAAGTGCACATCACCAAATAATCTCTCGCATTCACAAGAGCACAAACTACCAACAAGGCAATACAACAATATTTTTCAGATAACATGCTATTGCCCAACCATTGATCGATGCCTCTGACTGAGCTCTACATTCTCCCTCATTTTTTTCACCAAATTACCTTCCCATACAACTGACGTAAGCTTTCTTTATTGCTTTCCCGACCTTGTGATGCTCCCATAACAGGGCCTTGAGAACCTATTGATCTACACATGAAAAAAAACAGTCTTCAGATTTAGTTAAGTGAGACAAGGTAAATGATATCTAGTGACAGTATCCAGTCAAATAAAAATGTACAAATTTGGAAATATCGTGATCTTTATGTTGTAGTGAATGGTAACTATCAACCTAAATTAGTTTTTCTATCTTTATTCTTTCATGGAATAAGGTAGACTTGCCAAGATTAAATATCAGAATGAAATTCACTAATGTGGCAATACCTGATTTACTAATTAACATGCACATCTACAAACTACAAATCATGCCATCTGCCAAAAACTAGCTGTGAATCAATTAGTAACTAGTGAAAATTACTACTGATGTACAAGAGTAATTTGCAGAAATTGGTACTGTAACTTAAGTAACAGAGTAGTCTGCACCAACTGCTACTGTAAATGGGAGTACAAGAGTACTTTTGAGATTCACAAGCCGCACACATAGTTTGAAATAGTGAAGATAGCATCTACTATTGCGTCCGCAATAGCGCTAGTGCAGTAGCGACCGCTAGCACTCAAATTAAATGTCATTACTTTTTCTTCTTGTTCTAGTGATATAAACAAGAATCTAGTGTATTTATGAAATCACTACATGGACATAGCGCCTGCAATATCGCCCGCTATCTGCATTTCACTATGCGGAACCCAATCCGCTACCAGCCCGCTATCCGCTATTTTAAACCATGGCCGCACACCACGTACAAGTTGCACACTCATGTACATAAATAGGAACACTAGACATACAAGAAAGCAATTGATGGAACAAAAGATGATTACCCTGAGAGTCAGATGTTTGGTGTGGCAGACACCTCCTCGGCACGGTTAGGCTCCTCGTCATGGTTTGCGGCTACCTCCCTGCCCAATTGTGCTGTTGTGCTCCCGGTCCTACATGCAATAATGCTATCGCCTGTTATGTTGTTCCCCATCACAGCTCAGAGCCTTGTGTCAGTCCTCTGTCGTCGCGATTCTCCCATCATTCCCCTGCGTGTGTGGATTCGGAGAAGTAGAGATGGAGGTGTTGAGGGGATGTGGAGTTGGGGCGTTGGGCTTCCACTGACCACTGGTGGCGTTGGCTGCTGAAGAGCTGCACCGTAAGTAGTGGTAAGGGCTAGTGACGCCAGCGGCTATACCTAAGATGCAGGAGAAAGACGAGGAGATGGAGTCGCCACTTAATGACGAGCCATTTTACAAGGAGATACAAGAATTAGTCTGTTAAAAAATAGAATGTGAGGTGGCATGGGAGTAAATTACAGCTGGGTGGAATGGTGCAATTTATTTATCATTTTATAAAGAAAATATATATTGGAAGGTGTGATAGTGTGGATAATTAAATTTTTCCCTACAAGTAAAACTATCGGGTCGAGTTCCGGTACATCCACGGATAGACAATTATGTCCATGCCCTATCCATTCGGTTGTTGCCCATGGACGTAAAAATGTACCCACACCCTATCCATCCTGGGTGGGTACCTACGGGTATCCATGGACGATGGATAAAATTGCCATCCTTAGCAAGACCAACAAAACTTGAGTATGAATCATTATTGAGAAACCTTTGTTGTGGTGAAATTAGAGGAGTGACACAAGGTAGAATAAAAAGTATCCATTTTCTATCTATTCAATACTTGCACTTTTTAATGGTAAATGCGTTGTAGGCAAGTAGAATTGTAGCACGCTTTGTGCTCATGATTTGAGTCTTATATACACTGCTTTAACTAGAATTAAAGACTACAACTTAGGAGCAATTGTTGTACAGAGACTGACTCCCAATGCTTCTAACGATAATTTCTATGGAGGGCTTTATGCCTCTCACCTTGCTAAGAGGATGTGAGTGTCCCCTTGGCCTAATGATCTTATCTTACCTAACCAATACTTAGACTTTTATGCCATGAAATGCCATAGGTTTCTTACAGGCACAATTAATAACTATACCTACAACTTGAGGTTTGATAACGGTCCCATTGTGCCTATTGTATTGCCTGCTACTTCTCTCTTTGATTTTAATAGCAAAGAAAGATACTACGTCTATGAGAGCGAGACCCGTGCGTACAATGCAGAGGTTGAAGCTTCCAGGAGGGCTGAGGTGGTTGCACCAAGAGCCTCAGCGGGCTATCTGTCAGGCCATTACCCAAGCCACGAATGGTGATTACCAAACTAGGCCTAAATCCTAAGATTGGGGGAGTATGTATTCCCATCGACATTACATTCATGTTCACACACTTCATTTCAGTTGTCGGTGTGCACACTATTTCATTGTATTATCCATGCTAGATTTATTTTTCTCGTTTTCTTGTTGTGTGTTTGAAAAACTTTGAGAAAATCTAAAAATACTTCTTGTTTCATTTCGGTTTTTCTTTTCAGTTCAGTTAGTTGTAGTATTTAAAGAAAACCCAAAAAGATCTCTCATTTCTTCGTTTGCTTGTTGGGAGTTCTCCCTTGTAAATAGTTTTTCTCGTTTTTGTTTTTCCTTCTCTTATTTGCTTCTTGACGAAAAACAAAAAAACTCCAAAAATATTTGTGTGTTTCTCAGAAATTCTTTTTCTTTTATCGAGTCATACCAAGGAGAAGACCACGATAAAAATGTTGAGTGGTTCTCAATATGCATTACTGTTGATCTAAGACAGAGCCCATATTACTTTGTCTTCTCTTGAATAAAATGTTTATAGATTCTAGTTTAGTCCACGTCACTCTTGCACTATTATTATTTCCATATCATTTGATTGTGCAAATGAAAGGCAATAATGACGATATTTGATGAATTGACTGTGGCAGAGAAAAGCGGGTATGAACTCAACTTGTTCTTGTTTTTGTAAATATGTTTAACCTAGTATTCATGTTTCAGCACATTATGATTGAACATGTTTGCAATGACAATTAGAGATTATAGTGGTTCATGTCATGCTCAAGTAGCTAGGAGTGGATAATGATTTATCTTGGATGTCAACATGCATTAAAATGGTTGTGATGTAGTATGATGATATGGTATCCTGCTCTGAATGTTTCAAGTGGCTTGACTTGGCACATGTTCACGCATGTAGTTGAATCAAAACCAACATAGCCTTCATGTGTCACATCCCTAGTTTACCATTACTCTGTGATAGGCTAGAGTGTTGCATCATGTTTAAATTTTGCATCCAGATGAAATGGGGATCAACAGAAACCCCAGCACCCCACCTCGCAACTCAAGCGTTGCTTCTCGGCCCTGTCCGCGAAGTAGACCACGAAATGCTTGATCTCCAAGATAACCTTACATATCAAGAATACCCTATTCAAATTCTTGATCAAGCTGAGTGTACCACTCGACGTCAAAACATCAAGTTTCTCAAGGTTCAGTGGTCACACCATTCCGAGAAGGAAGCCACATGGGAAAGAGAGGATCGTCTTCGACTTGAATAGCCCACGCTCTTTTCCACAACTTCCAAATCTCGGGACGAGATTCTTTCGAGTGGGGGTGAGTTGTCACATACCTAGTTTACCATTGCTCTCTGATGGTCTACAGTGTTGCATCATGTTTAAATTTTCCATCAAGATGAAATGGGGATCAACAGAAACCCCAACACCCCACGTGAAACAAATAATTTAATTTCACGTGATTTTCAACGAATCCAAAATGCCCATAAAAATGCCCACCATGTCTGATAAATGTTGGCAACAACTTATTAGGGACATTTTAATTTTCACCACCAATATAGAATTTGAAATATAAACTTTAATGCTACTGAAAATGACAAATAAAGAACTAAAAATATTATAGTCTTCCAAAAATGCTAAAACTTTTTGTGGAGATTTGAAATATTCAAATTACACTCCATAAAATATGTTGTTATTTTGTGCTAGGTTTTGTGGACAAGGAAAAATAGAACTAATATCAGAAAATAGAAAACAAAAACAAAAATGGAAAAAAGAGAGAAAGCTTACCTCGGCTTACCTGGAAGTGGTGGCCCAGCCCACCACCCAGCATGTCGTCTTCCTCCTGCCAGTAGATAGGGGAGAAGCTAGCCGCCGCTTGCAGTGTCGTCGACACGTAGCAGGCTGTCTACCTGGCCTCCCTGATGCGCTGGCAAGGTGGATAGCCATAGGAGAGCCATCTAGATCGCCTCCTCCTCCCATTATCCCCCTAGCTCTCTCCCTTGCTCTCTGCGGCCATGGCCGAAACCTCGCCGTCGTAGTGCCGCCTCGCGAGCCACTCCCCCTTGCCCCCGAGCAGCCCAGAAGCTCTGCCTCGACCTACTGTTGCTCCTTGCCGAGCCACGCGATGCCGGAAGCTCTCCATCGTCGCCATCGAGCCCTTCTTATTCCTCAGCTCTAACGGTTGCCGCCGTCCCCGAGTAAGATTTCGATGCCATTACAACTATTGTGAGCTACTAGATCCGACCCCCCTCTCCTCCCTATTGTTCGAGCGCCATAGCCCCTATTTGGCTTGAGCCCTAGAGCTCCTCGCCTTCGACAATGATGTTGTCATAGCCATGGTGGCTCCAGGTCGAACCTAAGCACGTAGGTGTTCTCAAGAGGCTCCCAGGGACCCGTAGGCGCCGCTAGTTCCTCCCCTAGAAGTCTATAGCATCGGCTTGATCGATGCCCGAACGCTGGCGTCTGCCAAGGTCACCGCCAGCGATGATTCCGGCAGCCCTGTGGCCACCCGACTCTCCATCTAGATGCAGCCCAGCGTGGGATACCTCCTAGTGGTCTCCATGCGTCGAACCGTCGCCATTTGTGCGATTCCGGCGCGAAGCTGCAGTCGGGTTGGTCACTGCCGGCGAGACTCCGGCGACGTCTAACGTGGACGTTATTAGGGACTAACCTCCCATGATTAAAACACCTAAAAGACGCTGACAATGGGCCCCGCAGGGGGTAAAAGCCCACTTAGTGTTGGGTTTGACCGGGGATTAGTCTTGTGCCACTGACGTGTCGGCCCTTGGTATCAGGTTTGGCCTGGCAACGGTCACTTGACATGCTGACCCCATATTGATGTCATGCTGATGCAATAAATAATTTCTCATTTAATTTAATTCTGGAAAATTCTAAAATCTTAGAAAAATCTTAGAAATTAATTTGTAACTTAGATTGAAATAAATTATATATGAAAATTTATCAGAAAAATCCGATGAATCGAATGGTGCTATTACCATGCATGCTAGAGCAACCTAAATAGGAGAACATTCACATTTCAGAATAGGACAGTGTATGGAATATCATATGGACAACGATTTTGAACCTATATTCAAATATACTCCATTTAACCTAATGATAGATGCATTAGCTCATCCAATCATGTTGCCATGTCATGATAATGCATCATATTGCCGTACTAGCCGTGTATTGATTGATACTTTTATCTGTATCGTGGTAGGTCCTGCTCCGGAGGATACACGTGAGTATCCCACTAAAGGAGAGTACCTCCCAGCCAACCAACAAGGCAAGCAACCCCATTGATCATTCTGATATCATCCAATTCTCTCACTCCTGCTCTTGTTTATTGCATTAGGACAAACGCTTCAATTGTCTATCTGTTGCGGTAGCTGAACCCATTCCTCTGCATCACCTGTCATTGTCACAGAAAATAGCTAAACCATGCAACCTAGCATACCTGGTAGATGCTTGAGCCTTGATGTGCTTTACCTACTGTGTTTACTTTGCTTGCTATGCTTAGAGTTGTGTCAGGTCTGATTCATCTGGGTGATGAACTGGAGTGAAACCGTGTTGTGCTAATGTGATGAACTAAGTGATGAACCTGAGTTGGTTAAGGTATCTATGAGAGGCTATGAAGGAGTACATAGCGGATTGTCTCATTACTACCATGCATTGGGTGCCAGTAACTCGAACCGTCTCGACTTATCAACTGCCTAGTCCTTGGCCCAGGAGTTGCAAGTAGTTTCTGGTGTTTATAGCTATGCTAGAGGCCGTGCATAGTGCTGACCCTAGGGGTGGGCTACGACGTGGTAGGCAGTGGCATGATGTACCAAGGGTCACCCAAATGGTGGGCTTGGGAACCCTGTGCACATCGTTTGGGGCTGTAGCAGAAACTTTGGCCGGACTTCCGAGCGGCTTTAGTCTCAAATAAGTGATAGCCTGAACTAGAGGTCTTGTGTGATTGACGGTCATAGCCGACTCCCTCGCTAGGCTTCCGCTTGAAGGTTGCCGAGGTGCCCTTTTAAGTGCACATAGCGCTAAGTGGCAAGAGCGTGTGTGAAGGAGTACACCCCTGTAGGGTAATGAATCTGTTCGAATAGTCGCGTCCTCGGATATGGACTATTTGCAGAACTTATGTTGTTCATAGTCAATGATAATGGTTACTCATAAAAGTATCAAGACAAGTGTGTGTACCTCGAATGGCACTCTTGTAGGTGACGTGAGTGAATCCATGGTTGTGTATTGATGTGGTGTTAGTGGACTCATGTGCAATAGCTAAAGCTTGAACAAAGAACTAATACTCGTAGTACAGGGTAGCCAAGAGTCAAAGTTGGCATTGCTGCATAAACTGCACTACTCCCCTTGTTGATTCATGAGCATAAATAGACTAGGTCTGCTTTAAAGACTTGTTGAGTACGTGTGTACTCATGTTTGCTTCATAAATGTTGCAGATGAGGCCCAAGACCGATATGGTGGGTTCTATCTAGACGTCGACGATGCCGAGTAGTTGGTACCTCACCTACGATCTGATGCCCTGGGTTGGGCTGTAGATAGTCAAGCTTCATGCCTTTTTACCTTTCATCTGTCTGTACTCAGACAGCTTTAGGCTTCTGCTTGGTTTGTATGCACTTGTTTGTATGACTTGAGTGTCGGGTCATGTGACCCCTACCTATATGAACATATTATGCAAGGCTCTTCTGAGCCTTCTAAATAAATGTTGTGTTGTTGTATGGTTATGTTGTGATGCCATAGTTGTATCTATGCATATCGGGCATCTCGTGCATACGTGGGGCCTGCAACGGTATGTATGGGATTCGACACCTAGTTGTGTGCCTTTAGTAGTACTGTTTACGGGGAAATGCCTCTTTGTGCTTCCACCGAGCCTTGGTAGCTTGCTACTGCTTTGGACACATTGATTTACCGGCATGTATCCTACTTTGCTGTTGTGTTTGTCCCTTCGGGGAAATTTCTCGCAGTGTAATGGAGTCCTTGTAGCCTTCTACAACTCGTCTACATGAAGTGATGACATTTATGTCCCACGACATAATGGAGTCCTTGTAGCTTGCTATGACTCGTCTACACACGCTAGAGGCCGACACCTGCATTGCTAGGTTATGTATGCATGTCCCTATACGGATGTCCCACTTCGGTTCTATGACTAGTCATGTTGACCTAGGTTCTTTGACATTTGAATGCTAGCGACATGATCACATACGTGAGCCAAATGACAAAAAGGGTCCCGACCGAGGTAAGATGGCAGCCGTGGAGATAACTGTGCATGAGGCCACAAAGTACTGTGATGTGTTATAGGCTGGATTCTTATGGCTTAGGATTGGGGTCCTGACAGCGTTGGTATCAGAGGCTGATTGACTGTAGGATTACCAAGCCAAACTGGTCGAAGTTGAGTCTTGAAATGCTTTAGTCATGTAAGGGAATTTATTATGGAAGGGAACATAAAGCTCTTAATACTCCTCTTCCCGAGTCATTCTGTTCTGGGTCACCCTCTTCTTTTCTACAGGGTTAAGAGGTAGGCTTCTTTTCTATCTCTCGGGATGACGAGTTACTAACCATGGACTAGTAGCTAGATTGCTTGGGAGTGAACTTCGGTATTCAAGTCTTGTCGGTGTGACAATTAGTTGGATTAGAAACTTGAAGCTAGAAAGTTGAGTGGTTATGCTATCCAATATTTTGCAGGTTGTCTCAAAATGTTTTTTGAGCAATTACATCTGCTATGCTATCCGATTTCTGCTAGGATCTCTGATGCCTTTGCATTATGCTTTGTTTAAGATGCCCCCTCGTCCTTCTCGTCAGGTGGTTCGTCTGACCAGGTGCATTGATGTGCCGGGTTACATGGCCATGTTATTTAGAGTTATGATGGAGACCGGTTACCGTTGGTACCCAGAGTATACAGTGGAGGACTTATCCATACTGTATACTGTTAGGACTTATCCATCATATCCTGGAGCTATAGAGCCGCTCCATTGGACTTATGGATTGGGTGTTACCATAGATATGGCAGTTCAGGAGGACGCCTACATGATGTTGACCATCATAAGATCTCACCATGGACTGCTACATAACATTGAGTTCTGTTATGTTCCAGAGACACTAGGAGGAGAGGATGGATATCTGTGTGCATCCTACTATGATCACTCTCATGAGGATCCTAGGCTTCAGGTGACTGGTCAGTTGTTGGAGAACAGGGATCATGATGCACGTGCTCTTCACCTGGAGCTTTATGCTACACTTGCACATCTTTGGAAAGCCTTGACCGAGCTAGCACATGTCGTGCAAACAGGCTATGGAGATTTGGAGACGCTGAATCCTTCACGGACTCATCTGCCAGCTCACGTAGACTGGCCCGATTTTGGAGAAATCACTCCTCTTTGAGGACTGTTGTTCCCGCCAGCTAGGGGACCTAGGCCACATTTGTGTCCTTACGGTTCCCAGGGATCTTAGGCTAGGGTGTTTCCAGATCCTCAGGTTCATCTCCCGGGTCATGGGGGTAACCTGTATGAGATGTTTGATGGACACGCTTGAGTGCATGTATGTTAGTAGTAGTATTGTAGCAGTTGTTGCCAGAGTCCTGCATGTCTTGTGGAATATAACAAAGGTGAGTTGAGTTCCGGAGGTGTAGACAGATAATGTATAGGAAGCTTCTAATGCCTCTAATGAGTTGCTTCATCTTTCAGTAGTTGTACTCCAGCTTGGGCTTGTACTGAACTATGTCATGGTGTGTATGAATTATGGTGTATATATCACAGTTTGCTTATTACCATGTTGTTTGGGTGTTTACTCATGCATGCCATGTTGTCCAGTAAATTTCGTACCTCTTGTCTTAGAGTTGATGTCTTCCTTGTCTAAGCTATGGATTTGCTTTCCTAGGATGGTGTCCACTATGAACAACCCCGCGCCTGCTTATGAGCAAGGCGAGGGAAGCCAAGCCACACAAGAGAACCTGCCTCACCCGCCCTATCTGGCGGAGGTGATGCTCGAGGTAGAAAGGAACGAAAGAGAGACCAACAGGCTGCTAGAGCATATTGAGCAGAATACAGCACGCCCTCCCCGCAATGAGCGTAATGATGGAGTGTCCATCAATGACTTCGTGAAGTTGTTCCCACCAAAGTTCCATCACTCCGTCGATCCGCTTAACGCAGATGATTGGTTGTCAAGCATGTCCCGCAAGATCCGTGTTGCCAACATCGTTGAAGTTGACAAGGTGGCTTTTTCCACCTACTTCCTTGAAGGCCCCGCCAATCTGTGGTGGGAGAATTATGAGGCCATGCGTCCTGCTGGCCCAACATCTACTTGAGCTGACTTCAGTGAAGCATTCCATACCCATCATATCCCGGAAGGTCTCATGGACCGTAAGAGGGAGGAATTATGTGCCTTTACTCAGGGTAAGATGATAATGGATGCTTACAGCCGTGAGTTCGGAAACCTTGCCCGATATGCACCAGAGGAGGTGTCAACTGATGCCAAGAAGCAAGCTAGGTTATATAAAGGACTCATCCCTGAGCTATGTCAAGATCCGCGACTTCACGAGTGCACCACCTTCCAGGCTTTGGTCTATAAGGCTATCAATGGTGAGACTGGATAGATTGACTACGAGGCAACTAAGAAGCACAACCGTGACTTCAGCTCCTCATCCGGCTCAGGCTCCAACAAGCGCCAGGTGTGGGTTCCCAACACTTCACTGTCGCCAAGGTACACCGTGAGGCCATCCTATGAGGTGCCTCACCCAACTCAGACCAACCCTCCATCCAGGACAATTGGAGGTCCTGCTGCCAATGTTGCTCCCCGTTCCACCATGGTCGTATGTTACATGTGTGGAGAACCAGGGAACTACTCCCGTGAGGGCCACCAGAACAATGCCAAGCTTGCTGGACTTGGGAAGCTAGGAAAAGCTTTCTACGTGAAGCCAACTCCTTCTCGTGGACGTGTGAATCACGTCTCTCCTAAAGAAGCTCTTGAGGATCCTGATGTTATCCTATGTATGCTCCTTGTCAATAGTCATCCAGCATCTGTTCTGTTTGATAATGGAGCATCTCATTCATTCATCTCAGAAAGTTATGCACAGTTTCATAACATGTCGTTTTGTGATATGCCTACTCCTTTAGTAGTTCAGACTCTTGGTTCAAAATGGCAAACTTCTAGAGTGAGCCATGACAATGAAATCCTTGTGGATAGGCTAGTCTTCCTAGCTTCGTTGATAGCCCTCAAGTCTTCAGACATCAATATCATCTTGGGTATGGACTTGATGAAAGCCCATTATGCTAAGATTGATACTCATACTAGGAATGTTAAGCTTACACATCCATCCAATGAGATAGTTAAAGTCTCAAATCGAACTACCAAGCGCCAACTCTATTCTCTCAATGCTAGGCCTCTTCGAGAGCTAAAAGATATCCCGGTAGTCCATGACTTCCCAGATGTCTTTCCAGAAGAACTGCCAGGCATTCCACCTGTCAGGGGTGTAGAGTTTGTGATACAACTCGTCCCAGGGACTATCCCAATAGCCAGAAGACCGTTTAAGATGGCACCCTTAGAACTAGTCGAGCTTAAGAAACAACTCGATAAGGCTTTGAAGAAAGGTTTCATCTATCCTAGTTCTTCTCATTGGGCTTTCCCCATCCTCTATGTCAAGAAGAAGGATGGATCAAACCGGATGGTTGTAGATTATTGGCCAGTGAACCTGGTCACCATAAAGAACAAGTATCCACTCCTAGCATCAATGACTTGTATGATCAACTCGCTGGATCCTGAGTCTTTTCCAAAATGGATTTGAGGTTGGGATACCATCAAATCAGAATTAGAAACGGGGACATTCCAAAAACGGCTTTTGTTACCCGTTATGGCCAATACGAGTACACCTGCATGTCCTTCGGTTTAACCAATGCCCCATCCACCTTCTCTCGCTTGATGAATTCAATCTTCATGGAGTACTTGGTTAAATTCATCATGGTTTACCTCGACGATATACTCTTCGACTCGAAGAACAAACATGAACATGCTGAGCATCTAAGGCTGGTATTGTTGAAACTTCGAGAGCATCGCATGTATGCCAAATTCTCCAAGTGAAAATTTTGGTTACCAGAAGTGACCTATCTAGGCCACGTAATCTCTATTAAAGGTATTACTATCAATCCCGAGAGAGTTCTGGCCGTCATTGATTGGACTCAACCTGAATTAGTTAAGGAAGTTCGGAGTTTCCTTGGCTCAACAAGCTATTGTCTCTGCTTTGTCAAGAAATTCTCCAAGGTTGCGAAGCCTCTAACTGAACTCCTCAAGAAAGATAAAAAGTTTGAGTGGACTCCACAATGCGAGCACAGTTTTCAGGAACTAAAAAGACGCCTAACTTCTGCTCCCATGTTGGTGCCACCAGATTTTTCTAAGGACTTTGTTATCTATTGCGACGCCTCACAAAAATGATTAGGTTGCATTCTTGTCACGCCCAAGATGCGACCCTATCCTTATTTTTGCTCAAGGGCCTCGACAGGGATAGGTGCGCATCTCGTCCTGTTACAAGAATGGATATCATTACAAGTACATGTACAGAAGAGATGAGTATATGGAATTGGCTTACACTCGCCACGAGCTACATCAGAGTCACATCAATACAACACATGTTCAAACATCATACAAAAGATCAGAGTCCGACTACGGATGAAAACAAACGACAAAATGACATCCATCCTTGCTATCACAGGCTACCGCTTGGAACACATCCTAGATCGATGAAGAAGAAGAACAAGAACTCCAAATCAAATCAAGCATCACGCTCACGTCAAATCATCGCATTACCTGAACCTGCAATTGTTGTTGTAGTAATCTGTGAGCCATAGGGACTCAGCAATCTCATTTCCAAGGGTATCAAGACTATTAAAGCTTAATGGGTGAGGTATGGTTAAGTGGTGAGGCTGCAGCAAGCGACTAAGCATTTATTTGAGTGGCTAATTTATGAGTACAAAAATTAAAGTATGTTGGTCTACGCATAACGTATGTGAACTAGTATTGATCACTAATTGATCCTGAACACCTACTTATGTCAAACGTAACCCCACCGTGTTTTCCTTCGGATAAGAACTCACGAGAAGAGATAGTCACGGTTATGCACACAGTTGGTGTATTTTATTTGAGTTTACTTCAAGTTTGCTATGACCGGGTGTTAAACAAAGTATCCAAGTTTACCACATAACCGCGGCACGGCTTTTTGGAAGATTTAACCCTGCAGGGGTGCTCCAACTCATCCATCATAAATTAACCATACACAACAGGAATAACCTCGACCACGGATCTCATGATCTTCCTAGGCAATTCCATAGGAAATCCGCCACCTCGACATAGCCTAAAGAAAATCGGAATTCCTCACTCAAGACGTTGGAGAATGGTAAAACAAATCCAGCAAGGCCGCTCGGCAGGCTAGATCCCAATAGGAGTCGCGCGTATCTCTGCCTCGGGGCACTACCAGATGAGCAGTACGTACGGTGGCCTGATAGAAATCCCTCGAGTTGCCCCGAGGTGGCCTCGCAAGTGGCTCTAGTTCGGACCAACACCCATGAGGAGCACTGGCCCGGGTTGTTGATTAGTTATACGCGGGTGTCGGCGGGTCCCTATGCATTTTATTAGTTATTAGGCAAATGTAGTACCAACGTTGGGCCTTGCCAGATATATTTTATCCCAAAATGAAAATCAAGGGGGCCCCCATAACAACCCCGAGCATGTTAGGAGCACTCAATTATGGAACATAACACCGGTTCACAAGTAACTAGGGGCGGAAAGAGTGGAACAAAACACCGAGCAAAAGGCCAAGCCTTCTACCCTTTACCAAGTGTATAAGTGCATTAAATGAAATAGCAATAATATTGTGATAACAAAAAAATGTCCATGTTGACACATGGAAGCAATTGCACATGTAGCTAGAAACGCTATAAGAAGGGTTGAGCAAGCAGTAACATAGCCAAACAAAGGTTTGCTGGGATGTGGAGGGTTAGAGGCTTTTCATGGCAATGTTGGGAGGCTTGACAAACAAGTGGTAGGAAGCGTGACATAGCGATAGAAAACGAGACATCTAGCATGGCAAGGATAGTAATGGTATCCAGGAAAATGTGTCATTTTGCCCAAGATCCCGCTCGGAAGAAGAACGAGTCGATGAAGAAGACGATCCAACGTAGTCGAACGAATCCTCACACTCCGAATGCTTTTGGAACTCTATCGAGAAGGAACAATCCGAAACAACAATGAGCACATGATACACCACAACATATGCATGATATGATGCACAAACAAATATGATGCATGTCCGGTTTAATATGCAACGCATGTCATGGCATGGCAAGCACAACAAACAACTACTACATAATAAGTGAGTTGCATATTGACAAAACTCCATGTTTGAATTACTTAGTTCATTCCCGTTTAGGTACACATCAATGTTAAATGTTTGTAGACATGGCAAGAAGTGAAGCATTAACAACCATATCATGTAGGCAATTTAAATTGGACCGGAAGCAACATATAGCATGCCCAAAACATCCCCATAAGCATAATATGAATTTGGTCCAGATCAGTCCTAAGACAATTTTAAAGTTATTAAACAGAAAAATAAATGTCACCATGTGATTCTACACATTTTTCTAGGCAAGTTACATATATAAAATATTTTCAACGGAGCTACGGTTCAAAAGTTATTAAATAATTCATATTGGCATGGCAATTATGCAAATTGCATGAAACAGAAAATTAATTTTTTTATCACATGTGAAAGTTGGATATTGTAAATCTACACGAAATTCTAGTCAAGTTTCATATATAAAGTTTTTACATGCGATGCACGGTTATGAAGTTATTATATGCTTGATATTTAGGTGGTTTTCTGCAAAAGAGTAATTCGTTGGTTAATTAACAAATTCGCAGAGACTAAGAAAATGACCATGGGCTAAATCTGGACTGGGCCCAACACTGGACAGAGGACATTACATACTATGCAACACTCATGTGCGAGGGATAGGGCGGTTGGTGCTCACCCATGGGCCGAGCCCAAGCTGGAGAGGAGGCAAGGCGAGGCGAGCTGGGCCTGGGCGTTGGCTCGCTGGCGAGGCGCTCGTTGACTGAGTGGTTCCTGCTCATTGCAGAGAGCGTGGTCAACGACGCCCATGACAGCTGCAGGAGGTTGGACGGGGCGCGTCGGGAAGACCGGGAACGGGTTGAAGACGACAGGATCCGGTGGATCCGGTAGGGGGCGGCTTGCCGGCGACCCTCGATGGTGGTGGAGGCCCGTTAGCGGCGATGGGGCAAGAGCTTGGCTACATGGCAGCCGTGAGCTCCTCCTATAGGCAACAGAGAGGGAGGGAGTAAGGGTTAGGGAGAGATATGAGAAATCGAAGGGGAGGGAGCAGGGGCGACGCAAGGCACTGGCCTCGGAGGTCGCCGGTGGTGGGGCACTCGGGCGAGCTCCGGCGAGGGCCGGCCGGTGGGGCAGCTAGAGGCGCGCGATGGCTGTGAGGCTGCGGGAGCGGGTGGAACTGAGAGGCACTAATCGGACATGTCCGGTAGGTGGGAAATTGGGCGAATTTTAACCCCTGGATCAAGATCCAAGGGCTGAAATTGGCTAGGGAGGTGGAATTTCGGGGAAGAGGGATGAGGGGCTAGAAGGTGGGGTTTTCTAGGGTGTGGCTGCAAAACTAGCTAGGGGGAAACCCTAGAGAGTGAGAGAGATCTCTCCATGGGGGTTATATATAGGGGAGGCACTAGGGGTTGGTTGGGGCTCGTCCGTCCGATCACGATCTGATGACCACGAACAGAGGGGGGCTAAGTTGGGATAGTGGGTTGTGTAGTTGGGCCAGGTGGGGATGAGAGAGAGGTTGCGGCACGTGACAAGAGTTTTGAAACACCAAAAACATCCGACGAATAACCCAATGACGGTGTCGCGACGGGCGACTGTTGGGAAATCGAACGGGCTCTGATTGCGACGAAATTTGGTAGACGGTCCACCTACAATAAAATAAGACCGCACGCCAGGTTTTGACCCAATCTGAGAATATTTTTCGCGCGCTTTAAAAACGGTTTTTTAACGATGCCGCGGGCGTGTCCGTGGCCTCAAAAGGTTGACGACACGAACGAAGAGAACCGACAGCTACTCATGAATGCAAGTTTGGAAAAACGAGTGACGATGCTATGCAGATGATGCGAATGATGCTATGATGAATGCGACAACTAGACGAAACACAAGACGACAATGGAAGAAAAGGGGAATCTTCTAGCGCATCGGTCCCGAGTTGTTACAACTCTCCTCCACTACACGAGGATCTCGTCCCGAGATCTAGAATGAGAAGGGGAAGTGAAAGAGTAAGAGGTAAACTTAGTTGCTTCTCTGACAAACGAGTGAAGCTAATATCATTGAAGGTTTCAACGAGATGAAGAATGACATGAGGAACAAGCAGGACTTCGAAAGAAATTCCGGCAACACATCGGTAGGATAGAGAGGCAAAACTTGATAAGAAGGAAAAGAACTTGAACATAGGACACAACACTCCGGTAAAATGAATAAGCAAAGAAAGAACATGATCTTGATACAACAAGATGATGGTTGAAAGAGAGCAGCGTGACAACGCCTCCTGAAGAAAAGAATAGAAAGTAGATCATTGGGGGGAAAAGATCAGAGAATAAAATGACAACTTCTAGCACAAATGATTTTGAAAAGCATAGATTGAATGGAGTTGATGAAGAATCAACAATGAAAGGAATAGCTTGTTATGGGCTTATGGAAAACATGTCAAAATTATGAGGTGACAACCTGCCACAAGAGAAACAATAGATTGCTTGAGAGCAACAAGATATGCAAAACTTCTTTCACCAAGAGAACAAGGGGAAAACTTGGAGCATTTATGACACCACTATCGCAACAATCCTTAGGAAATGCTTTAGGTGAAATCCAACCCAAGATAACTCCGAGAGAGAGATGATGGGTTTACTTATCTTATTCTTGTCAATTTTGCTTGGAGACTCCTCATAATCAAGAATTTAATAACACCATCTCAAAAGACCATGGATAGAGAATTGAACTTAGTAATCCAAGATAAAGAACACTTGAGAACCTCCAACAAGAATCTTGAAGAACACTTCGAGAAGAATTACATCCTTAACAAACCACCATGAAAAAGCATCTTGAAGAACTCCGGAAACAAATGATGATCAAGAATGAAGGTTGGTAGAATAAGATGGAAGGCTTGTCATGATTTACAAGAAGCTTCACGAAGAGATGCTTGAGAATAAACATGGAACTCTGGAAAGAAAAGATGAACAATTATAACCACGAATTTGATGTCATGAACACTCCGGAAGAAGGATGGAAATCACCTTGATGAAACTAGAATAAGAATTATGTTATGCTTATCCTTCATCAAGTTAATTTGATGACAAGCAACGGATTTAGCATACCACTTATTCTTCTTGGAAAGAATTTAAGAGAAAGAGAGGATATGTCACAAACTTGAAGAAGTCTTGAACGAGAACACCGATAAGAATTAGAAACTAAAGAGGGTAATACAAATGAATGATATAACATGAGAACTAAGAGAGCATGATCCACCTAATAGAAAACTTGAACGAAGCACCAAAACAATTGAGATACGAACGAAGGAACAACTCTTGAGAAGAATTTGAGAACAAAAGCTGAAAGCTAAGAACAAAGAATTCTTCTTAAACTATGGCCTTCGGAGGATCGAGAAATGAAAACAATTATGAAATGCACCGGATAGATATGGGAAGAATTTCTCATGATTGGAAACAATTTGAGAGGAAAGCATCAAGATGAGAAGACAAATCTTCAAGAACCAAGATTTAAGAGAAACTCTCCTTCGGTCTTCAACGCTGAGAATAATGAAGAGAAACAACACCATGAATAACTGAGGCACTCTAGAACAATGAATAAGGAAAGGTTGAGCCAACCATAAAAATGATTTAGAAGCGATCTTCGAGAAGGCACGTGACTGAAGAAATTCGTTCTTACATCATATAGAGAGGAACTTCAGAACATCTCCGAAAGGATTAGAAGATCCAAGTAAGATCCTAGGGAAAACCCGTGGGTTATGGGCCCACTCAAAAGAAACCACCGCTGAAACAATTGATTAAAAGAGAGATTGCACCAGTACAAATTAAGAACTTGATGAGGTAAGAACCTCAAAATAATTTGAAAGTATTGAATGCAAACACGAATGTTCTAAGATATCTTTGGCACTCCGGGTAGAATAGAAAGAGGAATAAACAAGAGAGGCTTGGATAAGAATTTCCGACTTGGGGAAGCATTTAGGGATTGAAAAGGATATGACGAACACTGAGATCTTGAATTGAATCCACCGGAGAAGAATAACAACAAGAACAAAGATTATGAAGAAAGATCTTGAAACTGAAACTCCTGAGAATCTTCACAAGAAATCACCGGATACAATATGAACAAATGATAGCGGAAACATCTCATGAATAGAAAAGGAACTTGGACGAGAATTTAATCATTGAAGAAAAAGGGTGGGAGGGTGGGGAAAACAAAGAAAACTTGGGATGAATGAAATGAACTCCGGAAAGAAACATGAGGATTGATCTTGAAAATATTGAAGAGGATAGAATTATCTTTGAAGAGAGCACACCGGCTGAAAAGAATTGATATGATAACTTGATTGGGCAAAAGAATTAACATTCCCACAGTAATATGAGAACACTTCTTAGGAAAGATATGAGATCACCACTTGACATTGAAGCAACTCAAATTACCATATACAAAAAAAAAGAAAAGATGGAGCTTATGAAACAAGCCAGAACAAATGCATAACAGAGATTTCACTCGATATTTTTGTGGTAAGGTTCGCACGGGCTCAATCGTACAATGGATTGTCATATTGAAATGACGCTCGAATATGCTCCCTAGGTGTAGCGAACTACAAGGCTTAACGAAGAATAAATCGAGACTATCCTCTGTAAGAAAGACCGTGAACAAACGAATCCACTAGAGGTCGAACCCCAACCTCACATCATGATCTGTTGGAAGATAGCCGAGGTAACTACTTGAATTCCCACCTAAGAACTTCCGAAAACTTTCTAGTTATGCAATCCGGTGTTGGGGATACAAGGAGAAAATATCTCACACAACTAACAAACCTACACCCCAACTGTATCCATCCTTCAACACATAACCAGAGGCTTCCGGAAATCCATCTAACTCGGATCCTCGAAAGCACAACGATACTAACCGTGGTGGTACCCTGGACGCCTCCCCAGTACTGGGTGACTCCGACATTATGTCACCACGACAAGTATTGAAGCAATTCCGAACACCCTCCATCCTGAGATACTAAGGAAGCTGAATGATAACGATGTGTCAAGAATTCCCTGGAGCTCAACTCCCCAAAATAAATCAAGTCAGACAGGAGGCACCAAGAAAGAACTCCATCACATCGACATCATATATTTTCCAAAATACCCGTGTGATCCTAAAAAAAACTTGAGCGAGAAGAGGAGTAGAATCAAAATTCCTAAGTCGTACTTCCTCACCAGAGTATAGAAGAGGAGTAAAAAAAATCCTACTCTCCCATATATAACTAGACTCAAAATAGTTTTTTTACTAGACTCTACTCGGCCAAGTTCGATCAATCTAGAGGGCTCCTTGGTCGGTACAGGCTCTGATACCAACTTGTCACACCCAAGATGTAACCCTATCCTTATTTTGGCTCGAGGGACTTGATAGGGATAGGAGCGCATCTCGTCCTGTTGCAAACTCACCACAAGCTACATCAGAGTCACATCAATACAACACATGTTCAAACATCATACAGAAGATCAGAGTCCAAATACAGACGAAAACAAACGACAAAATGACATCCATCCTTGCTATCCCAGGCTGTCGCCTGGAACCCATCCTACATCGATGAAGAAGAACAAGAACTCCAAATCAAATCAAGCATCACGATCACGTCAAACCATCGCATTGTTGTAGTAATCCGTGAGCCATAGGGACTCAACAATCTCATTTCCAAGGGTATCAACACTATTAAATCTTAACTGGCGAGGTATGGTTAAGTGGTGTGGCTGTGGCAAGCGACTAAGCATTTATTTGAGTGGCTGACTTACGAGTACAGAAATTGAAGTATGTTGGTCTACGCATAACAAACGTGAACTAGTAATGATCACTAACTGATCCTGAACACCTACTTACGTCAAACATAACCCCATCGTGTTCTCTTTCGGATAAGAACTCACGAGAAGAGACAATCATGGTTACGCACACAGTTGGTGTATTTTATTTGAGTTTACTTCAAGTTTGCTATGACTAGGTGTTAAAAAATGTATCCAAGTTTGCCACATAACCGCGGGCACGACTTTTCGAAAGATTTAACCCTGCAGGGGTGCTCCAACTCATCCATCATAAATTAACCACACGCAGTTCCTAGGCAATTCCATAGGAAATCCTCCACCTCGAGATAGCCCGAAGAAAATCAGAATTCCTCACTCAAGACGTTCGAGAAAGGTAAAACAAATCCACCAAGGCCACCCGGCAGGCCAGATCCCAATAGGAGCCACACCTATCTTTGTCTCAGGTCACTACCAGATGAGAAGTACGTACGCTGGCCTAATAGAAATCCCCCGAGTTTCCCCGAGGTGGCCCCTCAACTAGCTATAGTTTGGACCAACACCCATGAGGAGCACTGGCTCGGGTAAGTTATTAGGCAAATGTAGTACCAATGTTGGGCCTTGCCAGATAAGTTTTATCCCAAAACAAAAATCATGGGGGTCCCCATAACAACCCCAAGCATGTTAGGAGCGCTCAATTATGGAACATAACACCGGTTAACAAGTAACTAGGGGCGGCAAGAGTGGAACAAAACACCAAGCAAAAGGCCAAGCCTTGCACCCTTTACCAAGTGTATAAGTGTATTAAATTAAATAGCAATAATATTGTGATAACAAAAGAATGTCCATATTGACACATGGAAGCAATTGCACCTGCAGCTAGAAACGCTATAAGAAGGCCTGAGCAAGCAGTAACATTGCCAAACAAAGGTTTGCTGGGATGTGGAGGGTTAGAGGCTTTTCATGACAATGTTGGGTGGCTTGAAAAACAAGTGGTAGGAAGCATGACACAGCGATAGAAAACGAGACATCTAGCATGTCAATGATAGTAATGGTATCCAGGGAAATGTGTCATCTTGCCTGAGATCCCTCTCGGAAGAAGAACGAGTCCATGAAGATGACGATCCAACGTAGTTGAACGAATCCTCACACTCCGAACACTTTCGGAAATCTATCGAGAAGGAACAATCTAAAACAATAATCAACACATGATACACCACAACATATGCATGATATGATGCGCAAACAAATATAATGCATGTCCGGTTTAATATGCAATGCATGTCATGGCATGGCAAGCACAACAAACAACTACTACATATTAAGTGAAGTTCAATATGCAACGAGTTGCATATTGACGAAACTCCATGTTTGAATTACTTAGTTCATTCCCGTTTAAGTACACATCAATGTTAAATGTTTTTAGACATGGCAAGAGGTGAAGCATTAACAACCATATCATCTAGGCAATTTAAATGGGGCCGGAAGCAACATATAGCGTTCCCGAAACATCCCCATAAGCATAATATGATTTTTTTCCATATCTGTCCTAACCCAACTTTAAAGTTATTATACAGCAAAATAAATATCACCATGTGATTCTACACATTTTTCTACGCAAGTTACATATATAAAATATTTTCAACGGAGCTACGGTTCAAAAGTTATTAAATAATTCATATCGGCATGGCAATTATGCAAATTGCATGAAACAGCAAGTTAAACATTTTTATCACATGTGAAAGTTGGATAGTGTGTATCTACACAAAATTCTAGTCAAGTTTCATATATAAATTTTTTACATGCGATGCACGGTTATGAAGTTATTATATGCATGATGTTTAGGGGTTTTTCTGCAAGACAGTAATTCGCTGGTTAATCAACAAATTCGTAGAGACTGAAAAAAATGACCATGGGCTGAATTCGGACCGGGCCCAACACTGGACAGAGGACATTACATACTATGCAGCACTCATGTGCGAGGGATAGGGCGGTTGGGTGCTCACCCATGGGCCGAGCCCAAGCCGGAGAGGAGGCAAGGCGAGGCGAGCTAGGCCTGGGCGTTGGCTCGCTGGCGAGGCGCTCGTTGACCAAGTGGTTCCTGCTCATTGCAGAGGGCACGGTCAACGACGCCCATGGCAGCTACAGGAGGTTGGGCGGGGCGAGACTGGAAGATCGGGAACGGGTCGGAGACGGCGGAATCCAGCGGATCAGGTTGGAGGCGGCTTGCCGGTGACCCTCGATGGCGGTGGAGGCACGTCAGCGGCGATGGGGCAAGAGCTTGGCTCCATGGAAGCCACGAGCTCCTCCTGTAGGCAACAGAGAGGGAGGGAGTCGGGGTTAGGGAGAGAGATGAGAAACTGAAGGGGAGGGAGCAGGGGCGACGCAGGGCACTGGCCTCAGAGGTCGCCGGCGGCGGGGCACTCCGGCGAGGGCCGGCCGGCGGGGCCGCAAGGGGCGGCGTGGCTAGAGGCGCGCGATGGATGCGAGGCTGTGGGAGCGGGTGGAACTGGGAGGCTCTGTAGTCGCCCGGACATGTCCGTTTCGACCGCGGACATGTCCGGTAGGTGGGAAATTGGGCAAATTTTAGCCCCTGGATCAAGATCTATGGGCTGAAATTGGCTAGGGAGGTGGAATTCGGGGGAGAGGGGTGAGGAGCTAGAAGGTGGGGTTTTCTAGGGGTGTGGCTGCAAAACTAGCTAGGGGAAACCCTAGAGAGTGAGAGAGAGATCTCCATTGGGGTTATATATAGGGGAGGTACTAGGGGTTGGTTGGGTCTCGTCCGTCCGATCACGATCCGATGACCACCAACGGAGGGGGGCTAAGTTGGGCTAGTGGGCTATGTAGTTGGGCCAGGTGGGGATGAGAGAGAGGTTGTGGCCTGTGACAAGAGTTTTGAAACACCGAAAAAATCCGACAAATAACCCGATGATGGTGCCGCTATGGGTGACCGTTGGGAAATCAAACGGGCTCTGATTGCGACGAAATTTGGCAGACGGTCCACCTACAATAAAATAAGACCGCACGCCAGGTTTCGACCCAATCCGAGAATATTTTTCGCGCGCTTTAAAAACAGGTTTTTTAACGATGCTGCGGGCGCGTGCGTGTGTGGTTGGCCTCGAAAAGTTGACGACACGAACGAAGAGAACCGGCAACTACTCACGGATGCAAGTTTTCAAAAATGAGTGACGATGCTATGCAGATGATGCGAATGATACTATGATCAATGCGACAACGAGATGAAACACAAGACGACAACGGAATAAAAGGGGAATCTTCTGGCGCGTCGGTCCCAGGCTGTTACAATTCTCTTGCAAGATTGTCATGTTATTGCATACACATCACGACAGTTGCGTCCACGTGAGGATCATTATTGAAAGCACGACATGCTCCCTTGGTGGTTTCGATAATTCATGACAACATACATTGTCTCTTGGACTGATACTTTTACCTAGTGTATTTCAGATACAGTCTATAGAGAGGATTGGCAAAAGGAGATTGTGGACAAACCCCAAGATGCAAGGAAATAGGTTGTCCAAGCTTCAAGCAAGAGGACTCTACATTTTTTATATGTGAAAAATCACTTTGAGTCCATAGGAAAGCCAATAGTATTATAAGGGGGTAAGGTTTTGATTGGTGAACAATATGCTCAAACATGCACAAGTGATAGTCGCCAAAAACATCCACAAACTCTCCCACCAAAGTCTATTCTATACCTAACACTCAAAATCGGTGCAACCAACTTTCCCATACCGGTGCAGCCGATTACAGAACCTAGACAGACTCAAGCGAAACCCTAGCCACTTCGGTGCAACCGATTCCATACTGGTGCCAACAAGTTTAGGTTGCCAACTTTCTGTTATGCAAATTCACATTTTCGGTCCCACTGAGAATGTTGGATCGGCGTCACCGAGATTGGAAATCTGATTGTTGGTCACCTTATCGATGCAACCGAGTTTCCTATATCGGTCTCACCGAGATTCAAAAGTTGCCACCTTTTGGTCACTTTGGTACCGCCAAGATTAACACATCGGTGTCACCGAGTTGGTCATTTTGTGTGTAACGGTTGGATTTTTGGGGATGCCTATGGATACCCCTTCACCACCACCTACTCGAAAAAAGAAGCACTCATGACTATTCCATACCTATCCTATCAGATTTTCTGAGAGAGAACCACCTACCCTTGTGTTGAGGTCAAGATCTTCCACTCCAATCATATGGATCTTGATTTCTAGCCTCCCCAAGTTGCTTTCCACCAATCCCATCTCTTCTACCAAGCCAAACCTGTGAGAGAGAGATTGTGTGTTGAGGAGTCTATCATCTTGAAGCACAAGAGCAAGGAGTTCATTATCATTACCGAGCCTATTACCTTTTGGAGGGTGGTGCCTCCTAGATTGGTTAGGTGTCGCTTGGGAGCCTCCTACTTCGTGTTGTGGAGTGAACCAACAAGTTTGTAAGGGCAAAGAGATCGCCTACTTCGTGAAGATCTACCCATAGTGAGGCTAGTCCTTCGTGGACGGAAGCCGTTATGGAATAGTCAAGGTTGCTACTTCGCGGACCCTTTTGGGTGGAGCCCTCCGTGGACTCTCGCGACCGTTACCCTCCATGGGTTGAAGACTCCATAAACGTGGATGTACAATAGCGCCACCTTTCGGAACCACGGGAAAAATCCATGCATCTCCAACTGCGTTTGATCTATCTATCTCAACACTTTACTTCATATGCAATGTCTTTACTTTCTGCTGCCATATATGCTGACATGCATGTGTAGGGCTGTTAGACTTGCTAGCTTTGCTAAAACTGTTAAAATCTGCCAACCTATTAACTTGGGAAAGGTTAGGTTTTAAATTCTTGCTATTAGTCTATTCACCCCCCCCTCTAGACACTCTTCTAGTGATCCCTCAATTGGTATCAGAGCATTGGTCTCCATTGCTTCGGTTTAATAACCGAGGAGGAAGATGGATGTGTCTAGTATAGGGAGTTTGAGTTGTAGAGTGCCCATTCTTGATGGAGAGTACTATAGTCAATGGAAATCTTTGATGCTTGAACTGTTTAATGAATTTCAATTGAGCAAATATGTCATGCGCCCCTATGAGCCTCCTATTGATGAATTGCATCCCACACACGAAGAGGAAATTAACATGCTTGGTAACCGAAGAACTGTCAATCTTATTGTTAGAGGTTTGCCAAGATTCGTGCTTTCTCAAATGAAGAACTTTGCATGTGCTTATACCTTATGAACTGTTTTGGAAAAACGATATCCAAATCTTTCCTTAGGGAATCTAGATGAAATTCTTCATAAAGCCATTGCTTTTCACAAAATGAAGCCTAATTATCCAAACTTTGATCAATGCCTATTTGAACTCCATGATCTTATGCGTGCTGAAGGAGATGTCACCACTATCAACAACATTATCTTTGAAGCCATCCGCACTCATAAACTTGAACATTGTCATGATCACTATTCTAACGAATCTCTTGTTCTTTATGACGAGGATTTCCCACTTGATGATGACAATGCGGAAAATGGCTATTATGAAGAAGATGAGTTGTTTGACATCGAGTATGAGAAGACCATGAAGAATCTGAGCCTTATGGCAAACTTTAAGGATTACATGTCCGGAGGAAAAGAGTGGATTCTCAACAGCGGATGTATGGATCATATGACTGGTGATAAAGACATGTTCCAAGAGATCACACCTAATCAAGGTCCTCGACGGTACATGACCTTTGGAGACAACTCTAAGGGTAAGGTACTTGGCCTTGGTAAGGTGGTCATACCCCATGATAGCTCTATTCAAAATGTGATGCTTGTTGAATCCCTTGGGTACAATATTCTTTCCGTATCTAGACTTGCTGATTTCGGTTTCAATGTTCTGTTCACGAAAGTAGATTGCCAAGTGTTCCATCAAGATAATCATAAAATTGTCTTTACCGGTATCCATAGAGGTGATCCATACATTGTCGATTTCACTAAAAGATCCAAACCTCGCACTTGTTTAATTCCTAAATCTTCTAAAGGTTGGCTTTGGCATAGAAGATTAGGACATGTTGGCATGTGAAATTTAGACAAACTTATCAAAGGTGATCATATACTTGGTGTTAAAGATGTTATCTTTGACAAAGATAGACTTTGTAGTGCTTGTCAAGCTAGAAAGCAAGTAGGTGGAAGTCATCCTGTTAAGAATATCATGACTACTAGGATACCACTCGAGTTACTTCACATGGATCTTTTCGGTCCCAATTCTTACAAGAGTCTCGGTGGAAATTCCTATGGCCTAGTTATAGTTGATGATTTTTCCAGATTTACGTGGGTATTCTTTCTTGATGATAAGTCGTAGGTTTAAAAGATCTTCAAGAACTTTGCCCACAAAGCGCAAAATCAGTTTGAAGTGAAGATCAAAAAGGTTCGGAGCGATAACGGATCTCAGTTCAAGAACACCCATGTGGATACCTTTCTTGACGAAGAAGGTGTCTCACATGAGTTCTCGGCTACGTACACGCATTTAGAGGAAGAACCGGACACCCATTGAGATGGCAAGAACGATGCTTGATGAATACAAGACGCCAAAATACTTTTGGGAAGAAGCCGTGGAAACAACATGGCATGCCACAAACCGACTCTACTTGCACAAGCTTCTCGGTAAAACGGCATACGAGCTACTCACCGGTAACAAACCCCAAGTTGGATACTTTCAAGTATTCGGCTCCAAGTGCTACATTCTTGATAAGCATCGTCGTACTAAATTTGCTCCTAAATCTCATGAAGGATTCCTACTTGGTTGTGGATCGAACTCTCACACTTATCGTGTCTACAACAACTTCACTTGAAAAGTTGAAGAGACGGTAGATGTGAAGTTTGATGAATCTAATGGTTCGCAAGTCGAACAATTACCAAATGATTTAGGTGATAAGAACCCTTCGTAAGCTATCCTAGATTTACCCATCGGCAAGATTCATCCCATGGAGGTGAAGGAAAGTACTTCATCAACTAAAGTGGAAGCCCCTACTTCACGACAAGGTGAACCGCAACAAGACATGGAGGCATCCACAAGCGGTACACAGCAAGATGATGAAGAGGAGGAAGTGCATCATGAACATCCACCACAACCTCCTTCACCACCACCTCAAGGGAACGACACCTTCAACAACGAAGATGAAGGAGATGATGATGAAGAAGAAGCTCCACCAACCAACAATCGAAAGATGACCCGATTTCGAGCACAAGTGACCAATAACCATCCCCAACTAAATCTTTGGTGATATACAAACAAGAGGATCACTCGCTCTAAAACTCGTCTAGCAAACTTCTGTGAGCATTATTATTTCATCTCTAGCATTGATCCCTTGAAGGTAGAACAAGTTCTTGAAGACGCGGATTGGGTGAATGCTATGCATGAAGAGCTTCACAACTTCGAAAGGAACAAAGTGTGTACACTCGTGGAGAAGCCTGGGGATGAACACAACATCATCGGAACCGAATGGGTATTTCAAAACAAGCAAGACGAAGACAGTCAAGTCGTGCGCAACAAGGCTCGCCTCGTAGCTCAAGGATATACGCAAGTCGAAGGTATGGACTACGGTGAGACCTATGCCCCCATTGCTAGACTTGAAGCTATTCATATTCTTCTTGCTTATGCCACTCACCATGATATCGCACTTTATCAAATGGAAATTAAAAGTGCATTTTTAAATGGTGAGATTGAAGAAGAGGTTTATGTTAAGCAACGACCTTGTTTTGTGAATCCTAAGAAACCTAATCATGTTTACAAGCTTTGTAAAGCTCTTTATGGTCTTAAGCAAGCCCCTCGTGCTTGGTACAAATGTTTAACGAAGTTTCTTATTGAAAAAGGTTTTGAAATTGGTAAAATTGACACAACCTTATTCACTAAGAGAGTTAATGGTGAATTCTTTGTGTGCCAAATCTACGTGGATGATATTATCTTTTGTTCCACTAACCCTCAATTTAGTGAAAGCTTTGGAGGTTGATGTCTGAGAAGTATGAGATGTCTATGATGTGTGAGCTGAAATTCTTTCTTGGCTTGCAAATCAAGCAATCAAAATAAGGAACTTTCATATCTCAAACTAACCATACCAAGGACTTGATCAAAAAATTCAACATGCAGGAGTGCAAAGGTATGAAAACCCCTATGCCTACTAGCACTACTACAAAACGGCTATAGATAATATGGACATTAATGGCACACCATGTATGTGGTGCGCCACTGCTATATAGCAGTGGCGCACCAGATATGGGTGCGCCATTAATGGCCATATTACTAATGGCGCACCTAGTGCGTGGTGCGCCGCTACTAAGTTTGTCGTGGCCCCACACCCCTTCCTAGACTTAGCAGTGGCGCACCAGGGGAAAGTGCGCCATTACTAGTTAGAACTAGTAATGGCGCAACAGCGAGAGGTGCGCCATTGCTATGGAACACATTAACCTACCCGTTCCCCAACCCCTTGCGAGTCCTCTGCCTCTCCCTCGTCCTACTGCCGCCACCACCGGCGGCCTCTCCCACATCCGCCGCCACCACCAGCGCCCTTCCCCATAGTCGCCGCCCCCACCCCTTCTCTTATCCCCTCTCCTTCTCCCGTCCATCGGAAACCTCCTCGACCCCAAATCGAGCAACAGGCTTGGATCCATGACCACGGCGGCGCGAGCGCCACGATGCAGGTTGAGGCCGCATGATGAGGGAGCTCGTCCTGGCTCTAACCCTGGTGCCGACGCCATGGACAAGGTGCCCTATCCATCTCTTCTCTCTCTTTGTGTGCGTGCATGCGTGCGTGCGTGTGTCCATGAATCTCCCTCACTTTTCTACTGCATGATGGCATATGTCATTACTCAAAATTTAGTTAGTTATTTCTGGGTACATGCGGAGTAGATATATAGGCTATGTTTTTCTTGATGCTCTGGAAGACATGTTGTGTTAGCGAATCTGAATCTGTATGTCGCAGTGCTGTCCTTGATCTGCAAGCAAATAAGTCCATGTGTCCCATATATTATATGGGGAGGGGTTCGTCAATATGAAGGCCATGTCTGGCTCTGCTTGGATTCAGATTGTCCTGGTATTGGAGTCAGATTGTTTTCAGTACATTAATTGGCCTGGTTTTGGATTCAGATCGTTTTGAGTGCAGTAAAACTGACCTGCTGTTGGATTCAGATTGTTTTGAGTGCACTAATTGGACTGACAATGGATTCAGATTGTTTTGAGTGCTCTAAGTGGCCTAGTATCGATTCATACCTTTTTGGTACACATTAATTGGCCTGGTAGTTAGATTCAGATCTCATCATGTATATGTGTTGAGTAACAACACTACTGATCCAAGGGTTAACTAAACGAACAACCCCTGCTCTGTATGCATGTCAATTCTGACCTATGCCATCATTAGTAATGTTCCCCATGTGTTATACGGAGTATATGTTGTATCTCTGTTCATGAAGCAGCCTCAACCCTAGCCTTTCCTTGACATGGCGACCGAGTAGGCAGGAGGTACCTATCACGCCTGTCCTCCCCTTGTATGGTTTTCTTCATCCGCTTATCTGATGTTGTGTGTGCCATCTACTTGTGTGCATATCGCTTGGAGAGGAGAAGTTGCTCTGTTCCCATCTGCTAAAGGAGGAACCGCATCATCCGAGGTGCTCAACATCACCAGCATTAGTTGCCTGCCAAGGTGACTTCTCTCTCATGCTACCATGCTCTGCTTGTCCATGGAATCGATCTGCGATTAATTTTTCTGTGTGTGCTGGTCATCGAGCCATGGCGATTTGCAGGGTTCTAGCTTCATCACGCCACATCTGTTAGTGTTGGAGAGTTTTAGGGTTTATCTACTGTGATGCCACATCTGTTATTGTCATGAATAGAAACTTCAATGGATGGATACTACAATATTGCAAGGGGAAAAGAGTTCCATAATTTATTTTTGAGGCCTAGAAAGTGGGTGCTGTTTTATGCTAACGATCGTTCCTTCTAGTTTGTTGGTTGCTGATTCAGTGTTGTGGTGCAACCATTGTTTTCCTTGTGTATTAACCATGTGAGTACAATGCCGAGCTAATCTCATATATGACATGTCCTCTGTTCTTCTATGTAGTTGGATTCATTTGATGATATTTCGTTGATTTCTTCAGATGAGAAGGTGGAGAACTGATTATACACATCTACGTTGTTAAGAAAATGTTGGAGGTGGAAGGTCCTACAAATAAGTTTTCCAGGTGGAAATTGACACATGCTGAGGTATTGTCATAGATAGGAATGGTTTCCCATTGTCAAATGCAATTGCCCTTCGGTAGTCGTTCACTACTGCAAAGTTCATTTATATGACTGATTATTAAAGTGCCAACCATAGGTTGTGTGCAGCCTTTCATCATTTGCCTTTGGTAATAGTGGTTCCCTCTTACTATGGTCTATGGTAGAGTTCAATGCATCCATACTTTAGTTTCTCTGCAGCCTTTCCCCAAACAATTGTCGTTATTAGTGTGTCCAAGGCTGTCCAATTCAATCACAATTTATAAGGCTTCATTTGACTCATGCCTTTCTTTGCACCATACAGGTTTGGCCTAAAGGTAGCTTCTCCTTTATAGTTATCACAAGTTAGGCTTGCTTCTTCAGCTTCCTATCTAGATCTTGCTTTGTGGAGTATGACTACTACTTGTAATGTTGCCAGATGTGTGTGATCTTGGTTGTATATGTGTTCAGTGCTGTTGTCTACTACAGCTGCTACTGGTTGTTTACGAAACTGAAATCTATTTGTTACAAGTTAGGCCTGCTTCTATTTTGATGGTTCTTGATTCCTTGTAGACATCGTTTTGTTGATCGAGAATAGGACAAGGAGGATCTGCAACCTCGCGAGGGTGACACCATTTCTTCACTGAGATATGGGAGATTGAGTGATTATGGGCAATACTCCATCCATTGTGCCTCCTTGGTTCTTTCTGTGTAAAGTCTTAATTTCCAGAATACAAATTAGAATGTCTTAATTTCCTTGGTTCTTTCTGTACGAAGTCTTAATTGCTACTAACGTTTTTTTGGCTAGTGCATAGAGATGCCATCGTATGTCGTGTACAAGGGTAAGGTTCCTAGAGTCTACGATGACTGGGAGGAGTATCGGAGACAGGTTCACCGTTTCAGCGGTAACAGTTACAAAGGGTACACCACTAGGGCAGAGGCGGAAGCTAAATACGTGCGCTATCTAGTGGGAGAGAGGAGGGAGCGTTGGAGGAACCGGATGAAGACCAGTTTCATCGCGATGATGCTCATAGTGATGACCACAACTCTCTTCTATGTGATGGTAGTTTAGATGATCGATATCGACTTGTAATGTGAAGACAAACTCGCTACTCGCAGTGTCGAGACTTGTAATGTTCTAACGTTGTTCGGTATTTTAAATTCGGAGACTAATATGATGAATTGTATTCGGAGACTAATCTTCTATTGTATTCGAATCTGCTGTTTATATGTTGCGCTCTCTATATTCTGTGCAGTAATATGTTTTGTAACCTGTCCAAATATCAGAAAAGAAAAAAATACCTAATATTCATACTAGTGGCGCACCACTCAGCACATTAGTGGCGCACTGCAAAAAGCACACTAGTGGCGCATCCTCCATTAGTGCGCCATTAGTAAGCCAGAGCACATGGGTAAATATGGCCCCTGGGAGGCATACTAATGGCACACTGTGAGCTATACTAATGGCGCATTGCATGGTGCGCCATTAGTAAAAGATTCTAATGGCGTGATGCTAGTGGCGCACCTGTAGTGCGCCATTAGTAGCCAAAACAGCTGCGCCACTAGCAGGCCTTTTCCTAGTAGTGTAGTGGTCATCTTGATCTAACCAGAGAAGATGAGCCAGTTGATCAAAAAGTTTATCGATCTATGATTGGTTCACTGTTATATCTATGTGCATCTCGTGCCGATATTATGCTTAGTGTTTGCATGTGTGCTAGATATCAAGCTGCACCGAAAGAATGTCATCTTTTGGCTGTAAAACGTATTGTGAGATACTTGATACAAATGTCAAATTTTGGCATTTGGTATCCCAAGGGATCTTCTTTTGACCTTGTTGGCTATTATGATTCGGACTATGCCGGTGACAAGGTTGACAGAAAATCCACCTCGGGTACTTGTCAATTTTTGGGCAGATCTCTTGTATCTTGGTCCTCTAAGAAAAAAAACTTGGTATCTCTATTGACTGCCGAAGCTGAGTATATTGCTGCTGGATCTTGTTGTGCGCAACTTCTTTGGATGACACAAACACTTAAGGATTATGGAATTCATGTTAAAAATGTTCCATTACTTTGTGACAATGAAAGTGCTATTAAAATTGGTCATAATCCTGTGCAACATTCTCGAACTAAGCATATTCAAGTTCGACATCATTTCATTCATGATCATGTTGCCAAAGGAGATATTAACCTTAAGCATGTTCGCACTAACAAGCAATTGGCCGATATCTTTACTAAGCCACTTGATGAGAAGACATTTTGTCACTTGAGAAGTGAGTTGAACATCATCGATGCTTCAAACTTGAGCTAGACTCACTCGATTGCATGCAAAGGGAATGATCTTTCTTGATATTTCCATGTATCTTAACATTTCATCTTATGCCATGGAATTCTATGCTCCCCTGTATTGCATCTAATCTCTTGTAGGTACTTGGAAAAACTTCATTCCACAAGATTGCCATCAACTCCAATCATAAGCAATCTTGTCATTAACTTGATGATGGAAGGAAGAAGGCCACTCAGCCATATCCTTGACATATACTTGATCAAATTGCACACTCCCAATTGGTATCATGTCAATAGGATATATCTATTGTTCTTCATTGCATGACTAATCTTTGTAGGAAATCAGTGTAAAAGAACAAGAAGGATTGCTCAAAACTCAAGATGATCTTCATCAACCTCGAGCATCCTCAACAAGTTCATCTACAAGCTACGTCATCAACATCAGTGAAAGGTATGTACTCATATCCTTGAAAAGGCTTCACTCCAAGAAATGAGCTAAAGCAACTCAAGTGATATGAAGACATTAAAATGCTTAATCGAAAAATGGTAACCCCATTTTGAGCTTAACGTAGAGTATGACCTATGATCAAGTCGGTATACTCTAATATAGGTGATCTAGTCACCACCCATCATATACTGAAGAATCTTGTGTGGTTTGCTCTCTCTTGCATGATTTCTCTTAACTACTCCAATCTTCTCTAGTTGATGTCCCTTGTAAAAACTTCATATTTCATTGAAAATCTTTCTCATGACTCTGTGAAAACAGAAACTTGGTTTCTCTTTAGGAGCCACCGACTCAGATATCTCGGTTCTACCGAAATTGCAGACAAGCTGCACTACAAAATCTCGGTACCACCGACCTATCTATCTCGGGGTCACCGATTTTCATTTCGTTTCATTTGAATTCACTTATGGAAATTCTATGTTTTCTTAGTGATCATTCTTGTAATACTTCGATGATCCTAAAGTTACTTCGATGATCCCTTCTTTCTTGATAAAAAACTTAGGGGGAGAAGAACTAAAGTTAATCTTGAGGAGAGAATTTCTATACTCAAGGATCCCTATCTTCAATGAAGAAAGGAGGAGAAGAACAAATCATTTTCCATGACTTTCTCAATTTTCATATCTATGAATCCTACATTTCGATGACCCTTGTTCTCAAGGATCCCTTCTCAGTCAATGATCCCTGTATCTATCCCTGTTTTTAACCTTTTTGGAAATTAATGCCAAAGGGGGAGAAGACCAAAGCTTCAACCATTTTGGGAGAAGACCAAAGCTTCATGCTAAAGGGGAGATACATGCTTATGCAAAGGGGAGATATGATCAAGGGGGAGAGCCAATACCAGCACTTATATCTTTATAAATAGGGGGAGAATATAAAAGTAAGGAGAAGAAAATCTTTGACCTTTTTCATCTTATCCAATCCTAATATCTACATGCTAAGATTCAGGGGGAGAGGATAATCTATTTTCATATCTATGGTGAGAAAATTCTAAATGATCTTGCAGACATATCAATTAGAAGGAATACTATGTTCTATATGTCCTCGATATCTTGGCAAGTTTGAGTTCTATTGCCTTGGTGTTTGGTAGAATACTCTTGTGTTTCCTAACATTGTTTTCTCAAGTGTGTTTCTATTACCAGGATGCTCAAGAACTCAAGGTAAGTATATGCATCATATCCTTGATCAAGATGATCTCTTGCTTCTTGCACATATTGTTTGCAAGAGTGATGTGTAGAACAAAGATACTTCTCATTCACATATATTTGATGCATATAGCCAAGATACATATGACCTGTTATATCCCTTGTACCTTTTGTGTGTTCATGCATTCAAAAGCAACTATCCTTTAAAGGACTGCCGACATTTAGGGGGAGCAAGTCTAAGTCATGTGTCTCTCAAAGTCTTCAGTATAACCTTGCATATGTTTATTTGAAGCTTTGATTGTATGTTGTCATCAATTACCAAAAAGGGGGAGATTGAAAGCACAACATGCTCCCTTGGTGGTTTTGATAATTCATGACAACATACATTGTCTCTTGGACTGATACTTTTACCTAGTGTATTTCATATACTGTCTACAGAAAGGATTGGCAAAAGGAGATTGTGGACAAACCCCAAGATGCAAGGAAATAGGTTGGCCAAGCTTCAAGCAAGAGGACTCTACATTTTATATTTATGAGAAATCACTTTGAGTCCATCGGAAAGCCAATACTATTAAAAGGGGGTAAGGTTTTGATTGGTGAACAATATGCTCAAACGTGCACAAGTGATTGTAGCGAAAAACATCCACAAACTCTCCCACCAAAGTCTGTTTTATACCTAACACTCAAAATCGGTGCAACCAACTTTCCCATATCAGTGCCACCGATTCCAGAACCTAGACAAACTCAAGCCAAACCGTAGCCACTTCGGTGCAACCGATTCCATACCGGTGCCACCGAGTTTAGGTTGCCAACTTTATGTTACGCAAATTCACATTTTTGGTCCCACCGAGAATGTTGGATAGGCGTTACCGAGATTGGAAATCTGATCATTAGTCACCTTATCAATGCAACCGAGTTTCCTATATCGGTCTCACCAATATTCAAAGGTTGCCACCTTTTGGTCACTTCGGTACGACCGAGATTAACACATTGGTGTCGCCGAGTTGGTCATTTTGTGTGTAATGGTTGGATTTTTGGGGATGCCTGTATATACCCCTTCACCACCACATACTCAAAAAAAGAAGAACTCACGACTATTCCATACCTATCCTATCTGATTTTCTGAGAGAGAACCAACTACCCTTGTGTTGAGGTCAAGATCTTCCACTCCAATCATATGGATCTTAATTTCTAGCTTCCCCAAGTTGCTTTTCACCAATCCCATCTCTTCTACCAAGCCAAACCTGTGTGAGAGAGATTGTGTGTTGAGGAGTCTATCATCTTGAAGCACAAGAGCAAGGAGATCATCGTCATTACCGAGCCTATTACCTTTTGGAGGGTGATGCCTCCTAGATTGGTTAGGTGTCGCTTGAGAGCCTCCTACTTCGTGTTGTGGAGTGAACCAAGAAATTTGTAAGGCCAAGGAGATCGCCTACTTCATGAAGATCTACCCATAGTGAGGCTAGTCCTTCGTGGACGGAAGCTGTTATGGAATAGTCAAGTTTTCAACTTCGTGGACCCTTTTTGGTGGAGCCCTCCGTGGACTCTCGCGACCATTAACCTCCGTGGGTTGAAGATTCCATGAACTTGGATGTATGATAGCACCACCTATCGGAACCACGGGAAAAATCCATGCGTCTCCAACTGCGTTTGATCTATCTATCTCAACACTTTACTTCATATGCAATGTCTTTAGTTTTCGCTGCCATATTTGTTGACGTGCATGTGTAGGGATGTTAGACTTGCTAGATTTGCTAAAACTGTTAAAATCTGCCAACCTATTAACTTGGGAAAGGTTAGGTTTTAAATTCCTGCTAGTAGTCTATTCACCCCCCCTCTAGACACTCTTCTAGTGATCCCTCAATTATCCAACACATGATCTTGAGCTTGCAGCTATACTCCATGCACCGAAAACACGGTGACATTACCTTCTGGGTAATCATTGCAAAATATACACTGATCACCAAAGTCTGAAATATATTTTCAGCCATCCAGATTTGAATCTCTGGCAAAGACGATGGGTTGAGTTGATTACAGATTACAACTTAGGGATAACTTACACCCCGGGGAAAGCCAATGTCATCTTTGATGCACTAAGTCGTAAGTCTTATTGTAACAACTTGATGTTACAACAAAGTCAACCACTTCTCTACGAGGAATTTTGGAAGCTAAACCTTCACATTGTTCCTTAAGGATTCCTTTCCAACTTGGTGGCGAAACGTACTCTTAAGGATCGAATCATTGAGGCCCAGAATTATGATACCAGAATTTCTCGGATCAAGAAGAACATCAAAAGGGGTAATGCTAAATATGTCTCGGTAGATGATCGGGGTGTTTTCTTCTTTGAGAATCACATGGTGATTCTGAAGAAGTAACAACTGCGGCAGCTGATCCTTAAGGCGGCTCATGATTCTCCTCTAACAATTCATCCGGGTAGTACCAAGATGTATCAGGACCTACGTCAGAGGTTCTGGTGAACTAGGATGAAGAGAGAAATTGCTCAGTTCGTTGCTAACTGCGATGTTTTTCATCACGTTAAAGTAGAACATCAAAGGCCTGCTAGCACCCTTCAACCCTTAGCTATTCCCGAACGGAAATGGGATAAGGTCGGTATGGATTCATCACCGGGTTTCCCAAGACCAAGAGAGGGAATAATGTTATCTTTGTGGTCATTGACCGTCTTTCCAAAGTGGCTCATTTTCTTCCTGTTCGGGAGAGTATAACCGCAAGCCAGCTAGCGGAGTTATATGTTTCTCGAATAGTGTCTCTTCATGGTGTTCCTTGGGAGATTAACTCAGACCGTGGATGTATCTTTACTTCTCCATTCCGGGAAAGCTTTCAAAATGCTATGGGGACTCATCTATTCTTTAGCACCACTTTCCATCCACAGTCAAGTGGTCAAGTGGAGCGAGTCAATCAAATTCTGGAAGACATTAGAGCTTGTGTTATCTCTTTCGGCATGAATTGGGAGAAATGTCTTACATTCCCTGAATTTGCTTATAACACTAGTTATCAGTCAAGCTTGGGCAACACTCCTTTTGAAGTTCTCTATGAACGAAGGTGTCGAACACCTATTAACTGGTCAGAAACTGGAGAGAGGCAACTCTTTGGTCCGGATATGATGCAGGATGCAGAGGAGAAGTTCACATTATTCGTGAAAAGTTGAAAAAAAACCAATCTCATCAAAAGATCCAATATGATCGCAATCATAAGGCTGTGACCTATGAAGTTGACAAGAAGGCTTATCTTCGGGTTACACATCTGAAGGGTACAAAACCATTCCGTATCAAGGGCAAGTTGGCTCCTCATTACATTAGTCATTTTTGCATTCTCGCCAAACAAGGATAAGTTGCCTACCAATTGGAACTTCCGCCGCATCTTTCCAAGGTTCATGATGTCTTCCATGTCTCGCAACTCAGGCGTTGCTTCTCGGTCGTGTCTTCGAAGTAGACCACGGAACACTTGATCTCAAAGATAACCTTACATATCGAGAATACCCTGTTCGTATTCTTGATCAAGCTGAGCATACCACTCGACCACAAAACATCAAGTTTCTCAAGGTTCAGTGGTCACACGATTCCGAGAAGGAAGTAACATGGGAAAGAGAGGATCGTCTTTGACTAGAGTAGCCCGCACTCTTTCCGACGACTTCCAAATCTCGGGACGAGATTCTTTTGAGTGGGCATGAGTTGTCACATCCCTAGTTTACCATTGCTCTCTAATGGGCTATAGTGTTCCATCATGTTTAAATTTTGCATCAAGATCAAATGAGGATCAACAGAACCCCAGCACCCCACCTGAAACAACTAATTCAATTTCATGTGATTTTCAACGAATCCAAAATGGCCATCAAAAATGCCCACCATGTCTGATAAATGTTGGCAACAACTTATCAGGGGACATTTTAATTTTCACAACCAATATAGCATTTTAAAAATAACCTTTAATGCTACTGCAAATGACAAATAAAGGACTAAAAATATTATAGTCTTCCAAAAATGCTAAAACTTTTTGTGGAGACTTGAAATATTCAAATTACACTCCATAAAATATGTTGGTATTTTTATGCTAGGTTTTGTGGCCATACAAAAATAGAACAAATATCAGAAAACAGAAAACAGAAACAAGAAATGGAAAAAAAAGAGAAAGCTTACCTGGGCTTACTTGGAAGTGGTGGCCCAGCCTACCACCCAGCCTGTTGTCTTCCTCCTGCCCGTAGACTGGGGAGGAGTTGGCCGCCACTTTATGTGCCATTGGCACACAGAAGGTTGTCTACCTGGCCTCCTCGACGCACTGGCAAGGTGGATAGGCACGGAGAGCCATTTGGATCGCCTCCTCCTCCCATTCTCCCCTCGCTCTCTGCTGGCATGGCCGAAGCCTCGCCGCCATAGTGCCACCTCGCCAGCCGCTCCCCATCACCCCCAAGCAGCCCAGAAGCTCCGACTCGACCCGCTTCTTCTCCTCGCTGAGCCACGCGACGCCGGAAGCTCTCCGCCGTGGCCATCGAGCCCTTCTTCTTCCTCGGCTCTAGCAGCCGCCGTCGTCGATTCGCCATCTCCAGGCCATCGCCGAGCAAGCTTTCGACGCCGTTGCAACTACCGTGAGCTGCTGGATCCATTCCCCCTCTCTCTCATGTCGTTCGCGCGTCATAGCCCCTGTTTGGCTCGAGCTCGAGAGCTCCTCATCGCCGGCAATGATGCTGCCTTAGCCACGATGCCTCAAGTTTGAACCTGAGCACATAGGCGTGCTTAAGAGGCCCCTAGGAACCCATAGGTGCCGCTAGTTCCTCCCGTAGCCGTATGTAGCATCAGCTTGATCGGCGGCCAAACGCCGGCAACTGCCAAGGTTGCCTCGAGCGATGATTCCAACAGCCCCGCGGCCACCTGACCCTCCAGCTAGATGCGGCCCAGCATGGGCTACATCCTAGTGCTCTCTACACATCCAACCATCGCTGTTTGCATAATTCCGGCGCGAATCCGCCGTCGGTTTGGCCATCGCTGGCGAGACTCCGGCGACATCAGACTTGGACGTCATTAGGGACTAACCTTGCGTGATTAAAACACCTCATAGACGCTGACAGTGGGCCCCATATGGGGTCAAAGCCCACTTAGCATAGGGTTTGACCGATGATTAGCCCTGTACCACTAATGTGTGGGCCCTAGCTATCAGGTTTGACCTGGCAACGGCCAGTTGACTTGCTGACGCATGCAAATGTCATCCTGACGCAGTAAAGAATTTCTAATTTAATTTAATTCTAGAAAATTCTAAAATCTTAGAAAAATCATAGAAATTAATTTGTAGCTCAGATTGAAATAAATTATATATGAAAATTTATGAGAAAAATCGAATGAATCCAATGGTGCTATTATCATGCATGCTAGAGCAACCTATATAGGAGAACATAGACATTTTGCAATAGGACAATTTATGGAATATCATATGGAGAACGATTTTAAACCTATATTCAAATCTACTCCATTTAACTCTAATGATAGATGCATTGTATCATCTAATCATGTTGCCATGTCATGATCAAGCATCATATTGCAGCACTTGCCGTGTATTGATTGTTACTTTATCTGTATCACGGTAGGTCCTACTCCTAAGGATACACGTGAGTATCAAACTAAAGGAGAGTACCTCTATGCTAACCAGCGAGGCAAACAACCCCATTGATCATTCCTAGATCTTCCCATTCTCTCGCTCATGCTCTTGTTTATTGCATTAGGACCAATGCTTAAACTATCTATCTGTTGCGGTAGCTGAACCCATTCCTCTGCAAGACCTGTCATTGTCATAGTAAATAGCCAAACCATGCAACCTAGCATACCTAGTAGATACTTGAGCTTTGATGTGCTTTACCTGCTGTGTTTGCTTTGCTTACTATGCTTAGAGTTGTGTCAGGTCTGATTCATCTAGGTGATGAACCAGAGTGACACTGTGTTGTGATAATGTGATGAACTAAATGATGAACCTGAGTTGGTTAAGGTAGTGATGAGAGGCTATGTAGGAGTACATAGAGGATTATCTCATTGGGACCGTTCTTAGGAACTGAGTTCCGTGTTTGTGAGTTCAGTGTTTGTGATCCAAGACTAGTTACTACCACACATTGGGTTTCAGTAACTCGACCCCTCTCGACTTATCAACCGCCTAGTACTTGGTCCAGGAGTTGCAAGTATTTTATGTTATTTATAGCTATGCTGGAGGCCGTGCGTAGTGCTGAACCTAAGGGCGGGCTATGACACTGTAGGCAATGGCACGGCGTACCAAGGGTCACCCGAATGGTAGGCTTGGGAACCCTACGCACATTGTTTGGGGCCGTAGCGGAAACTTTGGTCGGACTTCCGTGCAGGTTCAGTCTCAAATAGGTGATAGCCTAGAGTAGAGTTCTTGTGTGATTGACGGTCGTGGCCGACTCCCTCACTAGGCTTCCGCTTGAAGGTTGTTGAGGTGCCCTTTTAAGTGCACATAGTGATATGTGGCAAGAGCGTGTGTAAGGGAGTACACCCTTGCAGGGTAATGAATCTATTCGAATAGCCACGTCCTTGGATATGGACTACTTGGTGAACTTATGTTGTTCATAGTCAATGATAATGGTTACTCATAAAAGTATCCAGACAAGTGCGAGTATCATGGATGGCACTCTCATAGGTGACGTGAGTGAATCCATGGTGGTGTGTTGATGTGGTGTTAGTGGACTCGTGTGTGATATCTAAAGCTTGAACAAAGAACTAATACTCGTAGTATAGGGTAGCCAAGAGTCAAAGCTGGCATTGCTGCATAAACCCCACTACTCGCCTAGTTGACACACGAGCATAAATAGACTAGGTCTGCTTTGAAGACTTGCTGAGTATGTTTGTACTCATGTTTGCTTAATAAATGTTGCAGATGAGACCTGGGACCCATCTAGTGGGTTTTATCGAGACATCGACGACGCCGAGTAGCTGGTACCTCAGCTACAATCTGATGCCCTAGATTGGGCTGTAGATAGTCAGACTTCATGCATTTTTACCTTTCATCTGTCTGTACTCAGACAGCTTTAAGCTTCCTCTTGGTTTGTATGTGCCTGTTTGTATGACTTGAGTGTCGGGTCATGTGAACCCTACCTGTATGAACATATTATGCATGGCTCTTCCGAGCCTTCTAAATAAATGTTTTGTTGTTGTATGGTTATGTTGTCATGCCATAGTTGTATCTATGCATATCGGGCATGTCGTGCATACGTGTGACGTGCAACGGTATTTATGGGATCGACACCTAGTTGTGTGTCTTTAGTAATACTCTTTATGGGGAAATGCCTCTTTTCGCTTCCACCGACCCTTAGTAGCTTGCTACCACTTAGGACACATTGATTGACTGACATGTATCCTTCTTTGTTGCTGTGTCTGTCCCTTCGGGGAAATTTCTTGCAATGTAATGGAGTCCTTGTAGCCTGTTGCGACTCATCTACGTGGAGTGATGACATTTATGTCCCGCGGCGTAATGGAGTCCTTATAGCTTGCTATGACTCTTCTACACATGCTAGAGGCTGACACCTATTTTGGTGGGTTACGTATGCATTTCCCTGTATGGATGTGCCACTTGGGTTCTACGAGTAGTCATGTCTACCCGGGTTCTTTGAAATTTGAATGCTAGTGACATGATCACATACGTGAGCCAAAAGACGCAAACGTCACGGCCTAGGTAAGGTGGCAGCCATGGAGATAACCGTGTGTGAGGCCGCAAAGTGATGTGATGTGTTAGAGGTTGGATTCTTATGGCTTAGGATCTTTGTCCTGACATCATGACATTTATGTTCATGGTGTCCATATCCTACTCATGATATTATTTGTAATGCTTGTTTATGACCGTATTCACTCTCTAGCTGGCCGCTTCGCAACCTATTTGCTAGTTTTCCCCTGTACTAAGTAGGAATTCTGCTTCTGCAATAAAAACTCTTAAACCAAAGTTATTCCAGATGAGTCCACCATATCTACCTATATGCGGTATTGCCCTGCCGTTCCAAGTAAGTTTGCATGTGCCACCTCTAAAATTTCAAATGAAAATCTATTTTGTGTGCCTAGACCGCTCATGGAGTGACATGGGGTGGTCAGTATCTTCTATGTTAAGCGGGTTACTCTCATGATGAGTGTTTATTCATTCCTCCTTACACAAGAAGGGCGGTAATAGGGATTCCGAATCCCGCAATCAAAATAAATGCAAATAGTTAAACAAAACTCCCTCAGGAACGTTGTTGGTTTGGATGGTACATGTGGATTCGGCTCACCATGGAGTGTGTTTATTGGTGTAGGGGGAGTAAACTTTTACTTTTACCACTTGGGAACTGCTGCTAATTTATTTAAAATGGAAGATGTTGATAGCTCTTGGTCGTAACGTTGACAGGAAGGGTGTACCTCCCAAAATTATACTTATCTCTTATTTAGTCCTTGTGCTCTGGCACCTCTAGAAATCCTTGTTTCCCTCTGCGAAGGAACTATCTATTTATTTTAATGTTGAGTCATCACCTTCTAAAATAAGCGCCTGATGTGAGAGCACTATTTTCATCATCATGCATTGTGTATAGTGAATCTTGGATGCATCATGACTGGATCTTTTCTACCATGAATTACAATGTTTAGTCGCTGCTTGAACTTTGGAGGTGCTTTGCATTTATGTTTTGCGGTCTCAGAAAGGGATAGCAATATACCAGCATTGCCATATTATATCATGATTGTTTTGATAAATGTTTGCACTTGAGAATATGTTATTATTGCTTGCTAGTTTCTTGTCTCATTAAGATGAGTTAATACAATCTCTAAGATTTATTGTTGACATGGTTAGTCATGATCTTTGCTGAAAACCTGGGTGCTACTTAAGCATATGTATGTAAACAAGAAAAAAAGAGTTCATAAAACTTTTTCTTTCTCACTTTCAGTTTGTCAACTGAATTGCTTGAGGACAAGCAAGGTTTTAAGCTTGGGGGAGCTGATACGACTCCAACGTATCTACTTTTCCTAACACATTTGCTCTTGTTTTGGACTCTAATTTGCATGATTTGAAGGAAACTAACCCGGACTGACGATGTTTTCAGCAGAACTACCATGGTGTTGTTTTTTGTGCATAACTAAAAGTTCTCAGAATGGAACGGATTTTTTTGGAGATTTATTTTGGAATATATGAGTAATTATGGAGCCACAAGCCACCTGAGAGGGGGCCTAGGGTGTCCACCCTCCACCAGAGCGCGCCAGGCCCCCCTGGCGCGGCATGGTGGAGGGTGGACACCTCGTGGGTCCCTCGACCCTAATTACAATGTTATAAATTCAAAATTCTCTAGAAAAAACAGAGAAAAAGTTTTACCTTGTTTCACGATGCGGGGCCATTGTGACCTCCTGTTCTTCATCGGGCGGCCAGATCTGGAGCCTGTTTGGTGTTCTGGAGAGGGGAATCTTCGGTCTTCATCATCACCAACCCTTCTCCATCGCCAATTCCATCATGCTCCCAACCGGTAGTGAGTAATTGCTTCGTAGGCTTGCTAGTCGGTGAGGAGTTGAGTGAGATTCAACATGTAATCGAGTTAGTTTTCTTAGGCCTTGATCCCTTGTATCCACTATGTTCTAAGACTGATGTTAATATGACTTCGCCATGCTTATGCTTGTCACTAGGGCCCGAGTGCCATGATTTCGGACCTGAACCATTTATGTTATCGTCATTATATCTATGTTCTTGATCCGATCTTGCCTAGTCATATGCACCTATTACGTGTTATGATCTTTCAACCCCATAGTGACAATATTTGGGATACTTGATGGTGATGACCATAGTTTGAGGAGTTCATATATTCACTAAGTGCTAATGTTTTTTTTTCCGATTCTCTATTAAAAGCAGACCTTAATGTCCCTCGGTTTGCTTATGGACCCGGCTTCCACAAGAGGGTTGGACGAAAGATGTCATGCAAGTTCTTTTCCATAAGCTCGTATGGCTATATACAGAATACATGTTTACACTACATTGACGAAGTAGAGCTAGTTCTATGTCGCCCTAGGTTATGACTATTATATGATGAATATCATCCAACAAATGCTCTGATCCAGTGCCTACGATATTTCCAGTTATTGTTCTCGCTAAGTTACTACTACTTCTGTTACTGTTGCAATTGCTACAAAACTAGTGCCACTACTGTTACTGCTACTATTGCTGTTACCACTGCTATCAAACTACCATATTACTGTGCTACTGATTACTTTGCTGCAGATATTTATCTCCATGTGTGGTTTAATTGAAAACTCAGCTGCTAATACTCTCAAATATTCTTTGGCTCCCCTTGTGTCGAATCTATAAATTTGGATTAAATAATCTACCCTTGAAAACTATTGTGATCCCCTATACTTGTGGGTTATCAACATTCCTCCACCACCACCTCCATCGGAGAACATGACCATAGCCCAATTTATCCAAGTTCTTCGGGAGAAATACCAAGCCAATTCTGTTGCTATCCAACAGATGGCTCAGGCCCTCATCAACTACCCGCAACAAGCCAGGAACGACAATGACCTCTCCACTATGTCAGAGTTTATGAGGAATTCGCCCCCAACATTCACCCTGACTACTGAACCTTTGGATGCTGACAACTAGATCTACGCCATCAAGGATCTCCTCGCCCTGGTCAACTGCAACAAGGATCTTGAGAAGGTTATTTATGCCTCTCACTATCTCGGAAGAACTGTCAGAGCTTGGTGGGTTGGATTCAAGGTCATGCAAAGCGATCGTGTGATTAATTGGGATGACTTTAAGGACAGTTTTCACAAGGCCCACATTCCTTCTCGGATCATGGCTATCAAGAACCATGAATTCCGAGCGCTGAAGAAAGGAGGTGGCTCTATCAAGGAGTACATGCACAGGTTCAACCTCATGTCAAGGTATGCCCCTAAAGATGTCAACACCGAGGCAACTACGAAGGAGCGCTTCATGGAAGGAATTCAGCAACCCATGAAGTATCAACTCATTGTTTGTGACTGCCCAACTTTCATCAACCTGGTGAACAAGGCCCTCATGCTCGAGGAAAAGTCTAGTTCTATGGAAGACACGCACAAATGCAAGATGATCAGCAAGGGTTGCTCAAGAAATCAGAAGCCTCGCCCATGGTAGCCATCCCCAACCAGGCCAACCTATCAGCCTCAACAACTTAGGACTCCTGCATCTCGTCCGAGCTACCAACCTCAGCAGTATGCCAATCCCAGGCCTTCGTACATGATGACGACATGGCTACCTTGAATATAATCACAAATATTGCATATGCGTATTTCTTTGAGATGAGTTTTGATAAAATTTATGCAATAATTTACTTATGTTATACAAAACAAAAGTACTTCACCTCCGTTTGTTTCATGCCCAATTGCAGAACTACCAGAAATTGTACGATCCACATATAAAAATAAGGAAAAAAGAGACGTTTAGGTGTTGTTCAGGAAGTGCTCTCACGTCACTTTTAGCCCAAGAGATGATAGAGTCCAAGTCTCTCGCGTTCTGGACTTAGATTCGGACTACACACACATACATGTATGAAAACACCAAGAACATTTGCATCTAGATTTCGAATTGGGCGATTCCTTTTTTGTTTGAACTAGATTTGATGTACGTTCCAACCCAATAGGAATCCCCTTTAAATTCGTTCGGAGCATGGAGATATTGATTTAACAATCTGATGTTGCAACAGAATCTGAGTCAAACTCGAAGTCAAAAGGTGTTGCATCACCTCCACTGGACCCATAGGCCTTGTACGACCTAGGGTTAGTTTTAGGCTGCCTTTGGACGTCCTCCCACCTCCTTGTTGGCCACCCTTTGCTTCTATATAAGTAGATCAACCTAGTAGCTTTCGCTCGAGATTTGTTTTGATAAAATTTAGCCATTGCAACTTTGTGTACTTCATTTCTGTCCAACGACCAGAAAAAGACCGCTTTGGGGCTCCCACCCTTATCAATACTTCATCTATCTTCGCAATATTCATATTGCATTATATTCTAGCTTGTTCTTCGATTGCTTGCAGGAATAGACCTTCGTGGTCAAGTTGATCATGCTACAACTTGGTCAATAACCTTTTAGATATTGGTTTAGCGATTGCTAATGCGCAACGTCGTGTTTGTTTGTAGTCGGATCGTCTCCATCAAATTGATAGTTATCATCTCATCGAGAGATCTGGACCCTCTCCTCTATCAAGTGGTATCAGTTTGTAGGTTGCTCCGCGAGAATTTGTAGATATCCCAAGAATAGATTTATTTTTCTTACCTATTACCCAAGAAAAAGCCACAAAAAAGTTAGATCTATTCATCCTTTGTCCAAGCCAATCCGAGCCTTTGCAATTTTTCCACTGCTTACATAGTTGAATTATCGGTTGCATCATCTTTCGCGTTGCTGGTCTTAGTGTCTAGTTCCTTTAGAGTTTCGAGTTTGTTCACATTAGATATGCCACTGCTGCATCATCACCCCTTCCATTGTCGCCCACCACCATGTTAGAAATATGCCCTAGAGGCAATAATAAATTGGTTATTATCATATTTCCTTGTTCATGATAATCATTTATTATCCATGCTATAATTGTATTTAACGGAAACTCACATACATGTGCGGATACATAGACAACACCATGTCCCTAGTATTCCTGTAATAGACTAGCTCGTTGATCAAACATGGCTATGGTTTTCTAGTCATGGACGTGAGATGTCATTTGATAACGGGATCACAACATTAGGAGAATGATATGATTGACAAGACCCAAACTACAAATGTAGCATATGATCGTGTCAGTTTATTGCTACTGTTTTCTGCATGTCAAGTATCTATTCCTATGACCATGAGATCATGCAACTCACTGACATCGGAGGAGTACCTTGTGTGTATCAAACGTCGCAACGTAACTGGGTGACGATAAAGGTGCTCTACACGTATCTCCGAGGGTATCTGTCATGGATTTGTCATGGCAGATGTCCAGGTGAATGGACTTAGGTTCAGGGCAGAAGCGTAACCATGTGGAAGCTTAAAGGGGTTGGTCAGAATTGAGAGGCACAGAGTTTACCCAGGTTTGGCCCCTCCAATGTAGGTAAAAGCCTACGTCCTACTTGTCTGGTATTGATGATGAAGGAGATCTCTCGGTTACAAGGATGTTGTTTGCTACCTCTAATCACGAGCCTCTAATCTGTCTGTCTAAACTTGTGGACTTGTGAATCTGTCCCTCTAGGGGTGCTCTACCCCTCCTTATATAAGTGGAGAGGGTAGGTTTACAAATAGAGTCCTACTAGGAGTAAGATCAGGACTAGTCTCTCTAGAATCCTATTCCGGGTCTTGTTTCTCTTCGTAAGGAAATCCTTTCTCCTTTAGGCCTTCTCTTGTGAGCTGCCTGGTGCCGGCTCACACGCCGGGTCTTGGGCCTGGTCGTCCTGCGGCCCGCCAGCTGGATCACCAATAAAACGTCATGTCTTTACCGGGTCTCCTTTGAGTTGCCAGGCCGGGTCATACCGCGGGGTATATCCTCGACATTAGCCCCCAGGTTAGCTTGAATTCATTCATGCTAATCTCCTGAAATAAGAGTAACAAATATGTTAAGTGGCCGGCTTGGTCCTTTGGCCGGCTTATAAAATGGCTCCTCAGAAAGCCGGGTTTTTTCTTCATATGAATGAGTCATCTTGATAATCATCTTGCTTTTCAATGTCCTTTAAAAATATTGAGAATAGAACACCCATATGCCATCTAGTCGGCTTCCAATACTCTTGGTGGGTCATCTCTGCCGGGTCATAATCATTGATGATGTCGGATCATTATCGTTGGTGACGCCGGGTCAAATAACTAGAATCCAGCTCACTTGATAAAAATATTGGGATGAAAATCCATCAGATGTAAAACCAGACTTCCATTGTTGTGAAGCAGGGCGGCTTTTATAAACTCTGGCGGGTTATGATCTTTTGATAACACCGGATCATGAATGTTGGCGATGCTGGGTCTAACAACTGAACTCCATAATTAACATCTTGAAAATTCTCCTCAAAGTTTTTGATATGTCCATATTACTTGTAGCCCCCAAGCTCCGAGATTATCCATGATAAATTGGTTCTTTGCAATAATATTTTGGACTGTGTAGCCCCCAAGTGTCGGGTTGTCCTGCCTGCAGCAACCTGGGACTTATAACTGTCTTATACCTTATGAAACTTCAGCAGGTGTAGCCCCCAAGAGCCGGCCCATCAGTATGTGACGGGTCGGGTCTTCAATTTGAACCATATAATCCGTTTGAACAGTTGAATACTATAGCCCCCAAGTGCTGGGTCGCACGCCTACGGCGACATGGGACTTTAGAAAATTTGATCTGAGCGGTGTAGCCCCCAAGTGTCGGGTCAGGAAGAATTACTGGGCTAGGACTTTAAAATATAGAAAGGCCGGCTCATCTCCTTGAGATAACATGGTCTTGCTGACGATGTAATGATTTGAAAACCGGCGAGCATTAGCCCCCATGTGTCGTGTGTGTGCTTGCAGCGACATGGGACTTGCATACTTGATATAAACTGTATTTGAATAGTGTAGCCCCCAAGTGCCGGGTCGTCTACCTGCGGCGACTTGGGACTATGTAAGAATAATATAACTCACCACAATTTGTTGAATGAATCCTTGAACGTGGTTGTAATATAACCCGGAATGATTATCCTAGAATAATTCCTTTGTCTTTGACATGAAATCCCTGCCCGTGGTTGCGGTGCAACCTGGAAAATATATATTGGAGAAATCCATGAGTGTTGTATATTACTACAGAGTACATTTGAAGAAATCCAAGAACCATCCAATTAGATGACATGACATTATATCTGATAGGGTGGCTCTTGAAAAATATTAAATTCTCCGAACTGGCTTGAAAAACCCAATCATTTAGTACTGGTTATGATAAACCATGAAGATCCAGCCAGGTTGGCTATTAAAGATCCATTTGCTCTTGCAGAATACTTAACGACAACTCATTTTAAGAGATAATACCTACGAAAATAAACAAGACAAAATATATTCTGCATTGTTGTGAGGGCGGCTTGAAGAAGCACAACCCAGAGATGTTATATCTTTCATAACATTGCTCCTTCTTTCATAATCTTGCTCTGACCCGGCTTGATAAGCTAGCATGACATGTGAATATGGTGTAATGTATGATGCAGTGTATGATGCTATGCATGATGCAATGTTGACTTGTCAACATTTTTGGCTTAAGAACCGGCTGTTAGGGTTAGATAAGCTACACCCGGAGGGTGGGAAGCCCCCTTCAACAACCAAGTTGACTTGTCAACTCTTTTGGCTTAAGAGCCGGCTGTTAGGGTTAGATAAGCTACACCCGGAGGGTGGGAAGCCCCCTTCGACAGCTATGTTGACTTGTCAACATTTTTGGCTTAGGAACCGGTTGTTAAGGTTAGATAAGCTACACCGGAGGTGGGAATCCCCCTTCGACAACCAAGTTGAGTTGTCAACTTTTTTGGGATAATAGCCGGCTGTTAGGGTTAGATAAGCTACACCCGGAGGTGGGAAGCCCCCTTCGACAGCTATGTTGACTTGTCAACATTTTTGGCTTAAGAGCCGGTTGTTAGGGTTAGGTAAGCTACACCCGGAGGGTGGGAAGCCCCCTTCCACAACCAAGTTGACTTGTCAACTTTTTTGGCATAAGAGCCGGCTGTTAGGGTTAGATAAGCTACACCCGGAGGGTGGGAAGCCCCCTTCAACAACCAAGTTGACTTGTCAACTCTTTTGGCTTAAGAGCCGGCTGTTAGGGTTAGATAAGCTACACCCGGAGGGTGGGAAGCCCCCTTCGACAGCTATGTTGACTTGTCAACATTTTTGGCTTATGAACCGGTTGTTAGGGTTAGATAAGCTACACCGGAGGTGGGAATCCCCCTTCGACAACCAAGTTGAGTTGTCAACTTTTTTGGGATAATAGCCGGCTGTTAGGGTTAGATAAGCTACACCCGGAGGTGGGAAGCCCCCTTCGACAGCTATGTTGACTTGTCAATATTTTTGGCTTAAGAGCCGGTTGTTAGGGTTAGGTAAGCTACACCCGGAGGGTGGGAAGCCCCCTTCCACAACCAAGTTGACTTGTCAACTTTTTTGGCATAAGAGCCGGCTGTTAGGGTTAGATAAGCTACACCCGGAGGTGGGAAGCCCCCTTCGACAACTATGTTAACTTGTCAAAAAAAATTGCACCATCTTGTAAACTGCCATCTTGTATGAAGAAACGGCAGAAGCCTCCAAGTGACTTTATGATGATCCAATGAATCCGGGAACCCGTGTCCTCTTGGGCAACTTTTAATCTTCTGCCAAAAAAGTAGTAGCCCCCAGGATCAGGTTAACTTTGCCATGACCCAGGGTTCTTGTTGAAAACGACCAAATGTGTCTCGCCATGTCTGTAGCCCCCAAGTATTAAGTTTGATTCAAAGATGCGGCTTGAGAATCTCCACTAATAGTTGAGATTGGCCGTGGCGGGTTATAGATGACCCCGTTTTGTTTCAATAATCCAGTCGATGGTTCATCCCGGTTGGTTGTTGAAGTGAAGTAATGGCGGCGACTTGTGCGCTTTGTCCGTTGGACGACTCGTATCGACGAACATGACACTGATATGTTGATGTAGATCAAATTGTGGGTGGCGTCTTGTGCGTGTCCGTTGGGCGGTTTATATAAGCGAGCCTGACATTATTATGCCAATGTAGATTGGACCGCAGGGCAGCGATTTAGAACCGTCCATTGGGAGGCTTGTACTAGTGTATGCAGCCACTTGCGTGTTGATGTAGATGTAGAAACCAGCCGTGGCATTGTAAGTCGGTGCTATTGTGAAAGACGTCACGGTGTTGTAGCCGGCGCAGATGGCGAGAGACGGCCACGACGTTGTAAGCCGGTGAAGTCACGAGAGATGGCCGCGGTGTTATAAGCCAGTGCGCCCATGAGAGACAGTTGTGGCATTGATATCCGGTGCGACCGTAAGAGGCGGCCGTGGCATTGTAAACCGGTGTGACTGTAAGAGGCGGCCGTAGCATTGTAATCCAGTGTGACCGTAAGAGGTGGCCGTGGCATTGTAAACCAATGCATACGTCGAGTCGCCCACGGTGTTTGGAAACCAGCAAGGACGGCGAATCACCGTGACGTTGTTGATGTAGCCTGGCCCAAATGAAGGCGGCGTCTTGCACTCGTGTCCGCCGAACAATGCGGTTTGGACGAATGCTGACGCATGATAATATTGGTGCAAACTCCATATCCACAATATAATGTCACCTTTATAGTGAATAATTGTCCTGCAATTAAAAATATTGCAGCGCAGAGAAATTATCTTCGGATGAATAATACGTACTAAATAATAGATTAAAAGAATAGCACGTGATATTTTTATCGGATGTATGCGGACATCGGTGCTGGATAAGGCTGGATGTTGTACGAACGGAAAAATGATAGACATACGTCTAACTCTAGCGGATCATGTAGTATCAAAACCAACGTAATCTTCTTCTTTTTTGTCTTGATGTGATTTGATCTCCACATGTGAAGCAGTAGTGCTAGTAAGAGTAGTATGAATAATATACCCCTACTAGCAAATGCAGCATATTTGGTCTACTTCTGGGTACCCCCTTTCTTTTGTCATAGCATGCATGTTCTCGAGCCTTCCTCCACACCATACGAAAGCGGCAAGCTCCTATTAGTAGACCAGAAAATGTGGCCACTGCTATCCCTCACCATCGTGGATCCATGGAAAGTAGCAGCAGTGTAGCCCCCTGGCGGCAGAAGCAGAGGCAAGGGGGAGGAGAGACCCACGGCGGGAGTTGCAGCGGCAGGGATCGCAGTACAGCATCGCGGCAGAGGCAGAATAGTCTGGAGGCGCAGGGGCGGCTCGGAGGTGCAGGGCTCAGTGGTGGCTGGGGGCACGATGCTCGGTCAGAACAGAGGCCCGCCATGGCGGCTGCGGCTGGGCGACGGCGGTGGCTCATGGCCGGGTGAAGCCATGGCAGCGGGTCCGGCCAAGTGATGGCGGCGGCTCTCGGCCGGGTGAAGCGATGGCAGCTACAACAATGAAGCAGCTGCTGAGGCGGAGGCTCGCGGGCTGGGAGCCGCGGTAATGAGATGCGCTGCAAGGCGGGAGGAGGAGGTGTTTGCATATGCGGCGGTTCCAGGCCACTGTGTCAGAAAGGGCTGGTTCGGTGGGTCTAAGCACACAGTTGAGCAGAGAGTACGGAGGCGAAATGGGCTGTAGCAGAAGCCACGCAAGATAGAGCTGTGAAGACCACGACAGCCGGGCGGCTTGGACACGGAGCTGTGGGGGCCAGGTGCGAAGGGGTTTGGCGAAACCGACTTAATCCAGGTCGAAAACGCAACGAGGCCACGACAGCGGAGCAGCACGGCGGCGGCTTGCGGCAAAGACCTCGCAAGGCAGAGGGGAGCCAGGTGAAAACTCGGCTACGCAGCATCAGATGTGTTTGACGGTCGGGCATTGGTGGTCCGGCTCGTCGGCGTAGGCTGGCACGAGGTGGCTCGAGCGGAGACGATCGACGGCTGCAGCTGAAATCGATCCGTTTAGATGGGTCGCTTGGTTGTTGTGGCAGGATACGCAGAAGCAACCTTAACTTTTTCTCTTGATTCAATCTCGTATATGTCAATTTGACTGTTTGTCGATGATGTAGATCCTTCCACGTCGGATCTTGTTCATTCAAAAAATCGTGAATTTCTCGATCCCTGGAAGAGTCCCTCCAAGAACATAACACCACCAGTCTTGCCCCATGGTGGGCGCCAACTATCCTGGATTTGTCACGGCAGATGTCCCGGTGAACGGACTTAGATTCGGGGCAGAAGCGCAACCATGTGGCATCTTGAAGGGGTTGGTTGGAATCGAGAGACGCGGAGTTTACCTAGGTTCGGCCCCTCCGATGGAGGTAAAAGCCTACGTCCTGCTTGTCTGGTACTGATGATGAAGGAGATCTCTCGGTTACAAGGATGCTATTTGCTACCTCTAATCACGAGCCTCTAATCTGTCTGTCTAAACTTGTGGACTTGTGAATTTGTCCCTCTAGGGGTGCTCTACCCCTCCTTATATAAGTGGAGAGGGTAGGTTTACAAATAGAGTCCTATTAGGAGTAGGATTAGGACAAGTCTCTCTAGAATCCTATTCCGGGTCTTGTTTCTCTTTGTAAGGAAATCCTTTCTCCTTTAGGCCTTCTCTTGTGAGCCGCCTAGCACCTGCTCAGACGTCGGGTCTTGGTCCTGGTCATCCTGCGGCCGGTCGGCCGGATCACGAATAAAACTTCATGTCTTTACCGGGTCTCCTGTGAGTCGCCAGGCCAGGTTATACCGCGGGGTATATCCACGATAGTGTCTGTTGGGTTGGCATGGATCAAGACTGGGATTTGTTACTCCGTGTGACGAAGAGGTATCTCAGGGCCCACTCGGTAATACAACATCACAATAAGCCTTGCAAGCAATGTGAATAAGTGTTAGCCACGGGATCTTGTATTATGGAACGAGTAAAGAGACTTGTCGGTAATGAGATTGAACTAGGTATAGAGATATTGGCGATCAAATCTCTTGCAAGTAACATACCGAAGAACAAAGGGAACAACATACATGATTAATTGAATCCTTGACATAGAGGTTCGAACGATAAAGATCTTTGTAGAACATGTAGGAACCAATATGGGCATTCAGGTCCCGCTATTGGTTATTGACCGTAGAGGTGTCTCGGTCATGTCTACATAGTTCTCGAACCCACGGTGTCTGCACACTTAAGGTTTGATGACGTTTCGGTAGTATAGAGTTATGTATGATGGTGACCGAAGGCTGTTCGGATTCCCAGATGAGCTCCTGGACATCACGAGGAGCTCCGAAATGATCCGGAGGTAAATATTGCTATATAGGAAGTCCTATTTTGGTCACCGGAAAAGTTTTGGGCTCATCGGTAGTGTACCGGTAGTGCCAGGATGGTGTCGGGGGACCATCGGGAGGGGTATCTGGACCCAAAGGACCTCATGGGCTGTGGAAGGAGTCAAACCAGCCCCTGGTGGGCTAGACTAAGCCCCCACGAAGTCCCATTCGGCTAGGTGTGGGAAAACCCCAAAAGGTGGAGAGGTGGAAAGAGTTTCCAGGTGGAAAGGAGGAATCCTACTCCTAATAGGATTGGAGTAGGACTCCTCCACCTCCAATTTGGACCAAACCTTGAGGGTTTGAGGATGCCTCCTGCCCTCCCTCCCTACTATATATACTAGAGGATTTAGAGGGAAGAGCTAACCCTAATTGACACGTGCTCCCTCTAATTCATCTAGATCAGTTTTCTCCTCTAGTCTAGTACAGCGGTGCTTAGGCGAAGCCCTGCCGGAATATTTCCACCACCATCACCACCACGCTGTCGCGCTGCCGAAGAACTCATCTACCTCTCCGCTCCCTCTTGCTAGACCAAGAAGGCGGAGATCGTCATCGAGCTGTACGTGTGCTGAACGCGGAGGTGTCGTCCGTTCGGCGCTAGATCGGAAGGACCGTGATCAAGACCGCGAGACGATTTGTGATTGGATCGCGGTACGGATCGTGATAGGATCACAGGATGGATCATGATTGGATTGCAAGATGGATCATGATGGGATCATGGGTCGCTCGACGATTTGGATCATGAAGACATTCAACTAGATCAACCGCGTTTCTCAATGCTTCCCGCTTAGCGATCTACACGGGTATGTAGATCCACTCTCCCCCTCGTAGATACTCATCACAATGGATAGATCTTCCGTGTGCCTAGAATTTTTTTTGTTTCCCATGCCACGTTCCCCAACAGTGGTATCAGAGCTAGGTCTATGCGTAGATGAGATCTCGAGTAGAACACAAAGGAGTTTGTGGGCTATGACGCTTAAAATGCTTCCTCCCTTGGTCGTGTTTTGGTTCAGCGGTATTGTGGGATGAAGCAGCCCGGACCAACCTTACTCGTACGCTTACGAGAGACCGGTTCCATCGACTGACGTGTAACTTTGTTGCACAAAGATGGTTGGCTGGTGTCTGTTTCTCCTACTTTAGTTGGATCGGATTCGACAAAGGCGGTCCTTGAGAAGGTTGAAAAGCAACTTATGTATCACCATTGTGGTTTTGCGTAGGTGACAATTGTTCTTGCTAGATACTGGTAGCAGCCATGTAAAACTTGTAACAACAATTAGAGGATGTCTAACTTGTTTTTGCAGGGTATGTTGTGATGTGATATGGCCAATTACATGATGAGATATATGTGATGTATGAGATGATCATGTATTGTATAGAATATCATGACTTGCATGTCGATGAGTATGGCAACCGGCAGGAGCCATAGGGTTGTTTTTAATTATTGTATGACATGTGTGTCAATCATTAAGCGCTATGTAATGCTTTACTTTATCGCTAAGCGGTAGAAATAGTAGTAGAAGCATGGTGAGCGCGACAACCCCGATGGCGACACGTTGATGGAGATCAAGATGATGGAGATCATAGTGTCTTGCCGGTGACGATGGAGATCATGCCGGTGCTTTCAAGATGGAGATCAAAAGCACAAGTTCATGGCCATATCATGTCACTTATGATTTGCATGTGATGTTAATCCTTTTATGCACCTTGTTTTACTTAGGACGACGGTAGCATTATAAGGATATCCCTGAGTTAAATTTCAAGATAAAATTGTGTTCTCCCCGAATGTGCACCATTGTGAAAGTTCATCGTGTCGAGACACCACGTGATGATCGGGTGTGATAGACTCTACGTTCACATACAACAGGTGCAAGCCAGTGTTGCACGTGTGGAACACTCGGGTTAAACTTGACAAGCCTAGAGGGTACAAACGTGGCCTCAGAACACAAGAGACCAAAAGGTCAAACATGAGTCATATAGCAGATATGATCAACATGATGATGTTCACCATTGAAACCACCTCAACTCACATGATGATCAGACTTGAGTTGGTGAATTTGGATTCTGTATCACTCAAATGACCGGAGGGATGTCAATTTGAGTGGGAGTTCTAAAGTAATATGATTAATTGAACACATTATCATGAACATAGTTAGTAGTGTCTTTGTAAATTATGTTGTAGATTACGAGCTCACGTTGTAGCTCCCTTGAATTTTTATACGTTCCAAGAGAAATAGAGTTGAAAGATCATGTTAGGAATATTGCAGACTGGGTCCATGATCTGAGGATTGTCCTCGTTGCTGCATAGAAGGCTTATGTCCTTAATGCACTGCTCGGTGCGCCACCCCCTCTAGTGTCATCTATAGATGTTGTGAACATCTGACAGGCACATTCCAATGACTACTTGATAGTTATGTGCGTCATGCATTACGGCTTAGAATTGAGGCTCCAAAACATTTTGAACGCCATGGAACATATGAGATGTTCTAAGAGCTGAAATTGGGATCTCAGGCTCGTGCCCGTGTTGTGAGATATGAGATCTCCAACAAGATTCTTTGCCTGCAAGATGAAGGAGAATAGCTCAATCGTTGAGCATGTGCTCAGATTGTCTGGGTGCTGCAATCGCTTGAATCCAGTGGGAGTTGATTTTCCAAATAATATAGTGATTGATATAGTTCTCTGAGTCACTATCACTAAGTTACTAGAACTTCGTGATGAACTATAATTATGCCAGGGATGGAAATGATGATCCCTAAGCTGTTCTTGATGTTTGGCACCGCGAAGGTAGAAATCAAGAAGGAGCATCAAGTGTTGATCGTTAGTAAAACCACTAGTTTCGAGAAGGGCAAGGGCAAGGAGGGAAACTTCCTTGATGGCAAGTCAGTTGCTGCTCCAGTGAAGCAACCCAAAGTTGAACCCAAACTAGAGACTAAGTGCTTCTATTATGAGGAGAGCGGTCTCTAAAGCGGAAAAACCCTAGGTACTTGGTAGATAAGAAGGCTGGCAACGTCGAAAGTGTTGGGGAACGTTGGATGGGAAACAAAAAAATCCTATGCACACGCAGATGTATCCATGGTGATGAGCATGTATGAGAGGGAGAGTGGATCTACGTACCCTTGTAGATCACTAAGACGGAAGCACTAAGAAACGTGTTTGGTGTAGTCGAATGTCTTCGTGATCCAAATCGCCGAGCGTCCCGCGATCTCATCACGATCCGTCCTGCGATCCAATCACAATCTGTCTCGTGAACTCATCACGATCCGTCCCGCGAACTCATCATGATCCATCTTGAGATCTTAATCACGATCCGCCCCGTGAACTCATCACGATCCGTCCCGCGAACTCATCACGATCCGTCTCGCGATCTTGATCACAGTCCTTCCGATCTAGCGTCGAACGAACGGCACCTCCGCGTTCAGCACACGTACAGCTCGATGACGATCTTCGCCTTCTTGATCCAGCAAGAGGGAGCGGAGAGGTAGAAGAGTTCTCCGGTAGCGCGACAGCGCTCCGGAGATGGTGGTGGAGCTATTCCGGCAGGGCTTCGCCTGAGCACTGCAGAAATCTGATCTAGAGGAGAAACTATGCACTAGAGGAACGGGCAGCACGTGGCTCAAAAAATCTGTGATAAAACCCTAAAATCCTCTAGTATATATAGGAGGAGAGGAGGAGGAGGCTTGTCTGGTAAAGAGGCAGCTCTTGGGTCGGCCGAACCTAGTGGGATTGGAGGAGTCCTCCTGCAATCCTAGTAGGACTAGGACTCCTCCTTATTTTTGCCTTTTTTTTGCCTTTTTCCACCTTTTTCTCGTTGGCCTTTCTCTCCCAGCCGCATGGGCCTTGTGTGGGACTTCCACCAGCCCACTAAGGGCTGGTATTAACTCTCCCACATCCCATTTAGCCGCTTGGGTCTAAATACCCCTCCCGATGGTCTCCCGGTACACTCCCGCCACTCCCGATACACTACCGATAAGCCCGAAACTTTTCCGGTGACCAAAATAGAACTTCCTATATATCAATCTTTACCTCCGGACCATTCCGGAGCTCCTCGTGACATCCGGGATCTCATACGGGACTCTGAACAACCTTCAATGGTCATGCACCCAGTGAGATTGGTTTGTTGAATCTTGATCGTAGTAATACACATGTTTATAACATTGATGCAGAAAGATACAAAGTTAATAATGATAGTACCACATACTTGTGGCACTGCCGCTAAATATCATATTGGTATAAATTTCATGAAGAAACTCCATGCCGATGGATCTTTGGACTCATTCGATTTTGATCGGTTGAGACATGCGGACCATGCCTCTTGGACAAGATGGCTAAAACACCGTTTTTCGGAATGGGCAATTGACTTATTGGAAATGACACATGTTGATGTATACGGTCTAATGAGTGTTGTAGCATGCCGTGGATATCGTTATTTTCTTACCTTCACTAATGATTTGAGTATATATGAGTATATTTACTTAATGAAACAAAAGTCTGAATTGTTTGAGAAGTGCAAGAAAATTCAGAGTGAAGTTTAAGATCATCATGACAAGAAGATAAAAATGTCTACGATATGATCGTGGAGATGAATATCTGAGTTACGAGTTTGGCATACAACTATATACAATGTGAAAATTGTTTCACAACTCACGCCACCAGGAACACTATAGTGTGATGGTGTGTCCGAACGTCATAGTCGTGCTCTATTGGATATGGAGCATGCTATGATGTCTCTTATCATTTTGTTACTATCATTTTAGGGTTATGCATTAGAGACAACCACATTCACTTTAAATAGGGCACCATCTAAATCGATTGAGATGACACCATATGATTTGGTAGAAACCTAAGCTGTCATTTCTTATAATTTGGGAATGAGACACTTATGTATGATAAGCTCGAACCCAAAGGGGGAAAATGCATCTTCATAATCTCAGATCCGAGTACAAAGTGTTTGTTGCTAAAATGGGTCTTTTCTCGAGAAAGAGTTTCTCTCGAAAGAATTGTGTGGGAGGAAGATAGAACTTGATGAGGTTGTTGAACCTTTGTTTCAACCAGAGAGTAGCGCAGCGCAGAAAGATGTTTCTATGGAGCCTATGTTAGTTGATGAGGAAGTTAATGATGATGATCATAAAGCTTCCGATCAAGTTACTATCGAACCTCGTAGGTCGACGAGGACATGTACTACTCCTGAGTGGTACAGTAACCCTGTCTTGGAAGTCATGTTGTTGGACAACGATGAACCTACGAGCTACGGAGAAGCGATGATGGGCTTGGATTCCGACAAATGGCTAGAGGCCATGAAATCCGAGAAAGGATCCATATATGAAAATCAAGTATGGACTTTGGTCGACTTGCCTGTTGGATGACAGGTCGTTGAGTACAAATGGACCTTTAAGATGAAGACAAATGCTGATGGTGAAAGTCACCATTTATAAAGCTTGACTTGTCGCAAAGGAGTTTTCTCCAAGTTCAAGGAGTTAACTACTATGAGACTTTCTCACCTCTAGCGATTCTAAAGTACGTTGGAATGTTAGCAGTTGCTGTGGTTTTTCAATTATGAAATCTGGCAGATGGATGTCAAAACATAATTTCCTTAACGATTTCCGTGAGGAAAGGTTGTATGTGATACAACCGGAAAGTTTTGTCACTCCTAAGGATGCTGAAAAGTATGCCAGATCCAGCAATCCTTCTAAGGGCTGGAGCAAGCATATCGGAGTTGGAAATATATGCTTTGATGAGGTGATCAAAGTTTTTGAGTTTATACAAAGTTTACAAGAAACTTGTATTTACAATGAAGTGAGTGGGAGCAGTATAGAGTTTCTGATAAGCATATGTGGATGACATATTGTTGATCGGAAATTATGTAGAATTTCTAAAACACATAAAGGTTTGTTTGAAAAGAGTTTTCTAATGGAAGACCTGGATAAAGCTACTTAAATGTTCGGCATTGAGATCTATAGAGATAGATCAAGACGCCTGATGAGAGTTTCAATGAGTACATACCTTGACAAGATTTTGAAAGAGTTCAAAATGGACTAGTCAAAGAAAGAGTTCTTGCCTGATTTGTAAGGTGTGAAGTTGAGTGAGACTCAAAGGTCGACCATGGCAGAAGAAAGAAAAAGGACGAAGGTCATCCCCTATGCCTTATCCATAGGCTCTGTATAGTATGCCATGTTGTGTATCGTACCTCTGTGTGCCTTGCCATGAGTTCGTCAAGGGGTACAAAAGTGATCCAGGAGTGGATCACTGGACAATGGTTAGGATTATCCTTAGTAACTAGAGGACTAAGGAAATATTTCTCGATTATGGAGGTGATAAAGAGTTCCTCGTAAAGGGTTACATTGATGCAAGCTTTAACACCAATCTTGATGACTATGAGTAGCAATCCGGATACGTATAGTGGAGCAACCATTTGGAATAGCTCCAAGTGGAGTGTGGTACTAGTGTCTACAGTATGACATAGAGATTTGCAAAGTACACACCGATCTGAATGTCGCAGACCCATTGACTAAAAGACCTCTCTCACATGCAAAGCATGATCGAGCCCTAGAACTCATTGGGTGTTAGATTCATAACAATGCGAATCACATGGTGATGTGAACTAGATTATTCACTCTAGTGCAAGTGGAAGACTTTTGGAAATATGCCCTAGAGGCAATAATAAATTGGATATTATCATATTTCCTTGTTCATGAGAATCGTTTTTTATCCACGCTATAATTGTATTAATCGGAAACTCAGATACATGTGTGGATACATAGACAACACCATGTCCCTACTATGCCTTTAATAGACTAGCTCGTTGATCAAAGATGGCTATGTTTTCCTAGTCATGGACATGAGATGTCATTTGATAACGGGATCACATCATTAGGGGAATGATGTGATGGATAAGACCCAAACTACAAACGTAGCATATGATCGTGTCAGTTTATTGCTACTGTTTTCCGCATGTCAAGTCTCTATTCCTATGACCATGAGATCATGCAACTCACTAACACCGGAGGAGTACCTTGTGTGTATCAAACATCGCAACGTAACTCCGTGTCTATAAAGGTGCTCTATAGGTATCTCTGAGGGTGTCTGTTGGGTAGGCATGGATCAAGACTGGGTTTTGTTACTCCGTGTGACAGAGAGGTATCTCAGGGCCCACTCGGTAATACAACATCACAATAAGCCTTGCAAGCAATGCGACTAAGTGCTAGCCACAGGATCTTGTATTACGGAACGAGTAAAGATACTTGCCGGTAATGAGATTGAATAAGATATAGCGATACCGACGATCAAATCTCAAGCAAGTAACATACCGAAGAACAAAGGCAACAACATACGGGATTAACTGAATCCTTGACATAGAGGTTCGACCGGTAGAGATATTCGTAGAACATGTAGGAACCAATATGGGAATCTAGGTACCGCTATTGGTTATTGACCGTAGAGGCATCTCGGTCATGTCTACGTAGTTCGCGAACCCGCAGGGTCTGAACACTTAAGGTTCGATGACGTTTCGGTAGTATAGAGTTATGTATGGTGGTGACCGAAGGTTATTCGGAGTCCTGGACGAGATCCCGTACATCGTGAGGAGCTCCAGAATGGTGCGGTGGTAAATATTGACATATAGGAAGTCCTGTTTTGGTCACCAAAAAAGTTTCGGGCTCATCGGTGGTGTACCGGGAGTGCCGGGAGGGTGTCGGGGGACCATCGGGAGGGGTGTATTGACCCAAAGGACCTCATGGGATGTGGGAGGAGTCAAACCCGCCCCTGGTTGTCTGGACTAAGCCCCCACTAAGGCCCATGCGGCTACATGTGGGGAAAATCCAAAAGGTGGAGAGGTGGAAAGAGTTTCCAAGTGGAAAGGAGGAATCCTACTCCTAATTGGATTGGAGTAGGACTCCTACACCTCCAATTTTGAGCAAACCTTGAGGGTTTGAGGCTGCCTCCTCCCCTCCCTCCCTCCTATATATACTAGACGATTTAGAGGGAAGAGATAACCCTAATTGCCACGTGCTCCCTCTAATTCATCTAGATCGGTTTTCTCCTATAGTCTAGTTCGACGGTGCTTAGGCGAAGCCCTGCTAGAATAGTTCCACCACCATTGCTGCCGCATGGTCGCGCTGCCGGAGAACTCATCTACCTGTCTGCTCCCTCTTGCGGGATCAAGAATGCGGAGATTGTCATCGAGATATACGTGTGCTGAACGCGGATGTGTCGTCCGTTCAGTGCAAGATCGTAAGGACCGTGATCAAGATCACGAGACAATTCATGATTGGATCGCAGGACGGATCGTGATGGGATCGCGGGACGGATCGTGATTGGATCGCGAGATGGATCATGATGGGATCGCGGGATGCTCGGCGATTTGGATCGTGAAGACATTCGACTACATCAACCGCGTTTCTTAACACTTCCCGCTTAGCAATCTACAAGGGCGTGACGCCCCCAATTTCGATCGTACGCTAAACATACACACAATGCGTACGACCAAGATCAGGGACTCACTAATCAATATCACAACACAACTCTAGACTCAAAATAAGTTATACAACTTCATATTACAAGCCAGGGACCTGAGGGCTCGAATACAAAGCTCGACAAGCACGAGTCAGTGGAAGCAAAATAATATCTGAGTACAGACATAAGTTAGACAAGTTTTGCCTTAAGAAGACTAGCACAAACATAACATCGGATCGAAAGAGGCGAGGCCTCCTGCCTAGGAACCTCCTATCCTACTGCTGGTCGGGGGCCGCCTCCACGCAGTAGTAGGCTCCTGCGGTGGCATAGTAGTCGTCTCCGGCGCACTTCATCTCCTGGGCTCCATCGTCTGAACGCAGAATCGTATCGAGGGGGAAAGAGAAAGAAAAGCAGCAGTGAGTACTCATCCAAAGTACTCGCAAGACTGACATCAGAACTATGCTAGCTATGCATCATTATCAAGGGGTGGGGGTATATCTGGACTGACTGCAGAAAGCAAGAATAAGGGGGAAGGCCTAGTCTTATCGAAGACTAGCATCTTCAACATCTTGCAGCATGAGAAGAGAGTAGACTGGTATCTCATATATAGTCATATTATTGTAGCAATTTTATTAAGTAACCACGCCCAGAGATTCTTCCTCGACTCCCTGCGAGAAAGCAATCCCGGGGCCACAATTCAGTTAAAGTAAAGCACAATTTTAGTTGTATAAGGTCAAGGTAAAACTCCAAGTCGTCCTATTACCGTGGACACGGCTATTCGAATAGATTGTTCTTCCCTGCAGGGGTGCACCGCATTTCCAACACGCTTGAACACCTCCGGCCGGGCACACTTCCCGGTGTAATGCCTGGCCTCGGGATCCAAAATGTCGTCGCCCCACCTAGACTCAACGAAGAGGCCAGGCCACCGGACTACTCCTAAGCGCGCAGGTTCAAGGGCCCACTTGCCCTTGCACTCCTGCATGATGCGAACGCGGCCGGAAGCAGACCTAGTACACTCAGCCCGAGAGCTGTACGTTCCAGCCCAATCCGGCGTGCGTCGCTCCATTGCTGACGTCTGAAGAGCTTCGGCTGATACAACGACGCTGAGCACCCATAACTTCTCCCACGTGAAGGTTTAGTGCGTAAAAAGGTCAACGACCAACTCGGATCAAATACCCAACCCATTATCATTTTAATCAGTGCGGGGCAAGCTCGAACCATATTGCAGGCCGTCGCCCCACCAATAACACTCGGGTGCCTTACCGGCGCACCCCCCAAGTCTTCGGATGCCTTGCGGCGCATCCACCAAATCTTACTCACACGGGTACCCTTGGGGCCGACCCGTCTCAGGGCTGTCGGGAACTCAGGTACACCTCAACAGGGTGCTCCCTTCAGTCTCGCCATGTTAGCCCAGGGCCAAGTCAATAGTAACTGTTTCGATATAATGTCAAGACAGGAAATGAGGAATCACCCTCAAGGGGTCCCCGCTCGATATAACCGCCAAGGTGGACTGTAAAGGAATCACCCTTGAAAGTCCCACACTTGAGGGATTGCATGACAGAAGCATTGTCGGGAATGGGGAAGGAGGAATCACCCTCGATAACCACGACCGACAAGCTACGCTACAGGACTAGCATCAGGAGTACTTCACGAGGTGTCACCCTCGGTACTCGATAGTAGTACTGCAGAGTCATACAATTTAGGGGAGTGCGGTGAGGTGAGTGGCCTAGCTTGTCAGTCAGTTGATCGAGTCTTCGAGTCGTCGAGTCGTCGGGTCGTCGAGTCATCGATGGAGAAGCAGGGGCAACTGGGGCTAAGGGGTCACTGGGGTTTCACTAACCATCCTATACTAAGCAGTTGGTATTATTGTAGGAATATTAGCAGTTCATCAAAAACAGGCTATGCATCAGAATAGGAGCTAACTAACAGTAGCAAAATTCTAATGCAAGAATAAGAGAGAGAAGAATGGGTGATATCGGAATGCTCAAGGGGGTTTGCTTGCCTTGCTGCTCTGCGGCAAAAGGCTGATTGTCAGGGGCGTAGTCGTACTCGGCAGCAGCGTCAGTCTCGGGGTCTACCGGAGAGAAGAGGCGGAAGAAACAATAAATATAAAAGCAAACATATGCATCACGATACATGACATGGCAATATGCAGAGCTAGGTATGCACTAACATAGTACTACACGTTGCAGACGTAGCGGGAGAATACCTGACGATATTTCCTGGGTCTGAGTATTTATCAGACAGTTGAACCGGAGGGGAAAGTTCCATGTTCAACATGCTAGGAGCATGTGACAGATGAACAAATGGCATATTTGGATTCGTGGGCTTTTTCTGATCAACTTTCATATATAAATTATTTTCATCTGAGTTACGGTTTAAAAGATATGATTTTCTAAAGTTTTATAGATTTTCTGGAATTATTTTAATTAATTAAATCAACATTATCCAGAACAGTACACTGCTGATGTCATCATGACATTAGAGTGACATCAGCAGCCGTTTACTATTTAAACCTGAAAGTGGGGGCCCACCTGTCATAGACTAGGGCTAATTCACTGTTTTAAATTAAACTAAACAGATTATTTAAAAGGTGGGGCCTACTTGTCAGTTAGACATTAACTTAATTAAACTTTATTTTATTAATCTAACTAATTAATTAGGCAGCTGACAGGGGTGGCCCACCTGTCATACTAACAGGGGGATGGGGCCCCACTTGGCAGTGACTGGGGCTAGCCCAGCCAGCCAGTTGACCAGGTCAACTGGTCAAGTGGGACCAGAGGAGCCCACTGGCAGTGACCCAGGGGTGGCCCCAGATGTGCCACGTCGACGGTGGCCGGCGGCCGTCGCCGGAGACGCTCCGGCGAGCACCCAAAGCCATGGCGAGGCTCGGGTTTCGCGTAGGGGGGCCAAATCAAGTGTCGCCGGTCGCGTTCGAACGAGGGGAGGGAACCGCGTCGATCTGCGGCGGCGGCGTGGTCGGGGGTGGGCCGTAGCGACGGCCACGAGCTCGCCAGCGGGCGGCGGCGTTCGGTGGTCGTGCGTGCCTGCGTTACAGGGGCTAAGCAGCACGGGGTTGTCGCGGGATGGAGCCTACGGTGCACGCGGCGTCGAATGGTACCGGCGGCCAGACCAAAAGGTCACCGGAACCGCGTCGGGGACGAGCGCAAGCACCGACAGGTTCGGGCCCCGATGGGAAACGGCGTCAGGGGCAGCGGCTCGTCGTGAGGGGGTGCGAGGGAAGTAGCAGGAGCTCACCGGGGTTTGTAGCCGTTCAAAGTAGGCCCGGGGAAGGCTCGACGGCGCTGGAATTCGCAGCGGCGAGCGACGGTGGTCCGAGGGGGGAAAAGCACAATGCCGGCGATGCAGGGGGTCCCGAGCTCAGGCACGTGGTCGAGGACGTCGAGGGAAGAGAGGGGAAGCTTCTGGGTGGCTTAGCTAGGCGCGGGAGGGACCGTGGCAGCGACTAGCCGGCGGCCATGGCGATGGCGCGCTCAGGCGCAGAGGGGGAAGAGAGCGGGGGGGGGGGGGGGCAGGTGAGATCTGCGGGGGGGGGGGGGGGCGCTAGGGTTTGCGGGGAGGGAGCAGGTGAGGCCGTGGGGCCATTCTTATCCCCACGGCCGTCGCCGGCGACCTGGTCGGGCGGGGACGCACGCGCGCGGTCGCCCAGGTCGGGTGAGCAGTGGGACGAAGACGACCGGGGGGGGGGAAGAGGTAGGCTGGGCCAGTAGCTAGGTGGGCTGCAGCCCAGTAGGAGGGGAGGGGCTTTCTGCTTTATTTCCTTTTTCCTTTTTCCTTTCCTTTTGTTTCTGCTTTGTTTTATTATTTATTTCTGCCACCACTTGCCTAGTAAAATTGTGGGACATGGTTTATAAATTTTCATGCAATATTTTGATAAGCCATACCAAGCTTGAGCATTTTTGGAAACTGTCTTGATTTTATTAATTGTTTTTAGAAGCATTTTCAGCTCATGTTCTTATTAGTGGGGGCCACACCACACATGTGATGATGTGATTCTTCCAAGCATCATTTGTTTTGGAATATCCCACAACTTTGGAACGTTTTCCTTTTGCTGTTTGCCAACTTATTTTATCACAATAAACTTTAAATGACTTTGAAGTAGAAATTTGAATTGAGATTTGAACTTCAACTTGATCACATTCTAATTAGCAAAAAGATTAGTAGCTGATCATGGCCATCACTGTAGCTTAGTTACATTGATCACTGTGGTAGAATTCCAGGGTGTCACAATTCTCCCCTACTAACAAGAATTCTCGTCCTGAGAATTAAGAATTAGAAGGAAAAAGCCCGGGTATTCGGCACGAAGATGATCTTCGCGTTCCCAAGTGGCATCATCTTCAGAATGATTAGCCCACTGCACTTTGAAGAATGTGGTAACCTTCTGGCGAGTCCGACGTTTGGTTTCACCAAGAATGCGGACTGGTTGTTCTTCATAAGAAAGGTCTTGTTGCAGTTCAAGCATATCATGGTCCACTGCTCGGATAGGATCCTTGAAGCAGCGACGAAGCTGTGACACATGGAACACCATGAACCTGAGAAAGGTTTGGCGGTAATTCCAGTTGATATGCCACTTTTCCACGCCTTTCGAGAATCTTGAAAGGACCAATATATCGAGGGGCCAGCTTGCCCTTGATCCCAAAAAGGTGGGTACCTCTCATTGGCGTGACTCGAAGATAAATCTTTTTGCCAGGTTGATAGACCATATCTTTGTGATGACAGTCATACTGAGTTTTCGGACGAGACTGAGCAGCCTTCAGATTTGCGTGAATAACGCGAACTTGATCTTCGGCATGTTGGACAATATCCGGACCGATAAGTGTACGCTCCCCAGCTTCTGACCAATTCAGAGGGGTCCGACACCTACGTCCATATAATACCTCAAAAGGAGCCATCTTCAGACTAGCTTGATAGCTATTGTTGTAGGAGAACTCAGCATATGGGAGAGATTCCTCCCATTTCTTACCAAAGGAAATGACACAAGCCCGAAGCATGTCTTCGAGAATCCGATTGACTCTTTTAACTTGCCCCTGGGATTGAGGGTGAAAAGCGGTGCTGAAGGACAGATGAGTCCCCATAGCTTCCTGGAAACTTGCCCAGAATCTTGAAGTGAATAAACTACCACGGTCTGAACTAATCACCAATGATATACCATGGAGCGAAACAACCCTGGACATGTAAAGATCTGCCAGCTGACTAGCAGTAATAGTTTCCTTGATAGCCAGAAAATGTGCAACTTTGGTCAGTCGGTCAATGACGACAAGAATAGCATCATTACCCTTCTGTGACGTGGGAAAACCAGTGACGAAGTCCATTTCAACATGATCCCATTTCCATTCAGGAATAGAAATTGGTTGCAGAGTTCCAGCAGACTTCTGATGTTCTGCTTTGATACGACGGCAAATGTCGCACTCGGAAACATAGCGAGCAATGTCTTGTTTCATATTCGACCACCAGAACCTTTGACGGATGTCTCGGTACATCTTGGTGCTACCCGGATGAATAGACATCGGAGTATCATGAGCTTCTTTCAATATCCTATCAATCATATTCAAGTTTTCCCTTTTTGTTGGAACGAACAAGCGTCCCTTGAAATACACGGCACCATCATCAGCAACGGTGAAACATGAGGGTTTACCTTTCGATAGATAGAATTTAATCCTTTCAACTTCACTGTCGTAGCCCTGCATCCTTTTGATACTACCCATAATATCTGGTTCAACGACCAGGTTGCTCAAAGATCCCTGGTTAACAACCCGAAGGTTCATCTTGCGGTTCTCCAGTGGAGGGGGAACGAGATAACCCTGAGGAACAATATGGAGGTTCAGCTTGCGGAATTCTTCTTGAAGAAGAGGATGAACCTTGTGAACCTAAAGGTGATTGTAGTAAGACTTGCGGCGCAATGCATCAGCCATTACATTAGCCTTGCTAGGTGTATAAGAAATTCCCACGTTGTAATCTGCTATGCGCTCCATCCATCTCTGCTGACAGAGATTCAAATCTTGCTGAGTAAACAAGTACTTCAGACTTTGGTGATCGATGTAGATGTCGCATCGATTACCAACAAGGTATTGCCACCACTCTTTTAGTGTGTGTATTACTACAGCAAGTTCAAGGTCATGAACTGGGTAGTTCTCTTCATGAGGACGCAATTGACAAGAGGCATAAGCAACCACCTTGCGCTCTTGCATTAGGACACAGCCTATTCCCTGACGCGAAGCGTCACAATAAATTATAAAGTCCTTACGAGTATCTGGAGGAGCAAGCACTGGAGCAGACGTCAGTTTGTCTTTAAGTGCCTGAAAGCTCTCCTGACATTTTTCTGTCCACTCAAACTTAACACCTTTGTGAAGCAGATTGGTTAAAGGCCTTGCAATCTTGGAGAAGTTCTCGACGAATCGACGGCAATAGCTGGCGAGTCCGAGGAAACTTCTAACTTGCTTGATATTCTTCGGGGGAGTCCAGTCAAGAATAGCCTGAACTCGTTCAGGGTTGACCGCAATACCATCCTTGGAGATCACATGACCAAGGTAGGTTACTTCGTCCATCCAGAACTCACACTTGGAATACTTGGCATATAGCTGATGTTCCCAAAGTCTTTCCAATACAAGGCGAAGGTGTTTTGCATGTTCTTCTTTATTTTTGGAAAATACCAGAATATCATCCAGATAAACCACGACGAATTTGTCGAGGTATTCCATGAAGATATAATTCATTAAACGAGAGAAGGTTGCTGGAGCATTGGTTAGACCGAAGGACATGACGGTATACTCGTATGAACCATAGCGAGTAACAAATGCGGTCTTCGGAATATCCTCTTCACGAACACGGATCTGATGGTAACCCAACCTCAAGTCGAATTTAGAGAAGATTGAGGCACCAGAAAGTTGATCATACAAATCATTGGTCCAAGGTAGCGGATATTTGTTTTGAATGGTAGCTTGGTTAATTGGCCGATAATCCTGGACCAAACGGTTTGTCCCATCCTTCTTGTTAACAAAGATAGAAGGTGCTCCCCAAGCAGAGGAACTTGGATGAATAAAACCTAACCGTAGCGAATTGTCAATTTCTTGCTTAAGTTCAAGCAGTTCATGGGGTGGCATCTTATACAGACGCTTGGCTATAGGAGTGGTACCAGGTACCAAGTCGATGACAAACTCAACAGCTCTAGTTGGGGGAATCCCTGGGAGTTCTTCCAGAAAAACATCTTGGAAATCCCGGACAACTAGAACGTTTTCAATCCCCTCAAGAGGTGACTCATTTAATGCATTCATGGCATATAGCCGGGCTTCAGCATCCCGAACAAGATGAGCATGGTAGCTGACTATCTCATTGAAGGATGCAAGAGGTGGACAGTTTTTGTGGCACAAATGACAGAGCAGTAAGAGGACTTCTATATAATGGGGGAAGCATGGAATTCTAGCCCTTCAATTTCGATGGGAACATCGTGACTAACCATAGAGGTTTGACACTGGCCATCGGGGGTGTTTACCACTATTGGGGTGTTCATGTGTTCGTATTTAATGGCATGCAAGTATGCGAATTCTTCAGACATAAAAGAATGCGATGATCCTGTATCAAACAATACAGAAGATGGTACTGAGTTGACGAGAAGGGTACCCATCACAGTAGAAGGCTGGTCTTGCGCTTCATTTAGATCAACATTGTTAACCTGAACTCGTCCCTGAGTAGACCTCGCATTGCTGTTGCGAGGTTGGTTGGAAGGCAGTGCAAATTAATTCTGATTCTACCTGCATTCTCTAGCACGGTGCCCTGGACGACCACACTTGAAGCATAACCCATCCTCAGGACGAGAAGGGGGAACAGGAGCTCATGGTGACAGAGCAGGGAGCCTTGGCTGCCTAGGTGGTGGAGGCGGGCGAGGTGCAACGTAGGATGGCCTTGGAGCAGGAGCAGGTGCATGATACATGTTGTGGGGAATCCAGATCTTGCGCTTTTGACTTGCTGAGCCCGAAGATGAGCCCATGTCTCGATTGCGCTTGCTATTGTCCTTGTAGTCCTGCAGACCTGTTTCCACCATTATGGACTTGTTCACCAAGGTGGCAAAGTTGTCGAAGTCTTGAACAAGGAGTGCTAGTTTGATATCAGGGTGGAGGCCTTCACGGAACTTGTCCTGCCTGCGAGAATCCGTTGCAACATCTTCTTCAGCATAGCGAGATAAGTCCAGAAATTCCCGCTGATAAGCATCCACAGTCTTGTTGCCCTGGACGAGATTGCGAAACTCACGCTTCTTCTTGTCCATCGTTCCCTAAGGAATATGGCGAGCGCGGAACGCAGCTTGGAATTCCGGCCAGGTGATGATTGTCCTAACAGGCTGCGAGCGTCGGTGGCTGTCCCACCATTGAGCAGCGGGGCCCTTTAGAAAGTACGAGGCAAAGGTCACATAGTTAGCCACTGGAGCGCCTAAGGATTCCAGCTCATAAGTGATGTCATGGAGCCAGTCATCTGTGTCAAGCGGCTGAGTTGAGCTACGGTAGATCGCAGGGTTGAGGCGAATGAAGTCTTGCAGGGTTATTGGGGCTGGCGGTTGATTCATGTTCGGCCTTGGGAACTGGTCCATAAGCCCTTGCATAAATTGGCGATTCAGTTCAAACTGCTGCATCATACCAGCCATGTATTCGGGTGGCGGTGGGTGGTCATCCGCACCACGACCATGACCAACTGGCCTAACCATTCTGTCGAAACGATTAACAGTGGTATTTTAGCATTGGGCATTGCAAGGACAATGAGTTAACTAACAAGCAAATTTCTCAATTGAAGGAAGTGCAACAAATACGACATGATAGTTCGAATCCCACATGCAGATCCATACATAGGTCTATTACCAACCATAAGTCTGTTACAACATAGACGATAGGTTCGACATGAAATTAACCTAAACAACTAGGCGGCACGCAGTCATGCGGTAGAGGGATACATCAACGGCCATAGCAAAAAGCTATGTCAACGTCGGGGACAATGATAGAAGTCGAGAAACTGTTGATGACCCGGAATGCTGAACCTGGTGGCAGGGTTCTGCATCCCGTGCAGACTCTGATGTATTCGCTGCATACTGAGCGGGAGTGCAGGTCCACACTCCGGATAACGATCTCGAACCTCGGGCTACTCAAGACCTGGAGGAAAAGCAGTCCGAGGCAGGTACAAGATGTTCTCCGGATGTATCCCCGCGGTGACTGCTGGCAATAGATGCGTTAATGCCCGATAAAGGTGATCATGGGTGGCCCATAACTCGAAGTTAAGAGCCCTGACGGTGCGATCCAATGCCTCAGTGTATTGAACCAGAACCTGTGGGTCGTAACGACGACTCATGTAGGGGGTGCAGACAGCAGTGTAGGATCGGTCATTGCGCTGCCCGGCGAAAGGGGACAAGACCTCAACGTCGGCGGCCATATCAACTCCAGCACGGACATACATAATGTATGTGTATGCCGTCTCCTCCAAACAAGAGTTCGCTGCACGGAGTCGAACAATAGCAGCATAAGCAGCATCCTGTACGGCCATCTCGACAGTCACTCCAATGCCACGAAAGGTGTGAAGCTCAGTGATGGAGAGGTCCTGTCGATCCCAGATAACCATCACAGCCTCATACTGTTCCTGGTTGAACTCGCGGTAGTCCTTGTAAACAGTGTACTCAGGGTACCAGCGATATCCCAGCTTCTTCAAGAGGCCGACCAAAATGGCCGGGAACCCAGGCGTATCCCGTGCGAAGGTCAGAAGAACGATCTGCCTACCTGGACGCATCTGTAGCAGGAAGATTTTAAAGGTGTCAAATGACAGTGTGTGTGATATGATCTCAAAGGCAAACAATGGTCGGCGAAAACTAATCTCCGGTGGATGTGATCACGTGAACCTAATGTTAGAGTTACAAAAAAAATCTTTAACTCGAAGGAGAAGAGAGATCAGAACCCAGAGTATAGACGAGGAGTAAAAGAACCTAATAACAACCAATTGAGATGTGGGCCCGTAACCCACAACATCAGTGTTAGTAAAAGTCTTTTTAGCACTAGACCCAACTTCGGCCAAGGAGTTGGAAAGGGGGCTACCTACAGGCAGTCGGCTCTGATACCAACTTGTGACGCCCCCAATTTCGATCGTATGCTAAACATACACGCAATGCGTACGACCAAGATCAGGGACTCACTAATCAATATCACGACACAACTCTAGACTCAAATAAGTCATACAACTTCATATTACAAGCCAGGGGCCTCGAGGGCTCGAATACAAAGCTCGACAAGCACGAGTCAGTGGAAGCAAAATAATATCTGAGTACAGACATAAGTTAGACAAGTTTTGCCTTAAGAAGGCTAGCACAAACATAACATCGGATCGAAAGAGGCGAGGCCTCCTGCCTGGGAACCTCCTACCCTACTGCTGGTCGGGGGCCGCCTCCACGTAGTAGTAGGCTCCTGCGGTGGCATAGTAGTCGTCTCCGGCGCACTTCATCTCCTGGGCTCCATCGTCTGAAGGCAGAATCGTATCGAGGGGGAAAGAGAAAGCAAAGCAGCGGTGAGTACTCATCCAAAGTACTCGCAAGACTGACATCAGAACTGTGCTAGCTATGCATCATTATCAAGGGGTGGGGTTATATCTGGACTGACTGCAGAAAGCAAGAATAAGGGGAAGGCCTAGTCCTATCGAAGACTAGCATCTTCAACATCTTGCAGCATGAGAAGAGAGTAGACTGGTATCTCAAATATAGTCATATTATTGTAGCAATTTTATTAAGTAACCACGCCCAGAGATTCTTCCTCGACTCCCTGCGAGAAAGCAATCCCGGGGCCACAATTCAGTTAAAGTAAAGCACAATTTTAGTTGTATAAGGTCAAGGTAAAACTCCAAGTCGTCCTATTATCGTGGACACGACTATTCGAATAGATTGTTCTTCCCTGCAGGGGTGCACCGCATTTCCAACACGCTTGAACACCTCCGGCCGGGCACACTTTCCGGGGTAATGCCCGGCCTCGGGATCCAAAACGTCGTCGCCCCACCTAGACTGAACGAAGAGGCCAGCCCGCCGGTCTACTCCTAAGCGCGCAGGTTCGTGGGCCCACTTGCCCTTGCACTCCTGCACGATGCGAACGCGGCCGGAAACAGACCTAGTACACTCAGCCCGGGAGTTGTACATTCCAGCCCAATCCGGCGCGCGCCACTCCATTGCTGACGTCCGAAGAGCTTCGGCTGATACAATGACGTTGAGCACCCATAACTTGTCCCACGTGAAGGTTTAGTGCGTAAAAAGGTCAACGACCAACTCGGATCAAATACCCAACCCATTATCATTTTAATCAGTGCGGGGCAAGCTCCATATTACAGGCCGTCGCCCCACCAATAACACTCAGGTGCCTTACCGGCGCACCCCCCAAGTCTTTGGATGCCTTGCGGCGCATCCACCAAATCTTACTCACACGGGTACCCTTGCTGCCGACCCGTCTCAGGGCTGTCGGGAACTCAGGTACACCTCAACAGGGTGGTACCGCCCGTCCCTTCAGTCCTGCCATGTTAGCGCAAGGCCAAGTCAATAGTAACTGTGTGGATATAATGTCAAGACGGGAACTGAGGAATCACCCTCAAGGGGTCCCCGCTCGGTATAACCGCCAAGGTGGATTGTAAAGGAATCACCCTCGAAAGTCCCATACTTGAGGGATTGCATGACAGAAGCATTGTCGGGAATGGGGAAGGAGGAATCACCCTCGATAACCACGACCGACAAGCTACGCTACAGGACTAGCATCAGGAGTACTTCACAAGGTGTCACCCTCGGTACTCGATAGTAGTACTGCAGAGTCATACAATTTAGGGGAGTGCGGTGAGGTGAGTGGCCTAGCTTGTCAGTCAGTTGATCGAGTCTTCGATTCGTCGAGTCGTCGGGTCATCGAGTTAGCGATGGAGAAGCAGGGGCAACTGGGGCTAAGGGGTCACCAGGGTTTCACTAACCATCCTATACTAAGCAGTTGGTATTATTGTAGGAACATTAGCAGTTCATCAAAAACAGGCTATGCATCAGAATAGGAGCTAACTAACAGTAGCAAAATTCTAATGCAAGAATAAGAGAGAGAAGAATGGGTGATATTGGAATTCTCAAGGGGGTTTGCTTGCCTTGCTGCTCTGCGGCAAAAGGCTGATCGTCAGGGGCGTAGTCGTACTCGGCAGCAGCGTCAGTCTCGGGGTCTACCGGAGAGAAGAGGGGGAAGAAACAATAAATATAAAGCAAACATATGCATCACGATGCATGACATGGCAATATGCAGAGCTAGGTATGCACTAACGTAGTACTACACATTGCAGACGTAGCGGGAGAATACCTGACGATATTTCCCGGGTCTGAGTATTTATCGGACAGTTGAACCGGAGGGGAAAGTTCCATGTTCAACATGCTAGGAGCATGTGACAGATGAATGAATGGCATATTTGGATTCGTGGGATTTTTCTGATCAACTTTCATATATAAATTATTTCCATCTGAGTTACGGTTTAAAAGATATGATTTCCTAAAGTTTTATATATTTTCTGGACTTATTTTAATTAATTAAATCAAAATTATCCAGAACAGTACACTATTGATGTCATCATGACATCAGAGTGACATCAGCAGTTGTTTACTATTTAAACCTGACAGTGGGGGCCCACCTGTCATAGACAAGGGCTAATTCAGGGTTTTAAATTAAACTAAACAGATTATTTAAAAGGTGGGGCCTACTTATCAGTTAGACATTAACTTAATTAAACTTTATTTTATTAATCTAACTAATTAATTAGGCAGCTGACAGGGGTGGCCCACCTGTCATACTAACAGGGGGATGGGGCCCCACTTGGCAGTGGCCAGCCCAGTCAGCCAGTTGACCAGGTCAGCTGGTCAACTGGGACCAGGGGAGCCCACTCGCAGTGACCCAGGGGTGGCCCCAGGTGTGCCACGTCGACGGTGGCCGGCGGCCGTCACCGGAGACCCTCCGGCGAGCACCCGAAGCCATGGCGAGGCTCGGGTTTCGCGTAGGGGGGCCAAATCGAGTGCCGCCGGTCGCATTCGAACGAGGGGAGGGAACCGCGTCGATCTGTGGCAGCGGCGCGGTCGGGGGTGGGCCGTAGCGACGGCCACGAGCTCAACGGCGGGCGGCAGCGGGCGGTGGTCGTGCGTGCATGCGTTATAGGGGCTAAGCAGCATGGGTTTTTCGCGGGATGGAGCCTACGGTGCACGCGGCGTCGAATGGTACCGGCGGCCGGACCAAAAGGTCACCGGAACCGCGCCGGCGACGAGCGCAAGCGGCGACAGGTTCGGGCCCCGATGGGAAATGGCGTCAGGGGCAGCAACTTGTCATGAGGTGGTGCGGGGGAAGTAGCAGGAGCTCACCAGGGGTTGTAGCCGTTCAAAGTAGGCCCGGGGAAGGCTCGATGGTGCCGGAATTCGTAGCGGCGAGCAGCGGTGATCCGAGGGGCGGAAAAGCGCAATGCCGGCGATGCAGGGGGTCCCGAGCTCAGGTGCGTGGTCGAGGACGTCGAGGGAAGAGAGGGGAAGCTTCTGGGTGGCTTAGCTGGGCGTGGGAGGGACCGTGGCCGCGACTAGCCGGCGGCCATGGCGACGGCACGCTCAGGCGCAGAGGGGGAAGAGAACGTGGGGGGGCAGGTGAGATCTGCGGGGGGGGGGGGGGGGGCGCTAGGTTTTGTGGGGAGGGAGCAGGTGAGGCCGTGGGGCCATTCTTATCCCCACGGCCGTCGCCAGCGACCTGGTCGGGCGGGGACGCGCGCGCGCCGTCGCCCCGGTCGGGTGAGCGGTGGGACGAAGGCGATCGGGGGGGAAGAGGTAGGCTGGGCCAGTAGCTAGGTGGGCTGCAGCCCAGTAGGAGGGGAGGGGCTTTCTGCTTTATTTCCTTTTTCCTTTTTTCCTTTTCTTTTGTTTCTGCTTTGTTTTATTATTTATTTCTGCCACCACTTGCCTAGTAAAATTGTGGGACATGGTTTATAAATTTTCATGCAATATTTTGATAAGCCATACCAAGCTTGAGCATTTTTGGAAACTGTCTTGATTTTATTAATTGTTTTAATTGTTTTTAGAAGCATTTCCAGCTCCTGTTCTTATTAGTGGGGGCCACACCACACATCTGATGATGTGATTCTTCCAAGCATCATTTGTTTTGGAATATCCCACAACTTTGGAACATTTTCCTTTTGCTGTTTGCCAACTTATTTTATCACAATAAACTTTAAATGACTCTGAAGTAGAAATTTGAATTGAGATTTGAACTTCAACTTGATCACATTCTAATTAGCAAAAAGATTAGTAGCTGATCATGGCCATCACTGTAGCTTAATTACATTGATCACTGTGGTAGAATTCCAGGGTGTCACAAAGGGTATGTAGATCCACTCTCCCCCTCGTAGATGCTCATCACCATGGATAGATCTTGCGTGTGCGTACGACTTTTTTTGTTTCCCATGCAACATTCCCCAACACACCATCCATCAATTTGAACCACGCGCTCCCGTTGTTCATTGTCATTATCATGCTTGAGGTCGATCGAATCTATGCTCGATGCCATCTGCATCTTATTTGGTTTGCTGGAGAGAAGAAAAAAAGTGAGAGGAAGAAAGAAGAAGAACAAACTATAAAAAAGTGAGGGAGAAAAATAAGATAGAAGTAAAGAAGTTAGTGAAAAAAATAGAGAGAAGCCAAAAACAACAAATGTCGGATCTACCTAGACTCAATCTCGTATCTGAATTCGGATTGAAATCTGTTTTGAGCAGTGTTTGGTAAAACTAGCATATCTTCCTCATCCGAAGTTCGTTTTAGCTCCACAAGTAATCAAATTCAAGCTACCGACACGCCACATCTGAATAGTTCATAAATCATGTTCATTATTGTCTCCTCCAAATTGACTTCTAAGGGCTCCTTTGATTCGAAGGAATTCTATAGGATACTCAAAGGATTGAAATCCTTGGGATTTTGTTTCCTACATTAGTCCTTTGATAAATAAGATTGGATTTCATAAGATTTTTTTCCTATGGAATCTTTTGTATTACATTTCATTGGAAATCTAACATCCACTCAAACCTCCTTTTACAATTCCATTGCTTTTCCTATGTCATCAAACACACCTTGCCAATCCTATAGGGCTCAAATGGACATGCCACTCCAACCCTCTACTTTTCCTATTCCCGTGTGTTTTAAAATCCTACGAATCAAAGGCCCTAAATAGGACTTTTTGCCCTCTGAAGGTCGCGAACATAGTTTCCCAATATTTTTCCGGCCCATTTCTGAATTTTTTGACTCCGCATACGAACTCGGAATTGAGTAATTCTTTTTTGCATTGAAAATCTTGAGTCGGTAGAATTCTTGAAAAAATATATCCAAAATTTGTGATCACTATCATGCTTAGTAGTGATTTGTCATCATTATCTTTACTGCCACTGTGATCTTTACTTATACCTTGCTATCCAAAGATACTTCATAGCATCTGTTGCTGATATTTCTGCTTTGTCGTGACTCCGTTAGTGTTCTAGGCTTGCTGCTTTAGTACTGTCTAGCCTAGGACCAGCACCGCACCGCCGTTGAGCATTTATTTAACATTGCATCACTCAGTTGATTATTGCTACCATATATTAACGCTTCCAAGCTCCACATTTTCTACACCCTGTATACATACGTTCACCTGGTAATTGCTTTACTCTATGTTCAGAAATATTATACCGTTGGTTGCCGGTCACCACCTGCTGCATGGTAAGAATTTGTGAGGCATTGATACTTGCTTTACTATGAGCACTTTACCACCACATCCGAGTAGTTCATAGGAACAATATTCTTGGATTTTTGTTTCTTGTTTCTACTAGTCATGATAGGATCCAGAGTGATCAGTTCATGGGCTTCTTCGATCATGGGAGACGTGCCGCCACAACAACCAATACAAGATGTGCAAAGAGATCCAAATGCACATGATTAGATAATGTTTCTATACCACCATTTAATAGCCGTCTCAGACCTGCTTTGTATATTGAATTGGAGTTTGAAATAAATGATATATTTGCTTCCCATAATTTTGCTGAACATAAGAAAGTTAAGGTCACAGTTGGTTCTCTCACTGGTTATGCTTTAGTTTGGTGGAGCGAATATTTTCGGTTACTATACCTACTACTTGGGATGATTTGAAACTTCGCATGTGACACACATTCATTCCTGCTTATTATACTCGCGACATGAGTAAAAAGTTACAACATTTAAAACAAGGTAATGACACCGTAACGAAATATTATGATGATTTGCAAATGATCTTGTTGTATTCCCCATTATAAGAAAGTGAAAAAGATTTTATGGATAGATTTTGGGGAGGACTAAACCTTGATATTCAGGAGATACTAATTCATGAAAACTATTATCCTATGGATCGTTTGTTTTGTCTTGCTTAAAAAGCTGAATAGGAAATAAAACAACGTGTTGCTCACAAGGAGAACAAGTGCAAGGTGCACATTCCAAGAATTGATACGGTTGTTCCTTCAACTACTAGGCATACCATGAAAACCACATCAACTGTTGTGAGGGCTACATCACCTTCACCATGTGGTACATCACAATCGAGAGTACCTAAATCATCTTAGTTGATCATAAGAGCTAATGACAAAGGTACTGATCTTGTACCTCCACATTAGTGTCATGAATGCCTTGTCAATTACAGTGTACCATGTGATGAGCTACTGACTACCCACAAGTATAGGGGATCACAACATTTTTCGAGGATAGAGTATTCAACCCAAATTTAATTATTAGACACAAGGGGAGCCAAAGAATATTTGAGAGTATTAGCAGTTGAGTTGTCAATTCAAACACACCTAGAGATAAATATCTGCAGCAAAATGATCAATAGCATAGTAATATGATAGTTTGACCGTAGTGGTAATAGTAACAATAGCGGTAACAATAGCAGTAGTGATTTTTTAGCAAGTGCAACTGTAACAACAGTAGTAGTAACTTAGAAAGAACAATAAGTGGAAAAATCGTAAGCACTGAATCGGTGTATTCGTTGGATGATATTCATCATATAACAGTCATAACCTAGGGCGACACAGAACTAGCTCCAGTTCGTCAATGTAACATAGCCATATATTCCGTAAATAGTCATACATGCTTATGGAAAAGAACTTACATGTCATCTTTTCTCCTACCCTCCCGTGGCAGTGGGGACCATAAGGAAACTAAGGGATATTAAGGCCTCCTTTTAATAGAGAACCGGAACAAAGCATTAACACATAGTATCATCACTATATCTATATTGGTTCAGATCTGAAATCATGACACTCGGGCCCTAGTGACAAGCATTAAGCATGGCAAAGTCATAGCAACATCAATCTTAGAACATAGTGGATACTACGTATCAAGCCCTAACAAAAAATAACTCGATTACATGATGAATCTCATCCAACTACTCACCGACCAACAAGCCTACAAAGGAATTACTCACTCCCACTGGGGAGCATCATGGAATTGGCGATGAAGGAGGGTTGATGATGATGAAGACCGAAGATTCCCCTCTTGGGAGCCCCAAACGGACTCCAAATCTGGCCTCCCGATGAAGATCAGGAGGCGGTGGCGGCTTTGTCTCGTGAAACATGATGAAACTTTTTCCCTGATTTTTTCTCCAATAATAGGATTTTATAGTACTGGAATTAGGGTCAAGGGCCCCACTAGGTGAGCACATTCCACTAGGGCATGCCTAGGGGGGCTTGCGCGCCCTGGTGTATCGTGCCTAACCAAGGCACCCCCTTTGATGGTTTTTGGTTCCAATATTATTTATTTATTATGAAATAAATCTGCAAAAAGTTTCGTTCCATTCCGAGAACTTTCATTTCTACACAAAAACAACACCATGGTAGTTCTGCTGAAAATAATGTCAGTCCGGGTTAGTTTCACTCAAATCAGGCAAATTAGAGTCCAAAACAAGAGCAAAATGGTTAGGAAAAGTAGACACGATGGAGACGTATCAAATCCCCCAAGCTTAAACCCTTGCTTGTCCTCAAGCAATTTAGTTGACAAACTGAAAGTGAGAAAAAAAACTTTTACGAACTCTTTTTTTGTTCTTGTTTACATACGTATGCTTAAATAGCTCCCAGCTTTTCAGCAAAGATTATGACTAACCATGTCAACAATAACTCTTAAAGAATATATTAACTCATATAAATGACGTAAGCAACTAGCGAGCAATAATAAATTATCTCAAATGCAAACACTTTGTCAAAACAATCATGATATAATATGACAATAATGGTATCTCGCTAGCCCTTTCCAAGATAGCAAAACATAAAACCAGAGCACCTCCAAAGTTCAAGCATCGACTAAACAATGTAATTCATGGTAGAAAAGATCGAGTCATGATGCATCCAACATTCATTATAGACAATACATGAGGATGACAATAGTGGTCTCAGATCTAGCGCTTATTTGAGAAGGTGATGAATCGACATAAAAGTAAATAGATAATACCTTCGCAGAGGGAAGCAGGGATTTACAGAGGTGACACAGCGGCTTAAATAAGAGATAAGTATGATTTTGGGAGGTACACCCTTCCTGTCGACGTTATGACCAAGAGCTATCAATATCTTCCATGTTAAACAAATTTGCGGCGGTTCCCAAGCGATGAAAGTGAAGGTTTACTCCCTAACAAACACACTCCACGGCTAGCCGAATCCACAGGTACTGTCCATACCAACAACATTCCTTTGGGTGTTATGTTTCTCGGAATCCCTATAACCACCCCTCTCTTGTAGGGATGAGTGAATAAACACTCATCATGAGGAGAAACCGCTTTACATGGAATATACTGACCGCCCCTGCCGCTCCATGAGCGGTCTAGGCACACAAAATAGATGTTCATTTGAAATTTAGAGGTCCACGCAAATTTACTTGGAACGATAGGGTAATACCGCATATAGGTAAATATAGTGGACTCATCTGGAATAACTTTGGTTTAAGGATTTTGATGCACAAGCAGTAGTCACACTTAGTACAAGCGAAGGCTAGCAAGTAGGTTGAGAAGTGGCCAGCTAGAGAGCGAAGGCGTCATAAACATGCATTATGAATAATAAACATTGAGTGCTATCATGAGCAGGGTATAAAACCATGAACATAAATATCATGGTGGCTATGTTGGTTTTGATTCAACTACATGCGTGAACATGTGCCAAGTCAAGCCACTTGAAACATTCAGAGGAGGATACCATATCGTCATACTACATCACAACCTTTTTAATGTGTCGAGCCTCGATGCACTCGATCCCCTATGGGGCTACGGGCCCCTTTGTGCCTTGGCAGAGGTGGGGTCATGTTGCACAAAGTGCAGAGGTGGTGAGGCAACATGACGATGAGACACTGGTGTTTTACCCAGGTTCGGGCTGCTGAGACGCATAAAACCCTACTCCTGCTTTGGGGGATTGATCGGAGGAACACCAAGCACACACAATGTACAAACTCGGCAAGGGTTGCCTTCAGGAGAGCTTCTACGCGAGTATAAGTGTCCAAGGGTCAAATCTTTTGCAAGGTTGCCTTGGGCCTCCTTTCATAGCTCAAGGGGCAACCACGGTGGCAAAATAGATATTATCCAGTGATTACATAGCCAACAGTGCTATCATACCTAACTTTGGCACTTAGGACAAAATGCCATAAATGCTGGCCTAGGTGGCGTGCAGGGATGCATTTCCGATAGGCTTTTACCACCGCTTAAGCTAACTATGCTCAATATCTTGCCAGGCCTCTGGACGGGTGTCAAGCGGGCATAATCCATCTTCCAATGAGTCGCCATGTGCTTAGCAAGAGCGACTTAGCCACTTGGGGGCTCGACACCGCATCGACAAATGACTAGCGTTGTGATGCTGTGGAGCGGTGGCTGATCGGCTCGCGCCTATCGGGGGATGGCTTGCTGGGTCTTCTTGAAGATGTGTGTGCCTCGGTCCCCGGCAGGCACTGGGGACGTGGCTGGCGTGGTTCCGGGCCGTTCTGGGCCGTTGCATCGATCTTGCCGGCGTTGCTTAGCCAGCGTAGGTTGCTTTTGTCGGAGTCTTGGTCTTGAATGCTGGCTTGATGTGGTAGTAGCTTTCCCCAGCAGGCTCAGACCATCGGGTCGGAGGCTTATCGTCTGTGCACAAGTCAGGGGGAAATAAACACCCCTATTTATGTACCCCCAACATAATGCATGTTGATATCCAAGATAAACCAATATCCACGCCTATCTACTTAAGCATGGCATGAGCAACTGTAATCTCGACTTGTCATTGCAAATATGTTTGATCATAATATGCTAAATCATGGATACTATGTTAATCATATTTACAAAAACAAAAACAAGTTGAGTTCATACCCGCGTCTCTCTGCCACAGTCACTTCATCAAATATCATCATTATTGCATTTTACTTGCACAAACGAATGATAAGCATATAATAATAGTACAAGAGTGTCATGGACTAAGATGGTATCTGCAAACATGTTATTCAAGTGGAGAAGATAAAGTAATATGGGTTCTTTGTTAGATCAACAGTAATGCATATAAGAGCCTCTCAACATTTTCATCATGGTCTTGTCCTTGGTATGACTCAATAAAAAGGAAGAGAATTTCAAAGAAACACACTGAAATATTTTTGGAGTTTTTAGTTTTTCTTGAAGAAAGCAAATCAAAGAAGGGAAAACAAAAATGAGAAATACTATTTACACGGGAGAACTCCCCACAAGTAAAAGAAGATATGAGAAATCCTTTTGGGTTTTCTTTTAATACTACAACTAAGTAAACTATAAGAAAAAACCCGAAAAGAAGCAATACATGTTTTTGGATTTTCTCAAAGTTTTTCATACACACAAAAAGAAAGGGAGGAAATAAATCTAGCATGGATAGTACAATGAAATAGTGTGAACACCGACAATTGGAATGAAATGTGTGAACATGAATATAATGTCGGTGGAAACACGTACTCCCCCAAGCTTAGGATTTTGGCCTAGCTTGGTAATCACCATCCGTAGCCTGAAAATAGTTTGAGTGATAGCCCATCGAGGCTCTTGGTGCAGCCTCATCAGCAATTCTGGGAGCTTCAACCTTCGCATTTGTATGTGTGGGCCTTGCTCTCAAGGACATAGTATCTTCCCTTGCTGTGATAATCAAAGAGATCAGGAGCAAGCAATATGATAGGTACAATGGGACCGTTATCGAACCTCAAGTTATAAGTATAATTATTGACTATGCCCTTAAGGAACTTATGGCATTTCATGGCATCAAAGTCTAAGTACTGGTTAGGTAAGATAGGTTAATTAGGCCAAGGGGACACTCCTAGCCTCGTAGCTAGATGGGAGGCATAAATCCCACCATAAAAATAACCATTAGTAGTGTTGAGATTCAATCTCCGTGCAATAATTGCTCCTAAATTGTAATTTTAATTTCCGTTACATAAGTGTGTGTAAGACTCAAATAAGGGGCACACAATGTGCTACAATCTTGCTTGCCTACAATGCATTTGTCATTAAAGAGTGCAAAATACTGTACAGATGGGAAATGGATGCTTTTTATTCTACCTTGTGTCACTCCCCTATATTCACCGTAGCACAGATTACTCAAAAACGCCTCATAATTAGATTTGGTGGTTCGTCTAGCAAACCCCAATATGGAATTTTGAACGCTTCATAGAACACGTCTAAAGGCATGGTGAAAGCATTATTATCAAGCCTAAATGAAACTCTAGACTGACGAGGGAAATATTTTAATTTGTTAGTAAATGTCTGTATGAGTTTGAGGTCTTGGGTACACTTATCTTCGATGAATGGAGCGAGATCGGCATTGTGAACATACCACTCAAATTCTTCTTTAAAGCCTGCACCTTCCATGAATGTATTACACGGTCAAAGTCATAATTTGGTTTTGGCATCCCACATCGAGCTTGTACTTGGTTCAACATAACATTATCGGATAGAGCTACCACTTGATGATGCCCCTGAGGATCTTCTTATTTGCGAACAATTACTGAATTTTTTTGTGACACAAAATTTTGTTAACAAAACTTCACAAGATTGATAGCAAGGACTCATAAGGATGCCTAGAGGTTATATCAAGCATTCAAACAACTTAAAACTCTAAGGATTGAACATGCAAGCTCATATACATCAACGCCAAGGGTAGCTAATTATTCTGAAAACAAATCACTAAATCAAAAACTAATTGGAGCAATGGGGAGTCACATACCAAAAAGCAATACCCCAAAACACTTTCGGCAATGCAGTTTCGAGCAAAGAGGTCCAAATCCATGGGTTTGTGCGGAAGAACACGAGAGAGAGAGAGAGAGAGAGCTATGGTGCTTTTTTCTAGAGGTAGGGGATGCCGTGGGCTAGAGAGGTAAGTGAGGGGTCCCACGTGCGGGTCCTGGTGTTGCTGGCATGCCCTGGTGTCTTGTGGGCACCAGGTACACCCCATCTGATGTTATTTGCATCAGAAAATTAGAAATATCAGAAAAAAATCGTGTTAAATTTTCAGGACATTCTGAGAACTTTTATTTTTGGGTCATTTTTTGCTGCGCGAAAAAAATCAGAAAACGGGATAAACTTGTCATTTTATTTTATTTAACTAAGAAAAACAGAAAACAATAGGTGTATACAGAAAGTGGTGTCTACAAAATTCATCAACTTCATACCTCTCAAAAATGATCCATTAATAAGGTTGATCAAGTCTTATTAACAAACACCTTCTATTAGCATGAAACCAAAGAACTTTCGTAAAACACTAAGTTACCTCAACGGGGATATGCATATACCCAACAATAATTATATCATATTTCTTTTTAGAAGTAGGGAGAGGTAGATGAAAGCGTCCAATAGTGAGTGTTGGAGAATTTTCTATAACATTTACACCATTCACTTGGAATTGTTTCTTCGGAAAGTGCTCATTACCATTGATATGAAAAGTGACCTTGCTTTTATTGCAATCAATAACATCCCCTGCATTATGCAAAAAGGGCCTACCAAGGATAATCGACATGTTGTCGTCCTCGGGCATCTCAAGAATAACAAAGTCCATCAAGATAGTAACATTTGAAACTACAACAGGCACATCCTCACAAACACTGATAGGTATGGTAGTTGATTTGTCAACCATTTGCAAAGATATTTTAGTATGTGTGACTTTATTCAAATCAAGTCTTTTATATAAAGAGAAAGGCATAACACTAACACCAGCTCCAAAATCGCACAAAGCAGTTTTGATATAATTTCTTTTAATGGAGCAAGGTATAGTTGGTATTCTTGGATCTCCAATGTTTTTAGGCCCTCCATCCTTAAAAGAATAATTAGCAAGAATGGAGGGGATTTCAACTTTAGGTATCTTTCTATTGTTAGTGATGATGTCTTTCATGTATTTAGCATAAGAAGGCATCTTTAAGATATCAGTTAAGTGGGTATGCAAAAAAGATTGGCCTAATCATTTCAGCAAAGTATTCAAATTCCTCATCATCTTTTTTCTTAGATGTTTTAGGTAGAAAAGGCAAGGGTTTATGAACCCATGGCTCTCTTTCTTTACCATGTTTCCTAGCCACAAAATCCTTTTTATCATACCGTTTATTTTTAGGTTGTGGGTTATCAAGATCAATAGCGGGTTCTATTTCTACATCATTATCTGGTTCTTTATCACTGTTTGGTTGGGTATCCTCATGAACATCACTATCATTATCATTATCACTAGTTGGATGTTCATTACCAGATTAAGTTTCAGCATCATAAATAGAAATATCATTATTATCATCAGGAGGTTTTTCTATCTCAGGTTCACTAGAAGCATGGAAAGTCCAATCATTTTTCTTTTTCTTTTTCTTCTTCGAATTAAGGACTAGGTGTATCAACATTAATTCCTTGAGAGTCTTGTGCAATTCTTTTAGGATGACCTTCAGGATAAAGAGGTTCTTGGGTCATTCTCCTTCATATAGTCACTACTCTAATAGCATGATCATTCATATTATTATTCATTTCAATTAAGCAATTCTCTTTGAGATTTAGAACTTTGTTCTAATTGAGTTGAACCATAGAGGAATGTTTTCCTACACCTCTAACATCATTACTGATTCTAAATTACAAGTCCCTCAAGCGAGCAATCATATCATAATTATATTTCAATTGTTTTAGAAAATTTGCATTGAAGTGATCTTGTTTCCTAATGTAGTTATCAAACTCATATAAGCATTGACTAGGATGTTTATTGTAACGAATGTCACATTCATCAAACTTTAATAAAGAATTTACCTATACCACCTATGGAGGTGGTGGTGTGTCAAGACCTAGTATTTCTTTAATAGGTAGTAAATTCTTAACATCGTCAGCTTTAATGCCTTTTTCCTTCATACATTTCTTTGCCTCTTGCATATCTTTGGTAGTGAGAAATAAGATACCCCTCTTCTTCAGAGTTAGTACAAGAGGTGCTTTAGGGATTGTAGAATCATCATAATTATTCAATATATTATTCAATAGTTCCTTAGCTTGTTAAACAGTTCGTTCCCTAGAAACACAACCAACACAACTATCTAGGAAGTCCCTAGAAGCATCAGTTAGTCCATCATAGAAGATATCAAGTATTTTATTTTTCTTAAGAGGATGATCAGGCAAAGCATTAAGCTGTTGGAGAAACCTCCCCCAAGTTTGTGGGAGACTCTCTTCTTCAATTTGCACAAAGTTAAATAATTCCTGTAAGACGGCTTCTTTCTTATGAGAAGGAATATATTTTTCAGAGAAGTAGTAAATCATATCCTGGGGTATGCACACAACCAGGAGCAAGCGTATTATACGATATCTTAGCATCATCCTTTAATGAGAATGGAAATAATTTGAGAATATACTAGTAGAGAATATACTCATCATGAGAAAAAGGGTGGCTCTATCATTCAACTAAGTAAGATGTGCCACTACATTTTCCGTTTCATAGCCATGGATACGACCAGATTCAAACAAAGTAATTAACTCTCGATCGACAAAAAAATCATAATCCTTATTGGTAACAAAGATAGGTGAACTAGCAATTTTTGAAGATCACATTTCATTCTAGCATTCAAAGTCTTTTCCTTCAGTTTGCATAGTAATTTCTTAAGATCATCTCTATCCTTACAAGCAAGAATCTATTTAGCTACTTCTCCACAGATAACATAATCTTTACGTATCTTAGGCATTTCAAATCTAGGAGAGCTAGGTCTAATAGGTTTTTCATAAATATCAGTTTCAAAGACTTGATCAGTTTCAATAATTTCATTCTCTCTCGCTCTAGCAATTTGTTCATCAAGAAATTCACCTAGTGGCATAGTATCATAAAGCAAGGTACTAGGATCATCATAAGCATCATTCATAGCAGAAGTACATCATCAATATCAGGATTAATAACATGTGGTGGTGTTGCAAGTTTACTCATAACAGAAGGTGAATCAAGTGCATAGTGTGATGGCAAATCCATACCTCCCCTCATCCTAGAGTGAACGATCTTGGTTCTTGCATCCTCCAGATTCTTCATACTGATAGATTGTTATAAATCCCAAGTGACTCGGAAAATACAGCTATGCTCCCCGGCAACAGCATCGGTAAAGCTTCATGATAACCCACAAGTATAGGGGATCGCAACATTTTTCGAGGGTAGAGTATTCAACCCAAATTTATAGATTCGACACAAGGGGAGCCAAAGAATATTTGAGAGTATTAGCAGTTGAGTTGTCAAGTCAAACACACCTGGAGATAAATATATGTAGCAAAATGATCAGTAGCATAGCAATATGATAGTTTGATAGCAATGGTAACAGTAAGAGTAGCGGTAACAATAGCAATAGTGATTTTGTAGCAAGTGCAAAAGTAAGAACAGTAGTAGTAACTTAGCAAGAACAATAAGTGGAAAAGTTGTAGGCACTAGATCGGTGTATATTTTTTCTGACACCACTAGATCATTGTATTAGTTGGATGATATTTATCATATAACAGTCATAACCTAGAGCGACATAAAACTAGCTCCAATTCGTCAATGTAACATAGGCATGTATTCCGTAAATAGTCATACATGCTTACGGAAAAGAACTTGCATCACATCTTTTGTCCTACCCTCCCGTGGCAGCGGGGTCCATAAGGAAACTAAGGGATATTAAGGCCTCCTTTTAATAGAGACCCGGAACAAAGCATTAACACATAATGAATCCATGAACCCCTCAAACTACGGTCATAACCAAAAAGTATCCTGATTTGTGTCACCCCGGGGTTTACGGATCATAACACGTAATAGGTGCATATGACAAGGCAAGATCGGATCGAGAACATAGATATAATGATGATAACATAAACGGTTCAGATCTGAAATCATGACACTCGGGCCCTAGTGACAAGCATTAAGCATGGGAAAGTCATAGCAGCATAATCTTATAACATGGTGGATACTAGGGATCAAGCCCTAACAAACTAACTCGATTACGTGATGAATCTCATCCAACTCCACACCGACCAGCAAGCCTACGAAGGAATTACTCACTCCCGGCAGGGAGCATCATGGAGTTGGAAATAAAGGAGGGTTGACGATGACGAAGACCAAATATTCTGCTCTCCAGCCCCAAACGGACTCCGGATCTGGCCTCCCGATGAAGAATAGGAGGTGGCAGCGGCTCCGTCTCGTGAAGCGTGATGAATTTTTTTCCTTGATATTTCTCAAAAATAGGAGTTTATAGCGCTGGAATTAGGGTCAGGGGGGTCACGAGTTGAGCAAAACCCACCAGGGAGCGCATGGGGGCTGGCGCGCCGTGGTTATCGTGCCCAACCAGGACACCCCCTCCGGTGGTTTTTGGCTCCAGTATTTTTTATTTATTCTGAAATAAATCTCCAAAAAGTTTCGTTCCATTCCGAGAACATTTATTTCTGTATAGAAACAACACCATGGTAGTTCTGCTGAAAACAACATCAGTCCGGGTTAGTTCCATTCAAATCATGCAAGTTAGAGTCCAAAACAAGAGCAAAAGGGTTAGGAAAAGTAGATATGATGGAGAGTATCAGCTACACATTACTTTGATCACACCACCAATTTTAGAGGACAATGTTCATGATTTTACTTTGCCATTTGATCAAATAAATAAAATATGAACAATTTGAGTGCACCCGTTGGATTAACCGTTAATGAGAAGAACCATGTGAATTACGAAATAAATCAAATTTGGATCAAATACGTTTGTAAATATTTGTGCCAGTGTTTAATCATTTTTATATGACCTCCAATCTTGGCGTTTATTCTTTGTCAAATGCCATATTTCATGTTTGCTTATTTACGCATGTTGTAGCATGTAAATTTGAAAAAATACAAGTTTATTTACCCGTGTTGGGATGGCTTAATGATCAACATTGTCAATATTTTATATGAATAAGGACTTCACTTATATATGTAAATTGATTTGCAATATTTTCATGACTTTTAATTCTTGTGATAATATTTTGGCTTTATATTTCATTACATATGAAATTTACTCATGTATACATGTGTCATATGTGCAAAAACCAAGGGAAGTAAAAATGGATGACATATATATACAATATGTACACCTTGTCTCTTTTGTTAGCGACATTTTAGATTAAGCAACGCCAAGGATGACCTTGTTTTAAAGAAGTGAAGGATGATGAGGACATGGCTACCTTAAATATGATCACGAATTTTGCATATGCGTATTTATTTGAGGTGATTTCACATAAAAGTTATGCAATAATTTATTTAAGATATACAGAACAGAAGTACTCCACCTTTTCTTGTTTCATGCCCAATTGCGGAACAACCAGACACTTGTACAATCCACATACAAAGATAAGGGAAAATAGGCATTTAGGTGTTGTTTAGGAAGTTCTCACGTGTCACTTTTAGCCCAAGAGAAGATAGATTCCCAGTCTCTCATGTTTCGGACTTAGATTCGGACTACATAGACATACCTGTATCAAAACGCCAAGAACATTTGCATCCAAACTCCGAATTGGGTGATTCATTTTTTGTTGGAAAATAGATTCGATGTACGTTCCAACCCAAATGGATTCACGTTCAAATTCATTGGGAGCATGGAGATATTGATCAAAACATTTGACATTGCAGGAGAATTCGAGTCAAACTATAAGCCCAAAGGTGTTGCATCACCTACACTTGGGCCCATAGGCCCTATACGACCGAGGGTTAGTTTTGAGCTTCATTTGGAGGTCCTACCACCTCCTTGTATCCCGTACTTTTCTTTTATATAAGTATATCAATCTAGTAGCTTTTTGCTCGGGATTTATTTAGTTAAAAGTTAGCCATTGCAACTTCGTGTACTTCGTTTGTGTCTAACAACCAGACCAAGGCTGCTTTCGGATCCCCACTCTTATCAATACTTCATAGATATTCACAATATTCATATTGCTTTATGGTATTCTTGTTTGTTCTTCAATTTCTTGTAGGAATAGACCATCATGGTCGGGTTGATAGTTCTCTGGTGCGGTCAATAACCTCTTGGAGACTGGTTTAGTGATTGCTAAGGTGGAATGTCGTGCTTGTTTGTAGTCGGATTGTCAAAGTCGCGTACATCAAATCGATAGTTATCATCTCCTTTAAAGATTGGTACCCTCACCTCTATCACTACAACAGCCCCAATAACAACAATGGTGGCAAGAACAACAACACCGGTCAAATCACATGCTTTGAATGTGTTCAGCCTGGACACATCTCTAAGAAATTCCCCAACAAGAACCCAGATGCAGCATGCCCCAATGCGCAGAACTAAGGTCAAGGCCATGGAGTGCTACCAAGGAACCAAGCTTCCTACAACCAGCCCAACAATGGCAAGGGCCATGTGAACCACGTCACCGCTAAGGAAGCCCAACACGACCCGGACGTCATACCAGGTACATTCCTTGTCAACTCAACCCCAACAACAATATTTTTTGATTATGGAGTTTCACATTATTTGTTACCCAAAATTTTGCACTAGAGAGCGGTATGAATCCTACACCCCTAGGTAGTCCCATGCTGGTGCAAACCCCGAGTTCAGAGTTGAGAACGAAGATAGGGTGTAAAGGAGTTGGGATTGTCATCAACAGGGTTGATTTCCTAGCATACCTTATCATCTTGAAGTCGCATGGGTTGGATGTGATCCTAATTATGGATTGGCTAACCAAGCACTAAGGATTGTTAGATGCGCCAAGCAGACCATTAGCATGACCAACAGCCAAGGAGTTGATGTTAAGTATGTCCCCAACCCTTCCTTTGCTCAAGCCCCTCAGGTCAATTGTCTGTCAAGGATTGAGTTAGACCAAGTGTCGGTGGTATGTGAATACCCTCATGTTTTTCTGGATGATTTTCCCGGAATACCTCCTGACCATGACATTGAGATCATCATTGAGCTAATGCCCGGAGAAGGACCCATATATAAGAAGCCCTATAAAATGCAATCCGAAGAAAAGGCTGAGTTGAAGAAGCAACTGGCTGAGCAGCCCGGAAAAGGATTTATCCGCCCTAGTGCCTCTCCTTGGGGACCACTTGTTCTATTTGTGTCAAAAAGGGACGGTACTATCAGACTCTATGTCGATTACTGGTCAATAAAGAACAAGTATCCACTCCCAAGATTGAAGACCTATTCGATCAATTGACTCACGCCAATGTGTTTTCCAAGATCTATCTTAGGTCTGGGTACTATCAGTTGAAGATCAGACCCCAAGACGGCATTGATAACCCGGTATGGCATGTATGCGTACACGGTCATGTCATTCGAGTTGACTAATTCCCCAACTTACTTCATGTATCTCATGAACAACGTCTTCATGGTGTACCTGGACAAGTTTGTCGTCGTGTTCATTGATGACATACTAATCTTTTCCAAGTCTGAGGAATAGCATGAACAACACTTGATAATGGTCCTAGATAAGCTTTGAGAGAACCATCTTTATGCCAAGTTCAAGTGCGAATTCTGATTGCACTAAGTTGGATTCTTGGGTCATGTGTTGACTGCAGAAGGACTATTAGTAGATCCCGCCAAGATTGAAGCCGTGACTGAATGGCAATCCCCAAGCAGTGCAAAGGAAGTCAGAAGTTTCCTCAGACTCTCAGGATATTATCTTAAGTTCGTGGAAGGATTCTTGAGCATTGCCTAACCCATGACTCAACTCTTAAAGAAGGACATGAAGTTCGAATGGACGCCAAAGTGCGAAAAAACTTCCAAGAGCTCAAGAAGAGATTGACAACAACCCGAGTTTTGGCCACCCCATATATACGTGAGGAGTTTGTGATATATTGTAATGCATCGAGAATTAGGCTTGAAAGTGTTCTGATGCAAGAAGGCAGATTCGTGGCATATATATCCACAAAGCTACATCCTCACGAAGAGAACTACACTACTCATGATCTTGAGTTGGCAGTGGTAGTTCATGCCTTCAAGACATGGTGAGACTACCTTCTAAGGAAGTGGTGTGAGATATACATATACCACAAGAGTTGGAAGTATATTTTCACTCACAAGAAATTAAACATGAGGCAACGGAGATGGTTAGAATTGATCAAGGACTACATCCTTGGTGTTCAATACCACCCTGGAAATGCTAACATGGTAGTAGATGCCTTAATAAGAAAGGCTTGTTTGTTGAACGCCATGATTAATGAGAAGCTACCCGCCTTGTATGAAGATCATGAAATCTTTGTCTTGGAACTGGTTACACCAGAATTTCTGGCCAGCCTCGAAGCAAAGCCTAACTTGATGAATGATAAGGAAGTTCAGAAGGGAAATGTGAGTGTTGAAGGAATCAAGAGGAAGATCAAGGCAGGAAAGGTCCCAGGATTCTTAGTAGATGAACAAGGAGTCATATGGTTTGGGTATCACATTTACATACCCAACAAAGATGAGCTCAAGAATTTGATCTTGCACGAAGCCCATGACACTCTGTATTCCATCCTTCGTGGAGGAACCAAGATGTATCAAGACCTCAAAGTAAGATTCTGCTAGAATGGTATGAAAACAGAGATGGCCACTTTTGTCGTTAAGTATTACATATACCAGAGAGCCAAAGCTGAGCATCAGCGACCTACTAGATTGTTACAACCTCACAAAGTTCCTGAATGAAGTGGGACAAACTAGAGATGGACATCATCACCGTATTTCCCAGGTCAAACAAAGGGCATGACTCTATATGGGTCATTATTAATAATCTGACCAAGGTAGCCCACTTCATCCCTGTCAAGATGACCTACAATGGGAACCAACTAGCCAACCTCTACATCAACCGGATCGTGAGCCTCCATGGAGTTTGTAAGGAAATCATGTTAGACCGGGGTACCCAGTTTACCTCGAGATTCTGGCATAGGTTCCAAAAATCTTTGGGAACCTGGTTATACTTGAGCACTGCTTTTCACCCTTAGAATGGAGGACAAATGGAGCGGGCAAACCAGATACTCAAAGATATGCTTTGTGCTTACGTTTTGGCGCATAGACCCAAGTGGGAAGATTGCCTACCATTCACCGAGTTATCCTCCAACAAAAGTTACCAATCCAGCCTTCAGATGACACTGTTTAAGGTATTGTGTGGACGTAAATGTCGCACTCCCCTCAACTGGTCGGAGACTAGAGAAGGACTAGTATTTCGACCAGATATTCTCCGTGAGGCAGAAGAGCAAGTTCAGCTAGTTAGAGAGCGTCTTAAGACCGCCAAGTCAAGACAAAAGAGCTACGCCGACTCACACCTTCGAGACATGAGTTTTCTTGTTGGACACCATGTTTATCTATGAGTCACACCTCTCAAGGGAATCAAGCGTTTCCACGTCAAAGGAAAGTGCATACCAAGATATATCAGCCCCTTCAAGATCACCGATAGACAATGATAAGTTGCTTATTAGCTGGAGCTACCTTTCGAATTATCTGATGTGCACAACGTTTTTCACACATCACAACTATGGAAGTATCTCCATGTTCCTAATGGCCTCGACCTCTACAAGGACATTGATCATCAAGCCATTGACCTTCAGCCAGACCTCGATTACCGTGAGAGACCAGTTCGCATCTTGGACGAAGCCGAGCATTGCACTTGAAACCACACATCAAGTACTTCAAGGTCCAGTGGAGCTACCACACCGAAGCAACAACGACTAGGGAGCGTGAAGACTACCTCAGATCTGAGTTCCCAACCTCTTTAGCACCTAGCTTAGGAATCTCGAGGATGAGATTCCTATAAGGGGGTAGGTTTGTCACACCCTGCGTTTTGTATCACATCACTAGGTTAATAAATCTTCCAAATTTTGACCAACACAAACTTTTTGTGTGCATGTGATGCTTGATTGATTTGCCATTTGCTTGTTTGCTTGTTTGTGCTTTAATTCAAAAATATCCTCCCACTCCCAAAACTCCTCTCCTTGATCAAAAACTTTGCCCAATGATCATGCCATGTGTATAGGACATAAAACTATTTTTATCAAATATTATTTTGGCCAAAAAGCACTTATTTGATTTTAAAACTTATTTTTGTATTTTATTGAAATGCCTTTTCTAAGGCCAGGAATGGTCTTGTATAGGGAAAAAAATACTTTTATGTTTTGAAAATATTTGTGAAAATTTAGGGAAACTCAGTGGACATATATTTTCCATATATATGAGTTTCAACACACGGTCATGTTCAAAATATTGGAAAAAACCTCCAAAACCCTTTCTGGATATTTCAAGTATTTGAAATATTTTTATAAGAAATATTGTCAAATAAATCCAAGAAAATTCTAATAGGTAACATATGCCCAATGGGATGATCTTTCAAAGTTTCATCTCAGTAAAAATATTTTTTGGTTGACAATTGTGCCCCAAAACCCTCGTTGTTCAGATTTTTTATCAACTCTACATTGCCAAGTATATTTTATTGATCTAAAACCTTGTGGTCTTTTTTTAATCATCAAATAATGCATGTACACTGAGAGGTGCATCAAGGAGAACATTTTAGCTTAGCTAGATCTAACCAAATATGTTTTTGTTGATTTCTAGGGTTTGCAAAACGTTGCATTAGCAAGTTCCTCCAAATGAGCTCAAAATTTCTGATCGAGTTCATTTCTCCCTATCCCTCACTCCTATTTAATATCATGCCAAGTAGAACCTTTTATCTAGCTTAAATGTTGATCACACATCTTTTGGCAGAAAACCGAAGTTACTGTTTTGGCCCCTTCTAGTATTCTCATTGGCCTCAAGTTTTTACCACATCTTCGCCTAGTCCCTCTTTACCTCCAGTAACTCTACACTAGTCAGTGTTAAATTATTTGAGGGGTGAAACCCTCCTTTTCCTCACTGTTTTACCAAGACAACACTCCCTCTCCTTTTATTTCCTTTAACCTTCGCCCTTGCATTAGCTCTTAAGCCTCTTAGGGCATCAACAGAACTTCGTGGCGCTACCAAACACTAGTGGTCGCACCCAGAGCGTGTGCAACAGGCCTCGCATGCAAAATAGGCGGTCTGGAGAGTGCTACAGTGCCAGCCTGCTATGGGAAGACTTTTGTTGTGGGCACGACCACACGCCCAAGTCCGGCGTAGGCCATGCACAGGACGTGCCTCTTCCACGCCCGCACGTTGTGCATGCCCCTCTGTATAGCTGGGTTGTTAACCCTTGTGTACTTGTATATTATCCCCTTCGTGGGCATCAATGAGAATTATCAGTGAGCTACATAACTCATCTTGGTAATCAGAGCAATCGAACCTCCTGTTCATCATGGACACCAGCAACGCCTCCTCCGGCGACCTCTCGAGCACCACTGCTCCTGCTCCCTCCCCGGTCCTCACCACCTCTGAGCTCACCCTCCCCGTCACCACCGCTCCTCCCGCTACAGCCTACTCTGTCATAACGGTTCTGCCTTCTCCACCCACTGTCTTCTCCGATGGTGCCTCTTCTTCCTTCACCGTCCCCTCCGTCCACAACCTCCACAACATAGGCAGCCTGATCACCTTCAAACTCGACGTTCAGTCGGGCAGCTACTCCAAATGGAGGGAGCTTTGGCGCTGCATCCTCTCGATGTACTCCGTCGAGGATCACGTCGACCACTACTCCGACCCCACGCCACAGACACCGGCATAGCGCCACACCGACCTTACGCTGCTCCCTCTCCTCTACGCCAGAATCGCCGATGCCCTATACGAGGTCGTCTGCGGCAGCAGGAACACCGCACACCGCGTCTGGAGCTAGCTCTCTGAGTTCTTCCTCGCCAATCAGCCCGCCCAGGCCGTCCACTTCAGCTCGGAATTCTGCAAGCTCAAGCAGGGCGACATGCAGATGGCGGAGTACTGCGGCCGCCTCTAATCCTTGGCGGATGCGCTCGCGGACGTCGCCGAGCCGGCCTCGGACCGGACCCTAACCCTGTAGCTCCTGTGTGACCTCTCCCACCGGTATCAGGTGATCGCCATGGTACTCCCGATGCAAAACCCGTTCCCCACTTTCAATCAAGCTTGCTCCCGTGTTCTCCTTAAGGAACTGAACCAGGACGCCACGACCACGCGGACGGATGCACCGCCCTCACTATCGGCTTTGGAGGTGGCGGCTCTTTGTCCGGCCACAATCGCAGCGGCTCTTCGTCCGACAACGACCGCGGCGGCGACCGCGGCAAGACGCCCATGGAGCGCGGCAGCAGCAACGATGGCGTTGGTGCCCCTGACCATGGACGAGGCAGTTCTGGCCGACGCGGCTGCGGACGTGGACGCGGCGGCCGCTGCCACAACGGTGGGCGCGGGCACCCTGCCACTCCCAACGCCGCCGGGCAAACCCCATGGATTGGCTACTTCTGGCCTTGGGGGCGCCCTTTCCGCCACACCAGTGCGCACCATGGGTGCCTCCCAACACTGCCGGGGTCCTCGGCCCTTGCCCCGTCACGCCCCAGCATGCCTACCCGCTGCTGTATGCTGGCTCCGGTGCTCCTCCACCTCAACCCTCTTGGGATCCGGTAGCCCTCTACTCCGCCAAGAACCAGCTCTCGGTCCAGCAGCCAGGCGCCAGCGACTGGGACTTCGACACCGGGGCTTTGGCGCACATCACTGGTAATGCAGGTAACCTCGCCACTTCTCGTCCTGTCCCAAAGCAACACCCTCCCATCATCGTTGGTGACGGCACCCGTCTGCCCGTAGTTGCTACTGGAACCGCCTACCTCCCCACCTCTGCTCGTCCTTTACACGTCCAAAATATTCTAGTCGCACCTGACATCGTCCAAAATTTACTCTCTGCACGTCAATTATCCACTGATAATCTTCTATCTGTTGAGTTTGATCCTCTCGGTTTTTGTGTGAAGGACTGGGCCACCCGCACCCCCCTAATGAGGCACAATAGTTCTGGTCCCCTCTACCGAAGCGGCAGACCCAACCCCTCGGCGTTCTTTGTCGGCACCGACGACCTTTGGCATCGCCGTTTGGGGCACCCTAGCAGTGCCTCTCTTTCCCGCTTATCGTAGAATTTTCTTCCCGATTGTAATAAACTCCATGACACCACTAGTTCATGCGAGGCGTGCCAGTAAAGGAAGCAGTCGCGGCTGCCTTTTTCCTCCTCTAGTGCCTTTACCATTTTTCCGTTCCAAATAATTCATTGTGATCTTTGGACGTCTCCCGTCCCTAGTTGTTCTGGCTACAAATATTACTTAATAATATTGGACGATTTTTCCCACTTTGTATGGTCGTTTCCCCTACGAGCGAAATCCGACGCTGCCAATGTTCTCTAGCGCTTCTTTCAGTTCGTACTCACCCAATTTCATGTCTCTATACAATGCGTACAATGCAATAACGGTGGCGAATTCCTCAACATCTCCCTCCGCTCCATCCTCGGTGAGCGCGGCGCCTCTCTCTGCCTCTCCTGCCCACACACATCGCCCCAAAACGGAAAGGCCGAGCACACAATCCGCTCCACGAATGACATCCTCCGCACGCTTCTTGTTCAAGCCAGCATGCCGCCTAAATTTTGGGTTGAAGCCCTTCACTCTGACATGTACCTTCACAATGTTTCCCTCTCTCGCGCCATCCACCATAACACCATATTTCAGGTTATATGGCGTGCACCCAAACTATGCCCACATACGCACCTTTGGTTGTTTGTGTTATCCCAACTTGTATGCCACCAGACCATGTAAACTGTCACCCCGATCCACCCCATGCGTCCTCCTCGGCCTACCCCTCGAACACAAAGGCTATAGGTGTCTCGATCTAGTCACACGAAAAGTGATCACCTCCAGGCATGTCATCTTTGACGAACAACGTTTTCTCTTCGCCACACCCGCACCTGCCGCAAAAAATCCGCCCTCACCTGCCGAACCTATGTCCGCAACTGCCACAGCCAATCCGCCCACACCCTAGTCCTCATCTGCCTGGTTCGGCCCCCAGATTCCTCCTTGGGTTCCGCCCCTCCACACAACAACCGCACCCTCTATGTCCACCACACCACCCATCCATGATACGCCCTCCCTGGCTGCCCCACCACCCACCCATGCTCATGCAGCCATGTATCCATTCAACTCCACGTCCCCCGGCTCATGCAGCCATGCAACTCGTCGCTCACCATGTAGCCCACCAATGCCTCCCGTCCCATGCTCCTCAACGTCCGCTCGCGCTCGCACTAGCTCGCCGGCTGCATCCCCGCCTACCTGTCCACCCCTGCCACCTCTTCCGACCCGCGCCGTCCCGGCGGTCCCGCCCAAGAACAGCCATGCCATGCGCATGTGCGCCAAGGCCGGTTTTCTCCAACCCAAAGCCCCGTTCAACCTTTTCGTCATCACCGATCGCATCTCGCCGCTTCCTTCCTCCTACAAACAGGCCTTTAAGGATCCAAATTGGTACAACACGATGTTGGAGGAATATACTGCTTTGTTACAGAACAAACTTGGTCGTTGGTGTCTGCTCCTGCAGGTGTTAACCTAGGGACGGGAAATTGGATTTTTCGCCACAAGATGAACCCCGACGGCTCTCTCGCTCGTTACAAGGCATGATGGGTCTTGCGTGGCTTCACGCAGCAGCACGACATTGACTTCGAGGAGACCTTCAGCCCCGTCATCAAGCCGGCGACCATCCGTGTCGTCCTCAGCCTTGCCGCCTTCCCTGACTGGCCCATCCACCAGTTGGACGTGATGAATGCGTTTCTTCATGGCCATCTCGACACCATCATCTACAGCCAGCAGCCGTCCGGCTTTGTCGACGCTTCGCGGCCTTCCCACGTGTGCCGCCTGCATCGATCGCTCTACGGGCTCAAACAAGCTCCGCGGCACGGTTCCAACGCTTCACCACACAACTCGCTCACCTCGGCTTTGTCGCCTCCAAAAGCGACATGTCGTTGTTCATCCTTCACCACGACGGTGCCACCGCTTACCTCCTTCTCTATGTCGATGACATTATCTTGGTTGCCAGCTCCACATCCCTGCTACGCCACATTATCTCGCAGCTTCATCGTGAGTTCTCCATGACTGATCTCGGCGAGCTCCACCACTTCCTTGGGATCAATGTCACGCGCGGCTCGCGTGGACTGTTCCTTGCGCAGCATCAGTATATGTTGGAGGTGCTTGAGCGCGCCAACATGAGCAACTGCAAACCTATCAACACACCTATCGACACTCGCGCCAAGCTGTCTGCTACAGATGGCGCTCTCGTCTCTGATCCATCTCTTTATCGTAGTCTTACGGGCGATCTCTAGTATCTCACACTCACCCGGCCGGATATCACCTACGATGTCCAGCAGGTGTGCTTGTTCATGCTTGACCCGTGGAAGCCGCATTTCACCATTCTCAAGTGCATCTTGCGCTACATTCGTGGCACACCACAGCTCGGTCTTCATCTCCAGTGCTCCACTAACCATCGGCTCATCGCGTACTCCGATGCTGACTGGGCTGGTTGCCCCGACACACGCCAGTCTATGTCATGGTATTGCATCTTCGTTGGCGACAACCTCGTCTCTTGGTCCTCCAAGTGACAACAGATAGTCTCGCACTCGAGCACAGAGGCGGAGTATAGGGCTGTGGCCAATGCGGTTGCCGAGGCATGTTGGCTACGACAACTTCTTCACGAGCTTCGGCATCCGCCGGACAGGGTGTCCATCGTCTACTACGACAACGTGAGCGTGATGTACCTCTGCACCAACCCTGTACAACATCACCGCACGAAGCACATCGAGATCGACCTTCACTTCGTCCGTGTGCGTGTTGCTTTCGGCGACGTTCGTGTGCTCCACGTCTCGTATACGTTCTAGTTGGCCGACATCTTTGCGAAGGGGCTTCCGTCGACCGTCTTCCTCGACTTTCGGTCCAGTCTCAATTTTCTTGATGACCCCACTGTGACTGTGGGGGCTGTTGGAAGACGTCTGTTGTTGTCACAACCACACGCCCAAGTCCCACGTAGGCCATGCACCAGACGTGCCTATTCTACGCCCGCACGTTGCGCTTGCCCCCTCTGTATAGGTGGATTGTTAACCCTTGTGTACTTGTATATTATCCCCTTCGTGGGCATCAATGAGAATTATCAGTGAGCAGTATAATTCATCTCCTGCATTGTAGCAGACGCATCCCGAGGCCCTCGGCAGCCTAGTGTCGGTGCACTAGAGTTTTGGGCTCTCCAGTACCCCTTACTCGTGCATGGACAATAGTAGCCACCCTGGCAACGAGGCCCAACAGGGACTTGCTAGGTACAAGCATAGAAGAATCAAGACTCCCGACAAGACCTTGCTGGGGTAGCTATAGAACCCTCAGGCAAGATAAAGCCCCGACAAGCCCCGGCAAAGCGAAGCCCCGACAAGGCCCCGCCAGTGCACATGCCAGGTGTTGGCTCGCCTGGGCACGTGTTACGGCATCGGCGATGGAGGGGCTAAGCGGTAACGATGGGACGGGCCCCTATCCGATCTTGTGGACAGACAGAGATGCCTGATGGTGCATTAAATGCGCTTGTCCTACTCCGTCAGTGTTAGGTACGATAGCACAGTAGCTCTGTACACCCCGTGTACGCATTGTACGCCACTATTGGGATCCCCTTCAGAGTATAAAAGGACTTCCAGGGCGATATGGTAGAGGACTTTTGGACTTTTAGCCTTTTGGATTTTTGACTTGGGACCTTCTACCTCATACGCATGGCAACTGCTCATGGTGCCCTTGTACCTAGAACCCTAAGAACACCCACAATACAACCAAGCAGGAGAACGGTTTTACGCATCTTTGCGGCTTGAACCAGGGTAAAATCCCTATGTGTTGTTCACCAGACCTGCTCTTTGTGCGAGCCTTCTCCCCTGCCGAACCAAAAGGGATCCCTCAGATCCCATAGGTGCTCGTTCCCCACGACATCTTTGGTGCGCCAGGTAGGGGGATTAGGTCGCGCGAATCTGTTCTGGTGATCGGCGCGCTTATTTCTTCATCATCATCGCCATGGCCCCCAAGAAGAACGGTCCGACGGTGGTTGGCCCATCCGTGTCCGCTGTCCCAGTATCGGCATAGAAAGGCGATGGTGTAGACGCGGGTGGAGGAGGAGGCGGAGGTTCAGAACTTCCGCGATGCTCCGGTGATCAAGGCCAAGCAAGTGGTGACGCCCGCCGTGGAGACTCCCATGGTGGCAGCGGGACCCCCCGTGCCGCTAGTCTCAGGACGGAGCTTTACCGCCTGTAGGAGGTACGGTGAACTCAAGGGGTGAAAGGGTATCTTCCAGGACGCCCACGTCGGCGCCTTCGCCGCGACCTTCCCAGGATGCAGCAAAGAGTCGTGCCACGACGCCCGCGGTTCTCAACGTCCACATGGAAAATCTCTTGCGCATCACTCCCAAGGTGACCGCGACCAACATGCTCTTTATCATGCTAGTAGGAGTGGTGTGCCATAGCAGGACCGTGGTGGAGCTCCTTCTAACACGGTTATAAGTCAGAGCACCTCGTGTTCCTCGTGCCATTCGCTGCCGACCACGTCGGAAGAAGCGATGGCGCGAGCGCAGCTACTCATAAACTTCCCTCCTGCTGCGGAGAAGCTCGACGAATGGATTGTTACCATTCAGAGCCTCCTTAGGCTCGCAGATAAGTTTTGGTCCACCGAGTCGGCTCACACCAGAGGTGAGAAGGCTGAAGGCGGTGCGACCTCGGTGCACTCTCCTCCACAACAACAACACCGGTCACCGACTCGACGGACCGACGCTTATGATGGTTACTGGACGGCGTCGTCTGACCCACGGACACGCCATGACCAGCTTCATGTTCTTCGAGAATAGGGCAAGGAAGATGTTTGGACTGCAATCGAGCGGCAACGGGAGGCACGCCTACCTTACGAGGTGGGTTGCCCAGCGTTTTCCCATGAGCTGCGCCAAGTCCAGTGGCCCAACTCCCGCACATTCAAACCAGAGGTCCCGGAGAAGTATGACGGCAAAACTCACCAACCGGAGTTCCTGAGCATCTACACCATTGCGGTGCAAGCTGACCGGGGTCGCAACGACAGGATACTCGCCAACTACTTCCCATTGGTGCTCAAGCCCAACGCCAGGTCGTGGTCGATGCACCTGCTAGAGAATTCCGTCGCCTCTTGGGCAGACTTGTGCCACGAGTTTGTTGGCGCCTTTACTGGAGGCCACCAAGCTCCTGGTCAAGAAAGTGATTTGCAGATCATCCCTCAGAAGGAGGGCGACACTCTGTGCAAATACATTCAAAGGTTCAGCTGCGTGCACCACAACATACCAGTCGTTCATCCTGCCGCTGTTATTAGCGCGTTCCATCAGAACATGCGTGACCACAGGATGCGGGAAGCACTGGCGGTGAACAGGGTCAGGGATGTTGTCGAGCTTTATGCTTTGGAAGACAAATGTTCTCGCGCTAAATAAGGGTGGACACTCCACGGCGAAGACGCTGGCTCGGGGGTCGACTCTGAAGATGAAGACACTGCCACCCTGGCAAGGAAGGGCCAGCGGTGGAACAAGAAGCGCAATGGCAAGGCCGTGCTTGCCATCGAGGGATCCCGTAAACCCAGTACCGCCAAGAAGGGCAAGGTTGATGACCCCGACAACGATGTTGCCGGATGCACCTCCTGCCATGCCATGGTGGCTGCTGACAACCCAGAAGGCTCCGACAAGCAGTATTGCAAGATCCATCGCACCAAAGGCCATGATCTCCAGGACTGTCGGCATGTTGAACAGCTTGCCGAGAATCAAAAAGCCGATTACGAGAGGCAAGACAAGGAGAAAGTCCAAGATGGTGCGGAGGGGTCTGGCAAGAAGCGCGTTGGCCGAGGTAGTCGCCGCCGCAAGCCCAAGCAACAAAAAGACCAGCCCGCGTGCGGCCACGACAAGCAAGAGGGTGACGATGATGACATCAAAGAGGATGACAAGTCCAGCGAGCATGAGTTCCACAAGGCTACAGAGATTATGTGCATCGAGGGAGGTGCCTCGTTGCATTCCTCTCACCTCCAACTTAAACAGTGGGCGCGCGAGGTTAACACGGCGGAGCCCTCTATCGGTGCCCAGAGACCTCTGAAGCGGTCCAACACTCCTATCATCTTCGATGCCGAGGATCACCCTGATCGCATAACTGCGGTCGGGTGCATGCCGTTGTTGGTTTCGCCAAAATTTTGCAAACTCAAGGTGACGAAGATGCTAGTCGACAGTGGGGCCACCTTGAACCTAATCTCGACTGATGTCATCCAGAGGCTACAAATTCCTAATGAAGATCTCGAGCCGACAGGTGAGGGAGTCCTTTATTAGGGGGGCCTTGGATAGCCGACCTGTTGTGTACGAGCCGGACTGTATGTACCACTCGCCGAACATATGACGATCTGAAGGCCTAGTTACCAGGTTGGAAGCTTCAAGGAGCATGGCTTGCGCTCCATGTTTGGTGTAGTAAATAGGCATGTTTATCTCTTCGGCATGTAACCGAGCATCACTCCTTGAAACAGCAAATTTGTCGTCTGCCATTTCTTTGCTGTCAGCTGGAAGACAGCAAAACAGCTATTTAGGGCCCGTTCTGCAATGCTCCAGCTCCTGGCTTCGTCAACTCCACGCATGAAGCTGAGCAGAATGGAGTAACTCCAGGAAGATGGAAATCTAGAAGCTGGCGACCTATCTAGTGTAAAAAAGGAGGAGTGGACGAAGCTGGAGATCCCCAGATCCGTGAAAATGAGGAAGTAGAAGTTGACGCGAATTACACCAGCTTGCCACCGCCAAGTGACTTTGAACGTACCGATTCACATTTCTATCGTGAACGCTCTCTCTCTCTCACGCTGGCAGTTTGCTTTGGGCCTCCGGTTTGGGTTTATTTCTGCTCAAATGAGCTGGTAGCCCTGAGCCTGACGATAGAAAATAGAAGCTGTGCTGTCGAACGCTTTTCAATTCGCCACCTGAAGCGAGAAGCCATGCGAGAAGCTGAATCTAGGAAGTTTTGGAGAAGCTGGGCTGTTCTAGAACACACCCTTACCATCAATTTCTAGAAAACAGACGACAAAGAACTAGCCGACGGCAAAGAAGCTCTTTGCCGTCAGCTAGTTCTTTGCTGTCTGCCAGCGGACGGCAAACTAGCTTTGCCGTCAGCTAGCAGACGGCAAAGAGGCAGGGTGGCCCACTAATGGGTATCAGCTAATGGATAGTTTCTTTCTCGTCTGCTAGAAGATGGCAAAGCTTCTTTGTCGTCTGCTAGCAGACGGCAAAGAAGTAACGTCCGTCCCCCCGGCCCCATCCCACTAGCTAGTCTCTTTGCCGGCTGCTAGCAGACGGCAAAGAGATTAACCTATCTAACCCTGCGCCCCACCCATCTCTCTCCACTCTCTCTCTCCCTCACCTCACCCGCGCCGTCCCCCGTTGCCCGAGCTACCGCTGCCCCACCGCGCTACCCCCTGGAGCAGCCACCGCCGCCGGCCAGGCTCGCCCCTCGCCGCCCGCCCGGTCGCCCCACCCCTCTCTCTGTCCCCTCACCTCACCAGCCCCGTCCCTCGTCGCCCGCCCCGTCGCCCCACCCCGAGCCGCCGTCCCCTGTGCCACCCCCCGGAAACCCCGCCGCCACCGGCCAGCCCCGCCCACCGGTGCCCGCCTCGTCGCCGGCCGGCCGCCCACCCCGGCCCGGTCGCCCCTCCCAACGGCCACAGGCCGCGGCCACCGCGCTGCCCTGCCCCACCGCCGGAGCTGCGCCGCGCTGCCTCGCCCGCCACCGGCACCGCGCCGTGCCGCCTTGCCCCACCCTACCACCGCCGCATCGTCGCCTAAACCCTAAGGTGATTTTCTTCTTCTATTTTTTGTGTTTATTTACATTTAGTTTAGCTAGGTTTATTTAGATTTAGTTTAGCTAGGTTTATTTAGATTTAGTTTAGCTAGGTTTATTTAGATTGTCATGGGTTGAGAATCGAGGGGAAAAGGAGTCGAGGGTCGACCCTGACACGACACCCCCGACACCCTGACCCCCGACATGACACCTCAACACCCCGACATGGCACCCCCGACCCCGACACGACACCCCCGACACCCCGACCCCGACACAACACCCCCGACACACCGATCCCGACACGACACCCGGACACCCCAACACAACACCCCCGACCATGACACAGCACCCCTACCCCGACACGACACCCTCGACACCCCGACCCCGACACGACACCCCCGACACCGCCGACACCCCCGAGACCCCGACACCTCTAGATTTAGTTTAGTTTTTTTTGGATTGTTGGGGGTCGAGGATCGAGGGGAAAGGAGTCGAGGATCGACCCTAACACGACACCACCAACACCCCGACGAGCGACACGACACCTTGACACGGCACCGCCGACACCCCGACCCTAACACGACACCCCCTGACACCTCGACACGGCACCCCCGACCATGACACAACACCCCTACCCCGACACGACACCCCCGACACCCCAACCCCGACACGACACCCCGACACCCCAACCCCGACACGGCACCCCTGACACCCCGACCACGACACGGCACCCTCGACACCCCGACCCCGACACGGCACCCCCGACACCCTGACCCCGACACGACATCCCCGACCCCGACACGACACCCCAACACCCCGACATGGCACCCCTGACCACGACACAGCACCCCTACCCCGACATGGCACCCTTGACCACGACACAACACCCCTACCCCGACACGACTCCCCCGACACCCCGACCCCGACACGACACCCCCGACACCCTAACACCGACACGACACCCCTAACACCCCGACCTCGACACGACACCCCTGACACCCCAACCCCGACACGACACGGGTCATATATTTGTGAATTATGAGTTAGGTCATATTGTTTTCGATTTTGTTATATAGAACATCATATTTATGTTGATCAGGTGGATTTAAATGTGTAGTTATTTCGTTGCTGCGAGGGTCTAGTGTTCGACGACCTCCCCGTGCGTTCGACGAGCTCCGCCCCTGCGTTCGTGGGTGAGCACAAATGACATCTCCTCTTGCCCCCTTCATTTCCTCTGTTTCGGTCTTCGTGCCGATGAAACTTGCTAGCTATAGGTGTCTTCAAATATTAGTATGCGTGACCAGTATGCGTCTCCCGTTCGAAAGGGTTGCATCTATAAATATGCATTCATTAGCATATTTATAACCGTGATTCTTTCGAATTGTCCAACGTTATCCATGGACAGCCCGAGTATGTGTAGATTGGGTTTGTTTTCCCATATGCTCTGCTCCAGATTCGATGCAGAATTTTGTCAGTTCCTCCCTCTTGTTCTCCGGGTACACATCCTCTCTGCTTATTGCCGAGACGTGTATCAGGAGAACAGCGGGGAGGTGCTGCCAAAATTGTGCGTCGGATCCAGAGCAGAGCATGGGAAAACGAATCCAATATACACATACTCGGGTGGGATTAGGACCTATCTTTACCTACTAGCACCTAGGTTGCATCGACGTAATACAACTAACAAACTCTATTAACTGTTGAATATGGTGCGCTGAATTATGTATATATTTTTTGGGTGTCTAGTAGCTAGGCAAGATGAGTGATCGTGGGTGGATGTACACCGATCACACTAGTCAGAAAGACATGAACCGTGAATGGATAACAAAAACCAAGGAGTTTGTGAGAGTCGCATTTGCAAATGGACAGAAAACAACCTGGTGCCCTTGTGTCGATTGCGACAACTGTAAGAAGAAGTCAGAGTTTGAAATGATCAAACACCTGTAGAAGTGGGGTTTTACGCCTAATTATACGGTCTGGACATTTCATGGTGAGTCTGCCCAACGTGCCAGAACTGAGGTGGTTCGTCGTCACATTGACGAGCATGGTACCGGGATCGAAGACATGGTGCAAGACTTTGATGATGCTCGGGATTCGGACGATGAGATGGAGGAATCTACAAAGGCCTTTTATGAAATGTTGGAGTCCTCAAAACGTCCTCTCCACGAGCACACTGAGCTTTGTCAGCTAGATGCCATCGCGCAAGTAATGGCTTTGAAGGCTCAGTTCAACCTAGGCAGAGAATGCTACGACGCGATGATGGCGATATTTGGACGCTTTCTACCCAAAGGCCATGTATTGCCACCAAACCTGTACCAGTCGAACAAAATCCTACGTGCGCTTAAGATGCCCTATGAGAAGATAGATGCCTGTGAGAATGGATGTGCCTTATTTAGGCTTGAGTATGCGGGCTTGAACTATTGCCCATTTGCAATGCTTCCAGGTATGTTCTGGTAGACAACGGTATGGGTGAGAAGAGTCAGACCAAAATCCCCATTAATGTTCTTCGGTATCTGCCAATCATACCAAGACTTCAATGTCTTTTCATGGTCGAAGAGACGACCAGACAGATGACGTAGTATAAATTGGGCAAAAGAACAGAACTAGATGCAGATGGGAATTTGATGTTGGGGCACACTTCAAACGCTTTTGCGTGGAAGCACTTCGATGCATTACATAAGGATAAAACGACAGATCCAAGGCATCCTGGAGTTGCCATCAGCACAAATGGGTTCAATGTGTATGGTATGACGGCAGCACAATACAGTTGTTGGCCTGTATTTGTCATTCCAGTCAATCTCCCCCAGAGAGATTATGAAAAGAAAGAACTTTTTCCTGACGTTGATATTTCCAAGGCCCAAATATCCGGGGAAGAATATGAATGTGTACATGCAACCATTTAAGGATGAATTGCAAGAAGCCTAGGATAATGCGATCAAGACATATGACGCCACTACAAAAAAGAACTTCAAAATGCATGTGTGGTACATGTACTCGATGCATGACTTGCCGGCATATGCGCTATTCGTTGGCTGATGTGTGCATGGAAGGTTTCCCTGCCCCACATGCAAGGAAGCTCTTCAGTTTCGTTGGCTGGAGGAGGGTCACAAGTTTTCTTGCTTCGACATGCATAGACAATTTCTGGATCCTGAGCATAAGTTCAGAAAAGACAAGAAGAATTTCATCAAAGGTAGAGTTGTCAAAAACACTGCACCACGTGCGTTGACAGGCCAACAGATCTTGGATCAGATAAACGCTCTCGAGCTGGATCCAGATCGTCTAGGGTATTTCAAAGGGTATAATACGGAACACGCCTAGAATCACAAGATATGTTTGTGGGATATGCCTTACTTTAAAGACCTCCTTTTCCCACACAACATCAACGTGATGCACACTGAAAAGAATATCACGGAGGCCCTTTTTGGTACATTGTTCGGCATAGAGGGGAAGTCGAAGGATAATCCTAAGGCTAGAGTCGACCAGGAGGCTCTATGTGATAGACCGTTACAAAACATTCGACAACCGAAAGGAAAGAAGAACTGGAGGAAGCCAAAGGGATGGTTGAATCTTGGAAGGCCAGCTATGAGAAATGATCTTGTGGGTGAAAATGCAGTTGATTTTCCCCGATGGGTATGCAGCTAATCTAAAGAGGGGAGCTAGTCTTGACAAATTGAAAATATTTGGTCTCAAGAGTCATGATTGGCACATATGGCTTGAGCGGGTGATGTGGTGATGTTTGCGTGGCTTTATCCCTGAGGATGAATGGCTAGTACTGGCAGAGCTGAGCTATTTCTTCCGTGCTCTTTGTGCGAAAGAACTATCACCTGACGTGCTAGACGAACTATTTCAGCCCGACCCAGAGTCCTTTTGATCCAGAGCTCGTGATGATATCTGGTGGTGTGAGGCCCCATGGCTCGATACCCATTGGGAATGGACTAATACGTTGTCCTATACCTCTCTCGAAGATGAAGAAGTGCCAGACGAGCTCTGATCCTGAGATAAGGCCTCGTCCACGACCAATGGAACTCGCCATTGAGGCTAGGGCCCAGGAGCTTCTAGCGGAGGCAAACAGGCACGCGACACAGAGGGAGAGGGACACGGAGGAGAGGATGGCTAGGCTCTTGGAGGAGGAGAGGAGCCGGAATGACGCGTCTCATCGGGCCCTATACGAGCTCCTCGTGGTAAGTTTCTCCTGCATATTAGCCAAATCATGCACGTAATGTTCGTTTCATCACTAACTAATATGAATGACTCTTGAAAACAAAATGTGCAGACCGTATGCCAGAACAATGGTCAGACCCCTCCGTCGATGCCCCATATTGCTATAGCACCCACGGTGAGTTTCATTTGAATGGTCATTAGTTACTAGTATTCACATTTGAGTTGCATCATGCTAAGGAGAAATTGCTTGCAAATGATCTTTGGTGCAGTGTGCCTCCCGACAAGCATCGACCCATCCCTCTACGTCTGTCGCAACCCCGACCAATCCTTCTACGTCTCACCCCGGTGCAAACCTGACCGGTCCTTCACCTCCGTGATGATGGTAAGTTTTCCCAAGTGTTTTGCTTAACAAATGCATACTTAGCTTAAGAAATAACCTAATTATCTCCAAAATGACCTATACTTATCTTATTTTCCTCAAAAATGACATAATAACCTTACTTACCTTCAAAATGTTACATTCTACCTAGGATAGCGATAAAATGACCTATACTTAGCATTTTTTCCTCCAAAAGACTTGATATGCTTAGTTAGCTAGAAAATGGCATAACTACCTAGGATAGCTCAATAATGATCTATAGCTAGCTTAGCTAGTTAATTTATGACATAATTAGCTCACTTAGGTACAAAATGCCATAACTACCAAGGATGGCTCAATAATGATCTATAATTACCTTAGCTAGTTAATTTATGGCATAATTAGCTCACTTAGGTAAAAAAACGGCATAATAACCTTGGTTTAGCTCCAAAATGACCTATACTTAGCTTATTTTCCTCTAAAATGACACAATAACCTTACTTAGCTCCGAACTTACATACTTTACCTAGGATAGCTATAAAATGACCTATACTTACCATTTTTTCCTCCTAAATGACTTGATATGCTTAGTTAGCTGAAAGATGTGATAACTACCTTAGATAGCTAAATAATAATCTATACTTAGCTTACCTAGTTCATTTATGACATAATTAGCTTACTTAGGTAAAAAATGGCATAATAACCTTGGTTTAGCTCCAACCTATCATGTAATTAGTTTATATTCCTCCAAAATGACAATATAACCGTACCTAGCTCCAAAATGACCGATTTTAACTAGGATAGCTCTAAAATGACCTACACTTACCATTTAGTCCTCCAAAATGAATAAATATGCTTAGTTAGCTAAAAATGGCATAACTGCCTAGGTTAGCTCCAAAATGACGTATTTACCTATCTTAGCTCTAAAATGTCCTATACACTTAGCATTTTTACCTACCTTAGCTAAAAATGGCATTTTACCTACCTTAGTTAGAAGAAGAAGAAGATAAAGAAGAGGAGAGGAGAAAAAGAAAGAGAAGATAAATTCTTCTTCTTCTTCTTTTTCTTCTTCTTTTTCTTCTTCTTTTTCTTCTTTTTCTTCTATCTAGTCTTATTATTCTTCTAACTTTCATCTTTCCTAATTTGCAGATTTGATATAGATGAGGAAGCTTGCATTCATGGAGTGTACTCTTCTACTTGTGCTTCCTTTTGTTTATGGAAACTTGTTTTGTTTTGGATATGTATGTATGGATATGTTGTTGGAAACCATTGTATGTTGAATATGTTGTTGGAAACTTGTATGTTGGATATGTTGTTGGAAACTTATTATTGGTATGCTTGTTGAAACTTATTGTTGGTATGCTTGATGGAAACTTCTATTGTTGATATGTTGGATATATATGTGAAATTCTGTCTAATTAAATGATTTTAAGAAAAAACAGAAAAAACAGGGGCTATATAGCAACTTTGTTGTCTGCTGGCGGACAACAAAGAGCTTTGCCGTCAGCCAACAGATGGCAAAGCTTCCACGTGGCAGCTACCTGTGCAACCTGGGGTAGCACTAGGCTAGCCTAGACGGCAAAGACCTTAGTTCTTTGCCGTTTGCCAGCGGACGGCAAAGAACCCACCTAGGCCGGCAAAGAAATAGGTTCTTTGCCGTCCGCTGGCAGACGACAAAGAACTAAGGTCTTTGTCGTCTGCCAGCGGACGGCAAAGCATGCCGTTAAGCCCTTAACGAACCAAAGTTGCCACGTGTTTCGTTCATGCCCTTTGTTGTCCGCTGGCACGTGTGTCGTCCATGCCCTTTCGTCTATGAGCAATATGGGATCGACGCCTCACCTTTTCATCAACGAAGAGGTCCGCTACATGGACATTTTTGTCCCCGGGCAGATCTTCGCCTTCGGCGGCATCGTGCTGCATGCTGGTTCCACCGGTCATCTAGACCGCGTTGAGATCCTCGCCCCCGATCAGGAAGTTAGATTTGGAAACCTGGAGTTTTTTCTCGACTCTCGAGGCGACTTGTCACTAATCGGGCTCACGGCTTTGCCCGTAGCCCCCAAGGACTCTGAGGCCTTAACCTCGAACCCCTCCGTCGGACACGCCAATGGGGTCACCCATGGCGGCAATCCAATCTATAACCCCGGCTTGGCCATCAAGCCACATGACCGGACATGTGTACCTACCAAACACTCCCCATGCGAGGGCTTCATTGGGATTGACTCCACGAGTCCTGAACAATTGGATCCAATCGGGCCCTCAGCGGCCGACGAAGGATTGGAACAATTCTCATCTTTGAAAATCACCAACGATCCAGCCCTGATCTATGTCCGACCTGGTTACAGTTCGGGCAGGGACGGGTTTCTCGACCCACCCACCACCCACTTGATAGCCACCGTCGAAGACTTAACCGACGTGTTAGACTATGCTTCCGAGGAGGAAGAATACATGGATGAAGTGTACCGTGCTCCCACCCTCGTTAACACCGGGAGTTGGACAGCCACTTCTATGTACGACATTTACATTGTGGATACTCCTGCCACCAACAGCGACAACACGCCTCACAACGACGGTGACAAATCGGGCGACGCACCATCAAGGCACCGGAAATCGCATAAGCGGTCCAAAAGCAAAAAGAGAAGACGAACTATTATCAACAGCAAGGATAGTAACGCCCCTGCCAATCATGATCATCTCGATTTTCCCGAGCACCCATTCGAGGGTCTGGACGAACCCGCGAAACAAAACGACCCGGATACCATCAAGGACCCCGAAGGTGACAATTACCTCCCCCTGTTGAGGAGGAAGACTTACGAGAAGCTGATGACTTATACATCCCTAATAACCTCGAGGATTGGGAAGGAATCAGGCAGCGGCTCATAGCAACGGCTCGCAGCCTGAAGGCCAAGGAGCGGCAACTCCAACTCAAACAGGGGACCTCACTGATCGATGGACGAAAGTCCTCTCAGCCGAAGAAGCATATGGCACTAGTTTGTCAAACCAGCCCAAAAGCTGCCACAATTCGATGATGAGCTCACTAACACTCCGTCCCCGCATCGTACCGCATATGACAAGCCAGATCGCACTCCTCGCGGGGCCGATAGAGCAGCTAAAGACACCGGTTATATATCGGTGATGCCTCTAAGACAAGGTAAGGAGCCATTCGAGCCCAATGACCGGTTCGACCTGCGCGACGACTTAAATCAAAGAGCAGACAGTACGAGATCCATCTACGGATCCATAGATTACTCATCGGATAGAAGGGGAGAATACAGACCATGGTTTGACCAAAATCATAAATTCTAGGAACGCAACCGGTCCCATACAAAACCGAATACAGGCGGGATATAGCTCGGGTCAGAAGCGCCGCTCACCCACTGTGCTTCACAGATGAAGTAATGCGGCATCAGTTCCCCAAAGGGTTTAAACCCGTAAATATAGAAAAGTATGATGGGACCACTCACCCGACTACATGGATTGAGGACTTCCTCCTCCATATCCATATGACACGAGGAGATGATGTCCATGCCATCAAATACTTTCCTCTTAACCTTAAGGGGCCAGCGCGGCACTGGTTAAACAACCTCCCCGAAAACTCCATAGGATGCTGGGAAGACTTGGAAGACGTGTTTTGCTCTAACTTCTAGGGAACCTATGTCCGCCCACCGGACTCTTCCGACCTCAGCAACGTCGTCCAAAAGCCCGGCGAGTCTGCCCCGCAGTTCTGGAATCGGTTCTTGACTAACAAGAACCAGATTGTTGACTGTTTGGATGCGGAGGCTATAGCCTCCTTCCGGCACGATATCTGGGACAAGTGGCTGGCCCGCCAGCTAGGCCAGGATAAACCTCGGACTATGTCTGCCCTCACGTCCCCCATGACCTGCTTTTGCGCGGGCGAAGACAACTGGCTGGCAAGACGCAGCCATAATTCAGAAGATCCTATGGCACCTGAAGCCCAGGATGGCAACTCAAAGCCGAAGCACAATAAGAACAAACGCCGACACAATAGTAACGATGCCGATCACACGGTGATCAATGACGGATTTCGTAACTCCCGACCCGGGCAGCGGAAGAAGCCCCCTAAAGGCAATTGTGCGGACCCACTCAGCTCGAGAAGATCATGGACATGACTTGCCAAATCCATGGAACTCTGGTTAAGCCAGCCAATCACATGCACCACAACTGTTCGGTGTTTAAACAGGCTGGCAAAATACAACCCGAAAACCAGGGCAAGAGCTTGCACAGCGAGGACGAAGAAGAGCCTCGGGGTCCGATAGGTGGCAGGCAGAAGAAATTTCCTCCCGAAGTAAAAACGGTGAATATGATATACGCCATCCACATACCTAAGAAAGAGAGAAAGCGGGCCCTTTGGGAGGCCTATGTCGTCGAGCCCGTAGCTCCGAAGTCTAACCCTTGGTCAGCATACCCGATCAACTTCGACCGGCACGACCACCCGATTAGTATCCGACATGGGGGCTCGGCTGCCCTCGTCCTAGATCCCATTATAGATGGGTATCACCTCACTAAAGTCCTAATGGACGGAGGAAGTAGCCTCAATCTGATTTAATCAAACACGGTGAAGAAGATGGGTATAGATCCGTCAAGGATCAAACCCATCAGCACTACCTTCAAGGGAGTGATCCCAGGTGTTGAGGCCAGATGTACGGGCTCTGTAACCCTGGAAGTTATGTTCGGCCCGAACGATAACTTCCATAGAGAGGATTTAGTCTTCGACATTGTGCCCTTTAACAGCGGCTGTCATGCGCTGCTCGTCCGGATGACATTTGCTCGATTCAATGCAGTCTTGCATTACGCATACCTCAAGCTCAAGATGTCGGGCCCCAAGGGGGTCATAACTGTCAACGGAAATATAGACAGGTCCCTTAGAATGGAGGAACATGCACTGGCACTTGTGGCCGAATTCCGCTACCAAGATGATCGGCAAGCTTTGGCATTGGCCATAAAGGCACGAAAGGCCGGGAAGTGAGTTCGGATTCAGGCCGAGCACTCCGACCCTCCTTCCTCCCCTCAATAGGGACTCGCCCCCCAACGCATAACCTTAGGACCAACAAAGTATGTGTTGAGGATGCACAACTTTGCACTTAAGATTCCATGGGTAGTGGTGGGGAACTTATGATAGGCGTTTGGTTGTTCTGAACTGTTACCATCAACAAGTCTTCAGACAAACTGCAGGCGCTCCTAAAAGAGCATGCCCATGGCATAAAGCTCACCTTTAAACATAGCGGTCTTTCAAGATTTTGTTCACAAAGTCCACCCGCATTAAGACCCATCAAGGTACATCCAAAACATGAGTCAACTAGCAACAGGGCATATCAGAGGTGGCTGGTCACCAATCAAAGACCCCTAGTACAACAGCTCCAGCAGGACTTTACTTCTTATCACATACTTGTAAATAGCTACTTGGGTAAATCCGAGTTATAAGAGTTGTTGAGGAAATGCAAAATTGCTTGGCAAATGTATGCCTTATTTGTCCTGTTTTCGGCATATACTTTTTCCTCCCTCTCCTCATGAACCTATTCGGTATGATTCAAGGTCACTCGCTAATAGACTGGGGGTTCGATCTCAAACACAAATCGCCTTAAGCATTGTGCGTTCGGCGTCTTGGCATTCGATTTATATGCATCGATTTCCGAATTATGTCTTTGGTCATTAAGTTGGGTTGCCCGGCTCCTGTGCTTGCCCCTTTATGTTCCGCTAGTTCGGCTAAAAGGGCAAAGGAGCACCCCTGCGATTGTGTTTCCGGATAGTCTGGTCAAGCACCTTAGGGGAGAAAGCCAAAAACGGACTATCATAGTATGTGCGACCCGATTTGTGAACCCCAAGTTAGAAGTATTACACTTCAACCTTCGTAAGTGGTTATTCCGTGTTATACGAGGAATTTGCCCTTTGAGCAAACACTATGATGTCGGTTTCGGCCTCGGCTCGTCCGAACATCGCAAAAACTCCGATGGCTAATCGTACGCTTCCCGCAGTCCTGTTCACGCCCCTTCAGTTAAGTGAAAGAAATAAAGCATAATAGTCTGGTTGCCTAGTCTTCCGCACTAAATCGCCTTTGGGTTCCTATACTTCGGCTAAGGAACATAGTGCATTGGTATAGACACCCCATGTAGTATCTATGTGGGCGCTGAAGCCGATGAGTCGCATCTTTCAGTATTAAGCAACCATACAGGAGTTTTAAATTAAGGCAAAAAAATATGAGAGCGGATAGTATTATCATTAAAAAGTTTTCACATGTCTTCGGACACATTACAATCTCATTCAAAAATTCTTTCGTCGGAACACTGTGACGCAATCACCCGCGCACTCTCCATGACCCCATCGAAGTACAACTTGGGGCATCGGTGCGACTTTCCGAGCGGCGGCAGGTCGGTGGCAACCTTCATCAGATTGAGCCCCGGCCAGTGCACTTTGACATTGGAAAGGGCCATCCGGAATCCTTCGATGTAGGAGGAGCGCTTGACGGAGTCGAGGCGGGGCACAACATCAATCAAACGTTGCACCATGCCGAAGTAGCTACCTTGGAGTGGCTCACCGGGCCCTAGACGGATGTAGAGGTCCTTGATGGCCGGCTTCACCATCCATTGCATCTCCATGAGCTGCTTCAACTGCTCCACTAGAAGAGGACGCTCGGGGGCTCCGAATTGTGCGCAGAAGATCCGAGCTTCGTCTTCCTCTCCCCGCAAGGCAGGCAACTGATTGGCATTTGCCACGCTCTTCTGAAGATCGGTGGCCGCGCCTGGGGATCGCCACACCCGAGTCAGCAATTTGAATTTGCTATTCCCGAATATGCACTTTAGGGAGTACGGCTTACCATCAGCTATCTCCTTGACCTGCCAAACTTGTTCCTCGAAGAACCGTGGGTTCATCCGCTCCTTCTGGAGATCGGACCTTAGGGAGGACAGTTCGGCCGAGACCGCCTTGTTCTTCTGCTCCAAGGCATCACACTTGTTGCTGGCATCCTTGAGCTCATCTTGTATCTCCGCCACACGAGCCTGGTGTTTATCACTTGTGGCTCACAAGGCGGAGAGTGCGGTGGCCGCCGCCTTCTCCACGTCCACTTCATCTTTGTCACGTTGAAGCTCGGCCCAGAGGTTTTCAATCTATTTTGACGAGGCTGCAACATGATTAAAACCTTATATAAATGAAATCTGCATTGGTAGAATTCGGGGGAATAGTAAAAGTCAAATCGAACTTACCCTGTGCCTCGTCGAACCTCTTGTTGAGGGCTTCCACCTCATGCTTAGCGCGTTGGAGCTTCCGATTTAGCTCGTCTAGTTCGGCGCCGTTTTTGGTCGCCGCCGATGATGAGGCTTACACCGCACATAATGAATACATTACATCGACACTTACTTCCCAAACTATAGAGATGACCCATAGGCGAGTTTGTTCAACTCACCTAGGGCTCGGGGGCTGCCATGTATACAATACGACTAAAGGGCAACTTACTTGAAAGCCTACAAGGAGACCTTTGAAGGCCTCCTTCAGTCAGCTGTCAATGAACTGGACGCATTGTAATACCACACCCATAAGGGTGGCGTGGTCCTTGGGGATAGAGGCGCTTGTTACAGCCTCGCCCATGGTTGCCCACTCATTGGTCGACGGTACCGGGGATGACCAGATTTCCCGATCACCCACCGGGGTTTGCACCGATGCCTCTGGAGGCACCATGCGCTCCAGAGACGTTATTGGAGGGGACTGATGGCTTGCCCGTCTGGTCTCCTCGATGTCCGGGCAGAGGATCGTCCCTTGTTGTTCAGTGGCCAAGGTGTTAGCCTCAGGCATGGGGGTATCCTCCTCGCACCCTGCGTCCACTTCCATTGGAGTGTGCTGGGATGACACCTCCACGACGTCTTTCGTAGTGTCTGGAGTGAGGGGGTGCAAGGCTTCCCCGCTCTCTGCTAGTTTGGCAGGCAGGGTCTCCCCATCCGATATAACCTCGATGGGGATGACATGCGGAAGGTTGTTGGACCAACAACCTGCGTGTTAGCAAATTCTAAGCCTACTGGTGACAGAAAGAAGGGTCTTCGGATTCTAACCTAGATGGAGGGAGCTTGACCCTGAGGCTCCTACGGGGAACCTCCTCGACATCTTTGGGCGTGGAGCTCAAGTCTGAACTTTCGTCGGACAGGACCATCCGCACCTGTCATGACTTCTTTGGGGCAGGATAGGCTGCCTGCCCTGGGGCATCCGAACATGCCGCTCTCTTCTTGGTACGGGAGATCGCCTCCCCCTCGCTATCGACCTCCTCCTCCTTGTCTTCTTCTTCTTCCTACTCTTCGCCTCCTCCTAATTTGAGGAGGAGGGTGTGTCTTCGGAAGCAGCATCAGGCTGATCCCTGATGTGGATACCAGCCTAACCTGGTTTCTTCTTCTCCTCCTTCATGGGAGGCTTGTAAGGCCTCTCCACGAGCATCTTGGCTATCAGCCTGGTCCTCTCATCCTCAGGCTAAGGGGCCAAACTCTTGATATTGTTGGCTTTGTTCACCCACCTCTGCACAAGCATATCGGATACAGGGTTATGGACCTTCTATGTAATAAAACCGATCAGGCTAGGATGTGGCACACCTTGGAGTCTGGCTTGGCGATGTGTAGGTCCTTGTCCTCCTCCTTAGCTGGACAGCTCTTCATGGATTTGAAGAAAGCCTTCCACAGCTTCTCCCGCGTAGTGTGGAAGAGTTTCCAGACTGTGGGCTCGACATCAATTTCCGAAGCCCATAGGGGAGTGTCTAGACACTAGCAAGGGAGGATGCGTCTTCAGAGCATTACCTGAACCACATCGGCCAGCTTGACACCGTTCTCGACCATGGATCGGATCTGCTTTTGCAGATCAGCGACCTCCTTGCTTGACCCCTAGACGAGACCCTTTTCGATCCATGAAGCTAGTCTGGTTGGAGGACCGGATCTGAATACGATGGAGGAGTGCAGACCTTGTTCCTGTGGTTCGGTGATGTAGAACCACTCCTTCTGCCACTCCTTGATGGTGTTGTTGAGGGTGCCCGTCGGCCAATCGATGCACGTGAGTTTGCCGATGACGGCACCACCGAAGTCGGCATGCTTGCCGTCGACACACTTCGGCTTGATGTTCGAAACCTGCAGCTAGAGCCTGAAGTGCGGCTTGACGTGCAGGAATGCCTCACAGAGGAGGATGGAGGAGGAGAAGTTGAATCGAGAGCGTGGAGGGCCCTTGGGGTTTTCTTCCCCGTTTATGAGATTTGTCGATTCGGGTTCCCTCTGCCACGTTGTAAATTCCTCGACTTCTCGAGACTCGCGAGCCATTGCGAGCGTCTGATTAAGTGTATCCCGCGTAAAAGGGGACACGATCGACATGTTGATAGATCGTGTGGATGGAATGGCCTCGGACTGCGCATCAAGTGCCTGTAACTGGCCTATTGGCCGTGGTGGGCTATGACCTTTCGTCAAAAAGATCATCAGGAAAACATTATCCTTTTTCCCTGACATTTGGCCTTCAAAGCCAACTTATCTCGTAGGATTCAGACATGCCACATGCGAAAAACTATTTGTCATCAGAGGCTGAACTGTGGTTCGGCGGAAGGAACTCACCTCGCAAGCCGAAGACTCTGTTCGCGAAGCAATTGATGTTGAAGACTCTTTGCGTTGGAGGCAAGTTCAGGGGCTACTGAGGGAGTCCTGTACTAGGGGTCCTCGGATAGCCGACATGTTGTGTACGGGCCGGATTGTATGGACCAGTCACCGAAAATATGACGATCTGAAGGCCTAGTTACCAGGTTGGAAGCTTCAAGGAGCACGACTTGTGCTCCACGTTTGGTGTAGTAAATAGGCATGTTTATCTCTTCGGCATGTAACCAACAATTTCCAAACCCTAGGCCTCCTCGGCATCTATATAAGCCGAAGGGTTTTAGGGTATAGGGGGGAACAACTCATCTAGGGTTAGACATACGATCTCGAGGTAGATCAACTCTGTAACCCATTATACCATCAATACAATCGAGCAGGACATAGGGTATTACCTCCATAGGAGGGCCCGAACCAGGGTAAATTTGTGTCCCCCTTGTCTCCTTTTACCATCAAACCTAGCTTATAGTTTGTGACCCCCTACCTAAGATCCGCCGGTTTTGACATCGACAACAGGCGCTTTCCAAGGGGTCAATTCAGGGAGAACTCAGCCGAAGGGCAAGATCACGCTGCCGGTGACATTTGCTAGTGATATCAATTTCAGAACATAGAAGATCATCTTTGACGTTGCCAAGATCTCGTTGCCATACAACGGCATTCTTGGTCGCCTAGCACTGGCGAAGTTCATGGTGGCCACCCACTTCTCTTACAATGTGTTGAACATGCCTAGGCCCATGAGCATCATTACGATCAACTCCGACAAGAAAAGCACACTTATCTGCACCGACCAACTCTGCCAGGGGGGCAATTGCAGCACCTGCCGCCAAGGCACTTGCTCCTGTCGCTAAAGCTCCTAGGGGGAAGAAGACCGGGAAGGCCTCTAGCGCACACTACGGCAAGCGCACCTCCACGGGGTGCTGCGCTCCCGTTGATGATGTGCCAGTGAGCTCCACGGGCAAGAGCAAGAAGTCCAAGGCAGCTCCGCTAGAGACCAAGAAGGTGCCCTCCAAGGAGGATGGTACGAGAGGAACTTTCACCATAAGTTCCACCCTTAATGACGAATAGGAAAGCGCGCTCGTCGCCTTCCTGTGGGGGAATGTCGATGTGTTTGCATGGCAATCATCTGATATCCCCGGTGTTCCCAGGAAGGTGATTGAGCACCACCTTGCCGTCTACCCACACGCGTGGCCCGTCAAGCAAAAAGTATGGAAGCAAGCTTTGGAGTGGCAATAGTTTATTGCCAAAGAGATCAAGAAATTAGAAGAGGCTGGCTTGATCAGAGGAGTACTTCATCCAACATGGTTGGCCAATCCAGTTGTAGTGCGCAAGGCGAATGGAAAGTGGAGGTTGTGCATTGACTTCACAGACATCAATAAAGCCCGCCTCAAAGATCCTTTTCCCTTGCCACACATGGACTAGATTATGGACTCCACCACCGGATGCGACTTGTTGTCTTTCCTTGACGCCTATTCAGGCTATCATTAGATTTTCATGGCCAAGGAAGACGAGGAGAAGACCACATTTATCACCCCATGTGGTTGAAAAGTGCCGGCTCTACATTTGCAAGAGAAGGCCTTATTGGTTTTGAGCCATAGCTACATAGAAATATGGAGACTTATATGGATGACATAGTGGTCAAAACCAATGACAAGGCTACGCTCATATCAGACCTAGAAGAAACATTCGCTAATATGCGCAAGATCAACATGAAGCTCGACCCTGAGCAGTGTGTGTTCGGCGTCCCATCCTGCAAGCTTCTTGGGTTATTTGTATCTCAACGTGCAATTGTAGCAAATCCCGACAAGATCAAAGCAATTGAGCAAATTGAAGCGCCAATACGTGTCAAGGATGTGCTTCGTCTTGCCGGTTGTGTTGCCGCTCTGAGTAGGTTCATCTCAAAATATGCTGAGCGTGCCCTGCCCTTTTTCAAAATTTTGAAGAAGGCGGGTCCAATGAAATGGACTCCGGAAGCAGAGGCAGCGCTACAGGATTTGAAGAAGTACCTCTCCTCTTTGCCAATCCTATTCACGCCAAAACCACAAGACCCGTTGCTGCTATATCTAGCGGCAACGAGTCAAGTGGTGAGTGCTGCACTAGTGGCCGAAAGAGAAGTTGATGAAGAAGCGGCGACAGCAACAGGACCACCAAGCGACGAGTCAGGACATTCCCTGACAGGGTGTGGTGCCGGCAAGGAAGGATCTGCGCAGTTGAATAAGACAATATAGAGGAAGAAGGTGGTGCAGCGCCTAGTCTGTTTTGTCAGCTCCTTGTTATAGGGAGCTAGGTCAAAATATCCTGGCGTGCAAAAGTTGCTCTTCGGCGTTCTTATGGCCTCGAGGAAGCTGCACCATTACTTCCAAGCACATGATATGACCATTGTCACTCGCTTCCCGCTTCAACGGATTTTGTGGAACCTAGAAGCTACCGGTAGGATTGTAGAGTGGGCTTTGGAACTGTCAAGCTTTGGTCTCAAGTTTCAAAGTACTTCGACCATTCAGAGCAGGGCCTTTGGGGAGTTCATTTTAGAGTGGACCCGAACGCCCGATGAAGAAGTTCCAGAGTCAACTATCCCTGGCAAAGAAACCGATCAAGAGTGGATCATGTATTTTGATGGGGCTTTCTCGCTGTAAGGCGCCAGTGCCAGAGTGCTCCTTGTCGCACCCACTAGAGATTACCTCAAATATGTCATTCGGATGCACTTTCCTCGAGAGGGATCAACGAACAACACTACCGAGTACGAAGGGCTACTTGTCGGTCTTAGGATCATGGCAGACCTTGGGATCAAGAAACTTATTGTTAGGGGTGATTCTAAGCTTGTCGTCAGGCAAGTGAACAAAGATTACCACTGTCCATTGATGGAAGCTTATGTAGATGAAGTGAGGAAGTTGGAAGAACGTTTTGACAGCCTGCAAATGGAGCATGTTCCACATGCAAAGAACAGCGTTGCTGGCAGCCTGTCAAAGTGTGCTGCCCTTGAGTTGCCTGTGGAACCAGGAACATTCGTGCTCCGACTGAATCAACCCGCCGTGACACCATCAACTAGACAAAAGAAAAGAAGGAAGTTGATATTCGACAACTATTTCCCCGTAGAGCTCCCGGAAGCCGCCAGCGATGAGGTTGCCAAGGACAACGTTAGGCTTGCCGGTGAGCTCCGTGCTCTGGCGGGGCCTCCGGCCCTTGCTGTGGAAGCACGTGCTCCCGCCAGGCTTGCCGGGGGCAGCAGCATCCAGTGGGGCCTTAGGCCCTTGTCATTGAGACAAACGTTCCCCTGGCAGAGGATATCCCTTTAGTCTTTGTTGTCGAGCCCCGGGCTCCAGCATGGGCACAACACATCGTTATTTTCCTTCAAATAGGAGAATTCCTTGAGGAACAAGAGGAAGCAGAGAAAGTAGCCCGCCGGTCTCATATGTACTAGTTCGTAGACAACATCCTATATAGAAAGAGACCTAATGGCATGAAATTCAAATGCATTTCTCGGGAGGATGGACTAGAGCTTTTAACGGAGATACATCGAGGCATATGTGGCTCCCACATAGGATCAAGAGCACTTGCCGTAAAGGCATTCCGACAAGGTTTCTTTTGGCCCACCACCCTCCAGGATGCAACTGCTTTAGTAAATAAGTGTGAAGCATGTCAGTTTCATTCGAAGAAATTACATCAACCAACTCAAGCCCTTCAAACAATCCCTCTCTCCCAACCGTTTCCGGTCTGGCCGATCGATATCTTAGGCCCCCTGCCCTGCGCTGCTGGGGGCTTTGAGTATTTGTATGTTGCAATCAACGAGTTCACAAAGTTGCCGGAACAAGAAGCAGTGAGAAAGATGACAACACAGTCAGCCATCAAGTACTTCAAAGGACTAGTCTACCGCTTTGGTGTTCCCAACAGGATCATCACTAACAATGGCACACAGTTCACGAGCCGCACCTTCATGCAGTATGTCCAAGACCTTGACAATAGAATCTGTTTTGCTTCCGTTACCCACCCAAGGAGCAACAACCAAGCGGAAAGAGCTAATGTTGAAGTACTGTGAGGCCTCAAGACAAGAACTCTCGAACAACTGCACAAGTGACGAAGGCACTGGATTGATGAGTTGTTGGTGGTTCTTTGGTCAATCAGAATGACACCAAATCGAGCTACCAGCTAGACACCCTTCTCCCTCGTATGTGGGGCGGAGGCAGTTCTCCCCATGGAACTCATATATGGGTCACCTCGAGTGCTCTCTTATGATGAGCTTGAGCAAGAGCAGTTGCGGCAAGATGACGTGATGCTCCTTGAGAAAGACCGTCTTCAGACTGCTGTGAGAGCTACACGCTACCAGCAAGCTTAGCGCCGCTACCATATCCGCAAAGTTAATGGCAGAATTCTTGAGGAAGCGACCTTATTCTTCAGAGAGTTTAGTCCGCCAAGAATTCCAACAAGTTGATGCCAAAGTGGGAAGGCCCTTATCGCGTAGTATGAGTCACCATGCGTGACACAGTCCGCCTGGAGACCGAAGATGGCATCCCAGTGAGCAACTCCTGGAATCGAACATCTTCGCAAGTTCTACCCCCAAGCAACCACCTTTTGTACGAGTCTTGCTGCTGAAGCATGTAATCCTGGGTACAAAGCCAGGCTCAGACCCTATGCGTTTTTGCATAAAGATAAGTGTTCTGCAAATCCAAATTGATTCTCATGTTTATTTATGTGCATGTGTTCCATATCCATATTTTCTCTTGTTTCTTTTTCTCAAAGGATATAAGGTTACCTCGTGTGCAGCTTTGCCAGGGGGGATGGTGGTATGGATACCTATGAGCGACGTCCCAAAAAAATCTTGTCGGTAGGAGTACGACAACGAAAAGATAAGTTGTAAAACCCGAAATGAATTCTTGTTGTGGAGTTATTTTCCTTGGGCGATTTTGACCTCTATATGGAAAACCAGCACGCACGGGAACACTGCTGCAATTACTTCTATCCCTATTCTGTTTCGAGTCTACTCAACAGTCTAGGTGGCTGCACTGAAAACACCGGAGTCTCTTGCAGGCGGCAGCCCCGCCAGCAGGCTGCTAAAGTCCCGCACCTAGCGCTCATAGCAGAGGTGTGCACGCCGACAAGTTTCCAATTAAGCATAGGATGAATGCATATAGAGAGAAATCAAATGAGGAGGATAACATGATAGTTGTTCAAAGCATAACAAGCAATATTACATCGGTCTTGCCGAGATTCTAACATAAAATAAACTATTCTTGGCATGGATGGCAACGAGGAGTAAGGCAGCTAATCCCGACGATTGCCTTCGACCTGCTTGATTTGGCTTACCCTGTCGACGATGGGTGCGACAAGTTCCTCAAGCACTTTGACATCTACGCCCTTCGGCAAGTGGCTGAGGATGTTGGAGAAGTTGATGACGGGGTTCTTATATGCCACCTTGACGAGCACCTTGTGGAGAACGGCCTGGCAGAGCCTGTGCGATTCGCTGGCCAGGTAGGATGCCCGGTCGGAGTGAAGCTGCTCCAAGGCTCCAAGTAGGCAGTCAAAGAACATGGTCGCCTTGGCACTCGTGGACTCTCAGTCATCGGAAGAGTACATGGGGCCTTCCAAACCCATGGTGGATAGTAGCACGGCAAGCTTCACCGCGACGTCGATGAGCTTCTCGGTCAAGATTTCTACTCCCTGTACATAGTCGTTGTGGACGGTAGCGGCGCTCTTGACCAGCTCCTTCTCATCGTGGAGATCCTTGACCAAGGCCTTCTCATGGGTCCTGGCGGTATCGAAAGTCTTGGTCAGCATAGCCAGCTTCAGTTTCAGGTCATCAATGGACTTGCCGGCTGAAGAAAGTTGCTTGGTCTTATCGGATATGGTGACCTGCAACTCCATCATACTAGTGAGGTCCTTGTCTCTTTCAGACTTGAGTAACGAGACCTTCTTGCCAAGATCCTCAAGGTCAGCCTCCAGCTTCTTCACCCTCTCCTCTAGCAAGTTCTTGCCGGCCTCCGTGGCTTCGGCAGCATCGGCGGCCTCCTTTGGCTTGCCGGTGTGATCTGCAGTTAGAGCCTCAAGCATCTCCTTGTGCTTCTGCTCCAGCTCCTGGGTCCGCCACGCGACAAGCTCCTCGAGCTCCACTTCCTTGTTGTGAAGTTTGTCAGCAACCGCTTTCTCACGGGCGACATGGTCTTCCTCGTCAGCGTCGGGCCCAATGTGGCGCTCTGTCAGGCGAGCATCCTCTGCGGCGGCCTGTTGCTTGGCCTCCTCCTACGCCTGGTCGGTGTCGGACTGCTGCATATAGAGTTGGCTCCAGCCTTGGCTCAATTGTGCCTGGTCGGTGTCGGACTGCTGCATATAGAGTTGGCTCCAGCCTTGGCCCAATTGCGCCTGGCCAGTCTTCAGGTCCTGGGAAGCTTGGGTGAACCAAGCCTGAGTTCCTTCGACACGCTCCTGGAAATTGGCCTCCACCGCTTCCATAACCGCTGCCCTGGAGTCTAGTTTCTCCTTTTTTGGCACGGTGAAGCGCTTGGAGCTTCTGGAAGCTGTCACCCATGGTCTGGAGGAGTTTCTCTTCTTGGGATTTGTTGCCGCTGGTACTTGGTTCAACAACAATCTCGATCCCGGCGACAGCAATGATCCCCTCTTTGAAAGCTTCCCCTTCGATTGGCACACCGGTGCTGGCCATGCCGGGGATGCTGACGAACAGATTATCGCCGACCCTAAGATACTTGCTCGATGAAGAGGTTTCTGATGTGGGCGGTTGGTCCTTGATGGCCGCCTTCCCAGCGGCGGAGTGCTCCATGGCTGGCGTAGCGCCTGGCGCTCCTACGATCGGGATGCCATCGGTACGATCACTAGCCCCCTCGCCAGCCTTCTCGGTCTCTTCCCGTGCGTCTTTGGCGACCTCAGCGCTAGCGGCCTCGGCGGTAGTGTTCTTGGCGGCTTCAGCGGCCTCGGCGGTAGCACTCTTGATGGCCTCCTCGACAGCGATCCTGTCGGCCTCAGCGGCAACATCCTTGGCGCTATCCTCGATGACGGTGTCGATGTCCATGTCCTCCATCGAAACGAAGCTGAGGTGGAAGTTCAAGAAGACAAAAAAGATGAACATAATAAAGAGTACCTGCACCAAGGATGGTTGCCGGCGAAGACCTGCCGGTGCCTATACTTGTTGGCTCTCCCTCGTCACGACAAAGCATGTTGGAGGAAGTCCTTGCCGGGGATCCATCTTTGGGCAGCATAGATGATGGAGGCGGTGTATCAGGGATGGCTACTGATGGTTCTCCTTGTTGTCATCCTCCTCCTGCACATCCGGTGATGTCAGCAGAAAAGATGCACACACCAGCCCTTGCCAGGGGGAAGTGGGTAATGGGCTCACACTAGGGGCTCTGCCGGGGGCTGAGTCAAGGGCTGCACCACGGGCTAGCCTCTGGGTTGATGATGGTTGTCCTTAGCACACCTAAGGCGCTTGCGGACAACTCCTCAACTATGGAGGTCCTCGCCCTCCTCGCTACCCATTGCGCCAGTGTTTTCATATCTCTGTGGAGACGATCCAAGGCAAAGTGAATGAGTAAAGTAAAACCAGAAATCAGAAGGGCAAAAGATATGGCAAGACACTTACTCCTCAGCTTCTTCCCTAGAGCTAAGGGCAGAGAGGTCGAAGGCGACTTCCGCCCTAGTGCTCGTGGGGGGAGGTGGAGGGGTGCTCCTGGATCGCTTGGCCACAACGAGCGCAGGTTGTCGATGAGCTTCTTGCCGCCACATGGCCTTGCCCGCCTCCCCTTTGCTGGGGACTGCGTTGTTCGAAGGAGCTTCGAGGACCGGAAGACTAGTGGTGGTGCTCTGAAGGATGCACCTCTTCCTTGTCACAAGGGACGAGGCCTCCTCGAGCAGCTCTTCCCCAGCTGTGTCTTCGGTAGGACTGTCCCAGGCAGATGTGCCGCTCTACTCCTCAGCGGTACCGCCCTGCCCAGCAAGATTTTCGTCCGGCAGCATTTCCTCTCCGCCGGTTTCGTCTACCAAGAAGCCGGCGCTTCCGGCCTCCGCTGCCACATCCGCTTCATCCGCCCTGCTAGCGATGTACGCCAGTTCCTCCTTGGTGGTGTCGTGGACGAGGCCCTCTTCCTTGCGGATGGCCCTCTCCGTCAAGTTATCAAAGAATTCTTGCGCCTTCTCTGCAGGCGGCTCGATCCAAGATACATCAAGGTTGTGGGCATCGAACATCGGCATCATGGCAATAATTCTACCTAAAGCAGCATTTTTGCAGAGGGGGATTATGCCTGCAGGCAGCTCATGTACCGCGGCACTCCTGAACAGTTTTTGGCAGAGAGCTCTATGTTGCATAACTGACACGTTGTGGTTCAGCCCGAGGCACAACCTCATGATGTCTGCCGCATTTCGGAATTCCCAAGCTGGCCTCCCCTTGTCTACAGGGGAGCAATGCGCGGGTGAAGGAAATCGGTGCCTATCATCTCTACGGTGAGGCCGGCATTTTTGAGGCGGTGAATCCTGGTGGTAGCGACTATGAGCTTCCCATCCTCAGGGTCAAGGGCTCTCCAGTCATCGCCATGCACCATCTTGGTCAGCCGTAGCAAGCAGAAAGGCTGGAATTTGTTCTCCCGAATCCAGCACCATTTGCCCCGCCACTCGTCCCACCTCTCGTAGTAGGCCCTGTCTGGGTAGACCTCCTTGGTTCCTTGCCATGGAAACTAAGTGAAGACATCGGAAAGGGCTCCGGCTTGTCGAATGCGGGGAGTAAAGTAGTGGCGAAAAAGAGCGGTGCTAGGGACTACCCCGGCAAAGTTTTTGCAAAGATGAACGAAAATTAACATGCACGTCACGACATTCGGCGTAAAATCCAAGAGTTGGAAGTCGTAAGTGAACATGAGGTCGTTGAAGAAATCCAAGAAAGGGGGGAAGTAAAAATAATCGGTGAAAAAAGGATATTTGTCTGGGCCGCTCACGGAAGGGCCTGGACTCATGTAGGTGGCGGAATGCGCCGTCGTCCCCGTCGCCCACATCCACTGGTATCGCTCCTTCAGAGCGTCCATGTCAAGCCCCGGCGGAAAACACGACATGCTCCTCCCGCATCCTCACCAGCTTGTTCTTCGAGACGGCCTCTACATCCTTGCCCTTGCTAGACTTGGGCGGCATGGTGGCTATGGGGGCAGGGGTTGAAGACAGAGAGGGCGTGGGGACACGGATGAATTGGAGGAGCTCTGTTTTGGGCTCGAGGAAGAAGGCAACGGTGGTTCTCAGATTGGGAAAGCCAAGAGGTAAATGAGCAGTGCCTCTACGGTTTCCTCTTTATGGGGAAGGCGCGGGGCGGCCTCTTTACTAAAATAATATAGAAACATTTCGTGGGCAAGCTGCTGTAACGGCTGTGCCGCGCACGTATCCCACATCCCACATTCAATGGGCATCATGGGGAAGCGCAACAAGCACAATGATCACGACTGCAAAGCCCTGCCATGCATGGCCGTGCAGTGTTTGGGCCTAGCCCAACAACGCCTCGCACCGTGTGTGGCCCAGGCCTGGGGGCTCCTATTGGTGCACTAGAGTTTTGGGCTCTCTAGTGCCCTTTACTCGTGCACGGGCAGTAGTAGCCACCCTAGCAACAAGGACCAGTGTGGACTTGCTAGGTACAAGCACAAAAGAATCAAGACCCCGGGCAAGACCTTGCTAGGGTAGCTATCGAACCCTCAGGCAAGACAAAGCCCCGGCAAGCACCGACAAAGCGAAGCCTCGGCAAGGCCCCGCCAACGCATAGGCCTGGTGTCTCCTCGCCTACGCACGTGGCGCGGCGTCGGCAACGGAGGGGCTAAGCAGTGGCGATGGGATGGGACAGGGTCCCATCCCGTGGACAGACAGAGATGCGTGACGGTGCATTAAATGCGCTTGTCCTACTCCATCGGTGTTAGGTATGATAGCACTGTAGCTCTGTACACCCGTGTACGGACTGTACGCCACTGTTGGGATCCCCTTGAGAGTATAAAAGGAGGCCTAGGGTGATACAGTAGAGGACTTTTGGACTTTTAGCCTTTTGGCTTTTCGACTTGGGATTTCTAGCTCACACGCGTGGCAGCTGCTCATAGTGCTCCTGTAGCTAGAACCCTAAGAACAACCACAATACAACCAAGAAAGAGTAGGGTTTTACACATATTTGCGGCCCGAACTTGGGTAAAATCCCCATGTGTTGTTCATCAGACCTGCTCTTTGTGCGAGCCTTCTGCCCCGCTGAACTGAAAGGGGCCCCTCAGATCCCATAGGTGCTCATTCCCCATGACACCTAGGGAGGCGGGGCCTTGTCCCCTCGTACACCCTAAACATCTGCAAGCATCCAAGCTATCTGGCCCCTCTTCCTTCTCTCTTTGATGACGTTCATTCGCATTTGCCTAGTGCCACACGAGCCCTCTATTCACTGATAGGGTGTCGGGCCTGTTCTAGCCATGCCTCGCTCCCCCTCTCTCTTTCTCATGCCATGGACTGACCCCATGAGCACCCCTCATCCATCTTGGCCGCTCCAACGGTCCCCATGACCAATCTCGCGGGCACCCGCGAGCTCAGCTCATGGTGCACCACAGTCCGCCCATATAAAGCCACCCTAGGCCTCTCGTGTTCCTCTGATCGCCCTTGCTCCCTCCCAATCGTCCACTAGTAGCACCCGTGGCCCCTCCGAAGCTCCCTGTGCGCGCGATCGGGAAAACCACCGCCCCCTCAGAACGCCAGCATTCGCGCGGTGAGAGCCTCCTCCGCTTCTGCTCTTGCTCAATCTGGAACCACACAGGCCTCCTGACGCGATTCCCTCTTCCTCTCATGCAGTTCATAGCTAGGTTCAACCGAAGAGACGACCTCGCAAAACACCGCAATTGTGAGTGCTCGCTTTCATAGAACAGTTGAACCCCGACGAACCCCTCCACCTCCATTCATTAAACGACATCGCCCTGAGTCCATTCATGCTTCCAGCTCGTCCCCCAGTGCCGAGGGTCATCGCCGGTGAGTCTCAATGCCTCCCTAGATGGAAGTTGACGATGACCCTATGGGGCCTGCTATTAGCCTCTCGCCCCTATCAATCTCTCCGACGGGGGGGGGGGCACCTGTCGGGTTTTAACCCAGATAGCGTGCACGCCCCATCTTGCATGGGGCTGCTTCACCTCTATGTCGGCTTGTCTCACTCGTTCTGGCCCAGGGAAACAATGCCCTTTGTCATTTACTTATTTTCAGAAACTTCCAAAAATTCCTTGGGGCAAGATATTTGTCCAATTGAGGTGATTCAAATTTCTAAATACCTATTTTAATCAAACAACTTAATGATACTACTTGCACCCCATTTGGAAAAAAATTCTCTATACTATTCCTATTTAGATGCTCACTTAGGTATTTTTATCCACTTTTAAATCATTATCCCTATTTCTGTCAATCCAACTCCAAAACCAATAAGTGTAGTATTTTTTGTTTCTAATGTAGTATTTAACAAAAATAGGTTCACATTTTTCTGAGTGGTTTATTTTTCTTGTTTTTGCTATGGCCTTATTTCTACCTGTTACTTTGCAATGATAGATTACGTTGTTGATGAAGAAGTTGGACCAGATGCTTTCGAAGAGCTCGAAGACTTTAGTAAGCCAGGCAAGCATCCCTTGACCATGTTGATGAAACTACTGCTATGCATAGAGATTGGATGGGGATATGCATAGTGATGGAAAGAAAAGTGTTTTCAAAGACTTTTCGAAAACCCCATCGGGTGCCACTAATGCCTGGGGAGATGTCGTGCTAGGTAACCATTTGAGAAGGAAGTGGTGTACTGAGGCAAGTTGTGTGTGTGTGTGTGTTTGTGTGTGTGTTTAGTGAATGTGTTAGATTTAAGATTTGTCGACCGTTCCCAACCTTATAGGTACGACCACAATACCCCTTATGGGATGGGGCTTTGTTGATTACTTTGGTCGATGCTAGCAGAGAGCCTGCATTACTAGTGGCGGGAGTGGCGTGGTAACTCCCGATACGGGGTCATGCTTGGAAGGACGACTATGGCTATTTTCATAGACACCGGACACACTACTGTGTCCCCTCATGGATGGCATTATGTGATGTACATCACGAGGACTGAGGATCAAGGAATGGACTCTTTGTTTAGTGTTTTCAGGGGAAAGACATCATTTGGTGCTTACCTCGGGCATGTAATATACCGCGAGTGATGGATGTCAGGAAAGTTCCCTGAGTACTGTGGGTAAAGTGTGCAACCTCTACAGAATGTCAAACTATTCGAATAGTTGTTTCCATGGTGAAGGATAGTTGGGTGGTGATGCTTATACTATGTCTAGTGATTTACAAAACTTGTTGTGTGTGTGACAAGAGTAATACTGGGGTTACGTCAGATGACTTGATGAGACGATTAAACTTGAGTTGTTCATACTCTGTTTATATTGATATGTGTAACCTCATGATGCATGATTTTCAAATGTTAGGACATGATATTGCACTCAAACTAGCTTTCCGCAAAACTACCCGCTTAGTGATAAACCATGTATGATTACCTCGTTCCAAACATGGGTTGCTTCCGAGTACATTCAAAAGTACTCATTTATTTGTCCCTGGTTATATAAATGGCAGGCTTGGAAGAACGTGAATATGGTGAAGAGTACCTTGGCGATGAGCATGTGAATTAGGATGCTTCCTAGTTAGAATGCGTGTAGGGTTAATGCAAATGGCATGGGTCCATGCTATCGTTGCAGATTTCCGCTCCAAGTTTATGTTTGATGTTTGGCCTTCATGCCCCTGTCTATGTAAGAATTGACCATCATGGTCATCATTTGTATAGGATGATACGTAATGGATCTAAGACTGTTGATTATCCAGTTATGTGTGCTTAGTGAGCGTTGTTCCTGCAATCACTATACACGTGCATTTGGTGACCTCGATTTATAAGTCAGGGTGCCTACAACAGGCATCGTCCATGACGTGCCGGTGGGCTCGGTGTTGACCTCCATCTTGGCGAGCCACCTCATGATGGTCGTCTTTCACAAAAATGGCAATCTTTGGGAACCTAGGGGAGGCAGAGGGTGATACAGATCCAACGTATCTACTTTTCCAAACTGCTCTTGTGTTGGACTGTAATTTGCATGATTTGAATGGAACTAACCCGGACTGATGTTGTTTTCAGCAGAACTACCTTGGTTTGATTTTTGTGCAGAAGTAAAAGTTCTCAAAATTGGCGATTTTTTTGAATTTTTTGTGGGAATTATAAGGAATCGTGACACAAATATCCATCAGAGGGGGTGTCCTTGGGGACCACGAGGCAACATGGCGCGACCACCCCCTAGTCGTGCCCAGTTGTGTGGTGGGGACCATGTGGCTCCCCGGCCCTATCTCCAATCCTATAAATTCACATATCCAGAGAAAAAATCAACGAGGAGTTGTCATCGCGATCTATGAGATGAAGCCGCCACCACCTCTTGTTCTTCCTCGGGAGGGCTGATCTGGAGTCCATTTGGGGCTCAGGAGAGGGGGATTCGTCGCCGGCGTCATCACCAACCCTTGTCTATCAACTATTCTATGGTGCGCCCCACAAGGAGCGAGTACTTACTTTGTAGGCTTGCTGGTCGGTGATGGGTGTGGATGGAATTGAACATGTAACCAAGTTAATTTGATATGGCTTGATCCCTCGTATCCACTATGTTTTGAGATTGATGTTGCTATGAATTTGCTATGCTTAATGCCTGTCACTAAGTCCCAAGTGTCATGATTTCAGATCTGAACCTATGATGTTTTCATCAATATAAGAGTGATTTGGATCCTATATTGCATGTTGTATGCACCTATTATGTTTCTTCATCCGCATACCCCAAGGTGACAATAATTGGGATTCTTTCCGATGATTGCCGTTGTTTGAGGAGTTCATGTATTCACATGTGTTAATGCTTTGTTTCGGTTCGTTATTAAAAGGAGGCCTTAATATCTCTTAGTGTCCAATTGGACCCCTCTCCCATGGGAGGGACGGACAAAATATGTCATGCAAGATCTTATCGCAAGTACACATGACTATATACGAAATACATGCCTACATTACATTGATGAATTGGAGCTAATTCTAGCTCGCTCGAGCGTGCAACTGTTACATGATTGATCTCATCCATATCTTTGCATCGCTGCACCATGGAATATGCTTTACATATACTGAATCTTGCTAAGTTACTATTCCTACTATCGTTGTCACTACTGTTACAAAATTGCTGCTATCCTTGTTACTGCTACTACTACTACTATCATTGGCCGTGCTACTAAACCTTTGCCGCAGAGAGATAACCCTGCTGTGGTTGAATTGACAACGCAATAGTCAAGGCCGACAAATATTCTTTGGCTCCCCTTGTGTCGAATCAATAAATTAGGGTGAAATACTACACGTGAACATTGTTGAGTTCCCCTATACTTGTGGGTCATCAAGACCTTTTTCTGGCACCGTTGTCGGGGAGTATAGCTATATTTATTGTGTTAACTTGAGGATATCCAATTTCTACTGTGAATAATCTAAAAGATACTCGAACTAAGATCGTCCCCTCTTGTACAAGAGGAGGAAAGCAACTACAATCCATCTCTCCTTTTGATTCACCTACAGTTTTGAATCAGCTTATTACACCACCGCCTGTTGCTTGTTTTGATATATTGCTTGAACTTGATGATTCAACTTCCGAAATTAATGATGATACTACTGCTACACTTGATGAAACTAAAACTCTGCCACTGAATGAATTACATGATGCTCATATTGCTAAAGCTAGAGAACTTCAAAATGTTGAAAATGATGAAGATTTTGAATCACCTACTACACCTTGCTCTCCCAATAAATATGAATTGCCTTATGTACCTAAAGGTTATATTATGAATGGGGAAGCAACTAGGGATTTTCTTGCTTGCAAAAATAGAGATAACTTGAAGAAACTACTACGCAGACTAAAAGAAAAATCTATGATGGAGAAAATTAAATGTGATCCTAAATTTTCTACTTCTCCTATATTTGTTACTGATAAGGATTACGAATTCACTGTAGACCCCGGGTTGATTCCTATAGCAGCATTTGATACTTTCCATGGTTATGAAAGAGAAATTGTTGCCCTACATCTCACTAAGTTGAATGATATTGCTGCTTTCTTTACTAATGAGGAAAAGATATGTTACTATGACATCCTTAAGCTTTTTTTCCTTTCTCGCGAAAAGGCGAGGCTAAAGGATGGTTCCTTTATCTTGCTCCTGGTTGTGTGCATAGTCCCAGGATATGCTTTATTACTTCTCTGAAAAATATTTTCCTTCTCATAAGGAACACACTGCCTTACAGGAAATATTAACTTTGCACAAACTGAAGAAGAGAATCTTCCTCAAGCTTGGGGGGGGCTTCTCTAGTTACTTAGTGCTTTGCCTGATCATCCTCTTAAGAAAAATGAAATACTTGATATATTTTATAATGGATTAACCGATGCTACTAGAGATTTCCTAGATATTTGTATTGGTTGTGTTTTAGGGAAAGAACTATTGGACAAGCTGAAGAATTAATTGAATAACATATTGCAAAATGCCAATAATTGGACAATCCCCGAAGCACTATCGGAACCTATTCAAAAGAAGAGAGATATTGTATTCCTCAGTCGTGAAGATATGCAAGAAGCCAAAAGATCTATTAAATAAAAAGTTATTAAAGCTGAAGATGTCAAGAAATTGCAACTTATCGAAGAAATATATGTACTTGACTCCCCGACACATGTAGTAGAAGTAAATTCTCTCCGTACCCTTATTGAAAGTGATATACCTTACACTAAGACTCCTAGTAAATGCATGGATGAATTCGATAATTATATTGTTAAGCAAGAGCATTTCAATAATTATGTCAAAGATCAATTAAGGTGTAATGCTATGATGATTGATCGCTTGAGTGACCTTATATTTAGGGTTTGTAATGATGTAAAGGGTCTAGGTAAACATGCTTCTATGGTTCAGACTCAACTAGAGCAAGTTGCTAAGTCACAAAATGATTTTCTTGTTGAGATAAATGATAATATGAATGACAATGTTGTTAGGGTAGTGACTAGAGGAGGTCGCATGACTGAGGAACCTGTTTATGCTGAAGGTCATCCAAAAAGAATATAACATGATTCTCAAAGAAAAAGAAAAAGGATAGGACTTTGCATGCTTCTGGTGAACCTATTATAGAAAAACATGTTGAGAATCATCACAATGTTTCTACTTCCGATGCTGAGACACAATCTAGTAATGAACACTCACTTAGTGACGATGAGAGTAATAATGTTCATATAGATGCTTCACTAGATATTAATAAAGAACCTGATAATGATGTGGAAATAAACGTTATGAGAAGAAAGATTTTCTTGCTAGAAATCATGGGGAAAAAAGAGAACCATGGGTTAAAAAAACCAAGCCATTCCCTAGTAACCCTTCTAAGATTTTGAGGGCTTTTTTGAAATGATTAGGCATGTCTTTTTGCGCACTTGCTTGACTAATATTTTGAAAATGCTTCTCTATGCTTTGTATATGAAGTATATTACTACCAACAAAAAAAATACCTGAAAGTGAAATTGCTACGATACTTGCTAATTATTATTTTGATGGTGGAGTGCCTAAGAAGTTGGGGATCCTGGTATACCCATCATACCTTGCTCCATTAAACAAAACTATGTTACAACTGCTTTGTGTGATTTAGGAGCTAGTGTTAGAATTATGCCTTTCTCTCTTTGTAAGAGACTTGAAATGAATAAGATTACACTTACTGAGATATCTTTGCAAATGGATGACAAATCCACTGCCATACCTATTGGATTTTTGAAGATGTTCTCATTGTGGTTGCAAATGTTACTATCTTGACCGACTTTGCTATTGTCGAAATGCCCTAGGACGACAACATGTTGATCATCCTTGGGTAGACCGTTTTTTTAATACTATAGGGGATGTTATTGATTGCACCAAAAGTAAGGTAACTTTTCATCTCAAAGGCAAACAACATACCAGTCATTTTCCGAAGAGGCAAATTCTTGCTAATAATATTAATATCATTGAGCCTAGTGACATGCTCGTCATTGGAGAATCCAAAATTCCTCTACCTACTGCCAAGAAGAAATACTATAATCTTATTGTTGGCGAAATGCAAATCCCCATTCAGGTAACGTAGTGTCATATGGAAATTCTCCGGCTTCATGTCAATTGGAAACGGTTATTAATAAGACTTGATCAACCTTATTAATGGATCCTTTTTTTGAAAGACCTCTGATCGATGAATTTAGTAGGCATAACTCTCTGTATTTTTAGTTGAATAAATAAAATGCCATGATTATCCTGTTTTCTAAGTTTTTCGTGCAATAAAAAATGACCAAAAATAAATAGTCTTAGAATGACACAAGATTTTAGCATGATTTTTTTGGAATATTTAAGATTTTTTGTTGTTGAAAACACATGAGGGAGGGGCACCTATGGACCATGAAGCAACAGTGTAGGACCACCCCCTGGCCGTGCCATGTTGTGTGGTGGGACCCATAGGGCCTCCTACCTTATATTTCAGCCCATGTCGTCCCTTGACTCTAGCTAAAATTCCATATCTCTTCTCTCTCGTGTTCTTCCTCTTGAAACCGAAATTTTCAATCTCTTGGCTTGGAACTCCGTTTCTGAACTTGTTTGAGGAATTGCTCACTGGTAAGTGACTCTCTCATTCCTCCAATTAGTTTTTGTTCTAGTGGTTTATATTTTTCATATTTTGATGCACTTGGTACTATTGAAAATATGCTTGCATGTCTAATTATTTGAGTCCAAGTAGTAGGAATGCTTTATATGTCCTCTAGGCATCCATATGAGTAGTTGCTATTAATCTTGCAAAGTTTGATTGACATAATTTTGTGGTCCAAAAATTTCGGAAATTTGCTCATAGGAAGATGAGTTTCTTTAGGAGAGGTTCTGCAAGATGGAGCTCCAAAGGAGTTGTTGTGAGGACCCCGGACAAGGATATCAACATTCCTCGCAAGATGGAGGTTAGGCCATGTTAACGGCCACATACACCCTTCATGAGTGAGGCGGTTTTCCTCAAAACTTCATGCAATTCATTGCAAATGCCGGGTTAACCAACTTCCACGAACATGAGTGTGACCAATAGTATCTCCTTACGAATTCGATTGAGCAATTTTTTTACTTCGACAATATGCTTGATGTTCCCATGGTTCATTTTGATTTTTGTGCTAAACATCATGAAATACCACTCTCTGAATTCTGTGAAATATGCATGATTCCTTCTAACGGGGGAACTCATGAGCCTGGAACCAAGGAGTTCGAGGAATTCCCACTCACCTTAATCCTGGGAGAAACTAGGGGTGTGTTGGAGGCTAGGGCCACTAGTTTACATTTTCCTTCTGTGCACTACTTCACTTTTTATTTATAGGGAAATGTTTAATTGCTATGACTCAGGGCGGTGTTCAAAGTTCTCCCACCCTCGCTATTTTATGTTGCGCACTTTATGTTACAACATAGGAACTATTGTTGCACGCCGCTTGCATCATGACCGAATTAGGTGCAAAATCCATGGTGGCATTTATTCCAACCACTCAGCAAAGCGTTTCAACATTGCCATACATCCAACTGATTATTTATTGCCTAAGGTTTATCTCGATCGTCAATTTATGTTAGATCACCAGTTCATTGATGAACCTGAACCATCGCAGCATATCCGTTACAACTTTGTATACAGAGAGAAGACCCTCGGTATTATTGTGTTGCATACACCCTCTTTGTTTAACTTCAATGATAGGCACACAGATATACCGTCATGCCAGAGGATATAATTTATTACAAAAATGAGTTGGTTGTGGCGGAGGCCGAGGCCCAAGCATGGGACGCTTAGGTGCCTCAACAACAATACTTTCCTCGACCTGACGTCTATTATAATGGTGATCACCAAGCTAGGAAAACACCTAAGCTTGGGGGAGTATGTATTTCTACTGACAATACTTTCATGTTCGCACATTTCATATAAATTGTCGGTGTTCATCCTCTTTCAGTGTATTTCCATTTTAGTATTATTTTGTCTGCTTTCTTCATGTGTGTTTGAAAAGACTTTAGAAAACCCAGAAATATTTCTCGCTTCTTTTCAGTTTTTTCTTCCCGTTTAGTTACTCATAGTATTAAAAGAAAACCCGACAAGATTTCCTTTACTTGTTGGGAGCTTTCCTATGTAAATAGTTTTTTTTGTTTTTTTCCTTTGCTTATTTGGCTTTCTTAAAGAAAAAATCAAAAAGTCCAAAAATATTTTAGTGTGTTTATTTGAAATTTATTTTCTTTTCCTTGAGTCGCTGAAAGGAGAATACCACGATGATAATGTTGAGTGGCTCTCATTTGCATTAATGTTTATCTAACCAACAACCAATATTACCATGTCTTCTCCTTTGCCCAAATTCCCTACAGATTCCAGCTTAGTCCATGGCACACTTGCACTATTATTATTAGTATCACATCATTCGTTCATGCAAGTGAAAGGCAGCGACGACGATATTTGATGATGTGATCGTGGCAAAGGAAGATGGTATGAACTCTTCTTGGTTCCCGTTATGTAAAATATGTTAAGCTCATTCGATCTTCATTCGGTATATCATCAGTGAACATGTTTAGGATGACAAATAGAGATTATTGTTTCTCATGCCATGCTTCAAAAGCTAGGAGTTGATAATGAATTACCTTATGTGTCGACATGCATTAGAATTGTTATGATGTGGTATGGTAGTATGGAATTTCCCTCGGAGTAATTTGAATGGCTTGATTTGGCCCATGCGCAAATATGTAGTTGATTCAAAACCAATGCAACGTTCATGATGTTTAAATTCAGAGTGTTTATATCCTGCTCATGCTAGTGTCTAACGTTAATTATTGACAATGCATGTCTATGACCATTTTTGCTCTCTAGCTGGTCGCTTGCCTATCTATTGCTAGCCTTCACTTGTACTAAGCGGGAATGTTGCTTGTGCATCCAATATCCTTACACCCAATGTTGTTCCACATGAGTCCACCATACCTACCTATATGCGCTATTACCCTGCCGTTCCAAGTAAATCTGCATGTGCCACCTCTAATATTCAAAAAAACATTTGTTTTGTGCACTTGGACCGCTCATGTAGAGACGGGACAGTTGGTATCTTCCATGCTACGTGAATTATTCTCAATACGGTCGTTTACTCATCGTCATTGCATGAGAGAGGCTAATAAAAAGTATGTCTAGTCCTGCAAAATCGAAATTAGTTATACAACACTCCTCGGGATAGTTGATATGGTGGCAGGTATCCCGCACTTTACCGTGCCATTTGTTCGTTTCTAGATTTCATCTTCTCGCTAGAGTTACGATAATGTTTCATTGTGTGAGGATTCATTCAACTACACTCGTTCGTCTGCTTCCTGGACTCGATCTTCTTCCAGGCGAGATTTCAGGCAAGATGATCATTATCCTGCATACCACTACTATCATTACTATGCAAGTTGTATCGATTCTATCACTATGTGTCCCTAACTAACACTTGTTTGTCAAGCCTCCGAAAACGCCGTGATAATCCTTGAACCTACACCTTCCCGGCAAACCGTTGATTGGCTATGTTACCGCCTGCTCAAACCCTCTTATAGCCTTGCTAGTTGCAGGTGCAGGTTGTTCCACGTGAAAACATGGATACCTTAGGATATCACATTATTCTTGCTATTTTTATTGATGCATCTATACACTTGGTAAAGGGTAGAAGGCTCGGCCTTTTGCCTGGTGTTTTTTCCACTCTTACCGCCTTAGTTTCTGATTACCGGTGTTATGTTCCATATTGAGCGCTCCGAACATGCTTGGGGTTGTTATGGGGATCCCCTTGATTTTCGTTTTGGATAAAGCTCTCCCAGAAAGGCCCAACATTGGTACTATTCGCTTAATAGAAAATTAAACTTGCATACGAACTTGTTGGCCCCCGTGTATAACTAATTAACAAACCGGGTCAGTGCTCCTCATGAGTGTTGGTCCAGCTACCCAGCAGTCGGTGGTGAGACCTTGGGGCAACTTGGGGCATTTTATTTTGCGACCGTCCACTTTGCATACATGGATGATGCCCATAGATGGAGAGCGCGTGACTCTAGATATGGATCTGGCTCACTGGGAGATCTTGTTGGTTTTGGTTTACCTTTAACGAACGTCTTGTTCATCGAGATTCCGAGGATACTACGGGCTATCACGTGGTTGAGGCTTTCCACCGCAACTTCTGGCTAGTTTGTGATGGATGAGTTGGAGCGCTCCTACAGGGTTAAATCTTTCTGAAAGTTGTGCCCGCGGTTATGTGGCAACTTGGAAATTTTATAATACCTAGCTATTGAAAACTTGAAGTAAACCCAATTAAAATACACTAGTCGTGTTCGTAACGGTGACCGTTTGTTTTCAAGGGAGTTTGGGAAGTGAACACGACTGGGTTATGTTTGACTTATATGTAGGTGTTCAGGATCACTTCTTGATCATTACTAGCTCACGTCTGTTTATGCGTAGATCACTCTTCTTATTCTTGTACTCGTAAGATAGCCATATATCAAATGCTTAGTGCTGATGCAACCTCCCCACGTTACCATACCTCACCCATTATGCTTTGCTTGTCTTGATATTGTTGGGGATATTGTTGGGGAACGTAGTAATAATTCAAAAAAATTCCTACGTGTCACCAAGATCAATCTAGGAGATCCTAGCAACGAGAGAGAGGGAGTGCATCTTCATACCCTTGCAGATCACTAAGCAGAAGCGTTGCGAAGAACGCGGTTGATGGAGTCGTACTCGCGGCAATTCAAACCGCGGAAGATCTGATCTAAGCGCCGCACGGACGGTGCCTCCATGTTCAACACGCGTACACCCCGGGGACATCTCCTCCTTCTTCATCCATCAAGGGGGGAGGAGAAGTTGAGGGAGAGCTCTGGCAGCACGACGGCATGGTGGCGGTGGAGCTTGTGGTTCTCCGGCAGACCTTCGCTAAGTACTACGGAGCATGAGGAGGTGTAGGAGAGGGAAGGGCTGCACCAGGGAAAAGGGTGCGGTTGCCCTCTCGACCACCCACTATTTATAGTCTAGGGGGATAGGGGGCCTGAGCCCCTAGATCCAATCTAGGGTGGGGCAGCGGCCAAGGGGGTAACTTGGCCCCCAAGTTGGGTGGGGGCACCCCACACCCCTAGGGTTGGCTGCCCTAGGCGCCTTGGGTCCTAGGGGGAGGCGCACCAGCTGACTAAAGGGCTGGTTCCCACCCAACTACAGCCCATTAGGTTCTCCGGGGCAGGTGGACCCTCTCGGTGGACCCCGAAACCCTTTCGATGGTCCCGGTACAATACCGATAAACCCCAAAACTTTTCTGGTGACTGAAACTAGACTTCCCATATATAAATCTTCACCTCATGACCATTACGGAACTCCTCACGAGGTTTGGGATCTCATTTGATACTCCGAAAAACTTTCGGTAAACACATACGATTCCCATTACAAAACTAACGTCATCGAACCTTAACTGTTTAGACCCTACGGGTTCTGGAACCATGCAGTCATGACCGAGACACCTCTCCGGCCAATAACCAATAGGGAGATCTGGATACCCATATTGGCTCCGACATGTTCCATGATGATCTCATCGGATGAACCATGATGTCGGGGATTCAATTAATCCCGTGTACAATTCCCTTTGTCCATCGGTATGTTACTTGCCCGAGATTCGATCGTTGATATCTTTATACCTTGTTTAATCTTGTTACCGGCAAGTCTCTTTACTCCTTTTGTAACACATGATCATGTGACTAACTCCTTAGTCACATTGAGCTAATTATGATGATGTATTACCGAGTGGGCCGAGACATACCTCTCTGTCACATGGAATGACAAATCCCAGTCTCGATTCGTGCCAACCCAACAGACACTTTCGGAGACACCTGTAGTGCACCTTTATAGTCACCCAGTTACATTGTAACGTTTGATACACCCAAAGCATTCCTACGGTATCTAGGAGTTTCACAATCTCATGGTCTAAGGAAATGATACTTGACATTAGAAAAGCTCTAACAAACGAACTACACGATCTTGTGCTATGCTTAGGATTGGGTCTTGTCCATCACATCATTCTCCTAATGATGTGATCCCGTTATCAACGACATCCTATGTCCATGGTCAGGAAACCATGACCACCTATTGATCAACGAGCTAGTCAACTAGAGGCTCACTAAGGACATGGTATGGTCTATGTATTGACACGTGTATTACGGTTTCCAGTTAATACAATTATAGCGTGAACAATAGACAATTATCATGAACATGGAAATATAAAAATAACCATTTTATTATTGCCTCTAGGGCATATTTCCAACAGTCTCCCACTTGCACTAGAGTCAATAATCTAGTTACATTGTGATGAATCGAACACCCATAGAGTCCTGGTGTTGATCATGTTTTGCTCATGAAAGAGGTTTAGTCAACGGATCTGTGACATTTAGATCCGTATGTACTTTACAAGTATCTATATCTCCATCCTGAATGTAACCACGAATGGAGTTGAAGTGGCGCTTGATGTTCTTGGTCTTCTTGAGAAACCTGGGCTCCTTGGCAATGGCAATAGATCCAGTGTTGTCACAGAAGAGAGTCATCGGGCCCGATGCATTGGTAATCACTCCTAGGTCGGTGATGAACTCCTTCATCCATACTCCTTCCTGTGCTACTTCCGAAGCAGCTATGTATTCCGCTTCACATGTAGATGTCGCCGCAGCGTTTTGCTTGCAACTACACTCGCTGTCTACCCCACCATTCAAAATATACACGTATCCGGTTTGGGACTTGGAGTCATCCAGATCTATGTCGAAGCTAGCATCGACGTAACCTTTTACGAGGAGCTCTTCAGCACCTCCATAAACGAGAAACATATCCTTAATCCTTTTTAGGTACTTAAGGATATTCTTGAACGATGTCCAGTGTTCCATTCCAAGATCACTTTGGTACCTCCCTACCAAACTTATGGCAAGGTTCACATCAGGTCTGGTACACAGCAGGCATACATAATTGAGCCTATGGTTGAGGCATAGGGGATGACACTCATCTTTTCTCTATCTTCTGCCAAGGTCGGGCATTGAGCTGTGCTCTATCTCACATCTTGCAATACAGGCAAGAACCCCTTCTTGGATTGATCCGTATTGAACTTCTTCAATATCTTGTCAAGGTATGTGCTTTGTGAAAGAACAATGAGGCGTCTCGAACTATCTCTATAGATCTTGATGCCTAATATGTAAGCAGCTTCTCCAAGGTCCTTCATCGAAAAACACTTATTCAAGTAGGCCTTTATGCTTTCCAATAATTCTATATCATTTCCCATCAAGAATATGCCATCCACATATAAAATGAGAAATTCTACAGAGCTCCCACTCACTGTCTTGTAAATACAGGCTTCACCATAAGTCTGTATAAACCCAAACACTTTGATCACCTCATCAAAGCGAATGTTCCAACTCCGAGATGGTTGCACCAGCCCATAGATGGAGCGGTGGAGCTTGCATACCTTGTCAGCATTCGTGGGATCGACAAAACCTTCCGGCTGCATCATATACATTTCTTCCTTAAGGAAACCGTTAAGGAATGCCGTTTTGATGTCCATTTGCCAGATCTCATAATCATAAAATGCGGCAACTGCTAACATGATTCGGACGGACTTCGCCATCACTATGGGTGATAAAGTCTCATCGTAGTCAACTCCCTGAACTTGTCGGTAACGCTTAGCGACAAGTCGTGCCTTATAGACGGTCACATTACCATCCGCGTTAGTCTTCTTCTTAAAGATCCATTTAATTTCTATGGCTTGCCAATCAGCGGGAAGTCCACCAAAGTCCATACTTTGTTCTCATACATTGATCCTATCTCGAATTTCACCGTTGTTGAAATCTGGGCCCGCCATGGCTTCTTCATAGTTTGAGGCTTCACCGTTGTCTAACAACATGATTTCAAGGACAGGGTTGCTGCACCACTCTGGTGCGGAACGTGTCCTCGTGGACCTGCAAAGTTTAGTAGTAACTTGATCTGAAGTTTCATGATCATCATCATTAACTTCCTCTCTAGTCGGTGCAGGCACCACAGAAACATTTCCCTGCGCTGCGCTAATTTCTGGTTCGAGAGGGTGCACAATTACCTCATAAAGTTTTACTTTCCTCCCACTTACTTCTTTTGAGAGGAACTCTTTCTCTGGAAAGGATCCATTCTTGGCAACAAAGATCTTGCCTTCGGATATGAGGTAGAAGGTATACCCAATAGTTTCCTTAGGGTATCCTATGAAGACACACTTCTCCGATTTGGGTTCGAGCTTTTCAGGTTGAAGTTTCTTGACATAAGCATCGCATCCCCAAACTGTCAGAAACGACAGCCTAGGTTTCTTCCCAAACCACAATTCATACGGTGTCGTCTCAACGGATTTAGATGGTGCCCTATTTAAAGTGAATACGGTAGTATCTAATGCATATCCCCAAAATGAGAGCGGTAAATCAGTAAGAGACATCATAGATCGCACTGTATCCAATAGAGTGCGATTACGACATTCATACACACCATTACGCTGAGGTGTGCCAGGCGGCCTGAGTTGTGAATCAATTCCACATTTCCTTAAGTGCATGCCAAACTCGTGACTCAAATATTCTCCTCCACGATCAGATCGTAATAACTTTATTTTCTTGTCATGTTAATTCTCCACCTCACTTTGAAATTCCTTGAACTTTTCAAAGGTCTCAGACTTGTGTTTCATTAAGTAGACATACCCATATCTTCTTAAGTCATCAGTGAGGGTGAGAACATAACGATAGCCACCACGAGCCTCAACGCTCATTGGACCGCATACATCGGTATGTATTATTTCCAACAAGTTGGTTGCTTGCTCCATTGTTCCAGAGAACGGAGTCTTAGTCATCTTGCCCATGAGGCATGGTTTGCACATGTCAAATGATTCATAATCAAGAGACTCAAAAAGTCCATCCGCATGGAGTTTCTTTATGCGTTTGACACCATTATGACCAAGACGGCAGTGCCACAAGCATGTGGGACTATCATTATCAACCTTACATCGTTTGGTATTCACACTATGAATATGTGTAACATCACGTACGAGATTCAATAAAAACAAACCATTGACCAGCAGGGCATGACCATAAAACATATCTCTCATATAAATAGAACAACCATTATTCTTGGATTTAAATGAGTAGCCATATCGCATCAAACGAGATCTAGATACAATGTTCATGCTCAAAGCTGGTATTAAATAACAATTATTGAGGTTTAAAACTAATCCCGAAGGTAGATGTAGAGGTAGCATGCCGACGACCATCACATCGACCTTGGAACCATTCCCGACGTGCATCATCACCTCGTCCTTTGCCAGTCTCCACTTACTCCGCAACTCCTGTTTTGAGTTACAAATGTGAGCAACCGCATCGGTATCAAATACCCAGGAGCTACTACGAGCGCTGTAAGGTACACATCAATAACATGTATATCATATATACCTTTGACGTTGCCGGCCTTCTTATCCGCTAAGTACTTGGGCCAACTCCGCTTCCAGTGACTGGTTCTCTTGCAATAAAAGCACTCAGTCTCAGTCTTGAGTCCATTCTTGAGTTTCTTCCTGGCAACTGGTTTACCGGGTGCGACAACTGCTTTGCCGTCCTTCTTGAAGTTCTTCTTACCCATGCCTTTCTTGAAACTGGTCGTCTTATTCACCATCAACACTTGATGTTCCTTTTTGATCTCCACCTCCGCTGATTTCAGCATCGAATATAACTCAGGAATGGAATTCTCCATCCCTTGTATATTGAAGTTCATCACAAAGCTCTTGTAGCTAGGTGGAAGAGACTGGAGGATTCTGTCAATAACCGAGTCATTCGGAAGAATAACTGCCAGCTAAGACAAGCGGTTGTGCAACCCAGACATTTTGAGTATGTGCTTGCTGACAGAACTATTTTCCTCCATCTTACAACTGAAGAACTTGTCGGAGACTTCATATCTCTCAACCCGAGCATGAGCTTGGAAAACCATTCTCAGCTCTTGGAACATCTCATATGCTCCGTGTTGCTAAAAACACTTTTGGAGCCCCGGTTCTAAGCTGTAAAGCATGTCGCACTAAACCAGGGAGTAATCATCACAACGTGAATGTCAGGCGTTCATAACGCTTTGAGTTGCTGGGAAAATGGGTGCGTCACCTGGCGGTGCATCAAGGACATATAATTTCTTGGAAGCTATGAGGATGATCCTCAAGTTACAGACCCATTTCGTATAGTTGCTTCCATCGTCTTTCGACTTGGTTTTCTCTAGGAATGCGTTGAAGTTGAGGGCAACATTAGCGTGGGCCATTGGATCTACAAGGTAGATTGTAAAGACAATTTTAGACTAAGTTCATGATAATTAAGTTCATCTAATCAAATTATTTAATGAACTCCCACTCACATAGACATCCCTCTAGTCATCTAAGTGATACATGATCCATATGGACCAGGCTATGTCCGATCATCACGTGAGACGGACCAGTCATCAATGGTGAACATCTCCATGTTGATCACACCTACTATACGAGTCATGTTCGACCTTTCAGTCTCTCGTGTTCTGAGGCCATGTATGTACATGCTAGGCTCGTCAAGTCAACCTAAGTGTTTCGCGTTTGTAAATCTGGCTTACACCCGTTGTATGCGAACGTTAGAATCTATCACACCCGATCATCACGTGGTGCTTCGAAACAACGATCCTTTGCAACAGTGCACACTTAGGTGGAACACATTTCTTGAAATTTTAGTGAGGGATCATCTTATTTACGCTATCATCGTTCTAAGCAAATAAGATGTAAAACATGATAAACATCACATGCAAATCATAAAGTGACATGATATGGCCAATATCATCTTGGGCCCTTGATCTCCATCTTTGGGGCGCGGCATGATCACCATCATCACCAGCACGACACCATGATCTCCATCCCCATGAGCTCCATCAATGTGTCTTCATAAAGTTGTCTCGCCAACCATTACTTCTACTACTATGGCTAACGGTTTGCAATAAAGTAAAGTAATTACATGGCGTTTTTGATTGACACGCAAGTCATACAATAAATTAAGACAACTCCTATGGCTCCTGCCGGTTGTCCTACTCATTGACATGCAAATCGTGATTCCTATTACAAGAACATGATCAATCTCATACATCACATATATTTCATCACATCCTTTTGGCCATATCACATCACATATCATACCCTACAAAAACAAGTTAGACGTCCTCTAATTGTTGTTGCAAGTTTTTGGCCGCTGTGGGTTTCTAGCAAGAATCTTTCTTACCTACACAAAAGCCACAACGGTGATATGCACATTTCTATTTACCCTTCATAAGGACCCTCTTCATCGAATCCGATCCGACTAAAGTGGGAGAGACAGACACCCGCTAGCCACCTTATGCAACAAGTGCATGTCAGGCGGTGGAACTAGTCTCATGTAAGCGTACGTCTAAAGTCGGTCCAGGCCACTTCATCCCAGAATTCCGCTGAATCAATATAGGATTAGTAACGTCAAGCAAACTGACCAAATCATCGCCCACAACTACTTGTGTTCTACTCGTGCATAGAATCTACTCATAGACCTAGCTCATGATGCCTCTGTTGGGGAACGTAGTAATAATTCAAAAAAAAATCAAACTATCACCAAGATCAATCTAGGAGATGCTAGAAACAACAGATAGGGAGTGCATCTTCATACCCTTGAAGATCGCTAAGCGCAAGCGTTGCGAAGAACGCGGTTGATGGAGTCGTACTCGCGGCGATTCAAATCGCGAAAGATCCTATCCAAGCGCCGAACGGACGGCGCCTTCGCATTAAACACACGTACATCCTGGGGACGTCTCCTACTTCCTGATATAGCAAGGGGGAGGAGAAGTTGAGGGAGAGCTGTGGGAGCATGACGGCGTGGTGGTGGTGGAGCTCGTGGTTCTCCGGCAGAGCTTCGCTAAGCACTACAGAGGAGGAGGAGGTGTAGGAGGGGGAAGGCATGCGCTAGGGGCAAGGGTGTGGCTGCCCTCACAACCCCCACTATTTATAGGCTAGGGGGAGAGGTGGTTGGGCCCCCTAGATCCAATCTAGGGTGGGGCGATGGCCAAGGGGGAACTTGGCCCCCAAGTTTGGTGGGGGCGCCCCACACCCCTAGGGTTGGCTGCCTTAGGCGCCTTGGGCCCTAGGGAGAGGCGCACCAGACCACTAAGGGGCTGGTTCCCACCCAACTACAGACCATTAGGTCCTCCGGGGTAGCTGGACCCTCCCGATGGACCCCGAACCCTTTCGGTGGTCCCGGTACAACACCGATAAACCCCGAAACTTTTCCGATGACTGAAACTGGACTTCCCATATATAAATGTTCACCTCCGGACCATTCCGGAACTCCTTGTGACATCCGGGATCTCATCCGGGACTCCAAAAAACTTTCGGTAACCACATAAAATTCCCATTACAACTCTAGCGTCACCGAATCTTAAGTGTCTAGACCCAACGTGTTCGAGAACCATCCAGTCATGACCGAGACACCTCTCCGGACAATAACCAATAAAGGGATCTGGATACCCATATTGGCTCCCACATGTTCCACGATGATCTCATCGGATGAACCACGATATCGGGGATCCAATTAATCCTATAGACAATTCGCTTTGTCCATGGACATGTTACTTGCCCGAGATTCGATCGTCGGTATCCCTATACCTTGTTCAATCTCGTTACCGGCAAGTCTCTTTACGCGTTCCATAACACATGATCCCATGACTAACTCCTTAGTCACATTGAGCTCATTATGATGATGTATTACCGAGTGGGCCCAGATATACCTCTCCGTCACACGGAGTGAGAAATCCCTGTCTCGATTCGTGCCAACCCAACAGACACTTTCGGATACACCTGTAGTGCACCTTTATAGTCACCTAGTTGCGTTGTGATGTTTGATACACCCAAAGCATTCCTACGGTATTCGGGAGTTGCACAATCTCATGTTCTAAAGAAATGATACTTGACATTAGAAAATCTCTAGCAAACGAACTACACGATCTTGTGCTATGCTTAGGATTGGGTCTTGTCCATCACATCAGTCTCCTAATGATATGATCCCGTTATCAATGACATTCAATGTCCATGGTCAGGAAACCATGACCATCCATTGAGCAACGAGATAGTCAACTAGAGGCTCACTACGGACATGGTGTGGTCTATGTATTCACACGTGTATTACAGTTTTCGGTTAATACAATTATAACATGAACAATAGACAATTTTCATGAACAAGGAAATATAATATTAACCATTTTATTATTGCCTCTAGGGAATATTTCCAACAGATATGCTCCACGGGCATGACTCGCCCAATTTGTAACCCGGTTTATAATAAATGGGGCCCATAAGGAACATGCCATAAGATATACAAGGCCCGGTGGACGGCTCATCTCCAAGGCCAGATCAATAACGTCGTCTGGGGAACCTGCTCAAGCATGAAGACGTAAGGAGTTATATTGTCCTTGAGGAGCTAGGAAAGGTAGAAGTTAGATTAGGTTAGGGTTGTATTATGAACCGGACTCTGTTGTAAACTACGGGCCTCTGCCTGTATATAAAGGGGAGGCCTTGACTTAGAAAGATCAAGTAAGAAAGAAACAACCCCCAAGATCTAGGTTAGCGATTCTGCACCCTTGTAATCGAGATCATCATCAATAGACACAAAGCAGGACGCAGGCTATCACCTCCATGTTGGAAATATGCCCTAGAGGCAATAATAAATTAATTATTATCATATTTCCTTGTTCATGATAATCGTTTGTTATCCATGCTATAATTGTATTGATCGGAGACTTAGATGCTTGTGTGGATACATAGACAAAACCATGTCCCTAGTATGCCTCTAATAGACTAGCTCGTTGATCAAAGATGGTTAAGGTTTCCAAGCCGTGGACATGAGATGTCATTTGACAAACGGGATCACATCATTAGGAGAATGGTGTGATGGACAAGACCCAAACTACAAACATCGCATATGATCGTGTCAGTTTATTGCTACTGTTTTTTGCATGTCAAGAATATGTTCCTATGACCATGAGATCATGCAACTCACGGATACCGAAGGAATGACTTGTGTGTATCAAACGTCGCAATGTAACTGGGTGACTATAAAGGTGCTCTACAGGTATCTCCGAGGGTGTCTGTTGAGTTGGCATGGATCAAGACTGGGATTTGTTACTTCGTGTGACGGAGAGGTGTCTCAGGGCCCACTCGGTAATACAACATCACAACAAGCCTTACAAGAAATGTGACTAAGTGTTAGTCATGGGATCTTGTATTACGGAACAAGTAAAGAGACTTGCCGGTAACAAGGTTGAACTAGGTATGGAGATACCGACAATCAAATCTCGGGCAAGTAACATACCGAAGAACAAAGGGAACATCTTACGGGATTAACTGAATCCTTGACATAGAGGTTCGACCGATAAAGATCTTCATAGAATATGTAGGAACCAATATGGGCATCTAGTTCCCGCTATTGGTTATTGACCATAGAGGTGTCTAGGTCATGTCTACATAGTTTGGTTATTGTTTATTGGTTATTGTTTATTGTCTAGGTCATGTCTATTGGTTATTGTTTGGAGTCCCGGATGAGATCCCGAACGTCACGTGGAGCTACGGAATGGTCCGGAGGTAAGGATTGATATCTAGGAAGTCCTGTTTTGGTCGACGGAAAAGTTCCGGGCTAATCAGTAGTGCATCGGGAGTGCCGGTAGTGTACCGGGAGGCCATCGGGAGTGGTATTCCGACCCAAGAGGCTCCATGGGATGTGGGAGAGTGTTTACCAGCCCTTAGTAGGCTGGTGGAAGTCCCACACAAGGCCCATGCGGTTTGGGAAAAAAGGCCCAAAGAGAAAAAGTGGAAAAAGGCAAAAATAGGGTGAATCCTAGTCCTACTAGGATTGGAGGTGGAGTCCACCTCCTCCACCTGGTTCGGCCGACTCCTTGGAGGATTGGCCCTTGTGCCAAGCCTCCTCCTCTCTTCTTCTTATATATACTGGAGGTTTTAGGGTTTTTGCACAAAAATTTTAGCCACGTGTTGCCCGTTCCTCCAGTGCATAGTTTCTCCTCTAGATCGGATTTCTGCAGTGCTTAGGCGAAGCCCTGCCAGAATAGCTCCACCACCATCGCCGGAGCGCCGTCACGCTGCCAGAGAACTCTTCTTCCTCTCTGCTCCTTCTTGCTGGATCAAGCTGTCGGAGATCGTCATCGAACTGTACGTGTGCTGAACGCGGAGGTGTCATCCATTCGGCGCTAGATCGGAAGGACCGTGATCAAGATCGCGAGACGGATCGTGATGAGTTCGCGGGACGGATCCTGATGAGTTCACGGGATGGATCGTGATTATCGCGGGATGGATCGTGATGACTTCGCGGGGCGGATCATGATTGGATCGCGGGATGGATCGTGATGAGATCACGGGACGCTCAACGATTTGGATCGCGAAGACGTTCGACTACACCAACCGCGTTTCTTAACACTTCCCGCTTAGCGATCTACAAGGGTATGTAGATCCACTCTCCCTCTCGTAGATGCTCATCACCATGTATAGATCTTGCGTGTGCGTAGGAAATTTTTGTTTCCCATGCAACATTCCCCAACAGTGGCATCATGAGCTAGGTCTATGTGTAGATGAGATCTCGAGTAGAACACAAAAGGTTTGTGGGCGTTGATGCTTAGATTGCTTCCTCCCTTGGTCGGATTTTGGTTTAGTGGTATGGTGAGATGAAGCGGCCCGGACCAACATTACTCGTACGCTTACGAGAGACTGGTTCCCTCGACCGCAACTTGTTGCATAGATGGCTTGCAGGTGCCAGTTTCTCTCACTTTAGTTGGATCGGATTCGATAAAGGCGGTCCTCGAGAAGGTTGAAAAGCAACTAGTGTATCACTGTTGTGGTTTTTACATAGATGAGAATTGTTCTTGCTAGATACTCGTAGCAGCCACGTAAAACATGCAACAACAATTAGAGAGGACGTCTAACTTGTTTTTGCAGGGTATGTTGTGATATGATATGGCCAATTACATGATGTGATATATGTGATGTATGAGATGATCATGTGATGTATAGATTATCACGACTTGCATGTTGATGAGTACGGCAACCGGCAGGAGCCATAGGGTTGTCTTTAATTATTGTATGACCTGCGTGTCAATCATTAAGCGCTATGTAATGCTTTACTTTATCGCTAAACGGTAGCAATAGTAGTTGAAGCATGTTGGGCGCGACAACCTCGATGGCGACACGTTGATGGAGATCAAGATGATGGAGATCATGGTGTCTTGCCGGTGACGATGGAGATCATGCCGGTGCTTTTAAGATGGAGATCAAAAGCACAAGTTCATGGTCATATCATGTCGCTTATGATTTGCATGTGATGTTAGTCCTTTTATGTACCTTGTTTTGCTTAGGATGACGGTAGCATTATAAGGTGATCCCTCACTTAAATTTCAAGATGAATTTTGTTCTCCCCGTGTGTGCACCATTGCGAAAGTTTGTCGTGTTGAGATACCACGTGATGATCAGGTATGATAGACTCTACGTTCACATACAACGGGTGCAAGCCAGTGTTGCACATGCAAAACACTTGGGTTAAACTTGACGAGCCTAGCATGTACAGACATGGCCTCGGAACACAAGAGACCGAAAGGTCGAACATGAGTCATATAGCAGATATGATCAACATGATGATGTTCACCATTGAAACCACCTCAACTCACGTGATGATCGGACTTGAGTTGGTGAATTTGGATCATGTATCACTCGAATGACCGGAGGGATGTCAATTTGAGTGGGAGTTCTTAAGTAATATGATTAATTGAACTCATTATCATGAACATAGTCATTAGTATGTTTGCAAACTGTGTTGTAGATTACTAGCTCACGCTGTAGCTCCTTTGAATTTTTATATGTTCCTAGAGAAATAGAGTTGAAAGATGATGGTAGCAATATTGCGGACTGGCTCCGTGATCTGAGGATTGTCCTCGTTGCTGCACAGAAGGCTTATGTCCTTAATGCACCGCTCGGTGCGCCAACCCCTCTAGCGTCGTCTGTAGATGTTGTGAACATCTGACAGGCACGTTCTGATGACTACTTGATAGTTTAGTGCGTCATGCATTGTGTCTTAGAATTGAGGCTCCGAAACGTTTTGAATGTCACGGAACATATGAGATGTTCTAAGAGCTGAAATTAGGATCTCAGGCTCGTGCCCGTGTTGCGAGATGTGAGATCTCCAACAAGATTCTTTGCCTGCAAGATGAAAGAGAACAACTCAATCATTGAGCATGTGCTCAGATTGTCTGGGTCCTACAATTGCTTGAATTGAGTGAGAGTTTATCTTCCAGATAAGATAGATATTGATATAGTTCTCCAAGTCACTGTCACTAAGCTACTAGAACTTGGTGATGAACTATAAAATGCCAGGGATAGAAATAATGATCCCTGAGCTGTTCGCGATGTTTGACACCGCGAAGGTAGAAATCAAGAAGGTGCGTCAAGTGTTGATGGTTAGTCAAACCACTAGTTTCGAGAAGGGCAAGAGCAAGGAGGGAAACTTCGTGGATAGAAAGTCAGTTGCTGCTCCAGTGAAGCAACCCAAAGTTGAACCCAAACCCGAGACCAAGTGCTTCTATTATGTGGAGAGCGGTCGCTGAAGCGGAACAACCCTAGATACTTGGTAGATAAGTAGGCTGGCAACATTGACAGAAGTATATTTGATATACGTGTTAATGATGTGTACGTTGTGAGTACTCCTAGTAGCACCTGGGTGTTGGATACTGGTTCGGTTGCTAAATGTTAGTAACTCGAAATAAAATCTATGGAATAAACGGAGAACTAGCTAAGGGTGATGTGACAATGTGTGTTGGAAATGTTTCCAAGGTTGACGTGATCAACTTCGCACGCTCTCCCTACCTTCGGGATTAGTGAAAAATCTAAATAAATATTATTTGGTGTTTTGCGTTGAGCATGAACGTGATTAGATCATTTTTATTGCAACACAGTTATTCATTTAAGCTAGAGAATAATGGTTATTCTGTTTACATGAATAATCCCTTCAATGGTCATGCACCCAGTGATAATGGTTTGTTGAATCTTGATCGTAGTAATACACATGCTCATAACATTGATGCCAAAAGATACAAAGTTAATAATGATATTACCACATACTTGTGGCAATGCCGCTAAATCATATTGGTATAAAGCGCATGAAGAAACTCCATTCTGATGGATCTTTGGACTAATTCAATTATGAATCGGTTGAGACATGCGAACCATGCCTCTTGGGCAAGATGACTAAGGACCCCATTTCGGATGGATGGAGCGGGCAAGTGATTTATTGGAAATGATACATGTTGATGTATGCAATCCAATGAGTCTTGTAGCATGCGGTGGATATTTTTATTGTCTTACCTTCACTGATGATTTGAGTAGATATAATGTATATTTACTTAATGAAACACAAGTCTGAATTGTTTGAAAGGTTCAAGCAAATTCAGAGTGAAGTTTAAGATCATCGTGACAAGAAGATAAAAATGTTTGCGATATGATCGTGGAGGTGAATATCCGAGTTACGAGTTTGGCATACAAATTTAGACAATGTGAAAGTTGTTTCACAAACTCACGCCACCTGGAAACACCATAGTGTGATGGTGTGTCCGAACGTCATAATCGTGCTCTATTGAATATGGTGCGTGCCATGATGTCTCTTATCGTTTTGTTACTATAATTTTGGGGTTATGCATTAGAGACAACTACATTCACTTTAAATAGGGCACCATCTAAATCCGTTGAGATGACACCGTGTGAATTATGGTTTGATAGAAACCTAAGCTGTCATTTCTTAATGTTTGGGGCTGCGACGCTTGTGTGGAAAATGTTTTCACCTAATGAGCTCGAACCCAAAGCGGACAAATGCACCTTCATAGAATACCATAAGAAAAGTTGGGTGAACCTTCTATTTCAGATCCAAGCATAAAATGTTTGTTGCTAAAACTGGGTCCTTTCTCGAGAAAGAGTTTCTCTCGAAAGAATTGAGTGGGAGGAAGATAGAACTTGATGAGGTTGCTGAACCTTTGTTCAACCAGAGAGTAGCGTAGCGCAGGAAGATGTTTCTATGAAGTCTACATTAGTTGAAGAGGAAGTTAATGATGATGATCATGAAGCTTCGGATCAAGTTACTATCGAACCTAGTAGGTTGACAAGGACGTGTACTGCTCCTGAGCGATACAACAACCCTATCTTGGAGGTCATCTTGTTGGACAACGATGAACCTACGAGCTATGGAGAGACGATGATGGGCCCGGATTCCGAAAAATGGTTAGAGGCCATGAAATCCGAGAAAGGATCCATTTATGAAAACCAAGTATAGACTTTGATGAACTTGCTCATTGGACGGCAGGTCGTTGAGTACAAATGGATGTTTAAAATGAATATAGACGCTCATGGTAAATGTCACCATTTGCATAGCTCGACTTGTTGCAAAGAAGTTTAAGACAAGTTCAAGGAGTTGACTACGATGAGACTTTCTCACTCGTAGCGATGCTGAAGTCTATTGGAATTTTGTTAGCAGTTGCTGCATTTTTCAATTATGAAATCTGGCAGATGGATGTCAAAACATCGATTCCTTAATGGTTCACTTGAGGAAAGGTTGTATGTGATACAACCACAAGGTTTTGTCAGTCCTAAGGATGCTAAAAGGTGTGCAAGCTTCAGTGACCCTTTTATAGACTGAAGCAAGCATCTCGGAGTTGGAATGCACACTTTGATGAGGTGATCAAAGTTTTTGAGTCTATACAATGTTTATGAGAAACTTGTATTTTCAATAAGGTGAGTGGGAGCACTATAGAGTTTCTGATAAGCATATGTGGATGGCATATTGCTATTCAGAAATAATGTGGAATTTCTAGAAAGCATAAACGGTTGTTTGAAAAGTGATTTTCAAAGGAAGACCTGAATAAAGCTACCTAATTTTTGAGCATCAAGATCTATGGAGATAGGTCAAGATGTTTGATAAGACTTTCAATGAGTACATACCTTGACAAGATTTTGAAAGAGTTCAAAATGGATCAGTCGGAGAAAGAATTCTTGCCTGATTTGTAAGGTGTGAAGTTGAGTGCGACTCAAAGCTCGACAACGGCAGAAGAAAGAGAAAGGACGAACGTCGTCCCCTATGCCTTAGCCATAGGCTCTGTATAGTATGCCATGCTGTGTACCGCACCTGTGTGTGCCTTGCCATGAGTCCGTCAAGGGGTACAAGAGTGATCCGGGAGTGGATCACTGGACAACGGTCAAGATTATCTTTAGTGACTAAAAGACTAAGGAGATGTTTCTCGATTATGGAGGTGATAAAGAGTTTGTCGTAAAGAGTTACGTCGATGCAAGCTTTAGCACCAATCCGGATGACTCGTAGTAGCAATCTGGATACGTATAGTGGAGCAGCCATTTGGAATAGCACCAAGTGGAGTGTGGTAGCAGTGTTTATGGTTTGAGATAGAGATTTGCAAAGTACACACGGATCTGAATGTCGCAGACCCGTTGACTATAAGACCTCTCTCACATGCAAAGCATGATCGAGCCCCAGAACTAATTGGGTGTTAGATTCATAACAATACGAATCACATGGTGATGTGAACTAGATTATTGACTCTAGTGCAAGTGGGAGACTGTTGGAAATATGCCCTAGAGGCAATAATAAATTAGTTATTATCATATTTCCTTGTTCATGATAATCTTTATTATCCATGCTATAATTGTATTGATCGGAGACTTAGATGCTTGTGTGGATACATAGACAAAACCATGTCCCTGGTATGCCTCTAATAGACTAGCTCGTTGATCAAAGATGGTTAAGGTTTCCAAGCTGTGGACATGAGATGTCATTTGATAAATGGGATCACATCATTAGGAGAATGGTGTGATGGACAAGACCCAAACTACAAACGTAGCATATGATCGTGTCAGTTTATTGCTACTGTTTTCTGCATGTCAAGTATATGTTCCTATGACCATGAGATCATGCAACTCACGGATACCGGAGGAATGCCTTATGTGTATCAAACGTCGCAACGTAACTAGGTGAGTATAAATGTGCTCTATAGGTATCTCCGAGGGTGTCTGTTGAGTTGGCATGGATCAATACTGGGATTTGTTACTCCGTGTGACGGAGAGGTATCTCAGGGCCCACTCGGTAATACAACATCACAACAAGCCTTGCAAGCAATGTGACTAAGTGTTAGTCGCGGTATCTTGTATTACGGAACGAGTAAAGAGACTTGCCGGTAACGAGGTTGAACTAGGTATGGAGATACCGACGATCGAATCTCAGGCAAGTAACATACCGAAGAACAAAGGGAACATCTTACGGGATTAACTGAATCCTTGACACAGAGGTTCGAACTATAAAGATCTTCATATAATATGTAGGAACCAATATGGGCATCCAGGTCCCGCTATTGGTTATTGACCATAGAGGTGTCTCGGTCATGTCTACATAGTTCTCGAACCCGCACGGTCTGCACACTTAAGGTTTGGTGACATTTCGGTAGTATAAAGTTATGTATGGTGGTGACCGAAGGTTGTTCGGAGTCCCGGATGAGATCCCTGACGTCACGAAGAGCTCCGGAATGGTCCCGAGGTAAAGATTGATATATAGGAAGTCCTGTTTTGGTTGACAGAAAAGTTCCGGGCTAATCGGTATTGTATCGGGAGTGCCAGTAGTGTACCGGGAGGCCATCGGGAGGGGTATTTCGACCCAAGAGGCTCCATGGGATGTGGGAGAGTGTTTACCAGCCCTTAGTGGGCTGGTGGAAGTCCCACACAAGGCCCATGCAGTTTGGGAAAAAAGGCCCAAAGAGAAAAGGTGGGAAAAGGCAAAAATAGGGTGAATCCTAGTCCTACTAGGATTGGAGGTGGAGTCCACCTCCTCCACCTGGTTCGGCCAACTCCTTGGAGGCTTAGCCCTTGTGCCAAGCCTCCTCCTCTCTTCCTCTTATATATGCTGGAGGTTTTAGGGTCTTTGCACAGAATTTTTAGCCACGTGCTACCCATTCCTCCAGTCCATAGTTTCTCCTCTAGATCGGATTTCTGCAGTGCTTAGGCAAAGCCCTACTGGAATAGCTCCACCACCATCGCCGGAGTGCCGTCACGCTACTGGAGAACTCTTCTTCCTCTCCGCTCCTTCTTGCTGGATCAAGACGACAGAGATCGTCATCGAACTGTACCTGTGCTGAACGTGGAGGTGCCGTCCGTTCGGTGCTAGATCGGAAGGACCGTGATCAAGATCGCGAGACGGATCGTGATGAGTTCGCGGGACGGGTTGTGATGAGTTCACGGGACGGATCGTGATTATCACAGGATGGATAGTGATGAGTTCGCGGGGCGGATCATGATTGGATCGTAGGACGGATCGTGATGAGATCGTGGGACACTCTGCGATTTGGATCGCGAAGACGTTCGACTACACCAACCGCATTTCTTAACGCTTCCCGCTTAGCGATCTACAAGGGTATGTATATCCACTCTCCCTGTCGTAGATGCTCATCACCATGGGTATATCTTGTGTGTGCGTAGGAATTTTTTTGTTTCCCATGCAATGTTCCCCAACACTCCAGCGGAGGGTCCAAACCTAGGTAAACTCGTCTCTAATTCCTGATCCACCCCTTTGAGTTGCCACCTAGCAGCGATGGCCTCACACTTAAGTTCCGGTATGAGGACATTTGCTATGACAAAACCACGACAGTTGGCGCCCACCATGGGGCCTTTGCCCGGTGGAGTTGAGTTGTCAAAGGGAGCCCTCCCAGGGTTCGAGGGATATGATATTGGTTAGATGACCAAGAGTCGCCGCAACAAGCTCTACATCGATGATTCAAACTGGGGCCCCGAGTCCCCTTCAGCAAGATCCACGTCTTCATCGGCAAGATCGACATGTTAGGGGCCAAGCCGGACACCTGCACCGACATCATCTAGCCAGCTCGGCGTGCGCGACCCGCCTTGCGGCACACCGGCCGGCATCACGTCTTCGTTGGTTTCACACAAGGGATCCGCCTTGAAGATGACGCAGCAAACAACGAAGATGCCTTCACATACTGAGATGGTGACTCCTCAATAGGAGATACCGACTCAGTCCATCCAATCTTTGATGGTAGGCTTGGGGGCTGTCCTGAAGAGGAGGCCACTAGGGAGTCCAATGAGTCGCCACTACAAGTCACCGTCTTCATGGCAGGCACGATGGCCGGTCATACTTTAGCAACAGCGAGTGTGGTCGCCGGAATAGACCCAGCTGTAGGAGTCACCAAGACTAGCAAGAGACAGGCTCAAGCTATGTCAGACATGATGGAGGAGATTACCGAACTAGTAGACACGCTAGTCATCATGGAGAACCAAGCGGAGCGTAATACTATATTGACGGCACTTCGCGGGCATGTGGCCAAGATTCAGGAGGAGTTTGATACGGAAAATATTTTCCTAGAAGAGCTTTGAGCTAATATCCAGGCAAAACCGAGTGATTGAAAGCAGAAGCCTGGCGGCTTGGTCTTCACCAAGACGCCTCCAATGCAGTCCATCAGAGGATGCACTCGAGATGACTACTTGCTGATCTATGATACATCTCAAATGTATCTATACTTTTTGATTGTTCAATGTTGATGTATTATCATTCTAGGATACTTTTTGGGCATTTGTTTACCAATTTATAATATTTTTTAGCACTAACCTATTCACCTGGTGCCCAGTGCTAGTTGTTGTTTTCTGCATGTTTTGGACTTTTCAGGTTTATACTATCAAACAAAAGTCCAATTGCCACAAAACTTTTTCATGATTTTTCTAGACCAAAAGAAGACCTCGAAGCTTTGGCAGGAGGCCGGGAGGCGCACGAGGGGCCCACCACACACCAGGGAACGCCCTGTAGGCGCCCTGATATGTTGTGGCCCCCTCGAGCATCCCTAGACGTTCCTCTCTAGCCTATCAGTTCTCTAATATCCCAAAGACCCTAAGGGGGCTGCCAAAACACTTTTTCCACTGCTGCAAGTCTCTATTCCAATGGGAGCACATCTACAGCTCCGTTCCGGCACCCTGACGGAGGGGGCAACGATCACGGAGGGCAAGTTCATCAACCTTGATGACCTCATAATATTGTGTGAGTAGTTCAACATAGACCTACGGGTCCGTAGGTAGTACATAGATGGAAATCTCTCTCTCTCCCTCTCTTGATCTTCAATACAATGTTCATGCATCCTTGCCTTGATCTATCCGATGTAATCCCTTTGTATGGTGCGTTTGTTGGGATCCCACGAATTGTGAGTTTATGTTCAGATTATTCATGAAAAGTATTTGAGTCAAACCTAAATACTAAGATTCTTATTTGCATGGTCATTGTAGATTATAATGTTGTCTGATCTATTGAGATAGTGTGGCCAACTAGATTGATATTTCTTTGGTGGGAGTGGTGCGTTGTAATAGGTTCAACCTGATGAGTTTCTGTATCCCAGCAACAAAAGGGGACAAGTTGCGTCTTTGTGTTGCTGCTACTAAGGATAAAACAATGGGATTTATTTATATTGATTGAGTTTACTTTGTCTACATCATGTCATCGTTCTCCAAGCATTGCTCTATTTTACTTAATACTCTAGATGCATACTCTAGATGCATAGTAATAGATACAGGCAGGAGTCGACATATTTTCTTATGGACCTGCTTCCTATATACAAATGATCATTTCCATGAAAATCACAGAACTATTCGCTTTTCTATCAATTGTCCAACAGTAATTTGTTTACCCACTGTATGCTATTCCTATGAGAGATGCTACTAGCGAACACTATGACCCCCAGGTCTATTCACTTATATATTCACAAATGCTATTACTACCTTGTTTTTATTTGTTTGCTTTTATTTTATTTTGAAATTTACAATTATCTACACAACTCACTTGCTTGCAAATAACGAGATCAAGGGGATTAACAACTCTCTTGCCGGCATTGGGTGCAAGTTGTTTGTTCTTTTTTGTGCGGCCACTTAATATGGTTGAGGATTGGTATTCCTATTGGTTCGATAAACCTTGGTTTCATAACTAGGGAAATACTTACCCACAGTGTGCTTCAATAACCGTTCCTCCTTACGAAAAACCCAACAAAGATCACAAGTATCAGGAAGGATTTCTGGCGTTGTTGCCGAGGAATACCATCACCAACTATCAATGAACTTCGCACAAATTTTCATTCACTTGTTCTACTTTTTATTTGTTGTTATATTTAGTTTGTCTCGTAAAAATCAAATATACAAGAACATTTATGTTTTCTAGTTACTTGTTTACTATTTTGCTTGTTGTGCTTGCTTGAAAGGTTCTATCACGTCTGATTGTGAAATTAGTGGTGTCTCCGCCACTACTGTGGAAGCCCTTGACCTGCCAACTTCACCTTGTGCTAAGAATGCTAAACAAAATTTTGTAGGATCGAAAGTAGGTCTAGAGGGGGTGATTAGACTACTTGACCAAATAAAAATTCTACCTTTTCCCAATTTTATTGTGAGCCGATTTTAGCAATGATGACAAGCACACCCTACACATGCATGTCTACGATTATAGCAGCGGAAACTAAAGACAAGCACATTTAATAGAGGTGAGGGTTAGAATATCAAACTCAATTGTTGACACAAGGATTTTTCCCGAGTGGTGCCGATAGGTGTCGCTATCGTACATCCACGTTTACGGTGTCTGCAACCCACGAAGGGTAACGGTCGCGAGAGTCCACAGAGGGATCCACCCATAAGGGTCCATGAAGTAGCAACCTTAACTATTGCATATCAACTTCCATCCTCGAAGGACTAGCCTCATAGATCTTTATGAAGTAGGCGATCTTTTTGCCCGTACAAACTTCTTGGTTCAACTCCGCAACACGAAGTAGGAGGCTCCCAAGCAGCACCTAACCAATCTAGGGGGCACCACCCTACAAAAGGTAATAGGCTTGATAATGGTGATGAAGTCCTTGATCTTGTGCTTCAAGATGATAGATGCCTCAACACTCAATCACTCTCTCACAGATTTTTCTTGGTAGGAGAGATTGATTGGGTGGAAAGCAACTTGGGGAGGCTAGAAATCAAGATCCATATGGTTGGACTGGATGATCTTGATCTCAACACAAGGGTAGGTGGTTCTCTCTCGGAAATTTGGATATGGGAAGTGGCGAACTGTTCTGAGTGCTTCTTTTGCTAGTGGGACATGGTGGGGGTATATATAGGCATCTCCAAAAATCCAACTGTTACAACATTATTGACCATCTCGATGAAACCGATGCAAAATTGGGTTGTACCGATCTGTTAAAAATGATGCGACTTTTGGAATCTCGGTGAGACCGATATAGGAAACTCATTTCAATCGAAGTCAGTGGCTGATGCAGTTTCCAAGAATCGATGACCCCGAAACACAGAACTCCGAAATTCTGATTTTATGAAATCAGCTACCAGAATCGTGGTCACTGGATCTCAGTTGCACCGATGTGAACTCGGTTGCACTGAAGAGCTAGGTTTTTGTCTTAAGTTTTGACTCGGTGTAGCCGATGGAATTTTGGTGGCACCAATTTTGAGTGGTAGGGTTTTGACAGAGCATTTTGTGGGAGAGCATGTAGGTGTTTCTGGTGGCTAGCACTTGTGCACGTGGAGCAATTTGTTCACCAACAATACCTTACCCCCTTTGAATAGTATTGGCTTTCCTATGGACTCAAAGTGATTTCACAGAAAGTAAAAAGAGAGTCTTCTAGCTTGAATCTTTGCCAATTCATTGCTTGCATCTTGGGGTATCTCCTCACAATTTATAGCCATCCCATCATTGGACTTTTTCTGAAATATGCTTAGTGAAAACATGAGTCCAGTGACATATATGTTGTTATTAATTACCAAAACTAGCATGGGAACAAATGTGATTTCAAATTTTGATCAATATGCTAAAGAAAAACTTGATAATATTGCACATGATGATCCTTCTAAAAGTGAACCTATTATGCAAATAAAGAAACTCCGCACAAGTAGTGGGAATATTATTGGTAAAAGTGTTATTCATTTTTTCCACTTGTGCGGGATCATTACCTTTGATAAGAAGTTCCATTGTTGCTAGAAGTACAAGTTATGATAATGCTATATCTTTGCTTATAACACAGTTGGAAATTCAATTTTTCCATATGCATCCTTTCATACAATGGTTATTTCTAGAATTCTTTAATATTCAGGAAGCTTCTACTAAACGTCTAGCTACTATTTTTCTTGTTCAATAATTTAACAATATCATACAAGAATCTAGAGATATATTTTCTCATTAGAGCATCAATTGTGAGTTCCCACCAATAGAAGGAATCCTTTATGAGTTAGAAATATAAGGAAATTGAGATCCATGGATTATGTTGCTTATGATGAAAACCTTAGAAAGAAGATCCCACCTAATGTCCTGGTTGATAAAATTTCTGAACATAATGATCAATTTGTTATACCAAAACTTGGAATGGGTTATGATCTTGAGCGAGAATTGAGAAAATATCTTTATCGAAACTTATTCAATGAAGACATGGTCATCACTTATGAGAAACCTAAGGAGGAGCCTCCTATTACTCTTGAAATAGACCTCTCAAACTCTTGTATTGTGAAGTTTAGTCCCTTCAATTGTTTTTTATCACGTATTAGAAATCTTTCTGCTGAAAGAAGGGAATATTATTATAGCATCCGGATCATTTCCATGATTATTACCATACATGAAACTATACATTATGCCTAGCAGGGGGCATGAACCAATAGCGCATGTTGGGAGGCAACCCAATATTTATGTTAAATTTTGTTTTTACTTTCTATTAATTCGTGATAACATGATTATTGCCTCTATAATGATTATGTTTTTATGTTTTCATTAGTGTTTGTGCCAAGTAAAGCCTTTGGGATAACTCACAAGATGAGTAGAAACGATGCTGAAACATAACAAAAACTTTCACTCCAGTACAAGAATTTTCATTTTTTACTGGAGCATGATAATGATCTGAAATTTTTACATGGTATTTATATACAAATTATACACGCTTTAAGAAAATTCCTAAAAAATAAGAGTTAAATAAGTATGGGATCTTTACAGATTGCTATAGACTGTTCTGTTTTAAACAGATTCTATTTTGCCTCCATAGTTTGCTTGTTTTGATTATGCTATGGATTGTATCGGGGGGTATAAACCATTTATAAGTTAGAATACAGTACCTACTATACAAAAATAAATTAAGAATCAATTTATAACAGCACCTAAAGTATTCAATATGTTGCTTATACTAACGGATCTCACAAAGTTTTGTTGAGTTTTGTGTGATTGAAGTTTTCAAGTTTTGGGTGTGATCACGATGGACCATGGAATAATAATTAGAAAGAGCCTAATATTGGGGATTGCCAAGGCACCACAAGGTAATATCCTAATGAATACTCAAGCATCTAAGCTTGGGGATGCCCCGGAAGGCATCCCCTCTTTCGTCTCAATCCATCGGTATGTCACTTGGAGCTACATATTTATTCATCACATGATATGTGTTTTGCTTAGAGTGTCGTTTGCTTTTGTTTGATTTTACTTTCAGTTTTTCACAATCATCGTTTGATGTACACACCTTTTTGAGACAGACACACCTTTATCATAATTTGTTAGAATACTCTATGTGCTTCACTTATATCTTTTGAGCTTGGCAGTTGCTCTAGTACTTCACTTGTATCTTTTTGAGCACGGTGGTGTGTAGATTTTCTACAAATAATATGCTCTCATTCTTCACTTATATTATTATGAGATCTAATAAATAGTGATGGAAATTTTCATGGAAAATAAGACTAGTCCAAAAATATTAGGTATTCAATGAGTGATAATCAAAACCATCATGTAGCACATATAGAGAAATTTCATGTTAATGACATTGATGTGGTAATATGAAAAAGGTGTGAGTCCAAAATTATTGATTCATAGAGTGTCGAGATTAAGAGGTCTTAACTTGTTACTCATCTAAAATTTAAAGAGGCATGGTGATGTTGTGTGAGAATTTTTTTATTCCTTCTTGAAATCCTAGTGTTTTTCGAGTCAGGGGTGCACGATGGTTAACTCCCAGCAACCTCCTCCCTCGGGGCATGCGAGGACTACTTTGATTTGTGATAAAAACTAATAAAACTTTGCAATAAGTATATGAGTTCTTTATGACTAATGTGATACCATGTACATACGCATCCTCACCTTCTCATATTTGCTAGCCTCTTTGGTACCGTGCATAGCCTATTCTCACCTCGAGGATCGGTGCGACTTTTGCCAGTGCATCCAAACCCCGTGACATGATACGCTCTGTTGCACATAAGCCTCATTATATCTTCCTAAATTCAACCACCATACCTACCTATTATGGCGTTTCCATAGACATTCCGAGATATATTGCCATGCAAATTCCATCGTCACTTCACATGACTAGTTCGTTCATCATGATATTGCTTTGCATGATAATATAGAGTTGACATAGTATTTGTGGCAAAGACACCGTTCATCATATTTTTTATACATGTCATGCTAGATCTTGCACATCCTGGTACACTGCCATAGGCTGTCATACAGAGTCATATCTTCCTCTCAGTTTTCATATTGAGTTGTAAGTAAATAAATGTGTGATGATCATCCTTATTAGAGAATTGTCCCAGTGAGGAAAGGATGATGGAAACTATGATTCCCCCACAAGTCGGGATGAGACTCCGGATGAAAAAAATAGAAATGGGGGAGGCCAAATGAGACCACCATATAAAAATGAATGGGGGAGGAAAAAATAAAAAGGGAAAAAAGCCCACCATGAAAGAAAATTAAAATTAAAATAAAATAATAAATGAGATAAAAAGAGAGAAGGGGCTTTGCTACCATCCTTTACCACACATGTGCCTCAAAGTGGTACCATGTTCTTCATATAGAGATTCTCCTATTTTTTCACTTCCATATGCTAGTGGGAATTACATTTCATATTATAAACTTGGCTTGTATATTCTGATGACGGGCTTCCTCAAATGCCAAAGGTTTTCATGAGCAAGCAAGTTGGATGCACACCCACTTAGCTTCATTTGAACTTCCATACACGTATAGCTCTAGTGCATCATTTGCATGGCAATCCCTACTCCTTGAATTGACATCTATCGATGATCATCTCCATAGCATGTTGGTACACCTAGTTGATGCGGGAGCATCTTGTCCACTTTTTACCCCTTTGATATCTACCATCATATTATAATCCACCCATATGCTATGTCCAATGGTTCACACTCATGTATTGAGTGAAGAATAAAAAGTTGGTGCATATTGAGAAAGTACTATCCAATTGCCTGACTTGGACACCGTGGTGCTTAACATTTGTATACATGTAGAGGACGACTCAGAATTAAGCTTGGAGATGCTGATATGTCACCAACGTATCTATAATTTTTTCATTGTTCCATTCTAATATATTGTCATTCTAGGATACCTTTTGGGCATTTGTTTACCAATTTATAATATTTTTTGAGCACTAACGAATTGACCCAGTGCCTAGTGCCAGTTGTTGTTTTCTTCATGTTTTCGAATTTTCAGGTTTACAGTACCAAACGAAGTCCAATTGCCACCAAATTTTTTGATGATTTTTTCTGGACCAAGAGAAGACTTAGAAGCTTGGGAGGAGGCCAGGAGATGCTCGAGGGGCCCACCACACATCAGGGCGCCCTAGGGGCGCCCTGATATGTGGTGGCCCCCTCGGGCATCCCTCGAAGTTCCTCTCTGTCCTATAAATTCTATAATATCCCAAAAACCCTAAGGGATCTCCCAAGACACTTTTTCCTCTGCCCCAAGTCTCTGTTTGATGGGAGCCCAACGACAGCTTCGTTCCGGCACACTGCCAGAGGCGGGGTCGATCATTGAGGGCCTCTTCATCAACCTTGGTGCCCTCACAATAGTGTGTGAGTAGTTCACCACAGACCTCAGGTTCATAAGTAGTACCTAGATGGCAATCTCTCTCTCTCTTGATATTCAATACAATGTTCATTGCATCTTTGCCTTGATCTATTGATGTAATCCATTTGTATGGTGCATTTTTTGGTATCTGATGAATTGTGAGTTTATGTTTAGATTATCCATGAAAAGTATTTGAGTCAAATGTAAATACTAAGATTCTTATTTGCATCATCATTATAGCTTTGTAATGCTATCCGATCTATTGAGATAGTTTGGCCAAATAGATTGATATTTCTTCGGTTGGAGTGGTGTGTTGTAGTAGGTTCAACCTGACGAGTTTCTATATCCTAGTGACAGAAGGGGATAAGTTGCATCTTTGTGTTGCTGCTACTAAGGATAAAACGATGGGGTATATTCATATTGATTGAGATTACTTTGTCTACACCATGTCATCGTTCTGCAAGCATTACTTTGTTTTACTTAATACTTTAGATGCATGCTGGGTAGCGGTCAATGAGTGGAGTAATAGTAATAGGTGCGTGCATGAGTCGGCCTATTTTCTTACGGTCGTGATGCCTATATACACATGATCATTGTCATGAAATTCGCATAACTATTCGCTTTTATATCAATTGCCAACAGTAACTTGTTTACCCACCGTATGCTATACCTATGAGAGATGCTACTAGAGAACTCTACGCCCCCTAGGTATATTCACTTATATATTCACAAATGATATTACTACCTTCTGTTATTTATTTGCTTTTACTTTATTTTGAATTTTACAATTATCTACACAACTCACTTGCTTGCAAATAACGAGATCAAGGGGATTGACAACCCTCTTGCCGGCGTTGGATGCAAGTTAGTTGTTCTTTTGTGTGCAGGCGCTAAAGACGATTGAGGATTGATATTCCGATTGGTTCGATAAACATTGGTTTCATAATTGAGGGAAATACTTACCCACATTGTGTTGTGATAACTCGTTCCTCCTCATGGATAACCCAACTCAGATCATAAGTATCAATCTGTAACCTTCGTGTTTATTCACCAAGCCTCATCATACGCTGGTGGCGGGTCATGCACGCTCAGATCAGCCAGCTGAACCACCCTACCAGATGCCCCTGGGGCACTTTTCTAACCTGATGGATAACATGCTAGCGGCAACCCAGAACCTCGAGGCACTTCCCATCGAAGGAGACTCCATGATTGAAGTAGAGGCCAGAAACACCATTTAGACTTTAAAAACTGTGGTGATTAAGTAGGCGTGATGTTCCTACAACCTTGATTGGATGCATTCAACGCCCTCTGTCGGTCGTAGAAAGAGCCGGAACATGGAGTCCATGGTGGTTTCTAGTAGTGGGCAAAAATAGCCTACCCAAAACTCCCATGTCCGGCCAGTTTTGTTAGAGGTACAACCAATGGTCAACGCGGCTCGAGCGATACTGCAGGCGGAGGCAGACGCAGCGGCTACAAGGGCGAGTCAACAGCCTCTCCCTCATCCCCAACCAACAACTATGGGGGCTGGAGTCAATCGTAGGACAATTTCCATCCCTTGTTTATCTCCGACTCTCCATAGTGAGCGTATGCCTAAGGACTTTAAGGGGCCTCGCAAAGTACCCAATTATACAGCAGATCTCGAGCCGACAACATGGATCGAAAGCTACAAGTTAACTTTGGATATCCTCAATGTCAGTGATGTTGTGTGCGCAATGTATTTGACGATGATGCTGGAAGGGCCGGCTCGAACGTGCTTGAAGAATCTTCCACCTAACTCCATCAAAACTTTGGCAGAGCTGAAAGAACGATTTATCAAGAATTTTCAAGGAACATGCAAATGGCCAATGACAATTGTGGATCTTCAACATTGCTTCCAGCGCATGGACGAGTCTCCTCATCATTGGACTCACAGGGTTGCCGAAAGCATCCACTCATCGGACAGCATCACGGCTGCTCAAGCCGTCCTAATCTTAGAGAAAAATTGCCACTTTCTGCCGCTGGTCGAGAAGCTTGGACATCTGAAACGGAAAGTTCAAGATATGGGAGATTTGATGGACGTTCTCGGCAGGTTTGTTGAGTCATACAACACAAAGGATCCCGTCTCGGACGGGGACAAAATTGGCAAGAACAAGAAAGGCGAAGGTGGTAAGGGTCATCGACAAAACCTCGAGAGCTACGTTAGCAATTCTGCACCCTTGTAATCAAGATCATCACCAATATAGGCAAAATATTATGTAGGCTATTACCTCCATCGGAGGGGACGAACTTGAGTATACTCATCTCTCCTTCCCGATAAACCCCTTTGAGTCGCCACCTAGATGTGATGGCCTCACACTTAAGTTCTCCAATGAGGACATCTTCCGTGACAAAACCACGACAATGAGGGTCCACATTGTTAGGTGGGATTGGATCTTCATATGCTAGTCATCCTCCCAACATCTCACTCATGAGCACCTCAACTGAAGAGGACCAAGAATCTTCCTCAAAATCCTCTCCTTCAGACCAGTGCAAACTTTTAGGAATTACCTCCAGATCATCAACCCTACCTTTAATCAAGATGTGTCCCATATGATCATCATCTTTTCTCCCAAGAAATTAAACGGACAAAAGTACTAACTCATCTGACTAGGTCTTTTGCAATGCGGAAATCAAAAGGGACTCCAGTGACAAGAAGCTCAACTAGCCTGTTGAGTTGAACTCAGCGATGATTACGTCCCTCATTATGCTTTACAAAAGAAATGAACACATCTCCAAAGGCACATGGGCTATCCAAGACTAGCTTATCTCTATCACGAACATGCGTTAGCCTGACATATGCTTCTCCAAATGGCAACCTCTGAATGTCCCTTAGCCCCAAGTGTTTATGCTCTAGAACAAACTCCTCAAGAACCTCTCTGAAATTGCGAAAAATACCTCACCAGGGAGGGGATGGATAGTGGCAATCGCCCTTCATGCTTCCGCGACTGAGGAGGAACAACTACCATTGCCACGCCATTGTGGCCCTCTACTTGTTGGATTTCAAAGCCATGCGGAACAAAGGGTTGTGTGTAGATGGGAATGTTTTCCATTGTCTCACCATTGGCAAGAGACATAGGCGATGAAATAGGCAAGCTGACCCGAGAAGCAGGAGGGCTTTGCAGTCGAGAAGCAAAGGGAGGAGAAGCCGAGGAGACCAGTCCCAATCAGGGCTGGAAATTAGGAAAACTTCCCAAACATAAATCACTAAAAGAGGAAACCTTGGGTGGGTTCCGCACCGGTCTCATTGACCGAAACCAGCCTTTAACCGTACCTGCCTCCCATGCCTCCTCAAGCGGGACTCGGAAGGTAGAAAAGTTCATGCAAGCACATAGCCTAGGAAGGTGCGGCTTCGGATATAATTTGGCTATGTGGCCTAGCTCATCACACGCAAAGCAACATGGACCACCATTTGAAAAATCCTGATTGGCGCTTCTTTTTTACCCATGGCAGAGATCATGCCCTCCTCATTAACCCACTCATTAACTTTCTCATTAACCACCAAAGGATTAACTGTATCAACATTGGATAACCAAAGGAAACCAGGTTGTCGTCGATGATCAACGGTGTTTGGTTGAGAAGAACTATTCAAATGAGTCACGAAAGTCCATGAATTATCCTCTTCTTGTTATAATAACTTCTCTTCATTACTCCAATCCCCCCCCCCAAAGCCCAAAGGATAAAAACCACTTCAAAGTCTTTCTCAACAATACGACCCCTATTGTAACAGGCCACCAAGAACTTGAAAAATTGATCCTTAAGATGAACAACTATAAATACTTGAGGGTAACCTCCAAAGCAAGCTTGGACGGTAATACTAACCGTGTGAACATCCAAAAAACACGAGCGTGATAGAAAGAGACCACAAGCACAAACTCATTTTGACGAAAACCAAGTGAAAACACCTCTGGATGCCCGAACTTCTGCCGCATGGCAAGTGACACTCCTTACCTCTAGCAAAATTGAGTGAGGGAGGCTCCATGGTCGGCCCGAGAGTTGGCAGGAAGCCCTCCAAGGTGGGTAGCCGCCTGGGCCGGAGTGGCCACCGGTGGAAGGAGCCTAGGATGGGGGTCTCAGATCCTCACTCCTCTCTTCTCTACAAACTTACCTTGAATAGTGCCATGAGGTAGGAACCCATGTCCTTTGATTACTGAGCCTAGGGTACGTTATTATTTTTGCATTTGCTATGCTTAGTAGACGGTGATTGGTATGAGTGTTCATGGAAGTTGTGAGAATGAGGAATTATAATTGATGACAACAACTTTAAGACTGATGATGGGAACTTCAAGACCTCGAGGACTCAAGACATGGTTTTGAAATATACCTCTGGGTGGACATTTGTTGAACAACGCTTTGGAGGACCTAGTGGTTAGTCCAGGTGTTTCTTGATTAGTGCCACTCAATGATAGAGGCGAAGTTGTCCCTGTCTTTTGATGAGATGGTGGCTATCGTTTTTGGTGGAGTAGACTTTGACGATCCGACTACGAACGTGTGATGACGCCATGCCTTAGCAATCGCTAAACCAACTCTGAGAGGTTATTGACCACGCCAGAGCACGATCAACCTGACCACGAGGGTCTGTTTCTTCCACGCAAACGAAGAACAAGAAAGAAACTAAGATTGCAATCTGGATATTGCGAATATAAGAGGAAAGCTTTATTGATGAAGTGGGGTTCTGTGACGCCTTTGTCTAGTCATGGAACACAAACGAAGAACGCGAAGTTGCAGCTATGGCGAACTTGTAATCTAAACAAAACCCAACCCTAAAACGATGCCCTAAGGGCTGTATATATGGGGGAATAGAGGGGAATTTCATGGCCCCTTGGAGGAGGGGTCTGAAACCGACCTTAACTCAGTCTCCCCAAACATGCGGACTCTAAAAACAGCCCATAATATGGTATATCGAAATTACATGGGCCTGGCCCAACAATAAGGTGGCGCATCACCTATATTAGCCTAGGGATGAATTTTATAAAGTAGCATCATGCATATTTCGTGTAAGGCTTCTTGCTCCCATTATGGTGGCTTCAAAGTGTGAAAAACATCACTGGAAGCTCCATTGTTCTTTCCCATGTGCGCACCTTCTTCTCCATGCTTGATCCCGCTCCCATGGTCATCCTTCTTGTCCATGCCAGGTCCTTCATTCATAAGTAAAACAAAAGTATCTAATTTAGGCAACATCATATGTTCATGAACATTAGAAGGATTTGCAAGAAACGAAAGTACCTGGTAATTCAATTGACATGCGCGAGCTCTTGTAATTGGTCCTGTATGTATAGCAGTTGGAGTTGTGGGTGTAGCATTAGCAGGGATGTCCTCATCACTCAATCACGCAGAAAGTTCCACCCAGGTTCAAAGAGACGGATGCATACTTCAAGACTGGAAGCTTACCTGTGCAGTCACAAGTCAGTATTGGCTCTGGCTTGGTTGATCTTAGTTGAAACTCTGGCTAGACAGTGCTAGAAGATGTAGACGAATGGTAGGATTGGATGGGCATGGTCAGTGGTCAGGGAAGTCTATCAAAGACCAAGTTTCAGTCATCCTGGTCTCAAACACCAGGCAATGCAAGGACGAAAAAGTAGGGATCGAATCTTGTGGGTAAAGTGCACAAGACTCTGTAGAATATTAACCTAATCGATTAGCCATGTCCCCGATTACAGACAACTTGACCCTCTGGAATTGGATCTATCTCAGAACTCTTAATACCGCACTATACATGGGTTACGGGATGAGTTGATTCTTGGGTTTACATGATGACTTTGGGATATGATATTTTGGTTGGTGGAACCATCTCAATAATATTATCAACTTTGTAGTGATAAATTTTATATTTCTTTGATGTGGGGAAAATCAGATTTTATGCAAAAATTAAACATAGATCCATCCACAGTCATATTACATATAGTGATATAATTATTTTCATCTACTTTTATATATGATCTTGCTAGTACATTCAATGTACTAACTGAAATGGCTGAAACTTATCATGTTGCAGAAATTACTATGAAGAGTAAGAGTTATGTTATAGGCTTATGGTCTACTGTCAACTTGCCATTGGCGTTGATGGGATCCACACCCTTATGTTTGTTTTCCCTGTGTTATATGAGGTATACTCTGGATCTACGTTAACTCTTTAACATGTGATGTTATGGTATTTCATCCATGTACTATGTGTGCTACTATACTGGTCCAGGGATAACACAAAAACAAAAGAGTCACCGATCCATTTGGGTCGGGTCGTTGCAGAGATGGTATCAAACCACATTTGACTATAGGACGTGACCGTAGAAAATGGCTTCGAAATAGGAAGACCTTGATAGGAACAACTTTTATTTCATATTACTCTTGTAACTTTTGAACTCTCTGTTGAATCCTACTTGCCTCGAAATTTTAGATGGAGAACCTCATTCTGAACAAAAGACAACACTACGAGGATGTTCTTTGTGTTACATCCCTTCTGGAACTTGTCAGACTGTTGAAGTTTTTGATACCTAAGATCAAGGTTTGTAAATGGAAGACCAAAACATGGAGCATGAAGACTCAAGTTTTTGGACGTCAAGAAGACCCCAAGACAGGAGATATCACCAATCAGATGATAGCTCATGGTAGAGATATGGTCATCAACACTACCATCCATGATGCTATCGCATGCTTATGCTATCGCCATCGTGCATAATTTATAAACTACTACTTTGGAAAGATAGGATGGAAGAAGGCTAATGGATCCCATATCATCTTAACAAATGAATAGAAGATGAAGTTTTCACCTTTGTTGGTGTATGGCCAGGATTTGGAGCATTACATCCAGAATCTTCGAATGGACCTTCCGGAAGCCATATTCGATAAGGAAGCACTACGTGATGAACTCAAGACGCAGAGTCTCAAAATAGACAAGATGGCGAAGCAAGACCTCGAGACGTAGAACATTTGTCAAGATCAGAAGGACAGTTAGACCATGGCTCATGCCAAGGATGTTGAAATCCAGAAGCTACGAACCCAACCTCAGGATATTCAAGGCCGTCAAAAGAGAATCCGCGTCAACAGGATATTCAAGGACGATTTGGCAAAAGAACTTGAGAAGATCAAGCGCGATCAGAAGAAGCTCAACGAAGATAAGAATCATGACCTGGATAATCTAGGTTAGCAGTAACCCACCATGAGCGAATAAATATGAATGCATTGCGATTAGAGTTTAAGACCATGCCGACTTATGTGGGTCGCGATACTAGAGTATTGATTGAATTCTACGAATGCGTGAATTTTGAGTCTTACTTGGAATGATTTGATGATTTCTCTTTTGTGCCATTGATTTGTTTGTTTATGGTGGTGTGTATCCATTTCTCATGAGGACATCAATACCATTGTTACACCCACAGCCCCTGCTGCAATACATACTGGCCCAAATACTAGTGCTCGTGCACGCCAATTGAATTACCAGGTACTTCCATTTCTTGGAAATCCTTCTAATGTTCATGAAAACATGATGCTGCCTGAATTGGATACTTTTGTTTTACCTAGGAATGAATGACGTAGCATGGACAAGAAGGATGGACATTGGAGCGGGAACAAGCATGGAGAAAACGGTGCGTGTGACGGAAAGAACAATGAAGCTTCCACTGGAGATTTTCGCACTTTGAAGCCACCATAATGAGAGCATGACGGCATGGACAAAATATTCAAAATGCCACTTCAAAAATTTCATCCATATGCTATTATAGGTGTTGCGCCACCTTATTTTTGGGCAAGGCCCATGTAATTTCGAAATACCACATTATAGGCTGATTTAGCGTCCGTAAATGTGGACAAACTAAGTTAGGGTTGGTTTCGGACCTCTCATCCAATGGGTCACGAAATCCCCTCTATTCCCCCACATATATAGCCCTTAGGGCATTGTTTAGACTTGAGTTTTGTTTAGATTAAAATTTTGCCATGGCTGCAACTTCGCGTCCTTTGTTTGTGTTCCACGGCCGGACCAAGACGTCATAGAACCCCACTTTCATCAATAAAGTTCTCCTCTTATATTCATAATATCCATATTGCAATTTCAATTTCTTGCTTGTTCTTTGTTTGCGTGTAGGAAAAAGACTGTCGTGTTCATGTTGATCGTGATCCGGCATGGTCAATAACCTCTCAGTGTTGGTTTAGTGATTGCTAACACACGACATCCTTGCACGTTCGTAGTCGGATCGTCGAAGTCTACTCCATCGAAAACTATAGACACATCTCATCAAAAGATAGGCACAACTTCGCCTTTATCAAGTGGTATCAAAGCCATGTAGCTTGGTGAGATTTTACCTGTATTTCGTAGCTTAGATCGCATATGCTTTTCATACCTACTTGCGACAAAAAAAGCCACACAATATGCGCCTTTACAATTTTCTAATCGCTATTTGCTTTGTTGAATTTGCGATTGCATCGTCGTGCAAGTAGTTGGTCTTAGCATCTTGTCCTTTAGAGTTTCAAGTTTTGTTCATAAGTTGTCATGCCGCCATACCCACCATAATCATCATCGCTGCCATACCCACCATCATCACAACCGCTGCCATACCCACCATCATCAGCACCGCTGCCATACCCACAATCATCATCATTGCTACCATACCCACCATCATGGTCACCACTACCATATATCACCATCAATAGCACCGCTTCCATACCCACCATCATCATCATTGTTGTCATACCCACCATCATCATGGCCGCTCCATACACACCATCATCATCACCGTCGCCATACCCACCATCATCATCACCGCTGCCATACCCACGATCATTATCACTGCTGGAATACCCACCATCATCATCATTGTTGCCATATATCACCATCATCATTACCGCTGACATACCGAACATCATCGTCACCACAAGGCCAAAATTCTGGTGCTATTGCTACTGCTTCAACTATTGCGGCTTTTGTGGATGTTGTTGCTACTATTGTGGTTGAGCAAAATGAGGACTACAACGACGATTAGGATTATGAGGGAGAGGTTGCTCCAAATCAGAACCAGGGGCAATGATACGTCTCCATCGTATCCACTTTTCAAAACTCTTTTACCCTTGTTTTGGACTCTAATTTGCATGATTTGAATGGAACTAACCCGGACCGAAGTTGTTTTTAGCAGAATTTCTTTAGTGTTATTTTTGTGTAGAAATAAAAGTTCTCGGATCGTCCTGAAAATTTACGAAGAATATCTTTGGATTTATTAGAAAATACTGGCTCAAGAATCAACCAGAGGGGGCCGCCTGCAGTCCACGAGCCTGCTAGGCGCTGCCACCCCATGGCCACGCCTAGAGGGCTTGTGGGGCCCTTGGTTTCCTCCGAGCTCATCTCCAGCTCCATCTAATCCTATTCACGGAGAGAAAAATCAGAGAGAGGAGTTCATCACGTTTCACGATACGGAGCCGTCGCCACCACCTGTTCTTCCTTGGGAGACCAAATTTGGAGTCTGTTTTGGGCACCGGAGAGGGGAAATCGAGACGACCGTCATCACCAACCATCTTTCATCACCAATTCCATGATGCTCTCCGCAGTTCATGAGTAATCCCATCGTAGGCTTGCTGGACGGTGATGGGTTGGATGAGATTTATCATGTAATCCAGTTAGTTTTGTTAGGGTTTGATCCCTAGTATCCACTATTTTCTGAGATTGATGTTGTTATGACATTTCTATGCTTAATGCTTGTTACTAGGGCTCAAGTGCCTTGATTTCAGATCTGAACCTATTATGTTTTCATGAATTTATATGTGTTCTTGATCCTATCTTGCAAGTTGTAGACACCTACTACGATTTATGATCCACATCCCCAGGCTGACAATAACTAGGATTCTTTCCGGTGATTACCGTAGTTTGAGGAGTTCATGTATTCACTAAGTGCTAATGCTTTGGTCCGGTTCTTTATTAAAAGGAGGCCTTAATATCCCTTAGTTTCCATTAGGACCCTGCTGCCACGGGAGGGTAGGACAAAATATGTCATGCAAGTTCTTTTCCATAAGCATGTATGACTATATATGGAATACATGCCTACATTACATTGATGAATTGGAGCTAGTTCTGTGTCACCCTATGTTATAACTGTTCCATGATGAATGCCATCTGACATAATTATCCATCACTGATCCATTGCCTACGAGCTTTCCACATATTGATCCTTGCTAAGTTACTTCTCCGTTGCTACTATTACTTTTGCTACCGTCACCTTTACTTCCATACTACTTTGCTACCGAATCCTTTGCTGCAGATATTAAGTCTTACAGTGTGGTTGAATTGACAACTTAGCAACGAATACTTGAGAATATTCTTTGGCTCCCCTTGTGTCGAATCAATAAATTTGGGTTGAATACTCTACCCTCGAAAACTGTTGCGATCCCCAATACTTGTGGGTTATCAAGAGCTTTTTTGGCACCGTTGCCGGGGAGCATAGCTCTATTCTCTGAGTCACTTGGGATTCATATCTGTTGATCACCATGAAGAATCTGAAAGATCCAAAAACCAAGATCTATCACTCTACTACGAGGGGAGGTAAGGAACTGCCATCTAGCTCTACACTTGATTCACCTTCTGTTATGAGTAAGTTTGCGACACCACCACCTGCTAGTAATTCTGATATGTCGCAAGTAATTGATGATGCCACTTCTGCTACGCATGATGCTTATGATGATACTTTGCTTGATAATACTGTGCTACTTGGTGAATGTCTTGATGAAAAAATTGCTAGAGCCCATGCTGGAAATTATGATACTTCGGAAACTGATGAAATTCTTGAAACTGAACACTTTGAGACACCTGCGAGACCTAGCTCTCCCAGATATGAATTGCCTGGTATTCCCGAGGGTTATGTTATGGAAGGAGAGGTATCTAGGGACTTCCTTGTTTGTAATGATAGAGATGATCTTAAGAAATTACTATGCAAGTGGAAAGAAAAATCTTTGAATGCTAGAAGGAAATGTGATCCTAAGTTTGCTACTTCACCTATCTTTGTTACTGGTGAGGATTATGAATTCTCTGTTGATCCTGGGTTAATTACTTTGGTTGAATCTGATCCTTTCCATGGTTATGAATCTAAAACTGTTGTGGCGCATCTTACTAAACTGAATGATATAGCCACCCTATTTACTCATGAGGAAAAATTCGTTACTATTATATCCTTAAGTTGTTTCCTTTCTAGTTAAAGGGTGATGCTAAGATATGGTTTAATTCTCTTGCTCCTGGTTGTGTGCGTAGCCCCTAGGATATGATTTATCACTTCTTTGAAAAATATTTTCCTTCCCATAAGAAACAAGTTGCCTTGTAGGAAATATTTAACTTTGTGCATATTGAAGAAGAGAGTCTCCCACCAGCTTGGGGGAGGTTTCTCTAGTTACTTAATGCTTTGGATGATCATGCTCTCAAGAAAACAAAATACTTGATATCTTTTATAATGGACTAGCTGATGCTTCTAGGGACCACCTAGATTGTTGTGCTGGTCGTGTTTTCAGGGAATGAACTGTTGAACAAGCTGAAATACTGTTGAACAAGCCAACTCCTAAGAAAAGAGGCAATCTATTTCTCAGTCCTGAAAGATATGCAAGAGGCAAAGAAACCTATGAAAGAGAAAGGTATTAAAGCAAAAGATGTTAAGAATGTACCACCTATTGAAGAAATACATGGTCTCGATAACCCGACATAGGTAGTAGAGGTAAATTCTCTTAGTACATTTGATGAAAGCGATATTCCTTATAATAAGTCTGCTAGCGAATGCTTCGATGGATTTGATAATTTTGTTGTTAAGCAAGAAAATTTTAATGCTTATGTTAGTAGACAATTGAAGCATAATGCTTTCATGCTTGATCGCTTAAATGATTATATGAGTAGAACTATCAATGATCTTAAATTGATTAGTAAACATGCTTCCATGGTAACTACTCAAGTAGAACAAGTACTTAAAGCACAGACTGATTTGCTTAATGATATGAATAGTAAGAACAATGATCATTCTATTAAAGTTGTGACTAGATGTGGAAGAATGACTCAGGAACCTTTGTATCCTGAGGGCCACCCTAAGAGAATTGAAGAAGATTCTCAAAGGGGTAATATTGATGTACCTAGTCGCTCCAGTAATAAGAGGAACAAGAATGATGATAGAACTTTGCATGCTGCTAGTGAACCTATTATATATATACCTGAAAACCCAAATGATATTTTTGATTCTGATGTTGAGACACAATCTAGTGATGAACATGAGCCTAGTGATAATATTAATGATGAAGTTCATGTTGATACTCAACCTAGTAATGATAATGATGTGGAGACTGAACCTGCTCTTGATCTTGATAACCCATATCCTAAGAATAAAAGATATGACAAAGGGACTTTATTGCTAGGAAAGATGATAAAGAAAGAGAACCATGGGTTCAGAAACCCATGCCCTTTCCTCTTAAACCATCCAAGAAAAAGGACGATGAGGTTTTGAGCGATTTGTTGAAATGCTTAGACCTGTCTTTTTGCGTATGCGCATGACCGATATTCTAAAAATATCTCCTTATGCTAAGTATATGAAAGATATTGTGACTAATAAAAGAAAGATACCGGAAGCTGAGATTTTCACCATGTTTGCTAATTATACTTTTAAGGGTGGAGTACCAAAGAAATCAGGAGATCCAAGAATACCAACTATACCATGCTCTATTAATGGGAATTATGTTAAAACTGCTTTATGTGATTTGGGAGCTGGTTTTAGTGCTATGCCTTTCTCTTTATATCGTAGACTTGATTTGAATAAGTTGACACCTATTGAAATCCCTTTACAAATGGATGATAAACCAATTGCTCTACCTATCAGTATTTGTGAGGATGTACCTGTCGTAGTTGCAAATGCTACTATCTTAACGGACTTTGTTATTCTTATATACCCGAGGACGACAATATGTCGATCATCCTTGGTAGACCCTTTTTGAATACTGCAGGGGCTGTTATTGATTGCAACAAGGGCAATGTCACTTTTCATATTAATGGTAATGAGCATACGGTACACTTTCCGAAGAAACTACCTCAAGTTCATAGTATCAACTCCATTAAAACAATTCCAATGATTGTTATTGGAGACTTTGAATTCCCTCTCCCTACTATCAAGAAGAAATATGATATACTTATTGTTGGGGACATGCATATTCCCATTGAGGTAACTTGGTTTTATTCAAAAAAGTCGGTTTCCTGTTATTCGAAAGAAGTTTGTTAATAAGACTTGATCAACCTTATTGATGGGTTCCTTTTGATGCGCATGAGATGGATGAATTTAGAAAGAACAACTCCCTGTACCCAACTTTTATTTTCTGCTAGTTAGATTGAATTAAGTAAGAATGCTGTTATTTTTCTGTTTTCTGAGTTTCCCGTGCAATAAAAAAGTGACCTGAAAATAAACGTTCTTCAAATGCACTGAGAATGGAGTATGATTTTTCTAGAATATTTAAAAATGTCTGGCACTGAGCACACTGCAGGGGCTACACCAGTGGGCCACAAGCCTACAAGGCGCAGACACCCCCTGGACGCGCCTAGCAGGCTTGTGGGTCCCATGTGGCCCCCTCCACTTATTCCAGCACCCATCCATTTCATCTTCCTCCAGAAAAAATACCACCATTGCTCAAACCCGTTTTCTAGCTCATTTGGCTGCCATTTTTGATCTCCTTGTTCAAAGCTTCATTCGCGAAACTGTTTTGGGAGATTGTTCTTCGGTATGTGATTCCTCCACTGGTCCAATTAGTTTTTGTTCTAGTTCTTTATATATTGCAAATTTTTGCTGCTGAGGTGACCTTGTTCTTGAGCTTGCATGTCAAATTTGTATGGTCCCAAGTAGTTTTGATGCATGATATAGCTTCTAGGCACTTGAGGGAGTAGTTTCTATGAGTCTCGTCAAGTTTTGTTCACCTTTATTTTGAGTCACTAAAAATTTCAGAATTTTTTAGAGAAAGAAATGCCGAGGAGATTATTAAGTGGCTCTTCAAGCCGGAGTTCTAAGGAAGATGAAAATGAAATGAGGGAGAAACCCAAATATAATCTTCCTCGGGTCATAGAAGTTCGACCATGTGAATGGTCATGTGACACATTCTTGAGGACGGATGGAATTTATGAAGATTTCTATTATTTGGCCAAGAATGCAGGCATCACCGACTTCCTCAATGGTAAGTGTGACCAGTACCTCTTGCTCATGAATACCTTTGTGAACCTTTATTATTTTTTCACGGGTTGCAATATATCCTATGAGGGCAGCTTCAGGGAACCACGTCCTAGAGACATGGAAGATTTTATTGTCGCAGTCACTATAGGGGAAGAGAGAGGTGTGTCAAAGGCAAGAGCAACTAGTTTTCATTTTCCTGTGCTACACTATTATTCATTATTTATGGGAAGATGTTTAGTTGGTCATTGGGAGAGTGGGAGTCTTAGTGCCCCTGACCTCGCCATTTTGCGCCATGCTTTATTTGCTGATAGAACCTTTAGTCCGGGCACTATGGTAGACCAACGGTTGAATACCAACCGTTTGAAGGGGCCCATATTCGGAAGTATCTATGCATCTCATTTAGCCAAACATTTAGAGATACCCATTAGGCTTAACGAGAAAGATGAGAGGCTGCTACCCGGAAAGTTTTTAGATTATGACCGTATGGTAGCTCACAATGTTATTAAGAAAAATGATGATAGGAGGTTGCTTTACAATTTAGTTTTTAGCCAGGGTACTTGTGAAATTATTACTTTGCCTGCCTCTTCTTTTTTCGACATTCGCTCAGGCAGGTACACCATTATGCCCGGAGACATTTATAGATATTGGGGTCTGACGCAACCCCCAGTTCCAGAACCGGCACCAGCCCTTGATCCGTACCCAGAGCCAGTTTTTCAGTGGGAGCTGCAGGAGTTCACCAACCAATGGAACTCTGATGACGCTCCTGAGAATCCAGGAGAGAGCTCTTTCCAGCCATGGCCATAGACCAACTTAGGCCAAAAGCCTAAGCTTAGGGGAGTATGTATTTCTAACCGACTTTACGTTCATGTTCACACACTCATCTACATAGTCGGTGTACATACTCTTTCATTGTACTATCCATGGTAGTTTATTTTCTTGTTTCGCTTTCTTCCTGTGAGTTTATTTAACTTTGAGAAAAATATAAAAAATTCGTTCTAGGTTTATTTTCTAGTTGCTTAGTTGTAGCATTAAAAAGAAAACCCAAAAATATTTTTCGTTCTTCTTTTACTTGTTGGGATTTTTCCTGTGTAAATAGTTTTCTCATTCTTGTTTTGATTTTTCCTTCTTTGGGTCGTAAGGAGAAGACCACAATGAAAATGTCGAGTGGCTCTCATATGCATTACTGTTTACCTGTTAGAGAGTCCATGTTACATTGTCTTCTCCTTTTAGTTATTGTTTGCAGATTCCAGTTTAGTCCAATGCACGTGCACTCTTATCCACACCGTTCGATCGTGCAAGTGAAAGGCAATAATGATGATATTTGATGAAAAGATTGAGATGGAGAAAAGCTGGCATGAACTCAACCTATCTTGCTTTTGTAAATATGATTAGCTCATCGTTCCGAATTTAGGTCATCATGGGTGAAACATAATTGCAATGACAATTAGAGATTATAGTTACTCATGTCATGCTTAATTAGCTAAGAGTGTATAATGGTTTGTCTTGGGTGCCAACATACATATTAAAATGGTTGCGATGTAGGATTATGGGATGGTATCCTCCTCTGAACGATTCAAGTGGCTCGACTTGGCACATGTTCACGCATGTAGTTGAAACAAAATAAACATAGCATCTACGATGTGTATGTTCATAGTTATTTATATCCTACTCATGCTTGCATTCAATGTTGGTTAATCTCAAAGCATGTTGATGACTAAGTCACTCTGCAGTTGGTCGCTTTCTAGTCTTTTGCTAGCCTTCACTTGTACTAAGCGGGAATACTGATTGTGCATCCAATCCCTCATACCCAAAGTTGTTTCATATGAGTCCACCATACCTATATATACGCGGTATTTACCTGCCGTTCCAAGTGAATTTGCATGTGCCAAACTCTAAACCTTCAAATAAACACTCTGTTTTGTATGCCCAAATCGCTCATGTGGCGACTGGGGGTTGTCAGTATCTTCCATGCTAGGTGGGTTATTCTCAAAATATGTGTTGATTCACTATCATTCACGAGAAAGTGGCTGGTAATCGGGATGCCCAGTTCCATATTCGAAATAAAAGCAAAATATAATTAAACAAAACTCCCCCAAAACTGTGGTTGTATGAAGGGTACTCGTGGATTAGGCCTGCCGTGGAGTGTGACTGATTGGTGAAGGGGGAGTAAAAACTTTATCATTCTGTTTGGGAAGCGCCTATAATGTATCTAGCATGGAAGATGTTGAAAACCTCTTGGTCGTTATGTGAGCAATGAAAGCATACCGCTCAGAAATAATTACTGACCTCTGTATTAAAAACTCGAGCTCTGGCACTTCTGCAAATCAATGATTCCCTCTGTGATGGGCCTTTCCATTTACTTTATTGTTGAGTCATCATGTTCTTATAAAAGGCACCAATTAGAGAGCATCATCGTCATTTGTATGCTTTGTGGTTAATTGATATTGAGTATGAGCATGACTAGATATGTTTCACCATGAATTACAATGTCTAGTCAGTCCTTGTTCTTTAGAGGTGCTCTGCATTTATGTTTTGCGGTCTCAGAAAGGGCTAGCGAGATACCATTTTGTCATATTATATCATGATCGTTTTCAAAAAGTGTTGTCATCTGAGATTTATTATTATTGCTCTCTAGTTGATTATGTCATTGATATGAGTAAATGTGAGACCTAAATGTTATTGTGAATGTGGTTAGTCCATGATCTTTGCTGAAAATCTAAACATCAGTTAGACGTATTTACAACAACAAGATCAAAAAGAGTTTGTAAAAGTTTTTCTTTATCAATTTCCGTTTATCAACTGAATTGCTTGAGGACAAGCAATGGGTTAAGCTTGGGGGAGTTGATATGTCTCCATCATATCCACTTTTCCAAACTCTTTTGCCCTCGTTTTGGAATCTAATTTGCATGATTTGAATGGAACTAACCCGGAGTGACGCTGTTTTCAGCAGAATTGCTTTGGTGTTATTTTTGTGCAGAAATAAAAGTTCTTGGATCGTCCCGCAAATTTCCGGAGAATATTTTTGGATTTAATAAAAAATACTGGCGCAAGAATCAACTAGAGGGGGCCACCTGTAGGCCACAAGCCTGCTAGGCGCGACCACCCCCTGGCCGCGCCTAGCAGGTTTGTGGGGCCCTCGTGGCTCCTCCGACCTCATCTCCAGCTCTCTATAACCCTATTCGCGGAGAGAAAAAACAGAGAGAAGAGTTCATTGCATTTCACGATACGGAGCCGCTGCCACCTCCTATTCTTCCTCGGGAGACCAGATCTGGAGTCCATTTTGGGCTCCAGAGAGGGGAAATCGACGCCATTGTCATCACCAATTGCATGATGCTCTCCGCTGTTCATGAGTAACCCATCGCAGGCTTGCTGGACAGTGATGGGTTGGATGAAATTTATCATGTAATCGAGTTAGTTTTGTTAGGTTTTGATCCCTAGTATCCACTATGTTCTGAGATTGATGTTGCTATGACTTTGCTATGCTTAATGCTTGTCACTAGGGCCCAAGTGCCATGATTTCAGAACTGAACCTATTATGTTTTCATTAATATATATATGTGTTCTTGATCCTATCTTGCAAGTTGTAGAAACCTATTACGACTTATGATCTGCATCCCCCAGGGTGACAATAACTGGGATTCTTTCCGGTGATTACCGTAGTTTGAGGAGTTCATGTATTCACTAAGTGTTAATCCTTTGGTCCTGTTCTATATTAAAAGGAGGCCTTAATATCCCTTAGTTTCCATTAGCACCCCACTACCACAGGAGGGTAGGACAAAAGATGTGATGCAAGTTCTTTTCCATAAGCACGTATGATTATATATGGAATACATGCCTACATTACGTTGATGAATTCGAGCTAGTTCTATGTCACCCTATGTTATAACTATTGCATGATGAATGCCATCGGACATAATTATCCATTACTGATCCATTGGCAATGAGCTTTCCACATATTGATCCTTTCTAAGTTACTTCTCCGTTGCTACTGTGTCGGTGCACTAGAGTTTTGGGCTCTCTAGTGCCCCTTACTCGTGCACGGGCAGCAGTAGCCACCCTGGCGACGAGGCCTAGCAGGGACTTGCCACATACAAGCAAAGAAGAATCAAGACCCCCGACAAGACCTTGCCAAAAGGGCTATCGAACCCTCAGGTAAGACGAAGCCCTGGCAAGCCCCGACAAAGCGATGCCCTGGCAAGGCCCCGCCAGCGCACAAGCGAGGTGTCGCCTCGCCTGGGCACGTGTCGCGGCGTTGGCGATGGAGGGGCTACGCGGTGTTGATGGGATGGGCCCATGTCCCGTCCCGCAGACGGACAGAGATGCGTGACGGTGCATTAAATGCGCTTGTCCTGCTCCATTAGTATTAGGTATGATAGCACTGTAGCTCTGTACACCCCGTGTACGCATTGTACGCCACTGTTGGGATCCCCTTCAAAGTATAAAAGGAGGCCCAGGGCGATACGGTAGAGGACTTTTGGGTCTTCAGACTTTCGGAGTTTTAGTCTCCTGACTTTCGGACTTGGGCCTTCTATCTCACATGGGTGGCAGCTGCTCATAGCGGTCCTGTAGCTTACCCTAAGAACACCCATAATACAACCAAGCAGGAGTAGGGTTTTACGCATCCTTGCGGCCCAGACCTGGGTAAAATCCCCCGCGTGCTGTTCATCAGACCTGCTCTTTGTGCGGCCTTCTCCCCCATCGAACAGAAAGGGGTCCCTCTGATCCCATAGGTGCTCATTCCCCACGACATCTTTGGCGCACCAGGTAGGGGGATTAGGTCATGCGAACCTGTTCTGGTGATCAGCGTGCTAGTTCCTTCGTACTCATCATCGTCATAGCCCCCAAGAAGAAGGGCCTGATGGCGGTCGGTCCATCCGCATCCACTGCCCCTGTATCTACACGGACAGATGATGGCATAGACGTGGGTGGAGGAGGAGGCAGAGGTTAAGAACTTCTGCGATGCTCTGGTGATCAAGGCCAAGCAAGCGGCGACACCCACCGTGGAGACGCCCATGACGGCGGTGGGAACACCCACACCGTTTGGTCTCCGGATGGAGCTATACCACCTGCAAGCGGTACAGAAAACGCCAGAGGCGGAAGGGTATCTTCCAGGGCACCCACGTCGGCACCTCCGCCGCGACCTTCCCAGGACGCGCGCGAAGATCCATGCCACGGCGCCCGCAGTTCTCAACATCCCCATGGAAAATCTCATGCGCATCTCTCCCAAGGTGCGCGAGACCATCATGCTCGCCAACATGCTAGCAGGAGTGGCGTGCCGTCGCGGGATCGCGGCGGTGCTCCTCCTAACATAGTTTGAAGTCAGAGCACCTCACGTTCCTCGTGTCGTTTGCTGCCAACCACATTGGAAGAAGCGATGGCGCAGACACAACTACTCCTAAACTTCCCTCATGCTGCGGAGAAGCTTGACAAATGGAGAGCCACCATTCAGAGCCTCCTCAGTCTCGCAGATAAGTTTTGGTCCACCGAGCCGGCCCACGCCAGTGGTGAGAAGGCCGGAGGCGATGCGACTTCGGTGCACTCTCCCACACAGTAACAGAGTTGTTCACCGACTCGATGGACCAACGCTTAAGATGGTTACTCGACGACATCGTCTGACCCACGGACACGTTGCGACCAGCGTCAAGTTGTTCGGGAATGGTGCAAGGAAGAGGCTTGAACTGCAATCGAGCGGCGGCGGGAAGCGCGCCTTCAATGTGATAGGCGCGCGGGGCCCACTGTAGATAAGTCTGCGCCAGGGTATCCTGTCAGCCTACCTTACGAGGTGGGTTGTCCAGCGTTTACCCGTGAGCTACGGCAAGTCCAGTGGCCCAAATCCCACATGTTCCAGAGGTCTCGGAGAAGTATGACGGCAAGACTCACCCGTCAGAGTTGTTGAGCATCTACACCATTGCGGTGCAAGCTGCCGGGGGTCGAGACGACAAGATACTCGCCAACTGCTTCCCGCTGGTGCTTAAGCCCAACGTCAGGTCGTGGTTGATGCACCTGTTGGAGAATTCCATCCTCTCCTGGGCACACTTGTGCCATGAGTTTGTTGGCGCTTTTACCAGAGGCCACCAAGCTCCTGGTCAAGAAAGATACTTGCACATCATCCTCAAAAGGAGGGCGAAACTTTGCGCAAGCACATCCAAAGGTTCGGCCGCGTGCACCACAACATACCAGACGTTCATCCTACCTCTATTATCAGCGCATTTCATCAGAACATGCGCAACCGCAGGATGCAGGAAGAGCTGGCAATGAACAGGGTCAGGGATGTTGCCGAGCTTTATGCTCTGGCGGACAAATGTCCTCGGGCTGAAGAAGGGAGGAGACTCCCAGACGAAGACGCTGGCGTAGGGGTTGACTTTAAAGATGAAGGCACCACCACCCCGACAAAGAAGGGTCAGCAGCAGAACAAGGAATGCAAGGGCAAGGCCGTGCTTGCCATTGAGGGATCCGGAAACCCCGACACCTCCAAGAAGGGCAAGGTTGATGACCCCAACAACGATGTTGCCGGGTGCGCCTCCTGCCATGCCATGGCGGCTACCGACAAGCCAGAAGGCTCCGGCAAGCAGTATTGCAAGATCCATCGCACCAAAGGACACGATCTCCAAGATTGCCTGCAAGTTGAAGAGCTTCCCAAGAAGCAAAAGGCCGAGTATGAGAGGTGAGACAAGGAGCAAGGCCATGATGGTGATGAGGAGTCTGACAAGAAGCATGTTGGCCGAGGAGGTCGCCGTGGCAAGCCCAAGCTACAAAAAGACCGGCCCGTGCATGGACGCGACAAGCAAGAGGGTGATGATAATGACATCGAAGAGGACGATGAGTCCAGCAAGCATGAGTTCCAGAAGGCTACAAAGATGATGTGCATCGAGGGAGGTGCCTCGTCGCATTCCTCTCACCGCCAACTTAAACAGTGGGCGCACGAGGTTAATGCGGTAGAGCCCTCTATCGGTGCCCAGCGACCTGTGAAGTGGTCCAACATTCCTATCATCTTCGACACGAGGATCACCCTGATGACATAACTGCGGTCTGGTGTCTGCCGTTGTTGCTTTCGCCAACAATTCGCAACCTTACGGTGACGAAGATGCTAGTCGATAGTGGGGCCATCCTGAACCTGATCTCGCCTGATGTCATCCAAAGGCTGCAAATATCTGATGAGGATCTCGAGCCGACAAGCGCTTTCCAATGGGTCAATTCAGGGAGAACTCGTCCGAAGGGCAAGATCACACTGCTGGTGTCGTTTGGCAATGATATCAATTTTAGAACAAAGAAGATCATTTTTCGCGTCGCCAAGATCTTGTTGACGTACAATGGCATCCTTGGTCACCTAGCAACGGCCAAGTTCATGGCAGCCACCCACTTCGCTTACAATGTGCTGAAGATGCCGGGGCCGGTGAGCATCATCAGGATCAACTCTAATGAGAAAAGAACCCTTATCTATGCCGACCAACTCTACCGAGGGGCAGTTGCAGCACCTGCCGCCAAGGCACTTACTCCTGCCGTTGAAGCTCCCAGGGCGAAGAAGACCGACAGGGCCTCTGGTGCACATTTTGGCAAGCACACCTCCTCGGGGTGTTTTTCTCCCATTGACGATGTGCGAGAGAGCTCCATCGGGAAGAGGCAGAAGTCCAAGGAAGCTCCGCCAGAGACCAAGAAGGTGCCCGCCAAGGAGGATGTCACGGGGGGAACTTTCACCATAAGTTCCACCCTTGACGGCAAATAGGAAAGCGCGCTCATCGCCTTCCTACGGGCGAATGTCGATGTGTTTGCATGGCAACCATCTGATATCCCCGGTGTTCCTAGGAAGGTGATTGAGCACCACCTTGTCGTCTGTCCACATGCGCGGGCCGTCAAGCAGAAGGTCCGGAAGCAAGCTTTGGAGCACCAACAGTTTATTGCCAAAGAGACCAAGAAATTAGAAGCGGCTAGCCTGATCAGAGGAGTACTCCATCCAACATGGTTGGCCAGTCCAGTTGTAGTGCGCAAGGAAAATGGAAAGTGGAGGTTGTGCATTGACTTCACAGACATCAATAAAGCCTGCCCCAAAGATCCTTTTCCCTTGCCATGCATCGACCCGATTGTGGACTCTACCATCGGCTGCGATTTATTGTCTTTCCTGGACGCCTATTCCAGCTGTCATCGGATTTTCATGGCCAAGGAAGATGAGGAGAAGACCGCATTTATCACCCCATGTGGTATGTATTGCTTTTTTCATAGGCCTTTCAGTTTGAAAAGTGCTGGTTCTACATTTGCGAGAGTGGTCCAGATTGGTTTTGAGCCCCAACTACATAGAAATTTGGAGGCTTATATGGACGACATACTGGTCAAAACCAAGGACAAGGCTACTCACATTAGACCTAGAAGAAATATTCGCTAATCTGCGCAAGATCAACATGAAGCTCAACCCTCAGAGGTGTGTGTTCGGCGTCCCATCCGGCAAGCTTCTCGGGTTCCTTGTATCTCAACGAGGAATTGAAGCAAATCCTGACAAGATCAAAGCAATTTAGCAAATTGAAGCACCAAGACATGTCAAAGATGTGTGCCATCTTGCTGGCTATGTTGCTTCTCTACGTAGGTTCATCTCAAAATCTGCTGAGTGCGCCCTGCCCTTTTTCAAAATCTCGAAGAAGGCAGGTCCAATGTAATGTTCTCCAGAAGTGGAGGCAGCGCTGCAGGACTGGAAGAAGTACCTCTCCTCTCTGCCAGTCCTAGTCGCACCAAAACCACAGGAGCCGTTGCCGCTATATCTGGTGGTAACAAATCAAGTGGTGAGTGCTACACTAGTGGCTGAAAGAGAAGTTGACGAAGAAGCGGCAGCAAGGACAGCGCTGCCCAGCAATGAGCAAGGGCATTCCTAGTGGGGTCTAGTGACGGCAAGGAAGGATCAGCTCCCTGTTGCAGTTGGCTAGGTCAAGATATTCTAGCATGCAAAAATTGGTCTTCAGACTTCTTGTGACCTCGAGGAAGTTGTGCCATTACTTCCAAGCACATGAGATCACCGTTGTCACTCCCTTCCCGCTTCAGCGGATCTTGCAGAACCAGAGGCTACCGGCAGGGTTGTAGAGTGGGTTTGGAACTGTCAAGCTTTGGTCTCAAGTTTGAAAGCAGTTCGACCATTCAGAGCAGAGGCTTGGCAGAGTTCATTGCATAATGGACCCCAACGCCCTATGAGGAAGTTCCAGAGTCAACTCTGCCCGGCAAAGAAACCGATCAAGATTGGATCATGTATTTTGATGGAGCTTTCTTGCTGCAAGGCATCGGTGTCGGAGTGCCGCTTGTCGCACCCACCAGAGAGCACCTCAAATATGTGATTCAAATGCACTTTCCCTAGGAGAGATCAACGAACAACACTCCCGAGTATGAAGGGCTGCTTGCCGATCTCAGGATCACGGTAGACCTTGGGATCAAGAAACTTATTGTCAAGGGTGATTCTAAGCTTGTCGTTAGGCAAGTGAACAAAGATTATCAGAGTCAATTGATGGAAGCTTATGTAGATGAACTGAGGAAGTTGGAAGAACGTTTTGACGGCTTGCAAATGGAGCATGTTCCATGTGCGGAGAACAGCGTTGCCGATGGCCTGTCAAAGTGTGCTGCCCTTAAGTTGCCTGTGGAACCAGGAACTTTCATGCTCCGACTAACTCATCCCTCCGTGACACCATCAACTAGACAAGAGAAAAGAAGGAAGTTGAGTTTCGGCAAGTATTTCCTGGTAGAGCTCCCAGAAGTCGTTGGTGAGGTAGTTGCAAGGGACAATGTCAGGCTTGCCGGTGAGCATCGTGCTCCGGCGGAGCCTCCGGCTCTTGCCGTGGAAGCACGCGCTCTCGCCAGGCTTGCCGGGGGGCAGCAAGCTCTGGCGGGGCCTCATGCCCTTGTCGTTGAGACAAACCCTCCCCCGATAGAGGATATGTCTTTAGTCCTTGTTGTCGAGCCCCAGGTTCCAGCATGGGCACGACACATCGTCCGTTTCCTTCAAATAGGAGAACTCCCTGAGGAACAAGAGGAAGCAGAGAAAGTAGCCTGCTGGTCTCATATGTACCAGTCCGTAGACAACGTCCTGTATAGAAAGAGACTGAATGTTGTGAAGCTCAAGTGCATTTCTCGGGAGGATGGACTGGGGCTGTTCGCAGAGATACATGGAGGCTTATGTGGATCCCACATAGGGTCAAGAGCGCTTGTCGGAAAGGCATTCCGACAAGGTTTCTTGTGGCCCACCGCCCTCCAGGATGCAACTGCATTAGTAACCAAGTGTGAAGCATGTTAGTTCATTCGAAGAAATAACATCAATCGGCTCAAGCCCTTCAAACAATCCCTCTCTCCTAGCCGTTTTTGGTCTGGGGGCTTGACATCTTGGGCCCCTTCCCCCGCGCTGCCGGGGGCTTTGAGTACTTGTACGTTGCAATCGACAAGTTCACAAAGTGGCCGGAAGTGGAAGCAATGAGAAAGGTGATAGCACAATGAGCTGTCAAGTTCTTCAAAGGACTAGTCTCCCTCTTTGGTGTTCCCAACAGGATCATCACTGACAATGGCACACAGTTCACGAGACGCACCTTCGTGCAGTATGTCCAAGAACTTGGTAGAAGAATCTGTTTTGCTTCCATTGCCCACCCAAGGAGCAACGACCAAGCGGAAAGGGCTAATGTTGATGTGTTGCGAGGCCTCAAGACAAGAACCTTTGACAAGGTGCACAAGTGCGAAAGGCACTAGATTGATGAGCTGCAAGTGGTTCTTTGTTCAATCAGAACGACACCAAATCGAGCTACGGCGAGACACCCTTCTCCCCCGTATATGGGGCGGAGGCAGTTCTCCCCACAGAACTCATATACGGGTCACCTTGAGTGCTCGCTTATGATGAGCTCGAGCAAGAGCAGTTGCGGCAAGATGACGCGACACTCCTTGAGGAAGACTGTCTTTAGGCTGCTATGAGAGCTGCGTGCTAACAGCAAGCTTTGCGCCGCTACCATAGCCGCAAAGTTAATGCCAGAAGTCTTGAGGAAGGTGACCTTGTGCTTCGGTGAGTTCAGTCTGCCAAGAATTCCAACAAGTTGATGCCAAAGTGGGAAGGCCCTTATCGGGTAGTACGAGTCACCAGTCCTGGCGCAGTCCGCCTGGAGACCGAAGATGGCATCCAAGTAAGCAACTCCTAGAATATTGAACATCTTTGCAAGTTCTACCCGTGAGGCGCGGTTGTGGGGCCCCCGGTAACCACCTTTTGTACAAGTCTTGCTGCTGAAGCATGTAATCCTTGGTACAAAGCCAGGCTCAGACCCTATGCGTAGTTGAATAAAGATAAGTGTTCCGCAAATCTTGATTGATTCTCATATTTACTTATGTGCATGTTTGTTTGAGATATTGCATTACACTTAATCCCAACAAGAGCTAACGAACCGCCAAGGTTCCATATCCATATTTTCTCTTCTTTGTTTTTCTCAAAGGATAGAAGATTACCTCGCGTGCAGCTTTGCCGGGGTGGTGGTGGTATGGATACCTATGAACGACGTCCCAAAAAGAATCTTGGTAGAAAGAAAACGGCAACGAAAAGATAAGTTGCAAAATCCCAAGTGAATTCTTGATGTGGAGTTATTCTCCTTGGGCAATCTCGGCTTCTGTATGGAAAACCTGCACGCGAAGGAACCTTGTTGCGATAGGTTGCGTCCCTATTCTGTTTCGAGTCCGCTCAATGGTCTAGGTGACTACACTGAAATCAACAGGGTCTCTTGCCGATGGCAACCCCGCCAGCAGGCAGCTAAAGTCCCGCACCTAGTGCTCGCGGCACAGGTGTGCGCACCGACAAGTTTCCAATCAAGCGTGGGGTGAATGCATACAGAGAGAAATCAAACAAGAAGGATAACATAATAGTTGTTCAAAGCATAACAAGCAATATTACATCGGTCTTGCCAAGATTCTAAAATAAAATAAATTGTTATTGGCATGGTTGCGGCGGGGAGTAAGGCAGCTAATCCCGGCGATCGCCTTCGACCCGCTTGAGTTGGCTTACCCTATCGATAATGGGCGTGACAAGTTCCTCAAGCGCTTTGACGTCTACGCCCTTCGGCAAGTGGTCAAGGACGTTGGATAAGTTGATGCCAGGGTTCTTGTATGCCACCTTGACGAGCACCTTGTGGAGAACGTCCTGGATGAGCTTACGCGATTTGCTGGCCAGGTAGGATGCCCAGTCGGAGTGAAGCTGCTCCAAGGCTCCTAGCAGGCTGTCGAAGAACATGGTCACCTTGGCGCTCGTGGACACCCTATCGTCGGGAGAATACATGGGACCCTCCAAGACCATGGCGGACAATTGTGCGGCAAGCTTCTCCGCGACATCGACGAGCTTCTCGTTCCAGATTTCCACTCCATGTATATAGTCGTTGTGGGTGGTAGCAGCACTCCTGACTAGCTCCTTCTAATCGTGGATGTCCTTGACCAGAGCCTTCTCGCGGATCCTGGCAGTCTCAAGGGTCTCGGTTAGCTTAGCCAGCTTCAGGTTCATGTCATTGATGGACTCGCCGGCTGAAGAGAGCTGCTTGGTCTTGTCAGAAATGGCGACGTTGTATCTCCATTAGGCTGGCAAGGGCTTTGTCTCTTTCAGTCTTAAGCAACGAGACCCCCTTGCCGAGATCCTCCAAGTCGGCCTCCATATTCTTCACCCTCTTCTCCTGCAATTTCCTTGCGGCCTCTGTAGCTTCTGCAGCATTGGCGACCTCCTACAGCTTGCCGGCATGGTCTACATTTAGAGCCTCGAGCATCTCCTTGTGCTTCCGCTCCAGCTCCCGGGTCCGCCATGCGATGAGCTCCTCGAGCTCCACTTCCTTGCCGCGAAGTTTGTCAGCAAGCACCTTCTCGCGAGCGGAAAGGTATTCCTCTTGGGCATCGAGCAAGATACGTCGCTCCGTCAAGCGAGCGTCCTCTGTAGGGGCCCATTGTTTGGCCTCCTCTTACGCCTGCTCGGCATTGGACTGCTGCATATAGAGTTGGCTCCAGCCTTGGCTCAATTGCGCCTGGCCAGTCTTTAGGTCCTGGGATGCTTGGGAGAAACAATCATGAGTTTCTTTGATACGCTCCTAGAAATTGGCCTCCGTCGCTTCCATAACTGCTGCCCCGGAGTCTAGTTTCTCCTACCCAGCATGGTGAAGTGCTCAAAGCTTTCGAAAATTGTCGCCCATGGTCTGGAGGAGCTGCTCTTCTTAGGATTTGTCATTGGCGCTTGGCTCATCGATGATGTCAAGCCCGACAGCAGTGATGGCCTCCTCAACAAAAATTTCCCCTGTAGGCGGCACCCCAGTGCTTGCCATGCCGGGGATACTGACGAACAAGTTGTCGCCGACCTTGAAGTACCTACTTGATGAAGGGGCTTTAGACGTAGGCGGCTGGTCCTCGACGGCCGCCTCCCCAGCAGCTGGGGGCTTAGTGGTCGACGTAGTGCCTGTCGCTCCTGTGGCAGGAATGCCGTTAGTACGACCACTGGTCTCCTTCCGACCCTCTCGGCACACTTCTTGGCAGCCTCCTCCCTATGCGCAGCCTTGGCGGCCTCAACACTAGCGGCCTTGGCGGCAACATTCTTGGCGGCTTCAGCAGCCTCGGCGGTAGCACTCTTGATGGCCTCCTCGGCAGCGATCCTGTCGGCCTCGGCGGCGGCATCCCTGGCAGTCTCCTCGATGACGGTGTCAACATCCATGCCCTTCATCGAGGGAATCTCTGAAGGCCAAGAAAACAAACCAAACGAAGCTGAGGTAGAAGTGCAAGAAGACAAAAAAAAGAAAAAAATAATAAAGAGTACCTGCACCAACGACGGTTGCCGGTGAAGACCTGCCGGTGCCCGTGCTTGCTGGCTCTCCCTCATCACGATAAAGCGCGTTGGAGGAAGTCCTCACCAGAGATCCGTCTCTTGGTGGCGTAGAAGATGAAGGCAGCGTATCAGGGACTGCCGCTAATGGTTCTCCTTGTCGCCGCCCTCCTCCTGCACATCCGGTGATGTCAGCAGTAAAGATGCACACCCCAGTACTTTCCAACGGGAAGTGAGTAATGGGCTCACACTGGGGCCTCCCTCGGGGGCTGAGTCAAGGGTTGCATTGCAGGCTAGCACATGGGTTGATGATGGTTGTCCTTGGCGCACCTGAGGCGCTTGCCGACGACTCCTCAACCATCGAGGTCCTCGCCCACTTCGCCACCCGTTCCGCCAGTGTTTCCGCATCCGTGTGGAGGCAAACCAAGGCAAAGCAAATGAGTCAAGTAAAACCAGAAATTGGAAAAGCAAAGGTACGACAAGATCCTTCCTCCTCTTCTTCTTCTCCTGAGCTAAAGGCAGAAAGGTCAAAGGCCACCTCTTTCATGGTGCCCGTGGGAGGAGGTGGAGGGGTGCTCCTGGATTGCTTAGCCGCGGCGGGCATGGGTTGCTGATGAGCTTCTTGCCGCACGGGCAGCCTTGCCGGTCGCCCCCATGCCAGGGGCTGCGCTGCTCGGAGGAGCTTGTGGACCGGAAGCCCGGTGGCGGCGCTCCAAAGGACGCGCCTCTTCCCTGTCATAAGGGACGAGTCCTCCTCGAGCAGCACTTCCTCAGCTGCGCCTTCGGCAGGACGGTCCGAAGAAGATGTGCCGCTCTGCCCCTCAGTGCTCCCACCCTACCCGGCATGATTTTTGTCTGGCAGCATTTCCTCTCCGTCGGTTTTGTCTTCCAAGAGGCTGGCACTCCCGGCCTCCGCGGCAAGATCTGCTTCCTTCGCCCTGCTGGCGATGTATGCCAGTTCCTCCTCGGTGGTGTCTTAGACGAGGCCCTCTTCCTCGCGGATGGCCCTCTTAGTCAAGTTATCAAAGAATTCTTGCGCCTACTCTGCAGGCGGCTCGAGCCAAGAGGCGTCAAGGCAGTGGGCGTCGAATGCGAGCATCATAGCAGTGATTCTACCTAAAGCAGAATTGTTGCACATGGGGATTATGCCTGTCGGTAGCTCGCGTACCTTGGCACTTCTAACCAGTTTCTGGCAGAGAGCTCTGTGCTGCATAACCGTCAGGTTGTGGTTTAGCCCGAGGCGTAACCTCATGATGTTTGTTGCGTTCCAGAATACCCAAGCTAGCCTCTGTAGGGGAGCAATGTGTCGGCGAAGGAAATCGGCAACTATCATCTCTACGGTGAGGCTGGCGTTTCTAAGGCGGTGAATCCTGGTGGTCGCGACTATGAGCTTCCCATCCTCAGGGTCAAGGGCGCTCCAGTTGTCGCAGTGCACCATGTTGGTCTGCCGCGGCAAGCAAAAAGGCTGGAATTTCTCCTCCCGAATCCAACACCATTTGCTCCGCCACTCGTCCCACCTCCCGTAGTAGGCCCCGTCTGGGTAGACCTCCTTGGTTCCTGGCCGTGGAATCCAAGTGACGGCACCGGAAAGGGCTCCACCTTGTTAGATGTGGAGGGTAAAGTAGTGGCAAAAAAGAGAGGTGCTAGTGACTACTCCGACAAAGTTTTCGCAAAGATGAGCGAAAACCGCCATGGACGTCAAGCCATTCGGCGTAAAATCCAGGAGTTGGAAGTCATAGGTGAGCATGAGGTCGTTGAAGAAATCCAAGAAAGGGGGACAGAGCCCGCAGTACATGTAATCAGCGAAGAAAGGATATTTGCCTGGGCCACTCCCGGAAGGACCTGGACTCACGCAGGTGGCTGGATGTGCCATCATCCCCGTCGCCCACATCCACCGGTATTGCTCCTTCAAAGCATCCATGTCAATCCCCGGTGGAAAGACGACATGCTCCTTCCGCATCCTCACCAGCTTGTTCTCTGGGATGGCCTATGCTTCCTTCCCCTTGTTAGCCTTGGGCGACATGGTGGCTATGGGGGCAGGGGCTGAAGGCGGAGAGGGCGTGGGGGCGCGGATGGATGGGAGGAGCTATGTTTCGGGCTCGAGGAAGAAGACGACGGTGGTTCTCAGATTGGGAAAGACAAGAGGTAAATGAGCAGAGCCTCTGCAATTTCCTTTTTATGGGGAAGGCGCCGGGCAGCCTCTTTACTAAAATAATATAGAAATGTTTCACGGGCGCACTGCTGTAACGGCTGCGCCACGCACGTATCCCACGCCCCGCATTCAATGGGCGTCATGGGGAAGTGCAGCAAGCGCAATGATCACGAGTACAAGGCCCTGCCACACATGCCCGTGCACTGTTTGGGCCAAGCCCAACAACGCCTCGCACCGTGTGTGGTCCAGGCCCGAGGGCTCCTGTCGGTGCACTAGAGTTTTGGGCTCCCTAGTGCCCCTTACTCGTGCACGGGTAGTAGTAGCCACCCTTGCGATGAGGCCCAAAAGGGACTTGCCAGATACAAGCACAGAAGAATCAAGACCCCCGGCAAGACCTTGTCGGAAGGGCTATCGAACCCTCAGGAAAGACGAAGCCCCGGCAAAGCGAAGCCCCCGCAAGGCCCCGCCAGCGCACAGGCCAGGTGTCACCTTGCCTGGGCACATGCCGTGGGGTCGGCGATGGAGGGGCTAAGCGGTGCCGATGGTATGGGCCCCTGTCCTGTCCCCTAGACGGACAGAGATGCGTGACGGTGCATTAAATGCGCCTGTCCTACTCCGTCAGTGTTAGGTATGATAGCATTGTAGCTGTGTACACCCTGTGTACGCACTCTACACCACTGTTGGGATCCCCTTGAGAGTATAAAAGGAGGCCCAGGGCGATATGGTAGAGGACTTTGGGGTCTTCAAACTTTTGGACTTTTAGTCTCCTGACTTTCCGACTTGGGACCTTCTAGCTCACACGGGTGGCAGCTGCTCATAGCGCTCCTGTAGCTAGAACCCTAAGAACACCCATAATACAACCAAGCAGGAGTAGGGTTTTACGCATCACTCGGCCGGAACCTGGGTAAAATCCCCCACGTGTTGTTCATCCGACCTGCTCTTTGTGCGAGACTTCTCCCCACCGAACCAAAAGGGGTCCCTTCGATCCCCTAGGTGCTCGTTCCCCATGACATATTGTTACTTTTGCTACTGTTACCGTTACTTTCATATTACTTTGCTACTAAATACTTTATTGCAGATATTAAGTCTTACAAGTGTGGTTGAATTGACAACCCAGCTACTAATACTCAAGAATATTCTTTGGCTTCCCTTTAGTCCAATCAATAAATTTGGTTCCAATACTCTACCCTCGAAAACTGCTGCGATCCCCTATACTTGTGGGTTATCAAGCAACCACCAGCAGAAGCACCTGGCCATCCAAATATGGTATTGTTTAGGAGAATGGAGCTATGCTTGCACATTTGTTGGGTGGACTAAATAAAGAGATTCAGACTATTTTAGGTTATAATGAGTATAAAAATATCACTCGTTTATTCCATCTTTCTTGCAAAGCTGAATGTGAAGTGCAGGGTCGACATGCATTGGCAAGAACAAAGTTTTCTGCAAGCCGATCTTCCTCATGGACAACATGTACATCATATACTTCCACATGTCCTGAGTGAACACCACCAACTTCAGCCGCCAACTCCAACAGAGATACAAGAAAACAAGCAGCTCCACCACCACCCTCCACTAATGGCACACCTACACGGCTTGTACATAGATCTTCTTCGTCCATGGTATCAACAGGGAAAACATGTTATATTATTTGTCGCCATTGCTAGGGTGGAGGTCACTATGCGTGGGAATGCCCATCCAAGTGTGTAATGATTGCTATTGAGTATGGTGGATATGATTTTTCTAGTGATTATGATGATGAGACTTTGGCTCTTATTGTAGGTGAAGAACAGGGTGCCTCGGATATTGAACAAGATACACAATACATGGCCGCTGGATACGCTGACATGTATGAAAGTTTAGTTGCTCAACGTGTTTGAGTGTGTAGGTAACACGGGTTAAACAAAATTAGAGGCACAACTTCTTCCATACAAAGTAGTTGTGAAGGAACATATGTCCGTGTTATAATCGATGGAGGGTGTTGCAACAACTTATCCAGCATGGAGATGGTAGCAAAGCTATCTCTCACCACCAGACCACATCCTAATGCTTATTACATCCAATGGTTCAACAACAGTGGCAAGGTTAAGGTAACACATACTGTTCTTGTGCATTTTAGCATTGCTACATATTATTATTATGTTGATTGTGATGTGGTACACATGCAACCATGCTCCGTTTTACTTGGTAGACCATGGAAATTTGATAAAACAATATGTACACCATGGTAGGAAAAATCAGTATAGTCTTGTTCATAAGGATAAAAATATAACTTTACTTCCTATGTCTCCTCAACATATTATGAAAGATGACATTGATAGAGCTAGTAAAGCAAAAAAGGAGCAAAGTAAGAGCGAAGATCATATTGTGGCAAAGGAATTTGTTGCATCTGAAATAAAATTTAGGAGTGGATGTTTACTTGCCACTAAATCTGATATTACTGATCTAGATGTTACTACATCTGTTTGCTACGCTTTTATATGCAAACAAGTATTATTTTCATTCGAGGATGTGCCTCCCTCTTTGCCTCATGTTATCACTAAAATTTTACAGGAGTTCATTGACGTCTTTCCACAAGATGTGCCACCGGGACTACCACCTATTAGAGGGATTGAGTATTATATTGACTTAATTCCCGGTGCATCGCTACCCAACCGTGTGACATACCTTATGAAAACATAGGAGAAAAAGGAGATTATGCGTCAAGTACAGGAGTTGCTCAGCAAAAGTTATATATGTGAATCCCTTAGTTCGTGTGTTGTTCATATTACCCTTGTGTCGAAAAAGGATGGTACATCGCGCATGTGTGTTGATTGTAGAGGCAATAATAATATTACTATTCGTTATTGTCCTTCATTCCTATGCTAGATTATATTCTTGACGAATTAAGTGGCTCTACAATTTTCTTGAAAGTTGATTTGCGTAGTGGGTACCATCAAATTCGTATGAAATTTAGAGATGAATGGAAAACACCATTTAAAACTATGTTTGGATTATATGAGTGGTTAGTCATGCCTTTTGGATTAACTAATACACCTAGCACTTTCATGAGACTAATGAACGAGGTTTTACATGCTTTTATTGGATGATTTATGGTAGTCTATTTTGATGATATACTGATTTATAATACATTTTTTGAGGAACACTTGGAACATTTACGTGTTGTTTTGATTGCTCTAGGTGATGCACATTTGGTTGGTAACCTTGGTAAGTGCACCTTTTGCACCGATCGAGTATCTTTTCTTGGCTATGTTGTTACTCCACGGGGAATTGAAGTTGATTAAGTCAAGATCGAAGCTATTGATAGTTGGCTGCAGTCCAAAACAGTCACACAAGTGAGGAGTTTTCTTGTACTTTCTGGTTTCTATAGGCGTTTTGTGAGGAATTTTAGCACCATTGTTGCACCTATCAATGAGCCCACAAATAAGTATGTGCATTTTGTTTGGGGTACCGCATAGGAAGAAGCCTTCACGATATTGAAAGATAAGTTAACACATGCTCCCTAACTCCAACTTCCTGATTTTAATAAGACTTTCGAGCTTGAATGTGATGTGAGTGGAATTAGATTAGGAGGTGTGTTATTACAAGATGGTAAACATGTTGCATACATTTCTGAAAAATTGTGTGGTCCTAGTCTGAATTATTCTACTTATGATAAGGAATTATATGCTCTTGTTCGGACTTATGAAACATGGCAACATTATTTATGGCCCAAATAATTTGTTATGCATTCTGACCATGAATCTTTGAAATATATTAAAAGTCAAGCAAAACTAAACCATACACATGCTAGATGGGTTGAATTCATTGAGACATTCCGTTATGTCATTAAATAGAAGAATGGTAAATAAAATATTATTGCCGGTGCATTGTCTCGTCGTTATACTATGCTTTCACAACTTGACTTTAAAATATTTGGTTTGGACACCATTAAAGATCAAATTGTGCATGATGTTGAATTTAAAGATGTGTTGGAGAATTTTGAAGAAGGGAGAACATGGAACAAGTTCTTCATTATTGATGGATTTGTGTTCCGTGCTAACAAGCTATGCATTCTAGCTACCTTCATTCATCTTTTGTTGTTGTGGGAGGCGCATGGAGGAGGATTAATGGGACAATTTGGCATGAAGAAGACAGAGGACGTATTTGCTACACATTTCTTTTGGCCAAAGATGAGATGGGATGTTGAGTGTTTTGTTGCTTGTTGCACTACATATCAAAAAGTTAAGTCATGATTCAATCATCATGGTTTATTATTTGCCTTTGCCTATACCTAGTGTTCCATTGGAGGATATCTATGGACCTCATTTTAGGTTTAACTCGAACAAAGAAGGGGACGGATATCATATTTGTTGTCGTGGATAGATTTTCGAAAATGGCAAACTTTATACCATGTCATACAAGTGATGATGTTGCTAATGTTGCTGAGTTGTTCTATCATGAAATTATTTTCTTGCATGGTGTGCAAAATACAATTTCTTATCCATTTTTGGAGATGTTTATAGGCTAAGTTGGGGACTAAATTGCTTTTTAGTATTACTTGTCAAACTGATGGACAAACTGAAGTAGTCAATAGAACATTGTCTACTATGTTTAGGGTGGTTTTGAAGAATAACCAGATATGTCGGAAGAATGCTTGCCTCATATTGAATTTTCTTATAATCGTGTGTTGCATTCTATTACTAAAATGTGCCCTTTTGAAATTGTGTATGATTCCTACCTCGTGCAACTATTGATTTGTTGCCTCTTCCATCTTCGAAGAAGGTTAATTTTGATGCTAAGGAACGTACTGACTTGATATTACAAATGCATGAGTTAACTAAGGAATACATTGAGCGTATGAATGCTAAATATAAACTTGCTGGAGATAAGGGTAGAAGCATGTTGTCTTTGCACCTGGAGATATTGTTTGGTTACATTTGTGTAAGGCTAGGTTTCCTGATTTGTGGAAATCAAACCTAATGCCCCGTGCTGCTGGTCCTTTTAAGGTGTTAGAGAAAATAAATGATAATGCATATAAACTTGAGCTGCCTATAGATTTTTGGGTTAGTCCAACTTTTAACATAGCAAATGAACTTCCATTGAGGATGACCTCATTCCAATAAGGGGAGGATGATGGGGACATCAATACCATTGTTACACCCACAACCCTTGCTGCTATATACAATAGACCAATTACTAAAGCTTGCACATGCCAATTGAATTACCAGGCACTTTCGTTTCTTGTAAATCCTTCTACTGATCATGAACATACGATGCTCCCTAAATTAGATACTTTAATTTTACTTAGGAATGAAGGACCTAGCATGCACAAGAAGGATGACCATCGGAGCAAGAAAAAGCATGGAGAAGAAGGTGCGTGCTGTGGAAAGAACAATGGAGTTTATTGTGATAATTTTCGCACTTTGAAGCCACCATAATAAGAGCATGAAGGCTTGGATGAAATATTCAAGATGCCACATCATAAATTTCATCCATATGCTTTCATAGGTGTTGCGCCACTGTATCTCTGGGCTGGGCCCATGTAATTTCGAAATACCACATTGGAGGCTGGTTTTAGTGTCCGTATGTGTGGAGGAACTGACTAGGGTTGGTTTCAGACCCCTCCTCCAAGGGGTCCTAGAACCCCCTCCCCTCTATTCCCCATATATATAGCCCTTAGGGCGCCATTTAGATTGAGTTTTGTTTAGACTAAATGTTCGCCATAGCTGCAACTTCACGTCCTTCATTTGTGTTCCATGACCAGACCAAGACATCACGGAACCCCACTTTCATCAATAAAACTTTCCTCTTATATTCGCAATATCAAGATTGCAATTTCAGTTTCTTGCTTGTTCTTTGTTTGCGCGCAAGAAATGTGACCCTCATGGTAAGGTTGATCATGCTCTGGTGGAGTTAATAACCTCTCAGAGTTGGTACAGTGATTGATAAGGTGTGACGTACTCGGACGTTCATAATCGGATCGTCAAAGTCTACTCCAAAAAAACGATAGACACATCTCAGTAAAAAACAAGGACAAGTTCGCCTTTATTAATTTCTCTCTCACTCTCTTATCTCGTTCCAAAACCCTTGGACACAATCGATGATGAATGAAGATGGAATGGAATTTCCTGGATGGATGACTGAGTTGCAGACAGAATAATGGATATGGAACATGGAGGAAAACCTAAGGAGTAATAGTGTTGAATGAAATAATACAGTCCAGTATGCTCTTCGATACTTTGTAAAAGGTGCTCCAACATGGTGGAGGATGCCTAAGAATGATAGTTTGGAAAAAATAAGTTTGAGTTTTGTTTGATGATACGATGGTTCATCCCAATAGTGTGAAGGACTGAAGTACAATGGACTTAGGAAATCTATGAAGGTTCAATGTTGGAATACCAAATAGGCGTAACCCCAAAGATGAGACAAAGTTGTACAAGCGTGAAGTGGGCTCATAACCCACATGCCCAGGATATATAAATAAGCAAGTAGAACCTTGTTGAAGGAAGAACTCTCGAAGAAGCTGCGACTTCATCGACAGTCGTTTCATAGGAGAATATGAAACCCAAGAGTTGTGCGGAAATGATATATGTTTTGTTTGTCTTGCGAAACCAATGGATTTATCCGATCCTAGTTCGTGGACAAGAGAAATTCCGCAATGCTTGTGAGGATGCTCGAGTGTTAGAATACTTACTATTATCATTTCTCTTGCTATTTGGAATGGTAAATCTAGAGTGACTTACCTATAGCAAGATACGATGATTGTTAAAGCCTATTTAAACCTTAGACTGGTATGACAAGAATCCCTTGTACAAGGAAATTGTTGCCTTTTAGTAGGCTATATAGTGAGAACAGAACCAAGACCTACTTACTGCAAGAACCATTAATTGTTGGTCACCATGATATCATCCATAATTGTTAGGTATAGGCGGAAGACCTGTCAGCCAAGAAGACGCATCCTTGGAAGCACCTTATTTGATGACAGGACTCAATATTTTGAAGAAGACGTTATACCCATACCAGAAGGGCATAAATGAAGGAGTTATCCCGAAGATATGAGAAGACTGATGATGTCAACACTAAGAAGGAAGTACCTGAGTTATGAAGGAGCCATGACTTTTATTCTGAAGGAGGTAGCACCCAAGACCTTTTTCGGACAATGGATTTTTCAAGCAGACCCCAAACCTTAACCTTTTCTTTCTAGCCTCTTCAAATTTGAGGACGAGATTCATTTTAAGTGTAGTAGGTTGTAACATCCCAAAATTCTAATTTTTGGAATATTATACTAATAAAGTAATAAAGATTTCATGTGTGATTATTGTTTGAATTTGAATGGAAATTTTAAACTTTTGAAATTTAAATGAGAGGGAATAAAGGGACTTCCCAAACTATCATTCTTAGTTTTGGACCCCATGAATTCAAATTCATTACAACATAAACCCTAGTATGAGGATAATATGATTTCTTCCATTAAAGATATGCAAAGTGGTTTGAAAATATCTGAATTCTATTTGAAAATAATTCAAATCAAATACTTTATGCCACTCATGGATTTTTCATGAGAGAAGACAATAGGACTTCTTCAAAATATACGAAGAGAGTGGGGAGTGATTTTAAATCAATTTAGGAGAGTTTTCCATTTTGAGTTTCAAATTTCAACTTCTCTCACAAAATAAATTTAAAACAGAGAGAAGGAACATGACCCTTCAAAATTCAGATGCCATTTGAAATATATTTTAACGAGGAAAAACAAAAAATATTTGCAAAATATTTGAAATTCAAATTCAAGCTCGTTTAGGGTTTTTAATCAAATTATTTTTGTACTAAAAATAAATATATGTAAATGAGGGTAAAATTACTCCCACCAAGTTAAAACTAGGAGAAATTAAATTTGAAATCATTTGGGTATTTAAAAAAGATTTTTACAAGTTTTTATTACAATAGAAACACTTTTGAATTTTTTAGAATTTTTATAGATTTTGTATGGTTAGACGGAAATGTGCACAGGGACCTATATATGCCCAAGTATTCTTGTACAAAATTGCATTTTGTTTGGAGCCCATTTGATTTGTTTTGGATCATTTTGTTATCTACTTCTAAAATAAGGATAGACCTTTTTTCAACCGTCAAACGACCGAAACCCTGGGACAACTAGCACCCGCGAGGCCCATCCTAGTGCAACGATTTGTCGAATCATTTTCAAACCGATCACACGCTCCCTTTCATGTTTCTCTCTCTCTCATACAGGTGAACCCCACCGACCGCAATCTCTTCTTTCCTTCTTCTCCGGCGACAGCCGCCGCCATCCACAGGATCTCCCCGATCATTTCCTTCCTGTCGCCAACCCCCCCTCCAAGGCTTAATCAGTATCACTACATGAGATCTCTCTCAATTCCTCTCCAAAGGCACCTCATAAAGCCTGTACAGCAGCCGAAATCCCTCGCTGGAGCTCGCTACTACCACCGCTCAACACGAGCTCTCCTCACTCCCTACTGTACTCCCCAATCCTTGTTGTCACCACCATCATGATCGTCATCCTCGTCTCCATCAACCGGAGCTCTTCGCCATCACCGAGGACCACCGGAGTCATCACCCGCATTACCACCGCTCGCCGTCGCAGTCGACGACATAGCTAGAGACTACCACTGCCACTGATTTTCAAGCCACTGGAGCAACCTCCCCACCCCCCACCACATGCCATTAGATCTAGCCCCTACGGTCTAGATTGGATCACTTAATCGCATGAACCGTTTTCTATTTTAGCCCGGCCGTCCACACGTTTCTTTGTTTCGGTTGATAGCCAGTCCAATTAGATGCTACCACGTGTACACCGTCGATTCGTTGTTTTTTCTTTCTTTTCTGTGTAGATTTAATTTTCAGATTTAGTTCCGTTTTCTTTTATTTATATTATTTTAGTTACATTACATTGACAAAATTATGTAGTTTTTGTTGAAACAAAACGTTTCTATATTTGAAAAATTTAATTTGACTAAATTTGCTTCAAACCTTGATTTGCTTTAATATTTTAAATAAAAATTAAATTGATTCTTTTTGCTACTGGTTTGTTTAGTAATCATTAATCGGTTCGTTTAATAAAATAAATTTCCAAATATTATTTAGATTTGTTTGAAACAGATTCAAAACAGAAAGTTCATGCCTAGTTTTACTATAGGAAGCATGTTTTTTATTTCAAAAGTATTTCTTTTTGCTACTTTTTGTTTAATTAGAGTAAGTTTTCACTTTGTCACCATTAACTTTTCACCAAAATTATTTTATTTTGTTTAGGTTAGTTTTGAGCTTGTGTACATTGAATCAATTTGAGTTTCATAATGACTTGTAACTGATTTATTTGCTAATATAGTTTTTACAAAAAAACTTTCTATAAATTCGAGTTTATAAGTTTTAGTTTCTGTTAACTTTAATTTAGACCCGAAACAATTAGTATTATAGTTGATATTATTTTGGTCTAATTAAAGGTTTACATTGTTTTGATCATAAGTATAGTTTTATAAAAGCTTTTTAATTTATTCTTTTTTCTATTGAAACCTTACGTAAAATGCCTTCTGTTCAAATAAAAATTTTATATTTCTTTTCTGTTAAAATATATTTTGATGAGTGAAGGTTTTTTTTCTTGTTTGCTAAGAAACTTCAGTTTTACATTGAGCTTCATAAAGGTTTCCTATAGTCTTTCTTTTGAATTTATTTATGTTTTTCTTTATAACTTTGTTTGTTGGTTTACTTTTTTTATAGTGTGATTGCTTATATGAATGCTATTGCTTGGTTACAACCGATTTTCTCGTAGTGTGACAAACAGAAGTGTTAGAATTTGTGAGAGCGATAAACGTCACTAACAAATACCAGGCAAGTTCACTTTGATCATGATAATATTATACCCATCTTTTGTTTTAGTTAGTATTTTAATTTTCCACCATACAAAGTAGGTAATTTATAAACTTGGCCTTAAGTAGTGTCCTGTGGTATGAACCCATGTCCTTTGATTACTAAGCCTCGGGTACGTTATTATTTTGCATTTGTTATGCTTAGTAGATAGGGATGTGTATGAGTATTCATGGAAGTTGTGAGAGTGATGAATTACAATTGATGACAAGAACTTCAAGATTGATGATGATGACTTCAAGACCTCAAGGACTCAAGACATGGTTTTCCAAATGTACCTTTTGGTGGAAATTTATTGAAAGGCACCCTAGAGGACCCAAGTGGTTAGCCTAGGTGTTGTTGGAGAAGTGCCAATCAATCACACGAAAAGTTCCACCTAGGTTCAAAGAGACAGATGAATACTTCAAGACCAGAAGGTTACCTGTCTAGCCACAACTCAGTATGGGCTCTGGCTTGGTTGATCTTAGTTGTGACTCTGGCCAGACAGTGCTAGCAGATGTAGACGAAAGGTATGATTGGATGGGCACTATCAATGGTCAGGGAAACTCCTCCAAACACCATGTTTCGGTCATCCTATTCTCAAACACTAGGTAGTGCAAGGACAAAAAAGGAGGGACAGAATCATGTGGGTAATGTATGCACGACTCTGCACAGTATTAACTTAATTGATTAGCTATGTTCCTGGTTACCTCTAGAATTAGATGTATCTCGGAACTCTCAACACCGCACTATACATAGATTACTAGCTGAATTGATTATTGCGTTTTAATGATGACTTTGTGATATGCAATTTTGGTTGGCGGAACCATCTCAATAATATTATCAACTTTGTAGTAATAAATTTGATATTTCTTTGATGTAGGGAAAAATCAGCTTTTATCCAAAAATTAGACATAGAGCCATCCATAGCCATATTGCATATAGTGATAAGAGTTATTTTGATCTGCTTTTATCTGTGATCTAACCAGTGCATTCAATGTACTGACCTACACGGCTGCAACTTATCAAGTTTTAGAAAATACTACAACGACTAAGAGTATGTTGTAGGATTACGATCTGCACTCAACTTTTCATTGGCATTGGTGGGATTCCATACCCTTATATTTGTTTCTGTTTTTATATGAGGTATACTTTGGATCTGTGTTAACTTTTTAACATGTGATGTTATGGTATTTCATCAACATATTGTGTGTGCTAACATATTGATCCAGGGATATCACAAAAAGCACAGAGGAACGGATCCATTCGGGTTGGGTCATTACACTCTCATTTATCCCATTAATGTCTATGTACTAATGATGTCTGAGGATAAAGATTGTACAATTGTTTTTGGAACTTCCTTTTTGAATGTTGCAGGAGCCTACATAAAGAACAAATCTATCTCCATGAAGTGGGGAGACGAGATGATAATGTTAAAATTTCTTGTATGTTAAGCAATCCATATGAGGAGGAAGCTTAGGATATTTAGGAGCATGAATTAAACATCCTAGGTAAAATCCATCTCCAAACACTGAAGGACGAAGTTGAATGGACATTGGTTAGTCTAGGATCCTTATATGAAGATCAAGAGAACGAGGAGATTGAAATGATAATGTACACTACACCAATAGTATGCCCACGTCTTAATAGAGTTTATGAAGCACTTGAAAGGAAGGGAGATGGGGAATTACCCCCTCCCACTTTGAAACTGTTACCCAAAGGGTTGAGGTCAGAGTTTATGGATAATATAGAAAGATTTCCTATTATTGTTAATGCCGGTCTTTCAGGAAAAGAGAAGGAGAAACTCTTAGTATTGTTGAGAAAGTATCGAAAGGCTTTGGGCTACTCAGTCTCAAATGTAATGGGGATAAGCCCTTCTATATATTCTCATGTAATACCAATAGAGGAAGGGGCTAAACCCGTAATTGAGAGGCAACGGATACTTCATTCGGCTTCCAAGAATGTGGTAAGACAAGAAATAATATGTCTTCTTGGTGCAGTGGTAATTTACCCAATATATGATATCAAATGGGTATGTCCGGTTCATTGAGTTCCTAAGAAAGGAGGAATTTCCTTAGTAACTAATGAAAACAATGACCTAGTCCCTACTAGGGCTTTTGTTGGATATGGAATGTGTGTTGATTTCGGGAAATTAAATAAATATAAAAAGAAGGGTCACTGCCCATTGCCATTCATAAATGAGATATTTGAGAGATTGGCCAACAATTCTTACTTTTGTTATCCCGATGGATATTATGAGTTCTCTCAAATACCAATCTGACCTGAAGATCAATAAAAGACTACCTGCACCTGCCTGTATAATACATATGCATATCGTAGAATACCTTTTGGTGTATCTAATTTCCCACCCGCATTTCAAGAATTCATATTTAAAATTTTCCCCAATTTTATTGAAAAAATTGATTTAAGTGTTCATGGACAGTTTTTCTGTTCAGGGCACATCCTTTGATAATTGTCTCTATAATCTCCCAAAAATATTACGGAGATGTGAGGAAACAAGGTTTTTGCTAAATAAGGAGAAGAGTCACTTTATGGTCATGGAAGGGGTGGTGTTGGGACATAAAGTCCCAGGAAAGAGCATTGAGATAGACCAAGATAGGATTGAGGTAATATAAAATTTACCTTATCCTCAAGATGTGAAAGGAATGAAAACTTTTATGTGACATGCTAGTTTCTATAAGATATTTATCGAAGATTTCTCCAAAATATCTAAATCATTGACTGACCTGTTGGACAAAGAGGTGCCTTATTCTTTTGATAAGATCTATGTGCAGGCTTATGAGAAATTAAGAGATGCCTCAATCACAACACCCATTATCCAACCTCCAAAGTGGGTTGAACCCTTTGAGATCATATGTGATGGTAGCAATTATGCTATTGGTGTTGTTCTAGGACAGCATGCTGATAAAAAAATTAATGTTATCTTTTATGGTAGCACGAGTTTGGATGAAGACCAAGTACACTTGGTAATTACTGAAAAAGAATTGCTAGCGATTGTTTTTGCTTGTGAAAAAATTCATCCTTATAATATTAACTCAAAAGTGATAGTCCATACTGATCATTGTGCCTTATGCTACCTTCTCGCAAAGACGGATGCTAAACCCTAGTTCATTAGGTGGAAACTTCTTAAAAAAATTATTTGTAGATAGTAGAACATAGAGGGGAGGACAATCCAATAACAAACCACCTATCATGCGTGGAAAAAATACCTTATGATCCACTACCTACAAATGAATCCTTTCCAAGTGAAAGTTTGGCTATGATTAAAAAGATAGAACCTTCGTTTGCATATTTTGATAACTTTTTCGTGCAAAAGTAAATGCCGCCTGACATGAACTATCATCAAAGAAAAAACTTCTTCAGTGACATGAGGAATTATTTATGTGATGACCCCTTTGTCTATCAGCATCAACCAGACGACATGATAAGGAGTTGTGTCCCAAAGCATGAGATGAGTGGTATACTAGAGGGGTGTCATAGTTACCCTTATGTAAGACATCATGCTAGAGACATGACCACCGCCAAGTTGCTTCAATCAGGATTTTATTAGCCTACTGTCTTCATAAATGCTCACAGGTTTCTCAAAAATTCTGATGCATGTCAACGCATAGGTAACACTGGACGGAAGCAACTATAGTCTAGTCTGTGAACCTTTTGATGCTTCGGGATTGGACTATTTGGGGACTTTTACTATTTCAGAGGGGTACACTCATATTCTTGTGGTTGTAGATTATGTTACAAAGTGGGTTGAAGCTCTACCAACCAAGCTTGCATATGTGGCTACTTCATTGAAGATGACAAAGGAGATCATATTACCCAGGTTTGGAGTTCCTAAAATTCTTATCACTGATGGTGGATCTCATTTTATACAAGGAATTTTTAGAAGAGTACTTCGTAAGTATGGGGTGAATTACCAAGTAGCTTCACCATATCATCGACAAACTAGTAGCCAGGTGGAACTCTCTAACATGGAGATAAAGACAACATTGCAAAAGACGATGGAGAAGTCTAGAAAAGACTAAGTAGTGAAGCTAAATGAAAACACGTTGGGCCTACCGCACCGCTTACAAGAACCCCATGCGAATGTCACCATACAAAATGGTGTATGGTAAGGATTGTCATTTACCTTTAGAACTATAGCAAAAAGCTTTTTGGGAAATAAAAAATATTAATCTTAATCTTAAAGAAGTTGGAGAAAAGAGGTTACTAGATATACATGATCTAGGTGAACTTCACAACAATGCTTACGATGGTGGGAGGTTATTCAAAGAGAAAGTTAAAATGTGGCATGACCATAAGATACTGAAAAGAACTAACACTGCGGGGGACAAGGTCCTCCTATTTAACTCTCATCTCAAGTTGTCTCCAGGGAAGCTTAGGTCTCGCTAGGAAGGGCCCTATCAGATAGAAGAGGTGTACAATTCCGGAGATGTTCATCCTAAAGGAGGGGAAAATGGTCCATGGATTATGAATGGACAATGATTAAAAATATATCTTGCGGATAAACAAAAAGAAGAGAGGTATATAGAGGTAAGTTTCCTCACAATCGACAAGGTAGATGTGAATACTTAACACACAGGTAAGTATATCTCGCAAGCCGAAACCCTCTGTAAGGAATGGTGAGTGTAGATTAACACACCGGTAAGGTAGATGTGAATACTTAACTAGAATTTATATTGTTTTGCTAGACTTGTTAATCTCGGAATCTCATCTACCTCAGACCCTCGTAAACACAACGATACCAAGTATAGCAGTACATATGGATGCTCTCGCCAGTACTGGGTGATGCCAAACTCCTCTCACCGCAATTAGTATTGAAGCAATTTCAAACATCCTCGTCCTGAGATACTAAGGAAACTAAACGATAATGATGTGTCAAGAATCCCTTGGAGCTCTTCTCCCCGGAATAAATTCAATTCAGACAGGAGGCACCAAGAACAGAATTCCGTCACATCGGCATCATAGAGATTCCAAAATACTCGCGTGATCCTAAAAAAATTTGAGTGAGAAGAGGGTAGAATTAAAATTCCCATGTCAGGATTCGTCACCAGAGCATAGAAGATGAGTAAAAAGAATCCTAATCTCTGATATACATCTAGACTCAAAATAGTTTTTACTAGACTCGACTCGGACAAGTTCTATTAAGCAAGGGGTTGCTATGGTCGGTATGGCTATGATTACCAACTTGTAACGCCCAAGATGTGGTCCTATCCTTATTCGGGCCCAAGGCCTTGATGGGGATAGAAGCGCAGCTCGTCGTTTCGCAAGTATAAATATCATAGAAATACATGTAAGATAGGAGATGAGTATATGAGTTGGCTTACACGTGCTACATGCTAAGGTACATAATCAATACAATCATCCATACAGTCATCCAAAAGTGCAGGGTCCGACTATGGACGAAATCGAACGATAAAAAGAAATGATATCTATCTCTCTTAGCCCAAGAAGACAATCAAGTATCTTCCCAACGTCTGGGAAAGTCACGTACATACGCCACACGCTCCTCGTCAAACTCCCACTGAAGCTGGGAAGCGCCAACTAGATAAAACTCATCTATACCTACACCTCTACCCGAATGGCTTTAGTAATCTGTGAGCCATAGGGACTCAATAATCTCATTAACCCAGGTACCGAGACTATCTAAGTTGGTTGGTGAGGTATGGTTTAGTGGTGAAGTTGGAACAGAACTAAGCATTTATTTGAGTGGATAACTTATGAGTACAAGAGTAAGATGAGAAATTTTGCATGTCGGATGAGTACTAGTTATGATCAATAAGTGATCATGAACACCTACTTACGAGTCAAACATAAACCCAACATGTTCTCTTTTCTAACTCCCTCAAAAAGAGATGATCACGGTTATGCACATAGTTCGTGTAGTTTAATCGAGTTTACTCCAAATCTTTAACCGAGTGTTAAACAAATTTCCAAGTTGCCACATAACCACAGGCACGGCTAACCTTGCAGGGGTTCTCCAACTCATCCGTCAAAAACTAGCCACAAGTTGTGGTGGAAAACTCAACCTTGAGATAGCCCGAGGTGTCCTCGGAATCCCGCGCACAAGACATTCGAGAAGGGGAAAACAAATCCAGCGAGATCGCCGGACGTGTCGACGAACCCGATTGGAGCCTCATATCTTGTTCTCATGACACAACTGAATGAGCACAACTTACAGTGGCCTTATAGAAATCTACCAAGTTGCCTCGGGTTGGCCCCACACATGGCTCTAGTTTGGACCAACACTCATGAGGATCACTAGAGGTTGATTACTTATCCACGGGGTAGCTAAGCCCTATGAAGTTTTATTAGGTTGTTAAGAAAATATAGTACCAATGCTGGGTCTTGCCATATGAGTTTTATCCCAAAACAACTAATCAAGGGGGTCCTCATAACAACCCCAAGCATGTTAGGAGCGCTCAATATGGAACATAACACCGGTAAGCGAAAACTGGGGCAGAAAAGGTGGAATAAATCATCAAGAAAAAGGCCAAGCCTTCCACCTTCACCAAGTATGTATGTGCATTAAATTAAATAGCAATAAATAATGTGATATCCCAATATATCCATGTTTTCACATGGAAACCACCTACACCTACAACTAGCAATGCTATAAGAAAACTGTTGAGCAAGCAGTAAGTTAGCTAATCAATGGTTTGCTAGGTAGTGGAGGGGTTAGAGGCACTCATGGCAATGTTGGGAGGCATGACATTCAAGTGTTAGGTAATGAGAGATAACCATAGAAGCGATATAACTAGCATAGCAAAAATAGTATCGGATCCTGGTAACGATCATCTTGCCTGGAGGGTCTTTAGAGGGATAAAGAGCTGGACCCTCGTATGTGTTCTCTCCAAAATCCTCGAACTTAGTCTCGTCAGTCGGCTCTACCCATAGAAGAAACAACACCAAATAAACATACAAGCAAAGTGCAATGCGCAACCAAGAATGATGCATGGACAATTTGATGTATTTAATATGGCAATCCTATTTAGTCATATTAAATCAAGTCTTGATCCATGTAGACATGGACCAAGTGATACCTCACATGCAATTATTAGTTATTTGGTATTCTGGACATAATAGCAAAATGAGTTATTTTTATATGCATGATCATGTCAAAATGAATGCTACTCATGAAAACGCTGCAAATGCATATGAAAAACGTTGCAAAGAGAGTTACGGATCTCTCGGGGTATGGGGAAAAACTGAGAAAAACTGGGAAATGCATACGAACGGTAATGGAGAAAAAGCTGAGATTGAGCGAGGCCATGGGAAATTCCTTGATGTCTAACGTATCCTACTGGATTATAAATGAAATTCTATAAGAAATGGACCTAAAGATCATGGAAAACAAGTGGATAGAACTCACACAAAGTGCAAAACAATTATGCAACACCAATATGTACAAAAACAACACCATGGTATATTACAACCCACAAATCAACAAGCTACACAAACCTAAAATGCATAAGAAGGACATGGGGATATAGGCTACATTATGCACAACAAATCATCTCATAGCAGCAAATAGAATAGAAACATGGATCAACAAAAATGAGCTCACAAGATGGCCATTGGAACAACATTTATGACTTGGTAAAATAACAATTTTTAAAAGAGCAATGTTGATCTGAAGGCATATTGACATCAAGAGAACTACATGCTACAAGACATATAATGACATGAAAATTAAAAGCATGGTAGTAGACATGATGCACAACATTTCATTCAACATCAACAAGGTCCAGATATGCGCAGAAACTTGGCTACCATCCAACCAACATGGCAATCTGAACTAAGCAGTTCATACTTAGAAAAATTAACATAGTGCAAGGAACAGTAGTCTTCATCATATTGACATGTTTGATAGCATAATTAACTCAAGATGCATAATCTATACTTGACAACTAATGGCACATACTATCAAAGGATAACATGCTTTGCAATTCACTCCATTGGACCAACCACAAAGGGGCAGTAGATTACTGGCAATTACTGATGGAAACATAGCAATAAAATATAGCAATTTTAGACTTAGAAGAATTTTTGGGCATATCAAAACAGCCATATTTTGAGGCATGTTGGCAGCAACAAAATGACACCTAAGCATGGATTTCTATAGCAACCAAAAATACCAGGGTCTAGCACACACGTCCAAGGGCATATTTCATGTTTACAACTATTTCAAAATTTGCATGGATTAATTAACACAAAATAAACAAAAAGGCATATTAGCCAAAATAACTCTCACACAAACTTGCTCAACTGAAAAAACTAATACCATAGCTGGATTCCTTGGATTTTTCTACCATGTTTTCATATATCATAAACATATGTTGTTGTAGAAAGAAAAATATGCCACAACTAGATCAAAAAATTTACTACCTCAAATGAAACCTAGGATATGCCAGATTTGGCATGTTCTGAATTTGACTAAAAACAAAGAAAAAACAAAGGATAAGAAAAGGAGAAGGGACCTTGGATCGAACACGGGACCTCCTGGTCTGAGCACAGAGTGCTAACCACTATGGTGTTGCTATGTGTTGAACAAAACGAGGTCCTTGTGGAATTTATATTGCAGTGCAGGACTAAAATCAGAAAAACAAAGCAAAAAAAGGTGGGGCACAGGGATTTGAACCCAGGTCGCATTGGTATGTGCAAGAGGCGCTAGCTAGAATGCTCAGTTTGTGTCGAGGCGGAAAGAGGATTTACTAAACCTAACTCTAAACTAGAATGGATCTAAAGCTACACGAAACAAGAGGCACCATCGAGCCAAAGAAAAGCAAAATAATAGTGCATCTAGGGCTTCAAACAGCAGACCTGATGGTGTTTGCGTGTTGGGGATACTAGTTCGTCTGGCTAGGATTTTGTGAAATGGTTAGAGCACCACTTCTTTTGGACCATGTCCAGGCCGAGACGCTAGATCACCAATAATACACAACGGAGCTCGTCTGTGCCTTTCTCGGCGACGTGGCAGTAGTTTCCACTTCAGAATAGTGGCGAGCATGCAGAAACTAGATGGGAGCGTGACAGAGAATGGGTGCTACTTGCCGGCGTCGTGTGTGTGTGTGCACGCGCTCAGCCTCTAGCAGGAGCTCAACTCGGTCGCGACACGGCTTGGCGATGCACGACGAGGTGCAAGGCAGATATGTGAAACAAGGCGAAGTAGGGGCACGGTGCAGGTACATGTGCTTGTGTGTGTGCACGGGGACAGCAGCAAGGGCGCCAGAGCGGGGTGGACAGTCTGCCCCGAACACCAAAGAAGAAAACTACATACTTTGGGGCATGGAGAGCGCGAAGATGGCATGAACCCTGTGACTATATCATGGATCTACATGTGATGGAAAGGATCAGAGAGCGGCAGAGAGACGGAGACGACGCAAGGTCCGACGGAAGTCCGATGCGCCTCAGATCCGAGCGTAGCAAAGAAGACAGTGACGATGAGGGAGCTCCGGGCTTGCTAGAGTTGCGTGCATAGATGTAGGACACTACTGAGACTCCATGGCTCCGATCCAAATCATCTGGATGGTCAAAGATGAGGTGGAACTGCTACCGCAATCTCGAGCTCAAGATCGGTCGGAGCATGGCGAACAGGGCGACGGCACGGCATGGACTAGCCTTACTTGACGACACCGAGGAAAGGATAGGGGTGCAGTGAACAGAGGGGAACCCTAGGGCACCGGGGACATGGTTTATAGGTCTTAGGGACGTTGGATGGACGTCAAATAGACGAGCTTGTTGACGAGACGCCCTGGATGTGCGTCATACGGAGGAGGACGAAACTCCTATCGCTAGTGGGCTGGTGGTTACGCTAAGATGTGCTAGGTTAGCTACGGGTTCGTGCTATTGAGCTTGCGTTAGTTTTCCGTTGAAAAGGAAAGGGTGATGCAGCAAAGTAGATAAGTATTTCCCTCAATTGTTGAGGGACAAAGGTATCAATCCAGTAGTAGGAACAAGCAAGTCACCAATGGTTGCACCTACACAGACAATCAAACTCTTGCACCCGATGAGCGTGAGGGGTTGTCAAGCCCTTCACGGTCATTTGCAAGGATTATATCAGAAAGAGATAGATGCAAACGAGTGCGAAAAGTAAAAGATAAATAAATTGCAGCAAAGTATAGATCTAAAAGTATATGATGGAAAATAGACCCGGGGGCCATAGGTTTCACTAGAGGCTTCTCTTTTGAAGGCAAATATCATGGTGGGTAAACAAATTACTGTCAAGCAATTGATAGAAAAGCGAATAATCATGTTGTTATCCAAGGCAATGATCATGCATATAGGCATCACGTTCGTGACAAGTAGACCGAAACGATTCCGCGTCTACTACTATTACTCCACACATCGACCGACTCCTGCCAACATCTAGAGTATTAAGTTCAAGAAGAACAGAGGAATGCATTAAGAAAGATTACATGATGTAGAGGGATAAACTCAAGCAATATGATGAAAACCCCATCTTGTTACCATTGATGGCAACAATACAATACGTGCCTCGCTACCCCTACTATGTCACTAGGTGAGAACACCGCAAGATTGAACCCAAAACCAAGCACTTCTCCCATTGCAAGAATTACCAATCTAGTTGGCCAAACCAAACCAATAACTCAAAAAGACTTGCAAGGATATGAAATCATGCAAATATGAATTCAAAGGAGATTAAAATAAGATTCATAGATAATCTGAACATAAACTCACAATTCATCAGATCTTGACAAACACACCACAAAAGAGGATTACATCGGATAGATCTCCATGAAGAGCATGGTATTGAAGATCAAAGAGAGAGAAGAATCCATATAGATACTATCTATGGACCCGTAGGTATGTTGGGGACTACTCACGCATCATCGGAGGGGCAATGGAGTTGATGTAGATGCCCTCCGTGATAGGAAAACCCTCTAGCAGATTACCAGAAAAGGATCCAAGTTTGGATCTCTCGGGAACGGAGGCTTCCGGCAGTGGAAAAGTATTTGTGTGGCTCTTTTTTATGTTGCGGGAATATTTGGGTATATATAGGCTAGAGAATAGGGTTAGGAAACCTGCCAGGGAGCGATAAGCCTGCTAGGCGTGGCCAGGGGGCCTTGCGCCTAGCAGGCCTGTGGTGCCCTGGCACCTGCCCTAACGTGCACTCCAAGCTTGATCGACTTGTTTCATTCCTGAAAAATTCCTTCCGGAGGTTTTATCCCGTTTGGACTCCGTTTAATATCATATATCTTCAAAACTCAAAAACAAGGAAAAAACAAAAACTGGCAATTTGCTCTAGATTAATAGGTTGGTCCCAAAAATAATATAAAATAGCATATTAATGCATATAAAACATCCAAAATAGATAATATAATAGCATGCCATCATCAAAAATTATAGATACGTTGGAGACGTATCAGCATCCCCAAGCTTAATTCCTGCTCGTCCTCGAGTAGGTAAATGATAAAAATAGAATTTTTGATGTGGAGTGCTACCTAACATATTTATCCATGTAATATTCTGTATTGTGGCATAAGTATGCATATCGATAAGACCCAAAACAAAAGCTTAATATTGATATAGAAACAATAACATTTCAAGCATACTAGCAAAGCAATTGTATCTCTTCAAAATATAATGGCAAAAGAATGTTATCCCTACAATATCATACGGTCTAGCTATGCTCCATCTTCCCCACACAAAGTATTTATATCATGCACAACCCCGATGAAAAGTTAAGCAATTGTCTTCACACCTTTATTTTCTCAAACTTTTTCAACTCTCACGCAATACATGAGCGCGAGCCATGGATATAGCACTATAGGTGGAATAGAATATGGTGGAGGTTGTCAAGGAAAGGGACAAGATAGTCTCACATCAACTAGGCATATCAACAGGCTATGGAGATGCCCATCAATAGATATCAATGTGAGTGAGTAGGGATTGCCATGCAAAGGATGCACTAGAGCTATAAGTGTATGAAATCTCAAAAGGAAACTAACTGGACGTGCATCATGAAGAAAAAATCCACTAGCTATATGAAAGTGACAAAATGGGAGACTCTCTATCATGAAGATCATGGTGCTACTTTGAAGAACAAGTGTGGGAAAAAGGCAGTAGCAATGTCCCTTCTCTCTTTTCTCTCATTTTTTAGATGAGCATCTAAGCCCTCTTTTATTCATGTTTTTTTATTTGGGCTTCGCTGGCCTCTTTTATTTTTTTAATTCCGGAATCTCATCCCCATTTGTAAGGGAATCATAGCTTCCATCATCCTTTCCTCACCTAGGACATGCTCTATTGGGGATAATCATCACACTTTTATTTACTTACAACTCAAAAGAAAATTACAACTCGATACCTATGACAAAATATGACTCTATATGCAATATGGAAGTGACGGTGCGTGTCATAAAAGGAAACGGTGGAAGTTGCATGGCAATATATCTCGGAATGGCTATGGAAATGCCATAATCGGTAGGTATGGTGGCTATTTTGAGGAAAGATGGCTATTTTGAGGAAGGTATATGGTGGTTGTTTTGAGGAAGGTGTTTGTTGCACCAACGAAAGTTGCACAATACTAGAGAGGCTAAAAAAAGTGGAAGGGTGAGAGTGCGTATAATCCATGTGTTAGGATGATCTTCTCTATGCAGACCCAATGACCTGCCAACACCTTGCACCACGCCCTGACTGGGGGCGCCCAACCAAACCATGGTTGGTGGCCCCCTGTCGCCGCGCTAGATATAAAAGGGTATGGTGCCGGCTTCACAACTCAAGAGGTTGATCGTGCGACGCCGCCACACCCAACATCCCCTTCCGATGATGAGGACATCCCTGCTAATGCTACACCCACAACTCCGACTGCTATACATACAAGACCAATTACTAGAGCTTGCGCATGTCAATTGAATTACCAGGTACTTTCATTTGTTGCAAATCCTTCTAATGTTCATGAACATATGATGCTGCCTAAATTATATACTTTTGTTTTACTTATGAATGAAGGACCTTGCATGGACAAGAAGGATGACCATGGGAGCGGGATCAAGCATGGAGAAGAAGGTGCGCGCGCGGGAAAGAACAATGGAGTTTCCAGTGATGATTTTCGCACTTTGAAGCCACCATAATGGGAGAAAGAAGCCTTGGACAAAATATGCATGATGCTACTTTATAATATTCATCCCTAGGATAATATAGGTGCTGCGCCACCTTATTGTTGGGCCAGGCCCATGTAATTTCGAAATACCATATTATAGGCTGTTTTTAGAGTCTGTATGTATGGGGAAACAGAGTTAAGGTCGGTTTCGGACCCCTCCTCCAAGGGGCCACGAAATTCCCCTCTATTCCCCCATATATACAGCCCTTAGGGCATCGTTTTAGGGTTGGGTTTTGTTTAGATTACAAGTTCGCCATAGCTGCAAATTCGCGTTCTTTGTTTGTGTTCCACGACTAGACAAAGGCGTCACAGAACCCCACTTCATCAATAAAGATTTCCTCTTATATTCACAATATCTAGATTGCAATCTTAGTTTCTTGCTTGTTCTTCATTTGCGTGTAGGAAATAGACCCTCGTGGTCAGGTTGATCGTGCTCCGGCATGGTCAATAACCTCTCGGAGTTGGTTTAGCGATTGCTAAGGCACGGCGTCATCACACGTTCGTAGTCGGATCGTCAAAGTCTACTCCACCAAAACCGATAGCCACCATCTCATCGAAAGACAGGGACAACTTCGCCTCTATCAAGTGGTATCAGATTTCCAGGTTGCTCAGTGAGATTTTACCAGTTTTCGTAGTTCAGATTGCATATGTTCTTCATACCTTTAGTTCACGAAAATGCCACACAAAAACTTAGGGTTAGATCATCATATCCGAACCACTCTGAGCCTTCGCATAGTCTTTTTAGTATTTTGCTTTATTGAATTTGAGGTTACATTGTCGTGTCGAGTTGCTGGTCTTAGTGTATAGTCCTTTAGAGTTCCGAGTTCTATTCACAAGTTGTCACACCGCCACCGCATCGTCTTCATAGTTGTCATATACCACCATCATCATCACCGTTGCCATATATCACCACCCACCATCACTATCCATTGGTGTCCATATATACCACCACAAATATGCCAACAATCCGAGTCCAGCTCATTTTAGGTTTAGTTTCGAGATCCTTTTGATTTCGGATTCGTGTTTTGCTACCTGCGCAGGTGTCGGAAAAAAAGAGCACGCTTTGCAGAGCACGTTTTGGCCCCAAAAAAATTTGGCTGGAAATATTTTTCCCTATCTTGGTTTTAGGTTCTTCGGAGCGTTTTGAGACACTTGCCATCATAGTGATTTTTGTCAAAAATTTTGGTCATCGCAACCCTCGAATTGCTCCAGAAAAAAAAGTCCAACAAATTTCGTGCCCATCTTGCTTCTATGACGTGGGAAGAGTTTTGAGACACTCGCCATTGTAGTGATTTTTTGAGCAAAAAAAAGAGCGCAAAAAAAGAGGTGCCAAAAAAAACAAACGATTTTTTAGAGTGTGCTTTTCCCTTGATTACGTGTAGCGTCGTGATTTTGTTGGTGTTTTAGGCTCGCATATCTAGTACGGTCTAGCCTAGGACCAATGCAGTACCGTCGTTGAGCGTTTATTCAACCTTGCATCTCTGAATTGATTATTGCTAACCATTTTTGCTACCATATTATAAGCCATCCCAGCTCCACATACATCTACGTCGTGTGTTCGACACCCCCTGGCAATCGCTCTATCCAAGCTTTGAGAGTTTGACTACAACGGTTGCCGATCACCGCCTGTTGTTCGGTAAGAACTGGTAAGAATTTGAGATTCGCTTAAAGGATTTGTGACACACCACCACCACCACCACGTCCCAGTAGTCTGCAGGTTTCATATTTTTGTGTGTTTCCTATTTCTGCTAACCATGTCAGGATCACACGATGACGAGAGCGACTGGGAGAGCATGACCAACAAAGCGCTCTATGATAACTTTCAGCAAATGATGACTGACCAGGCAAGACTTCATGACCCACTTTGGAGAGGCCATGCAGAAGCTTGATGGTTTGGACAAGGACATTCGACACCAAGATGGACGCCAAGTTCAATGAGGTGCTTGCCCATCTACCACCACCAGCTGCAGCTCCTATCCCTTTCGAACGACGACCGCGACGTGTGCCTCTCGGCCAAAGCCAACATACTGGTACTATTAATACTGCTGCTACTTCTGTGGCTCTTGCTGCTACTATCATTGAGCAGGTTGAAGATTATGATGGTGATTACGATAATGAGGGAGAGGTTGCTCCAGATCAGCCTCAGGGGCAACCACCACGATACGCACCAGGTCGACCACATGGCTACAACCGTAACGGTAGGGCTACACCACCCCCTCAGGTACGGGATCATGACCATCTCCCTAAACTTAAATTGAATATTTCGACGTTTGAGGGTAGATATGTTCCTGATATATATCTTACATGGGAGTTAGAAACAGAACAACATTTTACATGCTTACAATTTCCTAAGGATAGACGTGTTGCTACTGTTGTTTGTTCATTCACTAGTTTTGCTTGTGTTTGGTGGTCAGAACATTATAGAATACACCATGCTAATATTCCAACTACTTGGGCTGCTTTGAAAACTGCTATGCGTAATCATTGGGTGCTACCTTATTATCAACATGAATTGCTTCACAATTTGCAGCGTTTAAAACAAGGAAAAAAATCTATAGAAGAATATTATCAGGAATTACAAACTAGCATGATTAGATGTGGTATTGTTGAGGAGAATGAAGCTATGCTTGCACATTTTATGGGTGGATTAAATAGAGAGATTCAGACTATTCTAGAGTATAAGGAGTATAACACTATCACTCGTTTATTTCATCTTGCTTGCAAAGCTGAACGTGAAGTGCAGGATCGACAGGCAATGGCGAGAACTACTTTTTCTGCAGGTCGCACTTCATCATGGGCGCCACGTACCTCCTCTACTTCCGCACGTCCTGCTGCAACACCACCTACTCCCACCTCCAACTCCAACCGTGATACCAGGAAACAGGCTCCTACTCCACCCTCTGCGAAGAGCACACCTTCTGGGCCTGCACAAAGCTCTTCTTCATCTATTGCATCCACAGGGCAAACACATAAGGTTATATGCCGTCGTTGCAAGGGCGGAGGTCACTTTGCGAGAGAATGCCCTTCCAAGCGTGTAATGATTGTTACTGAGGATGGTGGATATGCGTCCGCTAGTGATTATGATGAGGAGACTTTGGCTCTCATTGCAAGTTAAGAACAAAGTGGTGAGGATGCAAAACCAGAGACACACTACATAGCTGCTGATTACGCTCACATGCATGAAAGTTTAGTTGCTCAACGTGTTCTTAGTGTGCAGGTTACATAGGCTGAGCAAAATCAGAGGCACAACTTGTTCCACACAAAGGGAGTTGTGAAGGAGCGTTCTGTTTGCATCATCATCGATGGAGGGAGTTGCAATAACTTGGCTAGCATGGAGATGGTGGAGAAGTTGTCTCTAACCACCAGACCACATCCTCATCCTTATTACATCCAATGGTTCAACAATAGTGGCAAGGTTAAGGTAACACGTATTGTTCGTGTGCATTTTAGCATTGCTACATATTCTGATTATGTGGATTGTGATGTGGTACCCATGTAAGCATGTTCTGTTCTACTTGGTATGCCATGACAGTTTGATAAAAATTATGTACACCATGGTAGGACAAATCAGTATACTCTTGTTCATAAGGATCAAAATATCACTTTGCTTCCTATGTCCCCGGAACATATTATGAAAGATGACATTGCTAGAGCTAGTAAAGCAAAAAAGGAGAAAAATAAGAGTGAAAATCAGATTGCAGCACAGGAATATGAGCAACACCATAAGCATAATAAACCATCATCTAATGTTGCATCCGAAATAAAATTGAAAAGTGGATGTTTACTTGCTACTAAATCTGATATTAATGATTTGGATGTTGCTACATCTGTTTCTATGCTTTTGTATGCAAAGAGGTATTATTTTCATTCGAGGACATGCCTCCCTCTTTGCCTCCTGTTGTCATTAACATTTTGCAGGAGTTCGCTGACGTCTTCCCATAAGACGTGCCACCAGGATTACCACCTATTCGCGGCATTGAGCATCAGATTGACTTACTTCCTGGTGCATCCCTACCCAACCGTGCGCCATACCGTACCAATCCAGCGGAGACAAAGGAGATTATGCGTCAAGTACAGGAACTGCTTAACAAAGGTTATATACATGAATCCCTTAGTCCTTGTGTTGTTCCTATTATTCTAGTTCCTAAAAAGGATGTTACACGCATGTGTGTGGATTGTAGAGGCATTAATAATATTACTACTCGTTATCGTCATCCTATTCCTAGACTAGATGATATGTTTGATGAATTAAGTGGTTCTACAATTTTCTCCAAAGTTGATTTGCGTAGTGGATACCATCAAATTCGTATGAAATTGGGAGATGAATGGAAAACAACATTTAAAACTAAGTTTGGATTATATGAGTGGTTAGTCATGCCTTTTGGGTTAACTAATGCACCTAGCACTTTCATGAGATTAATGAACGAGGTTTTACGTGCTTTCATTGGATGATTTGTGGTAGTCTATTTTGATGATATATTGATTTTTAGTAGATCTTTGTAGGAGCATTTGGAACATCTACGTGATGTTTTTATTGCTCTACGTGATGCACGTTTGTTTGGTAACCTTGGGAAGTGCACCTTTTGCACCGACCGAGTATCTTTTCTTGGCTATGTTGTTACTCCACAGGGAATTGACGTTGATAAAGCCAAGATTGAAGCTATTGAGAGTTCGTCGCAGCCCAAAACGGTCACACAAGTGAGAAGTTTTCTTGGCCTCGCTGGTCTCTATAGGCGTTTTGTGAGAGATTTCAGCACCATTGATGCGCCTCTCAATGAGCTTACAAAGAAGGACGTGCCTTTTTCTTGGGGTACCGCACAGGAAGAAGCCTTCACGGTATTGAAAGATAAGTTAACACATGCTCCTTTACTCCAACTTCCTAATTTTAATAAGACTTGAGCTTGAATGTGATGCTAATGGAATTGGGTTAGGAGGTGTGTTATTACAAGATGGTAAACTTGTTGCGTACTTTTCTGAAAAACTGAGTGGGCCTAGTCTGAATTATTCTACTTATGATAAGGAATTATATGCTCTTGTTCGGACTTTGTAAACATGGAAACATTATTTATGGCCCAAAGAATTTGTTATACATTCTAATCATGAATCTTTGACACATATTAAAAGTCAAGCAAAACTGAACTGTAGACATGCTAAATGGGTTGAATTCATTGAGACTTTCCCTTATGTCATTAAACACAAGAAGGGTAAAGAAAATTTTATTGCTGATGCTTTGTCTCATCGTTATACTATGCTTTCACAACTTGACTTTAAAATATTTGGTTTGGAGACCATCAAAGATCAATATGTGCATGATGCTGAATTAAGAGATGTGTTGCAGCATTGTAAAGAAGGGAGAACATGGAACAAGTTCGTTATTAATGATGGATTTGTGTTCCGCGCTAACAAGCTATGCATTCCAGCTATCTCCGTTCGTCTTTTGTTGTTACAGGAGGCACACGGAGGAGGATTAATGGGACACATTGGCGTCAAGAAGACGGAGGACGTACTTTCTACACATTTCTTTTGTCCAAAGATGAGACGGGATGTTGAGCGTTTTGTTGTTCGCTGCACTACATGTCAAAAAGCTAAGTCACGACTCAATCCTCATGGTTTATATATGCCTTTTCCTATACCTAGTGTTCCTTGGGAGGATATATCTATGGACTTTGTTTTAGGTTTACCTTGAACTAAGAAGGGGAGGGATAGCATATTTGTTGTCGTGGATAGATTTTCCAAAATGGCACACTTTATACCATGTCAAAAAAGTGATGCTGCTACTCATGTTGCTGATTTGTTCTTTCGTGAATCTATTCGGTTGCATGGTGTGCCAAATACAATTGTTTCAGATCGTGATGCTAAATTTCTTAGCCACTTTTGAAGATGTTTATGGGCTAAGTTGGGGACTAAACTACTTTTTAGTACTACATGTCATCCCCAAACTGATGGCCAAACTGAAGTAGTCAATAGATCATTGTCTACTATGCTTAGGGCTGTTTTGAAGAATAACCTGAAAATGTGGGAAGAATGCTTGCCTCATATTGAAGTTGCTTGTAATCGTTCACTACATTCTACCACTAAGATGTGCCCTTTTGAAGTTGTGTATGGTTTCTTACCTTGTGCACCTATTGATTTGTTGCCTCTTCCATCTTCGGAGAAGGTTAATTTTGATGCTAAAGAACGTGCTGAATTGATATTAAAGATGCATGAGTTAACGAAGGAAAACATTGAGCGTATGAATGCTAAATACAAAATTGCTAGAGATAAGGGTAGAAAACATGTTGTCTTTGCACGTGGAGATCTTGTTTGGTTACATTTGCGTAAGGATAGATTTCCTGATTTGCGCAAGGCAAAGATAACGCCACGTGTTGATGGTCCTTTTAAGGTGTTAGAGAAAATAAATGATAATGCATATAAACTTGAGCTGCCTCTAGAGTTTGGGGTTAGCCCCACTTTTAACATTGCAGATTTAAAGCCTTATTTGGGTGAGGAAGATGAGCTTCCGTCGAGGGCGACTTCAGTTCAAGAAGGGGAGGATGATGAGGACATCCCTGCTAATGCTACACCCACAACTTCGACTGCTATACATACAGGACCAATTACTAGAGCTCGCGCACGTCAATTGAATTACTAGGTACTTTCGTTTCTTGCAAATCCTTCTAATGTTCATGAACATATGATGCTGCCTAAATTAGATACTTTTGTTTTCCTTATGAATGAAGGACCTGGCATGGACAAGAAGGATGACCGTGGGAGCGAGATCAAGCATGGAGAAGAAGGTGTGCGTGCAGGAAAGAACAATGGAGTTTCTAGTGATGATTTTCGCACTTTGAAGCCACCATAATGGAAGCAAGAAGCCTTGGACGAAATATGCATGATGCTACTTTATAAAATTCGTCCCTAGGCTAATATAGGTACTGCGCAACCTTATTGTTGGGCCAAGCCCATGTAATTTCGAAATACCATGTTATAGGCTGTTTTTAGAGTCCGTATGTATGGGGAAACTGAGTTAAGGTCGATTTCGGACCCCTCCTCCAATGGGCAACGAAATTCCCCTCTATTCCACCATATATACAACCCTTAGGGCGTCGTTTTAGGGTTGGGTTTTGTTTAGATTACAAGTTCGCCATAGCTACAACTTCGCGTTCTTTGTTTGTGTTCCACGACCAGACAAAGGCGTCACAGAACCCCACTTCATCAATAAAGATTTCCTCTTATATTCACAATATCTAGATTGCAATATTAGTTTCTTGCTTGTTCTTCGTTTGCGTGCAGGAAATAGACCCTTGTGGTCAGGTTGATCGTGCTTCGGCATGGTCAATAACCTCTCGGAGTTGGTTTAGCGATTGCTAAGGCGCGACGTCATCACACGTTCGTAGTCGGATCGTCAAAGTCTACTCCACCAAAAAAGATAGCCACCATCTCATCGAAAGACAGGGACAACTTCGCCTCTATCATCCGATCTAGGGTTACTAGCGCATGCCGACGGGAAGCACCACCACCACACTCTCACGCACACCGTCTCCACCTCTACACATCTCTATCACCGCCGTCGTCTCCGTCCCACCATGGCCAACGGTGGGAGCTCCTCAGGTTAGGGAGAAGGTAAAACTTCAATCCCTCCTCTCATCACTACCGGACACATCTAGCCTAGTCGATCAACAAGTTCTATCAATGGTAATCGGAGCCTCTACGATCTAGATGGTTTTCGGTAGAAAAGAATCACACAGAGAGAATCCCCCCTAAGAACCCTAGCAGGGCAGAGAATAAAAAACAGGAAAAGATCACCAAAGGAGTGTCTCGGGACTCACCAGCAAATTTGCGACGCAGCAAGGCCGCGCCAACCCTCTCGATATCGACGCGCATTAACAAGACAAGGTGTCGGAAGAAGGTATAACCCCTCACCGGGCAAAGCAAAAGTTCACCGAGCACGCCGGAAACAGAGAGATTGAACCCTTCCCATATCAGATCGGATCGAATTCGAAGAAAAAAGAGGAAAAAGGGGGAGGGGGAAAGCACCGCGGCCAAATCCCTCGACTGTGGCGCGCTCACCGCTAGGGAGGACGAGTGACCGATGAGGAGAATGGCCATGACGCAGAGAGGTCGCGTTCCTCTTGCTCTCGCTGAAAAGGGAAGGGGGAGCCCCGCTGCGCCTCTCTGTCTCTTTCTTTCTCTCTCTCGCACGCGGAAACAGAGAGGGGGAGTGGCTGGCTCGTGGGGTGCCGCCCTGGCTCGTCATGCCGGCGTGGCTCGCGGAGCCGAAACCGTGCGAGCGGGCAAGAGAGGAGCGAGGGGGGCAGATTGGTACTAGGGTTATGGGAGGGGGTGGCTACAGCTGGTTTTACCCGCCTGATCTGCACGGACAACCATCGGATTTGATCTGACGACAACTAGCGAGCGGCACCCCACTCTCCCCCCAGCGGGCCTAATGGGCCGAAAGAGGAGGAGTCAGTACTGAGGCGAGTCCGGCTCGCGTGGGCGCGCAGAGGAGCAGGTCGTGGGCGTTGCGAGCCTCACGCGCCACCCCGAGGCTGGCTGGAGGTGCCATGTTTTATTTTCTTTTTTGTTCAGTTTTTGGGCAAATCTTATATATAGTTTTTCCATTCAAAAAAATTTCCAACGAAAATTCTATGTAGAAAATAGAAAAGTATAATAGCAAAGTTTCTGAAAACGAAAACAGAAAAATTCCAAAAAAAGAAAACTTCATAAATTTTATAAAATAAAATAATAAAAGTTCATGAATTTTTATTTAGTAAAATAAAAGTTTCCTGTAAAGAATAAAAAAGTTAATGAATTTTACATTCATGTTTTTTCCGCTGCATAATATCTGATAGTGCTCTTTTACAAAGAAAATAAAAGTTTAAAGATAATTAAATTTAAAGATCATATTAAAGTGATTATTAAAATGAATATGATTATGTTATTTTTATGACCAACGTTGTTAATAACATAATCATGTTTTTTTATTGCTATAAAAGATGCTTTTATTTATACTTTTTCCTAGCGGTAATATAGATTTAATTCCATAGACAATTGTATGTTTAATTTGACTAATGTTAGATTAATGCATATGATTGTCATAATTTGAGGAGGCTACCACTTGATGAGTTGCCTAAAAGATGTTCCGACACTCAGAAGTGACAACTACACTCAATGGAGAAAGAAAGTTGACCTAACATTTGTCTGTGCTGAGCTGGACTGGGTTGTGGATGAACCACAACTAGTTAGACCTATAGAGCAAGCTAGAGAGGCCACTGATGACGATGCTGCATGGGATAAAAAGAGAGGGGATCATGCTCCATTGGAGATGTTGTACACCCTCAACAATCAAAAGTGGATCAACGCCAACAAAAAGTGTATGGCATTTAAAAAGAACACAATTGAGAATGCCATTGTGGGCTCAAATGCAGAGTGCACTTCTATAGGGGAGTTTCTTACAAATATAAAGAACCAGTTCACTGGTTCTTCAAAGACATATGCCACCCAGTTGATAAAGCAACTGGTAACAGAGAACTACACTGGCGGTGGTCATGGAATGAGGGACCACATCCTTAGGATGAGCAACATGGCAGCAAAGCTCAACCCCATAGATGCGGATCTGGAGAGCAAACCAGCGCTCCTGGTCCACCTAGTCATGGCTTCACTGCCAAAGGAGGTTGAAACCTTTGTTGTAAACTACAATATGTCGCCTAAAACATGGGACATTGAAAAGACAATAGCAATGTGTGTCCAAGAAGAGGACAGACTAAAAGCCTCACATGGTGGTTCTCTCAACTATGTGAAGGACCATAAGAAAAAGAATTACAATCCAAATAGCAAAGGTTCTCCTTCAAAGCCACATGGAAAAGCACCCTATCAGCATCAGCATCAGCAGAAGTCTTTTCTAGTGGACAAAGATAGTTGCATCCACTGTAAGCAGAGAGGGCACTACAAGAAGGATTGCCCTGCTTGGCTAAAGTCTATAATGGAAAAGAGAGGTAACGAAATCGTTTCCTTTGTAAATGAATCCTTGTATACACAATTTTTGAAATCTACTTGGTGGATTGGCTCAGGAGCAACTGTTCATGTTGCAAACTCTTTACAGGGATTCCATTCGACGAGGACTATGCAAAGAAGCAAAAGATGCATTGAAGTCGCAAATGGAGTCCAAGTAGAAGTTGAAGTTGTCGGTGACATCTCCTTGGAGCTAGCTGATGGGTTCAAGCTTCTACTTATAGATGTATTATATGTTCCTTCGTGTCATAGAAACTTAATTAGTGTTTCTTGTTTGGACAAAGACAATTATGAATGTTATTTTGGACATGGCAAGTGTGCCATATGGTGTAATAATGCTTATGTGGGTGTTGCTTTACTACACAATGAGATTTATTTATTATCACTCCGTGAAAAAGTGCATTATGTGTCCAATGTGAATGAGCCTGCTTCCTTGTCGAACAAAGAACAAAAGAAAAGAAAGAGAACTCCCGACTCGTCGAAATTATAGCACTGTCGCTTGGGCCATATTTCCAAGGGGAGAATAGAAAGATTAGTCAAAAGTGAAATTCTTCCTCCGTCAGAGTTCTCAGACTTAGAACAATGCGTAGATTGCATTAAAGGGAAGTACATAAAACAAATCAAAAAGGGTGCAATCCATAGCACAGGTAACTAGAAATCATCCACAATGACATTTGTGGACCATTTCCGGTGAAAAGTGTGGATGGATATGACTCGTTCATAACATTCACAGACGATTACTCTCGTTTCGGTTATATTTATCCAATCAAAGAAAGATCTGAAGCATTGGATAAGTTGAAATATTTAAAGCTGAAGTTGAAAATCAGCATGATAAAAGGATAAAGATAGTAAGGTCCGATCATGGGGGAGAGTACTACGGTTGGCACACCCCATATGGCCAAGTCCCTGGACCTTTTGCAAAGTTCTTACAGGAGACTGGCATAGTAGCCCAGTATTCAATGCCAGGAGAGCCTCAGCAAAATGGAGTAGCTGAAAGGTGTAACCATACTCTGATGGATATGGTGTGTAGCATGATGAGTTACTCCACCTTGACATTGGGATTATGGATGGAGGCGCTAAAAACCGCCATTCACATTCTCAATAGAGTACCAAGCAAGTCGGTGCCCAAAACACCGTACGAACTGTGGACAGGAAGAGTGCCCTCTTTACAACACTTCAGGGTGTGGGGTGCCCCGCTGAGGCCAAAATGTTTAATCCAAACATTGCAAAGTTAGATCCCAAAACAGTTAGTTGCCACTTCATTGGCTATTCAGACAAATCAAAGGGTTTTCGTTTCTGCTGTCTAGACAAATATACAAAATTTGTAGAAACAAGACATGTAGTCTTCTTAGAGGACGAAATGATGAGGGGGAGCTTGGTAGCTCGAAAAATTGATCTTGAGGAGAAAAGGGTGCATGCACCTAATCCAATGATTCAGGAGCCATTTTTATCACTACCAGTTGTAACTCCACCCATGACAACTATGGGAGAAGACTTGGAACCTGTCCGTCAGGAGCCAATTGAACCCATTGTTGAGCATGAAAGGGAGCTACAATAGCCAATAGTAGGAGATGTGCTGCAACTTAAGGCACTTAGAAGATCTAATAGAACAAGAAGATCATCCATTTCTAGTGATTATAAAGTTTATAACACAGAAATGGTTCATATGGAAGGTGATCCCACTACATATGAAGAATCCATTAAAAGCCCTAACTCATCAAAATGGCTACAAGCAATGGAAGATGAGATGAAATCTATGAGTTCCAAATATGTTTGGGACTTAGTGGAAATTCCTAAAGGAGCCAAAACAGTAGGCTGTAAATGGGTCTACAAACTAAGTATGACCCTAATGGGAATGTAGAAAAGTACAAAGCCCGACTTATGGCTAAAGGATTTACACAAAGAGAAGGGATAGATTATAATGAGACTTTTTCCCTAGTCTCATGTAAGGATTCCTTCAAAATCATAATGGCATTAGTTGCTCATCTTGATTTAGAGTTACATCAAATGGATGTCAAGACGACATTTCTGAATGGTGATTTAAAATAAAAGGTCTACATGAAACAACCCGAAGGTTTTATAATGGAAGGCAAGGAAAACATAGGATGGATCCTAAAGAAATCTATTTATGGATTAAGGCAAGCCTCTAGAGAGTGGTATCTAAAGTTTAATTAAATGATTAAAAGTTTTGGGTTCAAAGAAGATATTGAGGATAACTGCATTTATGCAAGGTTTAAAAATGGGAAATATATTTTCATAATCTTGTATGTGGATGATATCCGGCTTGCTAGCAATGATGTTAGTCTACTACTAGAAACAAAGAAGTTCTTATCCTCAAATTTTGATATGACAGATCTTGGTGAACCATCATATGTTTTGGGCATAGAAATTCACCGAGATAGGAATAATGGAGTCTTAGAACTATCACAAAAGGCATATTTAGAAAAGGTTCTTCAAAAGTATAATATGCATGCAACTAAAGCCACACCTGCTCCTATAGTCAAGGGCGATTGTTTTGGGAAATTCCAATGTCCCAAGAACTAGTACAAGATCGATCTCATGAAACTAGTACCATATGTGTCGGCTGTTGGAAGCTTACAATATGCAAAAGTGTGCACTCGCCCTGACTTAGCTTTTGTTACCGGGGTACTCGATAGATATCAAGAGAATCCAGGCATGGAGCACTGGAAGATGACAAAGAAGGCATTGCGTTATATGCAAGGCACGAAGCACTACATGCTAACATACAGGAGAACTGATTTCCTAGAGATAAAAGGGTATTGAGACACGGATTTTGTGGGGACAGAGATGATAGAAAATCCATGTCAGCGTATGTCTTCACTGTCGCTGGAGGGGCTATTTCGTGGAAAAGCTCCAAAAAGTCAATAGTTGCATCATCCACGATGTATGCAGAATTCATAGCATGCTTCGAGGCCACGGGGCAAGCGATATGGCTAAAGAAATTTATACCTGACTCGAAAGTGGTAGATTGTATTCACAAACCACTAAAGATGTACTGTGACAACCAGCTCGCAGTATTTTATGCTCACAACAACAAGCCGAGTAATGCTGCCAAAACAATAGAGATAAAGTATTATGTTATGAAAGATAAAATCCAGGATCACACTATAAGTCTTGAGCATATAAAAACAAAGGATATGCTTGCGGATCCGCTTATGAAAGGCTTACCACCCAATGTGTTCAAGGAACACTTAGCCGGCCATGGTTTAAGGGAAAGCTTTATGATTCCTAGATCATGAGAAGGCCAAAAGGAACAGAATTTGTTTATGACCAAAATGTATGTTGTAGCTTTATGATTCTATCGGCAATTAAGTTTTGACAATGAAACATGCTCTATGTACCAATATGTGATGAAACAAATAAACTAGAAAGTATAAGGTTAAAAGTAAAATTGATATCAAGAGGGATAATGTTAGGATGATCTCCTCTGTGCAGGCCCAATGGCCTACCAGCCCCTTGCATTGCACCCTGATCAGGGCGCCCAACCAAACCATGGTTGGTGGGCCCCTATCACCATGCCAGATATAAAGGGGTGTGGAGCCAGCCACACAACTCACAAGGTTGATCGTACGCCGCCGCCACACCCAACATCCCCTTCCGATCTAAGGTTACTAGCGCATGCCGACGGGAAGCACCACCACCACACTCGTATGCACACCACCACGACCTCTACACCTCTCTGTCACCACCGCCGTCGCCGTCCCACCATGGCCAACGGCGGGAGCTCCTCGGGTCAAGGAGAAGGTAAAACTTCAATCCCTTCTCTCATCACTACCAGACACATCTAGCCTAGTCGATCTACAAGTTCTATCACCATGGACTCAACATTAGTCATAAAGAACTCACATACTTATTGCAAAAGTCTATTAGTCATTGAAGCAAAGCATTAAATGCATGCTCCTAAGGGGGAGGTTGGTAGGAGTTAACCATCGCGCGCCCCCGACCCTCACACAAAGGTCGACAATCTATAAACAAGTCATGCTCCAACTTTCTTACATAACGGTTCACCATACGTGCATGCTACGGGAATCACAAACCTTTACACAAGTATTTTTACCAAATCACAATTTACTTCCTAACATGTCTCTTAACATTACCATCTTTATATCTCAAACTTTATGCAAGGAATCAAACTTCTCATAAATACTCAATGCACTTAATATGGAAGTTGTTATTATATCCCTTTTGGATGCCTATCATATTACGACTAAATTCAGAACCTAGACCAATTACCATGCTGTTTTAGAAACTCTCAAAATCATATAAGTGAGGTACGAGAGTTCAAGTATTTCTATAAAATGCAAACACCACCGTGCTCTAAAAGATATAAGTGAAGAACATAGAGAAAAATTGCCCAACTCAAAAGATATAAGTGAAGCACATGGAGTATTCAAATAAATTCACGATTCAGCATGTCTCTCTCAAAATATGTGTGCAGAAAGTATGATTCTAGCAAACTAACAAGCAAAGACTCATATCATACAACACGCCCCAAGTAAAACACATATTATGTGGTGAATAAAATTATAGCCTCAAGTAAATTTACCGATCGATTGAAGATGAAAGAGGGGATGCCTTCCAGGGCATCCCCAAGCTTAGGCTCTTTGGCATCCTTTAATATGACTTGGGGTGCCTTGGGCATCCCTAATCTTAGGCTCTTGCTACTCCTTATTCCATAGTCCATCAAATCTTTACCCAAAACTTGAAAACTTCACAACACAAAACTTAACAGACAACTCGTGAGATCCGTTAATATAAGAAAATAAATCACCACTTTAGGTACTATTGTGAACTAATTCTTTATTTATATTGGTGTTATACCTACTGTAATATAAATTCTCCATGGCTCATACCACATGACACAACCCATAGATTCATCAAAATAGGCAAACAACTCAAAGAAAACAGAATATGTCCAAAATAGAATAGTCTGTAGCAATCTGAAAACTTCGTATACTTATGTAATTCAAAACATTCTGAAACATTTGGAAAATCTGGGTAATTTATAAATCAATCTTTTGTAAAAAATTTAAGATTAATTCGACGCTTTGAAATTTTTTGAAAATTCCTGGACTGAATGCAAAAGTTTCTGTTTTTCAGCAAGATTAGATCAACAACTACCATAGATCACCCCAAAGGTTTTACTTGGATCAAACACTAATAAAAACACCAAAACACAATTACTACATTCGAAATAATGTGGGAAACACTCAAAAACATAAGAAAAAACAGAACATAAAAATAAAATTGGGTTGCCTCCCAGCAAACGGTACTGTTTAACGCCCCAAGCTAGGCATAACGATTTCAATGATGCTCACATAAAAAGTAGTAATTGAGATATGCAAAAGGGAATCATGAGTAGCATGAAAAAGACATTTAAGTCTAACCCACTTCCTACACAAAGGGATTTTGTGAGCAAACAATTTATGGGAATACGAATCAACTAGCATAGGAAGGCAAAACAAGCATAACTTCAAAACTTTGAACACACAGAGAGGAACTTGATATTATTGCAATTCCTAAAAGCATATGTTCCTCCCTCATAATAATTTTAAGTAGAATCATGAAGGAATCACACAATATAACTATCACACAAAGAATTCTTTCAATGATCAATTATAGCATACGTGTCATCACTAAAACTTGGAGAATAAAAATATCATTTTCATCAAGCATAGCATCCCCAAGCTTGTGGTTTTGTATATCGTTAGCGTGAAGGATATTTATAGAATTCATACTAACAACATGTAAATGATGCTTTTCATTCAAGGAACTATCATGAATCACCTTATAAATTTCTTCTTTCAATACTTCATCAAATATTTCAGATTCGTGATTTTCAAACAAAACTTCATAGAGATAATCAAGTGCACTCAACTCACTAGCAATTGGTTAATCATAATTTGGTCTTTCGAAAAGATTAGAAAGTGGATGATGATCCATATCAATTGATTTTTAGCAAGCGAAGATGCAAGGAAATAGAAGGCACATGGCAACACAAGCAAACTAAGCAAACGAAAAGACGAACGGAAGAAGGACGAATAAAAAGGAAAATCTTTTTGCTATTTTCTAAATATCGTTTTAGAAGTGGAGGAGAGGAAAACGAGAGGCAAATGTAAAATAATGTAAATGCAAGAGATAAGTTTGTGATGGGTACTTGGTAGGCTTGATGTGTATCCTCCCCGGCAACGGCGCCAGAATCCTTCTTGCTACCTCTTAAGCTTGTGTTGGTTTTCCCTTGAAGAGGAAAGGGTGATGCATCAAAGTAGATAAGTATTTCCCTCAGTTGTTGAAAACCAAGGTATCAATCTAGTAGGAGGAACAAGCAAGTCACCAACGGTTGCACCTACACAAACAATCAAACTCTTGCACCCAACGCTATAAAGGGGTTGTCAATCCCTTCACGGTTATTTGCAAGGATTAGATATGAAAGAGATAGTTGAAAACGAGTGCGGAAAGTAAAAGATAAATAAAATGTAGCAAAGTATAGATCCGAAAGTATATGATGGAAAATAGACCCAGTGGCCATAGATTTCACTAGAGGCTTCTCTCGAAGGCAAATATCATGGTGGGTAAACAAATTACTATCAAGCAATTGATAGAAAAGCGAATAATCATGTAGTTATCGAAGGCAATGATCATGCATATAGGCATCACGTCCATGAAAAGTAGACCTAAATGATTCTACATCTACTACTATTACTCCACACATCAACCGACTCCTGCCTGCATGTAGAGTATTAAGTTCATGAGGAATAGAGTAACACATTAAGAAAGATGACATGATGTAGAGGGATAAACTCAAGCAATATGATGAAAACCCCATCTAACTATCCTTGATGGCAACAATACAATACGTGCCTCACTACCCCTACTATGTCACTGGGTGAGGACACTGCAAGATTGAACCCCAAACCAAGCACTTCTCCCATTGCAAGAATTACCAACCTAGTTGGCCAAACGAAACCAATAACTCGAAGAGACTTGCAAGGATATGGAATCATGCAAATAAGAATTTAGAGGATATTCAAATAAGATTCATAGATAATCTGAACATAAACTCACAATTCATCAGATCTTGACAAACACACCACAAAAGAGGATTACATCAGATAGATCTCCATGAAGATCATGAAGAACATGGTATTGAAGATCAAAGAGAGAGAAGAAGCCATCTAGCTACTAGCTATGGACCCGTAGGTCTGTGGTGGACTACTCACGCATAATCGGACGGGCAATGGAGCTGATGTAGATGTGCTTCGTGATCGAAACCCCCTCTGGCAGATTACCGGAAAAGGCTCCAAGATTGGATCTCTCGGAAACGAAGGCTTCCGGCGGCGGAAAAGTATTTGCGTGGCTCTTTTTGAAGTTGGGGGAATATTTGGGTATTTATAGGCCAGAGAATAGGGTTAGGAGACCTGCCAGGGAGCGACAAGCTTGCTAGGCGTGGCCAGCAGGGGCCGTGCCTAGAAGGCTTGTGGCGCCCTAGCATCTCCCCTCACGTGCACTCCAATCTTGATCGACTTGTTTCCTTCCAGAAAAATTCCTTTCGAAGGTTTTATTCCGTTTGGACTCCGTTTAATATCCCATATCTGCAAAACTCAAAAACAAGGAAAAAACAGAAACTGGCACTTGGCTCTAGATTAGTAGGTTAGTCACAGAAATAATATGAAATAGCACATTAATGCATATAAAACATCCAAAACAGATAATATAATAGCATGCCATCATCAAAAAATATAGATACGTTGGAGACGTATTAGTTCGCTGGGAAGGCCCTCTCCCTCCCTGTTTTTTTCCTTTTGAATAAAACAAGAGAATAAAAGAAAATGCCTAGTGAATTTGGTAAAGAATTTGAGAAAATAGTTTTGGAGAGCTTGAAATATCTGCAGTTTTTATAAAATTGGTTTTGGGAATTAATGAGAGAAATTAAAATGACCTTTTTATATGATTTGAATCTATTTTGCAATTTATAAAATGGTAGAGAGAGAAGCACATGGCTGCAAATAATTTTAAAATAACATACAGAACATTAGTCAACTAAACAACATTTCTAGGAAGGACTTGGTTAAAGAAAAAACTCAACCTTTCATAACATTTGAATTAAAGAGAGATGAAGGTATTGTGCAAAGAATTTGAAGGAGGGGTTTCACACATGAACATACCACTTGGGTTGCAAACACATCAACACCAAGCCACACAAGAGTAGATGATACCATGATGCAATGATGATGAATGACATGATGACATGAGGCACATTATGAATTCAGATTCAAATCGACATTGGCAAGTCATACGTATACTCCTACATGAAATGGATACAATTATAAAAAGTGGCACTTGGTTTGTTTCAATCAGGTCAAACGATCGGCCATAGGAGTGTAAGCGTTGGCATGAAAGGTCATCATTGGGTTGGTCTGCGTAATTCTTTCCCGATTTCATTTTGATTTCTTTCTAACTAACTTTTTATCTCATATGCCATGATAACCCGCAGGCTTAGCCTTTATTAGAAGGAAAGAGGGATGTCCATAAACCTAAAACCATATAATATCCCATCTTCTTTGCTTCCCATCTCCTCCAAAAAGCTTTTAGTTGCAGGTAACTAGCACGATCACCACCATGTGCAACAAGACCTAGTCCACTTGTGCTTGCATCATCCCCTTCCCCAACTTGTATGATTTTGTGCCCTCGGGATGGGAAGACCTGAGGAAGTTTAGCATCAAGGAAGAACCTCGTGAGGAGAACAATATGGAGGAGAAGGTCAAGGTGGTGGAGATCAAGGATGAATAGCAAGCAAAGAGGGAGACAATGACACAATTCTAGATGGGTACCCTCATAATCCTTGTTAATTCATTATTCGTGGATCTATTATGTTATTTCCTTTGGGGCATCCTCAATCTGAGTGGGGGAAAGGAGCCACCTACCCCACAGGAGGGGAAGGAAAAGATTCAAGAATTGGAGAAAGTTTCAAACCCTTGTGTGAATGTGATCGTAGATGGGATTGATTCTTACTAGTTGATGAGCAAGGATATAGAAGCAAGAGTAGATGGTCTTTTTTGTAAGCTCGAGGTTATGATTGGTACTCTTAACAACAACACTGCACAACTTGAGTTTTGACCCAGGATGTAGATGATCAGTAGGCGTGATCGGTGAACTAAAGAACAAGCTCAAGAGGTTCTGCGTTTCCTTCCAGGGATTCCAATATTGAGCATTAAATTCTTAGTGCATGGATCTCCCCGTAGTGATAGTAAGCTTGTAGGATATTCATGTGCACTTAGTATCTTTATCCTTTTTGCATTTACTTTTCCGCAAGATTATAGAATAAGCTTTATTTTCAATAAGGTTGAATTGTAATTTTTTTCCTCCTGAATAAGGGATGATCCCTTCAAATGAATTTATGCATATCTTGATGTACGAGATAATTCCTTTCGTTTGAGAACGTGCTTGGTGATTGTTGTTATCCAAATAGTAGCACATATTTACTCATGTGATGATTATAAATCCCCCCATCTTAGTTGTGCAATTTTTTCAAGGAGATAAAATAACTACACATGCTAGCTCATTGAAAGGTTCGGCTTACTTAAGGGAAAGCAAGTAAATTAATACTATCCTAGAAGAACCTTGGGAAATGAAGTCTCTCTGAGAAATAAGGTTGGCTTTCACATAAAGCTTTTCATGAGCCTTCAGTATGATTCAATTACGAGAGACTGAACCCTTTTGTAATACTCCTTCTGTCACGGTTTAGAAGGCGTGCACATATACCTAGGTCATCAATTTGACTTATATTAAATATTTTGTTTAAAATAAAAATTACATCATTGGTAAATGGAACATCTAAAGTTTCTAATGATATTTTTTTTGTAATATATGCCTTTTATTTAGTTGGTCAAATTGACGACCTAGGTACACGTGCACGGCTTCTAAACTGTGACAAAGGGAGTAGTAAAAGTCCTCTATTAGAAAAATGAGGAGAAAGAAAAATGCTTGCCCGGTTGAAACAATAATGAGTACTTGCTAGGGGATGAGCAAGACTTAAGCTTGGGGAGTTGATGAGTCCAATTCATGTGATGTTTTTACCATTATTTTGTGCCTACAAGGTGGGCTTTATGAAATTTTAATGCATTCACACACTTCTTTTGTTGATAACCCCTTAGGTAATTTTCTTGGAGAAATATTAATTTAATGGAGAAAATCTTCAAGAATGGCAATGGAATCACGTATTAAAGGTGATAATCACTTTCCATGAAAAAAACCAAGCAAGAAGACCGAACAAACAGCCATTGTCATGCTTCCAAAGCGAACGACGGCGTTCCATATGACGACGAGCGCTCACATGAGTTGCCATTTGGTGCACCGCTGCCTCTCGGGGATCAACTATTTTCACCCCATCGAAGTGGATCCTGAATCAGACGCACAGAGACTATGGGTCAATAGTTAGTACCATACGACCATGTCGCCTATTCATCAACCATGCTTCCCTCATGATGACGTGTGAGTAGTTCACTGCAGACCTATGGGTCCAAGTACCTAGATGTCTATCTCTCCCTGTTTTCATCTTCAATCCAATGATCATCACATCTTCGCTTTGATCTATGCGATGTAATTCTTTTGTGCGATGCATTTGTTGGGATCCGATGAATTTTGGGTTTATGTTCAGATTTTTCATGAAAACTAGTTGATTCTTCTCTGAAATTATTATGATTCTTATTTTCATATCATTATAGCTTTGTAAATCTCTCTGATCTATTGATTGGCTTTGGCCAAGTAGATTGATCTTTCTTCAGTGAGAGGGGTGCATTGTAGTGGGTTCAACCTAACGGGTTTCTATATCCCAGTGACAGAAGGGGACAAGATACATCTTTGTTTTGTTGCCACTAAGGATAAAATGGTCGGGTTTATTCATATGTATTGAGTTTACTTTGTCTACATCATGTCATCGTTCTCCAAGCATTACTCTGTGTGTCATGAACTTAATACATAGAGAGGCAAGCATAGAAGCACTCTTAAAGTGGAGTAACAGTAATAGGTGCAGACAAGAGTCGGCCTATTTGTTTTGGACGTGATGTCTATATACACATGATCATTGGAGCGAATATCACATAAGTATGCACTTCTCTATCAATTGCCCAACAGTAATTTGTGTACCTACCGTATGCTTACTTTCCTTAGAGATGCCACTAGGGAAAACTATGGCCCACGGGTCTATTCACTTATATATTTACAAAACCTATCTCTACCTTGCTGAATTTTGCAATTTACAATTATCTACTATTATCTGCACACTTCACTTTCTTGCAAATAACGAGATCAAGGGGATTGACAACCCTCTTGCCCACGTTCGGTGCAAGTTGTTTGCTCTTTTCTGTGCAGCCACTGAAGACGGTTGTGATTGATATTCCTATTGGTTTTGATAAACCTTGGTTTCTTAACTGAGAGAAATACTTACTCGTATTGTGTTGCAATTACCTGTTCCTCTTCACGGAAAACCCAACGCAGATCACAAGTATCAGGAAGGATTTCTTGCACCGTTGTCGGGGAATACCATCGCCAACTATCAAGTAACTTCACACGAATTATCATTCACTTGTTCTTCTTTTTATTTGTTGCTATAATTAGTTTGCTTCATAAAAATCAAAAATAGAAAAATATTTATCTTTGCTTGTTACTAGTTTACTTCTTTTCTTGCCTATCTATGTTACCTTTATCATTGTCACATAGTTAGAGAAAGTAAAACGTAAAAATAAAGATAAATGTATACACCTAAAGTTTTCTGCTTGGATCATCTTTTATCCATTCATGCTCGTGCTGAAACCCCATCAAGCTTAGTTGAGGCGAAATTATTTGGTGAGCATGCTCATTTTGTGCGTCACCGGTTGTCTCGAAAGGGGAGACTTTAATGGCATAAAATAAAGTGTTCGGAGGGATATTCTTGGAATCTATGTGGAACTTATGATTTTACTAGTTGCTTTGAGAACCCTAAGAAACACCTTCCCTACTTATGTGAGTTTAATGATAATGAAATTTTATCCTCTTATGCTAAGGGTTTTTATGGTTACTACGATACCGAACCAATTGAAGAATTTGTTATTTTTAAGGGTGCTTATGAAGTTGCTTATTTTACGAAAAAGTATAATGCTACTCCATACAAATCTGAAAATTTTGTCATACTTAAATATTGCTATGAAAACTATGCTTCTAATGCCCGTGTTAAAGAATTTATTAAGAGAATGTCTTCTTGTTTGGAAGAAACTAATGATTCGATTGAAATATCCCCTCTTGATGGATGTGACGCATACTATTCTTGTGGCCATGATGCCAATATTAATGATGCTTATGGAGATGACACGTTATAGTTACTTGTGTTGAAAATGAAATTCTTGCTATTGCACCCAAAAAGCATGATTGCAGTGATGTTACCATAAATTCTATTAATGCCAATTATGCTAGCGATATGCAAAGCTACAAGCGTGGGGATGCAAATTTTGCTATACCTTCTTTTGATATTGAAAATTTAGTTAATCCTCATGATGAATATGTTATGGATAATAATCCTTGCAATAATATTGAAAGTCGGTTTGGAGAGGTCATGACTGTAGTTAATGTTGATCCCACTACCTTGGAAGATTGCAAAACTCTTGTGCATGTGGATTATAGAAAAAATATCTTATATGATCAATATATTGTTGAATTTGAATATGATCGTACATGTAACTATTACAAGAGAGGAAAATATGGTTATAGGAATTTTTATCTTACTCACATACCTCTCTTTGTGTTAAAAAATATTAATGCTTTACTCTCCCTAAAATGCCTATGCAGAGTAAGTATGTTAGACATAGATGTGTCTTTCACATGCTTTATGATGCTCTCTTTGTGCTTCAGTTCTTGTCTATTTTGCGAGCATCATTGAAATCTCAAGCATATCTTAATGGCTATAAAGAAAGAGCTTGTTGGGAGACAACCCAATACTTTATGTTTTGGTATGATAACATGATTATTGCCTTTGTAATGATTGTGTTTTATGTTTTAATTAGTCTTTGTGCAAAGTAAAGCCTTTGGGATGACTCACAAGATGAGTAGAATTGATATGGTGCAAAAACAGAAACTTTAGCGTCCAGTGTAGAATTTCTCTGATTTTACTAGAACGCCTTTTTAATATTAAATTTTTACACAATATTTATATATCAATTATTCAGGTTTTCCTATTTTTTCAGAAGTTTTAGAGTAATAGAAGTACAGGTTGTTTACACATAACTACTGACTGTTCTATTTTAGACAAATTATGTTTTTGCTTTCATAGTTTGCTTGTTTTTATGATGCTATGGATTGTATCGGAGGGTATAAGCCATGGAGAAGTTAGAATAAAGTAACTATTGTGCAACAATGAAGTATGAATCAAATTATAAGAGTGCATAAAGTATTTGATATGTGAGAGCAGCGTTTTGGCTCTCGGGTGCATTTGGACCCGTGCTCACGAAAAAATCAAAACAAACACTAGAAATATTCAAAAAATTCCAATTTTTTTGTGGGTACATATTTTGATGCGTGAGGTCCGCTCCAAATTTCAATTTATTTAGACATCTGAGGATCTCTGAGCAAAAAACACAAATCAGGGTATGAAAAAAAGGTTTACTATTCACCAATTTTTTTGACCCGATTTGTCTTTTTTGTCGAGAGCTGATCGGATGTCCAAATAAGTTGAAATTTCGAGAGTACCTCACGCATAAAAATATGTACCACAATTTTTTTGGAATTATTTGAATTTTTCTAGTATTTGTTTTTATTTTTTTCGTTAGCAGGTGCAGATGAGCCTGGGCTCAGAAATGGATTTTCGTTGATATGTTGCTTATACTAAAGGATCTTGCGAAGTTTTGTTGAGTTTTGTATGATTGAAGTTTTCAAGTTTTGGGTGTTGTCACGATGGACAACGGAATAAGGAGAGGGAAGATCCTAAGCTTTGGGATGACCAAGGCACCCCAAGGTAATATTCTGGGAAGACTCCAGTGTGTAAGCTTGGGGATGCCTGATGCGTCTCCAACATATCTATAATTTTTGCTTGTTCCATCCTGTTATATTATCAATCTTGGATGTTTTATAATCATTTTATAGCAACTTTATATCATTTTTGGGACTAACCTATTGACATAGTGCCAAAGTGCCAGTTGTAGTTTTTGATCGTTTTTTACTTCGCATAAAATCAGCACCGTATGGAGCCCAAACGCTGTGGGTATTTTTGGAGAATTTTAATGGACCATAAGAGCCAAGATGGGCCAAAGATCACCAGAAGAGGGGGACCAGGGTGGCCACCCTCCACCAGGGCGCGCTAGAGGCCCCTCGCATGGCCTGGTAAAGGGTGGGCACCTCGGGACTCCCGCCAACTGACTATCGAGCCTATAAATTCCCAGAAAAACAGGAAATCCTAGGGGAGTCGATGACACACAATTCCAGTCGCCGCAAGTTCCAGAACCTCGAGATCCAATCTAGCACCATTACAGAGGGATTCATCTTCTTCATAGGTGCATCTCTGATGATGCGTGAGTAGTCCACCATAGCCCTATGGGTCCGTAGGAAGTAGCTAGATGGCTTCCTCTCTCTCTATGATCTCAATACAATGGTCTCTTGGAGATCTATTTGATGTAATGACTTTTGCGGTGTGTTTGTTGGGATCCGATGAATTTTGAGTTCATGGTCAGTTTCTATCCATGAATATTATTTGAATCTCATTTGATCTCTTATTTTCATGATTACTTATAGCCACATATTTCTTCTTTGAATCTTTGGTTTAGTTAGGACAACTAGATCGATTTTTCTCGCCATGGGAAGAGGTCCTTTGTGAGGGGGTTCGATCTTGCGATGTTCTTTCCCAGTGATAGAAGGGGCAGCAACCATGCATGTATCGTTGCCATTAAAGATAACAAGATGGGGTCTATCCTACATGAATAGATCTTGTCAACATCATGTCACCGTTCATATTGCATTACTCCATTTTCCCATGAACTTAATACACTAGATGCACGCTGGATAGAGGTCAATGTGTGGAGTAATAGAAGTAGATGCAGAATCATTCTGGTCTACTTATCTTGGGCTTGATCTGATCATTGCCTAGATATCGTCATGAATTTTTGATATTCTATCAATTGCCCAACAGTAATTTGTTCACCCATCGTGTGCTATACTCATGAGAGAAGCCACTAGTGAAACCTATGGCCCCCGGGTCTACTTTTCCAACACTTTCTTTCCGATCTACTATTTGCATATTTTGTTTTCAGATCTATTAATCAAAAAAATACCAAAAATACCTTGCTGCACTTTTTATTTCTGTATTTTAGTTTGCGTTCTTGTGAGATCTATTTGCCAAAACAATCATTACCTAATCCATCTTATTACCGTAGAGAGTTTGACAACCTCTCTTTCGCATTGGGTTGCAAGTATTTGTTATTTGTGTGTAGGGGTTGTTTATGTGGGTGTGTGATCTTCCTCTATAGATTGATACCTTTATTTCATAACTGAGGGAATACTTACCTTCATTGTGCCGCATCATCCCTTCCTCTTTGTGGAAATACCAACGCGGTCTCGAGCCACGTGAAAGGAATATTTGCTTGAGATTGAAAAAAGTACCAAAGAATATATGACTAAGAAATATGAGCAAAATAAGTATTTCACTAAGGAGCTTAAAGAACAATCTACCACACTAGAGGCCATAACAAAACAACTTGACGATATCAGTAGAGAAGTTGCTAATCTCCAAACTAAGTATGCTCATGCTAAAAATTTGCTAGGAAAACTATCTGATGCACAATCCACTTTAGTGAATCAAATGGTCGTTAAACCAATTTCTCTAGAGGACAACAATGATGAAGATATTAAAATGGTTGGTATTAGCTCTATTGATTCCTTGTTTAGTAATGTTAAAATTGATGATAAAGGGAGTCAACTTTAATTAGAAGGCGTGCCAATGATTTGGAGGGTGAAAATCTTGACGAAAACTTTGATAAAAGTGGGTTTGGAGAGGTTAAAACTTTAAATACTGATGTGCCCACTATCTTTGATTACAAAGACTTTAATTATGAGAGTTACTCCTCGGTTAATTGTATTTCTTTGTTGCAATCTATGATAAATTGACCGCATGCTTATGAACAAAATAAAGCTTTTTACTAAACATATTGTTGAGGCCATGATGAAATCCTTAGAAGAGAAGTAGGAATTAGAGAATCCAATTCCTACAAAATTGCATGATGAGTGGGAACCTACCACTAAAGTCAAGATTAAAAATAATGAATGCTTTGCTTTGTGTGATTTGGGTACTAGTGTTTCCACGATTCCGAAAGCTTTATGTGATGTGCTTGGTCTTACCAATGTTGAAGATTGTTCTCTTAATTTGCACTTGGCGAATTCTACTATTTAAAAGTCTTTGGGAAGAATTAATGATGTTCCCATTCTTGCAAACAGTAATTATGTGCCCATTGATTTTATTGTTCTTGATATTGATTGCAATCCGTCTTGTCCTATCATACTTGGTAGACCGTTTTTATGCGCTATAGGTGTCGTGATTGATATGAAAGAAGGCAATATTAAGTTTCAGTTTCCTATTATAAAGGGTATGGAACACTTACCTAGAACAAGAATTAATCTACCATATGAATCAATCATGAGGGCCTTTTACGGAGTGAAAACTAAGGATGGCAATACTTGAATGTATGTGTTATGCCTAGCTAGAGGCATAAAACAATAGGGCTTGTTGTGAGACAACCCAATGAATTAATTTTTGTTATCCTTTGCTTTCTGTTTTTGAGTGTTTTCCACAATTGCCATTCTGTTATGATTGTATTTTTATGTTTTATGTAGTGTTTGTTCAAAGTAATGCCTTTAGGATGATCCATACGATGAGTAGAAACAATGCTGAATCTTAAATGGAAAGTTTGTTCCAAGTGCACGAATTTTCCTTTTTTTGCTGGAATGTTATATTGATATGAAATTTTGACAAAGTATTTATATACAAATCCTTTATGTTATCCTAATTTTTCAGAATTTTTAGATTTCCAGAAGTATGGGTAGAGTACAGATTACTACAGACTATTCTGTCTGAAACAGATTCTGTTTTCGTTGCATTGTGTGCTTGTTTTCATGAATCTATGGCTTGTATCAGGGGGTATAAGTCATGCTAAAGTTATAACACAATAGGTATAATGCAATAATAATATATGAATGGGTTTACAACAGTACTATAGTGGTAATTTTCTTTATTATACTAACGGATCTCACGAGAATTTTGTTAAGTTTTGTGTGACTGAAGTTTCCATGTTTTGGGTGAGATCACGATGGATGAAGGAATAAGGAGTAAGAAGAGCCGAAGCTTGGGGATGATATAGAACCCCAAGGTAATATCCAAAGAGTAACAAGCAACTAAGCTTGGGGATGCCCCGAGTGATATCCCCTCTTTTTCTAACAACCATCGGTATATTACTTGGAACTATATTTTTATTCAGCACATATCATGAGTTTTGCTTGGAGCGTCTTGTATCTTTTCTTTTATTTGCTTTTATCCTTGCTACACACGCCTATTTCAGAGAGCCAAAAATATGCTATGAGTTTCCAGAATTACTCTTTATTATTCACTTAAATCTATTGAGCAAAGGAATTGCGCTTATGCTTCACTTATATTATTTGAGAGATGAAACTTGTATGCTCATGTTCTTCACTTATATCCATGTAATCTTGTCAAAAGCAATTGCAATATATGAAACTAGTCCCAAAGTGATAGATATTCAAGAGGGGTACAATAAAAACTTTCATGAAGATCATTGGACAAATTAAACTTGATTCTTTGTAACAGTATTGAGACATGACAATAGTAATATGTGAGTTATGTTAGTGAGTAATTATGCTTAGTAAGAATGTTGGTGTTAAGCTTTGTGATTCCCTATGCAAGCACGAAAGTCAATAGTTGTGCTACGAAATTACATCCTACTTATGGTGCATTATTCAGTGTTAGTTATGCTCAATGCTCGCTTATGTGATTTTTTGTTTCTCGGTTGGATTCTTCTCAATCTCTTGCTAGCCTTCACTTGTACTAAGTAGAAATACTACTTGTGCATCCAAAATCGTTAAACCAGTTTTTCCATGTCATTCCAAGCAAACTTGTGTCTGCCATCTCTAACCTTTCAAAATAAATTTTCCTTTTTCGTGTTCTCGTACCGCTCATGAAACGGTAGGGATGACCGATATTTTTCCATGCTAGATGTGTTATTCTCAAGATTTGTGCTTATTCACTTTTCATTTCACAAGAGTACAAAAGTAATAGGGATGCCCAGTCCCAAAATGAAAAAGAAAAAAATATTTACTTTACGTTGACAAATAATAAATTCCTTGGAAAGTGTTGGTATGGAAGGCAACCGTGGATTCGTCTAGCAATGGAAAGTGAAAGTATGATTGAAAAAGGAATAAACTTTATTTTCTGCTCGGGAACCGCCAATGGTGCATCTAGCGTGGATATCGAAATATCTCAGTCATTTTCGTTGATAGGAAAGGCATGCGACCCAAAATATTTTTTTCTCTATCAATTTTAACACTTGATCTCTGGCACCTCTACAAATCCCTACTTCCCTCTACGAAGGGACTATCTATTTACTTTATGCAAAAAAAATTCAATTTGAGTCTCCATCTTCTCTTATAAAGCACAAACTAGGAGGCACTATGATCGTACTTGAGCATTAGGTGTAGCTAATATTTGAGTGTGTATTGTGAATGGATCCATGATTAACCATGATGGGCTAGGGATAACTTGCTTTAGCATTGATATTTTGAAAGATATGGTTGCTTGTTGATATGCTTGAGTATTAAAGTTTTCATGTCAAAACTAGACTATTGCTTTGAACCATTTAAAAGTCCAAATGTCCATGCTACAAAGAAAACAATATATGATGAACATGTTAGGCAGCATTCCACATTAAAAATTCTGTTTTTATCATTTACCTACTCAAGGACGAGTAGGAATTAAGCTTGGGGATGCTGATACGTCTCCAACATATCTATAATTTTTGCTTGTTCCATGTTGTTATATTATCAATCTTGGATGTTTTACAATAATTTTATAGCAACTTTATATAATATTTTGGGACTAAACAATTGACATGGTGCCAAAGTGCCAGTTGTTGTTTTTGCTTGTATTTTACTTCGCAGAAAAGCAGTACCAAACGGAGCCCAAATGTTGCGGGGATTTTTGGAGAATTTTTATGGACTAGAAGAGCCAAGATGGGCCAAAGATCACCAAAAGATGGGGCCCAGGGTGGCCACCCTCCACCATGGCATGCCAGAGGCACCTGGTGTGGCCTGGTAGAGGGTGGGCACCTCGGGACTCCCCCCAACCGACTATCGAGCCTACAAATTCCTAGAAAATCATAAAATCCTATGGGAGTTGATGAAACACAATTCCAGCCGCCGCAAGTTCCAGAACCTCAAGATCCAATCTAACACCATCACGGAGGGGATCATCTTATTCATAGGTGCCTCTCCGATGATGCGTGACTAGTCCACCATAGACCTACGGGTCCGTAGGCAGTAGCTAGATGGCTTCCTCTCTCTCTATGATTCTCTATACAATGGTCTCTTGGAGATCTATTTGATGTAATGACTTTTGCGGTATGTTTGTTGGGATCCGATGAATTTTGAGTTCATGATAAGTTTCTATCCATGAATGTGATTTGAGTCTTATTTGGTCTCTTATTTGAATGATTACTTATAGCCTCGTATTTCTTCTTTAAATATTTTGTTTAGTTAGGCCAACTAACTCGATTTTTCTTGCCATGGGAGGAGCTACTTTGTGATGGGTTCGGTCTTGCGGTGTTCTTTCCCAGTGACAGAACGGGCAGCAAGACACGCATGTATTGTTTCCATTAAGGATAACAAGATGGGGTCTATTCCTACATGAATAGATATTGTCTACATCATGTCACCATTCTATTGCATTAGTCCGTTTCCCAATGAACTTAATACACTAGATGCATGCTGGATAGTGGTCGATGTGTGGAGTAATAGAAGTAGGTGCAGAATCGTTTGGGTCTACTTATCTTGGATGTGATGCCTATATAATGATCATTGCCTCGATATCGTACTGATTATTTGATCTTCTTGTTGGGGAACGTGGCATGGGAAACAAAAAATACCTACGCACACGCAGATCTATCCATGGTGATGAGCATCTATGAGAGGGAGAGTGGATCTACGTACCCTTGTAGATCACTAAGCGGGAAGCATTAAGAAACGTTGTTGGTGTAGTCGAACGTCTTCGCGGTCCAAATCGCCGAGCGTCCCGCGATCTCATCACGATCCGTCCCGCGATCCAATCACGATCCGTCCCGCGAACTCATCACGATCCGTCCCGCGAACTCATCCCGATCCATCTCGTGATCTTGATCATGACCCGTCCCGCGAACTCATCACGATCCGTCCTGCAAACTCATCACGATCCGTCCCACGAACTCATCACGATCCGTCTCGCGATCTTGATCACGGTCCTTTCGATCTAGCGCCGAACGGACGGCACCTCCGCGTTCAGCACGCGTACACCTTGATGACGATCTCCGCCTTCTTGATCCAGCAAGAGGGAGAGGAGAGGTAGAAGAGTTCTGCGGCAGCGTGATGGCGCTCCGGCGATGGTGGTGGAGTTATTCCGGCAGGGCTTCGCCTAAGCACTGCAGAAATCCGATCTAGAGGAGAAACTATGCACTAGAGGAACGGGTAGCACGTGGCTAAAATTTTTGTGCCAAAACCCTAAAATCCTCTAGTATATATAGGAGGAGAGGAGGAGGAGGATTGGCTGCCAAAAAGCCATCCCTTGGGTCGGCCAAAGTGGGGAGGAGAGGAGGACTCCTCCAATCCTAGTAGGACTAGGATTCCTCCTTTTTTGGCCTTTTTCCACCTTTTTCCCTTTGGGCTTTTTCTCCCAGTCGCATGGGACTTGTGTGGGACTTTGACCAGCCCACAAAAGGCTGGTATTTACTCTCCCACAGCCCATGAAGCCTCTTGGGTCGAAATACCCCTATTGCTGGTCTCCCGGTACACTACCGGCACTCCCGGTACATTACCGATTAGCCCGAAACTTTTCCAGCGACCAAAATAGGACTTCCTATATATCAATCTTTACCTCCGGACCATTCCGGAGCTCCTCGTGACGTTCGGGATCTCATTCGGGACTCCAAACAACCTTCGGTCACCACCATACATAACTCTATAGTACCAAAACGTCACCAAACCTTAAGTGTGCAGACCCTGCGGGTTTGAGAACTATGTAGACATGACCGAGACACCTCTACGGTCAATAACCAATAACGGGACCTGGATGCCCATATCGGTTCCTGCATATTGTAGGATGATCTTTATCGGTCGAACCTCTATGTCAAGGATCCAGTTAATCCTGTATGATGTTGCCTTTGTTCTTCGGTATGTTACTTGCCCGAGATTCGATCGTCGGTATCTCCATACCTAGTTCAACCTCATTACCGGCAAGTATTTTTACTCGTTCCGTAATATAAGATCCTGTGACTAACACTTAGTCACATTGCTTGCAAGGCTTGTTGTGATGTTGTATTACCGAGTGGGCCCTAAGATACCTCTTTGTCACACGGAGTAACAAATCCCAGTCTTGATCCATGCCAACCCAATAGACACCCTCGGAGATACCTGTAGAGTACCTTTATAGTCACCCGATTATGTTGCGATGTTTGATACACACAAGGCACTCCTCCGGTGTCAATGAGTTGCATGATCTCATGGTCATAGGAACAGATACTAGACATGCAGAAAACAGTAGCAATAAACTGACACGATCATATGCTATGTTTGTAGTTTGGGTCTTGTCCATCACACCATTCTCCTAATGATGTGATCCCGTTTATCAAATGACATCTCATGTCCATGGCTAGGAAATCTTAACCATATTTGATCAACAAGCTAGTCTATTAGAGGCATACTAGGGACATGGTTTTGTCTATGTATCCAGACATGCATCTAAGTCTCCGATCAATACAATTATAGCATGGATAATAAACGATTATCATGAACAAGGAAATATGATAATAACTAATTTATTATTGCCTCTAGGTCATATTTCCAACACTTCTATCAATTGTCCAACAGTAATTTGTTCACCCACCTTGTGCTATACTCATGAGAGAAGCCACTAGTGAAACATACGACCCCCGGGTGTACTTTTCCAACATACTGCTTTTGTATCTACTATTTGCATCTTTTGTTTTCAGATCTATTAATCCAAAAAACCCAAAAAATACCTTGCTCAACTTATTATTTATTTATTTTAGTTTTCATTCTTGCGAGATCTATTTTCCAAAACTATCATTACCTAATCTATTTTATTACTGTAGAGAGCTTGACAACCTCTCTTTCGCATCGGGTTGCAAGTATTTGTTATATGTGTATGGGTGTTGGTTAGGTGGGTGCATGATCTTCCTCTACGGATTGATTCCTTGATTTCATAACTGAGGGAAATACTTACCATCATTGTGTTGCATCATCACTTCCACTTTTGGGAAATACCAACGCAGTCTCAAGCCATATCAATGCCCCGGAAGGCATCCCCTCTTTTGTCTTAATCCATCGGTATGTCACTTGGTGCTATATTTTTATTCGTCACATGATATGGGTTACACTTTAAGCGTCTTTTGCTTTTGTTTGATTTTATTTTTAGTTTACCACAATCATCATTTTCTAGAGACACCTATTTGAGAGAGAGACACCTTCATCATAATTTTTTAGAATACTCTATGTGATTCACGTATATCTTTTGAGCTTTGCAGTTGCTCTAGTACTTCACTTATATCGTTTTGAGCATGGTGGCGTATAGATTTTCTAGAAATAATTTCACTCTCGTTCTTCACATATATTTGTTTGAGAGTTAATAAAATAGTGATGGTAATTTGCATGGGTCATAACACTAGTACAAAAATAATAGGTATTCAATGAGTGATAATCAAAACCATCATGTAGCACATCAAAGAGAAATTGCGAGTTAATGATATTGGTGTGGTATGAAAAAGGTGTGAGTGCATCATTGTTGATTCGTATAAGTATCGGTATTAAGAGGTGTTAGTTTATTGTTTGTCTAAATATTAAAAATTCATTGTGGGGATGTGTGAGCATTTCTATTCCTCGTTAAAATCCTAGTGTTGTTTAGGTTGGAGGCTATCAATGATTAACTCCTCCCAACCTCCTCCCTCGGGGCATGCAAGTAGTACTATGATTTGTGATAAAGCTAATAAAACTTTGCAATAATTATATGAGTTGTTCATGACTAATGTGAAACCATGGACATATGCAATCTCACCTCTTCATATTTTGCTAGCCTCTTCGGTATCGTGCCTTGCCCATTCTTACCTCGAGGATCGGTGCAAACTTCGCTGGTGAATCCAAACCTCATGACATGATACGCTGTGTCACACATAAGCCTCATTATATATTCCTCAAAACAGCCACCATACCAACCTATTATGGCATTTTAGTAGCCATTCCGGGATATATTGCCATGCAAATTCCACCGTCACATCATATGACTAGTTCGTTCATCATCGTATTGCTTTGCATGATCATATAGAGCTGACATAGTATTTGTGGCAAAGCCACCATTCATCATATTTTTACATGTCTTGCTAGATCATTGCACATCTTGGTACACTGCCGGAGGCATTCATATTGAGTCATATTGTTTCATAGTTCTTCATGTCGAGTTTTCATATTGAGTTGTAAGTAAATAAAAGTGTGATGATCATCATTATTAGAGAATTATCCTAGTGCGGAAATCAAAATGGGGGAGGCCAAATGATCCCACCATGAAAAAATGAGAGAAAAGGGGAGAAGGGACTTTGCTACTATCCTTTACCACACATGTGCCTCAAAGTGGCACCTTGTTCTTCGTATAGAGAGTCTGGAGTTATGTCATTTACATATGCTAGTCGGAATCATTTTTTTCATTACTATAAAATTGGCTTGTATATTCCAATGATGAGATTCCTAAAATGCCCGGAGTCTTCATGAGAAAGAGAGTTGGATGCACACCCAGTTTAGCATCAGTTGAGATTTCATACACTTATAGCTCTAGTGCATCATTTGAATGGCAGTCCCTATAATTGCATTGACACCTATCGATGGGCATCTTCATATCCCATGTATACACCTAGGTGATGTGATATTTTCTTCTCCTCTTTTACCCCTTTCATATCTACCATGGTATTCTATTCCACCTTTATTCTATGTCCATGGTTCACACTCATGTATTGCATAAAGAATATCAAGTTGATGCACTTTGAAAAGGTACGATACAATTGCCTGACTTGGACATCGTGGTGTTTGACATTTTTATTAATGTTGTGAAGACGGAGCCATGCCTTGCGAATATGATAAGATGAATGGGGGTAAACATTCTTTTAGGATCGTATACTTTGAAAGATTGATGATTTTGTTGCTTGTGTTTATAAATATTACTATGTTGATGTTTGTTAATTTAATGTTTCTCGATGAGAATGCATGCAAGAGATTACATATTGGGTAGCATGTCACATCAAAAATTCTGTTTTTTATCATTTACCTACTCGAGGACGAGTAGGAATTAAGCTTGGGGATGTTGATATGTCTCCAAAGTATCTATAATTTTTTATTGCTCCATGCTATTATATTACCAATGTAGGATACTTTTTGAGTAATAATTTACCATTTTATATTATTTTTGAGCACTAACCTAGTGACACAGTGCCCAGCGGTAGTTCTTGTTTACTGTGTTTTTTTAATTTTCTGGTTTACAGTACAAAACAAAGTCCAATTGCCCCAAAACTTTTTCATGATTTTTTCTGGACCTAAAGAAGACCTGGAATCTTCAAGAGAAGACCAGCGGCCGCACAAGGGAGGCACGACCCAACAGGGCGCGGACAGGGGGTTGGCGCGCCCTGATGGCTTGTCTCTTCCTAGCGGCCCTCCTACCCCCGTCCTGTGGCCTATGAATTCACATATATTACAAAAACCCTAGGAGACATCCCGACACACTTCTTCCGCCGCGGCAAGTCTCTGTTCCACCGCAATCTCATCTGGAGCTCCATTTCGACAGCCTATCGGAGGGGGGGATTGATCATGGAGAGCCAGTACATCAACCTTGATGCCCTCATGATGATGTGTGAGTAGTTCACCATAGACCTACGGGTCCGTAGTTATTACCTAGATGGCTATCTCTCTCTCTTTTTATCTTCAATACAATGATCATCGCAAATTCGCTTTGATCTATCCGATGTAATTCTTTTGTGCGGTGCATTTGTTGGGATCCGATGAATTGTGGGTTTATGTTCAGATTATTCATGAAAACTATTTGAGAATTATCTAAAATTATTATGATTCTTATTTGCATGATCATTATATCTTTGTAAATATCTCTGGTCTATTGTTTTGCTTTGGCCAAGTAGATTGATCTTTCTTCAGTGAGAGGGGTGCATTCTAGTGGGTTCAACCTGATGGGTTTCTATATCCCAATGACAATAGGATACAAGATACGTATTTTTGTTGTTGCCAATAAGGGTAAAATGATGGTGTTTATTCATATTGATTGACTTTACTTTGTCTACATCATGTCATCTTTCTCCAAGCATTACTCTATTTGTAATGAACTTAATACGTAGAGAGGAAAGCGTAGAAGCGCTCTTGAAGTGGAGTAATAGTAATAGGTGCGGGTAGGAGATGGCCTATTTTTTTGACGTGATGCCTATATACACATGATTATTTCCGTGAATATCACATAACTATGCACTTTTCTATCAGTTCCCCAACTATAATTTGTTTACCCACCGTATGCTTACTTTCATGAGAGATGCCGCTAGGGAAAACTATGGCCCCCGGGTCTATTCACTTATATATTTACAAAACCTACCTTTACCTTGCTCCCATTATTTGTCTTTTATTTTATTTTGTAATTTACAATTATCTAATCTTATCGACACACTTCACTTCCTTGCATAACGAGATCAAGGGGATTGACAACCCTCTTGCCTGCGTTGGGTGCAAGTTGTTTGCTCTATTGTGTGCATCCGCTAAAGACAGTTGTGAATTGATATTCCTATTTTATTAAATAAGGTAAATACTTACCCATATTGTGCTGCAATTACTCGTTCCTCTTCACGAAAAACCCAACGCAGATCACAAGTATCAAGCGTTCATCCATGTATTCCATTACGATTACCATGATGATTATTGTTCCCATGTGTGAGTAGACTCCTAGTTCTCGAGGACATGGATGAACCTTGGTATGTGTAGGATCTGAAATGTTTATTGTGGATATGAGATCCAACTTTATGAATGTTTTGAAGGGGGGCCACTCAACATTTGTGCCTTTATTAGCCACAAAGTATATCACTGTCTTTGCATAGGTCTGGGATGTGGAGGTAATTCGAGTTGACAATAAAATCCTACTATCCTTACAAGTGAGGTGGATTTCTAAAGAACCCTTAGTGAGGACGCATCCATGGGGAAACCAATAGTTATCATGAGTTGTAACCCACATGGGGAGACTATGATGGCGGCGTGTGTTGCATGAAGTCTACCACGAGTAGAACGTGTTTTGTACCCAGCTCCACCCAGCATAATCATCACAATGGCCCAAGTATCCATTCCATGCTATGCAGCATAGTAGTACTAGAAATATACCAATGGGGATTCTAGACTCCCTGAGAATGCCTTCTTAATTTTGTTGTTTCACCGTCATTACAATTCATGTATTTTATTTTATTTTATGTTATTTAGTTACAAGTCACCATTTTACTCAATACTTATTTAAATCCGGCCTCACTTTGCTTCAAGTGTACAATTATCTACATGCACAACAGTTACATAATTCTCTACAAGAGGCAAAAGCCAGATTCATGTGCTCCCTATGGGATCGATACTCTTACTTCCAAAAGGCTACAACTAAACCATGTGCACTTGCAGGCTATCAAGTTGTCATTTTCATATACTAGTGGAAATTTTCATTATAGAACTTGGTTTGTATATTCCAATGATGGGATTCCTCAAATGCCCGAGGTATTCATCACAAAGCAAGTTCTATGCACGCCCACTTAGTTTCATTTGAGGTTTCATATACTTATAGCTCTTTGTGCATCTGTTACATGGCAATCCCTACTCCTCGCATTCATACCAATTGAGGAGCATCTCCATAGACCATGGATTAGCCTAGTTAATGATATACTTTCTTCCTTTTTGACTTCCTTTTGATCTCTACCACCGTACTCTATTCCACCTATATGCTTTATCCATGTATCACGCTCATGTATTGCATGAAGTTGAAAATGTTGAAGCGTGATAGAAGTACGATCTAATTGCCAGGTTTGACACCGGGGTGCTCATGATTTATACTTATGTTGTGAAGGCGGAATCATGCCCTGCTAATATGATAAAATAAATTGGGATAACTGACAGAGGTGAAGTTATCCATGTCTTTCAGTGAGATGTGAGTATCATTTATGGAGGAGGGGACTTTGACAATCCGACTACAATGTGTGAAGACGTCGCACCTTAGCAATCGCTAAACCAACTCTGACAGGTTATTGACCACACCGAAGCACGATCAACCTGACCACGAGGGATTGTTTCCTGGATGCAAATGAAGAACAAGCAAGAAACTGAAATTGCAATCTGGATATTGCGAATACGAGAGGAAAGCTTTATTGGTGAAAGTGGGGTTTTGTGACGTCTTTGTCTGGTCGTTGAACATAAACGAAGGATGCAAAGTTGCAGCTATGGCGAACTTCTAATATAAACAAAACCCTAGTCTAAACGGTGGCCTAAGGGTTGTATATATGGGGGAATAGAGGGTAATTCTATGACCCCTTAGGAGAGCGGTCCGAAACCAACCCTAACTCAGTTTCCCCACACATACGGATTCTAAAATAGCCTATAATGTGGTACTTTAAAATTACATGAGCCTGGCCCAAAAATAAGGTGAACAAGCACCTATAATAGACCATGGACGAAATTTATGAAGTGGAGTCTTGTATATTTCATCCAATCCTTCATGCTCTCCTTATGGTGGCTTCAAAATGTGAAAATCACCACTGGAAACTCCTGTGTTCTTTCCTGCGTGCGCACCTTCTTCTACATGCCTGATCCCGCTCCAATGTCCATCCTCCTTGTCCATGCTAGGTTCTTCATTCATAAGTAAAACAAAAGTATCTAATTTAGGAAGCATCATATGTTCATGAACATTAGAAGGATTTCCAAGAAACGAAAGTACCTGGTAATTCAGTTGGCATGTGCGAGCTCTAGTAATTGGTCCACTAAGTATAGTGGCAGGGGTTGCGGGTCTAACAATGGTATTGATGTCCTCATCAATAACATTTGTTAAGAATCATATATTTTGAAAAGTAGTGATTATACTTCTTATATTCATGGATATTATTATGTTGATATCAATTGCTTCATCATTTCTCAATATTTATACGGGAAAGAGATGACATTATACACATGTTAGGTAGCATTCAACATCAAAAAAGTTGGTTTTATCATTTACCTACTCAAGAACAAGCAGGGATTAAGCTTGGGAATGTTGATATGTTTTCAACATATCTATAATTTTTTTATTGTTTCATGCCATTATATTACCAACCTTCGATACTTTATATGCAATTATAAGATATTTTATATCATCTTTTGGGAATAACCTATCAACCCAGTGCTAGTTCTTGTTTTTTGCATATTTTTCACTTTTCTGAAATCAATACCAAATGAAGTCCAAACACGATGAGACTTTACTATGGTTATTTTTGGACCTAAAGATACCTTAGAATCTCCGGGGGGAGGCTAGAAGAGCTATGAGAGAGCCACGACCTCACAGGGCGCGCGTTGGAGGTCCCCCCGAGCTCGTGGGCCCCTCACAACCTCGTTTGACCTCAATACACTTCTATATATGCAAATATATACCAAAACCAACAAAGAGACACCTGAAACACTTTTCCATCCCCGAAAGCCTTTGTTCTTCCGTGATCCCATCTGGAGACACTTTTTGGTACTTTGCCGGAGGGGGGATCGATCACGGAGGACATGTACATAAACATTGTTGCGTCCATGGTGATGTGTGAGTAGTTCACCACATAACTATGGGTCCATATCTAGTAGCTAGACAGCTTCTTCTCTCTCTGATCTTCAATACCATGTTCTCATCGATCCTCTTGGGGATCTATTTTATGTATTCTTGTTTTGCGGTGTATTTGTAGGGATCTGATGAATTGTGGGTTTAACATCAAATTATTCATTCACAGTAATTGAGTCTTTTCTAAACTTTATTGTGAATGATTTTTATAGCTTTGTATTTCTGTTCGATCTATCCATTTGGTTTGGCCAACTAGATTGGTTTATTTTTAGTGGGAGAGGTGCTTTCTAGTGGGTTCAATCTTGCGGCACACTATATCCTAGTGACAATAGTGGACTACACGTATTTGTATTGTTTCCATTAACGATAAAATGACAAGTTTTATTCATATTGATTGGGTTTACATTGTCTACATCATGTCATCTTGCTTAAAGCCTTACTTTGTTTATCATGAACTTAATACCTAGAGAGGCAAACATAGAATCACTCTCGAAGTGGGGTAATAGTAGTAGATATAGGCCATTTCGATCTACTTTTCATGGACGTGATTCCTATATACATGATCATTGCCATGAATAACATCATGACTGTGTGCTTTTCTATCCATTGCCCAATAGTAATTTGTCTACCCACCGTATGTTATGTGTTCGAAGAGAATCCTCTAGAAAAAACTATAGCCCCCGGTCTATTTAATCGTATTGCTAAAATCTAAAAATACCTTGCTGAAATTTACACTTTTGTTTTTATTTATCTATCACTAACATATTTAATCCTTGCAAATAACAAGTTCAACGGGATTGACAAACCTCTTGCCCGCGTTGGGTGCAAGTGCTTGGTTTTGTGTGTGTAGGTGCACACGATAAGAGTATGCTTGATTCTCCTATTCGTTCGATAACCTTAGCCCTCACTAAGGTGAATACTTATTGCTACTATATTGCTTCGCCCTTCTTCTTTGAGAAAAACCTAACACAGCTCACAAGTAGCAAAAAACAAGGAAGAGGATGCCAACCATCTACGGCTAGTGCTCGATAAGCTTAGGGAGCATCAGTTCTATGTAAAATTATCTTAGTGTGAATTCATGCTTGTCGATGTCAAAAACGGCAGATCTCGGGTAGGGGTCCCGAACTGTGAGACTGGAGTCGACGATAACAGGAGACAAAGGGGACACTGATTTAGCCAGGTTCGGGCCCTCCTATGGAGGTAATACCCTATGTCCTACTTAGTTGTATTGATGATGTGGGGGGTTACAGAGTTGATCTACCACGAGATCGAATAGCTAACCCTAGATGAGTTGTTATGTCCCTATACCCTAAAACCCTCTGGCTTATATTGATGTCGAGGATGCCTAGGGTTCATACAAGGTCGGTTACATGTCGAAGAGATAGACATGCCTATTTGCTATATCAAACGTGGAGTGCAAGCCCTGCTTCCTGAAGCTTCCATCTTGGAGACTAGGCCTTCAAATCTTCCAGCGTTCGGTAAGTAGCCCATATAGTCTGGCCCATAAGATAGGCCGGCTTCCCGAGGACCCCCTAATCCAGGACCCCTCAGTACCCACCAAACTTGCCTCCAACACCAAGGGTCTTCAGCTCAATTTCTTCACGAACAGAGTCTTCGTCTTGCGAGGTGAGTTCCTTCCCTTAGAACATAGTTTGCCCTCTGATGATAAGTAGTTTTCCGCATAGTGGCACGTCCGAACACTGAAAAATTGGCTTGCCTTGAAAGCCAAACCGCAGGGGTAAACAATGTTCCTCTGACGACCTCTCTGACGAAAGGTCACGACCCACCACGACTGCTAGGCCAGTTACATAGACTCGATTCGCGGTTTGAGGCCATTTTAATCATCACGATCTACCAATATACCGATTATGTCCCATTTTATACAGGATATATTTAATCACCTCGCGCAACGGCTTGCACGTCTCTGGAAGTCGAGGGATTCATGGCGCAGCAAGGGGAGACCAAATCGATAGACCTCATAAAAATAGGAGGAAAACCCCGAAGGCTATTCACGCTCTCCATTCGCCTTCTCCGCCTTCCATTCCTCTACGCCTCTGAAGCATAGATCTAGGTATTTCGCCCCCACCTCCAATATCATCAATGGCGGACTCCAACGGCCAATGAGAGGCCTCCACGGTCACCAACCAGGACATTCTCAAACTCAAGAAGGCCGGCTACCTCTCTGCCATCATCCCTCACTGTGCGGCAGAGGAGGGCCAAGTGATCCCCACCCCCAAGCCAGGCAAAAGGGTGGTGTTCATCCCCCACTTCATCAGGGGGTTGAGCTTTCCCCTCCACCCCTTCATTAGGGGGGTTGATGATCTTCTACGGCCTCGACTTCCACGACCTCCCGCTGAACTCCATCATGCACATATCGGCGTTCATCCTCGTCTGCGAGGCCTTCCTGCGCATCGAGCCACACTTCGGGCTCTGGCTTCAGGTGTTTAGCCCAAGTGTGTCGGTGGCAAGCACGCAGATTGCGGCAGGGCCGTCATCGGCAAGCTCACCCATGTTGGGTGGCCGTTGGGCACCCTTATTGACACCATCAAGGGGTGGCACAAGGAGTGGTTCTACGTCTCCGAACCACAAGAAGAAGGTCAGTATCCTTCCACTGCATTCAGATGCGGTCCCCCCACCAGACTGGCTTCATGGCTCGAAAAGGGCCTCGTCTGGGGATCGGGCAAGGAGGTGAGCGACCTGCAGAAGTGCATCCGCTACATGGTCGAGGAGGGCACAAAGTTGACAATGTGGTCCAGGTGATGCTCCGAAGACGCATCCTCACCTGCCAGCACCAGGACACTCCCTTTTGTGCTCGTGAGCTCGACGCTGATCCCACATACCGGAATCTGTTCCACACTATGTGGGAGAAGTTGTGGCAAGCGCTCTTCAAATCACAGAAGAGCTGGCCATCCGAAGAGGAGGACAAGGGTCTGCACGCTGCCAAGCCCGAATCCAAGGTACAATATACCCTAGCTTAGTCGGCTCCATTACATAAGGAGATCTCATAACCCCTTATTCGATGTGTCTTTGTAGATATGGTTGAAGAAAGCCATCAACATCAACAGTCCGACGCCTCAGTCCGAAGAAGAGAGGACCAGGCTGTTAGCAAAAATGCTCATGGTAAAGCCTTACGAGGCGCCCATGAAAAAAGAGAAGAAGAAGAAACCAGGCTAGGCTAGCATCCGCATCAGGGATCAGTTGACGCTGCATCCGAGGATACCCCCGCCTCCTCGAATCAGGAGGAGGCTGAGGAGGAGGAAGAGGAAGAAGAAGAAGAGGAGGAGGGCGAGGGCGAGGGGGGAGGTAATTCCCCCCGTGCCAGGAAGAGAGCGGAGTATTCGGACGCTCTGGAGCAGGTCCGTCCACCTGCCCAGAAGAGGGCGCGTCGGGCGCGGGTGATTCTATCCGTTGATAGTTTGGACTCAAACACCGCGTCCGAAGACCTCAAGGAGGTTCCGCAAAGCAGCTTATGGGTCATCCCCCTCCGAAAAGGTTAAGATCCAATGACCCTCCCATTCATTACGAATAGATTTAGAGCTTGCTAACATGAAGGTTATTGGCTTTGCAGCCCCCGTGCGTTATCCCCACCGAGGTGATATCAAACGGGGAGACATCGCCTGCCGAACTGGTGGAGAGCAGGGACGCCTCACATCCCACCACACCAGGCGCCACGAGGGACTCCGTGGAGGTGTCATCCTGGCATGCTCCTATGGAGCCGGACACCGGCGGCAGGGGAGACCGTACCATGGCCGAGGCTGACACCTTGGTCACTAAAGACCGGGGGGCGACACCCCTCTCGGACACCGAGGAGGCCAGACAAGTGGGTGCTCAGTCCCCTCCGAAAACATCTCCAGAGTGCACTATGCCTCCGAAGGCACCGATTAAATCCCTAGTAGGTTATCGGGGTATCCGATCATCACCGGCTCCACCAACCAATAAGTGGTCAGTCCTGAAGGAGGCTCTATCGAGTGGCTCCATCCCCGAGGATCACCACACCCTTATGGGTGCAGTATTGCAGAGCATCTAGTCCGTTGACAGCGGACTGAAGGACGCCTTCAAAGGTCTTCATACGATTTTTCAAGTAAGTTACCCGATGTTCTTATTTGCAAAGTTTTTATTCATTTGTATTATATACATGGCAGCCCCCGAGCCCTAGGTAAGGTGAAAAGGCTCACCTGGGGGTCAATCATGTATCGAATATCGAACTAGATACATGTTAAGTGTCCGGAATGTTAGAATAACTCAACATATGATCAGATTGTCCATAATTCGGGAATTAAGAACCCATGTAATATATCAATTGTGTGTGTAATGCAGGCTTCATCATCGGTGGTGGCATTAAATGGCGCCGAGCTGGAAGAGCTAAATCAGAAGATTAAGCACTCCGAAGACGAAGTTGAGGCCCTTACCCGAAGGTGTGACGAGGCTCAAGGTATGTCAAAATAGAATACGAATACTTTTGTCTCAACTCTATCATCCTAATACTATCAATGTAGCTTTTTCACATTGTATAATGTACGCGCAGCCTTGGCGAAGGAGATGGAGAGGCTCATGGCCGAGCTCCAGCGCGCGAAGGACGAAGCGGCCACCAAGAGGGCAGCCATTGAAGAAATGGTTGTTTCCCTTTCCACCACGCGAGCCACCAGTGGCAAGCATGAGGCTCGCATGGCAGATGTCCAGTAGGAGCTCAAGGATGCCAGTGAGTGGTGCGAGGACTTGGAGCAGAAGAATAAGGCGAGCTCGGCCGAACTGTCCATGTTAAAAACTGAACTCCAGAAGGAGCGGATGGACAGACGATTCTACGAGGAGCAAGTGCGCCAAGCCAAGGACATAGCAGATCGTAAGCCGTACTCACTAAAGTACGTATTCGGGGATTGCAAATTTGCATTGCTTACCCGGGTGTGGTGATCCTCAGGCGCATCTTCCGATCTCTAGAAGAGCATGTTGGAAGCCAATCAGTTGTTTGCCTCGCGGGGAGAAGGACATGAAGCTCGACTGTTCTGGGCATAGTTCGGAGCCCCGAGCGTCCTCCTCTTCTGGTGGAGTAGCTGAAACAACTGATGGAGCTTCACCAGATGGCGGAGCCGGCCATGAAGGATCTCTTTATCCGCTTATGGCCCTGCGAGCCGTTGCGAGGCAGCTACTTTGGCCCGGTGCAGAGGTTGATTGCTGCTTCGCCCTGCCTCAACACCGGCAAGCGCTCCTCCTTCGTATGGCCCTCGCAAGAGCGAAGGTGCACTGGCCAGGGCTGGATCCGATGAAGGTAGCCAATGCCTCGCCGCCTCTGGGGAAAGAGCATAGACGCCCCGAGCTATACTTTGATGGAGTGATGGAGAGTGCTCGGGTGATAGCGTCCCAGTGTCCGGGCGAGCATTTATTTGAATGAACTATAACTCGTCCGAAGAATTGTCCAAACTTGTGATGATATTAATTATTGTTCTTGTATGGTTTTTGCGTTCCTTTATAACTCCTGTGTGGCCATTTTAATACTAAAAGATGCAAGTCGTCGACTTCAGCCCCATGTAGATACTACATGGGGTGTCTATGCCAATGCACTATGTCCCTTAGCCGAATAATCAGAACCCGAAGGCCGTACAGTGTGGCAGATTAGGCAATCAGACTATCGTGCTTTATTTCTTTCACTTAGTCGTAGGGGTGTGAAAAGGACTACAAGAAGTGTACGATTAGCCACCGAAGAGTTGTGATGTTCGGACGAACCGTGGCCAAAGCCGGTATCACAATGTTTTGCATAAAGGGAAAATTCCTCATATAACACGGAATAACCTCTTACGAGGATTGAAGTATAATACTTCCAGCTCGGGTCATAGACCAGATCTCGGATACTATGAGAATCCATTTTTGGCTTTCTCCCTTGAGGTACTTCACTAGACTATCCGGAAGCACAATCACATGGGTTCTCCCTTTGTCCTTTTAGCCGAACAAGCAGAATGTAAAGGGGCAATCACAAGAGCCGGGCAACTAACTTATTGACCAAAAACATAGTTTGGAACCGATGCATATAAAATGAACACCAAGACGCCGAACACATGATAGATAAGGAGATTTGTTTTTTGAACTCGAGCACCCAGTCTATTAGCCGGTTACCTCGCATCATACCGAACAAGTCCACAAGAAGAGGAAAACATGTGTGTTGAAAAAAGGACAGATGACGCAAACTTGTGCCACGCAATTTACATTTTTCTCAACAACTCTTATAGCTCGGATTGCCGAAGCAACTGTTTACAGGCATGTGAAAGAAATAAAAATATACAAGATTTGTTGTACCAGGGGTTTTCGATAGATAACCTGACGTCCTCGACATGCCCCATTGCTAGTTGACTCCTGCTCTTAGATGCACCTTGATGGGTGTTAGTGTTCGGCGGATGGATTTTGCAAACAAAGTCTTGAGAGGCCACCGAATTGTAGGGGAGCTTTACGCCATAGGCAGGTTCTTTAGGAGCACCTGCATTTTGTCCGAAGACGTGTTGATGGTAGAGGTTCGGGCCAGCCGAACACCCATCTTTACTTCCCCACCGCTACCCATGGAATTAAGTGTGAAGTTGTGCCTCCTTAGCACGTACTTTGCTGGTCTTAGGGTTGTGCGGTGGGGGGCGAGTCCCTATTGAAGGGAGAAGGAAGGATCTGAGTTTTCGGTCTGAAACCGAACTCGCTTCCCAGCCTTGTGTGCCTTTGTGGCGGATGTCGGAACTTGCCGATCTTCTTTGTAGCTGAATTCGGCCACTAGGGCCAGTGCATGCTCCTCAGTTCTAAGGGAACGTTCTGTATTGTCATTGACAGTAATGACCCCCTTGGGGCCCAGCATCTTGAGCTCGAGGTATGCGTAGTGTGGGACTGCATTGAAACGAGCGAACGTTGTCCGACCAAGCAGCGCGTGATAGCCAATTTGGAAGGGCACAATGTCAAAGATCAAGTCTTTGTTGCGAAAGGTATCAGGCGAGCCGAACACAACTTCCAGAGTTACGGAACCCGGACATCGGGCCTCAACGCCTGGGATCACTCCTTTGAAGGTAGTGCTGTTGGGTTTGATCCTTGACAGATTTATGCCCATCTTCTTCACCATATCTAAGTAAATAAGGTTGAGGCTACTTCCTCCATCTATTAGGACTTTTTTGAGGTGATACCCATCTATAATGGGGTCTAGTATGAGGGATGCCAAATCCCCATGACGGATACTGATCGGGTGATCACGCCGATCAAAGGTGATCGGGTATGCCAACCATGGGTTGTACTTCGGGGCTACGGGTTCCATAGCGTAGACCTCCCGAGGGGTGCGCGTCCTCTCCTTATTAGGTATATGGGTGTCTTATATCATGTTCACCATTTTGACTTTGGGAGGGAATTTCTTCTGTCCTCCACCGATTGGACCCCGAGGCTCATCCTCATCCTCGCTACGAGAGCTTTTGCCTTGGTCCTCGGGTGCTATCTTGTCGGCCTGTTTACACACCCAGTAGTTGCGGTGTGTGTGGTTGGCAGGCTTCTCCGAAGTCCCATGGATCTGGCAAGGGCTTTCCATGATCTTCTCCAGCTGAGTGGGCCCGTCACGACCGCCTTTAGGAGGCTTCTTCCGTTGCCCAGGTTGGGAGTTGCGGAATCCGGCGTTTACAATCGTATCATTGGCATTGCTATTATTGTGTCAGTGCTTATTCTTGTTTTTCTTTGGTTTTCCGTTGCCATCCCGGGCTTCAGATGCTACGGGATCTTCGGAATTGTGGATGTGTCTTGCCAGTCAATTGTCTTTGCCCACACAAAAGCGGGTCATGAGGGAGGTAAGGGCGGACATTGTTCAAGGTTTGTCCTGGCATAGCTGGCGGTCCAGCCATTCGTCCCGAATATTGTGTCGGAAGGAGGCTATGGACTCAACATCTGGACAATCAATGATTTGGTTCTTCTTAGTCAATAACCAATTCCAGAATTTCCGAGCAGACTCGTCGGGCTTCTGGATGACGTTGCTGAGATCAGAAGAGTCCGGCGGGCGGACATAGGTTCCCTGGAAGTTAGAGCGGAATGCATCTTCCAAGTCTTCCCAGCATCAAATGGAGTTTTCGGGGAGGCTGTTTTCCTAGTGCCGAGCTGGCCCCTTAAGCTTAAGAGGTAGATATTTTATGGCATGGAGATCGTCTCCTCGTGCCATGTGGATATGGAGGAGGAAGTCCTCAATCCATACGGTTGGGTTAGTGGTCCCATCATACTATTCTATATTCACGGGTTTAAACCCCTCGGGGAACTGATGTCGCATTACCTCATCTATGAAGCACAGTGGGTGAGCGACGCCTCTGACCCGTGCTATGTCGTGCATGTATTTGGCATCTGTGTGGGCCTGGTTGCGTCCCCGGACTCTGTTGTTTTGGTCGAACCATGGTGTGTACTCGCCCCGTCTATCGGGTGAGTACGGCCTGCTCTGTGATCCAGGTCATCTCGCAGGTCGAACCTATCATTGGGCTCTAGTGGCTCCTTGCCCCGTCTTCCGAGCACTACCGGTATATAACCGGTATCATCAATCGTCCTATCCTGACCACGAGGGTGGCGGTCCGGCCTGTCATATGGAGTACGGTTTGGAGATGGAGTATCAGTGAGTTCATCATTGAATTGCGGCAGCAGCCTCCTCCAAGGGTAGCTTTTGGGCTGGTTCGACAGACCAGTGCCGTATACTTCCTCGGCTGAGAGGACTTTTGTCCATCGATCATTGAGGTCGTCTTGTTCGGCTTTGAGTCACCGTTCTTTAGCCTTCAGGCTGCGAGCCATTGCTATGAGCCGTTGCCTGATTTCTTCCTAATCTTCGAGGTTGTCAGGGATGTATAAGTCATCGGCTTCCGGTATATCTTCCTCCTCGATGGGGGGAAGGTAATTATTATCTTGAGAGTTGTTGATGTTATCGGGGTTGTTTTGGTCCTCAAGACCATCCGGACCCTCTAACGGGTGTTCGGGGATATTAGGATTGCCATGGTTAGTGGGGGTATTACCTTCCTCGTTTTTAATAATAGCTTTCCTCCCTTTTTGCCTTTGGACCGCTTATGCGGTTTCCAATGTCGTGACGCCGCATCGCCCGATTTGTTTCCATCGTTGTTAGGCATGTTGTCACCATTAGTGGCAGGAGTATCTACCATGTAGACATCGTATGAGGAAGTGGTGGCCCACCTCCCGGTGTTAACGGGGGCGGGAGCATGTTCTTCTTCATCCATGTATTCTGCCTCCTTGGAGGCATAGTCCAACATGTCGGTTAAATCTTCAACATGCTATCAAGTGGGTGGTGGTGAGTAGAAAATTTTGTCCTGGCCCGCACCATAACCGAACGGAGCATAGATCGGGGTTTGATCATCGGTGATCTTCATCGATGAGATCCGATATAGGGCCTCATCAACCGCTGAGGGCCCGATCTGATCCAGCTGTTCGGAACTTGCCGAGTTAACGTCGAGGGCAATCGGACATGGGGGGTGTTCAGCAAGAACACGTGCCCAATCATCTGGCTTAATGGCCAGACCGGGATAGGAGATCGGCTCATCGCTATGGGTGACCCCACGGGCATGTCCGAAGAAGGGGCTCGAGATTAAAGCCTCAAAGTCCTCGGGGGATACAGGCGAAGCTATGAGCCCGATTAACGACAAGTCACCCCGAGAGTCAACGAAGAACTCTAAGTTTCCGAATCTAACCTCTCGATCAGGGGCGAAGCTCTCCACGCGGCTTAGATGGCCACCGGAATCAGCGTGCAGACCAACGTTGTCGAAGGCAAAGATCTATCCGGGGACAAAACTGTGCATGTTGCGGACCTGTTTGTTGATGGCAAGGCGAGACGTCGATTCCATCTTGCTCACAGAGGAACTCTCAATGAAAGCACCAATGTCGGTGTCAAAACCGGCGGATCTTGGGTAGGGGGTCCCGAACTGTGAGACTGGAGTCGACGATAACAGGAGACAAAGGGGACACAGATTTACCCAGGTTCGGGCCCTCCTATGGAGGTAATACCCTACGTCTTGCTTGGTTGTATTGATCATTTGGGGGGTTACGGAGCTGATCTACCTAGAGATCGAATAGCTAACCATAGATGAGTTGTTTTGTCCCTATACCCTAAAACCCTCCGGCTTATATAGATGTCGAGGATGCCTAGGGTTCATAAAAGGTCAGTTACATGCTGATGAGATAAACATTCCTATTTGCTATATCAATCGTTGAGTGCAAGCCCTGGTTCCCAAAGCTTCCATCTTGGAGACTGGGCCTTCAAATCTTCTAGTGTTTGGTAAGTATCCCATATAGTCTGGCCCATAAGAATAGGCCGGCTTCCCGAGGACCCCCTAATCCAGGACTCCCTCAATGCTCGATGAGGTACTCTACCTTGGACATATCATCTCTTCCAAGGGCATCTCTGTAAATCTTGAAAATTTTGAAGCTATTGTCCAATGGCAACCTCCTCAAAATGTCAAGTAACTCTGAAGCTTTCACGGGCTTGCAAGCAATTGCAGAAGATTCGTGGAGAACGTCTTCAAGATTGCTAAGCCTTTGTCTAACCTCCTCTAGCAGAATGTCAAGTATGATTGGACTCCAAAGTGTGATCTTGTGTTCAAGACATCAAAGAGAATCTTATTTCAGCTCCAGATCTCACTCCTCCTGATGAATCCAAGCCCTCCCACGTGTTTTGTGATGCCTCTTTGTAAGGTATTGGTGGATTTCTCATGCATGACAAGCAAGTTGTGGCGTATACTTCTCATCAATTGAAGCAAAATGAGAACAACTACCCCACTCATGATCCTGAGTTGGCGGCCGTTGTCCATGCTTTGATTACTTGGAGGCATCTCTTATTGGTAAGACAAATTGAAGTCTACACAGATCATAAGAGTTTGAAATATATTTTCACTCAACCCAACCTCAACCTCCATCTAACTCATTGGGTGGAGCTGATCCAAGAATATAATCCAAGCATTGTGTATACTCTAGGCAAAGCCAATGTGCTTGGAGATCTCTAAGTGGAAAAGCATCTTATAAAAACTTCATTCTCAAGCCATTCCATCCCAACCTTTGTGAAGCTTTTCGGAAAGTCAAACTTTGGTCCATTCCTCAAGGTTTTTCACCAACCTTCAATTTTTACCCAACCTTGGAGGATCAAGCTCACGAAGCTCATCTTCTTGATGATATTGTGGAGAAGGTGAAAGAAGGTGTTGCCAAAGCAATTTCCAAGTATAAGTACTTTCGTATTGATGACAAAGATACTTGGTTCTTCAAGGACCATCTTGTTGATCCAAAGGGAGAGCTAAGAGAAGTCATAATGGATGAAGCACATAATTCTCTCCTTACTATCCATCCAGGAAGATCCAAGATGTATCAAGATCTCAAGCAAACCTTCTGGTCAACTCATATGAAACATGATTGCTTAGTTTTTCAACGAGTGTGTTGTTTGTAGCAGAGTGAAGGCAGAACATCAGCGTCTAGTAGGACTATCCATCCAGGCAGATCCAAGATGTATTAAGATCTCAAGCAAACCTTCTGGTCAACTCATATGAAACGTGATTGCTTAGTTTTTCAACGAGTGTGGTGTTTGTAGCAAAGTGAAGGCAGAACATCAACGTCCAGTAGGACTACTTGAACCTCTCCCTATTCCCGAGTGGAAGTTTGATCACATAGAGACGGATTTTGTCACCGATTTTCCCAAGTCCAAGAGGGAAAACAATTCCATCTTCCTAGTCATTGATAAGCTCACCAAAGTGCTCACTTCCTTCCAGTCAAGGAATCGATCATAGTAGCTTAGTTGGCAGAGTTCTCACTTCAAGACTGGTTTCCTTGCATAGTATTCCAAAAATTGATCACTTCGGACTGTGGAAGCATCTTCACTTACAAGTTTGGGGATTCCTTCCAGAAAGTTATGTGTTCCTAGATTCATTTCAGCACAACCTTGCATCCTCAAACACGTGGCCAAGTCGAGAAGATCAACCAAATTCTCGAGGATATGCTAACAGCATGAGTGATCCTTTTCGGCATGAAATGGGAAGATTGTCTCCCATTTTTTGACTTCTCCTACAACAACAATTTCCAAGCAAGCTTGAGAAAGGAGCCATTCGAAATCCTCTATGGCGGGAACCGTCATACTTCTATCAACTGGTTTGAAACCGGTGAACGTCAACTTCTTGGCAATGACATGATTTCTAAAGCAGAAGATATGTGTCATTTCATTCATGAGAACCTCAAAGCAGCTCAGTCGCGCTAGGAGAGCTATTATGATAGTAAGCATTATGACTTGCTGTTCAAAATTGGCGATCATGTTTATCTCTATGTGTCTCCCATGAAAGTCACTCTACGCTTTGGTATTAAGTTTTAGCTAACACCATGATTTGTGGGCCTTTTCAAGACAGTGGGCAAGAGAGGTGATCTTGCGTACCAACTCGACCTCCCTTCCAACTTATCCAATGTGCATGATGTGTTCCACATGTCATAGCTCCTCCAATGCTTCAAGACTTCAGAGTGCACCATTGACTTCCAAGACATTGATCTCAAAGGGGACGTATCCTATCGTGAGCATCATGTTGCCTTTCTTGAAGAAACAGAGCGCAAAACTCGCACCAAGTCTATCAAATTCCTCAAAGAGAAGTGGTCCCATCATTTCCATCGAGAAGATACATCAGAACATGAGGATCTTCTCTGTTCCAAATATCCAGACTTCTTTTGTTCCTAGATCTCAGGGCAAGATCTACTTGTAGTGGGGGAGTGTTGTAAAAGCCCAAGTGTAATGCACCCATGATTGTAACCATTTCCATGTGATCACCAATGCAATACCATGCCATCTTTGAAATTCATTTTTCGATTTGCATCATGCATCATCCATATGTTACCATTATTTGTTTTCATTATATTGTGAGTGTGGTTCCTCCCTTTCAACCTTGCCACATCAAGCTCCACCTTGGTTTCATCCAAGTTCCTAGAAATCAAGGCATAGCTTCCATATTCTTCTTATTTCAATGCTATTATGTTTGGTTTTTTACTTTGTCAAAGGATTCTCCAAAAATGTTCGTAAATCATCTCATATGATGTAGGGCGTTGTAAAATCATACTCACACATATCTCAGCTCCAAACATTTCAAAACAGATTTGGGAATATTCCAAAAGACATTAATTTTTTCTCCCAAGAATGCCTAAAAACATTTTATAAAATTGGAGATGATTTACAAAACATTTCAATGCCTAAAAACATTTTCCAGCTTTCCAAAACAATTTGAATTTATCTCACGTTCTTTGTGAAACTGTTAGCACGTATTTTTGTGGTTATTGTTTTATTGAATTGAAGAGAGTTCCAGAGAAAAAGAAAAAGAGAGAGAATGGACGTCATCATTCATAGGATGGGTTCCAGGTCAGGTGCCTGGGATTAGCGGGTGGACGTCATCTTCTTTTTCGTTTGATTTCATCTGTAGTCGGATCTTGGTCTTCTGTGTGATGATTGTGATGTATTTATGTATTGAGATATTTATGTTGTAGCGTGTGGAGAGTGTAAGCCAACTACATATACTCATATCTTCTTGACATGTATTGGGATGATTTCCATTCTTGTGAAGCGACTCGAAATGCGCTTCTATCCTTATTGAGGCCCCCGAGCCGTCGCGAGGATAGTACCGCATTTTTGGGCATCACAAGTTGGTATCAAAGCAGTACCAACCTAGGACCCCCTTTGATTGATCAAACTTGGCCATTGTCGAGTCTAGAAAAGAAAACTGTATTTTGAGTCTAGTTATATATCGAAGAGTAGTAATTCTTTTTGCTCCTCTTCCCTTCGTCCCTCTGGTGATGAATTGTGACATAGGAATTTTAATTCTATCCCTTTTATCACTCAAAACTTGTTAGGATCATGCTGGTATTTTAGAACCTCTACGATGTCGTTGTCACCGGAATTCTGTTCTAGGTGTTGGGGTTGTGGCAGTGTCCCGGGGAGTTGAGCTCCAAGGTTTTCTTGCCACACACGCTATCATTCGGTTTCCTTAGTATCTCAGGACGAAGTTGTTCGAAATCATTTCAATACTATTCATGGCAAGAGGAGTTTGGCGTCACCCAGTACTAGGGAGAGTGTCCAGATGTAGTGCCATGTTTAGTATCATTGTGATTACAAGGTTCTATGGTAGATGATGAGGACATCCTTGGTTCACCTCATTTTCCATCTTCTCCTCATGATAAATCTCAGCTATCAAATGGACCTTACACAAACAAGACATATTTGGTTCCCACGACAAGGAACCATGCCAAACAAAAAGAACAAGAGGTGAACGCGCTCCTAGCTGATCATAATTCAACTGTGCATGAGAACTTTATACTACCTAAATCTGGTGTGCCGATTTATACTACCTAAATCTGGTGTGCTGATTTTACTCAAGCATAATGCTGTGGGCAACCAAAATCTTTCAGCACATGAAGAAAAAAGGTCTCAAGCTGAGGGATTCCTAGATTAAGGGGTCCTTGGATAGCCGACCCATTGTTCATGGGCCTGACTGTACGGGCCGCAAAGCAGTCATCGGATGATCGCGGACCACCTGCGTCGGGATGCAAGCCTCAAGGATTCAAGCGTGTTCTCCTAGTTATTAGCTGTAGTTAGGCAGGTTATCTCTTCGGCATGTAACCAACCATGTGTAAGCCAAGGACACCTCCCGTATCTATATAAGCCGGGGGTTTAAGGCATAGGGGCAAGTTAACTCATCTAGGGTTAGACATACGATCTCGAGGTAGATCAATTCTGTATTCCCATACACCATCACTACAATGAAGCAAGACGTAGGGTATTACCTCCATAGAAGGGCCCGAACCTGGGTAAACTTGTGTCCCCTTCGTCTCCTATTACCGTCAATCCTAGTCTCACAGTTCGGGACCCTCTACCCGAGATCCGCCGATTTTGACACCGACATTGGTGCTTTCGTTGAGGGTTCCTCTATGAGCGCCAAAGGTATCGATGGCTCGCGCCATCGCAAGTAGCGAGATCTGTATCGAAGGGGCTCTGACCCCCGATCAGAATTTCACCGGCAACGACATCTTGTCCCATGCCAGCCCGGTCGGCCATCATGGTCAGACTGGAAGGTTTCCCCCCAATCAGTGTATTAAGTTCGGAACCCTAGAATTTGTGGCTGATTCGCGGGGAACACTCGTTCCGATGGAACCCTCAACCTTCAAAGGAAAACCTGTAAATTCGGATGCTTCGACACCCAATACATCAGGTCCCACGGTGGAACGGAACATGGATCTGCTTCGGCATAACTCTGGAACCATCACATCCATTGACAAACCCACTCGTATCAGTGACACGCATCTTGCCATTGCCTCATTTTTAAATGAGTTGTTCGATCGGATCAAAGCTATGTGCATATCGGATGACCAGGTTCCGATCTATGACCGGATCAGGATCAGACCCGATGACAGGGAGATTCATGTCCCCCCGGTTAATCACCTGGTTGCCACCGTCAAGTGTTTGGCCACATATTCTGCCTGAGACCTGGAGTTGAAAACCATATATACCCCCGTCCACGATCTCCAAGACCCGTTCGGAGAATCAGAGGTGGGAAATCGCTTTAAAAGTGGACCGTCACCGGTCCGAGGTCCCTCGCGCGATTCGGAAAATGCTGATACAGGCGAGGGTCCCGATATTTCGATGAGATGATAACTATTGATTTGGTGGAGACGACTTTGACGATCCGACTATGACCATGCACGACGTTTCGCCTTAGCAATCGCTAAACCAATCTCCAAGAGGTTATTGACCACGTCAGAGCACGATCAACCTGACCACGAAGGTCTTTTCCTGCAACCAATCGAAGAACAAGCAAGAATATGATATTGCAATCTGAATATTGCAAATATAGATGAAGTATTGATAATGGTGGGGTTCCCAAAGCGGTCTTGGTCTGGTCCTTGGAAACAAACAAAGTACACGAAGTTGCAATGGCTAACTTTTAACTAAACAAAACCCAAAATAAAAGCTACTAGATTGATCTAATTATGTTGGAGTAAGGGGTGGCGGCCAAGGAGGTGGGAGGACGTTCCAAGACACCCTAAAACCAACCCTAGGTCGTACAAGGCCCATGGGACCAAGTGGAGGTGATGCAACACCTTTGGACTTGTAGTTTGACTCGGATTCTGCTGCAATGTCAGATTGTTTCGTCTATATCTTCGCGATACCGACGAATTTTAAGGTCATTCCAACTGAGCTGGAACGCATATGAAATCTAGTTTCCACAAATTAATGAATCACCCAATTCTGAGGCTATGTGAAAAAGTTGTTGGCGTTTTAATACAGGTGTATCTATGCAGTCCGAATCTGGGTCCAGAAATTGAGAGACTCGGACTCTATCTTCTCTTGGGCTAAAAGTGACGTGAGAGAACTTCTTGAACAACACCTAATTATTTCCTTTGACATTAGAGGACCTCTTGAATAGCACCCAACCATTTTCTGTTCCTTTGTCATCACACGTGGTTCATACAAGTGTTCAACCATTCTGCATTTAGGATAAAATAAAAAATAGGTGAAGTATTTTTGTTCTGGATAACATAAATAAATTATTGAATAATTCATATAAGAAATCACCTCACAAATATGCATGTATGCAAATTTTTTGGTCGTATCCAAGGTAGTCATGTCCTCATCATCCTTCCCTTCTTGAAAACAAAGCCGTCCTCGGCGTTGCTTAATCTGAAATGTGGCTATGAGAAGAGAAAAGGCATACACATTGTATATGTATGTGTCATCCATTTTTATTGTTCTAATTTGCGATACATGTGACACGTATATACAAGGGCACTCATCACATGTCATGAAATATAAAGCCAAAAGATTATGATAAGAAGTCGAAGACATCACAATATTGCAACTCAGTTTGCACATATAAGTGAAGTCCTTATTCATATCAAAAGATTCATAATATTCATCATTAAACCATCACAATATTGGTAAATAAACGTGAATCGTTTCAAATTTAGATGCTACAACATGCTTAAATAAGCAAAGATGAAACATGTCATTTGACACAGAATTATCACCAAGATTGGAGGTCATGTCAAAATGATTAAACACCGGCAGAATTATTTTCAAACATATTTGACCCAAATTTGATTTATTTCCTGATTCACATGGTTCTTGCTCATCAGGTGTTAATTCAATGGGTGCACTCACAATTGTTGATATTGTAGTTATTTGATCACATGACGAAGTAAAATCATGAACATAGTCCTCTAAAATAGGTGGTGTGATCAAAATAATGGGTAGCTCATCACAGGGTACATTGGAATTGACAAGGCATTCATCATACTCATGCGGAGGTGGAAGATCAACACATTTACCATTACCTATTATGATCAACTCAAATGATTTAGGCACTCTCTATGGTGACATATTACATGGTGAAGGTGACGTAGCTCTCACAAGAATTGATTTGGTTGTCATAGTACGCCTAGTAGTTGAAGGAAAAATTGAATCAACTCTTGGAATGTGCACCTTGTGTTGTCTCCTTGTGGGCAACACATTGTTTTATTTCCAGTTCAACTTTGCAAGCAAGACGAAACAAACGATCCATAGAATAACACTTTTCATGAATTAGTATCTCCTGAATATCATGGTTTAATCCTCCCCAAAATCTATCCATAAAATCTGCTTCACTTTCTTCTAACGAGGAATGCAACAAGATCGTTTGTAAATCATCATAATATTTCGTTACGGTGTCACTACTTTGTTTTAAATATTGTAACTTTTTAAGCTTGTCATGAGTATAATAAGCAGGAATGAATGTGTGTCTCATGGCAAGTTTTAAATCATCCCAAGTAGTAGGTATAATATCATGGTGTAACCGACAATATCCGCTCCATCAAACTAAAGCATAATCAGTGAAAGAATCAACCGCGACCTAACTTTCTTATGTTCAACAAAATTATGGGAAGCAAATATATCATTCATTTCAAACTCCCATTCAATATATAAAGCAGGTCTAAAACGGCCATTAAATGATGGCATGGAAACATTAACCTGATCATGTGCATTTGGATCTCTTCGCAGCTCTCGTAGCGGTTGCTGTGGTGGCACGTCTCCCACGATTCAAGAAAACCATGAACTGACAACTCTGGATCCTGTCATGACTAGTAGAAACAAGAAACAAAGATTCAAGTATATTGTTCCTATGAACTACTGGGATGTGGTGGTAAAACGCTCACAGTAAAGCAAATATCAATGTCTTACAAATTCTTACCATGCAACAGGTGGCGACCGACAACCGACGGTGTCAATATCTTCGAATATTGGGTAAAGCGATTACCAGGTGAACGTATGGATACCTGATGTAGAAATATGTGGAGCTTGGAAGGCTTAATATATGGTAGGAAAAGATTAGCAATAATCAATTCAAAGATGCAACGTTGCATAAACGCTCAACGACGATACTGTGCTGGTCCTAGGCTAGACCGTACTAGAAATGCGAGCCTAGAACACTAATGGAGTCACAGCGTACAACAAATATCAGCAAGGGATGATATGAATTAGCTCTGGACAGCAAGATATAAGTGAAGATCACAATGACAGTAAAGACAATGATGACAGAATCACTCAATTTCGGGTTCGTATGAGGAAGATACGCTTGGTTTACTGAACACTGCACAAAACAGATTTCACTCCGAATTCAGATCCGAGATTTGAGTCCAAAAGATTCAAAATTTAGTTTTTTTTCTCTCGAGTTTTTTTCACCAATTTTTTGTCACTTTTTTTCTTTTTTCTCCGCTTTTTTCTCTCTCACTTTTTTCTATCCAACAAATTAGATAAGATGTATATTGGATCAAGCGTACATGTGAACAACCTCAAGTGTGATAATGACAATGAACAATGGTAGCATGTCGTGAAAATTGATGGATGGTGGTGGGTGACAACGAAAGGGATGACGATGGCGTGGTGGTGCTATATGGCAGCAGCGATGAAGATAGTGCGACGCCGGCGTGACAAGTTGGGAATATAACTCGAAACTCTAAAAGACTAGATGCTAAGACCAGCAACTCGACACGATGATGCAACAGATAATTCAACTATGCAAGCACTGAAAAGAAAATAGCAAAGGCTCAGACTGGCTTGGAGAAAAGATGAATAAATCTAACTTTTATTATGGCTTTTTCTTGGGCAATAGGTAAGAAAAATAAATCTAATCTACGAATAATTGGAAATTCTCACCGAGCAACCTGAAAACTGATACCACTTGATAGAAGGGAGGGTCCAATATTTTGATGAGATGATAACTATCGATTTGGTGGAGACGACTTTGACGATCCGACTAAGAACGTGCATGACATTGCGCCTTAGCAATCGCTAAACCAATCTCCAAGAGGTTATTGACCACGTCAGAGCACGATCAACCTGACCACGAAGGTCTTTTCCTACAATCAATCGAAGAACAAGCAAGAATATGATATTGCAATCTGAATATTGCAAATATATATGAAGTATTGATAATGGTGGGGTTCCTAAAGCGGTCTTGGTCTGGTCGTTGGACACAAACAAAGTACACAAAGTTGCAACGGCTAACTTTTAACTAAACAAAACCAAAAAGAAAACCTACTAGATTGATCTAATTATATAGGATCAAGGGGTGGCGGCCAAGGAGGTGGGAGGATGTCGCAAGACATCCTAAAATGAACCCTAGGTCGTATAAGGCCCATGGGCCCAAGTGAAGGTGATGCAACACCTTTGGACTTGTAGTTTGACTCGGATTCTGCTGCAACATCAGATTGTTTCGTCGATATCTTCGTGATCTGGACGAATTTTTTGGTGATTCCAACTGGGGTAGAACGCATATGAAATCTAGTTTCCAGCAAAAAATGAATCACCCAATTCCGAGTCTGTATGAAAAGTTGTTGGTGTTTTGAGACAGGTGTGTTTGTGCAGTCCGAATCTGGGTTCAGAACGTGAGAGACTCGCACTCTATCTTCTCTTGGGCTAAAAGTGATGTGAGAGAACTTCTTGAACAACAGATAATTATTTCCTTTGACATTAGAGGACCTCTTGAATAGCACCCAACCATTTCCTCTTCCTTTGTCATCACACGTGGTTCATACAAGTGTTCGACCATTCTGCATTTAGACATAAAATGAAAATAGGTGAAGTATTTTTGTTCCGGATAATACAAATATATTATTGCATAATTCGTATAAGAAATCACCTCACAAATATGCATGTATGCAACATTTTTGGTCGTATCCAAGGTAGTCATGTCCTCATCAACTGCACTCCCGAAGACTTGTTACAACAGGAAACAATTTTTTTCCACCCACTACCCAAGACGATTATCCAAGTACCGTGCCAAAGCCCATGTCTTCGGACTTTTGGGCAAGACTCCTCCTCGCTAGGAACAGAGTAAAAGGTCTTATTGACCAAGACGTAATGGCAATTTTCATTAGCAATTTCTATGATGAAGGGATTCTTAATGCCCTGGCCCGTCGACGCATAAACGAATTTTCGGAATTATCCGAATTGGTACAGAAGTATTGTGCCATGGAGAGCGTCTGGCAATCCGAGCGTTTGTTCTCGGAACCAACATTATCCGAACACTCCATGGGAGTTCTAAGAAGGAGGGTACCTCCAAATCGGCCGGCCATGCATGAACCCGTTGAAAAAAGAAACAAGTCCCTTTCCGAGACCGGCACCATCCTCAATGGACTTTTAGATAAACCTTGCCCCATTCATTCTGTGTTGTTGAACACAAACCCTACTCATAGCCTTCGAGCTTGCTGGGTCGTTAGGCAAGTCGCAAAAAGTGGCAAGACTATCCTCAACATGCCTCTGTCAAACTGGCACCCTCCTTCACCAAACGGATTCGATGACGGAGTCCTGACGGTCTATGAGATCTTCCCCTCGAGGAGCAGGCGTAAAAGGGCTCTTAGGGAGCATGAGCAAGTCTACCATGTGGCATCTACTAGCCCATGGGCAGATGTACCGATTACTTTTGGGGACACTGACCAACCACCCACCCTTCTCGGTTATTCATCGATCGCTCTAGTCTTGAATCCCATCATTGATGGATACAGACTGTATAATGTGCTCATGGACGGCGGCAATGGTCTAACCCTCATTTATGAGGCCACTCTGGATAAAATGCAGTTCGATCGATCTCACATCGAACGTAGCAACACAACCTTCCGGGGAGTTATCCCAGGAAAAGAGGCACGCTGTTCCGGATGTGTCATCTTGGACGTTGTGTTCGGCACGCCCGGAAATTACGAATCCGAAGAACTTCTCTTCCACATTGTCCCCTTCCCCAGTGGCTATCACGCCCTGTTAGGGCGGGACGCCTTTACAAAGTTCCAGGCCATACCCATTACGGGTACATGAAACTCAAAATGCCAGGACCAAACGGAGTGATCACGCTCGCAATTGATCCTAGTACAGCCCTCCGGGGCGAAAACAAAATGGCAACGCTCACCCTCGAGGCATTAGCGGAAACTTTAGCCGCTGAGGAATTGACCGCTCTACGGTCGACAGTTAATAGGGACGACGTGATCCTCAGTAAAAGGCCCAAATCCATGTCATTTAAATCTGCGGAGGAAGTCGTCAAATTTCAGGTGCATCCAACGGACCCCAATAAGACAGCATCCATCGGAGCACAGCTCGATCCCCTTATGGATGAAGCATTGCAGAATTTCATCCACGCAAATTGGGACATTTTCTCTTGGCATCCTTCCGATATGCCCGGTATCCCACGTCGGATCACCGAACACAGCTTGAACATTATTCCAGGCTTTAAGCCAGTGAAACAGACCCTACGCGGCTTCTCCGAACCCGAACGGCAAGCCATGGGTGAAGAATTAGCAAAATTGCTCGAGGCCGGATTTATTCTGGACATCAAACATCCCGAGTGGCTAGCAAATCTGGTGATGGTACCTAAGAAAGAAAAATCCTGGCAGCTGTGTGTCGACTTCAAGGACCTCAACAAGGCATGCCTCAAGGACCCTTTTCCCTTACCACGCATAGACCAGATCATTGATGCCACAGCCGGACACGATTTGTTATGTTTCCTCGATGCTTACTCGGATACCATCAAATTAAAATGAAGGAATCCGATCAGGCAGCTACCGCATTCATCACCCCCTACGGGCCATTTTTCTTGAACATGATGCCCTTCGGGCTAAAAAACGCCAGGGCCACGTACCAGCGCATGATTCAAACATGCCTCGCCCCACAGGTCGGAAAGACTGTTGAGGCATACATGGATGACGTGGTAATCAAAACCAAACACGTTGATTAGTTGATCGACGACCTCCGTCAAACTTTCACTAATTTGCGCGAATACGATATATGGCTTAATCCGGAAAAATGTGTATTCGGAATTCCTTGGGCAAGTTGCTTGGATTCATCGTCTCCCATATAGGAATAGAAGCAAATCCAGCTAAAATTCGTGCTCTCTCAGAACTTGCAATCCCCACAGAGCTGAAGCATATCCAGAGACTGGCCAGGTGTGTAGTCGCGTTAAGCCGCTTTATTTCCCACCTTAGAGAAAAAGCTTTGCCACTCTATAGGCTGCTGAAACGGATAAACAATTTCGAATGGACCGATGAAGCAGCGGCTGCGTTGGAGGAAATCAAAACAATACTGGCAACCAATCTCATACTCACAGCACCAAGCACCAATGAGCCCATGTTGTTATACATATCGGCCACCAACAAGGTAGTCAGCGTGGTGCTCATCGTTGAACGAGATGACGAGGGACATAAATTCCGAACTCACAAGCCGGTATATTATGTGTCATAGGTACTAACGTAGTACAAGTCCAGATACCCACATTATCAAAAAATAACCTACATAGTATTTATGGCATCGAGGAAACTCCGACACTACTTCTAGGAGTGTGCGATAATGGTGGCATCAGAAGTCCACTTGAATGATATAATCAATAACAGGGATGCTACGGGTCGCATAGCCAAATGGGCCATTGAGCTCCTTCCCTTTGAAATAAACTATAAGCCAAGTCGTGCCATTAAATCTCAAGTACTGGCAGACTTCTTGGCTGAATGGACAGAGGTCGAGCTCCCCAAGGAGTATAGTGCATACTCCCATTGGACAATGTATTTTGATGGATCCGAGACATTGGCCGGTCTGGGGGCTAGAGTTATCCTCACATCCCCCACAGGTGACAACGTAAGATACGTGTTGCAAATCATGTATGCTAATTCCAACAACGCCGCCGAGTATGAAGCTCTTCTTCATGGTCTATGGATGGCGGTATCGATGGGCATACGATGGCTAGAGGTACAGGCAGACTCAAACCTGGCCATATCCCAAATTAATGGCGAATTTGACGCCAAAACTCCAAAGATGGCGACTATACATTTTCGTCGTATCTATCATTTTTGATTGTTTCATGCCAATATTCTACAACTTTGATATACTTTTGGCAAGTTTTTATACTATTTTTGGGACTAACATATTGATCCAGTGCCCAGTGATAGTTCCTGTTTGTTGCATGTTTTTTGTTTCATAGAAAATCCATATCAAACGAAGTCCAAACGCGATAAAAACTTATGGAGATTTTTTCTAGAATATATGTGATTTTTCAGAAAAATAATCAACGCGAGATGATGCCCGAGGAGGTCACAAGCCTGCTAGGCGCGGCCCACACCCCTGGCCACGCCCTTAGGGTTTGTGGCCACCCCTTAGGTAGGTTGGATGTGTCCTTTGTCCGCAAGAAATATATATTTATAAGGAAAATCCGCTCAAAATTTCAGCCCGATCGGAGTTGTGGATCTCCGGGTATTTATAAACGGTGAAAGGCCAGAATCTGGGAGCGTAGAAACAGAAGGAAACAGAGAGAGGGATCCAATCTTGGAGGGGCTCTCGCCCCTCCGCCACCATGGAGGCCAAGGACCAGAGAGGAAACCCTCCTCCCATCTAGGGAGGAGGTCAAGTAAGAATAATAAGGAGGGGGGCTCCCTCCCCCTCTCTCCCGGTGGCACCAGAACTCCATCCGGGCCATCATCGTGACGGCGATCTACTCCAACAACTCTGTCATCTTCACCAACACCTCCATCACCTTCCCCCATCTATCTACAGCAGTCCACTCTCCCGCAACCCGTTGTACCCTCTACTTGAACATGGTGCTTTATGCTTCATATTATTATCCAATGATGTGTTGCCATCCTATGATGTCTGAGTAGATCTATTTTGTCCTATTGGTTGATTGATGATCATGATTGGTTTGAGTTGCATGTTTTATTATTCGTGCTTTCCTATGGTGCTCTCTGTGTCGCGCAAGCGTGAGGGATCCCCGTTGTAGGGTTTGCAATATGCTTATGATTCGCTTATGGTGGGTGGCATGAGTGATAGAAACACAAACCCGAGTAAGTAGGTTGTTTGCATATGGGAATAAAGAGGACTTGATACCTTATAATGCTATGGTTGGGTTTTACCTTAATGATCTTTAGTAAATGCAGATGCTTGATAGAGTTCCAATCATAAGTGCATATGATCCAAGTAGGGAAAGTATGTTAGCATATGCCTCTCCCTTATATGAAATTGCAATAATGATTACGAGTCTAGTTATCAATTGCCTAGGGACTCCTACCACCACTTTTCCACACTCGTTAAACTAACTTAGTTGTTTCTTTATCTTAGTTGCCCCTAGTTTTTATGCCCGTGCTCTTTATTATCTTGCAAACCTATCCTATCACACCTACAAAGTACTTGTAGTTTCATACTTGTTCTAGGTAAAGCGAACGTTAAGCGTGTGTAGAGCTGTATTGGTGGTCGATAGAACTTGAGGGAATATTTGTTCTACCTTTAGCTCCTCGTTGGGTACAACACTCTTACTTATCGAAAGAAGCTACAACTAATCCCCTATACTTGTGGGTTATGAGGACCTTTTTTCTGGCGCCTTTGCCAGGGAGAAATAGCGTGGGGTGAATATTCTCGTGTGTGCTTGTTTGCTTTATCACTAAGTAATTTTTACTTTACGTTTTAACTTGTTTTCTATCTTTAGATATGTGTAGGAAACACAAAATACCAAAAAACATAGTTGTACTTGCAGCTCCAAAAGTTGAGGAACCACTAGTGTTCTGTACCACCAAAGAATATTACTTGAGTCATCTTCGATCCACGTGTGCTCGTGCTGAAAACCCAACTAGCTTAGTTGAGGGAAAATAATTAAATGAGCATGCTCATTATGTGCGAAACCGCATATCTCAAAAAGGGAAACTCTTGTGGCATCAAATTAATACTTTGTGTTGCTATGCTTGGAATCTATGTGAAATTTATGATTTTACTTGTTGTTCTAAAGAAGCTAAAAAACCACCTTCCCTACCAATGTGTGTTTAATGACAATGAAATTTTATCCTCTTATGCCAAGGAGGCCTATTTCTATAATGATGTTGAAAAAATTGAAGAATTTGTTGCTTTTAAGGGTGCTTATGAAATTTCTTCTTTCATTGAAAAGTATGATGCTACTCTTTATGAATCTAAATTTTTTGCCATACTTAAATATTGCTATGAAAATCATGCTTCTAATGCTTATGTCAAAGAGTTTATTGAAAGAATGACCGCTGCTTTGGAAGATACTAATATTTTGTAGGAATATATGGAAGAAGAAATTCCTGACACTGTGAGCTCATTAGATGAATAAGATGACGAGGAGAGCGAAGAACAAAAGGAGGAAGAGCGGATTAGCTACCCGTGCCCACCTTCTAATGAGAGTAACTCTTGAAATCATACATTGTTTAATTTCCCTTTGTGGTTACTGAAGGATGAATGCTATGTTGATTGCTATGATCCCATGTATTGATTTGAAATATCCCTTTTTGTTGAACTTGATGCTTGATATGCTTGTGGCCATGATGCCAATATGATGCTTATGGAGATGAACTTGCCATAGTCCCTTATGTAAAGATGAAGTAGTTGCCATTGCACCCATGCATTATAGTCCTATTATCTTTTTGAATTCTCCCAACTACACTATATCGAAGAAGTTTGCACTTATTAAGGATTATATAGATGGGTTGCCTTTTACTATTACACATGATGATTTTGATAGATATAATATGCATGTTCTTGCTGCTCCTACTTGCAATTATTATATGAGAGGAACTATATCTCCACCTCTCTATGTTTCCAATTTGATAAAATTTCAAGAAACTGCTTATGCTATGTATTGGCCTTTACTTTGTGTGCATGAATTGTTCTTTTATGACATGCCGATGCATAGGAAGAGAGTTAGACTTCATTGTTGCCTGATATATGTTACTTTGTGCTCAACACTATTAAGGATAATATAGATGGGTTGCCTTTTACTATTACACATGATGATTTTGATAGATATAATATGCATGTTCTTGCTGCTCCTACTTGCAATTATTATATGAGAGGAACTACATCTCCACCTCTCTATGTTTCCAATTTGATAAAATTTCAAGAAACTGCTTATGCTATGTATTGGCCTTTACTTTGTGTGCATGAATTGTTCTTTTATGACATGCCGATGCATAGGAAGAGAGTTAGACTTCGTTGTTGCATGATATATGTTACTTTGTGCTCAACACTAAATTACAAATCATTGTTAATTAAAATTGGCTTTGATAGACCTTGGGATCTGGGTGGATCCATTACTTGAGCACTTTATGCCTAGCTTAATGGATTTAAAGAAAGAGCTGCCAGGGAGACAACCCAAAAGTTTTAGAGAGTCACTTAATTTCGTTGTGTTCTTTTATATAGTTTAGAAACAAAAAATAAAGAGGGGAACCTAAAACGTTTTCAAAAAGAAAAGTGAAAGTGAGAGAGACGAGCATTGTGAAAGTGGGAGCTAGCCTTGAACTTTGTTCATGCCCATGGAAACTTTGCAAATCATGATTACATAAACTTTTCAACAAACATAATTATACCCTTGTATAAATCCATTGTATTATAAAAATAATGTGCCAAGATTTTCCTTTAGGATGATTAGATTGCTCGTTTGGTGTGTGAAGTGCAAAAACAGAAACTTTGGCTATAGTGCGTGAATTTACATTTTTTTACTAGAATGTCAAAAGTTATGAAATTTTACACAGTAATTATATGCAAAAAATTTATTTTGTCTAATTTTTCAGAATTTTTAGAGTTACAAAAGTATGGTGAATGTTCAGATTGCTACAGACTGTCATGTTTAAGACAGATTCTGTTTTTTGATGCATTGTTTTGCTCGTTTTGATGAAACTATCGATTGTATCAGTGGTATAAGCCATGGAAAAGTTATAATACAGTATCTACAATGCAAAAATAAAATATGAATTGGTTAGAACAGTACATAAAGTTGTGATTTGCTTTATTATACTAACGGATCTCACGAGGGTTTTGTTAAGTTTTGTGTGATTGAAGTTTTCAAGTTTTGGGTGAGATCACGATGGATGAAGGAATAAGGAGTGGAAAGAGACTAAGCTTGGGGATGCCCGAGGCACCCCCAAGGTAATATTCAAGGACTCCCAAGAAACTAAGCTTGAGGATGCCCCGGAAGGCATCCCCTCTTTCTTCTAGCAACCATCGGTAATTTTACTTGGAGCTATATTTTTATTTGTCACATGATTTGCGTAAATCTTGGAGCGTCGTGTGCTTTTTATTTTTATTTTAATAATTCACCATGCTGGTATGAGATAGTCCTTGGTCGATTTATAGAATGCTTCATGTGCTTCACTCATATCATTGAAAGTTTGGATTGCATGTTTCTCACACATAGAAAACCGCCATTTGTAGAATGCTCTTTTGCTTCACTTATATTTTCTAGAGCGTGGGCATATCTTTTGTAGAAAGAATTAAACTCTCATGCTTCACTTATATCTATTTAGAGAGTTAACAGGAGTTGGTCATTCACATGGTTAGCCATAAAATCCTACATAAAACTTGTAGATCACTGAATATGATATGTTTAATTCCTTGCAATAGCTTTACGATATGAAGATGGTAATATGAGAGTCATGCTAGTGAGTAGTTGTGAATTGGAGAAATACATGTGTTGAAGTTTGTGATTCCTGTAGCATGCACGTATGGTGAACCGTTATGTAACGGAGTCAGAGCATGATTTGTTCAATGATTGTCAACCTTTCTGTGAGGGTCCGGAGCGCGCGATGGTTAAATCCTACCAACCTCTCCCCTAGGAGCATGCGTCTAATGCTTTGTTTGATAACTAATAGACTTTTGCAATAAGTATGTGAGTTTTTTATGACTAATGTTGAGTTCATGGATTATACGCACTCTCACCCTTCCACCTTCGTTAGCCTCTCTAGTACCGCACAACTTTCACCGGTGCATCAAACCCACCTTCCTCAAAACAGCCACCATACCTACCTATTATGGCATTTCCATAGCCATTCCGCAATATATTGCCATGCAACTTCCGTTGTTCCATTTAGTACAAAATGCACCGTCATTTTCATATTGCTTTGCATGATCGTAAGACAGCTTGCATGATGTTTTCATGGCTTGTCCGTTTTTTGATGTCATTTGCTAGGCTAGATCGTTGCGCATCCCGGTATCCTACCAGAAGCATTCATATAGAGTCATATTTTTGTTCTAGGTATCGAGTTGTAAGTAAATAAAAGTTTGATGATTTTCATTATTAGAGCATTGTCCCGTGTGAGAAAAGGATGATAGAAGCTATGATTCCCTCACAAGTTGGGAGGAGTCTCCGGACTTTATAAAAAATAAAAGAGGCCAGGGAAGCCCAAATAAATAAATAAAAAGAGGCCAAATATGCCCACCAAAATAAATAAAATAAAATAAAAAATAAAAAAATGAGAGAAAGAGAGAAGGGACAATTGCTACTATCTTTTTGCACACTTGTACTTCAAAGTAGCACCATGATCTTCCTGATAGAGACTCTCCTATTTTGTCACTTTCATATAGCTAGTTGAATTTTCATCATTTGCACGAACACTTAGTTTTCTTTTTGAGCTTTCATACACTTATAGCTCTAGTGCACCTGTTGCATGGCAATCCCTACTCACTCACATTGATATCTATTGATGGGCATCTCCATAACCCGTTGATATGCCTAGTTGATGTGAGACTATCTTCTCCTTTTTCCTAATCACCTCCACCATATTCTGTTCCACCTATAGTGCTATATCCATGTCTCACGCGAATGTATTGCGTGAGAGTTGAAAAGATTTGAGAACATAAAAGTGTGAAACAATTGCTTGACTTGTTCATCGGGGTTGTGCATGATTTAGATACTTTGTGTGGGGAAGATGGAGCATAGCCAGACCCTATGATTTTGTAGGGATAACTTTCTAAGGCCATGTTATTTCGAAAGAAAATGATTGCCTTGTTGGTGTGCTCGAAGTATTACTATTTTCATGTCAATGTAGACTATTGCTTTGAATCACTCATATCTTAATATTCATGCCATGATTAGATTATATGATCAAGATTATGCTAGGTAGCATTCCACATCAAAAATTATCTTTTTTATCATTTACCTACTCGAGGACGAGAAGGAATTAAGCTTGGGGATGCTGATACGTCTCCATCGTATCTATAATTTTTGATTGTTTCATGCCAATATTCTACAACTTTCATATACTTTTGGCAACTTTTTATACTATTTTTGGGACTAACATATTAATCCAGTGCCCAGTGCTACTTCCTGTTTGTTGCATATTTTTTGTTTCGTAGGAAATTGATATCAAACAAAGTCCAACGCGATAAAAAATTACAGAGATTTTTTTTGGAATATATGTGATTTTTGGGAAAAAGAATCAACGCGAGACGATGCCCGAGGAGGTCACAAGCCTGCTAGGCACGACCCACACCCTTCGTCGCGCCCTGAGGGCTTGTGGCCACCCCTTAAGTCTGTTGGAGGTGTCCTTTGTCCTCAAGAAAGATATTTTTATTAGGAAAATCCCCTCAAAATTTCAGCCCGATCGGAGTTACGCATCTCCAGATATTTAATAAATGGCGAAAGGCCAGAATCTGGCAGCACGGAAGCATAAGGAAACAGAGAGAGAGATCCAATCTCAGAGGGGCTCTCGCCCCTCCGCCGCCATGGAGGCCAAGGACCAGAGGAGAAACCCTCCTCCCTTCTAGTGAGGAGGTCAAGTAAGAATAATAAGGATGGGGGCTCTTTCCCCCACTCTCCCGGTGGCATCGGAATGCCGTCGGGGCCATCATCGTGACGGCGATCTACTCCAACAACTCTGTCATCTTCACCAACACCTCCATCACCTTCCCCCATCTATCTATAGCGGTCCACCCTCCCGCAAACCTCTATACCCTATACTTGAACATGCTGCTTTATGCTTCATATTATTATCCAATGATGTGTTTCCATCCTATGATGTCTGAGTAGATCTATTTTGTCATATTGGTTGATTGATGATCAAGATTGGTTTGAGTTGCATGTTTTATTATTGGTGCTGTCCTATGGTGCTCTCCGTGCCGTGCAAGCGTGAGGGATCCCCGCTGTAGGGTTTGCAATATGCTTATGATTTGCTTATGGTGGGTGGTGTGAATAATAGAAACACAGACCCGAGTAAGTAGGTTGTTTGCGTATGGGAATAAATAGGACTTGATACCTTATAATGCTATGGTTGGGTTTTACCTTAATGATCTTTAGTAGTTGCGGATGCTTGCTAGAGTTCCAATCATAAGTGCATATGATCCAAGTAGAGAAAGTATGTTAGCTTATTCCTCTCCCTCATGTAAAATTGCAATAATGATTACCGGTCTAGTTATTAATTGCCTAGAGACAATTCCACAACTCCTACCACCACTTTTCCGCACTCGTTAAACAAACTTAGTTATTTATTTATATTAGCAGCCCCTAGTTTTTATTTCTATGCTCTTTATTATCTTGCAAACCTATCCTATCACGCCTACAAAGTACTTCTAGTTTCATACTTGTTCTAGGTAAAGCGGACGTTAAGCATGCGTAGAGTTGTATCGGTGGTCGGTAGAACTTGAGGGAATATTTGTTCTACCTTTAGCTCCTCATTGGGTTTGACAATCTTACTTATCAACAGAGGCTACAACTGATCCCCTATACTTTTGGGTTATCAAGACCTTTTTCTAGTGCCTTTGCTGGGGAGCAATAGCGTGGGGTGAATATTCTCGTGTGTGCTTGTTTGCTTTATCACTAAGTAATTTTTACTTTCTATTTTAACTTGTTTTCTATCTTTAGATATGGGTAGGAAATGCAAAATACCAGAAAAATAGTTGTACTTGCTGCTCCAAAAGTTGAGGAACCACTAGTGTTCCGTACCACCGAAGAATATTACTTGGGTCATCTTTGATCCACTTGTGATCGTGCTGAATACCCAACTAGCTTAGTTGAGGGAAAATCATTAAATGAGCATGCTCATTATGTGCGACACCGCATATCTCAAAAAGGGAAACTCTTGTGGCATCAAATTAATACTTTATGTTGCCATGCTTGGAATCTATGTGAAATTTATGATTTTACTTGTTGTTCTAAAGAAATATTATCCTCTTATGCCAAGGAGGCCTGTTGCTATAATGATGTTGAACAAATTGAAGAATTTGTTGCTTTTAAGGGTGCTTATGAAATTGCTTCTTTCATTGAAAAGTATGATGCTACGCTTTATGAATCTAGAAATTTTGCCATACTTAAATATTGGTATGAAAACTATGCTTCTAATGCTTATGTCAAAGAGTGTATTGAAAGAATGACCTTTGCTTTGGAAGAGACTAATATTTTGTAGGAATATATGGAAGAAGAAATTCCTGACACTGTGAGCTCATTAGATGAAAAAGATGATGAGGAGAGCGAAGAACAAAAGGAGGAAGAGCGGATTAGCTACCCGTGCCCACCTTCTAATGAGAGTAACTCTTCAACATTGCGTCGGGTGTCAACTCTTCGCAAATCAAAGTCACATGCCTCCAACGGCACTTCGGACTATTCCGATCTCCTGGCCTTTTGCGGTCTGGGGATAGACATGGTTGGACCCCTCAAAGGGGGAACCAAGAAAAATAAATACCTACTGGTCATGGTTGACAAGTTCACCAAATGGATAGAAGCCAAGCCTGTTAAATTGGCTAAATCCGAGCCAGTGATAGAATTTATATCTAGCATAGTACACTGTTACGTTGTCCCGCATAGTATAATAATGGACAACGGAACCAACTTCACGGCCCAAGAGGTCAAGGACTGGTGCTCAAAAGTGGGCATAAAGCTCGATTACGCATCGATCTATCATCAGCAAACCAATGGATAGGTCGAGAGAGCAAACGGTCTCATTATGAGCGGCATCAAGCAACGTTTGGTTCGATCTGTTTACGAGTCCGACTGTCATTTGGTGGAGGAACTCGACTCCATTCTATGGGGCCTGCGTACTGCCCCAAAAGATCAACAGGTTATACACCGTTTTTATGGTCTATGGGGCAGAAGCAGTCCTTCCCTGCGATATTACCCACGACGCACCAAGAGTGCATATGTACGAGGAAAAGGAGGCTGAGTTAGATCGGCAGGACGACTTAGACGCCCTAGAGGGAAAGAGGGACATAGCTCTGGCTCGATCCACTCTTTACCAATAGCTAGCTCAGTGGTACCAAAGTAGGGAAGTTCGGGCAAAAGCATACAACATGGGAGAACTCATCCTACGGCTCCCGGAGAAGTAGAAGCACAGACTCAACCCCAAGTGGGAGGGTCCTTTCATCATTGTCGAAGTGCTCGCGGGAGGGGCCTATCGTTTGCGGAATTCATCTGATAACCGCCTTGAACCAAACCCATGGAACGTAGCTCGTCTTTGGTGCTTCTACGGACAAACCGGTGTCGTCCATACCCCCCTACACTTTTTCCCTTTTTCTCATTTTTTTCCTTTTCTCCATTTACTTTCCCACCTTGATGTTCGATAGGAACAATTTCTTTTCCTACCCCATGTTTGGCCGAACCGATCGTGTAGTATGGATAGTCGACATACACCATAAATTGTTTGATCCGAACACAACACATGGGGGCTTCTTTTTATAGCCAGCATTTTAATTGCCCATACTTACCGGGTGCGCATGTTTCTTTTGGCATGTTTTAGCCATAATATGCATCAATTCGAACTAAGACTTTGCCAAGCTGGGTTGCCTCGCTCCTGTGGTTACTCTCTACGTTCCCGCTTGTTCGGCTAGAGAGTAAAGGGAGCACCTCTATGATTGCTATGACCAGGTCATCCGGACACGTACCCCAGACGTGTGAAGCCGAAAGGTAGCTACCTTATGTAGACAATTGGTCGGCTATGCCAGAAACACCTTATACATCCTTGGTTGCTATTTCTGTCGTTTGGGTCTCTTATTCCCACAGGACACTTGGTCGCATACTGCAAGTATGCGGATTCCTATCTACCCTCTATGTAGAATCCCGGCAAAAGGTATCGCTAGAGGTACTATTTTCATCGGATGATGTTTCTTACGCTACATCATAATATAACATATCTTTCTGTGTGCTTTCTGTCTGTTCGCATCACATGGCCGGATTGCATGGTTCCCCGAACACAAGTTCGCTCTTTGGTGAAGGGATAATAGGAAGGAACACTCCCGAGTTGTTCGCACGGGAGGGAGAAGTCGATGGCCGGTTAAGACGAAGTTTACAACACAGATTGTTTTACACATGCATATGTAAATTACATATGCAGTTGCTGATCAAGATCATCGATTATTGTGTCGAGGGGGCAGTCTGCTTGCGAGATATGGGCGGCTGGCATCACCTGGTCATATACCAGGCAGGGTGGCACTTCTTTTCCATCCGATCCCACAGGACCAACCCGTGCCATATGCTCGGGGTTGAGTCTGGTGAAACGGGTTTTGACCATAGCCCGCGCCTCTCGTGCTCCTTCACGGAAAACTGAAGTCTTCCATAGCTCGAACCTATCTCGAGCCCCCTGAATCGATCCACAAGTGCGGCTAGCCCTTCAGGTGACTGTTCGGTGGGCCATAGTGCCTTCACCATCACTTCCATCGCTTTATGCACACGCTTGTGGAGAGAGGTCTGCTCCTTCAGCGGGTCCCCTTGGTATGATTCGATCTCCTCTTCAGGTTGTCCTGTAAGGAGACCTACACACAAGATAACAAGCGCGATTATTATCATCCTCTACATCGGAACTACTTAATCATAGCAGAATTATATTTATCGAATATGACCCTCCGAAGCTTTTGATTCTCTTCTTGAGTTTGGGACAATTGGTTCTTTAAACTCTTTATTTCTTCAGCATGTTTTTGTATAACAAGATAGTCGGCTTGCTATTGTGATTCCGCATACCTTTGGGAATCCCGGGCTTGTTCCACCTGCCTTTCCATATGTCCTACTGATTCGGCAGCTACATGGAATCCTTATGTCAGGCATGATAATATAACAAGATTAGAAGAAAAAGCATACTCACCATGATCCTCTTGCGTGAAGCTCTTCACTTGTGCTAGTTCAGCCTTCCCGGACTGCACTTCCGTGCGACTCTCCTCGAGGGCCTTGCCAACTGTTCGGGCTGTTGCTTTGAGGCCTGTGTTGGCAGTGAAATAGGGTGGAGATCCTTAATTCGTTTTTCTACATCAAATTAAGGCTCGGGGGCTACTAGGATTACTCAAGTATGCAGATTCTACAAAGTTCGACCACTTACCTGAATGTTGGTTGTTATCAGCTACATAGCTTTGCCGAAGTCACCTCGGGCGGCCCCGAGATGTGCATTCGCCAAGCGTACGGCAGCAAACTCCTGATCATAGAAAATTGGATGCCGCATTGCCAACAATAGGTGACGATGATGCATGGTGCTCTCCACTTCCGATTTGGTGACGGACGCTCCGTCGCCAGATTCGGCGAGCACCGGACCGGCCATGGGGGCTTCCATAGTGGAAGACGCATGGGTCATGGCCCAGGAGTTTCAGGCATGCCCTAACACACGACCAGCCCCCTCGGTAGGTGAGGATGGGATGTTTCGCCTAGATAAAAAAAGGAGCAGCTATGAGGTTTTGCTAAGTACATTGACAAAACGGATATCAAAACTATGTACCTTCGGGATTCCCGGACAGGAGGATTTGTTCCCATGTCCGGATCCTTTGCAAGGTCCCGGCCGGCCTCTAACTCACTCATGGCCTCGGCTGCTAGCGCATGGTGTGCTGATCAGTGGTGCTTGGGGCTGGGAGCGGGGCGCCCGGGGTGTTCTTGGCAGCACGCCTCTTGTGGGAAGAGTTTTTCTTCTTACCCGTGGATGGAATGGAAAATGACTCGGGGCAATCAACCATGATTGCCATCGGGGTCTAGACGATGTTGTCCTGATAGTAGACTCCGTTTTCAAAGTCAAGATAGAGATCTGGGTCCTCATTGAAGCCCAGATCATTGTCGCGTGAATAATTCTCGGGCTGAGGAGCCGGAAAGTTGACCGTCTCGACGAAGCTCCTCCATTCCTATCCACGACAAGGCCTCGGTCAAATAGAGTGTGGAATGAAACCCTGAACTATTTCATGATTGAAAAAGGAAGATTTACCTATTCGATGGGATTGTGGGATGAATACCCCTCCTTGGTTGATCGCCGGATAAAGTCTTCTTGCTCTCCTTTGTATAGGTCGACAAGTGAGGCGGCCAGCGCTGTTGGATTGGTAGGACTAATTTCCGGGAATGTGTGGCATTGCTTGTTCCGTTGTATCGCCATAAGGGGTGCACCCTTTGTTGGAGGGGTTGCACGCACCGGGAGATAGCAGCGGCCATGACGTCGATCATGGTTAGCCGGTGATGGGCAAGCATCCGCACTTGTGCGGCCAGGCGTTGGACTTCGGCGCTCTCCTCGTGAGAGATTTTGGGTTGCCAGTTGTATCTCTTCTTCGGGAGGAGGTCAGAGTATTCGGGCAGTCCTGTCCGAGTTGGCTCGAATAGGGGAGCGTCTTGAATATAAAACAACTCCGAAGTCCATTCTTCAGATTTCTTCCGTGTGACAGCCGGATACCCCGTTCCCGCTATGCGTCATACTTCGGCTCCGCCGACCTCTAAGATGGCCTTGTCCCGAGTTCAGGGGATGAGGCAGAAGTATTTCCTCCACAGATCGAAATGAGCTTCACACCCTAAGAACATCTCGCAGAGGGTGACAAAGCCTGAGATGTGTAGGATCAACCCAGGGGTGAGATGGTGGAGTTGAATCCCATAGAAATCTAGTAACCCCCTTAAGAATGGGTGGATTGGAAACTCGAGGCCCCGGAGAAGGAAGGGGACGAAGCAGATGCGCTCCCCTTGTTTGGATTAGGGAAGCGCTCGTCGAAAACCTCGTCACCATAGGAGGGAAGACCTCAGCGGGTTACCGCCAGATCTGATGATGGGAGATATCCATGGGTTTCCAGATTACGGAGCTGCAGGAGTGTGACGGAGAAGCTGGTCCAGTCTCCTGGGCATTGGTCATAGCGTGTTGAGGAGTTGGGAGCATTAGCCATGTTTTGTGTGGAGCTTCCGCTGGGAGTTTTTGACGAGCGAGAGGAAGAAGATATGTTTTGAACCACGATTCCATTTGATTAAATGGGTTGGTGCCTCTGTTACAGAGGGGTAGGATTGTAAAAATCGCTAGCCACTGACCTTCCCATGATGCACGAAAATCGAGGGATTTTTGCAGTTATTATAATGACCCGCGCCCGCGACACTTGGGATCTTACCGAAAACTTATGGGATGCCAGATAGAGAAGAATGAGGTACTCACCTTACAAGTCGAAGACGACGACGCGAAGGAATCAACCGAACATATATCGGCATTGAAGGCCATCCCGGGGCCTACTGAGGGAGTCCTGCATTAAGGGGTCCTCGGATAGCCGACCCATTGTTCATGGGCCGGACTATACGGGCTGCGAAGCAGCCATCAAATGATCGAGGACCACCTGCGCCAGGATGGAAGCTTCAAGGAGTCAAGCATGTTCTCCAAGCTATTAGCTGTAGTTAGGCAGGTTATCTCTTCGGCCTGTAACCGACCATGTGTAAGCCAAGGACACCTCCGGTATCTATATAAGGCTGGGGGGTTTAGGGCATAGGGGCAAGTTAACTCATCTAGGGTTAGACATACAATCTCAAGGTAGATCAACTCTATATTCCCATACAACATCAATACAATCAAGCAGGACATAGAGTATTACCTCCATAGGCCGGCCCGAACCTGGGTAAACTTGTGTCCCCTTCGTCTCCTATTACCATCGATCCTAGTCTCATAATACGGGACCCCCTACCCGAGATCCGACGGTTTTGACATTGACAGAAGCCCATACAACAAGTTTGAAGGGAACAAGATTCAACTATGATGCAAACATGTTTTGGTGACAAGGGCAACTAGTTACATCCCAGAGAGGAATATCAAGCCATCCCAACAATCTATTGTTGTGTGGCCAGTTCTAGAATTCGTCCAAGAACTTGTTGCACCATGTCACACAAATATATGACTATCCAGCATGTGTGGGAGTACGAAATGGAAAGAATATGTAGTCTACTTTCAGGAAAATCAAACGGCGCGTCATTTGGAGTCCTGAGTCAAAGGATATGAGAGTTCCAATGCAAGTTGTCCAGAGCATTAATTGCTGCGCATGGCTCCATGTGCTTGCTCCCTTGACCAGCTGGTTACCACGAATTTGAAGACCTCTTTTGGACTGGTTTCACACCAAAACTAGGAGGGTTATTCCTAATATAAATACCCCTTCCCCCACTTCAGCCACAACTCTTTGGCAATTTGATTTCAGCATAGGTTAGCTAAGTGCAACCAGAATCTTGTTTGAGAGTTCACTTCCTCCTTAGCTCTTGTAATCTTGCCTCGTGAGAGGGTAAACTCACTTTGTGATTTTACAACATAAACTGTTGCGACGGCGACCAATTCGTGCTTCCAACTTCTTGTGTGGTTGCGTGGGTTGGAATCCTAAGAGTGTGGTTGGGCGAATACTTGTTGTTGGTTATTGCATATGCAGTAGCTAGCTTCGGTCTCGTCAGGTTGCACCAGTAATCCATTAACCGACAACGTTGTTGGTTGGGATCGAGGGTTTCCTTCGTACCATTAAGGTGGTGTTGATTGGTTCATCAAGCAGATCCTCTGTGAAGATCGGGCCACCCCGTATCATGTTGGCATTAGAGCTTCGGTTCACACGATAGGATCTTGTATCCCTAGCTTAGTCCGTGTTCTTGTTCATCCTAAAGTCCTAAAAATAGCCCCACAAAAAATCAGCTTTACCAGCCCCTTTGCAGCCTTTAATCTATATTTGGTGAGTTTTATCAACTCCTTATACACTAGATCCTTGTTTTTAGTTGCTGAGTTTCTCCCCATCCAATCTTGTGTGTTTGTGTCCATTTTCGTGCACAGATTCCAGATCTGCATCCTCCACCAAATCTTACGTATCTTTGTCATACCGAGTCGGTTTTGTGTGTTTTTGTGCTTTTTGGAAAGGCCACTCCGTGCTCTTTCCACCCATATTGTTAGATCTGATTCCGACCATGTTTTCCACCCAGAAAAGTTAGATCTGTTCGTGTGTGTTTGCTGCAAACATTCCAGTTGCATGTTCTTGTTGTTTTAGCTCATCCATTGTAATTTTCGTGATTCCCCAAAGTGTGTGTTCAGGTGGAAGTCTCCTGTTGAAATTTTATCAAAAAAAGCAAACAAAAGTGTGTGCAAGAAGCAAAGAAAGAAATTTGGGACTGTTCTTCCATTATATCTTGAGAAATCCCTGCTTGTGTTGTGAGCTGAAACATGTCAAGTGTGCAAGTCTTAGATCCTTGCTTGCAGTAAATCTGATTCCTTGGTGTGAGTTGCATGTTCTTCACTTATATCTCAATCAGCAACTATGGGCATTATAATCTTGTGTGGATGATTACTTGGTCAACAATATATAGATTGCAGATTAGTATATCTTTTGCTACATATACACCCCACCCAAGCTCCACCAAACAGCCCCGCATGTGCATCCATTGACTTGTATTTGCTTATTATTGTTCTTGGTATACCAACCACCGGCACCACAGTTGAGCACGATTCTTCTCTCACTTGGAAGTTACATGAGCTTCGGTTGGTAAGTGAGGTGAGCTTGAGTTGTTACCCACTTATATGCTTCTAGTACTATAGGGCTTTTGAAAAACCAACCATGGCAAGTGATGAAGACGAGTATGATGTTGAAGGGGATGGGCATCTTAGTTAGCCCATCACACGGTTTCACTTTAATGCATTACGTGATCACCTACACCGAGAGTTCAAAAACAGCCCTGACCCAATTGAAGAGAAGCAAGACAAGTTGACAAGAGATTTGCAACAACTTATGGGTAATGTTAATTATCAGCTCACTCAAAACATGGCAGCCATGAGGACCGATATTGTTGCTGATATTGTGTGAGAGCTTTGTCAAGGCCGAGAAGATGCAAGTGTCCATGGTGATGAATATAACGCAACTGATGGCGAAGTTGTTGCATCCAATGCACAAGTTAGAAGAAATCGTGCTCCTGCTCCCCATGCCATGAGACATCCGGTCCCAGACATGGTAATGCTCATGCTAATGGTCGTGGTCATCATGAAGTTGATGTTGGTCGTGGTCTCGGAGAAGGCCACCAGAGAGCAAATCTGCACCATGAAGATAGTGAACATGAGTTTGATGAAGATGAAGATGGAATGCACCAGAATGACAGATTTCATCTTGTAGAAACTATGGTCATGGGCGGCAGGAGGAGGAGAGGTTTGGAAAGCTAAATTTTACCATGTCCAAGTTTGATGGTGGATCTAATCCAGAAAGTTATCTTACATCGGAATATTAGCTATGGCCTCACTTGAGTTTGAAGACTATGCTCTAATCTATTGGGAGCAAGTTCAGATTCAACGAGAAGAAGAAGGAGAACCTAATGTTGCTACATGGGCTGAAATGAAAAGAGAGATGAGAGCAAGATTTGTTCCACGACATTATAGGCATGATATCTTTGATAAGCTCGAAAATTTGAGGCAAGGAAAATTTTCAGTTGAGGAGTATCATAAGGAGATGCAGACGGCAATGATAAGAGCCAACATACATGAAGATGAGGAGCAATCCATGGCAAGATTGCTCTATGGGCTGAATCCTAATGTCAAGCGAGTGGTTGATTTGCAGCCATATTGGAATGTGGTAGAGCTTGTACATCATGCTTCTAGGGATGAATGTCAATTGCAGGAAGACTCCAAGAAAAACAGAACTAAATCCTTCACGGCTCGAGCCACATCAAGTGGAAGTAAGTTTGTGCCACAATTTAATGTTGGGCGTGGTATCATGACTAGTTCTGATGGTGGAAATCAGTCCCATACACATGCATCCACAAGCAAAAATGATGCATCAATTTCAAAGGAGAAGAGCATATTTACAGCCCCTAGTTCATCCTCCGTTGGCTCCACGCGGAAAACTAGTGATATAGAGTGCTTTACATGCAAGGGACGTGGCCATATGAAGAAAGATTGTCCCAAAAAGCGTACCGTGGTGATTACAGAGAATGGAGAATATGAGTCTTGAAGTGAATCTGAAGAAGAAACTGAGAAGGGTGAAAATTCAGATGGTGAAGAGCATACCTATTATGATTATGAGCAAGGTGCCTCTCTTGTTGTCACTAGAGTTTTGAGTGTGCAGATCAAAGAAGTTGAGAATGGATAACGGCACAATTTGTTTCAAACAAGATCCAAAGTGCAAGACAAGATATGCAAAGTAATTTCTGATGGTGGAAGTCGTCACAACCTTGCTAGTAGAGAAATGTGTGATAAGCTTGGGCTGAAGCTGTTGCAACACCCCCATCCGTATCATATCCAATGGTTGAGTGAATGTGGAGAGTTGAAGGTCAGACACATGGTACAAGTGCAATTCAAGATTGGAGACTATAATGACACTGTTGAGTGTGATGTTGTGCCCATGAAGGTGTGTCACTTGTTGTTGGGCGGACTGTGGCAATATGATCTTTCAGCTCAACATTGTGACAAAACCAATCTATACACTATCAAGTGGAAAGGGAAAGACTTGGTGCTAAGGCCCATGACACCCCAACAAATCATGGCTGAGTACTTACAAAAAGTTTCTGAAGTAAAAGTAGTTAGTAAGAAAGAGGGAGAGAGAGACCTACAAATCCGTGAGTGAACGCCGCAAGCCAAATCTGAGAGATAAGAATAAAAGAGAGGGAGAGAACTTGGTCATGTTAGCCACCAAATCAGAACTAAGAGATGCAAGGCTCAACCCAAATCAAGTGGTCATTGTACTCGCGTACAAAGACACTTTTCTTTTAGCTAACGTCTTGACTTGTCTCCCTAGTGTTATTTGTGATGTCTTGCAGGATTTCGAGGATGTTTTTTCGGAGGAATTACCCACTGGCCTACCTCCTTTGCATGGCATAGAACATCAAATTGACCTCATTCCAGGAGCATCACTCCCGAATCGACCTCCCTACCCACCAATCCTGATGAAACAAAGGAGATACAAAGGTAGGTACAAGAACTTTTAGAAAAAGGTTATGTGCATGAAAGCTTAAGTCCTTCTTTTTTACCTGTAATTTTGGTGCCTAAGAAAGATGCAACATGGCGATTGGTTATGGATTGTAGGCATGTCAACATTATAACAATTAGGTATCGTCATCGTATTCCTAGGTTAGATGATATGCTTGATGAATTGAGTGTCTCTACTGTATTCTCTAAAATTGATTTGAGAAGTGGATACCATCAGATTAGGATGAAAGAAGGAGATGGATGGAAAACTGCTTTCAAAACAAAATTTGGGCTGTATGAGTGGTTAGTCATAACTTTTGGGTTAACTAATGCACCAAGTACCTTCATGAGATTGATGAACCATGTTTTGAGAGCTTACATTGGCAAATTTGTTGTTGTGTACTTTGATGACATCCTAATCTATAGAAAATCCATTCAGGAGCATATTGAACATCTAAAACAAGTGTTGAATGTGCTAAGGATAGAAAAGTTATATACTAACGTTGAGAAGTGCTCCTTTTGCACAAACAAGGTTGTTTTTCTTGGCTATGCTGTTTCAGGGCAGGGAATTGAAGTGGACGAATCTAAGGTGGAAGCAATCAAGAATTGTCCAACTCCCATGAATGTAACCCAGGTGAGAAGTTTCCATGGCCTTGCTGGTTTCTATAGGAGGTTTGTAAAGGATTTTAGTACAATTGCTAGACCTTTGAAAGAATTGACAAAGAAAGGAATTTCTTTTAAATGGGGTGCACCACAAGAAGAAGCATTTCTTGAGATTAAGAAACAATTAACTAAAGCCCCTTTGCTGATTCTACCTGATTTCAATAAAACTTTTGAGATAGAATGTGATGCTAGTGGAATAGACATTGGAGGTGTGTTAATGCAAGAATGAAAACCGATAGCGTATTTTAGTGAGGAACTAAGTGGTGCACAATTGAATTGTTCTATTTATGATAAAGAGTTGTATGGTTTGGTTAGAGTGCTTGAAACATGTCAACACTACTTACGGCCTAAGGAATTTATTGTACATTCTGATCATGAGGCTTTGAAACATTTTAAAAACCAAGCTAAACTGAATCTTGGGCATGCTAAATGGGTAGAATTCATTGAAAGTATTCCATATGTTGTGAAGTACAAGAAAGGAAAGGAAAGCATGGTTGCTGATGCCTTGTCTCGCGGGCATGTTCTTCTGACACAATTAGAAGTGAATGTACCAGGACTTGAGAGCTTAAAAGAATTGTATTGCACTAATCAAATATTTTCATAACCATATGCAAAATGTAAAGATGGGAAATGTTGGGATAAATACCATGTGCATGATGGGTTCCTTTTTAGGGCTAACAAATTGTGTGTTCCAGGTTCATCTGTTAGGCCCTTGTTGTTGCAGGAATCACATGCAGGAGGATTAATGGGACACTTTGGTCGTGAGAAGACCTATGAGCTGCTGGCTAATCATTTTTATTGGCCAAAGATGAGGAAGGACGTTGAGAGATTTGTGCAGCGATGCATCACGTGCCACAAAGCTAAGTCTAAACTGAACCCCCATGGTTTATATACTCCATTACCTATTCCAAACGTTCCTTGGGAAGATATTAGCATGGATTTTGTTCAAGGACTACCTAGGACTAAAAGGGGGAGTGATTCTGTTTTTGTTGTGGTTGATAGGTTCTCCAAAATGCGACATTTCATTCCGTGCAACAAGAACAGGGATGCTTTACATGTTGCTGATTTGTTTTTTAGGGAAGTTGTTCGCTTGCATGGAATGTTGAGGACCACTATTTCAGACCATGATGTGAAGTTCATGAGCTACTTTTGGAAAACATTATGGGAAAAGTTGGGAACCAAGCTGCTCTCTTCAACAACATGTCACCCACAAACTGATGGACAAACAGAGGTGGTGAACCGTACACTATCAGCCTTGCTGCGAACAATGATCAAGAACTTGAAGGAGTGGGAAGACTGTTTGCCGCATGTGGATTTTGCTTACAATAGGGCAGTTCACTCCACCACAAGAATGTGCCCATTTGAGGCGGTATATGGATTCAAACCACTTGCACCAATCGACTTGTTGCCACTTCCATTGCAAGAGAGATGTAACATGGAGGCTTATAAGCATGCTACATATGTGAAGAAGATTCATAAGAAGACCATAGAAGAGATAGAAAGGAAGTCCTTGTACTATGCAGCTAAGGCAAACAAAAACCGCAAGAAGGTGACATTTGAGCCCGGAGATCTGGATTGGATACATTTGTGCAAAGACCGGTTCCCAGAGAAGCATAAATCCAAGTTAATGCCTCATCGAGATGGACCATTCAAAGTCTTGGCCAAGATCAATGGCAATGCTGACAAGATTAAGCTTCCCTTAGACTATGCCGTGAGTCCAACATTCAACATTGCTGATTTGTCTCCATGCTTTGATCAAGAGGGTCAAGAGTCGACGATGACTCCTTCTAAAGAGGGGGAGGATGATGAGGATATCCCTGGTTCACCTCATTTGCCATCTTCTCCTCATGATAAATCTCACCTATCAAATGGATCTTCCACAAATAAGACATATTTGGGTCCCATGACAAGGAACCGTGCCAAACAAATAGAACAAGAGGTGAACACGCTCCTATTTCATCATAATTCAACTATGCATGAGAACTTTGTACTACCTAAATCTGGTGTGTTGATTTTACTTAGGTACAATGCTGAGGGCAACCAATAACTTTCAGCACATGAAGAAACAAGTTCTGAAGCCCATACAACAAGTTTGAAGGGAACAAGCTTCAACTCTAATGCAAACCATGTTTTGGTGACAAGGGCAACTAGTTACACCCCGGAGAGGACTATCAAGCCATCCCAACAATCTATTGTGGCGTGCCTAGTTCCAGAATTCATCCCAGAACTTGCTGCACCATGTCACACAAATATATGACTATCTAGCATGTGTGGGGGTACAAAATGGACAGCATATGAAGTCTACTTTGAGGAAAATCAAATGGCACATCATTTGGGGTCCTGAGTCAAAGGGTATGAGAGTTCCAATGCAAGTTGTCCAGAGCATTAATAGTTGCGCGTGGCTCCATGTGCTTGCTCCCTTGACCAGCTGGTTACCACGAATTTGAGGCCCTCTTTTGGACTGGTTTCACACCTAAACTAGGAGGGTTGTTCCTAGTATAAATACCCCCTTCCCCCACTTCAGCCACAACTCTTTGGCAATTTGATTTCAACATAGGTTAGCTAAGTGCAACCAGAATCTTGTTCAAGAGTTCACTTCCTACTTAGCTCTTCTAATCTTGCCTTGTGAGAGGGTAAACTCACTTTGTGATTTTACAACAGCAGTCATTGAGGCGGCGACCAGTTCGTGCTTCCATCTTCATGCGTGGTTGCATGGATTGGAATCCTAAGAGTGTGGTTGGGCGAATACTTGTTGATGGTTGTTGCATATGCAGTAGCTAGCTTTGGTCTCGTCAAGTTGCACTAGTTATACATTACCCGACAATGTTGTTGGTTGGGATCGATGGTTTCCTTCATTCCCTTCAGGTGGCGTTGATTCATTCTTCAAGCAGATCCTCCGTGGAAATCGGGCCACCCCATATCAGTAGAAGAGTTTCCGGGACCTCTTGTTATGTGTTGACATGTGTGATACATTGGAGAGTAGTATCATGCTAGGAGTTGAGTGATGGATCTTTCTCCTTCTATCAGTGGACCCAGTTGCATAACCAAAGAATTTCGAGAGTTCTCAAGTGGGAATTAAAGTAGTTACCTAGGCTTATCTTTCAATGGATTTATGATGTGAGGTTGGGGTTCGACATTTAATGGTTCACTTGTTGACGATCTTTCTTACAATGGTTCTCATTGTGTCTTAAAGAATTCCTGTAGCTTGCTATGATCTGGGGAAGCTTCATATGTCGTGTGTGCCTTATCACGAAAATATCGAGTGAAATCTACATTACGTATTTGTTTTCGGCTTAAGTCACAAGCCCCATCATTTTTTTCGTTGGAGTATGATAATTCGAGTTGCCTCGATGTCAAGTGTTGATTCCATATCTTTTATAAATGATGTTCTTGGATTTCTATGGGAGTGCTCATCCTTTTTGATCAATCAAATTGTCACGCCAAGGATTTTCCCATCCGGAGTGCTTCTCTTCAAGTGGACTCAATCTTACTTCCATATTGCAAGATCTATGATCATATTTCCTTTCCAGAGTTGTTTTCATCCATCCTAAGTTGCCTTCTTCTTTTTCCCACCCTCCTTCCCTTTCTTCAATGACTAAATTCTAATCCAAGTGTTTTCTATTCATGTGATGCTTTCGCTTTCTTTTCTCCCATATTGTATGTGGTAATTCATTGTGAAGATGCTCATATGCTAAGCTCATCATTCTTTGTTCTCATTCTTATTCGATGAATTCAATTCGAGTTCTCAATATTCATCATATCCTTTGTCAATTGTCCAATATTTTCTTATGTCAGAAATTCTTAGCCAAGAATCTCTTGCTTATTCATCTCTCTTTATTCTATCCGGATTAGCAATGATAACTCAGGAAATTAGTGTTACCGTTCAAAATCCTTTCATATTATTTCAAGGTTCTCAACCTCATTATGTTTTAAATTGTACTGGTGCAATCTCCCTTACTAAGCAATCATTTCAAGGTGTTTCCTTTGAGTGGGCCCATAACTCACAGGTTCTTCTCCAGGATCCTGCCTGGACTTTGTAATATTTTTCCTGGAGTTTCTTCTCAAAATCTTCTTCGAGTCTAACGTAAGAATGGATGCCATCAGTCAAATGGTTTCTCCAAGATTGCTTCAAATTATTTTTATTGTTGGCTCAACCTTTGTATTCTTCATTATTCTGGATTATCACAATAATTCTTGGTGTTGTTCTCATCGTCATTTTCATCTTGGAAGACCGAAGGAGAGCTTCTCTTAAACCTTTATCCACTAATTAAGATTCATGGTTCAAGGTTGATGTTATCCTCCCGATTTTTTTCCATTCATGTCTATCCGGAGCATTTCAGAGTTATTTTTGTTCTCAATCCTCCTAAGGCCATCTTTTTCATAAGATTCCTTGTTCTCAGCTTGTAGTTCTCTATCTCTAATTCTCCAAATTGTTGTCTCTTCATTCATCTCTCAATCTTTCTGATGCTTTTTTTAAGTTTTATCTAGTTGGATTGTTGTCTCTTTGTTCTCATGTATCCCAACTCATTCATATCATCCTCATTGATTTGAAAATTCTTATTGGTATTTTGTTCAAGACTTCTTCAAGTTTGTGTTATCTCTCTTCAATCATTTTCAAGAAGAATAAGTAGTATGCCAAATCCGTAGCTTTCATCAATTTAAGTTGATGAAGGATAAGCATAATATAATTCTTATTCTTGTTTCCTAGAGGTGATTTAATTCCTTCTTTCGGAGTTGCTCATGATATCAAATTCTCAGTTCGATGTTGCTCATCTTCTCTTTTCCGGAGTTCCAAGCATTATCAATTATCTCGTCTTCAAGCTCTATTTAAATCTTTGCAATGTTTCTATCGTGTTGATCTCAACAAAAACTCTATTGATCATCATTTGTTTCCAGAATTCTTCCAAGACGTTCTTCATGATGGTTCATTAAGAATTTAATTCATGCTCGATGGGTTCTTTAAGATTCTTGTTGGAGAAGCTCAAGTATTATTTGTCATGCATTTCATAGTGCAATTCCTTCTCCCTTATTTTTTTGAGATGGTGTTATAACATTATTGTATATCGAGGAGTATGAAAGATGATTTCTCAAGAATGAGATAATTAAACCAATCGCTTAGCAAAACAAGATGACATGGCATCATTAGTCTGAGACTGTAGCATAATTACAAGGGTGTTACAAATCTCCCCACTAAAAGAAATCTCCTCCCGAGATTTAAGAGGTAGATGGAAATAGAGAGGGGTATTCATCACGAATACAATCCTCGCATTCCCAAATGGCTTCATATTCATAATGATTCAACCATTGAAACTTTAGAAACTTGATTGCCTTCTGGTGGATGCGGCATTCTGCTTGATCAATAATTCTCATCAGATGCTCCTTATAAGAGAAGTCTTGTTGAAATTCAAGCACTTCATCATCCACTGCTCGGATAGGATCATCGAAGCAACAACGGAGTTGTGACACAGGAAGGCGTCATCAACCTGAGAAAGGTTTGACAGTAGTTCCAATTGATATGCCACTTTTCCATGTCTTTTGAGAATGGGGAAAGGACCAATGTAGCCAATAGCTAGCTTGCCCTTGATTATGGAATGATGATGTTCAGATATGCCCTAGAGCCAATCATGTATGATGATATTTCCTATGTGTTTATGAATAAAGATAGTCCTTGGACATTATCAGTGATGTGTATTAACAAGTATGTGACTTGTTTGTGAGACTATGCATTGTATGATGACTGTCCTAAAGAGTCCCTAGTCGAAAGGGTTGTGTGAACGCGTAACCAGTTAGACTAGCATATGACACGGAGGATGGTCCAATCTCATTAGCCATGTGGCATTGGATGCTAGCTGGATAATATGGACTGAGAAAGACCTGGTTAAATTCGACGTAGTCGGATCCGAGTCGAGATAAGGTCTGAGTTGGACAGACCCAACTATGAGACGCAGCGATAGGTCATCTGTGAGTCTCTAGTACAACATACGTTCTATGTCCTAAGACCTGATGCGACACATGTACTCGGGATGGTGATAGACCTTCTTTGGACAGACCAAACGCTACTCCGTGACTCGGTAGTTACGAAGGTAGGTTTGGGCTTGTCCAAACCCATGCTGTGAGACATGGTCGAGCAAGATCTCATTTGCCCCTCCAATCAGGAGAGATATACTCTGGGGCCCTCGGGTGATCCGACCGAGATAAGCATGGCCATGCGATGAGGATTCTGAGATAATTAGAATGTCGCTCGGATTCACCGGAACGAGAAAGAGGTCGTGCTGCAACAAGGATGACCATGTCGCCTTGTGCCTGAAAACATATATCGTGTGGCAAAGGGAACATAAGTATAAAGCAAAAGTTCGTCTAGCCGAGTCATGTGGTATATCAGACACTTGGAGTCGGCACGCTTTGCTAGAGGCCGCTACCGACTAGCCGAGTCGGATGTGGTCTGACTCGCGACCAAGTGAACGAGAACCTAAGGGTTTGCGCGCATATGGTAAAGGAACACGTGGTCTTTATGATCTGTGTGAGGCCCAAGAGTTGAGCCTGCACCGGATGTCTATATATAGTGGAGGTGTGCCACACTCATGGGGTTGATCGCTTCAGCGCCGTCATTAGGGCTTTGCATGTTTTGCAACTAGCCACCTCCACCCGATGTCGGCTATGTGATCAGCCCTAGCAGTCTGCCGCACTGTGTTCCCTCCGGCATGTACGGCTACCATTAAAGGCGATGCACTTGTGCCGCTCCGGTGAACCTGTATGTGGGATCCAGCAACCGGTTGTTCGAGGGAGATCGGACAAGGAGGAGACAAACCATGATGACATACTGCACCAACTCTACTTCCGCTGCACGATACTGCGTGTCTAGTGGTAACGATCTATGATCCATCTCCGTGGCATGATCTTGGATGTTCTGCGCGTAGGACAATTTTAATTTGCATGCGATGCACCTACGGTAGAACCCAACAGATGAGCACCTCTCATCATTGTGACACAAAGATAAGCCTTTTCGCCAGTTTGATAGACCACATCTTGGTGATGACAGTCATAATGACTCTGCTGATGAGACTGAGCAGTCTTCAGATTTTCACAAATAACACAAACTTGTTCTTCGGCATGTTAGATAAATCTGGACCGAAGAGTGGTCGTTCCCCATTTTCTGATCAATTCAGAGGACTTCGGCACTTATGTCCATACAATATTTCGAAGGGAGTCACCTTCAGACAAGCTCGATAGCTATTGTTTTATGAGAATTCAGCATATGGGAGAAATCCCCCCCATCTCTTGCTAAATGATATGACACAAGCTCGAAGCGTGTCTTCAAGATTTGGTTGACTCGTTCAACTTGACCTAGGACTAGGGGTGAAAAGCAGTGCTAAAGGACAGATGAGTTCCCATAGCTTCCTGAAAACTTCCCCAGAATCTTCAAGTGAAAAGGTTGTCATGGTTTGAGTTGATTACAAACAAAATACCATGGGTGAAACAATTCTAGAAACATACAGATCTGCCGATTGACTAGCAATGCTAGTTTCCTTGACAGGCAGAAAGTGAGTTGGAAAGTCGATCAATGACGACAAGAATGGCACCATGACCCTTCTGTGATTTGGAAAAACTAGTGATGAAGTCCATCTCAACATTGTCCCATTTTCATCAGGAATAGTAAGGGGTTGCAGGGTTCCAGCAGGTCTTTGATGTTTGCTTTGATATGATGGCAGAGGTCACATTCGGCAACATAGAGAGCAATGTCTCGCTTCATATTAGGCCAAGAGAATCTCTGATGAATATCTTGGTACATCTTGATACTAATAGGGTGGATTGAATGAGGTGTGTAATGAATTTCATTCGTAACTTTCAAGGTCAAATTCAGGTTGTAGTGTCTAGGAACCACTAGGCGACCCTTCAAGAACAATGTGCCATCATCAACAATAGTGAAGAATGAGGGCCTTCCTTATGCGAGATAATGTGTAATCTTCTCGACTTCGGAGTCAAACTTATGAATAATCTTAATGTTGTACTCGAGATCTAGCAATATCGGGGTTCAACTTGCGGAATTCTTCATAAATAAAGGGTTATGCTTGTTGAACCATGAGGTTGTTGCAATATGACTTGTGTCTCAAGGCATCCACCATTACGTTAACCTTACCTGGGGTATAAGAAATACCCAAGTTATAGCCTAATATTGCATCCATCCATCTTTCTTGACAAAGGTTCAGATCTGGATAAGTGAATAAGTACTTCAGACTTTGGTGATTTGTGAAGATCTCGCAATGACTACTAAGAAGGTAATGTCACCACAACTTCAGAGCATGGATAACTCTAGCAAGTTCGAGATCATGTGTTTGATAGTTCTCTTCATGGGGACACAACAAGTGAGAGCCATAAGCAATCACTTTACGCTCTTCCATTAGGACACAGCCTAATCCTTGTTGAGATGCATCTGTATAGATTACAAAGTCCTTGTGAGTATCGGGGGAGCAATCACTGGGGCAAAAGTCAATTTGTATTTTAGAGTTTGGAAACTTCCCTGACATTTAGGTGCCCACTTGGACTTCTTGCCTTTGTGGAGCAGGTCAGTCAATGGCTTTGCAATCTTGGAGAAGTTCTCAACAAAACGACGGCAATAGCTAACCAGCTCGAGAAGACTTCTAACTTGTCGAACTTTTTTCGGAGGAGTCTAGTCAATAATAGCATGAACCCGTTTTGGATTAACAGCAATGCCTGCTACTAAGATTACATGGCCAAGATAGGTCACTTCAAGTAACCATAACTCACACTTGGAGTATTTGGCATAAATATAATGTCCATGAAGCTTCTTTAGTACAAGCAAAAGATGTTTGAAATGTTCTTCTTCGTTCATGGAATAGACCAGAATATCATCAAGATAAACTACAACAAACCTGTCGAGGTATTCCATGAAGATGTGGTTCAACAATTGAGAGAAGGTGACTGGAGCATTGGTTAAGCCAAACTACATGACGGTGTACTTGCATGAACCATAGCGAGCAACTAAAGCAGTTTTCGGAATGTCCTCTTCGCGGACCCTGATATGATGGTATCTAAGGGTGTCCCAGACTAGGGAGTACCAGCCCGAGGTGTTTAGATATTATCCACTAAAACAGTGCACTAGGACCCACATGTCATGGACTGTTTTCTTAAAATATTTTATTTTCTAACCAAATATTAATTAGGACGGTGTGACCCATAAGTTAGTGACAGAGAGGGGTATTACAATTTGTCCTCATAGAGGGGCTGGTCTTAATTAAACTGAGCCGGCTCCACATGGTAGTGGCACAGCCGGCCACCACGGTGAGTCTATGCATGCATCGTGCACATAGCAAGGGGTGAGGCCATGACTAGAACGCGGCCGTCAAGCGGCTGGCGACAGCGGGCATGGCGAACAAGGGGCAGATGTGGTGTGGGTGCGGCCATGCGAGCAGGGGCGCACAAAGCGCGGGCTAGCTGTGCTGAGCACGATCTCGCAGAGAGCTCTGGAGTGGTGGTGACGGCGGTGTAGGGTGATGGATTCGATGGGGGAAGGGGGTGAAGTGAGAAGCTCATCGGGGAGGCACAAGGGGGACGGCGATGGATTAGTAGCAGCATAGGCGGCAGGTTTACGGGGTGGACAACATCGACCAAAGGTTGAAGAAGAGATCGAGCCGGTCAATGTAGGGTTGCTGAGCTTGAACCAGTCCTCATAGACAAAGTAGTGGAGCACGGCGGGGCTCGTGGACAGACTCCTATCCCGCGGGGTGCACGGTGACCGCGAGATCAAGGCGAGCCATGGCGGTGTCTGGATCAGGTTCGCATTGGGGAGAAGAGAGTTGCGCGAGGGAGATGGGAGAAGTGAGCTAGGGATCGGCTTTATGCCCTAGAGGAGACGGGGGATGGCCGACACGTGGCATGGAACCGCCATGGCCGGTGGATGCCTGCCACAACCTCTTCTGAAAAGGAGGAAGGATGAGGCGCGGCTGGGCTGGGCCGGCTATGGACTGTGCACTCAAGGCCCGGTCCAACAGTAGTTTCTTTCCCTTTTTCTTTTACCATTTGGTGTTTTCTACTTTCTTTTTTTGTTTGGCAATTTTTATAAATAGTAAATGATTTTTGTCCAACATGGTATTTGACACATAAATACTAGGCTATATGAAGTAGTCCAGAAGGTTACATGTGCTTTGGAACTATATAAATATTTCTTTATTATTAAAAGTCCCAATTTAATGATGTTGGTAATGTTTTAATTAGGTTATGGGAGTTCTAAATATTCAAATGGGGTTGGTTAATTCATGAAAATTACTTAGTGAATATTTGCAACCCAGCCAACAATGTTGATTTATAGTTTGTATTAATAATAATTTGACTTGTAATTTGAATTTGCTTTTTACCAAGGGGTAATTAAGTTTAGCAAAATAAGATGACATGGCATCATTAGTCTGAAATTACTGTAGCTTCATTATAGGCGTGTTACATACGTTGCAAGCATGGACTGCTCGTCGGGAAACATTCATGGGAACAAAACCTCCTCGTTCGTGTTGTCAACATAGTAGGGGACATCCATTCCGCCACGTGGGACACCCAAGTTGGTGAAAACAGAGTCCTCATTTAGAGGGTGCCTCCCACGTCTCGGAATGCCAAATTCCCTTGAAGCAGGGTCATAAATCTCCCCGATCCAATCACACACTTTATTCACTAAAGTGCAACGAACGTCCATTAATGAATGCATCCCCATATTCACAACAACTTTCTTCTTATATTAATTGAATGTTTTGTTCGGCTAAGTTAACCGTTCTTGCGACCCCCTGTTTCGTAGATTCTTCTTCTGGAAAAAGTTGAGCATGAATAGAAAATCAAGGTGATACGATAGAGAAAACCTAAAAACTTGTCATATTTGCATTTATAAAATTAATATAATGTTAGAGACACTAGGTAAAAGGAAAGGTAAAAATTTGTGGTCTGTCCAAAACTTCAGGCTGCTATGACCGACAAGTGATGCGTTCCGGAGTTGTCGTATGGATAAGAAATGTAGTAACCATGTGCAATGTAATACAATTGCCATGTGGCAGCTACTACTATATACACATGAATTTTGAAATACAGTTACCATGCTCATTATGATGTAGTTACCATGTGCAATGTGCAAATGAAATTGTAATATATATTATGTTTTAGTTGTCATGTGCAAAAACTGGAATTTGCCATGTAATATATGATGAAAATGTCGTAAACAGTACCATGGACTGGCGGAAGGACAACGAAAGCAAAATATACATAAACACACACATGCGCGCGGGCACACGCACGCACGTACGTACGCACACACACACACATATGCACACGCACACACAAACACACAAACACACACCTCCTTCTTGCCTTTTTGCCAGTTGTCATATCATGTTGTGGCGGCTACATGAAGTCGTCGTCTTCATCTTCCTGATGGTTGCAAACCATGATGTTGTAAAAAGAACTAAAAGAAGACAAAACAAGCTGTGTTCAAAGAATTGTTCAGAATAGTAACAATAACGTTACACATGGGCAAACGATGGTAACATTGAAAACTGTAAAAAATGTTGAAAACAATGTATTCACCATGGCGATTATTTTGATTTTCATCCTCTGACTAGTGTGTCCAATTTATCTCCCATGGTAATTAATGAATATACAATAGAAATGATATGTAGTTCATATGCCATACTTAATTCATCAACATGTGTGGGGCATGCCACAAAAAATCAATTACCAACATAAAAATGTAGTAGGGATGCAAACGTGGGGGGCCCTATCGGAGCGTGTATCACCCAGGCTGAAAATGAGCGCTGAATAAAATGCATGTAAGGTGATGTGACATGGATGACTAAATGAGATGGTAATTTTATTGTGAACTGCATAGAAAAAATTGAAGAAAAAAACAGAAGTGTTGCCATGGTCTTATGAAGTAGCATGGTAAGTCATGGCTAGTTGTGAAGGAAAAAGTTGACATGCTTTTGTTCAGAAATATAGCAATATGTATGTGTGTTGAGATTTGGAGAAGAGATGTTTGGCATGTTTTTGCCACTGACATGGCAAGTAAAAGGGAAATGTGGCATGTCTAATATGACAATATAATAGGGAAATTTTGTTGGAAAACAAAATCGCAGGTTTGCAAAATTAGATAAAGTTATCATCTATTGTGTGCATTGGCATGGCAGTTGAGGGGTTGTGGAGCATATGAAGTTGCCATGTACTTGGTACAATAGTGTATCAATTAAATTGATTGGATTGGTATTAAAAGAAAATTGCCAAGTTCTTATTAAACCAACATGGCAAATCCCAAGTTCTAACACATGGGGAGTTGTCATGTCTTCATTCAATAACATGGCTACATGATGGGGTTGTGGATGGGCTAACAAAAATGGCATGTTTTTCAAGTTCAAACATAGGGGGATTTGCCATGTATGTATTCTGTAGCATGGAAAAATGATGGGATGGAAATGAAAATATAGAATTTTCGTATCAGATGGCAAAGCACACAAAAATCACATGGCAATTTTCACCCCCGAATAGCAGGGTAGTTGCCATGCACAATACAAAGGGGTGATAGAAGCCAGGGTCCCGATCTTTCGTTGAGATGATAACTAGATATTTGGAGGAGGCGACTTTGATGATATGACTATAAACATGCATGACGTTGCACCTTAGCAATCGGTAAACCAACTCCAAGAGGTTATTGACCATGCCGAAGCACGATCAACGTGACCACAAAGGTTTATTCCTACAAGCAATCGAAGAACAAGCAATAATATAATAAAAGCAATCTGGATTGCGAATATAGATGAAGTATTGATAAAGGTAGAGATCTGAAAGCGATCTTGGTATGTTTGTTGGACACAAACGAACTACACAAAGTTGCAATGGCTAACTCTTAACTAAACAAATGCCAAGCCAAAAGCTGCTAGATTGGTCTACTTATATGGGAGCAAGGGGCGGCGGACAAGCAGGTGGGGGTATGTCCCAAGGCATCCTAAAACTAAACCTAGGTCGTACAATGCACATGGGTCCAAGTGGAGGTGATGCAACACCTTTGGACTTGTAGTTTCATTCAGATTCTAGCTGCAGTGTCAGATTGTTTTGTCACTATCTCCATTCTCCTAAAAAAATTGAAGGTGAATCCAATAGGGTTAAAAAGTACATGAAATTTATTTCCAATAAAAAAGGAATCACCTAATTCGGAGTCACGATGCAATAGTTGTTGGCGTTTTGAGATAGGTATGTCTGTGTAGTCCGAATCTAATTCCCAAATGTGAGAGACTTGGATTTTATCTTCTCTTGGGCTGAAAATGGCATGAGAGAAATTCTTTAATGACACGCAAGCGTCTCTTTTTCCCTTATCTTCATATGTGTATTGTACAAGTGTCCAATAGTTCTGCAATTAGGCATGACATAGAAAGAGGTGAAGTATTGATACGTCTCCGATGTATCTATACATTTTTATTGTTCCATGCTGATATATTATAATTCTAGGATACTTTTGGGGCATTTGTTTACCAATTAATAATATTTTTGAGCACTAACCTATTGACACACTGCACAGTGCCAGTTGTTGTTTTATGCATGTTTTTGACTTTTCAGGTTTACAATAGCAAATGATGTCCAATTGCCACAAAACTTTTTGATGGTTTTTTCTAGACCAAAAGAAGACCTCGAAGCTTCGGGAGGAGGCCAGGAGGCGCACGAGGGCCCCACCACACATGAGGGAGTGCCCAGGGGGCGCGCCCTGATATGTGGTGGCCCCCTCAGGCCCCGACGTTCCTCTCTGGCCTATAAATTCTCTAGTATCCCAAAAACCCTAAGGGAGCTCCCAAAACACTTTTCCGATGGGAGGCCATCTACAGATCCGTTCTGGCACCCTGCCAGAGGGGGTTGATCACAGAGGGGCTCCTAATCAACCTTGGTGCCCTCGCAATGATGTGTGAGTAGTTCACCACAGACCTATGGGTCCGTAGGTAGTACCTAGATGGCAATCTCTCTCTCTTGATCTTCAATGCAATGTTCATCACATCTTTGCCTTGATCTATCCAATGTAATCCTTTTGTATGGTGAGTTTATTGGGATCCGATGAATTGTGAGTTTATGTTCAGATTATTTCTGAAAAGTATTCGAGTCAAACCTGAATACTAAGATTCTTATTTGCATGATTATTATAGCTTTGTATGGCTCTCTGATTTGTTGAGATAGTTTGGCCAACTAGATTGATATTTCTTTGGTGGGAGTGGTGCGTTGTAGTAGGTTCAACCTGACGAGTTTCTATATCCCAGTGACAGAAGTGGACAAGTTGCGTCGTTGTGTTGCTGCTACTAAGGATAAAATGATGAGGTTTGTTCATATTGATTGAGTTTACTTTGTCTACATCATGTCATAGTTCTCCAAGCATTACTTTGTTTTACTTAATACTCTAGATGCATGTTGGATAGCGGTCGATGAGTGGAGTAATAGTAATAGGTGCAGGCAGGAGTTGGCCCATTTTTTTTATGGACGTGATGCCTATATACACATGATCATTACCGTGAAAATGGCATAACTATTCGCTTTTCTATCAATTGCCCAACAGGTACTGGTTTAGCCACCACATGTTATTTCTATGAGTGACGCCAATAGAGAACTCTATGGTCCCCGGGTCTGTTAACTTATATATTCACAAACGTTATTATTAACTTGTTGTTATTTATTTTCTTTTATTTTACTTTGCAATTTTCAATTATCTACACAACTCACTTTCTTGAAAATAACGATATCGAGGGGATTGACAACCCTCTTGCCTGCGTTGGGTGCAAATTGTTTGTTCTTTTGTGTGCAACCACTGAAGACGGTTGAAGATTGGTATTCCTATTGGTTTGATAAACCTTGGTTTCATAACTGAGGGAAATATTTACCCACATTGTGTTGCGCTAACTCGTTCTTCTTCATGGAAAATCCAACGCAGATCACAAGTATCAGGAAGGATTTCTGGTGCTGTTGCCGAGGAATACCATCACCAACTATCAAGTAACTGTTGGGGAACGTTGCATAGGAAACAAAAAAATCCTACGCACAAGCAAGATCTATCCATGGTGATGAGCATCTATGAGAGGGAGAGTGAATCTACATACCCTTGTAGATCACTAAGCGGAAGCGTTAAGGAACGCGGTTGATGTAGCCAAACATCTTCATGATCCAATCACGATCCGTCCTACGATCCGATCATGAGACGTCCCACGATCACATCGTGATCCTTCCGATCTAGCACCGAACGGATGGCACCTCTGTGTTCAGCACACGCATAGATTGATGGCGATCTCCACCTCCTTGATCCAACAAGCGAGGGTGGAGAGGTAGATGAGTTCTCCGACAGGGCTTCGCCAAGCACTACGGAATCAATCTAGAGGAGAAACAGATCTAAAGGAAGAAGAGGGCGGCACGTGGCTGTTTTTCTGTATCTCAAAACCCTCAAAACCTAGAGTATATATAGGAGGAGGGATGGAGGAGGCTGGGAGCACAAGGGGCCAGCCCTTGGCCTTGGGCAAGGAGAGGAGGAGTCCTCCTCCAATCCTAGTAGGATTAGGACTCCTCCTTCCCACTTGGAAACTCTTTCCACCTTGGCTTTTTTCTTCTCCTTCCACTCCAGCCGCATGGGACTCGTGTGGGACTTAGGATATCCCACTAAGGGCTGGTATACCTCTTCCCACAGCCCATATAGCCTCTTGGGTCGAAATACCCCTCCCGATGGTCCCCCAACACCCTCCCGGCACTCCCAGTACACTATCGATGAGCCCGAAACTTTTTCGGCGACCAAAACAGGACTTCCTATATATCAATCTTTACCTCCAAACCATTTCGGAGCTCCTTGTCATGTCTGGCATCTCATCCGAGACTCTCAACAACCTTCGGTCACCACCATACACAACTCTATACTATCGAAACGTCACCGAACCTTAAGCGTGTAGACCCTGCGGGTTCGAGAACTACGTAGACATGACTGAGACACCTCTATGGTCAATAACCAATAGCGGGACCTGGATGCCCATATTGTTTCCTCCATATTCTACGAAGATATTTATCGGTCGAACCTCTATGTCAAGGATTCAGTTAATCCCGTATGTTGTTCCCTTTGTTCTTCAGTATGTTACTTGCCCGAGATTAGATCATCGGCATCTCCATAGCTAGTTAAACCTCGTTACCGCCAAGTCTCTTTACTCGTTCCGTAATACAAGATCCCGTGGCTAACACTTAGTCACATTGCTTACAAGGCTTATTGTGATGTTGTATTACCGAGTGGGGCCTCAGATACCTCTTCGTCGCACGGAGTAACAAATCCCAGTCTTGATCCATGCCAACCCAACAGACACCCTCGGAGATACCTGTAGAGCACCTTTATAGTCACCCATTTGCTTTGCTACTTTTGATACACACAAGGCACTCCTACGATGCCAGTGAGTTGCATGATCTCATGGTCATAGCAACAGATACTTGACATGCTGAAAACAGAAGCAATAAACTGACACGATCATATGCTATGTTTATAGCTTGGGTCTTGTCCATCACATAATTCTCCTAATTATGTGATCCTTTTATCAAATAACATCTCATGTCCATGGCTAGGAAACCTTGACCATCTTTGATCAACGAGCTAGTCTATTAGAGGCATACTAGGGACATGGTGTTGTCTATGTATCCACACATGTATCTGAGTGTCCGATCAATACTATTCTAGCATGGATAATAAACGATTATCATGAACAAGGAAATATAATAATAACCAATTTATTATTGCCTCTAGGGCATATTTCCAATAGACTCCCACTTGCACTAGAGTCAATAATCTAGTTCACATCACCATGTGATTTGCATTGTTATGAATCTAACACCCAATGAGTTCTGGGGCTCGATCATGCTTTGCATGTGAGAGAGGCCTTTTAGTCAACGGGTCTGCGACATTCAGATCTGTGTGTACTTTGCAAATCTCTATGTCATACTGTAGACACTACTACCACACTCCACTTGGAGCTATTCCAAAGGGATGCTACACTATACGTATCTGGATTGCCACTAAGAGTCATCCGGATTGGTGTTAAAGCTTGCATCGACGTAACTCTTTACGATGAACTCTTTATCACCTCCATAATCGAGCAAAATTTCCTTAGTCTTTTAGTTACTAAGGATAATATTTACCGCTGCCCAGAGATCCACTTCTAGATCACTCTTGTACCCCTTGATGGACTCATGGCAAGGCACACACAGGTGCGGTACACAACATTGCATACTATATAGAGCCTATGGCTAAAGCATAGGGGACGACCTTCGTCCTCTCTCCTTCTTCTGCCGTGGTCGAGCTTTGAGTCTTACCCAACTTCACACCTTACAAATCAGGTATAAACTCTTTGTCTGACTGATACATTTTGATCTCTTTCAAAATCTTGTCAAGGTATGTACTCATTGAAAGTCTCATCAAGCATCTTGATCTATCTCTATAGATCTTGATGCTCAACAATTAGGTAGCTTTATCTAGGTCTTCCTTCGAAAAACTCTTTTCAAACAACCATTTATGCTTTCCAGAAATTCTACATCTTTTCCGACCAACAATATGTCATCCACATATTCTTACCAGAAATTCTATAGTGCTCCCACTCACTTTATTGTAAATACAAGTTTCTCATAAACTTTGTATAGACTCAAAAACTTTGATCACCTCATCAAAGAGTATATTCCAACTCCGAGATGCTTGCTCTAGCCCACAGAGGGGTTTTTGGGGCTCGCACACCTTTTAGCATCCTTAGGACTGACAAAACCTTCTGGTAGTATTTCATACAACCTTTCCTCAAGTAAGGAAACGATCTTTTGGCATCGATCTGCCATATTTCATAATTGAAAAATCCAGCAACTGCTAACATAATTCTAACAAACATTAGAATCGCTACGAGTGACAAAGTCTCATCACAGTCAACTCCTTGAACTTGTCAGAAACTTCTTTGCGACAATTCGAGCTTTATAAATGCTGACATTTACCATTAGCGTATGTCTTCATCTTAAAGGTCCATTTGTAATCGACGACCTGCCGTCCAACGAGCAAGTCTACCAAAGTCCATACTTGGTTTTCATACATGGATCCTTTCTCGGATTTCATGGCATCTAACCATTTGTCGGAATCTGGGCCCATCAATGCTTCTCCATAGCTCGTAGGTTCATCGTTATCCAACAACATGACCTCCACGACAGGGTTGTCGTACCACTCAGGAGCAGTACGCGTCCTTCTCGACCTACGAGATTTGATAGTAACTTGATCTGAAGCTTCATGATCATCATCATTAACTTCCTCTTCAACTGACGTAGGCTCCACAGAAATATCTTTCTGCGCTACGCTACTCTCTGGTTGAACAAAGGTTCAACAACCTCATCAAGTTCTATCTTCCTCCCACTCAATTCTTTCGAGAGAAACTTTTTCTCGAGAAAGGATCCATTTTAGCAACAAACACTTTGTGCTTGGATCTGAGATAAAAGGTATACCCAACTGTTCTTAGGGTATTCCATGAAGGTGTATTTGTCCGCTTTGGGTTCGAGCTCATTAGATGAAAACCTTTTTTCACACTAGCATCGCAGCCCCAAACATTAAGAAATGGCACCTTAGGTTTCTATCAAACCATAATTCATACGGTGTCATCTCAACGGATTTATATGGTGCCCTATTTAAATTGAATGTAGTGTCTCTAATGCATAACCCCAAAACGATAGTGGCCAATCGATAAGAGACATCATAGTTCGCTCCATATCCAATAGAGCATGACTACGACGTTTGGACACACCATCACACTATGGTGTTCCAGGTGGCGTGAGTTGTGAAACAACTTTGACATTGTCTAAAGTTGTATGCCAAACTCGTAACTCAGATATTCACCTCCACGGTCATATCGTAGACATTTTTATCTTCTTGTCACGATGATCTTTAAACTTCACCCTGGTTTTTTTGAACTTTTCAAACGTTTTAGACTTGTGTTTCATTAAGCAAATATACTCATATATATTCAAATCATCAACGAAGGTAAGAAAAATAATGATAGCCACTACACGCTACAACACTCATTGGATCGCATACATCAACATGTATTATTTCCAACAAGTTACTAGCCCGCTGCATCATACTGAAAATGGGTGCTTTAGTTATCTTGCCCAAGAGGCATGGTCCGCATGTCTCAACCGATTCGAAACTGAATGAGTCGAAAGACCCATCACCATGGAATTTCTTCATGCGATTTATACCAATATGAAATTTAGCGGCAGTGCCACAGGTATGTGGTACCATCATTATTAACTTTGCAAATTTTGGCATCAATGTTCTGAACATGTTTATTTCTACGGTCAAGATTCAACAAACCATTCTAATTGGGTGCATGACCATTGAAAGTATTATTCATGTAAACAGAATAACCATTATTCTCTCACTTAAATGAATAATCGTATTTCAATAAACACGATCTAATCATGTTCATGCTTACTGCAAACACCAAATAACATTTATTTAGGTTTGTCACTAATCCCGAAGGTAGAGAGAGCATGTGATGTTGATCACATCAACCTTGGAAACATTTCCAACACACGTCGTCACCTCACACTTAGCTAGTCCCCATTTATTCTGTAGATTTTATTTCTAGTTACTAACATTTAGCAACCGAACCGGTATCCAATACCCAGGTGCTACTAGGAGTACTAGCAAGGTACACATCAATAACACATATATCGAATATACTTCTGTCGACGTTGCCAGACTTCTTATCTACCAAGTATCTAGGGTTGTTCTGCTTCAGCGACCGCTCTCCTCATAATAGAAGCACATAGTCTTGGGTTTGGGTTCAATTTTTTGTTTCTTCACTGGAGCAGCAACTGACTTGCCATCCATGAATTTTACCTCCTAGCCCTTGCCCTTCTCGAAACTAGACGTTTCATTAACCATCAACACTTGATGCTTCTTCCTGATTTCTACCTTCGCGGTGTCAAACATCGCGAATAGATCAGGGATCATTATTTCCATCCCTGGCATTTCATAGTTCATCATGAAGCTCTAGTAGCTTAGTGATAGTGACTTGGAGAACTATATCAATCACTATCTTATCTGGAAGATCAACTCCCACTCAATTCAAGCGATTGTAGTACCTAGACAATCTGACCAAATGCTCAACGATTGAGCTATTCTCACCATCTTGCAGGCAAAGAATCTTGTTGGAGATCTCATATCTCACAACACGGGGACGAGCCTGAGATCCCAATTTCAACTCTTAGAACATCTCATATGTTTCGTGACGTTCAAAATGTTTTGGAGCCTCAATTCTATGTCATAATGCATGACGCACTGAACTATCAAGTAGTCATCGGAACGTGCTTGTTAGATGTTCACAACATCTACAGACGACGCTAGAGGGGGTGGCGCACCGAGCGGTGCATTAAGGACATAAGCCTTCTGTGTAGCAATGAGGACAATCCTCGGATCATAGACCCAGTTCGCAATATTGCTACCATCATATTTCAACTGTATTTCTCTAGGAACATATAAAAACTCAAGGGAATTACAGCACGAGCTAGTAATCTACAACATAATTGCAAAGACACTACTGACTATGTTCATGATAATGAGTTCAATTAATCATATTACCTAAGAACTCCCACTCAAATTGACATCCCTCTGGTCATTCAAGTGATACATGATCCAAATTCACCAACTCAAGTCCGATCATCACTTGAGTTGAGGTGGTTTCGATGGTGAACATCATCATGTTGATCATATCTACTATATGACTTATGTTCGACCTTTCGGTCTCTTGTGTTCCGAGGCCATATCTGTACATGCTAGGCTCGTCAAGTTTAACCCGAGTGTTCTTCATGTGCAACAATGGCTTGCCCCCGTTGTATGTGAACATAGAGTCTATCACACCCGATCATCACGTGGTTTCTCGACACGACGAACTTTCGCAACGGTGCACACTCGGGGAGAAAACAATTGATCTTGAAATTTTAGCGAGGGTTCACCTTATAATGCTACTGTCGTCCTAAGCAAAACAAGGTGCATAAAAGGATTAACATCACATGCAAATCATAAGTGACATGATATGGCCATGAACTTGTTCTTTTGATCTCCATCCTTAAAGCACCGGCATGATCTCCATCATCACCGGCATGACACCATGATCTCCATCATCTTGATCTCCATCAACGTGTTGCCATCGGGGTTGTCACACGCACCATGCTTCTACTACTATTTGTACCGCTTAGCAATAAAGTAAAGCATTACATAGCGCTTAATGATTGACACATAGCTCATAAAATAATTAAAAACAACCCTGTGGCTCCTGCCGGTTCCCGTACTCATCAACATGCAAGTCATGATATTCTATACAATACATGATCATCTAATAAATCACATATATCTCATCATGTAATTGGCCATATCACATCACAACATACCCTGCAAAAACAAGTTAGACGTCCTCTAATTGTTGTTGCAAGTTTTACGTGGCTGCTACGGGTATCTAGCGAGAACAATTCTCACCTACGCAAAACCACAACGGTGATACATAAATTGCTTTTCAACCTTCTCAAGGACCGCCTTTGTCGAATCCGATCCAACTAAAGTAGGAGAAACAGACACCTGCCAGCCATCTTTGTGCAACGAAGTTACACGTCAGTCGATGGAACCGGCCTCTCATAAGCGTACAAGTAAGGTTGGTCTAGGCCGCTTCATCCCACAATACCGTTGAACCAAAACACGACCAAGAAGGAAGCAATCTAAGCATCAACACCCACAATATCCTTTGTGTTCTACTCGACATCTCATCTACACATAGACCTAGCTCATTATGCCACTGCTGGGGAACGTTGCACAGGAAACAAAAAATTACCTACGCACACGCAAGATCTATCCATGGTGATGAGCATCTACGAGAGGGAGAGTGAATCCACATACCCTTGTAGATCGCTAAGCGGAAGCGTTAAGGAACGCGGTTGATTTAGTCAAATGTCTTCATGATCCAATCACGATTCGTCCTGCGATCCGATCACGAGCCATCCCGCGATCCCATCGTGGTCCTTCCGATCTAGCGTCGAACGGAAGGCACCTCCGCGTTCAGCACACGTACACCTCGATGGCGATCTCCACCTCCTTTATCTAGTAAGCGAGGGTGGAGAGGTATATGAGTTCTCCGGCAGTGCAACGACACGGCGGCAGCGGTGGTGGAGCTAATCCGGCAGGGCTTCGCCAAGCACTACGGAATCAATCTAGAGGAGAAACAGATCTAATGGAAGAAGAGGGCAACACGTGGCTGTTTTTCTGTATCTCAAAAGCCTCAAAACCTCTAGTATATAGGATGAGGGAGGGAGGAGGCTTGGCGCACAAGGGGCCAACCCTTGGCCTTGCACAAGGAGGAGAGGAGGAGTCCTCCAATCCTAGTAGGATTAGGACTCCTCCTTCCCACTTGGAAACTCTTTCCACCTTGGCTTTTTTTCTTCTCCTTCCACTCCAGCCGCATGGGCCTCTAGTGCGACTTAGGCCAGCCCACTAAGGGCTGGTATACCTCTTCCCACAGCCCATGTAGCCTCTTGGGTCGAAATACCCCTCCCGATGGTCCTCCGGCACCCTCCCGGCACTCCCGGTACACTACTGATGAGCCCGAAACTTTTCCGGTGACCAAATAGGACTTCCTATATATCAATATTTACCTGCAGACCATTCAAAAGCTCCTCATAATGTCCAGGATCTCATCCGGGACTCCAAACAACCTTCAGTCACCACCATACATAACTCTATACTATCGAAACATCACTGAACCTTAAGTGTGCAGACCGTGCGGGTTCGAGAACTATGTAGACATGCCTGAAACACCTCTACGGTCAATAACCAATAGCGGGACCTGGATGCCCATATTGGTTTCTACATATTCTACGAAGATCTTTATTGATCGAACCTCTATGTCTAGCATTCAGTTAATCCCATATGCTATTTCCTTTGTTCTTCGGTATGTTACTTGCCCAAGATTTGATCGTTGGCATCTCCATACCTAGTTCAACCTTGTTACCGGAAAGTCTCTTTACACATTCCGTAATACAAGATCATGTGGCTAACACTTAGTCACATTGCTTGCAAGGCTTATTGTGATGTTGTATTACCGAGTGGGCCCTGAGTACCTCTCAGTCACACGGAGTAACAAATCCCAGTCTTGATCCATGCCAACCCAACAGACACCCTCAGAGATACCTGTAGATCACCTTTATAGTCACCCAGTTACGTTGCGACGTTTGATACACACAAGGCACTCCTCTGGTGTCAGCGATTTGCATGATCTCATGGTCATAGGAACAGATACTTGACATGCAGAAAACAGTAGCAATGAACTGACACGATGATATGCTACATTTATAGTTTGGGTCTTGTCCATGACATCATTCTCCTAATGATGTGATCCCATTATCAAATGGCATCCCATTTCCATGGCTAAGAAACCTTGATCATCTTTGATCAACGAGCTAGTCTATTAGAGGCATACTAGGGACATGGTGTTGTCTATGTATCCACACATGTATGTGAGTTTCTGATCAATACTATTATAGCATGGATAATAAACGGTTATCATGAACAAGGAAATATGACAATAACCAATTTATTATTGCCTCTAGGGCATATTTCCAACAGTCTCCCACTTGCACTAGAGTCAATAATCTAGTTCACATCACCATGTGATTCGCATTGTTATGAATCTAACACCCAATGAGCTATGGGTCTCGATCATGCTTTGCAAGTGAGAGAGGTATTTTAGTCAACGGGTCTGCGACATTCAGATCCGTGTGTACTTTGCAAACCTCTATGTCATACTGTACAAACTACTACCACACTCCACTTGGAGCTATTCCAAATGTCTACTCCACTATACGAATCCGGATTGCTACTAAGAGTCATCCGGATTGGTGTTAAAGCTTGCATCGACGTAACTCTTTACGACGAACTCTTTATCACCTCCATAATCGAGAAACATTTCCTTAGTATTTTAGTTACTAAGGATAATCTTGACTGCTCTCCAGTGATCCACTCCTGGATCACTCTTGTACCCCTTGACGGACTCATGGCAAGGCACACACAGGTGCGGTACACAGCATGGCATACTATATAGAGCCTATGGCTAGACCATAGGGGATGACCCTCATCCTTTCTCTTTCTTCTACCGTGGTCGAGCTTTGAGTCTTACTCAACTTCACAACTTGCAAATCAGGCAAGAACTCTTTCTCTAACTGATCCATTTTGAACTCTTTCAAAATCTTGTCAAGGTATGTACTCATTGAAAGTCTTATCAAGCATCTTGATCTATCTCTATAGATCTTGATGCTCAACAATTAGGTAGCTTTATCCAGGTCTTCCTTCGAAAAACTCTTTTCAAACAACCGTTTATGCTTTCCACAAATTCTACATCTTTTCTGACCAACAATATGTCATCCACATATGCTTATCAGAAATTCTATAGTGCTCCCACTCACTATATTGTAAATACAAGTTTCTCATAGACTTTGTATAGACTCAAAAACTTTGATCACCTCATCAAAGTGTATATTCCAACTCCGAGATGCTTGCTCCAGCCCATAGAGGGATTGCTGGAGCGCGTACACCTTTTAGCATCCTTAGGACTGACAAAACCTTCTGGGTGTATCTCATACAACCTTTCCTCAAGGAAGGAAACAATGTTTTGGCATCCATCTGTCAGATTTCATAATTGAAAAATGCAGCAACTGCTAACATAATTCCAACAGACTTTAGCATCGCTACGAGTGAGAAAGTCTCATCACAGTCAACTACTTGAACTTGTCGGAAACTTCTTTGCGACAAGTCAAGCTTTATAAATGGTGACATTTACCATTAGCGTGTGTCTTCATCTTAAAGGTCCATTTGTAATCGACGACCTTCCGTCCAACGAGCAAGTCTACCAAAGTCTATACTTGGTTTTCATACATGGATCCTTTCTCGGATTTCATGGCCTCTAACCATTTGTCGGAATTCGGGCCCATCATCGCTTCTCCATGGCTTGTAGGTTCACCGTTATCCAACAACATGACCTCCAAGACAGGGTTGTCGTACCACTCAGGAGTAGTACGCATCCTTGTCAACCTACGAGGTTCGATAGTAACTTGATCTGAAGCTTCATGATCATCATCATTAACTTCCTCTTCAACTGACATAGGCTCCACAGAAACATCTTTCTCCGTTGCGCTACTTTGTGGTTGAACAAAGGTTCAACAACCTCATCAAGTTCTATCTTCCTCCCACTCAATTTTTTCGAGACAAACTCTTTCTCGAGAAAGGACCCATTTTAGCAACAAACACTTTGTGCTTGGATCTGAGATAAAAGGTATACCCAACTGTTCTTAGGGTATTACATGAAGGTGTATTTGTCCGCTTTGGGTTCGAGCTCATTAGGTGAAAACTTTTTTTCACGCAAGCGTCGCATCCCCAAACATTAAGAAATGGCAGATTAGGTTTCTATCAAACCATAATTCATACGGTGTCATCTCAACGGATTTAGATGGTGCCCTATTTAAAGTGAATGTAGTTGCCTCTAATGCATAACCCCAAAACAATAGTGGCAAATCGATAAGAGACATCATAGTTCGCTCCATATCCAATAGAGCATGACTACGATGTTCGGACACACCATCACACTATGGTGTTCCAGGTGGCGTGAGTTGTGAAACAACTTTCACATTGCCTAAAGTTGTATGCCAAACTCGTAACTCGGATATTCACCTCCACGATCATATCATAGACATTTTTATCTTCTTGTCACGATGATCTTTAAACTTCACTCTGAATTTGTTTGAACTTTTCAAACGTTTTAGACTTGTGTTTCATTAAGGAAATATACTCATATATATTCAAATCATAAGTGAAGGTAAGAAAAATAATGATAGCCACTGCACGCTACAACACTCATTGGATCGCATACATCAACATGTATTATTTCCAACAAGTTACTAGCCCGCTCCATCATACTGAAAATGGGGGCTTTAGTCATCTTTCCCAAGAGGCATGGTCCGCATGTGTCAACCGATTCGAAACCAAATGAGTCCAAAGATCCATCAGCATGGAGTTTCTTCATGTGATTTATACCAATATGACATTTAGCGGCAGTGCCACAGGTATGTGGTACCATCATTATTAACTTTGCATATTTTGGCATCAATGTTATGAACCTGTGTATTACTACGGTCAAGATTCAACAAACCATTCTCACTGGGTGCATGACCATTGAAGGTATTTTTCATGTAAACATAATAACCATTATTCCTCACTTAAATCAATAAAAGTATTGCAATAAACACGATCTAATCATGTACATGCTTAACGCAAACACCAAATAACATTTATTTAGGTTTGTCACTAATCCCGAAGGTAGAGAGAGCGTGCGATGTTGATCACATCAACCTTGGAAACATTTCCAACACACGTCGTCACCTCACACTTAGCTAGTCTTTGTTTATTCTGTAGCTTTTATTTAGAGTTACTAACATTTAGCAACTGAACCGGTATCCAATAACAAGGTGCTACTAGGAGTACTAGCAAGGTACACATCAATAACACATATATGAAATATACTTCTGTCGACGTTGCTAGACTTCTTATCTACCAAGTATCTAGGGTTGTTCCGCTTCAGCGACCGCTCTCCTCATAATAGAAGCACTTAGTCTCAGGTTTGGGTTCAATATTGGGTTTTTTTACTGGAGCAGCAACTGACTTGCCATCCATGAAGTTTCCCTCCTAGCCATTGCCCTTCTCGAAACTAGTGGTTTCATTAACCATCAACACTTGATGCTCCTTCTTGATTTCTACCTTCGCGGTGTCAAACATCGCAAATAGCTCAGGGATCATTATTTCCATCCCTAGCATTTTATAGTTCATTACGAAGCTCTAGTAGCTTAGTGATAGTGACTTGGAGAACTATATCAATCACTATCTTATCTGGAAGATCAACTCCCACTCGATTCAAGCGATTATAGTACCCAGACAATGTGAGCACATGCTCAACGATTGAGCTATTCTCACCATCTTGCAGGCAAAGAATCTTTCTAGAGATCTCATATCTCACAACACGGGCACAAGCCTGAGATCCCAATTTCCTCTCTTAGAACATCGCATATGTTCCGTGATGTTCAAAACATTTTGGAGCCTCAATTCTATGTCGTAATACATGACACACCGAACTATCAAGTAGTCATCGGAATATGCCTGCCAGATGTTCACAACATCTACGAACGATGCTAGAGGTGGTGGCGCACCGAGTGGTGCATTAAGGACATAAGCCTTCTATGCAGCCATGAGGACTATCCTCGGATCACGGACCCAGTCCGCAATATTGCTACCATCATCTTTCAACAATATTTCTCAAGGAACATACAAAAACTCAAGGGAACTAAAACACGAGCTAGTAATCTACAACATAATTTGCAAAGACACTACTGACTATGTTGATGATAATGAGCTCAATTAATCATATTACCTAAGAACTCCCACTGAAATTGACATCCCTCTGGTCATTCGAGTGATACATGATCCAGATTACCAACTCAAGTCCGATCATCACGTGAGTTGAGGTGGTTTCAATGGTGAACATCATCATGTTGATCATATCTACTATATGACTCATGTTCGACCTTTCGGTCTCTTGTGTTCTGAGGCCATGTATGTACATGCTAGGCTCGTCAAGTTTAACTCGAGTGTTCTGCATGTGCAACACTGGCTTGCACCCATTGTATGTGAACGTAGAGTCTATCACACCCGATCATCATGTGTTGTCTCGACACGACGAACTTTCGCAATGGGGCACACTCAGGGAGAACACGATTGATCTTGAAATTTTAGTGAGGGATCACCTTATAATGCTACCATCGTCCTAAGCAAAACAAGGTGCGTAAAAGGATTAACATGACATGCAAATCATAAGTGACATGATATGGCCATGAACTTGTGCTTTTGATCTCCATCCTTAAAGCACCGGCATGATCTCCATCGTCACCGGCATGACACCATGATAAACATCATCTTGATCTCCATAAATGTGTCGCCATCGGGGTTGTCGCGCCCACCATGCTTCTACTACTATTGCTACCGCTTAGCGATAAAGTAAAGCATTAAATAGCGCTTAATGATTGACACGCAGGTCATACAATAATTAAAGACAAGCCTATGGCTCCTGCCGGTTGTCGTACTCATGGACATGCAAGTCGTGATATTCTATACAATACATGATCATCTCATACATCACATATATCTCATCATGTAATTGGCCATATCACATCACAACATACCCTGCAAAAATAAGTTAGACGTCCTCTAATTGTTGTTGCAAGTTTTACGTGGCTGCTACGGGTATCTAGCAAGAACAATTCTCACCTACACAAAACCATAACGGTGATACATAAATTGCTTTTCAACCTTCTCTAGGACCGCCTTTGTCGAATTTCGTCCAACTAAAGTAGGAGAAACAGACACCCGTTAGCCATCTCTGTGCAACAAAGTTACACGTCAGTCGATGGAACCAGTCTCTCATAAGCATACGAGTAAGGTTGGTCCGGGCCGCTTCATCCCACAATACCGCTGAACCAAAACATGACCAACGGAGGAAGCAATCTAAGCATCAATGCCCACAATATCCTTTGTGTTCTACTCGAGATATCATCTACACATAGACCTAGCTCATGATGCCACTTCTAGGGAACGTTCCACGGGAAACAAAAAAATTCCTACGCACACGCAAGATCTATCGATGGTGATCAGCATTTACAACAGGGAGAGTGAATCTACATACGCTTGTAGATCCCTAAGCGGAAGAGTTAAGGAACGCGGTTGATGTAGTCGAATGTCTCCACGATCCAAACATGATCCATCCCGCGATCTGATCATGAGCCGTCCCGTGATCCCATCGTGGTCCTTTCGATCTAGCACCGAACGAACGGCACCTCCGCGTTCAGCACACGTACAGCTCGGTGGCGATCTCCACCTCCTTGATCTAGCAAGCAAGGGTGGAGAGGTAGATGAGTTCTCTGGCAGCACGACGGCGGTGGTGGTGGAACTAATCTGGTAGGGCTTCGCCAAGCACTATGAAATCAATCTAGAGGAGAAACAGATCTAGAGGAAGAAGAGGGTAGCACGTGGCTGTTTTTTCTCTATCTCAAAACCCTCAAAACCTCTAGTATATATAGGAGGAGGGAGGTAGGAGCTTGGAGCACAAGGGGCCAGCCCTTGGCCTTGCGCAAGGAGGAGAGGAGGAGTCCTCCTCCAATCCTAGTAGGATTAGGCCTCCTCCTTCCCACTTGGAAACTCTTTCCACCTTGGCTTCTTTTCTTCTCCTTCCACTCCAGCCATATGGGCCTCTTGCGGGACTTAGGCCAGCCCATTAAGGGCTGGTATACCTCTTCACACAGCCCATGTAGCCTCTTGGGTCGAAATACCCCACCAGATGGTCCCCCGGCACCCTCCCGGCACTCCCCGTACACTACCGATGAGCCCGAAACTTTTCCGATGACTAAAACAGGACTTCCTATATATCAATCTTTACTTACGGACCTTTCCGGAGCTCCTCGTGATGTCCGAGATATCATCCGGGACTCCGAAAAACCTTCGGTCACCACCATACATAACTCTATACTACCGAAACATCACCGAACCTTAAGTGTGCAGACCATGCGGGTTCGAGAACTATGTAGACATGACTGAGTCACCTCTACGGTCCATAACCAATAGCGAGACCTAGATGCCCATATTGGTTCCTACATATTCCATGAAGATCTTTATCGGTCGAACCTCTATGTCAAGGATTCAGTTAATCCCGTATGCTATTCCCTTTGTTCTTCGGTATGTTACTTGCCCGAGATTTGATCATCGGCATCTCCATATGTAGTTCAACCTCATTACCGGCAAGTCTCTTTACTCGTTTCGTAATACAAGATCCCGTGGCTAACACTTAGTCACATTGCTTGCAAGCCTTATTGTGATGTTGTATTACCATGTGGGCCCTGAGATACCTCTCCATCACACGGAGTAAAAAATCCCAGTCTTGATCCATGCCAACCCAACAGACACCCTTGGAGATACCTGTAGAGCACCTTTATAGTCACCAGTTATGTTGCGACATTTGATGCACACAAGGCACTCCTCCGGTGTTAGTGAGTTCCATGATCTCATTTGATACACACAATGAACTGACACGATCATATGCTACATTTATAGTTCGGGTCTTGTCCATCACATCATTCTCCTAATGATGTGATCCCGTTATCAAATGACATCTCATGTCCATGGCTAGGAAACCTTGGCCATCTTTGATCAACGAGCTAGTCTATTAGAGGCATACTAGGGACATGGTGTTGTCTATGTATCCACACGTGTATCTGAGTTTTTGATCAATACTATTATAGCATGGTAATAAACGATTATCATGAACAAGAAAATATGACAATAACCAATTTATTATTGCCTCTAGGGCATATTTCCAATAGTCTCCCACTTGCACTAGAGTCAGTAATCTAGTTCACGTCAACATGTGATTCGCATTATTATGAATCTAACACCCAATGAGTTCTGGGGCTCGATCAGACTGTGCATGTGAGAGAGGTCTTTTAGTCAACAGGTCTACGACATTTAGATCCGTGTGTACTTTGCAAATCTCTATGTCATATTGTAGACACTACTACCACACTCCACTTGGAGCTATTCCAAATGGCTGCTCCACTATACGTATCCAGATTGCTACTAAGAGTCATCCAGATTGGTGTTAAAGCTTGCATTGACGTAAATATTTATGATGAACTCTTTATGACCTCCATAATCGAGAAACGTTTCCTTAGTCTTTTAGTTACTAAGGATAATCTTGACCGTTGTCCAGTGATCCACTCATGGATCACTCTTGTACCCCTTGGCAGACTCATGGCAAGGCACACACAGGCGCGGTACATAGCATGACATTCTATATAGAGCCTATGGCTAAAGCATAGGAGACGACCTTCGTCCTTTCTCTTTCTTCTGCCGTGGTTGAGCTTTGAGTCTTACACAACTTCACACCTTACAAATTAGGCAAGAACTCTTTCTCTGACTGATCCATTTTGAACTCTTTCAAAATCTTGTCAAGGTATGTACTCATTGAAAGACCATCAAGCATCTTGATCCATTTCTATAGATCTTGATGCTCAACAATTAGGTAGCTTTATCCAGGTCTTCCTTCGAAAAACTCTTTTCAAACAATAGTTTATGCTTTCCAGAAATTCTACATCATTTCTGACCAACAATATGTCATCCACATATGCTTATCAGAAATTCTATAGTGCTCCCACTCACTTTATTGTAAATACAAGTTTCTCATAAACTTTGTATAGACTCAAAAACTTTGATCACCTCATCAAAGCGTATATTCCAACTCCGAGATGCTTAGTCAAGCCCATAGAAGGATTGCTAGAGCTCGCACACCTTTTAGCATCCTTAGGACTAACAAAACCTTCTGGTTGTATCCCTTACAACCTTTCCTCAAGGAAGGAAATGATGTTTTGGCATCCATCTGCCAGATTTCATAATTGAAAAATGCAGCAACTGCTCACATAATTCCAACAGACTTTAGCATCGCTACGAGTGAGAAAGTCTCATCGTAGTCAAGTCCTTCAACTTGTCGGAAACTTCTTTGCAACAAGTCGAGCTTTATAAATGGTGACATTTACCATTAGCGTATGTCTTCATCTTCAAGGTCCGTTTGTAATCAACAAGTTGCCGTCCAACGAGAAAGTTTACCAAAGTCTATACTTGGTTTGCATACATGGATCCTTTCTCGGATTTCATGGCCTCTAACCATTTGTCGGAATCCGGGCCCATCATCGCTTCTCCATAGCTCATAGGTTCATCGTTGTATAACAACATGACCTCCAAGACAGGGTTGTCGTACCACTCAGGAGCAGTACGCGTCTTTGTCGACCTACGAGGTTCGATAGTAACTTGATCTGAAGCTTCATGATCAACATCATTAACTTCCTCTCCAACTGACGTAGGCACCAAAGAAACATCTTTCTGTGCTATGCTACTCTTTGGTTTAACAAAGGTTCAACAACCTCGTCAAGTTATATCTTCCTCCCACTCAATTCTTTCGAGAGAAACTCTTTCTCGAGAAAGGACCCATTTTACCAACAAACACTTTGTGCTCGGATAAGAGACATCATAGTTCGCACCATACCCAATAGAGCACGACTACGACGTTCGGACAAACAATCACACTATGGTGTTCCAGGTGGCATGAGTTGTGAAACAACTTTCACATTGTCTAAAGTTGTATGCCAAACTCATAACTCAATTATTCACCTCCACGATCAGAGCGTAGACATTTTTATCTTCTTGTCACGATGGTCTTTAAACTTCCCTCTGAATTTGTTTGAACTTTTCAAACATTTCAGACTTGTGTTTCATTAAGCAAATGTACTCATATATACTCAAATCATCAGAGAAGGTGTCACACCCTGTGATTGTAGCACATTGATATGTTTGGGTTTATAAAATTTGGAGCCAACTAAAACTTTTTCAAAGTGCTTGTGCTTGTTTGCTATGTTATTTGCTTGCTTGATGATTGTGGCGTGGCACTCCTAGATTCTATTCCACTTCATATTCATCTTCCTTGACCCAAACCTCTTTCCCAATAATAATTCCATGTGAATAGTGCCCAAAACTATTTTTATCAATTTTTGTTTCAACCAAAAATGATTTATTTAAATTAAGTTTCCCAAACCCCTTGAAATGAGGTTTGCACTTCAAATCCTCAAATTGGGTGTATTCTTCTTTTCCAAAGGCTTTACTTCAAACCTACTATATATGGGACTTCCCAAAACCACAAAATATTATTTTTAAAGATTATATTTATATTTTATTTAAAGGCTTTTTCTTAAGGCCATAAATGGTTTTTCATAGGAAAAAATTATTTAAATGCTTTCAAAATATTTGAGAAAATTTACAGAAACTCAGTGGACATATATTTTCCATATATATGAGTTTCAACACAAGGGCATGATCAAACCATGGGCAAAACCCTTCAAAACCCTTTTTGTTCAAATCAAACTTTTGGAATATTTCTATAAGAAATATTCTCAACAAATTCCAGGAAAATTCCAGCAAGTCAACACTATCATGGGTGATGATCTTGCAAAGTTTCATCTTAACCCAAGTTGGTTTGATTCATCAAACCATCCCAAAACCATTCATGTCTTGAATCAAATTTGAGCAACTTTACATTGTGAAGTGTTCCCCCTTGGCCTCAAACTTTGTGGCAATGCTCTAATGGCCAAATAGTGATGATACACTAAGTGGTGCATCAAGGGTAAAAGCCTAGCATCAATGGATCTACAGAAATGTGATTCTGCTAATTTCTAGGGTTCATCAAATCTCCATTGTCAACTTTTTTCCCCTTGGTCTCAAACTTGGTGAATCCTCTCATTTTTTACCTAGCCTTTCACCCTGGTAAGTATCTCAGTAAGGTGGTAAAGTTTCCTTGCACAAATCACTACCAAACACCTTCTGGTGAAATGGTAAAACCAGCTTTTTCACCCGTTTCTCTTTTACCCTTGCCCCCAAAACTTTACCACACATTCAAGCAATGCCCAAGCACCCCTTGTGAAAATCCCAAGTCATCAGACCACTGTAAGGTGGGGTAAAACCCCCATTCTTCACCCTGGCGGCAACTTTTTCTACCTTCCCCTGCCCATTTCCTTTCTCCTCTAGCTCTCCCTAGCCTCAGGGCATCCAAGGGGCATCTCCAAGCCCTCCAGAGGCTACTGGACAAAGTGGGGCACCCCAGAGCGTGCAGGCCATGGCAATGTCGGCCATACGCACTATAGCCGCCCAATGGCCAGCCCCGACCACCTTGGGCCTCCCCCGTGTGTCCCTCGAGGCGCCCTCGGCGTCCATGACACGATATAATGTTGGCCCCCTCCTCTCTCCTCCTCCTCCTCCCTCCTCCCGCGCGTGCCGAGCGCCGCCCGGCTCGGCCAACCCGCGACCTCACACGCTCGCCCTCCTCTCTCTCCCATTGCTCCCACTCGACGTAGACCAACCCAAGAATGCCCCCAGGCCGTCCCGCAAGCCTCCCTCTCCCTCTGGCCTCGGCCATGTCCTCCCCTGCGCATGGCCCATCGGTGGACTCGCGCCCCCGCTGCAAAAGGGCCTCCCGAGCCCTTCTCTCCCTCTGATCTCCCTCTCCTCAGCCCAGTAACCTCCCCGAGCCCCCCTGAGAGCACCCGTCGCCTCTGTGCTCGGGATCGACCCGAGGATCGCTGCGGCCACCTCACCGTCGATCTCTGGGTACAGAGCCCCTCCGGCCTCTCTCTCCCTTCGGTTGCTCCTCCCTCATTAATCTAACGCGATTCCCACTCGTCCCTATCATCTTTGTAGCCTGGAATGGCCCCGACGACCTCCTCCCGAAGCCACCTTCGCCGCGGGTGCTCGCCACCGACAACTCCGGCCACCTCCGGCCACCTCCGGCCTCCCTTTGACCTCCCCTAGAACGGTGACTCTTCCCCGAGCCCGTTCCCACCATCGCCCGTCGTCGCCGTGCCCCGTGCCACCGCCGGTCAGCAGCTCCCCTCCCTGTCCCGAGGTGGGTGAAGGACCCGACAGGTGGTGCCCACCTATCGGCCTCTCTTTCCCTCTCCCGCACGCTCTCTCTCCCCCCCCCGAGTCGCTGACGACCGGGCCCCACGCGTCAAGTTTGAACCTGACCGCGCGCGAGGCCGGCTGGCTGGCTAGCTGGGTCGACCCAGCCTCTAGCCGTCTTTGGCCCAGGTCCCCATGGCTTTTCCTTTTCTTTTTCCTTTTTCTTTTTTTGTGGACTTTGCAAAAATCCCACAGAACCCAAAATAATACCTATGACAATATTTCTTCCACCAAAAATCTTAGAATATTCCATAGAATTTATTAGTGTCATTTGTATAAATATTTGAAAAGCTTTTTAGTACTATTTTTAATTAAAAATCCCTATTTGGCATTTCCTGTCTCTGTTTAATAGTTTTTAAAAATATTTTTCATAGTAGCATATTAAACAAACATTTTGAAGATAGTCCTTAGTATTTATCAGAATAGGTTAGCATTTTATTAGTAGCCTCAGTGCTCTGTTTTTGTGTGTTTATTATTTGATCGTTATTTTATCGCGACGATAGATTGCTCTGCTGACGAAGTTGGACTCGAAGACTTCGAAGACCCCGGAGACTTTGTTGAGCCAGGCAAGCAGCCCTTTGACCATGATGAGAAACCATTTTCATTGCATGTCATATAGCACTTTACTTTCATCATAATTGATCATGTGATGTGGTGTTCCCCTTTCGGTGGGATGCATTCGATACTTTTCCATTGACACTTGCATCGTGCATGACCCTACCACCTTATGAGGGTTGTGCGGGTGGGTGTAGTTAGGATGCTAGTAGATGCTATGCAAGTGGGATCGGGATATATGCATAGTGATGGGACGAAAGATATGATTTCAAAGACTTTTCGAAAACCCCGTTGGGTGCCACTAATGCTCGAGGGAGATGATGAGAAGATGGGTGACCACTTGAGAAAGAAGTGGTGTGCCGGAGCAAGTTGATATTGTGTTTTCGAAAATAGAATAGATTTAAGATTTGTCGACCGTCCCAACCTTACATGCGCAACCACGATACCCCTTATGGGACGAGGCTTTGTTGATTACCTTGGTGGGTACTAGTAAGGATCCCGCATTACTAGTGGCGGGATTGGCGAGGTCACTCTCGATACGGGGTTGTACCGGTATGTACGATCATGCGCTGTCTTTACAGGCACCGGGCACACCGTTGGTCCCCTCAGGGATAGTATGATTAGAGCAAGGCTCGTGTGATGTACATCATGAGGGTTGGGTACCAATCGAGTGGACTCTTTGTTTAGTATCGCTGGGGGAAAGGCATTGTTTGGGTGCCTACCTCGGGTATGTTATATATCGCGAGTCGTGGATGACACGGAAGTTCCCCGAGTCTTGTGGGTAAAGTGTGCAACCTCTGCAGAGTGTAAAACTATTCGAATAGCCGTGTCCACGGTTAAGGACAGTTGGGTGGTTCTGCTTAGACTATGTCCGAATGTTTTCATAAAGACTTGGTGTGAGAATGGATGAGATGGTGACAAGAGGTCACATGAACTAAGTCCGATGACTTAGCATGGTAAATGAACACGAGGTGTTCAACCCCAACTTAAGATGATATATGTAACTTGTTCAAATGGATATATGTTAATTGTTGATGCATGCTTACTCGATACTTGATCATGTCATTTGCATAAAAAATTAGCTTTCCGCAAAATCACCTACTTAAGTGCTATATCATGCATCATTGTTACCTTGTTCCACAACTTGGGTTGCTTGCGAGTACAATCAAAGTACTCATTGGCTTGCCACTGGTTATTTAATTGGCCAGGCATGGGAGAACAGGAGTATGTTAAAGAGTTCGTTGGAGACGAACGTGCGGACTAGGACGCTTCCCAGTCAGAATGCATGTAGGTTAAGGCAGATGGCATGGGTTCACGCTTTCGACCAAGATTTCTGTTGATTGTTCTATTTTAAGTATTTGTCCCTCGTGGCCCTATCTATGTAAGACTAAGACCTCCATGGTCGTCATTTGTGTAAGATGTTAAGTGTGGATGCAAGACTCTTGTTATTCAGCTTTTGTGTGTTCAGTGAGCATTGATCTCTAGGATCACTGCACATGTGCATTCGGTGATCACGACTTATGAGTCGGGGTCCCCACAGAAGGTAAGAAAAATAACAATATCCACTACACGCTACAACAGTCATTGGATCGCATACATCAACATGTATTATTTCGAACAAGTTACTAGCCACCTCCATCATACTGAAAACGGGGTCTTTAGTCATCTTGCCCAAGAGGCATGGTCCGCATGTCTCAACTAATTCGAAACCGAATGAGTCCAAAGATCCATCAGCATGGAGTTTCTTCATGCGATTTATACCAATATGACATTTAGCGGCAGTGCGACAGGTATGTGGTACTATCTATTATCTTTGCATCTTTTGGCATCAATGTTATGAACATGTGTATTACTACGGTCACGATTCAACAAACCATTCTCATTGGGTGAATGACCATTGAAGGTACTATTCATGTAAACAAAATAACCATTATTCTCTCACTTAAATGAATAAAAGTATTGCAATAAACACGATCTAATCATGTACATGCTTAACGCAAACACCGAATAACATTTATTTAGGTTTGTCACTAATCCCGAAGGTAGAGAGAGCATGCGATGTTGATCACATCAACCATGGAAACATTTCCAACACACATCGTCACCTCACACTTAGCTAGTCTCCGTTTATTCTGTAGCTTTTATTTAGAGTTACTAACATTTAGCAACTGAACCGGTATCCAATAACAAGGTGCTACTAGGAGTACTAGCAAGGTACACATCAATAACACATATATGAAATATACTTCTGTCGACGTTGCTAGACTTCTTATCTACCAAGTATCTAGGGTTGTTCCGCTTCAGCGACCGCTCTCCTCATAATAGAAGCACTTAGTCTCAGGTTTGGGTTCAATATTGGGTTTGTTTACTGGAGCAGCAACTGACTTGCCATCCATGAAGTTTCCCTCCTAGCCATTGCCCTTCTCGAAACTAGTGGTTTCATTAACCATCAACACTTGATGCTCCTTCTTGATTTCTACCTTCGCGGTGTCAAACATCACGAATAGCTCAGGGATCATTATTTCCATCCCTGGCATTTTATAGTTCATTACGAAGCTCTAGTAGCTTAGTGATAGTGACTTGGAGAACTATATCAATCACTATCTTATCTGGAAGATCAACTCCCACTCGATTCAAGCGATTGTAGTACCCAGACAATCTGAGAACATGCTCAATTGAGCTATTCTCACCATCTTGTAGGCAAAGAGTCTTGTTGGAGATCTCATATCTCACAACACGGGCACGAGCCTGAGATCCTAATTTCAGCTCTAAGAACATCTCATATGTTCCGTGACGTTCAAAACGTTTTGGAGCCTCAATTCTAAGTCGTAATGCATGACGCACCGAACTAAGTATTCGTAGGAACGTGCCTGTCAAATGTTCACAACATCTAAACATGACGCTAGAGGGGATGGCGCACCGAGCGGTGCATTAAGGACACAAGCCTTCTATGCAGCAATGAGGAAAATCCTCAGATCACGAACCCAGTCCGCAATATTGCTACCATCATATTTCAATTGTATTTCTCTAGCAACATATAAAAACTCAAGGGAACTATAGCGCGAGCTAGTAATCTACAACATAATTTGCAAAGACACTACTGACTATGTTCATGATAATGAGTTCAATTAATCATATTACCTAAGAACTCCCACTCACATTGACATCCCTCCAGTCATTCGTGTGATACATGATCCAAATTCACCAACTCAAGTCCGATCATCACGTGAGTTGAGGTGGTTTCAATGGTGAACATCATCATGTTGATCATATCTTCTATATGACTCATGTTCGACCTTTCGGTCTCTTGTGTTCCGAGGCATGTCTATACATGCTAGGCTCGTCAAGTTTAACCTCAGTGTTCTGCATGTGCAACACTGGCTTGCACCCTTTGTATGTGAACATAGAGTCTATCACACCTGATCATCACCTGGTGTCTCGACAAGACGAACTTTCGCAACGGTGCACAGTCGGGGAGAACACAATTGATCTTGAAATTTTAGTGAGGGATCACCTTATAATGCTACCTCGTCCTAAGAAAAACAAGGTGCATAAAAGGATTAACATGATATGCAAATCATAAGTGACATGATATGGCCATAAACTTGTCCTTTTGATCTCCATCCTTAAAGCACTGGCATGATCTCCATCATCACCGGCATGACACCATGATCTCCATCATCTTGTTCTCCATCAACGTGTCGCCATCGGGGTTGTCGTGCTCACCATGCTTCTACTATTATTGCTACCGCTTAGCGATAAAGTAAAGCATTACATAGCGCTTAATGATTGACACGCAGGCCATACAATAATTAAAGACAAGCTTATGGCTCCTGCCGGTTGCCGTACTCCTCGACATGCAAGTCGTGATATTCTATACAATACATGATCATCTCATACATCACATATATCTCATCATGTAATTGGCCATATCACATCACAACATACCCTGCAAAAACAAGTTAGACATCCTTTAATTGTTGTTGCAAGTTTTACGTGGCGGTTACGGGTATCTAGCAAGAACAATTCTAACCTACGCAAAACCACAACGGTGATACGTAAATTGCTTTTCAACCTTCTCAAGGACTGCCTTTGTCGAATCCGATCCAACTAAAGTAGGAGAAACAGACACCCACAAGCCATCTTTGTGTAATGAAGTTACACGTCAGTCGATGGAACCGGTCTCTCGTAAGCGTACGAGTAAGGTTCGTCCGGGACGTTTCATCCCACAATACCGCTGAACCAAACCACGACCAAGGGAGGAAGCAATCTAAGAATCAACGCACACAATATCCTTTGTGTTCTACTTGAGATATCATCTACACATAGACCTAGCTCATGATGCCACTACTGGGGAACATTGCACGGGAAACAAAAAAATTCTTACGCACACGTAAGGTCTATCCATGGTGATGAGCGTCTACGAGAGGGAGAGTGAATCTACATACCCTTGTAGATCGCTAAGCAGAAGCGTTAAGGAACGCGGTTGATGTAGTAAAATGTCTTCACGATCCAATCACGATCTGTCCCGCGATCTGATCACGAGCCGTCCCTTGATCCCATGGTGGTCCTTCCGATCTAGCGCCTAACGGACGACACCTCCGCGTTCAGCACACATACAGCTCGATGGCAATCTCCGCCTCCTTGATCCATCAAGTGAGGGTGGAGAGGTAGATGAGTTCTCCGGCAGCGTCATGGCGCGGCGGCGGTGGTGGTGGAGCTGATCCAGCAGGGCTTCGTCAAGCACTACGGAATCAATCTAGAGGAGAAATGGATCTAGGGGAAGAAGAGGGCAGCACATGGCTGTTTTTCTATATCTCAAAACCCTCAAAACCTCTAGTATATATAGGAGGAGGGAGGGAGGAGGATTGGTGCCCAAGGGGCCAGCCCTTGGCCTTGCGCAAGGAGGAGAGGAGGAGTCCTCCTCCTATCCTACTAGGATTAGGACTCCTCCTTCCCATTGGAAACTCTTTCCACCTTGGCTTTTTTTCTCCTTCTACTCCAGCCGCATGGGCCTCTTGTGGAACTGAGGCCAGCCCACTAAGGGCTGGTATACCACTTCCCACATCCCATGTAGCCTCTTGGGTCGAAATACCCCTCCCGATGATCCCCCAGCACCCTCCCGGCACTCTCGGTACACTATCGACTTCCTATATATCAATATTTACCTCTGGACCATTACGGAGCTCCTCGTGATGTCCGTGATCTCATACGGGACTCCTAACAACCTTCGATCAGCACCATACATAACTCTATACTACTGACATGTCACTGAATCTTAAGTGTGCAGACCCTGCGGGTTCAACAACTATGTAGACATGACTGAGACGCCTCTACGGTCAATAATCAATAGCAGGACCTGGATGCCCGTATTGTTTCCTACATATTCTATGAAGATCTTTATCGGTCGAACCTCTATGTCAAGGATTCAGTTAATCATGTGTGATATTCCCTTTGTTCTTTGGTATGTTACTTGCCCGAGATTTGATCATCGACATCTCCATACCTAGTTCAACCTCGTTACCGGCAAGTCTCTTTACTTGTTCTGTAATACAAGATCCCATGGCTAACACTTAGTCACATTGCTTGCAAGGCTTATTGTGATGTTGTATTACCGAGTGGGCCCTGAGATACCTCTCCATCACATAGAGTAAGAAATCCCAGTCTTGATCCATTCCAACCCAACAGACACCCTCGGAGATACCTGTAGAGCACCTTTATAGTCACCTAGTTACGTTGCGATGCTTGATACACACAAGGCACTCCTCAAGTGTCAGTGAGTTGCATGATCTCATTGTCATAGGAACAGATACTTGACATGCAGAAAACAGTAGCAGTAAACTAACACGATCATATGCTAGATTTATAGTTTGGGTCTTGTCCATCACATCATTCTCCTAATGATGTGATCCCGTTATCAAATGACATTTCATATCCATGGCTAGGAAACCTTAACCATCTTTGATCAACGAGCTTGTCTATTAGAGGCATACTTGGGACATGGTGTTGTCTATGTATCCACACATGTATGTGAGTTTCCGACCATTACAATTATAGCATGGATAATAAACGATTATCATGAACAAGGAAATATGACAATAACCAGTTTAAGCCTCTAGGGCATATTTCCAACAAACTTCGCATAAATTTTCATTAAGTTCTTCTTATTTTTATTTTCTGTTATATTTAGTTTGTCCCATAAAAAATAAAAATACAAATATATTTATCTTTACTAGTTACTAGTTAACTTCTTTGCTTGCTTGACTTGCTAGTTTACCTTTCTCGCTTGTTGCTTTGCTTGTTCGGTCACCATGTCTCAAGATTATACTAAGTTGTGTGGTTTCTGAAATACTAATAATAATGATTTTATTAGTACTCATATACCACCCGCCACTAGTGCGGAGTTGTTTGACATTAATGTTGCATTGCTCAATCTTGTCATGAAAGATCAATTTTTGCGAAGTCCTAATGAGGATCCCATGTCACATCTTAATACCTTTGTTGAATTATGTGATATGCCAAATAAAAAGGATATGTATATTATATTTCCAAATTGAAATCATTTCCTTTTTCACTAAGAGATAAAGCTAAGGCTTGGTTTTCATCTTTACCTCGTAATAGTGTTGGAACATGGGATAAGTGTAAAGATGCTTTTATTGCCAAGTATTTACCTCCTGCTAAGATCATCTCCCTTATAAATAAAATAATGTATTTTAAATACAAATATCCAGAGCATGTTGCACAAGCTTGGAAGATAATGAAATTGATGATAAGAAATTGTCCAACTCATGGCTTAAACTTGTGGATGATTATCCAAAATTTCTATGTTGGACTAAACTTTCTATCTAGAAATCTTCTAGATTTTTGCTGCGGTTGGTACCTTTATGGATGTCACCTTAGGAGAGTCCACAAAACTTCCGGACAACATTATGACAAACTATTCTCAATGGCATACCGAAAGAGCTCCAACTAGTAAGAAGGTAAAGTGTGTCTAAGCATTCGATACTTTGAGTGAAAAACTCTTATGAATATGGTTGCTAGCAAAAATATCCATGTTGATCCCAATGATATGTCTTTCTACTTTGATTGATAAAAATAATGATGCTATTGATGTGAACTTCATCTCGCGAGATAATTTCAATAACAATGCTTATAGAGGAAAATTCAATGCTAGACCGTATCCCGGTAATTTATCTAACAACTATGGAAATTCTTGTAGTAATTCTTATGGGAATTATTCAAGAAATTCTAATAGGATACCTTCTGATCTTGAGAACACAATTAAGGAATTCATTAATTCTCGAAAGGTTTTGAATACCACGGTAGAAGAAAAGTTGCATATGATTTATGCGTTGGCTAAAAACATGGATAGAATTGCTCTTGATGAAGAAACTCTTAAAAATAAATATTTTCCACCCAAGCATGATTTTAATGAGACTAGTAAACCTATCCAAATATCTATTAATGAAAGTAAGGAGACGACCGCTAAGTTGAGAGCTAAGCGGGGATACCTAGAAAAGGCTCTTCCACCTGGTTTTTACCGGAATCATGATGAAGATCTTAAAATTATTGGTGTTTCTCCTATTGAATTTTTGTTTACTTCTCTGAATATAATGATAAAGATAGTTTAGATGAGTTAACTCTATTTTAGGACCATCCCTTTTGCTTGAACTGTGATGATTTTGATGTTAAAATTAAAAAAAGTGGGTTTGGAGATGTCAAAAATTTAACTAGTGATGTTCCCACTATCTTGGATTACAAGGATATTAATTATGATAAATTCTCTATATTATAATGTATTTCCTTGCTACAATCCATTATTAGCTCACCCAATGCTTATGAACAAAACAAAGCTTTTACCGAACATATAGTAGAAACTATGATAAAAGCTTATGATGATAAACTTGAATTGAAGTTTCTATTCCTAGAAAATTGCATGATGAGTGGGAACCTACTATAAAAATAAATATGAATGCAATGCTTTGTGTGATCTTGGTTCTAGTGTTTCAACCATACCTAAAATATTATGTGATGTGCTTGGCCTCACTAATATTAAGAGTGTTCCCTAAACTTGCATCTTGAGGATTCTACCATTAAGAAACCTTTGGGTACAATTAATGATGTGCTTATTATTGCAAAAAAAAATTATGTGCCTATAGATTTCATTGTTCTTGATATTGATTGCAATCCTTCTTGTCCCATAATACTTGGAAGGCCATTCTTACGAACTATAGGTGCAATTATTGACATGAAAGAGGGAAACATAAGGTTCCAATGCCCATTAAACAAAGGAATGGAACACTTCCCTAGGAAGAGAATAAACCACCTTATGAATAAATCATGAGAGCCACTTATGGGTGGAGTGTCAAATATGACAATCCATGAAACTATGCATTATGCCTAGCTAGGGGCATAAAAGAATAGCGCTTGTTGGGAGGCAACCCAATATTTATCTTAAATTTTGCTTTTTACTTTCTCTTATTGTGTGATAACATGATTATTGACTATGTAAGGATTATGTTTTTATGTTTTAATTAGTGATTGTTCCAAGTAAAGCCTTTGGGATAACTCACAAGATGAGTAGAAACGATGTTGAAACATAACAGAAACTTTGACTGTAGTACAAAAAAATCATTTTTTGCCAGAGCGTGATACTAATCTAAATTTTTTACATAGTATTGCTACAAAAATTATCCAAGTTTTACTAATTGTTAATAATTTTTAGAGCTACATAAGTATGGTCTCTTTACAGATTGCTACAGACTATTCTTTTTTAAACAGATTCTTTTTTTGCTTGCATAGTTTCCTTGTTTTGATTATGCTATGCATTGTATCGGGGGGTATAAGCCATGAAGAAGTTAGAAAGCAATACCTATTATGCAAAAATTTATTAATAATAAATTTATAATAGTACCTAAAGAATTCAATACGTTTCTCATACTAACGGATCTCACGAAGTTTTGTTGAGTTTGTGTGATTGAAGTTTTCAAGTTTTGGGTCTGATCACGATGGACCACGGAAATAAGGAGTAGCAAGAGCTTAAGCTTGGGGATGCCCAAGGCACCCCGAGTAATATTCTAAGGAATAATCAAGCGTCTAAGCTTGGGGATGCCCTAGAAGGCATCCCCAGCATCCCCTCTTTCGTCTCAATCCATCGATATGTCACTTGGACCTACATTCTTATTCGTCACATGATATGTGTTTTGCTTGGAGCATCATTTGCTTTTTTTATTTTTTGTTTCAGTTTGTCACAATCATTGTTTGCTGGACACACCTATTTTAGAGCGACACACCTTCATCATAATTTTTTAGAATACTCTATGTGCTTCACTTAAATCTTTTGAGCTAGGCAGTTGCTCTAGTACTTCACTTATATCTTTTTGAGCATGGTGGCGTGCAGATTTAATAGAAAAATATGCTCTCGTTCTTCACTTACATTTGTTCGAGAGCTGATAAATAGTGAAGGTAATTTGCATGGGTCATAAGACTAGTCCAAAAATAGTATGTATTCAATGAGTGATAATCAAAACCATCATGTAGCACATATAGAGAAATTGCGGGTTAATGACATTGATGTGGTAATATGAAAAAGGTGTGAAAATGCAGCAGAAAATGTTCAGGTCATTGTGGAAAAACGACCTGCTAATGTGATAGTTAATATGCCAGAGCAAGCCATTATCTAACAACTCTCTCACTTAGCTGACATACCCAATAATGTGGAGACTGACAAGGCAGGATATTCTACAGCACAAGTGAATCCTATAGAGGAGGTGGCTAGTAGTGAAAATGCTACAATCAATGAGAATATTGCAGTGGAGAAAACAAAGAGCCCAATGATAAGAATTCCTTTGATGAGACAATTAACTTTCAGACAGCAGCAAACAAGACAATGGCTACTAGAATGGAGGGTCTTCCTTCTAATACTGAGCTTCAAGATGGATCTTCAAAGTCTAACAAGAAAAGTATTGAAGCTTCACTCATGTCCTCTAGTCCTACACCTTTATTTGACTTTCAAAGGATTGCTGAATCTCATGCACTGGATATTATTGATGGCTCTCACTTAATTTCTGAAGAAGGAATGGATCTCTGGATTCAGCATTTTGCTCTAGCTACCCAGGGTGCTACAAACTCCTTCAAGATTGAGATTCCAGTAAGTTGGTTTAATTTCATTATCCACTTACTATTAACCCTTAATAAATTTGGATGGACCATGCACCTATTGAAATCTAAGCTATGGAAACTACTGACTGAAAATTGTTCTTCTGAAGAATCTATATTGTTCCATATCCCTGATGGATGCTCCACTACACAGGCACCTTGCTGCAAGGAAATAATGCAAGGACAGGGCAAGGAAAATGAGGGCATTAGTCTAGCTGCACATTCCTCTGGTGGTGCTCGAAGCCCTCTAAATCAAGTATCTCCTAACAAGGTGATCCTGCTGCCATTGGGAGCAGCTGTCTCAAAGAAAAGAAGGGACAAAGAGCCTCTGGTGGAAACCGAGGTAAGAAGAAGTGATAGAATTAAGAAAGATAACAATGGTTATAGGATAAAATCATGTGATACTAAATCATGCATGCCTTGTAATGCACTACCACCAATCATTAAGAACAAAGTGGTTAAAATCTCACAAATTCTTTCTGCAAGGTGGCTGAGGAAGAACTTCAAGAGAAGTTGTCCAAAAGATCCAAGAAGAAGGGATAGAATGATGTGGACAAGGTTCTCAAAGCCACTGGAACCGCACAAAACTCCAAGAATGTGTACTGATCAGTTTGCATCACAACATCCAGCTCAAGGGAAGGTGGCTTCAGTTGCCTATTTTGGGAAATACTTACTCCTGTCTGCTGGGTTTATAAAATTAAGTGCTTGTAATATGCATGCATATGGATCTGTATGGCTCATCCTATATGAAATCCTTTTGCACTTTGTCAAAAATACATGGATATGGTATTGGAATGTGGGAGACTATGTAGCTATGGTTATTATGGATAATCATTTGTTTACTTCTATTGATATATTCAGGGCTAAACCTAGCAGCATAGATTATGTTGGGATGATATTCTAGCATAGAAGTATGATCACAGATAATTCTAATTATTCCACAAATGCTCAATCTGGGTTTTATATCAAGGGATGGTCCTTGGTATTTCAAAGAAAGCAAACTACTGGTTTAATGAATAATAAAAGATCTTGGAACATTTTGAATTGGAATGTTAGAGGGTTGAATGCACCAGAAAAGTGGCTGGCAATCAGGCAAAAAGTGGAGAAAAGTGATGTTGGTATCCTTTGCATACATGAAACTAAAAGAGAGAATTTTGACCTAGCTTACATCAACCAATTTTGTCCATAGAGATTCAATAAATTTGAATATTTACCTTCCATCGGGGCCTTTGGAAGTATCCTTACTGCTTGGAATGGAGCTCTCTTTACTGGTGAAATGATTTTTCACAACAAATTCTTTATCTCATTACAATTCACTCGCAACACCACTTCCACAACCTGGATTCTGACAAATATTTATGGTCCCTGCAACCCTGAAGAAAAGAGTGATTTCATTGAATGGTTTAGCAATATTCAAATGCCAACTGAAGTGGGATGGATCATAATGGGTGATTTCAACTTCATCAGATCACCTGAGGACAGAAATAGACCTGGGGGATGTTAATCAAATGTTGCTATTCAATGAGGCTATTAGCAGTTTAGGATTCGTAGAATTACCTTTGAAAGTAAGACAATTCAATTGGAGCAATATGCAAGAAAATCCCCTTCTTGAGAAACTAGATTGGTTCTTCACTTCTGCTACCTGGATGACTTCCTACCCTGATACCACTGCTCTTCCTCTGGCAAAACCAATTTCTGATCATCTTCCTTGTGTGATTAAAATTGGCACAAATACTCCCAATTCACAGGTGTTCAGGTTGAGAATTACGATTTAAAACACATCACTTTCAAAGATGTGTTCCAAGAAGCTTGGGTTATTCCTGTGGGTTTTACTGATCCTGCCAAGAAAGTTAATGCTAAGTTTAAAAAACTGAGAAGAGCCCTGAAATTATGGGCCAAAAATCTGTCATGCCTTAAAAAGCAGATTGAAGATTTAAATGCTTGCATTTTCCTTTGGTACTTGATAGAGGAATATAGAGATTTGTCATTGTTTTAAGATAACTGCAAATCCATGTTAAAAGAACATTTACTTGCAGTGCTTAATAATCAAAAGATATATTAGAAGCAGAGGGGAAGAATAAAAGGAGTCAAGTTTGGTGATGAAAATACAAAGTTCTTTCTCACTAAAGCCTCTATTAATCACAGACATAAAAAATTTGTCATGCTACTAAATGAGGATCAAGTAGAAATTACTAATCATGAGGGTAAAGCAGCTATTCTTTGGGAATCATTTATAAAAAGACTAGGCCAATCCACTTGCCACACAATGCACTTTGATTTAAATGATTTGCAGGAACATATGTGGATCTAGAGATTTTCCAGGACCTTGAGAAACCTTTTACTCGGGATGAAATTGATACAGTGGTTAAGCAACTTCCCACAGACAAATCTCCAGGTCCTCATGGTTTCAATAATGAATTCATCAAAGCCTGTTGGGACATCATTAAAGTGGATATCACTCAACTGGTCATGGATTTTCATAATGATAATGTTAATCTAGAGAGCATCAATACATCTTTCATTACCTTGATAGCAAAGAAGGAAGTTCCAGTTTCTCCTAAATGATGCGGAGCATCCCATGAGCACCACCATGGACCCATCACCAACACCTCAAGCTACGAAAGGTCCCATGAAGAGAGCCCGTGCACGTGCCATTACAAACGAGGTGACATCCCTCTTATATGATTTCCCTTTGATGTTATTGGAACGGGGATGCTACCTCAAACGGAGACTCTTTGTGTGATTAGGTACTATGGCGATGACCTAGGAGAAGCTCGGAGTGAAGGCCAAGCCACTATGATGATGGATCCGAAGACACATGGATACAAGGACCAAAGGAAGGCCCAAGTCACCTCCCACGCCCCAAACATCTGGCCACCAGCCCGGACATCCGGCACCTGGGGACTCCCATGGCGCCCAAGCAAAGCTACATGAGCCTGATATCTGGACCAGCCCGGCAATCCGGTCCCCAGCCCCGGATATCTGGCGTGCCCGTGGCCAGTTCCCGTGGAAACTTGCCCTGCCAGCCCGGACATTCGGGCCCCGAGCCCGGACATCTGGCCACCCACTGAAGCCTCGGACACCCGGCCCCTGCGTGGGCAGACTCGGGCCCAAAGGGCCATGTACCCTCTCCTTCGCCCCTTTTCCCCCTAGTACAATATAAACACCCGCTCCACCTCTTTGTAGGGTTAGCTAATGTTTGCTCTTAAACTTAGCTCCATTACTTGTCTCTCTTGATCATCTTGACCTCCTTTGGGAGAAGATCCAAGTGATGACAAGGCCCCTCTAGAGGGAAGATCCTCCAGGATATCAAGGCCCCTCCCCTGGTGGGAGATCACGTACCGCTACTTGTATCGTTGGTTGATTTGGGATCTTGTACCTCTTGTGTTATTATGGATCTAGTTGATGTGTGATTGAGTTTGTTTCCTATCATTCTTCCCCGTATTCTTCGTGTTTTCCTCTCCAATTCATGAAAGATCGACCACCACGGGTCTTATCATATTGGTATCATGAGCCACGTTGATCACGAATTTCGAGTCTCCCCCATTGTTTTCTAGCCTGATTTTGCTTTATTTCGTCTCAATTTGAAAATCCCCACAAAAATAGCCCTACCCAAAATTTCTTGGATTTAATGAGATTTTGTTGATTTGGATCCGTGGATTTCATAGATAACTAGTGGATCTATCATTTCCCCTTCATCTCCATCGATTCCCATCGCCAAATCGCCCCCAATTCGCCCAAAAAAATCGTGTTCATCATGAGTTTATAGGAGATTCCTGAGATCCAATCAGGATCGGGCACCCCAGACATCCGGCCTGGACCACGGACATCTGGCCCCCGGGACATCTGGTGCAGTGGCCTGGACATCTGCCCCCTGGCAACCAGCAAAGCTGCCTTGCCTTGTTTTGACAGATTTTTGGGCCGTTTCCACCATTTCTTCCACAAATTTTCCACCATTTCTTCCGCAACCATTTGCTTTTGAGATTTTGAGTCACGAGCCCCGCCACTTCCTAAGGTGTTTCGCCTAATTAGGAGTGGTTCTTCATCGACATCACCGCTCATCATCGCCCCGGATCGTCGCCAACCAACTCTTCATTGACACTACACCGTAAGCAAGGACGGTAACCGCGACGACACTCTTGACTTATACCCTTGTCATTGCATCGTTACCCCTAGCCTATTTGCGTTACTTGCCTATCGAGACTAGCCATTGAGTATTGTCGGGTCATGCTACTTGTGCACATTAGTGATACATACTCCGCATAGCTCCAATTGCATGCATATACATCTTAGTATCATCTCTTGTGTTACAAAGTACCCGCATACATAATTGCTATCTTGGTGTGCACATACCACATAGTAACAATCCAAATATTATTGCTAAAGGAAAGAGAAGTGAAGCTCTTAAGCAAGGACAAAAGAGCAATAGCATCACCAAATTTGCATATCATACTTGATCACCTTGGATCACTTGAGTGAGTGACTCATGCCACATACTCCCTCCGTCCCAAAATAAGTGTCACACATTTAACACTAAGTTAGTACAAATTTTGTACTAAAGGAGTGACACTTATTTTGGGACGGAGGGAGTACATAGCAAGTCGGGAATAGGAAGATGACACATTTTGTTTATTATAGGTTGTGCACAAGTTCGTATCACACCCATTCGAGCAATCGTGCTAGCGTCTCTCTAGAGTTGTGCAACATGAGCGTTTTCTCTGGATTCCACATTTTGAGCTCATTTCTTGGTTGCACAAACCCACTTTTCTATTCGTGTGTGTGTTTCCGAGTTCACTCATTGATATTGATTCACATTGTCTTACTTACGAACTTGCAAATCTATCTCAACTTTATTGCATCATATTCTCGAATTGCTTGAAATTTTGTGCCAACATCCTAACCAAGCTACTCCATCAGCATTACTTTTGTAGGTGTGGGAAGGGCAAACTCGGTACCAATTCTACTATTTCCATGATTTCACATTGAGTGATTGATCCTCATTTCAACCTTCGGAATGGTTTTGGTATTGTGTTTTACCATTATTCCACTTATATCTACTTGAGTACCATGGATAGGAACGCTATGAGGAACCCGGCATTCGAGGAGCAAGAAGACGACGCGAACAACTACGTCATCGAACTACAATTCTTTGCCGCACAAAAAGGAATGCGCCAAGCACATGATGTCATCACGGAACGCAGCGAGCACCTTGCCCCCAACATACGTGAATCCAAGGAGCGGATGAGGGACTTCATGACAACACAAATGGACGAGCTTCACGCCATGATGATGAACTGCGCATCATCCACTTCTACCTCAACTCGACGGCGCACCGCAAATCAACACTCCTCCGAGGACTCCTCCGGCGAGATTCCTCCTCCTTGAGCTCGACCACAACAACGTGACGCACGTCGCCTCTCTCAAGAATCAAGCAACCCTTTCCAAGATGACGAGCCTCAAGGTCGACATCGCGAGCATGACCACCATCACCAACAAGAGCAAGACTCCTACGAGCAAGATCGCCTACGTCACCGCCGTGAGGAAGACCGGCGTCGTGAAGAGCAAGCACAAGAAGCACAAAGAGCGCTTCACGAATCAACCCATGCCTATCAAGAACGCAATTGACTAGCTCGTGAGGAACAAGAAGCTCTACGTCGACAACGCCAAGAAGAAGACGCACGTCAAGAGGAGCACCAAGAACGCCAACAACGGATGCGACACCGACGTCAACAACACCCAAGACAAGAGGAGCAACACATTGATGAGATCGCTACAAGGCATGAGCAAGACCAACATGACAACAATGCCCCTCCAAGACAAGATGCGCATCCTCAAGAAAATCCCGTTAACCACGTGGATGATCAAGCTCCAAGACAATGCCAACGTCAACAAGACAACTATGCCCCTCCACGACAAGGATACTGTAATCACAACAAGAATGAGGAAAATCTCTTTGGCAAGCTCAAGTTCACCATGCCTAAGTTCTACGGAATCAATGATCCCGAAGACTACCTCTCTTGGGCACCCAAGGTCGACAAAATATTCCAGTTTCACAACTATAAAGAAGACAAGAAGATTGCCATGGCCTCCCCCGAGTTTCAACATTACGTGCTCATTTGTTGGGAACAAGTGATTGAGTGAAGAAGATAAAGAGGTGACCCTCCAATCTCAACTTGGGAACAAATGAAAGAACTCATGAGAGATCGATTTGTCCCAACGCACTCAATCGTGATCTCCTCAAGAAGCTACAACTATTCAAGCAAGGCACCAAGTCGGTGGAAGAGTACTATCAAGAGATGGAGATGGCCATGATAAGAGCCAATGTGAAGGAGGACAATGAGCAAACTATGGCACGTTTCTTGAATGGTCTCAATTACCAAGTCAAGAAAATTGTGGATTTCCAACCCTACTCCAACTTGCTCGAGCTAGTGCACCAAGCTACCAAGGCGAAACGTCAAGTTCAATAGGAATACAAGTACTCCAAGACCTCCTACAAGACCTACGGTGCATCTACACAAGTTATTCCAACTACAACTCCTTCTACAAGAACCTCCACAACAAAAGATGACAGGTCAAGTTACAAGGACAAGTCGTCTTCATCATCTTGCAACGCCCCTACAAGCAAAACAAGAGCGTCATCCTCTACACCAACATCGAATGACGTCAAAACAAGCTCCATCAAGTGTTTCACGTGCCAAGGTCGATGCCACAAGATGCATGAGTGTCCCACAAGGCGAATCATGATACTTCAACATGACGGCTCCTATGACTCCATGAGTGAAGATGAGATGGAAGCTCTGGAACAAGTGGCAATACACCGGCAAGTCAATGAAGATGAGGACTCTCAAATCTTTTATGACAACGATCCGAGCCCCGCTCTCGTTGTCTCCAAGGTTTTGACACTTCAACAACAACAGGACGAGGACCAACGTTGCCACATCTTCCACACCATGGCCGTTATCCAAGGGAGATCCATCAAGGTCATCATCGACAGAGGAAGTTTCCATAATTGGCATGTGAGGAACTTTGCTCCAAGTTGCACTTGACCAAGAAAAACCATCTGCGCCCCTACAAGGTCCAATGGCTAAGTGACTGCGGCACAATACAAGTCGACCAGACCGTCCAATTTCCTTCAAGATCGGAGCTTACGAAGACACCTTGGAGTGCGATGTGGTGCCCATGTCCGTTTGCCACCTCCTCCTTGGGAGACCTTGGCAATTAGACCGTGGTGCCATACACAATGGATGCACAAACCAATATAGCTTCAACATGAAGGACACCGAATATGTGCTTCGCCCTATGTCTCCAAGTGAAGTGATCGCCGATAAGCAAGCTTCGTCCCATTGTGGATAGAAAAGTGAGAGAGTGATCCACCTCAAAGCGAGTGAGCGCCACAAGCCAAATTTGAGTGACTCCACGATGAGGGACATGAGTGACCTAGTACTATTTGACACCAAAAGATATTTGAGGGATGTGAATGAGAGCCTATCGACCGTCCTTCACTACATGATAGTGTGCAAGGATGATGTTACCGGGCCTAACCCTTCACCACATCTTCCTCTTGTGCTATCTCAATTTTTGAAGGAATTTCAAGATGTTTCCCCTGATGAGCTACCTTCGGGAATACCACCAAAGCGATGGATCGAACACCGCATCGACCTCATCTCCGGCGCACCACTTCCCAACAAGGCTCCCTACCGTGTCAACCCCAACGAAACAAAGGAGATACAAAGGCAAGTCCAAAAACTCCTAGATAAAGGGCATGTTCGTGAGAGTTTGAGTCCTTGTGTAGTTCCCATGATCCTAGTGCCTAAACATGATGGTAGTATGCGCATGTGTTCCGATTGCCGTCCTACAAATGCTATCACAATTTGCTACCGTCACCCTATCCCATGCTTAGATGACATGATATATTAACTTAGTGGTGCAACTATATTTTCCAAAATAGATTTGAAAAGTGGCTACTACCAAATCGCATACAAGAGTTTGATGAGTGGAAAACAGCTTTCAAAACTAAATTTGGTCTCTATGAATGGCTAGTGATGCCATGGGCTTATCCGAAGCATCGGGCACGTTCATGCGCATGATGCATCATGTTTTGCGCCCCTACATTGGATATTGTGTTGTGGTCTACTTTGATGACATCCTTGTTTTTAGCAAATATCTAGAACAACACGCCACATATGTTAGGAATGTTTTGCTAACTCTTCACAAAGAAAAACTTTGCTAACATGGACAAATGCAATTTTGCTGTGGAAAAAGTTGTTTTCCTAGGATTTGTGGTTTCCTCTAAGGGTGTCCATGTTGATGAAACTAAGATTGGGGCAATTAAAAATTGGCCCACACCCACAAATTTTCAACAAGTGCTTAGTTTCTTAGGACTAGTTGGTTTCTACCGTTAGTTTGTGAAAGACTTTAGCACTATTGCTACTCCTCTACACGCTTTAAGCAAGAAATGCACTATTTGTTTGGGGGCCATCCCAAGACACCTCTTTTCATGAACTTAAGAATTTGCTAACTAACGCACCTTCGCTTGCCTTGCCCAATTTTGGCAAAACTTTTGAAGTTCATTGTGACACTAGTGGTAATGGCATAGGAGATGTCCTTATGCAAGAAAAGCTCCCAATTGCGTATTTTAGTGAGAAACTTTCCGGCGCTCAATTCAATTATCCTATCTATGACAAGGAATTGTATGCTTTCGTGAGAGTCTTACAAGGTTGGGAACATTATTTGCGACCGCATGAATTTGTCATTCATAACGATCATGAAACTCTCAAGTACCTCAAGGGCCAAACTAAGTTGAACAAACGACATGCTAAATGGAGTGAATTTATTGAGTCTTTTCCTAATGTTACCAAATACATTAAGGGCAAAGAAAATGTTGTGGTGGATGCTCTTTCCCGTAAATGCATGCTCGTTACTCATCTTGAACTGAATGATATTCGTTTTGAGCACATAAAAGACTTGTATGAGCATCATGATTATTTTGCTTTCTTATGCCAATTGCAAAGTGAAAACATGTTGGGATAACTACTACATGAAATATGGATATCTTATGCGTGCTAACAAACTTTGCATTCCCAAGTCTTCTCTTCATTTGTTGCTTTTGCAAGAGGCTCACGGTGGAGGACTAATGGGTCACTTTGGATGTGAAAAGACATATGCCACCCTGTCTGACAAATTCTATTGGCCAAAGATGCTTCACGATGTTGCACGTTTCACCAACCGATGCTCTACATGCCGCAAAACTAAGTCAAAAGCTCAATCCCATGGTCTTTACATGCCTCTTCCTAATCCATGCCAACCTTGGGAGTATATTAGCATGGATTTTGTGCTTGGGTTGCCACGAACACAAAATGGCCATGATTCCATTTTTTTGTTGTGGATCGTTTTTCCAAAATGGCTCATTTCATTCCTTGCCACAAGATCGATGATGCTTCACATATTGCCGGTCTCTTTTGTAGGGACATCTTACACCTATACGGATTACCAAAGACCATTGTCTCGGATTACGACGTCAAGTTCTTAAGCTACTTTTGGAAGAGCATTTGTGCCAAGCTCAGCATCAAGTTACTCTTTTCTTCGGCCTACCATCCACAAACCGATGGCCAAACAGAGGCGACGAACCAGAAACTTGGAACTCTCCTCCGCGTGTTTATCAAGAAGGACATCAAGGAATGGGAAGATTGCCTTCTCATCATCGAGTACGCCTACAATCGGGCACGACACTTCACCACCAACAAGTCTCCCTTCGAGGTGGTCTATGGCTTCAACCCATTGTCCCCATTGGAAATTCTTCCGCTACCACTATAAGAACGCGTCAACAGGGATGCAAGTGCAAGGGCAAGCTACATCAAGAAAATGCATCAAGATACAAGGGACACCATCGAGCGCCAAGTGGAATGCATCACCGCCAAGCGCAACATCAACAAACAACCCATGGTGTTCAAACCCGGCGAACTTGTGTGGCTACATATCCGGAACGAATGCTTTCCCAATGAGCGCAAGTCCAAGATACTACCTCGTGTCGATGGTCCATTCAAGATGTTGGATAGCTACAACAGTAATGCCTACAAGATCGACATTACGCATGACAAGTACAACATGAGCAACACCTTCAACATCGCGGACCTCTCCCCTTTCCATGGTGATGAAGATCTTGATCCGAGGTCGAATCCCTCGCAAGGGGGGGAGATGATGTGGAGCATTCCATGAGCACCACCATGGACCCATCACCAACACCTCAAGCTACGAAAGGTCCCATGAAGAGATCCCGTGCACGCGCCATTACAAACGAGGTGACATCCCTCCTATATGATTCTCCCTTTGATGTTCTTGGAACGGGGATGCTACCTCAAGCGAAGACTCCTTGTATGATTAGGTACTATGGAGATGACCTAGGAGATGCTCGGAGTGAAGGCCAAGCCACTATGATGATGGATCCGAAGAAGCGCGGACACAAGGACCAAAGGAAAGCCAAGTCACCTGCCAAGCCCCGGACATCCGGCCACCAGCCCGGACATCCGGCACCTGGGGATTACCGCACCGCCCAAGCAAAGATACTAGAGCCGGACATCCGGACCCGCCCGGGACATCCGGAACCACCCCGGATATCCGGCCCCCGGCCCCGGATATACGGCGTGCCCATGGTCGGTTCGCGTGGAAACCTGCCCCGTTAGCCCGGACATCCGGCCACCCATTGAAGCCCCGGATATCTGGCCCTTGGCTCAGACATCCGGCCCCTCTATGGGTAGACTTGGGCTCGAAGGGCGATGTAACCTCTTCTTCACCTTCCCCTAGTACTATATAAACACCCCTCCACCTATTTCTAGGGTTATCTAAGGTTTGCTCTTGAGCTTAGCTCCGTTACTTGTCTCTCTTGAGGAGCTTGACATCCTTTGGGAGAAGATCCAAGTGATGCCAAGGCCCCTCTAGAGGTAAGATCCTCCGGGATATCAAGGCCCCTCCCTCGGAGTGGGAGATCGCATACCGCTACATGTATCGTTGGTTGATTTGGGATCTTATACCTCTTGTCACAAAGCTCGGGTTGAAGAGGCTTCAGGATGAGACTGTTGCAGTACGCCTTTCGGCTGAGCGCGTCCGCAATGACATTTGCTTTTCCAGGAGTATACTTAATGCTTGGATTGAAGTCCTCAAGCATTTCCACCCAACGAGACTGCCGAAGATTGAGATTTGGTTGAGTGAAAATGTAGTTCAAGCTCTTGTGATCGGTGTACACCTCAACTGGTCTACCCAACAACAAACGCCTCCAAGTCATCAGAGCATGCACAACTGCTGCCAACTCGACATCATGAGTGGGGTAGTTCTTCTCAGTAGGCTTCAACTAACGCGAGGTATAAGCAACTATCTTCTTATCTTGCATGAGAACACCACCAAGGCCTTGGAGAGAAGCATCACAGAAAACTTGGAAAGGCTTTGATTGCTTGGGAGGAACAAGAACTGGAGCTGAAGTCAGTCTCTCCTTGAGCATATTGAACGCCACATCACACTCAGGAGACCAAACATACTTGACATTCTTCTAGAGGATATTAGACAGAGGCTTAGCAATTTTAGAGAAGTTGTCTACGAATCTTCTACAATAACTAGCAAGCCCGAGGAAACTACGAAGCTGCTTCACATTCTGAGGAGGCTCCGACTTCAAGATTGCCTCAACTTTCTCAGGGTGCACTTCAATGCCCTCGGCAGAGATTACATGCCCAAGGTACACCACTTCATTGAGCCAAAACTCACACTTGGAAAACTTGGCATAGAATCGATGCTCTCTTAGCTTGTCAAGCACAAGCCGAAGATGCTCTGCATGCTCTTCTTCAGTCTCCGAGAACACGAGGATATCATCCAGATAGACCAAGACGAACTCATTCTTGAAAGGAGAGAATATGAAGTTCATCATTCTTGACAAGGTTGGAGGAGCATTGGCAAGACCAAACGACATGACGGTGTACTCATAAGAGCCAAAACTCGTCCTGAAAGCGGTCTTTGGAATATCTTCTTCACGAATGCGAATCTGATGATAGCCCATGTGAAGATCAAGCTTCGAGAAAACCTTGGCACCTTTCAGTTGTTCAAACAACTCATTGATGTTGGGAAGTGGGTACTTGTTTCTGATTGTCTTCTTATTCAATGGACGGTAATCGACACAAAGTCGGTTCGTGCCATCCTTCTTCTTGACAAACAAAACACTACAACCCCATGGAGAACAACTTGGTCTGATCAGACCCAGACGCTCTTGTTCATCTAGCTGCTTCTTCAACTCTTTCAGCTCTTCGGGGCCAAGTTTATAAGGACGCTTGCAAACTAGTTCAGTTCCGGGCTCGAGGTCAATCAAGAACTCGACTAGCCGGTGCGGAGGCATTCCTGGCAATTCTCTAGAAAGACATCTTCATACTCACTAACCACCGGAATTTGAGAAATAGCCGAGATCTCACCCTTCTCATTAAGAACAAAGAGACGGATTGTGTCGTCGCGAGCTGCGAAAATAATCACATCTTCTGAAGGATGAGTCAACTTGTCTTCTTTTGCTTGACAATCAACATATGCCTTGTTCATTGCCAAAAAGTCCATGCCCAGAATGAGATCAATATAAGAATTGCCGAGAACATAAGGAGAAGCCAAGAAAGAATAGTTGCCCATCTTGATAGAAACATCCGGAACAAAAGAATTGGTCCTCATCGAAGAGCTCGAAGAAACAATACCCGATGGTCTATCCAATGATGTCGAAGGGAATCATGCTTTATGAAAAATGTCTTTGACATGACACAATGTGATGCACCAGTATCAAACAACACTTTTGCAGGAAAAGAATTAACGAAGAGATTACCCATGATCACTTGAGAAGAATCCATTGCCTCTGCTACGTTCACCATGTTCACCCTTGCTGACTTGGGATTGTGCTTCACCATTGCATTGCTTGGAGGCCTGACTAGAGGAGGAGGCAGAAGACGCCGCTGGTTGCACTTGTTTGAGTAGTGACCCTTCTGACCACACTTGTGACAAGTAACCTCAGATAGCGGACGGAAGTTGCCTAGAGGAGGAACATTAGCTGACTTGGGTGTCTGGGGCCTCTGCTAATATCCTGGGTTGGGTAGGTGGGAAGAACCACGGCCACCGAACTATCTCTGCTGCTGGGGAGGACGAAACGGAGGAGGATTAGGGACCCAATTTTTCTGCTGCTTAGGGATCATCTGAGAGATGGAAGAAGAAGAATGGGAATCCTTGGAACGCTTCCTTGAGTTCTCCAACTTGAGATGTGTAGCCTCGACCTTCCATGCCATGTTGTAGAATTGATCAAACTCACGAGGCTCTTGAAGGACCAGACCCGGCAGAAGCTCATCCTTGAGACCACCTCTGAACTGATAAAGCATGGACTTGTCATGTGAACATCTAGCTTAGCATAGCGGGCCAGATTCTGGAACTCGATGTTGTGTTGATAGACAGACTTACTCCCCTGCTTCAAGTGCCTGAACTTCTCACGCATCTCCTCGACAAAGCTTGTCAGAATGTAATGGGCCCTGAAGTCACGACAAAAATTGTCCCAAGTAACACAATCGCCCCTAGAGTCCTTGTACTGTTGCCCGACCCTTGAGCTAGAATGACGCGAATCTGACAAAGTCCTCCGGTCTTACACTGCTGCACTCAAAATGCTTACTCATGTCACAAAGCCAATCATCAGCATCGAAAGACTGCTCACAACAGGTGAAAGACTTTGACTGGTTGGCAAGGAACTGGTTGAGCGTCGCAAACTGAGGTTGATTCTGAAAATTCCCTTGAAAGCCTTGTTGACCCTGATCTCTTTCTTGCAATAGCCTGAGAAACATCTAAGTATTCGCATTGTTGTGGCCATCATAGCTTGCCAAGCTTCTGGAGGAGGACGCGGTGGCGGGGGTGGTGGAGGATCAGACTGCTCCCCATCATGACCCGAACTCCCACGAGTTGTTGGAGCCATCCTGGAGATGGACAAAAACATCAGCACCTCATTGACAAAGATGATAGAAAAAGTTGAATCAAATGACTTGAAAGAAATTGAACGAATAAGACAAACAGCCTTCCTACTGAAAAATTAGTAAGAACGCCTTCTTCGGTTTTGCGATAACATCATTAGATATTAGAAGCCACTTGCAATAACAAAAAAGTATTGAACTAACTGCTCGGAACAAATGTATATGCCCTCATACATGTGAAGAATATGATCCTAGATAACTACATTAGTTCCCACCTACAAAATTCTGAAAACTTTCTGGTTATGCAATCCGGTGTGAGGGATACAAGGAGGAAATATCTCACACAATTAGCAAACCTACACCCCAACTGTATCCATCCTTCAACACATAACCAGAGGCTTTTGCAAATCCATCTATCTCGGATCCTCGATAGCACAACGATACTAACCATGGTGGTACTCTAGACGCCTCCCCAGTACTGGGTGACTCCGACCTTATCTCACCACAACAAGTATTGAAGTAATTCTGAACACCCTCCGTCCTAAGATACTAAGGAAGCTGAATGATAATGATGTGCCAAGAATTCCCTGGAGCTCGACTCCCCGAAAGAAATCAAGTCGGACATGAGGCACCAAGACAGAACTCCGTCACATCGGTATCATATAGTTTCCAAAATACCCGCATGATCCTAAAAAAATTGAGTGAGAAGAGGAGTAGAATCAAAATTTCCTAAGTCGAGTACCTCACCAGAGTATAGAACAGGAGTAAAAAGAAACCTACTCTCCAATATAACTAGACTCAAAATAGTTTTTACTAGACTCGACTCGGCCAAGTTCGATCAAGCAAAGGGCTCCTATGGTCATACGACTTTGAATACCAACTTGTCACGCCCAAGATACGCACCTATCCATATTTAGGCACGGGGGCCTCGACAGGGATAGAGGCGCATCTTGTCGTTCGCAAGTACAGTATCATCACATACATTCATGAAGAGAGGATTATAAGAGTTGGCTTACACTCGCCACGTGCTAAATTACAATTCCACACAGTTTATTCAAACATCAATCCAAAAACAGGGTCTGGCTACGGACGAAAACAAACGATAAAAGATGCAATGAAACTGTCTTGCTAGCCCCAAAGATCACGACCAAGGCCACTCTAATCGTCTGGATATGTGACGTACATCCTACCACGCTCCTCGTCCTACTCCCACTGGAGCTGCGTCACATCATCTGGCACGATCTCGTCTGCAACTGCACCTGTATTTGTTGTAGTAATTTGTGAGCTACGGGGACTCAGCAATCTTGCGACCGGGTACCGAGACTATTCAATCTTATTGGGTTGTATGGGGGGTAAGTGTTTAGTTTGCATCAGCACTTAAGCATTTATGGTTTCTAATCTTATGAAGAACATGAATGTAAAATATGTGGTCTACGATAAACGAGTGAGAACTAGCATGATCGCTAAGCAATCTTGAACACCTACTTATGTCAAGCATAACCCCACCATGTTCTCTCTCGGATCATGTTCACGAGCAGAGACGGTCACAGTTACTCACACAGTTGGTGTATTTTATTAGAGTTTACTTCAATTTAATTATAACTGGGTGTTAAACAAATATGCAAGTTGCCACATAACCATGGGCACGGCTTTCCGAAAGTTTTAACCCTGCAGGGGTGCTCCAACTAGTCCATCATAAATTAACCACACTCCATGGGAATAACCTCGACCACGGATCTCTTGATCATCCTAGGCAAATCCAAAGGAATTCCGACACCTCGAGATAGCCCGAAGAAAATCAGAGTCCCTCACGCAAGCCACTTGAGAAAGGTAAAACAAGTCCAGCAAGACCGCCCGACATGTTGACGAACCCGATAAGAGCCGCGTATCTCGTTCTCAGGACACGACAGATAAGAGAAGCGTACGGTGTCCTGATAGAAATCTCCTGAATTGCCCCGGGTTGGCCCCGCACGGTGCTCTAGTTTGGACCAACACTCATGAGGAGCACTTGCCCGGGTTGTTGATTAATTATCCACAGGGTTGCAAAGCCCTATGCAATTTATTAAGTTGTTAAGCAAATAGTACCAATGTTGGGTCTTGCCAGACAAGTTTTAATCTCAACCGACTAATCAAGGGGGTCCCCATAGCAACCCCGAGCATGTTAGGAGTGCAAAATATGGAAATATAACACCGATAACAAGTAGCTAAGGTAGTAGCAAAAGGCCAAGCCTTCCACCATACCAAGATATATATGTGCATCAAATTAAATAGCAGTTAATATTGTGATATCTCCAGATATCCATGTTAACACATGGAAACAACCTGCACCTGCAACTAAGAACGCTATAAAGGGGCTAAGGAGTGGTAACTTAGCCAAACAAGGTTTGCTAGGATGTGGAGGGGTTAGAGGCTATCATGGCAATGTAGGAGGCTTGACATTCAAGCGATAGGTAACGCATATGTAACGATAAGAGAGATACATCTAGCAAATTAAAAATAGTGTCGGGATCCGGGTATGATCATCTTGCATGTTGGTTCCTTAGAGGGACAAAGAGCGGGGTCCTCGTAGTGTTACTCTCCTGGATCCTCGTACTCAGGTTCAACACTCGCGTCTACCCAAGATAAAAAGCAACAATAAACAACCAACCAAGGTGCAATGCAGAAACAAGATGATGCATGATTCATTTGAAGTTTTTAGCATGGCAATCCTAAACTAGTCATGTTTCACATGCAATAGTTAAGTTATTTATGATTATGGACAGAACCTCATGTTAAGTTGTTTAAACATGCATGATCATGGAAAATATGGATTCTTCATGCAAACATGATGCAAATGCATATGTAGAACGTAGGAAACGGAGTTACGGTTCTCACGCTACGCTCACGACAAGTTACGAAGGCAAAACACAAGACAATGAAGGCCATGGGCTATTCCTTGGTATTCCAAGGTAGCCACTGGATAGGCCAAAAACAACCACAATAGAGCCAAAGATCAAGAAAAACCATGGATCATAGCTCCCACAAGTCACAAAACACTAAAACAAACAATTTGTCACAAAACGGCAACATAGCAACTTTCACAACATATATATAGAGCTACACGAAGTTTCCAACCTCAAACAAGACATGTACAGAATCTCCATAACATGTTTATCAAATCATCCAACTACACAAATTGGAAAGGAAGCACATATCAATAAGCATGAAGCTCACAAGTTGGCATGATGAAACAGATTCTAGGGACTTGGTGAGAATCACAGTTTTTTGGAATCTGAGTTAAGGTGATAGCAAGTTGACAGCAGAAACTAATGGTGATGGAGACCACCTCATGGCATGAAAATTAATAGGATGGTAGAGGGAAACATCTTCTTCAAAACACTAGCACTGAGCTTGAGCTAAATCACAACATATCACTTGGTAGCACCCCCTCATCATGGCATAAAAATATTAACAGATTCTCAGACTCGGAAATATTTAGCATGTTGAAATCATCAACATTTTATTAGCACTTTGGAGCATGGTTCCCACCCATATGCAAGATAATCATGACAAAAGAAAATACCATGGCATTCTACTCATGAAATACTACCACTTCCATGTTGACACAAAGATCATAGCAAGTATGGTTTAATTCTAACTAAAATGACAAAATGGCACTTTGATACAAATGACATTTTGTCAAACTTTCTCAAATGATAAAACGAGTTGCACCAGTGGATTCCTTGGGTGATTCTACCCCAAAATCATCTATCATACACCTATATCAGTTTTTGTAGAACTCCCAAAAACATGCTCGAAATCATCATGACATTCCTATAAGTTGAAACTTACTAAAAATGCACATATCCAAAAATGCTCATACCAGATTTAGAAATATACCAGAAAAGGAAATATCTATTTAACACAATAAATAGTATCAAAAATAAAATAAAACAAACAATATATAGGAGGGGGGCCACCTGGCATAGGCACCAGGGCCCCTCTAGTGGATGACAAGTGGGGCCAGGGCCCACTTGTCATACACACACTACCTCCACACACACACACACACAGCCACACCAGATTTGCCCAGCCACACCAAATCTACCACACACAGGCACACACCGCACACACTCACAGCCGCACGGATCCGGGTGTTGCCACACCGGATCCGCACACCACACAGCACCCTAGCCAATGAAAAAAAGGAAAACAAGGGGCGAGCCGGGAATTCAATCCCACGACCTCGCGGTCTCGGCCCGATCGATTAACCATTGCGCTACTCGCGTTCGTCTGCACACGAGGGGGTCCTCGATGAATAACTACTAGCACGCACAGGCAAAACACTGACGAAACTGAAGAACTCTGACAGGGGAACGGCGGCGGCGAATTCCTGCATCAGCGGCACTCTCCGACGAGGGAAACCTCCTGCAGGAGTTGTGGGAACCTACGGGGAACCGTTCCCCTTTTTGTCTCACGACGAGGGGGCGGAGGCGAGGCCCTCAAGACCACGCCTTGACCTACACGTTGGCGACAATGAGAAACTATGGCGACAGTGAGCTACGCAACGGCAACGAAGAGGGGACACGGCAGCTCACCAAGGGGGAACGACGATGGACTGGCTCGCAGGGAAGAGGAGGGAGGTGACAGTGACGCGGGCCCGAAGCAAAGTAAGAAGACGCACGGCGGCTTCGGGGACGCATGGAAGACGAGGAGGAAGCCGGCGACACGGGGCCTCTCTCCGTGCCCTAGCGCCGGGAACGGGGCGTGGACGGCACCGGCGAGCACCAAGGCATATCCGACGACGATGAGCGGGCCACCGGAGGTGATGATGACGATGACGATGGCTCCGGCGCTCACTCTCTCTGAACCTTACATGAGGGAAGAAGAAGGAGGAGGGGAAGATGGAGAAGAGGAGGAGGAGCGGCGGCGGAACAGGGAACCCTAGGGATGTGTGCACATATAAAGGGGCACCGGCCTTGACGTCTGTGAGCTTCTCTCACGGCGTCGGCGTCGATCTCTCTCTCACTACGCTCTCTGAACCTAACGGATGAGACGAGAGCAAGTAGCCATCACCTCTGCTGGCTGGGCTGCGCGGGGAGACTACCTGGGCCGCGAGGGGGAAAAGACCCAGCGCGTAGTCTCTCTCTTCTCCCAGAAAAATAAAACAACAGGTTTTCCTTTTAAAATATCAATACCACAAGAAAAACTCCCAGAGAAAAGAAAAGGATTTTAGTTAAAACAAAAATACTTTGACACAAAAAGTAATATGCCCTATTAAAATAAATTACAAAGATGATTTTTAGGACAAGTAAATTAAATACTTTTTAAATAAACAGCCACTGTTTATTGCAAAACCCCATGAGTCCAAATGTTAAACAACAAGGAGAGCACCACATTCCTACTCTATATGAAATCCCCTAACAAAAGAACATTTTTAACAGATTTTATTATCAAGTTAATTCTTATGTAGAAAACAACAGGGAATAAAAAGGTTTAGGCAAAGTTTTGAAAATGAAGGGGAAGGGAGGGAGTTGTTGCACCACACATGCACACATCCACATCACACAAGACCAACTAGCAAGCAACACAAGATGCAAATGAAATGATGAGCATGATGCATGAGATGGAATGGCAATGAGCAAAATCATATCCTTCAAACACATGGCAACATAGGTTCACAAGAGTTACATGGCCAAAAATGGAAAGGGTAGCACTTGGGCTGTTACAACTGGGTTCTCCATTCATCAAGTGAGCTAATATCAAATAACCTATTCTGACCAGCAAGTTTGAAATCATAATTGAGCTTTTTGATTTCCCAAAAAGCTTTGTGCTCTAGCTCTAGAGATAAGTGCCATGCTTTACCATAAACCATTTCATATGGAGACATACCCATAGGATTCTTGTAAGCAGTTCTATAAGCCCATAATGCATCATTAAGTTTCTTAGAACATTTCTTCCTAGATCTATTAACCGTCTTTTGCAAGATCAATTTAATTTGTCTATTTCTTAATTCTACTTGACCACTAGATTGAGGATGATAAGGAGATGCAATTCTACGATTAACATCATACTTAGCAAGCAATTTACGGAAAGCACCATGAATAAAATGTGAACTACCATCAGTCATTAAATATCTGGGGACTCCAAATCTAGGAAAATAACTTCTTTAAGCATCTTAATAGAGGTGTTATGATCGGCACTACTAGTTGGAATAGCTTCTACTCACTTAGTAACATAATCAACAACAACTAAAATATGAGTATACCCGTTGGACGTTGGAAAAGGTCCCATATAATCAAAACCCCAAACATCAAATAGTTCAATAACAAGAGAGTAATTCATAGGCATTTCCTGACGTCTACTAATATTGCCAATTCTTTGACATTCATCGCATGACAAGACAAACTTACGAGCATCCTTGAAGAGAGTAGGCCAATAAAAACCAGATTGTAATACCTTACGTGCAGTTCTATCTCCAGCGTGGTGTCCTCCTTAAGCCTCGGAATGACACTTGTGTAGGATCTGTTCCTATTCATGCTCAGGTACACAACGTCTAATAACGCCATCTACTCCTTCTTTATAAAGGTGTAGGCCATCCCAGAAGTAATGTCTTAAATCATGGAAGAACTTTTTCTTTTGTTGGTATGTCAAAATAGGTAGTATAAATTTAGCGACAATGTAATTAGCATAATCAGCATACCAAGGAGCATTATGAGAAGCATTTATGACAGCTAATTGTTCAATAGGAAAGCTATCATCAATAGGTAGTGGGTCATCAAGAACATTCTCTAACCTAGACAAGTTATCTGCTATGGGGTTGTCAGCACCCTTTCTATCAACAATATGCAAATCAAATTCTTGTAGCAGAAGAACCCACCTGATAAGTCTAGGTTTAGCATATTTATTTTCCATGAGATATTTAATAGCAGCATGATTAGTGTGAACAGTCACTTTGGAATCAACAATATAGGGTCTAAACTTATCACAAGCGAACACAGTTGCTAAAAATTCTTTTTCAGTGGTAGCATAGTTACTTTGAGCATTGTCTAGAGTTTTGCTAGCATAATGAATAACATTTAGTTTCTTATCAACTCTTTTTCCTAGAGCAGCACCAATGGCATAATCACTAGCATCACACATGATTTCAAAGGGTAGGTTCCAATAAGGTGGTTGAACAACAGGTGCACAAATCAAGGCATTCTTAAGAATTTCAAAAGCTTCTACACAATCATCGTCAAAATGAATGGAACATATTTTTGCAAGAGATTAGTGAGTGTCCTATAAATCTTCAAGAAATCTTTAATAAATCTCCTATAGAAACCAACATGACCAAGGAAACTTCGTATACCTCTGATATCCATAGGACACGGCATTTTTTCAATAGCATCAACTTTAGCTTTATCAACTTCAATACCTCTTTCGGAGATTTTGTGTCCCAAGACAATACATTCATTCACCATAAAGTGTCACTTCTCCCAATTCAAGACAAGATTAGTTTCTTCGCATCTCTACAAAACTCGATCAAGGTTGCTGAACCAATCATCAAAAGAAGTTCCGTAAACGGAAAAATCATCCATGAAAACCTCAACAATCCTTTCACAAAAATTAGAGAATATAGCAATCATACATCTTTGAAAGGTAGTAGGTGCATTGAATAAAACAAAAGGCATACGTATATAAGCAAAGGTACCAAAAGGGCAGGTAAAAGTGGTTTTCTCTTGGTCCTCTTTTGAAACAGGTATTTGAGAGAAACCAGAATAACCATCTAGAAAGCAGAAATGTGTGTGTTTGGATAATCTTTCTAGCATTTGATCAATAAAAGGTAGAGGGTAAAGATCTTTTCTAGTAGCTGTATTCAATTTCCTAAAATCAATTACCATTCTATATCCTGTAACAATTCTTTGTGGGACCATTTCATTTTTATCATTAGGAACTACGGTAATACCTCCTTTCTTAGGGACACAATGAACGGGACTAACCCATCTACTATCAGCAATAGGGTAAATGATACCTGCCTCCAGAATCTTTAATATTTCATTTCTTATCACTTCCTTCATCTTAGGATTTAACCATCATCGGTGATCAACAATAGGGTAAATGAACAGGACATAGAGTGGGACTAATGCCTTTAAGATCATCAAAAGTATATCAAATAGCAGCACGGTGCTTCCTCGGAGTTTTCAATAATCTCTATTTTTCATGCTCTGAAAGGTTAGCACTAATAATAATAGGATATATCTTCTTTTCATCAAGATAAGAATATTTCAGAGTATCCGGTAATTGTTTAAGCTCAAACACGGGATCACCCTTGGGTGGAGGAGGATCCCCAAGTATTTCAATAGGCAAGTTGTGTTTCAGAATAGGATGTTGATCAAAGAAAATCTTATCTATTTCATTCCTTTCATTCATATGCATATCATATTCATGGTCTAGCAAATATTGTTCTAAAGGATGTAGTAGGAGGCACAACAATAGAAGCAAGACCAAAAATTTCATCCTTACTAGGCAATTCTTTATCATGGAGTTGTCTACGAAATTTAGAGAAATTAAACTCATCAGGCATATCCCCAAAACTTACGATAACAATTTCGTTCTCACAATCTATCCTGGCATTAATGGTATTCAAGAAGGGTCTACCAAATATAATGGGAAAATCATTTTGTGGGGAGCCAAGAACAAGAAAATCAGTAGGATATTTTATTTTCCAACACAAAACTTCAACATCTCTAATAATCCCAACTGGTGATATAGTATCTCTATTAGCAAGCTTAATTGTAACATCAATTTCCTCTAACTCAGCTCGTGCAATATCATTCATAACCTCTTTATATAAGGTAAAGGGTATTGCACTCACATTAGCACCCATATCACATAAGCTGATGAGGACATCCCTGCTAATGCTACACCCACAACTCCGACTGCTATACCTACAGGACCAATTACTAGAGCTCGCGCACGTCAATTGAATTACCAGGTACTTTCGTTTCTTGCAAATCCTTCTAATGTTCATGAACATATGATGCTGCCTAAATTAGATACTTTTGTTTTACTTATGAATGAAGGATCTGGCATGGACAAGAAGGATGACCATGGGAGCGGGATCAAGCATGGAGAAGAAGGTGCGCGCGGGGGAAAGAACAATGGAGCTTCCAGTGATGATTTTCGCACTTTGAAGCCACCATAATGGGAGCAAGAAGCCTTGGACGAAATATGCATGATGCTACTTTATAAAATTCGTCCCTAGGCTAATATAGGTGCTGTGCCACCTTATCGTTGGGCCAGGCCCATGTAATTTCAAAATACCATATTATAGGCTGTTTTTAGAGTCCGTATGTATGGGGAAACTGAGTTAAGGTCGGTTTCGGACCCCTCCTCCAAGGGGCCACGAAATTTCCCTCTATTCCCCCATATATACAGCCCTTAGGGCATCATTTTAGGGTGGGGGTTTTGTTTAGATTACAAGTTCGCCATACCTACAACTTTGCGGTCTTCGTCTGTGTTCCACGACCAGACAAAGGCGTCACAGAACCCCACTTCATCAATAAAGCTTTCCTCTTATACTCGCAATATCCAGATTGCAATCTTAGTTTCTTGCTTGTTCTTCATTTGTGTGCAAGAAATAGACCCTTGTGGCCAGGTTGATCATGCTCCGGCGTGGTCAATAACCTCTCGGAGTTGGTTTAGCGATTGCTAAGGCACGACGTCATCACACATTCGTAGTCTGATCGTCAAAGTCTACTCCACAAAAAATGATAGCCACCATCTCATCGAAAGACAAAGACAACTTCGCCTCTATCAAGTGGTATCAGATTTCCAGGTGCTCGGTGAGATTTTACCAGTTTTCGTAGTTTAGATCGCATATGTTCTTCATACCTTTAGTCCACGAAAAAGCCACGAAAAATTAGGGTTAGATCATCATATCCGAACCAATCTGAGCCTTTGCATAGTCTTTTCTGTATTTTCCTTTGCTGAATTTGCAGTTACATCGTCGTGTCGAGTTGCTGGTCTTAGTGGCTAGTCCTTTAGAGTTTTGAGTTCTTTTCACAGGTTGTCACGCTGTACCGCATCGTCTTCATAGTTGCCATAAACCACCACCATCATCACCGCTGCCATATATCACCACCCATCATCACTATCCATTGGTGTCCATATATACCACCACAAATCCTCCACCAATCCAAGTCCAGCTCGTTTTAGGTTTAATTTCAAGATTCTTTTGATTTCGGATTCGTGTTTTGCTACCTGCGTAGGTGTCAGGAAAAAAAAGTCTGGCACGCTTTGCAGAGCACATTTTGGCCAAAAAAAATTTGGCTGAAAATATTTTTTCCCTATCTGGGTTCTAGGTTCTTCGAAGCGTTTTGAGACACTTGCCATCATAGTGATTTTTGTCAAAAAATTTGGTCCTCGCAGACCCCGAATTGCTCTAGAAAAAAATTAGTCCAACAAATTTCGTGCCCATCTTGCTTATACGACGTGGGAAGAGTTTTGAGACACTCGCCATTGTAGTGATTTTTTAAGCAAAAAAAAGAGCACAAAAAAAGAGGTGCTGAAAAAAAGGAAAAAAGATCAGTGTGCTTTACCCTTGATTACGTGTAGCGTCGTGATTTTGTTGGTGTTTTAGGCTCGCGTCTCTAGTACGGTCTAGCCTAGGACCAGCATAGTATCGTCGTTGAGTGTTTATTCAACCTTGCATCTCTGAATTGATTATTGCTAACCCTTTTTGCTACCATATTATAAGCCATCCCAGCTCCACATACATCTACGTCGTCTGTTTGACACCACCTGGCAATCGCTCTATCCAAGCTTTGAGAGTTTTGACTACGACCGTTGCCGATCACCACCTGCTGCTGGGTAAGAACTGGTAAGAATTTGAGATTCGCTTAAAGGATTTATGACACACCACCACCACCACCACCACGTTCCAGTAGTCTATAGGTTTCATATTCTTGTGTGTTTCCTATTTCTGCTAACCATGTCAGCATCACACGACGACGGGAGCGACTGGGAGAGCATGACCAATAAAGCGCTCTATGATAAATTTCAAAAAATGATGGTTGACCAGGTACAAGACTTCGTGACCAACTTTAGAGAGGCCATGGAGAAGCTCGATGGTTTGGAGAAGACATTCGACACCAAGATGGATGCCAAGTTCAATGAGGTTCTTGCCCGTCTACCACCACCAGCTGCAGCTCGTATCCCTTTCGAACGACGAGCGGGACGTGTGCCTCTTGGCCAAGGCCAACATAATGGTACTGTTGATACTTCTGCTACTTCTGTGGCTCCTACTGCTACTGTCGTTGAGTAGGTTGAAGATTATGAGGGTGATTACGATGATGAGGGAGAGGTTGCTCCAGATCAGCCTCAGGGGCAACCACCACGATACGCACCAGGTCGACCACATGGCTACAACCGTAACGGTAGGGCTGCACCACCCCCTCAGGTATAGGATCATGACCATCTCCCTAAACTTAAATTGAATATTCCGATGTTTGAGGGTAGATATGTTCCTGATATATATCTTACATGGGAGTTAGAAACAGAACTATGTTTTACATGCTTATAATTTCCTAAGGACGGACGTGTTGTTGCTGCTGTTTGTTCTTTCACTAGTTTTGCTTGTGTTTGGTGGTCAGAACATTGTAGAATACACCATGCTAATATTCCAACTACTTGGGCTGCTTTGAAAACTGCTATGTGTAATCGTTGGGTGCCACCTTACTCTCAACGTGAATTGCTTCAAAACTTGCAGCGTTTAAGACAAGGAAAAAATTCTGTAGAAGAATATTATCAGGAATTACAAACTGGCATGATTAGATGTGGTATTGGTGTGGAGAATGAAGCTATGCTTGCATGTTTTATGGGTGGATTAAATAGAGAGATTCAGACTATTCTAGAGTATAAGGAGTATAACACTATCACTTGTTTATTTCATCTTGCTTGCAAAGCTGAACGTGAAGTATAGGATTGACATGCAATGGTGAGAACTACTTTTTCTGCAGGTCGTACTTCATCATGGATGCCACGTACCTCCTCTACTTCCGCACGTCCTCCTGCAACACCCCCTACTTCCACTTCCAACTCCAACCGCGATACCAGGAAACAGGCTCCTACTCCACCCTCTGCGAAGAGCACACCTTCTGGGCCTGCACAGAGCTCTTCTTCATCTATTGCATCCACAGGGCAAACACATGAGGTATATGCCGTCGTTGCAAGGGTGGAGGTCACTTTGCGGGAGAATGCCCTTCCAAGCGTGTAATGATTGTTACTGAGGATGGTGGATATGCGTCCGCTAGTGATTACGATGAGGAGACTTTGGCTCTCATTGCAAGTGAAGAACAGGGTGGCGAGGATGCAGAACCAGAGACACACTACATGGCTGCTGATTACGCTGACAGGTATGTAAGTTTAGTTGCTCAACGTGTTCTCAGTGTGCAGGTTACACAGGCTGAGCAAAATCAGAGGCAAAACTTGTTCCACACAAAGGGAGTTGTGAAGGAGCGTTCTGTTCACGTCATCATCGATGGAGGGAGTTGCAATAACTTCACTAGCATGGAGATGGTGTAGAAGTTGTCTCTAACCACCAGACCACATCCTCATCCTTATTACATCCAATGGTTCAACAATAGTGGCAAGGTTAAGGTAACACGTATTGTTCGTGTGCATTTTAGCATTGCTACATATTCTGATTATGTGGATTGTGATGTGGTACCCATGCAAGCATGTTCTGTTATACTTGGTAGGCCATGGCAGTTTGATAAAAATTCCGTACAACATGGTAGGACAAATCAGTATACTCTTGTTCATAAAGATCAAAATATCACTTTGCTTCCTATGTCTCCGGAACATATTATGAAAGATGAGATTGCTAGAGCTAGTAAAGCAAAACAGGAGAAAAATAAGAGTGAAAATCAGATTGTAGCACAGGAATTTGAGCAACACCAAATGCATAATAAACCATCATCTAATGTTGCATCCGAAATAAAATTGAAGAGTGGATGTTTACTTGCTACTAAATCTGATATTAATGATTTGGATGTTGCTAAATCTGTTTGCATTGATTTTGTATGCAAAGAGGTATTATTTTCATTCGAGGACATGCCTCCCTCTTTGCCTCCTGCTGTCATTAACATTTTGCAGGAGTTCGCTGACGTCTTCCCACAAGACGTGCCACCGGGATTACCACCTATTCGCGGGATTGAGCATCAGATTGACTTAATTCCCGGTGCATCCCTACCCAACCGTGCGCCATACGGTACCAATCCAGAGGAGACAAAGGAGATTATGTGTCAAGTACAGGAGCTGCTTGACAAAGGTTATATACGTGAATCCCTTAGTCCTTGTGTTGTTCTTATTATTCTAGTGCCTAAAAAGGATGGTACATCGCGCATGTGTGTGGATTGTAGAGGCATTAATAATATTACTATTCGTTATCGTCATCCTATTCGTAGACTAGATGATATGCTTGATGAATTAAGTGGTTCTACAATTTTCTCCAAAGTTGATTTGCATAGTGGATACCATCAAATTCATATGAAATTGGGAGATGAATGGAAAACAACATTTAAAACTAAGTTTGGATTATATGAGTGGTTAGTCATGCCGTGTGGGTTAACTAATGCACCTAGCACTTTCATGAGATTATTGAACGAGGTTTTACGTGCTTTCATTGGACGATTTGTGGTAGTCTATTTTGATGATATATTGATTTTTAGTAGATCTTTGGAGGAACATTTGGAACATGTACGTGTTGTTTTTATTGCTCTACGTGATGCACGTTTGTTTGGTAACCTTGGGAAATGCACCTTTTGCACTGACCGGGTATCTTTTCTTAGCTATGTTGTTACTCCACAGGGAATTGAAGTTGATAAAGCCAAGATTGAAGCTATTGAGAGTTGGCCGCAGCCCAAAACGGTCACACAAGTGAGGAGTTTTCTTGGCCTCGTTGGTTTCTATAGGCGTTTTGTGAGAGATTTCAGCACCATTGTTGCGCCTCTCAATGAGCTTACAAAGAAGGACATGCCTTTTTCTTGGGGTACCGCACAGGAAGAAGCCTTCATGGTCTTGAAAGATAAGTTAACACATGCTCCTTTACTCCAACTTCCTGATTTTAATAAGACTTTCGAGCTTGAATGTGATGCTAGTGGAATTGGGTTAGGAGGTGTGTTATTACAAGATGGTAAACCTGTTGCGTACTTTTCTGAAAAATTGAGTGGGCCTAGTCTGAATTATTCTACTTATGATAAGGAATTATATGCTCTTGAACATGGCAACATTATTTATGGCCCAAAGAATTTGTTATACATTCTGATCATGAATCTTTGAGACATATTAAAAGTCAAGCAAAACTGAACCGTAGACATGCTAAATGGGTTGAATTCATTGAGACTTTCCCTTATGTCATTAAACACAAGAAGGGTAAAGAAAATGTTATTGTTGATGCTTTGTCTCGTCGTTATACTATGCTTTCACAACTTGACTTTAAAATATTTGGTTTGGAGACCATCAAAGATCAATATGTGCATGATGTTGAATTTAGAGATGTGTTGCAGCATTGTAAAGAAGGGAGAACATGGAACAAGTTCATTATTAATGACGGATTTGTGTTCCGTGCTAACAAGCTATGCATTCCAGTTAGCTCCATTCGTCTTTTGTTGTTACAGGAGGCACACGGAGGAGGATTAATGGGACACTTTGGCGTGAATAAGAAGGAGGGCGTACTTTCTACACATTTCTTTTGGCCAAAGATGAGACGGGATGTTGAGCATTTTGTTGCTCGCTGCACTACATGTCAAAAAGCTAAGTCACGACTCAATCCTCATGGTTTATATATGCATTTGCCTATACCTAGTGTTCCTTGGGAGGATATATCTATGGACTTTGTTTTAGGTTTACCTCGAACTAAGGGGAGGGATAGCATATTTGTTGTCGTGGATAGATTTTCCAAAATGGCACACTTTATACCATGTCATAAAAGTGATGTTGCTGCTCATGTTGCTGATTTGTTCTTTCGTGAAATTATTCGGTTGCATGGTGTGACAAATACAATTGTTTCAGATCGTTATGCTAAATTTCTTAGCCACTTTTGGAGATGTTTATGGGATAAGTTGGGGACTAAACTACATTTTAGTACTACATGTCATCCCAAACTGATGGCCAACTAAAGTAGTCAATAGATCATTGTCTATTATGCTTAGGGATGTTTTGAAAAATAACATGAAAATGTGGGAACAATGCTTCCCTCATATTGAATTAGCTTATAATCGTTCGCTACATTCTACCACTAAGATGTGCCCTTTTGAAGTTGTGTATGGTTTCTTACCTCGTGCACCTATTGATTTGTTGCCTCTTCCATCTTCGGAGAAGGTTAATTTTGATGCTAAAGAATGTGCTGAATTGATATTAAAGATGCATGAGTTAACGAAGGAAAACATTGAGCGTATGAATGCTAAATACAAAATTGCTGGAGATAAGGATAGAAAACATGTTGTCTTTGCACCTAGAGATCTTGTTTGGTTACATTTGCGTAAGGATAGATTTCCTGATTTGCACAAGTCAAAGCTAATGCCACGTGTTGATGGTCCTTTTAAGGTGTTAGAGAAAATAAATGATAATGCATATAAACTTGAGCTGCCTGTAGAGTTTAGGGTTAGCCCCACTTTTAACATTGCAGATTTGAAGCCTTATTTGCGTGAGGAAGATGAGCTTCCGTCGAGGATGACTTCAGTTCAAGAAGGGGAGGAGGATGAGGACATCCCTGCTAATGCTACACCCACAACTCCGACTGCTATACATACAGGACCAATTACTAGAGCTCGCGCACGTCAATTGAATTACCAGGTACTTTCGTTTCTTGCAAATCCTTCTAATGTTCATGAACATATGATGCTGCCTAAATTAGACACTTTTGTTTACTTATGAATGAAGGACCTGGCATGGACAAGAAGGATGACCATGGGAGCAGGATCAAGCATGGAGAAGAAGGTGCGCGCGGGGGAAAGAACAATGGAGCTTCCAGTGATGATTTTCGCACTTTGAAGCCACCATAATGGGAGCAAGAAGCCTTGGATGAAATATGCATGATGCTACTTTATAAAATTCGTCCCTAGGTTAATATAGGTGTTGCGCCACCTTATTGTTGGGCCAGGCCCATGTAATTTTGAAATACCATATTATAGGTTGTTTTTAAAGTCCGTATGTATGGGGAAACTGAGTTAAGGTCGGTTTCGGACCCCTCCTCCAAGGGGCCACGAAATTCCCCTCTATTCCCCCATATATACAGCCCTTAGGGTGTCGTTTTAGGGTGGGGGTTTTGTTTAGATTACAAGTTCACCATAGCTGCAACTTCGCGTTCTTCGTTTGTGTTCCATGACCTGACAAAGGCGTCACAGAACCCCACTTCATCAATAAAGCTTTCCTCTTATATTCGCAATATCCAGATTGCAATCTTAGTTTCTTGCTTGTTCTTTGTTTGTGTGCAGGAAACAGACCCTCGTGGTCAGGTTGATCGTGCTCCGGCGTGGTCAATAACCTCTCGGTGTTGGTCTAGCGATTGCTAAGGCGCGACGTCATCACACGTTCATAGTCGGATCGTCAAAGTCTACTCCACCAAAAATGATAGCCACCATCTCATCGAGAGACATGGACAACTTTGCCTCTATCATAAGCCATGATAACAATGATATCCTATTTTAACAAAAACAACAGGCGTGTCAACAATGGGTCTATGTTCATCTTTAGCATCTGGTTTAGCAATTCTAGCAGCTTCATCACAAAATTGAATAACATGCCCGTCAATATTATCAACCAAGTGATCCTTAACCATAGCAATACTAGGCTCGACTTTAATTTGCTCAGGGGGTGTAGGTGTTCTAGCACAGCTCTTACAAACCACAGTTGAAGATTTAGCATGTTCCTTTATTCTAACAGGGAAAGGTGGTCTTTCTATATAGGCAGTGGGAATAACAGGATCAACATTATAGGTAATAGTTTTCTCTTCAACTTTAATAGGTTCAACTACTTTCACTTCAATGGGAGGATGATATTTAAACCACTTTTCCTTAAGGAGATCAACATGAGCAGCAAAAGATTCACAAAAAGAAGCTACTATCTCAGAGTCAAGTCCATATTTAGTGCTAAATTCACGAAAAGCATCGGTGTCTACGAAGGATTTAACACAATCAAACTTAAGGTTCATACCTGACTCCTTACCCTTCAAAGTTGTGTTTAATTCTTTCCAGTAAATCCCATTTTAAGTCAATGTCTTTCTTCATATAGGAACCAGCACAAGAAGTATCGAGCATGGATTGATCATTACGAGAAAGCCGAGCCTAAAAATTCTGAATAATAATTTCTCTCAAGAGCTCATGATTGGGGCATGAATATAACATTGACTTAGGCCTCCCACAAGCTTGAGCGATTCTTTATCCTTTACAAGGCCAAAAATTATAAATATAATTCTGATCATGATGAACTAGATGCATTGGATAGAACTTCTGGTGAAAATCCATTTTCAATCGGTTGTAGCTCCATGATCCAATATCATCACATAGCCTATACCATGTCAATGTCGTTTCCTTCAAAGATAAAGGAAAGACCTTCTTATTGATGTGATCCTCGGGCACACCTGCAAGCTTAAACAATCTACAAACTTAGTCGACATAGATTAGATGCAAATCAGGATGTAGTGTTCCATCTCCTGCATAAGGATTAGCCAGCAGTTTCTCTATCATACCCGAAGGAGTTTCATCATAAATATTTTCAGTAGGTTCAGTAGGTTGAGTGAAAACTCTTTGTGTTTCCGGTCGAGGTCAAGATACCCCAAACAAGCCCCTCAAAGGATTACTTTCCATAGTAACAAGTGACAGTAAATTTCAGCACACTATATAATTTTTTCCTTACCAAAATCCACTCACCAAAGGCGCTTCACTTCCCGGTAGCGGCACCAGAAAATAGTCTTGATGACCCAAAAGTATAGGGGATCTATAGTAGTCCTTTCAATAAGTAAGAGTGTCGAACCCAACGAGGAACAGAAGGAAATGACAAGCGGTTTCCAGTAAGGTATTCTCTGCAAGCACTGAAATTATCGGTAACAGATAGTTTTGTGATAAGATAATTTGTAACGAGTAACAAGTAACAAGTGTAGCAAAGGTACATCAAGGTAGCCCAATCCTTTCTGTAGCAAAGGACAGGCCTGAACAAACTCTTGTATAAAGCAAAGCGTTCCCGAGGACACCTGGGAATTACTGTCAAGCTAGTTTTCATCATGCTCATTTGATTCGTGTTCGTTACTTTGATAATTTGATATGTGGGTGGACTGGTGCTTGGGTGCTGCCCTTACTTGGACAAACCTCCCACTTATGATTAACCCCTCTCGCAAGCATCCGCAACTATGAAAGAAGAATTAAGATAAATCTAACCATAGCATGAAACATGTGGATCCAAATCAGCCCCTTACGAAGCAACGCATAAACTAGGGTTTAAGCTTCTGTCACTCTAGCAAACCATCATCTACTTATTACTTCCCAATACCTTCCCCTAGGCCCAAATAATGGTGAAGTGTTAGGTAGTTGACATTCACATAATACCACTAGAGGAGAGACAACATACATCTCATCAAAATATCGAACGAATACCAAATTCGCATGATTACTTATAACAAGACTTATCCCATGTCCTCGGGAACAAACATAACTACTCACAAACCATGTTAATGTTAATAATCAGAGGAGTATTAATTATCATAGGATCTGAACATATGATCTTCCACCAAGTAAACCAACTAGCATCAACTACAAGGAGTAATCAACACTACTAGCAACCCACAGGTACCAATCTGAGGTTTGAGACAAAGATCGGATACAAGAGATGAACTAGGGTTTGGAGAGGAGATGGTCTTGGTGAAGATGTTGATGGAGATTGACCCCTCTCGATGAGAGGATCATTAGTGATGACGACGGCTTTGATTTCCCCCTCCGGGAGGGAAGTTTCCCCAGCAGAACAGCCCCGCCGGAGCTCTAGATTGGTTCTGTCCAAGTTCCGCCTCAAGATGGCGGCACTTTGTCCTGAAAGTCTGATTTTTTCCAAGTCAAAACCCTCCATATAGTAGACGATGGATGTCGGGGGCCTGCCAGGTGGGTCACAAGCCTACTAGGCGGGGCCAGGGGTGGTCGCACCTGGCAGGCTTGCCACCTCCTGGTGGCCCCCCTCTGGTATCTGTTTCGCCTAGTATTTTTTATATATTCCAAAATAATTCTCCATAAATTTTCATGACTTTTGGAGTTGTGCAGAATAGGTATCTTAGATTTGCTCCTTTTCCAGTCCAGAATTCCAAATGTCGGCATTCTCCCTCTTCATGTAAACCTTGTAAAATAAGACAGAAAAGGCATAAGTATTGTACCATAACATGTAATAACGGTTCATAATGCAATAAATATAAATATAAAAGCATGAGCAAAATGGACGTATCAGCGCCCAGCCCACCAAGGGCTGTTCTGCACCCCTCATAGCCCATGTGGCCCCTTTGGGGCTGGTGGCTCCTTCCGGTGGACCCCCGGAACCCTTCCGGCACCTCTGGTACACTACCGGTGACGCGCCGAACCTTTTCCGGTGGTCAAAACGGAACTTCCTATATATGAATCTTTACCTTCGGACCATTCTAGAGCTCCTCGTCATGTCTAGGACTCCGAACAACCATCGGTCACCAACATACATAACTCATCTATACCAATTAGTCACCGAACGTTAAGTGTGCAGACCCTACGGGTTCGAGAACTATGTAGACATGACCGAGACACCTCTACGGTCAATAAACAATAGCGGGACCTAGATTCCCATATTATCTCCTACATATTCTACTAAGATTTTTATCGGTTGAACCTCTATGTCAAGGATTCAGACAATCTCGTACGATGTTCCTTTGTCTATCGATATGTTACTTTCCTGAGATTCAATCATTGGTATCTCCATACCTTGTTCAATCTCATTACCGGCAAGTCTCTTTACTCATTCCGTAATACAAGATCATGTGACTAACTTATTAGTCACATTGCTTGCAAGGCTCATTTTGATGTTGTATGAGCGAGTGGGCCCTGAGATGTTGGGAGACGTAGTAGTAAATCAAAAAAATTCCAACGTGTTCACCAAGATCTATCTATGGAGAAACCAGCAATGAGTGGGGAGAGTGCATCTTCATACCTTTGAAGATCGCAAAGCAGAAGCGTTCCTAGAACACGGTTGGTGGAGTCGTGCTCGCAGCGATTCAGATCGTGGTGGGTTCCGATTTCAACGCCGAACAACGGTGCCTCCGTGTTCAACACACGTGCAGCCCGGTGAAGTCTCCTACGCCTTGATCTACCAAGGAGGAAGGAGAGGTTGATGGAGAGCTCCGGCAGCACGATGGCATGGTGACGGTGGAGCTATGTGGTCTCCGGCAGGGCTTCGCCAAGCATCGCGGAGAACGAGGAAGAGGAAGGGTAGGGCTGCGCCGAGAGAGAAACAACTCGTGTATCTGGCAGCCCCAAAACCCTCCACTATATATAGGAGGAGGGAAGGGAGGGTGCAGCCCTAGGGTTCCCACCCTAGGGCCGCGGCCGGCCCTAGATTGGCCATCTGGCCGGCAGCCAGAGAGGGAGAGGGGAGGGCGCTGCCTTAGGTGGGCCTTAGGCCCATCTAGGCCCAGGGTTTCCCCTCCCTCCCACCTTTCTTGCGCCTTGGGCCAGGGTGGAGGGCGCACCAGCCCACTCTAGGGCTGGTCCCTTCCACTCTCAGCCCACGCAGCCCTTTGGGGTAGATGGCCCCACTTGGTGGACCCTCGGAACCCTTCCGGTGGTCCTCGTACGTTACCGGTAATTCCCGAAACATTTCCGGTGGCCAAATCATCAATTCCTATATATCATTCTTTACCTCCGGACCATTCCGGAACTCCTCGTGACGTCCAGGATCTCATCCGGGACTCCGAACTACCTCCGTAACCACATACACTATTTCCCTATAACCCTGGTGTCATCGAACCTTAAGTGTGTAGACCCTATGGGTTCGGGAGACACATAGACATGACCGAGACACCTCTCCGGTCAATAACCAGCAACGGGATCTGGATACCCATGTTGGCTCCCACGTGCTCCACGATGATCTCATCGGATGAACCACGATGTCGGGGATTCAATCAATCCCGTATACAATTCCCTTTGTCTACCGGTATGATACTTGCCCGAGATTCGGTTGTCGGTATCCCTATACCTTGTTCAATCTCGTTACCGGCAAGTCTCTTTACTCGTTTTGTAACACATCATCTCGTGGCTAACTCCTTAGTCACATTGAGCTTATTATGATGATGTCTTACTGAGTGGGCCCAGAGATACCTCTCCGTCACACGGAGTGACAAATCCCAGTCTTGATTCGTGCCAACCCAACACACACTTTTGGAGATACCCGCAATGTACCTTTATATCCACTAGTTATGTCGTGCCGTTTGGCACACCCAAAGTATTCCTACGTTATCTGGGAGTTGCACAATCTCATGGTCTAAGGAAACGATACTTGACATTGGAAAAGCTTTAGCGGACAAACTACACGATCTTGTGCTATGCTTAGGATTGGGTCTTGTCCATCACATCATTCTCCTAATGATGTGGTCTCGTTATCAATGACATCCAATGTCCATGGTCATGAAACCGTGACTATCTATTGATCAACGAGCTAGCCAACTAGAGGATCACTAGGGACTTGTTGTGGTCTATGTATTCACACAAGCATTACGGTTTACGGTTAACACAATTTTAGCATGAACAATAGACAATTATCATGAACATGGAAATACAATAATAACCATTTTATTATTGTTTCTAGGGCATATTTCCAACAGTCTCCCACTTGCACTAGAGTCAATAATCTAGTTACTTTGTGATGAATCGAACACCCATAGAGTTCTGGTGTTGATCATGTTTCGCTCGTGAGAGAGGTTTAGTCAACGGATCTACGACATTCGGATCTGTATGTACTTTAAAAATATCTATATCTCCCTCCTGGATGTAATCACGGATGGAGTTAAAACAATGCTTGATGTGTCTTTTCTTCTTGTGAAACCTGGGCTCCTTGGCAAGGGCAATAGCTCCAGTGTTATCACAGAATAGAGTCATCGGGCTCGACGCATTGGGAATTACTCCTAGGTCGGTGAGGAACTCCTTCATCCAGACTCCTTCCTTTGCTGCTTCTGAAGCAGCTATGTACTCCGCTTCACATGTAGATGCCGCCACGACGCTTTGCTTGCTGCTGCACCAACTGACTGCCCCTCCATTCAAAATATACACGTATCCAGTTTGCGACTTGGAGTCGTCCGGATCTGTGTTGAAGCTAGCATCGACGTAACCCTTTACGACGAGCTCTTCGGCGCCTCCATATACGAGAAACATGTCCTTTGTCCTTTTCAGGTACTTCAGGATATTCTTGACCGCTGTCCAGTGTTCCACTCTGGGATCATTTTGGTACCTCCCTACCAAACTTATGGCAAGGTTCACATCAGGTCTGGTACCTAGCATGGCATACATAATAGAGCCTATGGCTGAAGCATAGGGAATGACACTCATCTCTTCTCTATCCTTTGCCATGGTCGGGCATTGAGTCGTACTCAATCTCACACCCTGTAACACAGGCAAGAACCCCTTCTTGGACTGATACATATTGAACTTCTTCAATATCTTTTCAAGGTATGTGCTTTGTGAAAGACCTATGAGGCGTTTCGATCTATCTCTATAGATCTTAATACCTAATATGTAAGCAGCTTCTCCAAGGTCCTTCATTAAAAAACACTTATTCAAGTCGGCCTTTATGCTTTCCAAAAGTTATATATCATTTCCCATCAACAATATGTCATCCACATATAATATGAGAAATGCTACAGAGCTCCCACTCACTTTCTTGTAAATACAGGGTTCTCCATAAACCTGTATCAATCCAAATGCTTTAATCACCTCATTAAAGTGAATGTTCCAACTCCGAGATGCTTGCACCAGCACATAGATGGAGCGCTGGATCTTGCATACTTTGTTAGGATCTTTAGGATCGACAAAACCTTCCGGCTGCATCATATACAGTTCTTCCTTAAGGAAGTCATTAAGGAATGTCGTTTTGACATCCATTTGCCAGATCTCATAATCGTAAAATGCGGCAATTGCTAGCATGATTCGGACAGACTTTCGCATCGCTACGGGTGAGAAAGTCTCATCGTACTCAACTCCTTGAACTTGTCGATAACCCTTAGCGACAAGCCGAGCCTTATAGACGGTCACATTACCATCTGCGTCAGTCTTCTTCTTAAAGATCCATTTATTTTTAATGGCTCGCTTATCATCAGGCAAGTCCACCAAAGTCCATACTTTGTTCCCATACATGGATCCTATCTCGGATTTCATGGCTTCAAGCCATTTGTTGGAATCCGGGCCCGCCATCGCTTCTTCATAGTTCGAAGGTTCACCGTTGTCCAACAACATGATCTCCAGGGCAGGGTTATCGTACCACTCTGGTGCGGAACGTGTCCTAGTGGACCTTCGACAATCAATAGTAACTTGATCTGAAGTTTCATGATCATCATCATTAACTTCCTCTCTAGTCGGTGTAGGCTCCACGGAAACAATTTCCCGTTCTGTGCTACTCTCCGGTTCGAGTGGAGGTACGGTTAACTCATCAAGTTCTATTTTCCTCCCACTTACTTCTTTCGAGAGAAACTCTTTCTCGAGAAAGGATCCATTCTTGGCAACAAAGATTTGCCTTCGGATCTAAGGTAGAAGGTATACCCAATAGTCTCTTTGGGATATCCTATGAAGATGCACTTTTCCGCTTTGGGTTCGAGCTTCTCAGGTTTAAGTTTCTTCACATAAGCATCGCATCCCCAAACTTTTAGAAATGACAGCTTAGGTTTCTTTCCAAACCATAATTCATACGGTGTCATCTCAACGGACTTTGATGGTGCCCTATTTAAAGTGAATGCGGCAGTCTCTAATGCATATCCCCAAAATGATAGTTGTAAGTCGGTAAGAGACATCATAGATCGCACCATATCCAATAGAGTGCGATTCAGACACACCATTTCGCTGAGGTGTGCCAGGCAGCGTGAGTTGTGAAACAATTCCACATTTCCTTAGGTGCGTGCCAAACTCATGACTTAAATATTCTCCGCCATGATCAGATCGTAGGCACTTTATTTTCCTGTCACGTTGATTCTCTACCTCACTCTAAAATTCCTTGAATTTTTCAAAGTTTTCAGACTTGTGTTTCATTAAGTAGACATACCCATATCTGCTTAAGTCATCAGTGAGGGTGAGAACATAACGGTAGCCACCGCGAGCCTCGACGCTCATTGGACCGCATACATTGGTATGTATTATCTCCAACAAGTCAGTTGCTCGCTCCTTTGTTCCGGAGAACGGAGTCTTGGTCATCTTGCCCATGAGGCATGGTTCGCACATGTCAAATGATTCAAAATCAAGAGACTCCAAAAGTCCATCAGCATGGAGTTTCTTCATGCGTTTGACACCAATATGACCAAGGCGGCAGTGCCACATGTAAGTGGGACAATTGTTATCAATCTTACATCTTTTGGTACACACACTATGGACATGTGTAACATCACGTTCGAGATTCATCAAAAATAAACCATTGACCTGCGGGGCATGACCATAAAACATTTCTCTCATATAAATAGAACAACCATTATTCTCAGATTTAAATGAGTAGCCATCTCACATCAAACGAGATCCAGATACAATGTTCATGCTCAAAGCTGGTACTAAATAACAATTATTGAGGTTTAAAACTAATGTCGAAGGTAGATATAGAGGTAGCGTGCCGACGGCGATCACATCGACCTTGGAACCATTCCCGACGCGCATCGTCACCTCGTCCTTTGCCAGTCTCTGCTTATTCTGCAGCTCCTGCTTGGAGTTACAAATGTGAGCAACTGCACCGGTATCAAAGACCCAGGAGCTACTACGAGTGCTGGTTAGGTACACATCAATAACAAGTATATCACATATACCTATGACGTTGCCGGCCTTCTTATCCGCTAAGTACTTGGGGCAGTTCCGCTTCCAGTGACCGGTACCCTTGCCATAAGAGCACTCAATCTCAGGCTTGGGTCCATGCTTGTTCTTCTTCCCGGCAACTTGCTTACCGGGCACGGCAACAGCTTTGTCGTCCTTCTTGAAGTTCTTCTTACCCTTGCCTTTCTTGAAACTAGTGGTCTTATTCACCATCAACACTTGATGCTCCTTTTTGATCTCGACCTCCGCTGATTTCAGCATCGAGTACAACTCAGGAATGGACTTCTCCATACCCTACATGTTGTAGTTCATCACAAAGCTCTTGTAGCTAGGTGGAAGTGACTAGAGGATTCTGTTAATGACCGAGTCATCCGGGAGATTAACTCCCAGTTGAGTCGAGCGGTTGTGCAACCCAGACATTTTGAGTATGTGCTCACTAACAGAACTGTTTTCCTCCATCTTACAACTGAAGAACTTGTCAGAGACATCATATCTCTCGACCCGGGCATGAGCTTGGAAAACTAGTTTCAGCTCTTGGAACATCTCATATGCTCCGTGTTGCTCAAAATGCTTTTGGAGCCCCGGTTCTAAACTGTAAAGCATGCCGCACTGAACAAGGGAGCAATCATCGCAGCGTGACTACCAAGCGTTCATAACGTCTTGATCTGCTGGGAAATTGGGTGTGTCACCTAGCGGTGCATCAAGGACATACAATCTCTTGGAAGCTATGAGGATGATCCTCAAGCCACGGACCCAGTCCGCATAGTTGCTTCCATCGTCTTTCAGCTTGGTTTTCTCTAGGAACGCATTGAAGTTGAGGGTGACATTAGCGTTGTCCATTGGATCTACAATATAGATTGTAAAGACAATTTTAGACTAAGTTCATGATGATTAAGTTAACATAATCAAATTATTTAATGAACTCCCACTTAGATAGACAGCTCTCCAGTCATCCAAGTGATACATGATCCATGTCAACTAGCCCGTGTCCGATCATCACGTGAGACGGACTAGTCATCCATGGTGAACATCTCCATGTTGATCGCATCTACTATATGACTCCTGTTCGACCTTTTGGTCTTCTGTGTTCCGAGGCCATGTATGTACATGCTAGGCTCGTCAAGTCAATCTAAGTGTTTCGCGTGTGTAAATCTGGCTTACACCCGTTGTATGCGAACGTTAGAACCTATCACACCCAATCATCACGTGGTGCTTTGGAACAACGATCCTTAGCAACGGTGCACAGTTAGGGTGAACACCTTTCTTGAAATTTTATTGAGAGATCATCTTATTTACTACCGTCGTTCTAAGCAAATAAGATGTAAACATGATAAACATCACATGCAATCAGTATAGTGACATGATATGGCCAATATCATCTTGATCCTTTGATCTCCATCTTCGGGGCACCATGATCATCACTGTCACCGGCACGACACCATGATCTCCATCATCATGATCTCCATCATCGTGTCTTCATGAAGTTGTCTCGCCAACTATTACTTCTACTACTATGGCTAACGATTAGCAATAAAGTAAAGTAATTACATGCGTTTATGATTGACACGCAAGTCATACAATAAAATAAGACAACTCCTATGGCTCATGCCGGTTGTCATACTCATCGACATGCAAGTTGTGAATCCTATTACAAGAACATAATGAATCACATACATCACAATGCATCACATCACATCCTTTGGACATATCACATCACAAGGCATATGCTGCAAAAACAAGTTAGACGTCCTCTAATTTGTAGTTGCAAGTTTTTATGTGGCTGCTATAGGTTTCTAGCAAGAACGTTTCTTACCTACGCCAAAACCACAACGTGATATGTGTAACAGCCCGGGACCGACGCTCCAGAAGATTCCAGAAGATTCCCCTTTTATTTCCATTCTCGTATGTGTTTCGTCTGATTGTCACATTCATCATCGCATCATTCGCATCATCAGCATAGCATCGTCATTTGTTTTCAAACTTGCATCCGTTCGTAGTTGTCAGTTCTCTCCGTTCTTGCCGTTGCCTGTTTCGAGACCAGCCGGACACGCACGTGCCCGCGACATCGTTTAAGAAAACTGTTTTTAAAGTGCGCGAAAAATATTCTTGGATTGGGTCGAAACTTGGCGTGCGGTCTTGTTATATTGTAGGTAGACCACCTGTCGAATTTCGTCGCGTTCCGAGTTCGTTTGATACCACTTCGGTCATCCGTGGCAGTGCGGTCATCGGTTTATTATCAGACGTTTTCGGTGCTTTAAAACTTCATGTCACGGGCCGCAAACCTCCCTCTCATCTCCCCATAGCCGATCTACACATCCCCCGTGCCCGCTTGCTAGCCCCTCCGCTTCCGGATTGCCCGATCACGATCGGAGGGTCCGAAATCGGTGCGAAACCCCCTAACCCTAGCCCCTAAGCCTATAAATAGATCCCCTCCCCTTCCTAATTTGGCAACTAACCCTAATCCCTCCTCGAATCCCGTGTCGTCGTGCCCCTTCGGCCGACCAGCCCTGCCGCCAGCGTCGCCCGGGTCCTCCTTGCCGCTTCCCACGCCGGCCGCCATTGACCGGAGCTCCTCAAGCCGGCGTTGGCCTCAAGCCTGTCGCCCGTACTGCATCCTCGCTGGATCTCGCCCCCGGAGGTCCATCTCCATCGGATCTCCCCATCCCCGGAGTCCCTAGCGCCTTCCGTCGGCCTGAGCGCTTGGATGCGCCGTCGCCGCCTCCTGAGCGCCGCCATGGCCTCCTGCTCGAGGAGCACGACACGCCAGCGCCCGTGCATGGGACGCGATGCCTGCGTGGGCCGCTGGCCCAACTCCCTTCCAGCGCAGGCCCAGGCCGCCTCCAACCGGCCCATGCGGCCCGGTGAGCCCAGCCTTCCCCCCCCCCCCCCGCGCGCATTTTTTTCTTCTTGTGTAGGCCCAATTGCATGTTTTTAAAAACATTAATCGTACGTCGTATGAAGATGTGGTATATATGTAAAATGCTCAAAAATATGTGTAGTTTAATTATACAACGTTTTCATCCATGCTTAAAATATTTAACATGCCATTTTCTGCTATTTTGCATTACCCATAATTACTTGACATGCATCGGGATTAAGAAAACCATATATTAAAATGTTCATGTTATCGGCTTTGCATTTTCATGCATGACAAACCTGTTCATTGTAATAATTGCATTTAACTTGCATTTATAATTGCTAACACGGTTATTCCATTAACTCGCATAATTAAATATGACATATTTTCCTACTTGAACCTATGCATATTATATATGTTTTCGGGGTAGAAAAATCCATATAATTTATCTGTGCATTTAGTTTTGTCATGTGAGCATTTTTGGTGCATGTCATTTTGTTGTGATGCCCTTTTGTTATTTTTGTGTGATTTAATACATGCATGATATGAAATAATTTTGTACATGAGATATGCCCTTTGATATGTGTCCTAGCCCCTGGACATTTTGCTTGCCATAGAAATGCATGTATAGATGTTATTTTCTTGTTGACAACTTGCTATAAAATTACTGCTGTTTTGAGGGTCCAAATATTTCAAAGTCTGGAATCTGTAATATTTTGTTGCTGACTTGCCATGTGTTTTGCTAGTGATCTAGAACTCCTTTGGGTTGGTGTAATGGAGTTATTTGTAGTAGATAATGTCCTCTAGCATGCTATTAAGTTTCATGTCATAATATGACCTGTAGCATATAGTTTTACTGTTGTCAATATGCCTTCGTGATAAAAACTGCACTGTCAAAAACTGTTATTTTCACTAAGTCGGAAACTATTTTCAAGTAGCCTTATTGTGAGCTTCCTACCATGTGATCCATGCATGTTTTGAATATGATATATGGAGATGAAATGAAGTGTGTGTTATATGCTACTGCCCCATGCTTAGTTTGTGCATTTTAGAATCTTGTAGCTTGTTGTTTTCATGTGTGCAAAATGCTAAGTTGCTGTTTTGGGCAGATTTCAACTAAAACTTGTGTTGGTTGTATTTGGTGAACCGTAGCTCCGTTTTGAACATGTTGCATATGAGACTTGCTTAGAATCTCATGTGGTTTCATAATAACTTGCTGCATTCATGATTTGGAATGTTTGAGATTGTATTTTTCCATGCATTTGCATTCGTGACATGTGCATCTTGTGTTGCTCATATCTTTTAGGCCGTAGCTCCGTTTGAGATGTTCCATATATGTAAATCGACTAGAATGACGTGTAGAATTGCATGGTATACTTTATTATGGTGTTTAACAAATAAAATATGGTTAGTTAAGATCTGGACCAATTTCTAAATTAACATATGGGGTCATTTCGGAAATTCTATAAGATGTTTCCGGCCTCATTTAAGTGGCCTAGATAGTGTAGTTTACTTATGCTTCACCTCTTGCCATGTCTAACAACATTTAACATTGATGAGTATCTAAACGGAAGTGAACTAAATAATTCGAACATGGGGTTTCGTCAATATGCAACCCGTTGCATATTGGGCTTCACTTAATGTGTAGGAGTTGTTCGATGTTCTTTACCATGCCTTGCATATTAAAACCGAACATGCATCATATTTGTTTGCACATCGTGTCATGCATATGTTGTGGTGCATCTTGTGTTGATTGTTGTTTCTGTATTGTGCCTTCTCGATAGAGTTTCGAAAGCATTCGGAGTGTGAGGATTCGTTTGACTACGTTGTCTCATCTTCTTCATGGACTCGTTCTTCTTCCGAGCGGGATCTCAGGCAAGATGACACATTTCCCTGGATACCACTACTATCATTGCCATGCTAGATGTCTCGTTTTTTATCACTATGTCATGCTACCTGCCACTTGTTTGTCAAGCCTCCCAACATTGCCATGAAAAGCCTCTAACCCTCCACCTTCCCAGCAAACCTTTGTTTGGCTATGTTACCGCTTGCTCAGCCTTTCTTATAGCATTTCTAGCTGCAGGTGCAATTGCTTCCATGTATCAACATGGACATTCTTTTGTTATATCACAATATTGTTGCTATTTAATTTAATGCACATGTATACTTGGTAAAGGTGGAAGGCTTGGCCTTTTTCTCGGTGTTTTGTTCCACTCTTGCCGCCCCTAGTTACTTGTGAACCGGTGTTATGTTCCATAATTGAGCGCTCCTAACATGATCGAGGTTGTTATGAGGACCCCCTTGATTTTCGTTTTAGGATAAAGCTTGTCTGGCAAGGCCCAACATTGGTACTATATTTGCCTAATAACTAATAAAATTGCATAGGGACCCGCCAGCACCCACGGATAATTAATCAACAACCCGGGCCAGTGCTCCTCATGAGTGTTGGTCCAGACTAGAGCACTATGCGGGGCCAACCCGGGGCAACTCGGGAGATTTCTATCAGGCCACCGTACACTAGCTTATCCGCCGTGTCCTGAGAACGAGATATGCGGCTCCTATCGGGATCCTCGACACGTCGGGAGGCCTTGTTGCATTTGTTTTACCTTTGTCGAACGTCTTGAGTGAGGACTTCCGATTTTTCTTCAGGCTATCTCGAGGTGGCGGATTTCCTAAGGAATTGCCTAGGAAGATCACGAGATCCGTGGTCGAGGTTATTCCCGCTGCGTGTGTTAATTTGTGATGGATGAGTTGGAGCACCCCTGCAGGGTTAAATCTTTTCGAGAAGCCGTTCTCGCGGTTATGTGGAAAACTTGGATATTTTGTTTAACACCCGGTCATGGCAAACTTGAAGTAAACTCAAATAAAATACACCAACTGTGTGTGTAACCGTGACTGTCTCTTTTCGTCGGTTCTTATCCGAAAGAGAACACGGTGGGGTTATGTTTGACGTAAGTAGGTGTTCAGGATCAGTTAGTGATCATTGCTAGTTCACGTCCGTTATGCGTAGACCACCATACTTTACTTTTTGTACTCGTAAGTTAGCCACTCAAATAAATGCTTAGTCACTTGATGCAGTCTCACCACTTAACCATACCTCACCCATTAAGCTTTAATAGTCTTGATACCCTTGGAAATGAGATTGCTGAGTCCATGTGGCTCATAGATTACTACAACAACAGTTGCAGGTACAGGTAATGCGATGATTTGATGTGAGCACGATGTTTGTTTGATTTGGAGTTCTTCTTCTTCTTCATCATCAATCTAGGATGGGTTCCAGGCAACAGCCTGGGATAGCAAGGATGGATGTCATTTTATCGTTTGATTTCATCCGTAGTCGGACCCTGCTCTTCTGTATGATGTTTGAGTATGTTGTTGTATTGATTTGACTCTGATGTAGCTTGTGGCGAGTGTAAGCCAATTCCATATACTCACCTCTTGTGTACATGTACTTGTAATGATATCCATTCTTGCAACACGACGAGATGCGCTTCTATCCCTGTCGAGGCCCTCGTGCCGAAATAAGGATAGGACCGCATCTTGGGCATGACAAGTTGGTATCAGAGCCTGTACCGACCTAGGAGCCCCCCTGATTGATCGAACTTGGCCGAGTCGAGTCCAGTAAAACTATTTTGAGTCTAGTTATATCAGAGAGTAGGATTCTTTTTACTCCTCTTCTATGCTCTGGTGAGGTATTCGACTTAGGAATTTTGATTCTACTCCTCTTCTCGCTCAAAAAAATTTAGGATCACGCGGGTATTTTGGAAACTATATGATGCCGATGTGACGGAGTTCTGTCTTGGTGCCTCCTGTCTGACTTGATTTCTTCCGGGGAGTTGAGCTCCAGGGAATTCTTGGCACATCGTTATCATTCAGTTTTCTTAGTATCTCAGGACGGAGGATGTTCGAAATTGCTTCAATACTTATCGTGGTGAGATAAGGTCGGAGTCACCCAGTACTAGGGAGGCGTCCAGGGTACCACCATGGTTTAGTATCGTTGTGATTTTGAGGATTCGAGTTAGATGAATTTGCGAAAGCCTCTGGTCATGTGTTGAAGGATGGATACAGTTGGGGTGTAGGATTTCTAGTTGTGTGAGATATTTCCTCCTTGTATCCCCCACACCGGATTGCATAACCAGAAAGTTTTCGGAAGTTCTTAGGTGGGAATTCAAGTAGGTACCTAGGATTATCTTTCCAACAAGTACATAGTGGGTATGTATTTGTTCTGGCTTGTTTTGTAAGCCTCATCCTTTGTTTTGTTTTGTATATGGTAATTCGAGTTGCTTCGATGTCAAGTGGTGATTACATATCTTGCTAAGTAGTATTCTCATATTTTGTGGGATTGCTAATTCTTGTGCTCAATCAACTTGTCATGAAATTATTTTATCCGGTGCGCTCCTCTTCAAGATAATTCTATCATCTCCAATATTTGCAAGATCAATCCTCATATTTTGTTCCGGAGTTGTCTCATCTATTCCAAGTTTTCTTTGTTTTTCCCACCCTCTCGCCCTTTTTCTTTAATTATTAAATTCTCATCCAAGTGCCTTTTCTATTCATGTGATGCTTCAGCTATCATTTCGTTTGTATTGTAGCCGGTGATTTCTTGTGGAGATTCTCAAGAGTTTCATTTCAAGATCTATCCACATATTCCTTTTTCTCGTTGTTATTCTTCTCCGGTGATTCTTTATGAAGATGCTCAGTGCTCAAGTTATCATTTATTGTATTCATCTTTGTTTTCTTTTCCGGTGGATTCAATTCAAGTTCTTGGTGTTCATCATATCATTTTCATTCTCTATTTGCTCTCCCATGTTGGAATTCTTTGTCAAGCCTCTCTTGTTTATTCATCCCTCTCTATTCTATCCGGAGTGTTGAAGATATCTCAAAAGACATTCATTTTCATTCTTGTCCTCTTAAATTATTTCAAGGATCTCATATCATCAAGTTCTTAATTTGTACCGGTGCAATCCCTCTTTTAATCAAATGTTTCAACGGTGGTTTCTTTTGAGTGGGCCCATAACCCACAGGTTTTTCCTAGGATCTTACCTGACTCTTCTAATCTTTCCGGAGATGTTCTCAAGTTCTTTTGATATGACGTAAGAATGAATTTCATCAGTCATGTGCCTTCTCGAAGATCGCTTCTAAATCATTTTCATTGTTGGCTCAACCTTTCCTTATTCATTCTTCCAGAGTGTCTCAGTAATTCTTGGTGGTGTTCTCGTCTTCATTCTCATCATGGAAGTCCGAAGGAGAGTTTCTCTTAAATCTCGTCTGTTCTTTTCAAGGGTGTGGTTTCAGCTTTTGCTATAATCTCAAATTGTCTCCATTCATGAGTTATTTCTCCCATATCTATCCGGTTCTTTCAGAATTGTTTTCATTTCTTGATCCTCCGAAGGCCATCATTTCAGAAGATTTCTTCGTTCTCAGCTTTCAGCTTTCGTTCTCAAATTCTTCTCAATTGTTGTTCCTTCGTTCGTATCAATTATTCCGGTGCTTCGTTCAAGTTTTCCATTAGGTGGATCGTGATCTCTTCGTTCCCATGTATCTTCATTCAATCATTGTATCCTCATTCGTTTGTGAATTCTAACCGGTGTTCTCATTCAAGACCTCTTCAAGTTTGTGCTCTATCTATCCTTCCTATCATTTCCAAAAGGATAAGTGGTATGCCAAATCCGTTGTTTGTCATCATTTTAACTTGATGAAGGATAGGCATATCACAATTATTATTCTTGTTTCATCCAAGTGATTTCAATCCTTCTTCCGGAGTTGTTCATGATATCAAATTCCTTATCCCAAGTGGTCATCTTTCTTTTCCGGAGTTCCTAGTTTTCTCAAGTATCTTCTCGGTAAGCTTCATCTAATTCATAGCAAGGCCTCAATCTTATTCTTTTTGCATACTTCAATTCTTTCTATCGTCCTTTCATTTTAGAGTTCTTCCGGAGGTTCTTCATGGTGGTTCATCAAGATTTCTTTCATTTTCAAGTGTTCTTCAAGATTCTTGTTGGAGGTGCTCAAGTGTTCTTTCTCTTGGATTTTGAGTTCAATTCCTTCTCCGTTGTATTTTGAGATGGTGTTATTAAATTCTTGGTTATGAGGAGTCTCGAAGGAAATTGTCAAGAATGAGATAAGTAAACCCATCTTGTCTTCTTGGAGTTAACTTGGGTTGGATTTCACCTAAAGCATTTCCTAAGGTTTGTTGCTATCATGGTGTCATAAATGATTCAAGTTTTCTCCTCCTCTTCTTCGTGAAAGAAGTTTTGCATATATTGTTGCTCTCAATCAATCAATTGTTTCTGTTGTGGTAGGTTGTCACCTCATAATTTTGAGATGTTTTCCATAAGTCCACAATAAGCTTGTTCTTTTCGTTGTTGGTGTTCCAACAACTCCGTTCAATCTCTTCTTCCTAAATATGCTTTCAATCCATTTGTAGTAGGAGTTGTCATGTTCTTCGCCATTCTCTTCTGGCCAAAGATCTAGTTTCTATTCTTTTCTTTCGGAGGCCTTGTGATGTTGCTCTCTTCAATCTATTATCTTGCTTTGTCAAGATCATGTTCTTCTTTGCTTATTCATTTAACCGGAGTGCTATAAAAAAAATCATGATCATTCTATCATATGAAGTTTTGATTCTTATCCAACCGAAGCTTGGTGTATCTCTTTCAATTTCTTTCCATCATATCTATTTTTTCCTCTCTATCCTACCGAAGTGCTGCCAAAATTTCTTGTGAATTATTGCTTGTTCCCATGTTATTCTTCATCTCTTCCAACCTTCATGTTTCATTGGTTTCACTCGTTTGTCTAAGAAGCAACTAAGTTTTACCTCTTGCTCTTTCTCTTCCCCTTTTCATTCTAGATCTCGGGACGAGATCCTCGTGTAGTGGAGGAGAGTTGTAACAGCCCGGGACCGACGCTCCAGAAGATACCAGAAGATTCTCCTTTTATTTCCATTCTCATCTATGTTTCGTCTCATTATCACATTCATCATCGCATCATTCGCATCATCTGCATAGCATCGTCACTTCTTTTCAAAACTTGCATCCATTCGTAGTTGTCGGTTCTCTTCGTTCTTGCCGTTGCCTGTTTCGAGACCAGCCGCACACGCACGCGCCTACAACATCGTTTAAAAAACCGTTTTTAAAGTGCGTGAAAAATATTCTTGGATTGGGTCGAAACTTGGTGTGCGGTCTTGTTATATTGTAGGTAGACCGCCTGTCGAAGTTCATCGCGTTCCGAGTTTGTTTGATACCCCTTCGGTCATCCGTAGCAGTGCGGTCATCGGTTTATTATCGCACATTTTCGGTATTTTAAAACTTCGTGTCATGGGCCGCAAACCTCCCTCTCATCTCCCCATAGCCGATCTACACAGCCCCCATGCCCGCTTGCTAGCCCCTCCGCTTCCGGACCGCCCGATCACGATGGGAGGGTCCGAAATCGGTGCGAAACCCCCTAACCCTAGCCCCTAAACCTATAAATAGATCCCCTCCCCTTCCCAATTTGGCAGCTAACCCTAATCCCTCCTCGAATCCCGTACCGTCGCGCCCCTCCGGCCGACCAGACCCGCCGCCAGCGTCGCCCGGGTCCTTCTTGCCGCTTCTCGTGCCGGCCGCCATGGACCGGAGCTCCTCAAGCCACTGTTGGCCTCAAGCCCGTCGCCCGTGCTACATCCCCGCTGGATCTCGCTGCCGGAGGTCCATCCCTACCGGATCTCCCCATCCCCGGAGTCCCCAGCGCCTCCCGTCAGCCTGAGCGCTTGGATGCATCGTCGCCGCCATGGCCTCTTGCTCGAGGAGCACGACGCGCCAGCGCCCGTGTGTGGGATGCGATGCCCGCGTGGGCTGCCGGCCCAACTCCCTTCCAGCGCAGGCCTAGGCCGCCTCCAACCGGCCCATGAGGCCTGGTGAGCCCAATTGCATGTGTAGGCCCAATTGCATGTTTTTAAAACATTAATAGATAATTAACTATACGCCGTATGAAGATGTATTATATATGTAAAATGCTCAGAAATATGTGTAGTTTAATTATACGATGTTTTCATCCATGCTTAAAATATTTAACATGCCATTTTCTGCTATTTTGCATAATTGTCATGATTTTGCATTATGCATAATTACTTGACGTGCATCGGGATTAAGAAAACCATATATTAAAATGTTCATGTTATCGGCTTTGCATTTTCATGCATGACAAACCTGTTCATTGTAATAATTGCATTTATAATTACTAACGGGGTTATTCTATTAACTCGCATAATTAAATATGACATATTTTCCTACTTGAACCTATGCATATTATATATGTTTTCGGGGTAGAAAAATCCATATAATTTATCTGTGCATTTAGTTTTGTCATGTGAGCATTTTTGGTGCATGTCATTTTGCTATGATGTCCTTTTGTTATTTTCGTGTGATTTAATACATGCATGATATGAAATAATTTTGTACATGAGATATGCCCTTTGATATGTGTCCTAGCCCCTGGACATTTTGCTTGCCATAGAAATACATGTATAGATGTTATTTTTCTTGTTGACAACTTGCTATAAAATTACTGCTGTTTTGAGGGTCCAAATATTTCTAAGTCTGGAATCTGTAATATTTTGTTGCTGACTTGCCATGTGTTTTGCTAGTGATCTAGAACTCCTTTGGGGTTGGTGTAATGGAGTTATTTGTAGTAGATAATGTCCTCTAGCAAGCTGTTAAGTTTCATGCCATAATATGATCTGTAGCATATAGTTTTACTGCTGTCAATGTGCCTTCGTGATAAAAACTGCACTGTCAAAAACTGCTATTTTCACCAAGTCTGAAATTGTTTTCAAGTAGCCTTATTGTGAGCTTCCTACCATGTGATCCATGCATGTTTTTAATATGATATGTGGAGATGAAATGAAGTGTGTGTTATATGCTACTGTCCCATGCTTAGTTTGTGCATTTTAGAATCTTGTAGCTTGTTGTTTTCATGTGTGCAAAATGCTAAGTTGTTGTTTTGGGCAGATTTCAACTAAAATTTGTGTTGGTTGTATTTGGTGAACCGTAGCTCCGTTTGAACATGTTGCATATGAGACTTGCTTAGAATCTCATGTAGTTTCACAATAACTTGTTGCATTCATGATTTGGAATGTTTGAGATTGTATTTTTCCATGCATTTGCATTCGTGACATGTGCATCTTGTGTTGCTCATGTGATAGCCTGGCTTATTAGGGTTGATATACTACTCATATCAATAAGGAATTCCTTCTTTTCCGAGAGCCCATTCGAACAGAACTCCCAGGTTAAGCATGCTTGGCTTGGAGTAGTTATAGGATGGGTGACCGATCGGGAAGTTGGTCCCGGGTGTGCATGAGTGAGGACAAAGTGTGCAGGAAAGACTAGTATTGATCTGTGAGGCCAGTCTAGAACCGTCGTGGTACACGGAATGACACATGTATCGGACTAGAAGCACTGACGTTTGTGCCAAGAGGGAACGTTCCTATGACCCGACGAGGACGTCAGTTCCTCTGAGTGGTGGTGGATGTGATAGCCTGGCTTATTAGGGTTGATAGACTACTCATGTCGGTCCCAGGTGCGCATGAGTGAGGACAAAGTGCGCAGAAAAGACTAGTATTGATCTGTGAGGCCAGTCTAGATCCTGCCATGAGTAACGACTACCGGTGGGTGTGTCTGGGGCGTTACAATATGTCAATTGCTATTTGCCCTTCATAAGGACCCTTTTCATCGAATCCAATCCAACTAAGGTGGGAGAGACAGACACCCGCTAGCCACCTTATGCAACAAGTGCATGTTAGGCGGTGGAACCGGTCTCATGTAAGCGTACGTGTAAAGTTGGTCCGGGCCCCTTCATCCCACAATACCGCCGAATCAAGATAAGACTAGTAGTGGTAAGAAAATTAACAAGATTGATGCCCACAACAACTTTGTGTTTTACTCGTGCATAGATTCTACGCATAGACCTAGCTCATGATGCCACTGTTGGGAGACGTAGTAGTAAATCAAAAAAAATCCTACGTGTTCACCAAGATCTATCTATGGAGAAACCAGCAACGAGTGGGGAGAGTGCATCTTCATACCTTTGAAGATCGCCAAGTAGAAGCATTCCTAGAACGCGGTTGGTGGAGTCATGCTCGTAGCGATTCAGATCGTGGTGGATTCCGATTTCAGCGCCGAACAACGGCGCCTCCGCGTTCAACACACGTGCAGCCCGGTGACGTCTCCTATGCCCTGATCCAGCAAGGAGGAAGGAGATGTTGAGGGAGAGCTCCGGCAGCACAACGGCGTGGTGACGGTGGAGTTGCGTGGTCTCCAGCAGGGCTTCGCCAAGCACCGCGAAGAACGAGGAAGAGGAAGGGTAGGGCTGCGCCCAGAGAGAAAGAACTCGTGTGTCTGGCAGCCCCAAAACCCTCCATTATATATAGGAGGAGGGGGAGGGAGGGAGCAGACCTAGGGTTCCCACCCTAGGGGCTGCGGCCGGCCCTAGATTGGCCATCTGGTCGGCGGCCAGAGAGGAAGAGGGGAGGGCGCAGTCCTAGGTGGGCCTTAGGCCCATCTAAGCCTAGGGTTTCCCCTCCCTCCCACCTTTCCTGCGTCTTGGCCAGGGTGGAGGGAGCACCAGCCCACTTTGGGGTTGGTCCCTTGCACTCTCGGCCCACGCAACCCTCTGGGCTGATGGCCCCATTTGGTGGACCCCCGGAACCCTTCCGGTGGTCCCGGTACGTTACCGGTAATTCCCGAAACATTTCTGGTGGATAAATCCTCACTTCCTATATATCATTCTTTACCTCCGGACCATTCCGGAACTCCTCGTGACATCCAGGATCTCATCCGGGACTCCGAACTACTTTCGGTAACCACGTACACTATTTCCCTATAACCCTAGCGTCATCAAACCTTAAGTGTGTAGACCCTATGGGTTCGGGAGACACGTAGACATGATCGAGACACCTCTCCAGTCATTAACCAACAGCGGATCTGGATACTCATGTTGGCTCCCACATGATCCATGATGATCTCATCGGATGAACCACGATGTCGGGGATTCAATCAATCCCGTATACAATTCCCTTTGTCTACCGGTATGATACTTGCCCGAGATTCGATCGTCGGTATCCCTATACCTTGTTCAATCTTGTTACCATCAAGTCTCTTTACTCGTTCCATAACACATCATCCCATGGCTAACTCCTTAGTCACATTGAGCTCATTATGATGATGTCTTACCGAGTGGGCCTAGAGATACCTCTCCGTCACACGGAGTGACAAATCCCAGTCTCGATTCGTGCCAACCCAACAGACACTTTCGGAGATACCCGCGGTGTACCTTTATAGCCACCCAGTATTGGCACACCCAAAGTATTCCTACGGTATCCGGGAGTTGCACAATCTCATGGTCTAAGGAAACGATACTTGACATTGGAAAAGCTTTAGCAGATGAACTACACGATCTTGTGCTATGCTTAGAATTGGGTCTTGTCCATCACATCATTCTCCTAATGATGTGATCCCATTATCAATGACATCCAATGTCCATGGTCATGAAACCATGACCATCTATTGATCAATGAGCTAGCCAACTAGAGGCTCACTAGGGACTTGTTGTGGACTATGTATTCACACATGTATTAAAGTTTTCGGTTAACACAATTTTAGCATGAACAATAGACAATTATCATGAACAAGGAAATACAATAATAACCATTTTATTATTGCCTCTAGGGAATATTTTCGACATGAGATGCCTCTCTGTCACACGGAGTAACAAATCCCAGTCTTGATCCATGCCAACTCAACAGACACCCTCGGAGACACCTATAGAGCTTCATTATAATCACCCAGTTACGTTGTGACATTGGATACACACAAGGTACTCCTCCGGTGTTAGTGAGTTACATGATCTCATGGTCATAGGAACACATACTTGACATGCAGAAAACAATAGCAATAAACTGACACGATCATATGCTACGTTTATAGTTTGGGTCTTGTCCATCACATCATTCTCCTAATTATTTGATCCCATTATCAAATAACATCTCATGTCCATGGCTAGGATACCTTAACCATCTTTGATCAACGAGCTAGTCTACTAGAGGCATACTAGGGACACAGTGTTGTCTATATACCCACACATGTATTTAGTTTCCAATCAATAAAATTGTAGCATGGTAAATCATTATCATGAAAGGAAATATAATAATAACCAATTTATTAGTGCCTCTAGCGCATATTTCCAACACATCCCTCACAACAATTGATGTGGTTGTCATAGTACACCTAGTAGTTGAAGGAACAACCATCTCAACTCTTGCAATGTGCACCTTCTGCTCGTTCTCCTTGTGGGAAACACGTTGTTTTATTTCCTATTTAGCTTTGCAAGCAAGACGAAACAAACGATCCATAGGATAACACTTTTCATGAACTAGTATCTCTTGAATATTACGGTTTAATCCTCCCCAAAATCTATCCATAAAGTCTTCTTCACTTTCTTCTAATGAGGAATGCAACAAGGTCATTTGTAAATCATCATAATATTTTGTTACGGTGTCACTACCTTGTTTTAAATATTGTAACTTTATAATCATGTTACAAGTATAATATGCAGGGACTAATGTGTGACTCATGGCAAGTTTCAAACATGCCAAGTAGTAGGTATATAATCAGGGTTTAACCGACAATACTCGCTCTACCAAACTGAAGCATAACGAGTGAAAGAACCAACTGTGACCTTAACTTTATGTTTAGCAAAATTATGGGAAGCAAATATAACATTGATTTCAAACTCCCATTCAGTATATAAAGCAGGTCTAAAATGGCCATTAAATGGGGGTATAGAAACATTAACCTGATCATGTGCATTTGGACTTTTTTGCACCTCTTGTAACGGTTGTTGTGGTGGCACATCACCCACGATCAAAGAACCCATGAACTGACAACTCTGGATCCTGTTATGACTAGTATGATGTGGAGCATCCCATGAGCATCACCATGGACCCATCACCAACACCTCAAGCTACGAAAGGCCCCATGACGAGAGCCCGTGCACGTGCCATTACAAATGAGGTGACATCCCTCCTATATGATTATCCCTTTGATGCTACCTTAAGCGGAGACTCTTTGCATGATTAGGTAATATGGAGACGACCCAGGAGATGCTCGGAGTGAAGGCCAAGCCACTATGAAGATGGATCCGAAGACGCACGGACATGAGGACCAAATGAAGGCCAAGTCACCTCCCAGGCCTCAGACATCCGGCCATCAGCCTGAACATTTGACACCTGGGGACTCCCACAGCGCCCAGGCAAAGCTCCAGACATTCGGCACCGCCATGGAAATCCAGCCTCCAGCCCCGGATATCCGGCAGGCCCATGTCCGGTTCGAGTGAAAACAGGCCCCACCAGCCCGAACATCCGGGCCCCGAGCCCGGACATCCGGCCACCCAATGAAGCCCCGGACATCCGGCCCTTGGCCTAGACATCCGGCCCTTGTGTGGGCAGACTCGGGACCAAAGGGCCATGTATCCTATCCCTCGCCCCTTTTCCCCCTAATAGTATATAAGACCTCCTCCCCCTCTCTCTAGGGTTAGCTAATGTTTGCTCTTGAGCTCAGCTCCATTACTTGACTCTCTTGAGGAGTGTACCCTACTTTGGCAGAAGATCCAAGTGATGCCAAGGCCCCTCTAGAGGGAAGATCCTCCAAGATATCAAGGCCCCTCCTTCGGAGTGGGAGATTGTGTACCACTACTTGTATCGTTGGTTGATTTGGGATCTTGTTCCTCTTGTGTTATTGCGGATCTAGCGGATGTGTGATTGAGTTTGTCCTTGAGTGTTTCCTCTCGTTCTTCCTCGTGTTCTTCGTGTTCTTCATGTTTTCCCCCTCCAATTCGTGAAAGATCAGCCACCACGGGTCTTGCCCCGTATCATTGTAGAAACAAGAAACAAAGATCCAAAAAGATTGTTCCTATGAACTACTCGGATGTGGTGGTAAAATGCTCACAGTAAAGCAAATATCAATGTCTTGCAAATTCTTACCATGCAGTAGGTGGCGACCGGCAAACGACGATTCCAATACCTCTAAAGATTGAGTAAATCCATTACCAGGTGAACGCATGTATACCCGGTGTACAAATATGAGGAGCTTGGAAGGCTTAATATATGGTAGCAAAATATTATCAATAATCAATTCAGAGATGCAATGTTGAATAAACGCTCAACCACGGTACTTTGTTGGTCCTAGGCTAGACCATACTAGAGACACGAGCCTAGAACACTAATGGACTCGTGACATAGCACAAATAGCAGAAACGTATGATATGAAGTAGCTCTGGATAGCAAGATATAAGTGAAGATCACAATGGCAGTAAAGACGAGGAGGATAAATAACCGCCAAGCACGATTTACCAAACTCTCTCTATAATTTTCCTCTCGAAAATATTATGAACGAATTTTTTATATTTTTTCTCAAGGTTGCTACTGACTCAAGCTTTCCAATTCAGAAAGAATCAGTCAATTCCAACTTCGTATGAGGGAGATACGCCCGTTTACCGAACGGTGCACAAAACAGTTTCCAATCCGAATTCACATACGGTATTGAGTCTAGATAGATTCGAAATTGGTTTTTTTCTCTTCTCTCTTTTTTATCACTTTTTCTACCTTTTTTTCTCTCACATTTTTTCTCTCCAACAAATTAGATAAGATGCAGATTGGATCAAGTGTAGATGCGAACGACCTCAAGTGTGATAATGACAATGACCGATGGGATCAGGTGGTGGAAATTGATGGATGGTGGTGGGAGACAACAGAAGGGATGACGGCGGCATGATGGTGGTATATGGCAGCAGTGATAATGATGGTGCGGCAGCGGCATGACAACTTGTGAACTGAACTCGAAACTCTAGAAGACTAGACGCTAAGACCAGCAACTCGACATGACGATGCAACCACACATTCAACAAAGCAAAACACTGAACAAAAAAATCAATAGGATATGATAATCTAACCTTATTTTCTTGTGGCTTTTTCGTGGACTGTAGGTACGAAGATCAAATGCAATCTAGAATGCGAAAAACTGATAAAATCTCACCGAGAAACCACAAAACTAATACCACTCGATAGAGGCGAGGGTCCCGGTCTTTTGATGAGATGATAATTATCGATTTGGTGGAGGCGACTTTGACGATCCGACTACAAACGTGCACGACGTTGCACCTTATCCATTGCTAAGCCAACTACAAGAGATTATTGACCATGACAGAGCACAGTCAACCTGGCCACAAAGGTCTATTCCTACAAGCAATCAAAGAACAAGTAAGAATATGATAAAAGCAATCTGTATATTGCAAATATAGATGAAGTACTGAGATAGGTATGTCTGTGCAGCCCGAATCTGATTTCAGAACGTGAGAGACTTGAAATCTATCTTCTCTTGGGATGAAAGCGGTGTGAGAGAACTTCTTCAACAACACCTAAAGGTCTCTTTTTCCCTTATCTTCATGTGTGAATTGTACAAGTGTCCGGTAGTTCTGCAATTAGGCATGAAATAAAAAGAGGTGAAGTACTTTTGTTCTATATAGTATAAATAAATTATTGCAAAACTTTTATCAGAAACCACCTCAAATAAATACGCATATGCAATCATGATAGCCGTGTCCTTATCAGGGGGTCTATTTCCAACTACGAACATCATGAGCACGTCCAAAAAATTCCGGCTACCAGTGCACGGATCTAACGTTCTAGCATTCATATAATGACCAAAGGGATGCGAAAGAAGAATCCAACTAAATACGTCGGGTTGAGGTAGCAGGAGCAAGGTGGAATCACATAGATTGCATTGCGGTCAAAGCTTTCCGTAGGCAACAATGGCAGGGCTAGGTACGCAACCTGGCTCCACGGCAACAGGAACAAACTTCCCGTCTGGGAACCACCGCGAATGGGCCCTTCCACTGCAGATTCACCTAGAAACCACTGCAGAATCGACAAATAGGCGGAGGGAGTGGGACAATGCGATCCTTACCTTGCTCAGCGACAAGTCCAACGCAGCAGACCGTCTGCGTGGACTGTCGGCGACGGAAACCGGCCTCTCCGATGGTTTCGTGGCGAGTTCGCCGTGGAATCGCCTGGTCACTCCCAAGATGTGATCATATCCTTAATTTGGCTCGAGGGCCTTGATAGGGATAGAAGCGCATCTCGTCATTTTGCAAGAATGGATATCATTACAAGTACATGAACAGAAGACATGAGTATATGGAACTGGCTTACACTCGCCACAAGCTATATCAATATCGCATCAATACAACAACATATTCAAACATCATACATAATAGAAGGGTCCGACTACGGACGAAACCAAATGATAAAATGACATCCATCCTTCCTATCCAAGGCTGCCGCCTGGAACCCATCCCAGATTGATGAAGCAGAAGAAGAAGAAGAAGAAGAAGAAGAACTCCAAATCAAACAAACATCGCGCTCACGTCAAACCATCGCATTACATGTACCTACAACTGTTGTTGTAGTAATCTGTGCGCCATAGGGACTCAGCAATCTCATTTCCAAGGGTATCAAGACTGTTAAAGCTTAATGGGTGAGGTATGGCTAAGTGGTGAGGCTGCAGCAAGCGACTAAGCATTTATATGAGTGGCTAACTTACGAGTACAGAAAATAAATATGGTGGTCTATGCATAACAGACGTGAACTAATAATGATCACTAAGTGATCCTGAACACCTACTTACGTCAAACATAACCACGTCGTGTTCTCTCTCGGATAAGAATTCACGAGAAGAGACAGTCACGGTTACGCACACAGTTGGTGTATTTTATTAGAGTTTACTTCAAGTTTGCTATGATCGGGTGTTAAACAAAGTTTCCAAGTTGCCAATAACCGTGGGCACGGCTTTCCAAAATATTTAACCCTGCAGGGGTGCTCCAACTAGTCCATCACAAATTAACCACACGCCGCGTTGGAATTCCTCAATCATGGAATCACCCGTAGTATTTGCGGAATCCTGATGGAAAATCTCAACTTTGAGATAGCTCGAAGTGTCGTCAAAATCCCACGCGCAAGACATTCGAGAAAGGCAAAAGAAGTCCAGCAAGACCGCCCGACGTGTCGATGAACCCGATAAGAGCCGCGTATCTCGTTCTCAGGACACGAAAGATAAGCGAAGCGTACAATGGTCTGATAGAGATCACTCCAGTCGCCCCGGGTTGGCCCCATGCGAGCTCTAGTTTTGGACCAGCACCAGCAGCACTGGCCCCCCTGTATTATGTTAAAATAATCCATGAGGGGGCGACCCTCTATGCTTTAATAAGGTGATCAGTATTATTATGTTGGGCAAATTTAGTACCAAAGTTGGGCCTTGCCAGACATGTTTTATCCTAAAACAAAAATCAGGGGTCCCCATAACAACCTCGAGCATCTTAGGAGCGCTCAATTATGGAACATAACACCGGTTCACAAGTAACTAGGGCGTCAAGAGTGGAACAAAACACCGAGCAAAAGGCCAAGCCTTCCACTCTTTACCAGGTATATATGTGTATTAAATTAAATAGCAACAATATTGCGATAACAAAAGAATGTCCATGTTGACACATGGAAGCAATTACACCTGCAGCTAGAAACGCTATAAGAAAGGCTGAGTAAGCGGTAACATAGAAGAACAAAGGTTTGCTAGGATGTGAGGGGGTTAAAGGCTTATCATGAAAATGTTGGGAGGCTTGACAAACAAGTGGTAGGTAGCGAGACATAACGATGAAGTGAGACAACTAGCATAGCAATGATAGTAGTGGTATCCAGGGAAATATGTCATCTTGCCTGAGATCCCCTTGGAAGAAGAATGAATCCATGCAGAAAACGAGTCAACGTAGTCGAACGAATCCTCACACTCCGAATGATTTCGGAACTCTATCAAGAAGAAACAATCCAAAAACAACAATCAACACATGATACACCACAACATATGCATGACATGATGCACATCAAATATGATGCATGATGATGCATGTTATGCATGACGTGGCAAAGCACGACAATCAACTTCTACACATTAAGTGAAGCTCAATATGCAACGAGTTGCATATTGACGAAACTCCATATTTGAATTACTTTGTTCATTCCTGTTTAGGTACTCAACAATATTAGATGTTGTTAAACATGGCAAGAGGTGAAGCATAAACAAACTATATCACCTAGGCATTTTAAATGAGGACGGAAACAACATATAGCATTTCCAAACGTCCTCATAAGTATAATATGAATTTGGTCCAGATCTGAAATAAGCATATTTTATAATTATTAAACAGCAAAATAAAGTGCACCATGAGATTCTACACATTTTTCTAGTCAAGTTACATATGTGGATCATTTTTATCGGAACTACGGTTATTTAGATATGACACAACCCGTTCTAGCATTGCATATACCGCAAATGATGCAAACATTAAGTGTAAACATTTTAAACATGAATGAAAGTTGCACATTATTATCCTACACAGAATTCTAAGCATTTTACACATTTGAATTGTTTTAATCCGACGCACGGTTAGTTTTATATGAGCAATGCAAATTAATGGTTTTTCTGAAATTATGAAATGTCATGATTAATTGATAAATTCGTCTACCGAAAAAAAGGGCCGAATCGACAGCTCCTGGCCCAACAGATCTGAACATAAATATAGCCTAAAAACAAAACAAAGAAAAAAATAACGGGAGTGCTTGGGACTTAAACCCCAGATCCCATGTATGTGTGCATGTCTGCATAACCAACTCAGCTAGCTATATGTTTGTGTTAGAATTGGGCGCTGGGACTAGATGAAAAAGTGCACATTTGATGTTTAGAAAAGAGAAACAAAACTTAAATAAAGGGAGGCATGTGTGTGTGTGTGTGGAAACTGAAAACAAACAAGGCCAAAAACGGGAGGGCTCCTGGGAATCTAACCCAGTGCCTCCGGGTGTTGGCGCGGAGGATTGACCAGTTGGGATAGCTTGGGGTTGGTGACACAGATAGCAAGTTACGCAATATGAACTAGCATTAAAAATCCGAGCTTGAGCCAAAGCGATGCAGAAATTCTTGCCGGCGAGGGGACTAAGCAACAGCGGTTGTTGCACCTCTAGAGCGTCGGCGGGCATACGCAAAGAGGCGGGGATGGGGTTCCTTGCCTTGCTGGGCTGGCGCGGCTTGGGTTCGGGGCTTCGTCCGCCCCACTCCTCTACTCGAAGCAGAACCAGGCGAATAGAGGCGGCCTGCTCCATGGCCATGACTGGGCAAGGCAGGGCGTGCTCGGAGGTCGGGAAGGCACGGTCCGGACACGAAGGTCGATGGCAGAGCTCGCCGGACTTGGCGGCGGATCTCCGGCGATGATCCTCTACATCAGGAGAGAGAGACGGGGTCCTTAGAGAGAGAGACCGGGAGCAGAGAACAGGGGAGGCCGGGAAGGAAGACGGCGCTGGGGACCTGCTAGTCGGGAACGGCGAGGGAGGTTGGAGACGGCATGAGAACTGGGAGAGCTGGGCCTTGGTGCCCTTGCCCACACACACGGGCGTGGTCTAGTCAGCGAATCGAGCGGGCGGCTGGAGGCGACGCTCAAGCTTCAGATGGCCATGGCATCTCTGTGAAGCAGAGAAGAGAGAGTTCTGAGAGGGAGAGAAGCAAAATAGGAAGAAAAGAGTAGGGAAAGGGCGTGGCACGACCTGCTGGACCTCGTGTGCTCCGACGGCTCTTGGTCACGTGGAGGAGGAGGCAACGGAGGTTTGAGGCATGGAAGAAGACGTCGACGGAAGGAGACGAGGAGGAAGATGGACATGCCGGAGACGATCGCAGTGGCCTCGGACCTTGCAAGTAACGGTGAAGCTCCCAATGGTGCTCTTTGTTTCTCTGGTCCTTGAGGAAGAAGAGGAAACAGGGGGATAGGGAGAGAGATGGCGGCGCGAGAAGGAGAAAGAAGCTAGGGTAGGGCACGGATGTCGATGGGTGGCTTATAGGGCGCTAGCAACCTATACGGCAGCAATCGGAGTGGCGCGAGGACGATCAGACGGTCATCCACTGGTTCGTACAGTGGTAACGTGAGGAAGGGGAAGGTGGAGGTGGGCTTGGGTTGTGTCAACGGGTAAGTGAAAGTGGGCCTATGGTTAATTCTCTCCCCCTCTGTTTTCTTTCTTTTCCATTTATGATAATAAACAGAAGCTACAAGAAATTCTTGGAGGGGTAGGAGTGGAATTTGAACATGAAAGGTATATTTCTTGCACTCAGATAAATACTGGAGATTTGATAAAATTGTTTTGGGGATTTTTTACACACTGTAAATTCGAACAAGTTTGAATTTATTTCAAAGTTGCCTAATTTAAAATCTAACCAAACCAAACCCAAAATGACTGACATTTTAGAGGGTGTCCCTACATGATAAATAAGATTTATGGGCACAATAGGGACATTTATCTGAGCAATTACATTATCTCTCAAATCAACAAAATGAATAGGGAAAGAAACAAAGTTGCACTTTGAGATATTGGATCTTCGGTGAAACCAAGTTGGAGTTGGAGCATCGGGAAAATGAAAGTGGTGCAGAGCTACATATGAAAATGCATCAGGTTTATGGAAGGATCAAAGAGAGGGAGCATGAGTTGCAATCATAATATCAAGAGAAGAAAAAAACATTACAACAATATGAACATGATGCATGATGCAAAAATAAACTAAAACAAACATCACATGGCATGCAAGTTTTGAAAAATGATTGCAACGTAGTGCGTTGCTTTGAGATGATGTGAATGATGCGATGACGAATTCAACACACAACCAAATAATGTGACGAACACGGGAATAACTGAAAGACATCTGGAGCTTCAGTCTCGGGCTATTACAACTCTCCTCCACTAACAAGATATCTCGTCCTGACATCTTAGAATGAAAAGGGGAAGAGGAAGAGGTAAAACTTAGTTGCTTCATTGACAACGAGTGAAACCAACGATTCTTGAAGGTTGCAAATAGATGAAGACTGATATGAGTAACAAGCAAGAATTCAAAAGAAATTTCGGCAGCACTTCGATATGAAAGAGCGGCAAAACTGAATAAGACAGAAAGAACTTGAAAAGATTTCACAACCTCTGGACTGAAAGAATAGAATCTAGACCGAACAAAGAATAAAATGAAAACTCCTACCACCATTGAATTTGAAAAGCATGGTTGAACGGAGTTGATGGAGAATCAACAACGAAAAGAATAGCTTGTTATGGGCCTATGGAAAACATCTCAAAATTATGAGGTGACAACCTGCCACAATAGAAACAATAATTGGTTGGGAGAAAAAGAGATGAAAAACTTCTTTCACCAAGAAGAGGAGGAGAAAACTTGGATCATTTATGACACCATGATAGCAACAATCCTTAGGAAATGCTTTAAGTGAAATCCAACCCAAGATAACTCCGAGAAGACAAGATGGGTTTACTTATCTTATTCTTGACAATTTTCCTTCGAGACTCCTCATAATCAAGAATTCTACAATACCATCTCAAAAGATAAAGGATAAAGAATTGCATTTTGAAATGCAAGAGAAAGAATACTTGAGTTTCTCCAACAAAACCTTGAAGATCACTTCGAGAATGACTTAAATCCTTGACGAACCACCATGAGGCACCTCCATATACCAAAGAATGATCAAAAGAAACGAAGGTTGGAAGAATAGATTATGATGTTCCAAAAATTTAGATGAAGCTTCGCGGAGAGATGCTTGAGAAAAACTTGGAACTCCGGAAAGAAACGATGAACAACTTACAACCAAGAATTTGATGCCAAGAACACTCTGGAAGAAGGATTGAAATCACATTGATGAAACTAGAATAAGAATTATGTTATGCTTATCATTCATCAAGTTGAATTGATGACAAGCAGCGGATTTGGCATACTGCTTATCCTTGTTGTGAAGATTGAAGAGAGATATACAAGCTTGAAGAAGTCTTCAACAAGAACACCGGTAAGAATTCAGAATGAATGAGGATACTACGATTGAACGAAGATACATGGGAACGAAGAGATCATGATCCACCTAATGGAAAACTTCACAAGGCACCGGAATAATTGAGATACGAACGAAGGGACAACAATTGAGAAGAATTTGAGAACGATAGCTGAAAGCTGAGAGCAAGGAATCTTCGAAAATGATGGCCTTCGAAGGATCGAGAAATAAAACAATTATGAAATGCACCGAATATATATGAGAGGAATTACTCATGATCAAAACAATTTGAGATGATAGCAACAACCTGAAACCATGAATCTTTGGAAGAACGGACAACGATTTAAGAGAAACTCTCCCTCAGTCTTCAATGCTGAGAATGATGACGAGAAACAACACCATGAATTAGTGAGATACTCCGGAATAACGAATAAAGAATGGTTGAGCCAATGATGAAATTAATTTGAAGCGATCTTGGATAATGAATATGACTGATGAAAATCATTCTAATGTCATATTGAGAAGAACTTGAGGACCTCTCCGAAAAGATTAGAGGAGCCACGTAAGATCGTGGGGAAAAAACCTATGGGTTATGGGCCCACTGAAAGGAAACCAACGGTAAAATGATTGCTTGTAAGGAGAGCTTGCACCAGAACAAATTAAAACTTGATGAGGTGAGAACCTCGAAATGATTGAAAGGATGTTGAACGGAAACATGAATCTTCTAAGATATCTTCAGCTCTTCGGATAGAATAGAGACAGACGAAAACCAACACGGAAAACTTTAAGCGCATGAAAATGATATGATGAGCACCGAAAGCTTGAATTGAATCCACCAGAGAAGAATAACCACAACAACAAACAATATGAGGATAGATCTTGAAACTGAAACTCCTGAGAATCTCCACAAGAAAATACCAGACACAATACGGGAGAATGAATGTCAAAGCATTGACGAAGAGAAAAGCACTTCGATGAGAATTTACTCATTGAAGAAAAAGGGCGGGAGGGTGGGGGAAAAGAAAGAAAACTTGGGACAGATGAGACGAACTCAGGAAAAGAATATGAGGATTGATCTTGTAAATATTGAGGAAGATTGAATTATCTTGAAGAGGAGCGCACCGGTTGAAAAGAATTTCATGACAACTCCAGTTGAACAAAAGGATTAGCATTCCCGTAAAATATGAGAACACTACTTAGAAAAGATATGAAATCACCACTTGACATCCAAGCAACTCGAATTACCATATTCAAAAACAAACAAAGGATGAGGCTTACGAAACAAGCCACAACAAATACATACCCATTATGCACTTGTTGGAAAGATAATCCTAAGTACCTACTTGAATTCCCACCTAAGAACTTCCGAAATATTTAGTTATGCAATCGGGTGTTGGGGATACAGGGAGGCAAAATATCTCACACAACTAACAAGCCCTACACTCCAACTGTATCCATCCATCAACACATAATCAAAAAACCTTGGAAATCGTGTACCTCAAACCTTCGAAAAACATCTGATATACTAGTTGCGGCAATACATCTGATCGCTCTCCCCAGTATTGGGTGGCGCCAAACTACTCTGACCACAAAGAGTATAGAAGCGTTTTCGATGTCGGCGGCCTCTAGTATTCCGAAACCATAACGATACAAATGTGACGACAACACCTCGGATCTCAACTCCCCGGGACACTGCCATAACCCCTAAATGTCAGGAGGTGCCAAGAACAATGTTCTCGTCACAAAGATATCGGAATGATCCCAACAATACCCGCATGATCCTAAAAAAAATTGAATGAAAAAGAGAAGAGAAGTAGAATTAAAAAAATTCCTAAGTCGAATACCTCACCAGAGTATAGAAGAGGAGTAAAAGAAACCTACTCTCCGATATATAACTAGACTCAAAATAGTTTTTTCACTAGACTCGACTCGGCCAAGTTTGAACAATCAAGGGGGCTCCTAGGTCGGTATGGGCTCTGATACAAACTTGTCACGCCCAAGATGCAATCTTATCCTTATTTTGGCATGAGGGCCTCGATAGGGATAGAAGCGCATATCATCGTTTTGCAAGAATGGATATAATTACAAGTACATGAACAGAAGAGATGAGTATATGAAATTGGCTTAAACTCGCCACAAGCTACATCAATATCGCATCAATACAACAACATATTCAAATATCATACATAAGAGCAGGGTCCGACTACGGACAAAACCAAACGATAAAATGACATCCATCCTTGCTATCCCAGGCTGCCGCCTGGAACCCATCCTAGATTGATGAAGAGGAAGAAGAAGAACTCCAAATCAAACAAACATCGCGCTCACGTAAAACCATCGCATTACCTGTACCTGCAACTGTTGTTGTAGTAATATGTGAGCCATAAGAACTCGGCAATCTCATTTCCAAGGGTATCAAGACAATTAAAGCTTAATGGGTGAGGTATGGTTAAGTGATGAGGCTGCAGCAAGCAACTAAGCATTTATTTGAGTGGCTAACTTACGAGTACGGAAAATAAATATGGTGGTCTACGCATAACGGACGTGAACTAATAATGATCACTAAGTGATCCTAAACACCTACTTACGTCAAACATAACCCCACCATGTTCTCTCTCGGATAAGAACTCACGAGAAGATATAGTCACGGTTATGCACACAGTTGATGTATTTTATTAGAGTTTACTTCAAGTTTGCTATGACCGGATGTTAAACAAAGTTTGCAAGTTGCCACATAACCGTGGGCATGGCTTTCCGAAAGATTTAACCCTGCAGGGGTGCTCCAACTAGTCCATCACAAATTAACCACATGCTGCGTTAGAATTTCTCGACCGCGGAATCACCCGTAGTATTTGCAGAATCCGATGGAAAATCTCAACTTTGAGATAGCCTGAAGTGTCGTCAAAATCTCACGTGCAAGACGTTCGAGAAAGGCAAACAAGTCCAGCAAGACCGCCCGAGGTGTCGATGAACCCGATAAGAGTCGCATATCTCGTTCTCAAGACACGACGGATAAGTGAAGCGTACGGTGGCCTGATAGAGATCACCCGAGTTGCCCCGGGTTGGCCCCGCGCGGTGCTCTAGTTTTGGACCAGCACTAGCAGCACTGACCCCCTGTATTATGTTAAATTAATCCACAAGGGGGCGACCCTCTATACTTTAATAAGGTGATCAGTATTATTATGTTGGGCGAATGTAGTATCAAAGTTGGGCCTTTCCAGACAAGTTTTATCCTAAAACAAAAATCAGGAAGGTCCCCATAACAACCCAGAGCATGTTAGGAGCGCTCAATTATGGAACATAACACCGGTTCACAAGTAACTAGGACGACAAGAGTGGAACAAAACACCGAGCAAAATGCCAAGCCTTTCACCCCTTACCAGGTATATATGTGCATTAACTTAAATAGCAATAATATTGCGATAACAAAAGTATTTCCATGTTGACACATGGAAGCAATTTTACCTGTAGCTATGAACGCTATAAGAAGGGTTGACCAAGCGGTAACATAGCCAAACAAAGATTTGCTGGATGTGAAAGGGTTAGAGGCTTATCATGACAATGTTGGGAGGCTTGACAAACAAGTGCTAGGTAGCGAGACATAACGATAAAAGCAAGACAACTAGCATAGCAATGATAGTAGTGGTATCCAGGGAAATGTGTCATCTTGCCTAAGATCCCGCTTGGAAGAAGAATGAATCCATGCAGAAAACGAGCCAACGTAGTCGAACGAATCCTCACACTCCGAATGCTTTCGGAACTCTATCGAGAAGAAACAATCCGGAAACAACAATCAATAAACGATACACCACAACATATGCATGACATGATGCACATCAAATATGATGCATGATGATGCATGTTATGCATGACATGGCAAAGCACAACAATCGACTTCTACACATTAAGGAAGCTCAATATGCAACGAGTTGCATATTGACGAAACTCCATATTTGAATTACTTAGTTCATTTTCATTTAGGTACTCAACGGTATTAGATGTTGTTAAACATAGCAAGAGGTGAAGCATAAACAAACTATATCACCTAGGCATTTTACATGAGGACGGAAACAACATATAGCATTTCTGAACGTCCTCATAAGTATAATACGAATTTAGTCCAGATCTAAAATAAGCATATTTTATAATTATTAAAAAAGCAAAATAAAGTGCACCATGAGATTCTACACGTTTTTCTAGTCAAGTTACATACGTGGATCATTTTTATCGGAGCTATGGTTATTTAGATATGAGACAAACCGTTCTAGCATTGCTTATACCACAAATGATACAAACACCAAGTGTAAACATTTTAATCATGAATGAAAGTTGTGCATTATTAACCTACATAGAATTCTAAGCATTTTACATATTTGAATTATTTTAATCCGATGCACGGTTAGTTTTATATGAGCAATGCAAATTAATGGTTTTCCTGAAATTATGAAATGTCATGATTAATGGATAAATTTGTCTGCCGAAAAAACGATGGGACCCAATCGGCAGCTCCTGGCCCAATAGATCTGAGCACAACATAAATATAGCCTAAAAACAAAACAAAGAAAAAAATAATGGGAGTGCTTGGGATTTGAACCCCGAATCCCATGTATGTGTGCATGCCAGAATTGGGCGCTGGAACCAGATGAAAGAGTGCACAATTGATGTTTAGAAAAGAGAAACAAAACTGAAATAAAGGGAGGCCTGTGTGTGTGGAAACTAAAAGAAAACAAGACCAAAAATGAGAGGGCTCCTTCGACTCGAACCCAATACCTTCGGGTATACCTGGGCATCTCCGGCCCGGCCCGATCGGCCCATCCAGGCAAATCCAGGGCCTTGGCCCGACGGGCTTACCCGTGTGCCGGGCTTGGGCCTGAGTATTGAGCCCACTCGTAGGGCTGGCCGGGCTTGGTCTTGGTATATTGGGATTTTAAGGAAAAAGCCCGGCCCATGGCTCCAAGCCCGACAGGATTTTTAGGGCCTGGGCCGGGCTTGGGCTTCAAAATAGGCCCGATGACAGGGTCAGATCTAGGCCAGGCATGGGCCTCAGTTTTCTACCGTGGGCTTTTTAGGACCCGGTACAAGCCCGGCCCGGCCCGGACTATGGGCAGATATACCTCCGGGTGTTGGCGCGGAGGGTTGACCAGTCGGGCTAGCTTGGGGTTGGTGACACAGATAGCAAGTTACGCAATATGAACTAGCATTAAAAATACGAGCTTGAGCCATGGCGATGCGGAAATTCTTGCCGGCGAGGGGACCAAGCAGCAGCGGTTGTTGCGCCTCTAGAGCGCCGGCGGGCATGCGGACATAGGCGGAGATGGGGTTCCTCACCTTTCTGGGCTAGCGCGGCTTGGGTTCGAGGCTTCGTCCGCCTCACTCCTCTACTCGAAGCAGAACCAAGCGAACAGAGGCGGCCTGCTCCATGGCCATGACTGGGCAAGGCAGGGCGTGCTCGGAGGTCGGGACGGTGCGGTTCGGACACGAAGGTCGATGGCGGAGGTCGCCGGACTTGGCAGCGGATCTCCGGTGATGATCCTCTACATCGGGAGAGAGAGACCGGGAGCAGAGAACAGGGGAGGCCGGGAAGGAGGACGGCGTTGGGGACCTGCTGGTCGGGAACGGCAAGGGAGGTTGGAGCCGGCATGAGTAGTGGGAGAGCTGGGCCTTGGTGCCCTTGCCCACACACACACACGGGCATGGTCGAGTCAGCGGATCGAGCGGGCGGCTGGAGGCGACGCTCAAGCTTCAGATGGCCATGGCGTCGCTATGAAACAGAGAAGAGAGAGTTCTGAGAGGGAGAGAAGCAAAAGTAGGAAGAAAAGAGTAGGGAAAGGGCGGGGACATGACCTGCTGGACCTCGTGTGTTCCGATGGCTCTTGGTCGCGCGGAGGAGGAGGCAACAGAGGTTGGAGGCGTGGAAGAAGATGTCGACGGAAGGAGCCGAGGAGGAAGATGGACATGCGGGAGACGATCGCGGTGGCCTCGGACCGTGCAAGTAACGGCGAAGCTCTCGGTGGTGCTCTCTGTTTCTTTGGTCCTTCAGGAAGAAGAGGAAACAGGGGGTAGGGAGAGAGATGGCGGCGCGAGAAGGAGAAAGAAGGAGCTAGGGTAGGGCACTAACGTCGATGGGTGGCTTATAGGGCGCTAGCAACTTGTAGGGCGGCAATCGGAACGGTGCGAGGAGGATCAAACGGTCATCCACGGGTTCGCACAGTGGTGACGTTTTTTTTAGACAGGTAAGTGAAAGGGGAAGGTGGAGCTGGGCTTGGGTTGTGTCAACAGGTAAGTGAAAATGGGCCTGTGGTTAACTCTCTCCCCCCTGTTTTCTTTCTTTTCCATTCATGATAATAAACAGAAGCTACAAGAAATTCTCAGAAGGGTAGGAGTGGAATTTGAACATGAAAGATATATTTCTTGCACTCAGATAAATACTGGAGCTTTGATAAAATTGGTTTGGGTTTTTTTACAGACTGCAAATTCAGACAAGTTTGAATTTATTTCAAAGTTGCCTGAATTTAAAATCTAACCAAACCAAACCCAAAATGGCTGACATTTTAGGGGGTGTCCCTACATGATAAATAAGATTTACGGGCATAATAGGGACATTTATTTGAGCAATTACATTAGCTCTCAAATCAACAAAATGAATAGAGAAAGAAACAAAGTTGCACTTTGAGATATTGGGTCTTGGGTGAAACCAAGTTGGAGTTGGAGCATCGGGAAAATGAAAGTGGTGCAGAGCTACATATGAAAATGCATCAGGTTTACGGAAGGATCAAAGAGAGGGAGCATGAGTTGCAATCACAATATCAAGAGAAGAAAAAATATCACAACAATATGAACACGATGCATGATGAAAAAATAAACTAAAACAAACATCACATGGCATGCAAGTTTTGAAAAATGATGGCAACGTAGTGCCGATGCTTTGAGATGATGTGAATGATGCGATAACGAATGCAATACACAACCAAATAATGTGACGAACACGGGAATAGAAAAGCATCTAGAGCGTTGGTCTCGGGCTATTACACGCCTTCCTCTGCAACTGTTACGGGGAATGAGGAATCTAGCGGAGAAAAGATGGTAGGAGAAAGGAGTAATTGGAGCGTGGGTGGTAGAAGTTATGCTCGACGTGCGTGTGCAAATATAGGGGGTGTGGGTCGTTCGGACGAGCGGTGGTTCCACCACACGGCTCTCATAGCTGATGTGATGCACAAGTCCGAATTTTAGTGCTTCAAGATTCATGCAAACTCGATGGGTAGATATGCACTTCAAGATTCATGCAGACTCAATGGACGGAGATGAAAGCGGTTGGATTAAGTTAATTTGTTTCACACATATGACATTTATTATTAGGAACACTAGCTATCATACTATTGATATGGTGTATTTTATCAGATTAGTCCTTGACCCTAGGATTAAAACCATGATACTCGTCCGATCTAATAGGAACGAGTCAGGCGTCGAGTTGTCTCTTTCCTCCACTAATTAGGTGCTTTTGGTAACTGATCCTATAGCATGTCCTCTTCGGCCGCTAACCTCTTTATCCTCCACTAATTATGTGTTGAGTACGTTGATTGATCCTTCCCCGGTCAAGGAAGCATGATGCATGACACTGAATATTTGCATCCAGCTTCGTTTCTAATATTTGCTTCCAAACCAATATCTTTCAAATAGAAAACAAAATTGTGCCGAAAGCATTGTTCCATCGACTAGAGAATTCATCCAACCAAAGAATGATTTGTTTCCTTCAAATAGAAAAAAATCTGACTTGTTTCAAAAGTATCAAGCTGGTGCTTCCATGAACTATAAAATTGCTTCCAACCAAATAGTAATGAAATTGCAAACAAAACAATCTTTTAGCATAAAGAAAATTTTGCTTCGCAAAGGAATCGCTTGGAAGCACAACATGAATGATTACACATTGTTAGAAAAAAACATATTTCCGTCTGTTTCAAAAGCATCAGTCTCGTGCTTCCGTCAACTATAAAATTGCTTCCAACCAAATACTAATAAAATTGCATGTGAAATGACTTTTTCAAATAAAGAAAATTTTGTTTCGCAAAGAAATCGCGTGGAATCACAACATGTATGATAACACATTGTAAGAAAGAAACATATTTCTGCTTGTTTCGAAAGCATCAATCTCGTGCTTCCATCACTTATAAAATTTCTTCCAACCAAATAGTAATTGCAATTGTTACATACTTGTTATATAATGAAAGAAAAATTGCTTCGCAAAGAAATCACTGGAAACACAATAAATGATGAAATTAATCACATCGATGTGATGCTTCGAAATACAAATTGTGCTTCCTAATCTATAATTACCCTCTATGCTCCATCCAACCGTGTCCGATCTAGTCTTGACGACCTTCATTTCTCCCACAAATCTGTAGTTGTCAACGCCGGCGATTGTCGACGCCATTGAGGGGCCAACGATCTTGACATGTGGCCACCGAGTGTACACCATGCTAGCTTGCTTCCAAATTGATCTCATGTTGTGGACCGGGCTTAATATTGATCATTGTGGTATGCCCACAGGAGGCACGTCATGTTCTTCCGCTGCTGTCAAACTTAGTTGTTTGGATTGAATTCAAACACAACACCTACAAAAAAATTATGAAGCATGCAAATGAAGCAAGCTGAACACGTTGTAGAAGCGCATGTATAAAACATATGAAGTAAACTATACATGGTCAAGAACTACAACTATGTATGTATGAAGGGAATTGTATGTCGGGAAGAAGCAATATAATACGTACCCATGGAAATTTGAAAGCATATACACATACAATCTCAAAATAGTATCTGCATGGACGCAACAAATTCGGCAGAAAGGGACATCCAAAAGGGCGTGGGATTATTCTTATGGCTTCTGATCATCCTGGCATCTAGTGATCATCCATGAGCATGGTTAGGCAAGCACACCAGCGGTCACCTTGGTTGGAGATGAGCACCGCGAGTCTGCAACACATACAGAAGAGTGGTGCTCCGACGCTATGGATGGGACGTAAGTGGTCATGCTGCTCGACTACAATGAGATGCAGGTGCGTGCAATGCCAGGGGAGAAGGGGATCTGGGATGTGCGTGGGCTAGTGGTGAGTGGAATCGGGAGGGATACAGGGAAAGTAATTAGGAAGAAGTTACATGCAGGGTTTGCATCAGATCTATCTCTATTGAAACGACGGTCATCGATTGGTCTGTCGCTGGCCTCTTATCAGCCGATTGATTAGGGTTAGAATATGTCTGCATGCATATTGTGTTTTCATCACTATCGAAACGGTTAGTTCAAACCCAAAAATAAAACCAAATACACACGACATGTGGGAGTACAGCACCGGAAACCCGCTTCACGTGACGTCAGCTCTATAAGATTTCCGATTAATAAATACTCCCTCCGTCCAAAAATACTTGTCCTAAAAATGAATGTATCTAGACTTATTTCAGTTATAGATATATTTATTTTATTCATTCATTTAATTTCATTTTTAAAACAAGTATTTCCGAACGAAAGATTTTATTTATTTTTAAAACAAGTATTTCCAAACAATGATACATAGGCCCATACAACTTCGAAACATGTCACACCTATCACAGCTTAAGCTCTCACACCTATCAGATCCATACAGCACGTGTCACCGCCATGGTCGTTAGTGAACAAATGTCACACCTATCGCAGCTTAAGCTCTCAGGCAAAAGCAAAGTATCATAGCCCTGTAGTATAGGATTTATGCCTCGCAACTTAGTAAACCAGATTCTTCTGAACATCAAACCTCTACCTGGGACTTCCTGAAAAAAGATGCTTGAAGCCTGTTACAACTCTGGAAGAGTTTTCATCACTGGCGGACTATACTACTACCTCTGTTTTCAAATACATAAGACTTTTGCCAGTTTAAATTGAACTGCCCAACCATCTTACATTTAGGAACAGAGGATGTAGTATCTTATCTGAGCATAGGAGCTCTTGCAAAAGATATCCCAGGTAAATGGATTAAATAAAATCTAAAACTATCATTTCAGTTCTAACGAAATACGCCTACACTGATGTCATGAAATCGATACACTTCCTAAGAGAAGATGGAGCGCATCAAATACAAACATCATTCGCAAAAAAAAAAAAAAAAAAAAATACAAACATCATTCCTAGATAACCCGCTCAACTCTGCAAACTGATTGGTGCAAGTAATCTTCAACCTTAACAGATACGGCCAAAAAAAACGTCTCCAACGCTATTCAGATCAACCAACACTACCTCAGGGTTGCCACAAGCCATTGTTGGGCATATTACGTTGACCAGACACCTTATCCTTGCAAGATGGGCAAATGAGGCCGTAATTACCAACCTGCTGTCCATCGACGGGGCCAAAATGGTGGAACTGGCTGTTGCACCATGTACATACTGCCGCGAGCATGCTCCCTCCAGTAACCATCCTTGGTACCTTGAGATCCCATACTGACTGGGCCAGAGGGCCACTTCCCGTCTGTGGTACATTCCCCAACACTAAAGTTGGCTCCGATGTCCTCCCAAAATTCTGCCTGGCCATGCTCCCAAACTGAGAGGGTTCAGTGGAAGGTACAGGATTAGGTCTGACCATGCTCCCAAACTGAGAGGATCCAGCAGGAGGTCTAGAATTGGGCCCCACGATGTGCCAATACTGAGAGGATTCAGCAGAACGTTTAGAATTAGGTCCGTCCATGTTCCTAAACTGAGAGGATTCGGCAGCAGGTATAGAAGGTCCAGCCATGCGCCCAAACTGAGATGATCCAGTTCGCAGATAATCAGAACTTGCCACACTCCCTAACTGAGATGACCCAGAAGGAGAAGGATTAGGTCTGACCATGCTCCCAAACTGTGAGGATCCAGTGGGTAAATTATTATTTCTGGCCAAGCCCACAAGCTGAGGGGATCCAAATGCAGCCCATCCATAACCAGGAAATACGTGCTGCTTCTGACCACCAAATCCAAGTTGCAACGCACACTGTTTTCATTATTACAAAAGAAAAAATTCAATTATCACATGGGTATTCAGCATGAAAGATCATTGCCCCAACAAAGTCCAGCACAACAAAATTTGATGACACAGAAACAATGCAACCGAGATAACCAAAAGGTGTTTTCATATTAAGCAACAGTTTTGACAACCAGAACAAAAAGAAACAGCAAAAGTAGAAGCATAAAAGCATGCATGGGATTTTGTTTGCCCTGCCAAAAAACCAATATGGAATGGTATGTATGTAGTGTATATTCTTTCTTAAATCTCGATAAAATACTGAATGAGTTAGGAGACATGCATATTCTACTCTATGTCATAATAAGAATTTCATGCATGCTCATTTCGTATTTAATAATCAAACGGACAAAAACTTTGAATCATACACTTGTTGTGCTCGGGTATTAGTTTAGTTACATTTTACTTGTATTAGAAAGGTGTTGTATAAACAATAATAACTAAAAGATGCAAAGAGCGTTGCCTGATTCAACTACATGTCGTAAGACATATCACCAATCCTTAACACTAAACTTTCTAGTTTTAAAGAGCCTATATTCAATTGAGGTCTTTAATTGGAATTGGGTCATCCGATTTTGACCGGGTCAACAATTTCTCAAAGCTTTTTCATTCAATTCTTTTATACTACTCCCTCCGTCCCGTGCATAAGTCATCTTACGAAAACCAAATAATCCCAAAACACTTAGGGGCAGTGCATTAACTGCCACCATGTTTCTTGTTTTTTCACATGAATAAAAGAATCAACCAATGAGAGACATGGGACTTGTATGTTTTTAATGACTTGAGAATTCATTGCATGCAATGATATTAATTAGCAAATGAACATTAAATTCTCTCGTTTTCCTCTACGCCTTGGTCACGGTGCACAACGTAAGATGACTTATACACCGGTACGGAGGGAGTATACACTATGCTTCCTAATTTGTAAGGCCTCACAATTAATTGAGGTATTAAATTCAGAATTGTGTCACCTGATTTTAACCGGGTCAACAAATTTCTCAAGGAGCTCCCCATTCAGTTCTTTTAATTCGTTCTGTTCCCTAATTTTGAAACTCTTTCATTCAATTTTAGATTTGCTTTACAATTTTGATAGGATCAACAATTTTTCAAGTCAATCAAAAGCAACCGGCCTATAAATACATGTTAATACCACACACCCCCTACCACCTGAAAAAAGGAAGTGTCACCATGTGATACATAGCACTCCCTCCGTCTGGAATTAATTGTTGCAAAATTAAATAAAAATGGATGTATCTAGAACTAAAATACATTTAAATACATCTATTTATCCGACAAGTATTTCCGAACGGAGGGAGTACATGCTGCCATTGACACAGAAATTTCCTCACATAAATATATGTTGGTCAGCAGATTACACAAATATAACCACACCACGAAAGGCCCATCAAATCACCTCATTATAAATATAAACAAAACACAGTCCATCGTCTGCCCCACCCGCCAAACTAAATACTTCACCAGTTCCAAAATACAAGGGGTATTAGATCATCTACAACCGGACTTAGCAAATATGACCCCCCCTAAACGCTCATGGACGCGCCCGGTCGGTGACCGGGCGTGTCCGTTTTGAACCCCTATTTGTCCATCCATACAACCACACTCCTCAATTTTCTCCTCATATGTCTGGTCACTTGCACGTGATTGGTGAAAAAGAAGAGAGAGAAAGAAAAGAATGAATAAAGAAAGAAAAGCTGGTCCGGGGTGGGCCGAGTCCTACATGGCGGACTGACCAGGCACGTCCTGGCGCGTCCGCGAGCCCTCATATCTTCCCTACATTTGTCCTCGATATGAAGGTTCGCGAACAGCCCGGACGTATAGGGACGATATGAGGGGTCTGGTTGCATCACTTTTTCCTTCTCTCTCCTGTCCGGTCCGGTCACTGACCGATAGCGTCCGCAGACGTTTGAGGAGGTCAGTTGTAGATGCTCTTAGTTTTTTGGAAAGTCCAAATTCTTTGACTTCAAGCAATTTTACAGCTAAAAAATATTGATTTCTATAGCTTTGACCAATTTCACATCAAAAAATATCAACATCCACGATATTAAACAAAAGAAGCATGGAAGCTAATTTAATTGATGAATCTAATCATACAGATTTGATATTATGGATTTCTATATATTTCTCTATAAATTTGATCAAACAGGTTTGACTTTTCAAAAAAGTAATACACCTTATATTTTGAAACAGTGTGTGATTTTTTTAAATAAACCCAACAACACCAACGACGCAGCAAAGCACGCCCAACCCTTCTAGTTAATATTTGATATCCGATATTAAAAACTAAGTTAGAATATCAAAGAGGCATTATATATTAATGTATTATCAGCATGAAAAAATTAGTGGTATTTATGATTCTGCATAGAACAGCAATTGCTTCACGAAATTCCCAATTCCCAGAAGTAAAATTTTATAGACCTTTGAATTGGCCGGTGTAGTTTTACACCCTACATAAACTTGTGAAGTTGTGGATTTGATTCCTTTAGCGCAATATTCAATAATCTAACCATTCTCATGGATCGATATTGAATACTCCATCCGTCCCATATTAGTTGTCGCTGACATGGATGTATCAAGACGTATTTCAGCGCTAGATACATCTGTTTGAGAGACTACTAATATGGGACGGAGGGAGGACCCTTTCATTAGTGTGAAGCTCAGCTGGGTTTAATCCCGTAATATAAATGTGGTGTGCATATCTTATCTAATTTGTCGAGATGGACCTAATCGGACCTTACATTTGGTTTTGAAAGAGTTATGAACACCTGCAAAATCATGTAAATTTTACCTGATCCAGGGTTGTGCTGAAAGGTTAAGCGAAAAAAAAAAACTCATTCAACCATGCAGAACCGAACTCATACCAGGAGAGAAATAAGTCAAGTTCTAATCCATTTGCTTTGCCTAGTATGGTTATATTGCTTCTCTTGTTTTCAATGGAAGGGAACAAACATCTAAGTAGGGATCAAATCAATATAGATTCATTATTTTCTGATTAATGCCCACCAAAAAAAATCAAACCACTTCTATATCGTGCAAGAGTTATGAAAACCTGCAAAATCATGTCAATTTTACCTGATCCTGGGTTGTGCTGCTCCTTGGAACATCACCAACAGAATGGACCAAAGTGGACATGCCATCAAAATTGCTCTGCATAGGTAGTAGATCGTTGATATTAGCTGCAGTAAGCGGGGTGTAATTAGGAGCACTGCCATTGTAATGATTTTGCACATCGTTACTTGGCTTTCCCAACACGGCATGCACAGAACCCATTGGTTCATTATTACTCATGGGCCTATTTACAGAAGGACCCTCCACGCTGGCATCATTTCTATAAACAAAAGAACTGTTCATGCAGTTGACATCAATTCCCTTGGTTAAGTTACTGGCTGTCAAAGTGCTTGAGTCCGGTAGTGCACGGCGGCTCAGAATGTTGGGTTTCGGGTGACTCAAGTTATTACTACACTGGACAAGACTCCTTTCAGTGATACTACCAGTATAGACATCATTATTATAACCTTCAACAGCTTCATTACTTGTTCTGTTCTGTGTGGTATTCATTTGTTCCTTGGTATCGTATGCACGCTCTTTGTCAGTGTTCTTTGCATGTGTTGAACGGGAAACAAAAGAATCCACATTAATTGCAACATGAGAGATGGGGCATGTGTTCAAACTAGACTGGTACACCATGGTATTGTTCTTGTTTCCAAAAATGTTAGCTGCAGCATCATTACCATAACTAGCACCGATGCATCTGGCAGCATTAGAGGATCCGTTAGATCCACCAAGGGAACCAGATACTTTATTATTTGAGCCAGAACAGGATGATGTAGTAGGTGCACCATCATTATTACTAAAACTGCCAATGAAGCATTTTCCAGCAATGGATGATTGATTAGCCTCATCAACGGCAGTAGAAGTTTGATTGTTTGCACTAGCAATCGGGAAAGATATTGTGTCCAGGCATGAATTAAGATTGACATCTCTTGCTTTCACAGTGTTATTGACCTCGCCATGCTTTGAAACAGAAAAGCCACGATCAACAATCTGGTCCTCATAATGTTTAGCACTTGAGAAGCTAGAAGGTCTGAAGTCATGGCCACTTCCCGTGTGATCACTAAAATCAGCAACTTCAGAAAAGACATTAAGCCTGCCATTTGGTTCATCATTGGATTCAGCAACTACTTTCGGTTTTGGAACAGTTACACTGGCATAATCCATCATATCATTTCTGTATCTGCATGCACTTCGAGCATCTGTAAGGGGAGGAACCTCTACCTGTCTACACCAAGCTTCACTGCGCCTATTGAAACTACCCAAACAATTTGTGCTAAAAAGTTCTATAACTTTTGAGCTATCACCCCCTTGTTCTTTTGAATAACTCTGATGCTGAGAACATGCTTCGCCTGCAGTCTTGCCCTTTTGTTCAGTTGGTTCAGTAAGCTCCTGAGGGATAAATTGCAACTCTCCCAATAAGTCGTTAACTGCCTGTCCTGATGAGATCTTATCAAAGAAAGCTTCAGGAGTAAGCCCCTCATGCCTTGCATGGGCTCCAACATGGCCAAAGTACCGCGATTGCTCCTGAAAGGTCTTGTGACATACAGGGCATTCAAATTTCCCATCTTTACCAATTTTTGGTTCACCAAATTTGCTACTCTTTCTGCGCCTCTTAGCTTTCTTTTCATGAAATAACAGCTGGTGTTGCACATAGGCACTTTGATTGTGCAAAGTTAAATTGCAATTCTTGCACTTATAAGTATTTGCTGGATTTGTATTTCCTTCTACCGTATCCTTTGAATTGCAGGAACGGCTGGAAAAGGTCACAGAAGTAACTGGCAATACATGTAGGTTATCCACACTTGAACCAATTTGATGTTGAAACACTACAGCCTGTGAAACACATAAATTAAACAAGGAAAATTCAAGTACAAAATAAAATGGCATACACTATAAACTTACGTCATCTTCACCATCATCATCACTCAAGGCATGTTGTCTGGTACTGTTATACTGAATAGGAACCGTTACGGCCGCCGGATACCCAAGAAGTGACATAAGGTACACAGAAACTTCTTTACAAGTACGAAACTGATGTCCTCTTGGGCTGGAAAGTATGATTTGTAGGCTTAGCTACAGTACATAATAAATATACAAGAAAGAATGCATGCAAAGCACAATTGTCCTGGTTGGGCGGTAATGGCAAAAGCATTAACAATACATGGTAGATAAAGCCAAGCATATTGCTGAAATTCTCTTATCTCAACTAACTTCCAGGCAACAAATATCAACAAATGTGAGAGCCAGCAGCGCAGCTATTGGACATTGATTCCTACCAACAAAAGGACAAATAGCCTTAAACAGAAAGGTAAGTCTTGACAATTCCCAGTTCCCAGAATTAAACAACTTAATGACGAGGAATAATCTTCATAGTATAAAGCAAAACCATCATTAAGAATAAAAAATGGTAGTATATATCTAAATACATATGGCACTGTTGGTTTTTGAACTTGCTAGATCAAATCACCGGGAGCCAATACACGTATATGCAAGGAAGCAAGCAAGCTAGCAAGCTGCTTGATTGATCTCTTGACTAACAGCACTTGCACGTCTAGTCTTGCCGTAGACAGGCGTACGTGTACGTGTGTATCTCTTTTGGCCGGTGGCTTGAACCAGCACCAACAGGATCGGTACGATCCCGATGGAACAACTTGGCGGAACTCAACGATTGGAAATCTGATCGATGGATTGCAAACAGGCTCGTGTCGAGCCTTGCTTTTGCTTTGTATTACTTTAATCTGATTGTTACAAAGACGGGGGTACACGCATATATATATGATGAACGTAGCCTAGCATCTAACCTGACTAGATTTAGTATTCCTAATCCTACTTGGTTTAGAATACTAATCCTACTAGGACTCATGCTTAACTCTAACAGGCACAGTATCTTGATAATATTTAACTGATTGGAATGCTCAAGTGCCCGGTGTTACTTCAACCAAAAGCACAACAAATGGAAGGTAGTCCCTCTGTTGCAAAATGTAAGGCACTAATAAAACATGGGTTATGTCAGTATGACACAAAAATCATATCAATTGATTCTTATTCAAAAGCATTTACCAATGACATCACTTTTGTGTCACATAACTGGCATTGTGTTTGTCTAATTGTTGGTCAGTTTAAATCTCGGAATGCGTGGACATCTTACATTTTAGAACAGAGGGAGTACCATATATAGAACTGCGTGTTAAAGCCCTTATAACACCATATATAGAACTGTGCGTTAAAGCCCTTATAACACCATATATAGAACTATGTAAAAGAATATTACACCTTTATGCTTTACCTAAGAATATAGTGATATGTTACTGTCATAACAAGCATCAACACAAACCAGTCAGATGGTACTACTGCAACGTGCACTGCTACTATGCATGCATTGAAGGGTGAAGGATATAGCAAAGAAGTGTGCAAAGCAAAAGAGCATATTTAATAGGCTTAAACTGTTAGTGTATTTTCAAAGACGAAACAACATCAGTGAATGCTGCTCAATGAAGCATGACAAATGACCAGTGTTTTCTGCAAACAAGAAAACTGAGGATTATGATTTAACTAGAATCTCAATGTGTTCCTTTGGGACCATTTATTTGCTAGGTGCTTGTGAACAACATTAAGTATTAACATAAAACCCATTCCTAAAATGTACACACAAACCCAAACCACCATCCTTATATAATTATCATACGCTACCACATATACACTGCAGGAAGAATCCAGAGTGTTACACAATATAAGTTATGATTGCATTCCCTCTGTCAATACCACCACTACGGAGTTATCATCATTTATAGGGAAATCATGACAAGGCAAAGCAGCAAACCTCACATAACGGATGCAATGCACCCAGGCATGGCGCCCCTTCCGCTTGAGCCCGAGCTGCAGCTTCCACCCGGTAGGGAGGTGATCCCCAAAGAAGGCTGCGTCCACAAACTTCCTCCGCCGCCTCTGACTCACCCACTGTCCTTTGAGGCAACTGATGAACTCCATCAGCTCTGCCTCCGACATAAGCCGGGCTGTCTGCCTCCGTAACTCCTCGCCATATGGGTCGACGAGCCCAGCGAGCCTCACAAGATCAACGGATACCCCCTTGGAGTTTGTAGTCTCCCGGTCGGGGTCGGGAGACGGTAGGGCTAGGGTTTCGGGTGGAGGCGAGGGCGAGGGCGGGCAGGAGGGGTCTTCACGGGCGAAGAGACGACAGAGATGGTAGGCGACGAGGTGGTTCTCGGGGTTATTGCCTGCTGACGTCGTGATGGAGGAAGGGGAGGTGGGGAGGGGGGAGGAGGCGGCTGCGGCGAAGCGGAGTCGGGAGAAAGTCTGCTTACGGGACCCCGCGCTCTCGTTGAACACAGCACGGTCGATCTTGAGAGGCGGGAGCGGGTCGGCATCGGGGCAGCTCCGCGGAGCGACTGCGTGGAGGGAGGCGGCGGCGAGGGCATCCAGGTCAGACTGCGCGAGCACGCGGAGGTCCACCACGGGGAGCATCTCTGAAGCCATTAGCACCGTCGCGTCACGGCGGCGGCGAGCTCGGGCGGGAGGACGCGGCAGGCGGCCGGGGCGGCGGAGGTGCCGCTGACGGGCGGGGGATTAGGCAGTTGAGGGCGTCTTCGGCAACTCTCCCCGGCCGTCAACTCCAAGCTCCACTCCACCAAATCTCCTAAATAAAAAGGGAAGCACTCGGCCTGTTTGCGACTGCTCCGCTCCATCAAAATCAATTTCACTTCGTCAAATTTACTTTAAAGCAGTTTCATATAAAAGCTATAGCATTATAGAAAAAATGTTTGGTTCCGTCTAGCTCCAACTTCAAGAATAAAAAAATTGATGAAAAGAATCTAATTGATTGATCCAAAAGGAGAAATGAAAGGGTATCCACTTACTCGTGGCAGTGATGGGTCCCTCAACTCCAGCTTTCAAAGTTTTTTTGAGCACCCTTCAAAAAGCTTCATAAAATTTTGAAGTTATATCCCACATTCTAAAAAAAATTGCGGAGCGGCAATATCATGGTGCTACCCAGTTTGGCTTGTATTTTTTTAAGTTGGGCTGGATTTTAAGGAGCAGAGCAGTCCCAAACAGGCTTTAAGAATCAGACTACCGATTCTTTGCTTCCATTAGACTACCCCTCCATTATTGGATTTAATTCTTATGGACCAGCGATGGGATTGCAAAATGTGGTCCTGAGAGGTTGCTTGCATGTTTGGATGGTCACTAATTACGGTTTGTTTCATGATAACCGCCCCATAAATCGCGCGAGCTCTAACTAACAGGAGTAATTCTCGTTGATCAATTAGGTGTGCTTCCTTAGTTATTTGGTTTGTGTGCCTTCTTGGTTATTTGGTTCGTGTGTCAAAGCATTTTATACAATACGTACCAGTGAAGCACTTGTGTAATGGTGAGGATTATGAAGCATACATTGTAATACATGGAAATATTTTTTGTTAAATTTTGAAGCATATCAAATTTATTTCCTTTCTCCTGGGTAGAGAATTTGCCTCCATATCAAGTATGAAAAACCTTTGTCTACTTGAAGCACGATTACTATGTTGTAAGAACTTTATTCAATGTGTATGAAGCATATTGATTTTGTGAAACTTCAATCATTTGGTTGTGGTGTAACGGGAGAATCATTCTAATGAGTAGGAAGCAAAGTAGAACAATGTTGGATACAACATTAACAAATGGCTGAAAGACATTACATCCGGAAAGAACCAATTACATATGTTTCAATCATAACGAAAATATGCTTCCGAAGAGAGAAAATTAAACAATTACATATATTTTTGTAAGAAAATTTAGATTCAAGTATGTTCCCATCAAACATGGGGGTCCACACATAAAGAGGTGGAGTGTTAGCATGGATGGTCTGTGTATGAGGTGGTGGGAGCAAGGAACGACGATCAATGGGACATGTGTGGTTTGCTGGATTGCAGCCACGACAACTTGCCCGGAGTGCATCAACCGACCGAGCTGGAAAGGTAGCACGTCGGTGAGATCAATGATGCACCACGTTGGTGAGATGTTGGATGGAATCGCTAGAATCAATGGTGATGCCCTCGTCTAAAGATAACTCGGGAACCAATACACCGGTAGGAAGTGTTCTCGATGTGAGCATGCTTGGGCCTGTGCCAAGAACGGGGCGGTATTAAAATACAATGCCTCGGCAATTAAAACAACAAACATACAAGGACATAAAAAAGGGCAAAAGTATGGATCTATTGATGCAAACTATGTTGACTCGAGGAACAAAAATATACTTCTTAGGAAGCATGGGTATATGGAAGCATCAACTTTATGACATGATTTATGATGCTTAGGGTGAACTCGAAATTAAAGATAAATAGTCTCGAACATGGGATGTTGTCAAATATAATGGTCGAATGTGAATTTGAATTAACAAAATAGAAGCACATCATGCAATAAGGGCACTAGAATTAGTACCTAATTTCGCAAAATAGATGTGCCCGTTGGTAATGTGAAAAATTATCTGGAACCTTGAGCAACATATATGATAAATGATACGGGGCATGCCTATGAGGCCCGATTCTTTCACACTTGGAGGGGAAAGGGAGCAAAATCAAGAGGCAAATAAACACTCAAAGACGATCCTCAAGTCACACGTCCACTAGATCCAACGAATAACGAGATACAAGGTTCGAATTCAACAAACGGATACAAGTGCTGGTAGACTTCCCACTCCAGAGAGATGGGCCTTGATATCCACGAGGGGGTCTTCCCTTGATAGGGGCCTTGGCATCCGCTTCGGATCTTCTCACGTAGAGGTGTCTCACCCCACGAGGGAAGGAAATAGATGGAGCTATGCTCAACAATGTCAATGCTAAACATAAGCTAACCTAGATAGAGGGGGGTCCTTTATATAGTGCTAGTGGAATTGGGGGCGAGAGAGAGGGCACATGGGCCTCCGGCCTGCGTCTTCCCGCACAAGGGGCGGATGTCCGTGCCAGGAGGCCGGATGTCCGGGGCTTCAAGGGTGTGTCAGATGTCTGGGCCAGGGGCCGGATGTCCAAGCTGATGGCGTCGGTTTCCCTTAGTTCGGGTGCATAGGCATCGGATTTTCAGGGCTATGGGCCGGATGTCCGAGCACTAGAGGGTCACCGGATGTTTGGGGCACGACCGGATGTCCAGGGCTCGAGGGTCGCCTGTCCGCGCAGATCTGGTCCCTACGCGTCAGATTTTCGGGGTCGGAGGACGGATTTCCAGGCGCTGCCGGATGTCCGGCACCTATAATTTGGCCTTGGCGCTGGTGGAGTCCCCAGGGCCCGGATGTTCGGGTCCTGGGAGGAAGCTTGGTCTTCTTTTGGTCCTTTCGCACGTTCGTCTTCGGATCCATCTTCATAGCAACTTGGTCTTCACTCTAAGCGTCTCTTAGACCATATTCATTATACCTGAGCATGCAAAGAGTCCCCGCTTGAGGTAGCATCCAAGTCCCATGAACATCAAAGAGATAATTATATAGGAGAGATGTCACCTCGTTTGCAATGGCACGTGCACGGGCTCTTGTCATGGGTCCTTTTGTAGCTTGAGGTGTTGGTGATGGGTCCATGGGGGTGATCATGGGATGCTCCGCATCATCTCCTCCCCCCCCCCTTGCGAGAGATCCGTCCTCGGATCAAGATCTTCATCACCATGGAAAGGGCATAGGTCCATGACGTTGAATGTGTCGCTCATGTTGTACTTGTCGTGTGGAATGTCGATCTTGTAGGCATTGTTGTTGTAGCATGCTAACACCTTGAAGGGTCCATCGGCTCGAGGAAGCAGTTTGGACTTGCGCTCGGCGGGGAAACGGTCCTTTCAAAGGTGTAGCCACACGAGATCGCCGACCTTGAACACCATGGGGTGCTTGTTGATGTTGCGCTTGGCGGTCACGCGTTCCACTTGACGTTCTATCGTGCGCCTTGTATTGTCATGCATCTTCTTGATGTAGCTTTCCCTTGTGATTGTGTCCATGCTCACTGGCTCTTGGAGTGGAAGCGGGAGTATGTCCAATGGGGACAAAGGGTTGAAACCGTATACCACTTCGAAAGGAGACTTGCCAGTGGGGAAGTGTGTGGAGCAGTTGTATGTGTACTCGACGATGGGGAGGCAATCTTCCCATTCCTTGATGTTCCTCTTGATCAACACGCGTAGGAGAGTTATCCAATAGCAGCCCGGTGCTTCCTTAGAAATTTCAATAATCTTTCTTCTTCATGTTCTGAAAGGTTAGCACTAATAATAACAGGATATACCTTTTTCTCATCAAGATAAGCATACTTCAAAGTGTGTGGTAATTGTTTTAATTCAAACGCGGGATCACCTTTAGGTGAAGGAGGACCTCCTAGAGTTTCAATAGGCAAATTGTGTTTTACTAGAGGTTGTTGTTCACAGAAAATTTTATCTATTTCATTTCTTTCATGCAAGTGCATATCATTTTCATGGTCTAGCAAATATTGTTCTAATGGATCAGTAGGAGGAACGACAATAGAAGCAAGACCAATTATTTCATCCTTACTAGGTAATTCTTTATCACGGGGTTGTCTACTAAACTTGGAAAAGTTAAACTCATGAGACACAGCACCAAACTCAACACCGACGGTTTCTTTTTGACAATCTATCTTAGCATTATCTGTGTTCAGGAAAGGTCTACCAAAGATAATGGAACAAAATTAATCTTGTGGGGGACCAAGAACTAGAAAATTAGTAGGATATTTTATTTTCCCACACAAGACTTCAACATCTCTAACAATCCCAAGTGGTGTGTCTATCTCTATTATCAAGTTTAATAGTAACATCATTGTCTTCTATTTCAGAAGGTGCTATGCCATTCATAATTTCTTGGTATAAGGTAAAAGGAATAGCACTGAAGCTAGCACCCAAATCACATAAGCCATGATAGCAATGATCTCTATTTTAACTGAGACAACGGGCATGCCAACTACGGGTCTATGTTTATCTTTTTCATCGGGTTTAGTAATTATAGCAGCTTCATCACAGAAGTAAATAACATGCCCATCAATATTTTCTACCAAGAGATCTTTAACCACAACAACACTAGGTTCTACTTTAATTTGTTCAGAGGGCTTAGTCGCTTTAATATTACTCTTGCGAACCACAATTGACACCTTAGCATGTTCCTTTATCCTAACAAGGAAAGGTGGGTTTTCAATATAAGCAGTAGGCATAACTGGATCAACATTGTAAATGATAGTTTCTTCTTTAGCTATGACCGGTTCTTTGATTTATTTTTTAATAGGGGGTGATATTCAAACCACTTCTCCTTAGGGAGATCAACACGAGTAGCAAATGATTCACAAAAGGAAGCTACTGTCTGAGAATCAAGTCCATATTTAGTGCTAAACCTGTGAAAAGCATCGGTATACGTAAAAGAATTAACACAATCAAATTCAAGCTTAATACCTGACTCATTACCTTTGTCGAGTTCCCAATCTTCAGAGTTGCGTTTAATTCTTTCTAAGAGAGCCCACTTGAATTCGATAGTCTTCTTAATAAAAGAACCAATACAAGAAGTATCGAGCATGGATCGATCATTATGATAAAGCCGAGCAAAAAATCGAAAAATAATTTCTCTTGAGAGATCATGATTGGGGCATGAATATAACATTAACTTAAGCCTCCCCCGAGCTAGAGCGATGCTTTCTCCTTCATGAGGCCAAAATTATATATATAATTCCGATCGCGAAGAACTAGATGCATAGGATAAAACTTTTGGTGGAATTCCAATTTCAATCGATTCTAGTTCCATGACCCAATATCATCACATAGCCTATACCATGTCAATGCTTTTACCTTCAAAGACAAAGGGAAAACCTTCCTATTAACTTTGTCTCCGGATAAACCTGCAAGCTTAAACAATCCACAAATTTCATCCACAGTATTAGGTGCATATCGAGATATTCAGTTCTGTCTCCTGCATAAGGATCATCTAGCAGTTGTTCTATCATACCCGAAGGAATTTCATAACCAATATTTTCAGTAGGTACAATAGGTTGAGTGGCAACTAATTATGGTTCTGGTCGAGGTGAAGATACCCCAAACAAATCCCTCAAAGGATTGTTCTCCATAGTGACAAGTGTCATGCCCAAGATGCGATCCTATCCTAATTTCGGCACAAGGGCCTCGACAGGGATAGAAGCGCATCTCGTCGTTTCGCAAGAATGGATATCATTACAGGTACATGTACACAAGAGATGAGTATATGGAATTGGCTTACACTTGCCACAAGCTACATCAATATCACATCAATACAATGACATATTCAAGCATCATACATAAGAGCAGGGTCCGACTACGAACGAAACCAAACGATAAAATGACATCCATCCTTGCTATCCCAGGCTGCCGCCTGGAACCAATCCTGGATCGATGAAGAAGAAGAAGAAGAACTCCAAATCAAAACAAGCATCGCGCTTGCGCCAAAGCATCGCATTACCTATACCTGCAACTATTGTTGTAGTAATACGTGAGCCACATGGGACTCAGCAATCTCATTTCCAAGGGTATCAAGGCTACTAAAGCTTAATGGGTGAGGTATGGTTAAGTGGTGAGGCTGCAGCAAGCGACTAAGCATTTGTTTGAGTGGCTAACTTACGAATACAAAAAGTAAAGTCCGGTGGTCTACGCATAACAGACGTGAGCTAGTAATGATCACTAAGTGAACCTGAACACCTACTTACGTCAAACATAACCCCACCATGTTCTCCCTCTAATAAGGACTCACGAGAAGGGACAACCATAGTTACACACACTGTTGGTGTGTTTTATTAGAGTTTACTTCAAGTTTGCTATGACTGTGTGTTAAACAAAGTTTCCAAGTTGCCACATAACCGCGAGCACGGCTTTCCGAAAGATTTAACCCTGGAGGGGTGCTCCAACTCATCCATCACAAATTAACCACACGCCGCGTTGGAATTCCTCAATAGTGGAATCACCCGTAGTATTTGCGGAATCCCGATGGAAAATCTCAACTTCGAGATAGCCCGAAGTGTCGTCAAAATCCCACGCGCAAGACGTTCGAAAAAGGTAAAACAAATCCAGCAAGGCTGCCTGACGTGTCGACGAACCCGATAAGAGTCGCGTATCTCGTTCTCAGGACACGACCGGATGGGTCTAGCTACAAGGAAAAACCAATCCCCGAGTTTCCTCGAGGCGGCCCCGTAGACAGCCCGTTTTGGACCAACACTCATGAGGAGCACTAGCCCGGGTTGTTAATTAAAGATCCTCGGAGTCCGGAAAGTCCCTATGAAATTTTACTAGTTATTAGGAAAATGTAGTACCAATGTTGGGCCTTGCCAGACAAGTTTTATCCTAAAACGAAAATCAAGGGGGTCCCCATAACAACCCCAGGCATGTTAGGAGCGCTCATTATGGAACATAACACCGGTTCATGAGTAACTAGGCGCGACAAAAGTGGAACAAAACACCGAGTAAAAGGACAAGCCTTCCACCTTTTACCAAGTATATAAGTGCATTAAATTAAATAGCAATAATATTGTGATAACAAAAGAATGTCCATGTTGTCGCATGGAAGCAATTGCACCTGCATCTAGAAACGCTATAAGAAGGGCTGAGAAAGCGGTAACACAACCAAACAAAGGTTTGCTGGGAAGGTGGAGGGTTATAGGCTTATCATGGCAATGTTGGGAGGCTTGACAAACAAGTTGTAGGTAGCGAGACATCACGATAAAAGCGGGACAACTAGCATAGCAATGATAGTAGTGGTATCCAGGGAAATATGTCATCTTGCCTGAGATCACGCTTGGAAAAGAACGAATCCGTGAAGAAGACGGTCCAACGTAGTCGAACGAATCCTCACACTCCGAATGATTTCAGAACTCTATCGAGAAGAAGCAATCCGAAAACAATAATCAACACATGATACACCACAACATATGCATGACATGATGCGCAAAATATGATGCATGCCCATTTAATTATGCAAGGCATGGCAAGGCACAACAATCAAATACTATACATTAAGTGAAGTTCAATATGCAACGAGCTGTATATTGACGAGACTCAACATTTGAATTATTTAGTTCACTCTCGTTTAGGTACTCATCAATATCAAATGTCGTTATCATGACAAGAGGTGAAGCATGAACAACTACATCATCTAGGCATTTTAAATGAGGCCGAAAGCAACATATAGCATTTCCAAAACGACCTCATATGCATATTTTAAGTTTGGTACAGATCTGAACTAACCATATTTTATAGTTGTTAAACAACAATATAAAGTGTGCCATGAGATTCTACACGTTTTTCTAGGCAAGTTACATATGTTAAACATTTTCAACGGAACTACGGTTAATTAGTTATAACATGGCATTAGGCAAGTTTAACGCAAACAACATTTTAGATGTTTTAACATGCATGAGGATGGCATGATCAAATTCGATGAAGAACACGTTGGCATATAATATGATATAGAGCACTTGTCGCCATGACGGAAAGAAATTGGGTGCCACGGGGACGATAACAAAAACGGTGCCACGACAACGTTCCGGGGCAACTCGTTGAGAAGTCGGTGCAAAAGAAAGTGCGGTCGTGTCATGCCAAAGATGATGGGGTGATCCCGGTTACCGGGTTCCAATGCGTCGGTGGCATGAAAATGGAGGAACTTGCATGTCTTACTTTGGACACGGTGCAACAAAGGGGCATCTCACACAACACATACATGCATCCATCCACGGGCGGTCTCGGCGTTATACCTTGGAGCATGCACTTTGGGGCGGAATGAGTCGTCGATGGAAGTAGTGGTACATGGGTCTTCGGCGACGGTAGTGGTACACACAGTCTTGTCGGATCCACGGCGACGGTATTCGTATGCGAGTTGGAGAGGTGCTTGACGAATCCGAGATCTTGACGGTCCTGGACTTGGCGATCCAATCTTCCAGTGTAGTGGTACAATACGTTGGTCTTGGTGGTCTCCGAGGGACTCGGTGCGGTAGCGACCAAAATGAATCAACACCAACAAGGTCCCGGTTCAACAATTTATCTGCGGTCGACGTGTTCAACTGGCCAAAACGAACCATCTTCATCTGAAGGTAGTCCATGTGCTCCTGGTGGCAAAACACAGGAGGTAGCACACAACATCATGGTTGTCCACTACGGCGAACAGGGCAAGAGGGATTCGACCCATGGTCGTGGTGGTTGACGCAGATGGCCATGGAGCCCGTGGACAAGGCAGGAGATGGCAATGGACGTTAGGGATCGGGAACTCAGGATGAAGGGAGGAGGCCTCAGGCACTTGGGACAGCGACGGGTTGTGGTAAGAGGAGGCCGGAGGTCAAAGGGAGACCATGTAACACCAGCGACGGGCGGCCCGAGCGGATGGCGCCATTAAGGTTGGGGTTGGCGGCAGAGGCCATGGTCGGTGGCCAAGGTGAGTGGCAGAGGGTGGCAAGGAGGCGAAGGGTTGGAAGAGGGCACGAGGATGAAGCTCAGGGTCGGGCTCCTCCCGATCCAGAGCATGTTGCAGGCGCGGGTCGAGGCCAGTAGGGCCAGGCGGGGCGACGGTGGCCTAGAGCTAGCAGCTCGCCGGCTAGCCAGACGACGCGGGGACAGCGAGGAGGCCTTGGGTGCAGGAAGGAAGGGCGCCGTTGCGCATGAGGAGGAGTTGGCAGGGCGCGGCCATGGGAGGAGCTCGAGGCTCGGGTTTGAGCAAGGCGATGACAAAGGAGGGGTCTCCAATGGTGGCTAGGAGCGGTGCAAGGGCGGAGATGGCCGGATAGGTCGAGCGGCACACGAGCGAAGCAGAGGCACGGAGGGTGAGGGGATCAGGCAAGGCGTGCGGGCTCTCGCTTTTGTCAGTGGGTGTGGCAGCGGTGCAGGGGAACGAGGGGAGGGGAGGTCGAGAGAAGAGGGGAGCGACCGGGCTAGGGTTACGGAGGGGGCGGCTGGGCCTTGGGTCGGCTGGGCTCCCTTGCTCTCCATTTTTTCATTAGCAAAAAAATAGAAAGGAACAAAAGAGAGAAAAGAAAATGTTAGGGAAGAAATTTGGGCATGGGGGTTAATTTTTCCCTGGACTCTCAAAATGAGTTTGACCCAAGAGAAAAAATATAATGGCATGAATGAAAGGTTTTTTTTAATTCAAACTCATTTGAATATCACACAAATGGGTTTGAATTGGGTCTAGGTTTTAGGAGTGTCAAAAGATGTTGAGAATTATGGTGGTGCTTAGAAGAGTGAAGAAATAAAACATGAGCAAAGTTGGAGACCAAGAATTGAGATAAAAAAGGCACGGAATTAAAATGCAAGTGAGTTTTTGGTTAATTCCAATTAATGGAATGTTTAATAGTAGCTCCCTACAATATCGGGAGGATATGTTATAAAGAGAAACCACCATGTGAATTCCCTCAATTTAAATAGATCAGGAGATCTATGCAAATTATTTATTTGAGAAACATTTGGTTGGTAAAACTTAAAGGCATGATGACACGATGCAATGCAACAAACAAATAATTAGCACGTTGGTCACGACAAACATGAAAGGCATCTGAAGCGTCGGTCTCGGGCTGTTACAACAAGTGACAATAAATTTCAGCACGAAGTATAAATTTTTCCTTACCGATTTCCACTTACCAAGAGCGCTTCACTCCCTAGAAATGGCGCTAGAAAAGAGTCTTGATGACCCACAAGTGTAGGGGGTATATCTTAGTCCTTTCGATAAGTAAGAGTGTCGAACCCAGCGAGGAGCAGAAGGAAATGACAAGCGGTTTTTATCAAGGTAGTTTCTGCAAGCACTGAAATTGTAGGTAATAGGTAGTTCGATAGCAAGATAATTGGTAACAAGCAAGTAGAATGCTAAAATCTGCCAAGAATTAAAATTGGGAAAAAGTAGATTTTATTTGGTCATGTAGTCTAATCACCCCCCCTCTAGCACTACTTTTGATCCTACAGCCGCATGCTGGGTGTCTTTCCTCTGGTTTGTTGCATGAGAATACTGGGCACGGCGTCTATGCTCGGGTCCGTCACTGCAGCGTCGATAACCCCAAGGACTAAGCTCTGTCTGGCGGGTCAGCCCTATTCACGTCACCTCCTGGGGTCCTTGGTGTTTGGCCTTCTCATGGAATGGCCTCCGGAGATTCATTCGGCATAGGTTAGCCCCATCACACAGGTTTTGTAAGTGCACCCCACGCCAGAAAATTTAGGCACAACCTGCCTTGAGGCCGGGCCTCGTGAGTCCCACACTGGCTCACGGGTGCCCAAATACACCTCCTCTAGTTCTGTTGTGCTAGTCACGCATACGAATGAAATTGGGTTGTACACGCCCGGAGATTCTAACACAGAGCTCCCTTCCCACGCCCAAGTGGAAGCCCCATGCTCCGCGTCGACAGACGACATGGTCGCTCAGCGGCTATGCCCACGCCCAAGTGGAAGGCCCATGCTCCGTGCTGGTGGATAAACAATTGAGGGCACCCTAGCAGCTGCACCAACCTTAGGATGGCCTCTCGGCTCTTCATATGACCCTGTCTCGCAGCGTTCCCCTGGGATGCATGCGCAAGGGGGCTAGACGGGGGCTACGCTCAGGCCAGGCCTGGCGCGCACCACCTCACCAGGTCCCTGGTACCTGGTCTTTTCGCGTCCCTCCCAGGAAAAAGCTGGTGAGGAAATGTATGGGAGCTCCGAATTAACCTGGTCGTCGCCATGTTTCCTTCATGAGGGTTGCTCACACGTCAAGGGGGACCCCTGAGCATCACGACTCAAGGGCCTCACTAGTCACGTAGCCCATCGCCCCTTGGTCTCGTCCTGGAGATCCATACGCCCCAACGGCGGTCGAGGTATACATGGGATTGGGCCCTACCGATGCAGAGCACAAATGCAAGCAGGAAGGAAATGAAGCACGAAAGGAAATCACGGACTTGAAACAGTTATTACAAGCACTGAATGTTTTGCGAATTCAAACAAGTCTTACGCCTCCACGAGGCATGATAAATGTCGCGGGTTGAAATCTAGGAGCAGGGGCCATCATCGTCATGGTCGTTGATAGAGGCGAAGTTGTCCCTGTCTTTCGATGAGATGGTGGCTATCGTTTTTGGTGGAGTAGACTTTGACGATCCGACTACGAACGTGTGATGACGTCGCGCCTTAGCAATTGCTAAACCAACTTCGAGAGGTTATTGACCACGCCGGAGCACGATCAACCTCCACGAGGGTCTGTTTCCTGCACGCAAACAAAGAACAAGCAAGAAACTAAGATTGCAATCTGGATATTGCGAATATAAGAGGAAAGCTTTATTGATGAAGTGGGGTTCTGTGACGCCTTTGTCTGGTCGTGGAACACAAACGAAGAACGCGAAGTTGCAGCTATGGCAAACTTGTAATATAAACAAAACCCAACCCTAAAACGACGCCCTAAGGGCTGTATATATGGGGGAATAGAGGGGAATTTCGTGGCCCCTTGGAGGAGGGGTCCGAAACAGACCTTATCTCAGTTTCCCCATACATACGGACTCTAGAAACAGCCTATAATATGGTATTTCGAAATTACATGGGCCTGGCCCAACAATAAGGTGGCGCAGCACCTATATTAGCCTAGGGACGAATTTTGTAAGTAGCATCATGCATATTTCGTCCAAGGCTTCTTGCTCCCATTATGGTGGCTTCAAAGTGCGAAAATCATCACTGGAAGCTCCATTGTTCTTTCCCGCGCGCGCACCTTCTTCTCCATGCTTGATCCCGCTCCCATGGTCATCCTTCTTATCCATGCTAGGTACTTCATTCATAAGTAAAACAAAAGTATCTAATTTAGGCAGCATCATATGTTCATGACCATTAGAAGGATTTGCAAGAAACGAAAGTACCTGGTAATTCCATTGACGTGCGCGAGCTCTAGTAATTGGTCCTGTATGTATAGCACTCGGAGTTGTGGGTGTAGCATTAGCAGGGATGTCCTCATCAGTCGTCGCGGCCGCTTGTCCCAGTAACAGCGAGCTCGTCATCAACATCGCTACCACCATCGTCGTCGTGACCGCCGGGGCCCGACGTCGGGGATGCAGGTGAACTTCTTCACCAACGCATCCACAGAATCCTTCATGGCCGCCACCGGAGCGCCGCGAGACTGAGGGGCAACCGGGACAATCACTGCATCAAAATCGAAGCCGGGCTTGCGAAGGTAGAGATCGATGAAGACACGCGTCGCAGCCGTGGAGGAAAGGACGCAGCACTTGCCCTCCATGATGGCATCCACCTTGGCGGCAACACCTTTGAGCACCTCAGCGATCTTGGAGGAGAGCCCTGTGTAGCCGCCCTCAAGGGTCGCAAGTGGCTCCTTGAATCCTCCCCTGTAGGTAGAGTGCAGTGCCTGGCGAAGCCTGAGCTCGATGGAGGGGAAAGCATCGCGCGCTGCAGCCACCTTCTTCTCAGTAGTGGCAAGGGTCTTCTCTATGGAACCCAGCTGGTACGTCGCCTCGGAGACATGCTAGGCATGGGACATGTGCGCTTCTACCACCTCCTCCTTCAGCTTGGCCGGATGCTCGCATTCTGCGGCTTGGTCAACAGTCACCTGGGACAGCACGGAGTCACGCGCGTCGAGCTCTGCCTTGCGGGCCTTGAGGTCCTCCTCCTGCTGGTGGAGCCATTATGTGTGCGCGGCTTGCTCCTGCTAAAGGGCCTTCAGGTTGGCCTCTGTCTCGCCGAGCGCTCAATGACAGACGGTGCTTCGGCCAGCGCCGCGTCGTGGGCCGCCTTGGCTTTGGCGTCCTCCGTTCTCCTCTCCACGGTGGCAGTTTCAACTCGACCCCAGGCCATCTTGGTGGCCATATCGGCCTGGAGCCACCTAGAAATAAGCCCAGGCGCTCCCTCGCGAGGCACCTATCGGCGTCTTGGAGGTCGGCACGGATCCGGCCAACTGCGATGTGGGCCTCATCCAAGGCCCCGGGCCTGATTAGAGGGCTGCAGTTTGTGAGCATGATAGCCTGCCAGGAGGCGGCACCGTCACGTCGGCAGGTGCTGTGACCAAGGGGCAGTGGCATGGCAAACTTGGGGCGTCGGAGGCTCTAGGTTCTCCTCGGGCATGATGAGGGCGGACGACTTCATAGCCTGCTGGCCCACAAGGGCTGGCTCCTCCAGAAGCTGCGTCACTGCATCCTTAGGGGCAGATTCTGCCAGAAGGGGGCGGGAAGTCGCCCCCTCCATCGACGTTGGGTTCGCCACGGCTCCGGCAAGGAGTGTCTCCTCGTGAGCCTCCGCGCCCCGGGCGCCCGGTCTCCCAAGCGGCGTCAACAAGGCGCCAGGAGTAGGCATCACGCCCGTGTGCCTGGGTGTGGTGTTGCCGGGGCGCCCAAGGGTTGCACTGGGTTGGCCTGATGCGCTTCCGCGCCCGGCATGATCGTAGTTAGAGGTTGACGATGCCTTGTGGACAGGGGGGCTCCTTTGGCTCGGTGCTAGCGTTCCTCTTCTTCGGCACGTCATCGCCCCTGGCCATCGAGAGGAGAAGGGGTCGTGAGCACGTGCGCAATCTATAAATCGACCAAAGGCGAGGTAGGTTACTTACTCGTCGAGCGCAATCCACTTCCTCTTCTTCTCCGCCTCGGTGAAGGTCGGAACGGCCCCCCTCTTCTTCGGCGTGGACTTGGCCGCGCCTAGGAGACGAGCGGGGTGCTCCCCGACAAGCCTCGACATGGTGCTGCCGCCCAGAGAGGTGAGGAGGTCATAGTGAGGGGCCACGGTCGGAGAGGCCACGTCTGCCCCATCAGCGGCCGCCCTGCCTTTCGGCTGCGGCTTAGACGGGGACAAGACCAGCGTCTCAATCACCTTGCTGGAGCATGGGGAGTTCTCCAAAGGAGGCGTGGCCGCGCATTTCCTCAGGTTCGCCCCGCCAGATGCCCACGTGGTCTGGGGGCAGGCCCTGACCTCCTGAGTGCCCTGGAAAAGTGCGGGGAGTCCACGGCCGGGGGCTCATCGGTATCGTTGTCATCTCCAAAGTCGCAGAGGAGCTTGCTATGTGACGGGGGGGACACCTCTTCTAGGTCGTCGTCCTTAGTCTCCTCCGAGTCTTCCTCGCCACTGGTGTTGTCAAAGGACACCGACACGGGGGAATTGTGATGATCGGACGGCGTGATCCCCAGCTCGTTGAATGCGGGCATGGCGACGACCAGCTCCCCCTGTCATCGCGGCGGTACAGCAGGGTGTAGGCCTCTAGGAGGCCCCCCGGATCGCTAGGGAGCAGGGTAGCCAAGGCCCTTTCCAGCTCCTCGCCTGTCAGGCTAGCGGGCTGAAGCCTGATGTCGTCCTCCGTGCCCTGGTACTCCCACATAGGCTTCGTCTGCGACTGGAGAGGCATCAGGCGCTGTGTCGGGAACTCCTTCACCATCATCGCCCCGGTCAGATTCTTGGCCTACATATCTAAGGAGATCCACTCCAAGACGGGTTTCGCCCGGGGATCTGAGCTGTGGAGCAAAAGCACAAGGAAGAAGAACAATGATGGCTCTGCGGCAGGCACCAGGCTTTGGTTAGCCTGGGCAGTTGCCAAGGCGACGTGGGAGCAAAGGCGTCCGCGTCCTACCATGCATCAAGGCTGGCCCGCAGGCGATTGGGGCCCCTCAGCGTTTCCTCCCTTTGCTCCTTGCCTTCGCCTCGAAGCCTGGTTAGGCACGCCTCGGACCAGGGGGCTACTATCGATGTTCTAGGATTGGGGGTACCCAAATTTGCCTGCCTGCGGCCCAACGCGTGGCCCACCTCGACGGCCCGGTACGGCCTAGCAGCAATCCCCCCAAGTCAAGACTCTTGCGAGAGCCCCGGCCTCGCGAGGCGAACAATGCCAAGGCCTCCATAGGAGTGTCCTCCCCAGGATGCCTCCCGAGGAGCGGAGATTTCTATGCAGGTACCCCGCGCTCATGAGGCTGCGATGACGTAAGCCATGACGACTGACGCCAAGCGTGTGCCAGCGGGCGTAGAGGGGACAGTTTCCTCTTCGGTGCTAAGGGAGCAAGGGTAGGCGCAGGATCTCGAGGAAGGCCCAAAGATTTTCATTCTGGTGCAACAAGACCAAGACCACGAGCTCGACGGGATGGATGTCATCATATACCCCACCTCCGCGTCACGCCTAGAAGCTTTACAAGTGAAGACCGCTTTCCGTCAGGATAAGATGTACCTCTTGTCCCCTTTCAAAATTGGCCGTTGTGGGATCCCTTCCTGCCTGTGCGATACGGGAAGAGGACCAAGGCCACTATAAATAGGAACTAGCCTCCACGATAGAATCGATCAATCCATCCTCATCCCAGAGCTCTCGCGAGATCGCTCAACCATTGTACTAGTTCATCCCCATCTTCCTCGTGAGGATAATCCACCAAAAGTAGGGGTAGGCTCTTACATCACAAGGTGGCCCGAAACTGGGTAAATCTCTGTGTTCATCTTCTCGCCCATTTGCACGCATTCAACGAGGCTTAGATGCGGGGTGGCGAGCTTGAGGCTAGAACTGGTTAAGATATTCGCACACGCCCCAGAGTTCGAACCTTCTTGGGTCCGCGGAGCCCCAATTCCGACAAGTGCCATGATTTCAGATTTGAACCAACTATGTTTTCATGAATATGAGAGTGCTCTAGATCCTATCTTGCAAGTTGTATGCACATATTACTTGTTATGATCTGCATACCCCAAGATGACAATAATTGGGATTCTTTCCGGTGATTGCCATAGTTTGAGGAGTTCATGTATTCACCATGTGTTAATACTCTACTCCGGTTCTCTATTAAAAGGAGGCCTTAATATCCCTTAGTCTCCATCAAGACCCTGCTGCCACAGGTGGGTAGGACAAAAGATGACATAAAGTTCTTATCGCAAGCATGTATGACTATATACGAAATATATGCCTACATTATATTGATGAATTGGAGCTACTTCTGTGTCGCTCTAGTGTGCAACTGTTACATGATTGATGACATATAAATCATTATCCATCACCGGTCCACGTGCCTACGCTTTTCATATACTAAATCTTGCTAAGTTACTATTGTTGCTGCTACGGTTACAATCACTACAAAACCGTTGCTCTTACCATTACTATTACTACTACTATTTTGTCGTGCTACTAAAATCTTTGATGAAGAGGGATATCCCAAGTGTGGTTGAATTGACAACTCAACTGCTAAGACTGATAAATAATCTTTGGCTCCCCTTGTGTCGAATCAATAAATCAAGGTGTAATACTATCCGTGGAGACTGTTGCGACCCCCTATACTTGTGGGTTATCAGACTGCCTTGTCCCCGTCGAAGTCTCACCGCCACTGGGGGTTGCGCATCATCCTCGAACGCACAAACCCAACATGTTAACCGAGATCCACGACAACTCCTGCCCGATCCGATCTAGTGCCACCTGGGCTTCCTTGCTCTAGGCCCAGCCGCACCATGATCCCGAGTCGACCGAGACCCCTCAGGCCCGAGGTAAGATCCCCGTAGCCACCTCTTCTGCATGCTACCCAGTGCATGTGCACTTTGTATATAACATGCACCTAGTTGCACTGTTGGACCAGGTCCAGTTTCATCCCACTCGTTTTTTTCATCTTTGTCCAGCGAATCTCGCCATTTTCCAGGGATTTCTGTAATTATAGGAAATTGCCATGATTTTAAATTGCTAATAACTAAATAACGGTGCATCGTAATAAAACGTGTCATATATGTAAAATGTGTAGAATTTCATGTAGTTTCACAATATGCAACTTTCAACTATGTTAAAAATGTTTAAAACCGTTGTTTGCATTAATTTGCATAAATGTCGTGCCATAATGGTTTATTTCATAACTAAACAACTTTAGCTCCAAATTAAATGAACTATATGTAGCTTGGCTAGAAAAACATGAAGAATAACATGGTGCACTTTCTTTTGCTATTTAACAAAATTAAAATTGTGTTTATGATAGAATAGTACCAATTTTGAAATTTGCATATGGGGTCATTTCGAAAATTCTATATGTTGTTTCCGCGCTCACTTAAAATGCCTAGATGGTGTAGTTATTTATGCTTCACCTCTTACCATGACTAACAACATTTAAAATTGTCGTGTAATTAAACAGGACTGAACTTAATAGTTGAATGTGGAGTTTTGTCAATATGCATCTCGTTCCACATTGAGCTTCACTTAATTTGTAGTATTTGATTGTTGTACCTTGCCATGCCATGCCTATTTAAACTGGACATGCATCATACTTTATTGTGCATCATGCCATGATTATGCTTGTTTGTTTACCGTGTCATTTGTTTGTTTCCGGATTTGCTTCTCCTTGCTAGAGTTCTGATAACGTGTCGGAGTGTGATGATTTGTTTGACTATGTCGTTCGCCTACTTCACGGATTCGATCTTGTTCCAAGCAGGATTCCAGGCAATATGACCACCTTTGATACCACTGCTATAATTGTTATGCTAGTTGTCTCGATTCTATCGCTATGTATCCCTACCTACCACTTGGTTTTGAAGCCTCCCACAATGCATTGATAAGCCTCTAACCTCCCCCTTCCCAACAAACAGTTGTTTGGCTATGTTACCGTTGACTCAGCCCCTCTTATAGCGTTGCTAGTTGCGGTTGTTCCATGTGGAAACATGGGTATCTTGGGATATCACATTATTCTTGTTATTTAAATTAATGCACCTATATACTTGGTAAAGTGTGGAAGACTCGTCATTTTTCTTGGTGTTTTGTTCCACTCTTGCCGCCTTAGTTTCCGATTACTAGTGTTATGTTCCATATTGAGCGCTCCTAACATGTTTGGGGTTGTTATGGGGGACCCCTTGATAATTCTTCCTCAATAAAACTCTTCCAGCAAGGCCCAACATTGGTTTTAAAATTTTCCCAACATAATAATGATGATAATTAACTTGATGCACAGGTAATTAGTACTACCCGCGGTTTGTTATTCAACATAATATAGGTGGGCCACTCTTGATGTTGTTGGTCCAAACTAGAGCACTATGTGGGCTACCTGGGCAACTCGGGACATCAGTTACTCTACGCGTAGCTCATCCGGTTGTGTACTAAGAACAAGATATGTGTGACTCCTATCGAGGTTGTTGAAACGTCAAGAGGTCTTACTGGACTTGTTTTACCTTAGTCGAAAGTCTTGTGCATCGGGATTTCGAGGATACTTCCGGCTATCCGACGATTGAGGTTTTCCGCCGCAGCTTGTGGTTAGTTTATGATGGATGAGTTTGAGCACCCCTATAGGGTTAAATCTTTTGGAAATCCGTGCCCCGGTTATGTGACAACTTGGAAACTTTAAAATGCATGGTTATAAAGAGCTATAATTAAACTCAATTAAAATACACCAACCGTGTGCTTAACCATGATTGTCTCTTTTCGAGGGAGTTCGGGAAGAGAACATGGTGGGTTTATGTTTGACTAGTAAGTAGGTGTTCAATATCACCTGTTGATCATTACTAGTTCATGTCTATTTATGCGTAGACCACTCTTCTTATTCTTGTACTATAAGTTAGCCAGATAAAATGCTTGGTGTTGTTGCAACCTCACCACTTAACCATACCTCACCCATTAAGCTTTGCTAGTCATGCTATCCTTGGTAATGATATTGATGAGTCCTCGTGGCTAATTCTATAATAACAGATGCATGTACATGTAATGCAATACTTTGACGTGAGAGCGGTGATTGTCCTATTTGAAGTTCTTCTTCTTCACCATCAATCATAGGATGGTTTCTAGGCCGGTGACATGGGATTAGCAGGGTGGACATCGTCTTCTTTTATGTTTGATTTCATTTGTAGTCGGACCCTGCTCTTCTGGATGATGATTGTTATGTATTGATATATTGAGATGTTTATGTTGTAGCACATGGCGAGTGTAAGCCAACTTCATATACTCATCCTTCTTTACATGCATTGTGACGATTTCCGTTCTTGCAAAGTGAGCCGAAATGCGCTTCTATCCTTATCGAGGATCTCGAGCCATTGTGAGGATAGTACCGCATTTTGGGCGTGACAAGTTGGTATCAGAGTAGTACTAACCTAGGAGCCCAATTGATTGATCGAACTAGGCCAATGTCGAGTCTAGAAAATAAACTACATTTTGAGTCTAGTTATATATCGGTGAGTAGGAGTTCTTTTTATTACTCATCCCCATCGTCGCTCTAGTGAAGAATTGTGATGTAGGAGTTTTGATTCTATACCTCTTCTCACTCATTTTTTTAGGATCACACGGGTATTTTGGAACCTCTACGATGTCGGTGTGACCGGAATTCTGATCTTGGTGTTGCAAATATGCCCCATAAGAAATAAATAAACTGTTTATTATTATATTTCCTTGTTCATGATAATTGTTTATTATACATGTTATAATTGTATTGATTAGAAACACATTGCATGTGTGGATATATAGACAACACTTTGTCCCTAGTGTGCCTCTAGTAAACTAGCTCATTGATCAAAGATGGTTAAGATTTCCTAGTCATTGACATGAGATGTCATTTGATAACGGGATCACATCATTAGGAGAATGATGGGATGGACAAGACCCAAACTATAAATGTAGCATATGATCGGGTCAGTTTATTGCTACAATTTTCTGCATGTCAAGTATGTGTTCCTATGACCATGAGATCATGCAACTTACAGACACCAGAGGATTGCCTTGTCTGTATCACACGTCGCAACATAACTGGGTGACTATAAAGGTGCTCTACAGGTATCTCAGAGGGTGTCTGCTGGGTTGGCATGGATCAACACTAGGATTTGTTACTCCGTGTGACGGAGAGGTATCTCAAGGCCCACTCGGTAACACAACATCACAATAAGCCTTGCAAGCAATGTAACTAAGTGTTAGCCACGGGATCTTGTGTTACGGAACGAGTAAAAAGACTTGCCGGCAATGAGATTGAACTAGGTATGGAGATACCGACGATCGAATCTCGGGCAAGTAACATACCGAAGAACAAAGGGAACATCATACGGGATTAACTGAATCCTTGACACAGAGCTTCGACCGATAAAGATCTTTGTAGAATATGTAGGAATATATATGGTCATCCAGGTCCCGCTATTGGTTATTGATTGTAGAGGTGTCTCGGTCATGTCTACATAGTTCTCGAACCCGCAGGGTCTGCACACTTAAGGTTCGGTGACGTTTTGGTAGTATAGAGTTATGTATGGTGGTGACCGAAGGTTGTTCGGAGTCCCGTATGAGATCTCGGACATCGCGAGGAGCTTCGGAATGGTCTAGAGGTAAATATTGATATATAGGAAGTCCTGTTTTGGTCACCGGAAAAGTTTCGAGCTCATCGGTAGTGTACCGGGAGTGCCGGGAGGGTACCGGGGGACCATCGGGAGGGGTATTTTGACCCAAGAGACTACATGGGCTGTGGGAGAAGGAATACCAGCCCTTAGTGGGCTGGCCGAAGGCCCATAGGAGCCCATGCGGATGGGGAAGGAAACCTAAGGGTGGAAGGAAGGCAAAAGTGGGAAAGGAGGAGTCCTAGTCCTAATAGGATTGGAGGAGGACTCCTCCTCCCCACCTTCGGCCAAAGCAAAGGGCTGGCCCCTCGAGGGCCAAGACTCCTCCTCCCCTCCTCCTATATATACTAGAGGTTTGAGGGGGGTTTTGGACACAGAAAAACAGCCACGTGCTACCTCTCCTCTAGATCGCAGTTTCTCCTCTAGATCGGTTTTCAGCGGTGCTTAGGCAAAGCCCTGCTGGAATAACTCCACCACCATTGCCGCAACGCTGTCGCGCTGCCGGAGAACTCATCTACCTCTTCTCTCCCTCTTGATGGATCAAGAAGGCGGAGATCATCATCAAGCTGTACGTGCGCTGAACGCGGAGGTGTCGTCTGTTCGGCGCTAGATCGGAAGGACCTTGATCAAGATCGCGAGACGATTCATGATTGGATCACGGGACGGATCGTGATGGGATCGCAGGACGCTCGATGATTTGGATCGCGAAGACGTTCGACTACATCAACCGCGTTTCTTAACGCTTCCCGCTTAGCAATCTACAAGGGTATGTAGATCCACTCTCCCTCTCGTAGATGCTCATCACCATGGATAGATCTTGCGTGTGCGTAGGAATTTTTTTGTTTCCCATGCAACGTTCCCCAAAACATGGTGCCTCCTTTCTGACTTGACTTATGTTCCGGGGAGTTGATCTCCAAGGTTTTCTTGTCACGCTCACTATTGTTCAGTTTCCTTAGTATCTCGGGACGAAGATCTTTGAAATCACTTCAAGACTAATTGTGGTGAGAGGGGTCTGGCGCCACCTAGTACCGGGGAGAGCGATCAAATGTACTGACATATTTAGTATCGTCGTGATTATGAGGGTCTAAGGTAGATGAGTTTCCAAGACCTCTGGTTATGTGTTGACAGATGTGGTACATTGGAGAGTAGTATCATGCTAGGAGTTGGGTGATGGATTTGCTCCTTGTATCCGTTCGACCAGATTTCATATATAGAAGATTTTGGGAGTTCCTAGATTGGGATTCTAGTAGTTATCTAAGCAATCCTTTCAACACATGCATGATGTGAGGTTGGGGTTCGACATCTAGTGGTTCGTGATACTTGTGATCTGCGTTGGATTTTTCCCCAAAGAGGAGGGGATGGTGCAGCACGGTATAAGTAAATATTTCCCTCAATGAGAACCAAGGTTATCGAACCAATAGGAGAACCATATAATTGCCAGTCTTCAGCGCCTACACACAAAAGAGCACGTACTTGCACCCTACGCGGGCAAGAGGGTTGTCAATCCCCTTGAACTCGTTACTTGCAATCAATGAGTTGGGTAGATGATAGTTTGATTAATATAAAATATAAAATAAATGAAACAGAGTATTAAGTGAAATAGAGTAATGCTTGGAGAACAATGACAGAGTAATGCTTGGAGAAACAGAGTAAGTGAAACAGAGTATTAAGTGAACTCGTTACTCCACCCATCGATCGTTATCCAGCATGCATCTACAGTATTAAGTGAAACAGAGTAATGCTTGGAGAACAATGACATGATGTAGACAAAGTAAATCCAATTAATATGAATAGACCCCATCGTTTTATCCTCAGTGGTAGCAATACAATGTGTATCATGTCCCTTTCTGTCACTGGGATTGAGCACCACAAGATTGAGCCCACTACAACGCACCTCTCCAACTAAAGATTAATCGATCTAGTTGGCCAAACTACATCAATAGATTGGAGAGAATTACAAAGCTATCATAAAATCATGGACATATATGAAAAATACCAGCAAGGGACTCAATATAATTTCATGAATAATCTGAACATAAACCCACAATTCATCGAATCCCAACAAACGCACTGCACAAAGTGATTACATCGAATAGATCATCACGAAGATGCGATGAACTTTGTATTGAAGGACATAGAGAGAGAGTGATAGCCATCTAGGTACTAACTATGGACCCGTAGGTCTACGGTGAACTACTCACACATCACCATGGGAGTAGTAAGGTTGTAGAGCCCTCTGTGATCGACCCCCCCCTCCGACAGGGCACCGGATCAAGGCTCTAGTTAGGCACACGGCAAAACAAAGACTTGGGGCAACAAAAAAGTGTTTCGGGAGGCTCCCTGGTTTTTTAGGGGTAATGAGAATTTATAAGACAAAGAACAATGCTAGAGGGCCAGGGAGGTGGCCCCAAGCCATGAGGGTGCGGCCACCCCCTAGGCGCGCCATTTTTGCTTGGGGGCGCCTCGTGTGCCATATAGTCTTCCTCCGAAGCTTTCACGTCCTTATTTTGTCCAGAAAAATCGTTAGAAAGTTTTAGGGTATTTGGACTTTGTTTGGTACAGTATTCCTGAAAAGCCAAGAACATGCAGAAAACAACAACTGGCACTTGGCACTGGGTTAATAGGTTAGTGCTCAAAAATAATATAAATCGACAAGTAAATGCCTAAAAAGCATCCTAGAAGGATAATATAATAGCATGGAACCATCAGATACGCTGGAGACGTATCGGTTCACTTGTTCACGGTCTTTCTCAAACGGTTCCCATTGTGTCTTAAAGAGTCCTTGTATCTTGCTACGATTTAGGGATGCTTCGTATGTCATGTGCACTACCTTGTACATGATGGCTACTGTAAGGTCGAGCCCGTGCGAGCCTTACAATGAAAATATTTAGCGAAATCTTTGTTATGTATTTGCTTCCGGCTTAATTCTCAAGCATCATCCATTGTGTCATTGGAGTATGGTAAAGCGAGTTGCTTCGATGTCAAATGTTGATTTCATATCTTTCCTAAGTAGTGTTCTCATATTTCTATGGGAGTGCTGATCCTTTTTGATCATTCAAATTGGCATGTCAAGGATTTTTCGAACTGGCGTGCTTCTCGGCAAGATAATTCAATCTTTTTCAATATTCGCAATATATATCCTTTTATTTCATTCCGGAGTTCATTTCATACATCTTAAGTGGTCTTTGTTTTCCTCACCCTCCCGCCCTTTTCTTCAACGATTAAATTATCATCCAAGTGCCTTTCTATTGATGTGATGCTTCCGCTTTCTTTTCTTCCATATTGTATCCTATGACTCATTGTGAAGATGCTCATGTTCTAAGTTGATCATTCTTTCTTCTCATTTTCTTCTCCGGTGAATTCAATGCAAGTTTTGGTGTCATCGTATCCTTTTCATTCATTAAGTCCTTTTCATGTCGGAAGTTCTTATCCAAGACTTTCATGTTATTCATCCCTTCTCTATTTATTCCGGAGTACCTCAATTATTCATGTTGGTGTTCCTTGTCGTCAAATCATCTTGGAAGACAGTATGAGAGTTTTTCTTAAATCTTCATCTGTTGTCAGGAAGAATCGTGGTTCTAGCTTGATGGTATCCTCCTAAATTGGTTCCGATGGTAAGAAGGCCTTTCATTTTCAATTATCCGGACATCCATCATTTAAGAAGCTTTATTCATTCTTAGTTTCCAGCTCTCGTTCTCCAACTCTTCTGAATTGATGTCTCTTTGTTTGTTCGATATTTTCGTCGTTCGTATCTAAATTCTTAACGTGGCTTGTCCAATTTCTCTCATAGTCAAATCGTGGTGTCTTCGTTCTGTTGTATTCCCATTCATTCGTAGTATCCTCATTCGCTTCAAATTCTTACTCGTGTTTTGTTCAAGACTTCTTCAAGTTCGTGTTATCTCTCTTCAGTCTTTTCAAGAAGAATAAGTAGTATGCAAATCCGTTGCTCATCATCAATTTAACTTGATGAAGGACAAGTATATCATTTCTTATTCTTGTTTCATCGATCAGATTAATTCCTTCTTCCAAAATTGTTCATGACATCAAATTCTCAGTTCTAGGTTGCTCATCTTTTCTTTCCGGAGTTCCAAGAGTTATAGGTTATCTTGTCTCAAAGCTCCATTTAAATCATAGCAAGGCTTCAACCTTTCTTGTTTCAACCTTCAATTCTTTCTAGCATCCTTTTCATTTCTGGAGTCCTTCCAAGAGGTTCTTCATGGTGGTTTGTTAAGGATATAATTCGTTCTCTAAGTGTTCTTCAAGATTCTTTTTGGAGGATCTCAAGTATCCTTTGCCTTGCATTTCAAAGTGCGATTCTTTCTCCATTATCTTTTGAGATGGTGTTATAACATTCTTGAGTCATGAGTGTAAGCCAACTCCATATACTCATCACTTCTTTTGATGTATTGTGATTATCTGCATTCTTGCGAAGTGACTTGAAATGTGCTTCTATCCTTATCGAGGCCCTCGAGCCGTCGCGAGGATAGTAACACATTTTGGGCATGCCAACAGATGCTTATCAACTCTAAGGTTGGTAACACTGTCTACCTGCTTGACCGAGAGCATCAACCGCTTCAGCCAGAGAAGGAGGATTGCATAGTGACCATGGATGACACTCATCCTACTTTAGCGGCAACACATGTTCATGTAGAGACTATCAGGGTTTCTGCCACTTCTGCTGGTACCTTGTCTGCTCAGTTACCCAAGAAAAAGATAGACCAAATTCTATATCTTCTCAATGTTGTTCAGAGGATCGAGCGAGGCATATCTAACCTTGCGAAGAACCAAGAGAGCCTAGAGAATATTATGGAAACCAAGTTCCATGCTCTTGATGTGCCCGCCAGGTTCGCCCTCGCCCTCTCTCCACTCTTTCCATCGTCGCACGCGGCAAGGGGCTCCCTTCTTCCCCTTGCACAGGAAGTCAAGCGCACACCAGATTTGCCACGCCTGGGCGCGAGGCTGGCTAATGGGTGCGGCAGCGTGGCTGTGCTGAGGAGTCGTCGGCAACGACCTCTTGAGGGTGGTGCAGAGGGCGTCAAGGTGGTCGTTCTCACCTCTGGTCGGGCTGGCCATCTTTGTAGGCATCAGTGATTCGGCCAGCGCCAACGTCAGGTGGAGAGGGTCGTGCACCATGCGGGCTGCAGGGGGCGCCCCTGCTGTGGTGAATGGCTGGTGAGGGAAACACATCAAAGGTGGCTGGCTTCACCATCCTATGCTTGCTCGGTGGGACGTGGCAGCCAGGGGCATCCTTTGGCTCGGTGGGAGTGCTTAGTGGGGGTTGCATTGTTGCTGACTAAGGTGGTAGGGGCAACTGGGAAGGGAGGAAAGGGTGCTGATAACGGCAAAGTTGTTCTAATCTTTCGATGGGATCTGGCTATCGCTTATGGTAGAGTCAACTTTGACGATCCGACTACGAATGTGCGAGGATGTCGCACCTTAGCAATCGCTAAACCAACACTGAGAGGTTATTGACCATGCCGGAGCACGATCAACCTGAGCATGAAGGTTTGTTTCCTGCACGCAAAGGAAGAACAAGCAAGAAACTAAGATTGCAATCTGGATATTGCGAATATAAGAGGACAACTTTATTGATGAAAGTGGGGTTCTGTGACGCCTTTGTCTGGTCATGGAACACAAACGAAGAACGCGAAGTTGCAGCCATAGTGAACTTGTAATCTAAACAAAACCCAAGTCTAAACAGTGCCCTAAGGGTTGTATATATGGGAGGGTAGAGGGGGATTTCATGGCCCCTTGGAGGAGGGGTCCGAAACCGACTCTGGCTTAGTCCCCACACATATGGACTCTAAAAACAGCCTATATTATGGTATTTCGAAATTACATGGGCTTGGCCCAAAAATAAGGTAGCGCGGCACCTATAATAGCCTATGGACGAAATTTATAAAGTGGCAGGTTGAATATTTCGTCCAAGCCTTCATGCTTCCATTATGGTGGCTTCAAAGTGTGGAAATCACTACTGGAAGCTTGATTGTTATTTCCCGTGCGCGCACCTTCTTCTCCATGATTATTCCCGCTCCAATGTTCATCCTTCTTGTCCATGCTAGGTCCTTTATTCATAAGAAAAACAAAAGTATCTAACTTAGGCAACATCATATGTTCATGAACATTAGAAGGATTTCCAAGAACTGAAAGTACCTGGTAATTCAATTGGCGTGCAAGCTCTAGTAACTGGTCCAGTATTTATAGCAACAAGGGCTATGGGTGTACAATGGTATTGATGTCCTCATCGTCCTCCCCTTCTTGAACTGAAGTCGTCCTCGACGGAAGATCATATTCCTCACTCAAATAAGGCTTCAAATCTGCAATATTAAAAGTGGGACTAACCCCAAAATTTGTAGGCAACCCAATTTTATATGCATTATCGTTTTTTCTCTAACACCTTAAAAGGACTATCGGCATGTGCCATTAGCTTTGACTTGCGCAAATCGGGAAATCTAACCTTACGCAAATGTAACCAAACAAGATCTCCACGTGCAAAGGCAACATGTTTTCTACCCTTATCTCCAGCAAATCTATATTTAGCATTCATACGCTCAGTGTTTTCCTTAGTTAACTCATGCATCTTTAATATCAATTCAACACGTTCTTTAGCATCAAAATTAACCTTCTCCAAAGATGGAAGAGGCAACAAATCAATAGGTGCATGAGGTAGCAAACCATACACAACTTCAAAAGGACACATCTTAGTAGTAGAATGCAACAAAAAATTATAAGAAAATTCAATATGAGGCAAGCATTATTCCCACATTTCCAGGTTATTCTTCAAAACAAACCTAAGCCTAGTAGACAATGATCTACTGACTAATTCAGATTGTCCATCTGTTTGGAGTGACATGTAGCACTAAAAAGCAGTTTAGTCCCCAACTTACCCCATACACAGATCTCCAAAAATTGCTAAGAATTTTAGCATCTCTATGTGAAACAATAGTATTTGGCACACCATGCAAGCGAATAATTTCACGAAAGAACAAATCGGCAACATTAGTAGCAACATCACTTTAATAACATGGTATAAAATGTGCCATTTTTGAAATCTATCCACGATAACAAGTATGCTATCCTTTCCCTTCTTTGTTCGAGGTAAACCTAAAACAAAAGTCCATAGATATATCCTCCCAAGTAACACTAGGTACAGGTAAAGGCATATATAACCCATGATGATTGAGTCATGACTTAGCTTTTTGACATGTAGTGCGGCGAGCAACAAAACACTCAAAATTCCGTCTCATCTTTGGCCAAAAGAAATGTGTAGCAAGTATGTCATCCGTCTTCTTCATGCCAAAGTGTCCCATTAATCCTCCTCCATGCACCTCCTGCAACAACAAAAGACGAACGGAGCTAGCGGGAATGCATAGCTTGTCAGCACGGAACACAAATCCATCATTAATGATAAACTTGTTTCATGTTCTCCCTTCTTTACAATGATGCGACACATCTCTAAATTCAGCATCATGCACATATTGATCTTTGAGTGTCTCCAAACCAAATATTTGAAAGTCAAGTTGTGAACGCATAGTTTAACGATGGGAAAATGCATCAGCAATAACATTTTATTTACCCTTCTTATGTTTAATGACATAAGGAAAAGTCTCAATGAATTCAACCCATTTAGCATGTCTACGGTTCAGGTTTGCTTGACTTTAATATGTTTCAAAGATTCATGATCAGAGGGCCATAAATAATGTTGCCATGTTTCCAAAGTCCAAGCAAGAGCATATAATTCCTTATCATAAGTAGAATAACTCAGACTATGCCCACTCAATTTTTTAGAAAATTACGCAACAGGTTTACCATCTTGTAATAACACACCTCCTAATACAATTCCACTAGCATCACATTCAAGCTCGAAAGTCTTATTAAATCGGGAAGTTGGAGTAAAGGAGCATGTGTTAACTTATCTTTCAATACCGTGAAGGCTTCTTCCTGTGCGGTACCACAAGCAAAAGGCACATCCTTCTTTGTATGCTCATTGAGGGGTGCAGCAATGGTACTGCAATCTCTCACAAAACGCCTATAGAAACCAAGGAGGCCAAGAAAACTCCTCACTTGTGTGACCGATTTGGGCTGTGGCCAACTCTCAATAGATTCAATCTTGGCTTTATCAACTTCAATTCCTTGTGGAGTAATAACATAGGCAAGAAAAGATACTCGGTTGGTGCAAAAGGTGCACTTCGCAAGGTTACCAAACAAACATGCATCACGTAGAGCAATAAAAACAGCATGTAAATGTCCAAGTGCTCCTCCAAAGATCTACTATAAATCAGTATATCATCAAAATAGTCTACCACAAATCGTCAAATGAAAGCACGTAAAACCTCATTCATTAATCTCATGAAAGTACTAGGTGCATTAGTTAACCCAAAAGGCAAAACTAACAACTCATATAAACCAAAATTATTTTTAAATGTTGTTTTCCTTTCATCTCCCAGTTTCATACGAATTTGATGGTATCCACTATGCAAATTAACTTTGGAGAAAATTGTAGAGCCACTTAATTCATCAAGCATATGATCTATCCTAGGAATAGGATGACCGTAACAAATAGAAATATTATTAATGCCTCTACAATCCACACACATACGCGATGTACCATCCTTTTTTGGCACTAGAATAACAGGAACAACACAAGGACTAAGGGATTCGCGTACTGATAACCCACAAGTATAGGGGATCGGTTGTAGCCTCTTTCGATAAGTAAGAGTGTTGAACCCAATGAGGAGCTAAAGGTAGAACAAATATTGCCTCAAGTTCCATCGACCACCGATACAACTCTACGCACGCTTAACGTTCGCTTTACCTAGAACAAGTATGAAACTAGAAGTACTTAGTAGGTGTGAAAGGATAGGTTTGCAAGCTAATAAAGAGCATGTAAATAAAAACTAGGGGCTGCTAAGATAAAGTAACAATTAAGTTAGTTTAACGAGTGTGGAGAAGTGGTGGTAGGAGTTGCGGAATTGTCGCTAGGCAATCGATAACTAGACAGGTCATCATTATTGCAATTTTATATGAGGGAGACATAAGCTAACATACTTTATCTACTTGGATCATAAGCACTTATGATTGGAACTCTAGCAAGCATCTGCAACTACTAAAGATCATTGAGGTAGAACCCAACCATAACATTATAAGGTATCAAGTCCTCTTTACTCCCATATGCAACAACCCACCTACTCGGGTTTATGCTTCTATCACTCATGCAACCCACCATAGGCAAATCATGAACACGTTGCTACACCCTACAACGAGGATCCCTCACGCTTGCGCGACGCTGAGAGCACCATAGGACAGCACCAATAATAAAACATGCAACTCAAACCAATCATGATCATCAATCAACCTATAACACAACAAAATCTACTCACACATCATAAGATGGCAACACATCATTGGATAATAATATGAAGCATAAAGCACCATGTTCAAGTAGAGGGTACAGAGGGTTGCGGGAGAGTGGACCGCTTTAGATAGACGGGGGAAGGTGATGGAGGTGTTGGTGAAGATGACGGAGTTGTTGGAGTAGATCGCCATCACGATGATGGCCCCAACGGCGTTCCGGTGCCACCGGGAGAGAGGGGAGAGAGCCCATGTTCTTCTTCTTCTTCCTTGACCTTCCCCTAGATGGGAGAAGGGTTTCTCCTCTGGTCCATGGCCTCCATGGCGCCGGAGGGGCGAGAGCCCCTCTGAGATTAGATCTCTCTCTTTGTTTCCTTCTGTTTATGCGCTCCCAGATTCTGGCCTTTCACCATTTCTTAAATATCCGGAGATCCATAACTCTGATCGGGCTGAAATTTTGAGGGGATCTTTATCCAAAAATTGGATTTGTTGTGTCAAAAAAGGGCACCAACTGCCTTAAAGGGTGGTCACAAGGGCCTAGGGCGTGGCCAGGGGCTAGGCCACACCTGGCAGGCTTGTCACCTCCTCGGGCATCATCTCGCGTTGATTCTTTTTCCCAAAAATAACATATATTCCAAAAAAAATCTCTGTAAGTTTTTATCGCATTTGGACTTTGTATGGTATGGACATTCTGCGCAACAAAAAACATGCAACAAACAGGAACTGGCACTGGGCACTAGATCATTATGTTAGTCCCAAAAAAAGTATAAAAAGTTGCCAAAAGTAGATGAAAGTTGTAGAATATTGGCATGAAACAATCAAAAATTATAGATACGATGGAGATGTATCACCTACATAACCTTTGTCGAGCAGCTCCTATACTTGACGCATAATCTCCTTCATCTCCTCTGGATTGGTACGGTATGGTGCACGGTTAGGTACCGATGCACCGGTAATTAAGTTAATCTGATGCTCAATCCCTCGAACAGGTGGTAATCCCGATGGCACGGCTTGTGGAAAGATGTTAGTGAACTCCTGCAAAATGTTAATGACAACAGGTGGCAAAGAGGGAGGCATGTCCTCGAATGAAAATAATACCTCTTTGCATACGAAAGCATAGCAAACAGATGTAGTAACATCCAAATCAGTAATATCAGATTTAGTAGCAAGGAAACATCCACTCTTCAATTTTATTTTAGATGCAACACTAAATGATGGTTTATTAGGCTTATTGTGTTGCTCAAATTCCTTTGCTACAATCTGATTTTCACTCTTATGTAGGTCCTGTTTTGCTTTACTAGCTCTAGCAATGTCATCTTTCATAATATGTTCAGTAGACATAGGAAGCAAAGTTCTATTGTGATCCTTATGAACAAGAATACACTAATTTGTCCCACCATTGTGTACATACTTCTTATCAAATTGACATGGTCTACCAAGTAAAATGGAGCATGCTTGCATGAGTACCACATCACAATCAACATAATCAGAATATGTAGCAATGCTAAAATGCACACGAACAATACGTGTTACCTTAGCCTTGCCACTATTGTGGAACCATTGGATGTAATAAGGATGACAATGTGGTCTGGTGGTGAGAGACAACTTCTCCACCATCTCCATGCTAGCCAAGTTGTTGCAACTCCCTCAATCAACGATGATGCGAACAGAACGCTCCTTCACAACTCCCTTTGTATGGAACAAGTTGTAACTTGCACACTCAGAACACGTTGAGCAAGTAAACTTTCATACATGTCAACGTAGTAAGCAGCCATGTAGTGTGTCTCTTGTTCAATATCCTCGGCACCCTGTTCTTCACTTGCAATAAGAGCCAAAGTCTTCTCATCATAATCACTAGCGGAGTCATATGCACCATCCTTAGTAACAATCATCACACGCTTGGATGGGCACTCTCTCGCATAGTGACCTCCACCCTTGCAACAACGACATATAACTACATGTGTTGCCCTATGGATGCAATGGATGAAGAAGAGCTCTGTGTTGGCTCGGAAGGTGTGCTCTTGGCAAAGGGTGGGGTAGGGGCCTATTTCCTGGCATCTCTATTGGAGTTAGTGGCTGAACTGGGTAGGGCTGCAGCAGGACATGTGGAAGTAGATGAAGTGTGTGGCATCCATGATGAAGTGCGACCTGCAAAAAAGATAATTATGGCCAATGGATGTCGATCCTGCACTTCATGTTCAGCTTTGCAAGCAATACGGAAAGTGATAGTGTTATACTCCTTATACTCTAAAATAGTCTGAATGTCTCTATTTAATCCACCCATAAAACTTTCAAGCATAGCTTCATTGTCCTCAACAATACCACGTCTAATCATTCCAGTTTGTAATTCCTGATAATATTCTTCAACATAATTCTTTCCTTGTCTTAAACGCTGCAATTTTTGAAGTAATTCACGTTGGTAATAAGGTGGAACCCAATGAGTATGCATAGCAATTTTCAAAGTAGACCAAGTAGTTGGAATATTAGCGCGATGTATTCTACAATTTTCAGACCACCAAACACAAGCAAAACTAATGAATGAACGAACAGCAACAGGACCACGTCTATCCTTAGGAAATTATAAGCATGTAAAACGTTGCTCTATTTCTAACTCCCAAGTAAGATATATATAAGGAATGTATCTACCCTCAAATGTCAGAATATTTAATTTAAGTTTAGGGAGATGGTCATGACCCCGTACCTGAGGGGGTGGTGCAGCCCTAGCGTTGCGATTGTAGCCATGTGGATGACCTGGAGCATGTGGTGGTGGTTGCCCTTGGGGCTAATCTAGAGCAACCTCTCTCCCATCATCGTAATCACCATCATAATCCACATCCTGCTCAACAGTAGTAGCAACAACCACAGAAACCACCTCAGTAGCAACGACACCAAAATTCTGGCCTTGGGCGAGAGGCACACGTCGCGCTCGTCCCACGAAATTCTCGCCCTATTGATGTTGTTGTTGTTGGGGAGGGATGGTAGCTGCAGCTAGTGGTGGTAGACAGGCAAGCACCTCATTGAACTTGGCGTCCATCTTGGTATTGAATGTCTTCTCCAAACCATCTAGCTTATCCATGGCCTCTCTAAGGTTGGTCACGACATCTTGGACCTCGTCAGCCATCATTTGCTGAAATTTATCATGGAGCTCCTTGTTAGTCATAGCATCCCAGTTGATCTCGTCAACTTGTGATCCTGGCATGGTTAGTAATAGGAACACACAAGAATATGAACCAATGGACTACTAGGATATGGTGGTGGTGGTGTGGCACAAATCCCTCAAGAAAATCTCAACCTCTTACCAGTTCTTACCCAACAGTAGGCGGTGATCGGCAACCGTTGTAGTCAAAACTCTCAAAGCTTGGATAGAGAGATTGCCAGGTGACGTCAAACACACGATGTAGATGTATGTGGAGCTGGGAAGGCTTATAATATGGTAGGGTAGCAAAAGGGGTCAGCAATGATCAGTTCATAGATGCAATGTTGAAAGACTCTCAACGATGATACCGTGATGTTCCTAGGCTAGACCGTACTATAGACGCGGGCCTAGAACACCAACAAAAGCATGACGCTACACGTAATCAAGGGAAGAGCCACTCTGATTTTTCCGTCTCTTTTTTGCGCTCTTTTTTCCCAGAAAATCACTATAATGGAGAGTTTCTCAAAACTCTTCTGAAGGTCTAAAAACAGGATAGGCACGAAATTTCTTTGACTAATTTTTTTCGGGAGCAATTCGGGGTTGCGATGATAAAAAAATGCGAGAAAAAATTGCTATGATGGTGAGTGTCTCCAAACGCTTTGGATAGCCAAAAAACACGACAAGGAAAAATATTTTCACCCGCTGAAATTTTGGCCTAAAAATTGCTCTGAAAATTGTGCCAGGCTATTTTTTTTTGAGACCTACTCAGGCAAGGAAACACGAAACCAAAAAAAATAGAACGCGAAAACAAACCTAATAACTGAAGAATTCTGATTAGAGGCGGATATGGGGTGGTGTATATGGCAGTGGAGGTGATGATGGTGGGTGGTGATATATGGCTGCAGTGATGATGGTGATGGGTGATGGTAGATGTCAGCGGTGAGGATGGTGGTGGGTGGCAGCAAAGTTCAAGATGGTTTGGTGGCGGCATTATAACTCGTGAACAGAACTCGAAACTCTAAAGGACTAGACCCTAAGACCAGCAACTCAACACGAGGATGTAACCGCAAATTTATCAAAGCAAAACACCGAACAGAAAATTGCAAAAGTCTCAGAGTGGTTCGGATATGATTAACTAACCCTACTTTTTTGTGGATTTTTCATGGAGTATAGGTATGAAGAACGAATATGATCTAAACTACGAAAAACTGGAAAATCTCAGCGAGCAACCTGGAAATCTGATACCACTTGATAAAGGCAAAGTTGTCCCTGTCTTTTGATGAAATGTGGCAATCGTTTATGGTAGAGTCGACTTTGACGATCCGACTATGAACGTGCGAGGACGTCGTGCCTTAATAATTGCTAAACCAACTCTGAGAGGTTATTGGCCACACCAGAGCACGATCAATTTGACCACGAAGGTATGCTTCCAGCACGCAAACAAAGAACAAGCAAGAAACTAATATTGCAATCTGGATATTGCGAATATAAGAGGAAATATTTATTGATGAAAGTGGGGTTCTGTGCGCCTTTGACTGGTCGTGGAACAAAAATGAAGAACATGTGGTTGTAGCTATGGCGAACTTGTAATCTAAACAAAACTCAAGTCTAAACGGTGCCCTAAGGGCTGTATATATGGGGGAATAGAGGGAGATTCCATGGCCCCTTGGAGGAGGGGTCCGAAACCGACCCTGACTCGGTTCCCCACACATACGGACTCTAAAAACAGCCTATACTATGGTATTTTGAAATTACATGGGCCTGGCCCAAAAATAAGGTGGCACAACACCTATAATAGCCTATGGACGAAATATATAAAGCGGTGTGTTGAATATTTCGTCCAAGCCTTCATGCTTCCATTATGGTGGCTTCAAAGTGCGGAAATCACCATTGGAAGCTCGATTGTTCTTTTCCGCGTGCGCAACTTCTTCTCCATGATTATTCCCGCTCCAATGTCCATCCTTCTTGTCCATGCTAGGTCCTTTATTCATAAGTAAAACAAAAGTATCTAACTTAGGCAGCATCATATGTTCATGAACATTAGAAGGATTCCCAAGAAATGAAAGTACCTGGTAATTCAATTGGCGTGTGCAAGCTCTAGTAACTGGTCGAGTATGTATAGCAGCAGGGGTTGTGGGTGTAACTATGGTGTTGATGTCCTCATAAGGTGCCTTCTAGATTTGTCAACACTGAGATCTAAGGTGGGCCGGTTGACGGCTCTGGTCCCTAGTGAGAGAGGGGTGGCTGCGGCGTGACCGATTGGTGGATGTCATTCTCCACACGCCTAGTTTAGGCCGGCTGGACCTCTTCGTGGCCATGGGTTTGTTTTCGGGTATGAAGGATAGGACTTCTAGTTCTACCCTTCACCAGTGGTTCTCTTCTCTTTCATGGTGGTGTTGGAGGGGTGGTCTCGGATATTAGGGTCGCCGCCCTATTGGTGGGAGTTGTGATGCTCTTAGATGGGGCGTGCGGCTCAGGTGCAGGCTGGCGCCCATGGACGTACGGGCGGCGTGGTGGTCAGTGCTCGGCGATTGCGGGTGGGTTCAAAGGCGGGGAGTATTTTGGGGATCCATTCTTGTTTGGCTTCGTGTAGGCCAACAATGGCGATGACCCCTTCTTGAAGGAGTCGTTGCGTTTCTCTCCACCTTCCATTTCCTCCAGGTGAAAACATAATCATTTGGATCCGATGTTGAGGGTGCTCTAACATTGTTCCCTTCCTAAATGCGTTGTCTTGGATTCCACCATTCGTCGGTGCAATTTTCTTCGTGACTTCGTTGTCACGATGGAGTACTTAGACTACTTCAAGCAGGGCTCCAATTGTATTCATGTGTTGGCTTGGAGTGGTGGGCATGGTGTAGTTGTTCTTATGCATTGTTGTATCACATCTTGGGTGTGTGGCATTAAGTTCTATACTTCAAGTTGTATGTTCATTGCTTTATATAAAAGCGGGGTGCGAGCCTTTTTGGGTAAATCAAGTCATGCGAAAATGCACACCATGTTGCCTACACAGACACACACACAAATAGAAGTGGTAAAGCACAAGATAATTTGGGGGGGGGGGGCACAAGTATTCCCTACAATGACAAATCAAGTCACCTACGGTATTAAACCATGTCGAGCGGATCCGACGATGGCTGTTGGAGATGGACCGGATCCAAGGCAGAGCAAGACATCAGTGTGGGAATCCTCTTCGCGGCCAAGGCAGCGAGCTCCTGGCTTTCCATGTCCATGACCTGCACATGCATGGATATGAGGGTGAGTAAAACCATAGGGGAAAGATAAACAAGGGAGAGAGTAAGGAGATGGAAGGACCATCGGGGCTGGTCGCCGGTGATGAGGTGCTCTGTCGTGGTGGCATGGAGGCATGGGAGAAGACCGATGAGCTCCTAGACTCCAGCAACGCGAGGCGGCAGCCTTGTTGGGCACCATAGTGAAGGAGGTGTGTTTGGGCAGGAGCACCATGGGAGAGCCTATGGAGAGAGGGGTAGAGTGACGGGAGAGAGGAGGGATTCGGGGGAGGATATGGGGACTTCAAGGTTGTTAACCTACCTTCTACTTAGTAGTAGAGAGGGGTATAAACCCCTCGCTACTACTATCAACTTAGTAGTAGCGCGGGTTTATACCCCTTGCTACTACTATGGCCTGTCCCGTGGGCACGGTAGAGACAACTTAGTAGTAGCGAGGGCTATAAACCCCTCGCTACTACTATCAACTTAGTAGTAGCGTGGGTTTAGACCCCTTGCTACTACTAATTAGCAGCAACGCGGTCCATTTACCCCTCGATGCTGCTAAGCATCTATCTATAAGGTACTTCCTAGAACTGAATAGACACGAAATTGCAAAAGATTCAAAATCAAGTTGCAAAACCACAGGTGTACAATGAAGCTTTTGCAAACTACACATGGATGATTCTTTTCTTCTGCAAAATAGAGAGAGACCTTACCTGGTGATCTGGTGTGTCTTTTTTGGTGGGAATTTTTGCCTGATAGTTGACAAATTGTTTCAGACGATTGTCCATTAGAGTGTTTGCCTGATCCAAATAGAAGACAATTCTCACAAGATCGTTGCCAAATCATGGTATTAGCCTTTTTTTCTTGATTTTATTGCCTAGTTTTCCTGGTGTTATTGCTGGACAAGATCTCCCTCTCCCCTCCAGGCCATGGCGTGAGGCGTCGGTTGGGAGAGAGGGGGAGGGAGTTTAGATGAGATCTCCGAGTCATGCTTGTGGTGGTGGGAGAGTTGTTGGGTTTTATTTTGACGAGATTTGGGAAATGGAGACGTGGAAGTCAAACTTTCCTTTTCTACCTACGGAGGCCTACATGTGGACAGCTACCTAAAATACGCACCCCCTCGATCCTGCCATATAGTGTGCGGGACCGTGTAGCAACTTCCATCTTTATTTAACTTGTTGTTCTTGGATCTAATGCATCATATGTATTGATTGTGATTACATGAGTATTTGATGTGGATCTTGTCCAACAGAGTATTTTCCTCTTTAATGTCTCCACAGTGTTTTTCGTGTTCCTACTCGAATCCACCTTCAATTCGTAGTGTTTGTCGTACATCAACCATCATCACCATTCCTCTCATCTGCTCTATCTGTTCCTAAATATAAGACCTTTTAGAGATTTCACTATGGACTACATAGGAATAAAATGAATGAATATATACTCTAAAATATGTCTATATACATTTGTATGTAGTTCATAGTGCAATCTCTAAGTGGGCTTATATTTAGGAACGGAGGGAGTAAATGCAAAGGATAACACAAATAAACGCCAGCAAAAAGAGACGGAAAGGCACCAACCCTTATAACACCATCACGATTGTACATGTGAAGTTGTGAACACACAAAGTAAAAAACAACTGTTTTCACACACAAAATGCGGGCCCGGTCATGCATCCCACGGCCCCGTCGCCAGGAGGCTCCCTTTCAAGGGAGAGTGTTTTTATTTGGGAAACACTTTGTATCTATAGTCTGATAAGAGTCCAGCGTCATACTAGTACAACATCGTCGATCTAATGTAAATCCAACGCTCAAGAGTTGTCCTTATTTTGTAAATAAGGAAATTATAAACAAATGAATCAACAAGGAGCTGAAGTCCGCAAAGTCCACGCATAATCTACTCTCATAATCCCCTGATTCCAATCGGGACACACCGTGTGGATCTCTTCCTCCATGCCGAGTGCACCGCAGCTCACTCACCTCGCCGGATCTCCTCCCCTGGCTCCGTCCCTTGCTCCTCTTTCTCTCCTCTTTGTCCAGCAGCACAGCGAGCTCACCAACCAGCTCCCCCTCCATGCGCGCTCCTCCTGCTCTCCTCATCGTGGAGCAGCCCGGCCATCCCATCCTCCACTCCACCGATGTGTACCCTGGGTGAGATCGGTAGGGCACCAAACTGACATTAGGGAGTCGAGCCCCCATCCTCAACTATGATCGGTGGATCAGCATGTTACAAATCATTTAGATTGGCTGCTGGAGTAGCACCGACCCATCAGAGAACCGATAGTTGATTGCAACCTCTCTCCCCATTCGAAGCAACCATCTCGAGATTGAAGGTATTGCACTTCTTCCATCACCCTTGATTTCATGATTTTTATTTATGCAATGCAATATTGTGTGTAGTTCATCCATCAACCAAATTCTTATTATAATTTATGTTCATCGTCCGCCTAGTATTCATGTGTTAAGCCATTCATGTGTTGATGTATTTTATACATAATTCGATCACCCATAGCTATGTACACTTGAATCATGCCTAGTAGTTTAAACATTCAGTGCTTCAAATGAAACTGGCAAATGTTGAGAAATATTCTTTCATTGCTTCCTCTATACGGAGATTCCACAAATCTGTATCCTCAGTTGGCGCAAATCTTTTTCTGCTTTCTGTTTCAAAATTTTATGCTTCCACCAAACAATAATAATGTTTCAAAATTATCACTGAATTTCGGTGTAATTAGTATGTAGATCACACAAATATGCAGCCACAAGTTGACGTCCATATTTGTGAATTTCCATTTCAAATTTATGTGCTTCCAATCAATACTGGCAATGTTCAGATAGAATTATTTTCATGCTTCTGAGGTATACTTGTGCTTCTTTAGTCTAAATAATTTGCGGCCATAGAGAATTGTTTGTTCTTTTGTCATTGTCATTATAATTTAAACATTGCTCTCGTACTTCCTATACATTTATTAATGCGGAGCATCCCATGATCACCCCCATGGACCCATCACCAACACCTCAAGCTACGAAAGGACCCATGACGAGATCTCGTGCACGTGCCATTGCAAACGAGGTGACATCTCTTATATATGATTCTCCCTTTGATGTTCATGGAACTTGGATGCTACCTCAAGCGGAGACTCTTTGCATGCTCAGGTACAATGAAGATGGTCTAGGAGACGCTCAGAGTGAAGACCAAATTGCTATGAAGATGGATCCGAAGACGGACAGAAAGGACCAAAAGAAGACCAAGATTCCTCCCAGGCACCGGACATCCGGCCACAAACCCCGGACATCCATCCCCTAGGGACTCCACCAGCGCCAAGGCCAAGCTACACGCACCGAACATCCGGCCCTAGCCCGGACATCCGGCCTCCGGACCCGAAAATCTGGCACGCAGGGACAAGATCCACGCGGACAGGCGACCCCCGAGCCCCGGACATCCAGCGACCCTCCAGTGCCCGGGCATCCGACCCACAGCCCTAGAAATCTGGCGCCTGCGCACCTGAATCGAGCAAAACAGGCACCATCAGCCCGGACATCCGGCTCACCCTTGAAGCCCCGGACATCTGGCCTCCTGGTGTGGACATCCGACCCCTATGTAGGCAGACGCGGGATGGAGGCCCATGTACCCTCTCTCTCGCCCCCAATTCCACTAGCAGTATATAAAGTACCCCTCCCCCTCTATCTAGGGTTAGCTTATGTTTAGCATTGACATTGTTGATCATCGCTCCATCTACTTCCTTCCCTCGTGGGATGAGACACCTCTATGTGAGAATATCTGAAGAGGATGCCAAGGCCCCTATCAAGGGAAGATCCCCTCGTGGATATTAAGACCCATCTCTCCGGAGTGGGAAGGCTACCCGTCTGGATCCCCTCCTCCTCGCCATCTCTCTCCCCTACCCTCTCCCTCGCCTCTTCTCGCCATGTCCGACCCGTCTGCTAGCTCGCTACCGCAGCCACTGCCGCTCCATCTTACCCCCGAGCAGCCCAGAAGCTCCGCCCCGACTTGCTGCTGCTCCTCGCCGAGCCACGCGACGCCAGAAGCTTTCCGTTGCTGCCATAGAGTCCTTCTTCCTCCTCGGCTCTGACAGCCGCCGCCGTCGATTCGCCGTCTCCAAGCTGTCCCCGAGCAAGCCTTCAATGCTGCTGCAACCCCTCATGAGCCGTAGGATCCATTCCCCATCTTACCCATGTCCATGCTCACCGCAGCTCCGGTTTGCATCGAGGCCCAAAAGCGCCGCCGCCCAAGCTCGTCGTCGGAGACCTTCCAGCGACCAGGTGGTCCTTTCGAGGCCATCATCGGGCTCGTAGAGGTGCGTAGTTTCGCCCTAAGCTAGCAGCTAGTCCTTCCATGCCCACATCGCCGTTTCCGACGAACGTCCGATGCCAGCGTCCACCAAGGTCATCGCCGGTGAAGCTCTGGACCATTCTAGCCCCTGGGATGTGTCCAGGTCTAGGCACGTGAGCAAGACCGTTCGTGTGACGCCTTCTACCGTTGAAATGGTCACCGGAGATGGGTTCCCGACCCCCTCCGCCGTCCTTGTGGTCGTCGGCGGCTCAACGCCGACGAGCACGACCTGTTTGACCATGGGGGTTGACCCCCGGGTCACTTACAGGTGGGGTCCAGCTCCTGGTTAACTTAGTGCCAAGTAGAAATTAATTAAATTATTTAATTAGACTAATCACCCACTGAAATGTGGGCCCAATGCCTGCTAATTAGTAATTAGGTTAATTTAACCCCGGTTAAATTGCAGAGCGAGTGACTTGTGGACCCCACATGACAGATCTGATTTAAATTAAAATGAATTGGACTGCTAATGCAATGCTGATGTCATGCTGACACAGTAAATGCTTTTTTGATTTATATCAATTCCAAAAAATGGATAAAACTTAGAAAATTCATAGAAATTAATCTGTAACTCAGGTTGAAATAAGTTATATATGAAAAATGATCAGAAAAATACAAGGAATCTGTTTATGCTATGATCATGAATATTTGAACAAGTTAACATCACAAACTAGGACATTTCATGATTAGGATAATTTAATAAATAGTGTTGGAGTTGGAATTTAGTATATATTTGAATTCCACTTCACTTAGTATGCCTGCCTATAGCACTAGGTCAATTAAGTACCTTAACATGCCATATCATGCATCAGTTTGTTGCATCACATTGAATGTGTTCATTTCTTTGTTTGCCGGTGTTGTTCCCTCTCGGTAGACGTTGTTTCGACGTTGAGATCGTTGTCACCGATTAAGACTCATTGTTATCTTCAGAAGTGTCAGGCAAGCAACCCCCCCTTGAGCATACTGATATGAACCCACTCTATTGCTCCCGCTCTCTTTTATTGCATTAGGACAATCACGATTCAACTGTTACATGTTCTCGGTAGTTGAACCCATTCCTTTATGTCACATCCCTAGCTAGAAGTCATAGGAACAGCCTATGTTTCATCATGTTTCAATTTGGCATCAACTTGAAATGGGAAGTTGAAGAAACCCCAAGCTCACATTGAATCAAAACAATTAAAAGTTGGTGAAAATTCAACAAATCCAAAATGCTCTTTAAAAATGTTCCCTATGCTTGAATTTGGACATGATTATAACAGGGACCATTTTACATATTTGAACATCCAAAACAATTTAAAAATAAAGGTTAAAGCTCCTGAAAATGCCAAATAAAGCATTATCATTACTTTTGTTTTCAAAATATCCTGAAACTTTTTAGATAAGTTTGAAATATCCAAACTCCATTATAGAAAATACTTGGGATATTTTGCAAAGTCATTTTGTACTTGCAAAAGAATTAAACAAATGTTAGAAATTAGAAAAAGAAATGAAACAAAGAAAAAAAAGGAGAAAGAAGCCCATGCCAGGCCGGCCCACCTGGCCCAGGGAGGTCATCGTCTTCCTAGCGGCCACGAGGACGGGAGTGTGGCCGGCGTGCGCGTGCTGCCGTGCCTCCACGCCGGCAGCTGCCTACCTACTTCCCCCTCGCCAGCGCGATGGTGATAAGCTCCTAGAGCCGTCCCCATCGCTCCCTCTTTCTCTCTCTCGCCCGCCTCTCTTTCTCCCCTCCTCTGCTCCGCCATGGCCGAGCTGCTCGCCGTCGTAGCACCGTCGTTTTAGCCGCCCCCGCGCCCTTCTGAGCCCACCAAAGGCTCTGCCTAGATCCCCTCTTCTTTCTAGCCGAGCCACGCACCGCCGGGAGCTCCCTGCCGCTGCCATCGCTGTCGTCTTCAACCTCCGGCCGCCGGCAAGCAAGTGAAGCTCGCCGCTGCTCCAGGCCCTGCCCGAGCCCGCTCTTGACGTCCCTGCAACCGTCGTGATCCCCTGGTCCTTTCCCCCCCTTTCCCCCTTCGAATGAGCCCTCTAGTGCCGAGTTCCTCCGAGCCCGAAAGCTTCTCGCCACCGGCGAGGTCGTGGCCGCCGTTGCAGCGGCCCAAGCTTGCGTCTGAGCACGTGGTCGTGCTCAGGATGTCCCCAGGCAGCCCTAGGAGGCCTTAGGTGCCTCATTTGAGCTCCGGCTCGATGGGCCCGTGCTCGCTCGAGCTCCGGCAGCCGCCAAGCTCGCCGCCGGCGTAGATTCCGACCATCTCAGCTCCTGGGAGGTATCGGGATGGACGCGCGCGTGAGCATAGGTCGGTTTGGTGCCCTCCGCCGTTCATTTGGTCGCTGGAGGAGGGATCCCGAGCCCCTCCACCGTCTCTGGAGCCACCGGCGGCTCAACGCCGGTGGGTCTTGCCGGAGTTAACCACGGGGGTTAGACCCCAGGTCAACTGGCAAGTGGGCCCGACCCTCTAATTAAGTTAGATTAAGAAAAATTAATTAATTAAGTTAATTAACCTAATTAGTCACTGACTAGTGGGCCCAGATCTGTTAATTAGTTAGGATTAGTTTTAATTATTTAGTTAAATGATTGAGCCACTGACATGTGGTCCCCACATGTCAGGTTTGACTCTGGCCTGGTCAGCCGACCAGCTGACGTCACTGTGACGTCAGGCTGATGTCATAATTCTATTTTCTAGTTGAAAAATAATTCTAGAAATTATTTAAAACTTCAAAATTCATATAAATTAATCTGTAAATCAGATGAAAATAATTTATATATGAAAATTTATCAGAAAAATCCAATGAATCCAATGTTGCTATTATCATGCATGTTAGAGCAACCTATGTAGATGAAGATAGACAACTACTAATAAGATAGTATATGGAATTTGAAATGAAGAACGATTTTAAACCTATATTCAAATTCATTTCAAATCAACATGAACACTAGTTGCATTAGCTCATCCACACATGATATCATGCCATGATCATGCATCATATTGTTGCACTTGCATGTATTGATTGTTTCTTATCTGCATTGCGGTAGGCCCTGCTTCCGAGGATACCTCTGAGTATTCCAATGGAGAGAACCTTCCCGCTACCCAGCAAGGCAAGCAACCCCATTGATCATTTTGATAACATCCCACCCTCTCGCTCCTGCTCTTGTTTACTGCATTAGGACAAACGATCACATGTCAGTCATACACGGTAGATGAACCTATTCTTATGCATGACCTGTCATTGTCACGGTAAATAGCTAAACCTTGCAACCTAGCATACCTGGTAGATGCTTGTGCCATGATGTGCTTAGCTTACTTTGCCTGCTATGCTTTCTATGCTTAGAGTTGTGTCAGGTCTGATTCATCTGGGTGATGAACTGAGTGAAACAATGTTGTTCTAATGTGACGACTTATGATGAACCCGATTTGGTAAAGGTAGCGATGATAGGCTATGTAGGAGTACATAGCGGGTTGTCTCATTGGGATCGTTCTTAGGAACTGAGTTCCGTGTTTGTGATCCAAGACTAGTTACTACCACACATTGGGTTCCGGTAACTTGACCCCTCTCGACTTATCAGTCGCTTAGTCCTTGGTCCAGGAGTTGCAAGTAGTTTCTGGTGTTTATAGCATGGTGGAGGCCATGTGTAGCGTTGACCCTAGGGGTGGGTTACGACGCGGTAGGTAGTGGCACGGTGTACCAAGGGTCACCCGAATGGTGGGCTTGGGAACCCTGCGCACATCGTTTGGGGCCATAGCGGAAACTTTGGCCGGACTTCCATGCGGGTTCAGTCTCAAATAGGCGATAGCCTGGACTAGAGGTCTTATGTGATTGACGGTCATGGCCGACTCCCTCGCTGGGCATTCGCTTGAAGGTTGCCGAGGTGCATGGTTTTGTGAGCACACTGTGATAAGTGGCGAGAGCATGTGTGAAGAAGTACACCCCTACACGGTATGAAACTATTCGAATAGCCCCGTCCTTGGATATGGACTACTTGGAGAACTATGATGTTCATAGATAATCAAATGGATACTAATAAAAATATCAAGACAAGTGTGAGTATCGTGGATGGCACTCTTTCATGAGTGGGAAGTGAATCCATGGTGGTGTATTTCTATGAAGTTGGTGGACTCGTGTGCGATATCTAAAATTGTAGCAAAGAGTTAAAATTTGAGTAGTGCAGGTTAGCCATGAGTCAAAGCTGGCATTGCTGCATAAACTCCACCACTTCCCTTGTTGATACATAAGCATGATTAGACTAGGTCTGATTTAAAGACTTGCTGAGTACGTTTGTACTTACGTTTGCTTAATAAATGTTGCAGATGAGACCCAGGACCCATTAGGTGGGTTCTTTCTAGATGTCGATGATGCCAAATAGCTGGTGTCCCAGCTACGACCTTATGCCCTGTGGCGGGCTGTAGATAGTCAGGCCATGTGCCTTTTTACCCCTTACATCTATCTGTACTCAGATAGCTTAAGCTTCCGCTTGGTTTGTATGAACTTGTTTGTATGACTTGAGTGTCGGGTCATGTGACCCCTATCTGTAAGAACATATTATGCAAGGCTCGTCTGAGCCTCTTAAATAAAAGTCATGTTGTTGTATGGTTATGTTGTGATGCCATGGTTGTATCTATGCATATCGGGCATGTCATGCGTATGTGTGACGTGCAATGGTATGTATGGGATCCGACACCTACTTGTGCGCCTTTAGTAGTACTCTTTACGGGAAACTGCCTCTTTGTGCTTCCACCGAGCCATGGTAGCTTGCTACTGCTCCAAACATATTGATTGACCGGCATGTATCCTTCTCTGCTGCTGTGTCTGTCCCTTCGGGGAAATGCCTCGTGGCGTAATGGAGTCCCTATAGCCTGCTACGACTCGTCTACACACGCTTGAGGTCGACACCTGCATTGCTGGGTTACGTATGCCTATTTCCGTACGGATGTGCCGCTTGGGTTCTATGACTAGTTATGTTGGCCCAGGTTCTTTGTCGTTTGATTGCCAGCGACATGTTCACATACGTGAGCCAAAAGATGCAAACAGCCCCGACTAAGGTAAGGCTACGGCCGTGGAGCTTACCGTGCAAAGTGATGTGATATGTTATAGTCTGGATTCATATGACTTAGGATTGGGGTCCCGGCATTGTTGGTATCAGAGCCTGACTGGCTATAGGACTACCAAGCCAAACCGCTCGAAGTTGAGTCTAGAAACACTATAGAAAAGTAGGGGAATTGATTGTGGAAGGGATCGTCAGGCTCTTTTTACTCCTCTTACCAAGTTATTCTATTATGAGTCATTCTCATCTTTTCTACGGGGATACGAACTAGGCTTCTCATCCATTGCTTAGGATGCCGAGTTACTAACCATGGACCACTAGCTAGCTTGTTTGCAAGTGAATGTGGGTACTCAAGTATTGTTGGTGTGACAAACATATGGAGAAGAGATTTGAGTCTAGAAAGTCGAGTGATTATGCTTTTCCAATCTTTTGCAGTTGTCTCAAAATCCTTTTTGAGCAATTACAGCCGTTATGCTGTCCAATTTCTGCTAGAGTCTTTGATGTCTTTGCATCATTCTCTGTTTCAGATGCCCCCTCGTCCTTCCCGTCAGGTGGTCCGTCTGACCAGGTGCATCGATGTATCGGGTCACACGGCCATGTTGGTTAGAGTTATGATGGAGGCTGGTTACCGTTGGTACCCAGAGTACACAGTAGAGGAACAGTATCGAGATTTCAACCAGAGTCAGTATCTGTGTACCGTCAAGATTTATCCTTCATATGGTGGAGCTATAGAGCCGCTTCAATGGACTTATGGATTAGGTGTCACCATAGATATGGCAGTTCAGGAGGTCGCTTGCACCATGCTGACTATCATGAGGTTTCACCATGGTCTGCTTCAGAACACAAAGTTTTGTTATGTTCCTGCTTCTATGGGAGGAGAGGATGGCTATCTTAGTGCAGCCTACTATGATCATTCCCTTGAGGATCCTAGGCTGCAGGTGACCGCTCAGATGTTGGAGAACAGGGATTGTGATGCATGTGCCCTTTGCATGGAGCTTTATGCCACCCGTGCACGTGTTTGGACAGCCCCTGACGCAGTTGGCACCTGTTGTGCTGACAGGCTATGGAGATTTGGAGATGCTGACCCCATCGCGGACTCATTTGCCAGCACACGTAGATTGGCCCGATGTTGGAGGCATCAACCCTCTTCAAGGACCGCCGTTGCCACCAACAAGGGGACCAAGGCCACATCCGTGTCCTTACGGTTCCCAGGGATCACAGGCTAGAGTGTTCCCAGATCCTCATATTCAGCTCCCGGGTCATGGGGGTAACCTGTATGAGGCATTCTACGGCGATGCTTGAGTACGTGGATGTTAGTTCTAGTATGGTAGTAATCGTATCGCCACAGTCCTGCGTGTCTTGTGGGAGATGATGAGGTTGAGAGTTGAGTTCCGGAGGTGTAGATAGATAATGTATAGGAAGCTTGTAATGCCTCCAATGAGTTGTGTCATCTCTCCGTAGTTGTATTTCAGCTTGGCTTGTACTGAACTATGTCATGGTGTGTATGAATCATGGTGTTCATATGGCAGTTGTTTTACCATGTTGATTGGTGTTTACCCTGCATGCCATGTTGTCCAGTACATTCCTTATCTCATGTCTTAGAGTTGTTGTCCCCAATGATTAAGCTATGGGTTTGTTTTCCCAGGATGGTGGCAACTAGGAATAACCTCGTGCCTGCCCCTGAGCAGGGCGAGGGAAGCCACCAAGGCAAGAGGATCTGCCACATGCGCCTTCTTTGGCAGAAGTGATGCTTGAAGCCGAAAGGAACAAGAGAGAGACCAACAGGCTATTGGAGCGAATTGAGCAGAACACAAACGTGCTCCTCGCAATGATCTCAATGATGGCGTGTCACTCGGTGATTTCATCAGACTGTGCCCACCCAAGTATCATCATTCGGTCGACCCACTCGACGCAGATGACTGGCTGACTAGCATGTACCGCAAGATCCGGGCTGCCAATGTGTCCGAGGCCAACAAGGTGACCTTTGCAACTTACTTTCTGGAAGGACCCGCCAATCTGTGATGGGAAAATTTTGAAGCCATGCGTCCCGTAGGCCCCACACCAACTTGGACAGAATTCAGCGCCGCATTTCGTACCCATCACATCCCGAAAGGGCTGATGGATCGTAAGAGAGAGGAATTCTGTGCCTTCACCCAGGGCAGACTATCAGTGGATGCCTATAGTCGTGAGTTTGGAAACCTTGCTCGCTATGCTCCTGAGGAAGTTTCTACTGATGCCAAGAAGTAGGCTAGGTTCCGCTAGGGACTTAATCCCGAGCTCCGTCGAGACCTGCGCCTGCATGAGTGCACCACTTTCCAAGCTCTCGTCAACAAGGCTATCAATGCCGAGACTGGACAGACTGATTATGAGGCCACGAGAAAACACAACCGTGACTTCAGCCCCGCATCTGGCTCGGGCCCCAATAAACGCCGGGTCTGGGTGCCCAACGCAGCCCTGCCGCCAAGATACAATGCGAGGCCATCCTTCCAGGCGCCTCGCCCAGCTCAGCTCAATCCTCCAATCAGGCCATTTGGAGGACCACTTGCAAATGTTGCACCCCGTGCCACCGTGGTTTGCTACAAATGCGGAGAACCGGGACACTACTCCCGTGAGTGTCCCCAGAATAATGCTAAGGCCACTAGACGTGGAAAGCCAAGAAAAGCCTTTTATGTGAAGCCAGCTCCTGCTCGTGGACGAGTGAACTATGTGTCTGCTGAGGAAGCCCTTGAGGATCCTGATGTTATCCTAGGTACGCTCCTTGTCAATAGTTATCCAGCTTCTGTTCTATTTGATACTAGGGCATCCCATTCCCTCATCTCAGAAACTTATGCACAATTGCATAACATGTCTTTTTGTGATATGCCTACTCCTTTAGTAGTTCAAACTCTTGGTTCAAAATGGCAAACTTCTAGAGTGAGCCATGATAATGAGATTCTAGTGGATAGGCTAGTCTTCCTAGCATCTTTGATAGCCCCCAAGTCTTCGGACATCAATATCATTCTAGGCATGGATTGGATGATAGCCCACTATGCTAAGATTGATACTCACACTAGGAATGTTCAACTTACACATCCATCGGGCGAGATAGTTAATGTCTCCACTCGAACAACCAAGCGCCAACTCTACTCCCTCAATGCTAGCCCCCTTCCAGAGTTAGAAGATATTCTGATAGCCCGTGACTTTCCGGATGTCTTTCCAGAAGAACTGCCAGGAATTCCTCCTGTTAGAGATGTTGAGTTTGTGATAGAGCTTGTTCCAGGGACTGTCCCAATAGCCAGAAGACCCTATAAGATGGCACCCTTAGAACTAGCCGAACTTAAGATCCAACTCGATGAGGCTTTGAAGAAAGGTTTCATCCGTCCCAACTCTTCTCCTTGGGCTTGTCCCGTTCTCTTCGTCTAGAAGAAGGATGGATCAGATCGTATGGTTGTGGATTATCGGCCAGTGAATCTGGTCACCATAAAGAACAAGTATCCGCTCCCCAGGATCAACGATTTGTATGATCAACTCGCTGGATCCTCTGTCTTTTCCAAAATGGATTTGAGGTTGGGATACCATCAAATCAGAATTAGGAACGGGGACATTCCAAAAACGGCTTTTGTGACTCGTTATGGCCAATACGAGTACACCGTCATGTCCTTCGGTTTAACCAATGCCCCAACCACCTTCTCTCGTTTGATGAATTTGATCTTCATGGAGTATTTAGATAAATTCGTCATGGTTTACCTCGACGATATACTCGTCTACTCGAGGAACGAACAAGAACATGCCGATCATCTAAGGCTGGTATTGATGAAACTTCGAGAGCACCATCTATACGCCAAATTCTCCAAGTGTGAATTTTGGTTGCTAGAAGTGACCTATCTAGGCCACGTGATATCTGGTAAAGGTATTGCTGCCAATCCCAAGAGAGTTCAGGCCATCCTTGATTGGACTCAACCTGAATCGGTTAAGCAAGTTCGGAGTTTCCTTGGCTTAGCAAGCTATTATCGCCGCTTTGTCGAGAACTTCTCCAAGGTTGCAAAACCTCTGACTGAACTCCTCAAGAAAGATAAAAAGTTCGAGTGGACCTCACAATGCGAGCATAGTTTTCAGGAATTGAAAAGACGACTGACCTCTGCTCCCGTTCTAGTGCCACCAGACTTCTCTAAGGACTTTGTTATCTACTGCGACGCCTCACGACAAGGATTAGGTTTCATTCTCATGCAAGATCGTCATGTGATTGCATATGCTTCTCGACAGTGATAGAGGCGAGGGTCCCGATCTTTCGATGAGATGATAACTATCAATTTTATGGAGATGACTTTGACGATCCGACTACGAACGTGCACGACGTTGCGCCTTAGCAATCGCTAAACCAATCTCCAAGAGGTTATTGACCACGCTGGAGCACGATCAACCTGACCATGAAGGTCTATTCCTGCAAACAATCGAAGAACAAGCAAGAATATGATAATGCAATCTGAATATTGCGAATATAGATGAAGTATTGATAATGGTGGGGTTCCGAAAGCGGTCTTAGTCTGGTTGTTGGACACAAACGAAGTACACGAAGTTGCAATGGCTAACTTTTAACTAAACAAAACCCAACCCTAAACCGACGCCCTAAGGGCTGTATATATGGGGGAATAGAGGGGAATTTCGTGGCCACTTGGAGGAGGGGTCCGAAACAGACCTTATCTCAGTTTCCCCATACATACAGACTCTAGAAACAGCCTATAATATGGTATTTCAAAATTACATGGGCCTGGCCCAACAATAAGGTGGCGCAGCACCTATAATAGCCTAGGGACGAATTTTATAAGTAGCATCATGCATATTTCGTCCAAGGCTTCTTGCTCCCATTATGGTGGCTTCAAAGTGCGAAAATCATCACTGGAAGCTCCATCGTTCTTTCCCGCGCGCGCACCTTCTTCTCCATGCTTGATCCCGCTCTCATGGTCATCCTTCTTATCCATGCTAGGTCCTTCATTCATAAGTAAAACAAAAGTATCTAATTTAGGCAGCATCATATGTTCATGAACATTAGAAGGATTTGCAAGAAACGAAAGTACCTGGTAATTCAATTGACGTGCGCGAGCTCTAGTAATTGGTCCTGTATGTATAGCAGTCGGAGTTGTGGGTGTAGCATTAGCAGGGATGTCCTCATCATCCTCCCCTTCTTGAACTGAAGTCGTCCTCGACGGAAGCTCATATTCCTCACCCAGATAAGGCTTCAAATCTGCAATGTTAAAAGTGGGGCTAACCCCAAACTATATAGACAGCTCAAGTTTATATGCATTATCATTTATTTTCTCTAACACCTTAAAAGGACCATGAGCACGTGGCATTAGCTTTGACTTGCGCAAATCAGGAAATCTATCCTTACGCAAATGTAACCAAACAGATCTCCAGGTGCAAAGACAACATGTTTTCTACCCTTATCTCCAGTAATTTTGTATTTAGCATTCATACGCTCAATGTTTTCCTTCGTTAACTCATGCATCTTTAATATCAATTCAGCATGTTCTTTAGTATCAAAATTAACCTTCTCCGAAGATGGAAGAGGCAACAAATCAATAGGTGCACGAGGTAAGAAACCATACACAACTTCAAAAGGGCACATCTTAGTGGTAGAATGTAGCGAACGATTATAAGCAAATTCAACATGAGGCAAGCATTCTTCCCACATTTTCAGGTTATTCTTCAAAACAGCCGTAAGCATAGTAGACAATGATCTATTGACTACTTCAGTTTGGCCATCAGTTTGGGGATGACATGCAGTACTAAAAAGTAGTTTAGTCCCCAACTTAGACCATAAACATCTCCAAAAGTGGCTAAGATATTTAGCATCACGATCTGAAACAATTGTATTTGGCACACCATGCAACCGAACAATTTCACGAAAGAACAAATCAGCAACATGAGCATCATCATCACTTTTATGACATGGTATAAAGTGTGCCATTTTGGAAAATCTATCCATGACAACAAATATGCTATCCCTCCCCTTCTTAGTTCGAGGTAAACCTAAAACAAAGTCCATAGATATATCCTCCCAAGGAACACTAGGTACATGCAAAGGCATATATAAACCATGAGGATTGAGTCGTGACTTAGCTTTTTGACATGTAGTGCAGCGAGCAACAAAACGCTCAACATCCCGTCTCATCTTTGGCCAAAAGAAATGTGTAGAAAGTACGTCCTCCGTTTTCTTCATGCCAAAGTGTCCCATTAATCCTCCTCCATGTGCCTCCTGTAACAACAAAAGACGAACGGAGCTAGCTGGAATGCATAGCTTGTTAGCACGGAACACAAATCCATCATTAATAACGAACCTGTTCCATGTTCTCCCTTCTTTACAATGCTGCAACACATCTCTAAATTCAGCATCATGCGCATATTGATCTTTGATGGTCTCCAAACCAAATATTTTAAAGTCAAGTTGTGAAAGCATAGTATATCGATGAGACAAAGCATCAGCAATAACATTTTCTTTACCCTTCTTGTGTTTAATGACATAAGGGAAAGTCTCAATGAATTCAACCCATTTAGCATGTCTACGGTTCAGTTTTGCTTGACTTTTAATATGTTTCAAAGATTCATGATCAGAATGTATAACAAATTCTTTGGGCCATAAATAATGTTGCCATGTTTCCAAAGTCCGAACAAGATCATATATATCCTTATCATAAGTAGAATAATTCAGACTAGGCCCACTAAGTTTTTCAGAAAAGTACGCAACAGGTTTACCATCTTGTAATAAAACACCTCCTAACCCAATTCCACTAGCATCACATTCAAGCTCGAAAGTCTTATTAAAATCAGGAAGTTGGAGTAAAGGAGCATGTGTTAACTTATCTTTCAAAACCTTGAAGGCTTCTTCCTGTGCGGTACCCCAAGAAAAAGGCACGTCCTTCTTTGTAAGCTCATTGAGAGGCGCAGCAATGGTCCTCAAATCTCTCACAAAACGCCTATAGAAACCAGCGAGGCCAAGAAAACTCCTCACTTATGTGACCGTTTTGGGCTGCAGCCAACTCTCAATGGCTTCAATCTTGGCTTTATCAACTTCAATTCCCTATGGAGTAACAACATAGCCAAGAAAAGATACTCGATCGGTGCAAAAGGTGCACTTCCCAAGGTTACCAAACAAACGTGCATCACGTAGAGCAATAAAAACAACACGTAGATGTTCCAAATGTTCCTCCAAAGATCTACTGAAAATCAATATATCATCAAAATAGACTACCACAAATCGTCCAATGAAAGCACGTAAAACCTCGTTCATTAATCTCATGAAAGTGCTAGGTGCATTAGTTAACCCAAAAGGCTTGACTAACCACTCATATAATCCAAACTTAGTTTTAAATGCTGTTTTCCATTCATCTCCCAATTTCATACGAATTTGATGGTATCCACTACGCAAATCAACTTTGGAGAAAACTGTAGAACCACATAATTGATCAAGCATATCATCTAGTCTAGGAATAGGATGACGATAACGAATAGTAATATTATTAATTCCTCTACAATCCACACACATGCGTGATGTACCATCCTTTTTAGGCACTAGAATAATAGGAACAACATAAGGACTAAGGGATTCGCGTATATAACCTTTGTCAAGCAGCTCATGTACTTGACGCATAATCTCCTTTGTCTCCTCTGGATTGGTACGGTATGGCGCACGGTTGGGTAGGGATGCACCGGGAATTAAGTCAATCTGATGCTCAATCCCGCGAATAGGTGGTAATCCCAGTGGCACGTCTTGTGGGAAGACGTCAGCGAACTCCTGAAAAATGTTAATGACCGTAGGTGGCAAAGAGGGAGACATGTCCTCGAATGAAAATAATACCTCTTTGCATACAAAAGCATAGGAAACAGATGTAGCAACATCCAAATCATTAATATCAGATTTAGTAGCAAGTAAACATCCACTCTTCAATTTTATTTCGGATGCAACATTAGATGATGGTTTATTATGCTTATGGTGTTGCTCAAATTCCTGTGCTACAATCTGATTTTCACTCTTATTTTTTTCCTGTTTTGCTTTACTAGCTCTAGCAATGTCATCTTTCATAATATGTTCTGGAGACATAGGAAGCAAAGTGATATTTTGATCCTTATGAACAAGAGTATACTGATTTGTCCTACCATGGTGTACAGAATTTTTATCAAACTGCCATGGCCTACCAAGTAAAACAGAACATGCTTGCATGGGTACCACATCACAATCCACATAATCAGTATATGTAGCAATGCTAAAATGCACATGAACAGTACGGTTACCTTAACCTTGCCACTATTGTTGAACCATTGGATGCAATAAGGATGAGGATGTGGTCTGGTGGTTAGAGACAGCTTCTCCACCATCTCCATGCTAGCCAAGTTATTGCAACTCCCTCCATCGATGATGACATGAACAGAACACTCCTTCACAACTCCCTTTGTGTTGAACCGGTTGTGCCTCTGATTTTGCTCAGCCTGTGTAACCTGCACACTGAGAACACGTTGAGCAACTAAACTTTCATACCTATCAGCGTAATCAGCAGCCATGTAGTGTGTCTCTGGTTCTGCATCCTCGCCACCCTGTTCTTCACTTGCAATGACAGCCAAAGTCTCCTCATCATAATCACTAGCAGACGCATATCCACCATCCTCAGTAACAATCATTACACGTTTGGAAGGGCATTCTCTCGCAAAGTGACCTCCACCCTTGCAACGACGGCATATAACCTCATGTCTTTGCCCTGTGGATGCAATAGATGAAGAAGAGCTCTGTGTAGGCCCAGAAAGTGTGCTCTTCGCAGAGGGTGGATTAGGAGCCTGTTTCTTGGTATCGCGGTTGGAGTTGGAGGTGGGAGTAGGTGGCATTGCAGCAGGACGTGCGGAAGTAGAGGAGGTACATGGCGTCCATGATGAAGTGCGACCTGTAGAAAAATGAGTTCTCGCCATTGCCTGTCGATCCTGCACTTCACGTTCAGGTTTGCAAGCAAGATGAAATAAACGAGTGATAGTGTTATACTCCTTATACTCTAGAATAGTCTGAATCTCTCTATTTAATCCACCCATAAAACGTGCAAGCATAGCTTCATTCTCCTCAACAATACCACATCTAATCATGCCAGTGTGTAATTCCTGATAATATTCTTCTATAGAATTTATTCCTTGTCTTAAACGCTGCAAATTTTGAAGCAATTCACGTTGATAATAAGGTGGCACCCAACGATTAGGCATAGCAGTTTTCAAAGCAGCCCAAGTAGTTGGAATATTCGCATGGTGTATTCTACAATGCTGTGACCACCAAACACAAGCAAAGCTAGTGAATGAACAAACAGCAACAACAACATGTCTATCCTCAAGAAATTGTAAGCATGTAAAACGTTGTTCTGTTTCTAACTCCCATGTAAGATATATATCAGGAACATATCTACCCTCAAACGTCGGAATATTCAAGTTAAGTTTAGGGAGATGGTCATGATCCCGTACCTGAGGGGCGGGTGCAGCCCTACCGTTACGGTTGTAGCCATGTGGTCGACCATGTGCGTATCATGGTGGTTGCCCCTGAGGCTGATCTGGAGCAACCTCTCCCTCATCATCATAATCACCATCATAATCGTCAACCTGCTCAATGACAGTAGCAGCAGGAGCCACAGAAGTAGCAGCAGTATCAACAGTACCAGTATTCTGGCCTTGGCCGAGAGGCACACGTCGCGCTCATCATTCGAAAGGGATAGGAGCTGCAGCTGGTGGTGGTAGACGGGCAAGCACCTCATTGAACTTGGCGTCCATCTTGGTGTCGAATGTCTTCTCCAAACCATCGAGCTTCTCCATGGCCTCTCCAAAGTTGGTCACGAAATCGTGTACCTGGTCAGCCATCATTTGCTGAAATTTATCATAGAGCGCTTTGTTGGTCATGCTCTCCCAGTCGCTCCCGTTGTCGTGTGATCCTGACATGGTTAGCAGAAATAGGAAACACACAAGAATATGAAACCTACAGACTACTGGGACGTGGTGGTGATGGTGGTGGTGTGTCACAAATCCTTTAAGCGAATCTCAAATTCTTACTGTCACAACCCTAGTAAGAGTCATAGGCTAGTAATGTGTTTGCATCATCATCATCATCTATGCATCAATATGAAATGGGGAGAAGAATAAAACCCCACCCACTTAATGAATTATAGGATTTCTAGATAAATGAAATTTCAACAAATCCAAAATGGCCATAAAAAATGTCCCCTATGTCTGATAAATAGGGACATGGATATACCAGGGGACATTTGTATTAATTGAACATTTAAAATAATTTGAATTAATGGTTTACATCCTTGGAAAATGACAAATAAAGCAAATATCCTTATCACTGTTTCCAAAATAATCTGAAACTATTATTATAAGTTTGGAATATTCAAACTACAATTTAGAAAATATTTGGGTCATTTTATAAAAGTCATTTGAACCTGCATAGGAAATAAAACAAATATTAGAAAACAGGAAACAGAAATAAAAGGAAAAAGGGGAAAGAGCTTACCTATGGCCCAACACTGTAGCAGGCCCGGCCCAGGAGCGAGCCGACGCCAGTCATCGTCCACCTCGCGCCAGGAGGACGCCATGCGCGTGGTCGCTGCGCGCCGGCCACCTCCTGCCTGCCTGGTTGCCGTGGAGACCTCCGCGAGTGCCAGCGTGGAGCTCCTCGCCGCCGTGTCCTTCTCTACTCTCCTCTCTCCCGCTCTCTCTCTCTCTCTCGCATTTCTCCTCTCGGCTCCGCCATGGCCGACCCACGATTCTCCGACGTGCCATCGTTCTAGCCAACCCCGAGCCCTCCTGAGCCAGCCAATCGCTCCGCCCGGACCTCCTCCACCTCCCAGACAAGCCACGCATCGCCGGAGGGCTTCTATCACCGTCGCGCCGTCTTCTTCCTCCTCGGGTCGCCGAAGGGGAATTCGAGGCTCGCCGTCGATTCCGACCGCCCCCGAGGCCACTGACCAGCTCCCTGGATCCGCAGTGAGCTCCTACTCCTTCCCCCTGCGTTCCCCCTCTCTTCCTCGCGCCGTAGCTAGCCTAGCCGTCGGACCCGAATCCACCTCGCCGCCGTGGTCGGTCGTCGCCGTGCGTGCAGACCCCTAAGCTCACGCGCGCGTGCATGAATGAACTCCTGGAGTTCCCAGGAGCTTGTAGAACCCATCGCCCGGTCGTTCCGTGCCCTGTGTCGCATTTGCGTCCGAATTCGAGCTCCGGCCGCCGCCACGAGCTCGTTTCCGGCGAGCTCCGGCGACCCCGTGACCTCCTGCGGCTCCGGATGGATGCGGCTGTGCGCGGGCTACTCGCCAGTGGCCTTAGCTCGCTAGATAACCCCCTGTAGAAGAAACCCGACGGACGCCGCCGTCTCTGGAGGTCACCGGCGTCAAGCCGCCGGCCAACTCCGGTGGGTTTGACCCGGGTGGACCCCTGGCTTGACTCTGTGAGTCAATGACAGGTGGGGCCCCTGTCCAGATTAGTTAAGTTAATCACGGATTACTTTAAATCATTTAGTTAAACTAATGTGACACTGACAAGTGGGCCCCGGTCTGCTAATTAGTTAGGATTAATTTTAATTAGTTAGTTAAACTAACCAGACACTAACATGTGGACCCCACATGTCAGGATGGACTCTGGGCCGAGTCAGCTGACCAGCTGATGTCATCATGACATCATGCTTATGTCATAACTCATTTTCTTATTTTAAAATAATTCCAGAAAATGTTTAACACTTTGAAAAATCATATAAATTAATCTGTAAGTCAGATGAAAATAATTTATATATGAAAATTTATCAGAAAAATCCAATGAATCCAATGGTGCTACCCTCATGCATGATAGAGCAACCCAAATAGGTGAACTTGGACATTTTAGCATTAGGTCATTATATGGAATTTGAAATGAGGACAACTTGGAACCTATATTCAAATCTGAATTAAATAGACATGATCACCATTCACACTAGCTCACCCATGTATACCACTATGCCATGATCATGCATCATATTGTCGCATTTGCTTGTATTGATTGTTCTTATCTGCATTGCGGTAGGTCCGAATCCAGACGATACTACTCCGTACCCCGACGAAGGAGAGAACTCTTCCGCAACTCAGCAAGGCAAGCAAACCCATTGATCATTCCGATAACATCCCATTCTCTCGCTCCTGCTCTCATTATTGCATTAGGACAAACGATCATATGTCAGTCATACCCGGAGATGATCCTATTCTTATGCATGACCTGATCATGTCACAGTAAATAGCTACACCTTGCAACCTAGCATACCTGGTAGATGCTTGTGCCGTGATGTGCTTAGCTTATATTCATGCCATGCTGCTATGCTTAGAGTTGTGTCAGGTCTGATTCATCTGGGTGATGAGTTAGAGTGAAACTGTGATGTTACGATGTGTTGGGCTCATAACGAATCCGTTTTGGTAAAAGGTGGCGATGAGAGGCTATGTAGGAGTACATAGTGGGTTGTCTCATTGAGACCGTTCTTAGGAACTGGGTTCCGTGTTTGAGATCCAAGACGAGATACTACCACATGCTGGGCCCTGAAATATGACCCCGCTCGACTTATCAGTCGCTTAGTCTTTGGTCCAGGTATTGCAAGTAGTTTCTGGTGTTTATAGCTTGCTGGAGGCCGTGCGTAGCGCTGACCCTCGGGGTGGGTTACGATGCGGTAGGCAGTGGCACGGTGTACCAAGGGTCACCCGAATGGTGGGCTTGGGAACCCTGCACACATCGTTTGGGACCGTAGTGGAAACTTCGGCCGGACTTCCATGCGGGTCAGTCTCAAATAGGCGGTAGCCTGGACTAGAGGTCTTATGTGATTGACGGTCGTGGCCGACTCCCTCGCTGGGCATCCGCTTGAAGGTTGCCGAGGTGCATGGTTTATGGCACACAGCGATAAGTGGCGAGAGCGTGTGTGAAGAAGTACACCCCTGCAGGGTTATGAAACTATTCAAATAGCCGCGTCCGCGGATATGGACTACTTGGAGAACTTATGCTGTTCATAGATAATCAAATGGATACTTCTAAAAATCTCAAGACAAGTGTGAGTACCGTGGATGGCACTTTTCCGGGAGGGGAAGGTGAGTCCATGGTGGTGTATTGAGATGGAGTTAGTGGACTCGTGTGCGATAAGTAAAATTGTAACAAAGAGTGTAAAACTGAGTAGTGTAGGTTAGCCATGAGTCAAAGCTGGCTTTCTGCATAAACTCCTCCACCCCTTTGTTGATACATGAGCATAACTAGACTAGGTCTGTTTTAAAGACTTGCTGAGTACGATTGTACTCATCCTTGCTTAATTAATGTTGCAGAGGAAGACCAGGACCCATCAGGTGGGTTCTATCTAGACGTTGACGATGCCGAATAGCTGGTGTCCCAGCTATGACCCTGTGCCGTGTGGCGTGCTGTAGATAGTCAGGCCATGTGCCCTCTTTTCATTTCACTGTCCGTACTCGGATAGTTCTAAGTTTCCACTGGCTTGTATGAACTTGTTTGTATAACTTGAGTGCCGGGTCATGTGACCCCTATCTGTAAAAACATATTATGCAAGGCTCTTCTGAGCCTTTTAAATAAAAGTCATGTTGTTGTATGGTTATGTTGTGATGCCATAGTTGTATCTATGCATAACGGGCATGTCGTGCGTACGTGCGGCGTGCAACGGTATGTATGGGATCCGACACCTAGTTGTGTGCCTTTAGCAGTACTCCTTACGGGAAACTGTCTTTTTGTGCTTCCATCGAGCCTTGGTAGCTTGCTACTGCTCCGGACACATTGATTGACCGGCATGTATCCTTATTTGCTGCTGTGTCTGTCCCTTTGGGGAAATGTCTCGCAGTGTAATGGAGTCCCTGTAGCCTGTTACGACTCGTCTACGTGCAGCAATGACATTCGTGTCTCGCGACGTAATGGAGTCCTTGTAACTTGCTACGACTCGTCTATACACGCTTGAGACCGACACCTGCATTGCTGGGTTATGTATGCCTGTTTCCGTACGGATGTGCCACTTGGGTTCTATGACTAGTTATGTCGGCCCGGGTTCTTTGTTGTGTGATTGCCAGCGACATGTTCACATACGTGAGCCAAAAGACGCAAACGGTCCCGGCCAAGGTAAGGCTGCAGCCGTGGAGTATCGTGCATGAGGCCGCAAAGTGATGTGGCTTGTTACAGTATGGAATCATATGACTTAGGATCGGGGTCCCGACAGCGTTGGTATCAGAGCCTGACTGACTGTAGGACTATCAAGCCAAACCGGTCGAAGTTGAGTCTAGAAACACTATAGATAAGTAGGGGAATTGATTGTGGAAGGGAACGTAAGACTCTTTTTACTCCTCTTCCCAAGTTATTCTATGCTGGGTCATTCTCATCTTATCTACGAGGATAGGTACTAGGATTGTCATCTATTGCCTAGGATGACGAGTTCCTAGCCATGGACCAATAACTAGCTTGTTTGTGAGTAAGTGTGGTTATTTTAGTGTTGTTGATGTGACAAATAGATGGAGAAGAGATTTGAGTCTAGATAGTCGAGTGGTCATGCCTTTCCAATCTCCTTTAAATTGTCTCAAAAATTTTGTTGAGCAATTACAGCCGTTATGCTGCTCAATTTCCGTTAGGATCTCTAATGTCTTTGCATCATTCTCTGTTTCAGATGCCCTCTCGTCCTTTCCGTCAGGTGGTCCGTCTGACCAGGTGCATCGATGTGCCGGGTCACACGGCCATGTTGGTTAGAGTGATGATGGAGGCGGGATATCGTTGGTACCCGGAGTACACCGTGGAGGAGCAGTACCGAGATTTCAACCAGAGTCAGTATCTGTGTACTGTTAGGATATACCCTTCATATCCTGGAGCTGCAGAGCCGCTTCACTGGACTCATGGATTGGGAGTTACCATAGATATGGCAGTTCAGGAAGCCGCCTATACTATGCTGACTATTATGAGGTTTCACCATGGTCTGCTTCAGAACACGGAGTTCTGCTATGTACCTGCTTCCATTGGAGGAGAGGATGGATATCTCAGTGCAGCCTATTCTGATCATTCCCATGAAGACCCTAGACTGCGGGTGACCGCGCAGATGTTGGAAACTAGGGACCGTGATGCACGTGCCCTACGCATGGAGTTCTATGCTACCCGTGCTCGTCTTTGGACAGCTTTGACGCAGCTGGCACCTGTTGTGCAAACAGGTTATGGAGATATGGAGATGCTGACTCCATCGCGGACTCATTTGCCAGCACACGTAGACTGGCCTGATGTTGGAGGCATCACCCCTCTTCGAGGACCGCTGTTGCCACCGACAAGGGGACCAAGGCCACACCCGTGCCCTTATGGTTTCCAGGGATTCCAGGCTAGAGTGTTTCCAGATCCGCAGGTTCAGCTTCCAGGTCATGGGGGTAACCTGTACGAAGCATTCTATGGTGATGTTTGAGTGCGAGGATGCTAGACCTAGTAAGCTAGTAGACGTATCGCCATAGTCCTGTGTGTCTTGTGGGGTATGATCAAGGTTGAGAGTTGAGTTCCGGAGGTGTAGATAGATAATGTATAGGATGCTTGTGATGCCTCCGATGAGTTGTGTCATCTCTCTGTAGTTGTTTTCAGCTTGGGTTTGTACTGAACTAATTCATGGTGTGTATGAAACCTAATGTTAATATGGTAGTTGTTTTACCATGTTGATTGGTGTTTATTCTACATACCATGCTGATCAGAGCATTTCCTAATTCTTGTCCTAGAGTTGTTGCTCGCTATGTCTAAGCTATGGATTGTTTTCCCCAGGATGGTGTCAACCAGGAACAACCCTGTGTATGCTCATGAGAAAGGCGAGAGTAGCCAGCCAAGGCAAGAAGAGCTGCCACGAGCACCATCTCTAGCAGAGGTGATGCTAGAAGCCGAAAGGAATAAGAGGGAGACCAACAGGCTGTTGGAGAGGAGAACACCGAACGTGCTCCCCACAGTGATCACCATGATGGAGTGTCACTTGGTGACTTCATTAAGCTGTGTCCGCCTAAGTACCATCACTCGATCGATCCCCTCGATGCAGATGATTGGCTAACCAGCATGTCACGCAAGATTCGAGCTGCAAATGTTTCAGAGGCCAACAAGGTGACCTTTGCAACATACTTCCTAGAGGGACCCGCCAACCTGTGGTGGGAAAGCTATGAAGCTATGTGTCCTCAAGGACCCACGCCAACCTGGGCAGAGTTTAGCGCCACATTTCGTCTCCATCACATCCCGGAAGGGCTGAGGGACCGCAAGAGAGAGGAATTCTGTGCCTTCACCCAGGGCAGATTGTCAGTGGATGCATACAGCCGCGAGTTTGGAAACCTTGCTCGCTATGCTCCAGAGGAGGTCTCAATTGATGCCAAGAAGCAGGCTAGGTTCCGCAAGGGACTAAATGCTGAGCTTCGTCGAGATCTTCGTCTGCATGAGTGCGCCACCTTTCAAGCTCTCGTCAATAAAGCGATCAATGCTGAGTCCGGACAGACTGACTACGAAGCCACAAGGAGGCATAACCGTGACTTCAACCTTGCATCGGGTTCAGGACCCAACAAGCGCCGAATATGGGTACCCAATGCAGCTATGCCGGCAAGGTACACTGCGAGGCCATCCTTCCAGGCACCTCGTCCAGTTCAGTCCAACCCTCCACCCAGACCATTTGGAGGACCGCAAGAAAATGTTGCCCCTCGTGCTACAGTGGTATGCTATAAGTGTGGAGAACCGGGACATTATTCTCGTGAATGTCCCCAGAACAATGCCAAGCCCGCTGGACGCGGAAAACCAGGGAAAGCCTTCTATGTGAAGCCAACTCCTGCCCGTGGGCGAGTTAATTATGTGTCTGCTGAAGAAGCTCTTGAAGACCCTGATGTCATTCTAGGTACGCTTCTTGTTAATAGCCATCTAGCATGTGTTCTATTTGATACTGGGGCATCTCATTCATTCATCTCAGAAAGTTATGCACAGTTGTATAACATGTCTTTCTGTGACATGCCCACACCTTTAGTAGTTCAGACTCCGGGATCAAAATGGCAAACTTCTAGAGTGAGCCATGACAATGAAATTCTGGTGGATAGACTAGTATTCCTAGCATCCTTGATAGCTCTTAAGTCTTCGGACATCAATATCATTCTAGGTATGGATTGGATGAAAACCCACTATGCCAAGATTGATACTCATTTTAGGAATGTTCAACTTACACATCCCTCGGGAGAGATAGTTAATGTCTCTACTCGAACAACCAAGCGCCAACTCTATTCTCTAAATGCTAGCCCTCTCCCTGAGCTAGAAGATATTCCGGTAGTCCGTGATTTTCCGGATGTCTTTCCAGAAGAACTGCCAGGTATTCCACCTGTCAGAGATGTCGAGTTTGTAGTAGAACTTATTCCAGGGACAGTTCCAATAGCCAGAAGACCCTATAAGATGGCACCCTTAGAACTAGCCGAGCTAAAAACCCAACTCGATGAAGCTTTGAAGAAAGGGTTCATTCGTCCTAGTTCTTCTCCTTGGGCTTGCCCCGTCCTTTTTGTTAAGAAGAAGGATGGCTCGGAACGGATGGTTGTGGATTACCGACCAGTGAACTTGGTCACTATCAAGAACAAGTATCCGCTCCCCAGGATCAACGATTTGTATGATCAGCTCGCTGGATCCTTTGTCTTTTCCAAAATGGATTTGAGGTTGGGATACCATCAAATCAGAATTAGAAACGGGGACATTCCAAAAACGGCTTTTGTCACTCGTTATGGCCAATACGAGTACACCGTTATGTCCTTCGGATTAACTAATGCCCCATCCACCTTCTCTCGACTGATGAATTCGATCTTCATGGAGTATTTGGATAAATTCGTCGTGGTTTATCTTGATGACATACTCATTTACTCGAAGAACGAACAAGAACATGCCAAGCATCTAAGGTTGGTATTGATGAAACTTCGAGAGCATCGTCTATATGCCAAATTCTCCAAGTGTGAATTCTGGTTGCCGGAAGTGACTTATCTGGGTCACGTAATCTCTGGCAAAGGTATTGCTGTCAATCCTGAGAGAGTTCAGGCCGTCCTTGATTGGACTCAACCTGAATCAGTTAAGAAAGTAAGGAGTTTCCTTGGCTTAGCGAGCTATTGTCACCGCTTTGTTGAGAATTTCTCCAAGGTTGAGAAACCTCTAACTGAACTTCTCAAGAAAGATAAAAGGTTCGAGTGGACTCCACAATGCGAGCATAGTTTTCAGGAGTTGAAAAGACGACTGACCTCTGCTCCCGTTCTGGTGCCACCAGATTTATCTAAGGACTTTATTATCTATTGCGACGCCTCGCGACAAGGATTAGGTTGCATTCTCATGCAAGATCGTCATGTGATTGCTTACGCATCTCGACAGTTGTGTCCACATGAGGATAATTATCCCACACATGATCTTGAGCTTGCAGCTGTAGTCCATGCACTGAAAACATGGCGACATTATCTTCTGGGTAATCGTTGCGAGATATACACTGATCACCAAAGTCTAAAATATATCTTCACCCAGCCGGATTTGAATCTCAGGCAAATACGGTGGGTAGAGTTGATCTCGGACTACGACTTAGGGATAACTTACACCCCGGGAAAAGCCAATGTCATGGCTGATGCACTGAGTCGTAAGTCCTATTGTAACAACTTGATGTTACAACAAGGTCAACCACTTCTTCATGAGGAATTTCAGAAGTTGAATCTCCACATTGTTCCTCAAGGATTCCTATCCAACTTGGTGGCGAAACCTACTCTTAAGGATCAAATCATAGCTGGCCAAAAGCGTGATAAGGGAATTTCCCGGATCAAGGAGAACCTTGTTAGCGGTCTTGCTAAGGACTTCTCTACAGATGATCAAGGTGTAGTGCTCTTTCAGGGCCGTTTAGTGGTTCCTAAAAGCCAACATCTCAGGCAGCTGATTCTTAAGGAGGCTCATGATTCTCCTCTCACAATTCATCCGGGTAGTACCAAAATGTATCAGGACCTACGTCAGAGGTTCTGGTGGACTAGGATGAAGAGAGAAATTGCTCAGTATGTTGCTAACTGCGACGTTTGTCGTCGTGTGAAGGCAGAGCATCAAAGGCCTGCTGGCATCCTTCAACCCTTAGCTATTCCTGAATGGAAATGGGATAAGGTCGGTATGGATTTCATCACCGGTTTTCCCAGGACCAAGAGAGGGAACAATGCTATATTCGTAGTCATTGACCGCCTTTCCAAAGTGGCTCATTTTCTTCCTGTTTGGGAAAGCATTACTGCTAGTCAGCTAGCGGAGTTATATGTTTCTCGAATAGTTTCTCTTCATGGTGTTCCCTTGGAGATTAACTCAGACCGTGGAAGTATCTTTACCTCTCGATTTTGGGAAAGTTTTCAAACTGCCATGGGGACTCATCTATCTTTTAGTACCGCTTTCCATCCTCAATCAAGTGGTCAAGTTGAGCGAGTCAATCAAATACTTGAAGATATGCTTCGAGCTTGTGTTATATCTTTCGGTATGAATTGGGAGAACTGCCTTCCATTTGCTGAATTCGCCTATAACAACAGTTATCAATCAAGCTTGGGCAAAGCCCCTTTTGAAGTTCTCTATGGACGAAAATGCCGAACACCTCTTAACTGGTCAGAAGCCGGAGAGAGGCAACTCTTTGGTCCGGATATGATCCAGGATGCAGATGAGCAAGTTCGCATTATTCGTGAAAAGTTGAAAACAGCCCAATCCCGTCAAAAAAGTCAATATGATCGTCATCATAAGTCTGTGACTTACGAAGTTGACGAGAAGGCTTACCTTCGGGTTACACCTCTGAAGGGTACCCATCGATTCGGTATCAAAGGCAAGTTGGCTCCTCGTTACATTGGACCTGTTCGCATTCTTGCTAAACGAGGAGAGGTTGCCTACCAATTGGAACTTCCACCGCATCTTTCCAAAGTTCATGATGTCTTCCACGTCTCTCAACTCAGGCGTTGCTTTTCGGACCCTGTCCGAGAAGTGGACCACGAAACGCTTGATCTCCAAGATAACCTTTCATATCGGTAATACCCTGTTCGTATTCTTGATCAAGCTGAACGTACCACTCGACGCCGGAACATCAAGTTTCTTAAAGTTCAATGGTCACATCATTCGGACAAAGAGGCGACATGGGAAAGAGAAGATCGTCTCCGACTAGAGTACCCCGCTCTCTTCCGATGACTTCAAATCTCGGGACGAGATTCTTTTGAGTGGGGGTGAGTTGTCACAACCCTAGTAAGAGTCATAGGCTAGTAATGTGTTTGCATCATCATCATCATCTATGCATCAATATGAAATGGGGAGAAGAAGAAAACCCCACCCACTTAATGAATTATAGGATTTCTAGATAAATGAAATTTCAACAAATCCAAAATGCCCATCAAAAATGTCCCCTATGTCTGATAAATAGGGACATGGATATACCAGGGGACATTTGTATTAATTGAACATTTAAAATAATTTGAATTAATGGTTTACATCCCTCGAAAATGACAAATAAAGCAAATATCATTATCACTGTTTCCAAAATAATCTGAAACTATTATTATAAGTTTGGAATATTCAAACTACAATTTAGAAAATATTTGGGTCATTTTATAAAAGTCATTTGAACCTGCATAGGAAATAAAACAAATATTAGAAAACAGGAAACAGAAATAAAAGGAAAAGGGGGAAAGAGCTTACCTATGGCCCAACACTGTAGCAGGCCCGGCCCAGGAGCGAGCCGACGCCAGTCATCGTCCACCCCCGAGGCCACTGACCAGCTCCCTGGATCCGCAGTGAGCTCCTACTCCTTCCCCCTGCGTTCCCCCTCTCTTCCTCGCGCCGTAGCTAGCCTAGTCCTCGGACCCGAATCCACCTCGCCGCCGTGGTCGGTCGTCGCCGTGCGTGCAGACCCCTAAGCTCACGCGCGTGTGCATGAATGAACTCCTGGAGTTCCCAGGAGCTCGTAGAACCCATCGCCCGGTCGTTCCGTGCCCTGTGTCGCGTTTGCGTCCGAACCCGAGCTCCGGCCGCCGCCACGAGCTCATTTCCGGCGAGCTCCGGCGACCCCGTGACCTCCTGCGGCTCCGGATGGATGCGGCTGTGCGCGGGCTACTCGCCAGTGGCCTTAGCTCGCTAGATAACCCCCTGTAGAAGAAACCCGACGGACGCCACCGTATCTGGAGGTCACCGACGTCAAGCCGCCGGCCAACTCCGGTGGGTTTGACCTGGGTGGACCCCTGGCTTGACTCTGTGAGTCAATGACAGGTGGGGCCCCTGTCCAGATTAGTTAAGTTAATCACGGATTACTTTAAATCATTTAGTTAAACTAATGTGACACTGACAAGTGGGCCCCGGTCTGCTAATTAGTTAGGATTAATTTTAATTAGTTAGTTAAACTAACCAGACACTGACATGTGGACCGCACATGTCAGGTTTGACTCTGGGCCGAGTCAGCTGACCAGCTGATGTCATCATGACATCATGCTTATGTCATAACTCATTTTCTTATTTTAAAATAATTCCAGAAAATGTTTAAAACTTTGAAAAATCATATAAATTAATCTGTAAGTCAGATGAAAATAATTTATATATGAAAATTTATCAGAAAAATCCAATGAATCCAATCGTGCTACTCTCATGAATGATAGAGCAACCCAAATAGGTGAACTTGGACATTTTAGCATTAGGTCATTATATGGAATTTGAAATGAGGACAACGTGGAACCTATATTCAAATCTGAATTAAATAGACATGATCACCATTCACACTAGCTCACCCATGTATACCACTATGCCATGATCATGCATCATATTGTCGCATTTGCTTGTATTGATTGTTCTTATCTGCATTGCGGTAGGTCCGAATCCAGACGATACTACTCCGTACCCCGACGAAGGAGAGAACTCTTCCGCAACTCAGCAAGGCAAGCAAACCCATTGATCATTCCGATAACATCCCATTCTCTCACTCCTGCTCTCATTATTGCATTAGGACAAACGATCATATGTCAGTCATACCCGGAGATGATCCTATTCTTATGCATGACCTGATCTTGTCACAGTAAATAGCTACACCTTGCAACCTAGCATACCTGGTAGATGCTTGTGCCGTGATGTGCTTAGCTTATCTTCATGCCATGCTGCTATGCTTAGAGTTGTGTCAGGTCTGATTCATCTGGGTGATGAGTTAGAGTGAAACTGTGATGTTACGATGTGTTGGGCTCATAACGAATCCATTTTGGTAAAAGGTGGCGATGAGAGGCTATGTAGGAGTACATAGTGGGTTGTCTCATTGAGACCGTTCTTAGGAACTGGGTTCCGTGTTTGAGATCCAAGACGAGATACTACCACATGCTGGGCCCTGAAATATGACCCCGCTCGACTTATCAGTCGCTTAGTCTTTGGTCCAGGTATTGCAAGTAGTTTCTGGTGTTTATAGCTTGCTGGAGGCCGTGCGTAGCGCTGACCCTCGGGGTGGGTTACGATGCGGTAGGCAGTGGCACGGTGTACCAAGGGTCACCCGAATGGTGGGCTTGGGAACCCTGCACACATCGTTTGGGACCGTAGTGGAAACTTCGGCCGGACTTCCATGCGGGTCAGTCTCAAATAGGCGGTAGCCTGGACTAGAGGTCTTATGTGATTGACGGTCGTGGCCGACTCCCTCGCTGGGCATCCGCTTGAAGGTTGCCGAGGTGCATGGTTTATGGCACACAGCGATAAGTGGCGAGAGCGTGTGTGAAGAAGTACACCCCTGCAGGGTTATGAAACTATTCGAATAGCCGCGTTCGCGGATATGGACTACTTGGAGAACTTATGCTGTTCATAGATAATCAAATGGATACTTCTAAAAATCTCAAGACAAGTGTGAGTACCGTGGATGGCACTTTTCCGGGAGGGGAAGGTGAGTCCATGGTGGTGTATTGAGATGGAGTTAGTGGACTCGTGTGCGATAAGTAAAATTGTAACAAAGAGTGTAAAACTGAGTAGTGTAGGTTAGCCATGAGTCAAAGCTGGCTTTCTGCATAAACTCCTCCACCCCTTTGTTGATACATGAGCATAACTAGACTAGGTCTGTTTTAAAGACTTGCTGAGTACGATTGTACTCATCCTTGCTTAATTAATGTTGCAGAGGAAAACCAGGACCCATCAGGTGGGTTCTATCTAGACGTTGACGATGCCGAATAGCTGGTGTCCCAGCTATGACCCTGTGCCGTGTGGCGTGCTGTAGATAGTCAGGCCATGTGCCCTCTTTTCATTTCACTGTCCGTACTCGGATAGTTCTAAGTCTCCGCTGGCTTGTATGAACTTGTTTATATAACTTGAGTGCCGGGTCATGTGACCCCTATCTGTAAAAACATATTATGCAAGGCTCTTCTGAGCCTTTTAAATAAAAGTCATGTTGTTGTATGGTTATGTTGTGATGCCATAGTTGTATCTATGCATAACGGGCATGTCGTGCGTACGTGCGGCGTGCAACGGTATGTATGGGATCCGACACCTAGTTGTGTGCCTTTAGCAGTACTCCTTACGGGAAACTGTCTTTTTGTGCTTCCACCAAGCCTTGGTAGCTTGCTACTGCTTCGGACACATTGATTGACCGGCATGTATCCTTCTTTGCTGCTGTGTCTGTCCCTTTGGGGAAATGTCTCGCAGTGTAATGGAGTCCTTGTAGCCTGTTACGACTCGTCTACGTGCAGCGATGACATTCGTGTGTCGTGACGTAATGGAGTCCTTGTAACTTGCTACGACTCGTCTATACACGCTTGAGACCGACACCTGCATTGCTGGGTTATGTATGTCTGTTTCCGTACGGATGTGCCACTTGGGTTCTATGACTAGTTATGTCGGCCCGGGTTCTTTGTTGTGTGATTGCCAGCGACATGTTCACATACGTGAGCCAAAAGACGCAAACGGTCCCGGCCAAGGTAAGGCTGCAGCCGTGGAGTACCGTGCGTGAGGCCGCAAAGTGGTGTGGCTTGTTACAGTATGGAATCATATGACTTAGGATCGGGGTCCCGACACTTACCAGTTCTTACCCAGCAGCAGGCGGTGATTGGCAACTGTTGTAGTCAAACTCTCAAAGCTTGGATAGAGCGATTGCCAGGTGGTGTCAAACACACGACGTAGATGTATGTGGAGCTGGGATGGCTTATAGTATGGTAGCAAAAAGGGTTAGCAATAATCAATTCAAAGATGCAAGGTTGAATAAATGCTCAACGACGGTACTGTGCTGGTCCTAGGCTAGACTGTACTAGAGACGCGAGCCTAAAACACCAACAAAATCACGACTCTACACGTAATCAAGGGAAAAACACACTCTGATTTTTTTTCGACACCTACGCAGGTAGCAAAACACGAATCCGAAATCAAAAGGATCTCAAAACTAAACCTAAAACGAGCTGGACTCGGATTGGTGGAGGATTTGTGGTGGTATATATGGACACCAATGGATAGTGATGGTGGATGGTGATATATGGAAGCGGTGATGATGGTGGTGGTATATGGCAACTATGAAGACGATGCGGTGGCGGCGTGACAACCTGTGAAAAGAACTCGAAACTCTAAAGGACTAGACACTAAGACCAACAACTCGACACGATGGTGTAACCGCAAATTCAACAAAGCAAAATACTGAAAAGACTATGCAAAGGCTCAGATTGGTTGGATATGATGATCTAACCCTATTTTTTGTGGCTTTTTCATGGACTAAAGGTATGAAGAACAGATGCGATCTAAACTACGAAAACTGGTAAAATCTCACCGAGCAACCTGGAAATCTGATACCACTTGATAGAGGCGAGGGTCCCGATCTTTCGATGATATTATAACTATCGATTTGGTGGAGCCGACTTTGACGATCCGATTACGAACGTGCACGACGTTGCGCCTTAGCAATCGCTAAACCAATCTCCAAGAGGTTATTGACCACGCCGGAGCATGATCAACCTGACCACGAAGGTCTATTCCTGCAAAGAATCGAAGAACAAGCAAGAATATGATAATGCAATCTGAATATTGCGAATATAGATGAAGTATTGATAATGGTGGGGTTGCGAAAGCGGTCTTAGTCTGGTCGTTGGACACGAATGAAGTACACGAAGTTGCAATGGCTAACTTAACTAAACAAAACCCAACCCTAAAACGACGCCCTAAGGGCTGTATATATGGGGGAATAGAGGGGAATTTCGTGGCCCCTTGGAGGAGGGTCCGAAACAGACCTTATCTCAGTTTCCCCATACATACGGACTCTAGAAACAACCTATAATATGGTATTTCAAAATTACATGGGCCTGGCCCAACAATAAGGTGGCGCAGCACCTATAATAGCCTAGGGACGAATTTTATAAGTAGCATCATGCATATTTCATCCAAGGCTTCTTGCTCCCATTATGGTGGCTTCAAAGTGCGAAAATCATCACTGGAAGCTCCATTGTTCTTTCCCGCGCGCGCACCTTCTTCTCCATGCTTGATCCCGCTCCCATGGTCATCCTTCTTATCCATGCTAGGTCCTTCATTCATAAGTAAAACAAAAGTATCTAATTTAGGCAGCATCATATGTTTGTGAACATTAGAAGGATTTGCAAGAAACGAAAGTACCTGGTAATTCAATTGACGTGCGCGAGCTCTAGTAATTGGTCCTGTATGTATAGTAGTCGGAGTTGTGGGTGTAGCATTAGCAGGGATGTCCTCATCAGACAGTTGCGTCCACACGAGGATAATTATCCAACACATGATCTTGAGCTTGCAGCTATAGTCCATGCACTGAAAACATGGCGACATTACCTTCTGGGTAATCATTGCGAAATTTACACTGATCACCAAAGTCTAAAATATATATTCACCCAACCGTATTTGAATCTCAGGCAAAGATGGTGGGTTGAGTTGATTACAGATTACGACTTAGGGATAACTTACACCCCAGGGAAAGCCAATGTTATGGCTGATGCACTAAGTCGTAAGTCTTATTGTGACAATCTGATGTTACAATAAGGTCAACCACTTCTTCGTGAGGAATTTCAGAAGTTGAACCTTCACCTTTTTCCTCAAGGATTCCTATCCAACCTGGTGGCGAAACCTACACTTACGGATCAAATTATAGAAGCCCAGAAGCATGATGCCGGGATATCTCGGATCAAGAAAAACATTAAGAAGGATAATGTTAGATGCTTCTCGGAAGATGATGGGGGTGTTGTCTTCTTTGAGAACCGTTTGGTGATCCCGAAGAAGCAACATCTACGACAGTTGATTCGTAAGGAGGCTCATGATTCTCCCCTCTCAATTCATCCGGGTAGTACCAAGATGTATCAGGACCTACGCCAAAGGTTCTGGTGGAATAGGATGAAGATAGAAATTGCTCAGTTCGTTGCTAACTGTGACGTTTGTCATCGCGTGAAAGCAAAACATCAAAGTCCTGCTGGCACCCTTCAACCTTTAGCTATTCCTGAATGGAAATGGGATAAAGTCCGTATGGATTTTATTACCGGATTTCCCAAGACTAAGAGAGGGAATAATGCTATCTTTGTGGTCATCGACCGCCTTTCCAAAGTGGCTCATTTTCTTCCCGTTCGGGAGAGTATAACTGCTAGCCAGCTAGTGGATTTGTATGTTTCTCGAATAGTTTCTCTTCATGGTGTTCCTTTGGAGATTAACTCAGACCGTGGAAGTATCTTTACTTCCCGATTTTGGGAAAGTTTTCAAATCGCTATGGGGACTCATCTCTCCTTTAGCACTGCTTTCCACTCGCAATCAAGTGGTCAAGTTGAGCGAGTCAATGAAATCCTCGAAGACATGCTCCGAGCTTGTGTTATATCTTTCGGTATGAACTGGGAGAAATGTCTTCCATTTGTCGAATTTGCTTATAACAATAGTTATCAATCAAGCTTGGGAAAAGCCCCTTTTGAAGTTCTCTATGCACGAAGGTGTCGAACACCTCTTAACTGGTCGGAAACCGGAGAGAGGCAACTCTTTGGCCCGGATATGATCCAGGATGCAGAGGAGCAAGTTCACATTATTCGTGAAAAGTTGAAAACAGCCCAATCTCGTCAAAAGAGCCAATATGATCGCCATCATAAGGCTGTGACCTATGAAGTTGACGAGAAGTCTTACCTTCGGGTTACACCTCTGAAGGGTACCCATCGATTAGGTATCAAGGGCAAGTTGGCTCCTTGTTACATTGGACCTTTTCGCATTCTTGCTAAACGAGGAGAGGTTGCCTACCAATTGGAACTTCCGCCGCATCTTTCCAAGGTTCGTGATGTCTTCCACGTTTCGCAACTCAGGCGTTGCTTCTCGGCCCCTGTCCGTGAAGTAGACCACGAAGCGCTTGGTCTCTAGGATAACCTTACATATCGAGAATACCCTGTTCGTATTCTTGATCAAGCTGAGCGTACCACTCGACGTCAGAGCATCAAGTTTCTCAAGGTTCGGTGGTCACACCATTCTGAAAAGGAAGCCACATGGGAAAGAGAAGATCGTCTTCGACTAGAGTACCCCGCGCTCTTCCCGACGACATCAAAATCTCAGGACGAGATTCTTTTGAGTGGGGGTGAGTTGTCACATCCCTAGCTAGAAGTCATAGGAACAGCCTATATTTGCATCATGTTTCAATTTGGCATCAACTTGAAATGGGAAGTTGAAGAAACCCCAAGCTCACATTGAATCAAAACAATTCAAAGTTGGTGAAAATTTAACAAATCCAAAATGGTCTTTAAAAATGTTCCCTATGTCTGATAAATTTGGACATGATTATAACAGGGACCATTTTACATATTTGAACACCCAAAACAATTTAAAAATAAAGGTTAAAGCTCCTGAAAATACCAAATAAAGCATTATCATTACTTTTGTTTTCAAAATATCCTGAAACTTTTTAGATAAGTTTGAAATATTCAAACTCCATTATAGAAAATACTTGGGATATTTTGCAAAGTCATTTGGTACCTGCAAAAGAATTAAACAAATGTCAGAAATTAGAAAAATAAATGAAAAAAAGAAAAAAAGGAGAAAGAAGCCTAGGCCAGGCCGGCTCACCTGGCCTAGGGAGGTCATCGTCCTCCTGGCCGCTAGGAGGACGGGAGTGTGGCCGGCGCGCGCGCTGCCGTGCCTCCACGCCAGCAGCTGCCTGCCTGCTTCCCCCTTGCCAGCGTGATGGGGATAAGCTCCCAGAGTCGTCCCCATCGATCCCTCTTTCTCTCTCTCGCCTGCCTCTCTTTCTCCCCTCCTCTGCTCCGCCATGGCCGAGCTGCTCGCCACCGTAGCACCGCCGTTTTAGCCGCCCCCGCGCCCTTCTGAGCCCACCAAAGGCTTCGCCTAGATCCCCTCTTACTTCTAGCCGAGCCACGCACCGCCGGGAGCTCCGTATCGCTGCCATCGCCATCGTCTTCAACCTTCGGCCATCGGCAAGCAAGTGAAGCTCACCGTTGCTCCAGGCCCTCCCCGAGCCCGCTCTCGATGTCTCTGCAACCGTCGTGAGCCCCTGGTCCTTTTCCCCCCTTTTCCCCTTCGAATGAGCCCTCTAGCGCCAAGTTCCTCCGAGCCCGAAAGCTTCTCGCCGCCGGCGAGGTCGTGGCCGCCGTTGCAGCGGCCCAAGCTTGTGTTTGAGCACGTGGTCGTGCTCAGGATGTCCCCAGGCAGCCCTAGGAGGCCTTAGGTGCCTCATTTGAGCTCCGGCTCGACGGGCCCGTGCCCACCCGAGCTCCGGCAGCCGCTAAGCTCGCCATCGGCGTCGATTCCGACCATCTCAGCTCCTAGGAGGTGTCAGGATGGACGCGCACGTGAGCATAGGTCTGTTTGGTGCCCTCCGCCGTTCATTTAGTCGCTGGAGGAGTGATCCCGAGCCCCTCCGCCGTCTTTGGAGCCACCGGCGGCTCCATGCCAGTAGGTCTTGCCGGAGTTGACCACAGGGGTTTGACCCCAGGTCAAGTGGCAAGTGGGCCGACCCTCTAAATAAGTTAGATTAAGAAAAAAATAATTAATTAAGTTAATTAACCTAATTAGTCACTGACTAGTGGGCCCAGATTTGTTAATTAGTTATGATTAGTCTTAATTATTTAGTTAAATGATTGAGCCATTGACATGTGGTCCCCACATGTCAGGTTTAACTCTGGCCTGGTCAGCCGACCAGCTGACATCACTGTGACGTGAGGCTGATGTCATAATTCTATTTTCTAGTTTAAAAATAATTCCAAAAATTATTTAAAACTTCAAAAATTCATATAAATGAATCTGTAAATCAGATGAAAATAATTTATATATGAAAATTTATCAGAAAAATCCAATGAATCCAATGGTGCTATTATCATGCATGTTAGAGCAACCTATGTAGACGAATATGGACATTTACTAATAGGATAGTATATGGAATTTGAAATGAAGGACGATTTTGAACCTATATTCAAATTCATTTCAAATCAACATGAACACTAGTTGCATTAGCTCATCCACACATGCTATCATGCCATGATCATGCATCATATTGTTGCACTTGGGTGTATTGATTGTTTCTTATCTGCATTGCGGTAGGCCCTGCTTCCAAGGATACCTCCGAGTATTCCAACAAAGGAGAGAACCTTCCCGCTACCCAGCAAGGCAAGTAACCCCATTGATCATTTCGATAACATCCCACTCTCTCGCTCCTTCTCTTGTTTACTGCATTAGGACAAATGATCACATGTCAGTCATACACGGTAGATGAACCTATTCTTATGCATGACCTGTCATTGTCACAGTAAATAGCTAAACCTTGCAACCTAGCATACCTGGTAGATGCTTGTGTCATGATGTGCTTAGCTTACTTTGCCTGCTATGCTTGCTATGCTTAGAGTTGTGTCAGGTCTGATTCATCTGGGTGATGAACTGAGTGAAACAATGTTGTTCTAATGTGATGACTTATGATGAACCCGATTTGGTAAAGGTAGCGATGAGAGGCTATGTAGGAGTACATAGCGGGTTGTCTCATTGGGACCGTTCTTAGGAACTGAGTTCCGTGTTTGTGATCCAAGACTAGTTACTACCACACATTGGGTTCCGGTAACTCGACCCCTCTCGACTTATCAGTCGCTTAGTCCTTGGTCCAGGAGTTGCAAGTAGTTTCTGGTGTTTATAGCATGGTGGAGGCCATGTGTAGCGTTGACCCTAGGGGTGGGTTATGACGCGGTAGGCAGTGGCACGGTGTACCAAGGGTCACCCGAATGGTGGGCTTGGGAACCCTGCGCACATCGTTTGGGGCCATAGCGGAAACTTCGGCCGGACTTCCATGCGGGTTCAGTCTCAAATAGGCGATAGCCTGGACTAGAGGTCTTATGTGATTGACGGTCATGGCCGACTCCCTCGCTGGGCATCCGCTTGAAGGTTGCCGAGGTGCATGGTTTTGTGAGCACACTGCGATAAGTGGCGAGAGCATGTGTGAAGAAGTACACCCCTACACGGTATGAAACTATTCGAATAGCCCCGTCCTTGGATATGGACTACTTGGAGAACTATGATGTTCATAGATAATCAAATGGATACTAATAAAAATATCAAGACAAGTGTGAGTATCGTGGATGGCACTCTTTCATGAGTGGGAAGTGAATCCATGGTGGTGTATTTCTATGAAGTTGGTGGACTCGTGTGCGATATCTAAAATTGTAGCAAAGAGTTAAAATTTGAGTAGTGTAGGTTAGCCATGAGTCAAAGCTGGCATTGCTGCATAAACTCCACCACTTCCCTTGTTGATACATGAGCATGATTAGACTAGGTCTGATTTAAAGACTTGTTGAGTACGTTTGTATTCACATTTGCTTAATAAATGTTGCAGATGAGACCCAGGACCCATTAGGTGGGTTCTTTCTAGATGTCGACGATGCCAAATAGCTAGTGTCCCAGCTACGACCTTATGCCCTGTGGTGGGCTGTAGATAGTCAGGCCATGTGCCTTTTTACCCCTTTCATCTATCTGTACTCAGATAGCTTAAGCTTCCACTTGGTTTGTATGAACTTGTTTGTATGACTTGAGTGTCGGGTCATGTGACCCCTATCTGTAAGAACATATTATGCAAGGCTCGTCTGAGCCTCTTAAATAAAAGTCATGTTGTTGTATGGTTATGTTGTGATGCCATGGTTGTATCTATGCATATCGGTCATGTCGTGCATACGTGTGACGTGCAACGGTAAGTATGGGCTCCGACACCTAGTTGTGCGCCTTTAGTAGTACTCTTTACGGGAAACTACCTCTTTGTGCTTCCACCGAGCCATGGTAGCTTGCTACTGCTCCGAACACATTGATTGACCGGCATGTATCATTCTCTGCTGCTGTGTTTGTCTCTTCAGGGAAATGCCTCGCGGTGTAATGGAGTCCCTGTAGCCTGCTATGACTCGTCTACACACGCTTGAGGTCGACACCTGCATTGCTGGGTTACGTATGCCTATTTCCGTACGAATGTGCCACTTGGGTTCTATGACTAGTTATGTCGGCCCGGGTTCTTTGTCATTTGATTGCCAGCGACATGTTCACATATGTAAGCCAAAAGACGCAAACGGTCCCGGCTAAGTTAAGGCTGCAGCCGTGGAGCTTACCGTGCATGAGGCCGCAAAGTGATGTGATATGTTACAGTGTGGATTCATATGACTTAGGATCGGGGTCCCGACACTTTGCATGACTTGTCTTTGCCACAGTAAATAGTTGAAACCACTTAGCATGAGTAGCAACTGCTTGAGCCTTGTTGTGCTTACTCATCCATGCTTGTTTACTATGCCTGCTATGCTTAGAGTCGTGTCGGGTCTGAACCATCTGAGCGATGAATCGGGATGAATGTGTTCATGTCCTATTGTGTGAGAGCTAAGTGTGTGAACACGATTTGGTAAAGGTAGTGATGAGAGGCCATGTAGGAGTACATGGCAGATTGTCTCACTAGGACCTTCCTTAGGTACTGAGTTGCTATTGAGTCCTTGGATATGGACTACTTTGATAACTTATGTGGTACATAGACACGTGAAATGGATACTCTAAAATACGCAAGATAAGTGTGAGTGCTATGGATGGCCTTCTCGTAGGGAGACGGGAGTGGATCCATAGTGGTGTATTGATAGGGTGAATATGTGGACTCGTGTGCGCTATCCCACCTCAAATAAAGTACTCGTAGTCGTAGTGCATGTTAGCCAAGAGTCAAAGCTGGCTTGCTGCAATAAACTCCAGAACCCCCTTCATTGATACCGATGCATATGTAGTTAGTTCTGATATAAGGCTTGCTAAGTACCTTTGTACTCACGTTTGCTTAGTTTATGTTTTTGCAGAGGAGAGGTCAGTCTCATTAGTGATTCTTATGACATGAAGTGCAATGTTGACCGACCTAGTTTGGGAATCCCAGATAGAGGTCTGGTTCCTTTGGTAGGGTCATTGTAGCTTTTCAGTCTCCTCCAGCCACTTTTAGTAGATGTTTGTCCCAGACATGTTTTTGCTTCCGCTTGTTGCTTGTATGACTTGAGTGTTGGGTCATTTGACCCCTGTTTGTAATATCACACTATGTTGGATCCTATGAGTCATTAATGCATACTTGAGTCATAGAGTTATGTTGTGATGCCATGTTGTATCTACGCATATCGTGCATATTGCATGTATGTTTGAAATGTATTGGTATGTGTGGGATTTGACACCTAGTTGTGTGCCTTTAGTAGTACTCCATACAGGGAAATGCCTCTTTGTGCTTCCGTTGAGACCTGGTAGCTTGCTACTGCTCCGGACACATTGATTGACCACCATGTATCCTTATTTGTTGCTGTGTCTGTCCCTTTGGGGAAATGTCTCGAAGTGTAATGGAGTCCCTGTAGACTGCTACGACTCGTCTACGTGCAGTGATGACATTTATGTCCCACAGCGTAATGGAGTCCTTGTAGCTTTCTATGACTCGTCTACACACGCTAGAGTTCGACACCTGCATTCCTGGGTTATGTATGCCTATCCTTGTTTGGATGTGCCACTTGGGTTCTACGACTAGTCATGTTAACCTGGGTTCTCTGACATTTGAATGCTAGCGATACATTCACATATGTGATCCAAAATACGCAAACGGTCCTGACCCAGGTAAGGTGGCAGCCGTGGGGATAACCATGCGTGAGGCTGCAAAGTGATGTGATGTGTTACAGGCTAGTTTCTTATGGATTAGGATCGGGGTCCCGACGACGTATGAGCATTTTGTTCACCAACAGAACCTTACCCCCTTTTAATAGTATTGGCTTTCCTACGGACTCAAAGTGATTTCTCACAGAAGGTAAAATGTAGAGTCCTTTGCTTGAAACTTTGCCAATGTATTTCCTTGCATCTTGGGGTATTCCACAATCCTTTTGACAACCCATCATTGAACTTTTACTGAAATATGCTTAGTGGAAACATTAGTTCAATGACATATATGTTGTTATTAATTACCAAAACCACCAAGGGAGCAAATGTGCTTTCAGTGGCTCCCGCGACGGCGAAGCGCCAAACTATGATTACACGAACCGGGCCTCGCGACCTCACTCAGTTACTCTCGATTAGCTCATGCGAGGACAAAGCACCAAGGACCCCGGGAGGTGACATGCATGGGACTAGCCCGTGAGATAGAGCTCAATCACTTGGATTTATCAACGCTACAGGGACGGACCCGAGCATAGATGCCGTGCCAGCCCTTAATCATGAGGCAGTCGAGGGCGGGGTTGTTAGGGCGCAGCGACATTCATGGTGACGAAGCACCGGGCATGCAAGTTGGAATACTTAGAAAATTCATCAAATGCAGAACCAATTCTGATACATGCGCAAAACGATACAGCTATAGGAACGGGCCCTAATAGCTTGAGGATGATGCATCCCGAGGGGCGCCCTCCATTGAACAAACCAAAAGGTCACCTGGCCATGATGCCGTTGAAGCATTGGGGTTGTTGTTGAAGCTTGATCCTCACGAGCCTGATGGCTCCGGAGGCTCGAGGGGCCCGCGAGGCCGAGGGGGTTCGTGAGGGCCCCGGGCCTCCTAGTGGACCGCATAGCGTCGGGCCTCATGAGACGCGTGCATGGCCTGCGTGAGGTGCTGGTACATAGCGCCCACGTTCACGAGGCCAAAGGGCATGCGGACGAAGCTGCAGGGGTAGCCCCCACTACGGCCGACACACGATGGCCATAAGAGGCCCTGTGTTGCAGGCCTGTTGAGGCCCGGGATGTTGACGTCGACGCGCGGCCCGCCGCCCACGTCGGCGGCGATAGATGCATTGGGTGGTGCGGGGCAACGCTTGCCACACATGGCCTGCGCCTCCTAGAGCTCCTCGATCACATTAGTGATGAACTCCCATGCCCCTAGCACCTCGCTCCATGCTCCTTGCTTGTGGGGGCGTGCGTCGAAGCACGCCTCCAAGTGGTGCCCGAGCACCTCCCTCGTCCCACCGGTCAGGTCAAAAGATCTCCAGGTGGAAGCCCCCGAGCACGCCCCGAGGGAGGCACCGAGAGCGCCTTCCTATGTGGGAAGGAGAGGCGCCCCAGCAGTGGACGCGGGGCATGAGGCGCCGTCCGTGGGGATGTATGCCCCCTGACGGCTCTTGGGGAGGAGCTTCTTCTTCTTCCTGGGGATGTCCTCAGGAGGCAGGATGCCACCCTCGTTGTTAAATTTTCAACTGCCGCGGTCTGGTAGGCGTGTTTGAGGGAGCAGACCGCATCCTTCTCATGGCAGGCAACTATGATGATGCCGCTGCACCCTGGCATCTTGAGGACATTGTAGCCATGGTGGGTTGCTGCCATGAACTTGGCGAGGGCAGGGTACCCGAGGATGACGTCGTATAGGAGGCCGATGTGGGCGACATCAAAGTCGATGAGCTTGGTGTGGTAGTTGTCATTCTTGTCGAAGGTGACTGGGAGGCGCACCTGCCCCAGAGGAATGGTGGAGCCATCGGTCACTCCTGAGAAGGGCTTGGTCAGCATGAGCTAATCATAGGGCACATGAAGGGTCTCGAACATCTCAATAGAGAGGACATTGAGCCGGGCTCCACCATCGATGAAGGTCTTGGTGACAAGGATGTTGCTGATGGTGGGCATGCAGAGCATGGGGAGCGCACCTGCGGTGTCCGAGAACTTGAGGTGATCCTTGGAGTCGAAGGTAATGGTGTACTGCGACCATCTGAGGGGACGCACGACGTCGAGCTTTGGGAGGGCCGTGTTCACCTGACGACAGAACTGCTTGAATATGCAGTTTGAGGCAAGGGCCTGAGCACCGCCTAGGATGCATGCAATCACACAGGGTTCTTAGAAGCCCCCAGCCCCATCATCCTCTCGGTTACCGTCATTTCTCCTTGCCGGTGGCGACAGCAGAGGGAGGCCACCATTTCCCTGAGGACGGGCCTCACGAGGCTGATCGTGCTAGGGTCCGTCACGAGGCTCGTCACGTCAGTGGTCCTCATGAGGCTGGTCACGCCAGTCCAGGCATGGGTCGCGGTTGTCCCAGCGACCTCCGTCGTGGCCCCCTCCATGCCCGTAGCCACGGTCGCCGTGCTTAGGGTGGCAGCCGAGGCACCCTTTGTGGAGCGCCCTGGGCTCCTGGCAGTCGTTGGTGTTGTGGGTGTGAGTGTTGTGGAAGACGCAGAATGGGTGGTTGCCCCTGAGGGGCTCATCATGGTCACGACCGCACTTCATCTTGGGCTCCGCTGCCAGCATAGAGGGGCCCTTGCACTTCGCCTCCTTAGCCTTGGCCCTCGTGTCTCCAGGGTCTGCCTCCGAAAGCTTGAGGAGGGAGAGGCAGCCCTCTTTGGCCCTTGCGTACTTGCTCGCCAGGTTGAACATTTCCAAGGCCGAGCATAGATCGTCATGGATGGCGAGCTCCCCTTTCATCTTGACGCCCTTGACGCCATCAGTAAACACCGAGATGATGGCCTCATCGGACGCCTTCGCGATTTTGAGGCAAATGTTCGTGAAGCGTTGTATGTACTTGTGCAGGGTCTCGTCCGGCTGCTGCTTCATGCGCCAGAGGTCGTTCACTGTAGGGGCGTGGTCATGGGTGACCTGGATGTTGCAATGAAGCGCTCGCAAAGTTCGTCCCAGGAGGAGATCGATCCCTCTGGGAGGTTAAGGAGCCAGGAGCGTGTGCCATCCTTGAGAGCCATGGGGAACTAGTTCGCCATGACTTTGTCATCACTGCTTGCTGCCTCGGTGCTTAGCGAGTAGAGCTAGAGGAACTCTGCGGGGTCGGGGGTGCCATCGTAGCGTGGAGGCAGGTCTGGCTTGAACTTGCCGGGGCAGATGACATGACGTAGCTCTAGGGTGAAGGCGCGACAGCCCGCTGCACTCACAGGCGCAACACATGCGAGGGTAGCTCGGTCTTGGTGTTCGTGCACTGCAGTCTCTGGCGGTGCATGGTCTTGATGCCGGCGTGGCGGTGAGGGGAGTGCACGGGGGTCATCTTGTGGCTACGACACCACCTCGTAGCTTGCTTCATCCCGTGCCTGCGCTGGCGCCCCACATGGCGGCTCGCGTCGGCATGCTTAGCATCTGGGCTCGAGGTCAGCGCCGTGTAGAGAAGGAGGAGGAGGCGCGTCGTGAGCCACGTCACCCGCTTGGGAGGGCAGGGGACGGAGCGACTAGGAGGGCACCGGGACCTTGCCGACGGTCTTGACGAGATTGGCGATGCGACCAAGCTAGTCATTGTAGCGATCATTGGTGGGGCGATAACGCAATAGCTCGCGCGCCATGAGCAGCGCAGCCTGTGCGTTCACCGGCCCGCGACGAGCGTGGGAGGACAATGCCATGGCGGGAGTGAGAGACGGAGTAGCCGTGTTGTCATCGCGCTAAACGGAGGGTGGCAACAATGAGTCCTGCTGCTCGTGAGCAGCTGGGTCAGTGGCAGCGTTAGCTGCAGGAGAGGTGGAGCGGTGCGGGACGCCGTGGCCCACAAGCACCGTCTGGGCGACTCGAGCACCCCGGTGCTCGGCACGGACTCGGCGGGTGTCGGGTGATACGTCTCCAATGTATCTAAAATTTATGAAGTATTCATGCCATGTTTAGAACAATTTCATATGGTTTTTGTATGATTTGATTAGAACTAACCCGGACTGACGCTGTTTTCAGCAGAACTACCGTGGTGTCGTTTTTTCTATGCAAAAATAGAAGTTCTCGGAATGGTCTGAAAATTTACGGTGATTTTTTATGGACCAAAAGAGACCCCCGAAGTACAAGAGCTGGGCCAGGAAGTGGACGAGGAGGCCACAAGCCCTCTAGTCACGCCCTACCCCCAGGGAGGGTGCTTCGGTCTTGTGGGCCCCTCGGGAACCCCCTTGACGTGAGACCGATGCCAAAAATTCTTATAAATACCCAAACATCCGAAAAGAACCCTAGACAAGGAGTTCCACTGCCGCAAGCCTCTATAGCCATGAAAAACTAATCGGGAGCCCATTCTGGCACCCTGCCGGAGGGAGAAACCATCACCGGAGGCCATCTTCATCATCCCGGCGGTCTCCATGATGAGGAGGGATTAGTTCACCCTCAGGACTGAGGGTATGTACTAGTAGCTATGTGTTTGATCTCTCTCTCTCTCTTGTGTTCTTGAGATGACACGATCTTGATGTACCACGAGCTTTATTAATATAGATGAATCATATGGAGTTTCCCCTCTCTATCTTCCTGTGATGAATTGAGTTTTCCCTTTGAAGTTTTCTTATCGGATTGAGTCTTTAAAGGATTTGAGAACACTTGATGTATGTCTTGCAATGGGATATCCGTGGTGACATGGGATGTTCTATTGATCCACTTGATGTATGTTTTGGTGATCAACTTGCGGGTTCTATGACCATGGGAATCAATGCACAGGGGTTGGCACACGTTTTCGTCTTGACTCTCTGGTACAAACTTTGGGGTACTCTTTGAAGTTCTTTGTGTGGGATTGAACCTGATGAATCTGAAATTGTGTGATGCATATCGTATAATCAAGCCCATGGGTACACATGGTGACATTTGAGTATCTAGGTGACATTAGGGTTTTGGTTGATGTGTATCTTAATGTGTTATTTTAGTACGAACTCTAGGGCTGTTCGTGACACTTATAGGGATAGCTCATACGATTAATCGAAAAAGATAACTTTGAGGTGGTTTCGTACCGTACAATAATTTCTTCATTTGTTCTCCGCTATTTGTGACTTTGGAGTGAACTCTTTGTCGCATGTGAGGGACTTACATATGATTCAACTATGTCAGTATTGTTGAGAGAACTTGCACTAGTGAAAGCATGAACCCTAGGCCTTGTTTTCAAGCATTGCAATACCATTTTTGCTCACTTTTGTTACTTGCTACCTTGCTGTTTTTATATTTTCAGATTACAAAAACTTATATCTACCATCCATATTGCACTTGTATCACTATGTCTTCGCCGAACTAGTGCACCTATACAATTTGCCATTGTATTGGGTGTGTTGGGGACACAAGAGATTTCTTGTATTTGATTGTAGGGTTGTTTGAGAGAGACCATATTCATCCTACACCTCCCATGGATTGCTAAACCTTAGGTCATCCACTTGAGGGAAATTTGCTACTATCCTACAAAACTCTACGCTTGGAGGCCCAACGAAGTCTACAAGAATAAATTGCGTAGTAGACATCAAGCTCTTTTCTGGTGCCATTACCGGGGAGGTGAGTGCTTGAAGGTATATATTTAGATCTTCCAATCAAATCTTTTAGTTTCTTGTTTTTCACTAGTTTGGTTTTATAAAAGAAAACCATAAAAAAATGGAGTTTAGGTTGCGTCAATTGTTTCGTCTCTTAAATGTCTTGCGTGAAAATGATTGTTTGGAAAATTGTGCTCAATTGGTAGAGGAAGAATTTATGAAAATACTTGATGATAATTCCTTAAATGATGAGCATGATATAAATATTGATCGTACGAATTCTTTGAATATTCATGATGCTAATGATATGCAAAGCCACAAGCTTGGGGATGCTATGTTTGATGAAGATGATATTTTTAGTGCCCCAAGTTTTTATGAGAAAAACCATTATGATGATAGCATGCCTCCTATGTATGATGATTATTGTGATGACATGTATGATATAAAGATTAATCACAACCATGAAACTTTGTTATCATGATTTTAATATTCAAAGTGGTTATGTCTATCAAGTACCTCATGATAATTATTTTTTTGAGTTTGCTCCCACTATTATGAATTAGAAGAAATTTGCTTATGTGGAGAGTGATAAAAATCCTATGCTTGTGCATCATGAAAAGAATGTTGTATGTGATAGTTATATTGTTAAATTCCTTCATGATTATACTGAAAATTATTATGAGGGAGGAACTTATGCTTGTAGGAATTGCAGTAATATCAAATTTCCTGTCTATGTGTTCAAATTTTCGAAGATATTCTTGTTTTGCCTTCCTATGAAAGTTGATTCTTATTCTCATGAATTGATTCCTCACAAAATCCCTATGCATAGGAAGTGGGTTAGACTTAAATGTGCTTGTCATGTGATTCATGATGCTCTTTTGCATGTCTGAAATACTATTTCCTATACGAGCATCATTGAAATCATTATGCCTAGCTAGGGGTGTTAAACAATAGCGCTTGTTGGGAGGCATGCTAATTTTATTTTTTATTTTTTATTTTGTTTATGTTCTTGAATAAATTACACATTATTACCTATGTAGTAATATTTTTTTAGTGTTTTAATTAGTGTTTGTGCCAAGTAAGACCTTTGGGATGGTCTAGGGTGATAGTTAATTTGATCTTGCTGAAAAACAGAAACTTTGACGCCCAGTCCAGGAATTTTATAAATTAATAGGATCATCGCTTGGATCTGAATTTTTTGCACATGATTTATATACAAATTTTCTAGATTTTCCTAATTTGTCAGAAGTTTTAGAGTTACAAAAGTATTCGAAGTTTACAGATTGCTACAGAGTGTTCTGTTTTAGATAGATTCTGTTTTCTATGTGTTGTTTGCTTATTTTGATGAAACTATGGGTTGTATCGGGGGGTATGAACCATGGAGAAGTTAGAATATAGTAGATATTACCCCAATATAAATAAAGAATGAGTTCAAAACGGTACTTAAAGTGGTGATTTATTTTCTTATACTAACGGATCTCACGAGTTTTCTGTTGAGTTTTGTGTTGTGAAGTTTTCAAGTTTTGGGTAATGATTTGATGGACTATGGAATAAGGAGTGGCAAGAGCCTAAGCTTGGGGATGACCAAGACACCCCAAGGTAATATTCACGGAGAACCAAGAGCCTAATCTTGGGGATGTCCCGGAAGGCATCCCCTCTTTCGTCTTCAATCCATCGGTAAATTTACTTGAGGCTATATTTTTATTCACCACATGATACACTATTGGAAATAGGGAATTTGCCATCAGTCATTTCTTTGCCGTCTGCCAACGGATGGCAAAGAACGTCTTTGTTGTATGCCAAAGGAAAACAGATGGCAAAGAACTGACAGACGGTAATGAACCTGGTTGCCATCAGCCAATTCTTTGCCATCCGCCAATGGATGACAAAGAGTCTTTGCTGTCCGCTGGCAGATGACAAAGAGTTGGTGGGGTCCAGTGGATGCCGGTGCTACAAACGACCTATAAACCCACCTCTTTGCCATCTGCCAGCGGATGGCAAAGAGGTGGGTGGGGTCCAGTGGACGACGGTGCTGTAATGGCCCACTAACCCCACTTCTTTGCCATCTGCCAGCGGACGACAAAGACTCTTTGCCATCCGCTGGCAGATGGCAAAGAGGTGGGGAGGTGGGGCTATCTCCTCCTCTCTCCCAGCCCGGTCCCACCACTCTCTCTCTTCCAGCCAAGCCCAACAAACACCCACGACCCCCATGACTCCCCCGCTCGCTCCCGTCCACGCCGTCGCCGCCCTCCGCCCCGCCACCCTCCGCCCCTCCGCCCCGCCACCCCCGCCGGCCCTCCGCCCCTCTGCATCGCCACCTCGCCGGCCCTCCGCCCCCAATCCCGCCGGCCCTTCGCCCCTCCGCCCCGCCGACCCTCTACCCCGCCGCCCCGCTAGCCCTCCGCCCTGCCGCCCCCAATCCCACCGGCCCCCGAGGTCCTCTGCTCTGCCGCCCCTCTTCCTGTCGGCCCTCCGCCCCTCTGCCCCACCGGCCCTTCGCTCCGCCGCCCCTCTTCCTGCCGGCCCTCTGCCTACTCTCCCCGCCGCCCCACCATCGCCTGCACCACCACCCCGCTCCGCCCGCACCACCTATGGTGAGTCCCCTGTCTTTTCCTGTTTTTTAATTATGTATTGTTAATAAGTTATTGTTAGTTAGGTTAGGTTAGGTTAGTTTTTATTTGTTAATTAGGTACTCTTAATTAGGTTAGTTAGTTGTTATTAGTTAGGATGAAAAAAAAGAAGAGTAAGTATAAGAATTATAGAAGAAGAAAGAAGAAGAAGAAGAAGAAGTGGTAGAAGAGGTCAAGAAAATAAGAAGAAGAAGAAGAAGAAGAAGAAGAAGAAGAAAAAGAGGAGAAGAGGAGGAGAAGAAGAGGAGGAACAGGAAAAGAAGGAAGAAGAAGAAGAAGTAGTAGTAGTAGAAGAAGAAGAAGAGAAGAAAAAGGAAAAGGAAAAGAAGGAAGAAAAAGAAGAAGAGGAAGAAGAAGAAGAAGAAGAAGAAGAAGAAAAGGAAGAAGAAAAGTAAGAAGAGGAACATAAGAAGAGTAAGAAGAAGAAAATGACACCCTGACACCCCGACACGATGCCCGACACCCCGACACGACGCCCCGACATGACACCCCGACATGACGCCCCAACACGACACCCCTTCAACGCGACACGACACTATGCGCAGCTGTTAATACGCCCCTTGACGCCACTGGCCCCCGACCCCCGACCCCGACACCTCTTCGGCCTCCTGTTGACCGAAAAGTGCTTTTCAGCCTTCCAGAGGCCGACGGGATCATATATTTGTGAATTATGAGTTAGGTCATATATTTGCCAATTTTGTTATGAAAAACATCATATATATTTGTGTTGATCGGGTGGATTTAAATGTGCAGTTGTTTCGTTGCTACGAGGGTCTGGTGTTCGACGACCTCCCCTATGTTCGTGGGTGAGCACAAATGACATCTCCTCCTCCCCACTTCATTTGCTTTGTTTCGGTCTTCGTGCCGATGAAACATGCTAGCTATAGGTAGATTGAATCATCAGTATGCATGACCACTGTGCGTCTCCCGTTCGAAAGGGTTACATATATAAATATGCATGCATTTGCATATTTATAATCGTGATTCTTTTGAATTGTCCAACGTTATCGGATAGCCAGAGTATGTGTAGATTGGGTTCATTTTCCCATATGCTTTGCTCCGGATCTGATGCAGAATTTCGTCAGTGCCTCCCTGTTGTTCACCGGGTACACATCCTCTCTACTTATTGCCGAGACATGAATCAGGAGAACAACAGGGAGGTGCTACCGAAATTTTGCGTTGGATCCGGAGCAGAGCATGGGAAAATGAACCCAATCTACACATACTCGGGTGGGATTAGGACCTATCTTTACCTACTAGTGTCTAGGTTGCATGGACGTAATAAAACTGACAAACTCTATTAACTGATGAATATGGTTTGTTGAATTATGTATATATTTCTTGTGTGTCCAGTAGCAAGGCAAGATGAGTGATCGTGCGTGGATGTACACCAGTCACACTAGTTAGAAAGACATGACCCATGTAACTTGATGCTCAGGCAAGGAACAACATCTACTCAAGCCTATCGAGCATCATGTTCAGAGGCATCTGTCATCTCCAGAATGCCAAGCTCGTCTGGGATAGGATCGTGGACATGAATGAATGTTATCGCACTCGTCAAGACCCCATGTTCACCAAACTCAAGAAATTCCTCAAAACTCAGGAAGCAGATCCTACTTCATCTTCTTCACTTTGTCTTATGGCAAAAGGTTCCAAGGTACACAAGCATCACTCCTCTTAAATCAAGTGAAGATGAATCTGATGAATATGTGAAACCTAGCTATGACAAACTTGCTAATATTGACACTAAGCAACAAAGTGCAACTGAAAAGCTTCAGAAACTACTAGACAAAAGCGATGATCTATTGAATGAGGAAGTGGATCAGACTGAAACTCTGTCTAACGATCTCAATAGCCTTTAGACAAAGTATGATAACCTTCAGAGTCATCATAATGCTCTCTTAGCTGATCATGAGAAGCTTTCTTATGAATTTCTTCAAAGAAAGCAAGATCTTGAGAAACTAAGAGTGTCTCATGAGGATCTCCAAAGGGAAAATGATTCCTTACCGGCTCAACAGATCAGTACCGCTCATGAAGATTTTGTTCCACCTTGTTTGAAATTCATTGCATGTGAAACTGCTAATTCTTCACCTGAATGTTCAAATGCTTCTATTGCAGCAAATTCTTCAACTATTCTAGTGGTCACAAATTCCTCATCTGAGGATACCACAAGTATCACTAACAAAAATGCAGGGTTGAAGGAATTATATGTGACAGGCATGTACAAAAGTCTCAACGGGCATCAAAACCTTTGCGATATGCTCAAAAAGCAGATACTGAACAGGAACCCTAGGAATGAGGGTATTTCATTTGAGAGGAAACTCAATGTTGATGGATCCTACTAGACACCTGAGCAGTACCCCAAAACCTCATGGGTTGCTACAAAAGGACCTCATGTAGATCTATCCACTTTATCTGGCTTTACTTGTGAAACTTCATATTCCTCTGATGAGTCACTTGACTCCAACTACAAATTCTTCATAAATCAGAAAGGTGAAGTATTTGCCAGATTTGTTGGAACTAACTACAGGAATGGTTCACCTATGAAGAAAATCTAGGTTCCCAAGAGCTGCTTACAGAATCTTCAAGTGAATGTCCTCACGACACCACTCATGAAGAAAGCAACCCCAGATCAAATTCCTCATATGGACCAAAGTCTTCGCTTGGATCAAATTCCTTAAATGGTCAAAAATATCATTCTCGTGCTAATGCATCTGTTTTGCAGGGAAAGTCTAAGAGTTCAAATATGTGCATTATTGTTCAAATCATTATGTTCATAAGTCCTTGAAGAATTTCTTTGTTTATTCATATGAGTACTCTAACGCTCGTCCTGTGAAACAAAGCATACTAGCTTCAATGCCTCCCTGCTCATGTGGTGATCGTAGAATGATGAACTCTTTGACAACCCTCCAGATGTGGGTGGTGAAGAAATTGAAGTAATCTCTTATGCATGGTCAGGTCTCCAGATGAACTTAAACATCTGATGAATTTGTTGGAGACATGAGGAAATGCTTGAAAGGACGCAAGCTAATCATGTAGAAATGAAATCCTCATTTCTCATGTCCTCACATTGCTTCACTTACCATATTGTGTGATGAAACTCTGCCTGATGAATTTGATGTCATATTCTTCACTCTGAAGCTTATGAGTATGTAAGTTGTACTAATTCATCTGCAGGATGAACCTCCAAAAGCTACCGAGTGGTTCCTCGATAGTGGATGCACAAACCACATGACTCGTGACAAGAATCTACTAATGAATTTGCCACTTGCTCCATCTCATCTGAAGCATATCACTTACGCTGACAAAGTAAAAAACAATTGTTGGGTCTAGGTAAGGTTGCAATCTCAAAGGACCAACACATGGATAAGGTGATGCTTGTCGAATCCCTTGGGTTCAACCTCATGTCTGTCTCAATGCTTTCTGATCTTGATATGGTTGTCATTTTCGGAAAATATCTTGCTTGTCATCATGGAATCTGACAAATCCAAAGTCTTCGAAGGCTTTAGGAGAGGAGACTTGTATATTGTTGATTTCTCTACAAGACCTCAGAAGGCTTGCTGTGGCATTGATGACTTGGACACGCTAGCAGGAGGAACTTGCACACGCTCATGAAGAAAAAGCACGTCATTGGCATTGAAGGTGTCAAATTCCTCAAGGACCACCTCTGTGGTGCATGTGAGTCTGTGAAGATGACTAGATCCAAGCATCCCTCGAAGACAATCATGACCACAACTCAACCTTTTAAATTGCTTCATATGGACTTCTTTGGCCCCACTCACTATCCTAAACTAAGAAATTCTTCACATTTGTATGGCTTTGTCATTGTTGATGACTACTCTCATTACACTTGGGTGCATATTATTTTGTACAAGTCTGAAGTGCAGGATGTCTTCAGACGATTTGCTTCAAGGGCGTCTACAAACTTCAGTGTCAAGATCAAGCATATTAGGGGTGATAACGGGACTGAGTTCAAGAGCACAAATCTTGATGAATATCTTGATGAACTTGGTATTACTCATGAGCTATCTGCCCCATACACCGCTCAGCAGAATGACGTCGTGGAGCACAATAATAAGACTCTTGTTGAGATGGCTTGCACCATGCTTGATGAAGAAGACTCCTCGTCACTTCTGTCCTGAGGTAATTGATACAGCTTGCCACATCATCAATAGGGTATATCTTCAGAAATTCTTCAAGAAGACTTCATATGAAATCATGACTTGCAAGAAACCCAATGTAAGTTATCTCAAAGTCTTCTGTTCAAAATGCTGGATTAGAGATCCTCAACATAGTTCTAAATTTGAACAGAAAGCACATGAAGGTTTTATGCTTGGTTACGGAAAGGACTCACACACCTACAGAGTCGTCAAGTGATGAGGACATGACTACCTTGGATATGACCAAAAATGTTGCATACATGCATATTTGTGAGGTGATTTCTTATAAGAATTATGCAATAATTTATTTATGTTATCCGGAACAAAAATACTTCACCTATTTTTATTTTATGCCTAAATGCAGAATGGTCGAACACTTGTATGAACCACGTGTGATGACAAACAAAGAGGAAATGGTTGGGTGCTATTCAAGAGGTCCTCTAATGTCAAAGGAAACAATTAGGTGTTGTTCAAGAAGTTCTCTCACGTCACTTTTAGCCCAAGAGAAGATAGAGTCCAAGTCTCTCACGTTCTGGACTCAGATTCAGACTACACAGACACACCTGTCTCAAAACGCCAACAACTTTTTCATACGGACTCCGCATTGGGTGATTCCTTCTTTGCTGGAAACTAGATTTCATATGCATTCCAGCCCAGTTGGAATCACGTTAAAATTCATCCAGATCACGGAGATATCGACGAAACAATCTGACATTGCAGCAGAATCCGAGTCACACTACAAGTCCAAAGGTGTTGCATCACCTCCACTTGGGCCCATGGGCCTTGGACGACCTAGGGTTGGTTCCAGGGTGTCTTGGGGCATCCTCCCACCTCCTTGGCTGCCACCCCTTGCTCCTATATACGTAGATCAATCTAGTAGCTTTTCCTTTGGGTTTTGTTTAGTTAAAAGTTAGCCATTGCAACTTCGTGTAGTTTGTTTGTGTCCAACGACCAGACCAAGACCACTTTCTGAACCCCACCCTTATCAATATTTCATCTATATTCGCAATATTCAGATTGCATTATCATATTCTTGCTTGTTCTTCGATTGCTTGTAGGAATAAACCTTTGTGGTCAGGTTGATCGTGCTCCGGCATGGTCAATAACCTCTTGGAGATTGGTTTAGCGAGTGCTAAGGCGCAACGTCGTGCACGTTCATAGTCGGATCGTCAAAGTTGTCTCCACCAAATTGATAGTTATCATCTCATCAAAATATCGGGACCCTCGCCTCTATCAAGTGGTATCAGTTTTCAGGTTGCTCGGTGAGAATTTCTAGTTATTCGTAGATTAGATTTATTTTCCTTACCTATTGCCCAAGGAAAAGCCACAAAAAGTTAGATCTATTCATTTTTTCTCCAAGCTAGTCTGAGCCTTTGTAATTTTCTTTTCAGTGCTTGCATAGTTGAATTATCGGTTGCATTGTTGTGTCGAGTTGCTGGTCTTAGCGTCTAGTCTTTTAGAGTTTCGAGTTCTATTCACCACTTGTCACGCCGGCGTCGCACCATCTTTATCGTTGCTGCCATATACCACCACCACGCCACCGTCATCCCTTTCGTTGTCACCCACCACCATCCATCAATTTTCACCACATGCTACCATTGTTCATTGTCATTATCGCACTTGAGGTCATACACATGTACGCTTGATCCAATCTACATCTTATCTAATTTGTTGGATAGAAGAAAAAAGTGAGAGAAAAAAAGGAAAAAAAGTAGAGAAAAATAGTGCGAGAAAAAAAGTGAGAAAAAATGGTGAAAAAAATAGAGCAAAAAAAACAAATTTGGAATCTATTTTACTCAAATCTCGTATCTGAATTCGGAGTTAAATCTGCTTTGCGCAGTGTTCAGTAAACCAAGCGTATCTTCCTCATACGAACTCGGAATTGAGTGATTCTTTTTGCATACGAAAACTTGAGTCAGTAGCATTCTTGAAAATAAATTCCGAATTTTTATATATTATCTTACATAGGAAAGTTGTAGAGAGAGTTTTGGTACATCCTACTTGCCGATCATTTGTCATCATTATCTTTACTGTCATTGTGATCTTCACTTATATCTTGCTGTCCAGAGCTAATTCATATCATCTGTTGCTGCTATTTGTCCTACGCCGTGACTCCATTAGTGTTCTAGGCTCGCATCTCTAGTACGGTCTAGCCTAGGACCAGCACAATACTGTCCTTGAGCATTTATTCAACATTGCATCTCTGAATTGATTATTGCTAATATTTTGCTACCATATATTAAGCCTTCCAAGCTCCACATATTTCCACATCATGTATACATACGTTCACCTGGTAACCGCTTTACCCAATCTTCAGAGATATTGACACTATCGGTTGCCGGTCGCCACCTGCTGCATGGTTAGAATTTGTAGGACATTGATATTTGCTTTAGTGTGGGTGTTTTACCACCACATCCTAGTAGTTCATAGGAACAATATACTTGGATCTTTGTTTCTTGTTTCTACCAGTCATGACAGGATTCAGAGTTGTCAGTTCATGGGTTTCTTCGATTGTGGGAGACGTGCCACCACAACAACCGCTACGAGAGCTGCGAAGAGATCCAAATGCACATGATCAGGTTAATGTTTCTATACCATCATTTAATGGCTGTTTTAGACCTGCTTTATATATTGAATGGTTGTTTGAAATAAATGATATATTTGCTTCCCATCATTTTGATGAACGTAAGAAAGTTAAGGTCGCTGTTGGTTCTTTCATTGGTTATGCTTCAGTTTGGTGGAGCGAATATTGTCAGTTACACCATGATATTATACCTACTACTTGGGATGATTTGAAACTTGCCATGAGACAAACATTCGTTCCTGCTTATTATACTCGTGACAAGCTTAAAAAGTTAAAATATTTAAAACAAGGTAGTGACACCGTAATGAAATATTATGATGATTTACAAACAACCTTGTTGCATTCCTCATTAGAAGAAAGTGAAGAAGATTTTATGGATAGATTTTGGGGAGGATTAAACCGTGGTATTTAGGAGATACTAATTCATGAAAACTGTTATTCTATGGATCGTTTGTTTCGTCTTGCTTGCAAAGCTGAATAGGAAATAAATCAACGTGTTGGACAAAAGGAGATAGAGCGCAAGGTGCACATTCCAAGAGTTGATACAGTTGTTCCTTCAACTACTAGGCATACCGTGACAACCACATCAATTCTTGTGAGGGCTACATCACCTTCACCATGTAACACATCACCACGGAGAGTGCCTACATCATCTGAGTTGATCATAAGAGGTAATGGCAAAGGTATTGATCTTCCACCTCCACGTGAGTATGATGAATGCCTATTCAATTCCAATGTACCCTGTGATGAGCTACCCATTACTTTGATCACACCAACTATTTCAGAGGACTATGTTCATGATTTTACTTCGTCATGTGATCAAATAACTACAATATCAACAATTGTGAGTGCACCCACTGAATTAACTATTGATGAGAAAGAACCGTGTGAATCAGGAAATAAATCAAATTTGGGTCAAATATGTTTGAAAATAATTCTGCCGGTGTTTAATCATTTTGATATGACCTCCAATCTTCGTGATAATTCTGTGTCAAATGACATGTTGCATGTTTGCTTATTTAAGCATGTTGTAGCATCTAAATTCGAAACGATTCACGTTTATTTACCAATATTGGTATGGTTTAATGATGAACATTATGAATCTTTTTATATGAATAAGGACTTCACTTATATGTGGAAACTGAGTTACAACATTGTGATGCCTTCTACTTCTTGTCATAATCTTCTGGCTTTATATTTCATGACATGTGATGAGTGCCCTTGTATATATGTGTCACATGTGTCACAACTGAGAACAATAAAAATGATGACATATACATATACAATGTGTACACCTTTTCTCTTTTGGTAGCCACATTTCAGATTAAGCAACGCCGAGGACGGCTTTGTTTTCAAAAAGGGGAGGATGATGAGGACATGACTACCTTGGATACGACCAAAAATGTTGCATACATGCATATTTGTGAGGTGATTTCTTATAAGAATTATGCAATAATTTATTTATGTTATCTGGAACAAAAATAGTTCACCTATTTTTATTTTATGCCTAAATGCAGAATGATCGAACACTTGTATGAGCCACGTGTGATGACAAAGAAAGAGGAAATGATTGGGTGCTATTAAAGAGGTCCTCTAATGTCAAAGGAAACAATTAGGTGTTGTTCAAGAAGTTCTCTCACATAACTTTTAGCCCAAGATAAGATAGAGTCCAAGTCTCTCACGTTTTGGACTCAGATTCGGACTGCACAAACACACCTGTCTCAAAACGCCAACAACTTTTTCATACAGACTCGGCATTGGGTGATTCCTTTTTTCTGGAAACTAGATTTCATATGCGTTCTAGCCCAGTTGGAATCACCTTAAAATTCGTCCGGATTGCGGAGATATCGACGAGACAATCTGATGTTGCAACAGAATCCGAGTCAAACTATAAGTCCAAAGGTGTTGCATCACCTCCACTTGGGCCCATGGGCCTTGTACGACCTAGGGTTGGTTTCAGGGTGTCTTGGGACATCCTCCCACCTCCTTGGCTGCCACCCTTGCTCCTATATAAGTAGATCAATCTAGTAGCTTTTCCTTTGGGTTTTGTTTAGTTAAAAGTTAGCCATTGCAACTTCGTGTACTTCGTTTGTGTCCAACGACCAGACCAAGACCGCTTCGGAACCCCACCCTTATCAATATTTCATCTATATTCGCAATATTCAGATTGCATTATCATATTCTTGCTTGTTCTTCGATTGCTTGCAGGAATAGACCTTTGTGGTCAGGTTGATCGTGCTCCGGCGTTGTCAATTACCTCATGGAGATTGGTTTAGCGATTGCTAAGGCACAACGTCGTGCACGTTCGTAGTCGGATCATCAAAGTCGTCTCCACCAAATCGATAGTTATCATCTCATCGAAATATCGGGACCCTCGCCTCTATCATCAACACCTACCACCAAAAGGTTGTTGAAACTATAGATGTGCGGTTCGATGAAACTGACGGCTCGCAAAGAGAGCACCTTCGTTATGTGCTAGATGAAAAGTCTCCTGAGGAATCCATTAAGCTGAAGGCTACTGAAGATGTCATACCCACTGAAGAACTTAAACCTACTGATGAAGACATTCCAACCAATGAACAAATTCATGTTGATACGTCTAAAGAAAATGGTGCCGAAGAAAATCCTTAGCCACATGAACCTTCTCATCCAAGAGTTGCAAACGAAGTGCAGATTGACAAAATCATCGATGACATCAATGCACCAGGTCCCCTCACTCGCTCAAGGACTTCACATTTGACTAACTTTTGTGGGCACTTTGCTTTTGTCTCTATCATAGAGCCCACCAAAGTTGATGAAGCATTCAAGGAGCCTGAGTGGATTCAAGCTATGCAACAGGAATTGCATCAATTCAAGATCAACAACATGTGGGAACTTGTCAAGCGGACAGATCCATGCAAGCACAACATCATAGGTACCAAGTGGATCTACAACAACAAGCAAGATGAAAATGGCCTTGTGGTAAGAAATAAGGCTCTCTTTTAGCTCAAGTCTACACATAGGTTGAAGGAATTGACTTTGATGAAACTTTTGCACCTGTTGCTAGACATGAAGCTATTCGCATATTGCTTGCTTATGCTAACCATCATGATATCATCTTATATCAAATGCTTGTGAAAACTGCATTCCTCAATGGTAAGCTTGAGGAAGAAGTATATGTTGCTCACCCCCTAGGTTTTGAAGACCCTAAGCATCCTAACAAAGTCTTTAGACTCAACAAGGCCCTCTATAGCCTCAAATAGGCCCCTCGGGCATGGTATGACACTCTGAAGGAATTCCTCATGAAGAAAGGCTTCAAACCTAGTTCACTCGACCCAACACTTTTCACTAAATCCTATGATAATGAACTGTTCATATGCCAAATATATGTAGACGATATTATCTTTGGTTGTACTGACAAACGCTATAGTGATGAACTTGCCTATATGATGAGTGAAGAATATCAAATGTCTATGATGTGAGAGTTCAAATTCTTCTTAGCTCTTTAAATTCCTCAGCAAGACAATGTCATCTTCATCTCTCAAGAGAAATACCTCAAGGATGTACTGAGGAAATTCGACATGAAAGATTGCAAAGGCGTCAAAACTCCAATGCCTTCAAAAGGCCACCTCTGCACTGATGAAAATGGTAAAGATTTTGATCAGAAGGTATATCGCTCCATGATTGGATCTTTATTGTATCTATGTGCATCTAGGCCTGATATTATGCTAAGTGTTTGCATGTGTGCCCGATTCCAAGCAACACCGAAGGAATCACACCATAAGGTTGTGAAACATATTCTTTGATACTTAGCTCACACACCAACGCTTGGATTATGGTATCCCAAGGGCTCAAATCTTCACCTCATCGGATACTCAGATGTTGAATATGCTGGAGATCGTGTGGATCGCAAGTCAATCTCTGACACATGCCATTTCCTCGGACGATCCTTAGTCTGTTGGTCCTCGAAGAAGCAGAACTGCATGTCACTATCTACTACTGAAGTTGAGTACATTGTTGCTGGTTCATGTTGTGCTCAGTTGCTATGGATGAAGCAAACCCTCGTGGACTATGGCATCAAGGTGAAGATTGTGCCTCTTTACTGTGACAACGAGAGCGCTATCAAGATTGCTTACAACCCAGTTCAGCATTCCAAGACCAAGCACATCCAGATTCGTCATCATTATCTTCGATATCATGTACTCAAGGGCGACATCTCCATCGACCACATCCCCACTGAAGAACAATTAGCTGATATCTTCACAAAGCCCTTGGATGAAAAGAGATTTTGCAAGTTGCGGTGTGAGCTAAATATCTTAGAATCTTCGAATGTTCTCTGAAAAAGACACATATTCTAACACTTATGCAAAATTGATGACTTAGATTGCAACACATGAAGTAACGTTTTTCTTCAGTCAATGAAGAATAACCGCCTGAGTTTCAAGATATTAATGAATAATTTGATTCTCAGAACCCTACGACAATTGTATGCGGTGTCTGAAATCATCATTCTTATACGGTGGGTCACGCCACCAACAATAGTTGAAATTCTTCAAAGTTGAGTTTTTCGTCATTTTGCAAATTCTTCAAAATTTTCAAATACCTCAAGTTTGCAAATTCCTCAACTTATCAAATTTTTCAAACTATGAAACATATGTTCTTCATAGACTATATGTATATATCTGAGTTTTCAATGTCCTCAACATCATTCACTTATTGCAAATTCTTCAAGTTGATTTTCATCTAAGTGAATGTGATCGGACCCTTTCCCCCTCTATGCTAAACTCAACCCAGTCTATTCTCAAATTCTTCATATGCGTTCTACTTTGAAACTCATTCAAAGTCTTCACTATGTCCTTGACACCTAAAGAATTTGCAAAGGGAAACTTTAAAATTTTCACTATCTAAATTTCGGTGCTTCCCGCTCAAACCGTTCCGATTTCCACGACTGGATAACCCACGATCCCCCACTATCTCCACTACTCAGAATGTGGGGGACACATGTCGCATGGAGAGCAAGGGTCAGGGGCAATCTTGTCCAAAATCTCGTGCAGATTGTTTTTCACCTCTGCTATAAATACCCCTTCTCTTTCACTGTGCTCGAGTTACTCCTCACTCCCTCTCTCTCCCGATCTCAAACCTTGCGCCACCGCTAAACTCATCGCCACCGGTGTGGAAGAGCTTCACTACCTTGACCTCGATGTCGCTATACTGGCATCGGCCGTGGAAATCTTCACCATGCCACCACTGTAGCTATCTCCCTCTGCCAAGCTAGGGCGTGGGAGATCTAGATAGACGAGCTTCCCCAATTTCTTCTCACTATTCGTCATGTTCTTCATCAAGGTAAATAAAATCTAATTTACTGCCCTTGTTTGATCTTCAAGTTTTCCACAATTTCCTCAAAGGTGTTTATTCTTCAGGAATCATATTCGAAAGCACCTTACATGTTCATTCCCTTGATGTTTTTCCTAAGTTATGATTTTCTTCAAGATTCCTCAATTGTGTGGATCCTCAAAATTTGCACAACTCTGGAAGCTAAGACAAGAACACTTAGTGAAATTCCTCAAGACATCTATGGTCTAAATGCCTTCTGTAGCTGCATAATCATCAGCTGCTGCCACAAAGTCCTCAACACCCGTACATCTCGCAACATGTCAGAGGACTACATGTTTCTTAATTGCTTTAGGGGTCTCTGCAAGTTCATCAGCCCAAGCACAGTCCTCAACCAATCCTTCTCTAATGAAGATGAAAGCTACTGCTAGACGAGGTACTTGACCAAGTCCTCAACCGAAGAAGGTGGTGTTCAAAGTACCATCAGATTCTTCAGATGATGAAGCTGATGATGAGGAACTTGAGTCAATCATCAGAAACAAGCAAGAGAGAATGGCTCAAGCAAAGGGCACTCAAATTCCTCTATGGTTGGATCCAAAATTGGTGCTGAACTTCATTGATATCTGGCACAAGGATCCCAACACTCTAATTTATGATTTGAAGTGCCTCCTGGTCTAGATCATGTCCTCAGTGCCTGCATAGCTAAAGAAAAGTGGAAGTATGAGAAGGCCAGACAAACCAAGAAAGCTCAGTACAAGAAAGAGCACTACTTGAAGCACGATGTTCTGAAGTTTTCTCCTGAGGAACTAGTGAAGATGCAGTCTGAGATCAAAGACCTCGGTGATAACTTCAACAGATAGTATGCTGATTGGCAAGGCGCGAAAGTTCGTTTCGCCAATGTGGCTGATAAAGCTATCAAGGACCACAACAAGAGGGTTGCAGCTCAATCGCAACCTCAAATTCCTCAGGCTGAAGAATCTGCTCAATGTGCTGACGAAACTGCAAGAGCAGCTGAAGAAATTCAGGTTGCTAAAGAACCTGTCAGGGCAACCTCCACTGTTGCACTTGAAGAAATTGCCAGGACAGCTGAAACTTTTGCTGTGCTAGATGAAACTAAGACCACAAGGGCGATTGCATCAGTCGTGCCTGAAGAAAATGCTCCTCCTTCACCTTCTACAGAAACTGCAAAATCCTCAAGGGTGAAGAACATCAACCTTCCTTCTGCATCAGAAGTGAAGAAAACCAAGGCTGTGGAGAAGAAGTCACAGAAAAGAAAGGCATCAACTTCAGATTCCTTAGCAGTGAAGAAATTGAAGACACCGCCAAGTTCTTCAACTGAGCCAATTGATGCAACTCCCATAACCTCCGTGCCAGCCTATGAAGTAGTACCATTTGGTGTTGACTATGTCATCCCAAATGATGATCAAGAAGAAGAGGATCAGTCTGCTGCTACCTCAGAGCAGATTGATGAAGAAATTGAAGTGGAAGCAAATGCTTCAGCTCCACTGGTATCATCGTCCCAGCCTCAGTTGACTATTGAAGGGGCTGGTGTTGAAAAAATGGAAGAGGGTGTGGACATTGGAAACAAAACACCTCTGATCAATGATGAATATTGGGAAGCTGCACACCCAAATTCACCAATGATCACTGCTCTGTCACAATTTCCTCCGTCTCCAGCCCAAACTGAAGAAATTCATACAAGATCTGATGACTTGGATGCAACTGTCAGTCAAGATATTCCAGCTGCATCAGCTGAGGAAGTTGTTGCTCCAACTGCCATTGAGGAAACTGTTGTGCAAATTCCTGAGTCTGAAGAAATTCCTCCAATGCCTAAGGAAATTGTGGGCCGCTTCAAGCCAAACCTTTAGCCGCAGCCTAAGATGCCATTCAAAGGCTCAAAGCGCCCCAAATTCCTCAAGACCAAATTCTTCAATGAGCACCTTTTCTTCACTGGACCAAATCCATATGACTCTGCAAGAGCCGGTCGCACCAGATTCTGGACAACCACGAAGATGAACTGCTATGCATCAGTGTTGTTTGACAAGAAGAAAGTCTTTGAGCATCATCAAATTCCTCATGCTGATATGGAAACTATCCCGTCTTTCACACCGGTGCTCGCAGTTCTTCATGATGCTGGAATTCTTCCATTCTGTGTGGACATAAGTGATTGGAATGAAGAGCTGATTCTTCAATTTTACGCCATCTTGCACATCACAGATGATGCTTCTGATATTAACTCTTGGGTCTTGGACTGGATGACTGGATCTACTCACTACACTGCACCAGCCTCTGAATTGTTTCGATCAGTCCCAATTCCAATTCCTTCAGAAGGAGCAAGATGCCTATTTGATGAACCTGCTCTGCCCAACCACATGATGCAAGTGTTGATGAAGCCTTTGGCTCCTCGAAAACCTCAAAGGACTACCTTCCTTGTGAAGGATTTTCTCTATGTGCACAAGACAGTCTATCACATTCTAACCAACACCCTCATTCCTCAGAAAGGCCACAACTATGAAGAAGAAGAAGTGGAGGGAATCATGATGAACATTCTATTCAACATCATTCATGGGATTCCCATCAACTACCACGATTTCTTCATGAGTACTTTGGCCAATGCAGCATTATTCCCATTTGAATTGAAGCCTTATGCTCCCTGGATCATGAAATTCACCAGATCAAGGTCTTCAATTCCCTTCAAGGCTGACTTTCAGAATCACTTCGGCTTTCTGCCTCCTATTGAAGTCCTCAAGCACACATTCACTTCAATTGAAGGAAAAGGCAAAGCTGTCATATACGAAGGTACTCATCCATTGGATGGTCGTTTCGCAAAGCTGCATCTTACTCCACCAGCGATGACACTACTACCCAAGACTTTGCTGCAAAAGCCTCAACACAAAAGCCTCGAGAGTCTGCCCCTCGTGTGATGACTGATCGTGAGCTTCTTATAAGTCTTCATCAAAAGGTCGATCTCAATCACAAGTGGGTCAAGCGTCAGTTTGCTTCAATTCTTCAGAACATGACTGGACACGGAACTCTATGAGGAAAAGTCACTACTACGTGCATGAAATCTTTGATCGCGTGTGGGCGATTCTCGCACATCTCCAGACTCCTGAGGAACTCAAGGACATGGACTTTCAACAGAACTTTGACTGGTCTCATCCTCCTCTTAAGAAATTCAAGAAAGTTCAAGTTCCTTAGCTCGTTACAAGTTCATATTCTTCATCGCGTGAGGCGGATGAAGCTGAGGATATTGATGACACTAATGCGGGCCCTGTATCGACAAACGACCCCGACAACGCTGGCGCTCCTCCATCACCTTCAAGATGAAATTCTTCAAGGGGCGTCAGTCCTTAGTTTTTGTCCCTTTTGGTCTTTGATGAAAAATGGGGAGAAAATTTGAGTTAGTCTTCAAGCAGGTCTCTATATATGGGCTGTTTTTGTTTAAGTTACAAATCTGGCTCTTCTCAAGCTTTTGTTGGATGAGTTGTAAACTTAAGTCCGATGGTGGTGTGACTCTTTTGAACTGCTTTCCGCATGCTTATTTCCTCAAGTACCTTAATGCATGCATGCTGAATTTCATCAGACACCATTTTCATCATGCATTTAAAATTCTTTATATCATAATGTGAAATGCATGTATGAATTACAAGATATAGGGGGAGTTCTCCATGTTTTTAACTTGCCATGTGCATTTGTAGTCCAAAGCAAATTCCTCAAATATGCACATCTTCAGGAGGATTTCTGCTTATCTGGCAATAAAATTCCTCAAACTCAGTACTTACACTTCAATGTTTATGCCCGTTGAAAACTTAACCCATTTGTCATCAATCACCAAAAAGGGGGAGATTGTAAGTGCATCTAGTGCCCCTTAGTGATTTTGGTGTATTGAAGACTTATAGGTTAAGAGACTGATGCGTCTGTAGGTGTACACATGCTCTATAAGTTGTCGAGGAGTTTGATATATTCGGAGATTATCGACACCTAAAAATTTATGTCTTCAACTGAAGACTTTGGTGAACACTTTGTTGAAGACTTTGCTGAAGACTTTGGTATTCCCTGAAGACTTTGAAAATGAAGAAGTTGGTGTGACCTTGAAGATATTAACGAGGACTATGAAGCGTGAAGACTTTTGTTTCCTTAGTTTCATTTCCTTTATTTGAGTCATAGGAAACATCATACTATTAAAGGGGGCCAAGGTAAAACTAAGGAAAATTTCCAACTGATGCTCAACTCAAAAGCCTCAACCTATCCAATCCTTCGAGTGAAGCCTTTGGAAATCTCTTACGGTTCAGTCAAGTTCTTCAGCGACAGAGACAAAGTTCTTCTGGTCCCTGAGGAAATTGGCCTGACTGAGGAGTTAATATTTCGCCAGTGCAAATTGCCTACAAGTGAGGAACATGATAAGCCTGAGGACTTTCATAGTTCGAAATTCCGACCGTTGCTGTGCTTAGCGCCAGCTGCCCCCAATCATCTTATCCACATAACGGTCATATCATTGGGGGCATTTATGTCATTGTCATGTCAGGTTGCACCCTGGCTATAAATAGCCACCCCCACAACCACTAGTTGGTAGGTTGCTACGAGAGAGAACTCACACGATTCATTTGAGAGCAACCCATCCTCCAAGAACTTTGAGAGAAAATCATCAGTGAGGAAAAACCCAAATCCAAACCACCAAACCCATAGTGATTGAGCTTCACTGAAGAAATTGTTCCTGTGTAGAACCGACGCTTGTTACCTTTGAAGACCATGTATCTTCCAGAGGTTAGGCGTCATGGTCTAGTGCATCATGCAGTCAATTGGGGATCACGGAGTGACCTTGGTCTAGAGCATCCAACAGTCAATAGTGGATCGCCGGGTGACCAGTTTGTGAGGGTTTTGGAAGTCTACCCTGAAGACTTACCACGAGTGTTGGGCGAGGACTTTGTGACCTTAGATCAAGGAGAATACGGTAAGGACTGTGTGTCCTCTGGTTTAAATACCAGGCCGCTCCAAACCAGACGTACGATTGTCATAGCAGTTGGAACTGGGTCATCAAACCATTGTCTTCATCTAGCTATCTGGTTCTATTTCCTCAACCCTTTCATTTCCTCATATACTTGTTGATGAAATTGATCGTTACTGTTTGAAGAATTTGACTGAAGACTTTCTCAATTTCCTCACCTCAAAATCTTCAAGTTACCTTGTTCCACACCTTCTTATCATGTATCACGCTACCTGTAATCTGTGCATGCTTTATATCATCATGATGACTATGCTACTGCTATTTTTCTCATGCACTTGAGTACTTATTCCGCTACTAGTTATTCATCACATTTCAAATTCCTCAAGTGATGAATTTGTAAAAAATGCCTATTCACCCCCCTCTAGTCGATATAACACACTTTCAAAGGCAAACCCTTGTAAGCCTGGAGTGGTTTCCTCCATCACAGCAAGAGTAGTTGGCCTCCACATGGATGAACAACGACAATTTATTGGTAGGATTACAACCCTGCCTTCTTCCTCAATCTTGGGTGCCCCTCCTGTTGTTGATACACAACCCTGCTAGGTGAAAACGTGGCTTCTCTTTGTGGTCAAAGCCTCTCATTGGAATTCCAGGCTGCAAAGGTGGAAATCCAACTTACCATCTTCAACAAGATCTCAATGAACAATCAGCATCAAACTAGGCTTCATCAAGCGCCTCGAGGACTTCAATGATGGCAGACTTCTGGCATACCTTCAGTTCTTCCATGGGCGCATGCCACCGGAGAACGTGGCTAAGCTGGCGGAGACTGTCGGTCTCTCATCCCTAGAGCAACTGTAGCTACTGGACGCCGACTTGCATGCGATCTTGGAGGAGCTCGTTGGACGAGCTGCCAAAGACTAGTTCTGACCAGTAACCGGCTTGATGCTATTCAGTTTCCAATGATTTTTCATCCACTGAACCTGTTAACTTGTGAGATTTGGGCCTTTTGGCTGCCTTGTACCCTGCTTACTGGCGCCTTTCGGCTGCCTTGTATCCTGCTTATTTGGACTTACTGTACGCATACATGTTTACATGGATTTATTAGTTCCTATGAGCTCACTGTCCATTCCAAGTTGGAATGTGCGGGCCTTACACAATGGGGCTACAAGGGCTGCGGTGCATGCCATGCTCGATGAGTTATCGTGCTCAATAATTTATTTGCGGGAATCCAAGCTTGTTGTGGTCATGCATGTTGATATCTTTGAGGCCATGGGTTCCACATTCGATCAGCATGTTGTGCTCTCGATGGACGGAACCCGTGTCTATGTGCTTCTAGGCTGGCGCACAAACCGGCTCTATGTGTCTGTGATTGTTGTGCGTAGATTCTCGATTATGACCACGATCACTCCTTCTGACTTTTTTGGTCCTACGATGCCTTGGTCGCTTACCATTGTTTATGGTCTACATGATTATGAGCCAAGGATTCCTTCCTGAACGAGCTTGCAAACATCCATAATTCCATGTTGGGGGTTGTGGTTCGTTATTGGTGATTTCAACCTAATCACGTACCCGAGTGCCAAAAACAATGATAGAATCTGCCACCGATGGATGAACAAATTCCACCGCACCTTGAATATATTGTGTCTGCATGAGCTACCACCGATTGGCAGAAGGTACACATGAAGCAATGAGCAAGACTCTCCAATGCTCGTAAGACTAAACCGTGCCTTCTACAACATTGATTGGTACCTTATGTTCCCAGCCACCAAGCTGCTACCGCAAGCCAAGCGGTCCTAGATCACTGCCAACTGTTGGGGTTTGATGAGATTATCAAAACAAACTGAAGGTTTAGATGTGAAGCATAATGGCGACATGTTGGGGTTTTCAATGAGATTGTTGTGCAATCATGGGCTAAACCAGTAGGTGATAGATGCCCACTCGAAAAACTTAACCACGAGTTGGGGCCCCTCACCAAGTACATGCACTTCTGGAGTAATCCATTATTGGTGATATTCAGATGCAATTACATGTGGCCAATGAAATCATCTTGTAGTTAGACACAACACAGAACTTTTGAGCCCTCTCGGTGGATGAACGCGAGCTGCACACTAAGCTCAAATCTAGAGACATGGGGCTTGCTGTTCTACTAAAGATCAAGCTGAGGCAGAGAAGCCACATACTTCGGCTCCAAGTCGGCGATGCCAACACAGAGTTTATCCAAGGGAAAGCAAATGCGAGGCACAATCGCAACATGATACATCTCCTGGATGGTCCATCAGGCCCGGTTTCCAACACAGCTTCGATGACTGACAAGCGCACCAACACCTCATGAATACTTTTGGTAGTGAGCAGCGCATGGCCTCCGCCCTCGATTGGAACGAGCTGGGATTGGAGAAAACTGATCTCTCGGACAAAGAGGGGATGTTTATGTTGGAAATATGCCCTAGAGGCAATAATAAATTAGTTATTATCATATTTACTTGTTCATTATAATCGTTTATTATCCATGCTATAATTGTATTGATTGGAAACTTAGATGCATGTGTGGATACATAGACAAAACCATGTCCCTAGTATGCCTAATAGACTAGCTCATTGATCAAAGATGGTTAAGGTTTCCTAGACATGGACATGAGATGTCATTTTATAACGGGATCACATCATTAGGAGAATGATGGGATGGACAAGACCCAAACTACAAACGTAGCATATGATCGTGTCAGTTTAGTGCTACTGTTTTCTGCATGTCAAGTATATGTTCCTATGACCAAGAGATCATGCAACTCACTGACACCGAAGGAGTGCCTTGTGTGTATCAAGCATCGCAACGTAACTGGGTGACTATAAAGGTACTCTACAGGTATCTCCGAGGGTGTCTGTTGAGTTGGCATGGATCAAGACTGGGATTTGTTACTCCGTGTGACGGAGAGGTATCTCAGGGCCCACTCCGTAATACAACATCACAACAAGCCTTGCAAGCAATGTGACTAAGTGTTAGTCACGGGATCTTGTATTATGGAACGAGTAAAGAGACTTGTCGGTAATGAGGTTGAACTAGGTATGGAGATACCGACGATCTAATCTCGGGCAAGTAACATACCGAAGAACAAAAGGAACATCATACGGGATTAACTGAATCCTTGACATAGAGGTTCGACCGAGAAAGATGTTCGTAGAATATGTAGGAACCAATATGGGCATCCAGGTCCCGCTATTGGTTATTGACTGTAGAGGTGTCTTGGTCATGTCTACATAGTTCTCGAACCCGCAGGGTCTGCACACTTAAGGTTTGGTGACGTTTCGGTAGTATAGAGTTATGTATGGTGGTGATCGAAGGTTGTTCAGAGTCCCGGATGAGATCCCAGACGTCACGAGGAGCTCAGGAATGGTTCGAAGGTCAAGATTGATATATAGGAAGTCCTATTTTGGTCACCGGCAAAGTTTCGGGCTCATCGTAGTGTACCGAGAGTGCCGGTAGTGTACCGGGAGACCATCGGGAGAGGTATTTCGACCCAAGAGGCTACATGGGCTGTGGGAGGAGGTAAACCATCCCTTGGTGGGAAGAAAAACCGTAATAGCCATGTGCTACCTGTCCTCTAGATTGCAGTTTCTCCTCTAGATCGGTTTTCAACGGTGCTTAGGCGAAGCCCTGTTGGAATAGCTCCACCACCATCGCTCTAACGCCGTCGCGCTGCCGGAGAACTCATCTACCTCTCTTCTCCCTCTTGCTGGATCAAGAAGGCAGAGATCGTCATCGAGCTGTACGTGTGCTGAATGCGGAGGTGTCGTCCGTTCGGCGCTAGATCGGAAGGACCGTGATTAAGATCGCGATACGGATCGTGATGAGTTCGCGGGACGGATCATGATTGGATCGCGGGACGGACCATGATGAGTTCGTGGGGCAGATCGTGATTGGATCGCGGGACGGATCGTGATGACATCACGGGACACTCGGCGATTTGGATCGCGAAGACGTTCGAATACACCAACCGCATTTGTTAACGCTTCCCTCTTAGCGATCTACAAGGGTATGTAGATCCACTCTCCCTCTCGTAGATGCTCATCACCATGGATAGATCTTGCGTGTGCGTAGGAAAATTTTGTTTCCCATGCGACGTTCCCCAATAGTGGCATCATGAGCTAGGTCTATGTGTAGATGAGATCTCGAGTAGAACACAAAGAGTTTGTGGGCGTTGATGCTTAGATTGCTTCCTCCCTTGGTCGGATTTTGGTTCAGTGGTATTGTGAGATGAAGCGGCCTGGACCAACATTACTCGTACGCTTACGAGAGACCGGCTCCCTCGATCGCAACTTGTTGCATAGATGGATTGCGGGTGCCAGTTTCTCTCACTTTAGTTGGATCGGATTTGACAAAGGCGGTCCTTGAGAAGGTTGAAAAGCAACTAGTGTATCACCGTTGTGGTTTTTGCGTAGATGATAATTGTTCTTGCTAGATACCCATAGCAGCCACGTAAAACATGCAACAACAATTAGAGGACGTCTAACTTGTTTTTGCAGGGTATGTTGTGATGTGATATGGCCAATTACATGATGTGATATATGTGATGTATGAGATGGTCATGTGATGTATAGATTATCACGACTTGCATGTCGTTGAGTACGGCAACCGGCAGGAGCCATAGGGTTGTCTTTAATTATTGTATGACCTACGTGGCAATCATTAAGCGCTATGTAATGCTTTACTTTATCGCTAAACGGTAGCAATAGTAGTAGAAGCATGTTGGGCGCGACAACCCCGATGGTGACACGTTGATGGAGATCAAGATGATGGAGATCATGGTGTCTTGCCGGTGACGATGGAGATCATGCCGGTGCTTTCTAGATGGAGATCAAAAGCACAAGTTCATGGCCATATCATGTCACTTATGATTTGCATGTGATGTTAATCCTTTTTATGCACCTTGTTTTGCTTAGGGCGACGGTAGCATTATAAGGTGATCCCTCACTTAATTTCAAGATAAATTGTGTTCTCCCCGAGTGTGCACCGTTTCGAAAGTTTGTCGTGTTGAGACACCACGTGATGATCGGGTGTGATACACTCTATGTTCACATACAACGGGTGCAAGCCAGTGTTGCACGTGCAGAACACTCGGGTTAAACTTGACAAGCCTAGCATGTACAGACATGGCCTTGGAACACAAGAGACCTAAAGGTCGAACATGAGTCATATAGCAGATATGATCAACATGATGATGTTCACCATTGAAACCACCTCAACTCACATGATGATCGGACTTGAGTTGGTGAATTTGGATCATGTATCACTCGAATGACTGGAGGGATGTCAAATTGAGTGGGAGTTCTTAAGTAATATGATTAATTGAACTCATTACCATGAACATAGTCACTAGTGTCTTTGCAAACTGTGTTGTAGATTACTAGCTCATGTTGTAGCGCCCTTGAATTTTTATATGTTCCTAGAGAAATAGAGTTGAAAGATGATGGTAGCAACATTGCGGACTGGGTCCGTGATATGAGGATTGTCCTCATTGCTGCACAGAAGGCTTACGTCCTAAATGCACCGCTCGGTTCGCCAACCCCTCTAGCATTGTTTGTAGATGTTGTGAACATCTGACAGGCACGTTCTGATAACTACTTGATATTTTAGTGCATCATGCATTACGGCTTAGAATTGAGGCTCCGAAACGTTTAGAACGTCACAGAACATATGAGATGTTCTAAGAGCTGAAATTAGGATCTCAGGCTCATGCCCGTGTTGCGAGATATGAGATCTCCAACAAGATTCTTTGCCTGTAATATGAAAGAGAATAGCTCAATCGTTGAGCATGTGCTCAGATTTTCTGGGTGCTACAATCGTTTGAATCGACTGGGAGTTGATCTTCCAGATAAGATAGTGATTGATATAGTTCTCCAAGTCACTGTCACTAAGCTACTAGAACTTGGTGATGAACTATAAAATGCCAGGGATAGAAATAATGATCCCTGAGCAGTTCGTGATGTTTGACACCGCGAAGGTAGAAATCAAGAAGGAGCGTCAAGTGTTGATGGTTAGTCAAACCACTAGTTTTGAGAAGGGCAGGAGCAAGGAGGGAAAACTACATGGATAGCAAGTCAGTTGCTGCTGCAGTGAAGCAACCCAAAGTTGAACCCAAACCCGAGACTAAATGCTTCGATTATGAGGAGAGCGGTCGCTGAAGCGGAACAACCCTAGATACTTGGTAGATAAGAAGGCTGGTAACGTCGACAAAAGTATATTTGATATACGTGTTATTTATGTGTACCTTGCTAGTACTCCTAGTAGCACCTGGGTATTGGATACCGGTTCGGTTGCTAAACGTTAGTAACTTGAAATAAAAGCTACAACATAAACGGAGCACTAGCTAAGGGTGAGGTGACGATGTGTGTTGGAAATGTTTCCAAGGTTGATGTGATAAACATCGCACGCTCTCTCTACCTTCGGGATTAGTAAAGAACCTAAATAAATGTTATTTGGTGTTTTGCGTTGAGCATGAACGTGATTAGATCATGTTTATTGCAACATGATTATTCATTTAAGTTAAAGAATAATGGTTATTTTGTTTACATGAATAATACCTTCAATGGTCATGCACCCAGTGAGAATGGTTTGTTTAATCTTGATCACAGTAATACACATGTTCATAACATTGATGCCAAAAGATACAAAGTTAATAATGATAGTACCACATACTTGTGGCACTGCAGCTAAATGTCATATTGGTATAAAGCGCATGAAGAAACTCCATGTTCATGGATCTTTGGACTCATTCGATTTCGAATCGGTTGAGACATGCGAACCATGCCTCTTGGGCAAGATGACTAAGGACCCCGTTTTCTGGTTTGATGGAGCGGGCAAGTGATTTATTGGAAATGATACATGTTGATGTATGCAATCCAATGAGTCTTGTAGCATGCGGTGGATATCGTTATTTTCTTACCTTCACTGATGATTTGAGTAGATAATAGTGTATATTTACTTAATGAAACGCAAGTCTGAATCATTTGAAAAAGTTCAAGCAAATTCAGAGTGAAGTTTAAGATCATCATGACAAGAAGATAAAATGTCCGCGATATAATCGTGGAGGTGAATATCTGAGTTACGAGTTTGGTATACAACTTAAGACAATGTGAAAGTTGTTTCACAACTCACGCCACCTGGAACACCATAGTGTGATGGTGTGTCCGAACGTCATAGTCGTGCTCTATTGGATATGGTGCGAATTATGATGTCTCTTATCCTTTTACCACTATCATTTTGGGGTTATGCATTAGAGACAACTACATTCACTTTAGATAGGGCACCATCTAAATCCGTTGAGATGACACCGTGTGAATTATGGTTTGATCGAAACTTAAGCTGTCATTTCTTAATGTTTGGGGCTACAACGCTTGTGTGGAAAATGTTTTCACCTAATGAGCTCGAACCAAAAGCGGACAAATGCATCTTCATAGAATACCCTAAGAACAGTTGGGCGAACCTTCTATCTCAGATCCAAGCATAAAATGTTTGTTGCTAAAACTGTGTCCTTTCTCGAGAAAGAGTTTCTCTCGAAAGAATTGAGTGGGAGGAAGATAGAACTTGATGAGGTTGTTGAACCTTTGTTCAACCAGAGAGTAGCACGGCGCAGAAAGATGTTTTTGTGGAACCTACGTCAGTTGAAGAGGAAGTAAATGATGATGATCATGAAGCTTCGGATCAAGTTACTATCAAACCTCGTAGGTCGACAAGGATGTCTACTGCTCCTGAGCGGTACGACAACCCTGTCTTGGAGGTCATGTTGTTGAACAATGATGAACCTATGAACTATGGAGAAGCGATGATGGGCCCGGATTCCGACAAATGGTTAGAGGCCATGAAATCCGAGAAAGGATCCATATATGAAAACCAAGTATAGACTTTGGTAGACTTGCTCGTTGGACGGCAGGTCGTTGAATACAAATGGATCTTTAAAATGAAGACAGACGCTGATGGTGAATGTCACCATTTATAAAGCTCGACTTGTCGCAAAGAAGTTTCTGGCAAGTTCAAGGAGTTGACAACGATGAGACTTTCTCACTCGTAGCGATGCTAAAGTCTGTTGGAATTATGTTAGCAGTTGCTGCATTTTTCAATTATGAAATCTGGCAGATGGATGCCAAAACATCGTTTCCTTCCTTAAGGAAAGGTTGTATGAGATACAACCAGAAGGTTTTGTTAGTCCTAAGGATGCTAAAAGGTGAGCAAGCTTCAGTGATCCTTCTATGGACTGAAGCAAGCATCTCGGAGTTGGAATATACACTTTGATAAGGTGATCAAAGTTTTTAAATCTATACAAAGTTTGTGAGAAACTTGTATTTGCAATAAAGTGAGTGGGAGCACTATAGAGTTTCTGATAAGTATATGTGGATGACATATTGCTGTTCGGAACTGATGTAGAATTTCTGGAAAGCATAAACGGTTGTTTGAAAAAAGTGTTTCAAAGGAAGACCTGGATAAAGCTACCTAATTGTTGAACATCAAGATCTATAGAGATAGATCAAGATGCTAGATGAGACTTTCAATGGGTACATACCTTGACAAGATTTTGAAAGAGTTCAAAATGGATCAGTCAAAGAAAGAGTTCTCGCCTGATTTGTAAGGTGTGAAGTTGAGTGAGACTCAAAGCTCGACAATGGCAGAAGAAAGAGAAAGGATGAACGTCGTCCCCTATGCCTTAGCTGTAGGCTCAGTATGCCATGCTGTGTACCGCACCTATGTGTGCCTTGCCATGAGTCCGTCAAGGGGTACAAGAGTGATCTAGGAGTGGATCACTAGACAGCGGTCAATATTATCCTTAGTGACTAAAAAGACTAAGGAAATGTTTCTCGATTATGGAGGTGATAAAGGGTTCGTCGTAAAGAGTTACGTTGAAGCAAGCTTTAACACTAATCCGGATGACTCTTAGTAGCAATCCGGATACGTATAGTGGAGCAGCCATTTGGAATAGTACCAAGTGGAGTGTGGTAGTGGTGTTTACAGTTTGACATAGAGACTTGCAAAGTACATACGGATCTGAATGTCTCAGACCTATTGACTATAAGACCTCTCTCACATGCAAATCATGATTGAGCCCCAAAACTCATTGGGTGTTAGATTCATAACATTGCGAATCACATGGTGATGTGAACTAGATTATTGACTCTAGTGCAAGTGGGAGACTCTTGGAAATATGCCCTAGAGGCAATAATAAATTTGTTATTATAATATTTACTTGTTCATGATAATCATTTATTATCCATGCTATAATTGTATTGATCGGAAACTTAGATGCATGTGTGGATACATAGACAAAACCATGTCCCTAGTATGCCTCTAATAGACTAGCTCGTTGATCAAAGATGGTTAAGGTTTCCTAGCCATGGACATGAGATATCATTTGATAATGGGATCACATCATTAGGAGAATGATGGGATGGACAAGACCCAAACTACAAATGTAGCATATGACCATGTCAATTTATTGCTACTGTTTTCTGCATGTCAAGTATATGTTCCTATGACCATGAGATCATGCAACTCACTGACACCGGAGGAGTGCCTTGTGTGTATCAAACGTCGCAACGTAACTAGGTGACTATAAAGGTACTCTACAGGTATCTCCGAGGGTGTTTGTTGAGTTGGCATGGATCAAGACTGGGATTTGTTACTCCGTGTGACGGAGAGGTATCTCAGGGCCCACTCGGTAATACAACATCACAACAAGCCTTGCAAGCAATGTGACTAAGTGTTAGTCACGGGATCTTGTATTACAGAACGAGTAAAGAGACTTGCCAGTAACGAGGTTGAACTAGGTATGGAGATACCGACGATCGAATCTCGGGCAAGTAACATACCGAAGAACAAAAGGAACATCATACGGGATTAACTGAATCCTTGACATAGAGGTTTGACCGAGAAAGATCTCCGTAGAATATGTAGGAACCAATATGGGCATCCAGGTCCCGCTATTGGTTATTGACCGTAGAGGTGTCTCGGTCATGTCTACATAGTTCTCGAACCCGCAAGGTCTGCACACTTAAGGTTTGGTGACGTTTCGATAGTATAGAGTTATGTATGGTGGTGACCGAAGGTTGTTCGGAGTCCTGGATGAGATCCTGGATGTCACGAGGAGCTCCGGAATGGTCCGGAGGTAAAGATTGATATATAGGAAGTCCTATTTTGGTCGCCGGAAAAGTTTTGGGCTCATCGGTAGTGTACGGGGAGTGCCGGTAGTGTACCGGGGGACCATCGGGAGAGGTATTTCGACCCAAGAGGCTACATGGGCTGTGGGAGGAGGTTAACCAGCCCCTGGTGGGAAGAAAAACCCTAATATCCATGTGCCACCTCTCCTCTAGATCGCAGTTTCTCCTCTAGATTGGTTTTCAACGGTGCTTAGGCGAAGCCCTGCTGGAATAGCTCCACCACCATCGCTGCAACGCCGTCGCGCTGCTGGAGAACTCATCTACCTCTCCGCTCCTGCTTGCTGGATCAAGAAGGCGGAGATCGTCATCGATCTGTACGTGTGCTGAACGCGGAGGTGCCATCTGTTCGGCGCTAGATCGAAAGGACCGTGATCAAGATCGCGAGACGGATCATGATGAATTCACGGGACGGATCGTGATGAGTTCGCGGGACGGATCGTGATTGGATCGCGAGACGGATCGTGATGAGTTCGCAGGACAGATCGTGATTGGATCACGGGACGGATCATGATGACATCACGGGACACTCGGCGATTTGGATCGCGAAGACGTTCGACTACCCCAACCACGTTTCTTAATGCTTCCCGCTTAACGATCTACAAGGGTATGTAGATCCACCCTCCCTCTCGTAGATGCTCATCACCATGGATAGATCTTGCGTGTACATAGGAAAATTTTGTTTCCCATGCGATGTTACCCAATAGTTTACTATGGAAGTGGTCAAGAAAACCATCCACGCCATGCCATCTGACAAAGCACCTGGACGGATGGATTCTCAAGGGGTTTCTACGAGTGCTGTTGGGAGATAATCAAGACAATTATGCTTGCCGCCCTACACCAGCTGCATCAGTTGGATAGCTGGGGTCTTACCCGTATTAACAAGGCATTCATCGCACTCATCCCTAAGAAGCATGGATCTAACACCCTCTCAGATTTCTGGCCAATCTCTTTGATACATAGTCTCGTCAAAATATTCACCAAACCTCTTGCCACACAACTTGCTCCGAAGTTGTCAGATTTGATACATCATTTCCAGAGTGCATTCATTAAAAAAAGTATCTAGGTGAATTTTCTTTATGTTTAGAACACATCAACCATGAACTAATACAATTGGGAATGCTGCTGGATGAGGTTGAATTATGCCACAAACAGCAGGATGCAATCACATGGAGGTTCTCAACAAATGTCGAGTACTCGACAAGCTATGCCTACTGATAATCCCCAAGTGCGAGGAATCATCTTAGCACTTTTCAAAGATGGAAGTGGTAAGTATGGAGTGTCGAACCCACAAGGAGATAAAGGTAAGATCAATATTCTCTCAAGACCGATTTGCCACTGATACGAAGCGTACACCAAGTGTTTGCTTCTATGCAGAAACGAGAAATAAAACTGCATTGTGGGTATAAAGAGGATAACTTTACGTGATATTGGAGAACAAAAATATGAAAATAGTTACTTCCTAAATGAAGTTAGAATATACAATATATTAAAAATAGCAAGAATGGAATAATGATGGTATGGTGTGCGGGATTATCCTAGGCAATTGATAACAAGATATGTAATCATTATAGCAATTTTATATGAGGGAGAGGCATGAGCTAACATACTTTTTGTACTTGGATCATATGAACTTATGATTGGACCTCTAGCAAGCATCACAACTACTAGACTGTAGCATTAACTACTCCCGTAGGCAACAAGCCCCCTTACCCGGGATTGTGTTTCCGTCACTCACGAACACACTATAAGAAAATCATGAACGTATTACAACACCCTACAACGGGAATCCTCCACGTGTGCACGACACGAAAGGCGCCATAGGACAGAACCAAAATAAACATACAACTCAAACCAATCAAGATCATCAATCAACCCAAAGGATAAAATAAATCTACTCAATCATCATAAGATGTCAATGCATCAATTGATAATAATATGTGTCACAAAACACCTTGTTCAAGTAGGGGATTACAGCGGAATGTGGGAGATTGGTCTGTCATACAAAGATGAGGGAAGGTGATGGACGGTGATGTCGATGAAGATGAAACCACGTCGATGGTTCCCCCAGCGGCACTCCAGCACCACCAGGAGAGTGATACGTCCATTTTGCATCATGATTTCGTATTAATATTAGTCTCATTCTTGTCCATTATTCCCTATTATCATACAATTCTTATTTACTTTCTATGTGGATACTCAAGGTACATCACAAAGAGGGAAATATCTAGAAACTGTAATTCTAGACCGAAAAACCAAGAAAAGGCAAAAAAATCACAAAACTCCAAATGGCATGAAAGTTCACGAAGATTATTTATGGAATATTTAAGAATCGTTGGGCCAAAAATATACCACACGGGGTCACCTGCTGGCCACAAGCCAATAGGGCGCGACCACCCCCTGGTCGCGCCCTGATGGCTTGTGGGGACCAAGCAGGTCTCCTGACCCCCCCTCTTCTCCTATATGATGTGTTCTACGATAAAAAGATCATAAGCAATCTCTCGGGATGAAGCACTGCCGTCTCGAGGCGGAAACATGGGCAGAGGCCCTTTTGCACTCTGATAGACAGATTCTGCCTGGGAGATTCCTCTCCGACAGGGGAAGATCGAAGCCATCGTCATCACCAATGCTTCCTCCTTTGTGGCGGACCAATCTTCATCAACATTGCCACCAGAACCATCTCATCTCCAACCCTAGTTCATCTCTTGTATTCAAGATTGTCCCAAAACCTGAGATTGGTACCCGTGGGTTACTAGTTGTGTTGATTACATCTTGCTTAATCATTATTATTACACCTCTGATCTTGAACATGTTGATGAGGTGTGAGTAGTTACTATTCTTCCCGAGGACGTGGGAGAAGTGTTGTTATAACTAATATTGTGAAGTTTGTATTCGTTCGATGTTTCGATGATATGTATGTTGTTACTTCTCTTAGCGGTTTCATGTGAACGTAGACTACATGACACTTCACCATGTTATGGGCCTAAGGGAAGTGATTGTGGAGTAACAAGTAGATTATGGGTTGCTAGAGTGACAGAAGCTTAAACACCATTTTATGCTTTGCTTCATAAGCGGCTGATTTGGATTCACACAGTTCATGCTATGGTTAGATTTATCTTAATTCTTCATTTGTATTTGCGGATGCTTGTGAGAGGGGGTAATCATAAGTTGGTTTTTAGTTCAAGTAATAACAACACCTTAGCACCGTTCCACCCACATATCAAATTATCAAAGTAGCAAACACAAATCAACTGAACATGATGAACATGACTAGATAGAAATTCCCATGTGTCCTGGGGAGTGCTTGCTAAATATATGAGTACTTTCACACCTGTCCTTTCTACCAAAAGGATTGGGATATCTTTCTGCAACTTTGTTACTACTGTCACTTGTACAAAACTATCTACTATTATTACTCACGGCACTTGCTGAAAACCGCTTGTCATTTCCTTTTGATCCTCGTTTTGTTCGACACTCTTATTTATTGAGAGGACTACGATTGATACCCTATACTTGTGTTTCATAAAGACTCTTTTTTGGTGTCGTTGGCGGGGAGTGAAGCAATTTTGGTAAGTGGAAATTGGTAAGGAACATTTTTCTGTACCTTCTGAAATTTACTGTTGCTTGTCACTATGAACTCCCTTTGAGTGGCTTGTTCGGGGCATCTTAGCCTCGATAGGAAGTTGAAGAGTTTGTTCCTCAACCTACTGAACCAAATGAAATTATTTATTACGAGATTCCTACGGGTATTGATGAGGACATCCCTGCTAATGCTACACCCACAACTCCGATTGCTATACATACAGGACCAATTACTAGAGCTCGCGCACGTCAATTGAATTACCAGGTACTGCCATTTCTTGCAAATCCTTCTAATGTTCGTGAACATATGATGCTTCCTAAATTACATACTTTTGTTTTACTTATGAATGAAGGACCTGGCATGGACAAGAAGGATGACCATGGGAGCGGGATCAAGCATGGAGAAGAAGGTGAGCGTGGAAAAGAACAATGGAGTTTCCAGTGATGATTTTCACACTTTGAAGCCACCATAATGGGAGCAAGAAGCCTTGGACGAAATATGCATGATGCTACTTTATAAAATTCGTCCCTAGGGTATAAGTGATGCGCCACCTTATTGTTTGGCCAGGCCCATGTAATTTCGAAATACCATATTATAGGCTGTTTTTAGAGTCCGTATGTATGGGGAAACTGAGTTAAGGTCGGTTTCGGACCCCTCCTCCAAGGGGCCACGAAATTCCCCTCTATTCCCCCATATATACAGCCCTTAGGGCGTCGTTTTAGGGTTGGGTTTTGTTTAGTTAAGTTAGCCATTGCAACTTCGTGTACTTCATTCGTGTCCAACGACCAGACTAAGACCGCTTTCGGAACCCCACCATTATCAATACTTCATCTATATTCGCAATATTCAGATTGCATTATCATATTCTTGCTTGTTCTTCGATTGCTTGCAGGAATAGACCTTCGTGGTCAGGTTGATCGTGCTCCGACGTGACTAATAACCACTTGGAGATTGGTTTAGCGATTGCTAAGGCGCAACGTCGTGCACGTTCGTAGTCAAATCGTCAAAGTCGTCTCCAGCAGATCGATAGTTATCATCTCATCGAAAGATCGGGACCCTTGCCTATATAAAGTGGTATCAGATTCCCAGGTTGCTCGGTGAGATTTTACCAGTTTTGATAGTTTAGATCGCATCTGTTCTTCATACCTTTAGTCCACAAAAAAGCCACAAAAAATTAGGGTTAGATCATCATATCCGAACCAATCCGAGCCTTTGCATAGTTTTTTTAGTATTTTGCTTTGTTGAATTTGCAGTTACTTCATCGTGTCGAGTTGCTGGTCTTAGTGTGTAGTCCTTTAGAGTTTCGAGTTCTATCCACAGGTTGTCACGTCGCCACCGCATTGTCTTCATAGTTGTCATATACCACCACCATCATCACCGCTGCCATATCTCACCACCCACCATCACTATCCATTGGTGTCCATATATACCACCACAAATCCGCCACCAATCCGAGTGCAGCTCGTTTTAGGTTTAGTTTCGAGATCCTTTTGATTTCGGATTCGTGTTTTGCTACCTGCGTAGGTGTCGGAAAAAAGAGTCTGGCACGCTTTGCAGAGCACGTTTTGGCCCAAAAAAAATTCGGCTGAAAATATTTTTTCCCTATCTTGGTTTTAGATTCTTCGGAGCGTTTTGAGACACTTGCCATCATAGTGATTTTTGTCGAAATTTTTGGTCGTCGCAGCCCTCGAATTGCTCCAGAAAAAGAAAAAAAATTAGTCCAACAAATTTCGTGCCCATCTTGCTTATACGACGTGGGAAGAGTTTTGAGACACTCGCCATTGTAGTGATTTTTTGAGCAAAAAAAAAAGAGCGCAAAAAAAACGAAAAAATAAAATTCAGAGTGTGCTTTTCCCTTGATTATGTGTACCGTCGTGATTTTGTTGGTGTTTTAGGCTCGTGTCTCTAGTACGATCTAGCCTAGGACCAGCACAGTACCGTCATTGAGCGTTTATTCAACCTTGCATCTCTGAATTGATTATTGCTAACCCTTTTTGCTACCATATTATAAGCCATCCAGCTCCACATACATCTACGTCGTGTGTTTGACACCACCTGGCAATCGCTCTATCCAAGCTTTGAGAGTTTGACTACAACGGTTGCCGATCACCGCCTGCTGCTAGGTAAGAACTGGTAGGAATTTGAGATTCGCTTAAAGGATTTGTGACACACCACCACCACCATCACCATCACCACGTCCCAGTAGTCTGTAGGTTTCATATTCTTGTGTGTTTCCTATTTCTTCTAATCATGTCAGGATCACATGACGACGGGAGCGACTGGGAGAGCATGACCAACAAAGCGCTCTATGATAAATTTCAGCAAATGATGGCTGACCAGGTACAAGACTTCGTGACCAACTTTGGAGAGGCCATGGAGAAGCTCGATGGTTTGGAGAAGACATTCGACACCAAGATGGACGCCAAGTTCAATGAGGTGCTTGCCCGTCTACCACCACCAGCTGCAGCTCCTATCCCTTTCAAACGACGAGAGTGACGTGTGCCTCTCGGCCAAGGCCAACATACTGGTACTGTTGATACTGCTGCTACTTTTGTGGCTCCTGCTGCTATTGTCGTTGTGCAGGTTGAAGATTATGATGGTGATTACGATGATGAGGGAGAGGTTGGTCGAGATCAGCCTCGGGGGCAACCACCACGATACGCACCAGGTCGACCATATGGCTACAACCGTAACGGTAGGGCTGCACCACCCCCTTAGGTACGGGATCATGACCATCTCCCTAAACTTAAATTGAATATTCCGACATTTCAGGGTAGATATGTTCCTGATATATATCTTACATGGGAGTTAGAAACAGAACAACATTTTACATGCTTACAATTTCCTGAGGATAGACGTGTTGCTGCTGCTGTTTGTTCATTCACTAGTTTTGCTTGTGTTTGGTGGTCAGAACATTGTAGAATACACCATGCTAATATTCCAACTACTTGGGCTGCTTTGAAAATGCCTATGAGTAATCGTTGGGTGCCACCTTATTATCAACGTGAATTGCTTCACAATTTGTAGCGTTTAAGACAAGGAAAAAATTCTGTAGAAGAATGTTATCAGGAATTACGAACTAGCGTGATTAGATGTGGTATTGTTGAGGAGAATGAAGCAATGCTTGCACGTTTTATGGGTGGATTAAATAGAGAGATTCAGACTATTCTAGAGTATAAGGAGTATAACACTATCACTCGTTTATTTCATCTTGCTTGCAAAGCTGAACGTGAAGTGCAGGATCGACACGCAATGGCGAGAACTACTTTTTCTGCAGGTCGCACTTCATCATGGATGCCACGTACCTCCTCTACTTCTGCACGTCTTGCTGCAACACCACCTACTTCCACCTCCAACTCCAACCGCGATACCAAGAAACAGGCTCCTACTCCACCCTCTGTGAAGGGCACACCTTCTAGGCCTGCACAGAGCTTTTCTTCATCTATTGCATCCACAGGGCAAACACATGAGGTTATATGCCGTCGTTGCAAGGGTGGAGGTCACTTTGCAAGAGAATGCCCTTCCAAGCGTGTAATGATTGTTACCGAGGATGGTGGATATGCGTCCGCTAGTGATTATGATGAGGAGACTTTGGCTCTCATTGCAAGTGAAGAACAGGGTGGCGAGGATGCAGAACCAGAGACACACTACATGGCTGCTGATTACGCTGATAAGTATGAAAGTTTAGTTGCTCAATGTGTTCTCAGTGTGCAGGTTACACAGGCTGAGAAAAATCAAAGGCACAACTTGTTCCACACAAAGGGAGTTGTGAAGGAGCGTTTTGTTCGCGTCATCATCGATGGTGGGAGTTGCAATAACTTGGCTAGCATGAAGATGGTGGAGAAGCTGTCTCTAACCACCAGACCACATCCTCATCCTTATTACATCCAATGGTTCAACAATAGTGGCAAGGTTAAGGTAACATGTACTATTCGTGTGCATTTTAGCATTGCTACATATTCTGATTACGTGGATTGTGATGTGGTACCCATGCAAGCATGTTTTGTTCTACTTGGTAGGCCATGGCAGTTTGATAAAAATTCTGTACACCATGGTAGGACAAATCAGTATACTCTTGTTCATAAGGATCAAAATATCACTTTGCTTCCTATGTCTCCGGAACATATTATGAAAGATGACCTTGCTAGAGCTAGTAAAGCAAAATAGGAGAAAATAAGAGTGAAAATCAGATTGTAGCACAGGAATTTGAGCAACACCATAAGCATAATAAACCATCATCTAATGTTGCATCCGAAATAAAATTGAAGAGTGGATGTTTACTTGCTACTAAATCTGATATTAATGATATTGGATGTTGCTACATATGTTTTCTATGCTTTTGTATGCATAGAGGTATTATTTTCATTCGAGGACATGCCTCCCTCTTTGCCTCCTGCTATCATTAACATTTTGCAGGAGTTCGCTGACGTCTTCCCACAAGACGTGCCACCAGGATTACCATCTATTCGAGGGATTGAGCATCAGTTTGACTTAATTACCAGTGCATCCCTACCCAACAATGTGCCATACCGTACCAATCCAGAGGAGACAAAGGAGATTATGCGTCAAGTACAGGAGTTGCTTGACAAAGGTTATATACGTGAATCCCCTAGTCCTTGTGTTGTTCCTATTATTCTAGTGCCTAAAAAGGATGGTACATCATGCATGTGTGTGGATTGTAGAGGCATTAATAATATTACTATTTCTTATCGTCATCCTATTCCTAGACTAGATGATATGCTTGATGAATTAAGTGGTTCTACAATTTTCTCCAAAGTTGATTTGCGTAGTGGATACCATCAAATTCATATGAAATTGGGAGATGAATGGAAAACATCATTTAAAACTAAGTTTGGATTATATGAGTGGTTAGTCATGCCTTTTGGGTTAACTAATGCACCTAGCACTTTCATGAGATTAATGAACGAGGTTTTACGTGCTTTCATTGGCGATTTATGGTAGTCTATTTTGATGATATATTGATTTTTAGTAGATCTTTGGAGGAGCATTTGGAACATCTACGTGTTGTTTTTATTGCTCTAGGTGATGCACATTTGTTTGGTAACCTTGGGAAGTGCACCTTTTGCACCGACCGAGTATCTTTTCTTGGCTATGTTGTTACTCCATAGGGAATTGAAGTTGATAAAGCCAAGATTTAAGCTATTGAGAGTTGGCCGCAGCCCAAAACGGTCACACAAGTGAGGAGTTTTCTTGGCCTTGCTGGTTTCTATAGGCGTTTTGTGAGAGATTTCAGCACCATTGCTGCGCCTCTCAATGAGCTTACAAAGAAGGACGTGCCTTTTTCTTGGGGTACCGCACAGGAAGAAGCCTTCATAGTCTTGAAAGATAAGTTAACACATACTCCTTTACTCCAACTTCCTGATTTTAATAAGACTTTCGAGCTTGAATGTGATGCTAGTGGAATTGGGTTAGGAGGTGTGTTATTACAAGATGGTAAACCTGTTGCGTACTTTTCTGAAAAACTAAGTGGGCCTAGTCTGAATTATTCTACTTATGATAAGGAATTATATGCTCTTGTTCGGACTTTGGAAACATGGCAACATTATTTATGGCCCAAAGAATTTGTTATACATTCTTATCATGAATCTTTGAAACATATTAAAAGTCAAGAAAAACTGAACCTAGACATGCTAAATGGGTTGAGTTCGTTGAGACTTTCCCTTATGTCATTAAACACAAGAAGGGTAAAGAAAATGTTATTGCTGATGCTTTGTCTCGTCGTTATACTATGCTATCACAACTTGACTTTAAAATATTTGGTTTGGAGACCATCAAAGATCAATATGTGCATTATGCTGAATTTAGAGATGTGTTGCAGCATTGTAAAGAAGGGAGAACATAGAACAAGTTCGTTATTAATGATGGATTTGTGTTCGTCTTTTCTTGTTACAGGAGGCACACGGAGGAGGATTAATGGGACACTTTGGCGTGAAGAAGACGGAGGGCGTACTTTCTACACATTTCTTTTGGACAAAGATGAGACGGGATGTTGAGCGTTTTGTTGCTCACTGCACTACATGTCAAAAAGCTAAGTCACGACTCAATCCTCATGGTTTATATATGCCTTTGCCTGTACCTAGTATTCCTTGGGAGGATATATCTATGGACTTTGTTTTAGGTTTACCTTGAACTAAGAAGGGGAGGGATAGCATTTTGTTGTCATGGATAGATTTTCCAAAATGGCACACTTTATACCATGACATAAAAGTGATGATGCTGCTCATGTTGTTGATTTGTTCTTTCGTGAAATTATTCGGTTGCATGGTGTGCCAAATACAATTGTTTCAGATCGTGATGCTAAATTTCTTAGCCACTTTTGGAGATTTATATGGGCTAAGTTGGGGACTAAACTACTTTTTAGTACTACATGTCATCCCCAAACTGATGGCCAAACTGAAGTAGTCAATAGATCATTGTCTACTATGCTTAAGGCTGTTTTGAAGAATAACCTGAAAATGTGGGTAGAATGTTTGCCTCATATTGAATTTTGCTTCTAATCGTTCGCTACATTCTACCACTGAGATGTGCCCTTTTGAAGTTGTGTATGGTTTCTTACCTCGTGCACCTATTGATTTGTTGCCTCTTCCATCTTCGGAGAAGGTTAATTTTGATGCTAAAGAACGTGTTGAATTGATATTAAAGATGCATGAGTTAACGAAGGAAAACATTGAGCGTATGAATGCTAAATACAAAATTGCTAGAGATAAGGGTAGAAAACATGTTGTCTTTGCACCTGGAGATCTTGTTTGGTTACATTTGCGTAAGGATAGATTTCCTGATTTGCGCAAGTCAAAGCTAATGCCATGTGCTGATGGTCCTTTTAAGGTGTTAGAGAAAATAAATGATAATGCATATAAACCTGAGTTGCCTATAGAGTTTGGGGTTAGCCCCACTTATAACATTACAGATTTGAAGCCTTATTTAGGTGAGGAAGATGAGCTTCCGTCGAGGACGACTTCAGTTTAAGAAGGGGAGGATGATGAGGACATCCTTGCTAATGCTACACCCACAACTCTGACTGCTATACATAGAAGATCAATTACTAGAGCTCGCGCACGTCAATTGAATTACCAGGTACTTTCGTTTCTTGCTAATCCTTCCAATGTTCATGAACATATGATGTTGCCTAAATTAGATACTTTTGTTTTACTTATGAATGAAGGACCTCGCATGGACAAGAAGGATGACCATGTGAGCGGGATCAAGCATGGAGAAGAAGGTGTGCGCGCGGGAAAGAATAATGGAGTTTCTAGTGATGATTTTCGCACTTTGAAGCCACCATAATGGGAGCAAGAAGCCTTGGACGAAATATGCATGATGCTACTTTATAAAATTCGTCCCTAGGGTATAAGTGATGCGCCACCTTATTGTTTGGCCAGGCCCATGTAATTTCGAAATACCATATTATAGGCTGTTTTTAGAGTCCGTATGTATGGGGAAACTGAGTTAAGGTCGGTTTCGGACCCCTCCTCCAAGGGGCCACGAAATTCCCCTCTATCCCCCCATATATACAGCCCTTAGGGCGTCGTTTTAGGGTGGTTTTTTTGTTTAGTTAGAAGTTAGCCATTGCAACTTCGTGTACTTCGTTTGTGTCCAACGACCATACCAAGACCGCTTTCGTAACCCCACCATTATTAATACTTCATCTATATTCGCAATTCAGATTGCATTATCATATTCTTGCTTGTTCTTCGATTGCTTGCAGGAATAGACCTTCGTGGTCAGGCTGATCGTGCTCCGGTGTGGTTAATAACCTCTTGGAGATTGGTTTAGCGATTGCTAAGGCGCAACGTCGTGCACGTTCGTAGTCGGATCGTCAAAGTCGTCTCCACCAAATCGATAGTTATCATCTCATCGAAAGATCAGGACCCTCGCCTATATCAGGTATGGTAGAGAAACTATTAGCTAATCCTTATGATGGTTCAAGTCATCATGATTACCGCTTGATATATGTCGATGAGATTTGTGGATTGTTTAAGCTTTCAGGTCTACTCGGGGAAAAAGTTAAGATGAAAGTTTTCCCTTTATCTTTGGAGGGAAATCATTAATGCGGTAATATTGGATCATTGTACTGGAATTGCTTGAAGTTGGAATTGCATCAGAAGTTTTATCCTATGCACCTAGTCCGTCGTGATCAGAACTTTATCTATAATTGTTGGCCTCATGAAGGAGAAAGTATCTCTCAATCTTGGGGAGGCTTAAAGCTATGATGCACACTTGCCCCAACCATGAGCTCGCAATAGAAGTGATTATACAAAAAAATTATGATCGACTTTCTCATGATGATCAAGTATTACTCGATTCTCGTGCTACTGGTTCCTATATGAAAGAGACTATTGAATCAATATGGGATCTTCTTGATAGAATTAAATGAAACTCTGAAGACTAGGATCTCGATGATGGTAAAGAGTGAGGTATAAAGATTAATACTGATTGTATTAAATATTTTATGGAAACTAATGCTTTCCATGAGTTTAGCAATGAATATGGTCTTGACCCTGAGATAGTAGCAACTTTTTGTGAAACTTTTGCTACTCATTGTCGGCATTCTAGGAACGGGGGTACCCAGACCTGCCAACCTGCGGTCTAGGGCATGGCCCACCTCGTCGGCCAAGCACGGTCAGCGTGACCCCACTCAGGACAAGGCCCTCGCGAGAGCCCTGAGCTCACGAGGGAAGCAGCACCAAGACATGCAAGGAATGGGCCTCCTCAGGCCCCCTCTAGAGCGGCGGAGATCTCTATGATGCGCATGACCTCGGGAAGCCAAGGATTACGTAAGGTGGGATAGGCGGGCACCAACGCGCTAGGCAGTACAGTTTCCCTTTTTGTGCAAAGGGGCAAGGACGTACGCGAGTTCCCAAAGCACCCCCAAAGGTTTCCGTTCCGGTGTAACAAGACCACGACCACGAGGCCCGCAAGACGGATATCTTCACCGAGCCCACCTCTACATCATCAACAACTACTTTGCAGGCGGAGACTATCTTTCGTCAAGGTTAAGATGTACTCATGTCCCCCTTCGAATTTGGCCGTTGTGGGATCCCTTCCTGCCGTAGCGATAAGGGAAGAGGACCCGGGCCACTATAAATAGATGCTAGGCTGCACCGTAGAGAGGGACGAGAAAACAGACAACAAAAACAGAGAGATACCAGAAGAGAGGCATGACCACCAGAACGCCTTCGCGAGGCAACTCACCACTGTACTAGTTCATCCACAAACCTCCTTGTGAGGCAATCCACCGAAGAAGGAGTAGGGTTTTAAGGTTCGCAGTGGCCCGAACCAGGGTAAATCATCGTGTGCAATCTTCTTCCTCGTCATCATGCGAGTTCATCATCTAGGTCATCAAGTTGTGAGCTAGGAGGGGTCAGGCTGTTGGGGATCTTCGCACACGCCCCTGTGTTCGAACTTCCTTGGGTTTGCGGAGCCTGTAGATCTGACATTTGGCATGCCAGGTAGGGGGTGTGTCTAAGCTTCCCCGCTCGCGGCAACAGTCGAGCCCCAATTTGTCGACCCCATGACGAACGAGACCCCCGAAGCTGGGTGGCCCTTGGCGCGTGGTGGCGCCATGGCTCGCAGGGCCGACTCCGCAATCACGTGCATCCTTGGTGGATCACAGGCGCCCACCTCCAACCGCCAGGTCAAACAGTTCTTCCGCAACGTAGGCGCGATTCAGCCGCAGCCCGAGCCAACACTGCCTCGGATGTGGCCGGAGATCGACATCACCTTCTGCCCCAACAACCACCCTAGGATAACGGCGGTCGTCAAAACGCTTCCCATGTTGTGCAGGCCAACTGTAAACATCGTGGCCGTCACCAGGACCCTCATAGACGGTGGTGCCAGCCTCAACGTACTCTCTGTGGATACCTTCAATGTGCTACAGGTGCCCCATGACCAACTCGCACCTTCTCCGGGGTGGTCGGTGAATCCGTCGCTCCCGTGGGGCGGGTGCGCCTCCCCGACACCTTTGGTAGCCGCTCCAACTTCCACACTGAGATCATCGTCTTTGATATCACACCCATCCACCTACCATACAACTCGATACTTGGCTACCCTACCCTCGTCCGGTTCATGGCGGCAACGTACCCGGGCTACAACATCATTAAGATGCTTGGGAGCGGCGGCATCCTCACTGCCATTAGAAATGCCAAGGACGCGTCCCACATGCTCAAGCTCGCCTACAAAGCGGCGGCCGCGACACGCCCCAATGCTAGGGATGTCGCGCAAGTCACGGAGTACTATGGAGATGCCTTCAACATCACGCCGGTGAAGAAGAAGCAGTTGTTCTCTTAGGACCGGGCAGAGACGAAGTAGGTGCCTGTGGACGAAGGAAACCCTGGTCCTACCTTCACCATCGGTGCCGACCTACCTTAGGAGTAGGATGAGTCGTTGGTGGCCTTCCTTCGCTCGAACAAGGAGGCGTTCGCGTGGAGAGCCTCCGACCTGGTGGGGGGCCCGAGGGCATAATCGAGCACCACCTCATGGTGTGCCCCAATTCACGACAGGTGAAGGAAAAGGCAAGGAGGCATGCTCAGGAGAAGCATGCGTTCATCGCCGAGGAGGTTGGCAAGCTAAAGGAGGCCAGAGTCATCCGGGAGGTGCGGTAACCAGAGTGGCTCACCAACCCGGTAGTCGTACCGAAGAAGTGCGGGAAGGAGCGTATATGCGTCGACTTCATGAGCCTCAACAAAGCCTGTTCCCAAGACCCATTCCCGCTGCCACGCATCCATCAGATCGTGGACTCCACCGCCGAGTGCAACCTTCTGTGCTTCCTGGACGCTTTCTAGTGCTACCATCAGATCAAAATGGAAGTGGAGGACGTCGAGAAGACGGCCTTCCTCACTTTGTGCGGTGTGTTCTGCTACGCATGCATGCCCTTCGGACTATGGAACACCGGGGAAACCTTCCTGCAGCTGATGCACATCGCCTTGGGGCCACAGCTCGGGAGGAATGCGGAAGCCTACGTCAACGATATCATGGTCAAGTCAGGAAAAGCCAGGACCCTGATCGAGGACTTGGAGAGACGTTCGCCATCCTGAGGAAGGTGAACCTGAGGCTCAACCCCGAGAAGTGCGTCTTCGGGGTCCCATTGGGCAAGCTCCTCGGTTTCCTGGTGTCGCACCGGGGAATCGAGGCGAACCCTGAGAAGATCAAGGCTATAAACAAGATGAATGCTCCTCAGACCCTTAAAGAAATGCAGAAGCTGGCAGGTTGCGTGATCTCCTTGGGTGCTTCATCTCCAAGCTTGGCGGACGGGCCCTACCTTTCTTCAAGGTCATGAAAAGGAAGGGGCCCTTCGAATGGACACCAGAGGCAGATGCAGCATTCGGGGAACTCAAGCGGTACCTCACGAGCCTGCCAGTGATGGTGGCGCCTCATCCTCGGGAGACCCTATTGCTATACCTGGCTGCTACCCCCCACTCCGCTAGCGCTGCGTTGGTGGCGGTCAGGGAGGAGCGTGCTGACAAGCGCACCACATAGACGGGCACAGGCGGGCCCTCCGACATGAAGCAAGGGGACTCGTAGGATGCCAAGGAGCCTGCTCCTCCTTAAGACGGTGCTCCCGAGGCCCCGATCGCTCCTATGGCCCACAAGGCACTCAAGCCTCATGAGGCCCCGACCGCTTCGGCGGCCCCCGAGGCACTCAAGCCTCTTTAGGCCCCTACCGCTCCAACACCCCCCGAGGCACCGAGGCCTCATGAGCCTGCTACAAAGCAGGGTGCTGCAAGAGGACTCACCCTTGTCGAGCACCCAGTGTACTACATCAGTACAGTGCTGCGAGATGCATGCTCACGCTACCCCTTGCAACAGAAGCTCCCGCTCGCACTTCTTGTCACTTCGAGGAACACACTACTTCCGGGGACATCCTATCAAGGTCGTCTCTGTGTACCCCTTGGAGAAGGTGCTGCACAACCCCAACGCGACAGGGAGAGTCGCAGAGTGGAACATCGAGCTACAAGCCTTCAATATAGAGTTCAGCACGACCAGGGTCATCAAGGGGGCAGCCTTTGCAGACTTTGTAGCAGAATGGACGGCGCTCCCGACCGTGGGGTGGATGAGAGCCGTTCCCTCACCCCTGACGACGAGGCACCCGAGGGTTGGACCATGCATTTTGATGGACCCTTCACGTGCATGGGAGTAGGGGCCAAAGTCGTGCTCATCTCCCCAATGGGGGACAAGCTCCACTACGTTGTGCAACTCTGTTTCCAACTTGGTGAAAAGGTCTCCAACAACATTGCGGAGTACGAGGGCCTCATCACCAGCCTCAAGGCCGCAACAGCCTTGGGGATCCAGCACCTCACCATCAAGGGCGACTCCCAACTCCTCATCAACCTCTCCAACAAAGAGTATACACCCAAGGACGAGCACATGGGGGCATACTTGGAAGAGGTACGTGAGATTGAAAAACGTTTTCATGGTTTGGAATTGCAGCACATCCTGCGCGGCACGAGCAAGGAGGCTGACGACATGCCAGGAGGGCATCGTGTCGTGAGCCTCAGGAGCTGGGCATCTTTGAGGAACTGCTCTTCAAGCCCTCAGCGGCGCCCCAAATCAAGGATCCGGCATCACGGAGTGAAGAGCTGCACTGGGCACCACCCTCGAGGGCTCCATCTTGTGGTCTGGCCTCAGGGGCCCGATTGCTCCTGGTGCTGGAGCCCCGGGTCGACGACTAGATGCAGAACTTCAGGGCGTACCTACTTTGTAACACGCTACCGGAAAAGGAGGAGGACACGGAGCGCGTGGCACGACAGGCCACAACGTATTGTCTGTAGGATGGCAACCTGTACTGTAGGCGCCCTAGTGACTTCGCCCTGCGGTGCATTTCCAGGGAACAGCGGTGTGAGCTGCTGGCCGACATTCATGGAGGATACTACGGGCACCACTCCTCGTCGCGCACCCTTGCAAGGAAGGCGTTCCGCTATGGCTTCTACTAGCCCACGGGGCTTAACGACACCATCGAGCTCGTCCGGTCCTGCAAGGCCTGCTAGTTCCACACCAAGCAGGTTCACTAGCCCTCGCAGGGCCTCCAAACAATCCTGCTCTCCTAGCCCTTCGTGGTATGGGGGCTGGATTTATTGGGACCTTTCCCACAAGCAGCAGCTGGGTACTGCTACCTCTACGTAGTCGTCGACAAGTTTACCAAGTGGGCGGAAGTGGAGCACGTTCGCACCATCCCTGCCACATTGACCGTCAAGTTCATCAAGGGCCTCATGACCTGCTTCGGCGTCCCCAACTTCATCATCACCGATAATGGTTCTCAGTTCACAAGTAACCTCTTCAAGACCTATTGTGCTAACCTTGGAATGCAGATATGCTACGCCTCTGTGGCCCACCCACGGAGCAACAACCAGGCAGAATGTGCCAACACGGAGGTCCTACGGGGCCTCAAGGCAAGGAGCTTCCAGAAGAAGCTTGAAGCTTGCATCAGGGGTTCGGTCGATTTTCTTCAATCTGTGTTGTTGTCCATCCGCACCATCGCGACTAAACCCACGGGTGTGACCCGTTCTTCCTCGTCTACGGAGCCGAAGTTGTACTCCCGCACGAGGTCAAGCACCGGTCCCCGCGGGTTTTGGCATTCGACGAGGAGCGTCAGGATGCTATGCAAGGAACTGACCTCGTGCTCAAGGAGGAGGCCCGTCGCCGAGCCTATCTCCGAGCTGCGAGGTACCACCAGGTGCTACGGCGCTACCATTGCCGTAACGGCCGCTCCAGGACCCTCAAAGTTAGAGACTTCTTCCTGAGGCGGGTCCTCTCCAGGTAGGGCTGGCACAAGCTCTCGCCCATGTGGGAGGGCCCGTTCAAGGTCCCTCACGTCTCTAGGCCTGGCGCACTACGACTGGAGACTCATGATGGGGTCCCTATCTAGAATGCCTAGAACATCCAGCACCTCCACAAATTCTACCCATGACACTCTCACGTAATAATGAGTGGGCTGTATACACCCGGAGCCCCCCAGGGCATGGAGGGGTTTCCACCCACGCCCAAGTGGAAGCCCCATGCTCCGCGCTGGCGGACAACACTGCCCTCCAATGGCTATACCCACGCAACATGGATTGTTTACGCTCCGTGCTAGGGGAAGACGAAGGTAAAGACTAGCTTAGGTGCCGGACGCGGCTATTATTTGCTTTTCTTGTATTCGAATTCGCCTACTTTTCTGGAATAAAACGTGGGGGTTTCCCAAACGTATTTTAAGGAAAAGGGTGTCAAGGATTTCTTCCCATTACCGTTTCCAACCTTGAGATTTCTTTCTACGGGTCGAGCACTTGCCTGCTTCTCTCCCCCTCGCCCCCCGCGAGGGGGGCTATGGGGCATGGTGCATGTACCTCGCCAAGGTCTTGGCACCCTAGTCCTCGCGTGGCGCTCTCGAGTGAGTTAGCAGGCGCACGCCACTATATATTCTCTTGGGGGCTCCGCCGTGGCCGACGCGCCACCTTCAATCCTCCAGAGGCTTGCGCATCCCGAGGCAGAAAACAAATTTTTTGGGGAGCCGCTCAAGCATCAAGGGGGGCTCCTGAGCAACGCGCCTCAGGAGCCTTACCAGCCACATAGCTACTCTCCCCTTGGTTTCATCCTAGCGATCCGGTCGTCCCAAGGGTGTCGAGGCCTCACCATGTAGTCACGTCCTGGTGATCCGGACGCCCCTTACGCCGGTCGAGGAATGTGCGGGACTAGAACCTGCCAACGTAGAGCACTACTTGAGCATCAAGGGGGGCTCCTGAGCAACATGCCTCACGAACCTTACCGGTCATATAGCCCTTTGTCCTGTTGTGTCATCCTCGGTGATCCGGACGCCCCAAGTGTGTCAAGGCCTCACCCCATAGTTGCGTCCTGGTGATCCGGACGCCCCTTGCGGCGATCGAGGAATTTGCTGGACTGGGGCCTACCGACATAGAGTGCCGAAAGGGCTCCCAACCCACTTCAATCGTGAGAAGAAGAAGCCCCCAGGACATCCAGACTCCCCAAGCGCCACTACCAAACATCCCCGACGTAGAAGCCTACTGCGAGCATGTCAAGATAAGTACTCTAATCGCGACTGACAGGAAGTCTCAATTAATAATAACACAAGGACTAGGACACATGATAAGAGTGCTAATAAAAGGGGCGCGAGCACCTTAATTCATTACATGCCCATAGGGCTCCCCTTGATTCTTTGATTATAGGAAAGGGAAAAGAGGAGGAGAAAGAAAGTGAGGAAACCCCTAGGGGCTACCGCTCCAGGAGCCCTGCCTTCAGCATGCCAGCACTCAGTCGGAGCCCTCCTCTTCCTTGACGGGCCTGTGGAGGCATGGTGGTGTGGCCGCTTCTTGAGCCAAGGAGCAGCACTGTGGCGGCTAGCTACCCCCAAGGTCTGGGCGCACCGAGGCGGTGGCTCTGTGTAGCTACTATCGCTGTTGTCGCTCGGGCTGTCCTCGAAGGAGGTGTCGCTGCTGGAGACGCGACGTCCGTCACCAAGGGCAAGCTCATCTCCAGGATTGCCGCCACTGTCGTCCTCCGGGCAGCACCCCAAGCGTCCACCGTCTTCCCTGAAGAACTTGACGAAAAGCACTGCGGCACCGTCGTGCTTGAAGAGGAGCGTGAGCCTCCCCACCAGGCCATGGGCGCAGGCAAAGGTTCGCCACCCGCGGCTCAAGGAGGTGTGGCTTGTAGGGGCAACCTCGACCTCCACCCATAGCGTGCCACTACAACATCCATCGGCCTGCAACCATAGACCCTCGGGCTTGCTATCCTGCAGCACCGCCGCAAAGAAGTGCGGGAGCCGCAGCCGAGGGACCACGGGCTCCTCCATCGACACCAAGAACTCCTGGCCCACATCGGCCGTGAGGGCACGCGGGTGCGACGGTTAGACGCTAGTCATGGGCCTCGCTCCTTGTCTGGGGCCGCTATGCCCGCCGCTTCTGCTTGTGCCGACCGAGGCGCCGGTCCATGTGGAGGCACAGCTGCGCACCAAGGGCGCCTCGGTCGAAGCCTCGGTGTACTTGCGTGGGCTGCCCCGGCCCCTCTTGGGATGCTGATGGAATGGCCCCATCTTGCAAGACTTCCCCTTCCCAGCATCAGAAAACCTCCTCACCGGTGTCATGGATTAGGAAGCAGAGGATGAAGACGGAGGAGCAAAGAATGAGAATGGGTTGGGGGCTCCACCCCCCAATTTATAACTAGGCAGAGGCCAACGGGCACGTTTCCTCACCCAGAGCGGTCAAGCCAATGACGTACGCCAGCTACGGATCAAACCGGGCGGCAGTCAAGGCGTCCCAGGGAGCGGAGGCGCCCTCGCCCCTTAGGTTCCGCATGCCGGCTCGATCGGCACACAACCCTGCTTCGCGTCGCCTAGGCTGCCATCGACGGGTCACATCCTCGTGGCTCGAGGAATGAAGGCCCAAGGGAGAAACAACATTCAAGGAAGGGCAATGATGCCTGGCGCAGCGCACGGGTGTCACATCAGTTTGACTGGGGGGGTCCTGACTTCCTTGGGGAGTGGGGGCGTCGCCACCCTGGCGTGCTACACATGTTGATCTTGGCCCGCAGGCGTTTGGTGCCCATGGTGCTTCGGTCCGTCTTCAATGGCTTCGCCCGGAAGCTAGCTCGAGCATGCCTTGGGCCCGGGGGCTACTGTCGACGTTCTGGGCACGGGGGTACCCAGACCTACCTGGCTACGACCCAGGGCATGGCCCACCGCATCGGCCGAGCACGGTCTGCGCGACCCGACTCAAAACAAGGCCTGACGAGGATATGTACCTAGGGTAGGGTCCTAGGCCTGACCTAGATACTCTACCTAAGGACACTATATTGGAGGACTTAAAGATTACAAGAGAGATTCCGACTGGATTCACCATGGTGTTCAAGTCACTCGACATCTTATCCACTTGGTATCTACTCCATCCACTCGACAGTCACCTGACACTCGGAAGACCTCGCTTCCAGTCGATGCTAGAAGACCAGAAGCCACCCTTGGGAGGCCAACAAGCAAGCGTTAGGCCAGTCATGATTAGTGGCAATTAAGATGTACGTTACCAGGAACACTCATCTTTATTACCATGATTGAACCTTGGATGCCTGGCACTTATGAGGGGCAGTGTACTCTATATAAGCTGTCCCTCCCCTCTGGCACAAGGGTTCAGACCTTGTGTAACTCATACTCTCCACACAACAAGAGCTCCCATAGCACTGAGACGTAGGGCTTATACCTACATGGGAGGGGCCTGAACTCAAACATCCGTGTGTACATCCTTGCCATAGCTAGGACTCTGCTCTCTCCTTTCGTACCCCTATCTTCTATGTTCAGACTCGTTCCCACGATAGTTGGCGTCCACTATGGGGCAGGCGTTTAAGCGACTTCTGGCGAGGTTGTATTTTCTCACCTTCGTCATGTCTTTTGGCGGTGGTTTGTTCTTGGGCCACGAGATCCGTTTCGGAGCACTCACCTTCATCGCCGATGATTTGACATGGTTCCAGGAGGCACCTCTCGACATTGAGGCGCTCTCGATCCACGGGCGGCGCACTTCTACACGAGCTCCTATGATGTTCTTCCACGGTACCCGTCGACTCCGTATTCTATAGCCCTCCCTGCTCTACACCGTCGCAAGCTATCCGGTCGCTCACGGCTCCAGCGCTAGGTGAGGCATGCGGTTGCTTGCCAAGTTTCATCTCCGCAGATTGTGGCGGTCGAGCCCGCCGAGTCCCTTCATGGTGTGTTTGACTCGAAGTTGGATCAGTCTGATGTTCCTTCCGAGTGCGAGAGCTGCGATCCTGCAGCGGAGGTTCTTATGGATGGTTCACATCAGAGCCCGCCATCTGGTTTCGGCCGTGGCAGCCGCACCAGGATGAGGAGGTCCTACATACACCCATCGTCGGTGACGACTGCTGAGGCTCAGGCCTTGGAGGCTGCGTGCATTCGCCTCAAAGAGCTTTAGAGGGAACTCAACGAGCACGCTCTCCAGCGTCCACCGCCTCCTAGTCGACGTTAGCGACAGTTGTTCCCGAGTGGTTCACAGAACAACGTTGAGGTATGCCGTACTCCAGTTTTAAATGTTGCGGCAGCAGCAAGGATAGCCGATTCAATTCAGCCGTCGCGTTCAGAGTCTGGCAGAGGTTTGCTGTAGGTCAAAGCGTTGCTTGACGCAGCACAGCGACAAAATTCAGTTGTTTCACAGTCACACAATAGAATACACAGTAATCACCAAGAGCAGAGACTGTTCAGTCGGCACACAGTCCTGGTTCGCCTCTGCGTCACAGGGGTGGAGGTTTCCGTGAGGATAAGTATAGTGATCAGGGTCGAGATCAGTTTCACCGTGATGACCACCGTCGAGTGCCCACTCCTTCGCGGAGTGGTCCGTACGTGCTGCGGCACGAGGATGATAGGTGCCCGTTTGGTGGGGAGCGGAATCCATGGTTTGATGCAAGAGACGTTCTCACTCAGAGGCGGATCGACATAGGAAGACCCCACACAGATGGTTTCGATAGAGATTACCCGAGTGGCAGCAGTGCTATTATTTTTGGTCCCGAGTGCTTTAGTAGAACTATTTGTTCTGCAGAGATTCCCCCCAACTTCAGGTTGGCGACTGGGATAGGCAAGTTTTCTGGCGAGTCAAAGTCGGAGACATGGTTGGATGATTACCGAGTGGCCGTTCAGATTGGTGGCAACAACGACAACATTGCAATGAAGCATTTGTCCTTGATGTTGGATGGTTTGGCCCATGCATGGCTGAATCGTTTGGCTCCTTCTAGCATCCACTGCTGGGAGGATCAAGCCCAAGTGTTCATCAGAACGTTCAAGGGCACTTGCAAGCGTCCCGTTGTTTTGATTGATTATCAACATTGTGTTCAGAAGCCCAATGAGTCATTGAAGGATTACATTCAGCACTGTTCCACTTTGCATCATACAGTGGAGAATGTTTGCGACCATCAGGTTGTTTGTGCTTTCAAGGCCGGAGTGAAGTACAGAGAGCTTTACCTGAAGTTTGTGAACAGATGATATTACACTAAGTAAGATGATGGAAATTGCCATTCAGTACGCCAACGGCGAAGAAGAAGACCACCTCCGGAGCAGCAAAGGAAAGGCAGTCGGAAGTAGAAGCAAAAGGCTGATGGTGCTATTCAGGCAGAGGCAGCCGCTCTGGCGGCACAAGGGAAAAACAAGGGGAATTCCAAGGGACAGTTCAACCTCAAGAAAGGAAAAAATCAGTCAAGAACTGATGTTATGGATTTACCGTGTGCAATCCACACGAGGAAAGACGAAGAAGGCAAGTTGTGTTGGGGAACGTTGCATGGGAAACAAAAAATTTCCTACACGCACACAAGATTTATCCATGGTGACGAGCATCTACGAGAGGGAGGGTGGATCTACATACCCTTGTAGATCGCTAAGCGGGAAGCGTTAAGAAATGCGGTTGGTGTAGTCGAACGTCTTCACGATCCAAATCACCGAGCATCTCGCGATCTCATCACGATCTGTCCCATGATCCAATAATGATCCGTCCCATCAACTCATCACAATCCGTCCCGCGATCTCATCACGATCCGTCTCGCAATCTTGATCACGGTCCTTTCGATCTAGCGCTGAACGGACGGCACCTCCGCGTTCAGCACACGTACAACTCGATGACGATCTCCACCTTCTTGATCCAGCAAGAGGGAGCGGAGAGGTAGACGAGTGCTCTGGTAGCGTGACGGCGCCACGGTGATGGTGGTGGAGCAATTCCGGCAGGGCTTCACCTAAGCACTATAGAAAACTGATCTAGAGGAGAAACTATGCACTAGAGGAACGGGTAGCACATGGCTAAAATCTAGTGCAAAAACCCTAAAACCTCCAGTATATATAAGAGGAAGAGAGGAGGAGACTTGGCGCAAGGTCCAATCCCTCTAGGCTTCGGCCGAAGTGGGAGGAGAGGAGGAATCCTCCTCAAATCCTAGTAGGAATAGGACTCCTCCTTATTTTGGCCTTTTTGCCTTTTTCCACATTATCTCTTTGAGTTTTCTCTCCCAGTCGCATGGGCCTTGTGTGGGACTTCCACCAGCCTACAAAGGGATGGTATTCACTCTCCCACAACCCATGTAGCCTCTTGGGTCAAAATACCCCTCCCGATGGTCTCCCGGTACACTACCGGCACTCCCGGTACACTACCGATGAGCCCGAAACTTTTCCGGCGACAAAAATAGGACTTCCTATATATCAATATTTACCTCCGGACCATTCCGGAGCTCCCCGTGATGTCCAGGATCTTATCTGGGACTCCAAACAACCTTCGGTCACCGCCATACATAACTCTATACTACCAAAAAGTCACCAAACCTTAAGTGTGCAGACCCTGCGGGTTCGAGAACTATGTAGACATGACCGAGACACCTCTACAGTTAATAACCAATAGCGGGACCTGGATGCCCATATTTGTTCCTACATATTCTACGAAGATCTTTATCGGTCGAACCTCTATGTCAAGCATTTAGTTAATCCCGTATGATGTTCCCTTTGTTCTTCGGTATGTTACTTGCCCGAGATTCGATCGTCGGTATCTCCATACCTAGTTCAACCTCGTTACCGACAAGTCTCTTTACTCGTTCTGTAATATAAGATCCCATGACTAACACTTAGTCACATTGCTTGCAAGGCCTATTGTGATGTTGTATTACCGAGTGGGCCCTGAGATACCTCTCCGTCACACGGAGTAACAAATCCCAGTCTTGATCCATGCCAACCCAACAGACACCCTCGGAGATTCCTGTAGAGCACCTTTATAGTCACCCAGTCACGTTGCGACGTTTGATACATAGAAGACACTCTTCCGGTGTCTATGAGTTGCATGATCTCATGGTCATAGGAACATATGCTTGACATGTAGAAAACAGTACCAATAAACTGACACGATCATATGCTACGTTTATAGTTTGGGTCTTGTCCATCACACCATTCTCCTAATGATGTGATCCCGTTATCAAATGACATCCCATGTCCATGGCTAGGAAACCTTAACCATCTTTGATCAACGAGCTAGTCTATTAGAGGCATACTAGGGAAATGGTTTTATCTATGTATCCACACATGCATCTAAGTCTCCGATCAACACAATTATAGCATCGATAATAAACGATTATCATGAATAAGGACATATGATAATAACCAATTTATTATTGCCTCTAGGGCATATTTCCAACAGTCTCCCACTTGCACTAGAGTCAATAAACTAGTTCACATCACCATGTGATTCGCATTGTTATGAATCTAACACCCAATGAGTTCTGGGGCTCGATCATGCTTTGCATGTGAGAGAGGTCTTATAGTCAATGGGTCTGCGACATTTAGATCCGTGTGTACTTTGCAAATCTCTATGTCAAACTATAAACACTGCTACCACACTCGACTTGGTACTATTCGAAATGGTTGCTCCACTACACGTATCCAGATTGCTACTACGAGTCATCCGGATTGGTGTTAAAGCTTGCATCGACGTAACTCTTTACGACGAACTCTTTATCACCTCCATAATCGAGAAATATTTCCTTAGTCTTTTAGTTACTAAGGATAATCTTGACCGCTGTCCAGTGATCCACTCTTGGATCACTCTTGTACCCCTTGAAGGATTCATGGCAAGGCACACACCAGGTGCGGTACACAGCATGGCATAATCTAGAGCCTATGTCTAAGGCACAGGGGACGACGTTCGTCCTTTCTCTTTCTTCTGCCGTTGTTGAGCTTTGAGTCTCACTCAACTTCACATCTTACAAATCAGACGAGAACTCTTTCTCAGGCTGATCCATTTTGAACTCTTTCAAAATCTTGTCAAGGTATGTACTCATTGAAAGTCTCATCAAGCATGTTGATCTATCTCTAGATCTTGATGCTCAACAATTAGGTAGCTTTATCCAGGTCTTCCTTTGAAAAAAAACTCTTTTCAAACAACCGTTTATGCTTTCCAGAAATTCTACATCATTTCCAAATAGCAATATGTCATCCACATATACTTATCAGAAACTCTATAGTGCTCCCACTCACTTTATTGCAAATACAAGTTTCTCATAAACTTTGTATAGGCTCAAAAACTTTGATCACCTCATCAAAGTGTATATTCCAACTCCGAGATGCTTGCTTCAGCTCATAGAAGGATCATTGAAGCTTGCACACCTTTTAGCATCCCTAGGACTGACAAAACCTTTTGGTTGTATCTCACACAACCTTTTCTTAAGGAAGGAAACGATGTTTTGGCATCCATCTGCCAGATTTCATAATTGAAAAATGCAGCAACTGCTAACATAATTCCAACAGACTTTAGCATTGCTACTAGTGAGAAAGTCTCATCGCAGTCAACTCCTTGAACTTGGCGGAAACTTCTTTGTGACAAGTCGAGCTTTATAAATGGTAACATTTACCATCAGCGTCTGTCTTCATTTTAAAGGTCCATTTGTACTCAAAGACCTGCCGTCCAACGAGCAAGTCTACCAAATTCTATACTTGGTTTTCATACATGGATCCTTTCTCGGATTTCATGGCCTCTAACCATTTGTCGGAATCCAGGCCCATCATCGTTTCTCCACAGCTCGTAGGTTCATCGTTGTCCAACAACATGACCTTAAAGACAGGTTTGTCGTACCGCTCAGGGGCAGTACACATCCTTGTCGACCTACGAGGTTTGATAGTAACTTGATCTAAAGCTTCATGATCATCATCATTTACTTCCTCTTCAACTGACGTAGGTCCCACAAAAACATCTTTCTGCGCTGCGCTACTCTCTGGTTGAAACAAAGGTTCAACAACCTCATCAAGTTCTATCTTCCTCCCACTCAATTCTTTCGAGAGAAACTTTTTCTTCGGAAAGGACCTGTTTTAGCAACAAACACTTTATGCTTGGATTTGAGATAGAAGATTCACCCAACTGTTCTTAGGGTATTCTATGAAGATGCATTTGTCTGCTTTGGGCTCGAGCTCATTAGGTGAAAACATTTTTCACACAAGCGTCGCAGCCCCAAACATTAAGAAATGACAGCTTAGGTTTCTATCAAACCATAATTCACACGATGTCATCTCAACGGATTTAGATAGTGTCCTATTTAAAGTGAATGTAGTTGTCTCTATTGCATAACCCCAAAATTATAGTAGCAAAGCGATAAGAGACATCATAGCATGCACCATATCAAATAGAGAATGACTATGACGTTCGGACACACCATCACGCTATGGTGTTCCAGGTGGCGTGTGTTGTGAAACAACTTTCACATTGTCTAAAGTTGTATGCCAAAGTCATAACTTAGATATTCACCTCCACGATCATATCGCAGACAATTCTTCTTGTCATGGTGTTCTTAAACTGCACACTGAATTTGCTTTGAACCTTTCAAACGATTCAGACTTGTGTTTCATGAAGTAAATATACACTATATCTACTCAAATCATCAGTGAAGGTAAGAAAATAACGATATCCACCGCATGCTACAAGACTCATTGGATTGCATACATCAACATCTATCATTTGCAATAAATCACTTGCCCGCTCCATCCATCCGGAAAACGGGGTCCTTAGTCATCTTGCCCAAGAGGCATGGTTCGCATGTCTCAACCGATTCGAAATCGAATGAGTCCAAAGATCCATCAGCATGGAGTTTCTTCATGCGCTTTATACCAATATGACATTTAGCGGCAGTGCCACAAGTATGTGGTACTATCATTTTTAACTTTGTATCTTTTGGCATCAATGTTATGAACATGTGTATTACTGCGATCAAGATTCAATAAACCATTCTCACTGGGTGCATGACCATTGAAGGTATTATTCATGTAAACAGAATAACCAATATTCTCTAACTTAAATGAATAACTATGTTGCAATAAACACGATCTAATCACGTTCATGCTCAACGCAAAACACCAAATAACATTTATTTAGGTTCGTCACTAACCCCGAAGGTAGAGAGAGCGTGCGATGTTGATCACATCAACCTTGGAAACATTTCGAACACACATCATCACCTCACCCTTAGCTAGTTCTCCGTTTATTCCGTAACTTTTATTTTGAGTTACCAACATTTAGTAACCGAACCGGTATCCAATACCCAGGTGCTACTAGGAGTACTAGCAAGGTACACGTCAATAACACATATATCAAATGTACTTTTGTCGACCTTGCCAGCCTTCTTATCTACCAAGTATCTAGGGTTGTTCTGCTTCAGCGACCGCTTTCTTCATAATCGAAGCACTTAGTCTTGGGTTTGGGTTAGACTTTGGGGTGCTTCACAAGAGCAACAACTAACTTGCTATCCATGAAGTTTCCCTCCTTGCTCTTGCCCTTCTCGAAACTAGTGGTTTGACTAACCATCAACACTTGATGCTCCTTCTTGATTTCTAGCTTCGCGGTGTCAAATATCGCGAACACCTCAGGAATCATTATTTCTATCCCTGGCATTTTATAGTTCATCACCAAGTTCTAGTAGTGATGAGGACATTCCTAGTCCTTTACCATCTTTTTCCGTTGATGATGTTGCTGCACAAGACATGTCCGATGATATCAGAATTGGTCCAATCACAAGAGCACGTGCAAAGCTACTAGAACAACAGGTGAATTCACTCTTAGTTGAATCTGACATTTGTGTTAATGAGATTTTTATACTAATGTCTAATATCAGCAAGTGCATGAGAGAGGAGAGGGAGGCCGGTGCACAACATAAAAAGAAGGAAAATTAGAACCGGACTCGGATTGACTGCCAGGTGGCTTGGAATTGATATACGTGCAGAATCCGTGTCCGTGCTCCAAATAAGACGTGTAAATACAATTTGGAAAGCTTGAGTCGTGTGCTTTCCAAACTGTATACCCGCAGCCCACGATTCGCTCCGAGCGAGTCGCAGTCGTCAAAACAATACAACGGTTGTTTTCTGCCAGTTTTCCAAATAGAGTTCGTTTAAGTTAAGAAAGTTAGATATAGGTTTGTTTTCGACCCCAACCCTAAGTTGGACTTCCAGCAGTCTTTATATACCCTTGTAAGTCATGGCTTTTAGGGTTAGACCACGTTTTGATTAAACTCATACCAGACCGAATTGCTTTAAGCATTCCTCTGTATTCATATTCCTCTTTGCACCAGGGTGTATTGGCTAGTGAAAGTCAAGTGCTAACTGTCGTTTCATTGGGAACTAGGAGATTGCAGAAACGCTTCGTGGTCGGCGGCTACGTGCGCAAGTGTGTGGTGTTGCGAATATCCATAGGGTTGAAGATCTGTTGCATTGGCAACGGGCGAACTGCTGGAGGGTTCGAGAGCATCTCACAAATTATCCAGCAAGTTCATCATCGACATTATTCGCTCATTGAGAAGATCGGGCCGCCCCTTATCATCTTGGTATCAGATTACCGGGTTTACTCGGTGAGCAATTTCCATCCCATAGATTAGTTGTTTTTCATCCTATACAGAAAAAGCCCCACAAAAATATTAGGTTAGATTCTTGCCATAGCCTAGATCAGCCCAATTTTGCATACCTAGTTGTTGTTTTGTGTTAATCTTTGCGTTCCCTTTTCTGTTTTTGAGTCGTGTGGTTTAGGTTAGGTTTAGGGTTCTAAGTCTAGTTTGAGTTCTTGTTATTTGCTATTCCGCGTCTATAAAAAAATTGGTTACCCGAGTTGTTTTCCTAGTCCTACTCGAACTCGGACTCCACTACTGCCGCGGCACAAAAACAGCGAAACCGACACCGCTGCCGCGCCTAGTGCGAGTTGGACTCAGATCCGTTCCTAGTGTCTTATTTCCGTGTTTCTTTGCAATTTTCACTAGGTTTTCAATCTGATCTTTCTAAAGCCCTAGACACAGCCTCTCTATAGCAATAATTTAGGTACCTTACCCATAAGACTAGCTAACATTGTTGATCAACAGGCTGCTCAATAGGATTGTTCCACGGCACTGTATTTCTGAAACAAAATTTGGTCCGTGGTGCGACATATTGTGGCCGAGAGAGAAAGAGGAGAGAGAAAAAGTTTTTTACTGTGTGTGAGATATATATCAAATTACAAAAAGAGAGAAAAGAGTGAAAAAAAGAAAAAAAAGAGAGCAAACAGGCCCAGAAATTGGTGATAGTTGCTACAAGTTTGGTGATGTTTCATATTGATGTTTGCACTAGTATTTTGAGTAATCTTGTGCATGTTTTCTTTGAGCTAATTGCTAGTGTCTTTCTAGTGCATTGAAACAAATTCCTCCATATAGTTGCTTGCCACATTTGTCTCCATAATTGTGTGTGTTTCCTTGGTGAGTTTTGGTATCACACAAACAACAAATAGGTTTTGTAAATTGGTGTTGTTAGGTATCCCAACCAAGCTCCACCAATACCCTGGTTTGTTGTGCGATAGTTTTCACCCTCGGTATTTGCTACATCACATCCGTGCACGTTCTGCCCATACATGTTGGTAAGCTTTTCTCATTCACATTGGAACGGTAAGATACCTTGTTTCTTTCAGTTTGCGTGAGTTGAGAGTTTTCCACATACACTATATTTTCCATGTGTACTAATCACCTAATCATGTCCGATGATTATTTTGATGTACAGCAGAAAAATGATCCTAAATCCGTGGTGCATTGGAATGAATATGAAGCTCTTCGTGATCATCTTCAGCGACAAATTCAGTGTGCAACCGATCCTATAAATGAGAATGTGCAAAACATGGAGTTGGACCTGAAGGATGCCACAGAAACCATCACAACAACACAACAGCAAGTTACTGAAATTCAGGAGACTCTAGTTACCTTGCAGCAAGCTTTGGCTACGTTGCAACAGTCCGTTGACCGCCAACAAAATCAGCAACATGATGACGATGATGGTGAAGCTAGTGTTCAAGCTGGTAATGATGGTGTTGCAGCTGCTAATGCTGGCAATGGTCAAGGTGCTGCAGCATGTCGTGCACAATTCCAGCAAGCTAATCGCGACCGGCAAGCTCCACACGAGCCGGTTGTTGCTGGCCAAGATGGTGGTCATGGTAATGGAGGCCGTGGTGGTGGCCGTGCTGGTGTCATGGCCGTTGGCCGTGGATTTGCTCCTTTTGGTGCGCGCCTCGATTTGATGATGATGCTTGTGCACAACCAGCCAACCGTGATGATGATGGACTGGGCAAACCAAAGTTCACCGTCCCCAAGTTTGTTGGTTCTACTGATGTTGAAGAGTAGCTCAATTGGGAGCTAAAGGTGGAAAAATTATGGCGTATGCATGAGTACACCGAGGACAGAAAAATAAAACTTGCATCTTCTGAATTTGATGACTATGCTTTGCTTTGGTGGAATAATATTGTACAGTCCAGAATTGAACATGGTGAACATCCCATTGTTACATGGAGAGCTATGAAGGAAGAGATGCATGCTCGCTTTGTTCCACGCAATTATATTCGTTCTCTTTATGACAGATTGCAGAATTTGAGGCAAGGTACTTCTTTTGTGGATGAATATTTTCAGGAGATGGAGCTTATTATGCAGCGTGCTAGAGTGCGTGAACAGCATGAACAAACAATACAGCGATTTCTTTCTGGTCTGAACTATAACATGTGTATTGTTCGTCTTCACCAGTATTATGACATGACAGATTTGTTACATCAAGCACGTGAGGCTAAATTGCAAGTGGCTGAGGATGCTAAGTTTACATCTCGCACACAAGTGAGTAGAGGTCGTTTTCCACCACGAACAACACCTACTATGGAGCCTGCTCCTAGTTCCACTTCTAGTTTTCATGGTAATACTTCTTCCAAACCAGATTCGGTTATCTCTAATGCGAAGAAATTGGTGCAACCTGCTGCTAGTGCTGTTGGTTCTACTAATTCTACAGCAAGAAACAGGGACATGATTTGTCATACATGTGGTCGAAGGGGACATTTTAAGAGAGATTGTCCCAACAAAAAGGTTATGTTGATTAATGAGGATACGAAAAAATATGAAACCGGTGATGAAGCTGACCCTGATTCTGAAATTTGGGAGGAAGATGAACATGGTTCAATAGATGCCTATGCTACACACTATCCTACAATTGTTTGCTCGCCCAAAGTGCTAAGTGTTACTCCTAGTCCTGCAGAACAACGGTGCAATTTGTTTCAAACAAAGGCTGTTGTTGGTCCTAGTAAGGCATGCAAGGTTATAATTGATGGTGGTAGTTGTCACAATTTGGCTAGTAAGGAGTTATGCCAAAAGGTGAAATTGAAATATTTACTGCACCCCAATCCATATTTTATTTAGTGGCTAAGTAACAGTGGAGAGATGAAGATCAGCCACATGGTGCGTGTGGAATTTCAGGTCGGACCATACAAAGACACCATTGAGTGTGATGTGGTTCCTATGACCGCGTGTCACTTGTTGTTGGGACGCCCATGGCAGTATGATAGAGATGTCCGTCACAATGGGAGAGCCAACACATATCATTTAAATTGGTGTGGCAAGGAGGTTACTTTGAGGCCTATGACACCGCAACAAATTCTAGATGAATCTCATCAAAAAATTGAAGTGAATCTTGAAAAAGAGAGTGAGAGATTAGATAGGCGAGAGCCTCCACTTCCGGTGAGTGAGAGCCACAAGCCAAATCTGAGTGGTAAAAATAAAAGTGAGGGAGTGAATTCATTAGTTATGTTAGCCACCAAATCTGATTTGAGAGAGTTTCATGAGGATCCCACTGCTGTACCACTTGTGCTGCTGTGCAAGGGTCAAATTTTGGTTTCTAACAACCTGACCCCTCTCTCTATTGGTGTTTCTAATGTATTGCAGGAATTTAGTGATGTGTTTCCGGAGGAGGTACCCGTTGGTTTACCACCATTGCGAGGTATAGAGCATCAAATTGATTTGATACCAGGAGCATCGTTGCCCAATGAGCACCATACCGCACCAACCCCGAGGAAACAAAGGAAATTCAGAAACAAGTCCAAGAGCTTCTCGACAAAGGTTATATTTGCGTGAGCTTAAGTCCTTGTGTTGTTCCTGTAATTTTAGTCCCTAAGAAAGATGGTACATGGCGCATGTGCGTAGATTGTAGAGCTATAAATAACATAACTATTCGATATCGTCACCCTATTCCACGTTTGGAAGATATGCTAGACAAATTGAGTGGTGATGCTGTTTTCTCTAAAATTGATTTGCGTAGTGGCTATCATCAAATTAGGATGAAAGAATGGGATGAATGGAAGACAACCTTTAAAACAAAGTTCGGGTTATATGAGTGGTTAGTCATGCCTTTTGGGTTAACTAATGCACCTAGTACTTTTATGCGATTAATGAACCATGTTTTGAGGCATTTTATTGGTAAATTTGTGGTTGTATATTTTGATGATATAGTTATTTACAGCCGCAATGAATCTGAACATAGTGATCATATTCGACAAGTTTTGCAAGTGTTGCGTGATGCTAAGCTTTTTGGTAATCTTGATAAGTGCACATTTTACAAAGATAAGATCATATTTCTGGGATATGTTGTTTCTAAGCATGGAGTTGAGGTAGATGAATCTAAAATTGAAGCTATTAAAATTGGCCTACTCCACTGAATGTTAGTCAAGTATGAAGCTTTCGCGGTCTTGCTGGTTTCTATCGACGTTTTGTGAAAGATTTCAGTACCATTGCTGCACCTTTGAATGAGCTTACTAAAAAGGGTGTTGAATTTGTGTGGGGCGCAGCCCAAGATAATGCATTTGATGAGCTGAAACGTCGTTTGACTGCTGCACCTTTACTTGTACTTCCTGATTTCGCTAAACAATTTGAGATTGAATGTGATGCTAGTGGAATTGGTATTGGAGGTGTGTTGATGCAAGAGGGTAAACCGGTTGCATATTTTTCTGAAAAATTGAATGGTGCACAATTGAACTATCCTGTTTATGACAAATAATTGTATGCTCTTGTTCGTGTTCTTGAGGTTTGGCAATTTTATTTGTGGCCAAAAGAATTTATCATCCATTCTGATCATGAGGCTTTGAAATTTTTGAAGAGCCAATCCAATCTGAATAAACGTCATGCTAAATGGGTTGAATTTATTGAGTCTTTCCCATACATCATTCAGTATAAAAAGGGTAAAGATAATGTTGTTGCTGATGCTCTTTCTAGGAAAAACATGTTGTTGACACAACTGGTTGTTCAAGTTCCTTGTTTAGAGAGTTTGCGTGATTTATATGCTACTGATCCTGATTTTTCAGCACCATATAACTTGTGGTCTGATGTGAAAGCATGGGAAAAATATCATATACATGACGGTTATTTGTTTAGAGCTAATAAACTATGTGTTCCAGAATCATCCGTGCGTTTGCTATTGTTGCAGGAATCACATGCCAGCGGTTTGATGGGCCACTTTGGACGTGAGAAGACTTTGCTTATGCTCGCTGATCATTTTTATTGGCCTAAGATGAGGCATGATGTGGACAGATTTGTGAAGAGATGCATCACTTGCAATAAGTCGAAGTCAAACCTAAAACCTCACGGTTTGTATACTCCTCTTCCTGCACCTACTACTCCATGGGAAGATATAAGCATGGATTTTGTGTTAGGATTGCCTAAAACCAGGAGCGGACATGATTCCATTTTTGTGGTAGTGGATAGATTTTCCAAAACAGCACATTTTAATGCCTGCCACAAAAGCGACGATGCATCGCATATTGCTAACCTATTTTGCAGGGACATCATACGCTTACATGGAGTCCCAAAGAAAATTGTTTATGATCGTGACGTGAAGTTTATAAGCTATTTCTGGAAGACACTATGGGGAAAGCTGGGGACAAAGTTATTGTTCAACACTACTTGTCATCCCCAAACAGATGGTCAAACGGAGGTGGTAAATCGCAGACTCTCAACGTTGCTGCGATCCATGATAAAGAAGAACCTGCGTGTGTGGGAGGACTGTTTGCCGCATGTGGAGTTTGCATATAACAGGGCGGTACACTCAACAATGCAGCTCTGTCCATTTGAGGTGGTATATGGTTTTAAACCCATTACACCATTTGTGTAACGACCCGACCTGGAAGGTCAAGTCTCCGGTGTTTCCGTACCATCCCAAGATCATGCTGGTACACACACGGTACATCAATGTATATATCAAAGGTAAATCACACAGCATTATATTAATCGAAATCTCATATCGAGTTCTTTATTACGATAAAAATTACAATAAAGTGGCCAAAGGCCAACTCATGAGAATATCTAAATCTTGCGGAAGCGTCGAAGGTAGATGAGTCCATCCGACTCCAAGGGCATCTCACTGAGCATAGAACGTGTCCTCACTCCTGGTCGGAAAAATACTCTGCAACATGATACGTTGCAGCCGTGTAGGTCAGCATATGGAGTATGCCGGCAAAGTCACAAGAGAGGGGTGAAAATAATCAGCTAGTCTATATGCTTATATGGCAGGTGGGGTGGTAAGTTTTGCGTAAAGCCAATTTTTCCTACATCAAGAAAAAGGGCTAAGCAAAGCATTACTAAGTTGGTTGATTAATGAGATGGTTCCATCAACCAATTCTCATACCCAAAATTATTAAATTCCCACATCATCATATTATTTGTGTTGAGAGTTCCGGAAGTTCCAATCCCTTTGGCTCAAGTCGTCCATAACCGTGGACACGGCTAATCGATTAGGTTTAAGTACTCTGCAGAGTTTTTGCACACGTTCCCCACAAGATTTGGTCGCCTCCGTTTGATTTCTCGCACTTCAGGGTGTTTGAGAAACGGATGACCAAAACATGGTCTTCCAAAGGGTTTCCCTGCGACTCTGACGATGCCCATCCTTTCCTACCGTTCTTCTACCTCTCGTAGCACCGCCTGTCCAGGGTCACCACGATATCCAACCAAGCCAGAGCCCATAATGACTTGTGGCTGTGCAGGTAAGCCTTGGGTCTTGAAGCACCCATCCATCCCTTTGTGCCTGGGTGGACCTTTCCGCGTGAATACTGGCCACCTCCAGCATCACCTAGGCTAACCACTGGTTTCTCCAGGGCGCCGTTCAACCATCATCCACCCAGAGGTATGTTGAAAACTTGGAGTATTGAAATCTTGATCATTATGTAGGTCTTGAAATTATTAACTCTCTCAACTCTCATGAATCACACAACCAACCCCGTCTACTAATAGCATAGCAAAAGGTAAAACAACGTTTCCCGGGGCCAATGTTGTCAAAGGGGTTGAGAGGGGTATCTACCACATGATACTACTACTATGTAACCAAGTTTCCAACTAACCTATCTTGCATGCAACTGGGGAGATGGTAGAACTAATGCATATAAAACATGGGTAAAACATGATCAAAGTGACTTGCCTGATTGATGATCTTCGTACTTGAGTAACTCTAGGTAACAAGTTTCGCACTCCGGATAATCTAACGAAACAAACAATGCACTCAAATAAGCATACAACCAAAATAAGTACTCATAACATTCAGCAAAGAAGTACTAAACAAACAAGGCAAACAATGCACAAAAGTCTCTAGCAAGTAAAACACACAAAGTTTTGTTTTTTCCAAAGGGGATGATGAAAACACTACTACATAATAAAACTATTTTGAAATAGCAAAACAATTGTTGACAACAAGGAAAACAATAGAATATTTTATTAATAAACAGAATAATCAATTTAAGCTTGTTGGGAAAAGTTTAGTGAAGTTTATACAAGTTTTGATAAACACTATATGAATCAACTATAGTTATATTAACAAAAGAATGTAAAACTAAACTTATAATTTGTTAACAAAACATGTTCTTGACAGAAAAAAAATAATTTACTATTAAATCTGTCTTAGAAAACAGAAACAAAATATAGAAAACTTTGTTTGAAAACAAACTATTACTAGTTAGTTGTTTTAGTCAAATTAAGCCTAATTGAAAAGAAATTTTGATTCCTATGTTAAATAAAATTAAACTAGGCAAATTTATATTTTTATTAACAGTAAGTGAAAACACTAAATGTTTACTAACAGAACCTAATAAACAAATAAAACCAAATTCTAAATCAAACTAATCAAAATTAAGTTTATAAAACTATATTATAATAATAAGCAGATTCTGTTTTTTGGGTAAAACAGTAATCAAATATATCATGAAAATCCTCAAACTATACCTGAAGATAGTCCTAACTAATACCAAACAGTAGCAAAAAGATTCATATCAAAATCTATTTTCAAACTCTAGTTATTCAGATTTGAAGATTTTAAGCAAATTTGATTCAATTCAAATTTCATAGTTCAAATTTGAAATTTAAAAGTACAGGGTGAAACTACATGAAAATTGTGAGCTATTGCAAAAAGAATCAACTCAAAACTCTAAACAGATTAAAAGATATAAGCAAAACAAAATTGGAAAACATTCTGTTAATTAAAACAAAACAGAAAATGAAAAAAAGTTTGCGTCGGTCAGGGGGCTACGTGGCGCGATCCGATTGGCTAAGGGGGGCGTTCGGTAGGTGAATTAGAGCGGGCGACCGTTCGGTAGAAGAAAACGGTTCGGACTTAAGTTCGTTCTAATCTGGACCGTGGGATTTGGATCGGACGGTCGAGGGGGCTTACGGAGGGAGGTTGCCGGCGTCGGGGTACTCCGGCGAGTCCGGTAGCGGCGATTGCGACGGCGAGGTGTTCCGGTGGTCGGGGAGGACGGGGAAGTGGTCCTGGCGACGGGGACGGTCCTCCGGAGGCGATTGGTGGCGACGGCGTGGCGAATGATGGTCGGAGGTGGTGGCTACGATCGACGGCGACTTCCGGTGGTGGTGGAACTCCGACGAGCAATCGACGGCGTCTCGGCGAGAGAGAGAAGGGGGCTCGGGGGGGGAATGGATGCGGGGCCGTGGGGCTCTTATATAGGCGCTCGGGGGGGTGCGGGGAGGAGAGAGGGGAGAGATCCGGTGAGGGGGAGTAACGGCCGGCGTCGGATCCGGCGAGCGCGGGGAGTGAAGACGATGACCGTTCCGGGGCAACGGTCGGACGGGGTGGGACCCGGTGTCAGTGAGAGAGCGGGAGCATTACTGCGCTCGGTCGGCCGACCGGTAACGGTTTCGGCTTTTAAAGCCGGTGGGCCGGCCCGTTTAATACCGGAAACGGTTACCGTTTCTTTTTAATAATTTCCGGAGACATTCAAAAGCTTTTAAAGCATTCAAATCGTTTGTAAATATAGGGGTATTATATATCAAAATTAACAGAATAATAAATGCTATTTAATGAACATTTCTATTCTGTCATTTGAACACTTTGAAAAAAATATTATTTCAGAAATGTCCTAATTGTTTTTAAACCCTTTTTGCAAATATTTTCAAAATAACTCCTGGTTATTTTTGTTCAAATAATTCACCAATTAGACCCTGGTGTGGAGTGTCATGTTCCTCCTCTCTTATTTGAACTTTTAACCAAAAATTTTAAATAGAGGAAGCAACATAGGGAAAAGTAGAAGGGGACTTTCTGAAAACCAGAAGAGGCATTTCAACTAGTTCATACAATCAAGCAATGATGATAATAGATGCATAGCTATATTCATAACATTCCAAAATGGAATTTTGGGATGTTACAAACCTACCCACCTTAAGATGAATCTCGCCCTCGAGATTCGGGTTGGCTAGAAAATAGGTGCGGATGGTCTCTACGAAGATCTTCTTCGCGTTCCCAGGTGGCTTCTTCCTCAGTATGGTGACTCCACAAAACTTTGCAGAACTTGATAATCTTGCTGCGGGTAACTCTGTTGGATGTCTCGAGGATCTTGACAGGCTTCTCCTCATAAGTCAGATCACTTTCAAGCTGTATGGCCTCTAGGGGCACGGTGTCTCGCAAAGGGATGTCAACCATCTCAGCATGACATTTCTTCAGCTGGGAAACATGGAACACATCATGAACTTCGGATAATCCTTCCGGCAATTCCAGTTTGTATGCAACTTCACCTCTACGTTCAAGAATTTTGTAGGGGCCTATGAATCTGGGTGCTAATTTTCCTTTAACACCAAATCTCTTGGTTCCTCGAAGCGGGGACACACGAAGATATGCTCGGTCTCCCACTTCATACGTCACTTCCTTGCGCTTGTTGTCAGCATAGCTCTTCTGTCGAGATTGAGCTATTTTGAGTCTGTCACGTATCAACTTGACTTTCTCTTCAGAATCTCGGATAAGGTCGGGACCAAAAAGTTGTCGGTCTCCAACACCATCCCACGTCAGTGGTGTTCTACATCTTCTTCCGTATAAAGCTTCGAAAGGGGCCATCTTTAGACTGGTCTGATAACTGTTGTTGTATGAGAATTCTGCGTAAGGCAAGTTTTCGTCCCAACTAGATCCATAATCTAGCGCACAAGCTCTCAACATGTCTTCCAGAATCTGATTGACTCTCTCAGTCTGGCCATCTGTCTGCGGATGAAAAGCTGTACTAAACTCCAGTCTCGTACCCAAAGTCTCATGTAACTGATGCCAAAACTTTGAAGTGAATTGTGTTCCTCTATCTGACACTATACTCCTCGGAACTCCATGCAGACATACGATCCTGGTCATGTATATCTTGGCTAGCTTAGCACTGGTATAGGTGGTCTTTACTGGAATGAAGTGTGCTACCTTGGTCAAGCGATCTACCACTACCCAGATGGAATCATAACCTGAACGGGTCCTGGGCAATCCTGTGATGAAATCCATACCAAGTTTTTCCCATTTCCACTCGGGTATCGGCAAAGGTTGGAGTAACCCTGCTGGTTTCTGATGTTCTGCCTTTACTCGCTGACAAACATCACATATCGCAACATGCTCTGCAATATCTTTCTTCATACCTGTCCACCAATAACTTTCCTTTAAATCCAGATACATCTTGGTATTGCCTGGGTGTATCGAGTAAGGTGAATCGTGGGCTTCCTGAAGTATCAACTTCCTGAGCTCTGGTTCATTGGGCACATAGATTCGGTTCTCAAACCACAAAGTTCCGTGTTCATCCTCACGAAAACCTTTAGCTTTACCATCTTTCATTCTCTGTTTAATCTCAGCTATCTCCTTGTCCGATTTCTGGGCTTCTCGAATTCTTTCGGTCAAGGTGGACTGAATTTCCAGTGTAGCAACATATCCTCTTGGAACTATCTCTAGCTTGAGCTCTCTGAGATCATCGACTAACTCTTGAGGTAATCCTCCAGCTGTGAGTGTGTTCACATAAGTTTTCCGACTCAAGGCATCGGCTACAACATTAGCCTTACCTGGATGGTAGTGTAATCTCATGTCATAGTCCTTGATTAACTCTAACCATCTCCTCTGTCTGAGGTTCAACTCTTTCTGCGTGAAGATATACTTCAGGCTCTTATGGTCGGTGTAAACATCACAACTATTTCCGATAAGGAAATGTCTCCAAGTCTTGAGTGCGTGCACTACGGCTGCTAGCTCCAAGTCATGCGTGGCATAATTCAACTCATGAGGTCGTAGCTGTCTGGAAGCATAGGCTACAACTTTTCCATCCTGCATAAGTACTCCTCCAAGTCCTTGACGTGAAGCATCACAATAAACCTGGAAATCCTTCCGAATATCGGGCAAGATCAACACTGGGGCTGTGACCAAACGTTCCTTCAACTCCCGGAAACTGGCTTCACATTCCACAGTCCAAACATACTTGGATTCTTTCTTCAACAACTCTGTCATGGGCTTGGCAACCTTGGAGAAATTTTCAATGAACCTCCGGTAATATCCAGCAAGTCCAAGGAAACTGCGGATCTCCTTAACTGAGGTGGGTGACTTCCACTCGGTGACGGCTTCAACCTTAGCGGGGTCTACGGCTATTCCTTCTCCGGAAATAACATGTCCCAGGAATCCGACTTCCGTCAACCAAAATTCACATTTGCTGAACTTGGCATATAACTGATGCTCTCTTAGCTTTTCCAGAACTAAACGCAAATGTTGCTTATGCTCTTCCTCGTTCTTGGAGAATATCAGAATGTCATCGATGAACACCACAACAAACTTGTCTAGGTATTCCATGAATACTTTGTTCATCAAATTCATGAAGTAGGCAGGAGCATTAGTCAATCCAAAAGACATGACCGTATACTCATACAAGCCATACCTCGTGGTGAAAGCTGTTTTGGGTATATCCTGTTCACGAATTTTCAACTGGTGATACCCTGATCGAAGATCGATCTTGGAGAATACTTTGGCTCCTACGAGCTGATCAAACAAATCATTAATCATCGGTAGAGGGTACTTGTTCTTGATAGTCACCTCGTTCAAGGCACGATAGTCCACTACCATTCTCAAAGATTTATCCTTCTTCTCCACCAAAAGAACTGGGGCTCCCCAAGGTGAAGAACTTGGGCGAATATAACCTTTGTCCAATAACTCCTTAATTTGCTTCTTGATTTCCAACAGATCATTTGCGGGCATCCGATAGGGTCTCTTGGAAATTGGGGCTGTCCCTGGCTGTAGCTCTATTAAGAACTCAATCTCCCTATCTGGTGGCATTCCTGGTAATTCTTCCGGAAATACATCTGGAAATTCTTTTACCACAGGTACTTCCTCCTGAACAACTCCTGTGAGAGAACTTAACCGAGCACTCATACGTGTGCGTCGGGATACATACTTAATCCTCTTGTTCTCCGGGGTGGTGAGTGAAACAGACTTGCTAGGGCAATCAAGATTTCCTTCATACTTGGTCATCCAATCCATGCCTAGGATTACATCCAATCCGTGTGACTCTAAGACGATGAGGTCGGTGGAAAAAACATGGTTCCCTATATTGAGTTTCAAGGCATGGCATCCTATCCCTGCCATCATCATACCTCCTGGAGAACTAACCTGAATTGGCTGACTAAGGGTTTTGGTGGGCAAACCATACTTATCCACAACTACCCTTGATATGAATGAATGAGTTGCACCCGAATCAAAAAGTACTGTAACAGGACGTGAATGCAATAAAAACTTACCAACCACAGTCTCGGGCTGATCATAGACTTCTTCCACGTTGATGTGATTCACGTGAGCACGGGGAAACGGATTGGGCTTCTTGGCTGTGGAGTTGCCGTTGTTAGTGCCGTTTCCAGTGCCTTGCTTACTCTGGGGACACTCAGTAGCATAGTGCCCTGTCTTCTGGCACTTGAAACAGGTAATGTGACTCAGATCCTTCTGAGCAGGAACTTGACGGTGCTGGTTGTTGTTCCCATTCCCATTGTCACTCTTGAAGTTACCATGGTTGAGACGGTTATTCCCATTTCCTCCATGATGGTGACCTCCATGGTTGTGCACAGTATGAGTGTGCTTTCCAAACTTACCATTTCCTGATCCGGTATTCCCGGAGTACGGGGAGTAACGAGGCTTCTGATGAGCTCCAGAGTTGAACTTCCCCTGAGTGTACTTCCGCTTGCGGTTCTCAATCTGCTGCTGTTTACCTTCCAGAATAAGTGCCTTATCCACCAGCTCTTGGTAGTTGTTGAAATTAGCCACTACCAGCTGTATGCTCAACTCATCATTGAGTCCTTCCAGAAACTTTTCTTGCTTGGCCGCATCATCGGCCACATCTCCTGGGGCATAACGTGACAATGTGTTGAAGTCGTCCACATATTGGGCCACGGAACGATTACCCTGGCGCAAGTTGCGAAACTCGCGCTTCTTTAAACTCATGGCTCCAGCTGAAACATGAGCGGTGCGGAAAGCAAGCTTGAACTGCTCCCAAGTCACATCTGCAATAGGATAAGTGGTGGTATAATTCTCCCACCATGATGCTGCTGGTCCTTCCAGTTGATGTGCGGCAAATCGCACTTTCTCAGCGTCAGTGCATCCAGCGGTGACAAGTTCTCTCTCCATCTTGCGGAGCCAGTCATCTGCCACAATGGGCTCAGTGCTGCTGGAGAAAGTTGGAGGGTTCAACCTCAGAAAACGGGTGAGATTGTCAGTCTGGGGTGGATGGTGGTTGTTGTTGTTGTTCTGGTTGTTGGTCTGATTCTGAATCAATAGTTGCATCAGTGCATTCTGTTGCTGAAGGAGTTGGGTGAGTTCCGGTGGAAAAGTGAAATCGGTCTCACGTCGTGGAGGCATCTTGCTGTTTTCAGAGGGATGAGAATTAGAATAGAACAAGGGTCTGGAAGAAATTCACTACCCATATGCAATGCAACAAACATATCACACGAAACACTCATTCATTTATTCAATCAATGTCAAACATCGGAAAATACAAATCTCAGACAACTAAACATCGACCTACGCTTTAACGACTAAAATAAAGATACATTGGAGGGCATAACTAATGTTCTCCTCAAAAGTGCATAGTCGTAGGTCCTCCGGTGGTGCTTTCCTCATAGTCTTCATCGTCGCTGATGAAGGGTGCCATGTCTCCTTCGGGGTGAAGGTTTTCTCCCATGTCTAGATGCTCCTCCAGAGTGGCGATGCGTGCATTCTGCTCATCAATCCTCTCTAAGAAGTCCTTCACTTCATGCTCGTGTTCATAGTTGGCCTCTCGCAGATCAGCTTCAAGGTCCAGCTCACGATTCATCAGATTCTTGATAGTCTTCGTGTCAGCACGAACTCGAAGCTCCAGAGTCCTGATGTGAGTCTCCAAGGTCTGGATATAGGAGATATTGGTGTCTGCAGTGGGATTGGTGATGATGTTGCCATGGGCATCTCTGCGGCAAACCATGCTGAGTCCTGGTGAAATGGTTCCACCTCTGTATTCCTCCTGGATACGTCCAAGGGCACGATGAATGGCCATGTCTCTTCCAAGTATCCAACTGGGTGCCACGAACTTGAGATCTATGGGTTCCTTCCGATTCCCAAAGGTCTTCCCTGGAATATGCACCTCGATCCTGTAGCGTCCATCTTGGGGAAATGACATGATAGGAATCCCGGTGATGCTCGGCAAAGCAATCCTTATGTCCTTGACGATCCTCATCAGCTCCTTACCAAAGGGCATCGTTGCGTCAGGCTGGCAAAACTCTGTGATCAACACTGGGATGAAGGTGGCCATCTATAAATTTTGAAATAATCGGAGAGGAGTCAGAAACGAATAGATGAGAGTATAAGATATTTAAAGACAAAGAGAAACAATCCTAAGGCTTTCCAATCCTAGAGGTTACGTCCTACGGTCAGCGTGTGCTCTGATACCATTTCTCAGGTTTGTAAATAATGTTGTTGATGCGTGCTATAGCGATGCACGGATCAATGCTGCTCCTACCTCTATACAAGAGGTGATTACATTTATTATTCCAATTTTATCGGATGTCCCCAAGATTACATTTATTATTACATTTATTATTCCAATTTTATTATTCCAATTTTACCTCTCCTGGCTCTGATACCATTTCTGTAACGACCCGACCTGGAAGGTCAAGTCTCCGGTGTTTCCGTACCATCCCAAGATCATGCTGGTACACACACGGTACATCAATGTATATATCAAAGGTAAATCACACAGCATTATATTAATCGAAATCTCATATCGAGTTCTTTATTACGATAAAAATTACAATAAAGTGGCCAAAGGCCAACTCATGAGAATATCTAAATCTTGCGGAAGCGTCGAAGGTAGATGAGTCCATCCGACTCCAAGGGCATCTCACTGAGCATAGAACGTGTCCTCACTCCTGGTCGGAAAAATACTCTGCAACATGATACGTTGCAGCCGTGTAGGTCAGCATATGGAGTATGCCGGCAAAGTCACAAGAGAGGGGTGAAAATAATCAGCTAGTCTATATGCTTATATGGCAGGTGGGGTGGTAAGTTTTGCGTAAAGCCAATTTTTCCTACATCAAGAAAAAGGGCTAAGCAAAGCATTACTAAGTTGGTTGATTAATGAGATGGTTCCATCAACCAATTCTCATACCCAAAATTATTAAATTCCCACATCATCATATTATTTGTGTTGAGAGTTCCGGAAGTTCCAATCCCTTTGGCTCAAGTCGTCCATAACCGTGGACACGGCTAATCGATTAGGTTTAAGTACTCTGCAGAGTTTTTGCACACGTTCCCCACAAGATTTGGTCGCCTCCGTTTGATTTCTCGCACTTCAGGGTGTTTGAGAAACGGATGACCAAAACATGGTCTTCCAAAGGGTTTCCCTGCGACTCTGACGATGCCCATCCTTTCCTACCGTTCTTCTACCTCTCGTAGCACCGCCTGTCCAGGGTCACCACGATATCCAACCAAGCCAGAGCCCATAATGACTTGTGGCTGTGCAGGTAAGCCTTGGGTCTTGAAGCACCCATCCATCCCTTTGTGCCTGGGTGGACCTTTCCGCGTGAATACTGGCCACCTCCAGCATCACCTAGGCTAACCACTGGTTTCTCCAGGGCGCCGTTCAACCATCATCCACCCAGAGGTATGTTGAAAACTTGGAGTATTGAAATCTTGATCATTATGTAGGTCTTGAAATTATTAACTCTCTCAACTCTCATGAATCACACAACCAACCCCGTCTACTAATAGCATAGCAAAAGGTAAAACAACGTTTCCCGGGGCCAATGTTGTCAAAGGGGTTGAGAGGGGTATCTACCACATGATACTACTACTATGTAACCAAGTTTCCAACTAACCTATCTTGCATGCAACTGGGGAGATGGTAGAACTAATGCATATAAAACATGGGTAAAACATGATCAAAGTGACTTGCCTGATTGATGATCTTCGTACTTGAGTAACTCTAGGTAACAAGTTTCGCACTCCGGATAATCTAACGAAACAAACAATGCACTCAAATAAGCATACAACCAAAATAAGTACTCATAACATTCAGCAAAGAAGTACTAAACAAACAAGGCAAACAATGCACAAAAGTCTCTAGCAAGTAAAACACACAAAGTTTTGTTTTTTCCAAAGGGGATGATGAAAACACTACTACATAATAAAACTATTTTGAAATAGCAAAACAATTGTTGACAACAAGGAAAACAATAGAATATTTTATTAATAAACAGAATAATCAATTTAAGCTTGTTGGGAAAAGTTTAGTGAAGTTTATACAAGTTTTGATAAACACTATATGAATCAACTATAGTTATATTAACAAAAGAATGTAAAACTAAACTTATAATTTGTTAACAAAACATGTTCTTGACAGAAAAAAAATAATTTACTATTAAATCTGTCTTAGAAAACAGAAACAAAATATAGAAAACTTTGTTTGAAAACAAACTATTACTAGTTAGTTGTTTTAGTCAAATTAAGCCTAATTGAAAAGAAATTTTGATTCCTATGTTAAATAAAATTAAACTAGGCAAATTTATATTTTTATTAACAGTAAGTGAAAACACTAAATGTTTACTAACAGAACCTAATAAACAAATAAAACCAAATTCTAAATCAAACTAATCAAAATTAAGTTTATAAAACTATATTATAATAATAAGCAGATTCTGTTTTTTGGGTAAAACAGTAATCAAATATATCATGAAAATCCTCAAACTATACCTGAAGATAGTCCTAACTAATACCAAACAGTAGCAAAAAGATTCATATCAAAATCTATTTTCAAACTCTAGTTATTCAGATTTGAAGATTTTAAGCAAATTTGATTCAATTCAAATTTCATAGTTCAAATTTGAAATTTAAAAGTACAGGGTGAAACTACATGAAAATTGTGAGCTATTGCAAAAAGAATCAACTCAAAACTCTAAACAGATTAAAAGATATAAGCAAAACAAAATTGGAAAACATTCTGTTAATTAAAACAAAACAGAAAATGAAAAAAAGTTTGCGTCGGTCAGGGGGCTACGTGGCGCGATCCGATTGGCTAAGGGGGGCGTTCGGTAGGTGAATTAGAGCGGGCGACCGTTCGGTAGAAGAAAACGGTTCGGACTTAAGTTCGTTCTAATCTGGACCGTGGGATTTGGATCGGACGGTCGAGGGGGCTTACGGAGGGAGGTTGCCGGCGTCGGGGTACTCCGGCGAGTCCGGTAGCGGCGATTGCGACGGCGAGGTGTTCCGGTGGTCGGGGAGGACGGGGAAGTGGTCCTGGCGACGGGGACGGTCCTCCGGAGGCGATTGGTGGCGACGGCGTGGCGAATGATGGTCGGAGGTGGTGGCTACGATCGACGGCGACTTCCGGTGGTGGTGGAACTCCGACGAGCAATCGACGGCGTCTCGGCGAGAGAGAGAAGGGGGCTCGGGGGGGGAATGGATGCGGGGCCGTGGGGCTCTTATATAGGCGCTCGGGGGGGTGCGGGGAGGAGAGAGGGGAGAGATCCGGTGAGGGGGAGTAACGGCCGGCGTCGGATCCGGCGAGCGCGGGGAGTGAAGACGATGACCGTTCCGGGGCAACGGTCGGACGGGGTGGGACCCGGTGTCAGTGAGAGAGCGGGAGCATTACTGCGCTCGGTCGGCCGACCGGTAACGGTTTCGGCTTTTAAAGCCGGTGGGCCGGCCCGTTTAATACCGGAAACGGTTACCGTTTCTTTTTAATAATTTCCGGAGACATTCAAAAGCTTTTAAAGCATTCAAATCGTTTGTAAATATAGGGGTATTATATATCAAAATTAACAGAATAATAAATGCTATTTAATGAACATTTCTATTCTGTCATTTGAACACTTTGAAAAAAATATTATTTCAGAAATGTCCTAATTGTTTTTAAACCCTTTTTGCAAATATTTTCAAAATAACTCCTGGTTATTTTTGTTCAAATAATTCACCAATTAGACCCTGGTGTGGAGTGTCATGTTCCTCCTCTCTTATTTGAACTTTTAACCAAAAATTTTAAATAGAGGAAGCAACATAGGGAAAAGTAGAAGGGGACTTTCTGAAAACCAGAAGAGGCATTTCAACTAGTTCATACAATCAAGCAATGATGATAATAGATGCATAGCTATATTCATAACATTCCAAAATGGAATTTTGGGATGTTACAATTTGATTTGCTGCCCCTTCCCATTCAAGAGAGATTAACATGGAGGCATCCAAGAGGGCAGATTTTGTGAGGAAGATCCATGAGAAGACTAAAGAAGCAATTGAAAAGAAGGGCAAGTACACTGCTGATCGTGTTAATAAGATGAGAAAGGAGGTGCTATTTCAGCCAGGTGACATGGTATGGGTACATTTTCGGAAGGACAGGTTTCCACAACAGCGCAAGTCCAAGTTGCAGCCACGAGGTGCTGGTCCATTTAAAGTGCTTGCCAAGATCAATGATAATGCATACAAGATAGATCTTCCTACAACTGAGTTTGGCATGAGTAATACATTCAATGTTGCTGATTTGACGCCCTATGCTGGAGAAGACCTTAACGCATCGAGGTCGACGCCTTTTCAAGGGGGGAGGATGATGAGGACATTCCTAGTCCTTTACCATCTTTTTCATTGATGATGTTGCTGCACAAGACAAGTCCGATGAAATTAGAATTGGACCAATCACAAGAGCACGTGCAAATCTACTAGAACAACAGGTGAATTCACTCTTAGTTGAATCTGACATTTGTGTTAATGAGAATTTTATACTGCCTAAGTCTTTGCATACTTGTATGATCAGATTTGAAAAGAAGACAAGATTGGCACGTGGAGATGAAGAGTTGCAGCGAGAAGAATGCCTACTGATGTCTAATATCAGCAAGTGCACGAGGGAGGAGAGGGAGGCCGGTGCACAACATAAAAAGAAGGAAAATTAGAACTGGACTTGGATTGACTGCCAGGTGGCCCTGAATTGATATACGTGCAGAATCCATGTCCGTGCTCCAAATAAGACGTGTAAATACAATTTGGAAAGCTTGAGTCGTGTGATTTCCAAACTGTATATCCGCAGCCCACGATTTGTTCCGAGCGAGTCGCAGTCGTCAAAACAATATGATGGTTGTTTTCTACTAGTTTTCCAAATAGAGTTCGTTTAAGTTAGGAAAGTTAGAGATAGGTTTGTTTTCGACCCCAACCCTAAGTTGGATGCCCAGCAATCTTTATATACGCTTGTAAGTCGTGGCTTTTAGGGTTAGACGATGTTTTGATTAAACTCATACCAGACCGAATTGCTTTAAGTATTCCTCTGTATTCATATTCCTCTTTGCATTGATCAGGAATATTTACCTACACCAAATTCGTATCGATAGGGTGTATTGGCTACTGAAAGTCAAGTGCTATCTGTCATTCCATTGGGAATTGGGAGATTGCAGAACCGCTTCGTGGTCGGCGGCTACATGCGCAAGTGTGTGGTGTTGCGAATATCCATAGGGTTGAAGATCTGTTGCATTGGCAACGGAGGAACAACCGGAGAGTTCAATAGCATCTCACAAGTTATCCAACAAGTTCATCATCGACATTATTCGCTCATTGACAAGATTGGGCCGCCCCTTATCTAGCTTAGTGACAGTGACTTGGAGAACTATACCAATCACTATCTGATATGGAAGATCAACTCCCACTCGATTCAAGCGATTGTAGCACCCAGACAACCTGAGCACATGCTCAACGATTGAGCTATTCTCTTTCATCTTGCAAGCAAAGAAACTTGTTGGAGATCTCATATCTCGCAACACGGGCATGAGCCTGAGATCCTAAATTCAGCTCTTAGAACATCTCATATGTTTCGTGACGTTCAAAACGTTTTGGAGTCTCAATTCTAAGCCGTAATGCATGACGCACTAAACTATCAAGTAGTCATCAGAACGTGCCTGTCAGATGTTCTACAAACGACGCTAGAGGGGTTGGCGCATCGAGCGGTGCATTAAGGACATAAGCCTTTTGTGCAGCAATGAGGACAATCCTCAGATCATGGACCCAGTCCGCAATATTGCTATCATCATCTTTCAACTCTATTTCTCTAGGAACATATAGAAATTCAAGGGAGCTAGAGCGTGATCTAGTAATCCACAACATAATTTTGCAAAGACACTACTGACTATGTTCATGATAATGAGTTCAATTAATCATATTACTTAAGAACTCCCACTCAAATTGACATCCCTTAGGTTATCTGAGTGTCACATGATCCAAATTCACCAACTCAAGTCCGATCATCACGTGAGTTGAGGTGGTTTCAATGGTGAACATCATCATGTTGATCATATCTACTATATGACTCATGTTCGACCTTTCGGTCTCTTGTGTTCTGAGGCCATGTCTGTACATGCTAGGCTTGTCAAGTTTAACCCGAGTGTTCTGCACGTGCAACACTGGCTTGCACCCGCTGTATGTGAACGTAGAGTCTATCACACCTGATCATCACGTGGTGTCTCGACACTCGGGAAAACACAATTCATCTTGAAATTTAAGCGAGGGATCACCTTATAATGCTATCGTCGTCCTAAGCAAAATAAGGTGCATAAAAGGATTAACATCACATGCAAATCATAAGTGACATGATATGGCCATGAACTTGTGCTTTTGATCTCCATCTAGAAAGCACCGGCATGATTTCCATCGTCACCGGCACGACACCATGATCTCCATCATCTTGATCTCCATCAACGTGTCGCCATCGGGGTTGTCGCTCCCATCATGCTTCTACTACTATTGCTACCGTTTAGCGATAAAGTAAACCATTACATAGCGCTTAATGATTGACACGTAGGTCATACAATAATTAAAGACAACCCTATGACTCCTGCCAATTGCCGTACTCATCGACAAGCAAGTCGTGATATTCTATACAATACATGATCATCTCATACATCACATATATCACATCATGTAATTGGCCATATCACATCACAACATACCCTGCAAAAACAAGTTATACGTCCTCTAATTGTTGTTGCATGTTTTACGTGGCTGCTACGGGTATCTAGCAAGAACAATTCTCACCTACGCATAATACACAATGGTGATACACAAGTTGCTTTTCAACCTTCTCAAGGACCGCCTTTGTCGAATCCGATCCAACTAAAGTAGGAGAAACTGCCACCCGCCAGCCATCTTTTGTGAAAAGTTGCAGTTGAGGGAACCGGTCTCTCATAAGCTTACGAGTAATGTTAGTCCGGGCCGCTTCATCCCACAATAATGCTGAACCAAAACACGACCATGGGAGGAAGCAATCTAAGCATCAACGCCCACAAACTCTTTGTGTTCTACTCGAGATCTCATCTACACATAGACCTAGCTCTGATACCACTATTGGGGAATGTCACATGGGAAACAAAATATTTCCTACGCGCACGCAAGATCTATCCATGGTGATGAGCATCTACGAGAGGGAGAGTGGATCTACATACCGTCGTAGATCGCTAAGCGGGAAGCGTTAAGAAACACAGTTGGTGTAGTTGAACGTCTTCCGCGATCCAAATCGCCGAGCATCCTGCGATCTCGTCATGATCCATCTCGCGATCCAATCATGATCCGTCCCACGAACTCATCACGATCCGCCCCGCGATCGCATCACGATCCGTCTCGCAATCTTGATCACGGTCCTTCCAATCTAGCGCGGAACGGACGACACCTCCGTGTTCAGCACACGTACAGCTCGATGACGATCTCCACCTTCTTGATTCAGCAAGAGGGAGCGGAGAGGTAGACGAGTTCTCCGGCAGCATGACGGCGCCGCGGCGATGGTGGTGGAGCAATTCCGGCAGGGCTTCGCCTAAGCACTACAGAAAACTGATCTAGAGGAGAAAATATGCACTAGAGGAACGGGTAGCACGTGGCTAAAATCTAGTGAAAAAATCCTAAAACCTCCATTATATATAAGAGAAAGAGAGGAGGAGACTTGGCACAAGGGCAAAGCCCTCTAGGCTTCGGCCGAAGTGGGAGGAGAGGAGGAATCCTCCTCCAATCCTAGTAGGACTAGGACTCCTCCTTATTTTGGCCTTTTTGCCTTTTTTCCACCTTATCTCTTTGGGTTTTCTCTCCCAGCCGCATGGGCCTTATGTGGGATTTCCACCAGCCCACTAAGGGCTGGTATTCACTATAACACAGCCCATGTAGCCTCTTGGGTCGAAATACCCCTCCCGATGGTCTCCCGGTACACTACCGGCACTCCCGGTACACTACCAATGAGCCCAAAACTTTTCCGACGACCAAAATAGGACTTCCTATATATCAATCTTTACCTCCGGACCATTCTAGAGCTCCTCGTGATGTCCGGGATCTCATCCGGGGCGCTGGACAACCTTCGGTCACCCCCATACATAACTCTATACTACCGAAACGTTACCGAACCTTAAGTGTGCAGACCCTGCGGGTTCGAGAACTATGTAGACATGACCGAGACACCTCTACGGTCAATAACCAATAGCGGGACCTGGATGCCCATATTGGTTCCTACATATTCTACGAAGATCTTTATCGGTCAAACCTCTATGTCAAGGATTCAGTTAATCCCGTATGATGTTCCCTTTGTTCTTCGATATGTTACTTGCCCGAGATTCGATCGTCGGTATCTCCATACCTAGTTCAACCTCGTTACCGGCAAGTCTCTTTACTCGTTTCGTAATACAAGATCCCATGACTAACACTTAGTCACATTGATTGCAAGGCTTATTGTGATGTTGTATTACCGAGTGGGCCCTGAGATACCTCTCCGTCACACGAGTAACAAATCCCAGTCTTGATCCATGCCAACCGAACAGTCACCCTCGGAGATACCTATAGAGCACCTTTATAGTCACCCAGTTATGTTGTGATGTTTGATACACACAAGGCACTCTTCCGGTGTCCGTGAGTTGCATGATCTCATGGTCATAGGAACATATACTTGACATGTAGAAAACAGTAGCAATAAACTGACACGATCATATGCTACGTTTATAGTTTGGGTCTTGTCCATCAAACCATTCTCCTAATGATGTGATCCCGTTATCAAATGACATCCCATGTCCATGGCTAGGAAACCTTAACCATCATTGATCAACGAGCCAGTCTATTAGAGGCATACTAGGGACATGGTTTTGTCTATGCATCCACACATGCATCTAAGTCTCCGATCAACACAATTATAGTATGGATAATAAACGATTATCAAGAACAGGGAAATATGATAATAACCAATTTATTATTGCCTCTAGGGCATATTTCCAACAATTTGATATTGCCCAAGCATACCACTTGACAGTGCCGTCTGTTGATCCAACAGTTCAAGGAAGGCCTGTTGGGTGAGAAAACCCATGAAAAAGATGATGATGAAGACAAATAAACTTCTCCCGATGTCAATGCCACACTGATGATTTTGCTGATTTTGAAAGCAAGAGTCGATTGAAGGTTATAAAGAGAGAAGTCAACGTGGCCCTGCCTACAACCCCCACATGCCTCAAGTAGTCTCAGAATGCCATCACATTCGATCAGTCAAATCATCCTGCTCATGTTGCCACTCCTGGTCGGCGGGCTTTGGTGGTTGATCATGTTGTGGGAGGCACTCGACTCCGCAAGGTCCTCATGGACGGAGGAAGCGGGTTGAACATTCTGTATGCAGATACACTTAAGGGGATGGGCATTCTGATGTCTATACTCAGTGAGAGCAACATGCAGTTCCATGGAGTCATCCCAGGGAAGAAAGCCAGGTCACTCGGCGAGATTGCACTCGATGTGGTGTTTGGGACAGATAAAATTTTTCGCAAAGAAAATTGACATTTGAAGTCATGGACTTCCAAAGCGTGTACCATGCTATCCTTGGTCGACTAGCCTATGCTCGTTTCGTGGCCCGTCCATGTTACGTGATAAAGGCGAAGTTGTCCCTGTCTTTCGATGAGATGGTGGTTAACGTTTTTGGTGGAGTAGAGTTTGACGACCCGACTACGAACGTGTGATGATGCCGCGCCTTAGCAATCGCTAAACCAACTCTGAGAGGTTATTGACCACACCGAAGCACGATCAACCTGACCACGAGGGTCTATTTCCTGCACGCAAACAAAGAGCAAGCAAGAAACTAAGATTGTAATCTGGATATTGCGAATATAAGAGGAAAGCTTTGTTGATGTAGTGGGGTTCTGTGACGCCTTTGTCTGGTCGTGGAACACAAACGAAGAACGCGAAGTTGCAGCTATGGCGAACTTGTAATCTAAACAAAACCCAACCCTAAAACGATGCCCTAAGGGCTGTATATATGGGGGAATAGAGGGGAATTTCATGGCCCCTTGGAGGAGGGGTCCGAAACCGACCTTAACTCAGTTTCCCCATACATACGGACTCTAAAAACAGCCTATGATATGGTATTTCGAATTTACATGGGCCTGGCCCAACAATAAGGTGGCGCAGCACCTATATTAGCCTAGGGACGAATTTTATAAAGTAGCATCATGCATATTTCGTCCAAGGCTTCTTGCTCCCATTATGGTGGCTTCAAAGTGCGAAAATCATCACTGGAAGCTCCATTGTTCTTTCCCGCGCGCGCACCTTCTTCTCCATGCTTGATCCCGCTCCCATGGCCATCCTTCTTGTCCATGCCAGGTCCTTCATTCATAAGTAAAACAAAAGTATCTAATTTAGGCAGCATCATATGTTCATGAACATTAGAAGGATTGCAAGAAATGAATGTACCTGGTAATTCAATTGACGTGCGCGAGCTCTAGTAATTGGTCTTGTATGTATAGCAATCGGAGTTGTGTGTGTAGCATTAGTAGGGATGTCCTCATCATTACGTGTATCTCAGACTGAAGATGCCTGGACCAAAGGGTGTGATCACAGTCACTTGCAGTCAACAAAGGGCCGAGGAGTGTCTCCAGCAGGGCTCCAAAATTGTCGATCATCAAATGGCTATGGTCGAGCTAGAATAGTACAAGAAGAGTGCTAACCCTACTGATTTGCTGCGTGCTAAGAAGCCTGCGTTAGAGCCAGCTTTTCAGTCGGAAGGGGAAGTGAAAAAGGTGCACATTCACCCAAAAGATTCAACTGTTGCCCTAACAAACATATCAACAACACTCGACGGGAAATAGGAAGCCGAGCTCATCCAGTTCCTCTGTGAGAACTGGATATCTTCGCATGGAAGCCTGCTGACATCCGGGGGTTCCCAGGGAACTGGCTGAGCACCGACTGAGAGTTGACCCTAAGGCCAAGCCGATGAAAGAACACTTGCATCGTTCGACAGCGGAGAAGTGTAAAGCAATGGTGAAGAGATGGCTCGTCTCTTGGTAGCTAAGTTTATTCGAGTGACTTACCACTCTGAGTGGCTCTCTAATGTCTTCATGGTCCCCAAGAAGGACAAGTCTCTCCGCATGTGTATTGACTTCAAGCATATCAATCGAGTCGGCCCGAAAGATCATTTGCCGCTCCTTCGCATCGATCAGATTATCGACTTGACTGCGGGTTGTGAGTGTTTATCGGTACTAGATGCATACTACGGTTACCATCAGATTCGTCTGTTTGGCCTAGATGAAATAAAAACAGCCTTCATCACCCCATTCGGGTGTTTCTGCTATATCACCATGCCTTTTGGTTTGAAGAATGCAGGTGCTACTTTCATGCGCATGACTCAGAAGTGTTTACTCGACCAGATCCCTTGGAATGTAGAAGCTTACATGGACGATATTGTTGTCAAGTACCACAAAGGTTCCGACCTGCTGGCTGACTTGGTCGAGACATTCGCCAATCTAAGGAGATATGATATCAAGTTGAATCCGGCTAAGTGTACTTTCGGTTTTCCTAGCGGCAAATTACTCGGTTTTCTCATTTTCGAACCAGGAATCGACGTCAAACCTGAAAAATCAGCGCGATTACCCGAATGAAAAGCCCCGTGCGAGTGCATGATGTTCAGAAGCTCACAGGTTGCTTGGCAGCATTGAGTCGATTCATTTCTCATCTCGATGAGAAGGCATTGCCTTTGTATCGACTGATGAAGAAGTCTGACACGTTCGAGTGGACTCCAGAAGCTGAAGCAGCGTTTGTCGAGCTCAAAGCCCTGCTTTCCACCCAGCCGGTGCTTGCCGCTCCACACAGCAAAGAGCCTTTGCTCCTGTACATCGTGGCCACTAATCAGGTCGTCAGTACAGTTCTGACTGTCGAGCGGGAAGAGGAAGGCAAGGCCTACAAAGTCCAACGCCTAGTCTACTACATTTCTGAAGTGTTGACTCGTTCGAAGCAAAGGTACCTGCATTACCAGAAGCTTGTCTATGGTATCTATCTGTCAGCGAAGAAGGTCGCACACTACTTTCAGGACCACTCAATTTCAGTCGTCAGTGATGCTCCATTGTGAGAGATCCTCAACAATCGAGATGCGACTGGTCGAGTGGCTAAATGGCCGATTGAGCTCCTATACTTTGACATCAAGTTTGAAGCGAAAAAAGCAATCAAGTCTCAAACACTGGCTGATTTCTTGGCTGAGTGGGTTGAACAGCAACAGACAATCCAGATTCACTCGAGGCACTGGACCATGTTCTTTGATGGATCAAAAATGCTGAATGGGTCCGGTGCTGGCGTGGTCCTGGTATCCCCGAAAGGCGACAAAGTCAATTATGTCCTGCAGATTCACTCTAATACCTCCAACAACGAAGCAGAATACGAAGCACTCTTGTATGGGTTGCGTATGGCCATCTCACACGGCGTCAAGCGCTTGATGGTTTAGGGTGACTCGGATTTGGTGGTCAATCCAGTGATGAAAGAGTGGGATGTTCGGAACCCCGCTATGACTGGATATTGTAATGTTATTAGGAAACTTCAGAAGAGATTTGAAGGTTTGGAACTCCATCATGTTCCTCGAGTGAAGAATCACAGTTGATGAGCTAGCAAAGATCGGATCCACTCGGACACATGTCCCCAGCAATGTATTTTTAGAGCATCTTCATAGTCCTTTGGTGCAAGAAGGTCCTTTAATCGAAGAGCCCCCACAAGCTATGAGCGCCTCTGATCCGACTGTGGTTGATGTCCCTACATTTATTGCTCTTGTCATGGAGGTTCTGGTCATCATGCCCAACTGAACAGTTCCCTATATTGCATGTATTTTGAGGCAAGAACTCCCTGAGGATGAACTTGAAGCATGAGAGATTGTGCATAGATCCAAAGCTTTTATAGTGATGGATGATCAACTGTATAGAGAAAGTGTAACTGGTGTATCGCAGCGATGCATTTCCCCTGAAGAAGGTCGAATGATCTTGGAAGAAATCCAGTCGAGAACTTGCGGCCATCATGCGTCCTCTCGGACAATCGTCGCTAAAGTGTATCGGGCTGGTTTTTCTGGTCACGTGCCAACGAGATGGCCAAGGACATTGTTGATCACTGTGAAGGGTGCCAGTTCTATGCAAACTTGATTCACAAACCTACATCTGCTCTAAAGACCATTCCCCTCGCTTGGCCGCTCGTTGTCTGGGGTTTGGATATGGTTAGTCCCTTTCGGACAGGACAGAGTGGATTTACTCATTTGCTGTTGTAGTCGACAAGTTTACGAAGTGGATTGAGGCCAAGCCTATAAAGAAATTGAACTCTCGCACTGCGATCAAATTCATGAGAGAGATAATCTACCGGTATGGAGTTCCCCACAGTATTATCAGAGATAATGGCTCAAACTTCGACTCGGAAGAGTTCAGACACTTATGCTTCTCCCAAGGCACTCGGGTGGATTATGCATCCATTGCACACCCCCAGACCAATGGCCAAGCTGAGCGAGCCAATGGCCTCCTCCTGCAAGGGCCAAAGCCTAGTCTCATGCGAGATCTGGGACATGCACCCGGAGCCTGGGTGTCCGAGTTGTCGTCTGTTTTATGGGGCTTGAGAACGACTCCTAATCGGTCGACTAGACAAACTCCTTTTTTCCTGGTCTATGGAGCCGAAGCTGTCCTGCTGAGTGACTTGTTTTCTAATTCCCCTCAAGTGGATCTGTATTCCGAAGCTGAAGCTGAGCAAGCTAGATAGAATGGCGTAGATCTCTTAGAAGAGGAACGGGAGATGGCTTTGATTCAAACGACTACATACCAGCAAGATCTACGACATTTCCATGCGAAACACTTTAAGAGTCGGCAGTTTCATGAAGGTGACTTGGTGCTCCGAGTGGATCAACAACGACCTCACAAACTCGCTCCGGCGTGGGAAGGTCCTTTCATCGTCACAAAGGTGTTGAACAACGGAGCTTATCACCTCTACAACCTCAAGTAGAAGATTGATGAGCTGTGAGCCTGGAATGCAGATCTGCTCTGGCATTTCTATACCTAAAACAGAGTTGTGTTGATGTAATAAAAGTATTTCAGACAACGCCGTTTATGCAAGTATGACTTCTGCATTCTTTCATCGATTCCGATCGCGCAATTTCACATTTGGGAACACTCCGAGTGTCGAGCGATCCTCACACTCGGGGGCTTAGCTGCGAACATGCTTTCGCCTAAGTTAAAATCTCTGCCGAGTGGATAGCAGTCCATTCACTCGATAACTTAGCTAAGAACCAGTATTCGTCTAAGTTCAAAACTACTCCGAGTGTTGAACGAAGTTCACACTCGGGGGCTTAGTTGCGAACATGTTTCCGCCTAAGTTAAAATCCCTGTCGAGTGGATAGCAGTCTTTTCACTCGGAAACTTAGCCACGAACCAGTCTTTGTCTAAGTTCAAAACTACTCCGAGTGTCGAGAAATCCTCACACTCGGGGGCTTAGCTGTGAACACGCTTTTGCCTAAGTTCAAAACCATGCCGAGCGGATAGCAGTCCATTCACTCAGTAACTTAGCTACGCACCAGTCTCCGTCTAAGTTTAAAATCACTCCGAGTGTCGAGTGATCCTCACACTCGGTGGATTAGCTGTGAAAAAGCTTTCGCCTAAGTTAAAAACCTTTCCGGGTGGATAACATTCCATTCACTCGAAAACTTAGTCACGAACCAGTATTCGTCTAAGTTCAAAACTACTCCGAGCGTCGAACGACCTTCACACTCGGGGGCTTAGCTGTGAACCAGCTTTCACCTAAGTTGACAAGTCAACCTGAGTGATGAATATACTTCTCATTCGGGGGGTCAGAAAAACAAATTGAGTCAAGAAAACGATTGAAAGCGAAATGCGGATAAATCCAAAGGTTTCAGCAAGTAAAAGTTTCACGCGCAAGCAAAGGTACTCATGCTTAATGCCTGAATGAAGTTTTACGACCATTACATTTCCACTTGGAATTCTAAGGCGAATAAAGTTTTCACTATGAATAAAGTTTTTCAAGCACCAGGCAGGCTTGCTGGCTCGAGCAAGGTGTCCAAGTCCATCCCGTCTATGATTGGAGTGGCTGCATCGATGAAGTCATCCATAAAGTCTTCGAACTGAAGTTTCTTCGTGCTAATCACTCGGAGGTCCTTCAACTTGTCCTCTCTTGATTCCATGCAATGGACTCTGACAAGTGAGAGCGCCACATCGGCTCCGCAACGGGCAGCTGCCTTCTTCCAAGCTTGCACTCGACTGGGGGTCTCGTTGAGACGGGTCATCATGGATGCAAGGTCAGTATGGAGGGTGTCTTCAGGCCATAGTTCCTTGTTAATCTTCTCCAGCGCATCCTTCAGTTGAATGATGTATGCTTGGACACCCTAGAGACGGACGTTGAGGCGAAACATGTTCATGGCCATGACATCTCCAATGGGCGACTTAGTGGGATCCAGATTGCGCTCAATGTCTTCAGTCTCTTTTTGGAAGTCATGGTAGAATTCTATATTGAGGGAGAAATGGGAAGATGGTTACATTACTAGCCTATGGGAATTAAAGAAATTCACTCGACTGGATTTTGCTCCTCTATCTTCTTGGTTGTGGCAAGTTTCTTCTCGACAGCCTCAGTTTTCTCCTTCGCCACCTTTGGAGCGTCAGCAAGTGCCTTGTCCTTGTCCTCCAATGCTTTCTTCATGGTATCTAAAGAAATAGCATTCTTGAGTCACGCTTGGAGTCAACGATTTTCATCACGCACGTCTGCTCGAGTGAGAGCACTCGGTTCAAAGGATGGAAGGTGAAAGCAAGAGTGCATTGGGTCGACCAAGATTACCTCCCAGGGTCTTCAACTCAGTCTGTGCACGTTCTAGGTTGTTCTTGGAGACCTCCAGATCCAATTGTAGCTCATTCCTTTCCTTCTCCAAGTCCTTGTACTGGGTGCTAAGTTCACAAGATATTTGAAATCAACAAAAAATAGTTCAGTCGACATGAAAATTCCTCCACTCCCGAGTGGAAAGGGTCAAGAACAGTCGACTGGATGGCGGCCCGCCGCCTCACCCCACACTCCTGAAATAGCGTGATATCATGGTTGATGAAATGATGTCCATGAAACCTGCGTCATATCATGAGTGATGGCAATGATATCCATGAAACCTGCAAGGTAGCTTCGGAGTGGTACCGCTAAAGCAAAGAGTTCACTCGACACGTCGAGTGGCAAGCGTACTCCGCGTACGACAAAGAACCCTGAGTTCAAGTACTTAAGACTACTGCTCATCGTCAACGATCAATAGTAGTCTCAGGGAGTACACCCCGTGGGTACACTTAGCGTGCCCCCACTGGTTCCTAAATCACTCGACAAGGTCTGCCCTGTCTAAGCATTAGATGGTCTCTATCAGACCCTCGCCAATGCAAGCACTCGATGGCGGTCTCGGGGAGTACACCGAGTGGGTGCACTCACTGTGCCCCATTGAATCTGCTAACACTCGATCTGTCGAGTGGCAGGAAAATAAAATAAAATGTGCACAAGCATGTGAATATCGTCTCTATTAAGACCCCCGCCAATGCAAGCACTCGACGGTGGTCTCGAGGACTACGCCCAGTGGGTGCACTCAGCGTGCCCCCACTGGACCTTTTATCACTCGATCAGTCGAGCGGTTAGCAAAACAACTCTAAGACCCCTGCCGATGTCATCACCATTCGACAGAGGTCTTGGGGACTACACCCAGTGGGTGCACTCGGCGTGCCCCCACAGGACCAAAATCTATTCGACTAAGACCTGATCAATTCGAGTGGAGAACTTACAAGTATTCTACAAAAGGAAAATACCCAGTAGGTGTACAATCAATAAAGGCGGGAATTCAATTGGAAATGCACTTACAATCGCACTTACTCGGGTGTTGGTGTGAAGCGCCGCGCTGGCATCATAAGCCAGCTTGTTGGCTTCGTACGCCTCCTTTGTGCACATCATTATCTGCTCCGCTTGGATCATAGCTTCCTTCGCAGCTCTAGTTTGGTCTTCTTGGATATGGTGCAGAGGAAAGGTAGTCGTCGGCTGTATTGATGCTGCGGCTGGGGTAGCTGAGGTGGAGTTGTCCGATTGGTGTCGAGGCCACGATGGTCGAAGCAGCTGGAGGAGCACTCGTCAACGGAGCCACGAGCTCGGTTCTGGCTCGGGAGGAGTCGCCTACCCCCTGAGATGATGCAGTAGTCGACCTCTGAGGCGTTTGCGCTGATGGTGTTCTTCGGGAGCATACGCGCAGAGTGCCTGAGGTTACACCTTCACCCCCATACCCCAAGTGGCTCTTCATCATCCTCCAGTTGAATGATCTCTGCAAGCATCAATTGACAACACAAGGTTATTCAATCGGCAAATCATTTTCAAGAAACAGAGCTGAGTGAAGATTTGTTTTACCTCATTGGGAAGTGGCCGCGTCAGCGGTATCCACATCCATTTGCATCTCTTCGTCTCGTGGAGGCGACGTCACTAAGGTAGCAGCTCTGGTAGACCAAATTCCACTCGGTCAGCAAAAATTTAAAGTCCTATACAATAGCGAAAGAAGAAAATGAACACTTACGTTGAGACAATGGGCATAGCGATCTTCATACGGGGCCAAGCTTTCCAAAGTTTTGACGCGTCAAGCTTGGGCTGCTTTGTGGCCCGTTCACTCAACTCAATGATTGTTATTCAGTCCCGCTTCAGGCTCCTCTCACTCGACGCCAAGGCCTTGCCTGGGGCAGTTGCAGGGTCCCGACGCGGCTTGGAGCGATGCTCACTGCACAGAGGAGACTCGACTTCTTCTTCGTCCTCGTCTGATCCCTCGTAGTCATCCTCACTGTCATCGACATAATCGAAGTCCATGCTGTCGCCCTCGCTCTCCCCTCTGTCTTCGGGCTGAATCTCATTTGGCACGGGCGAGTACATGTTCATCCACTCCTGCAAGATTCAAACAACAAAGTCAGTCGACCGATGATTTAACCACTCAAAAGAATAGTATAGTAGTCAACAAGATATAATTTACCAGATTGTTGGGTGGATTCTCAGGAGTGTAAGGCTTGATCCTCTTGGCCCCCAGGGGATTGTTGCAGGCTCCAATGAAGCTCCGAAGCCATTGCTTGACAGTTTTCTATGGGACTTCCTTTGGGTGCGTCCGGGTCGAGTCTTCAGGGCCTGAGTAATGCCATATAGCATGGTCCCTTGCCTGGAGGAGCTGGATCTGTTGACTAAGGAACGTCTCCAGAAGGTCCATGCCAGTCACTCCGCCACGGACAATGGCCACTATGGCATCAACTAAGATCCCCACTTGGAATTTCTCCCAATCTGACACTTTCAAGGATTTGGGAACGGTGGGACGATCTAACATGAAAGGGGAAAGACCAGTCAACATGTTGGGAGATGCTACATCTTTGCGGTAGAACCAGGTCGACCACCAGCCCCTCACAGATTCTGGGAAGGTCATGGATGGAAAGGCGCTCCTAGCCATCTTTTGGATCCCCAAACCACCACATAGTTGGATGACATGGGTTTTGTCATCCTCAGGGTTGGCCTTTTTGACCGACTGAGATCTAATGGTGAAGATGTGTTTGAGCAAGCCCCAATGGGGGGCAACCCATGAAACATTCACACATGGTGATGAAAGCACCAAGATATGAGATTGCATTCGGAGGAAAATGATGGAGTTGGGCTCCGAAGAAATTCAGAAATCCTCGAAAGAAAGGATGGGGGACATGGACAAACCTCTCTCGACGTGGGTGAGGAGAAGGACCCACTCCCCCTCGTGCGGCTCCGGCTCGATTTCCCCTTCCGACAGCCTCCATGAATCTTCAGCCACGAGCCCGTCGACGATGAGGTCCTCAGCGTCCGCAGCTACGACCGTCGACGGGAGAAAATTCCCCTGGATCCAGCCCGCCGGTGCGGTAAATCGCGTGCTCGACGGCTTCTTGGCCTTACCCTTCGCGGTTCCCTTCTTGGGGCGCTCCAGCTTCTCGGTTTTACCCTTCGTCATTGCAGTGTTAGCGGTCGTCGAGGCGGAGTAGAGCAGTGCGCTGGGAGCAGGAGAGGTAGAGAAAGAGAGAAGATTTGGGGGGACAAGACTATGCAGACCGCGGCGCGGCGGGATTTTATAATCCGCCGAGTGTCTCGCTGACTTGTGAACCCACTAGATCCCCGCAATCTCGACCATAGACATCGCGCCCTATGTGGAAAAATGGGCAACGCGTGAATTGAGGCATCATGCTCCCACTTGCCTCAGTCATGGCATCATCTTCGCGAAGCGCGCGCCTCCCAAATTTTCGAATCCCGCAAAATCCGGGCCTGACAGAGCGACTCGTCACGTCTGAAGACCCCTTCACGTCACTCGGAACATAGTTGACGCTAAGAATTCATCTAGACACTTTCTAGGCAGAATCGATCTGGGCGAAGGACAAAGATTTCAATCGACGCAGGTTTCATTGAAGCCCCAAAGTACGTTGGGAAGTTTGGTGCCTTATCAGAACTGGCATCGATCCCCTTTATCACTCGAATCCCGATCCATTTGGGGGCTAATGACGAGAATATGTACCTAGGGTAGGGTCCTAGGCCTGACCTAGATACCCTAACTAAGTACACTATATTGGAGGACTTCAAGTTTACAAGAGAGATTCCGACTGGATTCACCATGGCGTTCAAGTCACTGGGCATCTTATCCACTCGGTATCTACTCTGTCCACTCGGCAGTCACCTATCACTCGAAAGACCTCGCTTCCAGTCGACGCCAGAAGACCAGAAGCCACCCTTGGGAGTCCAACAAGCAGGCGTTAGGCCAGTCGTCATTAGTAGCAATTAAGATGTACGTTACCAGTAACGCTCGTCTTTATTCCCAAGATCGAACCCTTGGATGCGTGGCACTTATGAGGGGCAGCGTACTCTATATAAGCCGCCCCTCCCCTCTGGCACAAGGGTTTGCACCTTTTGTAACTCATACTCTCCACACGACAAGAGCTCCCGAGCCCTGACACGTAGGGCTATTACCTCCACGAGAGGGGCCTGAACTCATATATCCATGTGTACATCCTTGCCGTAGCTAGGACTCTGCCCTCTAATTTCATACCCATATCTTCTACTGTCAGACTCATTCCCACGACAAGGCCCTCGCGAGAGCCCTGAGCTAGCGAGGGACGCACCACCAAGACATGCAAGGAATGGGCCTCCTCAGGCCCCCTCCGGAGTGGCGGAGATCTCTATGCAACGCATGGCCTCGGGAGTGTAATACCCCGTTACGCCTGGCGGGATCTAAATTGGCCCCACAAACCAACACTAGTCTTTCCTATCCACTTTGTCTTCACTCGTGCACACCCAGGACCAACTTCCCGGTTGGTCACCCATCCTAAAATCGCTCCAAGCCAAGCACACGTAGCTTTGGAGTTCTTTTCGAATGGGTTCTCGGAAAAGAAGGAATTCCTTTTTAATATGAGTAGCCTATCATTCCCATTAAGACAGGCTCTCACATACACCCTCACCCAAGGGAACCGACGTTCTCGTCGGCCCATCAGGAACATTCCCTTTTGGCACACGTCTGCACGTCCAGTCTGGCATATGTGCCATGCCGTGTGCGACGAAAGCCACACCCGTCATGCGCCACATACACGTCCACCTGACCCGCGCATGCCTGTGTAACCGCAAGGGTCAACTTTGATACCAATTGTAACACCCTGTTACGCCTGGCGGGATCTAGACTGGCCCCACGAACCAACCCTAGTATTTTCTGTGCATTTTGTCCTCACTTGTGCACACCTGGGACCAACTTCCTAGTCTGTCACCCATCCTAGAATCGCTCCAAGCGAAGCACGCTTAACTTTGGAGTTCTTTTCGAATGGGCTCCTAGAAAACAAGGAATTCCTTGTTTATATGAGTAGTATATCGTTCCTATTAAGCCAGGCTCTCACAAGGAGGCCAAGGCTTACGTAAGGTGGGACAGTCGGGCACCAGCGCGCCAGACGGTACAGTTTCCCTTTTTGTGCAAATGGGGCAGGGACGTACGCGGGTTCCCAAAGCACCCCCAAAGGTTTTCGTTCCTGATAAGGGGCGGCCCGATCTTCTCAATGAGCGAATGATGTCGATGATGAACTTGCTGGATAACTTGTGAGATGCTCTCGAACTCTCCGGCTGTTCCCCCGTTGCCAATGCAACAGATCTTCAACCCTATGGATATTCGCAACACCACACACTTACGCACGTAGCCGCCGACCATGAAGCGGTTCTGTAATCTCCCAATTCCCAATGAAACGACAGATAGCACTTGACTTTCAGTAGTCAATACACCCTATCGATACAAATTTGGTGTAGGTAAATATTCCTGATCGATGCAAAGAGGAATATGAATACAAAGGAATGCTTAAAGCAATTCGGTCCGGTATGAGTTTAATCAAAACGTGGTCTAACCCAAAAATCCACAACTTACAAGGGTATATAAAGACTGTTGGACGTCCAACTTAGGGTTGGGAACCTATCTCTAACTTTCCTAACTTAAACGAACTCTATTTGGAAAACTAGCAAAAAACAACCGTCATATTGTTCTGACGACTACGACTCGCTCGAAGTGAATCGTGGGCTGCGGGTATACAGTTTGGAAAGCACACGACTCAAGCTTTCCAAATTGTATTTACACGTCTTATTTGGAGCAAGGACGCGGATTCTGCACGTATATCAATTCTGGCCCACCTGGCACTCAATCCGAGTCCGGTTCTAATTTTCCTTCTTTTTATGTTGTGCACCGGCCTCCCTCTCCTCCCTCATGCGCTTGCTGATATTAGACATCATTAGGCATTCTTCTCGTTGCAACTCTTCATCTCCACGTGCCAATCTTGTCTTCTCTTCAAATCTGATCATACAAATATGCAAAGACTTAGGCAGTATAAAATTCTCATTAACACAAATATCAGATTCTACTAAGAGTGAATTCACTTGTTGTTCTAGTAGCTTTGCACGTGCTCTTGTGATTGATCCAATTCTGATTTCATCGGACTTGTCTTGTGCAGCAACATCATCAACGGCCACGAACCCTGTAGGACGAATGACATCGAGCCCACCTCTGTATCATCAACAACTACTTTGCAGGCGAAGACCACCTTTTGTCAGGGTAAAGATGTACTCCTGTCCCCCTTCGCATTTGGCCGTTGTGGGATCCCTTCCCACCATAGCGATAATGGAAGAGGACCCGGACCACTGTAAATAGAGGCTAGGCTGTGCCGTAGAGAGGGACGAGAAAATAGACAACAAAAACAAAGAGACAACAGAATAGAGGAAAGAACACCATAACGCTCGTGCGATGCAACTCACCACTGTACTAGTTCATCCACAAACCTCCTCGTGAGGCAATCCACCAAAGGAGGAGTAGGGTCTTACCATTCACAGCGGCCCAAACCTGGGTAAATCATTGTGTCTAATCTTCTTCCTCGTCATCGTGCGAGTTTGTCGTCTAGGTCATCAAGTTGTGAGCTAGGTGGGGTGAGGTTGTTCGGGATCTTCACACACACCCCTGTGTTCGAAATTCCTTGGGTTTTGCGAAGCTCGGAGATCCGACACTCATGTTGATCTTCCGAAAGATAAGTGGTTTAAATATCATCCTCCCATTTAAAAACCATTAGAGGAACCTATTAAAATTAAGAAGGAAGAAGTAACTTTTATCCATGTGGACCTATTGTTCCTACTTCTTACATTGAAAAACCTGATTTACCTGTTAGAATTAGGGAACATGCTCAGGCTACAACTGTGGTTAATAAAAGTCATGTTAGGACACATAAACCTTCCTAACAAATAAATGTTGAGCCTAAAGTTTCTATGGTTAAAGATCTCTTAGTTGATAATATCAATGGTCAGGTTATATACTTTTGTGATGAAGCTGCTAGAATTGCAAAATATGTTAGAAACGAGCGAGATGAGCTCGATAAAAATTGGATATCATTGTTACCATGGCTTGTGTGATATTGGTGATAGTATTAGGGCTATACCTTTTGCATTATATCAAGAAATTATGCATGGCATAGCACCCTCTCAGATTGAAGATATAGATGCTATTATTAAACTTGCAAAACATGATACTATTTCACCACTTGGGATTGTTAGAGATGTTGATGTCTTGTGTGGAGAAGTCAACTACCCCATTGATTTCCTAGTACTTGGTTAAGAACAAGATAACTTTTGTTCCATTATATTTGCTAGACCTTTCTTGAATATTGTTAATGCTGAAATTATTTGTGCTACGGAGAAGGTGAAAGTAAGTTTTCTTGATATGTCTCATGAATGTAATTTCTCTAAGTTTAGTAGATAACCACATGATAAAGAATTGCCTAATAATGATGAAATAAGTGGTCTTGCTTCTTTGTTGTACCTCCTATTGATCCGCTAGAACAATACGTGCTAGACCATGAAAATGATATGCATATGAATGAAAGGAATGAAATAGATGATATATTTCTTAGACAATCAACTATTCTTAAACACAACCTACCAGTTGATATATTAGGGGATCCTCCTCCACCCAAGGGAGATCTTGTGTTTAAGCTAAAGACATTGCCTGATACTTTGAAATATGCTTATCTTGATAAAAAGAAGATATATCATGTTATTATTAGTTAACCTTGCAAAGCATGAAGAAAATAGATTACTTCAAACTCTAAAGAAGCTTAGGGCCGCTATTGGATATACTCTTGATGATCTTAAGGGCATAAGCCCCACTATATGTCAGCACAAAATAATATGGAACGAGGTAACAAACCTATTGTTAATCATCAACACCGTGTCAATCCTAAGATGAAGGAGGTGGTAAGAGATGAGATACTAAAACTTCTGGAAGCTTGTATAATTTATCCTATTGTTGATAGTAGATGGGTAAGTCCCATTCATTATGTTTCTAAGAAAGGAGGTATAACTATTGTTCCTAATGATAAAAATGTGCTTGTTCCACAAAGAATTGTAACTGGCTATAAGATGGTGATTGATTTTAGGAAATTAAATAAATCTACTAGGAAAGATCATTACCCCTTGCCTTTTATAGATCAAATGTTAGAGAGACTTTCTAAGCACACTCATTTTTGCTTTCTTGATGGATATTGTGGCTTTTCTCAATTACCTCTGTCAAAAGAAGATCAAGAGAAAACTACCTTTACTTAGCCTTTTAGTTTATGCAATGCACTTTGTACCATTCAAAGATGTATGACTACTATTTTCTCTGACTTTTGTGAAAATATCGTCGAGGTTTTCATGGATGATTTTTCCATTTACGAGACTTATTTTGATGATTGATTGAGCAACCTTGATCAGGTTTTGCAGAGATATGAAGAAACTTATATTGTCTTGAATTGGGAGAAGTGCCACGTTAGGGTGAATGAAGGTATAGTACTCGGGCATAAAATTTCTGAACGAGGCATTGATGTGTACAAAGGCAAAGTTGATGCGATACACAAATTGCCATGCTCCAAGGATATCAAAGGTGGAAGAAGTTTCCTTGGTCATGCTGGTTTCTATAGGCGTTTCATTAAGGATTTCTCAAAGATTTCTTGGCCATTAACTAATCTTCTTCTTCAAAATAGTTCCCTTTGTTTTTGATGAACATTGTGTAGAACCCTTTGAAATACTTAAGAAAGCTTTAATTTCTGCAACTATTGACCAACCACCTGACTGGAACCTACCTTTTAAAATTATGTGTGATGGTAGTGATTATACTGTTGGTGTTGTTCTAGGGCAAAGAATAGAAAATAAATTCAATGTTATTCATTATGCTAGTAAGGCCCTAGACTCTGCTCAAAGAAATTATGCTACTCCTGAAAATAATTTTTTAGCGGTTGTTTTTGCATGTGTTAAGTTTAGACCTTATATCGTTGATTCCAAAATAACTATTCACATTGATCATGCTCCTATTAAATACCTTATGGAAAGGAAAGATGCTAAACCTAGACCTATTAGGTGGGTGCTTTTACTTAAAGAATTTTATTTGCATATAGTTGATACAAAGGGAGCTGAAAATCCTCTAGAATATAACTTGTCTAGGATGAAAAATCTTATTGAGGACCCCTACTACGAGATATGCCAGATTTGACACCGACATTGGTGCTTTCATTGAGAGCCTACTAGGCAATCGTTACTGATCGATGGGATGAGCAGGTGATATTTTTTCAATCAAGATCTATTCCGTACAAATTGTTTTCTTTCGGAATTATTGTTGTCGGATTGCGATCTTATTCCACAGGCTCGTCGAAGATCGATTTGAACTTTACATCGGATCAGGGATTTATGCACTAGGTAGCCAGTTGCTAAAACATCAAGATATCGGAAGGATCAAGGACATGAGCGTCTGGTCGAATAGTTTGGCTGAGCTCTGGCCTCACTGCTCCATGTGATCCCAGGTCCCATGCGACCACGAGGAGCATGAAGCATCCCTCCTCAGGCGACGCATGCACATGACGATCCACTACTCTTATTTTTCCTATTTTATTATTGTTCAAGTAGTGACATCGTCGCTCGTTCTATCCTAATGTACGACCATGTCTAATTACTCCGTTGCTCTGGCTGGCTACTACATGCGTGGAGGTCAAGGTCCCTTGGAAAGAGATTGGAGCGGGGTTGGAGACGTGAAGCACCATAACGCCTTGCACTACTAGTACAAATCCATTGGGAGGTTCACGCTTTTTTCACCCCGGATTTTCATGCTGTAATGCCCAAACAAGAATATGATGTTATATTTTTCTGGTTGCTTGTGCTGTATATTAATTTCATAGAAAATATTATTTGCCATTTTGCATGATTTCTTTGTGTAGATTTTTTTCTCCAGCCGGTTTACAATTTGTTCTACCGACCTGCTATCAATGTGGCGATCCGGCCAATTTCAATCTGGCTAGTTTGTGGCCGTCCTGCTTCATCCATAGTTCGGCGAATACCGCTTCCGCAATCGGGCATGTGAACTACTTCTCGGAACCACTGGGTAGCATCGTAATTCGGCATCGACTGGACTACATCGTCAACTCGACGAACCAACACTGGGGGCTTCATCATCTCTTCATCAACCTATCCCGGAGATTTCGGCATAACTAACCGACCAACTTCATCATGCTAGCTAGATCAGGGCTTCGCTTCGCAGCAGCAACCGTGTCGCGCCGCCACTCCACCAACCCAACCTTGATGACTAGGCCCCCTATTTTTAACTTATTTGCTTTTTTTATGCAAAGAATTTTCCATTATTATTACTATTACTATTGGACTTGCACTATTTTATGTGCATAGGTAATCGGCTTTGACAGTCCATGTCATCGCCTCTCCGTGCAGACATCGTCATCCGCCCGTGTCAACAAGTTGTGTCGGCGTCGCCTTGATGCGTGACCCAACGCTGGAATCTCGGCGCCGCCACTCCGCTGAGTCAACCTCAGCGCCCATGCCATATTCCCTTAATATTTTACTTCACTTAACTTAATTAAACTAGAAGAATTTTTTAAATATATATATTATCATTATATTTCTCTGTTATTACTTTTGGCTTGCACTATTTTATGAATGCAGGAAATCAGCTTCGACTGCCGTCACGCGGTCACCCCAGCGTCACCTTGCCGACCTACTCCACAACTCGGCTAGACTAGGGGCTTTTCCTTGCCACATCGGCCGAGACGTGACACTACTTCAAGATGTCGAACTCCTCGTTCGGTCAACTCGGGACGGGCTTGGGAGCTGGGACCTCGGTCATGCCGAAGACTACACACTGGATCTTTCAAAGTTCGATGGGCGTCCTCGTCCCGCCACAAGCCCGGATCGCGTCATCGACACAAAGCACATTAATCAGCTAAGTTGCTTTCATGCTAAAAAACATTCAGTTTTAAATTTTGTTCGGTACGACCAAGGATTATACTTTTTTGACAAAAAGTTGTTTGCGAAATCCTTTCTTTGTGAAAACTTTGTTTGTTACAAACAAATTCAAATACCCCATTTACTTGGGGGTATTCTTTTATGAAGCCATTCCTCTTGCATATGATTATTAATGTATCACACCTTTCTTGTTCGTGTTTATGCCAATATATGCATCATGTTGACTTAAGTGTTCCGCAAAGCTGGGTTGCCTTGCTTTTGTGCTTACCCCTACGTCCCCGATTGTTTGGCTCGGGAGTAAAGGGAGCACCTCTGTGATTGTTAGGATTGGGTCATCCGAACTCGTACCTCACACGGGTGAAGCTGAAAGCTAGCGCTCTTACTGTTTTCAAGTATGGTCGGCCATGACGGAAGACAAGCATACATAAATCTATTACACAACCCTCATGGTATCATGAGAACCCAAAGAAAGGAACCTGTGGGGACCCCGACTCATAAGTCGTGATCTCCGAATGTACGTGCATAGTGATCCCAGAGATCAGTGCTCACTGAACATACAAAAACTGAATAACAAGAGTCTTACATCCTTTACATACCATTTGAGCTCAAATATGGCCTCTATGACCAAGTCTTCATAGGCTTGCAGGTGAAATCTTCAACGATTGCATGAACCCATGCCATCTGCCTTAACCCTATAGGCATTCTGACTGGGAAGCGTCCTAGTTCGCATGTCCATCACCAAGGTAATCTTCATCATAACCTGATCTTTCAAGCCTGGCCAATAAAATAACCAGTGGAAAGCCGATGAGTACTTTGCATGTACTCGCAAGCAACCCATGTTTGGAACAAGGCAATAACAATGCATGAAATAGCACTAAGTAGGTATTTCGCGGAAAGCCAATTTTGAATGCAATGTCATGATCAAGCAACTATGTATAAGCATGCATCAATAGTTGGCAGATATCCATATGAACAAGTTAGAGATATCATCATAAGCAGGGGTTGAACATCTCATGTTCATTCATCACATCAAGTCTTCAGACTTGTCTCAAGTATCATCCTTCTGTCATCCACACACACACACACACACCAAGTTTGTGAAAACATCTGGACGTGGCATAAGTAGCACCACCCAACTGTCCTTGACCGTGGACACGGCTATTCGAATAGTTTTAAACTCTGTAGAGGTTGCACACTTTACCCACAAGACTCGGGGAACTTCTGTGTCATCCACGACTCGCGGTATATTACATACCCGAGGTAAGCACCCGAACAATGCCTTTCCCATGGTGATACTAAACAAAGAGTCTGCTCGTTGGTGCCACCCCTCATGATATACATCACACGTATCATCCATGAGGGCAGAGTGACCTTGCCACTGGTAATGCAGGCTCCCTTCTAGCACCAACCATAGTAAAGAACAAAGCCCCGTCCCATAAGGGGTATCGTGATCACACATGTAAGGTTGGGATGATCGACAAATCTTAAACCCTCCATTTTTGAAAACACACACTCACTTATTCTGGTACACTACTTCTTTCTCAAGTGGTTACCCAACTCATCATAATCTCCCTCGGGCATTAGTGGCACCCGACGGGGTTTTAGAAAGTCTTTGGAACCATTTCTTTGCTTCTGTCACCATGTATAATCCCGATCCCACTTGCGTAGCATCTACTAGCATCCTATCTACTCCCACCCGCACAACCCTCATAAGGATGGCAGGGTCAGGCACGATGCAAGTATCAATGGTAAAAGTAACGGGGGCATCCCACCGAAGTGGTCACCACATCACAACATCACGGAAATAAGTGCTACATGCCATGCAAATAAAAGGGTACTTAGTCATGGTCAAAAGGCTGCTTGCCTGGCTTCGCAAAGTCTTCGAGGTCTTCACGCGCTTCTCGTCCAACTCCAAGCACTTCGTCTATTTCGTCAGCTATCGCCGGAAAAACCACAATAAGCAACACAACAAGCAGAAAAATAAAGTGCTCTATAAATGGGATATTTATTTGTCTTAGGTTTCATTGGATGTGGATCAAGGGGGATTTTTGAATGGTGGAAATGAAGGAAATGATGATCCTATTAGATGTCCATAGAAAAATATTTATATAAAAATGAGTGGAGGCACTCATCAAAGAGGGAATGATATTAGAAGAATTTACAAAGTGGTTTCACTTGATTTGGAGTTGGCATGATTATACTAGGGATTTGCAAAGTGGATCATATATGGAGAAATGGTCCATTATTTGACATAGCAGAATAAGTGTGAGGAAAACTTCTCACATCTTAAGTAATGATTTTATATGCACCTAGGATTTTGAATCAGTGCATTTGGAATTGATATGACCCCTCTAGGAATATTACAATGGGGGTTCCTCATAGTTCAAATGCAAGTTTGAATTTGTACACAATAGAAAAGTTTCTGGAAAAATGAGCAGGACAAGTTTTTGGATAGAGCATGATTTTGGGAACACCCAGGAATTTGAATCAACTGATTTGGAGGTCATATGAATTTTCTATGATTTTTCTAGTCTGTCAAAAGAAAATGGAAAAAGGGAATATACCTCTTGGGCTATACCACGCTCAGTGTGCAAAATGGGAATTGGGCCGGCCCAGCTGCCCGATTGTGCGCACGGAAGAGCCAGGCCAGAGGCGTACTCCCGATGGCACGCTTTTTCAGCACGGGAGGCGGTTGCGGGCAGCCCGCTTCCACTTAACAGGGGGCCCGCCGGGTGTGGCTTACAGGCAGGGCCCGCCCGTCAGGTCTATCTCCCTCCTCCCGCTCGAACAGGAGGACGCGGGAAGGCCGGCCGTGCCTGCGCCAATACCCCGTTCGGTGGCACAGGGCGTCTCCGGCGGCAACCCGACCACCGGCGAGCTCGGGGCGATGAGTCGCACGCGCCTAGGCGGTCCCCGGGCCCTGGGGAGATCGGGGTTGCGCGCAGCCCCCACCGCGGCGGAGTAGACCGTTGGCCACGGTGGGCATGACGCCACTGTCGCGGAGAGAAGGCGAAGGGAATCAGGAGGCTTCCGAAGGCGAATGGAGGTGCTACGGTGGAGCTTGGAGGGGAGAACGGAGGCGGGGGAGCTCGAATTCAAGCAAAGCCGAGCAAAGCAAAGGCGGCCATGGAGGAAGGGAGAGAGCACTGGGAGAGATGGGGGAGGTAAGGGAGGTTCCTGAGAGGGGGGAGCCAAGGGAGCATCGAGGGGAGCTCGGGGCTGCATTATATGGGCGGGGCAACGATGCACCACGAGCTCGTGCACCGGCTCGGACCCTGCCACTGCTGGAGTGCTCGGGGGCCGCGGGAGCGAGTCCGGGGTGTTCGTGGAACTCATCCACAACACAGGGGAGCTAGAGAGAGAGAGTGAGGCGTCCGCCAGGGCCTCGCGCGTGTGAGGCCGGGCACTAGCCGAGCGGACGGCGCCGAGCACGCGCGACAGAGGAGAGATGAGGGCAAGGGAGGCGGGTCCCGACACTCTACCATGTCGTGGACGTCGAGACGGTCTCGGGGGACGGCACCACGAGGCCCAAGGCTGTCGGAAGCATCTGATTGGGCAAGGACAAGTGACAGAGCGCCGTTTTTGCATGCCAATGACGTGGTCACCACGCCATAGCTTGTCCTGGCATCTTTTTGGCAGGCAAAAGTGTCCAGCATGCAAGGCATGCATTATAGAGGCCACTGGTGCAATCTTGAGGTTAATAGAGCAGGGGAGATGGGGAAAAAGAGGTGCCATGGTAAAAGGAGGGGGAAAATGGAGGAGTTACCTCCCAATAATTGATCACACGCTATGGAAAAGTTACAGGAGGTAAAGTGAGGTCATAGTATGCTGTGATAAAAAGTTGGAGGCAAGGGGAATCTGTTTGGGTCAACTTTGCTTGTCCACTAGTTTATGGTTGAAGGTGTTTGTGTCGTGATTGAGCTAGGCAAGGGAATCCTATGATTTTGAAATTTACTAGGGGTAAATGGTAAGTCTATTTGTTATTGTTAACAAGTTTTCAGCTCATTTGAAGAAGCTTGATAATGCAAACTTGGTAAACCCTAGAAATGGGCATAAATGGATTTGCTCAGATCTAGCTAAGAAAAACTATCCTCCCTGATGCACCACTTGATGTGGCGACATATTTTAGGGACTATAACATGCACAAAAATTTTGGCGCCCAATGGGAAAACTTGGCAATGTAATATTACCAAATTCTTGGAATCAACAGAAATGGGTTTGAGGGGATTTGGACAATTGTATCTGCTCCCTTTGATGCACCACATGGTGTAACATCATTATTTGGGGACTAGAACATGTCCACAAGTTTTGAGAGCAAAATGAGAAACTTCACAATGTAAAGTTGCTCAAATTTGGTTCTAGACATGAATGGTTTTGGAATATTTTGATGAAGCATAATAATTGGGATTGAGATGAAACTTTGCAAGATCATCACATATGACATGTGTGATTCTTTGGAATGTTCGTGGAATTTATTGAGAATATTCCTTATATAAATATTTCAAATGCTTCATTTGGACAGAAAGGGTTTTGAGGGGTTTTGCCCATGATTTTGAACATGACCATGTGTTGAAACTCATATATATGGAAAATATATATTCACTGAGTTTCCCTAAATTTTATCAAATATTTTGAAAGCACTTAAATAATTTTTCCCTATAAAATACCATTTCTGGCATTAAGAAAAACCTTTAAATAAAATAGGAAAATTTTATTTAAAATTAATATTTGGTGGTTTTGGTAAGTCATATATATAGTAGGTTCCAAATAAAGTCTTTGGGAAAAAGGATCCAACTAATTTGGGGACTTGTAGTGCAAATCCAAAATCAGGTGGTTTTGAAAACCTATTTTAAATAAATGCTTTTTGGCCAAAATAATATTTTGTAAAATATAACAAAGTCCTATTCACATGGCATGATCATTGGACAAGAGTGGGGATCAAGGAAAAGATTTCTTGAGGGTAGGAGGATGTTTTACGAATTATAGAGTACTAGCAAGCAAGCAAATAACACACAAGTCAAGCATTCAAATGCACACACGAAAGTTTTAATTGGCCCTAATTTTTGAATCATGTTAACTTAGTCATGAGGCAAAACACATGGTGTGACAGAACCGTTGGCGGAAGTATTTTCTTTGAAGATGCTTCTTACGTTAAATAGTAATATAGGATAAATTCCTTTGGCGCACTTTGTCTGTTATAGCCTAATGGCCTGATTTCCTGGTTATTCGAAACACCTCTAATATCCTCGGATGGCGTAGTAGATAACACTTTTTAGCCCTTGGCCCAAGAGGGAGAATCCGATGGTCGGTTAAGACACATTTAAAGTTTGGGCGAACACATATATGATATAAGTACTTTAGTACATATAATCATTATACATAAAATTATTTTACCCAAGTCACTTGGGGGCTCTTAAATTTGTATGAGCCATTTTATAATAAAAAAATTCTTCTTAGTCATTGCAAAGTTTTTTTCTACCACTCCTTTCTCAACTAAAGTGCTTGGTTAATAGTCGGCTAGCCTGGTTTCTCTTTAAAGCCGCTCGCCTAAGAAACTGGCATGAGAAACACTCCTCCTTCGGGATAGGGAGGTTGAAACCACCCGAAGTCCAGAGATCGGACATGTCATGTTAAAGCACGATGGAAGCACAATTTTAAGACCAATTTCGTATTGGCACCAAAAAGCTTGATTCAATTGAGACGTATAGATTTCACATAAGTTTTTTGTTTTTTTGTGCTTATAACTTCTTTAAACCTATTTTATGTTTTCCTTTCAGGAAGCGGCACATCCTCTTGATTGAGGTGTTCGGCATGATGGCCTTGCCCGAAAACTCTTTTCCGAACTACGGTTCGGCATCTTTCCTTCTGAACTCTACCTCGGTGTTGTTAAAACATACATGACGGTTGAACTAGTTCCCGAGGAGATACAACCCTAGGGTCGTACATATTGCCCAACCCAACTCTCGGGGTCTACTGCACTGACAATTCAATGCAAAAAAACACTGCAATACAGTTTCCAAGGAGATTATGATCCTTAGGTTGGTCGGTCGCACCCAACCTGAGTCTCGAGGTCTGTGCACATGGCTTTTGAGTTCCAAAGTATGCTGCCGAGCTAGGAGTTGATCCTCGGGCCGATTTTGCGAGTCGACCTGAGTCTCATGGGCTACTGGGATCATTAGTTTTATGTCATCCTTCAGGTGCATCTCGGGTTTTAGACCGACACACACCTTGAGGGCTACTGGCTATATATCTCGGCCGAGAATAAATTGCACCAATCAAAAATATCCACAAAGAATCAGCCCATGGTCGGGGTGGTGCACCACCTCGAAAGCAGTCCGGCATAAAGCTCGGGCGCAAGTGGTTGGCTCCATAGGGAGCATTTCCGACATTAAGCTCGGACGAATTCATTCCATTTTTTAAGGTCCAAGTTAGTTTATGATACTTCAAACGCTGACCATCGTTAGAGGTCGGATGCAGTTTGGCGTTGGAGCTCGGAAGCTGTGCGGCATAAAGCTCGGATTTGAGTGGTTCGTTCCATAGAAGCCAAGGTAATCTATGATACCTTGGATGCCGATCATCGATGGAGCTCGGCTGCAAAAGACACCTCGGATGCAATCCGGCGTTGGAGCTCGGATGCAAGAGGATACCTTGAACGCTGAATAGTGTTGGAGCTTGGCTATGAAAAGACGCCTCGAATGTAGTTCGGCGTTGGATCTCGAGCGCAAGAGGACCCCATTGCACGGTAAACACTTCAAACCCCAGGTGTGGTGTAAAAAATTACATGGCATTGATAAAGTCTGATAACTTAAAGGGGCTCCTCTTATACCAGACATGTAAACACTTCGGATTCAGCTCGGCGATCCTCAAGATCGGACATAGGAAGATATGTTGAACCAGTTTTCAAGACCGACGATCGAAGACGAAGAATTATTCGGAAGAATTGAGGTGCGTCCTCAACTTGAAGACCAGCTTAGGGGGATACTAACGGTGTCCTGGACTAGGGGTACTAACCACGTCGTCTCCCGACCGGTGAGTCGGGCCGAGGACCCCCATGATGATTCACTAATGGACCACTTCGGGCAGCCCATGATGCATACAAGGGTATTCCACAAGACTTGGCGCACAAGACAAGGACTCCTCTAAACCCTAGGCCTCTGGTATTATATAAATCGAGGCTAGGCTAGTCAACAGAGAATCTCATATTCATTACCACAATCTCATGGTAGATATATGTACTATGTACTATCCCCATATCAATATAATCAAAAGTAGGACGTAGGGTATTATCTCCTTGAGAGAGCCCGAACCTGGGTAAAATCCTGTGTCCATGTTACCATCGCTCCAAGACGCCTAACTTAGGACCCCTACTACGAGATATGCCAAATTTTACACCGACACTAAGTATATTCCACCTAGCTTCACCTATCAACAAAAGAAAAATATCTTTTAGGATTTGTGACATTACTTCTGGGATGACCAACATCTTTATAAATAAGGAGTGATGGTGTTATTTGACATTGTCCTGAGCATGAACATGAATAAATTCGAAGGAAGTGCCAATACGAGCCTTACGGAGGGCACCATGCTGGTGACATAACTGCACACAAGGTATTACAATCCGGTTTCTATTAGCCTACTCTATTTAAAGATGCTCGTAAGTATGTCCTTCCATGTGATGAATGCGGATTGGTAACATTGGTAAACGTCAAGAAATGCCTATGAATTATTCACTTGCAATTGAACCATTTGATGTTTGGGGCTTCGATGTTTGGGGCTTCGATTTTATGGGACCTTTTCCTTCCTCCAATTGATGTACGCATATTTTAATTGTTGTCGATTACATTACTAAGTTGCTAGAAGCTATTCCAACTAGTAGTTCTGATCATCACACATCTATTAAAATTCTTAAAGATATCATTTTCCCGAGGTTTGAAGTCCCTAGATATTTAATGACTAATGGCGGTTCACATTTTATTCATGGTACTTTCAATAAACCTCTAGCTAAATATGATGTTAACTATAGAATTGCATCACCCTATCTATTGGGGAACGTTGCATGGGGAAAAAAATCCTACGCACACCTAAGATCTATCCATGGTGATGAGCATCTACAAGAGGGAGAGTGGATCTACATACCCTTGTAGATCGCTAAGCGGGAAGCGTTAAGAAATGCGGTTGATGTAGTCGAGCGTCTTCGCAATCCAAACGCTATCTGTCCGGTGATCCGATCATGATCCGTCCCACGATCCAATGACGATCCATCCCGCGATCCAATCACGGTCCTTCCGATCTAGCGCTGAACGGACGGCACCTCCACGTTTAGCACACATACAGCTCGATGAAGATCTCCACCTCCTAGATCCAGCAAGCAAGGGTGGACATGTAGATGAGTTCTCCGGTAGCACAACTACGTGGTGGCGGTGGTGGTGAACTAATCCGGTAGGGCTTTGCCTAGCTCCGCCGAACTAATCTACAGGAGAAACGATCTAGAGGAAGAAGTGGGCAGCATGTGGCTATTAGGGTTAGGGCTGCCCTCAAATACGCAAGTATATATAGGAGGAAGGGAGGGGAGGAGGCAGCCTCAAACCCTCCACAAGGAGGATTCGGCCGAACCTAGGGGGAGGAGTGCTCCCCCAACTTGGATTCCTCCTCTCACAAGAGAGGTGGAGTCTTGGGAGGACTCCCCACTTGGCCCTCCCCTCTCCTCTTCCCATGGCCCCTTAGGCACTGGCTTGACCACCCCACTAAGGGATGGTGCACCACCCCTAAGGCCCATGTGCCCCGCTGGAGTGGGTGGCCCCTCCCGATGGACCCTCGGAACCCTCTCGGCACCCCCGGTACACAACCAGTGACGCCCGAACTTTTTCCAGTGACCAAAACGGGACTTCCTATATATCAATCTTTACCTTCGGACCATGCCGGAGCTCCTCGTGACATCCAGGATCTCATCCGGGACTCCGAACAACCTTCGGTCACCAACATGCATAACTCAATACGACCGAAACGTCACCGAACCTTAAGTTTGCAGACCCTGTGGGTTCGAGAACTATGTAGACATGACCGAGACACTTCTATGGTCAATAACCAATAGAGGGACCTGGATGCCCATATTGGTTCCTACATATTCTATGAAGATCTTTATCGGTTGAACCTCTATGTCACGGATTCAGTCAATCCCGTATGTTGTTCCCTTTGTTCTTTGGTATGTTACTTGCCCGAGATTCGATCGTCGGTATCTCCATACCTAGTTCAATCCTGTTACCGGCAAGTTTCTTTACTCATTCCGTAATACAAGCTCCCGTGGATAGCTCTTTAGTCAATTTGCTTGCAAGGCTCATTATGATGTTGTATTACCTAGTGGGCCCTGAGAGTAACAAATCCCAGTCTTGATCCATGCAAACCCAATAGACACCCTCGGAGATACCTGTAGAGCACATTTATAGTCACCCAGTTACGTTGCGACGTTTGATACACACAAGGTACTCCTCCGGTGTCACTGAGTTGCGTGATCTCATGGTCATAGGAACAGATACTTGACATGCATCAAACTATAGCAATAAACTGACACGACCATATGCTATGTTTATAGTTTGGGTCTTCTCCATCACATCATTCTCCTAATGATGTGATCCCGTGATCATATGACATCTCATGTCCATGGCTAGGAAACCTTGACCATCTTTGATTAGCGAGCAAGTATATTAGAGGCATACTAGGGACATGGTGTCGTGTATGTATCCACACATGTATCTAAGTTTCCGATCAATACAATTCTAGCATGGATAGTAAATGATTATCGTGAACAAGGAAATATGATAATAACTAATTTATTATTGCATCTAGGGCATATTTCCAACACTAGCACCCTCAGTTTAGTTGCCAAGTTGAATTGAGGAACCGAGTAATAAAATTAATTTGGCAAAAGACTGTCAATAGGTTTAGAAAGAATTGGTCTAAGAAACTAGATGATGCTCTATGGTCTTATAAAAACACTTATAATAATCCAATGGGAATGTCTCCAAATAAAATGTTCTATGGAAAAGCTTGTCGTTTACCTCTTGAGTTAGGACATGAAGCTCATTGGGCAATTAAAGAACTTAATTACTAGCGAAAAGAGGTTATTTGATATTAGCTCACTAGATGAATGGAGAACACAAGCCTATGAAAATTCCAAGTTGTCTAAAGAAAAGGTTAAAATATGGCATGACAAGAGAATTCAAAAAACATAATTCAATGTAGGAGACCTAGTGCTTTTGTACAATTCTCATTTCAGTTTTTTTGCAGGAAAACTCCTCTCCAAATGGGAAGGCTCATATGTTGTCGAGGAGGTCTATCGCTCCTACGCAATAAAAATTAATAACTTCGAAGGCAAAAATACGAGAGTGGTGAATGGGAAAAGAATTAAGCACTACATTTCAGGTACGTCCATTAACGTTGAAACTAATATTATTCAATTGATAACACCGAAGGAGCACATAAAAGAGACCTTCCGGAACACTCCAGAAACCTGAAAAGGGAGTAGGTACGTGATACGGTAAGTAAAATGACTCCAAAAATTCCAAAAAAATATGTTAAGTTGGTTTTGGTAATTTAGAAAAAAATCCAAAAATAAAAAGGAGTCAGCAGGACCCACGAGGGAGGCACAAGCCAACAATGCGCGGCCACCCCCTAGTCACGCCGTAATGGCTTGTGGGGCCCTTGTGTGCCTCTCGGACTCCGTTTTCCTCCCGAGCACGTATTTTGATCTAGAAAAATCATTATATACACTCCCATATGTTTTGACCACTACATCGCGAGTTTTTCCTTTATTCTTGTTTTGTGCTATTTTTCTAGCAGATCTAAAAGTATGTCAACACAAGATTCAGACGGAGAGAGCTATGTTTCCCACTATGTTGCATATCCAAAGATCATTGGGGATATTTGCCCCTACCTATGGGCCACAGATAAGCAGAAAGATAGTGACTTGGAGGAGACAAAAGATGCCATCTCCGATGGAGATGACGTTCCATTACGTCATCCTGGAGATATGCACGTGGAATTCAAGAAGTCAAGTCTCCCGAACGGAGTAAACAAACCTAAGATCCAATTTATCCCGTCTCATTTTTTGTAGGAAAGCGTGGAGGCATTATGCAAAAATATATTAAAGCTTGAGCATGAAATCGAGGGATTAAGGGAGAAAAATCGTATCCTCAGATCTAGACTTGAGAAGAAGAATGTCACTACATCGCCACCACCATCACCGAAGGCGGACGCTTGTAACTCCCATGATGCGACACTATCCTTAGTTTGGCTCGAGGGCCTCGACAGGGATAGGAGTGCATCTCGTCATTTCACAAGAATGGATATCATTACATGTACATGTACAGAAGAGATGAGTATATCGAATTGTCTTACATTCGCCACAAGCTACATCAAGATCACATCAATACAACAACATATTCAAACATTATACATAAGAGCAGGGTCCGACTATGGACGAAATCAAATGATAAAATGACATCCATCCTTGCTATCCCAGGCTGCCACCTGGAATCCATCCTAGATTGATGATGAAGAAGAAGAACTCCAAATCAAACAAGCATCGCTCTCATGTCAAAGCATCGCATTAACTGTAACTCCAACTATTGTTGTAGTAATCCGTGAGCCACACGGACTCAGCACTATCATTTCCAAGGGTATCAAGACTAGCAAAGCTTAATGGGTGCGATATGATTAAGTGATGAGGCTGCAGCAAGCAACTAAGCATTTATTTGAGTGACTAACTTACGAATATAGAATGATAGATGCGAAGTTATCCCTGTCTTTCGATGAGATGGTGGCTATCGTTTTTGGTGAAGTAGACTTTGACGATCCGACTATGAACGTGTGATGACACCGCGCCTTAGCAATCGCTAAACCAACTCTAAGAGGTTATTGACCACGCCGGAGCACGATCAACCTGACCATGAGGGTCTGTTTCCTGCACACAAACGAAGAACAAGCAAGAAACTAAGATTGCAATCTGGATATTGCGAATATAAGAGGAAATCTTTATTGATGAAGTGGGGTTCTGTGACGCCTTTGTCTGGTCGTGGAACACGAACGAAGAATGTGAAGTTGCAGTTATGGCGAACTTGTAATCTAAACAAAACCCCAAGGAAAAGCTACTAGATTGATATACTTAAATGAAATCTAACTGGGCTGTAACGCATATGAAATCTAGTTTCCAGCAAAAAAAGAATCACCCAATTCCGAGTCCGTATGAAAAAGTTGTTGGCGTTTTGAGACAGGTGTGTGTGTGTGCAGTCCGAATCTGAGTCCAAAACGTGAGAGACTTGGACTCTATCTTCTCTTGGGCTAAAAGTGATGTGAGAGAACTTCTTGAACAATACCAAATTGTTTCCTTTGACATTAGAGGACCTCTTGAATAGCACCCAACCATTTCCTCTTCCTTTGTCATCACACGTGGTTCATACAAGTGTTCGACCATTCTGCATTTAGGCATAAAATAAAAATAGGTGAAGTATTTTTGTTCCGGATAACATAAATAAATTATTGCACAATTCTTATAAGAAATCACCTCACAAATATGCATGTATGCAACATTTTTGGTCGTATCCAAGGTAGTCATGTCCTCATCACAGAAACTAAGGTGGGTGGTCTACGCATAACAGACGTGAATTAGTAATGATCACTAAGTGATCCTGAACACCTACTTACGTCGAACATAACCCCATCGTGTTCTCTCTCGGATAAGGACTCACGAGAAGAGACAGTCATGGTTATGCACACGATTGGTATATTTTATTTGAGTTTACTTCAAGTATGCTATAATCGGGTGTTAAACAAAGTTTACAAGTTGCCACATAACCGGAGGCGTATTGCATGAGAGTTGAAAAGGTTTGAGAACATAAAAAAGTGTGAAACAATTGCTTGACTTGTCATCGGGATTGTGAATGATTTAGATACTTTGTGTGGGGAAGATGGAGCATAGCCAGACCATATGATTTTGTAGGGATAACTTTCTAAGGCCATGTTATTTTGAAAGGACACAACTGCTGTCAATATAGACTATGCTTTGAATCACTCGTATCTTAATATTCATGTCATGATTAGATTATATGATCAAGATTATGCTAGGTAGCATTCCACATCAAAAATTATCTTTTTTATCATTTACCTACTCGAGGACGAGCAGGAATTAAGCTTGGGGATACTGATACGTATCCATCGTATCTATAATTCTTGATTGTTTCATGCCAATATTCTACAACTTTCATATATTTTTGCAACTTTTTATACTATTTTTGGGACTAACATATTGATCTAGTGCCCAGTGCCAATTCCTATTTGTTGCATGTTTTTTGTTTCGCAGAAAATCCATATCAAACAAAGTCAGAACGCGATAAAAACTTATGGAGATATTTTTTTGGAATATATGTGATTCTTGGGAAAAAGAATTAACGTGAGACGATACCCGAGGAGGTCACAAGCCTGCTAGGCGCGGCCCACCCCCTGGCTGCGCCCTGAGGGCTTGTGCCCACCCCTTCGGTCGGTTGGAGGTGTCTTGTGGCCGCAAGTAAGATATTTTTATAAGGAAAATCCCTTCGAAATTTCAGCCCAGTTGGAGTTACGGATCTCCGGGTGTTTAAGAAACGGTGAAAGGCCAGAATCTGAGAGTGGAGAAACAGATGGAAACAGATAGAGAGATCCAATCTCGGAGGGGCTCTCTCCCCTCTGCCACCATGGAGGCCATGAACCAGAGGGGAAACCCTTCTCCCATCTAGGGGGAAGGTTAAGGAAGAAGAATAAGGAGGGGGGCTCTCTCCTGATGGCGCCGGAACGCCGCCGGGGCCATCATCGTGACAACGATCTACTCCAACAACTCCGTCATCTTCACCAACACCTCAATCACCTTCCCCCCATCTATCTACAACGGTCCACTCTCTTGCAACCCGCTGTACTCTCTACTTGAACATGGTGCTTTATGCTTCATATTATTATCCAATGATGTGTTGCCATCCTATGATTTCTGAGTAGATCTTTTTTGTCCTATTGGTTGATTGATGATCATGATTGGTTTGAATTGCATGTTTTATTATTGGTGCTGTCCTATGGTGCTCTCCATGTCGCGCAAGCATGAGGGATCCCCGTTGTAGGGTTTGCAATATGCTTATGATCCGCTTATGGTGGGTGGCGTGAGTGATAGAAACACAGACCCGAGTAAGTAGGTTGTTTGTGTACGGGAATAAAGAGGACTTGATACCTTATAATGCTATGGTTGGGTTTTACCTTAATGATCTTTAGTAGTTGCGGATGCTTGCTAGAGTTCCAATCATAAGTGCATATGATCCAAGTAGAGAAAGTATGTTAGCTTATGCCTCTCCCTCATATAAAATTGTAATAATGATTACCGGTCTAGTTATCAATTGCCTAGGGACAATTCCGCAACTCCTGCCACCACTTTTCCACACTCATTAAACTAACTTAGTTGTTTGTTTATCTAAGTAGCCCCTAGTTTTTGTTTCCGTGCTCTTTATTATCTTGCAAACCTATCCTATCACACCTACAAAGTACTTCTAGTTTCATACTTGTTCTAGGTAAAGCGAACGTTAAGCGTGCGTAGAATTGTATTGGTGGTCGATAGAACTTGAGGGAATATTTGTTCTTCCTTTAGCTCCTCGTTGGGTTCGACACTCTTACTTATCGAAAGAGGCTACAACTGATCCCCTATACTTGTGGGTTATCACCCTCAGGTGGTCCCAGACTGCCATCACCTTTGACTCAAGGGATCAGCTCAGGTGCTCGGCCATGGCCAGCAAGCTCCCCATGTTGTGCACTCCGACCATCAGCAACGTCCTCGTCACCAAGAACCTCATCGATAGTGGAGAGGGGCTCAATTTCCTCTCCATCGATACCTTCGAGATGCTCCAAGTACCGTACGAACAGCTCATGTCGACCAAGCCCTTCTCGTGAGTCACTGATGGGTCCACAGTTCCCATTGGGCAGGTACGTCTGCCCGTCACCTTCGACGTACACAAGAACTACCACACCGAGACCATCGTCATCGACGTCACCCACATCCACCTCCCGTACAACGCAATTCTTGGGCACCCGGCCCTCGCGAAGTTTATGGCTACGACTCATCAGGGCTACAATGTCCTCAAGATGCCAAGGAGTGGCGGCGTCATCACCGTCGCCTGCGATGAGAAGGATGCCATTTGCTCTCTCGAGCGTGCTTACCGTGCTGAGGCGGCCAAGCGCTCGGCTGACGAGGAGGATGCCCCACATCATGAGGATGCACGCAAGAAGAAGAAGCAACTCTCCCCCGCGGAGCGCTACGGGGATGGAACCTCCAATGGCGGAGCCTCGCGCTCTGCATTGGGTGACGTGGCCACACCTTCCATCGCATAGGAAAGCGCGCTCGATGCCCCCTTATGTCGGGCCTAGGGGCTTCCACCCAGGAGGCCCTTGGCTTGGCGATGAGACAAGGGAGGTGTTCGGGCACAACCTGAAGGCGGGTCCTGATGCACGACAACCAGGGCCAGGGGCATGACACGAGGTGCCGAGCTTGCAAAATTCAGTGATCAAGGCAATCGAGGAGCTTCTGGAGGCACATGCTGGGCGAGGAAGGGACTGCCCTGCACCACCAATCATAGCCCCCATCGTCGGCCCGATCGACCATCCGCGCATCTGTGTCAACACGTTTGCAATAAACATAGGGTCTCGTCCCAAGGCCTCTTTTGGCCGACACGTGTCGACCAGGGGTGGGTCTACCGGCGCAACTACGACCGCATGCCCTTTGGCCTGGCGAACGCTGGTGTCACGTTCCAGTGCCTCGCCCGGGCCATGCTCGCACCTTGCCTTGCAGGGCACGGCGAGGGGTTGGAGGAGATGCCAGAACCGAGCATGGGTCCCGAGCCCCGGGAGACGACGGGCCCATGAGGGCCGTGCTAATGGAGGTGCAAGATCAGGCTACAACGACAGCTTCAACTCTTCAGCGACATGGCCGCCAGGTGACTTTTTGTTGGTTTGTGCGAGGTAACTTTTTGGCTTGTTTCATTTAAGGGCGCCCGTTGGGCCACACTACCCTCAGGCGATTAGGGCGTACCCCTACAGCCGCCGTATCCACCCATATTTTAGTAGTTTTTCATGCATGTAATTTATTTCCTAACGTTTCCCCTTGTCTACACGGCTCTTTGCTGGCATGAATGTCTTCACTCCCGAATGGTCCTACCGGCAGCCGCCTCGTGAGAGGACTGGGCACGGTGTCCGTTCTTGGGTCCATCCCAGCAGCGTTGATAAATCCAGTGGTTGAGCTCTGTCTGGCGGGCCAACCCCGTTCACGTCATCTCCTAGGGTCACTAGTGCTTGGCCCTCTCATACAATGGCCAAAGGGAGGCCATTCGGCGCAGACTGCTATAAAGATTGAAGGACCTTCGACGACGCTATCTGCAAGAAGACCCAGGCACAAACCACCTTTGAGGTAGGGACCTCACGAGGCCAAAGCGCCCTCATGAGCTCCCAGATACACCTCCCACTTCTACTTTGCCAGCCACGCGTATGAACTCAATGGGTTGTACATGCCCGGAGCCCCCCGAGGATGTGTAGGGGTTCCTTCCCATGCAATGTGGAAGCCACAACTCCACGTTGGAGGACAAGTCAACACTGCCCACAAATGGCTATGCCCACGCAATGTGGAAGCCACAACCCCGTGTTGGCGGTCAACACGGTCCACCAATGACTATGCCCATGTAATGTGGAAGCCCTATGCCCTGTGCTGGGGATAAACAACTGGGGGCGCCCTAGGGGTTGCATCCAACCTCAGGAAAGCTCCTTGCGGCCTCGTTTCGCTGCCTTCCCTGGGATGTTCGCGTGAGGAGGCTGCATGGGGGCTACTATCGGCCCGGGCCTGGTACACGTGTGAGGACCCCGACTGATAAGTCGTTATCACCGAATGCACGTGTACAGTCATCCCAGAGATCAATGCTCACTGAACACACAGAAGCTGAATAACAAGAGTCTTACACCCTTACATACTGTCTTACACAAATAAAGGCTAGCTAGGCCAAGTCTTACATAGATAGGGCCATAAGGGCCAAACACTTAAACATAACAAGGAGCGGAAATCTTGGTCCAAAGCGTGAACCCATGCCATCTGCCTTAAACCTACAGGCATTCTGACTGGGAAGCGTCCTAGTTCACATGTTCATCACCAACAAACTCTTCACCATACTCTTGCTCTTCCATGCCTGGCTAATTAAATAAACAGTGGCAAGCCAATGAGTACTTTGAATGTACTCGCAACTAACCCATGTGTGGAACAAGGCACAACAATGCATGATATAGCACTAAGTAGGTAAGTTTTGCAGAAAGCTAATTCTGAGTGCAATGATATGATCAAATATCTATATAAGCATGCATGAACAGTTGGTAGACATCCGAGTGAACAAGTTACTGATATCATCATAAGCGGGGTTTGAACATCTCATCTTCAATCATTATACCAAGTCATTAGTCTTATCACAAGTACCACCTGAAAACTTCATGTTCAGTCACCATGTAAAGTTATCTGACTTAGCTCAAATACCATCCCTGTGTTTTCACACGCACACAGACCAAGCTTAGGAAAACAATGGACGTAGCTTAAGTAGTACCACCCAACTATCCTTCACCGAGGACGTGGCTATTCGAATAGTTCTACACTCTGCAGAGGTTGCGCGCTTTACCCACAAGACTCGGGGAACTTCCGTGTCATCCACGACTCACGGTATATCACATACCCGAGGTAAGCACCCGAACAATGTCATTCCCATGGTGATACTAAACAAAGAGTCCACTCGTTGGTGCCATCCCTCATGATATACATCACACGTATTATCCATGAGGGCACACAACGGTGTGCCCGGTGCCTGTAAAGACCGCCCATTCCAGTACAACCCCGTCTCAAGAGTGACCACTTCACTCCCGCCACTAGTAATGCAGGCTCTCTGCTAGCACTAGCCATAGTAATCAACAAAGCCCCGTCCCATAAGGGGTATTGTGGTCGCACATGTAAGGTTCGAACGGTCAACAAATCTTAAACCCTCCATTTTCAAAAACACACACACATCCTGTTCCGGTACACCACTTCTTTCCCAAGTGGTTACCTAGTCCATCATCGTCTCCCTCGGGCTTTAGTGGCATCCGACGGGGTTTTCAAAAATGTCTTGAAAATATTTTTGTTTCCATTACCATGCATATTCCCACCCACTTGTGTAGCAACTACTAGCAACCTAACTACTCCCACCCACACACCCCTCATAAATCATGCACGATGCAAGTATCAATGGCAAAGTATCGGTGGCATCCCATCGAAGTGGTCACCACATCAACATGATCAACATCACAGAAATAAGTGATATATGCCATGCAAGTAAAACGGTTAATAGTCATGGTCAAAGGGTTGCTTGCCTAGCTCAACAAAGTCTTCCGGGTCTTCAAAGTCTTTGGGCCAACTCCCTAGTCAATAGCGCAATCTATCTTCACGGTAAATAACTATAATAATAAGCATAACAACAAAAACAAAGCAAAATATCTACTTAAAAAAGTTACACTATTCTCATAAATCCTAAATGTAATATTAAAAACATTCCCCTAAGGTTTTGTGGTGAAAAAGGTTTCAAAATCATTTTTAGCAGTGGCTAAAAATGCCAAAAAGGGGGTTTTAAAATAAACATTACATAAAATATTTCCAACATATTTCACAAATGGCATTATTAAATTCTAAACTTTATTGTAAGATTTTTGGTGAAAGAGAAGTAAATAGGACAATTATTGGGATCTGTGGAATTTTTGGACATCTACTGAAAACGAAATAGGAAAAGGGCCTCACAGCAAACTGGGCTAGAACAGTCGCAGCTGAGCCAGTCTAGAAGGGAATCTGGCCCAGAGCAAAGTGGTGCACGCGGAAGGTCCATTTTGAAACCTGCCATCGGGCCCGTCTTGCGAGAGAGGGGAGGGTGAGCGCACCTATCATCCCTAACCTCGGTCGGGGAGGCGGGGGTTCTCACCGCCGGTGATATGGGGCACAGCCAGGGATTCTAAGGGCCCAGATGATCTCAGAGTGACGTTGCCCATCATATGGCAAAGGAGACGGATGCCGGGGAGCTCTGGTTTGCCGATGACGAGGTGGCAGGGCGGCGGCGCTTCGGTCCGACCTTGGTCCCGTTGCACCGAGCTGCATTCGTAGGGAAAGGAGGGGGAGTGGGGTCAAGGAGCCGTGGGCATATCAGATCGATGGAAAGGAGCGGCGGAGGCGGCCCTTACCACGCGTTTGCCGGCGAGTCGAGGAGGCAGGCTTCGAGCTTGATCCCGAGCTTGGGGCCTCCTGGAGATGCTCTAGTAGGGTAGGGGCTCAATAGGGGTCGGAGAGGGCAAGGGAGGAACAAGAGGAGGCCTGAGGACTCCTCTTATAGTGGTGGCCAGAACCTCTTGTGGATAGGGACCACGGCGAGGACGAGGGCGACATCACGGGCCATGGGGATGCCCTTGGGAGTGTCTGTGGTGGTCCTGGACTCGGTCCGTGCTCGAGGATAGGAATAGGGGGAGTGAGAGTGGGCCAGAAGCTCGCGCGTGTGACATCTCCCATTGGAGCTCTTCGTGCGGCCGATGCGCGTGCGAGGTGGGGCAGCTGGAGGGAGGAGGAGGGGAACAAAGTGGTGGCATGTTGCGGATGCCGAGGAGCTTCGACATGTGTGCTGGGGAGACCTAAGGTGGTCAGGAGCATTGGGATGGGGGCGGCTACTGTGCGGGAGCGCACTGTAGCACGCTCGAGAGCATTGTTATGGTCATCATTGGCATAGACAATGGGCACATGTGTGTCCATTTGTGTCTTGGATATTCCAGAGATGCCCTCGGGTGTGCAAGAGCTAGGGGATAGGTAGATGTGAAGAAATGGAGTAGGGGAGAGGTAGAAATATTGCCATCCTTGTTGTCCAGAGATATGAATGTGGGTTTTACCCCACTCAATGATTTATCTAGGGCTTGTGATTTCTACTAGAGGTAGAAGGAGTAACCTACAGACAGTGGTAAAAGTTTGAGACCAAGGGGAATAGTTTTGGTGGGTGAAACAGGGTTTTTACCAAACATGCAAAAGGTGTTTGATCAAGGTTTGGGCCAGTAAATAAATCTTGCTATCTATGAGATTTAACAGGATGAAATGGGGGTTGGGAATAGGGCTGATCACCAAGTTTGAGCCCATTTGAAGAAAGTTCACAATGTAACTTTGTAAAACACTAGAAATCAACAGAAACAGATTTCTATAGATCGAGGTACGCATTTCAATTACCCTTGATGCACCACTTGGTGTGGCATCCTTATTTAGGTAAAAGAACATGCTCACAAAGTTTGGGGGCTAGAGAAGAAACTTGACAATGTAATGTTGCTCAATTTCGATTATGGACAGAAAGGGTTTTGGGATAGTTTTGTGAATAAAACCAAGGGGGGATGAGATGAAACTTGGCAGGATCATTACATATGACATATCCTACTTGCTGGAATTTTCTAGGAATTAATTGAGAATATTTCTTATAGAAATATTTCACAACCTTGAAACAGACAAAAATGGTTTTGAAGAGGTTTGTACAATATTTTGAACATGACCATGTGTTGAAATCTTCACATGTGGAAAATATATGTCCACTGAGTTTCCCTAAAGTTTCTCAAATATTTTTAAAGCATTTAAACAATTTTTCCTTATAAAAGACCACTTCTGGCCTTAATAAAAAGTTTTTAAATAAAATAGCAAAATAATCTTAAAAATTAACATTTTGTTGTTTTTGGAAGTAATATATATAGTGGGTTTAGGGTAAAGCATTTGGGGAAAAAGATCCACCCAATTTGAGGACTTGTAGTGCAAACCTCAACTCAGGGGGTTTTGAAACCCTAATTTGAACAAATCCTTTTTGGTCAAAATAGATTTTGATAAAAATATTTTTAGGTACGATACACATCGTATGATCATTGGTCAAGATGTTGGGTCAAGGAAGATGAGTATAAAGAGGAGTAGAACCTAGGAGTGCCAAACACAAACAACCAAAAAAGCAAACAAGCCAGAATTCAAACAAGCATGCACTCAAAAGTTTTAATTGGTTACAAACTTTGTAAATCCAAGCATAACAAAGTGATACAAATACAGGGTGTGACAGCACGCCACCTTCCCAGGTCTGCTAAACCTGGTATTCACGCGCCCCTCTTAGGAAAACCTGGTGGGGAAGGTACGGGAGACGCTCGTACATCACAAGGGACTCTTGAGCATCGCGACTCAGGAGCCTCACTGTCCACGTAGACCCTCACCCCTGGAACCGTCTTTGGTGATCCGCACGCCCCAGTGGCGATTGAGGTATGCGTGGGGCTGGGCCTTGCCGACATAGAGCTCAACGCGTTCAAAACCCTTAAGGAGAGCGCTGGAGCTCGTATGTCAAGGGGGACTACTGAGCATCGCGACTCAGGAGCATCACTGCCATGCAGCCCCTCACACCTTGGAACCACCCTTGGTGATCTGGACGACCCAATGGCGGCAGACGTATGCACAGGCTCGGGCCCTGCCGATGCAGAGCGCAAGATGTTCAAAATTTCAAGTTAGGAGGATGCTGGATCTCGTACGTCAAGGGGGACTCCTGAGCATCGCGACTCAGGAGCCTCACTGGACACGTAGCCCCTCACCCCTTGGAACCATCCTTGGTGATCCGACCGTCCCAAAGGAGGCTGAGGTATGCACGGGGCCGGGCCCTGCCAACGCAGAGCGCAATGTGTTCGAAATTTCCAAATTAAACCTATCTTCACCATGTTCCCTTCATGAGGGCTGCTCGTACATCAAGGGGGACTCCTAAGCATCACGACTTAGGAGCCTCACTAGTCATGTAGCCCCTCACCCCTTGGAACCATCTTTGGTGATCCGGACGGCCCAACGATGGGTGAGGTATGCGTGGGCCTGGGCCCTGCCGATGCAAAGCATCATATCAAGCTAGAAGGAAACATGGCGAAGAGGGCAATCATGCAATTCAACAGTTATTACAAGCATTAAAAGTTTTTCGCAAATACAAACAAGTTTAACGCCTCTGCGAGGCATGCTGAATGTTGCAGGAAAGGAACAAGGAAGAGTAATCAGGAGGAGCCTTGTGAAGACCCCGACTCATAAGTCGTGATCACCGAATGTACGTTCATAGTGATCCCAAAGATTAATGCTCACTGAACACATAGAAACTAAATAACTAGAGTCCTACATCCATTACATACCGGTTTACTCAAATATGGCCTTTATGGCCAAGTCTTCAAATGATAGAAGCGGAAATCTTCAACGATAGCGTGAACCCATGCCATCTGCCTTAACCCAACAGGCATTCCGACTGGGAAGCGTCCTAGCTCGCATGTACGTCAGCATGGTAATCTTGATCATAACCTGATCTTTCATGCTTGGCCGTTAAAATAAATAGTGGCAAGCCAATGAGTACTTTGAATGTACTCACAAGCAACCCATGTTTGGAACAAGGTTCAACAGAGCATGATATAGCACTGAGTAGGTAATTTTGCAGAAAGTTAATTTTGAGTGCACTGACATGATCAACTAACTTATGTAAGGATGCATCAATAGTTGGCAAATATCAATATGAACAAGTTACAAATATCATCGTAAACAGGGGGGTGAACATCTCATGTTCACTCATGTCATCAAGTCATCTGACTTATCTCAAGTGTCATCTCTGTGTCATCCACACACACACATATCATGTTAGAAACCATGGACGTAGCACAAGAGCGGTCATCCAACTGTCCTTGACCGTGGACACGGCTATTCGAATAGTTTTACAATCTGCAAAGGTTGCACACTTTACCCACAAGACTCGGGGAACTTTTGTGTCATCCATGACTCACGGTATATAACATACCCGAGCTAAGCAACCGAACATTGTCTTTCCCCTGCCGATACTAAACAAAGAGTCCACTCGATTGGTACCTAGCCCACATGATGTACATCAAAGTAGCATCCATGCAGGGACCAACGGTGTGCCCGGTGCCTGTGAAGACAGCGCATGATCGTCCATACCGGCACGTAAGGTCGAGTGGTTGTGCATGTAATGTTGAGGTAACGGTCGCAACTTACACCAATCCGTTTTTGAAACCACACACACTCACTTGCTCTGGTACACCACTTCTTTCTCAAGTGGTTACCCAACTCAACATCATCCCCCTCGGGCATTAGTGGCACCCGACGGGGTTTTCAAAAAGTCTTTGAAAACACTATGTTTCCATCACCATGCATATTCCCATCCCACTTGTGTAGCAACTACTAGCATCCTAACTACTCCCACCCACATAACCCTCATAAGGAGGTAGGGTCATGCATGATGCAAGTATCAACAAGAAAGTATCAGAGCCACCCCACCGAAGGGCAATGCCACATCATCATGATCAATAAAACGAAATAATGTGCTATATGCCATGCAATAAAAAATTCATAGTCATGGTCAAAGGGCTGCTTGCCTGGCTTCACAAAGTGTTCGAGGTCTTCACACACTTCTCGTCCAACTCCGAGCACCCCGTCTTGTCACACCCTATGTTTGTATCACATTGATATCTTTGGGTTTATAAAATTTGGAGCCAACTAAAACTTTTTTGATGTGTTTGTGCTTGCTTGCTATGTGTTTTGCTTGCTTGTTGATTGTATTTTATGGCACTACTAGGTTATATTCCACTTCATAATCATCTTCCTTGATCCAAAACCCTTGCCCAATGATCATGCCATGTGAATAGTGCCCAAAACTATTTTTATCAAATTTTGCTTTAACCAAACATGATTTATTTAATTTAAGTTTCCAAAACCCCCTGAAATGAGGTTTGCACTACAAGTCCTCAAATCATGTGGACCCTTCTTTCCCAAAGGCCTTATTTCAAACCTACTATATATATGATTTCTTAAAACCACCAAATATTATTTTTAAAGATTATTTTCGTATTTTATTTAAAGGCTTTTTCTTAAGGCTAGAAATGGTTTCTCCTAGGGAAAATAATTTAAATGCTTTAAAAATATTTGAGAAAAATTAGAGAAACTCAGTGAACATATATTTTCCATATATATGAGTTTCAACACAAGGGCGTAATCAGATCATGGGCAAAACCCCTCAAAACCCTTTCTGTTCAAATCAAACTTTTGGAATATTTATATAAGAACTCTTCTCAAGAAATTCCAGGAAAATTCTAGCAAGTCAACACTATCATGGGTGATGATCTTGCAAAGTTTCATCCCAATCCAAGTTGGTTTGGTTTATCAAATCATCCCAAAACCATTCCTGTCCAGAATCAAATTTGAGCAACTTTACGTTGTGAAGTGTCTCCCCTTGGCCTCAAACTTTGTGGGCATCCTCTAATGGCCAAATAGTGATGATACACTAAGTGGTGCATCAAGGGTAAAATCCTAAAATCATTGGATCTACAGAAATCTAATTCTGCTAAATTCTAGGGTTTATCAAAATTCCATTGTCAACTTTTTCCTCTTGAGCTCAAACTTGGTGAATCCCCTCATTTATACCTAGCCTTTTACCCTGGTAAATATCTCAATAAGTGGTAAATATTTCTTGCCCAAAACCTCATCAAACACATTCTGGTGATTTTGTAAAACCATCTTTTTCACCCCATTCCCTTTTACCCTTGCCTCGAAAATTTTACCAGAGTCTCTTATAGTCACCTTTCACCCACAGTAAGTGATACAGGCGAAGTTGTCCCCGCCTTTCGATGAGATGGTGGCTATTGTTTTTGGTGGAGTAGACTTTGACGATCCGACTACGAACGTGGGATGACGCCGCGCCTTAGCAATCGCTAGAAACCAACTCCGAGAGGTTATGGACCACGCCGGAGCACGATCAACCTGACCATGAGGGTTTGTTTCCTGCACGCAAACGAAGAACAAGAAAGAAACTAAGATTGCAATCTGGATATTGCGAATATAAGAGGAAAGCTTTATTGATGAAGTGGAACACAAACGAAGAACGCGAAGTTGCAGCTATGGCGAACTTGTAATCTAAACAAAACCCAACCCTAAAATGATGCCCTAAGGGCTGTATATATGGGGGAATATAGGGGAATTTCGTGGCATCTTGGAGGAGGGGTCCGAAACCGACCTTAACTCAGTTTCTCCATACATACAGACTCTAAAAACAGCCTATAATATGGTATTTCGAAATTACATGGGCCTGGCCCAACAATAAGGTGGCGCGGCACCTATATTAGCCTAGGGACGAACTTTATAAAGTAGCATCATGCATATTTCATCCAAGGCTTCTTGCTCCCATTATGGTGGCTTCAAAGTGCGAAAAACTCGTCACTGGAAGCTCCATTGTTCTTTCCCGCGTGCGCACCTTCTTCTCCATGCTTGATCCCGCTCCCATGGTCATCATTCTTGTCCATGCCAGGTCCTTCATTCATAAATAGAACAAATGTATCTAATTTGCAGCATCATATGTTCATGAACATTAGAAGGATTTGCAAGAAACGAAAGTACCTGGTAATTCAATTGATGTGCGCGAGCTCTAGTAATTGGTCTTGTATGTATACCAGTCGGAGTTGTGGGTGTAGCATTAGCAAGGATGTCCTCATCGTCCTCTCCTTCTTGAACTGAAGTCGTCCTCGACGGATGCTCATCTTCCTCACCCAAATAAGGCTTCAAATCTGCAATGTTAAAAGTGGGGCTAGCCCCAAACTCTACAGGCAGCTCAAGTTTATATGCATTATCATTTATTTTCTCTAACACCTTAAAAGGACCATCAGCACGTGGCATTAGCTTTGACTTGCGCATTTCAGGAAATCTATCCTTATGCAAATGCAACCAAACAAGATCTCCAGGTGCAAAGACAACATGTTTCTACCCTTATCTCCAGCAATTTTGTATTTAGCATTCATACGCTCAATGTTTTCCTTTGTTAACTCATGCATCTTTAATATCAATTCAGCATGTTCTTTGGCACCAAAATTAACATTCTCCGAAGATGGAAGAGGCAACAAATCAATAGGTGCACGAGGTAAGAAACCATACACAACTTCAAAACGGCACATCTTAGTGGTAGAATGTAGCGAACGATTATAAGCAAATTCAATATGAGGCAAGCATTCTTCCCACATTTTAATGTTATTCTTCAAAACAGCCCTAAGCATAGTAGACAATGATCTATTGACTACTTCAGTTTGGCCATCAGTTTGGGGATGACATGTAGTACTAAAAAGTACTTTAGTCCCCAACTTAGCCCATAAACATCTCCAAAAGTGGATAAGAAATTTAGCATCACGATCTGAAACAATTGTATTTGGCACACCATGCAACCGAATAATTTCACGAAAGAACAAATCAGCAACATGAGCAGCAACATCACTTTTATGACATGGTATAAAGTGTGCCATTTTGGAAAATCTATCCACGACAACAAATATGCTATCCCTCACCTTCTTAGTTCGAGGTAAACCTAAAACAAAGTCCATAGATATATCCTCCCAAGGAACACTAGGTACAGGCAAAGGCATATATAAACCACGAGGATTGAGTCGTGACTTAGCTTTTCGACATGTAGTGCAGCGAGCAACAAAACGCTCAACATCCCGTCTCATCTTTGGCCAAAAGAAATGTGTAGAAAGTATGTCCTCCGACTTCTTCACGCCAAAGTGTCCCATTAATCCTCCTCCGTGTGCCTCCTATAACAACAAAAGACGAACGGAGCTAGCTGGAATGCATAACTTGTTAGCACAGAACACAAATCCATCATTAATAACGAACTTGTTCCATGTTCTCCCTTCTTTACAATGCTGCAACACATCTCTAAATTCAGCATCATGCACATATTGATCTTTGATGGTCTCCAAACCAAATCTTTAAAGTCAAGTTGTGAAAGCATAGTATAACGACGAGACAAAGCATCAACAATAACATTTTCTTTACCCTTCTTGTGTTTAATGACATAAGGGAAAGTCTCAATGAATTCAATCCATTTAGCATGTGTACGGTTCAGTTTTGCTTGACTTTTAATATGTTTCAAAGATTCATGATCAGAATGTATAACAAATTCTTTGTGCCATAAATAATGTTGCCATGTTTCCAAAGTCCGAACAAGATCGTATAATTCCTTATCATAAGTAGAATAATTCAGACTAGGCCAACTCAATTTTTCAGAAAAGTACACAACAGGTTTACCATCTTGCAATAACACACCTCCTAACCCAATTCCACTAGCATCACATTCAAGCTCGGAAGTCTTATTAAAATCAGAAACTTGGAGTAAAGGAGCATTAACTTATCTTTCAAAACCTTGAAGGCTTCTTCCTGTGCGGTACCCTAATAAAAAGGCACGGCCTTCTTTGTAAGCTCATTGAGAGGCGCAGCAATGGTGCTGAAATATCTCACAAAACGCCTATAGAAACCAGCGATGCCAAGAAAACTCCTCACTTGTGTGACCGTTTTGGGCTGCGGCCATTGAGCTTCAATCTTGGCTTTATCAACTTCAATTCCCTGTGGAGTAACAACATAGCCAAGAAAAGATACTCAGTCGATGCAAAAGGTGTACTTCCCAAGGTTACCAAACAAACGTGCATCACGTAGAGCAATAAAAACAACACGTACATGTTCCAAATGTTCCTCCAAAGATCTACTAAAATCAATATATCATCAAAATAGACTACCACAAATCGTCCAATGAAAGCACGTAAAACCTCGTTCATTAATCTCATGAAAGTGCTAGGTGCATTAGTTAACCCAAAAGGCATGACTAACCACTCATATAATCCAAACTTAATTTTAAATGTTGTTTTCCATTTGTCTCCCAATTTCATACGAATTTGATGGTATCCACTATGCAAATCAACTTTGGAGAAAATTGTAGAACCACTTAATTCGTCAAGCATATCATCTGGTCTAGGAATAGGATGACGATAACGAATAGTTATATTATTAATGCCTCTACAATCCACACACATGCGCGATGTACCATCCTTTGTAGGCACTAGAATAATAGGAACAGCACAAGGACTAAGGGATTCACGTATATAACCTTTGTCAAGCAGCTCCTGTACTTGATGCATAATCTCCTTTGTCTCCTCTGGATTGGTACGGTATGGCGCACGGTTGGGTAGGGATGCACCGGGAATTAAGTCAATCTGATGCTCAATCCCGCGAATGGTGGTAATCCCGGTGGCACGTCTTGTGGGAAGACGTCAGCGAACTCTTGCAAAATGTTAATGACAACAGAAGGCAAAGAGGGAGGCATGTCCTCGAATGAAAATAATACCTCTTTTACAAAAGCATAGCAAACAGATGTAGCAACATCCAAATCATCAATATCAGATTTAGTAGCAAGTAAACATCCACTCTTCAATTTTATTTCGGATGCAACCTGGTTTATTATGCTTATGTTGTTGCTCAAATTCCTGTGCTACAATCTGATTTTCACTCTTATTTTTCTCCTATTTTGCTTTACTAGCTCTAGCAACGTCATCTTTCATAATATGTTCCAGAGACATTGGAAGCAAAGTGATATTCTGATCCTTATGAACAACATTATACTGATTTGTCCTACCATGGTGTACAATTTTTTTATCAAACTGCCATGCCCTACCAAGTAGAACACAACATGCTTGCATGGGTACCACATCACAATCCACATAATCAGAATATGTAGCAATGCTAAAATGCACACGAACAGTACGTGTTACCTTAACCTTGCCACTATTGTTGAACCATTGGATGTAATAAGGATGAGGATGTGGTCTGGTGGTTAGAGACAGCTTCTCCACCATCTCCATGCTAGCCAAGTTATTGCAACTCCCTCCATCGATGATGACACGAACAGAACGCTCCTTCACAACTCCCTTTGTGTGGAACAAGTTGTGCCTCTGATTTTGCTCAGCCTGTGTAACCTACACACTGAGAACACGTTGAGGAACTAAACTTTCATACCTGTCAACGTAATCAGCAACCATGTAGTGTGTCTCTGGTTCTGCATCCTCACCACCCTGTTCTTCACTTGCAATGAGAGCCAAAGTCTCCTCATCACAATCACTAGTGGACGCATATCCATCATCCTTAGTAACAATCATTACACGCTTGGAAGGGCATTCTCTCGCAAAGTGACCTCCACCCTTGCAACGACGAAATATAACCTCATGTGTTTGCCCTGTGGCTGCAATAGATGAAGAAGAGCTCTGTGCAAGCCCAGAAGGTGTGCTCTTCGCAGAGGGTGGCGTAGGAGCCTGTTTCCTGGTATCGCGGTTGGAGTTGGAGGTGGATGTAGGTGGTGTTGCAGCAGGACGTGTGAAAGTAGAGCAGGTACGTGGCGTCCATGATGAAGTGTGACCTGCAGAAAAAGTAGTTCTCGCCATTGCCTGTCGATCCTGCACTTCACGTTCAGCTTTGCAAGCAAGATGAAATAAACGAGTGATAGTGCTATACTCCTTATACTCTAGAATAGTCTGAATCTCTCTATTTAATCCACCCATAAAACGTGCAAGCATAGCTTCATTCTCCTCAACAATACAACATCTAATCATGCCAGTTTGTAATTCCTGATAATATTCTTCTACATAATTTTTTCCTTGTCTTAAACGCTGCAAATTTTGAAGCAATTCACGTTGATAATAAGGTGGCACCCAATGATTACGCATAGCAGTTTTCAAAGCAGCCCAAGTAGTTGGAATATTAGCATGGTGTATTCTACAATGTTCTGACCACCAAACACAAGCAAAACTAGTGAATGAACAAACAGCAACAACAACACGTCTATCCTCACGAAACTGTAAGCATGTAAAACGTTCTTCTGTTTCTAACTCCCATGTAAGATATATATCAGGAACATATCTACCCTCAAATGTCGGAATATTCAATTTAAGTTTAGGGAGATGGTCATGATCCCGTACCTGAGGGGGTGGTGCGGCCCTACCGTTACGGTTGTAGCCATGTGGTCGACCTGGTGCGTATCGTGGTGGTTGCCCCTGAGGCTGATCTGGAGCAACCTCTCCCTCATCATCGTAATCACCCTCATAATATTCAACCTGCTCAACAACAGTAGCAGCAAGAGCCACAAAAGTAGCAGCAGTATCAATGGTACCAGTATGTTGGCCTTGGCCGAGAGGCACATGTCGCGCTTGTCGTTCGAAAGGGATAGGAGCTGCAGCTGGTGGTGGTAGATGGGCAAGCACCTCATTGAACTTGGCATCCATCTTGGTGTCGAATGTCTTCTCCAAACCATCGAGCTTCTCCATGGCCTCTCCAAAGTTGGTCACGAAGTCTTGTACCTGGTCAGCCATCATTTGCTGAAATTTATCATAGAGAGCTTTGTTGGTCATGCTCTCCCAGTCGCTCTCGTCGTCGTGTGATCCTGACATGATTAGCAGAAATAGGAAACACACAAGAATATGAAACCTACAGACTACTTGGACGTGGTGGTGGTGGTGGTGGTGTGTCACAAATCCTTTAAGCGAATCTCAAATTCTTACCAGTTCTTACCCAGCAGCAGGCGTTGATCGGCAACCGTTGTAGTAAAAACTCTCAAAGCTTGGATAGAGCGATTGCCAGGTGGTGTCAAACACATGACGTAGATGTATGTGGAGCTGGGCTGGCTTATAATATGGTAGCAAAAAGGGTTAGCAATAATCAATTCAGAGATGCAAGGTTGAATAAACGCTCAACGATGGTACTGTGCTGGTCCTATGCTAGACCGTACTAGAGACGCGAGCCTAAAACACCAACAAAATCACGACGCTACACGTAATCAAGGGAAAAGCACACTCTGAATTTTCTTTCCTTTTTTTTGGCGCCTCGTTTTTTGCGCTCTTTTTTTTTGCTCAAAAAATCACTACAATGGTGAGTTTCTCAAAACTCTTCCCACGTCGTATAAGCAAGATGGGCACGAAACTTGTGGGACTAATTTTTTTTCTCGAGCAATTCGGGGGCTGCGACGACCAAACATTTCGACAAAAATCACTATGATGGCAAGTGTCTCAAAACGCTTCGAAGAACCTAAAACCAAGATGGGAAAAAATATTGTCAGCCAAATTTTTTTGGGCCAAAACATGCTGTGTAAAGCGTGCGACTCTTTTTTTTCTAACACCTACCCAGGTAGCAAAACACGAATCCAAAATAAAAAGGATCTCGAAACTAAACCTAAAATGAGCTGGACTCGAATTGGTGGCGGGTTTGTGGTGGTATATATGGACACCAATGGATAGTGATGGTGGGTGGTGATATATGGTAGCGGTGATGATGGTGGTGGTATATGGCAACTATGAAGACGATGCAGTGGCGGCGTGACAACCTGTGAAAAGAACTCGAAACTCTAAAGGACTAGACACTAAGACCAGCAACTCGACACGACGATGTAACCGCAAATTCAACAAAGCAAAATACTGAAAAGACTATGCAAAGGCTCAGATTGGTTTGGATATAATGATCTAACCCTAAATTTTCTTGTGGCTTTTCGTGGACTAAAGGTATGAAGAACAGATGCGATCTAAACTATGAAAACTGGTAAAATCTCACCGAGCAACCTAGAAATCTGATACCACTTGATAGAGGCGAAGTTGTCCCTGTCTTTCGATGAGATGGTGGCTATCGTTTTTGGTGGAGTAGACTTTGACGATCTGACTACGAACGTGTGATGACACCGCGCCTTAGCAATAGCTAAACAAACTCCGAGAGGTTATTGACCACGTCGGAGCATGATCAACCTGACCATGAGGGTCTGTTTGCTGCACGCAAACAAAGAACAAGCAAGAAACTAAGATTGCAATCTGGATATTGCGAATATAAGAGGAAAGCTTTTATTGATGAAGTGGGGTTCAGTGACGCCTTTGTTTGGTCGTGGAACACAAACAAAGAATGCGAAGTTGCAGCTATGGCGGACTTGTAATCTAAACAAAACCCAACCCTAAAACGACGCCCTAAGGGCTGTATATTGGGGAAATAGTGGGGAAGTTCGTGGCCCCTTGGAGGAGGGGTCGGAAACCGACCTTAACTCAGTTTCCCCATACATACAGACTCTAAAAACAGCCTATAATATGGTATTTCAAAATTACATGGGACTGGCCCAACAATAAGGTGGCGCAACACCTATATTAGCCTAGGGACGAATTTTATAAAGTAGCATCATGCATATTTCGTCCAAGGCTTCTTGCTCCCATTATGGTGGCTTCAAAGTGCGAAAATCATCACTAGAAGCTCCATTGTTCTTTCCCGCGCGCGCACCTTCTTCTCCATGCTTGATCCCGCTCCCATGGTCATCCTTCTAGTCCATGCCAGGTCCTTCATTCATAAGTAAAACAAAATTATCTAATTTAGGCAGCGTCATATGTTCATGAACATTAGAAGGATTTGCAAGAAACAAAAGTACCTGGTAATTCAATTGACGTGTGTGAGCTCTAGTAATTGGTCCTGTATGTATAGCAGTCGGAGTTGTGGGTGTAGCATTAGTAGGGATGTCCTCATCAGTAAGAATCTCAGGTCACCCAGCCACTGGTAGGTGGGGTAAGACCCCCATTTACCCCTCTGGACAGCACCATTTCTACCCCTCTCCTCATTTCCTTCTACCCTAAGTCTCCTCCATAGCTCTCCCCTAGGTTATCCTAGCGTTCGGGCATCCCTAATACCCCGAGGCACAAGAGGACACACAGGGGGCTAAAATAATGCCCTCGCATGCAGAGCTCGCACTCTGGAGCGCACTACAGTGCGCACCCGCACTGTAGCCGCTGGCCAACGGGCAGCCGCGACCACCTCGGGCCACCCCAGCATGTCCCCTTTGCCCCTCTTGGCGTCCGCAGCATTCTGCCCGGTCGCCCCTCTCTCACCCCTCTCTCTCGCGTGTGCACACAGTGCCGCCCGAATCGGCCAGTGGCTGCACTCGCACGCGCGCACCTCTGGGCCCCCCTCCTAGCTGCCTTCTCTCCTCCCGCGCGGGACCGTGACCATGTAGCCCCAGACACGGCCTCGCCTGCCCCCGTGTCCTGTGGTGAGCACCTCATGCTCACCGGCGCACCACGCCCACGGTGGACCAGCGACCGCCTAAATAGGCCGGCCCACTCCCCCTGACCCTCTCTTCTTGCTCTCCCTCTCTCTCTCTCCGCGTTCTCCCTGTGCCCAGAGCGCTCTTCCCCGCAGTCGGGAGCCCTCTCCTGACCCAAACCCTCGCCGCTGCCGTCGGGTTTCCCCCTCGCCGGCGTTCCCCTCTCTCCCCGGCAACCCCGTGACCTCCCTCCGACGTGCGACGCCCCGAGGAGCACGCCGATGCCCTCCACTCTGGCCGCCGCGGTTCGTAGCCTCTGATGAGCTCCTCCTCTACCCTTGTCGTGAGGAGAGGGATGACACGTGGGGACCACCTGTTATCCCCTCGCCCCTCCCCCTCTCACTAGCAGGCCGGGCCCGTGGGCAGGTTTAAAACTAAACCTGCCGTGCGCGGCTCTTCGCCTGGGCCGGCTTCCCTCTTTGGGCCAGTTTCGGCCAGGCATTCTGGCCCGAAAGGGCACAGAAGCCCCTTTTCTTTTTCCTTTTCTTCTTTAGACTTCCAAAAATCCCACAGGCTAATATATTTACCCAATGTCAATATTTCTTCCACCTAAATTCTTAAAATAATCCATAGAATTTAATAGTGCCTTTTGTAAAATATTTGAAAACATTTTTAGTACTGTTTTATTTTATTTCCAAAATATTTTTCACAACAAAACTCTAGGAGAATGTTTTTAGTATGACATGTAGTATTTTTCAGAGTAGGTTAACATTTCTGGTAGTAGAATGAGCGCTCTGTTTTGTGTGATTACTTATTTTTATCATTTTATTTCGCGATGATAGAATGCACGGTTGACGAAGAAGTTGGATCCAAAGACTTCGAAGACCCTGGAGACTTTGTTGAGCCAGGCAAGCAGCCCTTTGGCCATGATAAGAAACCATTTTATTGCATGTCATATAGCACTTTACTTTCATTGTATTTGATCATGTGTTGTGGTGTCCCCCTTTCGGTGGATGCCTCCGGTACTTCTCCTTTGACACTTGCATCGTGCATGACCCTACCCCTTATGAGGGTTATGCGGGTGGGTGTAGTTAGGATGCTAGTAGATGCTACGCAAGTGGGGATGGGACTTATGCATGGTGATGGAAAGAAAAGAACTGATTTCAAAGACTCTTTCGAAAACCTCGTCGGGTGCCACTAATGCCCGAGGGAGATGATGATAAGAAGGGTGACCACTTGAGAAAGAATTGGTGTGCCGGAGCAGGTTGAGTATGTGTTTTTGAAAACGGATTAGATTTAAGGTCTGCTGACCGTCCCAACCTTACATGCGTAACCACGATACCCCTTATCGGACGGGGCTTTGTTGATTACTATGGTTGGTGCTAGCAAGGATCCCGCATTACTAGTGGCAAGAGTGAAGTGGTCACTCTTGAGACGGGGTCGTTCCTGAGAGGAAGGTCATGCACTGTCTTTACAAGCACCGGGCACACCGTTGCGTTCCCTCATGGATGATACGAGTGATGTATATCATGAGGGATGGCACCAACGAGTGGACTCTTTGTTTAGTATCACCGTGGGAAAGGCATTGTTTAGGTGCTTACCTCAGGTATGTTGTACCACGAGTTGTGGATGACATGGAAGTTCCCCGAGTCTTGTGGGTAAAGTGTGCAATCTCTAGATAGTGTAAAACTATTTGAATATCCGCGTCCGCGGTCATGGACAGTTGGAGGTCCTTCTTAAACTACGTCCGGATGTTTTCATAAAACTTGGTGTGAGTATGGGTGTGGTGGTGACAGGAAGTCACATGAGCTAAGTCCGATGACTTAGCGTGAGGATAAGTCCGATGACTTAGCGTGAAGAGTGAACATGAGATGTTCAACCAATACTTATGATGATATCTGCAACTTGTTCACATGGGTACCTACTAGATGTTGGTGCATGCTCACTAGTTACTTGATCATGTCACTTGCATACAAAATTAGCTTTCCGCAAATTTTACCTACTTAGTGCTATACCATGCATCATTGTTACCTCGTTCTACAACTTGGGTTGCTTGCGAGTACATTCAAAGTACTCATTGGCTTGCCACTGGTTATTTAATTGGCCAGGCATGAAAGAACAGGAGTATGCGGAAGAGTTCGTTGGAGACGAACATGTGAACTAGGACGCTTCCCAGTCAGAATGCCTGTAGGTTAAGGCAGATGGCATGGGTTCACGCTTTCGATCAAGATTTCCGCTGCTTGTTCTATTTTAAGTGTTTGGACGGTGTGTCCCTATCTATGTAAGACTAAGACCTTCGTGGTCAGTATTTGTGTAAGACGATAAGTATGGATGTAAGACTCTTTTTATTCAGCTTCTGTGTGTTCAGTGAGCATTGATCTTTGGGATCACTGTACACGTTTATTCGGTGATCACGACTTATGAGTCAGGGTCCCCACAGAGCTAGTATCAGAGCCATCCTGACTGTAGGAAGCCCTTAGTTAGCATGGATGTTAGACAGGATAAAAGTCGTTTTCAAAACTACACCTAGAATTGGAACTTACAAATTTTGCACTATTTACCTCTCCTATGCTTCACACAACACTTTGCTGACTCTCCTCCTTTCAAACCTTTCTAGATGGCCGTCGTACCCGAAGCCTTCCTGACATCCGGCTTTCGCTTACTTCTTGGGGATAGCCTGGAGAAGTGCCAGTTTCGCCAACCACCTATTTTCCTCTACCACGAGCACTGGGTCGATGTCGTCACGAAGGAGTACCACGTGGATGTGGTCGTGAAGGCAAACGACTCCCCGACTAGTTGGTTCTTTGAAGGACCGCGGATGGAGACCATGATACTCACAGTCGAGACAGCTGCACGCAAGGCACTCCTACACCTTCGAGACATCATTCTAGAGATGGCTAACGAGCCAGCTACTCGCTACCTTACCTTCAGGAAGGATGACTTTGGCGAGAGTTGGATGCTGATTCCGACCAAGGAAGATGGCACACCACTCAGGTTCTAAACCTACTTCAGCCTCTCCGCCGATAGTCTGGTTCATAACTTGATGAAGGAGTCCGTGAAGCTCCGTGAGGAACTTCACCACAACCGAGAGCTACTTCAACAAGCCAAGACGAAGCTAGACAAGATCAAGAAGGATGGAGCCCCCGAGGGACGACCAGCTGTCACTTATCGAGGAGTACCCCCAGCTAGTGATGCACCTATGCGTAGTCGTCGCATGATTGCGAAGGAGTACTGTGAGATCTTCGCCGACCCGCCTGCAAAACGTCGTTGGGATGGGCCTCCTTGTTCCCCGACCCCTTCGGCCGGGAATGATGCCCATTCAGATGATGAACAGGAGGAAGACCCAGAGGAGCATGACTATGAGACCGAGCACTCCACCACCTGAGTTCGAGAACCCCTAGGGTAGGATCAGTCATGTATCCCTCATGCGAAGTCGAGTCCGTGTAATGGTTCATATGAAACCATGTGTGCTTGTTGTTTGCTTTGTTGTTTGTGTTCCGATGCAAGTCGCGCTTTTGCCTCAGGCAACATGTAAGCGACTCCATCATCTATCTTAATATATGTTGTTGGTCTTTTGACCTTTGTTTCAACACACTTACACTTGACCGACCCCCTTAGGCGTGCTTTGCCATTATTGCTTATCCTCTTGTCAATCCCGGTTGTTTTACTTGGCTGCTCCAAACAGGATGGTAACTGCTACCCGCAACAGCTCCTTCACCAACCCTGAAGCTGACAACTAGAGCCAGCAACAGGGAGCTGGTGGGGCTTCTCACGCTGGAGGACACCAGGAGCAGCCACAAGGAGACATCTCCCCCCCCCACCACCACCTCCGACGGAGAACATGAACATAGCTCAGTTTCTCCAAGTTCTTCGGGAGGAGCGCCAAGACAACAATGCTGCTATCCAGCAGATGGCTCGGGCCCTTGTGAACAACCAGCAACAAGGCAGGAACGACAATGGCCGCTCCACGCTGTCTGAGTTCATGAGGAACTTGCCCCCAACCTTCACCGAGACTGTTGAACCATTAGATGCTGATGACTGGATCCGCACCATCGAGGACCTCCTTGCATTGGTCATCTACAATGAGGATCGTGAGAAGGTGCTTTATGCCTCTCACTACCTCAGAGGTATTGCCCGAGCTTGGTGGGATGGATTCAAGGTCATGCAAAGAGAACGTGTGATCACGTGGAATGACTTCAAGGAAGGATTTCACACTGCCCACATTCCTTGTGGGATCATGGCTATCAAGAAGAGAGAATTCCGAGCGCTGAAGCAAGGAAGTGGCTCTGTCAAGGAGTACCTGTAGAAGTTCAACCAGCTATCAAGGTATGCACCTGAAGATGTCAGCACGGAGGCTGCCAAGAAGGAACACTTCATGGAAGGACTTCAACAGGTCCTATAGTATAAGCTCATCATCTGCGACTGTCGTACCTTCTTCGACTTAGTAAACAAGGCCCTCATGCTGGCAGACAAGCATCATACCATAGACGACACTCGCAAGCGCAAAATGATCATCAAGGGAAACTCAAGCAACCAGAAGCCTCGCCCCTGGCAGCCAACCCTAGCCAGGCCCTATCAGCCGCAGCAGGCTAGACCTCCTGCACGTCGTCCGAGCTACCAGCCTCAGCAGTATGCCAATCCCAGGCCAGCCTACAACAACAACCCCAATAACAACAACAATGGCAGAAACTTCAACAACAACCCTGGGCAGGTCACTTGCTTTGGATGTGGTCAGTCTAGACACATCTCTAAGCTTTGCCCCAACAGGAAGCCAGATGCACCACGCCCCAGTGCGCCAAACCAAGGTCAAGCCCATGGAGCACCACCAAGGAACCCAGCTCCCCGCAACCAACCCAACAATGGCAAGGGTCGTGTGAATCACGTCACCGCAGAGGAAGCCCAGGAAGACACGGACGTCATACTGGGTACGTTCCTCATCAACTCAACCTCAACAACAGTATTGTTTGATTGTGGAACTTCGCATTCTTTTGTCACCCAAAACTTTGCACTAGAGAGTGGCATGAAACCTACATCACTGTGTAGTCGTATGTTGATACAAACCCTCGGTTCAGTTATGAAGTCTGGATAGGGTGTAAGGGAGTGAAGATTGACATCAACGGGGTAGACTTCCTAGCAGACCTTATAGTTCTGGACTCACCAGGCTTGGATATTATCCTTGGCATGAATTGGTTAACTAAGCACCAAGGCATGCTGGACTTTGCCAAGAGGATTGTCACCATGACCAATAGCCAAGGAGTGGGAGTCAAGTATGTCCCCAACCCTGCCTCCACTCAAGCCCCTCAGTGATACGGGGTTGCCCGATCTTCACAGAGGACCTACTCTATGATGCGAATCAACGCCACCTGAAAGGTACGAAGGAAATCCTCGATCCCAGCCAACAGCGATGTTGGGTAATGGATAACTAGTGCAACCTGACAAGACCTAAACTAGCTACTGCACATGCAACAACCAGCAACAAGTATTCGCCCAACCACACTTTTAAGATTCCAATCCACGCAACCACGCACGAAGTTGGAAGCACGAACTGGTCGCCGCCTCAACGGCTGCTGATGTAAAATCATAAAGTGAGTTTACCCTCTCACAAGGCAAGATTACAAGAGCTAAGGAGGGAGTGAACTCTCAAACAAGATTCTGGTTGCACTTAGCTAACCTATGCTGAAATCAAATTGTCAAAGAGTTGTGGCTGAAGTGGGGGAAGGGATATTTATACTAGGAACATACCTCCTAGTTTAGGTGTGAAACCAGTCCAAAAGAGGGGCTCAAATTCGTGCTAACCACCTGGTCAAGGGAGCAAACTCATGGAGCCTCGCGCAGCAATTAATGCTCTAGACAACTTGCATTGGAACTCTCATATCCTTTGACTCAGGACTCCAAATGACGCGCCGTTTGATTTTCCTGAAAGTAGACGTCATTTGCTGTCCATTTTGTACCCCCACACGTGTTGGATACTCATATTATTGTGTGACATGGTGCAGCAAGTTTTGGGATGAATTCTAGAACTGGGCATGCAACAATAGAGTGTTGAGATGGATTGCTATTCTTCTCTCGGATGTAACTAGTTGCCCTTGTCACCAAAACATGGTTTGCATCAGAGTTGAAGCTTGTTCTCTTCAAACTTGTGGTACGAGCTTCAGAACTTGTTTCTTCATGTGTTGAAAGTTGTTGGTTGCCCTCAACATTGTACCTGAGTAAAATTAGCACACGAGATTTAGGTAGTATAAAGTTCTCGTGCATAGTGGAATTATGGTCAGGTAGGATCACATTCACCTCTTGTTCTATTCGTTCGGCATGACTCCTTGTCATGGGACCCAAATATGTATTCTTTGTGGAAGGACCATTTGATAGCTGAGATTTGTCATGTGGAGAAGGTGGCAAATGAGGTAAACTAGGGATGTCCTCATCATCCTCCCCCTCTTCAAAAGGAGTCGTCCTCGACTCTTGACCCTCTTGATCAAAGCATGGAGACAAATCAGCAATGTTGAATGTTGGACTCACAACATAGTCTTCGGGAAGATCAATCTTGTAAGCATTGTCACTAATCTTAGCCAAGACTTTGAATGGTCCATCTCCACGAGGCATTAGCTTGGATTTGCGCTTCTTTGGGAACCGATCTTTGTGCAAATGTATCCAAACCAGATCTCTGGGCTCAAAACTTACCTTCTTGCGGTTTTTGTTTGCCTTAGCTGCATAGTATTTGGACTTCTTTTCTATCTCTTCTCTAGTCTTCTTATGAATCTTCTTCACATATGCAGCACGCTTAGAAGCCTCCAAGTTACATCTTTCTTGCAATGGAAGTGGCAGAAAGTCAATTGGTGCGAGTGGTTTGAATCCATATACCACCTCAAATGGGCACATGCTTGCGGTAGAGTGAACTGCTCTATTGTAAGCAAACTCTACGTGCGGCAAACACTCTTCTCATTCCTTCAAATTCTTCTTGATCATGGTTCACAGCAATGTTGAGAGTGTGCGGTTCACCACCTCTGTTTGTCCACCGGTTTGTGGGTGACATGTTGTTGAAAACAGCATCTTGGTTCCCAACTTTGCCCATAATGTTTTCCAGAAGTAGCTCATGAACTTCACATCATGATCTGAAATAATGGGCCTCGGCATTCCATGCAAGCGAATAACTTCCCTGAAAAACAAATCAACAACATGTGAAGCGTCGTCGTTCTTGTGGCACGGAATGAAATGTGCCATTTAGAGAACCTATCAACCACAAAAAAAACTTAATCCCTCCCCCTCTTAGTCCTAGGTAGTCCTAAAATATAAACCATGGGGGTTCAGTTTAGACTTAGCTTTCTGGCATGTGATACATCGCTGCACAAATCTCTCAACGTCCTTCCTCATCTTTGGCCAATAAAAATGATCAGCCAATAGCTCATAGGTCTTCTCATGACCAAAGTGTCCCATTAATCTTCCTGCATGTGATTCCTGCAACAACAAGGGCCTAACCGACGAATCTGGAACACACAATTTGTTAGCCCTAAAAAGGAACCCATCATGCACATGGTATTTATCCCAACCTTTCCCATATTTGCATTTTTCATATGGTTCTGAAAATATATGATCAGTGTAGTACAATTCTTTTAAGCTCTCAAGTTCTGGTATCTTCACTTCTAGTTGTGTCAAAAGAACATGCCTACGTGACAAAGCATCAGCAACCATGTTTTCTTTTACTTTCTTGTACTTCACAACATATGGGAAAGTTTCAATGAATTCTACCCATTTAGCATGCCTACGATTCAGTTTAGCTTGGCTTTTCAAATGTTTCAAAGCCTCATGATCAGAATGTAAAATAAATTCCTTAGGCCATAAGTAGTGTTGCCATGTTTCAAGTACTCTAACCAATGCATACAACTCTTTATCATAAACAGAATAATTCAGTTGTGCTCCACTCAGCTTCTCGCTAAAATATGCTATTGGTTTTCGTTCTTGCATTAACACTCCTCCAATGCCTATTCCACTAGCATCACACTCTATCTCAAAAGTTTTATTGAAATCAGGTAGAATCAGCAAAGGGGCTTCAGTTAATTGTTTCTTAAGCTCAAGAAATGATTCTTCTTGTGGTGCACCCCATTTAAATGGAATTCCTTTCTTTGTCAATTCGTTCAAAGGTGCAACAATTGTACTAATTTTTTTCACAAACCTCCTGTAGAAACCAGCAAGGCCATGAAAACTTCTCACCTGGCTTACATTCACTAGAGTTGGCCAATTCTTGATGGCTTCCACCTTAGACTCATCCACTTCAATTCCTTGCCCTGAAACAACATAGCCAAGAAAACAACCTTGTTTGTGCAAAAGGAGCACTTCTCAACGTTAGCATATAGTTTTTCAGTCCTTAGAACATTCGGCACTTGTTTTAGATGTTCAATATGTTCCTCAATGGACCTGCCGTAGATTAGGATGTTGTCAAAGTACACAACAACAAATTTGCCAATGTAAGCTCTCAAAACATGGTTCATCAATCTCATGAATGTACTTGGTGCATTAGTTAACCCAAAAGGCATGACTAACCATTCATACAACCCAAATTTTGTTTTGAAAGCAGTTTTCCATTCATCTCCTTCCTTCATCCTAATCTGATGGTATCCACTTCTCAAATCAATCTTAGAGAAAACAGCAGAGCCACTCAATTCATCAAGCATATCATCTAACCTAGGAATAGGATGACGATACCCAATAGTTATAATATTGATAGGCCTACAGTCCATAACCAATCGCCATGTTGCATCTTTCGTAGGCACCAAAATCACAGGTACAACACAAGGACTTAAGCTTTCACGCACATAACCTTTTTCTAAAATTTCTTGTACCTGCCTTTGTATCTCCTTTGTTTCTTTAGGGTTGGTGCGATAGGGAGGTCGATTTGGAAGTGACTCTCCTGGAATGAGGTCGATTTGATGTTCTATGCCACGCAAAGGAGGTAGGCCAGTGGGTACTTCCTCCGGAAAAACATCCTCAAAATCCTGCAAGACATCACAAACAGCAATAGGGAGACAAGTCAAGTCGTTAGCTAAAAACAAAGTGTCTTTGCACACAAGTACAACGACCACTTGATTGGGGTTGAGCCTCACATCTCTCAAATCTGATTTGGTAGCTAACATGACAAAGTTCTCTCCCTCCCTTCTATTTTATCTCTCAGATTTGGCTTGTGGCGCTCACTCACAGATTTGTGGATCTCTCTCTCACTCTTTTTCTCTCCCTCTTTCTTACTCACTACTTTTACTTCAGAAACTTTTTGCAAGTGCTCAGGCATGATTTGTTGGGGTGTCATGGGTCTTAGCACCAAGTCTTTCCCTTTCCACTTGATGGTGTATTGATTGGCTTTGCCACAATGTTGAGCTGAAAGATCATATTGCCACGGTCTACCCAATAACAAGTTACATTCCTTCATGGGCACAACATCACACTCAACGGTGTCATTATAGTCTCCAATCTTGAATTGCACTTGTACCATGTGTGTGACCTTCAGCTCTCCACATTCACTCAACCATTGGATACGATATGGATGGGGGTGTTGTAGCAGCTTCAACCCAAGCTTATCACACATTTCTCTACTAGCAAGATTGTGACAACTTCCACCGTCAACAATTACTTTGCATACCTTGTCTTGCACTTTGGCTCTCGTTTGAAACAAGTTGTGTCGTTATCCATTCTCAGCTTCTTTGATTTGCACACTCAAAACTTTAGTGACAACAAGAGAGGCACCTTGCTCATAATCACAATATGTATGCTCGTCGCCATCTGAATTTTCAGCATTCTCAATTTCTTCTTCAGGTTCACTACAAGACTCATACTCTCCATTCTCTGTGATCAGCATGGTACGCTTGTTGGGACAATCTTTCTTCATATGGTCACGTCCCTTGCATGTAAAGCACTCTATATCACTAGTTTTCCCCGTGGAGCCAATGGAGGATGAACTAGGGGCTGCAAATCTGCTCTTCTCCTTCAAATTTGATGCGTCATTTCTGTTCGTGGTTGCACGTGTATGGGACTGATTTCCACCACCAGAACTAGTCATGATACCTTGGCCAACATTAAATTGTGGCACAAACTTACTTCCACTTGATGTGGCTCGAGCTGTGAAGGCTGTAGTTTTGGTTTGCTTGTTGTCTTCTTGCAATTGACGTTCAGCCTTAGAGTCAAGATGTACAAGCTCTACCACATTCCGATATGGCTGTAGATCAACAACTTGATTGACATTAGGATTCAGCCCATAGAGAAATCTTGCCATGGACTGCTCTTCATCTTCATGTATGTTGGCTCTTATCATTGCCTTCTCCATCTCCTTATGATACTCCTCAACAGATAATTTTCCTTGCCTCAAATTCTGGAGCTTATCAAAGATATCACACCTATAATGCCTTGGGACAAATCTTGCTCTCATCTCTCTTTTCATTTCAGCCCATGTAGCAGCAACAGGTTCTCCTTCTTCTTCTCGCTGAACTTGAACTTGCTCCCACCAGATTAGAGCATAGTCTTCAAACTCAAGTGAGGCCATCGCTAATTTCTTCTCTTCACAGTAGTTGTGCATGCGGAAAAACTTGTCAACCTTCAATTCCCATGTGAGATAACTTTCAGGGTCAGATCCACCATCAAACTTGGGCATGGTAAATTTCAGCTTTCCAAACCTCTCCTCATCTTGTCGTCCACGACCATAGTTTCTACGATGATGAAATCTATCATTTTGGTGCATACCATCTTCATCTTCGTCAAACTCAACTTCGCTATCTTCATGGTGCAGGTTTGCTCTCCGGTGTCCTCCTCTAAGACCACGACCAGCAGCAGCTTCATGATGACCATGACCATTAGCATGAGCATTTCCACGTCCGGGACCGGGAGGTCTCATGGCATGGGGAGCACGACCATGGTTTCTTCTAGCTTGTGCATTGGATGTAGCAGCTTCCCCATCAGTTCCATTATGTCCATCACCATGGACACTTGCATCTTCTCGGCCTTGACGAAGCTCTCGCACAATATAAGCAACAATGTCAGCCCTCATGGCTGCCATATTCTGAGTGAGCTGCTCATTAACATTACCCATAAGTTGCTGCCAATCTCTTGACAACTTGTCTTGCTTCTCTTCAATTGGATCAAGGTTGTTTCTGAATTCTCGGCGTAGATGATCATGCAAGGCATTGAAGTGAAACCATGTGACGGGCTGACTGATATGCCCATTTCCTTCAACATCATACTCGTCTTCATCACCTGCCATAGTTAGTTTTGCAAAGTCCTATAGTACTAGAAGCATATATGTGGGTAACAACTCAAACTCACCTCACTTACCAACCGAAGCTCATGTAACTTCCAAGTGAGAGCTGAATTGTGCTCAACCGTGGTGCCGGTGGTTGGTATACAAAGAGTGATAATCAAGCGAATACAAGTCAAGGGTTGCACATGCGGGGCTGTTTTGTGGAGCTTGGGTGGGGTATATATATAGCAAAAGATATAATAATTTGCAATCTAGATATTACTCAACCAAGGAATCATCCACACAAGATTCTAATGCGTTAGTTGCTGAATGGGATATAAGTGACGAACATGCAACTCACACCAAGGAATCATATTTGCTGCAAGCAAAGGTTGAGGACTTTGCACACTTGACACGTTTTAGCTCAGAACACAAACATGGATTTCACAAGATATAAGTGAAGAACAGTCCCAAATATCTCTCTTTTGCTTCTTGCACACACTTTTTCTTTTCTTTGGGAAGATCTTTCTTTCTCTCTTCTATTTTTTTTGCCTCTTTTTTTACAAACTTTCTACAAGGGACTTAGATCTGAACACACACTTTGGGGGGATCATGAAAATTCCAATGGATGAGCTCAAACAACAAGAACTTGCAGCTGAAACTTTGGCAGCAAACACATACGAGCTGATCTGATTTTTGTGGGTGGAAAACACGGTGGGAATCCGATTTCACTAGGATGGATGGAAAGATCACGAAGTGGGCTTTCCAAAAAGCACAAAAACACTCAAAACCGACTCCGGATGACAAAGATACGCAAGATTTGGTGGAGGGTGCAGATCTGAAATCTATGCACGAAAATGAACACAAACACACAAGATTGGATGAAAGGAAACTCAGCAACTAAAAACAAAGATCCAGTGGACAAGAACTTGATAAAACTCACCAAAAATAGATTAAAGGCTGCAAAGGGACTAGGTAAAGGTGATTTTTTGTGGGGCTATTTTCTGGACTTTAGGATGAACAAGAACACGAACTAAGCTAGGGATACAAGATCCTACCGTGTGAACCGAAGCTGTGATGCCAAGATGATACGGGGTTGCCCGATCTTCATGGAGGACCTACTCTATGATGCGAATCAACGCCACCTGAAGTGTACGAAGGAAACCCTCGATCCCAGCCAACAGTGATGTTGGGTAATGGATAACTAGTGCAACATGACGAGACCGAAACTAGCTACTGCACATGCAACAACCAGCAACAAGTATTCGCCCGACCACACTTTTAAGATTCCAATCCACGCAACCACGCACGAAGTTGGAAGCACGAACTGGTCGCCGCCTCAACGGCTGCTGATGTAAAATCACAAAGTGAGTTTACCCTCTCACAAGGCAAGATTACAAGAGCTAAGGAGGAAGTGAACTCTCAAACAAGACTATGGTTGCACTTAGCTAACCTATGTTGAAATCAAATTGCCAAAGAGTTGTGGATGAAGTGGGGGAAGGGGTATTTATACTAGGAACATCCCTCCTAGTTTAGGTGTGAAACCAGTCCAAAAGAGGGGCTCAAATTCGTGCTAACCAGCTGGTCAAGGGAGCAAACTCATGGAGCCTCGCGCAGCAATTAATGCTTTGGACAGCTTGCATTGGAACTCTCATATCCTTTGACTCAAGACTCCAAATGACGCGCCGTTTGATTTTCCTGAAAATAGACGTCATTTGCTGTCCATTTTGTACCCCCACACGTGTTGGATACTCATATTATTGTGTGACATGGTGCAGCAAGTTCTAGGACGAATTCTGGAATTGGGCATGCAACAATAGAGTGTTGAGATGGATTGCTATTCTTCTCTTGGATGTAACTAGTTGCCCTTGTCACCAAAACATGGTTTGCATCAGAGTTGAAGCTTGTTCTCTTCAAACTTGTGGTACGAGCTTCAAAATCTGTTTCTTCATGTGTTGAAAGTTGTTGGTTGCCCTCAACATTGTACCTGAGTGAAATCAGCACATGAGATTTAGGTAGTATAAAGTTCTCATGCATAGTGGAATTATGGTCAGCTAGGATCGCATTCACCTCTTGTTCTATCCGTTTGGCATGACTCCTTGTCATGGGACCCAAATATGTCTTCTTTGTGGAAGGACCATTTTATAGCTGAGATTTGTCATGTGGAGAAGGTGGCAAATGAGGTGAACTAGGGATGTCCTCATCACTCAGGCTAACTGCCTATCGGGAGTTGAGTTGGATCAAGTGCTAGTGGTATGTGAATACCCGGATGTGTTTCCTGATGAGCTGCCCGGAATGCCTCCTAACCGCAACATTGAGTTCATCATTGAGCTTATGCCGAAATCAAGGCCCATCTATAAGAAGGCCTATAGGATGGGATCCGAAGAGTTGGCTAAGTTGAAGAAGCAACTAGTAGAGCAGCTCAGAAAGGGATTTATTCACCCTAGTGTCTCTCCTTGGGGATCACCTGTTTTATTCGTGTCAAAGAGGGACGGAACTATCAGACTCTGTGTCAATTACTGTTCTCTCAATGAAGTCATAATAAAGAACAAGTACCCACTCCCCAACATCGAGGACTTATTTGATCAGTTGAATGGAGCCAAGGTGTTCTCCAAGACCGACCTCAGGTCTGGGTACTACCAGCCGAAGATCAGACCCCAAAGACGGCATTCGTAACCCGGTATGGCCTGTATGAATACACAGTAATGTCGCTCGGGTTAACTAATGCCCCTGCCTACTTCATGTAACTCATGAATAAGGTCTTTATGGAGTACTTGGACAAGTTCGTTGTTGTCTTCATTGATGACATACTTGTCTTCTCCAAGTCTGAAGAAGAACATGAGGAACACTTGAGATTGGTCCTAGAAAAGCTTCGAGAGCACCAGCTTTATGCCAAATTCAGCAAGTGTGAATTCTAGCTGCATGAAGTTGAATTCTTGGGTCATGTGTTGACTGTAGAAGTGTTATCAGTGGATCCTGCCAAGATTGAAGCCGTGACTGAATGACAAACCCTAACCATCGTGAAGGAAGTCAGGAGCTTCCTCGGACTCACGGGATATTACCGCAAGTTCGTGGAAGGATTCTCAAGCATTGACCGACCCATGACCCAGCTTTTGAAGAAGGACAAGAAGTTCGAATGGATAGCTAAGTGCGAGGAAAGCTTCCAAGAGCTCAAGAAGATATTGACCATCGCCCCTATTTTGGCCACCCCCAATATTCATAAGGAGTTTGTGATTTATTGTGACGCATCAAGAACCAGGCTTGGAGATGTTCTGATGCAAGAAGGCAGAGTCATAGCATATCTATCCAGACAGCTACGCCCTCATGAAGAGAACTACGCAACTCATGATCTCGAGTTGGCAGCCGTAGTTCATGCCTTGAAGACATGGCGACATTACATTCTGGGGAAACGATGTGAGATATTCGCAGACCAAGAGTTTGAAGTATATCTTCACTCAAAGGGAATTGAACATGAGGCAGCAAAGATGGTTGGAATTGATCAAGGATTACGACCTCAGTGTTCAATACCCCCCGGAAAGGCCAACGTGGTAGCAGACGCCTTAAGCAGAAAGGCTTGTTCCTTAAATGCTATGATTAAGGAAAGGCTACCCGCCCTGTATGAAGAACATGAGAACTTCGGCTTGGAACTGGTTGCACCAGGATTCCTTGCCAACCTTGAAGCAAAGCCTACCTTGATGGATGATATCAAGGAGGTCCAGAAGGGACACGAGAGCATTGAAGGCATCAAGAGGAAGATCAAGGTAGGCAAGGTCCCATGTTTCTCAGTGGATGAACAAGGAGTTGTATGGTTCGGGAATCACATCTGCGTACCCAATAAAGAGGAGCTCAAGAACCTGATCTTGCAAGAAGCTCACGACGCTCCATACTCCATCATGTTGGAAATATGCCCTAGAGGCAATAAATAAAATGTTTATTATTATATTTCCTTGTTCATGATAATTGTTTATTATCCATGCTATAATTGTATTAATTGGAAACACATTACATGTGTGGGTAAATAGACAACACTTTGTCCCTAGTATGCCTCTAGTGAACTAGCTCGTTGATCAAAGATGGTCAAGATTTCCTAGCCATTTACATGTGATGTCATTTGATAATGGGATCGCATCATTAGGAGAATGATGTGATGGACAAGACCCAAACTACAAACGTAGCATATGATCGTCTCAGTTTATTGCTACTGTTTTCTACATGTCAAGTATATGTTCCTATGATCATGAGATCATGCAACTCATGGACATCGGAGGAGTGCCTTGTGTGTATCAAACGTCACAACGTAACTCGATGACTATAAAGGTGCTCTACACGTATCTCCGAGGGTGTCTGTTGAGTTGGCATGGATCAAGACTGGGATTTGTTACTCCGTGTGACGGAGAGGTATCTCAGGGCCCACTCGGTAATAGAACATCACAATAAGCCTTACAAGCAATGTGACTAAGTGTTAGTCACGGGATCTTGTATTACGGAATGAGTAAAGAGACTTGCCGGTAACGAGGTTGAACTAGGTATGGAGATACCGACGATCGAATCTCGGGCAAGTAACATACCGAAGAACAAAGGGAACATCATACGGGATTAACTGAATCCTTGACACAGAGGTTCGACCGATAAAGATCTTCATAGAATATGTAGGAACCAATATGGGCATCTAGGTCCCGCTATTGATTACTGGCCGTAGAGGTGTCTCGGTCATGTCTACTAGTTCTCGAACCCACAGGGTCTGCACACTTAATGTTCGGTGACGTTTCGGTAGTATAGAATTATGTATGGTAGTGACTGAAGGTTGTTCGGAGTCCCGGATGAGATTCTGGACGTCACGAGGAGCTCTGGAATGGTCCGGAGGTAAAAATTGATATATAGGAAGTCCTATTTTGGTCGCCGGAAAACTTTCGGGCTAATCGGTAATGTACCGGGAGTGCCCGTAGTGTACCGGGAGACCACCGGGAGGGGGATTTCGACCCAAGAGGCTTCATGGGCTGTGGGAGAATAATTACCAGCCTTTTGTGGGCTGGTGGAAGTCCCACACAAAGCCCATGCGGCTAAGGAAAGAAAGCCCAAAGAGAAAAACTGGGAAAAGGCAAAAATATGATGAATCCTAGTCCTACTAGGATTGGAGGTGGATTCCACCTCTCCCACCTGGTTCGGCCGACTCCTTGGAGGCTTGGACCTTGGGCCAAGCCTCCTCCTCTCTTCGTCCTATATATACTGGTGGTTTTAGGGTTTTTTCACAGAATTTTAGCCACGTGCTGCCCGTTCCTCCAGTGCATAGTTTCTCCTCTAGATCAGATTTCTGGAGTGCTTAGGCGAAGCCCTGCCGGAATAGCTCCACCACCATCGCCGAAGCGCTGTCACGCTGCCGGAGAACTGTTCTTCCTCTCTGCTCCCTCTTGCTGGATCAATACGGCGGAGATCATCATAAAGCCGTACATGTGCTGAACGCAGAGGTGCCGTCCGTTCTGCGCTAGATCGGAAGGACCGTGATCAAGTTTGCGGGACATATCGTGATCAAGTTCGCGGAACGGATCATGATTGGATCACGGGACGGATCGTGATTGGATCGCGGGACACTCGGCGATTTGGATCGCGAAGACGTTCGACTACACCAATCGCGTTTCTTAACGCTTCCCGCTTAGTGATCTACAAGGGTACGTAGATCTACTCTCCCTCTCGTAGATGCTCATCACCATGGATAAATCTGCGTGTGCGTAGGAAATTTTTTGTTTCCCATGCAACGTTCCCCAATAGTGACATCATGAGCTAGGTCTATGTGTAGATGAGATCTCGAGTAGAGCACAAAGAGTTTGTGGGCGTTGATGCTTAGATTGCTTCCTCCCTTGGTCGTGTTTTGGTTCAGCGGTATTGTGAGATGAAGCGGCCCGGACCAACATTACTCGTACGCTTACGAGAGACCGGTTCCCTCAACTGCAACTTGTCGCATAGATGGCTTGTGGGTGCCAGTTTCTCTCACTTTAGTTGGATCGGATTCGACAAAGGCGGTCCTTGAGAAGGTTGAAAAGCAACTAGTGTATCACCGTTGTGGTTTTTGCATAGATGAGAATTGTTCTTGCTAGATACCCGTAGCAGCCACGTAAAACATGCAACAACAATTAGAGGACGTCTAACTTGTTTTTGCAGGGTATGTTGTGATGTGATATGGCCAATTACATGATGTGATATATGTGATGTATGCGATGATCATGTGATGTATAGATTATCACGACATGCATGTCATTGAGTACGGCAACCGGCAGGAGCCATAGGGATGTCTTTAATTATTGTATGACCTGCATGTCAATCATTAAGCGCTATGTAATGCTTTACTTTATCGCTAAACGGTAGCAATAGTAGTAGAAGCATGTTGGGCGCGACAACCCCGATGGCGACACGTTGATGGAGATCAAGATGATGGAGATCATGGTGTCTTGCCGGTGACGATGGAGATCATGCCGGTGCTTTCTAGATGGAGATCAAAAGCACAAGTTCATGGCCATAGCATGTCACTTATAATTTGCATGTGACGTTAATCCTTTTTATGAACCTTGTTTTTCTTAGGACGACGGGAGCATCATAAGGTGATCCCTCACTTAATTTCAAGATAAATTGTGTTCTCCTCGAGTGTGCACCGTTGAGAAAGTTCGTCGTGTTGAGACACCACGTGATGATCGGGTGTGATAGACTCTACGTTCACATACAACGGGTGCAAGCCAGTGTTGCACGTGCAGAACACTCGGGTTAAACTTGACGAGCCTAGCATGTATAGACATGGCCTCGGAACACAAGAGACCAAAAGGTCGAACATGAGTCATATAGTAGATATGATCAACATAATGATGTTCACCATTGAAGCCACCTCAACTCACGTGATGATCGGACTTGAGTTGGTGAATTTGGATCATGTGACACTCAGATGACCTGAGGGATGTCAATTTGAGTGAGAGCTTTACTAATTTGATTAACTAAACTCATTATCTTGAACAATAGTCTAAGTATACTTTGCATATTTATGTTGTAGATTAATGGCTCGCGTAGTAGCACCCCTGAATTTTAATGCGTTCCTAGAGAAAGCTAAGTTGAAAGATGATGGAAGTAACTTTGTTGACTAGGCCTGTAATCTGAGGATTATCCTGATGACTTCCTAGAAATCATATTTCCTTGATGCACCGCTTGGTGACCAACCAGAAGACATGACCTCCGAAGACGTTAAGAACGCTTGGGAGGCACGTACTGGAGATTACTCAATAGTTCAGTGTGCAATATTGTATGGCTTAGAACCGGGACTTCAAAGACGTTTTGAACGTCGTGGAGCATATGAGATGTTCCAGGAGTTGAAGTTTATCTTTCAGAAGAATGCCCGGATCGAGAGGTATGAGACCTCCGATAAGTTCTATGCTTGCAAGATGGAGGAGAACGAGTCTATCAATGAACATATACTCAGAATGTCTGGGTATTCAACTCGTCTAGCGGAGTTGGGAATTGTCCTTCCGCCAGAGGCGATCACTCACAGAGTTCTTCAGTCACTGCCACCTAGTTACAAGAGCTTTGTGATGAACATGCATGGGATGAACAAGTCAGTCGCCGAGCTATTTGCGATGCTAAAAGTCGCTGAGTCTGAAATCCAAAAAGAACATCAAGTGTTGATGGTCAATAAAACCACTAGTTTCAAGAGAAATGGCAAGGGCGAAGGCAAGAAGGGTAAAACCAAGAAGGATAGCAAAGCAGTTGCTACTCCTGTAAAGAAGCCTAAGTATGGACCTAAGCCAGAAACTGAGTGCTTTCATTACAAGGGAACTGGTCACTGGAAGCGGAACTACCCCAAGTACCTGGCTGACAAGAAGGCGGCCAACGACAAACAAGGTATATATGATATACATGTTATTGATGTGTACCTTACTAACTCTCATTGTAGTACTTGGGTATTTGATACCACTTCGGTTGCTCACATCTGCAACTCAAAACAGGAACTACAAAACAGACGAAGGCTGGCAAAGGATGAAGTGACGATGCGCATGGGAAATGGTTCCAAGGTTGATGTGATCGTCGTCGGCATGCTCTATCTTCGATTACCATCGAGATTAGTGATGAACCTGAATAATTGTTATTTAGTGCCTGCATTAAGCATGAACATTATATCTGGATCTTGTTTATTGTGAGACGGTTACTCATTTAAATCAGAGAATAAAGGTTGTTCTATTTATATGAGTAATATCTTTTATGGTCATGCACCCAATGTGAGGGGTTTATTCATGTTGAATCTTGATAGTGATGACACACATGTTCATAACATTGATGCCAAAAGATGTAGAGTTGATAATGATAGTACCACTTTCTTGTGGCTCTGCCGTTTAGGTCATATTGGTGTAAAACGCATGAGGAAGCTCCATGTTGATGGACTTTTGGAGTCACTTGATTTTGAATCACTTGACACGTGTGAACCATGCCTCATGGGCAAGATGACTAAAATGCCGTTCTCTGGAACAATGGAACGGGCGAGTGACTTATTGGAAATCATACATACTGATGTGTGCGGTCCAATGAATGTTACAGCGCGTGGTGGATATCGTTATTTTCTCACCTTCACTGATGACTTACGTAGATATGGGTATATTTACTTAATGAAACACAAGTCTGAAACGTTTCAAAAGTTCAAGCAATTTCAGAGTGAAGTTGAGAATCATCGTAACGGGAAGATTAAATTCCTGCGATCTGATAGAGGAGTTGAATATCTGAGTTATGAGTTTGGCAGTCACTTAAGACAATGTGGAATTGTTTCATAGTTGACACCGCCCGAAACACCACAGCGTAATGGTGTGTCTGAATGTCTTAATCGAACCTTATTAGATATGGTGCGTTCTATGATGTCTCTTGCTAATTTGCCACTATCATTTTGGGGTTATGCATTAGAGACAGCTGCATTCACTTTAAATAGGGCACCATCGAAATCTGTTGAGACGACGCCATATGAACTGTGGTTTGGCAAGAGGCCAAAGTTGTAGTTTCTTAAAGTTTGGGGATGTGATGCTTATGTCAAAAAGCTTCAACCTGAAAAGCTGGAACCCAAAGCGGAAAAATGCGTCTTCATAGGATACCCGAAAGAGACAGTCGGGTATACCTTCTATCTTAGATCCGAAGGAAAAGTGTTTGTCGCTAAGAACGGAACATTTCTTGAGAAAGAGTTTCTCTCGAAAGAATTGAGTGGTAGGAAAATAGAGCTTGATGAGGTTATTGAACCTTTACTTCAACCAAAAAGTAGTGCAGCGTAGAAAGATGTTTTTGTGGAACCTACGACGGAAGAAGAGGAAGTTAATGATGATGACCATGAAGCTTTGGATCAAGCTACTATTGAACCTCGTAGGTCGACAAGGTCACGTACTACTCCTGAGTGGTATAGCAACCCTGTCTTGGAGGTCATGTTGTTGGACAACAATGAACCTACGAGCTATGGAGGAGCAGTGATGGACCCGGATTCCGAGAAATGGTTAGAGGCCATGAAATCCGAGATGGGATCCATGTATGAAAACAAAGTATGGACTTTGGAAGTATTACCTGAAGGGCGAAAGGCCATTCAGAACAAATGGATCTTTAAGAAGAAGACAGACGCGGACGGTAATGTCACCGTCTATAAAGCTCGACTTGTCGCAAAGGGTTTTTCACAAGTTCAAGGAGTTGACTACGATGAGACCTTCTCACCCATAGCGATGCTTAAGTCTGTCAGAATCATGTTGGCAATAGCTGCTTATTTCGACTATGAAATTTGGCAGATGGATGTCAAAACAACGTTCCTCAACGGTTTCCTTGAGGAAGAGTTGTATATGATGCAACTAGAAGGTTTTGTCGATCCAGAGAATGCTGACAAAGTTTGCAAACTCCAGCGATCCATTTATGGGCTGGTGCAAGCATCTCGGAGTTGGAATAAGTGTTTTGATGAGGTGATCAAAGTGTTTGAGTTTATACAAGCTTATGGAGAAGCTTGTATTTACAAGAAAGTGAGTGGGAGCTCTATAGTGTTTCTAAAATTATATGTGGATGACATATTGCTGAATGGAAACAATATAGAAATGCTAGAAAGCGTGAAGGAATATTTGAACAAAAGTTTTTCAATGAAGGACCTAGGAGAAGCTGCTTTCATATTAGGCATTAAGATCTATAGAGATAGATCGAAACTCTTGATAGCACTTTCACAGAGCACATACCTTGATAAAGTTTTGAAGAAGTTCAAAATAGATCAGTCTAAGAAGGGGTTATTGCCTGTGTTACAAGGTGTGAAGTTGAGTAAGACTCAATGCCCAGTGACTGCAGAGGATAGAGAAAAGATGAGTGTCATCCCCTATGCTTCAGCCATAGGCTCTATCATATATGCAATGTTGTGCACAAGACCCGATGTCAGCCTTGCCATAAGTATGGCCGGAAGGTTTCAAAGTGATCCTGGAATGGAACACTAGGCAGCGGTCAAGAATATCCTTAAGTACTTGAAAAGGATCAAGGAAATGTTTCTCGTTTATGGACGTGATACAGAGCTCGCCGTAAAGGGTTACGTCAATGCAAGCTTTGACACTGATCCGGATGACTCTAAGTCACAAACTGGATACGTATTTATTCTCAACGGGGAAGCAGTAAGCTGGTGCGGTTCCAAGCAAAGCGTGGTAGCCGATTCTACGTGCGAAGCAGAATACATCGTAGCCTCGGAGGCAGCGAAGGAAGGTGTCTGGATGAAGCAGTTCATGACAGATCTTGGAGTAGTGCCCAGTGCACTGAATCCAATGAACCTGTTCTGTGACAACACTGGTGCCATTGCTCTGGCCAAGGAACCAAGGTTTCACAAGAGGACCAAACACATAAAGCGACGCTTCAACTCCATCCGCGATTACATTGAGGAAAAGGACATAAATATTTGCAAAGTGCACACGGATCTGAATGTTGCAGACCCATTGACTAAACCTCTTCCAAGGGCTAACCATGATCAACACCAGAACTGCATGGGTGTTCGATTCATTACAATGTAAATCACATAGTGATGTGAGCTAGATTATTGACTCTAGTCCAAGTGGGAGACTGTTGGAAATATGCCCTAGAGGCAATAAATAAAGTGTTTATTATTATATTTCCTTGTTCATGATAATCATTTATTATCCATGCTATAATTGTATTAATTGGAAACACATTACATGTGTGGGTAAATAGACAGCACTTTGTCCCTAGTATGCCTCTATTGAACTAGCTCGTTGATCAAAGATGGTCAAGGTTTCCTAGCCATTGACATGTGATGTCATTTGATAACGGGATCACATCATTAGGAGAATGATGTGATGGACAAGACCCAAACTACAAACGTAGCATATGATCGTGTCAGTCTATTGCTACCGTTTTCTGCATGTCAAGTATATGTTCCTATGACCATGAGATCATGCAACTCACGGACATCGGAGGAGTGCCTTGTGTGTATCAAACGTTGCAACGTAACTCGGTGACTATAAAGGTGCTCTACAGGTATCTCCGAGGGTGTCTGTTGAGTTGGCATGGATCAAGACTGGGATTTGTTACTCCGTGTGACGGAGAGGTATCTCACGGCCCACTCGGTAATACAACATCACAATAAGCCTTGCAAGCAATGTGACTAAGTGTTAGTCACGGGATCTTGTATTACGGAGCGAGTAAAGAGACTTGCCGGTAACGAGGTTGAACTAGGTATGGAGATACCGACGATCGAATCTCGGGCAAGTAACATACCGAAGAACAAAGGGAACATCATACGGGGTTAACTGAATCCTTGACATAGAGGTTCGACCGATAAAGAACTTCGTAGAATATGTAGGAGCCAATATGGGCATCTAGGTCCCGCTATTGGTTATTGGCCGTAGAGGTGTCTCGGTCATCTACATAGTTCTCGAACCCGCAGGGTCTACACACTTAAGGTTCGGTGACGTTTCGGTAGTATAGAGTTATGTATGGTGGTGACCGGAGGTTCTTCGGTGTCCCGGATGAGATCCCAGACATCACGAGGAGCTCCGGAGGTAAAGATTGATATATAGGAAGTCCTATTTTGGTCGACGGAAAAGTTTCGGGCTAATCAATAATGTACCGGGAGTGCCGGTAGTGTACCGGGAGACCATCGGGAGGGGTATTTCGACCCAAGAGGCTTCATGGGCTGTGGGAGAATAATTACCAGCCTTTTGTGGGCTGGTGGAAGTCCCACACAAAGCCCATGCGGCTAAGGAAAGAAAGCCCAAAGAGAAAAAGTGGAAAAAGGCAAAAATAGGATGAATCCTAATCCTACTAGGATTGGAGGTGGATTCCACCTCTCCCACCTGGTTCGGCCTCCTCCTCTCTTCCTCCCATATATACTGGTGGTTTTAGGGTTTTTCCACAGAATTTTAGCCACGTGCTGCCCGTTCCTCCAGTGCATAGTTTCTCGTCTAGATCGGATTTCTGTAGTGCTTAGGCGAAGCCCTGCCGGAATAGCTCCACCACCATCGCCGGAGCACCGTCACGCTGCCGGAGAACTCTTCTTCCTCTCCGCACCCTCTTGCTGGATCAAGACGACGGAGATCTCCATCAAGCCGTACGTGTGCTGAACGCGGAGGTGCCGTCCGTTCGGCGCTAGATCGGAAGGACCGTGATCAAGTTCGCGGGACAGATCGTGATTGGATCGCGGGATGGATCGTGATTGGATTGTGGGACGCTCGGCAATTTGGATCGCGAAGACGTTCAACTACACCAACCGCATTTCTTAATGCTTCCCGCTTAGCGATCTACAAGGGTACGTAGATCTACTCTCCCTCTCGTATATGCTCATCACCATGGATAGATTTGTGTGTGCGTAGGAATTTTTTTTGTTTCCTATGCAACGTTCCCCAACACATCCACCCTGGGGGATCCAAGATGTATCAAGACCTCAAGGCAAGATTCTGGTGGCATGGCATGAAACGGGAGATAGGCACCTTTGTCTCCAAGTGTGACATATGCCAGAGGGTCAAGGCTGAGCATCAGCGACCTGCTGGACTACTGCAGCCCCTGAAAGTGCCCGAATGGAAGTGGGATAAAGTCGGGATGGATTTCATCACCGGTTTACCAAGCTCAAGCAAGGGACATGATTCCATTTGGACCATTGTCGACCACCTGACCAAGGTAGCCCTTTTCATTCCCATCAAGACCACCTATGATGGTAACAAGTTAGCCAGCCTCTACATCGAGCGTATCGTGAGCCTTCACGGAGTTCCAAAGGAGATTGTGTCAGATCGAGGCACCCAGTTCACCTCAAGATTATGGAAGATCTTTCAAGAAGCTATGGGAACCAAGCTCTCCTTTAGCACTGCTTTCCCCCCTAGACCGATGGGCAAATGGAACGAGTAAATCAGATACTCAAAGATATGCTCCGCGCTTGTGTTTTGGCATATGGAGCCAGGTGGGAAGATTGCCTATCGTTCGCCGAGTTCTCCTACAACAACAGTTATCAGTCAAGTCTTCAGATGGCACCATCTGAGGTGTTGTATGGACGCAAGTGCCGTACTCCCCTCAACTGGTCAAAGACCGGAGAAGGATTAACTTTTGGACCGGACATCCTCCGCGAAGCCGAAGAGCAAGTTCAACTTGTCCGAGAGCGCCTTGAGACCGCCAAGTCAAGACAGACGAGCCATGCCGACTCTCACCGCTGAGAATTGAACCTCAACGTCAGAGATTATGTCTACCTCCATGTCACGCCTCTCAACGGAACTAAGCATTTCCACGTCAATGGGAAGCTGACACCCAGATACATCGGCCCCTTCAAGATCACCGCAAGACGAGGAGAAGTTGCATATCAGCTAGAGTTACCTTCCGAGCTGTCAGATGTGCACAACGTCTTTCATGTGTCACAGCTCCGGAAGTGTCTACAAGTTCCCAACCGCCCCGACCTCTACAAGGACATCGACCATCAAGCCATCGATCTTCAGCCAGATCTCACTTATCGTGAGAGGCCAGTTCGCATTCTGGATGAAGCCGAGCACTGCACCCGAAGCCGCACCATCAAGTACTTCAAGTTCCAGTGGAGCAACCACATTGAAGCTGAAGCAACCTGGGAGCGTGAAGATTATCTTAGATCGGAGTTCCCTTATCTTTTTAGCGCTTAGCCTAGGAATCTCGGGGATGAGATTCTTGTAAGGGGGGAAGGTCTGTCACACCCTATGTTTGTAGCACATTGATATGTTTGGGTTTATAAAATTTGGAGCCAACTAATTTTTTTATATGTGTTTGTGCTTGCTTGCTATGTTGTTTGCTTGCTTGTTGATTTTGTTTTATGGCACTACTAGGTTCTATTCCACTTCATAATCATCTTCCTTGATCCAAACCCCTTACCCAATGATCATGCCAGGTGAATAGTGCCCAAAACTATTTTTCTCAAATTTTATTTTAACCAAAAATGTTTTATTCAATTTAAGTTTCCAAAACCCCCTGAAATGAGGTTTGCATTGCAAGTCCTCAAATCAGGTGGACCCTTCTTTCCCAAAGGCCTTATTTCAAACCTACTATATATATGACTTCTCAAAACCACCAAATATTATTTCTAAAGATTATTTTCATATTTTATTTAAAGGCTTTTTATTAAGGCCAGAAATGGTTTCTCATAGGGAAAAATTATTTACATGCTTTAAAAATATTTGAGAAAATTTAAAGAAACTCAGTGGACATATATTTTCCATATATATGAGTTTCAACACAAGGGCATGATCAGATCATGGGCAAAAACCCTCAAAACCCTTTCTATTCAAATCAAACTTTTGGAATATTTATATAAGAAATGTTATCAATAAATTCCAGGAAAATTCTAGCAAGTCAACACTATCATGGGTGATGAACTTGCAAAAATGCATCCCAATCCAAGGTTGTTTGGTTCATCAAATCATCCTAAAACCATTCCTGTCCAGAATCAAATTTGAGCAACTTTACATTGTGAAGTGTCTCCCCTTGGCCTCAAACTTTGTGAGCACGCTCTAATGGCCAAATAGTGATGATACACTAAGTGGTGCATCAAGGGTAAAATCCTAGCATCATTGGATCTACAGAAATCTTATTCTGCTAAATTCTAGGGTTTATCAAAATTCCATTGTCAACTTTTTCCTCTTGAGCTCAAACTTGGTGAATCCCCTCATTTCTACCTAGCCTTTAACCCTGGTAAATACCTCAGTAAGCTGGTAAATATTTCTTGCCCAAAACCTTATCAAACACGTTTTGGTGATTTTCTAAAACCAGCTTTTTCAACCCATTCCCTTTCCTTGCCTCCAAAATTTTACCAGAGTCTCTTGTAGTCACCTTTCACCCTGAGTAAGAATCTCAAGTCACCCAGCCATTCGTAGGTGGGGTAAAACCCCCATATACCCCTCTGGACAACACCATTTCTACCCATCTCCCCATTTCCTTCTAACCTAAGTCTCCTCCAGAGCTCTCCCCTAGGTTATCCTAGCCTTTGGGCATCTCCAATACCCCAAGGCACAAGAGGACACGCAGGGGGGCTAAAATAATGCCCTGGCATGCAGAGCTCGCGCTACAGTGCGCACCCGTACTGTAGCCGCTGGCCAACGGGCAGCCTCGACCACCTCGGGCCGCCCTAGCATGTCCCCTCTGCCCCCCTCGACGTTCGCAGTATGCCGCCCGGTCGCCCCTCTCTCTCTTGCGCACACACGGCGCCGCCCAAACCGGCCAGTGGCCACGCTCGCATGCACGCAACTCCGTGCCCCCCTCCTAGCTGCCTTCCCTCCTCCCGCACGCGGACCGCATCCAGGTAGCCCCAAACACGGCCTCGCCCGTCCCCGTGGCTTGTGGTGAGCACCCCATGCTCACTGGCACACCGCGCCGACGGTGGACCGTCGGCCGCCTATAAATAGGCCGCCCCGCTCCCCTGACCCTCTCTCCTCACTCTCCCTCTCTCTCCGTGTTCTCTGCATGCCCAGAGTGCTCTTCCCCGCGGTCGGGAGCCCTCTCCCGACCCAAACCCGAGCCGCCGCCGTCTGGTTTCCCCCTCGCCGGTGTTCTCCTCTCTCCCCGGCAACCCCGTGACCTCCCTTCGACGCGCGATGCCCCTAGGAGCACACTGGTGCCTTCCACTCCGGTCGTCGTGGCTCGTACCCTCCGGTGAGCTCCTCCTCTGCCCCTATCACGAGGAGAGGGATGACAGGTGGGGCCCAGTTGTCATCCCCTCGCCCCTCCCCCTCTTGCTAGCAGACCGGGCCCGCGGGCAGGATTAAAACTAAACCGACCGCGCGTGGCTCCTCGCCTGGGTCGGCTTCGCTCTTTGAGCCGATTTTAGCCAGGCATTCTGGCCCGAAAGGGCACAGAAACCCCTTTTCTTTTTTCCTTTTTTCTGTAGACTTCCAAAAATCCCACATGCTACTATATTTATCCAATGCCAATATTTCTTCCACCTAAATTCTTAAATAATCCATAGAATTTAATAGTGCCTTTTGTAAAAATATTTGAAAACATTTTTAGTATTGTTTTATTTTAAAACCTATATATAGGCACCTTTTTGCCTCTATTATTTTATTTCCAAAATCTTTTTCACAACAAAACTCTAGGAGAATATTTTTAGTATGGCATGTAGTATTTATCAGAGTAGTTTAACATTTTTTGTAGTAGAATGAGTGCTTTGTTTTGTGTGATTACTTATTTTTATCGTTTTATGTCGCGACGATAGATTGCGCGCTTGTCGAAGAAGTTGGACCCGAAGACTTTGAAGACCCCGGAGACTTTGTTGAGCCAGGCAAGCAGCCCTTTACCATGATAAGAAACCATTTTAGTGCATGTCATATAGCACTTTACTTTCATCATATTTGATCATGTGTTGTGGTGTTCCCCTTTCGATGGGATGCCTCCGGTACTTCTCCTATGACACTCGCATCATGCATGACCCTACCCCTTATGAGGGTTACGCGGGTGGGTGTAGTTAGGATGCTAGTAGATGCTACGCAAGTGGGGATGGGACTTCTGCATGGTGATGGAAAGAAAAGAAATGATTTCAAAGACTCTTTTGAAACCCCGTCGGGTGCCACTAATGCCCGAGGGAGATGATGATGAGAAGGGTGACCACTTGAGAAAGAAGTGGTGTGCCGGAGCAAGTTGAGTATGTGTTTTCGAAAACGGATTAGATTTAAGGTCTGGTGACCGTCCCAACCTTACATGCGCAACCACGATACTCCTTATGGGATGGGGATTTGTTGATTACTATGGTTGGTGCTAGCAAGGAGCCCGCATTAGTAGTGGAAAGAGTGAAGTGGTCACTCTTGAGACGGGGTCATCCCTGAGAGGAAGGTCATGCACTGTCTTTACAGGCTCCGGGCACACCGTTGCGTGCCCACATGGATGATATGAGTGATGTATATCACGAGGGATGGCACCAATGAGTGGACTCTTTGTTTAGTATCACCATGGGAAAGGCATTGTTCGGGTGCTTACCTTGGGTATGTTAGAACCGCGAGTCGTGGATGACACGGAAGTTCCCCGAGTCTTGTGGGTAAAGTGTGCAACCTCTGTAGAGTGTAAAACTATTTGAATAGCCGCGTTCGCGATCATGGACAGTTGGAGGTCCTTCTTAAACTATGTACGGATGTTTTCATAAAACTTGGTGTGAGTATGGGTTTGGTGGTGACAAGAAGTCACATGAGCTAAGTCTGATGACTTAGCGTGAGTATTGAACTAAGTCCGATGACTTAGCGTGAAGAGTGAACATGAGATGTTCAACCAATACTTATAATGATATCTGCAACTTGTTCACATTGGTACCTACTAGATGTTGATGCATGCTCACTAGTTACTTGATCATGTCACACTTGCATACAAAAATTAGCTTTCCGCAAATTTTACCTACTTAGTGCTATACCATGCATCATTGTTACCTCGTTCCATAACTTGGGTTGCTTGTGAGTACATTCAAAGTACTCATTGGCTTTCCACTGGTTATTTAATTGGCCAGGCATGGAAGGACAGGAGTATGTTGAAGAGTTCATTGGAGACGAACATGCGAACTAGGACGCTTCCCAGTGAGAATGCCTGTAGGTTAAGGCAGATGGCATGGGTTCACGCTTTCGATCAAGATTTCCGCTGCTTGTTCTATTTTAAGTGTTTGGCCCGTGTGGCCCTATCTATGTAAGACTAAGACCATCCTGGTCAGTAATTGTGTAAGATGATAAGTATGGATGTAAGACTCTTGTTATTCAGCTTCTATGTGTTCAGTGAGCATTGATCTCTGGGATCACTGTACACGTTCATTCGGTGATCACGACTTATGAGTCGGGGTCCCCACACGTCTATTTCATCAACTATCGCCAGAAACAACCGCAATAAGCAACACAACAAGCAGAAAATAAAAGTGCGCTATAAATAGGAGTTTTATTTTTCTTGGACACCTTTTGTCATGAGAAAAATAACCAAGGAGTTTTTGGTGGATGAGGGTCAAGGGAGATTTTTGAATGGTGGGAAATGAATGAAATGATGATCCTAGTAGAAGCCTACAGGAAATGTTTTTATAAAAATGATTGGATGCACTCATTAAATTGGGCATGATTTTAGCTCGTACACGTCAATTGAATCACCAGGTACTTTTGTTTTTTGCAAATCCTTCTAATGTTCATGAACACATGATGGTGCCTAAATTAGATACTTATGTTTTACTTATGAATGAAGGACCTGGCATGGACAAGAAGGATGACCATTGGAGCGGGCTCAAGAATGGAGAAGAAGGTGCGCGCGTGGGAAAGAACAATGGAGCTTCCAGTGATGATTTTCGCACTTTGAAGCCACCATAATGGGAGCAAGAAGCCTTGGACGAAATATGCATGATGCTACTTTATAAAATTTGTCCCTAGGCTAATATAGGTGTTGCGCCACCTTATTGTTGGGCCAAGCCCATGTAATTTCGAAATACCATATTATAGGTTGTTTTTAGAGTCCGTATGTATGGGGAAACTGAGTTAAGGTCGGTTTCAGACCCCTCCTCCAAGGGGCCATGAAATTCCCCTCTGTTCCCCCCTAGGGCGTTGTTTTAGGGTTGGGTTTTGTTTAGATTACAAGTTCGCCATAGCTGCAACTTTGCGTTCTTTGTTTGTGTTCCATGACCAGACAAAGGCGTCATAGAACCCCACTTCATTAATAAAGCTTTCCTCTTATATTCGCAATATCCAGATTGCAATCTTACTTTCTTGCTAGTTCTTCGTTTGCATGCAGGAAATAGACCCTCGTGGTCAGGTTGATCATGCTCCGGCGTGGTCAATAACCTCTCAAAGTTGGTTAGCGATTGCTAAGGCGTGGCGTCATCACACGTTCGTAGTCGGATCGTCAAAGTCTACTCCACCAAAAACGATAGCCACCATCTCATCAAAAGATCGGGACCCTCGCCTCAATCAAGTGGTATCAGATTTCCAGGTTGCTCGGTGAGATTTTACTAGTTTTCATAGTTTAGACCACATCTGTTCTTCATACCTTTAGTCCACGAAAAAGCCACAAAAAAATTAGGGTTAGATCATAATATCCTGATGAGGACATCCCTGCTAATGCTACACCCACAACTTCGACTGTTATACATACATGACCAATTACTAGAGCTCGCGCACGTTAGTTGAATTACCAAGTACTTTCGTTTCTTGCAAATCCTTCTAATGTTCATGAACATATGATGGTGCCTAAATTAGATACTTCTGTTTTACATATGATTGAAGGACCTGGCATGGACAAGAAGGATGACCATTGGAGTGGGATCAAGCATGGAGAAGAAGGTGCGCGAGCGGGAAAGAACAATGGAGCTTCCAGTGATGATTTTCTCACTTTGAAGCCACCATAATGGGAGCAAGAAGCCTTGGACGAAATATGCATGATGCTACTTTATAAAATTCGTTCGTAGGCTAATATAGGTGATGCACCACCTTATTGTTGGGCCAGGCCCATGTAATTTCGAAATACCATATTATAGGCTGTTTTTAGAGTCCGTATGTATGGGGAAACTAAGTTAAGGTTGGTTTCGGACCCCTCCTCCAAGGGGCCACGAAATTCCCCTCTATTCCCTGATATATACAACCCTTAGGCCGTCGTTTTAGGGTTGGGTTTTGTTTAGATTACAAGTTCGCCATAGCTGCAACTTCACGTTCTTCCTTTGTGTTCCATGACCAGACAAAGGCGTCACAGAACCCCAATTCATCAATAAAGCTTTCCTCTTATATTCACAATATCCAGATTGCAATCTTAGTTTCTTGCTTGTTCTTCGTTTGCGTGCAGGAAATAGACCCTCGTGGTCAGGTTGATCATGCTCCGGCGTGGTCAATAACCTCTCGGAGTTGGTTTAGTGATTGCTATGGCGCGACGTCATCACACGTTCGTAGTCGGATCGTCAAAGTCTACTCCACCAAAAACGATAGCCACCATCTCATCGAAAGACAGGGACAACTTCGCCTCGATCAAGTGGTATCAGATTTGCAAGTTGCTCGGTGAGATTTTACCAGTTTTCGTAGTTTAGATCACATCTGTTCTTCATACCTTTAGTCCACGAAAAAGCCACAAAAAAAATTAGATCATCATATACGAACCAATCTGAGCCTTTGCATAGTCTTTTCAGTATTTTGCTTTTTGTTGAATTTGCGGTTACATCGTCGTGTCGAGTTGCTGGTCTTAGTGTCTAGTCCTTTAGAGTTTCGAGTTCTTTTCACAGGTTGTCACGCCGCCACCGCATCGTCTTCATAGTTGCCATATACCACCACCATCATCACCGCTGCCATATATCACCACCCACCATTACTATCCGTTGGTGTCCACATATACCACCACAAATCCGCCACCAATCCAAGTCCAGCTCGTTTTAGGTTTAGTTTCGAGATCCTTTTGATTTTGGATTCGTGTTTTGCTACCTGCGTAGTGTCGGGAAAAAAAGTCTGGCACGCTTTGCAGCGCACATTTTGGCCAAAAAAAATTGGTCGAAAATATTTTTTCCCTATCTTGATTTTAGGTTCTTCGGAGCGTTTTGAGACACTTGCCATCATAGTGATTTTTGTCAAAAATTTTGGTCGTCGCAGCCCCCGAGTTGCAGCAGAAAAAAAATTAGTCCAACAAATTTTGTGCCCATTTTGCTTATACGAGGTGGGAAGAGTTTTGAGACACTCGCCATTGTAGTGAGTTTTTGAGAAAAAAAAAGAGCCCACAAAAAAGAGGCGCCCAAAAAAACGAAAAAAAAGGAAAAACTAAATTCAGAGTGTGCTCTTCCCTTGATTACGTGTAGCGTCGTGATTTTGTGTGTGTTTTAGGCTCGCGTCTCTTGTACGGTCTAGCCTAGGACCAGCACAGTACCGTCATTGAGCGTTTATTCAACCTTGCATCTCTGAATTGATTATTGCTAACCCTTTTGTTAACACATTATAAGACATCCCAGCTCCACATACATCTACTTGGCTATCGCTCTATCCAAGCTTTGAGAGTTTTGACTACAACGGTTGCCGATCACCGCCTGCTGCTGGGTAAGAACTGGTAAGAATTTGAGATTCGCTTAAAGGATTTGTGACACACCACCACCACGTCCCAGTGTTCTGTAGGTTTCATATTCTTGTGTGTTTCCTATTTCTGCTAACCATGTTAGGATCAGATGACGACGGGACCGACTGGGAGAGCATGACCAACAAAGCGCTCTATGATAAATTTCAGCAAATGATGGCTGACCAGGTACAAGACTTTGTGACCAACATTGGAGAGGCCAATTAGAAGCTAGATGGTTGGGAGAAGACATTCGACACCAAGATGGATGCCAAGTTCAATGAGGTGCTTGCCCGTCTACCACCACCAGCTGCAGCTCCTATCCCTTTCGAACGACGAGCACGACGAGTGCCTCTCGGCCAAGCCCAACATACTGGTACTGTTGATACTACTGCTACTTCTGTGGCTCCTTCTGCTACTGTCGTTGAGAAGGTTGAAGATTATGATGGTGATTACGATGATGAGGGAGAGGTTGCTCCAGATCAGCCTCAGGGGCAACCACCACGATACGCACTAGGTCGCCCACATGGCTACAACTGTAACGATAGGGCTGCACCACCCCCTCAGGTACGGGATCATGACCATCTCCCTAAACTTAAATTGAATATTTCGACGTTTGGGGGTAGATATATTCCTGATATATATCTTATATGGGAGTTAGAAACAGAACAACGTTTTACATGCTTACAATTTCCTGAGGATAGACGTGTTGCTGCTGTTGTTTGTTCATTCACTAGTTTTGCTTGTGTTTGGTGGTCAGAACATTGTAGAATACACCATGCTAATATTCCAACTACTTGGGCTGCTTTGAAAACTGCTATGCGTAATCGTTGGGTGCCACTTTATTATCAACGTGAATTGCTTCAAAATTTGTAGCGTTTAAGACAAGGAAAAAATTATGTAGAAGAATATTATCAGGAATTACAAACTGGCATGATTTAATGTGGTATTGTTGAGGAGAATGAAGCTATGCTTGCATGTTTTATGTGTGGATTAAATAGAAAGATTCAGACTATTTTAGAGTATAAGGAGTATAACACTATCACTCATTTATTTCATCTTGCTTGCATAGCTGAACGTGAAGTGCAGGATCGACAGGCAATGGCGAGAACTACTTTTTCTGCAGGTCGCACTTCACCATGGACGCCACGTACCTCCTCTACTTCCGCACGTCCTGCTGCAACACCACCTACTTCCACTTCCAACTCCAACCGCGATACCAGGAAACATGCTCCTACTCCACCCTCTGCGAAGAGCACACCTTCTGGGCCTGCATAGAGCTCTTCTTCATCTATTGCATCCACAGGGCAAACACACGAGGTTATATGCCGTCGTTGCAAGGGTGGAGGTCACTTTGCGAGAGAATGCCCTTCCAAGCGTGTAATGATTGTTACTTAGGATGGTGGATATGCGTCCGCTAGTGATTATGATGAGGAGACTTTGTCTCTCATTACAAGTGAACAACAGGGTGGCGAGGATGTAGAACCAGAGACACACTACATGGCTGCTGATTACACTGATAGGTATGAAAGTTTAGTTGCTCAACGTGTTCTCAGTGTGTAGGTTACACAGGCTGAGCAAAATCAGAGGCACAACTTGTTCCACACAAAGGGAGTTGTGAAGGAGCGTTCTGTTCGTGTCATCATCGATGGAGGGAGTTGCAATAGGCTAGCATGGAGATGGTGGAGAAGCTGTCTCTAACCACCAGACCACATCCTCATCCTTATTACATCCAGTGGTTCAACAATAGTGGCAAGGTTAAGGTAACATGTACTGTTCGTGTGCATTTTAGCATTGCTACATATTCTGATTATGTGGATTGTGATGTGGTACCCATGCAAGCATGTTCTGTTCTACTTGGTAGGCCATGGCAGTTTGATAAAAATTCTGTACACCATGGTAGGATAAATCAGTATACTCTTGTTCATAAGGATCAAAATATCACTTTGCTTCCTATGTCTCCGGAACATATTATGAAAGATGACATTGCTAGAGAGTAAAGCAAAACAGGAGAAAAATAAGAGTGAAAATCAGATTGTAGCACAAGAATTTGAGCAACACCATAAGCATAATAAACCATCATCGTCGCATCCGAAATAAAATTGAAGAGTGGATGTTTACTTGCTCCTAAATCGGATATTAATGATTTGGATGTTGCTACATCTGTTTGCTATGCTTTTGTAAAAGAGGTATTATTTTCATTCGAGGACATGCCTCCCTATTTGCCTCCTGCTGTCATTAACATTTTGCAGGAGTTCGCTGACGTCTTCCCACGAGACGTGCCACCAGGATTACCACCTATTCACGGGATTGAGAATCAGATTGACTTAATTCCCGGTGCATCCCTACCCAACCGTGCGCCATACCGTACCAATCCAGAGGAGACAAAGGAGATTATGCGTCAAGTACAGGAGTTGCTTGACAAGGGTATATATGTGAATCCCTTAGTCCTTGTGTTGTTCCTATTATTCTAGTGCCAAAAAAGGATGGTACATCGCGCATGTGTGTGGATTATAGAGGCATTAATAATATTACTATTCGTTATCGTCATCCTATTCCTAGACTAGATGATATGCTTATTGAATTAAGTGATTCTACAATTTTCTCCAAAGTTGATTTGCATAGTGGATACCATCAAATTCATATGAAATTGGGAGATGAATGGAAAACAACATTTAAAACTAAGTTTGGATTATATGAGTGGTTAGTCATGCCTTTTGGGTTAACTAATGCACCTAGCACTTTCATGAGATTAATGAATGAGGTTTTACGTGCTTTCATTGGACGATTTGTGGTAGTCTATTTCGATGATATATTGATTTTTCGTAGATCCTTGGAGGAACATTTGGAACATCTACGTGTTGTTTTTATTGCTCTACGTGATGCACGTTTGTTTGGTAACCTTGGGAAGTGCACCTTTTGCACCGACCAAGTATCTTTTCTTGGCTATGTTGTTACTCCACAGGGAATTGAAGTTGATAAAGCCAAGATTAAAGCTATTGAGAGTTGGCCAAAGCCCAAAACGGTCACACAAGTGAGGAGTTTTCTTGGCCTCGCTGGTTTCTATAGGCGTTTTGTGAGAGATTTCAGCACCATTGCTGGGCCTCTCAATGAGCTTACAAAGAAGGACGTGCCTTTTTCTTGGGGTACCGCACAGGAAGAAGCCTTCACGGTCTTGAAAGATAAGTTAACACGTGCTCCTTTACTCCAACTTCCTGATTTTAATAAGACTTTCGAGCTTGAATGTGATGCTAGTGGAATTGGGTTAGGAGGTGTGTTATTACAAGATAGTAAATATGTTGCGTACTTTTCTAAAAATTTGAGTGGGCCTAGTCTGAATTATTCTACTTATGATAAGGAATTATATGCTCTTGTTCGGACTTTGGAAACATGGAAACATTATTTATGGCCCAAAGAATTTGTTATACATTCTGATCAGGAATCTTTGAAACATATTAAAAGTCAAGCAAAACTGAACCGTAGACATGCTAAATGGGTTGAATTCATTGAGACTTTCCCTTATGTCATTAAACACAAGAAGGGTAAAGAAAATGTTATTGCTGATGCTTTGTCTCGTCGTTATACTATGCTTTCACAACTTGACTTTAAAATATTTGGTTTGAAGACCATCAAAGATCAATATGTGCATGATGCTGAATTTAGAGATGTGTTGTAGCATTGTAAAGAAGGGAGGACATGGAACAAGTTCGTTATTAATGATGGATTTGTGTTCCGTGCTAACAAGCTATGCATTCCAGCTAGCTCCGTTCGTCTTTTGTTGTTACAGGAGGCACACGGAGGAGGATTAATGGGACACTTTGGCGTGAAGAAGACGGAGGACGTACTGTCTACACATTTCTTTTGGCCATAGATGAGACGGGATGTTGAGCGTTTTGTTGCTCGCTGCACTACATGTCAAAAAGCTAAGTCACGACTCAATCCTCATGGTTTATATATGCCTTTTCCTGTACCTAGTGTTTCTTGGGAGGATATATCAATGGACATTGTTTTAGGTTTACCTCGAACTAAGAAGGCAAGGGATACCATGTCATAAAAGTGATGCTGCTGCTCATGTTGCTGATTTGTTCTTTCGTGAAATTATTCGGTTGCATGGTGTGCCAAATAGAATTGTTTGAGATCGTGATGCTAAATTTCTTAGCCACTTTTGGAGATGTTTATGGGCTAAGTTGGGGACTAAAGTACTTTTTAGTACCACATGTCATCCCCAAACTGATGGCCAAACTGAAGTAGTCAATAGATCATTGTCTACTATGCTTAGGGCTGTTTTGAAGAATAACCTAAAAATGTGGGAAGAATGCTTGCCTCATATTGAATTTTCTTATAATCGTTCGGTATATTCTACCACTAAGATGTGCCCTTTTGAAGTTGTGTATGGTTTCTTACCTCATGCACCTATTGATTTGTTGCCTCGTCCATCTTCGAAGAAGGTTAATTTTGATGCTGAAGAATGTGTTGAATTGATATTAAAGATGCATGAGTTAACGAAGGAAAACATTGTGCGTATGAATGCTAAGTACAAAATTGCTGGAGATAAGGGTAGAAAACATGTTGTCTTTGCACCTGGAGATCTTGTTTGGTTACATTTGCGTAAGGATAGATTTCCTAATTTGCGCAAGTCAAAGCTAATGCCACGTGCTGATGGTCCTTTTAATGTGTTAGAGAAAATAAATGATAATGCATATAAACTTGAGCTGCCTGTAGAGTTTGGGGTTAGCCCCAGTTTTAACACTGTAGATTTGAAACCTTATTTGGGTGAGGAAGATGAGCTTCCGTCGAGGACAACTTCAGTTCAAGAAGGGGAGGATGATGAGGACATCCCTGCTAATGCTACACCTACAACTCCGACTGCTATACATACAGGACCAATTACTAGAACTCGCGCACGTCAATTGAATTACCAGGTACTTTCGTTTCTTACAAATCCTTCTAATGTTCATGAATATATGATGCTGCCTAAATTAGATACTTATGTTTTACTTACGAATGAAGGACCTAGCATGGACAAGAAGGATGGCCATTTAAGCGGGATCAAGCATGGAGAAGAAGGTGCGTGCGCGGGAAAGAACAATGAAGCTTCCAGTGATGATTTTCGCACTTTGAAGCCACCATAATGGGAGAAAGAAGCCTTGGACGAAATATGCATGGGAGCAAGGCTTCTTGCTCCCGTTATGGTGGCTTCAAAGTGCGAAAATCATCACTGCAAGCTCCATTGCTCTTTCCCGCACACGCACCTTCTTCTCCAGGCTTGATCCCGCTCCCATGGTCATCCTTCTTCTCCATGCCAGGTCCTTCATTCATAAGTAAAACAAAAGTATCTAATTTAGGCAGCATCATATGTTCAGGAACATTAGACGGATTTGCAAGAAACGAAAGTACCTGGTAATTCAATTGACGTGCGCGAGCTCTAGTAATTTGTCCTGTATGTATAGCAGTCGGAGTTGTGGGTGTAGCATTAGCAGGGATGTCCTCATCATCCTTCCCTTCTTGAACTGAAGTCGTCCTCGACTGAAGCTAATCTTCCTCACCCAAATAAGGCTTCAAATCTGCAATGTTAAAAAGTGGGGCTAACCCCAAACTCTACAGGCAGCTCAAGTTTATATGCATGATCATTTATTTTCACTAACACCTTAAAAGGACCATCAGCACGTGGCATTAGCTTTGACTTGCACAAATCCAGAAAATCTATCCTTATGCAAATGTAACCAAACAAGATCTCCAGGTGCAAAGGCAACTTGTTTTCTACCCTTATCTCCTGCAATTTTGTATTTAGTATTCATACGCTCAATGTTTTCCTTCCTTAACTCATGCATCTTTAATATCAATTCAACATGTTCTTTAGCATCAAAATTAACCATCTCCGAAGATGGAACAGGCAACAAATCAATAGGTGCACGAGGTAAGAAACCATACACAACTTCAAAAGGGCACATCTTAGTGGTAGAATGTAGCGAACGATTATAAGAAAATTCAATATGAGGCAAGCTTTCTTCCCACATTTTCAGGTTATTCTTCAAAACAGCCCTAAGCATAGTAGACAATGATCTATTGACTACTTCAGTTTGGCCATCAGTTTGGGGATGACATGTAGTACTAAAAAGTAGTTTAGTCCCCAACTTAGCCCATAAACATCTCCAAAAGTGGCTAAGAAATTTAGCATCACGATCTGAAACAATTGTATTTGGCACACCATGCAACCGAATAATTTCACAAAAGAACAAATCAGCAACATGAGCATCATCATCACTTTTATGACATGGTATAAAGTGTGCCATTTTGGAAAATCTATCCACGACAACAAATATGCTATCCCTCCCCTTCTTAGTTCCAGGTAAACCTAAAACAAAGTGCATAGATAAGTCCTCCCAGGGAACACTAGGTAGAGGCAAAGGCATATATAAACCATGAGGATTGAGTCGTGACTTAGCTTTTTGACATGTAGTGCAGCGAGCAACAAAACGCTCAACATCCCGTCTCATCTTTGGCCAAAAGAAATGTGTAGAAAGTACGTCCTCCGTCTTCTTCACGCCAAAGTGTCCCATTAATCCTCCTCCGTGTGCCTCCTGTAACAACAAAAGACGAACGGAGCTAGCTGGAATGTATAGCTTGTTAGCACGGAACACAAATCCATCATTAATAACGAACTTGTTCCATGCTCTCCCTTCTTTACAATGCTGCAACACATCTCTAAATTCAACATCATGCACATATTTTTTCTTTGATGGTCCCAAGCTAAATATTTGAAAGTCAAGTTGTGAAAGCATAGTATAACGACGAAACAAAGCATCAGCAATAACATTTTCTTTACCCTTCTTGTGTTTAATGACATAAGGGAAAGTCTCAATGAATTCAACCCATTTAGCATGTCTACGGTTCAGTTTTGCTTGACTTTTAATATGTTTCAAAGATTCATGATCAGAACGTATAACAAATTCTTTGGGCCATAAATAATGTTGCCATGTTTCCAAAGTCCGAACAAGAGCATATAATTCCTTATCATAAGTAGAATAATTCAGACTAGGTCCACTCAATTTTTTAGAAAAGTACGCAACAGGTTTACCATCTTGTAATAACACACCTCCAAACTCAATTCCACTAGCATCACATTCAAGCTCGAAAGTCTTATTAAAATCAGGAAGTTAGAGTAAAGGAGCATGTGTTAACTTATCTTTCAAGACCGTGAAGGCTTCTTCCTCTGCGATACCCCAAGAAAAAGGCACGTCCTTCTTTGTAAGCTCATTGAGAGGCGCATCAATGGTGCTGAAATATCTCACAAAATGCCTATAGAAACCAGCGAGGCCAAGAAAACTCCTGACTTGTGTGACCGTTTTGGGCTGCGGCCAACTCTCAATAGCTTCAGTCTTGGCTTTATCAACTTCAACTCCCTATGGAGTAACAACATAGCGAAGAAAAGATACTCGGTCGGTGCAAAAGGTGCACTTCCCAAGGTTACCAAACAAACGTGCATCACGTAGAGCAATAAAAACAACACGTAGATGTTCCAAATGTTCCTCCAAAGATCTACTAAAAATCAATATATCATCAAAATAGACTACCACAAATCGTCCAATGAAAGCACGTAAAACCTCGTTCATTAATCTCATGAAAGTGTTAGGTGCATTAGTTAACCCAAAAGGCATGACTAACCACTCATATAATCCAAACTTAATTTTAAATGCTGTTTTCCATTCATCTCCCAATTTCATACGAATTTGATGGTATCCACTATGCAAATCAACTTTGGAGAAAATTGTAGAACCACTTAATTCATCAAGCATATCATCTAGTCTAGGAATAGGATGATGATAACGAATTGTAATATTATTAATGCCTCTACAATCCACACACATGCGCGATGTACCATCCTTTTTAGGCACTAGAAAAATAGGAACAGCACAAGGACTAAGGGATTCACAAATATAACCTTTGTCAAGCAGCTCCTGTACTTGATGCATAATCTCCTTTGTCTCCTCTGGATTGGTACGGTATGGCGCACGGTTGGGTAGGGATGCACCGGGAATTAAGTCAATCTGATGCTCAATCTCGTGAATAGGTGGTAATCCCGATGGCACGTCTTGTGGGAAGACGTTAGTGAACTCCTGCAAAATGTTAATGACAGCAGGAGGCAAAGAGGGAGGCATGTCCTCGAATGAAAATAATACCTCTTTGCATACAAAAGCATAGGAAACACATGTAGCAACGTCCAAATCGTTAATATCAGATTTAGTAGCAAGTAAACATCCACTCTTCAATTTTATTTCAGATGCAACATTAGATGATGGTTTATTATGCGTATGGTGTCGCTCAAATTCCTATGCTACAATCTGATTTTCAGTCTTATTTTTCACCTGTTTTGCTTTACTAGTTCTAGCAATGTCCTCTTTCATAATATGTTCCGGAGACATAGGAAGCAATGTGATATTTTGATCCTTATTGAGCAAGAGTATACTGATTTGTCCTACCATGGTGTACGAAATTTTTATCAAACTGCCATGGTCTACCAAGTAGAACAGAACATGCTTGCATGGATACCACATCATAATCCACATAATCAGAATATGTAGCAATGCTAAAATGCACACGAACAGTACATGTTACCTTAACCTTGCCACTATTGTTGAACCATTGGATGTAATAAGGATGAGGATGTGGTCTGGTGGTTAGAGACAACTTCTCCACCATCTCCATGCTAGCCAAGTTATTGCAACTCCCTCCATCGATGATGACGCGAACAGAACGCTCCTTCACAACTCCGTTTGTGTGGAACAAGTTGTGCCTCTGATTTTGCTCAGCCTGTGTAACCTGCACACTAAGAACACGTTGAGCAACTAAACTTTCATACATGTCAGCGTAATCAGCAGCCATGTAGTGTGTCTCTGGTTCTGCATCCTCGCCACCCTATTCTTCACTTGCAATGAGAGCCAAAGTCACCTCATCATAATCACTAGCGGACGCATATCCACCATCCTCAGTAACAATCATTACACGCCTGGAAGGGCATTCTCTCACAAAGTGACCTCCACCCTTGCAACGACGGCATATAACCTCATGTGTTTGCCCTGTGGATGCAATAGATGAAGAAGAGCTCTATGCAGGCCCAGAAGGTGTGCTCTTCGTAGAGGGTGGAGTAGGTGCCTGTTTCCTGGTATCGCGGTTGGAGTTGGAAGTGGAAGTAGGTGGTGTTGCAGCAGGACGTGCCGAAGTAGAGGAGGTACGTGGTGTCCATGATGAAGTGTGACCCATAGAAAAAGTATTTCTCCCCATTGCGTGTCGATCCTGCACTTCACGTTCAGCTTTGCAAGCTATATGAAATAAACGAGTGATAGTGTTATACTCCTTATACTCTAGAATAGTCGGAATCTCTCTATTTAATCCACCCATAAAACGTGCAAGCCTAGCTTCATTATCCTCAACAATACCACATCTAATCATGCCAGTTTGTAATTCCTGATAATATTCTTCTACAGAATTTTTTCCTTGTCTTAAACACTGCAAATTTTGAAGCAATTCACATTGATAGTAAGGTGGCACCCAACGATTACGCATAGCAGTTTTCAAAGCAGCTCAAGTAGTTGGAATATTAGCGTGGTGTATTCTACAATGTTCTGACCACCAAACACAAGCAAAACTAGTGAAAGAACAAACAGCAGCAACAACACGTCTATCCTCAGGAAATTCTAAGCATGTAAAACGTTGTTTTGTTTCTAACTCCCATGTTATATCAGGAACATATCTACCCTCAAACGTCGGAATATTCAATTTAAGTTTAGGGAGATGGTCATGATCCCGTACCTGAGGGGGTGGTGCAGCCCTACCGTTACGGTTGTAGCCATGTGGTCGACCTGGTGCGTATCGTGGTGGTTGTCCCTGAGGCTGATCTGGAGCAACCTCTCCCTCATCATCATAATCACCCTCATAATCTTCAACCTGCTCAACGACAGTAGCAACAGGAGCCACAAAAGTAGTAGCAGTATCAACAGTACCAGTATGTCGGCCTTGGCCGAGAGGCACACGTCACGCTCGTCGTTCGAAAGGGATAGGAGCTGCAGCTGGTGGTGGTAGACGGGCAAGCACCTCATTAAAATTGGCCTCCATCTTGGTGTCGAATGTCTTCTCCAAACCATCGAGCCTCTCGATAGCCTCTCCAAAGTTGGTCACGAAGTCTTTTACCTGGTCAGCCATCATTTGCTGAAAATTATCGTAGAGCGCTTTGTTGGTCATGCTCTCCCAGTCGCTGCCGTAGTCGTGTGATCCTGACATGGTTAGCAGAAATAGGAATACACACAAGAATATGAAGCCTACAGACTACTAGGACGTGGTGGTGGTGGTGGTGGTGGTGTGTCATAAATCCTTTAAGCGAATCTCAAATTCTTACCAGTTCTTACCCAGCAGCAGGTGGTGATTGGCAACTGTTGTAGTCAAAACTCTCAAAGCTTGGAAAGAGCGATTGCCAGGTGGTGTCAAACACACGACGTAGATGTATGTGGAGCTGGGATGGCTTATAATATGGTAGCAAAAAGGGTTATCAATAATCAATTCAGAGATGGAAGGTTGAATAAACGCTCAACGACGTTACTGTGCTGGTCCTAGGCTAGACCGTACTAGAGACGCAAGCCTAAAATACCAACAAAATCACGGCGCTACACGTAATCAAGGGAAAAGCACATTCTGATTTTTTTTTGTTTTTTTCGGTGCCTCTTTTTTTGCGCTCTTGTTTTGCCTAAAAAATCACTACAATGGCGAGTGTATCAAAACTCTTCCCACGTCGTATAAGCAAGATGGGCACGAAATTTGTTGGACTAATTTTTTTTTCTCTGGAGCAATTCGGGGGCTGCGATGACCAAATTTTTTGACAAAAATCACTATGATGGCAAAGCATGCCAGACTCTTTTTTTTCCGACACCTACGCAGGTAGTAAAACACGAATCCGAAATCAAAAGGATCTCGAAACTAAACCTAAAACGAGCTGGACTCGGATTGGTGGAGGATTTGCAGTGGTATATATGGACACCAATGGATAGTGATGATGGGTGGTGATATATGGCAGCGGTGATGATGGTGGTGGTATATGGCAACTATAAATACGATGCGGTGGCGGCGTGACAACCTGTGAAAAGAACTCGAAACTCTAAAGGACTAGACACTAAGACCAGCAACTCGACACGACGATGTAACCGCAAATTCAACAAAGCAAAATACTGAAAAGACTATGCAAAGGCTCAGATTGGTTCAGATATGATGATCTAACCCTAATTTTTTGTGGCTTTTTCGTGGACTAAAGGTATGAAGAACAGATGCGATCTAAACTACAAAAACTAGTAAAATCTCACCGAGAAACCTGGAAATCTAATACCAATTGATAGAGGCGAAGTTGTCCCTGTCTTTCGATGAGATGGTGGCTATCATTATTGGTGGAGTAGACTTTGACGATCCGACTACGAACGTGTGATGACGCCGTGCCTTAGCAATCACTAAACCAAGTTCGAGAGGTTATTGACCACGCCGGAGCATGATCAACCTGACCACGAGGGTCTGTTTCCTACACGCAAACAAAGAACAAGGAAGAAACTAGGATTGCAATCTGGATATTACGAATATAATAGGAAAGCTTTATTGATGAAGTGGGGTTCTTTCACGCCTTTGTCTGGTCGTGGAACACAAACGAAGAACACGAAGTTGCAGCTTTGGCGAACTTGTAATCTAAACAAAACTCAACCCTAAAATGACATCCTAAGGCTTGTGTATATGGGGGAATAGAGGGGAATTTCGTGGCCCCTTGGAGGAGGGGTCCGAAACCGACCTTAACTCAGTTTCCCCATACATAAGGACTCTAAAAACGGCCTATAATATGGTATTTCGAAATTACATGGGCCTGGCCCAACAATAAGGTGGCGCAGCACCTATATTAGCCTAGAGACGAATTTTATAAAGTAGCATCATGCATATTTCGTCCAAGGCTTCTTGCTCCCATTATGATGGCTTCAAAGTGCGAAAATCATCACTGGAAGCTCCATTGTTCTTTCCCGCGCGCGCACCTTCTTCTCCATGCTTGATCCTGCTCCCATGGTCAGCCTTCTTGTCCATGCCAGGTCCTTCATTCATAAGTAAAACAAAAGTATCTAATTTAGGCAGCATCATATGTTCATGAACATTAGAAGGATTTGCAAGAAACGAAAGTACCTGTTATTCAATTGACGTGCGCGAGCTCTAGTAATTGGTCCTGTATGTATAGCAGTTGGAGTTTTGGGTGTAGCATTAGCAGGGATGTCCTCATCGGTAGGGGCGCCTCGACTTAAACGGGGTAGGCCCACCCGTCAGCCCTATGGGCTGACCGACAGGCAGGGCCCGCTGGCCAGGATCGCCTCCCTCCTCCCACTCAAACAGAAGAGCAGGGGAGGTGAAGGCAGAGCGCCCACCGGCATCGTTCCTGCGGCATGGGCCATCTCTGGCCTAGCTCCGGCCGCTGAAGTGCTCAGGGGAGAAGCCCGCACACACATGGGGGGGCCACTGTCTATAGGGAGCATGGGGGGAAGGCGGGTACCTGGCCGTGGCGGAGACCAGCTACGACGGCCATGGGGGAGATGCTTCGGCCACCGAAAAGAGGGAAGGAGCACGGGGAGGTCCTTGCGGGGATGTCGGGGGCTCTGGTGACAATCTATGGGGATGAGGGGCTCGGGGATGCTTGAATTGGAGTGACGCCAAGGCGGCCATCTCCGGCTGCATGAGAAGGAGGAGGGCGCAGGAGGGGGAATGAGGAGATCCAGGTGGTCTATGAGAGAGAGAGGGGGGCGAGAGAGCTCGAGAGGGGCACGGGGGAGGCCTTATATGGCCGAGCCGAGGTCCTCCATGGACCGAGATCTCGGACGGGGTTCGGGCAAGCTCTCTCGGGACCAGAGGAGGGCAAGGGAGGATGGGCACGACCACGTAGCATGTCAAGGACGTCGAGGAGACCTCGAGAGAAAAAACCATGAGGCCCAAGGCTATCGGGAGGCTCGGATTGGGCAGGCTACAGTGCGGGGGAGCACTGTAGCATGCTCCAGAGCACGAGCTTTGCATGCCCATGCATGTCTTTGGCATGTAGGGTGCGGACACTGGTGTCTAGGGTATCTAGGAGGGAGTTAAGAAAGTGGAGGAAGCATAGGATGCTCTATCGGTGCCTTAGGTGAGAAGGGAATTTGATAGAGGGGGGGAACCTGCTGCCCAGGGGGTAAATGGGGAGTTTTACCATGCCAATAATTGGGTTTGTGGCAGTGCCAAGCTTACTGGAGGTAAAATACATCATTTGGGAGTTGCGTTAAAATTTTAGGCCCAAGGAGGGCAAGGGAAGGGGTGAAAACATCAGCTTTTGTTTTCTACGAGAAGGTGTTTGATGGAGTTTTAGGCCAGCTAAGTTGTTGTGATTGACATGAGAGTTAACAGGATTGAGAAATAGGTACAAGTGAGCTTGATCACAAGTTTTGACCACATTTAGAGAAAGTGGCCAATGTAAAAGTTTCAAACCATATAAATGGGCAGAAATGAAGTTGCTTAGATCTAGCTAAGAAAAACTATCCTCCCTAATGCACCACTTGATGTGGTGGCATATTTTAGGGACTATAACATGCATAAAAGGTTTGGGGACTATGGGGAAACTTGGCAATGTAATATTACCAAATTATTGTAATCAACAGAAATGGGTTTGAGAGGATTTGGACAAGTGTATCTGCTCCCCTCGATTCACCACATGGTGTAACATCATTATTTGGGGATTAGAACATGTCCACAAGTTTTGAGAACAGAAGGAAAAACTTCACAATGTAAAGTTGCTTAAATTTGTTTTTGGACAGAAAAGGTTTTGGAATAATTTTGTGAACCAAAACTATTGGGATTGAGATGAAACTTGTCTAGATCATCACATAGGACATATGAGACCTGGTGGAATTTTCTAGGATTTAATTGAGAATATTTCTTATAGAAATATTTCAAAACCTTGAAACAGAAAGAAATGGTTTTGAAGGGTTTTGTCCAATATTTTGAACATGACCATGTGTTTAATCTCTTATATATGGATAATATATGTCCAATGAGTTTTCCTAAAACATTTTCAAATATTTTTAAAGCATTTTTAAAAAATCCCTATAAAAGACCATTTCTAGCCTTAAGAAAAAGCCTTCAAATAAAATAGGAAAATAATATTTAAAAATAATATTTGGTGTTTTTGGGAAGTCATATATATATTGGGTTTCAAATAAAGCATTTGGGGAAAGATGGTCCACCCAATTTGGAGACTTGCAATGCAAATGTCAAATCAGGGTTTTTTGAAAACCTAATTTAAATAATTGCTTTTTGGCCAAAATAATATTTTGTAAAATATGTTTAAGTCGTATTCACATGGCATGATCATTGGACAAGAGCTGGGGTCAAGGAAAAGAGTTCTTGAGGGTAGGAGGATGTTTTACGAATTATGGAGCACTAACAAGCAATCAAACAAGCAAGCAAATAACACACAAGTCAAGCACTCAAATGCACCCAAAGGGTTTTAATTGGCCCTAAATTTTGAGTCATGAGCAAACCACAGGGTGCAAGCCTCCGCCGCCGCTTGCCTCGTCCGTAGGGAACTCGTCGTCGACATCGCCGGCGTCCTCTTCTTCACCACTAACCCATGCAGCTTCACGAGGCAGAGCAATGGTGACGCGGGTGAACCTCTTCACCAATGCCTCCACGCCGCCCTTCACAGCCGTCGCAGTGCTGCTGCGGACATCCCGGGAGACCGGGCAGATCGCTGGGTGGAAGTCAAACCCTGGCTCGCAAAGGTGAAGATGGCTGAAGACGTGCTTCGCAGCCTCAAAAAAGAGGTCGCAACACTCGCTCTCCAAGACTCCCTCCACCTTGGGAATGGCGCCCTCTAGCACCTCGACAAGCTTCAAAGCAAGCCCCGCGAAGCCACTCTCCGGAGCAACCAGGGGCTCCACAAATCCCTCATGGCAGAGGGAGTGGAGCTCATGGCAAAGCCTGAGCTCGACCGGGGGATGGGTGATAGAGGCGACGGTCCCGATCTTTCGATGAGAAGATAACTATTGATTTGGTGGAGATGACTTTGACGATCCGACTATGAACGTGCACGACATTGCGCCTTAGCAATCGCTAAACCAATCTCCAAGAGGTTATTGACCACGCCGGAACACGATCAACCTAATAACAAAGGTCTATTCCTATAAGCAATTGAAAAACAAGCAAGAATATGATAATGCAATCTAAATATTGCGAATATAGATGAAGTATTGATAATGATGGGGTTCCGAAGCGGTCTTAGTCTGGTCGTTGGACACAAACGAAGTACACGAAGTTGCAATGGGTAACTTTTAACTAAACAAAACCCAATGGAAAAGCTACTAGATTGATATACTTATATATAGGAGCAAGGGGTGGCGGCCAAGAAGGTGGGAGGACGTCCCAAGACACCCTAAAACCAACCCTAGGTCGTCCAAGGCCCATGGGCCCAAGTGGAGGTGATGCAACACCTTTGGACTTGTAGTTTGACTCGGATTCTGATGCAATGTCAGATTGTTTAGTCGATATCTTCGCGATCCGGACGAATTTTAAGGTGATTTCAACCGGACTGAAACACATATGAAATCTAGTTTCTAGCAAAAAACAAATCACCCAATTCCGAGTCCGTATGAAAAAGTAGTTGGCGTTTTGAGACAAGTGTGTCTATGCAGTCCGAATCTGAGTCCAGAACGTGAGACTTGGACTCTATCTTCTCTTGGGCTAAAAGTGACATGAGAGAACTTCTTGAACAACACCTAATTGTTTCGTTTGACATTATAGGACCTCTTGAATAGCACCCAACCATTTCGTCTTCCTTTGTCATCACACGTGGTTCATACAAGTGTTCGACCATTCTGCATTTAGGCATAAAATAAAAATAGGTGAAGTATTTTTGTTCCGGATAACATAAATAAATTATTGCATAATTCTTATAAGAAATCATCTCACAAATATGCATGTATGCAATATTTTTGGTCGTATCGAAGGTAGTCATATCCTCATCATCCTCCCCTTTTTGAAAACAAAGCCGTCCTCGGCGTTGCTTAATCTGAAATGTGGCTACAAAAAGAGAAAAGCCGTACACATTGTATATGTATTTGTCAAACATTTTTATTCTTCTCAGTTGTGACACATGTGACACATATATGCAAGGGCACTCATCACATGTCATGAAATATGAAGCCAAAAAATCATCACAAGAAGTAGAAGGCATGACAATATTACAACTCAGTTTGCATATATAAGTGAAGTCCTTATTCATGTCAAAAGATTCATAATGTTCATCATTAAACCGTCACAATATTGGTAGATACACATGAATCGTTTCAAATTTAGATGCTACAACATGCTTAAATAAGCAAACATGCAACATGTCATTTGACACAGAATTATCACCAAGATTGGAGGTCATATCAAAATGATTAAACACCGACAAAATTATTTTCAAACATATTTGACCCAAATTTGATTGATTTTCTGATTCACGCGGTTCTTGCTAATCAATAGTTAATTCAATGGCTGCACTCACAATTGCTGATATTATAGTTATTTGATCACATGACGTAGTAAAATCATGAACATAGTCTTCTAAAATAGGTGGTGTGATCAAAGTAATGGGTAGCTCATCACAAGGTACATTGGAATTGACAAGGCAGTCAACATACTCATGTTGAGGTGGAAGATCAATACCTTTGCCATTACCTCTTATGATCAACTCAGATGATGTAGGCACTCTCGGTGGTGACGTGTTACATGCTGAAGGTGATGTAGCCCTCACAAGAATTGATGTGGTTGTCATAGTATGCTTAGTAGTTGAAGGAACAACTGTATCCACTCTTGTAATGTGCACCTTGCGCTCTATTTCCTTTTGGGCAACATGTTGATTTATTTCCTGTTCAGCTTTGCAAGCAAGACGGAACAAACGATCCATAGAATAACACTTTTCATGAATTAGTATCTCCTGAATATCACGGTTTAATCCTCCCCAAAATCTATCCATAAAATCTTCTTCACTTTCGTCTAACGAGGAATGCAACAAGGTCATTTGTAAATCATCATAATATTTCATTACGGTGTCACTACCTTGATTTAAATATTGTAAATTTTTAAGCTTGTCACAAGTATAATAAGCAGGAACGAATGTGTGTCTCAAGGAAAGTTTCAAATCATCCCAAGTAGTAGGTATAATATCTTTGTGTAACCGACAATATTCGCTCCACCAAACTAAGGCATAACCAGTGAAAGAACCAACTGCGACCTTAACTTTCTTATGTGCAGCAAAATTATGGGAAGCAAATATTTCATTTATTTCAAACTCCCACTCAATATATAAAGCAGGTCTAAATCGGCCACTAAATGGAGGTATAGAAACATTAACCTGATCATGTGCATTTCTCGTATCGGTTTTTGCGGTGGCACGTCTCCCACGATCGAAGAAGCCCATGCACTGGCAACTTTGGATCCTGTCATGACTAGTAGAAACAAGAAACAAAGATCCAAGTATATTGTTCCTATGAACTACTGGGATGTGGTGGTAAAATGCTCACAATAAAGCAAATATCAATGTTTTACAAATTCTTACCATGCAGCAGGTGGCGATCGGCAACCGACGGTGTCAATATCTCCGAAGATTGGGTAAAGTGATTATGAGGTGAACGTATGTATACACAATGTAGAAATATGTGGAGCTTGGAAGGCTTAATATATGGTTGTAAAAGATTAGCAATAATCAATTCAAAGATGCAATGTTGAATAAACGCTCAACGACGGTACTGTGCTGGTCCTAGGCTAGACCGTACTAGAGACGCGAGCCTAGAACACTAATGAGTCACGGCGTAGGACAAATAGCAGCAAGGGATGATATGAATTAGCTCTCAACAATAAGATATAAGTGAAGATCACAATGGCAGTAAAGACAATGATGATAAATGACCGACAAGCAAGATACACAAAACTCTCTCTTCAACTATCCTCTGAAAATTTTATGTGAAATTTCTAATATTTTTTCTCAAGAATGCTACTGACTCAAGCTTTCGTATGCAAAAAGAATCACTCAATTCCGATTCGTATGAGGAAGATACGCTTGTTTTACTGAACACTGCGCAAAACAGATTTCAATCCGAGTTCACATATGAGATTGAGTCTAGGTAGATCCGAAATTTGTTTTTTTCTCTTCTCTCTATTTTTTCTTCTCTTTTTTTCTCTCACTTTTTTCTTTTTTTTCTCTCTCACTTTTTTTCTCAACCAAATAAGAAGCAGATTGGATCAAGCATAGATGTGAACGACCTCAAGTATGATAATGACAATGAACAATGGTAGCATGTGGTGAAAATTGATAGATGGTAGTGGGTGACAATGAAAGAGATGACAGTGGCGTGGTGGTGGTATATGGCAGCAGAGATGAAGATAGTGCGACGCCGGCGTGACAAGTTGTGAATAGAACTCGAAACTCTTAAAGACTAGACGCTAAGACCAGCAACTCGACACAACGATGCAATCGATAATTCAACTATGCAAGCACTGAAAAGAAAATTGCAAAGGCTTAGACTGGCTTGGAGTAAAGATGAATAGATCTAACTTTTTTTCTGGCTTTTTCTTGGGCAATAGGTAAGGAAAATAAATCTAATCTCTGAATAACTGGAAATTCTCACCGAGCAACCTGAAAACTGATACCACTTGATAAGGCGAAGTTGTCCCTGTCTTTCAATGAGATGATAACTATTGATTTGGTAGAGAAGACTTTGACGATCCGACTACAAACGTGCATGATGTTGCGCCTTAGCAATCGCTAAACCAAGCTCTAAGAGGTTATTGACCACACCGGAGCACGATCAAACTGACCACGAAGGTCTATTCCTGCAAACAATCGAAGAACAAGCAAGAATATGATAATGCAATCTGAATATTGCCAATATAGATGAAGTATTGATAAGGGTGGGGTTCCAAAAGCAGTCTTGGTCTGGTCGTTGGACACAAACAAAGTACACAAAATTGCAATGGCTAACTTTTAACTAAACAAAACCCCAAAGGAAAAGCTACTAGATTGATCTACTTATATAGGAGCAAGGGGTGACGGACAAGGAGGCTGGAGGATGTCCCAAGACACCCTAAAACCAACCCTAGGTCGTACAAGGCCCATGGGCCCAAGTGGAGGTGATGCAACACCTTTGGACTTGTAGTTTGACTCGAATTCTGATGCAATGTCAGATAGTTTTGTCGATATCTTCGCGATCCGGATGTATTTTAAGGTGATTCCAACTGGAGTGAAACGCATATGAAATCTAGTTTCCAACAAAAAACGAATCACCTAATTCCGAGTCCGTATGAAAAAGTTGTTGGCATTTTGAGATAGGTGTGTCTGTGCATTCCGAATCTGAGTCCAGAACATGAGAGACTTGGACTCTATCTTCTCTTGGGCTAAAAGTGACGTGAGAGAACTTCTTGAACAACACCTAATTGTTTGCTTTGACATTAGAGGACCTTTTGAATAGCACCCAACCATTTCGTCTTCCTTTGTCATCACACGTGGTTCATACAACTGTTCGACCATTCTGCATTTAGGCGTAAAATAAAAATAGGTGAAGTATTGTTGTTCCGGATAACATAAATAAATTATTGCATAATTCTTATAAGAAATCATCTCACAAATATGCATGTATGCAATATTTTTGGTCGTATCGAAGGTAGTCATGTCCTCATGAAAGGTGATGTAGCCCTCACAAGAATTGATGTGGTTGTCACAGTACGCCTGGTAGTTGAAGGAACAACTGTATCGACTCTTGGAATGTGCACCTTGCGCTCTATCTCCTTTTGAACAACACGTTGATTTATTTCCTATTTAGCTTTGCAAGCAAGTCGAAACAAACGATCTATAGAATAACACTTTTCATGAATTAGTATGTCCTGAATATCATGGTTTAATCCTCCCCAAAATCTATCCATAAAATATTCTTCACTTTCTTCTAATGAGGAATGCAACAAGGTCGTTTGTAAATCATCATAATATTTCATTACAGTGTTACTACCTTGTTTTAAATATTTTAACTTTTTAAGCTTGTCACGAGTATAATAAGCAGGAACGAATGTGTGTCTTATGGCAAGTTTCAAATCATCCCAAGTAGTTGGTATAATATCATGGTGTAACCGACAATATTCGCTCCACCAAACTGAAGCATAACCAATGAAAGAACCAACTGCGACCTTAAGTTTCTTACATTCAGCAAAATAATGGGAAGCAAATATATCATTTAGTTCAAACTCCCATTCAATATATAAAGCAGGTCTAAAACGACCATTAAATGATGGTATAGAAACATTAACCTGATCATGTGCATTTGGATCTCTTCGCAACTCTCGTAGCGGTTGTTGTGGTGGCACGTCTCCCATGATCGAAGAAACCCATGAACTGACAACTATGGATCCTGTTGTGACTAGTAGAAACAAGAAATTAATATCCAAGTATATTGTTCCTATGAACTACTGGGATGGGGTGGTAAAATGCTCACAGAAAAGCAAATATCAATCTCTTACAAATTCTTACCATGCAGCAGGTGGCGACTGGCAATCGACGGTGTCAATATCTCCAATGATTCGGTAAAGCGATTACCAGGTGAACGTATGTATACACGATGTAGAAATATGTGGAGCTTGGAATGCTTAATATATGGTAGCAAAAGATTGGCAATAATCAATTCAGAGATGCAATGTTGAATAAACGCTCAACGACGGTACTGTGCTGGTCCTAGGTTAGACCGTACTAGAGACGCGAGCCTAGAACACTAATGGAGTCATAGGGTAGGACAAATAGCAGCAACGGATGATATGAATTAGCTCCGGAAAGCAAGATATAAGTGAAGATCACAATGACAGTAAAGATAATGGTGACAAATGATCGGCCAGCAGGATGTACCAAAACTCTCTCTACCACTTTCCTATTTAAGATAATATGTCAAAATTCTGATATTTTTTTCTCAAGAATGCTACTGACTCAAGTTTTTGTATGCAAAAAGAATCACTCAATTCCGAGTTTGTATGAGGAAGATACACTTGGTTTACTGAACACTTCGCAAAGCAGATTTCACTCCGAATTCAGATACGAGATTTCAGTCAAATAGATTCGAAATTTGTTTTTTTACTCTCTATTTTTTTCACCAATTTTTCTTTTTTTCTCTCACTTTTTTTCTTTTTTCTCTCACTTTTTCTCTCTCAACCAAATAAGAAGCAGATTCGATCAAGCGTAGATATGAACGACCTCAAGTATGATATTGACAATGAACAATGGTAGCATGTGGTAAAAATTGATGGATGGTGGTGGGTGACAATGAAAGGGATGACGGTGTCATGGTGATGGTATATGGCAGCAACGATGAAGATGGTGCGACGCCGGCATGACAAGTTGTGAATAGAACTCGAAACTCTAAAAGACTAGACGCTAAGACCAGCAACTCGACACGACGATGCAATCGATAATTCAACTATGCAAGCACTAAGAAGAAAATTGCAAAGGCTCAGACTGGCTTGGAGAAAGGATGAATAGATCTAACTTTTTTGTGGCTTTTTCTTGGGCAATAGGTAAGGAAAATAAATCTAATCTACGAATAACTTAAAATTCTCACAGAGCAACCTGAAAACTGATACCACTTGATAGAGGCGAGGGTCCTGATCTTTCGATGAGATGATAACTATTGATTTGGTGGAGATGACTTTGATGATCCGACTATGAACGTGCATGACGTTGCGCCTTAGCAATCGCTAAACCAATCTCCAAGAGGTTCTTGACCACGCCGGAACACGATCAACCTGACCACGAAGGTCTATTCCTGCAAGCAATCGAAGAAAAAGCAAGAATATGATAATGCAATTTGAATATTCCGAATATAGATGAAGTATGGATAATGATGAGGTTCCGAAAGCAGTCTTAGTCTCGTCATTGGACACAAACGAAGTACACGAAGTTGCAATGGCTAACTTTTAACTAAAGAAAACCCAAAGGAAATGCTACTAGATTGATCTACTTATATAGGAGCAAGGGGTGGCGGCCAAGGAGGTGGGAGGACATTCCAAGACACCCTAAAACCAACCCTGGGTTGTACAAGACCCATGGGCCCAAGTGGAGGTGATGCAACACCTTTGGACTTGTAGTTTGACTCGGATTCTGCTACAATGTCAGATTGTTTCGTCGATATCTTCGCAATCCAGACGAATGTTAAGGTGATTCCAATTGGGCTGGAACGCATATGAAATCTAGTTTCCAGCAAAAAAAGAATCACCCAATTCCGAGCCCGTATGACAAAGTTGTTGGCGTTTTGACATAGGTGTGTCTGTGTAGTCCGAATTTGAGTCTAGAACGTGAGAGATTTGGACTCTATCTTCTCTTGGGCTAAAAGTGACGTGATAGAACTTCTTGAACAACACCTAATTATTTCCTTTAACATGAGAGGACCTCTTGAATAGCATCCAACCATTTCCTCTCTCTTTGTCATCACACGTGGTTCATACAAGTGTTCGGCCATTCTGCATTTAGGCATAAAATAAAAATAGGTGAAGTATTTTTGTTTCGGATAACATAAATACATTATTGCGTGATATTATAAGAAATCACCTCATAAATATGCACATATGCAATATTTTTGGTCATATCGAAGGTAGTCATGTCCTCATCAAAGGGCGCTGAGCTTCGCGACCTTTTTCTCTTTGTCCTGAGCTGGAGTCTTTTCCGTGGTTTCAAGCCGAGCCTTCTCTGGGGCAGCCTCCTTTTCCCGCGCGTCTAGGCACTCCCGCCCCGCGTCAAGGTCAGCCGTCGCCTGGGACAGCTCGGAGTCCCGGACGGCGAGATGGGCCTTGTAGGTCTTGAGGGCCTCCCCCTGCTAATGCAGTTCATCCTCAAGCGCAGACTTCTCTCCCTGAAGAACCCTCGAGTGGGACTCTGCCTTGTCGTGGCGCCCTGCAGCAGACGCCAGGTCGGCTAGCCCCACTTCAAGGGCTGCTTTGGCTGATGCGACCTCCTTCTTGCTCTTCACCACGGCGGCCTCGGCCTAGCCCCAGGCCGTCGCAACAGATGTGTTGGCCTGGATCCACTCGGAGAGGAGCCCCAGGCACCCACTCGCTAGGCAATCATCGGCACCCGCGAGAGCATCCCAAGCTTCACCCAAGGTGGCAAGGGTCCCGTCCAGGACATCAAGGCCACGTGCCGAAGGCACCAAGGCTTCCTCCGAATGAGCCGCTTGCACGATCGCAGGCGACGTTCCCGGGGAAGTAGCAGCACGAGGAGCAGGAGGCTCTGGAGGCTGCGCAACAACCAAGGGCAAGACGGATGGAGACGGATCAACGGGTGGTCGGCCCTCTGGGACTGGCCCGCCTGACAGCAGCACTGACACACCCTCAAGGGCAGAAACCAACCACACCAACAGGCATCGGGAGCCCGGGGGGCTCCGCGGTGGTGACCAGGATGGTTGCTTCGCGAGCCTCCACCCCCTCGCACGCAGGCGCCTCATCAGGCGACGACGACACGACAGAATCGGGCGAAACATCGGGAGACGCCTTTGGCTTGATGCCGGCCTTCTTGTTTCTCATCTTCGGTGCGGTGGCATTCCTAGTTACCAGGCAAGGGCAGAATCATCAACACACAAGCTATCGGCAGGCGCACAAGGCCAAACCAGGTAACTTACTCCTCAACGTCGACCCACTTCCTCTTCCCCTCCACTCGGACGACGATGGTGGGCCCTCGCCTCTCTCGCTGAGGGCACCACCACATTGGGGAACAGGGGCACTATATGCTGGAGGAACCGATGGGCGATCGCCCTGGCCCCGGCCTCACCCACCTGGCCCGCGGGCTGCGATCCGGGCGAGGACGAGTCCAACACCTCAACCGCCATGCCCACAGAAGCAGGGCACACCGGATGAGACTCTGCTTCTCGCTTCCTGGGGGTCGCGAGGCAGGTGAACCGTGTGGAATGGGGGCCGGCCCTAGCCCCTTGGGACCTTGACGGGACGCGGAGAGCCTGCAGCAGGAGCTTCATCAACATCGTCGTCATCCTCAAGGGCACGCAAGAGCATGCTCTATGATGGGGGAGACACCCCCACTAGCTCATCGTCTGCTGTCTTCTCCAAATCCTCCTCGCCTGTGGTGTCGCCAGAGGACACCATCACCGGGGAGCCGAGGCCCTCAGTTGGGGAGATCCCCAGTTCGTTGAAGACAGGCATCTAGGCGACCAAAGCGGCCAAGTCATCGTGGCTATACAGCTGGTGCAGGCGGGGAGATCTCTGGGGTCGCCGTTGAGCAGGGTCGCCATAGCCCTGCTCAATTCCTCGGGGGTTATGTGTGTGGACCAGAGACTGAGGCTGTCGCCGCTGCCCTGATAGTCCCACAGGAGCCTAGAGTGAGACTGGGGGGCACCAGGTGCTCTGTCAAGAACTCCTTCACTATCATCCCCCTGGTTAGCTTCCTGGCGCTGATGTCACAAGAAATCCTCTCGAGGACGGGTTTGGCCCGAGGGTCAGAAAGCTTCATGGAGCTCCACGCGTAGATCTTCTCCTGCAGCCCCTTTGGCAGCTCCAAGCAGGGGTTGGAGCTACCGAGATCCATGAAGACCCAACGGTGCCGGAAGTTCTCCACCTTCTTCCCAGCCTTTAAGAGCATGTTACCGCTTTGGAACGCGACGAAGGAGACGCACGCCGACCACTGAGCGCCATCGTGCACGCGCAAGCTAAAGATGCACCAGAAGTGGGCCACCAAAGGATTCATGCCCACGAAAGCCTTGCATTAAAAGGAGAAGATGGACAAGAGCAGGATGGAGTTGTGCTGAAGGTGAAGGGCTTGCATCCCATAGTGGTCGAGGATGGCGGTGAAGAACGTGGAGAAAAGTCGGGACGAGCCCGGCAAAGACACTATGAAGGAAGAAGGGATAGGCTAACCTGGACGAGGGTCACCTTTTTGAGGAGCCGCCCCATAACAAGGTCTGCCCACACTCGTTGGTCCCGTCCGCCGTCGACGGGAGCACCGAGACAAGGTCCCCGTGCTTGTCGATGCTGGACTTAGAAAGCGTCGGTGAGATGGGAGCGGAGGTTGAGCTCTGGGCCTCTTGCTTAGGCTTGCCGGCCGGAGCCATCGGGAGGATCAAGGGGCCGACACGGCACGAAGAAGGACGTGGCGGCGCCAGATCTGGAGGAATCTCTGGTAAGGCTGGAGATCTAGAAGTAAGAGCAGACACGCAGAAGAGAAGGCGGTAATAATGGCTCAGCGCTGGAAGTCAGGCTTTTGTCGATTCGGGCGATTTCCAAGAAGACGTGTGACATCAGCCGCACAACGTGTGCCAGTCTTGGTCACTCAGGCATTGCGGCCTGCGCCACTTAGGGTCGTCCTCAAGGCTTCACCCTAAAGCCAGATCGAGCACGCCTTGGGCCTGGGGGCTACTGTCGGTGTTTTGGAACGGGGGTACCCAGACCTGCCGGCCTATGGCCAGGACATGGCCCATCTCGTTAGCTAGGCATGGCCTGACACGGCTCCACTCGAGATAAGTCTCTCGTGAGGACCCTATCCTCGCGAGGAAGAACAACACCAAGACCAGCAAGGATGGGCCTCCTCAGGCCCCCTTTGGAGGAGTGGAGATCCCTATGCAGAACCCGGCCTCAGGAGTCAAAGATGATGCAGGGAAGGACAGGCGAGCGCTAGGGCGCCAGGCAGTGCAGTTTCCCCTTTGGTGCAACGGGAGCAATGGCGTATGCGGGTTCCTAAAGCGACCCCCAAAGGTTTACATTTCGGTGCAACAAGACCATGACCACGAGCCCCGTAGGACGGATGTCATCGCCGAGCCCACCTCTACATCATCGACAACCACTTTGTAGGGGAAGACCACCTTTGGACAGGGCGCGAATGTACTCATGTCCCCTTTCGAATTTGGCCGTTGTGGGATCCCTTCCCTCCATTGATATAAGGTAAGAGGACCCGGGGCACTGCCATATATAGAGGCTAGGCTGTGCCGTAGAGCGGGGACCGGGGAGAACCACCTGATGAGCCTCAAGGCAAGTGTCACACCCTATGTTTTGTCTCTTCTGGCTAAGCTAACATAGCTAAAATATTTAGGGTCAATTAAAACTTTTTGAGTGCTTGTGATGCTTGACTTGATTGTTGAATGCTTGTTTGTTTGCTTGTCATCTATATTCATAAAACTCCCTCTTACTCTAAAAACTCTTTTCCTTGATCTAAAGTATTGTACAATGATCATACCATGTGTGTAGTACCTAAAACTATTTTTATCAAAGTTTATTTTGTCCAAAAAGGATTTATTCAAATTAGGTTTTAAAAATCCCCCTGAATTGAGGTTTGTACTACAAGTCCTCAAATTGGGTGGAATATTTTACACAAAGGGCTTTATTTGAAACCCACTATATATATGAATTACCAAAACCACCAAATATTATTGGTAAATATTATTTTAATATTTTATTTAAAAGCTTTTTCTTATGTCCATAAATGGTCTTTTATAGGGAAAATTTATTTTTAAGCTTTCATAATATTTGAGAAAATTTAGGGAAACTCAGTGGACATATAGTATACATATATAAGAGTTTAAACACATGGTCATGTTCAAAATATTGGAAAAAACGCTTCAAACCCATTTCTGCCTATTTCAAATATTTGAAATATTTCTATAAGAAATATTCTCAAATAAATCCAAGAAAATTCCAGCAAGTCACACGTGCCATTTGTGATGATCTTTCCAAGTTTCATCTCAATACCACTTGAATTGGTTCACAAAAATATCCCAAAACCCTCTTTGTCCAGATCCAAATTTGAGCAACTCTACATTGCAAAATGTCTCCTATTGACCCTAAACTTTGTGTACATGTTAGAGTACCCAAATCATGCTACTACACCAAGTGGTACATTTAATAGATTAGTTTAGTATGCCTAGATCAATAGAAATCTGATTCTGTTAATTTCTAGGGTTTACCAAGTTTGTGTTATCAACTTTCTTCATTTGGGATCAATACTTGTGATCATGACCAAATAGACTTTTCATTTGACCCTGGTTAAAATCAAGGCCATAGGATTCCTCTACCTATGCTAATCAAGGCACAAATACCTTCAGCCATAAGCTTGTGGACAAGCAAAGTGGGCCCAAAAAGATTCTCCTTGTCTCCAACTTTTCACCATAGTACATTCTAACCCCAATTTACCTCCACTAAGTTTGCCATGGCCTCTAATCAATTATTGTGGGGTAACTCTCTCATTTTCCCCCTCTTTTACCATGGCAAGACCTCTCTTTTCCCTCTACCATTATTCTATGCATGCAAAGGCACCCAAACCCCTTCACAACCTCAATTGGATACTTATGCATTAGTTCAAATCCAAAGATGGCATGATCATGTGGGAAATAGGATCAAATCAACTGAACTTAGTTTATAGAAACAAAAATATCTTTGAACTGCAAGTACCCTGTACACTGGTCTCCATGATCTCAAAATTGGTGTACTTATAGTTCTTCCATAGCCAAGACACCTAGACATCATTTAACCTCTTGATCCCTTCATTCAAATCCCCACAACCAGCCCCCAAGTTTGCTACTACAAACTTAACCATTATAGTAACCTAAACCAACCAGATTCATTCACCATGAAACTTTGCCAAGTGTCCTCCTGCAAGCATGTCTGACAGGTTAGACAACCTTGGCCGACCAAAAGCATACTCTAGACAAGAGTTGGCGTGGTGACCAAGCTGTTGGCATGCAGAAATGGTGCTCTACAGTTTAACCTTGTCCTGTAGCTCGCGTCTAGCCTTAGCAGCTTGTCCCTACGCGTTAGGCCTATTCTGTTGGTCTCCCTATGCCTCTCCCCGATGCCAGAATGCAGCCAAGGAACCTCTGGCATGCGTGCTCCCCTAGGCCGAGGGCACCCGAGGTGTGCCCGAGACCTCCCATCGCCCCCTTGCTTTACCTTCCCCCCCCCCCCCGAGCACCATGGACACCCTAGTCCGCTCCTTTTCCCTCCCCTAGGCCCCTACCAAAGCCACGGGAGCCCCTGTGCTCAACCCCTTCTACCATGGCCGCCATGGCTCCGCCTCGGCCTCGGACAAATTTGACGGTGCCCCGCCTCTCTTCTCCCATCCAAACTCCACCTCCATGCCCCAGATTCGCCGCAGCACCTCCCCAGCACTTCATTCCCTCTCCTCCACAGCTATAGCACTATGCCCATCGTAGCCGTCGGCTGCCTCTGCCTCGACCGACGCCACGGTCTACCCCAACCTCCCTGGGGCCCAGGGACGGCCCAGGCGGAAGCGGCTCGACGCCCCGAGCACGCCGGTACTCAGAGCGCTACCGAAGACGGCCGGTGCCGCCGGGGGAAAGCGTCAGAGCCACTCGGGTCCACCTCCCCTACTCCTCATCTTCCCAAGTAGGAGCAGGAAGGAGGCTCTACCATACGGGGCCCACCTGTCGGCGAGTCTAAGCCCCCCAGTTTAAGTGGAGGCACCCTTCGCGGGTGCCGCCTCCGTGAGAAGGAGGGGTACTCCTGTGAGTACGCCTTCGACGTCGCCTTCCCCCTGTGCAATTGTGCTACTGGGCTGGCCTAGTAGCTATCCCTCGCCCGGTGCGCCATTTAGGCCTTTAGGTAAACTCCTTTTTCCCTTTTTCTTTTTCTGGTAGATTCAATAATTCATAAAATATTCTTGTGACATCCAAATTATTTGATTCAGATATCTATATTCTCCTAAGAGTGCCACGTATTATTTGGTGCCTCTTCCATATTTTTCCACCACAAGCTCTTGTACTGTTCAAGTTCAAATTCAAATTTGAACTATAAAAGCCCCTCCTTGTAAAATTCCTAGAGCATTCATATCAACTCCAAATAGAGTGGTTCAAGTTCCTAGGTTTCTATAAAATCATAACCTATTTATCTAGGCATGGTTAACATTTTTCCCATGCCCCTATTCTGCTTGACCTAATAAATGCTCCATTTTCCCATTTATTTCCTCTTAGTAAATTCATAGGAAAATCATTTCAACTCCAAATCCAGTGAGACCACTTCCTACATGGTTCTAAGTTCATGCCCTACTTAATAGGTGCATTCACCAATTTTATAAAAAAGTTTGTAGACTTCCTATAGGATCATAATTTCCTTCATTTCCACCATTCAGAAATCCCCCTTGATCCACATCCAATGAAACCTCCTTGGTTATTTGTCTTGTGACCAGAGGTATCCAAGAAAAATAAAATTCCTATTTATAGAGCACTTTTATTTCTCTACTTGTTGTGTTGTTTATTGTGGTTGTTTCTGGTGATAGTAGATAGAGTAGACGAATTACTCGGAGTGGACGAGACGCATGTGAAGACCTCGAAGACTTTGCTAAGCCAGGCAAGCAACCCTTTGACCATGAGTATGAACCCTTTTATTGGCATGTCATATAGCACTTATTTCCGTGATGTTGATCATTATGATGTGGTGACCACTTCGGTGGGATGCCTCTGATACTTTCTCGTTGATACTTGCATCGTGCATGACCCTACCTCCTTATGAGGGTTGTGCAGGTGGGAGTAGTTAGGTTGCTAGTAGTTGCTACGCAAGTGGGATGGGAATATGCATGGTGATGGAAACAAAAAATGATTTCAAGGACTTTTCGAAAACCCCGTTGGGTGCCACTAATGCCCGAGGGAGATGATGATGATCTAGGTAGCCACTTGATAAAGAAGTGGTGTACCGGAGCAAGTGAGTGTGTGTGGTTTTCGAAAACGGATTGGTGTAAGTTATGAGTGTTATTCCGACCTTACATGTAGAACCACGATACCCCTTATGGGACGGGGCTTTGTTGATTACTTTGATGGGTACTAGCATAGAGCCCGCATTACTAGTGGCGGGATTGACGTGGTCACTCTCGATACAGGGTCGTGTCGGTAAGGACGATCATGCGTTGTGTTCACAGGCACCGGCACACCGTTGGTCCATTCATGGATGGTACTATCTGGATCGAGGCTCGTATGATGTACATCATGAGGGATGGGTACCAATCGAGTGAACTCTTTGTTTAGTGTCGTCAAGGGAAAGGCATTGTTCGGGTGCTTACCTTGGGTATGTTATATACCACGAGTCGTGACACGGAAGTTCCCAGAGTCTTGTGGGTAAAGTGTGCAACCTCTACAGAGTGTAAAACTATTTGAATAGCCGTGTCCACGGTCAAGGATAGTTGGATGACCGCTCTTGTGCTACATCCAGTGTTTTCACAAACTGGTGTGAGTGTGTGTGTGACAAGATGATACTTGAGACAAGTCGGATGACTTGACATCATGACGGAACATGAGATGTCGAACCCCTTGCTTCTGATGATATGTATAACTCATTCGTATGGATATCTGCAAACTATTGTTGCATGCTTACATAAGTTATTTGATCATGTCACTACACTCAAAATTAGCAGTCTAGAAAATTACCTACTTAGTGCTATATCATGCATTGTCATACCTTGCTCCAAACATGGGTTGCTTCCGAGTAAATTCAAAGTACTCATTGGCTTACCACTGGTTATTTTCTTGGTCAGGCATGAAAGTTCAGGTTATGATGAAGATTACCTTGGTGAGGAAAATGCGAGCTAGGACGCTTCCGAGTCAGAATGCTTGTAGGGTTAAGGCAGATGGCATGGGTTCATGCTATCGTTGAAGATTTCCGCTACAAGTTTATGAAGAGTTTGTCATAGATGACATTTTTTGAGTACAACGGTATGTAATGGATGTAAGACTATTTTTATTCAATTTCTGTGAGTTCAGTGAACATTGCTCTCTAGGATCACTATGCACGTTCATTCGGTGATCTCGACTTATGGGTCGGGGTCCCCACAGCAAGGCAGAGAGCCAAGAACACCCCTAGATGTAGCGACCCGATCTCAAGGGATCGGAGTCTCTATGCTTAAGTGTCATCCCTGGAACGGTATGCTGACACACACAGTACTTGAGGATTTACAACAAAGTTCAATCACACATTTATTACATTGAGAAATCCTCAAAGAGTAATTATTATATTAATGTGGCCTAAGGCCAAGTAAAACAAAATCATGCGGAAGCAATAAAAGTGTAACGAGTCCTTCAACTCCACAAGCAAGCTGAGTGCAGAACAACGACCTATCGCACCTTATTCGTCGTCGGATAAATTTGCAACATGATAGGTTGCAGCCATGTAGGTCAGTACATGGAATGTACTGGCAAGTCACATCATAAAGTGTAATGAGCCTACAAAGTACATGCAATTTGGCTGGTGGGAAGCTCTAAGTTTAGATTTGCATAAAGCTAGTGTTTCCCTATCAGAAATAATTGCTCTACTTCTACAAATATCATAAGTCTGAGATGATGCCCATCTCAACCATTCCAAAATATTATACCCAATTGATTAATTAAGAGTGATGAGATCTCCCTACATTTCCACTACTAAAAGCTCAAGTTGTCCATGACTGGGGACACAGCTAATCGATTAGATTTTAACTCTGTAGAGGTTGTGCACTTTTCCCCACAAGACTCGACCACATCCTTGATCGGAAAATCGAGACATAGTCTTTCGATAGCATTTCCCCTAACCCACGGATAGAAGGTACACCTACATCATCTAAATCTGCTATCCTATCCCGGAAGAGGTCACACCATCTACTCAACTAAGCCAGAGCCCATATTGGCTTGTGGCTGCACACGGAAGCTTATAGACATGAAAATACGGTTGATCCCTTTGAGCCTGGGTGGACGGACCACTAGTGTACACTCCCATGGATTCCCATGAATGCTCCCGCTGTACTTCGCCACCATACAAACCAGTTTCCACCCAGGTAGTTCATTAAAGTTGGTCCTAGTTACTACTTTGTCACTCACATCTCAAAGTGATAACACTCCCCAATCCACGTCTACTTTGGCGAGGCATTGTAACATAACACGGTGGCGACAAAGTTTGCATGGTTCAGACCTACCTCAAATGAACTACTGGGTGATAATAAATCCAAACAGTATAAACTCCTATCATGCACTCCTACATCAAAGGACTAAGTGCTAAAATAAAACATGGGTAAAAACTGACATAATCAAAATGTAACTTGCCTTCGTGCTGGAAGTGATGTTCTAGCGAATCATAGTACTCTGCTTCGCACTCCGGACAATCTATCACAAAGTAAATAAAACACACATAAACATGCATTCATACAATTCAAAAACATGCAACAAAATATTTGCATAGCCAAATAAAAATCCAACACAAGTCATTAGCATGAAAATTTTCAAAGTGTGACTAGTGTTAAAAATTCGTGACGTGCACTAGTGTTCCTAAAAGGCATCCTAGTAAAATTATGGTGAACAGAAAATAATGGTGTAGAATATTTAGTGGCAAAATGTCATGGCAAAGGATTTAGTTCGTGTGACATGGTGCAAAAAGAATCACTTCAAACGGGTATACCGTTTGAAATATATGGCCTAATGAAATTTAAACTTAAATTCAAATCTGAATAAATTTAAAATTTGAACTCGCAAAAATATGCAACTATGGGTTTTCTGGTTAGGGCTATTCGAGATGAAAATTTAGCCTCTTGTTTCATCTCGTTTCGACCTACAGTTAAAAAGTTAAGGCCATTTGAAGTTTTGAATAAAATCTATAAAAAAAACTGCTATAGAACATTTTTTGAAAACTCTAAAGTGTGGACGTTCGCGACTAGAGCGCGAAGTGAATGGCTCTGATTGGTTGACTATGTTCGCTGCGGCTGCTACGCGACGAACATTCGCGAATTAAGCAAATCGCTGGTTCGGCTAAAACTAAAACGAAAAACCGAAGTTCGGTTTAATTAAACCGCACGGTTTATATTAGAACGCGGTTAACCGCGTACCGGTTCGGTCTAAATAAAACAAACCCAAAAGAAAAAAAACTAAAACTAATCTACAGAGGAGCGGCGCTTATAGAGATGCTCGTGCGTGCGTTCGGGCAGGAAGCTCGATGGTGATGGGGCGGCGGCTCCGGCAATGTCCGGCGCGGGCGAGGTTGTCCGGCGGATGCAACTCGACGAGGGCCTCCGGGCGGTGGTGACGCTACCCTACGGCGACGACCGTAGGGAGCAGGGCGAGCTCCGGTCTCCGGCGAACTCCGACAACAACAGTCGGACGGGCGGCGTCTCCGGTGCGTCCTAGGGGCAACGAAGATGTCAGGGAGATGCGGGTGGACTAGGGGGGCCCAATTTCTCAAGGAGGGAAGGGGCATGGCGGCTCACCGGCGTCGGAATCCTCGTCGGAAAGCTCCGGCTCCGGCGAGATGCAAACTGACAGGGCGGTGGCTACGAGTGGTGAGAGGAGGAGCGGGTTGGCCGAATGGAGAGAGGGCATCGGGGGGCTTTTATAGGTGCAACTAGGAGGGATGGGGTCGCGGGATAAGGGTTATCCCTGGAGCTTCGGCCGCGGTTTCGGGAGCTGCGAGCGCGAGCTCTATCCGTGCGTCTTGTGCGGGAGGTTGGAGATGACCCGGGTCGGTCCCACCTGGCAGTTTGCGTGAGGGAGAGAGGAGAGAGATGCGAGCGAGCTCCTGGCGGCGCCAGGAAAGGAGCGCTCACTCCTGGCATGCACGCTAGCAAGCCCTAGCATGGCTTGGGCTGTGGTGGCCGGTGCTGCTGGCTGGGCCTGGCCTGGCCAGCGTGTGTGTGTGTTTCTCTTTTTTTACCTCTCCTTTTTAGATCTGAGAAAAAACAAAAATATATGGTATTATATACCAAAACAATCAGAAAAATAAATCCTATAGTGTGAACATTTCTTTAGAGTCAAAATAAAAACTTTATAAAAACATTATTTAAAGAAATCCAAAATGAAACCAAATTTGACTTTCAAATAAATTGGCACTATTTTCTTCTGACCTTTGGGGTGTCATGTTACCTCCTCTAATACTCTTTTTTCAAAGTATTTTGTGAGGTAATTGAGTAAACTCAAATGCCAAATTGAAAATAAGTCAAACAAAGAAAATGAAATATATTTGCCACATTCATTTCAATCATAATGCATAGATGATTAGCTAATAATTGTGAAACATTCCAAACTGAAAATTTGGGATGTTACAAACCGACCCCCTTAAGATGAATCTCGTCCTCGAGATTCGGGTTGGCTAGCAAAAAGGTGTGGGTGGTGTTGCTTGAGATCTTCTTCTCGTTCCCAAGTAGCTTCCTCCTCGGTGTGGTGACTCCACTGAACCTTGCAGAACTTGATGACCTTGGTACGAGTGATCCTCTCGGCAGTCTCAAGAATCTTAACAGGATTCTCCTCATATGTTAGATAGTTATCCAACTGAATTGCTTCTAGAGGCACTTTTTTCTCTCAAAGGAATATCTGCCATCTCTGCATGACACTTCTTCAGTTGGGAAACATGAAACACATCATGAACTCCTGACAAACCCTCTGGTTGTTCCAACTTGTATGCAACTTCCCCTCTGCATTCCAGAACTCTGTATGGCCCCACGAATCGTGGTGCTAACTTTCCTTTGACTCCAAACCTCTTAATACCTCAAAGTGGAGACACTCGCAGATATGCTCTATCTCCCACTTTGTAAATCACTTCCTTGCGTTTAGCATCGGCATAACTCTTTTGTCTAGACTGAGCTATCTTGAGTCTATCACGGATCAACTTGACCTTCTCCTCAGAATCTCGAATCAAATCCGATCCAAACAATTTGCGATCACCAACTCCATCCCACATCAACGGTGTTCTGCACTTCCTCCCATACAATGCTTCAAAAGGGGCCATCTGCAAACTGGCTTGATAGTTGTTGTTGTATGAGAACTCTGCAGAAGGTAAGTTATAATCCCAACTAGACCCGTAGTCTAGCGCACAAGCTCTCAACATGTCCTCCAGAATCTGATTCACCCTCTCTGTCTTCCCATCTGTCTGTGGATGGAACGCTGTACTGAACTCTAGCCTGGTACCCAAAGTTTTGTGTAGCTCATGCCAAAACTTTGAAGTAAACTGTGTTCCTCTATCTGATACAATGGTCCTCGGAACTCCATGCAGACATACAATCCTGGTCATATATATCTTCGCCAGCTTAGCACTTGTATAGGTAGTCTTCACAGGAATGAAGTGAGCAACCTTGGTCAAGCGATCAACTATTACCCAAATGGAATCATAACCCGAACGGGTCCAGGGTAATCCCGTGATAAAATCCATGCCAAGTTTATCCCATTTCCAATCAGGTATCGGCAATGGCTGAAGTAAACCTGTTGGTTTCTGATGATCTGGCTTTACCCTCTGACATACATCACATACTACTACATACTCAGCAATTTCCCTCTTCATACTAGTCCACCAAAAACTTTCCTTCAAGTCCAAATACATCTTGGTGTTTCCCGGATGTATCGAGTAAGGCGAATCATGAGCCTCCTGTAGAATCAACTTCCTGATCTCTGGATCATTGGGCACACAAATATGCTGCTCAAACCATACGGTTCCATGCTCATCCTCACGGAATCCTTCTGCCTTTCCTTTGTTAATCCTCTCCTTTATCTCAGCAATACCTTGATCCAACTTCTGAGCTTCTCAGATCTTGCCCAACAAGGTGGTTGTACTTTGAGTGTGGCAACATAGCCTCTTGGAACTATTTCCAACTCAAGATCTCTAAGTTCATCACATAACTCCTGAGGTAATCCTCCTGCGACAAGAGTGTTGACATAGCTCTTACGGCTCAATGCATCTGCCACGACGTTGGCTTTTCCTGGATGATAATGCAAACTCATGTCATAATCCTTGATGAGCTCCAACCACCTCCTTTGCCTAAGGTTCAACTCTTTCTGTGTGAAGATGTACTTCAAACTCTTGTGATCGGTGTAAACATCACATTGGTTCCCAATAAGGAAATGTCTCTAGGTCTTGAGTGCATGCACCACTGCTCCTAACTCCAGATCATGCATGGCATAGTTCAACTCATGAGGTCAAAGCTGACGTGAAGCATAAGCTACAACCTTTCCTCCTTGCATAAGCACGCCTCCAAGTCCTTGGCATGAAGTGTCGCAGTACACGTGAAAATCCTTATGTATGTTCGACAGAATTAGCACTGGAGCTGTAACCAAATGCTTCTTCAACTCCTGGAAACTGGCTTCACATTCCTTAGTCCAAGTATACTTGGTGTCCTTCTTCAACAACTCCGTCATGGGCTTTGCAATCTTGGAGAAATTCTCAATGAACCTCCGATAATACACTGCAAGTCCAAGGAAACTGCGGATCTCGCTAACTGAGGTCGGTGCCTTCCATTCTGTGACTGCTTCTACCTTGGAAGGGTCCACGACAATTCCTTCTCCTGACACAACATGTCCGAGAAATCCGACTTCCTTCAACCAAAACTCACACTTGCTGAACTTGGCATAAAGTTTGTGTTCTCTGAGCTTCTCCAGAACTAGCTAAGCGCAGATGTTTTGCGTGCTCCTCCTCATTCTTGGAGAAAACCAATATACCATCAATGAATACCACCACAAACTTATCCAAGTACTCCATGAATACCTTGTTCATCATGCTCATAAAATAGGCAGGGGCATTAGTCAAACCAAACGACATGATTGTATACTCATAAAGCTCATACCTCGTGGTAAAAGTTGTCTTAGGTATATCTTTCTCACAGATCTTCAACTGATGATAACCCGATCGAAGGTCAATCTTGGAGAAAACACTAGCTCCTTCTAGCTGGTCGAACAAGTCGTTGATCATCGGCAGCGGATACTTGTTCTTGATGGTCACCTCATTCAAAGAGCGATAATCCACACACATCCTCAAGGTTCCATCCTTCTTCTCCACTAAGAGTACTGGGGCTCCCCAAGGTGATGAACTCGGGCGAATATACCCCTTCTCTAGTAACTCTTCAATCTGTTTCTTGACTTCCCTAGATCATTAGCGGGCATCCAGTATGGCCTCTTGGAGATAGGTCCAGTGCCTGGCAGTAACTCAATGAGAAACTCAATCTCCCGATCCGGTGGCATACCGAGTAAATCCTCTGGAAATACATTGGGATAATCCTTCACCACCGGTACTTCCTCCTGGACAACTCCCGTAAGAGAGTTCACTTGAGTCTTCTTAGGCTTAAGCCTGGATACATACTTGATCCTCTTCTTCTCTGGAGTGGTGAGAAGAATTGACCTACTGGCACAATCAATGCTTCCCTGATACTTGGACATCCAATCCATACCTAGGATTACATCCAACCCTTGTGACTCAAGTACGATCATATCTGTGGGAAAAACATGTCCCCCTATGTTCAAAGGCAGCTGAAAACATGCCTGACTAGTCATAGACTTTGCTCCTGGGGAACTCACTAGAACAGGTGACTTAAGAGGTACGGTAGGCAGCTTATGTTTATTCACAAACCCCCTCGATATGAATGAATGCGACGCACTAGTGTCAAATAGAATAAGTGATGGGAATGAAATAACCAAGAACTTACCAATCACCGCATCCGGTTGTTCATAGACTTCTTCCACGTTGACATGATTCACATGCCCCTTTGTGAAAGGATTGGCCTTCTTGCCTCTAGAACTTCCATTGCCATTCCCATTTTGTAGCTCAGGACACTTATTGGAGTAGTGCCCTGTCTTCTTGCACTTGAAGCAGGTGATGTGAGTCAGATCCTTCCTCACTGGTGTAGCAGGGGTAGGGTGATTGTGATTGCCGTTTCCTCCATTCCCATTGCCATTCTTATGGCCATTGTGGTTGTGTCCATTGCCTCCATGCTGAGAATGACCACCATGGTTATGATGGTTGTGCCCTCCAAACTTACTGTGTCCTGCACCAGAATATCCTAAGAACGGGGCGGAGCAAGGCTTCTGCTGAGCTCCAGACTGAAACTTGCCTTGACCATATTTCCTCTTGCCATTTTCCATCTGCTGATGCTTGCCCTCTAGAGTGATTGCCTTATCCACCAACTCTTGATAGTTATCAAAAGTCGCTACCATCAACTGAATTCCCAGCTCATCATTGAGTCCCTCCAGAAACTTCTCTTGCTTGGCTGCATCGGTTGCCACGTCACCTGGGGCGTAACGGGACAACTTGCTGAAGTCATCAACATACTCAGACACTGAGCGACCTCCTTGGCGTAAGTTGCGGAACTCCCTCTTCTTGAGAGCCATAGCTCCCGGTGAAACATGAGCAGTGCAGAACGCTTGCTGGAACTGAGCCCAAGTCACATTCTCCATGGGGTACGTGGCGGTGTAGTTCTCCCACCACGAAGCTGCTGGTCCATCCAGTTGGTGAGAGGCAAACCTCACCTTTTCCTAATTAGTGCATCCTGTTGTGGCTAGCTTCCTGCCCATGTTGCGAAGCCAGTCATCTGCGACAATTGGCTTCGGGCTACTTGTGAAGATTGGAGGATTCAGCCTCAGAAAACGGGTAAGACTGTCAATTTGTGGTGGAGGTGGAGTGGAGGTGGAAGCAGATTGTTGTTGTTGTTCTGGGCCATATTTTGCATCAACAACTGTATCATCTGGTTCTGGATCTGAAGCAATTGTTCCAAGGCGGGTGGGATATCATTCCTTGAGCCACTCCCGGAAGGGTCGCGCCTTGGTCGCATCTGTTGGGTCAGCATAGATGAGGTATAGATAGAATTAGGCCTAAGGGAGAAACACTACCCATATGCAAATGATGTCAATAAAAATCCAAATCACTCCAATTCAATTCAATCAAAAAGTTCACACGAAACAATCTAAGGTGAGCCATGTCACAAGATTTGACAAGGTCCCACAAATAAATCAATCAAATACGAATCGACTATCGAATCCTAATCGCTCATGGTGGTCTAAATCTACTCCCCATCGGAAGAGAGATCTATCTTGTTGATGTCGGCTCCAGCGGCGTCACTCTATATCTCCTCGTCGTCATCCTCATAGTCTTTGTCCTGACTGACGTAGTCCCCGTAAGAGTGATCCTCTTGGAGATTCTCCCCGTTATCCAGCTCCTCCTCAGCTTCCTCCAACTGAAGCTTCAAGTCGTCGAACTTTTCCTGCAGCGCATCGAGTTCCGCCTCATGCTCTGCGCGGGCGTTTTGAAGCTCTTCTTCTAGCCCGACCTTGCGGGTAGTCAGGTTGTGGGGGGTGACGAGGTAGTCTTCCATCTCTTCCTTCATCCTGGTGATGAGCTCCTCCAGGTCCTCAATGTGTGAGTCGATGGTGTCGTCCTCCCTGGTGCGCACCACATCTCCATCCGAGTCATGGCGCGCGTACAAGACATAGTTAGTCTTCCTGAGGTCCTCGCGGTAGTCCTGGCGGATTCGCCCAAGTGCAAAGAGCGCAACGATCCCTTTGCCAATGCCCCATGATCTTACTTCTATGTAGAAGTCGATCGGCTCAATGGCATTTCCAAAAGTTCGCCCTGGAATGTGGACATCAATCTTCCAGCGCATCTCCTCAAGTAGAGTGGCCGTGAAGGTACCGATGAAGCTAGGCAGGGCAATGCACAGATGTCTTGCGATATCCACGAGCTGTCTTCCAAAGGGCATGGTTGCGTCGGGCTGAGCAAACTCAACGATGGGGGTCGACATCTACAGTTTGAAAGAGAGGAGAAATTAGTAGTGAACCAGGGAAAAGTATGAGACCAAAACAGGGGTATAAAAGTGTTGTAAAAATATGGTTTTTTATCCTATGGCTTTCCATTTTCTAGGGTCGCGTCCTACAGTCAACGTGTGCTCTGATACCATCTTGTAGCGACCCAATCTCAAGGGATCAGAGTCTCTCTGCTTAAGTGTCATCCCTGGATCGATATGTTGACACACACAGTACTTGAGGATTTACAACAGAGTTCAATCACACATTTATTACATCGATAAATCCTGAAAGAGTAATTATTACATTAATGTGGCCTAAGGCCAAGTAAAACAAAATCATGCGGAAGCAATAAAAGTGTAGCGAGTCCATCAACTCCACGAGCAAGCCGAGTGCAGAACAACGACCTATCGCACCTTATTCGTCGTCGGATAAATCTGCAACATGCTAGGTTGCAGCCGTGTAGGTTAGTACATGGAATGTACTGGCAAGTCACATCATAAAGTGTAATGAGCCTACAAAGTACATGCAATTTGGCTGGTGGGAAGCTCTAAGTTTAGTTTTGCATAAAGCTAGTTTTTCCCTATCAGAAATAATTGCTCTACTTCTACAAATAGCATAAGTCTGAGATGATGCCCATCTCAACCATTCCAAATTTTTATACCCAATTGATTAATTAAGAGTGATGAGATCTACCTACATTTCCACTACTAAAATCTCAAGTTGTCCATGACCGGGGACACGGCTAATCGATTAGATTTTAACTCTGCAGAGGTTGTGCAGTTTTCCCCACAAGACTCGACCACATCCTTGATCGGAAGATCGAGACATAGTGTTTCGATAGCATTTCCCCTAACCCACGGATAGGCCGGTACACCTACATCATCTACATCTGCTAGCCTATCCCGGAAGAGGTCACACCATCTACTCAACTAAGCCAGAGCCCATATTGGCTTGCGGCTGCACACGGAAGCTTATAGACATGAAAATACGGTTGATCCCTTGGAGCCTGGGTGGACGGACCACTAGTGTGCACTCCCATGGATTCCCATGAATGTTCCCACTGTACTTCGCCACCATACAAACCAGTTTCCACCCAGGTAGTTCATTAAAGTTGGTCCTAGTTACTACTTTGTCACTCACATCTCAAAGTGATAGCACTCCCCAATCCACGTCTACTTTGGCGAGGTATTGTAACATAACACGGTGGCGACAAAGTTTGCATGGTTTAGACCTACCTCAAATGAACTACTGGGTGATAATAAATCCAACAAGTATAAACTCCTATCATGCACTCCTACATCAAAGGACTAAGTGCAAAAATAAAACATAGGTAAAAACTGACATGATCAAAATGTAACTTGCCTTCGTGCTGGAACTGATGTTCTAGCGAATGATAGTACTCTGCTTCACACTCCGGACAATCTATCGCAAAGTAAATAAAACACACATCAACATGCATTCATACAATTCAAAAACATGCAACAAAATATTTGCAAAACCAAATAAAAATCCAACACAAGTCATTAGCATGAAATTTTTCAAAGTGTGACTAGTGTTAAAAATTCGTGACGTGCACTAGTGTTCCTACAAGGCATCCTAGTAAAATTATGGTGAACAGAAAATAATGGTGTAGAATATTTAGTGGCAAAATGTCATGGCAAAGGATTTAGTTCGTGTGACATGGTGCAAAAAGAATCACTTCAAACGGGTATACCGTTTGAAATATATGGCCTAATGAAATTTAAATTCAAATCTGAATAAATTTCAAATTTGAACTTGCAAAAATATGCAACTATGGGTTTTCTGGTTAGGGCTATTCGAGATGAAAATTTAGCCCCTTGTTTCATCTCATTTCGACCTACGGTTAAAAAGTTAAGGGCGTTTGAAGTTTTGAATAAAATCTTGAAAAAAAACTGCTATAGAACATTTTCTGAAAACTCTAAAGTGTGGACATTCGTGACTAGAGCGCGAAGTGAATCGCTCTGATTGGTTGACTATGTTCGCTACGGCTGCTAGGCGACGAACGTTCACGAATTAAGAAAATCGCTGGTTCGGCCAAAACTAAAAAGAAAAACAGACGTTCGGTTTAATTAAATCGCACGATTTATATTAAAACACGCTTAACCGCGTACCGGTTCGGTCTAAATAAAAAAACCTAAAAGAAAAAACAAAAACTAATCTACAGAGGAGCGGTGCTTACAGAGACGCTCGTGCGTGCGTTCGGGCAGGAAGCTCGATGGTGACAGGGCGGCGGCTCCCGCGATCTCCTTCACGGGCGAGGTTGTCCGGCGGATGCAGCTCGACGAGGGCCTCCGGGCGGTGGTGACGGCACCCGACGGTGATGACCGTAGGGAGCAGGGCAAGCTCCGATCTCCGGCGAACTCCGGCGACAACGGTCGGACGGGCGGCGTCTCCGGTGCATCCTAGGGGCAACGAAGATGACAGGGAGATGTGGGTGGACTAGGGGGTTCGATTTCTCAAGGAGGGATGGGTCATGGCGGCTCACCGATGTCGGAATCCTCGTCGGAAAGCTCCGGCTCCGGCGGGATGCAAACTGAAGGGGCGGTGGCTATGAGCGGCGAGAGGAGGAGTAGGTTGGCTGCATGGAGAGAGGGCATCGGGGGGAGGGGGCTTTTATAGGCGCAACTAGGAGGGCTGGGGTCGCGGGATAAGGGTTATCCCTGGAGCTTTGGTCGCGGTTGCGGGAGCTGCGAGCGCGAGCTCTATCCGTGCGTCTTGTGCGGGAGGTTGGAGATGACCCGGGTCGGTCCCACCTGGCAGTTTGCATGAGGGAGAGAGGAGAGAGATGCGAGCGAGCTCCTAGCAGCACCAGGAAAGGAGCGCTCGCTCCTGGCACGCACGCTAGCCAGTCCTAGCGTGGCTTGGGCTATGGTGGCCGGGGCTGCTGGCTGGGCCTGGCCTGGCCAGCGTGTGTGTGTGTTTCTCTTTTTTTACCTCTCCTTTTTAGATCTGAGCAAAAACCAAAATATAGGGTATTATATACCAAAACGATCAGAAAAATAAATCCTATAGCGTGAACATTTCTTTAGAGTCAAAATAAAAACTTTATAAAAACATTATTTAAAGAAATCCAAAATGAAACCAAATTTGACTTTCAAATAAATTGGCACTATTTTCTTCTGACCTTTGGGGTGTCATGTTACCTCCTCTCATACTCTTTTTTCAAAGTATTTTGTCAGGTAATTGAGTAAACTCAAATGCCAAATTGAAAAGAAGTCAAACAAAGAAAATGAAATATATTTGCCACATTCATTTCAATCATAATGCATAGATGATTAGCTAATAATTGTGAAACATTCCAAATTGAAAATTTGGGATGTTACACTAGAGAACCCTCATGAGGATCAACGCCACTATACTATTTCATCCACCACACCTCTCCGAGAGGCAATCCACCAAAGCAGGAGTAGGGTATTAAGCTTCCCAACGGTCTGAACTTGGGTAAACCACTATGTCCATCTTATTCCTCGTCATCGTGCAAGTTTGTCGTAGTAACCATCTAGTAGACAGCTAGGGAGAGAGAGACTACGGAGGATCTTCACACACGCCCCTGTGTTCGAACCTTGAGGGTTTTGCAAAACCCGAAATCCGACAACAAGGTTGCTTCTTCGTGGAACCCTTCATGGGTGGAACCCTCCGTGGACTCTTGCGACCGTTACCCTCCGTGGTTTGAAGTCTCCATAAACGTCGATGTACAATAGTGCCACGTATTAGAACCACGGAAAAAAATCTTTGTGTCTACAATTGTGTTGATCTTTCTACCCTCATCCTCTTACATATGCTTGTTACTTTGCTGCAATACTCATAGAAATGCATGTGTAGGGTGTACTTGATATGCTAGAATTGCTAAAATCTACCAACCAATTAACTTGGGAAAAGGTTAGGTTTTTATTTGGTCAAGTATTCTAATCACCCCCTTCCAGACCTACTTTCGATACCTACACTATGTAAGAGCTTTGATTTAGCAAATTCCACCTACTCAAGTATTGTTCAGTCTTCCATGATTGCTCACACTCAAAGCATATTTTTAGAACAAGCAGTTTCAAGCAAACATATAGCAAGATAGAGGCTTAATGTTCTGCCTCCCAACATATTTATGTTAGGGATAATGTCAACAATAATGAATCATGATCACCTATATCCAACTGGATATATGTTCCTCAATATTTCCCACCACATGATGCTTGCCAACTCAATACTTAATAGACTAGAATAGAGATGAAAATTATTGACTCTTAGATGAAAGTAAATATATAAAAGAAAATACATAAAATTAAAATATAGGCCCTTCGCGGAGGGAAGCAGAGGTTGTCATGCGCTTTTTACTTTTTGATGTGCAATCTCCTAATGAAAATGAATGTCACTTGATATTGCCCCTTGTGATGGCAACCTTTATTATGTAGTTCGTTGATTTTATTTCTTCACTAGCACAAGTTTGTACAAATCTTATTTTCCATTCCAATAAAAGATCATACATATTTAGGAGCAATTTTTATTGTTTTTTGCACCGATGACAACTTACTTGAAAAATCTTATTCAATCCATAGGTAGATATGGTGAAATCTCATGGCAAGAAACTGGGTTTAAGGGTTTTTGGATGCACAAGTAGTATATCGACTTAGTACGCATTTTTGGATAGCAAAATATCCAAAGAAAGCACCACATGTTAGAGGATCCATGACAATATAAGTTCTATGTGAATAAAAGCAAATATACCATTACATTGTCTTCCTTGTCCAACATCAACTACTTCATCAAGTTTGAAAATAATTAATGGCGGCTCACAATCATAGAAGATGTCCAAGATAGTATATTTATAAGTGAAATCTCTCTTGCTTCAATATTCTTTCATGAATTGTTCAAGTGACCAATGATGCATTTGCTAACCTCCAATAAATTTTATTGCTTATACACTTAGTATGTGAAGTCCCTACTCCCCATGGGATAAGCATATGAAGCTTATATAATTTCACATTTATGACATTAAATACATTCAAAATTTTCTCTTAGGATATAAGTGAAGCACAAGAGTGATCATCAAACTACTCTCAAAAATATATAAGTGAAGATCACAGAGCATTCTATAATGAATATATTCACATTTATGACATTAAATACATTCAAAATTTTCTCTTAGGATATAAGTGAAGCACAAGAGTGATCATCAAACTACTCTCAAAAAGATATAAGTGAAGATCACAGAGCATTCTATAATGAATAGAGAGAGACCAATATCCAAGCTAAAAATATATAAGTGAAGCACATGGTGCATTCAATAAAACCATACTGAAAAGATTTAAGAGAAACACATGAAGAATTCTATAAATAAGACAAGTATTTTCTCATACCAGCATGGCGAATAAAATAAAAAAGGAAGAATAAACAAAAATATATGCTCCAAGAATAACACATGTGAACGAATAAAAACTTTATGATCATCATAGGCTAACCGATAATTCTTGATGAAGAAAGGTGGGATGCATAGCATCCCCAAGCTTACATGATTCAGACTTCTTGTAAAATTACTTGGGGAGCCTTGGGCATCCCTCTAGCATCCCAACTCAAAACGAGTCAAGCCTCTGTGCGTCCGTGCCATCCCTAGATCAGTATTTTGGCACACATAGTACATCAATGTATATATCAAAGTGCAATCACATGTAAATAACGTAAAACTGATATATACCTCAAAATCTCAGCGGAAATAGTCAACGCGAGTGGAGTCCCAATAAACACCAACGGTAGGTTGAGTGCAGACCGTAACCCTGAATCGTACTCTTACTCGTCGTAGGAAAATATCTGCCTTGAATATGCCGACAAGTTATAAAGGAGAGGGGTGAAAATATCATCTATACTATATGCATATATGGCAGGTGGGGATGTAAGTTTAAGTTTTGCGTAAAGAAATTTTTTCCTACAACAAGAGGGGGGCAAAAGCAAAATTGTTACTACATTGTTGGTTGTTTAATGAGATGGTTCCACCAACCAATTCTCATACCCAAGTTAACAATAACACCCACATCATTAATATTATTTGTGTTGAGAGTTCCTTTGGCTCAAGTTGTCCATGACCATGGACATGGCTAATCGATTAGGTTTGGTACTCTCCAGAGTTTTGCAGACGTTCCACACAAGATTTGATCGCCTCTATTGAAGTCCTCATACTGTAGAGTGTTTGAGAACTGGATGATCAAAACATGGTCTTCCAAAGGGTTCCTCTAAGCCACTATCGGTGCCCATCCAATCCTACCGTTCTTCTACATCACGTAGCACCACCCGTCTAGAGTCACCACGATCTCCAACCAAGCCAGAGCTCATAATGGCTTGTGGCTGTGCAGGTAAGCCTCAGGTCCTAAAGTATCCATCCATCTCTTTCTGCCTAGGTGGACCTTTCCGCGTGAATATTGGCGCTTCTCCAGCATCACCTAGGCTACCGCCGAATCCTCCAAGGTGCTATTCTATTATCATCCACCCAGAGATATATTGCATCGTGAGGTCTTGAAAATAATTGTTGAAGTCTTGATTTCTTGATCATCAACTAATTCTCATGACTCTCATGCTAAACACTCAACCAAACCCCATCTACTAAAAGCATGGCAAAATAAAAATAACGTCCTCGGACAAAGTAACAAAGGTTTATGGGTGCCTACCACATGATACTACTCGAGAACTAAAATTTCCATGTACCTACTTTGCATGAAATGTTGGAGAAGCTTGAACTAATGCAATAAAATTATAGGTAACTTCATCAATGCAAAATTGCATGGTAAGATTGACGAAGATACTATCGCTCTCAGAAATAACTTGATAGAACTATTCATCACTCTCCGATGAAATCTATATAACTAAACATTGCACTCATAAGCAAACACTTCTAGCAATCAATACTATCAATCAGAAAGCAACACAAAACTAAACACAATAGTGATGAGGACATCCCTGCTAATGCTACACCCACAACTCTGACTGCTATACATACAGGACCAATTACTACAGCTCGCGCACGTTAGTTGAATTACTAGGTACTTTCGTTTCTTGCAAATCCTTCTAATGTTCATGAACATATGATGCTGCCTAAATTAGATACTTTTGTTTTACTTATGAATGAAGGACTTGGCATGGACAAGAAGGATGACCATTGGAGCGGGATCAAGAATGGAGAAGAAGGTGCGTGCGCGGGAAAGAACAATGGAGCTTCTAGTGATGATTTTCGCACTTTGAACCCACCATAATGGGAGCAAGAAGACTTGGACGAAATATGCATGATGCTACTTTATAAAATTCGTCGCTAGGCTAATATAGGTGTTGTGCCACCTTATTGTTGGGCCAGGCCCATGTAATTTCGAAATACCATATTATAGGCTGTTTTTAGAGTCCGTATGTATGCGGAAACTGAGTTAAGGTTGGTTTCGGACCCCTCCTCCAAGGGGCCACGAAATTCCCCTCTATTCCTCCATATATACAGCCCTTAGGGCGTCGTTTTAGGGTTGGGTTTTGTTTAGATTACAAGTTCGCCATAGCTGCAACTTCGCGTTCTTCGTTTGTGTACCATGACCAGACAAAGGCGTCACAGAACCCCACTTCATCAATAAACCTTTCCTCTTATATTCGCAATATCCAGATTGCAATCTTAGTTTCTTGCTTGTTCTTCATTTGCGTGCAGGAAATAGACCCTCGTGGTCAGGTTGATTGTGGTCCAGCGTGGTCAATAACCTCTCGGAGTTGGTTTAGCGATTTCTAAGGCGCGGCGTCATCACACGTTCATAGTCGGATCGTCAAAGTCTACTCCACCAAAAACGATAGCCACCATCTCATCGAAAGACAGGGACAACTTCACCTCAAATAGGGTTGTGATGAAGGAAATACTTAAGACAAAAGTTAAAACAACAAAACTTCATCAAAACAACCAAAGTATTTTTGTGAATATTTTTCTTGCAAAAAGAATTACCTTTGAAGAACAACTAAGAACTATGAAAGCAACCCGCTAATAACTTGAGTTTTTTTCTAATAAACTTAACAACAAGAGAAACAATAAAATACTAAAATAACAAAAAACAAAAATATAATACTAAATTAACAGGAAATATTATTTTCTCATAAAACTTTATTACAAAAAAGAACTAATTGAAAAGCTTTCATTAAACCCTTCCTATGACATAAACATTGTTAACCTAAAATTAAACCACCAACAATTTCAACTATGATATGAATTGTTTTCTGGTCTAAACAAAAGTAAAAACAAATTATAGAAATAATTTACAAATAGGAAATCAAACTAGCAATGAAATAAATTTTCAAGTTACTATGAAACTAGAATTGATTTCATGCTATCAAATAATAATAAATAACATAAAAATAATCTTGGTTGAAATACTACTGCTAATTAACAGAAAACAAGGTAAAACTTCCGAACTAATACAAAAGAAAACAAATTACAAAAATCTAAAACAAAATAAATAGCAATAAACATAAAAAGAACAAAAATAGATTCTGGTTTGCTTATAAATATATTCTAAAAATTCCCAAATTGTTCCTATTTATAAACAAAGTCACTAGTGACTTGTAGCAAAAGAATCAACTCAAAACCTATTTTTAAACTAAAGTTATTCATATTCTAGTGATTTGAGCCAATTCAATTAAATTCAAAATTGAAAAGATCAAATATGAAATCTAAAACAACAGGCAACATGTAAAAAGAATCAAGTAAAAACTCCTAATATTCTAGGACATATCAATTAGCAAAATCGGCAACTATTCTGTTTTCACAAACAAAAACAGAAAAACAAATAAACTTAACTAATGAACAGGGCCACGTGGCAAGTTCCTATAGGCTACGGGTGTGAGTGCGTTAGCTAAACGGGTGACTGGCCATTTGATAAAAAATGGTTTGGCTAAATAATTAAGGCAAACAAAACCTAGGTTATTATTACTAAACTGAAATGGTATGGGGTTCTAAACTTAGCCGTTTAAACAGATCGGATGAAGAGGAGAGGTCTCGGTGCTCACCGCGGTGGTCGTGAAGAACTCTGGCGAAGTCGACGGCAGCCGGGACGGGAAGGGGTCGGGGACGTGGCTCCGATGGCCTCAGACGAAGGCGGAATGGTCCGGAGGGTCGCGGTGATCCTCCAGCATCGATCTACGATGTCGACGGGGCACGGGGTCGACAGATGTGATCGCTACGAGCTCGGAAAGCGGCGATGGTGATACAGACCTCCGGCGAGGGTGGTTTGGGGCGTTCTAGCAAGGTTCTTTCATGGTTTTGGAAGGAACGGGGTGCGCGGTGAGTGGGGGTTCTTATACGGGGCTCGGGGGCGCAGAAAGGCAAGGGAAGGAAGGTGACGACCGACAAGAGGAGCTGTCGGGTGTGGGGTCAGGGTGTTAGCGGGAGAGAGAGAGGGCACGTGGCTAGGGTGGGATCATTGGCCGATTCGTTTTGACTTCAGTCCAATTTTAAGAAGATTGGGCCAGATCCTTTCGAAATGGACCCCGGATTAATTCCTAATAAAAAAGTGATTTTTTCCTTTTTTGGCAAACATGAAAGTAAATTATAAAAAGGAAAATAAATATAACCTCTAATATAGGAGTATAATATATCAAAAAATTTAGAAAAATAAAATTTACAACATGAACAAATCTTTAGGATCCAATGAAAATCTCTCAAATTCCAATAATTCAAATAGTGCTACTGTTTTAAATAAAATGCAAATAAAACATTTTGAAAATACCAAAATGATTTCAAAATAAGTATTCTCCATTTTTATATCGAAGGGGATCATTTTACCCTATTGTCCATATATGTTATTTTTGGAGAAAAATAAATTTTGAAAACAACTTCAAGATGACTTTGTATCCTATTATGAAATATTTTGAAAAAAAAATTCTGAGTTTTATAATTTCAAATATAATTCATACTTGCCCTTGTTTTGGAGTGTCATATTGCTCCTCTCAAGATTTTGAATTTAGGCAAGGGAGTTTGAATTCATTCAACTTTGAAATAGCAATAGGAGCAAATATGAAAATGAATTCCAAATTGGAAATTTTTAGTAGTTTTGAAATCCACTTTTCAAATTCTTTATTTTTGAAGAAGTCATGTCATCTTCTCTGACCGATCTGAATTGGATGAATTTGAATTCCAAGGTAAAAGGGGAAAGTCATTTTATTCCCTCTCATTCAAAAGTTTCAAAAAAATTCAAATTCTACTCAATTTCAAACACTCAACCAATCAAACAATCATTCAGTAAATTAATATAACATTCCAAAGTTTGGGATGTTACAAACCTACCACACTTAAAATGAATCTTGTCCTCGAGATTCAAAAGGGCTAGAAAGAAAAGGTTAGGGTTTGGGGTCTTTTAACAAATCCAGTGACCTGAAAGTGTGGGTGCCACCGCACTTAAAATGAGTGTTACTACTCCCTCAAAAGCATGACAATCCTCTGGGGCCCTTGGAAATATATTCCTATTCATGTTCTCCATAGTAACTCCTTTGTTGAAGTTCTTCCTTTATATTCATAACGTTTCCTTCAAAATCCAGTGTTTCCTTGGTCAATACAAAGTTCTTTTGTTGCTGGGTCTTCTTAGCTGACAAGTACCACGATCATTCTAATTAACTTATCTCTGATCTCATGGTGGTCTACGATTTGTGGTTATCCTGCAATGAAATGGGTCTTGGCTTCATCCTCACTGTAAAATTCCTACGTTTGGCAACAGCTGCCAAGTACAAGGGGTCTTCATCATACCATTCTAAGGCTTAAAAAAGCTTCAAAGAACATCGTCTATTTACTATGGGTAAGTCCCTCAGATTTACCATTTCGAATAGCAAGAGAAATGGTAAGAGTAAGTCGTCAAGGTGGCCAAGCCATGTCGCACTGAAATAATTACCTTGTATAAGGTTTAGCGAATGTCCCATTGTAACACTCGGGCTTCCTTACAAGCATTGTAGAAATTTCTCCTATCAATGAACAAAGTTTGGATAAATCCATTGATTCTGCAAGCTGAACTAAAACATCTATCATTTCTTTACAACTCTCAGGTTTACGTATGCTCCTAAGGAAACATTTGGTGATCACTCATAGCTTCTTCCAAGTTCCTTCCTTCATAAAGGTAGTACTTGATCCTTATCAATCCTGAGGCTGTGGGTTGTGAGCTTACTTGAAATACTTGTACATCTTTAAGTCACTCTTGGGGTTACTATCGTTTCATATTCCAACATTACCTTGAGTTCATTCCATCATACCCTTGAGGTAATAAATCACAAACTTATTCTTGTCGAGGCTCCACTCTGTGGAATTCATTTTCCTTTCCATTGGTCTATTTACCAATAAGGTATTGGTTCACCATAATTATTTCTTCATTTCATCCTCATTCTATTCTCAAAACTCCATCTTTCAAAGTACGTTATTACAAATGTTGTCATCCACATAGTTTGATATGGTCCAGCATTACCTTCAACTGTATTCATTGGATCCAAACTCCTTGGCATGAATGGTACATTCTTATTCCTTGGTTCCTATTGTTTTATCGGTTATTACCACACTTAAAATGAAATGTACATATGCCTACATAGACCATATTTTCTCATATCCTCAAAAATGGTCAGAGATCTTTGTTTATAGAGCAACAAATCATACACGTCAACATATGCAATCATGACAAATTAATTTTATTGAGTCATGAATTCATTACAATCTTAGAGACTTCCATTACATAATTCAACTCCATATCCTCATGAATATAAAATGCTTACTACTATGTTTGTTAGATTCCTTATTGCAGTAACAAAATCTGAAGTACTCGGCTTAAGCTTCCTTCTGATTTGAACACTCCCTAGCACCATGTCCTACTTTATTGCAATGTAAACAGATGACTTTAGACAAGTCACGGGGCTTATTAGTGACTATGTATTGTCCTCGGTTCATTGGCTCTTTTCATGGACACATATAGGCATAATGATCCAAGGTCTTGCATTTAAAACATGGAATATAATTCAGGTCCTTCTATGCAGGGAGTTGACTCTTCTTGGTGTACTTTCTCTTTTGCCTGGACTTCTTCGTTCTGACCAGTTCTTCTATTTCATGTGGATCAAACTCTTCCTTTTCTATCGGGAAGTCTCCTAGACACTTTTGGCTTCCCTTCATGCAATCCTGTGAAAAATGTCCATCTTCTCCACATGAGTAGCAGGCATTGGAGAAAAATCTAGATAGGCTTTGTCCAACGGGATGTTCAATATCTTCCTTTATCATAGGTTCTTCAAAAATCTTCTTGGAGGTTTCCTTCATTGCTTCTTTCTGCTGTTTAACAACTTACCACACCTTGGTTAAATGAGGGACCGAGCTGTGTAGTGGGTGGTTCCTTCGCATAAGAAACAAGTTACCAGACTTCTGGGCATTCCTGATAGATGTGAAGTTGTCCCTGTCTTTCGATGAGATGGTGGCTATCGTTTTTGGTGGAGTAGACTTTGACGATCCGACTACGAACGTGTGATGATGCTGCGCCTTAGCAATCGCTAAACCAACTCCGAGAGGTTATTGACCACGCCGGAGCACGATCAACCTAACCACGAGGGTCTATTTCCTGCACGCAAATGAAGAACAAGCAAGAAACTAAGATTACAATACGGATATTGCAAATATAAGATGAAGTATTGATAAGGGTGGGGTTCCGAAAGCGGTCTTGGTCTGGTCGTTGGACACAAACGAAGTACACGAAGTCGCAATGGCTAACTTTTAACTAAACAAAACCCAAAGGAAAAGCTACTAGATTGATCTACTTATATAGGAGCAAGGGGTGGTGGCCAAGGAGGTGGGAGGACGTCCCAAGACACCCTAAAACCAACCCTAGGTCATACAAGTCCCATGGGCCCAATTGGAGGTGATGCAACACCTTTGGACTTGTAGTTTGACTCGGGTTCTGATGCAATGTCAGATTGTTTCCTCGATATCTTTGCGATCCTGACGAATTTTAAGGTGATTCCAACTGGTCTGGAACGCATATGAAATCTAGTTTCCAGCAAAAAAGAATCACCCAATTCCGAGTCCGTATGAAAAAGTTGTTGGCGTTTTGAGACAGGTGTGTCTGTGCAGTCCGAATCTGAGTCCATAACGTGAGAGACTTGGACTCTATCTTCTCTTGGGCAAAAAGTGATGTGAGAGAACTTCTTGAACAACACCTAATTATTTCCTTTGACATTAGAGGACTGCTTTAATAGCACCCAACCATTTCGTCTTCCTTTGTCATCACACGTGCTTGATACAAGTGTTCGACCATTCTGCATTTAGGCATTAAATAAAAATAGGTGAAGTATTTTTGTTCCGGATAACATAAATAAATTATTTCATAATGCTTATAAGAAATCACCTCACAAATATGGACGTATGCAACATTTTTGGTCGTATCGAAGGTAGTCATGTCCTCATCATCCTCCCCTTTTTGAAAACAAAGCCATCCTCGGCGTTGCTTAATCTGAAATGTGGCTACCAAAAGAGAAAAGCCATACACATTGTATATGTATTTGTCATCCATTTTTATTGTTCTCAGTTTTGACAGATGTGACACATATATGCAAGGGCACTCATCACATGTCATGAAATATGAAGCCAAAAAATCATCACAAGAAGTAGAAGGCATGACAGTATTACAACTCAGCTTGCACATATAAGTGAAGTCCTTATTCATATCAAAAGATTCATAATGTTCATCATTAAACCATCCCAATATTGGTAGATAAACGTGAATCGTTTCAAATTTAGATGCTACAACATGCTTAAATAAGCAAACATGCAACATGTCATTTGACACAGAATTATCACCAAGATTGGAGGTCATATCAAAATGATTAAACACCGACAGAATTATTTTCAAACATATTTGACCCAAATTTGATTGATTTTCTGATTCACATGGTTCTTGCTCATCAATATTTAATTCAATGGGTGCACACACAATTGCTGATATTGTAGTTATTTGATCACATGACAAAGTAAAATCATGAACATAGTCCTCTAAAATAGCTGGTGCGATTAAAGTAATGGGTAGCACATCACAAGGTACATTGGAATTGACAAGGCATTTAACATACTCATGTGGAGGTGGAAGATCAATACCTTTGCCACTACCTCTTATGATCAACTCAGATGATGTAGGAACTCTCGGTGGTGACGTGTTACATGGTGAAGGTGGTGTAGCCCTCACAGGAATTGATTTGGTTGTCATAGTACGCCTAGTAGTTGAATGAACAACTGTATCCACTCTTGGAATGGGCACCTTGCACTGTATTTCCTTTTAGGCAAGTTGATTTATTTCCTGTTCAGCTTTGCAAACAAGACGAAACAAATGATCCATAGAATATCACTTTTCATGAATTAGTATCTCTTGAATATCACGGTTTAATCCTCCCCAAAATCTATCCTTAAAATCTTCTTCACTTTCTTCTAATGAGGAATGCAACAAGGTCATTTGTAAATCATCATAATATTTCATTACGGTGTCACTACCTTGTTTTAAATATTGTAACTTTTTAAGCTTGTCACGAGTATAATAAGCAAGAACGAATGTGTGTGTCATGGCAAGTTTCAAATCATCCCAAGTAGTAGGTATAATATCTTTGTGTAACCGACAATATTCGCTCCACCAAACTAAAGCATAACCTGTGAAAGAACCAACTGTGACCTTAACTTTCTTATGTGCAGCAAAATTATGGGAAGCAAATATTTCATTTATTTCAAACTCCCACTCAATATAAAAAGCAGGTCTAAATCGGCCATTAAATGGAGGTATAGAAACATTAACCTGATCATGTGCATTTGGATCTCTTTGCATCTCTCGTATCGTTTTTTGTGGTGGGACGTCTCCCACGCTCGAAGAAGCCCGTGAACTGACAACTGTGGATCCTGTCATGACTAGTAGAAACAAGAAACAAAGATCCAAGTATATTGTTCCTATAAACTACTGGGATGTGGTGGTAAAACGCTCACAATAAAGCAAATATCAATGTCTTACAAATTCTTACCATGCAGCAGGTGGCGCCCGGCAACCGACGGTGTCAATATCTCCAAATATTGGGTAAAATGATTACCAGGTGAACGTATGTATACACGATGTAGAAATATGTGAAGCTTGGAAGGCTTAATATATGGTAGTAAAAGATTAGCAACAATCAATTCAGAGATGCAATGTTGAATAAACGCTCAACGACGGTACTCTGTTGGTCCTAGTCTAGACCGTACTACAGACGCGAGCCTAGAACACTAATGGAGTCACGGCGTAGGACAAATAGCAGCAAGGGATGATATGAATTAGTTCTCGACAGCAAGATATAAGTGAAGATCACAATGGCAGTAAAGACAGTGATGATAAATGACCGACAAGCAAGATATACAAAACTCTCTGTTCAGCTTCCCTGTAGAAAATATTATGTGAAATTTCTGATATTTTTTCTCAAGAATGCTACTGACTCAAGCTTACATATGCAAAAATAATCACTCAATTCCGAGTTTGTATGAGGAAGATACGCTTGTTTTACTGAACACTGCGCAAAACAGATTTCAATCTGAATTCACACACGAGATTGAGTCTAGGTAGATCCGACATTTCTTTTTTTCTCTTCTCTCTATTTTTTTCTTCTCTTTTTTTCACTCACTTTGTTTTTCTTTTTTTCTTTTTTTCTCTCTCACTTTTTTTCTCAACCAAATATGAAGCAGATTGGATCAAGCATAGATGTGAACGACCTCAAGTATGATAATGAAAATGAACAATGGTAGCATGTGGTGAAAATTGATAGATGGTAGTGGGTGACAACGAAAGGGATGACAGTGGCGTGGTGGTGGTATATGGCAGTAGAGATGAAGATGGTGCGACGCCGGCGTGACAAGTTGTGAGTAGAACTCAAAACTCCAAAAGACTAGACGTTAAGACCAGCAACTCAACACGACGATGCAACCGATAATTCAACTATGAAAGCACTGAAAAGAAAATTGCAAAGGCTGATACTGGCTTGGAGTAAAGATGAATAGATCTAAGTTTTTTTCTGGCTTTTTCTTGGGCAATAGGTAAGGAAAATAAATCTAATCTACGAACAACTGGAAATTCTCACCGAGCAACCTGAAAATTGATACCACTTGATATAGGCGAAGTTGTCCCTGTCTTTCGATAAGATGGTGGCTATCATTTTTGGTGGATTAGACTTTGGCGATCCGACTACGGACGTGTGATGACGCCGCGCCTTAGCAATCGCTAAACCAACTCCGAGAGGTTATTGACCACGACGAAGCACGATCAACCTGACCACGAGGGTCTATTTCCTGCACGCAAACGAAGAACAAGCAAGAAACTAAGATTACAATCTGGATATTGCGAATATAAGATGAAGTATTGATAAGGGTGGGGTTCCGAAAGTGGTCTTTGTCTGGTCGTTGGACACAAACAAAGTACACAAAGTTGCAATGGCTAACTTTTAACTAAAGAAAACCTAAAGGAAAAGTTACTAGATTGATCTACTTATATAAGAGCAAGGGGTGGCGGCCAAGGAGGTGGGAGGACGTCCCAAGACACCGTAAAACCAACCCTAGGTCATACAAGGCCCATGGGCCCAAGTGGAGGTGATGCAACACCTTTGGACTTGTAGTTTGACTCGGATTCTGATGCAACGTCAGATTGTTTCGTCGATATCTTCGCGATCCAGACGAATTTTAAGGTTATTCCAACTGGACTGGAATGCATATGAAATCTGGTTTCCAGGAAAAAATGAATCACCCAATTCCGAGTCTGTATGAAAAAGTTGTTGGTGTTTTGAGACAGGTGTGTCTGTGCAGTCCGAATGTGAGTCCATAACGTGAGAGACTTGGACTCTATCTTCTCTTGTGCTAAAAGTGACGTGATAGAACTTCTTGAACAACACCTAATTGTTTCCTTTGACATTAGAGGACCTTGAATATCATCCAACCATTTCGTCTTCTTTTGTCATCACACGTGGTTCATACAAGTGTTTGACCATTCTGCATTAAGGCATAAAATAAAAATAGGTGAAGTATTTTTTATTCCGGATAACATAAATAAATTATTGCATAATTCTTATGAGAAATCACGTCACAAATATGCATGTATTCAACATGTTTGGTCGTATCGAAGGTAGTCGTGTCCTCATCAATTCATTCGGTGGGTGATTTTGTTCACAATGAGGGCATCTATCCTTGTGTTCTTCCTGGGTGTGTCCTCTTTCTCCACAGATCTTGCATGCACAAGGCTTGTTCAGTGGGTTATCACAGTGCTTCTGAATGAGACAGGATTTTAACAGAGCCTTCTTGAATTCTTCTCAAGTTTCTTCCCCATTAAATCCTTGTATGGCTTGATGCATTTTCCACCAGGTACCAGTACTTTGGGTAAAGTACTAAAGACCATATGGAACCTCATACTTCCTTGTAATCAAGTTGCTCCCGAAGTGGTTCTCCATGTTCTGAATCCATATTGCGACCTCCAGTTGGGTCATTGGTCTAGATAATACAAGTCCAGCTTCATTCTCCATCTATTGGGTCCAAGGTTTTGGGGATGAGATGGGTAAGAGAGAGAGAGGAAAAGGATACAATCAACTCAAAGACACAATATCATAAAAAATCTCAAGTCCACACATTCATAAAGTTCAATCAACACTATAGTATCGCCACCCACATAAGGTTGGTATCATCGAGCACACAATTCGCAAAAATGTTCATCTTTATTTATCTCATGGTGGGGCTACTACTAATCTAGCTTATTCAATGTCTTCATTGTCAGTGGGCTTCTTCTGGTCATGCTTCATCTTCTCAAGTTCTTCCGACAGATTATCCCTATTGACCCGGTGTTTCCTATGTCATCCCTGTTGGAATTACATTGCATGTGTGGATACATAGACAACATTGTGTCCCTAGTATGCCTCTAGTAGACTAGCCCGTTTATCAAAGATGGTCGAGGTTTCCTATCAATAGACATAAGATGTCATTTGATAATGGGATCACATCATTTGGAGAATGATGTGATGGACAAGACCCAAACTTAAACATAGCATATGATCATGTTAGTTTATTGCTATAGTTTTCTACATGTCAAGTATTTGTTGCTATGACCATGAGATCATGCAACTCACTGACACCGGAGGAATACCTTGTGTATATGAAATGTCACAACGTAACTGGGTGACTATAAAGATGCTCTACAGGTATCTCCGAGGGTGTCCGTTGAGTGGGCATGGATCAAGACTGGGATTTGTTACTCCATGTGACGGAGAGGTATCTCAGGGCCCACTCAGTAATACAACATCACAACAAGCCTTGCAAGCAATATGACTAAAGTGTTAGCCACGAGATCTTGTATTACAGAACAAGTAAACAAACTTTCCGATAACGAGATTGTATAAAGATACTGACGATCGAATCTTGGGCAAGTAACATACCGAAGAACAAAGGGAACGACATACGGGATTAACTGAATCCTTGACATAGAGGTTCGACCGATAAAGATCTTCGTAGAATATGTATGAACTAATATGGGCATCCAGGTCCCGTGATTGGTTATTGACCGTAGAGGTGTCTCGGTCATGTCTACATAGTTCTCGAACCCACACGGTCTGCACACTTACCGTTCGGTGACGTTTCAATAGTATAGAGTTATGTATGGTGGTGACCGAAGGTTGTTAGGAGTTCCGGATGAGATGTCGGACATCACGACGAGGTACATAATGGTACAGAGGTAAACATTGATATATAGGAAGTCCCGTTTTGGTGACTGGAAAAGTTTTGGATACTTCAGTAGTGTATCAGAAGTGTCGGGAGGTTACCGGGGGACTATTGGGAGGGGCCTCTCGCCCCAAAGGGCCTCATGGGCTGTGAGAGGAGGCAAACCAGCCCCTGGTGGGCTGGACGAAGCCCGCACTAAGTCCCATGCGGCTAGGGTGGAGAAACCCAAAAGGTGGAAAAGGTTTCCATGTGGGGGGAGGAATCCTACTCCTAGTAGGATTGGAGTAGCACTCCTCCCTCCTCCATGTTGGCCGAAGCCCAAGGGGAAACCCTAGGCCGCAGGCCTCCCTCCCGTTCCTCCTATATGTACTAGAGGGGAGAGAGGGCAGCCGCACCAGAAAACCCTAAGCCACGGTGCAGCCCTCTCTCCCCAATAGATCGTTCCTGCTAGTTTTGGCAGTGCTTAGGCGAAGCCCTGCCGGAATAGTTCCACCACTGCCGCCGCACCGTCGCGATGCTGGGGAACTCATCTACCTCCCCTCTCCCTCTTGCTGGATCAAGAAGGAATAGATCGTCATCGAGCTGTACGTGTGCTGAACACGAATGTGCCGTCCGTTCGGTGCTAGATCGGGACGGATCATGATTGGATCGCGGGACGCTCGATGATTTGGATCGCGAAGATGCTCGACTACATCAACCGCGTTTCTTAATACTTCCCGCTTAGCAATCTACAAGGGTATGTAGATCCACTCTCCCTCTCGTAGATGCTCATAACCATGGATAGATCTTGCGTGTGTTTAATAATTTTTTTGTTTCCCATGCAACGTTCACCAATAGTGGTATCAGAGCTAGGTCTATGTGTAGATTAGAACACGAGTAGAACACAAAGGAGTTTGTGGGCGTTGATGCTCATATTCCTTCCTCCCTTGGTTGTATTTTGATTCAGCGGTATTGTGGGATGAAGCGGCCTGGACCAACCTTACTCGTATGCTTACGAGAGACCGGTTCCATCGACTGACATGTGACTTTGTTACATAAATATGGCTGTCGGGTGTCTGTCTCCACTACTCTAGTTCGATCAGATTCGACAAATACGGTTCTTGAGAAGGTTGAATAGCAATTTGTGTATCATCGTTGTGGTTTTTGCGTAGGTGAAAATTGTTCTTGCTAGATACCCATAGCAGCCACGTAAAACATGCAACAACAGTTAGAGGACGTCTTACTTGTTTTTGCAGGGCATGTTATGATGTGATATGGCCAATTACATGATGAAGATATATGAGATGTACGAGATGATCATATTTTGTATAGAATATCACAACTTCTATGTAGGTGAGTACGGCAACCGATAGGAGCCATAGGGTAGTCTTTAATTATTTTTGTCATTTTTTTGCTTTACTTTATTGCTATGAGTTAGCAATAGTCGTAGAAGTAATATTTGGCACGACAACTTCATGGTGACACGTTGATGGAGATCAAGATGATTGAGATCATGGTGTCGAGACGGTGACAATGGAGATCATGTCGGTGCTTTAGAGATGGAGATCAAAAGCACAAGTTCATGGCCCTATCATGTCACTTATCATTTGCATGTGATCTCAATCCTTTTATGCATCTTATTTTGCTTAGGGCGCCGGTAGCATTATAAGGTGATCCATGTCAGCATTCTGGGAACGGGGGTACCCTGACCTGCCTGCCTGCGGCCCAGGGCATGGCCCACCTCATCGACTAAACGCAGCAAGGTGTGGACCCACTCAAGACAAGGCCCTCGCAAGGTCCCAAGCCTCGCGAGGATGAGCAGCATCAAGACCGGTAGAGGACAGACCTCCCCAGGCCCCCTCTGGAGGGGCGGAGATCTCTATGCAAGGCCCGACCTCATGAGGCAAAGATGACGCAAGGAAGGACGGGCGAGCGTCGGTACGCCAGGCGGCGCAGTTACCCCTTTGGTGCAAAGGGAGCAAGGGCGTATGCGGGTTCCCAAAGCACCCCCAAAGGTTTCCATTTCGGTGCAACAAGACCACAACCACCCGTCCGCAGAGCAGATGTCATCGCTGAGCCCATCCCTGCGGCGTCGACAGCTACTTTGCAGGTGAAGACCGCCTTTGGGCAGGGCAAGCACGAACCCCTGTCCCCCTTCAAAATTGGCCGTTGTGGGATCCCTTCCTGCCATTTTGATAACGAAGAGGACCCAGGCCACCACTATATAGAGAGGATAGGCTGCTTCGTATAGGGGTAACCCGAGCAGATCCAATTGGGCAAATCCCAACCCAATCGACCGACTCCATCACTCATCGACCACCAAACCACGAGGAGCCTCAAATGCCACGGAGAGCCATCAGGAGGCCCCAAAAGACTGTACTTGTTCATCCACCTCACCTCCTTGAGAGGCAATCCACCAAATCAAGAGTAGGGTGTTACGCTTCGCAGCGGCCCAAACCTGGGTAAACTGTCGTGTTCATCTTTGACGAGGACATGACTACCTTCGATACGACCAAAAATGTTGCATAGATGCATATTTGTGAGGTGATTTCTTATAAGAATTATGCAATAATTTATTTATGTTATCCGGAACAAAAATACTTCACCTATTTTTACTTTATGCCTAAATGCAGAATGGTCGAACACTTGTATGAACCACGTGTGATGACAAACGAAGATGAAATGGTTGGGTGCTATTCAAGAGGTCCTCTAATGTCAAAGGAAACAATTAGGTGTTGTTCAAGAAGTACTATCACGTCACTTTTAGCCCAAGAGAAGATAGAGTCCAAGTCTCTCACGTTCTGGACTCAGATTCGGACTGCATAGACACACCTATCTTAAAATGCCAACAACTTTTTCATACGGACTCGGAATTGGGTGATTCGTATTTTGCGGCAAACTAGATTTATATGCGTCCCAGCCCAGTTGGAAACACCTTAAAATTCGTCCGGATCATGACGATAGCGACAAAACAATCTGATGTTGTAGCAGAATGCAAGTCAAACTACAAGTCCAAAGGTGTTGCATCAGCTCCACTTGGGCCCATGGGCCTTGTACGAACTAGGGTTGGTTTTAGGGTGTCTTGGGACGTCCTCCCACCTCCTTGGCCGCTACCCCTTGCTCCTATATAAGTAGATCAATCTAGTAGCTTTTCCTTTCGGTTTTGTTTAGATTACAAGTTCACCATAGCTGCAACTTCGCGTTCTTCGTTTGTGTTCCACGACCAGACAAAGGCGTCACAGAACCCCACTTCATAAATAAAGCTTTCCTCTCATATTCGCAATATCCAGATTGCAATCTTAGTTTCTTGCTTGTTCTTCGTTTGCGTGCAGGAAACAGACCCTCATGGTCAGGTTGATCGTGCTCCGGCGTGGTCAATAACCTCTCGGAGTTGGTTTAGCGATTGCTAAGGCGCGGCGTCATCACACGTTCGTAGTCAGATTGTCAAAGTCTACTCCACCATCTCATCGAAAGACAGGGACAACTTCGCCTCTATCAATCTTCTTCCTCATCATCGTGCGGGTTCTGTGATGTGTTCATCGAGTAGCGAGCAAGGTCGGGCGAGGCTGCAGGGGATCTTCGCACACGCCCCTCTGTTTGAATCTTAAGGGTTTCGTGGAGCCCAAAATCCGACATTTGGTGCGCCAGGTAGGGGGCTGGTTGGAGTCTCCCTCAAGCCAAGATCTCCTCCCGCCTCACCGCTCTGATGTCTAACGCTCGCCGAGCCCGTGCCGAGCGTCATGCCACACGTGTCGCTCAAACGGCGCCAGTGGGCCACGTTGGTGCACGAAGGTCACCTTCGCCTGTTGCAAATGGTGCCACGGGTCCCGACGCCCATGAGCAACAAGACTCCTCCCAGCCGGTCACCGCGCAGTGCGACAGCCACACCGCCCCTCCGTCGATCGTCCTAGCCTCCGGTTCGTCCTCTAATGTCGGGCAGGGCCGGTGCATGGCCAGGGCGCGCTCGCCATGGCTAACGAACTGCTTTGCTTCTGCCCCACTCTCGACCACTACGACGACTGGCTTCGACGCATCACGGAGCTCGTTAGCGCTACCGGCGATGCTTCTGTGCTCTCCTACTTGCTTCGACCCCAACCGTCCCTGGCTCACGACGTTGTACAAGACGCACAACTCTTCCTTCACGACGCGACGCCGACCCCGAGCCCAAGCGAGAAGCACGTCCCCGTGACCGGCCTCGCGAACTAAAGGCGGGGCCGGGAGATGAAGTAAGCTGCCAAGTGTTTCCTTGACTATGCGCCGATGCGTGTGCATTCCCTGCGATGCCGACCCAACGCCGCGGTCGGATACCGCTCAAGGCGGCCCCACTGGAGCATCAAGACCAGGTCACCCTCGTGCACGCGACGCCCGTCGAGCCGGTTGGGTGCCTCGCCATCGCCCTAGAGCTCTACCCGACTGCGTGGCAATGCAAGTTCAAGCCTGACCTGCCCCTGTGTTACGACGGCACCCCAGACCTAGCTGAGTTCCTACAGCTCTACTCGTTGAGTATCCGGGCGGCAGGAGGAGACGACAAGGTCATGGCGTGTTTGTTCCCCATGGCGCTCAAGGGCGGCACACTCTCCTGGGTCTTCAACCTCCCAGAGGCTTGCATCACCTCCTGGGAGGGTCTACGCAAACGCTTCATCTCCACCTTCCAAGGCACCCGCTGATGAGGACATCCCTGCTAATGCTACACCCACAACTCCGACTGCTATACATACAGGACCAATTACTAGAGCTCGCACACGTCAACTGAATTACCGGGTACTTTCCTTTCTTGCAAATCCTTCTAATGTTCATGAACATATGATGCTGCCTAAATTACATACTTTTGTTTTACTTATGAATGAAGGACCTGGCATGGACAAGAAGGATGACCATGGGAGCGGGATCAAGCATGGAGAAGAAGGTGCGCGCACGGGAAAGAACAATGGAGCTTCGAGTGATGATTTTCGCACTTTGAAGCCACCATAATGGGAGCAAGAAGCGTTGGACGAAATATGCATGATGCTACTTTATAAAATTCGTCGCTAGGCTAATATAGGTGTTGTGCCACCTTATTGTTGGGCCAGGCCCATGTAATTTTGAAATACCATATTATAGGCTGTTTTTAGAGTCCGTATGTATGGGGAAACTGAGTTAAGGTCGGTTTCAGACCCCTCCTCCAAGGGGCCACGAAATTCCACTCTATTCCCCATATATACAGCCCTTAGGGCGTCGTTTTAGGGTTGGGTTTTGTTTAGAATACAAGTTCGCCTTACCTGCAACTTCGCGTTCTTCGTTTGTGTTCCACGACCAGACAAAGGCGTCATAGAACCCCACTTCATCAATAAAGCTTTCCTCTTATATTCACAATATCCAGATTGCAATCTTAGTTTCTTGCTTGTTCTTCGTTTGCGTGCAGGAAACAGACCCTCGTGGTCAGGTTGATTGTGTTCCGGTGTGGTCAATAACCTCTCGGAGTTGGTTTAGCGATTGCTAAGGCGCGACGTCATCACACGTTCGTAATCGGATCGTCAAAGTCTACTCCACCAAAAATGATAGCCACCATCTCATCGAAAGACAGGGACAACGTCGCCTCTATCAAGTGGTATCAGATTTCCATGTTGCTCGGTGAGATTTTACCAGTTTTCGTAGTTTAGATCGCCCGTTCTTCATACCTTTAGTCCACGAAAAAGCCACACAAAAAATTTAAGGTTAGATCATCATATCTGAACCAATCTGCGCCTTTGCATAGTCTTTTCAGTATTTTGCTTTGTTGAATTTGTGGTTACATCGTCGTGTCGAGTTGCTGGTCTTAGTGTCTAGTCCTTTAGAGTTTCGAGTTCTATTCACAGGTTGTCATGCCGCCACCGCATCGTCTTCATAGTTGCCATATACCACCACCATCATCACCGCTGCCATATATCACCACCCATCATCACTATCCATTGGTGTCCATATACACCACCACAAATCCTCCACCAATCCGAGTCCAGCTCGTTTTAGGTTTAGTTTCGAGATCCTTTTGATTTCGGATTCGCGTTTTGCTACCTACGTAGGTGTCGGAAAAAAAAGTCTGGCACGCTTTGGAGAGCACGTTTTGGCCCAAAAAAATTTGGCGAAAAATATTTTTTCCCTATCTTGATTTTAGGTTCTCCAGAGCGTTTTGAGACACTTGCCATCATAGTGATTTTTGTCGAAATTTTTGGTCGTCGCAGCTCCCGAATTGCTCCAGAAAAAAAACATTAGTCCAACAAATTTCGTACCCATCTTGCTTATACGACGTGGGGAGAGTTTTGAGACACTCGCCATTGTAGTGATTTTTTGAGCAAAAAAAAGAGGCGCTGATAAAAAGTTCAGGGTGTGCTCTTCCCTTGATTACGTGTAGCGTCGTGATTTGTTGGGGTTTTAGGCTCTCGTCTCTAGTACGGTCTAACCTAGGACCACCACAGTACCGTCGTTGTGCATTTTTTCAACCTTGCATCTCTGAATTGATTATTGCTAACCCTTTTTGCTACCATATTATAAGCCATCCCAGCTCCACATACATCTACGTCGTGTGTTTGACACCACCTGGAAATCGCTCTATCCAAGCTGTGAGAGATTTGACTACAACGGTTGCCGATCACCGCCTGCTGCTGGGTATGAACTGATAAGAATTTGAGATTCTCTTAAAGGATTTGTGACACACCACCACCACCACCACCATGTCCCAGTAGTCTGTAAGTTTCATATTCTTGTGTGTTTCCTATTTCTGCTAACCATGTCAGGATCACACGACGACGGGAGCGACTAGGAGACCATGACTAACAAAGTGCTCTATGATAAATTTCAGCAAATGATGGCTGACCAGGTACAAGACTTCGTGACCAACTTTGGAGAGGCCATGGAGAAGCTCGATGGTTTGGAGAAGACATTCGACACCAAGATGGATGCCAAGTTCAATGAGGTGCTTGCCCGTCTACCACCACCAGCTGCAGCTCCTATCCCTTTCGAACGACGAGCGCGACGTGTGCCTCTCGGCCAAGGCCAACATACCGGTACTGTTGATACTACTGCTACTTCTGTGGCTCCTGCTGCTACTGTCATTGAGCAGGTTGAAGATTATGAGGGTGATTATGATGATGAGGGAGAGGTTGCTCCAGATCAGCCTCAGGGGCAACCACCACGATATGCACCAGGTCGACCACATGGCTACAACCGTAACGGTAGGGCTGCACCACCCCCTCAGGTACGGGATCATGACCATCTCCCTAAACTTAAATTGAATATTCCAACGTCTGAGGGTAGATATGTTCCTGATATATATCTTACATGGTAGTTAGAAACGGAACAATGTTTTACATGCTTATAATTTCCTGAGGATAGACGTGTAGCTGCTGCTGTTTGTTCATTCACTAGTTTTGCTTGTGTTTGGTGGCCAGACATTGTAGAATACACCATGCTAATATTCCAACTACCTAGGCTGCTTTGAAAACTGCTCTGTGTAATCGTTGGGTGCCACCTTATTATCAACGTGAATTGCTTCAAAATTTGCAGCGTTTAAGACAAGGAAAAAATTCTGTAAAGGAATATTACCAGGAATTACAAAGTGGCATGATTAGATGTGGTCTTGTTGAGGAGAATGAAGTTATGCTTGCACGTTTTATGGGTGGATTAAATAGAGAGATTCAGACTATTCTAGAGTTTAACACTATCACTCGTTTATTTCATCTTGCTTGCAAAGCTCAACGTGAAGTGCAGGATCGACAGGCAATGGCGAGAACTACTTTTTCTGTAGGTCGCACTTCATCATGGATGCCACGTACCTCCTCTACTTCCGCACGTCCTGCTGCAACACCACCTACTCCCACCTCCAACTCTAACGGCGATACCAGAAACAGGCTCCTACTCCACCCTCTACGAAGAGCACACCTTCTGGCCTGCACAGAGCTCTTCTTCATCTATTGCATCCACAGGGCAAACACATGAGGTTATATGCCGTCGTTGCAAGGGTGGAGGTCACTTTGCGAGAGAATGCCCTTCCAAGCGTGTAATGATTGTTACTGAGGATGGTGGATATGCGTCCGCTAGTGATTATGATGAGGAGACTTTGGCTCTCATTGCAAGTGAAGAACAGGGTGGCGAGGATGCAGAACCATAGACACACTACATGGCTGCTGATTACGCTGACAGGTATGAAAGTTTAGTTGCTCAACGTGTTCTCAGTGTGCAGGTTACACAGGCTGAGCAAAATCAGAGGCACAACTTGTTCCACACAAAGGGAGTTGTGAAGGAGCGTTCTGTTCATGTCATCATCGATGGAGGGAGTTGCAATAACTTGGCTAGCATGGAGATGGTGGAGAAGCTGCCTCTAACCACCAGACCACATCCTCATCCTTATTACATCCAATGGTTCAACAATAGTGGCAAGGTTAAGGTAACACGTACTGTTCATGTGCATTTTAGCATTGCTACATATTCTGATTATGTGGATTGCGATGTGGTACCCATGCAAGCATGTTCTGTTCTACTTGGTATACCATGGCAGTTTTATAAAAATTATGTACACCATGGTAGGACAAATCAGTATACTCTTGTACATAAGGATCACAATGTCACTTTGCTTCCTATGTCTCCAAAACATATTATGAAAGATGACATTGCTAGAGCTAGTAAAGCAAAATAGGAGAAAAATAAGAGTGAAAATCAGATTGTAGCACAGGAATTTGAGCAACACCATAAGCATAATTAACCATCATCTAATGTTGCATCCGAAATAAAATTGAAGAGTGGATGTTTACTTGCTACTAAATTTGATATTAATGATTTGGATGTTGCTACATCTGTTTGCTATGCTTTTGTATGCAAAGAGGTATTATTTTCATTCGAGGACATGTCTCCCTCTTTGCCTCCTGCTGTCATTAACATTTTGCAGGAGTTCGCTGACGTCTTCCCACAAGACGTGCTACCAGGATTACCACCTATTCGCGGGATTGAGCATCAGATTGACTTAATTCCCGGTGCATCCCTACCCAACCGTGCGCCATACCGTACCAATCTAGAGGAGACAAAGGAGATTATGCGTCAAGTACAGGAGCTGCGTGACAAAGGTTATATATGTGAATCCCTTAGTCCTTGTGTTGTTCCTATTATTCTAGTGCCTAAAAAGGATGGTACATCGCGCATGTGTGTTGATTGTAGAGGCATTAATAATATTACTATTGGTTATCGTCATCCTATTCCTAGACTAGATGATATGCTTGATGAATTAAGTGGTTCTACAATTTTCTCCAAAGTTGATTTGCATAGTGGATACCATCAAATTCGTATGAAATTGGGAGATGAATGGAAAACAGCATTTAAAACTAAGTTTGGTTTATATAAGTGGTTAGTCATGCCTTCTGGGTTAACTAATGCACCTAGTACTTTCATGAGATTAATGAACGAGGTTTTAAGTGCTTTCATTGGATGGTTTGTGGTAGTCTATTTTGATGATATATTGATTTTTAGTAGATCTTTGGAGGAGCATTTGGAACATCTACGTGCTGTTTTTATTGCTCTACGTGATGCACGTTTGTTTGGTAACCATGGGAAGTGCACCTTTTGCACCGACTGAGCATCTTTTCTTGGTTATGTTGTTACTCCACAGGGAATTGAAGTTGATAAAGCCAAGATTGAAGCTATTGAGAGTTGGCCGCAGCCCAAAACGGTCACAAAAGTGAGGAGTTTTCTTGGCCTCGCTGGTTTCTATAGGCGTTTTGTGAGAGATTTCAGCACCATTCTTCGCCTCCCAATGAGCTTACAAAGAAGGACATGCCTTTTTCTTGGGGTACCGCACAGGAAGAAGCTTTCACGGTCTTGAAAGATAAGCTAACACTCCATCTTCCTGATTTTAATAAGACTTTCGAGCTTGAATGTGATGCTAGTGGAATTGGGTTAGGAGGTGTGTTATTACAAGATGGTAAACCTGTTGCGTACTTTTCTAAAAAACTGATTGGGCCTAGTCTGAATTATTCTACTTATGATAAGGAATTATATGCTCTTGTTCGAACTTTGGAAACATGGCAACATTATTTATGGCCCAAAGAATTTGTTACACATTCTGATCATGAATCTTTGAAACAAAACTGAACCGTAGACATGCTAAATGGGTTGAATTCATTGAGATTTTCCCTTATGTCATTAAACACAAGAAGGGTAAAGAAAATATTATTGCTGATGCTTTGTGTCATCGTTATACTATGCTTTCACAACTTGACTTTAAAATATTTGGTTTGGAGACCATCAAAGATCAATATGTGCATGATGCTGAATTTAGAGATGTGTTGCAGCATTGTAAAGAAGGGAGAACATGGAACAAGTTCGTTATTAGTGATGGATTTGTGTTCTGTGCTAACAAGCTATGCATTCCAGCTAGCACCGTTCATCTTTTGTTGTTACAGGAGGCACACGGAGGAGGATTAATGGGACACTTTGGCGTGAAGAAGACGGAGGACGTACTTTCTACACATTTCTTTTGGCCAAAGATGAGACGGGATGTTGAGCGTGTTGTTGCTCGCTGCACTACATGTCAAAAAGCTAAGTCACGACTCAATCCTCATGGTTTATATATGCCTTTGCCTGTACCTAGTGTTCCATGGGAGGATATATCTATGGACTTTGTTTTAGGTTTAACTCGAACTAAGAAGGGGAGGGATAGCATATTTGTTGTCGTGGATAGATTTTCCAAAATGGCACACTTTATACCATGTCACAAAAGTGACGCTGCTGCTCATGTTGCTGATTTGTTCTTTCGTGAAATTATTCGGTTGCATGGTGTGCCAAGTACAATTGTTTCATATCGTGATGCTAAATTTCTTAGCCACTTTTGGAGATGTTTATGGGCTAAGTTGGGGACTAAACTACTTTTTAGTACTACATGTCATCCCCAAACTAATGGCCAAACTGAAGTAGACAATAGATCATTGTCTACTATGCTTAGGGCTGTTTTGAAGAATAACATCAAAATGTGGGAAGAATGCTTGCCTCGTGTTGAATTTGCTTATAATCGTTCGCTACATTCTACCACTAAGATGTGCCCTTTTGAAGTTGTGTATGGTTTCTTACCTCGTGCACCTGTTGATTTGTTGCCTCTTCCATCTTCGGAGAAGGTTAATTTTGATGCTAAAGAACATGCTGAATTGATATTAAAGATGCATGAGTTAACGAAGGAAAACATTGAGCGTATGAATGGTAAATACAAAATTGCTGGAGATAAGGGTAGAAAACATGTTGTCTTTGCACCTGGAGATCTTGTTTGGTTACATTTGCGTAAGGATAGATTTCCGGATTTGCGCAAGTCAAAGCTAATGCCACATGCTGATGGTCCTTTTAAGGTGTTAGAGAAAATAAATGATAATGCATATAAACTTGAGCTGCCTGTAGAGTTTGGGGTTAGCCCCACTTTTAACATTGCAGATTTGAAGCCTTATTTGGGTGAGGAAGATGAGCTTCCGTCGAGGACGACTTCAGTTCAAGAAGGGGAGGGTGATGAGGACATCCCTGCTAATGCTACACATACAGGACCAATTACTAGAGCTCGCGCACGTCAATTGAATTACCAGGTACTTTCGTTTCTTGCAAATCCTTCTAATGTTCATGAACATATGATGCTTCCTAAATTAGATACTTTTGTTTTACTTATGAATGAAGGACCTGGCATGGACAAGAAGGATGACCATGGGAGCGGGATCAAGCATGGAGAAGAAGGTGCGCGCGCGGGAAAGAACAATGGAGCTTCCAGTGATGATTTTCGCACTTTGAAGCCACCATAATGGGAGCATGAAGCCTTGGATGAAATATGCATGATGCTACTTTATAAAATTCATCGCTAGGCTAATATAGGTGTTGCGCCACCTTACTGTTGGGCCAGGCTCATGTAATTTCGAAATACCATATTGTAGGCTGTTTTTGGAGTCCGTATGTATGGGGAAACTGAGTTAAGGTCGGTTTCGGACCCCTCCTCCAAGGGGCCACGAAATTCCCCTCTATTCCGCCATATATACAACCCTTAGGGCGTCGTTTTAGGGTTGGGTTTTGTTTAGATTACAAGTTCGTCTTAGCTGCAACTTTACGTTCTTCGTTTGTGTTCCACGACGAGACAAAGGCGTCATAGAACCCCACTCCATCAATAAAGCTTTCCTCTTATATTCACAATATCAAGATTGCAATCTTAGTTTCTTTCTTGTTCTTCGTTTGCGTGTAGGAAACATACCCTCGTGGTCAGGTTGATCGTGCTCCGGCGTGGTCAATAACCTCTGGGAGTTGGTTTAGCGATTGCTCAGGTGCGGCGTCATCACACGTTCGTAGTCGTCGTCAAAGTCTACTTCACCAAAAACGATAGCCACCATCTCATCGAAAGATAGGGACAACTTCGCCTCTATCACCCGCGACCGCGTGCCCGCCATGAACGATCTGCAACGTATTAAGCAGCAAGATGGGGTGACCCTGCACAAGTTCATACAACGCTCCACGACCACACGCCTCAAGATCCCTAAGGCGTCGGACGAGGCCATCATTTCGGCCATCACCGATGGAGTCACTGACCTCAAGATGAAGGAAGGGCTCGCCATGAATGACGAGTTGTGCTTTGCCTTGGATTGTTCAACCTGGCGAACAAGTGCGCCAAGGCTAAGGAGGGCCGCCTATCGCTCCTCGGGCCTCCGGCGGTAGAGCTTGAAGAGAAGAAGACCAAGGCCAAGGAAGCAAAGCGCAAGGCCCCAGCGGTGCTTGTGGCCGAACCCGAGGTGAAGCACGGCCGGGCAGAAGAACACCCCCCAGGAGGAAGGCCGACATGAATTTTCCATGGAACCAACAACCATGACACTGCCTACTGCCAAGAACTTTGACTAATCCACACCGAGCACTTCAGCAGGCGCCCTGGCCGAGGTGACCGAGGGTTTGGGCGCGACGGAGGCCACGATGGAGGCCGCTGGGACAACCGGGAGCCGCGTCAGGGGTGGCGCGAGCAGCCTTGGGAGGACCGCTGCCGTGATCAAACTCGGGACGACCGCCGGCACGCCCCGCCTCATGAGGACCGTGGCGCGACGACCATCTGGAGGGGTCACGACACGGTCTGCCTTGTGAGGCTTGCCCATGTGAAGATGAACTACCTCCACTACCTCCGCCACCCAGAAGGAAAGAGGAAGACAGCAGGACAATCAGGCTGGGGGCTTCCAAGAAATCAGGGCGGTGGCCTGTATCTTGGGCGGTGCCTAGGCCCCAGCCTCGAACTGTGCCTTCAAGCAATTCGCACGAGAGGTGAATGCGGCTCTCCCGAAGCCTGAAGCAATGCGCCTCCTCAATTGGTCCTAGACTGCCATCACCTTCGACTCAAGCGATCAGCTGAGGTGTTCATTCATGACCGGAAAGCTCCTCATGCTGTGTACCCCAACCATCAGCAATGTCCTCGTCACCAAGAGCCTCATCGACATTAGGGTGGGGCTCAACGTCCTCTCCATCGATACCTTCGAGACGCTTCAGCTGCCATATGAACAGCTCATGCCAACTAAGCCCTTCTCGGGGGTCACAGACGGGTCCACCCTACCCATCGGGTAGGTGCGTTTGCGAGTCAACTTCGGAGGGCGCAAGAACTACCACACCGAGATCATCATCTTCGATGTTGCACACATCCACCTCCCGTACAACGCGATTCTTGGGTACCCGGCTCTCGGCAAGTTCATGGCAGTAACCCACCACGGCTACAACGTCCTCAAGATTCCAGGGAGTGGCAGCATCGTCACCATTGCTTGTGATGGGAAGGATGTCGTGTGCACCCTCGAGCGTGCTTACCGTGTTGCGCGACTGAGCGCTCGGACAACGAGGATGACACACTGCCTCACGAGGACCCACACAAGAAGAAGAAGCAACTCCTCCCTGCAGGGCGTCCTGGAACTTCAGGCTCTACGCTCAGGGATGGGGTCCCACCTCCTATCGCATAGTAAAGCGCGCTCGGCGCCCCTCTTGGGTCGGGCCCGGGAGCTCCCACCGAGGAAGTTTCCGGCTTGCTCGGTGAGGCAAGGAAGCGCTCGAGCAAAACTTGAAGGCGCCCTCTGACTCGCGCCAGCTCGAGCTAGGATCTCTGCACGTGGGGCCCAGTTTGCAAGAGTCCGTCCTCAGAGCGATCAAAGAGCTTCGGGGAGCCCAGGCCGTGCGAGGCGGGGCCTGCCCTGCACCACCAATCGGAGTCACTATCATCGGCACGGTCGATCAGCCGCGTGTTGCGTCAACGCACTCGCGATCAACAGGGCCATGGCACAAGGCCCCTTCTAGCCAGCACGTTCCGATCATGGATGGGTCTACCCGAACACCTACGTCCACATGCCATTCGGGCTGGCGAATGCAGGCGTCACCTTCCAGCACCTTCATCGAGCCATGCTCGTGCCTTGTCTGGCGGGGCACAGTGAGGAGCTGGAGAGGGTGCTCGGACCAAGCGAAGGTTCCGAGCCTCGAGAGATGGCGGACCCCTGAAGGTCGTGCTCGTGGAGGCAGGAGATCGGGCAATGACGGTGGCCTCGGTTCTTCAGCAGCATGGCCGCCAGGTGACTTTTTGTAGGCCGTTGCCAGGTAATATTTTGGTTCACTCTGTCCAAGGGCGCCCACTGGCCACATGATCTTCAGGTGATTAGGGCATGCCCCTGTCGTCGCTTCGTTTATGCATGTTTCAATAGTTTCTTGTGCATCTATTCTATGTCCTCACGTTCTACCTTACTTGCATCATTGGGCGGTCGACACCCCTCTTGGGGGCTCCGGCCATGGTGCGTCACCTCAATATAGAGCCTCGGGAGGCCCCGTGGCCTCCCGAGGCAGCAGCCGACAGGGTGGAATGGGGGCCGCTCGATCGTCAAAGGGGCCCCTAAGCATTGAGCGTCAGGAGCCTTACTGGTCATAAGGCCACTCGCCCCCTTGATGTCATCATTGGTTTCCGGTCGGCATCAAGAGTGGAGGGGCGTCGCCCCGTGAAGTGCGTCCTTGGTTTCCGGTCGTGCCTAACGGTGGTGGGGAAATGTGCGGGACCTAGACCTGTCGACGTAGAGTGGCAGAAGGGCCCTCAACCTGCCTCACTCCCGAAGAAGAAGCAAGCGGGGTTTCAAATGGCCCCATCCATAAGAAGATTCAGACGCAAACCGCCTTTGAGGTAGGGACACTCGCAAGGCCAAAGCGTCCTCACGACCTCCCAGATACACCTCCCAACCGTGCCGGCCATGCATACTGACTCTATGGGTTGTACATGCCCGAGGCCCCCCAAGGACGCGAAGGGGTCACTTCCCAGGCAATGTGGAATCCACAACCCAGTGCTGGCGAAGAAGTCAACACGGTCCACCAATGATTATGCCCACGCAAGGTGGAAGCCCCATGCCTGGTGCGGGGGATAAACAACTGAGGGCGCCCCAGCGGCTGCATCAAACCTCACGAAGGTCCCCGGCAGCCCATTTCTCACTGCGTTCCCCTAGGATGCACGCGTGAGGGGGTTGCATGGGGCCACTACCCGGCTAAGCCTGGTACTCGCCGCCTTCCCAGGTCCGCCAAACCTCGTCTTCACGCGCCCATCTCCAGAAAAGCTGGCGAGGAAAGGTGTGGGAGCCACTCGTACGTCAAGGGGGACTCCTGAGCATCGCGACTCAGGAGCCTAACTACACCCGTAGCCCATCACCCCTTGGACCGTCCTTGGTTTCCAGTCGGCTCAACGATGGTTGAGGTATGCGCGGGTCAGTCCCTGCCGATGCAGAGCCCAGAGCACTCAAAAAACTATTCAAAATCCCTAGGGAGGATGCTGGAAGCTCGTACATCAAGGGGTACTACTGAGCATCGCGACTCAGGAGCCTAACTAGACCCGTAGCCCCTCACCCCTTGGACCGTCCTTGGTTTTTGGTCAGCCCAACGGCAGTTAAGGTATGTGCGGGCCGGTCCCTGCCAATGCAGAGCGTCGAAGGTCTTTGGAAGTTTCAAGTTATTTCAATCCTCACAATGTTCCCTTCATGAGGGTTGCTCGCACGTCAAGGGGGACTCCTGAGCATCACGATTCAGGAGCCTAACTGGACCCGTAGGCCCTCGCCCCTTGGACCGTCCTTGGTTTCCGATCGGCCCAATAGCGGTTGAGGTATGCGCGGGCCGGGCCTTGCCGACACAGAGCATCACAGCAAGCAAGAAGGAAACAAGGTGAGGAAACCAATCATGCAGTCCAATAGTTATTACAAGCATTAGAAGTTTTCGCAAACACGAATGAGTTTGACGCCTCCATGAGGCACGATGTGCATTGCAGGAAAGGAGCAGGAGAAGCCGCCGCCACCATTCGTCCCACCCTCAGGGGACTCGTTGTTGGCATCACTGGCGTCATCTTCCCCGCTGCCAGTCTCAGCAACAACCGGAGGCGGAGAAACCGTGACAGGAATGAACCTCTTCACCAGTGCCTCCATGGCGCCCCTCATCGCTGCCGCGGCATCGACGCGGACCTTAGGGGCGACCGGGAGGATCACAGAGTCGAAGTCGAACCCCATCTCATGAAGATGAAGATGGCTTAAGACGCGCGTCACAGCTTCGGAAAAGAGGTAGCGGCACTCGCTATCCAAGACCCTATCCACCTTGACGATGGCGTTCTCCAGCGCCTCAACACGCTTTGAAGAAAGCACTGCAAAGCCGCTCTCCGGAGCAGCCAGAGGCAGCGCGAATCCTTCTCGGTAGAGGGCGTGGAGCGCCTTGCAAAGCTGGAGCTCGACGGCAGGGAAGGCGCTCAGCTCTGTGGCCTTTTTCTCCTCGACCGCGGTGAGAGCTTACCCCTTGGCATCAAGAAGGATCTTACTTGAAGAAATTTCCTTCTCCTACGCGTCCAGGCGTGTCCGCTTTGCGTCCTGGAGGGTCGCCACTTGAGACAGCTCGGTTTCCCGAGCGACAAGCTTGGCCTCGCGGGCCTCGAGGTCTTCCATCCGCTGACGACATTGCACTGTAAGCTTGGCCTGTTCCTCATGGAAGGTCTTACGACAGGCCTCCACCTCCTCGCATGCGGCACGAGTGGCCGTAGTTTCCTCCTCGCTCTTTGCCGCAACAACTGCGGCCTAACCCCACATCGCCACAATGGCGGCGGCGGCCCGGAGCCACCCTGAGAGGAGCTCAAGGTGTCCACCCGCGAGGCGATCACCGGCACTCCCGAAGGCATCATGAACCTGACACAGAGTAGCGAAGGCCCCGTCAAGGACGTCGTGGTCAGACACCGAAGGCGTCTAGGTCTCCTCCTAAGGAGTTCCCAGCTCGGTCATAGGGGGCACCCTCGGGGAAACGCTGCCACGAAGGACAGGAGGCTCTAGAGGCCGCTCGGCGATTGCAGACACGAACGAGTTGGCAGGCAGTAGGCCCTCAGGGGTTGGCCCCCCGGACGCCGGCGTCACCACGCCCCCAAGGGCAGGAGTGATCACGTCAACAAGCATCAGGGGCTTAGGGGGCTCGATGACGGGGCCTGAGGGGTCCCCTCGCAAGCCCTCTCTTCTTCGGTAGCAGGCAGCAGCGTGTCGGCAAGGGCATGCAGCATGTTGGATGTCGCCTTCGGCTTAACGCTCGCCTTATTCTTCCTCATCTTCAACATAGCGACATCCTTGGTCACCAAGGAAAGGGAGATCAGCAATGCACAAGCCATAGACATGTGAGACAAGCCAAGTCGGGGCTCTTCCTCCTCGACATCGACCCACTTCCTCTTCTTTTCCATCCCGGTAACGACGGGGGCGCCTGAGCTTCCCATGGAGAGGGGGGCCGCCACGTGGAGGAGTAGAGTCGCAGACAGCCGAGGCGGCCATGGAAGAAATCGCCATAGCCCCGTCCTCGTCAACCTTACCTACAGATTGCGACTCGAGTGGGGGCAACACCAGCGCCTCGATCGTCCTGCCAGCAAAGGCAGGGCGCACCGGAGGAGACTCGGTGCCGCGCTTCTGGGGATTCGACACGCACGCGGACCACGTGGCGCGAGGGGCTGGCCCTAGCTCAATGGAGGCCTTAGTGGCGGGTGAGGAGCCCGCAGAAGAAACTTCACCAACGTCATTGTCATCTTCAAGCTTGCGCAGAAGGGTACCCTGCGACGGGGGTGACATCCCCGTAGGGCCATCGGCGGCAGTCCTCTTCGAGTCCTCCCCGCACGAGGTATCACCGGAAGACACCACCAGCGGACCAGGGCCCTCAGCTATGAAGAGCCCTAGCTCATTGAAGACAGGAATCGCGGCAACTAGGTCGGCCCCGTTGTCATGGCAGTACAGCGGAGCGTGAGTCTCGAGAAGGTCACCGGGGGCACCGCCGAGCAAGGTCGCCACAACCCTGCTTAGTTCCCCGAGAGATATGCGCGCGGACCGAAGCCTGCGGTTGTCGCTGCTGCCCTGATAGTCCCACAAGGGCCTAGAATGGGACTGAAGGGGCGCCAGGCGCTGCACAAGGAACTCCTTAACTATCATCCCACCAGTCAACTTCTTGGCGTTGATATCGCGGGTGAAGCGCTCCAGGACGGGCTCGGCCCGGGGGGTCAGAAAGCTTCGCGGAGCTCCATGCAGAAGTCTTCTCCGGCAACCCCTTCGAGAGATCCAACCGAGGGTTGGTTCTGTTGAGACCCATGAGGACCCATTGGTGCCTGAAGTTCTCCACCTTCTTCCTGGCCTTCAGGAGCATGTTGCCGCTCTGGGCCGCGACGAAGGAGACACACGCCGACCGTTGGGCACCGTCATGCAAGCGCAAGCTGAAGAAATAACGGAAGAGGGCTACCGAAGGCCGCACGCCCATGAAGGACTCGCAGTAGAAGGCAAAGACGGATAAGAGCAAGATGAAATTGGGCTGGAGGTGAAGGGCCTGGATCACGTAGTGGTCGAGGATGGCGGCAAAGAACGCAGAGAAGGGCGGAACGAGCCCGATGAAGATGCTATGAAGGAAGAAGGGGTAGACCACCTTGGACGAGGGCCTTTTCACCAAGGAGTCACCCCAAATCAAGGTTCGCCCATTCTCGTTGGACCCATCCGCCATCCATGGGAGCATGGGAAGAGGTCCTCGTCCTTGGCAATGGTGGACCCCAAGAGTGTCGGCAAAGTGGGAGCGGAGGCAGAACTCTGCGCCTCTGGCTTCTACTTGCCGACGGGAGCCATCTTAGAGCTTGCAGGGCCGAAGCGGCAGGGAAGAGGATGGAGCGGTGCTAGATCTGGAGAGACGCCTGCTAAGAGTGGGAGATCTGGGAAGCAAGAGCAGGAGCGTAGGAAGGGAAAGCAATAATGGCCCAACGCTAGGAGTCAGTGTTGGGGAACGTTGCATGGGAAACAAAAAAATTCCTACGCACACGCAAGATCTATCCATGTTGATGAGCATCTACGAGAGGGAGAGTGGATCTATATACCCTTGTAGATTGCTAAGCGGGAAGCGTTAAGAAACACGTTTGATGTACTCGAACGTCTTTGTGATCCAAATCGCCGAGTGTCCCATGATCCCATCACAATCCATCTCGCGATCGAATCACGATCCAGCCCGCGATCCCATCACGATCCATCACGCGATCAAATCATGAATCATCTTGCCATCTTGATCACGGTCCTTCCGATCTATCGCCGAACGGACAGCACCTCCGCGTTCAGCACACGGACAACTCGATGAAGATCTCCACCTTCTTGATCCAGACAGAGGGAGTGGAGACATAGATGAGTTCTCCGACGGCACGATGACGTGGCCGCGATGGTGGTGGAACTATTCCGGCAGGGCTTCGCCTAAGCACCGCCGAACTAGACTAGAGGAGAAAACCGATCTACATGAAGTAGAGGGAGAACGTGTCTATTAGGGTTATCTTTCCCCTCTAAATCTTCTAGTATATATAGGAGGGAGGGGAGGAGGCAGCCTCAAACCCTCAAGAGTTGGCCGAAATTGGAGGTGGAGGAGTCCTGCTCCAATCCTATTAGGAGTAGGATTCCTCCTTTCTACTTGGAAACTCTTTCCACCTCTCCACCTTTGGGGTTTTCCCACCCCTAGCTACATGGGCCTTAGTGGGGTCTTGGCCAGCCCACTAAGGGCTGTCTTGACTCCTCCCACAGCCCATGAGGCTCTTTAGGTCGAGATACCCCCCCCAATGGTTCCTGGTACCCCTCCAGCACTTCTGGTACACTATCGATGAGCCTGAAACTTTTTCGATGACCAAAACAGGACTTCCTATATATCAATCTTTACCTACGGACCATTCTGGAGCTACTTGTGATGTCCGTGATCTCATACAGCACTCCGAACAACCTTCGATCACCACCATACATAACTCTATACTACCGAAACGTCATCGAACCTTAAGTGTGCAGACCCTGCGGGTTCGAGAACTATGAAGACATGACCGAGACACCTGTATGGTCAATAACTAATAGCGGGACCTAGATGCCCATATTGGTTCCTACATATTCTATGAAGATCTTTATCAGTTGAACGTCTATGTCAAGGATTCAGTTAATCCCGTATGCAGTTCCCTTTGTTCTTTGGTATGTTACTTGCTCGAGATTCGATTGTCGGTATCTCTATACCTAGTTCAATATCATTACCAGCAAGTCTCTTTACTCATTCTGTAATACAAGGTCCCGTGACTAGCACTTTACCTGTAGAGCACCTTTATAGTCACCCACTTACGTTGCGACGTTAGATACACACAAGCTACTCCTCCGGTGTCTGTGAGTTGCATGATCTCATGGTCCGAGGAACAGATACTTGACATGCAGAAAACTGTAGCAATAAACTTACACAATCATATGCTACGTTTATAGTTTGGGTCATTTCCATCACAACATTCTCCTAATGATGTGATCCCGTTATCAAATGACATCTCATGTCCATGGCTAGGAAACCTTAACCATCTTTGATCAACGAGCTAGTCTATTAGAGGCATACTAGGGACATGGTGTTGTCTATGTATCCATACGTGTATCTGAGTTTCCGATCAATACAATTCTAGCATGGATAATAAATGATTATCATGAACAAGGAAATATGATAATAACTAATTTATTATTGCCTCTAGGGCATATTTCCAACAGCATTCCACTTGCACTAGAGTCAATAATCTAGTTCACATCACCATGTGATTCACACATTGTTATGAATCTAACACCCAATGAGTTCTGGGGCTCGATCATGCTTTGCATGTGAGATAGGTCTTTTAGTCAACGGTTCTGTGACATTCAGACCCATTAGTACTTTGCAAATCTCTATATTATACTGTAGATACTACTACCAGACTCCACTTGGAGCTCCACTATATGTATCCTGATTGCTACACAGAGTCATCTGGATTGGTGTTAAAGCTTGCATCGATGTAACCCTTTACGACGAACTCTTTATCACCTCCATAATCGAGAAACATTTCCTTAGTCCTTTAGTTACTATGGATAATCTTGACCGCTGTCTAGTGATCCATTCCTGGATCACTCTTGTACCCCTTGACAGACTCATGGCAAGGCACACACAAGGTGTGGTACACAGCATGGCATACTATATAGAGCCATGGCTAAGGCATAGGGGAGGATCTTCATCATTTCTCTTTCTTCTACCGCGGTGGATCTTTGAGTCTTACTCAACTTAACACCTTACAAATCAGGCAAGAACTCTTTCTTTGACTTATCCATTTTGAACTCTTTCAAAATCTTGTCAAGGTATTTACTCATTGAAAAATCTTATTAGGCGTCTTGATCTATCTCTTATAGATCTCGATGCCCAACAATTAAGTAGCTTCATTCTAGGTTTTTCTTTGAAAAACTCCTTTTCAAACGACCCTTTATGCTTTCTAGAAATTCCACATCATTTCCGATCAACAATATGTCATCCACATACACTTATCAGAAACTCTATAGTGCTCCCACTCACTTTATTGTAAATACAAGTTTCTCATAAACTTTGTATAGACTCAAAAACTTTGGTCACCTCATCAAAGCGTATATTCGAACTCCGAGATGCTTGCTCCAGCCCATAGAAGGATTGCTGGAGCTCACACACCTTCTAGCATCCTTAGGATTGACAAAACCTTCTGCTTGTATCACATACAACCTTTCCTCAAGTAAACCATTAAGGAAGCAATGTTTTGACATCCATCTGCCAGATTTCATAATTGAAAAATGCAGCAACCGCTAACATAATTCGAACAGACTTTAGCATCGCTACGAGTGAGAAAGTCTCATCGCAGTCAACTCCTTGAACTTGTTGGAAACTTCTTGGTGACAAGTTGAGCTTTATAAATGGTGACATTTACCATCAGCATATGTATTCATCTCAATGTCCATTTGTACTCAACGACCTACTGTCCAACGGGCAAGTCTACAAAAGTCTGTAGTTGGTTTTCATACATGCATCCTTTCTTGGATTTCATGGCCTCTAACCATTTGTCGGAATCCGGGCCCATCATCGCTTCTCCAAAGCTCATAGGTTCATCGTTGTCCAACAACATGACCTCTAAGACAGTGTTGCCGTACCACTTAGGAGCAGTACGTGTCCTTGTTGACCAACGAGGTTCGATAGTAACTTGATCCGAAGCTTCATGATCATCATCATGAACTTCCTCTTCAACCGACGTAGGCCCCACATAAACATCTTTCTGCGCTGCGCTACTCCTTGGTTGAAACAAAGGTTCAACAACCTCATCAAGTTCTGTCTTCCTCCCACTCATTTCTTTCGAGAGAAACTCTTTCTCGAGAAAGGACCGTTTTAGCAACAACAGTTTGTGCTTGGATCTAAGATAGAAGTCTTACCCAACTCTTACGTTAGGGTATTCTATGAAGATGCATTTATCCGCTTTGGGTTCGAGCTCATTAGGTGAAACCCCCTTTTTCACATAAGCGTCTTAGCCCCAAACATTAAGAAATGACAGCTTAGGTTTCCGCCAAACCAAAATTCATATGGTGTCACCTCAACGGACTTAGATGGTGCCCGTTTAAAGTGAATGTAGAATGCATAACCCCAAAACGATAGTGGCAAATCGATAAGAGACATCATAGCATGCACCATATCCAATAGAGCACGACTATGACGTTCGGGCACACCATCACACTATGGTGTTCCAGGTGGCGTGAGTTGTGAAACAACTTTCACACTGTCTAAAGTTGTATGCCAAACTCGTAACTCAGATATTCACCTCCATGATCATATCATAGACATTTTTATCTTCTTGTCATGATGATCTTAAAGTTCACTCTGATTTTGTTTGAACTTTTCAAATGATTCAGACTTGTGTTTCATTAAGTAAATATACACTATATCTACTCAAATCATCAGTGAAGGTAAGAAAATAATGATATCCACTGCATGCTACAACACTCATTGGACCATATACATGAGCATGTATCATTTCCAATAAGTCACTTGCCCGTTCCATCAAGCCGGAAAACAGGGTTTTAGTCATGTTGCCCATGAGGCATGGTTCGCATGTCTCAACCGATTCAAGATCGAAAGAGTCCAAAGATCCATCAACATGGAGTTTCTTCATGCACTTTACACCAATATTACATTCAGCGACAGTGCCACAAGTATGTGGTTCTATCATTATTAACTTTGTATCTTTTAGCATCAATGTTATGAACATCTGTATTACTACGATAAAGATTCAATAAACCATCCTAATTAGGTATGCGACCATTAAAGGTATTATTCAGGTAAACAGAATAACCATTATTCTCTAACTTAAATGAATAACCGTTTTGCAATAAACACGATCTACTCATGTTCATGCTCAACGCAAACACCAAATAACATTTATTTAGGTTCATCACTAATCTCAAGGGTCGAGAGAGAGTGCGATGTTGATCACATCAACCTTGGAAACATTTCCAACACACATCGTCACCTCACACTTAGCTAGTCTCCGTTTATTTCGTAGCTTTTGTTTCAAATTACTAACATTTAGCAACCGAACGGGTATCCAATAGCCAGGTGCTACTAGGAGTACTAGCAAGGTACACATCAATAACACGTATATCAAATATACTTCTGTCGACCGTTGCCAGCCTTCTCTTCTACTAAGTATCTAGGGTTGTTCCGCTTCAGCGACCGCTCTCCGCATAATAGAAGCACTTAGTCTTGGGTTTGGGTTGAACTTTGGGTTGCTTTATTGGAGCAGCAACTGTCTTGCCATCCATGAAGTTTCCCTCCCTGCCCTTGCCCTTCTCGAAACTAGTGGTTTTACTAGCCATCAACACTTGATGCTCCTTCTTGATTTCTACCTTCGCGGTGTCAAACATCGCGAACAGCTCAGGGATCATGATTTCCATCCCTAGCATTTTATAGTTCATCACGAAGCTCTAGTAGCTTAGTGACAATGACTTGGAAAACTATATCAATCACTATCTTATCTGGAAGATCAACTCCCACCCGATTCAAGCGATTGTAGCACCCATACAATCTGAGCACATGCTCAATGATTGAGCTATTCTCCTTCATCTTGTAGGCAAAGAATCTTGTTGGAGATCTCATATCTCACAACACAGGCACGAGCCTGAGATCCCAATTTCAGCTCTTAGAACATATCATATGTTCCGTGACGTTCAAAAACGTTTTGGAACCTCAGTTCTAAGCCATAAGGCATGACGCACTGAACTATCAAGTAGTCATCGGAACGTGCCTGTCAGATGTTCACAACATCTATAGACGACGCTAGAGGGGGTGGCGCACTGAGCGGTGCATTAAGGACATAAGCCTTCTGTGCAGCAATGAGGACAAACCTCAAATCATGGACCCAGTCCGCAATAATGCCACCATCATCTTTCAACTGTATTTCTCTAGGAACATATAAAAATTCAAGGGAGCTACAGCGTGAGCTAGTAATCTACAACATAATTTGCAAAGACACTACTGACTATGTTCATGATATGAGTTCAATTAATCATATTACTTAAGAACTCCCACTCAAAATGACATCCCTCCGGTCATTCGAGTGATACACGATCCACCAACTCAAGTCCGATCATCACGTGAGTTGAGGTGGTTTCAATGGTGAACATCATCATGTTGATCATATCTACTATATGACTCATATTCGGTCTTTCTGTCTCTTGTGTTCTGAGGCCATGTCTGTACATGCTATGGTCGTCAAGTTTAACCTGAGTGTTCTGCATGTGCAACACTGGCTTGCACCCGTGCTATGTGAACATAGAGTCTATCACACCCGATAATCACGTGGTGTCTCGACACGACGAACTTTCGCAACGGTGCACACTCGGGGAGAACACAATTTATCTTGAAATTTTAGTGAGGGATCACCTTATAATGCTATTGTCGTCCTAAGCAAGACAAGGTGCATAAAAGGATTAACATCACATGCAAATCATAAGTGACATGATATGGCCATGAACTTGTGCTTTTGATCTCCATCTATAAAGCACCGGCATGATCTCCATCGTCATCAGTATAACACCATGATCTCCATCATCTTGATCTCCATCAACGTGTCGCCACCGGGGTTGTCGCGCCCACCATGCTTCTACTACTATTGCTATCGTTTAGCTATTAAGTAAAGCATTACATAGCACTTAATGATTGACACGCAGGTCATACAATAATTAGAGACAACCCTATGGCTCCTGCCGGTTGCCGTACTCATCGACATGCAAGTTGTGATATTCTATACAAAACATGATCATTTCATACCCTGCAATTGGCCATATCGCATCACAACATACCCTGCAAAAATAAGTTAGATGTCCTCGAATTGTTGTTGCATGTTTTACATGGCTGCTACAGGTATCTAGCAAGAATAATTCTGACCTACACAAAAACCACAACGGTGATACATAAGTTGCTTCTCAACCTTCTCAAGGACCGCCTTTGTCGAATCCGATCCAACTAAAGTAGGAGAAACAGACACCCGCCAACCATCTTTATGCAACAAAGTTACATGTCAGTCGATGGAACCGGTCTCTCGTAAGCGTACGAGTAAGGCTGGTCCGGGCCACTTAATCCCACAATACCGCTGAACCAATACACGATCAAGGGAGGAAGTAATCTAAGCATCAACTCCCACAAACTCCTTTGTTTTCTACACGTGATCTCATCTACACATAGACCTAGCTCATGATGCCACTGTTGGAGAATGTTGCATGGGAAACAAAAAAATTCCTACGCACACGCAAGATCTATCCATGTTAATGAGAATCTATGAGAGGGAGAGTGGATCTACATATCCTTGTAGATCGCTAAGCGGGAAGCATTAAGAAACGCGGTTGATGTAGTCAAACATCTTCACGATGCAAATCGCCGAGCGTCCCGCGATCAAATAACGATCCATCTCGCGATCCAATAACGATCCGTCCTGCGATCCCATCAGGATCTGTCCCGCGATCAAATCACGAATCATCTCACGATCTTGATCATGGTCCTTCTGCCGAACGGACGACACCTCCGCGTTCAGCACACGTATAGCTCGATGACGATCTCCACCTTCTTGATCTAGCAAGAGGGAGTAGAGAGGTAGATGAGTTCTCCGGTAGTGCGACAGCGTGGAGGCGATGGTGGAGGAACTATTCCGGAAGGGCTTTGCCTAAACACCGTCGAACTAGACTAGAGGAGAAAACCGATCTAGATGAAGTAGAGGGAGCACGTGGCTATTAGGGTTATCTTTACACTCTAAGTCCTCTAGTATATATAGGAGGGAGGGAGGGGAGTAGGCAGCCTCAAACCCTCAAGAGTTGGCCGAAACTGGAGGTGGAGGAGTCCTACTCCAATCCTATTAGGAGTAGGATTCCTCCTTTCCACTTGGAAACTCTTTCCACCTCTCCACCTTTGGGTTTTTCCCACCCCTAGCCGCATGGGCCTTAGTGGGGGGATCGGCCAGCCCACTAAGGGCTATCTTGACTCCTCTCACAGCCCATGAGGCTCTTTGGGTCGAGACACCCCTCCCGATGGTCCCCGCTTCCCCTCTCGGCACTCCCGATACACTATCGATGAGCCTGAAACTTTTCCGGTGACCAAAACAGGACTTCCTATATATCAATCTTTACCTTCGGACCATTTCGGAGCTCCTCGTAACGTCTAGGATCTTATCCGGGACTACGAACAACCTTCGGTCACCACCATACATAACTCTATACTGCCGAAACGTCATGGAACCTTAAGTGTGCAGACCCTACGGGTTCGAGAACTATGTAGACATGACTGAGACACCTCTACGGTCAATAACCAACAGCGGGACCTGGATGCCCATATTGGTTCCTACATATTCTATGAAGATCTTTATCGGTTGAACCTCTATGTTAAGGATTCAGTTAATCTCGTATGCAGTTCCCTATGTTCTTGGTATGTTACATGCCCGAGTTTCGATCGTCGGTATCTCTATACCTAGTACAATCTCGTTACCGGCAAGTCTCTTTACTCGTTCCATAATACAAGATCCCATGACTAGCACTTGGCCACATTGCTTGCAAGGCTTGTTGTGATGTTGTATTACCGAGTGGGCCCTGAGATACCTCTCCGTCGCACGGAGTAAAAAATCCCAGTCTTGATCCATGCCAACCCAATAGACACCCTCGGAGATACCTGTAGAGCACCTTTATAGTCACCCAGTTATGGTGCAGTGTTTGATACACACAAGGTACTCCTCTAGTGTTAGTGATTTGCATGATCTCATGGTCCTAGGAACAGATACTTGACATGAAGAAAACTGTAGCAATAAACTGACACGATCATATGCTACGTTTATAGTTTGTGTCTTTTCCATCACATCATTCTCCTAATGATGTGATTCCATTATCAAGTGACATCTCATGTTCATGGCTAGGAAACCTTAATCATCTTTGATCAACGAGGTAGTCTATTAGAGGCATACTAGGGACATGGTGTTGTCTATGTATCCACACATGTATCTGAGTTTGCGATCAATACAATTCTAGCATGGATAATAAATGATTATCATGAACAAGGAAATATGATAATAACTAATTTATTATTGCCTCTAGGGCATATTTCCAATAGTCAGGGTCTTGGCAATTCGAGCGCAGGCGAAAAGGGCGAGTGGCACCCGACATCAGCCGCACAACACGCGTCCGGCCTGGCCCATAGGCGTATGGGGCCCGCAACACTCCTGGCTGCCCTTCGGGCTCTATCTCGAGGACGGCCCGAGCATGCCATGGGCCCGGGGGCTACTATCGGTGTTCTGGGAACGGGGGTACCTAGACATGCCTGCCTATGGCCCAGGGCATGGCCCACCTCATCGACCAAACGCAGCAAGGTGTGGACCCACCTAGGACAAGGCCCTCGTGAGGGCCCAAGCCCCGCGAGGATGAGCAGCATCAAGACCGACAGAGGACGGACCTCCCTAGGCCCCCTTCGGAGGGGTGGAGATCTCTATGCAATGCCTGGCCTCAGGAGTCAAAGATTACGCAAGGAAGGACATGCGAGCATTAGTATGCCAGGCGGCAGAGTTTCCCCTTTGGTGCAAAGGGAGCAAGGACGTATGCAGGTTCCCAAAGCACCCCCAAAGGTTTCCATTCCGGTGCAACAAGACCACAACCGCCCGTCCCGCAGAGCGGATGTCATCGCTGAGCCCATCCCTACAGCGTTGACATCGACTTTGCAGGTGAAGATCGCTTTTGGGTAGGGCGAGCACGAAACCCTGTCCCCCTTCAAAATTGGCCGTTGCGGGGTCCCTTCCCGCCATTGCGATAAGGGAAGAGGACCCGAGACACCACTATATATTGAGGGTAGGCTGCTTCGTATAGGGGGAACCCGAGTAGATCTGATCCGGGGAGATCCCAACCCAATTGACCGACTCCATCACTCATCTACCACCAAACCACGAGGAGCCTCGAACACCACCGAGATCCCTCAAGACACCCCGAAAGATTGTACTTGTTCATCCACCTCACCTCCTTGAGAGGCAATCAACCAAAGAAGGACTAGGGTATTACGCTTCGCAGCAGCCCGAACCTAGGTAAATTGTCGTGTTCATCTTCTTCCTTGTCATCGTACGAGTTTTATGTTGTGTTCATCGAGTAGTGAGCTAGGTCGGGCGTGGCTGCAGGGGATCTTCGCACACGCCTTTGTGTTCGAATCTTAAGGGTTTCGTGGAGCACAAAATCCGACAATCCCTCACTTAACTTTCAAGATAAAATTGTGTTCTCCCCGAGTGTGCACCGTTGAGAAAGTTCGTCGTGTCGAGACACCACGTGATGATCGGGTGTGATAGACTCTACGTTCACATACAAAGGGTGCAAGCCTGTGTTGCACGTGTAGAACACTCGGGTTAAACTAGACGAGCCTAGCATGTACAGACATGGCCTCGGAATACAAGAGGCCGAAAGGTCGAACATGAGTCATATAGTAGATATGATCAACATGATGATGTTCACCATTGAAAACACCTCAACTCATGTGATCATCGGACTTGAGTTGGTGAATTTGCATCATGTATCAATCAGATGACCAGAGGGATGTCAATTTGAGTGGGAGCTTTTGTAGTTTGATTAACTAAACTCATTATCTTGACAATAGTCCAAGTAACCTTTGCATATTTATGTTCTAGATCAATGGCTCACGCAGTAGTTGATACATCTCCAACGTATCTATAAATTATGAAGTATTCAATGCATGTTTACAATAATTCTATATGATTTTTGTATGATTTTATTAGAACTAACCCAGACTGACGTTGTTTTCAGCAGAACTACCATGGTATCGTTTTTTGTGCAGAAATAAAAGTTCTCGAAACATGCTGAAAATTTAGTATGATTTTTTCTGGACCAAAAGAGACCCCGAAGCATTGGAGCTGGGCCATAAGAGCCATGCCGAGGTCACAAGCCTGCCAAGCGCGGCCACCCCCCTAGCCGTGCCTAGCCGGCTTGTCACCGCCTCGTGGAACCCTTTGACGTGATTTCACCGCCAAAAATTCCTATAAATATAGAAACCAATGAAAAGCCAATTGGGAGCCTGTTCCGGCACCCTACCTGAGGGGGAAACCATCATCGGAGGCCATCTTCATCATCTCGGTGCTCTCCATGACGAGGAGGGAGTAGTTCACCCTCGGGGTTGAGGATATTGACCAGTAGCTATGTGTTTGATCTCTCTCTCGTGTTCTTGAGATGGCACGACCTTGATGTACCGCGAGCTTTCTTGATATAGATGAATCATATGGAGTTTCCCCCTCTCTATCTTGTTGTGATGAATTGAGTTTTCCTTTGAAGTTTTCTTATCGGATTGAGTCTTTAAGGATTTGATAACACCTTATGTATGTCTTGCGATGGGATATCCGTGGTGAAAATGGGATGTTCTATTGATCCACCTGATGTATGTTTTGGTGATTAACTTGCGGGTTCCGTGACCTTGGGAATCTATGCATAAGGGTTGGCACACGTTTTTGTCTTGACTTCCCGGTAGAAACTCTGGGCACTCTTTGAAGTTCTTTGTGTTGGATTGAACATGATGAATCTGAAATTATGTGATGTATATCGTATAATCAAGCCAATGGGTACTTCTGGTGACACTGGAGTATCTAGTTGACATTAGGGTTTTGGTTGATGTGTGTCTTAAGGTGTTATTTTAGTACGAACTCTAGGGCTATTTGTGACACTTATAGGGATAGCTCATAAGATTGATCGGGAAGGATAACTTTGAGGTGGTTTCGTAACCTGCAATAATTTGTTCGTTAGTTCTCCGTTATTTGTGACTTTGGAGTGAACTCTTTGTCACACGAGAGGTATTTATATATGATTCAACTATGCCAATATTGTTGAGAGAAATTGCACTAGTGAAAGTATGGACCCTAGGCCTTGTTCCCAAGCATTTATACAACGTTTTGCTCTATGTTTACTATTTTTTACCTTGCTATATTTATATTTTCGGATTACAAAAACATATATCTAGCATCCATATTGCACTTGAATCACCATCTCTTTGCCAAACTAGTGCACCTATACAATTTGCCATTGTATTGGGTGTGTTGGGGATACAAGCGACTCTTTGTTATTTGGTTGCAGGGGTGTTTGAGAGAGACCATATTCATCCTACACCTCCCACGGATTGATAAACCTTAGGTCATCCACTTGAGGGAAAATTGTTGTTGTCCTACAAAACTCTTCGCTTCGAGGCCCAACACGAGTCTACAGGAAGAAGGTTGTGTAGTAGACATCAAGCCCTTTTCTAGCGCCGTTGTCGGGGAGGTGAGTGCTTTAAGTTATATCTTTAGATGTTGCAATCAAATATTTTAGTTTCTTGTTTTTTACTAGTTTGGTTTTATAAAAGAAATCTACAAAAAATGGAATTGAGGTTGCCTCATATGCTTCATCTTTTTAATGTCTTTCGTGAAAATGATGGAAAGGAAAATTGTGCTCAAGTTTTAGAAGAAGAAGTTATTAAAATGTTTGGCACTAAACCTTTGAGTTCTAAGCATTATTGCCATGTTGTTAGTATGAATTTTCTGAATATGCATGATGCTAATGATATGCAAAGCCACAAGCTTGGGGATGCTATGTTTGATGAAGATGATATTTTTTGTCCCCCATGTTTTGATGAGCAAAACTATTATGATGATAGCATGCCTCCTATATATGATGATCACTGTGATGACATGTATGCTATAAAGAGTAATGACAACCATGAATACTATTATCATGATTTGAATATTCAATATGGTTATGTCTGATGAGGACATCCCTGCTAATGCTACACCCACAACTCCGACTGCTATACATACACGACCAATTACTAGAGCTCGTGCACGTCAATTGAATTACCAGGTACTTTTCTTTCTTGCAAATCCTTCTAATGTTCAGGAGCTGCTTGACAAAGGTTTTATACGTGAATCCCATAGTCCTTGTGATGTTCCTATTATTCTAGTGCCTAAAAAGGATGGCACATCGAGCATGTGTGTGGATTGTAGAGGCATTAATAAGTGGTTCTTAAATTTTCTCCAAAGTTGATTTGCGTAGTGGATACAATCAAATTCGTATGAAATTGGGAGATGAATGGAAACATCATTTAAAACTAAGTTTGGATTATATGAGTGGTTAGTCATGCCTTTTGGGTTAACTAATGCACCTAGCACTTTCATGAGATTAATGAACGAGGTTTTATGTGCTTTCATTGGACGATTTCTGGTAGTCTATTTTGATGATATATTTATTTTTAGTAGATCTATGGAGGAACATTTGGAACATCTACGTGCTGTTTTTATTGCTCTACGTGATGCACATTTGTTTGGTAACCTTGGGAAGTGCACCTTTTGCATTGACCGAGTATCTTTTCTTGGCTATGTTGTTACTCCACAAGGAATTGAAGTTGATAAAGCCAAGATTGAAGCTACTGAGAGTTGGCCGCAGCCCAAAACGGTCACACAAGTGAGGAGTTTTTTTGGCCTCGCTGGTTTCTATAGACGTTTTGTGAGAGATTTTAGCACCATTGTTGCGCCTCTCAATGAGCTTACAAAGAAGGACGTGCCTTTTTCTTGGGGTACCGCACAGGAAGAAGCCTTCACGGTCTAGAAAGATAAGTTAACACATGCTCCTTTACTCCAACTTCCTGATTTTAATAAGACTTTCGAGCTTGAATGTGATGCTAGTGGAATTGGGTTAGGAGGTGTGTTATTACAAGATGGTAAACCTGTTGCGTACTTTTCTGAAAAATTGAGTGGGCCTAGTCTGAATTATTCTACTTATGATAAGGAATTATATGCTCTTGTTCGGACTTTGGAAACATGGCAACATTATTTATGGCCCAAAGAATTTGTTATACATTCTGATCATGAATCTTTGAAACATATTAAAAGTCAAGCAAAACTGAACCGTAGACATGCTAAATGGGTTGAATTCATTGAGACTTTCCCTTATGTCATTAAACACAAGAAGGGTAAAGAAAATGTTATTGCTGATGCTTTGTCTCGTCGTTATACTTTGCTTTCACAACTTGACTTTAAAATATTTGGTTTCGAGACCATCAGAGATCAATATGTGCATGATGCTGTATTTAGAGATGTGTTGCAGCATTGTAAAGAAGGGAGAACATGGAACAAGTTCATTATTAATGATGGATTTGTGTTCCATGCTAACAAGCTATGAATTCCAGCTAGCTTCGTTCGTCTTTTGTTGTTACAGGAGGCACACGAAGGAGGATTAATGGGACACTTTGGCATGAAGAAGATGGAGGACGTACTTTCTACACGTTTCTTTTGGCCAAAGATGAGACGGGATGTTGAGCGTGTTGTTGCTCGCTGCACTACATGTGAAAAAGCTAAGTCATGACTCAATCCTCATGGTTTATATATGCCTTTGCCTGTACCTAGTGTTCCTTGGGAGGATATATCTATGGACTTTGTTTTAGGTTTACCTCGAACTAAGAAGGGGAGGGATAGCATATTTTTTGTCGTGGATAGATTTTCCAAAATGGCGCACTTTATACCATGTCATAAAAGTGATGCTGCTGCTCATGTTGCTGATTTGTTCTGAAATTATTCGGTTGCATGGTGTGCCAAATACAATTGTTTCAGATCGTGATGCTAAATTTCTTAGCCACTTTTGGAGATGTTTATGGGCTAAGTTGGGGACTAAACTACTTTTCAGTACTACATGTCATCCCCAAACTGATGGCTAAACTAAAGTAGTCAATAGATCATTGTCTACTATGCTTAGGGCTGTTTTGAAGAATAAACTGAAAATGTGGGAAGAATGCTTGCCTCATATTGAATTTGCTTATAATCGTTCGCTACATTCTACCACTAAGATGTGCCCTTTTGAAGTTGTGTATGGTTTCTTACCTCGTGCACCTATTGATTTGTTGCCTCTTCCATCTTCGGACAAGGTTAATTTTGATGCTAAAGAATGTGCTGAATTGATATTAAAGATGCATGAGTTAACGAAGGAAAACATTGAGCGTATGAATGCTAAATACAAATTTGCTGGAGATAAGGGTAGAAAACATGTTGTCTTTGCACCTGGAGATCTTGTTTGGTTACATTTGCGTAAGGATAGATTTTTTTGATTTGGGCAAGTCAAAGCTAATGCCACGTGCTGATGGTCCTTTTAAGGTTTTAGTGGAAATAAATGATAATGCATATAAACTTGAGCTGCCTCTAGAGTTTGGGGTTAGCCCCACTTTTAACATTGCAGATTTGAAGCCTTATTTGGGTGAGGAAGATGATCTTCCGTTGAGGAAGACTTCAGTTCAAGAAGCGGAGGATGATGAGGACATCCCTGCTAAGGCTGCACCCACAACTCCGACTTCTATACATACAGGACCAATTACTAGAGCTCGCGCACGTCAATTGAATTACCAGGTACTTTTGTTTCTTGCAAATCCTTCTAATGTTCATGAACATATGATGTTGCCTAAATTAGATGCTTTTGTTTTACTTATGAATGAAAGACCTGGCATGGACAAGAAGGATGACCATGGGAGCGGGATCAAGCATGGAGAAGAAGGTGCGCGCGCGGGAAAGAACAATGGAGCTTCCAGTGATGATTTTCGCACTTTGAAGCCACCATAATGGGAGCAAGAAGCCTTGGACGAAATATGCATGATGCTTCTTTATAAAATTAGTCCCTAGGCTAATATAGGTGCTGCGCCACCTTATTGTTAGGCTAGACCCATGTAATTTCAAAATACCATATTATAGGCTGTTTTTAGAGTCCGTATGTATGGGGAAACTGAGTTAAGGTCGGTTTCGGACCCCTCCTCCAAGGGGCCACGAAATTCCCCTCTATTCCCCCATATATACAGCCTTTAGGGCATCGTTTTAGGGTTGGGTTTTGTTTAGATTACAAGTTCGTCATAGCTGCAACTTCGCGTTCTTTGTTTGTGTTCCACGACCAGACAAAGGTGTCACAGAACCCCACTTCATCAATAAAGCTTTCCTCTTATATTCGCAATATCCAGATTGCAATCTTTGTTTCTTGCTTGTTCTTCATTTGCGTGCAGGAAACAGACCCTCGTGGTCAGGTTGATCGTGCTCCGGCGTGGTCAATAACCTCCCGTAGGTTGTTTAGCGATTGCTGAGGTCCGGCGTCATGACACATTCGTAGTCGGATCGTCAAAGTCTACTCAACCAAAAACGATAGCCACCATCTCATCGAAAGAGAGGGACGACTTTGCCTCTATCAAAGAGCTTGTCGTAAAGGGCTATGTTGATGCAAGCTTTGACACTGATCCGGATGACTCTAAGTCTTAAACCGATGCATATTTATTCTCAATGGGGGAGCAGTAAGCTGGTGCAGTTCCAAGTAGAGTGTGGTAGCCGATTCTACATGCGAAGGGCAGTACACTGCAGCCTCGGAGGTAGCGAAGGAAGGTGTCGAGATGAAGGAGTTCGTGATAGATCTTGGAGTAGTACCAAGTGCACCGAATCCAATGGATATGTTCTATGACAACACTAGTGCCATTGCTCTGGCCAAGGAAACAAGGTTTCACAAGAGGACCAGACACATAAAGCGACGCTTCAATTCCATCCGCGAATACATCAAGGAGGAGGACATAAATATTTGCAAAGTGCACGCGGATCTGAATTTCGTAGACCCGTTGACTAAACCTCTTCCAAGGGCTAAACATGATCAACACCAGAACTGTATGGGTGTTAGATTCATTACAATGTAAATAACATAGTGATGTGAGCTAGATTATTGACTCTAGTGCAATTGGGAGACTATTGGAAATATGCCCTAGAAGTAATAATAAATGGTTATTATTATATTTCCTTGTTCATGATAATCGTTTATTATCCATGCTATAATTGTACTGATTGGAAACACATTGCATGTGTGGATACATAGATAACAATGTGTCCCTAGTATGCCTCTAGTAGACTAGCTCGTTGAGCAACGATGGTCAAGGTTTCCTAGCCATAGACATAAGTTGTCATTTGATAACGGGATCACATCATTTGGAGAATGATGTGATAGAAAAGACCCAAACTTAAACATAGCATATGATCATGTCAGTTTATTGCTATAGTTTTCTACATGTCAAGTATCTGTTCCTATGACCATGAGATACGGTAACTCACTAACAAGGGAGGAATCCCTTGTGTGTACCAAATGTCACAACGTAACTGGGTGACTATAAATATGCTCTATAGGTTTCTCCGAGGGTGTCCATTGAGTGGGCATGGATCAAGACTGGGATTTGTTACTCCATGTGATGGAGAGGTATCTCAAGGCCCACTCAGTAATACAACATCACAACAAGCCTTGCAAGCAATGTGACTAAAGTGTTAGCCATGAGATCTTGTATTTAGGAACGAGTAAAGAGACTTTCCGGTAACGAGATTGAACTAGGTATAGAGATACAGACTATCAAATCTCGGGCAAGTAACATACCGAAGAACAAAGGGAACGACATACGAGATTAACTAAATCCTTGACATAGATGTTCGACCGATAAAGATATTTGTAGAATATGTAAGAACAAATATGGGAATGCAGGTCCTGCTATTGGTTATTACTCGTAGAGGTGTCTCGGTCATGTCTACAAATTTCTCGAACCCGCAGGGTCTGCACACTTAACCGTAGTATAGAGTTATGTATGGTGGTGACCAAAAGTTTTTTGGAGTCCCGGATGAGTCCCTAGACGTCACGAGGAGCTCCGGAATGGTCTGGAGGTAAAGATTGATAGATAGGAAGTCCCATTTTGGTCACCGAAAAAGTTTTGGGTACTTCAGAAGTGTACGGGGAGTGCGAGGAGGGTATTGGGGGACCATCGGGAGGGGCCTCTCGCCCCAAAGGACCTCATGGGCTATGGGAGGAGGCAAACCAGCCCCTAGTGAGCTGGCTGAAGCCCCCACTAAGGCCCATGTGGCCGGGATGGAGGAACCCAAAAGGTGAAAAAATTTCCAAGTGGGGGAAGGAATCCTACTCCTATTAAGATTGGAGTAGGACTCCTCCCTCCTCCACTTCGGCCGAAGCCCAAGGGACAACCCTAGGGTGCAGGCCTCCATCCCAATCCTCCTATATATACTGGAGGGGAGAGAGGGCAGCCGCACCAGAAAATCCTAAGCCATGATGAAGCCCTCTCTCCCCGATAGATTGTTCCTTCTAGTTTCGGCAGTGCTTAGGCGAAGTTGTGTTGGAATAGTTTGACCACCACCACCGCCGTGCTGTACATGTGTTGAACACGGAGGTGCCGTCCGTTCTACGCTAGATAGGGATGGATCGTGATTGGATCACGGGACGCTCGGTGATTTGGATCACGAAGAAGTTCCACTACATCAACTGTGTTTCTTAATGCTTCCTGCTTAACGATCTACAATGGTATGTAGATCCACTCTCCCTCTCGTAGATGCTCATCACCATCGATAGATCTTGCGTGTGCGCAGGAAATTTTTTGTTTCGCATGCAACGTTCACCAACAGTCCCTGTAGTTCCAGGAGTTAGTTCTTGAGCTTATGAATTTCAACATCTCCAGCATGTGCCATGGCCTGACTGTTCTTTTAGTCTTGACAAAGCTTCTGAATCTCAGGATCGTGTTTCTTCAAATTGGGTACTTTCAGATTTTCAGCCTTGAGGTTCTCACTAAGTTCTTCGTTCTCAAATAATTCTGCGAGAAGGTCCATTTTAAGGTTCTTGATATAATGCTCTAGTTCTTGATTATATACCAGTACAGGTGAACACTTCCTGTTTTGTTCGTTTGTCAGGATGACGTGTGGTCCATCAGGCTTCTGCAATTCGAGCCTTCCAAGGTAGTGGGTACCTAACTCAACACGATGACGATAGCTCAAACTTGCGATAGATCATGGATGACAGTGTTCATGCGCATATCACAGTCATGGTTCAATGTTCCATAATTGATGTCTTTAGTCTTGGGGTCTTCTTTACGTCCAAAAATTTTAGTTGTGATGCCCCAAAATCCAAACTTCCTCTTATTCACCTTGATCTCAGGTTCGGCAGCTTGATCATCTGTACCAGCTCCATGAGGAAAGGGCCTCCGAGAACATCCGCGTAGTTCTCCCTTTCGTTTCTAATGTAGCTCTTCATCTATAGTTTGAAAATAAGGAGGGTTTTGTAAAATAATTTAGGAGTTACGAGAGTAGTGAAAACAAAAGTTGTTCCTATCACGGTATTCATATTTCTAAGACATTCCCTAGGGTCACTTCCTACACTCAACACGTGCTCTGATACCATTTCTGTATTGTCCCGACTCAAAACGAGTCAAGACTCTATGTGTTCGTGCCATCCCTAGATCAGTATGTTGGCACACATAGTACATCAATGTATATATCAATGTGCAATCACCTGTAAATAATGTCAAATTTATATATACCTCAAAATCTCAGCAAAAACAGTCAACGGGAGTGGAGTCCCAATAAACACCAATGGCAGGTTGAGTGCAGACCGTAACCCTGAATCGTACTCTTACTCGTCGTAGAAAAATATCTCAACATAAGACGTTGCAGCCATGTAGGTCAGTGTATTGAATATGCTGGCACACACAGTACATCAATGTATATATCAATGCGCAATCACATGTAAATAACGTAAAACTGATATATACCACAAAGTCTCTACGGAAACAGTCAACGGTAGTGGAGTCCCAGTAAACACCAATGGCAGGTTGAGTGCAGACCATAACCCTGAATCGTACTCTTACTCGTCGTAGAAAAATATCTGCAACATAATATGTTGCAGCCGTGTAGGTCAGCATATTGAATATGCCAGAAATTCACAAAAGAGAGGGATGAAAATATCATCTATGCTATATGCATATACGACAGGTGGGGCTGTAAGTTTATGTTTTGCGTAAAGCAAAATTCTCCTACAACAAGAGAGGGGAAAAAAGCAAAACAGTTACTTTATTGTTGGTTTATTAGTGAGATGGTTCCACCAACCAATTATCATACCCAAGTTAACAATAACACCCACATCAGTAATATTATGGCTCAAGTTTCAGTTCTCACACTGCAAGTTGTCCATGAGTATGGACATGGCTAGTCGATTAGGTTTGGTACTCTACAGAGTTTTGCACACGTTCCCCATAAGATTTGATCGCCACTATTGAAGTCCTCACACTGCAGAGTGTTTGAGAACCAGATGATCGAAACATGGTTCCTCTGAGCCACTATCGATGTCGTTCTTTTACATGTCGTAGCACCGCCCGTCCTACCGTTCTTCTACATGCCGTAGCACCGCCCGTCCAGAGTTACCACGACAAGCCAGACCCCATAATGGCTTGTGGCTGTGTTGGTAAGCCTTGGGTCTTGAAGAATCCATCCGTGTCTTTGTGCCTTGGTGGGCCTTCCGTGTGAATACTAATGATTCTACAGCATCACCTAGGCTACCACAGGTTCCTCCAGGGTGTCGTTCTACCATCATCCACCCAGATATATATTGCATCATGAGGTCTTGAAAATAATTGTTGAAGTCTTGAGGTCTTGATCATCAATTAATTCCCACAACTCTGATGGTAAATACTCAACCAAACCCCATCTACTAAAAGCATAGCAAAATAAAAATAATGTCTCGGGCCAAAGTAACTATGGTTTATGGGTGCCTAACACATGGTACTACTCAAGAACTAAAATTTCCAAGTACCTACTTTGCATGCAATGGTGTAGAAGGTTGACCTAATCCAATAAAATCATAGGTAACATGATCAATGTGAACTTGCCTCATAAGGTCGATGATATTGCTCTAAGAAATAACTTGATAGAACTATTGGTCACTCTCCGTTGAAATCTATATAATTGGTCGGATTTTGGGCTTCGTGAAACCCTGAAGGTTCGAACACAGGGGCGTGTGCGAAGATCCCCTAGAGCTTTGCCCTACCTAGCTCGCTACTTGATGGTTGCTATGGTGAACTTGCACGATGACGAGGAAGAAGATGAACACGGTGGTTAACCCAGGTTTGGGCAGCTGGGAAGCGTAATACCCTACTCCTGCTTTGGTGGATTGCCTCTCGGGGAGCTGTGGTGGATGAACTAGTACCGTGGTTTCGAGCCTCATGAGGGGACTCTCGTGGTGTTCTTGGCTCTCTGCCTTGCCTTGTGGTTCGTCGAGTAGTTTCCTCGTGATCCCCACTTTACGGTGCGGCCTAGCCTCTATATATAGCAGTGGCCCGGGTCCTCTTCCCTTATCACAATGGCGGGAAGGGATCGCACAACGTCCAAATTTAAAGGGGGACAGGAGTACATCCATGCCCCGTCCAAAGGTGGTCTTCGCCTGTAAAAAAGTTTTCGATGATGCAGAGGTGGGCTCGGCGATGACATCCGCCCTTCGGGGCTCGTGGCCGTGGTCTTGTTGCACTAGAATAGAAACCTTTGGGAGACACTTCCGAAACCCACGTATGTCCTTGTTCCCTTTGCACCAAAGGGGAAACTGCACTGCCTAGCGCACTGGCGCCCGCCTATTCTTCCCTGCGTCATCCTTGACTCATGAGGCCGGGTTCTGCATAGAGATCTCCGCTGCTCCGGAGGAGGCCTGAGGAGGTGCATCCTTGCTGGTCTTGGTGTCGTTCTTCCTTGCGAGCCTGGGGTCCTCGCAAGGGCCATGTCTTGAGCGGAGCCACGCCAGGCCGCGTCTGGCGGACGAGGTGGGCCATCTCTTGGGCCGCCGGTAGGCAGGTCTGGGTACCTCTCATTCCCAGAACACCGACAAAAGCCCTCGGGCCCAAGGTGCGCCCGAGCTGGCTTCCGGGCAAAGCCTTTGAGGATGGGCTCCCTAAAGGCGTCAGCAACCACCCTAAGTCAAACCGATGTGACGGCCATGTGCAGCGCCAGATGAGGACATGACTACCTTCGATATGACCAAAAATGTTGCATACATGCATATTTGTGAGGTGATTTCTTATAAGAATTATGCAATAATTTATTTATTTTATCCGGAACAAAAATACTTCACCTATTTTTATTTTATGCCTAAATGTAGAATGGTCGAACACTTGTATGAACCACGTGTGATGACAAAGGAAGACGAAATGGTTGGGTGCTATTCAAGAGGTCCTCTAATGTCAAAGGAAACAATTAGGTGTTGTTCAAGAAGTTCTCTCACGTCACATTTAGCCCAAGAGAAGATAGATTCCAAGTCTCTCACGTTCTGGACTCAGATTCGAACTACACAGACACACCTGTCTCAAAACGCCAACAACTTTTTCATACAGACCAAGAGCGCTTTCGGAACCCCACCGTTATCAATACTTCATATATATTCGCAATATTCAGATTGCATTATCATATTCTTGCTTGTTCTTCGATTGCTTGCAGGAATAGACCTTCGTGGTCAGGTTGATCGTGCTCCGGCGTGGTCAATAACCTCTTGGAGATTGGTTTAGCGATTGCTCAGGCGCAACATCGTGCACATTCGTAGTCGGATCGTCAAAGTCTTCTCCACCAAATCGATAGTTATCATCTCATCGAAAGATCGGGACCCTCGCCTCTATCAAGTGGTATCAGTTTTCAGGTTGCTCGGTGAGAATTTCCAGTTATTAGTAGATTAGATTTATTTTCCTTACCTATTGCCCAAGAAAAAGCCAGAAAAAAAGTTAGATCTATTCATGTTTACTCCAAGCCAGTCTGAGCCTTTGCAATTTTCTTTTCAGTGCTTGCATAGTTGAATTATCGGTTGCATCGTCGTGTCGAGTTGCTGGTCTTAGCGTCTAGTCTTTCAGAGTTTCGAGTTCTATTCACAACTTGTCACACTAGCATCGCACCATCTTCATCTCTGCTGCCATGTACCACCACCACGCCACTGTCATCCCTTTCGTTGTCACCCATTACCATCTATCGATTTTCACCACATGCTACCATTGTTCATTGTCATTATCATACTTGAGGTCGTTCACATCTATGCTTGATCCAATCTGCTTCTTATTTGGTTGAGAAAAAAAAAGAAATAACAAAGTGAGAGAAAAAAAGAGAAGAAAAAAATAGAGAGAAGAGACAAAAACAAATTTCAGATCTACCTAGACTCAATCTCGTATGTGAATTCGGATTGAAATCTGTTTTGCGCAGTGTTCAGTAAAACAAACGTATCTTTCTCATACGAACTCGGAATTGAGTGATTCTTTTTGAATACAAAAGTTTGAGTCAGTAGCATTCTTGAGAAAAAATATCAGAAATTTCACATAATATTTTCTAGAGGAAAGATGAAGAGAGAGTTTGTATATCTTGTTTGTCGGTCATTTATCATCATTGTCTTTACTGCCATTGTGATCTTCACTTATATCTTGTTGTCGAGAGCTAATTCATATCATCCCTTGCTGCTATTTGTCCTACGACGTGACTCCATTAGTGTTCTAGGCTCGCGTCTCTAGTACGGTCTAGCCTAGGACCAGCACAGTACCGTCGTTGAGCGTTTATTCAACATTGCATCTCTGAACTGATTATTGCTAATCTTTTGCCACCATATATTAAGCCTTCCAACCTCACATATTTCTACATCGTGTATACATACGTTCACCTGGTAATCGCTTTACCCAATCTTCGGAGATATTGACACCGTCGGTTGCCGGTCGCCACTTGCTGCATGGTAAGAATTTGTAAGACATTGATATTTGCTTTATTGTGAGCGTTTTACCACCACATCCCAGTAGTTCATAGGAACGATATACTTGGATCTTTGTTTCTTGTTTCTACTAGTCATGACAGGTTCCAGAGTTGTCACTTCATGGGCTTCTTTGATCGTGGGAGACATGCCACCACAAAAACCGATACAAGAGATGCAAAGAGATCCAAATGCACATGATTAGGTTAATGTTTCTATACCTCCATTTAATGGCCGATTTAGACCTGCTTTTATATATTGAGTGGGAGTTTGAAATAAATGAAATATTTCCATAATTTTGCTGCACATAAGAAAGTTAAGGTCATAGTTGGTTCTTTCACTGGTTATGCTTTAGTTTGGTGAAGCGAATATTTTCGGTTACACAAAGATATTATACCTACTACTTGGGATGATTTGAAACTTGCCATGAGACACACATTCGTTCCTGCTTATTATACTCATGACGGGCTTAAAAAGTTACAATATTTAAAACAAGGTAGTGATGCCATAATGAAATATTATGATGATTTACAAATGACCTTGTTGCATTCCTCATTAGAAGAAAGTGAAGAAGATTTTATGGATAGATTTTGGGGAGGATTAAACCATGATATTCAGGAGATACTAATTCATGAAAAGTGTTATTCTATGGATCGTTTGTTTTGTCTTGCTTGCAAAGCTGAACAGGAAATAAATCAACGTGTTGCCCAAAAGGAAATAGAGCGCAAGGTGCACATTCCGAGAGTGCATACAATTGTTCCTTCGACTACTAGGCGTACTGTGACAACGACATCAATTCTTGTGAGGGCTACATCACCTTCACCATGTAACACGTTACCACCGAGAGTGCCTACATCATCTGAGTTGATCATAAGAGGTAATGGCAAAGGTATTGCTCTTCCACCTCCACATGAGTATGTTGAATGCCTTGTCAATTCCAATGTACCTTGTGATGAGCTACCCATTACTTTGATCACACCACCTATTTTAGAGGACTATGTTCATGATTTTACTTCGTCATGTGATCAAATAAGTACAATATCAGCAATTGTGAGTGCACCCATTGAATTAACTATTGATGAGCAAGAACCGTGTGAATCAAAAAATCAATCAAATCTGGGTCAAATATGTTTGAAAATAATTCTGTCGGTGTTTAATCATTTTGATATGACCTCCAATCTTGGTGATAATTCTGTGTCAAATGACATGTTGCATGTTTGCTTATTTAAGCATGTTGTAGCATCTAAATTTTAAACGATTCACGTTTATCAATAAATATTGGGATGGTTTGATGATGAACATTATGAATTTTTTGATATGAATAAGGACTTCACTTATATGTGCAAATCGAGTTGTAATATTGTCATGCCTTCTACTTCTTGTGATGTTCTTTGGCTTCATATTTCATGACATGTGATGAGTGCCCTTACATATATGTGTCACATGTGTCACAACTGAGAACAATAAAAATGGATGACAAATACATATACAATATGTACGGCTGTTCTCTTTTGGTAGCCACATTTCAGATTAAGCAACGCCGTGGACGGCTTTGTTTTCAAAAAGAGCAGGATGATGAGGACATGACTACCTTCGATATGACCAAAAATGTTGCATACATGCATATTTGTGAGGTGATTTCTTATAAGAATTATGCAATAATTTATTTATGTTATCCAGAACAAAAATACTTCACCTATTTTTATTTTATGCCTAAATGCAGAATGGTCGAACACTTGTATGAACCACGTGTGATGACAAAGGAAGACGAAATGGTTGGGTGCTATTCTAGAGGTCCTCTAATGTCAAAGGAAACAATTAGGTGTTGTTCAAGAAGTTCTCTCATGTCACTTTTAGCCCAACAGAAGATAGAGTCCAAGTTTCTTACGTTCTGGACTCAGATTCGGACTACACAGACACACCTGTCTCAAAACGGCAACAACTTTTTCATACGGACTCGAAATTGGGTGATTCTTTTTTTTCCTGGAAACTAGATGTCATATGCATTCCAGCCCAGTTGGACTCACCTTAAAATTCGTCTGGATCGCAAATATATCGATGAAACAATCTGACGTTGCACCAGAATCCGAGTCAAACTACAAGTCCAAAGGTGTTGCATCACCTCCACTTGGGCCCATGGGCCTTGTACGACCTAGGGTTGGTTTTAGGGTGTCTTGGGACGTCCTCCCACCTCCTTGGCCGCCACCCCTTGCTCCTATATAAGTAGATCAATCTAATAGCTTTTCCTTTGGGTTTTGTTTAGTCAAAAGATAGCCATTGCAACTTCGTGTACTTTGTTTGTGTCCAACGACCAGACCAAGACCGCTTTCGAAACCCCACCGTTATCAATACTTCATATATATTCGCAATATTCAGATTGCATTATCGTATTCTTGCTTGTTCTTCGATTGCTTGCAGGAATAGACCTTCGTGGTCAGGTTGATCATGCTCCGGTGTGGTCAATAACCTCTTGGAGATTGGTTTAGCCATTGCTAAGGCGCAACGTCGTGCACGTTCATAGTCGGATCGTCAAAGTCTTCTCCACCAAATCGATAGTTATCATCTCATTGAAAGATCGGGACCCTCGCTTCTATCAGCGCCGGTCATCATTGCTCTTCCTTGAATGTTCTTGCTGCCTCGACCTTCTATCCTTGGGCTGCGTGGAGGTGACCCTTCAGAGGCTGCACGCCTCCCGGGATGCGAGGGGGCACCGGTTGGCCCCATGTCGTACATAGGGAGGCGAGGGCGAGAATAGCCTCAACACACCTTCTTCTTCTTCGCCTCCCAACTTCCAAGCCGCCGTTCTCCCATCATGGCTTCAGTGAGGAAGCTCTCCGCCGCCAAGAAGGGGAAGGCCTCACCATCGCCCAGGAGGGGCCGCAGTCGTCCCCGAACGCACGCCACGACGTCGACGGTGGTTCCTCGTGGGCATTGTCGTTCTCCAACGTGGCCCAAGGTTATTATCGGTGGCCGCGGTGGGGCTCTTACCAATGCGAGCGGCCTCGATAGTCGAGGAGGTGGCGCCCGTGGTGGGAAGGCGGTGGTGGCGACCCCGCCGCCACACCCGTGGCTCCATACGGCTGACATGGCCCAAGAGTTCGTGGTGTGGGCGAAGGCCGCCTGGTTCCAACTCCCATGCTCCTTAGTGGGGGGGGCTACCGTCCGAGGGGAAGACGGCCTACGGCTACTACTGTGCGGCATTGTGGGTGGAGTTTGATATCACCCCAAAGGGTTATGTGTACCTAAACCGTGGGTGGCAGATGTTCGCACCGCGGCCTGGTGGGGAGGCGCACCCTTCACTTCAAGTATGATAGGGTGGCGGCGTTCTTCGTCAAGGTCTTCGAGGGAGAGGGTGAGCGCCTGGGGTGCTGCCCGGACGATGTCGGCAGCGGCAATCTTGGAGATGAGCTTGCCCTTCGTGACAGACACAGCGCCTCCAGCGACAGTGACACCCCCTATGAGGGGAACCCGTGCGATAGTAGCTATGACGCGCCACCGTGCCCGGACCTCGGGGGGTAGCTAGCCGCCACGACATCACTCCTCTGCTCCTGAAGTGTCCGCACCGGCGCGCCTTCACGGGACCATGAAGGAGGAGGAGGACACTGGCTAAGCACTGATGCGCGGACCCCGGGGCCCCCGAAGCGGCAGCCCCCGTGGGGAGATTTCTCACGTTTTCCTTCTTTTCCTGTTCCTGGAGTCAAAGAACCAAGGGAGGCCCCGCGAGCATGTAATGAATTAGGGCGCTTGCCTCTTTTATCTCTGCTTCTGTTGCCTGTCCTGGTTTTTGTGTTTACGTTAATTGAGGCGGCCTTCCGGTTGTGATTAGGGTACTTAGCTTGGCATGCTCGCTGTAGGCCCTAGTGGTGGTGTGACTATGGCGCTTGGGTAGCCCGGACGTCCTGTAGACCTCTTCTTCCTACAGATGAGGCGGGTTGGGAGCCCTTTCGGCACTCTGCGTCTACAAGCCCCAGTCCCGTGCATTTTCCTACCACCGTAGTGTACGACCGGATGACCGAGGACGCAACTTTGAGGTGAGACCTCAATGCCCGATGCCGACCAGATCACCAAGGATGACATCGAGAGGTGTGGCTATATGACTGGTAAGGGTCCTGTGGCATGCTCCTCAGGAGCCCCATTTGACGGTCAAGCAGCTCTACGTTGGCAACTCCCAGTACACATTTCTCCACCATTGTAGTATATGACCGGATCACCAAGGACGCAACCACATGGCAAGGCCTCGACACCCTCGATGCCGACCGGATCACCAAGGACGACATCAAGAGGCGAGTGGCTATATGACCGGTAAGGTTCCTGAGGTGTGCTACTCACGAGCCTCCTTAGACGCTCAAGCGGCTCCCCAAAGAAATTTTTTGTTTCCTTCCTCGGGAGGGGTGGGCCTCCCGAGGCTCTGAGATGGTGCTTCGGGCTGTGAATGGAGCCCTCGATCGAGTATAAAGTGCCACACACCTGCTAACTCGTCCGGGAGTACCATGCGAGGATCCGGGCACCAAGGCCTTGGCGAGGTGTGAGCATCATGCCCCTCAGCCCACGACCGTGGGGTGCGAGGGGGAGGAGAGCAGGCAAGTGCTCGACCTGAAGAAAGAAAACCCAAGATGGGAAATGGCGACGAAAACAAATCCTCACCCATTTCTTTAAAAGATGATATGGAAAAAGCCTCGAGTTTTGTTCTAGGAAAATTGGCAAATCCAAATACGAGAAGAGCAAATAACAGTCGCGTCTGGCACCTGGACTAGTCTTCGTCTTCCCCCAGCGCTGAGCGTAGGGCATCCACGTTGCATGGGCACAGCCATTGATGGGCAGTGTTGACTTCTCCGCTAGCGCGGAGCTGTGGCTTCCACATTGCGTGGGAAGGAACCCCTTCGCGTCCTTGGGGGGATCCGGGCACATATAACCCACACATTATTACGTGAGAGTGTGACGGGTAGAAATTCCAGAGGTGCTGGATGTTCTAGGCATTCTTGATGGGGACCCCGTGCTGAGTCTCCAGGCGCATGACACTAGGCCTGGAGAAATGAGTGACCTTGAATGAGCCCTACCACATGGGCAAGATCTTGTGCAAGCCCTCCCTAGAGAGAACCAGCCTCAGGACGAGGTCATCGACTTCGAGGGTCCTAGAGCGGATATTATGGTAGTGGTAGCGCCGTAGCGCTTGCTAATACCTTGCAGCTCAGAGCGAGGCTTGGCGACACGCTTCCTCCCCAAACACGAGGTCTGTTCCCCGCACGGGATCCTAACGCTTCTCGTTGAATGCCAAGACCCGCAGGGAACGGTGCTTGACCTCATGGGGGAGGACGGCTTTGGCTCAGTAGACGAGGAAGAATGGGGTCTCGCCAGTGGGCTTAGTCACAGTAGTGCGGATGGACCACACTAAGGACTAGAGCTCATCCACCCAACTCCTGTCGCAAGCCTCCAGCTTCTTCTTGATGCTCCTTGACTTGAGGCCTCACAGGACTTCCGTGTCGGCGGGCTCCGCCTGGCCGTTGCTCCTAGGGTGGGCTACCGAGGCGTAGCAAATCTACGTTCCAAGGTTAGCGCAGTAAGTCTTGAAGAGGTTACTTGTGAACAGTGAACCATTGCTTGTGATGATACGGTTGGGGATGCCGAATCGGCTTACGATGCCCTTGATGGACTAGACGGTCGATCTAGCCGGGATGATGCACACTGGCTCCACCTTCGCCCACTTGGTGAACTTGTCGATGGCAATGTAGAGGTTGCGGTACCCGCCCGCTGCCCGCGGAAAGGGCCCTAATATGTCCAACCCCCAGACCACGAAGGGCCAAGAGAGTGGTATGGTCTAGAGGCCTTGGGCGGGCTAGTGAATTTGCTTGGCGTGCAACTGGCAAGCCTCGCAAGACCGGACCAACTCGATGGCCTCGTTAAGCGTCGAGGGCCGGTAGAAGCCTGGTCGGAACGCCTTCCCTACAAGGGTGCGTGATGAGGAGTGGTGCCCGCAGTCCCCTCCGTGGATGTCTATGAGAAGCTCACACCCCTGTTCCTTGGAGATTCGTAGCTTGACGTCATTCGGGCGCTTATGGTACAAGTCGTCGTCTTGCAGGCAGTAGGTCATGGCCTGCCGCGCTACGTGCTATGTGTCTTCCTTCTTTTCCGGTAGCATGCCGTGAAGCAGGTATGCTTTGAACTCTTCGTGATGCCAGGTCCTCAAAGGCCGGTGCCGCGGAGGTTTTGGAGGGCCGCTCCTCAAAGAGGCCCGACTCTTGGGCTCGCGTCATGACGCCCTCTTGGTGATGTCATCGGCCTCCTTGTTTACGCTGTGTGGGATGTGCTGCAATTCCAAGCCCTGAGAATGTTTTTCGATCTTACATACCTCTTCCAAGTATGCCTCCATATGCACATCCTTTAGTGTATACTCTTTGTTGGAGAAGTTGACGAGGAGCTAAGAGTCGCCCATGACGGTGAGGCACGGAACCCCCAAGGCCGCCTCTGCCTTGAGGCCTGCGAAAAGGCCCTTGTACTCCGCGATGTTGTGGGAGACTTTCCCCCCATGCTGGAAACAAAGATGTACAACATATCGGAGCTTGTCTCCTGCTGGGGAAGTGAGCACTACCCCAGCCCTTGCTCCCATGCGTGTGAAGGCTCCGTCAAAATGCATGATCCAACCCTCAACTGTCTCGTCACCGCGGGTGAGGGACTGGCTTCAGTCCAGCCCCGATCAGGGGCGTCCGTCCACTCCACCACGAAGTCCACTAGGGCTCCCCTTTGATGACCCTGGTCGTGCTGAACTCTGTGTTGAAGGCCTGCAATTCGAAGTTCCATTCAGCGACTCTTCCCACCACGTTGGGGTTGCACAGGACCTTCTCCAAGGGGTATGCGGAGACGACCTTGATGGGATGCCCCTGGAAGTAGTGGTGCAGTTTCCTCAAAGCGACGAGAAGCGCTAGGAGGAGCTCCTACCACATGGGCGAGACCTTGTGCAAGCCCTCCCTAGAGGGAAACCGCCTCAGGACGATGTCATCGACTTCGAGGGTCCTGGAGCGGATATTATGGTAGTGGTAGCGCCGTAGCGCTTGCTAATACCTTGCAGCTCAGAGTGAGGCTTGGCGACGCGCTTCCTCCCCAAGCACGAGGTCTGTTCCCCGCATGGCATCCTAATGCTTCTCGTCGAATGCCAAGACCTGCAGGGAACGGTGCTTGACCTCATGGGGGAGGACGGCTTTGGCTCAGTAGACGAGGAAGAATGGGGTCTCGCCAGTGGGCTTAGTCACAGTAGTGCGGATGGACCACGGTACGGACTAGAGCTCATCCACCCAACTCCTGTCGCAAGCCTGTATCTTCTTGATGCTCCTTTACTTGAGGCCTCACAGGACTTTCGTGTTGGCGGGCTCCGCCTAGACGTTGCTCCTAGGGTGGGCTACCGAGGCGTAGCAAATCTGCATACCATGGTTAGTGCAATAAGTGTTGAAGAGGTTACTTGTGAACTGCGAACCATTGCCAGTGATGATGCGGTTGGGGACGCCGAATCGGCTTATGATGCCCTTGATGAACTTTACGGTCGATCTAGCCGGGATGATGCACACTGGCTCCACCTTCGCCCACTTGGTGAACTTGTCGATGGCGATGTAGAGGTTGCGGTACCCGCCCGCTGCCCGCGGAAAGGGCCCGAGTATGTCCAGCCCCCAGACCGCGAACGGCCCTGAGAGCGGGATGGTCTGGAGGCCTTGATCGGGCTAGTAAATTTGCTTGGTGTGCAACTGGCCGGCCTCGCAAGACCGGACCAACTCGATGGCCTCGTTAAGCGCCGAGGGCCAGTAGAAGCCAGGTTGGAACGGCTTCCCTGCAAGGGTGCACGACGAGGAGTGGTGCCCGCAGTTCCCTCCTTGGATGTCTATGAGCAGCTCACACCCTTGTTCCTTGGAGATTCGTAGCTTGACGTCAGTCCAGCGCTTATGGTACAAGTCGTCGTCTTGCAGGCAGTAGGTCATGGCCTATCGTGCTACGTGCTACGTATCTTCCTTCTTTTCCGGTAGCGTGCCGTGAAGCAGGTATGCTTTGAACTCTTCGTGGCGCCAGGTCCTCAAAGGGCAGTGCCACGGAGGGTTTGGAGGGACGCTCCTCGAAGACGCCCGGCTCCTGGGGCTCGCGTCGTGACGCCCTCTTGGCGATGTCATCGGCCTCCTTGTTTATGCCGTGCGGGATGTGCTGCAATTCCAAGCCCTGAGAATGTTTTTCGATCTTACGTACCTCTTCCAAGTATGCCTCCATATGGTCGTCCTTTGGTGTATACTCTTTGTTGGAGAAGTTGACGAGGAGCTGAGAGTCGCCCATGACGGTGAGGCACGGAACCCCCAAGGCTGCCTCTGCCTTGAGGCCTGCGAAAAGGCCCTCATACTCCGCGACGTTGTGGGAGACTTTCTCCCCATGCTGGAAACAGAGCTATACAGCATACCGGAGCTTGTCCCCTGCCGGGGAAGTGAGCACTACCCTAGCCCCTCCTCCCATGCGTGTGAAGGCTCCGTCAAAATGCATGATCCAACCCTCAACTGTCTCGACACCGGGGGTGACGGACTAGCTTCCGTCCAGCCCCGGTTAGGGGCATCCGTCCACTCCACCACGAAGTCCGCTAGGGCTCCCCTTTGATGACCCTGGCCGTGCTAAACTCTATGTTGAAGGCTTGTAGTTCGATGTTCCATTCAGCGACTCTTCCCACCACGTTGGGGTCCAAGGTGTATGCGGAGATGACCTTGATGGGATGCCCCTGGAACTAGTGGCGCAGTTTCCTCAAAGCGACGAGAAGCGCTAGGAGGAGCTCCTACCACATGGGCGAGATCTTGTGCAAGCCCTCCCTGGAGAGAACCCGCCTTAGGACGAGGTCATCGACTTGGAGGGTCCTGGAGCGGATATTATGGTAGTGGTAGCGCCGTAGTGCTTTCTAATACCTTCCAGCTCAGAGCGAGGCTTGGCGACGCGCTTCCTCCACAAGCACGAGGTTTGTTCCCCGCACGGCATCCTAATGCTTCTCGTCGAATGCCAAGACCCATAGGGAACGGAGCTTGACCTTATGGGCGAGGACGGCTTTGGTTCAGTAGACGAGGAAGAATGGGGTCTCGCCAGCGGGCTTAGTCACAATAGTGCGGATGGACCAAAGTACGGACTAGAGCTCACCCACCCAACTCCTATCGCAAGCCTCCAGTTTCTTCTCGATGCTCCTTCACTTGAGGCCTCACAGGACTTCCTTGTTGGCAGGCTCCGCCTGGCCATTGCTCCTAGGGTTGGCTTCTGAGGCGTAGCAAATCTGCGTTCCAAGGTTAGCGCAATAAGTCTTGAAGAGGTTACTTGTGAACTGCGAACCATTGCCAGTGATGATGCGGTTGGGGATGCCGAATCGGCTTATGATGCCCTTGATGAACTTGACGGTCGATCTAGCCAGGATGATGCACACTGGCTCCACCTTCGCCCACTTGGTGAACTTATCGATGATGATGTAGAGGTTGCGGTACCCGCCCGCTGCCCGTGGAAACGGCCCCAGTATATCCAGCCCCCAGACCGCGAAGGGCCAGGAGAGCGGGATGGTCTGGAGGCCTTGGGCGGGCTAGTGAATTTGCTTGGCGTGCAACTGGCAGGCCTCGCAAGACCGGACCAACTCGATGGCCTTGTTAAGCGTCGAGGGCCAGTAGAAGCCTGGTCAGAACGCCTTCCCTGCAAGGGTGCGTGACGAGGAGTGGTGCCCGCAGTCCCCTCCATGGATGTTTGTGAGCAGCTCACACCCATGTTCCTTGGTGATTCGTAGCTTGACATCATTCGGGCGCTTATGGTACAAGTCGTCGTCTTGCAGGCAGTAGGTCATGGCCTGCCATGCTACGTGCTACGTGTCTTCCTTCTTTTCTGGCAGCGTGCCGTGAAGCAGGTATGCTTTCAACTCTTCGTGGCGCCAGGTCCTCAAAGGGTGGTGCCATGGAGGGTTTGGAGGGCCGCTCCTCGAAGACGCCCGGCTCCTGGGGCTCGCATCGTGCCGCCCTCTTGGCGATGTCATCGGCCTCCTTGTTTACGCCGTGCGGGATGTGCTGCAATTCCAAGCCTTGAGAATGTTTTTCGATCTTACGTACCTCTTCCAAGTATGCCTCCATATGCTCGTCCTTTGGTGTATACTCTTTGTTGGAGAAGTTGACGAGGAGCTGAGAGTCGTCCATGACGGTGAGGCATGGAACCCCCAAGGCCGCCTCTGCCTTGAGGCCTGCGAAAAGGCCCTCGTACTCCGTGATGTTGTGGGAGACTTTCTCCCCATGCTCGAAACAAAGCTGTACAACATACCAGAGCTTGTCTCTTGCCGGGGAAGTGAGCACTACCCAGCCCCTGCTCCCATGCGTGTGAAGGCTCCGTCAAAATGCATGATCCAACCCTCAACTGTCTCGTCACCAAGGGTGAGGGACTGGCTTCCGTCCAGCCCCGGTCAGGGTCATCTGTCCACTCCACCACGAAGTCTGCTAGGGCTCCGCTTTGATGACCCTGGTCGTGCTGAACTCTATGTTGAAGGCCTGCAGTTCGATGTTCCATTCAGCGACTCTTCCCACCACATTGGGGTTGCGCAGGACCTTCTCCAAGGGGTATGCGGAGACGACCTTGATGGGATGCCCCTGGAAGTAGTGGCGCAGTTTCCTCAAAGCGACAAGAAGTGCTAGGAGGAGCTTCTGTTGCATGGGGTAGCATGAGCGTGCGTCCCGTAGCATGGTACTGACGTAGTAGACCGGGTGTTCGACGAGGGTGAGGTCTCCCGTGGTGTCTTGCCCCACGGCGGGCTCAAGAGGCTTGGGCGCCTTGGGGGCCATCGGAGCGGTCGGGGCATCATGAGGGTTGAGCGCTTCGGGGGCCTTCAGATTTGCCGGGGTCTCATGAGGGTTGAGCGCTTCGGGGGCCGTCAGCACGGTAGTGGCCTCATGAGCCCCGACTTGGGGAAAAACGGGTTTCTTGGGATCCTGTGAGCCCCCTTGTTCCATGCTAGGGGCCCCACCTACGCCCGGCAATGCGTCGCGGGTGTCGGCTCGCTCCTCCCTGACCTCCACCAATGCAGCGTTAGTGGAGTGGGGGTGGCAGCCAGGTATAGTAGCAGTGGCTCTCGGGGGCGAGGCGCCACCATCACTAGCAGGCTCGTGAGGTAATGCTTGAGCTCCTCGAAGGCAGTGTCTGCCTCCGGGGTCCATTCGAATGGGCCCTTTCTTTTCATGGTCTTGAAGAACGGCGGGGACCGTTCACCAAGTTTGGAGATGAAGCGCCCCAAGGAGGTCACGCATCCCGCCAATTTCTGCCTTTCCTTGAGGGTCCAGGGTGTGTTCAACTTGCTTATGTTCTTGAGCTTCTCTGGGTTCGCCTCGATCCACCGGTGTGACACCAGGAAACTGAGCAGCTTGCCCGAGGGGACCTCGAAGACGCACTTCTCGGGGTTGAGCTTCAGATTTACTTCCCTCAGGCTGGTGAACTTCTCCTCCAAGTCCTCAATCAGGGTCTTGGACACTTTGGACTTGACCACAATGTCATCGACGTAAGCTTCGGCATTCCTTCTAAGCTACGGCCCCAAGGGAATGTGCTCAGGTATGGCTCTGGCCGATTCTTTTTATTTATTTTTTATTTTTGTTTTATTTCTGACATTTGTTCTAGCAAAAATAAAATATCAAGCCATTTTATAAAATCCTAAAAATTATTATATGAGCTAGACATAAATAACTTATGCCACATAATGAAATTCAGAATTATTGGACATATATTTTATATATAGAAAATATATATCCAATGCAAATAACATTAAATTAATTCAAAAGCCCAATATAAAATATTTCTGTGGTCCCAGAATATTAGTTGACAATTTTACCTCAGTCCAATATTTTATTAGAGAACCAGGGACATTTTCTTGGAACTGTTTGAAGCAATTTTTATAATGCTTATTTGACAAAATTTTGAATTGTGAGGCTTGATCATCCCTCATTTCATTTTCATTTGAAAATAAAAATGCATACATGAATGCACTAGCAAACATAAGAAACTAGGGCTATGACACCAAGGCAACCTAGCTCAAGTTTGGCAATTCATACCCCCGAACACTTGTACTAACGCAGCCGCTCCTTCCCCAGCAGTAGTCCTTGCCGAGTTAGGTGCCATGTGTTCTTCGTGTTCCCCCAATCGATCCACCCAAAAGCACGAGTAGGGTTTTACGCTTAGCAGCGGCCCAAACTTGGGTAAAATGCATGTGTCCTGATCGTCATGCCGTCTCATGATCTCCGCTCTTCGTGCAACATGACCCCCTCTGTCGAACCACAAGGGATTCTAATCCCATAGGTGACCGTGAGCATCCGTGCCCCGACCGGTGGGCACCCTGGGCCCCCTCTCTAGTGGCTTCTAGCTCCATAATTCCTCGTATATTCCAAAATAAATTTCCAAAAAATTTCGTCCATTCCGAGAACTTTTATTTCTGCAAAAAAAACATCATGGTAGTTCTACTGAAAACAATGCCCGTCCGAGTTAGATTCATTCAAATGATGCAAATTAGAGTCCAAAACAAGAGCACAAGTGTTAGGAAAAGTAGATACGTTGGATACGTATCAATTCCCCCAAGCTTAAACCCTTGCTTGTCCTCAAGCAATTCAGTTGAAAAATTGAAAGTGAGAAAGAAAAACTTTTACGAACTCTTTTGTTCTTGTTTACATACATATGCTTAAGTAGCACCCATATTTTCAGCAAAGATCATTACTAACCATGTCAACAATAACTCTTAAAGATTACATCAACACATATCAATGACACAAGCTACTAGTGAGCAATAATAAGATATCTCAAAGTGCAAACATTTACCAACACAATCATGACATAATATGACAATAGTGGTATCTCGCTAGCCCTTTCCGAGACCGCAAAACGTAAATGCAGAGCAGCTCCAAAGTTCAAGCAACAACTAAAATTGTAATTCATGGTAGAAAATATCCAGTCATGATGCATTCAACATTCACTATACACAATGCATGAGGATGACAATAGTGCTCTCACATCTGGCGCTTATTTTAGAAGGTGATAACTCAACATTAAAATAAATAGATAGTCCCTTTGCAGAGGGAAGCATGGATTTATAGAGGTGCTAGAGCTCAAGGATTAAATAACATATAAATATAATTTTGGGATGTACACCCTTCCTGTCAACGTTACGACCAAGAGCTATCAATATCTTCCATGTTAAACAAATTAGCGGCGGTTCCCAACCGGTAAAAGTAAATGTTTACTCCCCCCATCAACAAACACACTCCATGTCGAGCCGTATCCATGGCTACCGTCCAAACCAACAACATTCCTGGGGGTGTTTTGTTTAATTATTTGCATATATTTTGATTTCGGCACTGGGAATTCCTATTACCTCCCTTCTCATGCAAGGACGAGTGAATAAACACTCATCACGAGAGTAACCCACATAACATGGAAGATACTGACCACCCCCTGTCTCTCCATAGCCGTCCAGGCAAGCACAACTGCTGAATCATGGATACTAGGTTAAACATATTTACAAAAACAAGAACAAGTTGAGTTAATACCTGCTTTTCTCTGCCACATCAATTCATCAAATATTGTCATTATTGCCTTTCACTTGCACAATCGAATTGTATGGAAATAATAATAGTGCAAGAGTGTCATGGACTAAGCTGGAATCTGCCAACATTTTATCCAAGAGGAGAAGACAAAGTAATATGGGCTCTGTTTAGATCAACAGTAATGGATGAGAGCCACCCAACATTTTCATCGTGGTCTTCTGCTTGGTATGAATTGATAAAAGAAAAAGAATTTGAGAGAAACACACTAGAATATTTTTGGATTTTTTAGTTTTTTGTGAAGAAGCAAATAGGAGATGGAAAAACAAAAACAAGAAAAACTAGTTACATGGGAGAACTCCCAACAAGCAAAAGAAGAAATGAAAAATCTTTTTGGGTTTTCTTTTAATACTACAACTAAATGGACTGAAAAGAAAAGCCAAAAAGAAACAAGAAGTATTTTTGTATTTTCTCAATGTTTTTCAAACACAGAAGAAGAAAACGAGAAAAATAAGTCTAGCATGGATAGTACAATCAAACAGTGTGGACACCGACAAGTGAAATGTAATGTGTGAACATGAATGTAATTTCGGTGGGAATACGTACACCCCCAAGCTTAGGCTCTTGGCCTAGCTTGGTAATCACCATCCATAATAGACGTCCAGTCCCATTTTGAAGTGCAGTGGCGGAGGTACCTAAGCATCCCACTCCTGGGGCTCCTCCTTTGCCGCGGCCTGGTTGTTCCGGTAGGCGATGATATCATCTGGCATAATTTTGTATCCGTTCCTGGCAACAGAATCAAACAAAGCAGATGCAGGCAATGGAATAACATCACGGGTCATGACGCTAAATAGCAGATTATATTGAATATTATGAAAGATGTCAGCATCATCAATAAAGTGGTGATCAAAGGATGACCTGTAGTCTAGATAAACCTTGGGAAAATGATAATCATGAGGACGTATGTGAAGTCCTAAACGATGCGCTAAACGAGTAGTGTAAATGCCACCATGTATCTTGGCCTTAATCTTGTTAATTTGTAGGCATCATGCAACGATAGCTCCTAGGCTGAAAGTGTGATCATTATATATTGCCCGTCACAAAATGGCGAGGTTCGGAGCACTGAGTGCACCGAGCTTTTCCTTAGCAGTTAAACACTTAAAAATGAATATAGCAAAGTAGTGCAGAGAAGGAAACTGCAAACTAGTGGCAGTGGTTTTCGACACGCCACTGTCATCACACACTATTAAAGTGAGGAGAAAGTTATCAAACTCTGCTGGTCTAGGCTCTCTAAACTCCCCATTAGAAGGAATCAGACATATATCACTGTTCTACACTTATCTGCGAGGAAGTTGGTCAGCCCAGCATTGTCAATAAATTGAAAAAATTATTGATATAAACCGGCTTCCTCCATAAAATGGAATATGTGGCCATTCGCATGGCCACACTTCTTCCTTCCTCGGAATGTGTAGGCCACTATCAGATGACTCCCCAACAATTCCCTTAGCATTATTCTTGTAGGAGTACTTCCTAAAGGAATTCATCTTATTTTCTACAAATAAAATTCTGAAAAAATTTAGTCCACAAAAATCTGTTAACAAGACTAAATAAGATTGATATCAACTACTCCTAGGGATGCATAGAGGCCATATCAAGCATTGAAACTAGTTAGAACTCTAAGAATTCAACATGCAAGCTCATCTACAGTAGCACCAAGAGTAGCTAATTATTCTAAAAATAAACCACCAAATCAAAAACTAATTGGAGCAATGGGGGAGTTACATACCGCGAAGCAATCCCCTAAACCAGTTTCGGAAATAGAGCTTTGAGCAAAGAGATCGAAATCCATGGGTTCTTGAGCAAGAACATGAGGGAGAGAGCAATGGTGAATTTTTTCAGGAGGTAGGAGATGACATGGGTTAAAGGGATAAGTGGGGGGACCCACCAGGGGCCCACCCTCTACCAGGCCACGCTAGGGGGGTCTAGCGCGCCCTGGTGGAGCCTGGCCACTTGGTGCACCTCCTCTGGTATTATTTGTTTTAGAAATTCATAAATAATTAGAAAACATTCATGTTAAATTTTAGGGCATTCTAAGAACTTCTTTTTTGGGTCATTTTTATTGCACGGGAAAAACAGAAAACTAGATAAACATGGCATTTTATTTTATTTAGCTAAGAAAAACAAAAAACTAAAAGTGGATACACAGGATTGTGTCTACTAAATTCATCAACTTCAAACCTCTCGAGAATGATTCGTTAATAAGGTTGATCAAGTCTTATTAACAACCGCTTTCAATTAGCATGAAATCGAAGAACTATCGTAAAACACTAGGTTATCTCAATGGGGATAGGCATATCCCCAACCATAATAATATCATATTTCTTTTTGACAATAGGTAGGGGTAATTGAAAGCTTCCAATAATGAGCGTCCTAGAATTTTCAATAACATTCACACCATTCACTTGGAGTTGTTTCTTTAGAAAGTGCACCGTATGCTCGTTACCATTGATATGAAAAGTGAACTTTATTTTATTGCGATCAATAACAACCCCTTCAGTATTAAAAAAGGGTCTACCAAGGATAATCGACATGTTGTCATCCTCGGGCATCTCAAGAATAACAAAATCCGTTAAGATAGTAACATTTGCAACAACAACGGCACATCCTCACAAAATACTGATAAGTATGGCAGTCGATTCTTAGCCATTTGCAATGATATTTCAGTAGGTGTGAGTTTATTCAAATCAAGTCTTTTGTATAAAGAGAAAGGCATAATACTAACACCAGCTCCTAAATCACACAAAGCAGTTTTGACATAATTTCTTTTAATGGACCAAGGTATAGTTGGTATTCCAGGATCTCCAAGTTTCTTAGGTACTCCATCCTTAAAAGACTAATTAGCAAGCATGGCGGAGATTTCAGCTTCAGTTATCTTTTTTTATTAGTGATGATGTCTTTCATGTACTTAGCATAGGGGGCATCTTTAAGATATCCGTTGAACGGGTACGCAAAAGACTGGCCTAATCATTTCAGCAAAGCATTCAAATTCTTCACCATCTTTTTTCTTAGATAGTTTAGGTGGGAAAGGCATGGCTTTTTGAACCCACGTTTCTCTTTTTTTGCCATGTTTTCTAGCCACAAAGTCTTTTTTATCATATAGTTTACTTTTAGGTTGTGAGTTATCAAGATCAGAAGCAGGTTCTATTTCTACATCGTTATCTGGTTCTTTATCATTACTAGGTTGGGTATCTGCATGGACATCATTATCACTATCATTATCAATAGATGGATGTTCATTACCAGATTGAGTTTCAACATCAGAAATAGAAACATCATTATTATCATGAGGAAGTTTTTCTATCTCAGGTTCACTAGAAGCATGCAAAGTCTCATATTTATTTTTCTTTTTCTTCTTAAAAGGACTAGGTGTATCATCATTGATTCCTTGATATTCTTGTTCAATTCTTTTAGGTTGACCCTCAAGATAAAGTGGTTCTTGGGTCATTCTACCTCCTCTAGTTACTACTCTAATAGCATGATCATTCATATCATTATTCATTTTAGCAAGCAGTTCTCTTTGCGATTTAGCAACTTGTTCTAATTGAGTTTGAACCATAGAGGCATGTTTTCCTAGGCCGCTAACATCATTATGGATTCTAAATAGCAAATCACTCAAGTGTGCAATCATATCATAATTATATTTCAAGTGTTTCAGAACATTTGCATTAAAGTGCTCTTGCTTCATAATGTAGTTATCAAACTCATATTAGCATTGACTAGAATGTTTATTCTAAGGGATATCACCTTCATCGAACTTTAATAAATAATTTATCTCTAGCACCTGTGGCAGTGGTGGTGTGTTGAGCCCATGTATTTCTTCAGGTGGTGAATTCTTAACATCCTCAACTTCAATACCTTTTTCCTTCATACATTTCTTTCCCACTTGCATATCTTCAGGACTGAGAAATAGGATACCCATCTCCTTCGGAGTGGATTTAATTGGTGGTCCAGGGAGAATCCAATCATCATAGTTCTTCAATATATTATTTAATAGTTCCTCAGCTTGTTCAATAGTTCGTTTCCTAAAAACACAACCAGCACAACTATCTGGGAAATCCCTAGAAGCATCAGTTAGTCCATTATAGAAGATATAAAGTATTTCATGTTTCTTAAGAGGATGATCAGGCAAAGCATTACGCAATTGGAGAAACCTCCCCCAAGCTTGTGGGAGACTCTCTTCTTCAGTCTGCACAAAGTTAAATATTTCCTGTAAGGCAGCTTGTTTGTTATGAGCAGGGAAATATTTTTCAAAGAAGTAGTAGATCATATCCTAGGGACTATGCACACAACCAGGAGCAAGAGTATTGTAACATATCTTAGCATCACCCTTTAATGAGAACGAAAATAATTTGAGAATATAATAGTAGCGAATCTTCTCATCATGAGCAAATAGGGTGGCTATATCATTCACCTTAGTTAGGTGTGCTACCACAGTTTCAGTTTCAAAGCCATGAAAAGGATCAGATTCAACCAAAGTAATTAACTCTGGGTCGACAGAGAATTCATAATCCTTATTGGTAACAAAGATAGGTGAAGTAGCAAACTTAGGAATATATTTCATTTTAGCATTCAGAGTCTTTTCCTTATACTTGCATAGTAGTTTCTTAACATCATTTCTATCCTTACAAGCATGAATCTCTCTAGCTATTTCTCGATCTAAAGCATAACCTTCAGGTATGTTAGGCATTTAAAATCTAGTATAGATGGGCCTATTAGGTGTTTCATGATCATCAGTTTCAAAGTTCTCATCGGTTTCATCAGATTCAACAGTTTCAATAATTTCATTCTCTTTAGCTCTAGCAATTTGTTCATCAAGAAATTCACTGAATGGCACAGTATCATCAAGCATGGTACTAGTGTCATCATAAGCATCATTCATAGCAGAAGTAGCATCATCAATATCAGGATTAATAGCATGTGGTTTTGTTGCAAGTTTACTCATAACAGAAGGTGAATCAAGTGCACAGTGTGAAGGCAATTCCTTACCTCCCCTCATCTTAGAGGGGAAAATCTTGCTTTTAGTATCTTTTAGATTCTTCATACTTGTAAGTTGATATAAATCCCAAGTGACTCAACAAATATAGCTATGCTCCCCGACAACGGCACCAGAAAAAGGTCTTGATAACCCACATGTATAGGGGACCACAACAGTTTTCGAGGGCAGAGTATTGAACCCAAATTCATAGATTCGACACAAGGGGAGATAAAGAATATTTGAGAGTATTAGCAGTAGAGTTATCAATTCAACCACACCTGGAGATAAATATCTGCAGCAAAGTGATCGGTAGAACAGTAATATAGTTTGATAGCAGTGGTGACAATAACAGTAGTGATTTTGTAGCAAGTGTAACAGTAGCAGCAATAGTAGTAACTTAGCAAGAACAATAAGTGGAAAGATCGTAGGCACTTGATCGGAATATTTGTTGGATGGTATTCCTCATATAACAATCATAACCTAGGGCGACACGGAACTAGCTCCAGTTTGTCAATCTAATGTAGGCATGTATTCCGTATATTGTCATACGTGCTTATGGAACAGAACTTGCATGACATCTTTTGTCCTACCCTCCCGTGGTAGCGGGGTCCATAAGGAAACTAAGGGATATTAAGGCCTCCTTTTCATAGAGAGCCGGAACAAAGCATTAGCACCTAGTGAATACATGAACTCCTGAAACTACGGTCATCACCGTGAAGTATCCCAAATATTGTCAATATGGGGTTGACGGATCATAACACGTAATAGGTGCATATGAATAGGCAAGATCGGAGCAAGAACATAGATATAATGATGATAACATAAATGGTTCAGATCTGAAATCATGGCACCCGGGCCCTACTAACAAGCATTAAGCATGGAAAATTCATAGCAACATCAATTTTAGAACATAGTAGATACTAGTGATCAAGCCCTAACAAAACATACTCGATTACATGGTGAATCTCATCCAACTCCTCACCCCCGGTGGGGATCATCATGGAATTACTCACTCCCGGTGGGGATCATCATGGAATTGGTGATGGAGAAGGGTTGTTGATGATGAATATCGAAGATTCCCCTCTCCACAGCCCCAAAAGGACTCCGGATCTGGCCTCCCGACAAAGAACAGGAGGTGGCGGCGGCTCCGTATCGTGAAACAAGGTAAAACTTTCTCTCTAGTTTTTTTTCCGGAGGATTGTGAATTATAGCGTTGGAATTAGGGTCAGAGGACCCACGAGGTGTCCACCCTTCGCCAGGTCACGCTAGGGGGGCCTGGCACACCCTAGTGGAGGGTGGGCACCCTGGGCACCCTCTCAAGTGGCTTCTGGCTCCATAATTGCTCATATATTCCAAAATAAATGTCCAAATTTTTTCGTTCCATTCCGAGAACCTTTATTTCTGCACAAAAAACAACACCATGGTAGTTCTGATGAAAACAGCGTCAGTTTGGGTTACTTTCATTCAAATCATGCAAATTAGAGTCCAAAACAAGAGCAAAAGTTTTAGGAAAAGTAGATATGTTGGAGATGTATCACACGACTCTGTATCGAGAGCGACCATGTCACCCGCGCCACTAGTAATGCGGGCTCTATGCTAGTACCCACCAAGGTAATCAACAAAGACCCATCCCATAAGGGGTATCGTGGTTGTACATGTAGGTTGGGACAATCAACAAATCTTAAATCTCTTTGTTTTCTAAAACATACACACTCACTTGATCCGATACACTACTTCCTTATCAAGTGTTACCTAGCTCATCATCGTCTCCGTCGGGCATTAGTGGCACCCGGAGGGTTTTCGAAAAGCCTTTGAAATCACTTGTCACCATCACCATGCATATTCGCAACCCACTTTGTGTAGCAACTACTTAGCAACCTAGCTACTCCCACCCGCACAACCCTCATAAGGAGGTAGGGTCATGCACGATGCAAGTAACAATAAGGAAGTATCGGAGGCATCCCACCAAAGTGGTCACCACATCAACATGATCAACATCACGACATAAAATGTTATATGCCATGCAATAAAAGGGTTTCATAGTCATGGTCAAAGGGATGCTTTCCTGGCTCAAAAAAGTCTTCGGGGTCTTGAAAGTCTCCGAGTCTAACTCCCTCGTCAACAGCGCAATCTATAGTTGGGATAATTATGACAATATTAAGAATCACCACAAAAATAGAGCACCAAAATCTACTTCTAAAATGTTACCCTACTCTGAAGAATACGACATAAAAAACTGAAAATATTTGTCCAAGGTTTTGTTGTGAAAGTGATTTTGAAAACTCTTTTAACGGTGGCTAAAAATGCCTAAAAAGATGTTTAAAACTAAAATAGTACATAAGATGATTTCAAATTTTTTTCACAAATGGCATTAATAAATACTACACAATATTCTAAGATTTGTGGTGGAAGAATTATGTCAATAGGACAATTATTTTGTCTTGTGGATTTTTTGGAAATATAAAGAGAAAAAGAAAAAGGAAATGGGCACTGTGCCCTGGGCTAGAGCTGGCCGCAACTGGTCCGAGCCAGAGCAAAGCAGCGCAGGCGAACCGGTGTCCCCCGCGCGCGCCAAGTACAAACCTGACGGGTGGGGCCCGCCGGGCAGCCTCACGGAGGGGGAGAGTGATGAGGATATCCCTGCTAATGCTCCACCCACAACTCCGACTTCTATACATACATGACCAATTACTAGAGCTCACGCACGTCAATTGAATTACCAGGTACTTTCGTTTCTTGCAAATCCTTCTAATGTTCATGAACATATGATGCTGCCTAAATTAGATACTTTTGTTTCACTTATGAATGAAGAACCTGGCATGGACAAGAAGGATGACCATGGGAGCGGGATCAAGCATGGAGAAGAAGGTGCGCGTGTGGAAAGAACAATGGAGCTTCTAGTGATGATTTTCGCACTTTGAAGCCACCATAATGGGAGCAAGAAGCCTTGGACGAAATATGCATGATGCTACTTTATAAAATTGGTCCCTAGGCTAATATAGGTGCTGCACCACCTTATTGTTGGGCCAGGCCCATGTAATTTCGAAATGCCATATTATAGGCTGTTTTTAGAGTCCGTATGTATGGGGAAACTGAGTTAAGGTTGGTTTCGGACCCCTCCTCCAAGGGGCCACGAAATTCCCCTCTATTCCCCCATATATACAGCCCTTAGGGCGTCGTTTTAGGGTTGAGTTTTTGTTTAGATTACAAGTTCGCCATAACTGCAACTTCGCGTTCTTCGTTTGTGTTCCACGACCAGAAAAAGGCATCACAGAACCCAGTTCATAAATAAAGCTTTCCTCTTATATTCGCAATATCCAGATTGCAATCTTAGTTTCTTGCTTGTTCTTCGTTTGCGTGCAGGAAATAGACCCTCGTGGTCAGGTTGATCATGCTTCGGTGTGGTCAATAACCTCTCGGAGTTGGTTTAGTGATTGCTAAGGCGCGGCGTCATCACACGTTTGTAGTCGGATCGTCAAAGTCTACTCCACCAAAAACGATAGCCACCATCTCATCGAAAGACAGGGACAATTTCGCCTCTATCAAGTGGTATCAGATTTCCAGGTTGCTCGGTGAGATTTTACCAGTTTTCGTAGTTTAGATCGCATCTGTTCTTCATACCTTCAGTCCACGAAAAAGCCACAAAAAATTAGAGTTAGATCATCATATCCGAACCAATCTGAGCCTTTGCATAGTCTTTTCAGTATTTTGCTTTGTTGAATTTGCGGTTACATCGTCATGTCGAGTTGCTAGTCTTAGTGTCTAGTCCTTTAGAGTTTCGAGTTCTTTTCATAGGTTGTCACGCCGCCACCGCATCATCTTCACAGTTGCCATATACCACCACCATCATCACCGCTGCCATATATCACCACCCATCATCACTATCCATTGGTGTCCATATATACCACCATAAATCCGCCACCTATCCGAATCCAGCTCATTTTAGGTTTAGGTTCGAGATCCTTTTGATTTCGGATTCGTGTTTTGCTACCTGCATAGGTGTCGGAAAAAAAAGAGTCTGCCACGCTTTGCAGAGCACGTTTTGGCCCAAAAAAAATCCGCTGAAAATATTTTTCCCTATATGGGTTTTAGGTTCTTCGGAGCATTTTGAGACACTTGCCATCATAGTGATTTTTGTCGAAATTTTTGGTCGTCGCAGCCCCCGAATTCCTCCAGAAAAAAAAATTAGTCCAACAAATTTCGTGCCCATATTGCTTATATGACGTGGGAAGAGTTTGGAGACACTCGCCATTGTAGTGATTTTTTAAGCAAATAAAAAGAGCGCAAAAAAAAGAGGTGCCGAAAAAAAATTCAGAGTGTGCTTTTCCCTTGATTACGTGTAGTGTCGGGATTTTGTTGATGTTTTATGCTCGCGTCTCTAGTACGATCTAGCCGAGGACCAGCACAGTACCGTCGTTGAGCGTTTATTCAACCTTGCATCTCTGAATTGATTATTTCTAACCCTTTTTGCTACCATAATATAAGCCATCCCAGCTCCACATACATCTCCGTCGTGTGTTTGACACCACCTGGCAATCGCTCTATCCAAGCTTTGAGAGTTTTGACTACAACGGTTGCCAATCACCACCTGCTGCTGGGTAAGAACTGGTAAGAATTTGAGATTCGCTTAAAGGATTTGTGACACACCACCACCACCACCACGTCCCAGTAGTCTGTAGGTTTCATATTCTTGTGTGTATCCTATTTCTGCTAACCATGTTAGGATCACACGAGGACGGGAGCGATTGGGAGAGCATGACCAACAAAGCGCCCTATGATAAATTTCAGCAAATGATGGCTGACCAGGTACAAGACTTCGTGACCAACTTTGGAGAGGCCATGGAGAAGATCGATGGTTTGGAGAAGACATTCGACACCAAGATGGACGCCAAGTTCAATGAGGTAATTGCCCATCTACCACCACCAGCTGCAGCTCCTATCCCTTTCGAATAACGAGCGCGACGTGTGACTCTCGGCCAAGGCCAACATACTGGTACTGTTGATACTGCTGCTACTTCTGTGGCTCCTACTACTACTATCGTTGAGCAGGTTGAAGATTATGTGGGTGATTACGATGATGAGGGAGAGGTTGCTCCAGATCAGGCTCAGGGGCAACCACCACAATACGCACCAGGTCGACCACATGGCTACAATCATAACGATAGGGCTGCACCCCCCCCCTCAGGTACGGGATCATGACCTTCTCCCTAAACTTAAATTGAATATTCGGACGTTTGAGGGTAGATATGTTCCTGATATATATCTTACATGGGAGTTAGAAACAGAACAACATCTTACATGCTTACAATTTCCTGAGGATAGACGTGTTGCTGCTGCTGTTTGTTCTTTCACAAGTTTTGCTTGTGTTTGTTGGTCAGAACATTGTAGAATACACCATGCTAATATTCCAACTACTTGGGCTGCTTTGACAACTGCTATGCGTAATCGTTGGGTGCCACCTTACTATTAACGTGAATTACTTCAAAATTTGCAGCATTTAAGACAAAGAATTTGCAGCGTTTAAGACAAGGAATTTTTTTTGTAGAAGAATATTATCAGGAATTACAAACTGGCATGATTAGATGTGGTATTGTTGAGGAGAATGAAGCTATGCCTGCACGTTTTATGGGTGGGTTAAATAGAGAGATTCAGAATATTCTAGAGTATAAGGAGTATAACACTATCACTCATTTATTTCATCTTGCTTGCAAAGCTGAACGTGAAGTGCAGGATCGACAGGCAATGGCGAGAACTACTTTTTCTGCAGGTCGCACTTCATCATGACGCCACGTTCCTCCGCTACTTCCGCATGTCCTGCTGTAACACCACCTACTTCCACTTCCAACTCCAACCGCGATACCAGGAAACAGGCTCCTACTCCACCCTCTGCGAAGAGCACACCTTCTAGGCCTGCACAGAGCTCTTCTTCATCTATTGCATCCACAGGGCAAACACATGAGGTTATATGCCGTTGTTGCAAGGGTGGAGGTCACATTGCGAGAGAATGCCCTTCCAAGCGTGTAATGATTGTTACTGAGGATGGTGGATATGCGTCCGCTAGTGATTATGATGAGGAGACTTTGGCTCTCATTGCAAGTGAAGAACAGGGTGACGAGGATGTAGAACCAGAGACACACTACATGGCTGCTGATTACGCTGACAGGTATGAAAATTTAGTTGCTCAACGTGTTCTCACTGTGCAGGTTACACAGGCTGAGCAAAATCAGAGGCACAACTTGTTCCACACAAAGGGAGTTGTGAAGGAGCGTTCTATTCGCGTCATCATCGATGGAGGGAGTTGCAATAACTTGGGTAGCATGGAGATGGTGGAGAAGTTGTCTCTAACCACCAGACCACATCCTCATCCTTATTACATCCAATGGTTCAACAATAGTTGCAAGGTTAAGGTAAGACGTACTGTTCGTGTGCATTTTAGCATTGCTAAATATTCTGATTATGTGGATTGTGATGTGGTACCCATGCAAGCATGTTCTGTTCTACTTGGTAGGCCATGGCAGTTTGATAAAAATTCCGTACACCATGGTAGGACAAATCGGTATACTCTTGTTCATAAGGATCAAAATATCACTTTGCTTCCTATGTCTCCGAAACATATTATGAAAGATGACATTGCTAGAGCAAGTAAAGCAAAATAGGAGAAAAATAAGAGCGAAAATCAGATTGTAGCATAGGAATTTAAGCAACACCATACGCATAATAAACCATCATCTAATGTTGCATCCGAAAAAAATTTGAAGAGTGGATGTTTACTTGCTACTAAATCTGATATTAATGATTTGGATGTTGCTACATCTGTTTGCTATGCTTTTGTATGCAAAGAGGTATTATTTTCATTCGAGGACATGCCTCCCTCTTCGCCTCCTGCTGTCATTAACATTTTGTAGGAGTTCGCTGACGTCTTCCCACAAGATGTGCCACCGGGATTACGACCTATTCGCGGGATTGAGCATCAGATTGACTGAATTCCCGGTGCATCCCTACCCAACCGTGCGCCATACCATACCAATCCAGAGGAGACAAAGGAGATTATGCATCAAGTACAGGAGCTGCATGACAAAGGTTATATACGTGAATCCCTTATTCCTTCTGTTGTTCCTATTATTCTAGTGCCTAAAAAGGATGGTACATCATGCATGTGTGTGGATTGTAGAGTCATTAATAATATTACTATTCATTATCGTCATCCTATACCTAGACTAGATGATATGCTTGATGAATTAAGTGGTTCTACAATTTTCTCCAAAGTTGATTTGCGTAGTGGATACCATCAAATTCGTATGAAATTGGGAGATGAATGGAAAACAACATTTAAAACTTAGTTTGGATTATATGAGTGGTTAGTCATGCCTTTTTGGTTAACTAATGCACCTAGCACTTTCATGAGATTAATGAACGAGGTTTTACGTGCTTTCATTGGACGATTTGTGGTAGTCTATTTTGATGATATATTGATTTTTAGTAGATCTTTGGAGGAACATTTGGAACATCTATGTGCCGTTTTTATTGCTCTACGTGATGCACGTTTGTTTGGTAACCTTGGGAAGTGCACCTTTTGCACCGACCGAGTATCTTTTCTTGACTGTGTTGTTACTCCACAGGGAATTGAAGTTGATAAAGCCAAGATTGAAGCTATTGAGAGTTGGCCGCAGCCCAAAACAGTCACACAAGTGAGGAGTTTTCTTGGCCTCGCTGGTTTCTATAGGCGTTTTATGAGAGATTTCAGCACCATTGCTGCACCTCTCAATGAGCTTACAAAGAAGGACGTGCCTTTTTCTTGGGGTACCGCACAGGAAGAAGCCTTCACGGTCTTGAAAGATAAGTTAACACATGCTCCTTTACTCCAACTTCCTGATTTTAATAAGACTTTCGAGCTTGAATGTGATGCTAGTGGAATTGGGTTAGGAGGTGTGTTATTACAAGATGGTAAACCTATTGCGTACTTTTCTGAAAAATTGAGTGGGCCTAGTCTGAATTATTCTACTTATGATAAGGAATTATATGCTCTTGTTCGGACTTTGGAAACATGGTAATTTTATTTATGGGCAAAGAATTTGTTATACATTCTGATCATGAATCTTTGAAACATATTAAAAGTCAAGCAAAACTGAACCGTAGACATGCTAAATGGGTTGAATTCATTGAGACTTTCCCTTATGTCATTAAACACAAGAAGGGTAAAGAAAATGTTATTGCTGATGCTTTGTCTCGTCGTTATACTATGCTTTCACAACTTGACTTTAAAATATTTGGTTTGGAGACCATCAAAGATCGATATGTGCATGATGCTGAATTTAGAGATGTGTTGCAGAATTGTAAAGAAGGGAGAACATTGAACAAGTTCGTTATTAATGATGGATTTGTGTTCCGTGCTAACAAGCTATGCATTCCAGCTAGCTCTGTTCATCTTTTGTTATTGCAGGATGCACACGGAGGAGGATTAATGGGACACTTTGGCGTGAAGAAGACGGAGGACGTACTTTCTACACATTTCTTTTGGCCAAAGATGAGATGTGATGTTGAGCGTTTTGTTGCTTGCTGCACTACATGTCAAAAAGCTAAGTCACGACTCAATCCTCATTGTTTATATATACCTTTGCTTGTACCTAGTGTTACTTGGGAGGATATATCTATGGACTTTGTTTTAGGTTTACCTCGAACTAAGAAGGGGAGGGATAGCATATTTGTTGTCGTGGATAAATTTTCCAAAAATGGCACACTTTATACCATGTCATAAAATTGATGATGTGGCTCATGTTGCTGATTTGTTCTTTCGTGAAATTATTCGGTTGCATGGTGTGCCAAATACAATTGTTTCAGATCGTGATGCTAAATTTCTTAGCCAGTTTTGGAGATGTTTATGGGCTAAGTTGGGGACTAAACTACTTTTTAGTACTACATGTCATCCCCAAACTGACGGCCAAATTGAAGTAGTCAATAGATCATTGTCTACTATGCTTAGGGCTGTTTTGAAGAATAATCTGAAAATGTTGGAAGAATGCTTGCCTCATATTGATTTTTCTTATAACCGTTCGCTACGTTCTACCACTAAGATGTGCCCTTTTGAAGTTGTGTATGGTTTCTTACCTCGTGCACCTATTGATTTGTTGCCTCTTCCATCTTCGGAGAAGGTTAATTTTGATGCTAAAGAATGTGCTGAATTGATATTGAAGATGCATGAGTTAACGAAGGAAAACATTGAGCGTATGAATGCTAAATACAAAGTTGCTGGAGATAAGGGTAGAAAACATGTTGTCTTTGCACCTGGAGATCTTGTTTGGTTACATTTGCGTAAGGATGGATTTCCTGATTTGCGCAAGTCAAAGCTAATGCCACATGCTGATGGTCTTTTGAAGGTGTTAGAGAAAATAAATGATAATGCATATAAACTTGAGCTGCCTGTAGAATTTGGGGTTAGCCCCACTTTTAACACTGCAGATTTGAAGCCTTATTTGGGTGAGGAAGATGAGCTTTCGTCGAGGACGACTTCAGTTCAAGAAGGGGAGGATGATGAGGACATCCCTCCTAATGCTACACCCACAACTCCGGCTGCTATACATACAGGACCAATTACTAGAGCTCGCGCATGTCAATTGAATTACTAGGTACTTTCGTTTCTTGGAAATCCTTCTAATGTTCATGAACATATGATGCTGCCTAAATTAGATACTTTTGTTTTACTTATGAATGAAGGACCTGGCATGGGCAAGAAGGATGACCATGGGAGCGGGATCAAGCTTGGAGAAGAAGGTGGGCACGCGGGAAAGAACAATGGAGCTTCCAGTGATGATTTTCGCACTTTGAAGCCACCATAATGGGAGCAAGAAGCCTTGGACGAAATATGCATGATGCTACTTTATAAAATTCATCCCTAGGCTAATATAGGTGTTGTACCACCTTATTGTTGGCCCAGGCCCATGTAATTTCGAAATAACATATTATAGGCCGTTTTTAGAGTCAGTATGTATGGGGAAAATGAGTTAAGGTCGGTTTCGGACCCCTCCTCCAAGGGGCCACGAAATTCCCCTCTATTCCCGCATATATACAACCCTTAGGGCGTCGTTTTAGGGTCGAGTTTTGTTTAGATTACAAATTCTCCATAGCTGCAACTTCGCGTTCTTCGTTTGTGTTCCACGACCAGACAAAGGCGTCACAGAACCCCACTTCATCAATAAAGCTTTCCTCTTATATTCGCAATATCCGGACTGCAATCTTAGTTTCTTGCTTGTTCTTCGTTTGCGTGCCGGAAACAAACCCTCGTAGTCAGGTTGATCATGCTCCGGCGTGGTCATTAACCTCTCGGAGTTGGTTTAGCAATTGCTAAGGTGCGGCGTCATCACACATTCGTAGTCGGATCGTCAAAGTCTACTCCACCAAAAACGATAGCCACCATCTCATCGAAAGACAGGGACAACTTTGCCTCTATCAGGGAGGGAGGAGAGGATGACATGTGGAGCCGACCTGTCATCACCTTTCTCGCGATAGGGAGACTGCGACACTCACTAGCGATGATTCCGGCCACGGCGAGGTGAGCGGATAGTGGGGATGTACCCAACATCGAGCCACCGTTCCTCTAGAGGTGGAGATGGTCGCCGGGGCTCAAGGGTTCATCGGCGATGAGGTGGGCGTGGTGGAGGGGCTCGGGCGGTGATCGTCGGGGCCGTGTCGCGCTGCAAAACAAATGGGGAGGAGAGGAATCGCATCAATGAGGTGCTGCGGTTCTAGATCAAGAGAGAACAGAGGCTAGGGAGGTCCCTACCACGCGAACACCGGCGAGCCAAGGCAGTAGCCTTCGATCTCGATCTCGAGATCGGGGCCTCCTGGAGATGCTCTGGTAGGGTAGGAGCTCGATTAGGTGACAGAGAGGGTGGAAGGGATTGGGAGAGGGCAAGGGAGTTGCTCAAATAGGGGGAGGTCTGCCATGGACCGAGCTCACTCGCTTGCGCCAGAGAGGCTCCGGTGACGATTGGAGGGTCTCGGGGCCTTTGTGCGGTGTTTGTGGGGGTGGACTAGGCTGCCGGGGACAGAGAGGGAGAGCAAGGCGTGCTCGAGGTGGGGCCCCCTTTTGGACAGGGAGGGCAGGAGTTGGCGGCGTCGGGCACGCGCGTGCGGGGGTCATCTGAGAGAGAATGGAGAGGGGTCGACCACGTGCCATGCTGCGGACGTCGAGGCCGACAAGCTAGCAAAAGGGGGGACCCGAGGTGGTCAGGAGCATCAAGATGCGGGCGGCTACGGTGGGGGCACACTGTAGCGCGCTCCAGGCGTCTTGCGCGCGACCTCTAGTGTCTAGGGGTACAAGGGGGTAGTAAACAATGTGGGGAGGCTTTGGATGCTCTGTGGGTGTGCCATTAAAATAGAAGAAGGCTAGGAGGGAGAGAAAAAGATGCTGTCCAGGGGTAGAATTTGGGTTTTTACACCATCAATCAGTGACTTGAGGCCATGAGCCTTTTTGTTGGGGAACATCGCATGGGAAACAAAAAAATTCCTACGCTCATGCAAGACCCATGGTGATGAGCCTCTACAAGAGGGAGAGTGGATCTACACACCGTAGGTAAGAATACAGTGGACCACCAAGTTTGACATCATTTGAAGAAAGTTTACAATGTAGGCATTGTAAACCCTAGAAATTAACACAGTAAGATTCCTATAGATTTAGGCATGCAATTCCATTCTCCTTGATGCACCACTTGGTGTGGCATCATTATTTGGGTATAATAGGTCATGCCCACAAAGTTTGGGGTCAACAAGAGATACTTCACGATGTAAAGTTGTTCAAACTTGACCCTGGATAGGAATGGTTTTGGAATATTTTGGCAGAGTAAATCAGTTGGGATGGAGATGAAACTTTGCAAGATCACCACATATAGCATGTGTAACTTGTTGAAATTTTTCTGAATTTTATTGAGAATATTTCTTGTAGAAATATTTCAAAAGCTTGATTTAAGCAAAAAGGGTTTTGCCCATTGTGTTGAACATGACCATGTGCTGAAACTCATATATTTGGAAAAAACATATACACCAAGTTTCCCTAATTTTTCTCAAATATTTTCAAAGCATTTAAATAATTTTGCCCTATGAAAGACCATTTCTGGCCTTAACAAAAAGCCTTTAAATAAAATAGTAAAATAATCTTTAAAAATAATATTTGGTGGTTTTGCGAAGTCATATATATATAGAGTGGGTTCCAAAGAAAGCCTTTGGTATAAAACATTCCACCCAATTTGAGGACATGTAGTACAAACCTCAATCCAGGGGGTTCTGAAAACCTAATTTAAATAAATACTTTTGGGCCCAAACAATATTAGATAAAAATAGTTTTAGGTACTATACACATGGTATGACCATTGGTAAAGATGATTGGATCAATGAAGATGAATGTGGGGAGGAGAAGATCATGGAGTGCCAAAATCCAATCTACTAAACAAGCAATCAACAAACAATCCAAACAAGCACATGCACTCAAAAAGTTTAAATGGTTCCAATTATTATAAATCCATAGCATAGCAAAGTGATACAAACATATGGTGTGATAGACCTACCCCCTTACAACAATCTCGTCCTTGAGATTCCTAGGCTAAGTGCTAAAAATATAGGGAAACTCCGATCTAATATAGTCTTCACGTTTCCAGGTTGCTTCTGCTTCAGTGTGGTTGCTCCATTGGACCATGAAGTACTTGATGGTGCGGCTTCGGGTGCAATGCTCAGCTTCATCCAGAATACGAACTGGCCTCTCATGATAAATGAGGTCTGGCTGAAGGTCGATAGCTTGATGGTCGATGTCCTTGTAGAGGTCATGGCGATTGGAAACTTGAAGGCACTTCTGGAGCTGTGATACATGGAACATGTTGTGCACATATAATAGCTCGGAAGGTAGCTCTACCTGGTGGGCAACTTATCCTCGCTTGGTGGTGATCTTGAAGGGCCGATATATCTTGGTGCAAGCTTCCCCTTGACATGGAAACGCTTTGTTCCCTTGATAGGCGTGACTTGGAGGTATACATGGTGATGAGGACATGACTACCTTCGATATGACCAAAAATATTGCATACATGCATATTTGTGAGGTGATTTCTTATAAGAATTATGCAATAATTTATTTATGTTATCCGGAACAAAAACACTTCACCTATTTTTATTTTATGCTTAAATGCAGAATGGTCAAACACTTGTACGAACCACGTGTGATGACAAAGGAAGACGAAATGGTTGGGTGCTATTCAAGAGGTCCTCCAATGTCAAAGGAAATAATTAGGTGTTGTTTAAGAAGTTCTCTCACGTCACTTTTAGCTCAAGAGAAGATAGAGTCCAAGTCTCTCACGTTCTGGACTCAGATTCGGACTGCACAGACATATCTGTCTCAAAATGCCACAACTTTTTCATACGGACTCGGAATTGGGTGATTATTTTTTTGCTGGAAACTAGATTTCATATGTGTTTCATCCCAGTTGGAATAACCTTAAAAGTCGTCCGTATCGCGAAGATATCAACGAAACAATCAGACGTTGCATCAGAATCCAAGTCAAACTACAAATCCAAAGGTGTTGCATCACCTCCACTTGGGCCCATGGGCCTTGTACGACCTAGGGTTGGTTTTACGGTGTATTGGGACGTCCTCCCACCTCCTTGGCCTCCACCCCTTGCTCCTATATAAGTAGATCAATCTAGTAGCTTTTCCTTTGGGTTTTGTTTAGTAAAAAGTTAGCCATTGCAACTTCGTGTACTTCGATTGTGTCCAACGACCATACTAAGACCGCTTTCGGAACCCCACCATTATTAATACTTTATCTATATTCGCAATATTCAGATTGCATTATCATATTCTTGCTTGTTCTTCGATTGCTTGCAGGAATAGACCTTCATGGTCATGTTGATCGTGCTCCGGCGTGGTCAATAACCTCTTGGAGATTGCTTTAGCACTTGCTAAAGCGCAACGTCATGCACATTCGTAGTCGGATCGTCAAAGTCGTCTCCACCAAATTTATAGTTATCATCTCATCAAAAGATCGGGACCCTCACCTCTATCAAGTGGTATCAGTTTTCAGGTTGCTCGGTGAGAATTTCCAGTTATTCGTAGATTAGATTTTTTTCCTTACCTATTGCCCAAGAAAAAGCCAGAAAAAAGTTAGACCTATTCATATTTACTCCCAGTCAGTCTGAGCCTTTGCAATTTTCTTTTCAGTGCTTGCATAGTTGAATTATCGGTTGCATCATCGTGTCGAGTTGCTGGTCTTAGCGTCTAGTTTTTTAGAGTTTTGAGTTCTATTCACAACTTGTCACGCCGACGTCGCACCATCTTCATCTCTGCTTCCATATACCACCACCACACCACTATCATCCCTTTCATTGTCACCCACTACCATCTATCAATTTTCATCACATGCTACCATTGTTCATTGTCATTATCATACTTGAGGTCATTCACATCTATGCTTGGTCCAATCTGCTTCTTATTTGGTTGAGAGAAAAAAAAGTGAGCGAAAAAAAGAAAAAAAATGAGAGAAAAAAAGAGAATAAAAAATAGAGAGAGGAGAAAAAAACAAATTTCGGATCTACCTAGACTCAATCTCGTATGTGAATTCGGATTGAAATCTGTTTTGCGCAGTGTTCAGTAAAACAAGCGTATCTTCCTCATACGAACTCGGAATTGAGTGATTCCTTTTGCATACGAAAGCTTGAGTCAATAGCATTCTTGAGGAAAAAATTCAGAAATTTCACATAATATTTTCTAGAGAAAATATGAAGAGAGAGTTTTGTATATCTTGCTTGTCGGTCATTTATCATCATTGTCTTTACTGCCATTGTGATCTTCACTTATATCTTGCTGTCGAGAGCTAATTAATATCATCCCTTGCTGCTATTTGTCTTACACCGTGACTCCATTAGTGTTCTAGGCTCGCGTCTCTAGTACGGTCTAGCCTAGGACCAACACAGTACCGTCGTTGAGCGTTTATTCAACATTGCATCTCTGAATTGATTATTGCTAATCTTTTGCTACCATATATTAAGCCTTCCAAGCTGCACATATTTATACACCGTGTATACATACGTTCACCTGGTAATCGCTTTACCCAATCTTCGGAGATATTGACACCGTCAGTTGCCGGTCGCCACCTGCTGCATGGTAAGAAATTGTAAGACATTGATATTTGCTTTATTGTGAGTGTTTTACCACCACATCCCAGTAGTTCATAGGAACAATATACTTGGATCTTTGTTTCTTGTTTCTACTAGTCATGACAGTATTCAGAGTTGTTAGTTCATCGGCTTCTTTGATCATGGGAGACGTGCCACCACAAAAACCGATACAAGAGATGCAAAGAGATCCAAATGCACATGATCAGGTTAATGTTTCTATACCTCCATTTAATGGCCGATTTAGACCTGCTTTATATATTGAGTGGGAGTTTAAAATAAATGAAATATTTGCTTCCCATAATTTTGCTGCACATAAGAAAGTTAAGGTCGCAGTTGGTTCTTTCACTGGTTATGCTTTAGTTTGGTGGAGTGAATATTGTCGGTTACACAAAGATATTATACCTACTACTTGGGATGATTTGAAACTTTCCATGAGACACACATTCGTTCCTGCTTATTATACTCGTGACAAGCTTAAAAAGTTATAATATTTAAAACAAGGTAGTGACACCGTAATGAAATATTATGATGATTTTCAAATGACCTTCTTGCATTCCTCATTAGAAGAAAGTGAAGAAGATTTTATGGATAGATTTTGGGGAGGATTAAACCATGATATTCAGGAGATACTACGTCATGAAAAGTGTTATTCTACAGATCGTTTGTTTCGTCTTGCATGCAAAGCTAAACAGGAAATAAATCAACGTGTTGCCCAAAAGGAAATAGAGCGCAAGGTGCACATTCCAAGAGTGGATACAGTAGTTCTTTCAACTACTAGGCATACTATGACAACCACATCAATTCTTGTGAGGGCTACATCACCTTCACCATGTAACACGTCACCACCGAGAGTGCCTACATCATCTGAGTTGATCATAAGAGTTAATGGCAAAGGTATTGATCTTCCACCTCCACATGAGTATGTTGAATGCCTTGTCAATTCCAATGTACCTTGTGATGAGCTACCCATTACTTTGATCACACCACCTATTTTAGACGACTATGTTCATGATTTTACTTTGTCATGTGTTCAAATAACTACAATATTAGTAATTGTGAGTGCACCCATTGAATTAACTATTGATGAGCAAGAACCGTGTGAATCAGAAAATCAATCAAATTTGGGTCAAATATGTTTGAAAATAATTCTGTCGGTGTTTAATCATTTTGATATGACCTCCAATCTTGGTGATAATTTTGTGTCAAATGACATGTTGCATGTTTGCTTAAGCATGTTTTAGCATCTAAATTTGAAACGATTCACGTTTATCTACCAATATTGGGACGGTTTAATGATGAACATTATGAATCTCTTGATATGAATAAGGACTTCACTTATATATGCAAACTGAGTTGCAATATTGTCATGCCTTCTAATTCTTTTGATGATTTTTTGGCTTCATATTTCATGACATGTGATGAGTGCCCTTGCATATATGAGTCATATGTGTCACAACTGAGAAGAATAAAAATGGATGATAAATACATATACAATGTGTACGGCTTTTCTCTTTTGGTAGCCACATTTCAGATTAAGCAGCGCCGAGGACGGCTTTGTTTTCAAAAAGGGGAGGATGATGAGGACATGACTACCTTCGATACGACCAAAAATATTGCATACATGCATATTTGTGAGGTGATTTCTTATAAGAATTATGCAATAATTTATTTACGTTATCCGGAACAAAAATACTTCACCTATTTTTATTTTATGCCTAAATGCAGAATGGTCGAACACTTGTATGAACCATGTGTGATGACAAAGGAAGACGAAATGGTTGGGTGCTATTCAAGAGGTCCTCTAATGTCAAAGGAAACAATTATGTGTTGTTGAAGAAGTTCTCTCACTTTACTTTTAGCCCAAGAAAAGATAGAGTCCAAGTCTCACGTTCTGGACTCAGATTCGGACTGCACAGACACATTTGTCTCAAAACGCCAACAACTTTTTTGTACGGACTCGGAATTGGGTGATTCGTTTTTTGATGGAAACTAGATTTCATATGTGTTTCAACCTAGTTGGAATCACCTTAAAATTCTTCCCGATCACGAAGATATCGATGAAACAATCTGATGTTGCATCAGAATCCGAGTCAAACTACAAGTCCAAAGGTGTTGCATCACCTCCACTTGGGCCCATGGGTCTTGTACGACATAGGGTTTGTTTTAGCGTGTCTTGGGACGTCCTCCCACCTCCTTGGCCGCCACACCTTGCTCCTATATAAGTAGATCAATCTAGTAGCTTTTCCTTTGGGTTTTGTTTAGTAAAAAGTTAGCCATTGCAACTTCGTGTACTTTGTTTGTGTCCAACGACCAGACTAAGACCGCTTTCGGAACCCCACCGTTATTAATACTTCATCTGTATTCGCAATATTCAGATTGCGTTATCATATTCTTGCTTGTTCTTCGATTGCTTGCAGGAATAGACCTTCATGGTCAGGTTGATCGTGCTCCGGCGTGGTCAATAACCTCTTGGAGATTGCTTTAGCGATTGCTAAGGCGCAACGTCATGCACGTTCGTAGTCGGATCGTCAAAGTTGTCTTCACCAAATTGATAGTTATGATCTCATCGAAAGATCAGGACCCTCGCCTGTATCACATGGGCACCGACACAGAAGTTCACTTCTCGATGGTGAGAGTTGGTGCAACTCTTCTGTCTTGACTTGGCGGTCTCCACACGTTCTCAGACGAGTTGAACTTGCTCTTCTACTTCGCGGAGGATATCTGGTCTAAAGATTAGTCCTTCTTCGGTCTCTATCCAGTTGATGGGAGCATGACACTTGCGTCCATACAAAACCTCAAATCGTGCCATCTGAAGACTTGATTGATAGATTTTGTTGTAGGAGAACTCGGCGAATGGTAGGCAATCTTCCGACTTGGCTCCATATGACAAAACACAAGCACAGAGCATATCCTCGAGTATCGGATTTACTCATTCCGTTTGTCCACCAGTCTGGGGGTGAAAATAGTGTTGAAGGAGAGCCTGGTTCCCATTGCCTCCTTAAAATTCTTCCAGAACCTTGAGGTAACCTGGGTGACTCGGTACGACACAATCTCCTAAGGAACTCTGTGAAGTCTCAAAAAATGTTTGATGTAAAGATTGGCTAGCTTGTTACCATCATAGGTCGTCCTGGTGGGAATAAAATGTGCTACCTTGGTAAGGTGATCGACAATGACCCAAATGGAATCACGTCCTTTGCTTGACCTAGGTAATCCGGTGATGAAGTCCATCCTGACTTTGTCCCACTTCCAATCAGGCACTTTGAGAGGTTGCAAAAGTCCAGCAGGTCGCTGATGCTCAGCTTTGACTCTATGGCATATGTCACACTTAGCGACAAAGGTGCCTATCTCCCGTTTCATGCCATGCCACCAGAATCTTGCTTTTCGGTCTTGATACACCTTGGTTCCTCCAGGGTGGATGGAATACAAAGCGTCTGTGCACTGGGACAGGGGTAGCCAGTGCCCCTGACTTGTGCACAGGCGACAACGAGAAAAACCCTTCATACGCCAAGCCAACCTGGCAATGATCAAGACGAACTACAACAAGCTCTACACGATAATGACCCACAAGTAAAGGGGATCTATCATAGTCCTTTCGATAAGTAAGAGTGTCGAACCCAACGAGGAGCAAAGTAAATGACAAGCGGTTTTCAGTAAGGTATTCTCTACAAGCACTAAAATTATCGGTGACAGATAGTTTTGTGATAATATAATTTGTAACGAGTAACAAGTAACAAGGGTAGCAATGGTGTAGCAAGGTATCCCAATCCTTTTTGTAGCGAAGGACAGGCCTGGACAAACTCTTATATAAAGTGAAGCGCTCCTAAGTACACATGGGAATTTCCGTCAAGCTAGTTTTCATCATGCTCATTTGATTCGCGTTCTTTAATTTGATAATTTGATATGTGGGTGGACCGGTGCTTGGGTGCTTCCCTTACTTTGACAAACCTCCCACTTATGATTAACCTCTCTCGCAAGCATCCGCAACTACGAAAGAAGAATTAAGATAAATCTAAACATAGCATGGAACATATGGATCCAAATCAGACCCTTACGAAGCAACGTATAAACTAGGGTTTAAGCTTCTGTCACTCTAGAAACCCATCATATACTTATTACTTCCCAATGCATTCCCCTAGGACCAAATAATGGTGAAGTTTTATGTAGTCGACGTTCACATAACACCACTAGAGGAGAGACAACAAACATCTCATCAAAATATCGAACGAATACCAAATTCACATGATTACTTATAACAAGACTTATCCCATGTCCTCAGGAACAAACGTAACTAATCACAAAGCATGTTCATGCTCATAATCGTAGGAATATTAATTATCATAAAGTATCTGAACATATGATCGTCCACCAAGTAAACGAACTAGCATCAACTACAAGGAGTAATCAACACTACTAGCAACCCACAGGTACCAATCTGAGGTTTGAGACAAAGATCGGATACAAGAGATGAACTAGGGTTTGGAGAGGAGATGGTGCAGGTGAATATGTCGATGGAGATTGACTCCCTATCGATGAGAGGATCGTTGGTGATGCCGATGGCTTCGATTTCCCCCTCCGGGAGGGACGCTTCCCCTGCAGAACAGCTCCGTCGGAGCTCTAGATTGGTTCTACCCAAGTTCTGCCTCGAGACGGTGATGCTTCGTCCCGAAAGCTCTCTTATGATTTTTTTCCAAGTCAAAACCATTCATATAGTAGAATATGGGCGCCGGAGACCTGCCAGGTGGGTCACATGTCACTTAGGCGCATCCAGGGGGTAGGCCGCGTCTGACAGGCTTGTGACCTCCTGGTGGGCCCCCTCTATGATAGAAGCGAAGGTCCCGATCTTTCGATGAGATGATAACTATTGATTTGGTGGAGACGACTTTGACGATCCGACTACAAACGTGCACGACGTTGCGCCTTGGCAATCACTAAACCAATCTCCAAGAGGTTATTAACCACACCGGAGCACGATCAACCTGACCATGAAGGTCTTTTCCTGCAAGCAATCGAAGAACAAGCAAGAATATGATAATGCAATCTAAATATTGCGAATATATATGAAGTATTGATAAGGGTGGGGTTCCGAAAGCGGTCTTGGTCTGGTCGTTGGACACAAACGAAGTACACGAAGTTGCAATGGCTAACTTTTAACTAAACAAAACCTGAAGGAAAAGCTACTAGATCGATCTACTTATATAGGAGCAAGGGGTGGCGGCCAAGGAGGTGGGAGGAAGTCCCAACACACCATAAAACCAACCCTAGTTTGTACGAGACCCATGGGCCCAATTGGAGGTGATGCAACACCTTTGGACTTGTAGTTTGACTCGGATTCTGCTAAAACGTCAGATTGTTTCATCAATATTTTGGCGATCCGGACGAATTTTAAGGAGGTTCCAACTGGGCTGGAACGCATATCAAATCTAGTTTCCAGAAAAAAAAGGATCACCCAATTCCGAGTCCGTATGAAAAAGTTGTTGTCATTTTGAGACAGGTGTGTCTGTGTAGTCCGAATCTGAGTCCAGAACGTGAAAGACTTAGACTCTATCTTCTCTTGGGCTAAAAGTGACGTGAGAGAACTTCTTGAACAACACCTAATTGTTTCCTTTGACATTAGATGACCTCTTGAATAGCACCCAACCATTTCGTCTTCCTTTGCCATCACATGTGGTTCATACAAGTGTTGGGCCATTCTACATTTAGGCATAAAATAAAAATAGGTGAAGTATTTTTGTTCTGGATAACGTGAATAAATTATTGCATAATTTTTATAAGAAATCACCTCACAAATATGCATGTATGCAACATTTTTGGTCGTATCGAAGGTAGTCATGTCCTCATCATCCTCCCCTTTTTGAAAACAAAGCCGTCCTCGGCGTTGCTTAATCTCAAATGTGGCTACCAAAAGAGAAAAGCCGTACACATTGTATATGTATTTGTCATCCATTTTTATTCTTCTCAGTTGTGACACATGGGACACATATATGCAAGGGCACTCATCACATGTCATGAAATATGAAGCCAAAAAATCATCACAAGAAGTAGAAGGCATGACAATATTACAACTCAGTTTGCACATATAAGTGAAGTCCTTATTCATATCAAAAGATTCATAATGTTCATCTTTAAACCATCCCAATATTGGTAGATAAATGTGAATCGTTTCAAATTTAGATGCTACAACATGCTTAAATAAGCAAACATGCAACATGTCATTTGACACAGAATTATCACCAAGATTGGAGGTAATATCAAAATGATTAAACACCGACAGAATTATTTTCAAACATATCTGAACCAAATTTGATTGATTTTCTGATTCACATGGTTCTTGCTCATCAATAGTTAATTCAATGGGTGCACTCACAATTGCTGATATTGTAGTTATTTAATCACATGACGAAGTAAAATCATGAACATAGTCCTCTAAAATAGGTGGTGTGATCAAAGTAATGGGTAGCTCATCACAAGGTACATTGGAATTGACATGGCATTCAACATACTCATGTGGAGGTGGAAGATCAATACCTTTGCCATTACCTCTTATGATCAACTCAGATGATGTAGGCACTCTCGGTGGTGACGTGTTACATGGTGAAGGTGATGTAGCCCTCACAAGAATTGAAGTGGTTGTCATAGTATGCCTAGTATTTGAAGGAACAACTATATCCACTCTTGGAATGTGCACCTTGTGCTCTATTTCCTTTTGGGCAACACGTTGATTTATTTCCTGTTCAGCTTTGCAAGCAAGACGAAACAAACAATCCATAGAATAAAAGTTTTCATGAATTAGTATCTCCTGAATATCACGGTTTAATCCTCCCCAAAATCTATCCATAAAATCTTCTTCACTTTCTTCTAATGAGGAATGCAAGAAGGTCATTTGTAAATCATCATAATATTTCATTACGATGTCACTACCTTGTTTTAAATATTGTAACTTTTTAAGCTTGTCACGAGTATAATAAGCAGGAACGAATGTGTGTCTCATGGCAAGTTTCAAATCATCCCAAGTAGTAGGTATAATATCTTTGTGTAACCGACAATATTCACTCTAGCAAACTAAAGCATAACCAGTGAAAGAACCAACTGCGACCTTAACTTTCTTATGTGCAGCAAAATTATGGGAAGCAAATATTTCATTTATTTCAAACTCCCACTCAATATATAAAGTAGGTCTAAATCGGCCATTAAATGGAAGTATAGAAACATTAACTTGATCATGCGCATTTGGATCTCTTTGCATCTCTCGTATCGGTTTTTGTGTTGGCACGTCTCCCATGATCGAAGAAGGCCATGAACTGACAACTCTGGATCCTGTCATGACTAGTAGAAACAAGAAAAAAAGATCCAAGTATACTATTCCTATGAACTATTGGGATGTGGTGGTAAAACGCTCACAATAAAGCAAATATCAATGTCTTAAAAATTCTTACCATGCAGCAGGTGTCGACCGGCAACCGACGATGTCAATATCTCCGAAGATTTGGTAAAGGGATTACCAGGTGAACGTATGTATACACGATGTAGAAATATGTGGAGCTTGGAAGGCTTAATATATGGTAGCAATAGATTAGCAATAATCAATTCAGAGATGCAATGTTGAATAAACGCTCAATGACGGTACTGTGCTAGTCCTAGGCTAGACCGTACTAGGGACGCGAGCCTAGAGTACTAATGGAGTCACGGCGTAGGACAAATAGCAGCAAGGGATGATATGAATTAGCTCTCGACAGCAAGATATAGGTGATGATCACAATGGCAGTAAAGACAATGATGATAAATGACCGACAAGCAAGATATACAGAATTCTCTCTTCATCTTTCCTCTAGAAAATATTATGTGAAATTTCTGATATTTTTCTCAAGAATGCTACTGACTCAAGCTTTCGTATGCAAAAAGAATCATTCAATTCCGAGTTTGTATGAGGAAGATACGCTTGTTTTACTGAACACTCTCCAAAACAGATTTCAATCCGACTTCACATACGAGATTGAGTCTAGGTAGTTCCGAATTATTTTTTTCTCTTCTCTCTATTTTTTTCTCTTTTTTTCTCACTTTTTTTCTTCTTTTCTTTTTTTCTCTCACTTGTTTTCTCAACCAAATAAGAAGCAAATTGGATCAAGCATAGATGTGAACGACCTCAAGTATGATAATGACAATGAACAATGGTAGCATGTGGTGAAAATTGATAGATGGTAGTGGGTGACAACGAAAGGGATGACAGTGGCGTGGTGGTGGTATATGGCAGCAGAGATGAAGATGGTGCGACGCCGGCGTGACAAGTTGTGAATAGAACTCGAAACTCTAAAAGACTAGACGCTAAGACCAGCAACTCGACACGACGATGCAACCGATAATTTAACTATGCAAGCACCAAAAAGAAAATATCAAAGGCTCAGACTGGCTTGGAGAAAAGATGAATAGATCTAACTTATTTTGTGGCTTTCTCTTGGGCAATAGGTAAGGAAAATAAATCTAATCTACGAATAACTGGAAATTCTCACCAAGCAACCTGAAAACTGATACCACTTGATAGAAGCGAGGGTCCTGATCTTTCGATGAGATGATAATTATCGATTTGGTGGAGACGACTTTGACGATCCGACTACAAACGTGCACGACGTTGCACCTTAGCAATCGCTAAACCAATCTCCAAGAGGTTATTTACCACACCGGAGCACGATCAACCTGACCACGAAGGTCTTTTCCTGCAAGCAATTGAAGAACAAGCAAGAATATGATAATACAATCTAAATATTGCGAATATATATGAAGTATTGATAAGGGTGGGTTCCGAAAGCGGTCTTGGTCTGGTCGTTGTACACAAACGAAGTACATGAAGTTGCAATGGCTAACTTTTAACCAAACAAAACCCAAAGGAAAAGCTACTAGATCGATCTACTTATATAGGAGCAAGGGGTGGTGGCCAAGGAGGTGGGAGGAAGTCCCAAGACACCCTAAAACCAACCCTAGTTTGTACAAGGCCCATGGGCCCAAGTGAAGGTGATGCAACACCTTTGGACTTGTAGTTTGACTCGGATTCTGCTGCAACATCAGATTATTTCGTCTATATCTTCGCGACCCGGACAAATTTTAAGGTGGTTCCAACTGGGCTGGAACGCATATGAAATTTAGTTTCCAGCAAAAAAAAGAATCACCCAATTCCGAGTCCGTATGAAAAAGTTGTTGGCGTTTTGAGACAGGTGTGTCTGTGAAGTCCGAATCTGAGTCCAGAACGTGAGAGACTTGGACTCTATCTTCTCTTGGGCTAAAAGTGACGTGAGAGAACTTCTTGAACAACACCTAATTGTTTCCTTTGAAATTAGAGGACCTCTTGAATAGCACCCAACCATTTCGTCTTCCTTTGTCATCACACGTGGTTCATACAAGTGTTCGACAATTCTGCATTTAGGCATAAAATAAAAATAGGTGAAGTATTTTTGTTCCGGATAACATAAATAAATTATTGCATAATTCTTATAATAAATGACCTCACAAATATGCATGTATGCAACATTTTTGGTCGTATCGAAGGTAGTCATGTCCTCATCACTCTGGTATTTGTTACGCCCAATATTTTTTATATATTCCAAAATAATTCTCCGTAACTTTTCAGGACTTTTGGAGTTGTGCAGAATAGGTCTGTCAGATTTGTTCCTTTCCTAGTCCACAATTCCAGCTGCCGGCATTCTCCCTCTTCATGTAAACCTTGTAAAATACGAGATAAATGACATAAGTATTGTACCATGACGTGTAATAACAGCAAATAATGCAATAAATATCACTATAAAAGCATGATGCAAAATGGACGTATCAACTCCCCTAAGCTTAGACCTTGCTTGTCCTCAAGCGAAAGCCGAGATCGATAAATATGTCCACAAGTTTAGAGACAGAGGTGTTGATAAAATGAAATACGGACATGAGGGAATCATGATCATCTTTAGAATAGCAATACTTACTGATATATATAATTTCTTATACTAGAATAACAATTATTTCACATGATAAAGTATGAACCAAGAACTCTATTGTCCGTGCACTAGAGTTTTGGGCTCTCCAGTGCCCCTTACTCGTGCACGGGCAGTAGTAGCCACCCTTGTAGCAGGGCCCAGCAGGAACGTACCAGATACCAGCATAGGAAAATCGAGACTACCGGCAAGGTCTTGCCGGGAGGGCTATTGAACCCCCAGGCGAAGCAAGGCCCCGGTAAGGCAAGACCTCGGCAAGACCGCGCCAGCGCACAGGCAAGGTGTCAATCCACCTGGACGCGTGTCGCGGCGTCAACGTTGGAGGGAGCTAACCGGAAATGATGAGACGGGCTCTATTCCCATCCACTGAAGGACAGAGATGCTTGACGGTGCATTATATGCGCATGTCCTACTCCGTCAGTGTTAGGTATGATAGCACTCTAGTTCTGTACACCCCGTGTACGCACTGTACACCATTGTTGGGATCCCCTTCGGTATAAAAGGAGGCCCAGGGCAACACAATAGAGGAATTCTGAACTTTTCGACTTTTGGGACTTTCTAGCCCACATACGTGGCAGCTTCTCATAGCGCCCCTATAGCTAGAACCCTAAGAACGCTCCAGTACAACGAAGCAGGACTATGGTCTTACGTATCCGTGCGGCCCGAACCTGGGTAAAGATCCCCGCGTGCTGTTCATCAGACCGGCTCTTTGTATGATCCTTCCCCTCGCCAACTGAAAGGGGTCTCCAAGATTCCATAGGTGTTCGTTCCAATGACATCTCTGGCACACCAGGTAGGGGGGTTATTAGGTCATGCGATCCCATTTTGGTAATCAGCGCGCCAGTTTCTTCGCGCTCATCATCGCCATGGCCCCCAAGAAGAAGGGCCTGACACCAGTTGGCCCGTCCACGTCCGCCATCCCTGTATCTGTGCAGACAGGGGACGACGTAGACCCGGGTGGAGGGGGAGGACGTGGAGGTTCGGAACTTCTGCGACGCTCCGGTGACCAAGGCCAAGCAAGCGGCAACGCTCGCCGTGGAGATGCCCATGGAAACGGGGGAAACCCCCGCGACCCCTGGGTCTCAGGACGGAGCGGTACTGGGGGCGGAAGGGTATCTTCCAGGGCACCCATGCTGGCGCCTACACCATGATCTTCTCAGGATGCGCACGGAGAGCCGCACCATGGTGCCCACAGTTCTCAACGTCCCCACGGAAAGCTCCTACGCATTAATCGCAAGATGCGCGGGACCCGCATACTCACCAGCATGCAAGAAGGAGTGGCATGCCGACGCGGGACTACGGCAGTGCTCCTTCTAAGAAGGCTAGGAGTCAGAGCACCTCGCGTTACTCCCACCGTTCGCTGTCGACGACGTCAAAGGAAGCGATGGCGCCGGCGCAGCTACTTGTAAATTTTCCTCCTATTGTGGAGAAGCTCGACTAATGGCCACCATTCAGAGCCTCCTCAGCCTCGCAGATAAGTTTCAGTCCACCGAGCCAGCTCACGCTAGTGGTGAGAGGACCGGAGGCGGCGCGACTTCGGCGCATTCTCCCCCATAGCAACATCGCTGCTCGCCGACATGACAGACCGACGCTTACGATGGCTACTCAACGGCGTTGTACGACCCATGGACACACCGCGATCAACCTCAAGTTCTTCGGGAACGTGGCAAGGAAGACGCTCGAACTACAATCGAGCGGAGGCGGGAAGCGCGCCTCCAGTCTGATAGGCGCACGGGGCCCACTATGGACAAGTCTGCATCAGGGTATCCTATCAGCTTACCTTATGAGGTGGGTTGTCCAGCGTTTACCCGCGAGCTGCGGCAAGTCCAGTATCCCAACTCCCACATGTTCAAGCCAGAAGTCCCGGAGAAGTATGACGGCAAGACTCATCTGTCAGAGTTCCTGAGCATCTACACCATTGCGGTGCAAGCTGTCGGAGGTCGCGATGACAAGATACTCGCCAACTACTTCCCATTTGTGCTTAAGCCCAACGTCAGGTCGTGGTTGATGCACTTGCCAGAGGGGTCCATCACCTCCTGGGCAGACATGTGCCACGAGTTTGTTGGCACCTTCACGGGAGGTCATCAAGCTCCTAGCCAGGAAAGTGATCTGCACATCATCCCTCAGAAGAAGGGCAAAACTTTACGCAAGTACATCCAAAGGTTCAGCCGCGTGCATCACAAGATCCCAAACGTTCATCCTGCCGCTGTTATCAGCGCGTTCCATCAGAACGTGTGCAACCGTGGGATGCGGGAAGAGCTAGCGATGAACAGGGTCAGGGACGTCGTCGAGCTTTATGCTTTGGCAGACAAATTTTGTCGGGCTAAAGAGGGGAGAAGGCTCCCCGGCAAAGATGTCGGCGCAGGGGTCGACTCTGAAGATGAAGATACCACTACCCCGGCAAAGAAGGGCGGCGGCGGAACAAGAAGCGCAAGGACAAGACCGTACTTGCCGTCGAGGTATCCGGCAACCCAGTGCCGCCAAGAAAGGCAAGGTTGACAACCCCGGCAACGACGTTGCCGGGTGCGCCTCCTGTCACACCCTGGCGGCTACCAGCATGCCAGAAGACTTCGGCAAGCAGTTTTGCAATGTCCATCGCACCATAGGCCACGATCTCCAAGACTGCCGGCAAGTTGAGCAGCTTGGCGAGAAGCAGACGGTTGAGTACAAGAGGCAAGACAAGGAGAAGGGCCAGGATGGTGCCGAGGGCTCTGGCAAGAAGCGTGCCGGCTGAGGGGGTCGCCACGGCAAGCCCAAGCAAGAAAAAGACCGGCCCGCCCGTGGCCGCGACAAGCAAGAGGGAGATGATGATGACGTCGAAGAGGACAACCAATCCAGTGAGCATGAGTTTTAGAAGGTTACAGAGATGATGTGCATAGAGGGAGGTGCCTCGTCGCATTCCTCTCAGCGCCAACACAAACGGTGGGCGCACGAGGTTAACGCCGCAAAGCCCTCTATCGGTGCACAGTAATCTCTAAAATGGTCCAACACTCCTATCATGTTTGACGCCGAGGATCACCCTGATCGCGTAACTACAGTTGGGTGCTTGCCATTCTTGGTATCACCAACACTCCACAACCTAAAGGTGACGAAGATGTTAGTCGACAGTGGGGCAAGCCTGAACCTGATCTCACCTGATGTCAGCTAGAGCCTGCAAATTCCTGACGAAGATCTCGAGCCGACTAGCGCTTTCCAAGGGGTCAATTTAGGAAGAACTCAACCGAAGGGCAAGGTCACGCTGCCGGTGACATTTGGCAGCAATATAGATTTCAGAACGGAGAAGATCGTTTTTGACGTCGCCAAGATCTCGTTGCCGTACAACAACATTCTTGGCCGCCCAGCACTGGCCAAGTTCATGGCGGCCACACACTTTGCTTACAACACGCTGAAGATGCCCGGGCCAATGAGCGTTATCACCATCAACTCCGAAAAGAAAAGTGCACTTATCTGCGTCGACTAACTCTACCGGGGTCCAGTCACAGCACCTGCCGCCAAGGCACTTGCTCCTGCCGCTGAAGCTCCTAGGGGAAGAAGACCGGTAAGACCTTTGGCGCACATTCCGACAAGAGCACCTCCTCGGAGTGTTGCTCCACCGGCAAGAGCAAAAAATCCAAGACTGCTCCGGCATAGACCAAGAAGGTGCCCGCCAAGGAGGACGACATGGGGGGAAATTTCACCATAAGTTCCACCCTTGACGACAAATAGGAAAGCGCACTCGTCACCTTCCCGTGGGAGAATGTTGCTGTGTTTGCTTGGCAACCATCTGATATCCCCGGTGTTCCCAAGGAGGTGATTGAGCACCACCTTGCCATCTGCCCGCACGCATGGCCCATCAAGTAGAAGGTCCGAAAGCAAGCTTTGGAGCGGCAATAGTTTATTGCCGAAGAGATTAAGAAACTAGAGGCAGATGGCTTGATCAGAGGAGTACTTTGCTACTTCTCGAGCTTGCGTTGGTTTCCCGTGAAGAGGAACGGTTTGATGCAGCAAAGTAGATAAGTATTTCCCTTAGTTTCTGAGAACCGAGGTATCAATCCAGTAGGAGATACAAATGAGTAACCAATAGATATACCTACACAAAGAATCAAACTCTTGCGCCCAATGCTATAAAGGGGTTGTCAATCCCTTCACGGTTACTTGCAAGGATGAGATCTAATAGAGATAGATATAATAGGATGCTTGAACGAAAAATAAAACTAAAAGTAAAAATAATGCAGCAAGTATTTTTGGTATTTTTGGTTTTAGATCTGAAAGTATAATATGGAAAATAGACCCGGGGGCCATAGGTTTCACTAGATGGCTTCTCTCATGATGGCAAGTATTACGGTGGGTGAACAAATTACTGTCGAGCAATTGATAGAAAAGCAAATAATTATGAAGATATACAAGGCAATGATTATGCATATAGGCATCACATCCGTGACAAGTAGACCGAAACGATTCTGCATCTACTACTATTACTCCACACATCGACTAACTCCTGCCTACATCTAGAGTATTAAGTTCATGAAGAACAGAGTAACGCATTAAGTAAGATGACATGATGTAGAGGGATAAACTCAAGAAATATGATGAAAACCCCATATTTTTACCCTTGATGGCAACAATACAATACATGCCTCGCTACCCCTACTTTGTCACCAGGTGAGGACACCACAAGATTGAACCCAAAACTAAGCACTTCTCCTATTGCAAGAATTACAAATCTAGTTGGCCAAACTAAACCAATAACTCGAAGAGACTTGCAAAGATATGAAATCATGCATATAAGAATTCAGGAAAGACACAAATAATATTCATGGATAATCTGAACGTAAACCCACAATTCATCGGATCTCGACAAACACATTGCAAAAGAGTATTACATCGGATAGATCTCTATAAAGATCATGAAGAACATGGTATTGAGAAGCAAAGAGAGAGAGAAGAAACCATCTAGCTACAAGCTATGTACCCGTACGTCTGTGGTGAACTACTCACGCATCATCGGAGGGGCAATGGAGTTGATGTAGATGCCCTCCATAATCGAATCCCCCTTCGGCAGATTACCAGAAGAGGCTACAAGATTGGTTCTCTCGGGAACGGAGGCTTCTGGCGGCGAAAAAGTATTTTCGTGGCTCATTCTGATAATGATGGAATATTTGGGAATTTATAGGTCGAAGATTTGGGTTAGGGGAGCAGCCATGGGCCCACAAGCCTACCCAGCGCGGCCACCCCCTGGCCGCAGCCCTAGGGCTTGTGGCCCCACGGAGGCTCCTCTGCCTTGGTTCTCAAGTGTCGTAGTTTCCTTTTGTTTCAAAAAAAAATCATTCCGAAGGTTTTATTCCGTTTGGACTCTGTTTAATATTCCTTATCTGCGAAACTCAAAAACAAGGAAAAAACAAAAACTGGCACTAGGCTCTATATTAATAGGTTAGTCCCAAAAACAATATAAAATAGCATATTAATGCATATAAAACATCCAAAACAGATAATATAATAGCATGGAACAATCAAAAATTATAGATACGTTGGAGACATATCAGCATCCCCAAGCTTAACTCCTGCTTGTCCCCGAGTAGGTAAATGATAAAAATAGAATTTTTGATGTGGAATGCTACCCAACATATTTATCCATGTAATATTCTTTATTGTGGCATGAATATTCAGATCCGTTAGATTCAAAACAACAGTCTAATATTGACATAAAAACAGTAATACTTCGAGCACACCAACAAGGTAGTCGTGTCCTTTTGAAATAACATGGCCTTAGAAAGTTATCCCTACAAAATCATATGGTCTGGCTGCTCCATCTTCCCCATACAAAGTATCTAAATCATGCACAACCCCGATGAACAAGTCAAGCAATTGTTTCACACTTTTGGTGTTCTCAAACCTTTTCAACTCTCACGCAATACATGAGCATGAGCCATGGATATAGCATTATAGGTGGAATAGAATATGGAGGAGGTACAAGGGAAAAAGGAGAATATAGTCTCACATCAACTAGGAGTATCAACGGGCTATGGAGGTGCCCATCAATAGATATAAATGTGAGTGAGTAGGGATTGCCATGCAACAAATGCACTTAGAGCTATAAGTGTATGAAACATTAAAAAGAAAACTAAGTGCTCATACATAATGAGTATCCACTAGTTATATGAAAGCGACAAAATGGGAGACTCTCTATCATGAAGATCATGGTGCTACTTTGAAGCGCAAGTGTGGAAAAAGGTAGTAGCAATTGTCCCTTCTCTATTTCAATCATTTTTTTATTTTGGTGGGCTTCTTTGGCCTCTTTTATTTTTTTGTTTGGGCTTCGTTGGCCTCTTTTAATTTTTTCTAAAGTTCGGATACTCGTCCCAACTTGTGAGGGAGCCATAGCCTCCATCATCCTTTTCTCTCATGGGACAATGCTCTATTAATGAAAAACCATCACACTTTTATTTACTTATAACTCAAAGAAAAATAAATTACAACTCGATTCCTATGACAAAATATGACTCTATATGCAATATGAAGTGATGATGCAAGTCATAGAAAAACTAGATGGTGGAAGTTGCATGGAAATATATCTCGGAATGGGTATGGAAATGCCATAATAGGTAGGTATGGTGGATGTTTTGAGGAATATATGGTGGCTGTTTTGAGGAAGGAGGGTTTGATGTACCGGCGAAAGTTGCGGGTACTAGAGAGGCTAGCAAAGGTGGAAGGGTGAGAGTGCGTATAATCCATGGACTCAACATTAGTCATAAATAACTCGCATAATTATTGCAAAAGTCTATTAGTTATCAAACAAAGAATTAGACGCATGCTCCTAGGGGACAGGTTGGTAGGAGTTAACCATCGCATGCTACCGACCCTCACACAAAGGTCGACAATCATTAAACAAACCATGCTTCGACTTCGTTACATAACGGTTCACCATACGTGCATGCTACGGGAATCACAAGCTTTAACACACGTATCTCTTCAATTAACAACTACTCACTAGCATGACTCTCATATTACCATCCCTATTATCTCAAAACTGCATGCAAGGAATCCAACTTCTCATAGTTGTTAATGCACTTAATATGAAAGTTTTTATTATATCCCTCTTGGATGTCCATTATATTAGGACTAAATTCATAACCTAAACAAATTACCATGCTGTTTTAAGAAACTCTCAAAATATTATAATTGAGGGACGATTGTTCAGTAATTTCTATAAAATATAACACCATCATGCACTATAAAGATATAAGTGAAGCACTAGAGCAATATTGCCTACCTCAAAAGATATAAGTGAAGCACATAGAGTATTCTAACAAATTCATGATTCAGTGTGTCTCTCTCAAAATATGTGTGCAGCAAGGATGATTGTGGCAAACTAACAAGAAAATACTCATATCATAAAATATGCTCCAAGCAAAACACATATCATGTGGTGAATAAAAATATAGCCTCAAGTAAATTTACTGATGGATTGAAGATGAAAGAGGGGATGCCTTCAGGGGCATCCCCAAGCTTAGGCTTTTTAGTATCCTTGAATATGACTTGGGCTGCCTTGGGAATCCCCAAGCTTAGGCTCTTGCCACTCTTTATTCCATAATCCATCAAATCTTCACCCAAGACTTGAAAACTTCACAACACAAAACTCAACAGTAAACTCATGAGATCCGCTAGTATAAGAAAACTAAATCACCACTTTAGGTACTGTTGTGAACTCATTCTTTATTTATATTTGTGTAATAACTACTATATTCAAACTTTTCCATGACTCATACCCGCCGATATGATCCATAGATACATCAAAAATAAGCAAACAACACAAGGAAAACAAAATCTGTCAAAAACAAAACAATCTGTAGAAATCTGTAAACTTTGAATACTTATGCAACTCTAAAAATTCTGAAAAATTAGGAAAACCATAGAAATTTGTATATCAATCTTGTTTAAAAATTTCAGATCAATTTGACACTCTAAAAAGTTTAGCAAAATTCCTGGACTGAGCGCAAAAGTTTCTGTTTTTCAGCAAGATCAAATCAACAACTACCATAGATCACCCCAAAGATTTTACTTGGCTCAAACACTAATTTAAACAAAAAACACAATTCCTATAGAAGTAATAATGTGCCAAACACACCAAAACAGAAGCAAGAATCAAAAAGCAAAATAAAATTGGGTTGCCTCCCAACAAGCGCTATTGTTTAACGCCCCTAGCTAGGCATAACGATTTCAATGATGCTCACATAAAAAGTAGTAGTTGAGATATGAGAAATAGCATCATTAATAGCATTAAAAACACGTTTAAGTCTAACCCACTTCCTATGCATACGGGTTTTGTGAGAAAAAAAATTGTGGGAACAAGAATTAACTAGCATAGGAAGGCAAAACAAGCATAACTTCAAAACTTTGAACACATAGAGAGGAAACTTGATATTATTGCAATTCCTACAAGCATATGTTCCTCCATGATAATAAATTTCATTAGAATCATGAAGGAATTCAACAATATAACTATCATATAAAATTTGCTCTTCATGATCCACATGCATATAAATTTGATACTCTTCCAAAATAGTGGGATTATCATTAACTAAAGTCATGACCTCAAACCCACTTTTATCAAAAACTTCATAAGATTGAACACTCTCCAAATAATGGGATCAATAATGCCTAAAGTTGACACTCTTCCAAACCCACTTTCAATATCATATTCATCATGAGTATTAAATAAATTATCAACATCATAAAAAGCATTATCACCCCAATCATGATCATTGCAATAAGTAGTGGTCATGGCAAACTCATCAAATATAGCATCCCCAAGCTTGTAGTTTTGCATATCATTAACATAATTGAAATTAATAAATTTTATAACAATATCATTGCAATCATGCTTTTCATTCAAGGAAACATCATGAATCTCTTCATCACAATTTTCAGATTCACGAATATCAAGCAAAACTTCATAGAGATGATCAAGTACACTCAACTCACTAGCAATTGTTCATCATAATTTGGTCTTTTGAAAAGATTAGAAAGTGGATGAGGATCCATAACAATAGATTTTTAGCAAGCGAAGATGCAAGCAAATAGAAGGCACATGGCAACACAAGCAAACATAGCAACGAAAAGGTGAACGGAAGAAGGGCGAATAAAAAGGCAAATCTTCTTGGAAAATCGTTTTAGAAGAGGGGGAGAGGAAAACGAGAGGAAAATGGAAAATAATGTAAATGCAAGAGATGAGTTTGTGATGGGTACTTGGTATCTTGACTTGCTATGTATCTCCCCGGCAACGGCGCTAGAAATCCTTCTTGCTACTTGTCGAGCATGCATTGGTTTCCCATGAAGAGGAACTGTTTGATGCAGCAAAGTAGTTAAGTATTTCCCTCAGTTTTTGAGAACCAAGGTATAAATCCAGTAGGAGATACAAACGAATCACCAATAGATCTACCTGCACAAAGAATCAAACTCTTGTACCCAACGCTATAAAGGGGTTGTCACTCCCTTCACGGTTACTTGCAAGGATGAGATCTAATAGAGATAGATATAATAGGATGCTTGAAAGGAAAGCAAAACTAAAAGTAAAAATAATGCAGCAAGTATTTTTGGTATTTTTGGTTTTAGATCTAAAATTATAATATGGAAAATAGACCCGCAGGCCATAGGTTTCACTAGATGGCTTCTCTCATGGTGGCAAGTATTATGGTACGTGAATAAATTAATTTTGAGCAATTCATAGAAAAGCGAATAATTATGAAGATATCCAAGGCAATGATTATGCATATAGGCATCACGTCCGTGACAAGTAGACCAAAACGATTCTGCATCTACTACTATTACTCCACACATCGACCGACTACTACCTACATCTAGAGTATTAAGTTCATGAAGAACAGAGTAACACATTAAGCAAGGTGACATGATATCGAGCGATAAACTCAAGAAATATGATGAAAAACTCATATTTTTACCCTTGATGGCAACAATACAATACGTGCATCGCTACCCCTACTTTGTCACTGGGTGAGGACATCGCAAGATTGAACCCAAAACTAAGCACTTCTCCTATTGCAAGAATTACCAATCTAGTTGGCCAAACAAAACCAATAACTCGATGAGACTTGCAAAGATATGAAATCATGCATATAAGAATTCAGGAAAGACTCAAATAATATTCATGGATAATCTAAACATAAACCCACAATTCATCGGATCTGGACAAACACACCCCAAAAGAGTACTACATCGGATAGATCTCCATGAAGATCATGAAGAACATGGTATTGAGAAGTAAAGAAAGAGAAGAAACCATCCAGCTACTAGCTATGGACCCATAGGTCTATGGTGAACTACTCACGCATCATCGGAGGGGCAATGAAGTTGATGTAGATGCCCTCCGTGATCGAATCACCCCCCGGCAGATTACCGGAAAAGGCTCCAAGATTGGATCTCTGAGGAACGGAGGCTTCTGGCGGCGGAAAAGTGTTTTCGTGGCTCGTTCTGATAATGATGGAATATTTGGGAATTCATAGGCCTGAGATTAGGGTTAGGGGAGCAGTCGTGGGCCCACAAGCCCGCCAGGCACGACCACCCCTTAGTCGTGGCCCTAGAGCTTGTGGCCCCATGGAGGCTCCTCTGCCTTGGTTCTCAAGTGTCATAGTTTCCTTCTGTTCCAAAAAAATCATTACGAAGGTTTTATTCCGTTTGGACTCCATTTAATATTCCTTATCTGCGAAACTCCAAAACAAGGAAAAACATAAAATAGCACTAGGCTCTAGATTAATTGGTTAATCCCAAAAATGATATAAAATAACATATTAATGCATATAAAACATCCAAAACAAATAATATAATAGCATGGAACAATCAAAAATTATAGATACGTTGAAGACGTATCATACTCTATCCAACATGGTTGGCCAACCCAGTCGTAGTGCGTAAGGCGAATGTGAAATGGAGGTTGTGCTTTGATTTCAGGGACATCAACAAAGCCTGCCCCAAGGATCCTTTTCCCTTGCCGCGCATCGACCAGATTGTGGACTCCACCGCCGGTTGCGATCTGTCTTTCCTTGACGCCTATTCCGGTTATCACCAGATTTTCATGGCCAAGGAAGATGAGGAGAAGACCGCGTTTATCGCCCCATGTGGTACGTATTGCTTTTTGCGTATGCCTTTCGGGTTGAAAAGTGCTGGTTCTACTTTTGCAAGAGCGGCCCAGATTGGTTTTGAGCCCTAGCTACATAGAAATATGGAGGCTTATATGGATACCATAGTGGTTAAAACCAAGGACAAGGCTACGCTCATATCAGACCTAGAAGAGATATTTGCCAACCTGCGCAAGATCAACATGAAGCTCAACCCTAAGAAGTGTGTGTTCGGCGTCCCATCTGGCAAGCTTCTCGGTTTCTTTGTATCTCAATGAGGAATCAAAGCAAATCCCGACAAGATCAAAGCAATTGAACAGATTGAAGCACCAAGAAGAGTCAAAGACGTGCGATGTCTTGCCGGGTGTGTTGCTGCTCTGAGTAGGTTCATTTCAAAATCTGTTGAGCATGCTCTGCCCTTTTTCAAAATCTTGAAGAAAGCGGGTCCAATGAAATGGACTCCAGAAGCGGAGGCAGCGTTGTAGGATTGAAGAAGTACCTCTCCTCTCTGCCAGTCCTAGTCGCACCAAAACCACAAGAGCCGTTGCTGCTGTACCTGGCGGCAACAAATCAAGTGGTGAGTGCTGCACTAGTGGCTGAAAGAGAAGTTGTTGAAGAAGCCGCGGCAATGGCAGGGCCGCCAAGCGACGAGCCAGGACATTCACCGGCAGGGTCTGGTGCCAGCAAAGAAGGATCAGCGCAGTTGAATGAGGCAATTTAGAAGACGAAGGTGGTGCAGCGACCAGTCTATTTCGTCAGCTCCTTGTTGCAGGGGCTAGGTCAAGATATTCTGGCATGCAAAAATTTCTCTTCGTCCTTCTTATGGCCTCGAGGAAGCTGCACCACTACTTCCAAGCACATGAGATCACCGTTATCACTCGCTTTCGGCTACAGCGAATCTTGCGAAACCCGGAAGCTACCGGTAGGATTGTGGAGTGGGCTTTGAAACTATCAAGCTTTGGTCTTAAGTTTGAAAGCACTTCGACCATTTAGAGCAGGGCCTTGGTAGAATTCATTGTAGAATGGACCCCAACGCGCGATGAAGAGGTTCCAAAGTCAACCCTCCCCGACAAAGAAACTGATCGAGAATGGATCATGTATTTTGATGGAGCTTTCTCGCTGCAAGGCGCCGGTGCTGGAGTGCTGCTTGTCGCACCCACCGGAGAGCACCTCAGATATGTGGTCCAGATGCACTTTCCCCGGGAGAGATCAACGAACAACACTGCTGAGTATGAAGGGCTGCTTGCCGGTCTCAGTATCACGACAGACCTTGGGATCAAGAAGCTTATTGTCAGGGGTGATTCTCAACTTGTCGTCACGTAGGTGAACAAAGATTACCAGAGCAAATTTATGGAAGCCTATGTAGATGAAGTGAGGAAGTTGGAAGAGCATTTTGACGGCCTGCAAATGGAGCATGTTCCACGTGTGGAGAACATCGTTGCCGATGACCTATCAAAGTGTGCTGCCCTTAAGTTACCTGTGGAACCGGGAACTTTCGTGCTCCAACTAACTGAACCTTCTATGACACCATCAACTGGACAAGAGAAGAGAAGGAAGTTAAGTTCCGGCAAGTATTTCCCGGCAGAGCTCCCAAAAGCCACCAGCAAGAAGGTTGCTAGAGAGAACGACATGCTTGTTGGTGAGACTGTGCTCCGGCAGGCCCCCCCGACTCTTGCCATGGTAGCGTGCGCTCCCGCCAGGCTTGCTGGGGTGCAACAGGCTCCGACAGGCCCTCAGGCCTTTGCTGTTGAGCCAATTGATACCCCAGCAGAGGATATGCCTTTAGTCCTTGCTGTCGATCCCTAGGCTCCAGCATGGGCACAACACGTCGTCTGTTTCCTTCAGACAGGAGAACTTCCTGAGGAACAAGAGGACGCAGAGAAAGTAGCCCACTGGTCTAGCATGTACCAGTTCATGGACAACGACCTGTATAGAAAAAGGCCAAATGGTGCGAAACTCAAGTGCATTTCCATGGAAGATGGACTGGAGGTGTTGGCAGAGATACATGGAGGCATATGTGGCTCCCACATAGGATTAAGAGCCCTTGACGGAAATGCATTCTAGCAAGGCTTCTTTTGGCCCACTACCCTCCAGGATGTGACGGCATTAGTAACCAAGTGTGAAGCATGCCAGTTTCATTCAAAGAGATTATATCAACCGGCTCAAGCGCTTCAAACGATCCCTTTCTCCTAGCCATTTTCGGTCTGGGGGCTTGACATCTTGGGCCCCTTTCCCCGCGCTATCGGGGGCTATGAGTACTTGTCAGTTGTAATCGACAAGTTCACAAAGTGGCCGGAAGTGGAAGTAGTGAGAAAGGTGATAGCACAGTCAGCCATCAAGTTCTTCAAGGGACTAGTTTCTGCTTTGGTGTTCCCAACAGGATCATCACTGACAACGACACACAGTTCACAAGCTGCACCTTCATGCAATATGTCCAAGACCTTAGTAGCAAAATCTGTTTTGCTTCCGTTGCCCACCGAGCAGCAATGGCCAAGCAGAGAGGGCTAATGCTCAAGTGTTGTGAGGCCTCAAGACAAGAACTTTTGACAGGCTGCACAAGTGCGGAAGGAACTGGATTGATGAGTTGCCAGTGGTTCTTTGGTCAATCAGAACGACCCAAATCGAGCTACCGATTAGACACCCTTCTCCCTTGTCTATGGGGCGGAGGTAGTTCTCCCCACGGAACTCATATACGGATCACCTCGAGTGCTCGCTTATGATGATCTCGAGCAAGAGAAGTTGCAAGAAGACAAGGCAATGCTTCTTGAGGAAGACCGTCTTCAGGGTGCTATGAGAGCTGCACGCTACAAGCAAGCTTCATGCCGCTACCATAGCCATGAAGTTAATGCCAGAAGTCTTGAGGAAGGCGACCTTGTTCTTCGAGTCACCAGGCCCGGCAAAGTCCTCCTGGAGACCGAAGATGGCATCCCAGTGAGCAATTCCTGGAATATCGAACACCTTCGCAAGTTCTACCCATAAGGCGCAGTTGCCGGGCCTCCCGGCAACCACCTTTTGTACAAGTCTTGCCGCTAAAGCGTGTAATCCTTGGTACAAGGCCAGGCTCAGACCCTATGCATAGTTAAATAAAGATAAGTTTTCTGCAATCCTAATCGATTCTCAAGTTTACTTATGCGCATGTTTATTTGAAGTGTTGCATTGCATTTAATCCCGGCAAGGGATAACGGATCGCCAAGTTTCCATATCCATATTTTCTCTTCTTTCTTTTTTCTCAAAGTACCGAAGGCCACCTTGTGATGAGGACATCCCTGCTAAGGCTACACCCACAACTCCGACTGCTATATATACAGGACCAATTACTAGAGCTCGCGCACGTCAATTGAATTACCAGGTACTTTCGTTTCTTGCAAATCCTTCTAATGTTCATGAACATTATATGCTGACTAAATTAGATACTTTTGTTTTACTTATGAATGAAGGACCTGGCATGGACAAGAAGGATGACCATGGGAGCGGGATCAAGCATGGAGAAGAAGGTGCGCGTGCGGGAAAGAACAATGGAGCTTCCAGTGATGATTTTCACACTTTGAAGCCATCATAATGGGAGCAAGAAGCCTTGGACGAAATATGCATGAGGCTACTTTATAAAATTCGTCCCTTGGCTAATATAGGTGTTGCACCACCTTATTGTTGGGCCAGGCCACTGTAATTTCGAAATACCATATTATAGGCTGTTTTAGAGTCCGTATGTATGGGAAAATTGAGTTAAGGTCGGTTTCAGACCCCTCCTCCAAGGGGCCACGAAATTCCCCTCTATTCCCCCATATATACAGCCCTTAGGGCGTCGTTTTAGGGTTGGGTTTTGTTTAGATTACAAGTTCGCCATAGCTACAACTTCGCGTTCTTCGTTTGTGTTCCATGACTGGACAAAGGCGCCACAGAACTCCACTTCATCAATAAAGCTTTCCTCTTATATTCGCAATATCCAGATTGCAATCTTAGTTTCTTGCTTGTTCTTTGTTTGCGTGCAGGAAACAGACCCTCGTGGTCAGGTTGATCATGCTCCGGCATGGTCAATAACCTCTCGGAGTTGGTTTAGTGATCGCTAAGCCGCGGCGTCATCACACGTTCGTAGTCGTATCGTCAAAGTCTACTCCAGCAAAACCAATAGCCACCATCTCATCGAAAGACAGGGACAACTTCGCCTCTATCAAGTGGTATCAAATTTCCAGGTTGCTCGATGAGATTTTACCAGTTTTCGTAGTTTAGATCGCATCTATTCTTCATACCTTTAGGCCACGAAAAAGCCACAAAAAAAATTAGGGTTAGATCATCATATCCGAACCAATTTGAGCCTTTAAATAGTCTTTTCAGTATTTTGCTTTGTTGAATTTGCGGTTACATCGTCGTGTCGAGTAGCTGGTCTTCGTGTCTAGTCCTTTAGAGTTTCGAGTTCTTTTCATAGGTTGTCACGCCGCCACCGCATCGTCTTCATAGTTTTCATATACCACCACCATCATCACCACTACCATATATCACCATCCATCATCACTATCCATTGGAGTCCATATATACCACCACAAATCCTCCAGCAATTCGAGTCCAGCTCATTTTAGGTTTAGTTTCGAGATCCTTTTGATTTCGGATTCGTATTTTGCTATCTGCGTAGGTGTCAGAAAAAAATATCCGCTTACGAGTCTGGCACGCTTTATAGAGCACGTTTTGGCCCAAAAAAAATCGGCTGAAAATATTTTTTCCCTATCTTGGTTTTAGGTTCTTTGGAGCGTTTTGAGACACTTGCCATCATAGTGGTTTTTGTCGAAATTTTTGGTCGTCGCAGCCCCCGAGTTGCTCCAGAAAAAGAAAAAAAATTAGTCCAACAAATTTCGTGCCCATCTTGCTTATACGATGTGGGAAGAGTTTTGAGACACTCGCCATTGTAGTGATATTTCGAGCAAAAAAAGAGCGCAAAAAAAAGAGGCGCCAAAAAAACGAAAAAATTAAATTTAGAGTGTGCTTTTCCCTTGATTAAGCGTAGCGTCGTGATTTTGTTGGTGTTTTAGGCTCGCGCCTCTAGTACGGTCTAGCCTAGGACCAGCACAGTACTGTCGTTGAGCGTTTATTCAACCTTGCATCTCTGAGTTGATTATTGCTAACCTTTTTTGCTACCATACTATAAGCCATCCCAGCTTCACATACATCTACGTCGTGTGTTTGACACCACCTGGCATTCGCTCTATCCAAGCTTTGAGAGTTTGACTACAACGGTTGCCGATCACCACCTGCTGCTGGGTAAGAACTGGTAAGAATTTGAGATTCGCTTAAAGGATTTGTGACACACCACCACCATCACCACCACGTCCCAGTAGTCTGTAGGTTTCATATTCTTGTGTGTTTCCAGTTTCTGCTAACCATGTCAGGATCACACGACGACGGGAGCAACTGGGAGAGCATGACCAACAAAGCGCTCTATAATAAATTTCAGCAACTGATGGCTGACCAAGTACAAGACTTCATGACCAACTTTGGAGAGGCCATGGAGAAGCTCGATGGTTTGGAGAAGACATTCGGCACCAAGATGGACGCCAAGTTCAATGAGGTGCTTGTCCGTCTACCACCACCAGCTGCAGCTCCTATCCCTTTCGAACGACGAGCGCGACGTGTGCCTCTCGGCCAAGGCCAACATGCTGGTACTGTTGATACTGCTGCTACTTCTGTGGCTCCTACTGCTACTGTCATTGAGCAGGTTGAAGATTATGATGGTGATTACGATGATGAGGGAGAGGTTGCTCCAGATCAGCCTCAGGGGCAACCACCATGATATGCACCAGGTCGACCACATGGCTACAACCGTAACGGTAGGGCTGCACCCCCCCTCAGGTACGGGATCATGACCATCTCCCTAAACTTAAATTGAATATTCCAATGTTTGAGTTTAGATATATTCTTGATATATATCTTACAAGGGAGTTAGAAACAGAACAACGTTTTACATGCTTGCAATATCCTGAGGATAGACGTGTTGCTGTTGCTGTTTGTTCATTCACTAGTTTTGCTTGTGTTTGGTGGTCAGAACATTGTAGAATACACCATGCTAATATTCCAACTACTTGGGCTGCTTTGAAAACTGCTATGCGTAATCGTTGGGTGCCACCTTATTATCAACGTGAATTGCTTCAAAATTTGCAGCGTTTAAGACAAGGAAAAAATTCTGTAGAAGAATATTATCTGGAATTACAAACTGACAAGATTAGATGTGGTATTGTTGAGGAGAATGAAGCTATGCTTGCACATTTATGGGTGGATTAAATAGAGAGATTCAGACTATTCTAGAGTATAAGGAGTATAACACTATCACTCATTTATTTCATCTTGCGTGCAAAGCTGAACGTGAAGTGCAGGATCGACAGGCAATGGCGAGAACTAATTTTTCTGCAGGTCGCACTTCATCATGGACGCCACGTACCTCCTCTACTTTCGCACGTCCTGCTGCAACACCACCTACTTCCACTTCCAACTCCAACCGCGATACCAGGAAACAGGCTCCTACTCCACCCTCTGCGAAGAGCACACCTTCTGGGCCTACACAGAGCTCTTCTTCATCTATTGCATACACAGGTCAAACACATGAGGTTATATGCCGTCGTTGCAAGGGTGGAGCTCACTTTGCGAGAGAATGCCCTTCCAAGCGTGTAATGATTGTTACTGAGGATGGTGGATATGCGTCCGCTAGTGATTATGTTGAGGAGACTTTGGCTCTCATTGCAAGTGAAGAACTGGGTGGCGAGGATGCAGAAATAGAGACACACTACATGGTTGCTAATTACGCTGACAAGTATGAAAGTTTAGTTGCTCAACGTGTTCTCAGTGTGCAGGTTACACAGGTTGAGCAAAATCAGAGGCACAACTTGTTCCACACCAAGGGAGTTGTGAAGGAGCATTCTATTCACGTCATCATCGATGGAGGGAGTTGCAATAACCTGGCTAGCATGGAGATGGTGGAGAAGCTGACTCTAACCACCAGACCACATCCTCATCCTTATTACATCCAATGGTTCAACAATAGTGGCAAGGTTAAGGTAACACGTATTGTTCGTGTGCATTTTAACATTGCTACATATTCTGATTATGTGGATTGTGAAGTGGTACCCATGCAAGCATGTTCTGTTCTACTTGGTAGGCCACGACAATTTGATAAAATTTCTGTACACCATGGTAGGACAAATCAGTATACTCTTGTTCATAAGGATCACAATATCACTTTGCTTCCTATGTCTCCGGGACATATTATGAAAGATGACATTGCTAGAGCTAGTAAAGCAAAACAGGAGAAAAATAAGAGTGAAAATCAGATTGTAGCACAGGAATTTGAGCAACACCATAAGCATAATAAACCATCATCGAATGTTGCATCCAAAATAAAATTGAAGAGTGGATGTTTACTTGCTACTAAATCTGATATTAATGATTTGGATGTTGCTACATGTGTTTGCTATGCTTTTTTATGCAAAGAGGTATTATTTTCATTCGAGGACATGCCTCCCTCTTTGCCTCCTGCTGTCATTAACATTTCGCAGGAGTTCGCTGACATCTTCCCACAAGACGTGCCACCAGGATTACCACCTATTCGCGGGATTGAGCTTCAAATTGACTTAATTCCCGGTGCATCCGTACCCAACCGTGCACCATACTGTACCAATCCAGAGGAGACAAAGGAGATTATGCGTCACGTATAGGAGCTACTTGACAAAGGTTATATACGTGAATCCCTTAGTCCTTGTGTTGTTCCTATTATTCTAGTGCCTAAAAAGGATGGTACATCACGCATGTGTGTGGATTGTAGAGGTATTAATAATATTACTATTCATTATCGTCATCCTGTTCCTAGACTAGATGATATGCTTGATGAATTAAGTGGTTCTACAATTTTCTCCAAAGTTGATTTGCGTAGTGGATACCATCAAATTCGTACAAAATTGGGAGATGAATGGAAAACAACATTTAAAACTAAGTTTGGATTATATGAGTGGTTAGTCATGCCTTTTGGGTTAACTAATGCACCTAGCACTTTCATGAGATTAATGAACGAGGTTTTACGTGCTTTCATTGGACGGTTTGTGGTAGTCTATTTTGATGATATATTGTTTTTAGTAGCTCTTTGGAGGAGCATTTGGAACATCTACGTGTTGTTTTTATTGCTCTACGTGATGCACGTTTGTTTAGTAACCTTGGGAGGTGCACCTTTTGCACCGACCGAGTATCTTTTCTTGGCTATGTTGCTACTCCACAAGGAATTGAAGTCGATAGAGCCAAGATTGAAGCTATTGAGAGTTGGCCGCATCCCAAAACGGTCACAGAAGTGAGGAGTTTTCTTGGCCTCGCTGGTTTCTATAGGCGTTTTGTGAGAGATTTCAGCACCATTGTTGCGCCGCTTAATGAGCGTACAAAGAAGGACGTGCCTTTTTCTTGGTGTACCGCACAGGAAGAAGCCTTAACGGTCTTGAAAGATAAGTTAACACATGCTCCTTTACTCCAACTTCTTGATTTTAATAAGACTTTCGAGCTTGAATGTGATGCTAATGGAATTGGGTTAGGAGGTGGGTTATTACAAGATGGTAAACCTGTTGCGTACTTTTCTGAAAATTGAGTGGGCCTAGTCTGAATTATTCTACTTATGATAAGGAATTATATGCTCTTGTTTGGACTTTGGAAACATGGCAACATTATTTATGGCCCAAAGAATTTGTTATAGATTCTGTTCATGAATCTTTGAAACATATTAAAAGTCAAGCAAAACTGAACCGTAGACATGCTAAATGGGTTGAAGTCATTGAGACTTTCCCTTATGTCATTAAACACAAGAAGGGTAAAGAAAATGTTATTGCTGATGCTTTGTCTCGTCGTTATACTATGCTTTCACAACTTGACTTTAAAATATTTGGTTTGGAGACCATCAAAGATCAATATGTGCATGATGCTGAATTTAGAGATGTGTTGCAGTATTGTACAGAAGGGAGAACATGGAACAGGTTCGTTATTAATGATGGATTTGTGTTCTGTGCTAACAAGCTATGCATTCCAGCTAGCTCCGTTTGTCTTTTGTTGTTACAGGAGGCACATGGAGGAGGATTCATGGGACACTTTGGCGTGAAGAAGACGGATGACGTACTTTCTACACATTTGTTTTGGCCAAAGATGAGACGGGATGTTGAGCGTTTTGTTGCTCGCTGCACTACATGTCAAAAAGCTAAGTCACGACTCAATCCTCATGGTTTATATATGCCTTTGCCTATACCTAGTGTTCCTTGGGAGGATATATCAATGGACTTTGTTTTAGGTTTACCTCGAACTAAGATGGGGAGGGATAGCATATTTGTTGTCGTGGATAGATTTTCCAAAATGGCACACTTTATACCATGTCATAAAAGTGATGATGTTGCTCACGTTGCTGATTTGTTCTTTCGTGAAATTATTCGGTTGCATGGTGTGCCAAATACAATTGTTTCAGATCGTGATGCTAAATTTATTAGCCACTTTTGGAGATGTTTATGGGCTAAGTTGGGGACTAAACTTCTTTTTAGTACTACATGTCATCCCCAAACTGATGGCCAAACTGAAGTAGTCAATAGATCATTGTCTACTATGCTTAGGGCTATTTTGAAGAATAACTTGAAAATGTGGGAAGAATGCTTGCCTCATATTGAATTTGGTTATAATCGTTCGCTACATTCTACCTCTAAAATGTGCCCTTTTGAAGTTGTGTCTGGTTTCTTACGTCGTGCACCTATTGATTTGTTGCCTCTTCCTTCTTCAGAGAAGGTTAATTTTGATGCTAAAGAACATGTTGAATTGATACTAAAGATGCATGAGTTAACGAAGGAAAACATTGAGTGTATGAATGCTAAATGCAAAATTGCTGGAGATAAGGGTAGAAAATATGTTGTCTTTGCACCTGGAGATCTTGTTTGGTTACATTTGCGTAAGGATAGATTTCCTGATTTGCGCAAGTCAAAGCTAATGCCATGTGTTGATGGTCCTTTGAAGGTGTTAGAGAAAATAAATGATAATGCATATAAACTTGAGCTGCCTGTAGAGTTTGGGGTTAGCCCCACTTTTAACATTGCAGATTTGAAGCCTTAGTTGGGTGAGGAAGATGAGCTTCCGTCGAGGACGACTTCAGTTCAAGAAGGGGAGGACGATGAGGACATCCCTCCTAATGCTACACCCACAACTCCGACTGCTATACATATAGGACCAATTACTAGAGCTCGCGCACGTCAATTGAATTACCAGGTACGTTCGTTTCTTGCAAATCCTTCTAATGTTCATGAACATATGATGCTGCCGAAATTAGATACTTTTTTTTTACTTATGAATGAAGAACCTGGCATGGACAAGAAGGATGACCATGGGAGCGGGATCAAGCATGGAGAAGAAGGTGTGCGCGGGGGGAAAGAACAATGGAGCTTCAGTGATGATTTTCGCACTTTGAAGCCACCATAATGGGAGCAAGAAGCCTTGGACGAAATATGCATGATGCTACTTTATAAAATTCGTCCCTAGGCTAATATAGGTGATGCACCACCTTATTGTTGGGCCAGGCCCATGTAATTTCGAAATACCATATTATAGGCTGTTTTTAGAGTCCGTATGTATGAGGAAACTGAGTTAAGGTCGGTTTCGGGCCCCTCCTCCAAGGCGCCACGAAATTCCCCTCTATTCCACCATATATACATACCTTAGGGCGTCGTTTTAGGGTTGGGTTTTGTTTAGATTACAAGTTCGCCATAGCTACGACTTCGCGTTCTTCGTTTGTGTTCCACGACCAGACAAAGGCGTCATAGAACCCCACTTCCTCAATAAAGCTTTCCAGATTGCAATCTTAGTTTCTTGCTTGTTCTTCGTTTATGTGCAGGAAACAGACCCTCGTGGTCAAGTTGATCGTGCTTCGGCGTGGTCAATAACCTCTCGGAGTTGGTTTAGCGATTGCTAAGGTGCGGCGTCATCACATGTTCGTAGTCGGATCGTCAAAGTCTACTCCACCAAAAACGATAGCCACCATCTCATCGAAAGACAATGACAACTTCGCCTCTATCACCTTGCGTGCAGCTTTAGCGGGGGGAATGATGGTATGGATACCTATGAGCGACGTCCCAAAAAAGACTTGCCGGAGGGAGCATGGCAACAAAAAGATAAGTTGAAAAGAACCCAAGTAAATTCTTGCCGTAACATTATTTTCCTTGGGCGGTCTCGACTTTTGTATGAAAAACCTGCACGCGGAGGAACCCTGTTGCAATTGGTTGCGCCCCTATTCTGTTTCAAGTCCGCTCAACAGCCTAGGTGACTACAGTGGAAGCACCAGGGTCTCTTGCCAGCGGCTATTTCGCCAACAGACTGCTATAGTCCCACACCTAGCGCTTGCGGCAGAGATATGCGCGTCGGCAAGTTTCCAATCAAGCGTAGGGTGAACACATACAGACAGAAATCAAGCAAGGGAGATAACATAATGGTTGTCCAGAGCATAACGAGCAATATTACATCGGCCTTGCCGAGACTGTAACATAAAATAAATTGTTTTTGACATATGCGGTAGCAAGGAGTGAGGCAGCTAATCCCGGCGATCTCCTTTAACCTGCTTGATTTGGCTTACCTTCTCGATGATGGGCACGACGAGTTCCTCGAGCGCCTTTACATCTGCGTCCTTCGGCAAGTGGTCGAGGACGTTGGTGAGGTTGAGGTTGGGGTACTTGTACGCCACGTTGACATATGCGGCAGCGACGAGTGAGACAGCTAATCCCGGCGATCCCCTTTAACCCGCTTGATTTGGCTTACCTTCTCGACGATGGGCACGACGAGTTCCTCGATCACCTTTACGTCTACGTCCTTCGTCAAGTGGTCGAGGACGTTGGTGAGGTTGAGGTTGGGGTACTTGTACGCCACCTTGACAAGCACCTTGTCGAGGACGGCCTGGCAGAGCTTACACGATTCCCTGGCCAACTGGGACGCCCGGTCGTAGTGGAGCTGATCCAAGGCTCCAAGCAGGCTATCAAAGAATATGGTTACCTTGGCGCTCGTGGACACCCTAGTGTCGGGAGAATATGTGGGGCCTTCTAGGCCCATGGAGGTCAGCTGCTCGGCAAGCCTGTCCGCGACATCGACGTGGTTTTCGGTCCAGATCTGCGCTCCGTGTACATAATCATTGTGGGTGATGGTGGCGCTCTTGACCCCCTCCTTCTCGTCATTAAGATTCTTGACCAGAGCCCTCTCCTAGGCCTTGGCGGTCTCGAGAATCCCGGTCAGCGTCACCAACTTCAGGTTCAAGTCGCTTATGGACTTGTTGGCCAGAGAGAACTGCTTGGTCTTGTCAGAAATGGCGACCTACGTCTCCATCAAGCTGGTGATGGCCTTGTCCCTTTTAGCTTCAAGCGATGAGACCTCCTTGCCTAGATCCTCAAGATCGGCCTCTAGTTTCATCACCCGCTCCTCCTGTAAGTTCCTGGCGGCCTCGGTAGCTTCAGTTGCGTCGACGGCCCCTTTCAGCTTGACGGCATGGTCCGTTGTTAGGGCCTTGAGCGCCTTCTTATGCTTCCGCTCTAGTTCCTGGGTCTGTCGCGTGACGAGATCCTCGAGCTCCACTTCCTTGCCGTGGAGCTTCTCGGCAAGCACCTTCTCGCGAGCGGCGAGGTTCACCTCATGGTCATCGAGCAACACGGGACGCTCCGTCAAGTGAGCATCCTGTGCGGCAGTCCGTTGTTTGGCCTCTTCCTATGCTTGATCGGCATCAGACTGCTGCATGAAGAGTTGGCTCCAGCCCTGAGTCGACTGCGTCTGCCTAGTATTCAGATCATGGGAAGCTTGGGCAAACTAAGCCTGGGTTTCCTTGACGCACTCCTGGAAGTTGGCCTCGGCCGCTTCCAAGACTGCTGCCCTAGAGTCCAGTTTCTCCTTTTGGGCACAGTGGAGCGCTCAAAGCTTTTGGAAGCTGTCGCCCATGCCCTGGAGGAGCTGCTCCTCTTGGGATTTGCTGTAGGAGCTTGGCTCTACAACTATGTCGAGCCCAACAGTAGTGATGGCTTCCTCAACACGAACTCCCCCTTTAGGCTCCCCCCCCAATGCTTGTCATGCCGGGGATGCTGACGAACAGGTTGTCGCCGACCTTGAAGTATCTGCTTGACGAATGGGTTTCAGAAGGAGACGGCTGGTCCTCGACAGCCGCCTCCCCGGCAGCTGGGGCTTAGTGGTCAATGTAGCGCCTGGCGCTCCTGCGGCAGGGATGCCGTCAGTGTGACCACTGTCCTGCTTGCCAACCTTCTCGGCGGATTTCTCGGCAGCCTCCTCTTCCTACACAACCCTGGCGGCCTCGGCGCTGGCAACCTCGGCAGCAGCATTCTTGGCGGCTTCAGCGGCCTCGACGGCAGCACTCTTATTGGCCTCCACGACAGCGATCTTGTCGGCCTCGGCGGCGGCGTCCCTGGTGGTCTCCTCAATGATGGTGTCGACATCCATGCCCTCCATTGAGGGAATGTCTGAAGGCCGAGGAAACAAACCCGACGAAGCTCAGGTGGAAGTTCAAGAAGACAAAAGAAGAAGAAGAAGAGAGAGACAAACATAACAAAGAATACCTTCACCTACCACAGTCGCCGGCGAAAACCTACCGGTGCGTGTGCTTGCTGGCTCCCCCTCATTGCGGTAAAGCGCGCTGGATCAGGTCCTTGCCGGGGACCCGTCTCTAGGCAGCGTGCCCGGGACGGTCGCCGATGGTTCTCTCGGCCGCCGTCCTCCGCCTACATGTCCGGTGATGTCAACAATAAAGATGTACACCCCGACACTTGCCATTGGGAAGTGAGTGATGGGCTCACGCTGGGGGCTCCGTCGGGGAGTGAGCCGAGGGCTTTGCCGTGGGCTAGCCTCCGGGTTAACGGCGGTCGTCCTTGGCGCGCCTGAGGCGCTTGCCGATGACTCCTCGACTGTCGAGGTCCTAGCCCTCTTCGCTAACCATTGCACCAGTGTTTCTGCGTCCCTACAGAGGCAAATCAAAGCGAACCAAATGAGTAAAGCAAAAATCGGAAATTGGAAAAAGTGAAAGATGCGGCAGGACTCTTACTCCTTGTCTTGTTCTCCTGAGCTAAGGGCGGAAAGGTGGAAGGCGACCTCTGCCGTGGTGCCCGCGGGGCTCTCCTGGAACACTTGGCCGCGGCACGCGCGGGTTGCCTGTGGGTTTCTTGCCACCACGCGGCCTTGCTAGCCGCCCCCTTGCTGGAGGCTGTGCTGCTCGAAGAAGCTTGGCGGACAGGGAGCCCGGTGACAGCACTCTGCAGGACGTGCCTTTTTGCTTGCACGAGGGATAGGGCCTCCTCGGACTGCTCCTGTTCGTCTGCGTCTTCGCCATAACAGCCCTAGGCGGACGTGCCACCTTACTCCCCGGCATCCCCGCACTGGCCGGCAAGGCCTTCATCCGGCAGTGTTTCCCCTTCGCTGGCTTCATCTTCCAAGAAACCGGTGTCGCCGGCCTTCGCAGCAAGATTCACTTCGTCCGCCTTGCTGGTGAATTAAGCCAACTTCTCCTCGGTGGTGTTGCGAACGAGGCCCTCTTCCCCGCGGATGCCCCTTTCCACTAGATTATCAATAAATTCTTGCACCTGCTCGGTAGGCAGCTCAATCCAAGACGCGTCGAGGGTATGGGCGTCGAACACCGGCATCATGGCAATAATTCTCCCTAAGGCAGCATTGTTGCACAGGGGGACTATGCCTACCGACAACTCAGGTACCAGGGCGCTCTTGAACAACTTATGGCAGAGGGCCCCATGCTACATAACGGTCAGGTTGTGGTTCATCACGGGGCGTAATCTCATGATATTTGCCGCGTTCCGAAAATCCCAAGCCGGCCTCCCCTTGTTCTGCAAGGGAGCGATGCGCCGGCGAAGGAAATCGGTGCCTATCATCTCGATAGAAAGGCCGGCGTCCCTGAGGCGGAGGATCCTGGTGGTGGCGACTGTAAGTTTCTCGTCATCAGGGACGACGACACCGTAGTCCTCACCGCGCACCATTTTGGCATGTCGGGGCAAGCAGAAGGGCAGGACTTTCTCCTCCCGGATCTAGCACCATCTGCCACGCCACTCGTCCCACCTATCACAATAGGCCCCATCGGGGTAGACCTCCTTGGTTCCTGGTCGTGGAATCCAAGTGATGGCACCGGAAAGGGATCCACGTGGTTGAATGCGAGGGAAAAATAGTGGCGGAAAAGAGCGGTGCTAGGGACTACTCCGGCAAAGTTTTCGCAAAGGTCGGCAAAAACTTCCAAGGACATCATGGCATTTGGCGTGAAATCCAAGAGATGGAAGCCATAGGTTAACATGAGGTCGTTGAAGTAGTCCGAAAAGGGGGGACAGAGCCCACAGTAAAAGTAATCGGCAAAGAAAGGGTATTTTCCTGGGCCGTCCCCGGTGGCGCCTGTACTCATGCAGGTGGCGGGATGGGCCATCGTCCTTATCGCCCACATCCACCGGTATTCCTTCTTCAGGACGTCCAAGCTAAGCCCTAGCGAAAAGGCGTTGTGCTCCTTCCGCATCCTCACCATCTTGTTCTCCGAGACGGCCTTTGTTTCCTTGCCCTTGCTAGCTTTGGGCGGCATCGTGGCGACGAATGCGGGGGCTGAGGACAAAGAGAGAGCGGGGGCGTCGATGGGAGGAAGGGGCTTTGTTTTAGGCTCGAGGAAGAAGGCGGCGACGGTTCTCAGATTGGGAAAGGCGAGAGGTAAATGAGCAGCGCCTCTGCAATTTCCTTTTTTATGGGGAAGGCGCGGGGCGGTCTATTTACTAAAATAATCTGACATAGAAACATTTCGCGTGCGCGCTGCTGTAATGGCTACGCCGCGCACGTATCCCATGTCCCGCATTCAATGGGCGTCGTGGGGAAGCGCAACGAGCACAATGACCACCACTACAAGGCCCTGCCACACGTGCCCGTACATTGATTGGGCCTAGCCCAACAGCGCAACGTGTGTGGCCAGGCCCGGGGGCTCCTGTCGGTGCACTAGAGTTTTGGGCTCTCCAATGCCCCTTACTCATGCATGGGATGTAGTAGCCACCCTAGCAGCAGGGCCCAACAGAAACTTACCTGATACCAGCACAGGAAAATCGAGACTATCAGCAAGGTCTTGTCGGGAGGGCTATTGAACCCCCAGGCGAAGCAAGGCCCCGGCAAGGCAAGACCCCGGCAAGGCGAAGCTCCGGCAAGACCCCGCCATCGCACAAGGCAGGTTTCAATCCACCTAGACGCGTGTCGCGACATTGACGATCGAGGGCGCTAAGCGGCACTGATTGGATGGGCTCCCGTCCCGTCCACTGACGGATATAGATGACTGACGGTGCATTAAATGCGCATGTCCTACTCCGTCAGTGTTAGGTATGATAGCATTGTAGCTCTATACACCCGATGTACGCACTGTACGCCACTTTTGGGATCCCCTTCGGTATAAAAGGAGGCCCAGGGCGATATGGTAGAGGACTTTTGAACTTTTCGACTTTTGCGGCTTTCTAGCACACATACGTGGCAACTGCTCAAGGCACCACTGTAGCTAGAACCCTAAGAACGCTCGCAATACAACGAAGCAGGTGATAAAAGCAAGGGTCCCGATCTTTCAGTGAGATGATAACTATCGATTTGGTGGAGACGACTTTGACGATCCGACTATGAACGTGCACAACGTTGTGCCTTAGCAATCACTAAACCAACATCCAAGAGGTTATTGACCACACCAGAGCACGATCAACCTGACCACAAAGGTCTATTCCTGCATGCAACCGAAGAACAAGCAAGAATATGATAATGCAATCTGAATATTGCGAATATAGATGAAGTATTGATAATGGGATTCCGAAAGCGGTCTTAGTCTGGTCGTTGGACACAAACGAAGTACACGAAGTTGCAATGGCTAACTTTTAACTAAACAAAACCCAACCCGAAAACGATGCCCTAAGGCCTGTATATATGGGGGAATAGAAGGGAATTTCGTGGCCTCTTGGAGGAGGGGTCCAAAACTGATCTTAACTCAGTTTCCCCAAACATACGGACTCTAAAAACAGCCTATAATATGGTATTTCGAAATAATACGGTCCTGGCCCAACAATAAGGTAGCGCAGCACCTATATTAGCCTAGGGACGAATTTTATAAAGTAGCATCATGCATATTTTGTCCAAGGCTTCTTGCTCCCATTATGGTGGCTTCAAAGTGCGAAAATCATCATTGGAAGCTCCATTGTTCTTTCCCGCGCGCGCACCTTCTTCTCCATGCTTGTCCATGCCAGGTCCTTCATTCATAAGTAAAACAAAAGTATCTAATTTAGGCAATATGATATGTTCATGAACATTAGAAGGATTTGCAAGAAACGAAAGTACCTGGTAATTCAATTGACGTGCGTGCGCTCTAGTAATTTGTCCTGTATGTATAGCAATCGGAGTTGTGGGTGTAGCATTAGCAGGGATGTCCTCATCATCCTCGCCTTCTTGAACTGAAGTCGTCCTCGACGGACGCTCGTCTTCCTCACCCAAATAAGGCTTCAAATCTGCAATGTTAAAAGTGGGGCTAACCCCAAACTCTACAGGCAGCTCAAGTTTATATGCATTATCATTTATTTTCTCTAACACCTTAAAAGGACCATCAACAAGTGGCATTAGCTTTGACTTGCGGAAATCAGGAAATCTATCCTTACGCAAATGTAACCAGACAAGATCTGCATGTGCAAAGACAAAATGTTTTCTACCCTTATCTCCAGCAATTTTGTATTTAGCATTCATACGCTCAATGTTTTCCTTCGTTAACTCATGCATCTTTAATATCAATTTAGCATGTTCTTTAGCATCAAAATTAACCTTCTCCGAAGATGGAAGAGGCAACTAATCAATAGGTGCACGAGGTAAGAAACCATACACAACTTCAAAAGGGCACATCTTAGTGGTAGAATGTAGCGAACGATTATAAGCAAATTCAATATGAGGCAAGCATTCTTCCCACATTTTCAGGTTATTCTTCAAAACATCCCTAAGCATACAATGATCTATTGACTACTTCAGTTTGGCCATCAATTTGCGGATGACATGTAGTACTGAAAAGTAGTTTAGTCCCCAACTTAGCCCATAAACATCTCCAAAAGTGGCTAACAAATTTAGCATCATGATCGGAAACAATTGTATTTGGCACACCATGCAACCGAATAATTTCACGAAAGAACAAATCAACAACATGAGCAGCATCATCACTTTTATAACATGGTATAAAGTGTGCCATTTTGGAAAATCTATCCACGACAACAAATATGCTATCCCTCCCCTTCTTAGTTCGAGGTAAACCTAAAACAAAGTCCATTGATATATCCTCCCAAGGAACACTAGGTATAGGCAAAGGCATATATAAACCATGAGGATTGAGTCGTGACTTAGCTTTTTGACATGTGGTGCATCGAGCAACAAAACGCTCAACATCCCGTCTCATCTTTGGCCAAAAGAAATGTGTAGAAAGTATGTCCTCCGTCTTCTTCACGCCAAAGTGTCCCATTAATCCTCCTCCTTGTGCCTCCTTTACCAACAAAAGACGAACAAAGCTTGCTAGAATGCATAGCTTGTTAGCACGAAACACAAATCCATCATTAATAACGAACTTGTTCCATGTTCTTCCTTCTTTACAATGCTGCAACACATCTCTAAATTCAGCATCATGCACATATTGATCTTTGATGGTCTCCAAACCAAATATTTTAAAGTCAAGTTGTGAAAGCATAGTATAACGACGAGACAAAGCATCAACAATAACATTTTCTTTACCCTTCTTGTGTTTAATGACATAAGGGAAAGTCTCAATGAATTCAACCCATTTAGCATGTCTACAGTTCAGTTTTGCTTGACTTTTAATATGTTTCAAAGATTCATGAACAGAATGTATTACAAATTCTTTGGGCCATAAATAATGTTGCCATGTTTCCAAAGTCCGAACAAGAACATATAATTCCTTATCATAAGTACAATAATTCAGATTAGGCCCACTCAATTTTTCAGAAAAGTACGCAACATGTTTACCATCTTGTAATAATACACCTCCTAACCCAGTTCCACTAGCATGACATTCAAGCTCGAAAGTCTTATTGAAATCAGGAAGTTGGAGTAAAGGAGCATGTGTTAACTTATCTTTCAAGACCGTGAAGGCTTCTTCCTGTGCGGTACCCCAAGAAAAAGGCACGTCATTCTTTGTAAGCTCATTGAGAGGCGCAACAATGGTGCTGAAATCTCTCACAAAACGCCTATAGAAACCAGCGAGGCCAAGAAAACTCCTGACTTGTGTGACCGTTTTGGTCTGCGGCCAACTCTCAATAGCTTCAATCTTGGCTTTATCAACTTCAATTCCATATGGAGTAACAACATAGCCAAGAAAAGATACTCGGTCGGTGCAAAAGGTGGACTTCCCAAGGTTACCAAACAAACGTGCATCACTTAGAGCAATAAAAATAACACGTAGATGTTCCAAATGTTCCTCCAAAGATCAATATATCATCAAAATAGACTACAACAAATCGTCCGATGAAAGCACGTAAAATCTCGTTCATTACTCTCATGAAAGTGCTAGGTGCATTAGTTCACCCAAAAGGCATGACTAACCATTCATATAATCCACACTTAGTTTTAAATGTTGTTTTCCATTCATCTCCCAATTTCATACGAATTTGATGGTATCCACTACGGGAATCAACTTTGGAGAAAATTGTAGAACCACTGAATTCATCAAGCATATCATCTAGTCTAGGAATAGGATGACGATAACGAATAGTAATATTATTAATGCCTCTACAATCCACACACATGCGCGATGTTCCATCCTTTTTAGGCACTAGAATAATAGGAACAACACAAGGACTAAGGGATTCACGTATATAACCTTTGTTAAGCATCTCCTATACTTGACGCATAATCTCCTTTGTCTCCTCTGGATTGGTACGATATGGTGCATGGTTGGGTAGGGATGCACCAGGAATTAAGTCAATCTGATCCTCAATCCCGCGAATAGGTGGTAATCCCGATGGCACGTCTTGTGGGAAGACGTCAGCGAACTCCTGCAAAATGTTAATGACAGCAGGAGGCAAAGAGGGAGGCATATCCTCGAATGAAAATAGTACCTCTTTGCATACAACAGCTTAGCAAACGGATGTAGCAACATCCAAATCATTAATATCAGATTTAGTAGCAAGTAAACATCCACTCTTCAATTTTATTTCGGATGCAACATTAGATGATGGTTTATTATGCTTATGGTGTTGCTCAAATTCCTGTGCTACAATCTGATTTTCACTCTTATTTTTCTCCTGTTTTGCTTTACTAGCTCTAGCAATGTCATCTTTCATAATATGTTCCGGAGACATAGGAAGCAAAGTGATATTTTGATCCTTATGAACAAGAGTATACTGATTTGTACTACCATGGTGTACAGAAGTTTTATCAAACTGCCATGGCCTATCAAGTAGAACAAAACATGCTTGCATGGGTACCACATCACAATCCACATAATCATAATATGTAGCAATGCTAAAATGCACACGAATAGTACGTGTTACCTTAACCTTGCCACTATTGTTGAACTACTGGATGTAATAAGGATGAGGATGTGGTCTGGTGGTTACAGACAGCTTCTCCACCATCTCCATGCTAGCCAAGTTATTGCAACTCCCTCCATCGATGATGACGCGAACAGAACGATTCTTCACAACTCCCTTTGTGTGGTAGAAGTCATGCCTCTGATTTTGCTCAGCCTGTGTAACCTACACACTAAGAACACGTTGAGCAACAAAACTTTCATACCTGTCAGCGTAATCAGCAGCCATGTAGTGTGTCTCTGGTTCTGCATCCTCGCCACCCTGTTCCTCACTTGCAATGAGAGCCAAAGTCTCCTCATCATAATCACTAGCGGACGCATATCCACCATCCTCAGTAGCAATCATTAGACGCTTGGAAGGGCATTCTCTCGCAAAGTGACCTCCACCCTTGCAACGACGGCATATTGACGAGGACATCCCTACTAATGTTACACCCACAACTCTGACTGCTATACATACAGGACCAATTACTAGAGCTCGCGCACGTCAATTGAATTACCAGGTACTTTCGTTTCTTGGAAATCCTTCTAATGTTCATGAAATATGATGCTGCCTAAATTAGATACTTTTGTTTTACTTACGAATGAAGGACCTAGCATGGACAAGAAGGATGACCATTGGAGTGGGATAAAGCATGGAGAAGAAGGTGCGTGTGCGGGAAAGAACAACGGACCTTCCAGTGATGATTTTCGCACTTTGAAGCCACCATAATGGGAGCGAGAATCCTTGGACGAAATATGCATGATGCCACTTTATAAAATTCGTCCCTAGGCTAATATAGGTGCTGCGCCACCTTATTTTTGGGCGAGGCCCGTGTAATTTCGAAATACCATATTATAGGCTGTTTTTAGAGTTCGTATGTATGGGGAAACTGAGTTAGGGTCGGTTTCGGACCCCTCCTCCAAGGGGCCACGAAATTCCCCTCTATTTCCCCATATATACAGCCCTTAGGGCGTTGTTTTAGGGTTGGGTTTTATTTAGATTACAAGTCTGCTTTAGCTGCAACTTCGCGTTCTTCGTTTGTGTTCCACGACCAGACAAAGGCGTCACAGAACCCCACTTCATCAATAAAGCTTTCCTCTTATACTCGCAATATCTAGATTGCAATCTTAGTTTCTTGCTTGTTCTTCATTTGCGTGCAGGAAATAGACCCTCGTGGTCAGGTTGATCGTGCTTCGGCGTGGTCAATAACCTCTCAGAGTTGGTTTAGCGATTGCTAAGGCACGACGTCATCCCACATTCGTAGTCGGACCGTCAAAGTCTACTCCACCAAAAACGATAGCCACCATCTCATCGAAAGACAGGGACAACTTCGCCTCTATCAAGTGGTATCAGATTTCCAGGTTGCTCGGTGAGATGTTACCAGTTTTCGTAGTTTAGATCGCATATGTTCTTCTTACCTTTAGTCCACGAAAAAGCCACAAAAAAAATTTGGGTTAGATCATCATATCCGAACTAATCTGATCCTTTTCATAGTCTTTTCAGTATTTTGCTTTGTTGAATTTGCAGGTTACATCGTCGTGTCGAGTTGCTGGTCTTAGTGTCTAGTCCTTTAGAGTTTCGAGTTCTATTCACAGGTTTTCACGCCGCCACCGCCTCGTCTTCATAGTTGCTATATACCACCACCATCATCACCGCTGCCATATATCACCACCCATCATCACTATCCATTGGTGTCCATATATACCACCACAAATCCCCCACCAATCCGAGTCCAGCTCGTTTTAGGTTTAGTTTCGAGATCCTTTTGATTTCGGATTCGGGTTTTGCTACCTGCGTAGGTGTCCGAAAAAAAATTCGCCACCACAAGTTTGGCATGCTTTGCAAAGCACGTTTTGGCCCCAAAAAATTCGGCCAATTTTTTTCCCTATCTTGATTTTAGGTTCTCCGGAGCGTTTTGAGACATTTGCCATCATAGTGATTTTTGTCGAAATTTTTGGTCGTCGCAGCCCCCGAATTGCTCCAGAAAAAAATTAGTCCAACAAATTTCGTGCCCATCTTGCTTATACGACGTGGGGAGAGTTTTGAGACACTCGCTATTGTAGTGATTTTTTGAGCAAAAAAAAGAGCGCAAAAAAAGAGGCACCGAAAAAAACGAAAAAAAAATTCAGAGTGTGCTCTTCCCTTGATTACATGTAGCGTCGTGATTTTGTTGGTGTTTTAGGCTCGCGTCTCTCGCATGGTCTAGCCTAGGACCAGCACAGTACCGTCGTTGAGCGTTTTTTCAACCTTGCATCTCTGAATTGATTATTGCTAACCCTTTTTGCTACCATATTATAAGCCATCCTAGCTCCACATACATCTACGTCGTGTGTTTGGCACCACCTGGCAATCGCTCTATCCAAGCTTTGAGAGTTTTGACTACAACGGTTGCCGATCACCGCCTAATGCTGGGTAAGAACTGGTAAGAATTTGAGATTCGGTTAAAGGATTTGTGACACACTACCACTACCACCACCACATCCCAGTAGTCTGTCGTTTCATATTCTAGTGTGTTTTCTATTTCTGATAACCATGCCAGGATCACACAACGACGGGATCGACTGGGAGAGCATGACCAACAAAGCGCTCTATGATAAATTTCAGCAAATGATGGCTGGCCTGGTACTAGACTTCGTGACCAACTTTGGAGAGGCCATGGAGAAGCTAGATGGTTTGGAGAAGACATTCGACAGCAAGATGGACACCAAGTTCAATGAGGTGCTTGCTCGTCTACCACCACCAGCTGTAGCTCCTATACCTTTCGAACGACGAGCGCGACGTGTGCCTCTCGGCCAAGCCCAACAGTACTGTTGATACTGCTGCTACTTCTGTGGCTCCTGCTGCTACTGTCGTTGAGCAGGTTGAAGATTATGTTGGTGATTACGATCATGAGGGAGAGGTTGCTCCAGATCAGCCTCAGGGGCAACCACCACGATACACACCAGGTCGACCACATGGCTACAACCGTAACGGTAGGGCTGCACCCCCCCCCTCAGGTACGGGATCATGACCATCTCCCTAAACTTAAATTGAATATTCCGACGTTTGAAGGTAGATATGTTCCTGATATATATCTTACATGGGAATTAGAAACAGAACAACGTTTTACATGCTTATAATTTCTTGAGGATAGACGTGTTGTTGTTGCTATTTGTTCATTCACTAGTTTTGCTTGTGTTTGGTGGTCAGAACATTGTAGAATACACCATGCTAATATTCTAACTACTTGGGCTGCTTTGACACCTGCTATGCGTAATCGTTGGATGCCACCTTATTATCAACTTGAATTGCTTCAAAATTTGCAGCGTTTAAGACAAGGAAAAAATTCTGTAGAGGAATATTATCAGGAATTACAAACTGGCATGATTAGATGTGGACTTGTTGAGGAGAATGAAGCTATGCTTGCACGTTTTATGGGTGGATTAAATAGAGAGATTCAGACTATTCTAGAGTATAAGGAGTATAACACTATCACTCGTTTATTTCATCTTGCTTGCAAAGCTGAACGTGAAGTGCAGGATCGACAGGCAATGGCGAGAACTACTTTTTCTGTAGGTTGCACTTCATCATGGACACCACGTACCTCCTCTACTTCCGCACGTCCTGCTGCAACACCACCTACTCCCACCTCCAACTCCAACCGTGATACCAGGAAACAGGCTCCTACTCCACCCTCTACGAAGACCACACCTTCTGGGCCTGCACAAAGCTCTTCTTCATCTTTTGCATCCACAGGGCAAACACATAAGGTTATATGTCGTCGTTGCAAGGGCGGAGGTCACTTTGCGAGAGAATGCCCTTCCAAGCGTGTAATGATAGTTACTGAGGATGGTGGATATGCATCTGCTAGTGATTATGATGAGGAGACTTTGGTTCTCATTGCAAGTGAAGAACAGGGTGGTGAGGATGCAGAACAAGAGACACATACATGGCTGCTGATTACGCTGACATGTATGAAAGTTTAGTTGCTTAACGTGTTCTCAGTGTGCAGGTTACACAGGCTGAGCAAAATCAAAGGCACAATTTGTTCCACACAAAGGGAGTTGTGAAGGAGCGTTCTGTTCGCGTCATCATCGATGGAGGGTGTTGCAATAACTTGGCTAGCATGGAGACGGTGGAGAAGTTGTCTCTAACCACCAGACCAAATCCTCATCCTTATTACATCCAATGGTTCAACAATAGTGACAAGGTTAAGGTAACATGTACTGTTCGTGTGCATTTTAGCAATTCTACATATTCTGATTATGTGGATTGTGATGTGATACCCATGCAAGCATGTTCTGTTTTACTTGGTAGGCCATGGCAGTTTGATAAAAATTCTGTACACCATGGTAGGACAAATCAGTATACTCTTGTTCATAAGGATCAAAATATCACTTTGCTTCCTATGTCTCCGGAACATATTATGAAAGATGACATTGCTAGAGCTAGTAAAGCAAAACGGGAGAAAAATAAGAGTGAAAATCAGATTGTAGCACAGGAATTTGAGCAACAACATAAGCATAATAAACCATCATCTCATGTTGCATCCGAAATAAAATTGAAGAGTGGATGTTTACTTGCTACTAAATCTGATATTAATGATTTGGATGTTGCTACATCTGTTTGTTATGCTTTTGTATGCAAAGAGGTATTATTTTCATACGAGGACATGCCTCCCTCTTTGCCTCCTACTGTCATTAACATTTTGCAGGAGTTTGTTGACGTCTTCCCACAAGACGTGCCACCGGGATTACCACCTCTTCGCGGGATTGAGCATCAGATTGACTTAATTCCCGGTGCATCCCTACCCAACCGTGCGCCATACCGTACCAATCCAGAGGAGACAAAGGAGATTATGCGTCAAGTACAGGAACTACTTGACAAAGGTTATATACGCGAATCCCTTAGTCCTTGTGCTGTTCCTTTTATTCTAGTGCCTAAAAAGGATGGTACATCGCGCATGTGTGTGGATTGTAGAGGCATTAATAATATTACTATTCGTTATCGTCATCCTATTCCTAGACTAGATGATATGCTTGATGAATTTAGTGGTTCTACAATTTTCTCCAAAGTCGATTTGCATAGTGGATAGCATCAAATTCGTATGAAATTGGGAGATGAATGGAAAACAGCATTTAAAACTAAGTTTGGATTATATGACTGGTTAGTCATGCCTTTTGGGTTAACTAATGCACCTAGCACTTTCATGAGATTAATGAACGAGGTTTTACGTGCTTTTATTGGATTATTTGTGGTAGTGTATTTTGATGATATATTGATTTTTAGTAGATCTTTGGAGGAACATTTGGAACATCTACGTGTTGTTTTTATTGCTCTACGTGATGCACGTTTGTTTGGTAACCTTGGGAAGTGCACCTTTTGCACCGACCGAGTATCTTTTCTTGGCTATGTTGTTGCTCCACAGGGAATTGAAGTTGATAACGCCAATATTGAAGCTATTGAGAGTTGGCCGCAGCCCAAAACGGTCACACAAGTGAGGAGTTTTCTTGGCCTCGCTGGTTTCTATAGGCGTTTTGTGAGAGATTTCAGCACCATTGCTGCGCCTCTCAATGAGCTTACAAAGAAGGACGTGCCTTTTTCTTGGGGTACCGCACATGAAGAAGCCTTCAAGGTTTTGAAAGATAAGTTAACACATGCTCCTTTACTCCAACTTCCTGATTTTAATAAAACTTGCGAGCTTGAATGTGATGCTAGTGGAATTGGGTTAGGAGGTGTGTTTTTGAAAGATGGTAAACCTGTTGCGTACTTTTTGGAAAAATTGAGTGGCCCTAGTCTAAATTATTCTACTTATGATAAGGAATTATATGCTCTTGTTCAGACTTTGGAAACATGGCCACATTATTTATGGCCCAAAGAATTTGTTATACATTCTGATCATGAATGTTTGAAACATATTAAAAGTCAAGCAAAACTAAACCGTAGACATGCTAAATGGGTTGAATTCATTGAGACTTTCCCTTATGCCATTAAACACAAGAAGGGTAAAGAAAATGTTTGGTTTGGAGACCATCAAAGATCAATATGTGCATGATGCTGAATTTAGAGATGTGTTGCAGCATTGTAAATATGGGAGAACATGGAACAAGTTCGTTATTAATGATGGATTTGTGTTCCGTGCTAACAAGCTATGCATTCCAGCTAGCTTCATTCCTCTTTTGTTGTTATAGGAGGCACATGGAGGAGGATTAATGGGACACTTTGGCATGAAGAAGACGGAGGACGTACTTTCTACACATTTCTTTTGGCCAAAGATGAGACGGGATGTTGAGCGTTTTGTTGCTCGATGCACTACATGTCAAAAAGCAAGTCACGACTCAATCCTCATGGTTTATATATGCCTTTGCCTGTACCTAGTGTTCCTTGGGAGGATATATATATGGACTTTGTTTTAGGTTTACCTCACACTAAGAAGGGGAGGGATAGCATATTTGTTGTCGTGGATAGATTTTCCAAAATGGCACACTTTATACCATGTCATAAAAGTTATGCTGCTGGTCATGTTGCTGATTTGTTCTTTGGTGAAATTATTCGGTTGTATGGTGTGCCAAATACAATTGTTTCAGATCGTGATGCTAAATTTCTTAGCCACTTTTGGAGATGTTTATGGGCTAAGTTGGGGACTAAACTGCTTTTTAGTACTACATGTCATCCCCAAACTGATGGCCAAACTAAAGTAGTCAATAGATCATTGTCTACTATGCTTAGGGTTGTTTTGAAGAATAACCTGAAAATGTGGGAAGAATGCATGCCTCATATTGAATTTGCTTATAATCGTTCGCTACATTCTACCACCAAGATGTGCCCTTTTGAAGTTGTGTATGGTTTCTTACCTCGTGCACCTATTGATTTGTTGCCTCTTCCATCTTCGGCGAAGGTTAATTTTGATGCTAAAGAACATGCTCAATTTATATTAAAGATGCATGAGTTAATGAAGGAAAACATTGAGCGTATGAATGCTAAATACAAAATTGTTGGAGATAAGGGTAGAAAACATGTTGTCTTCGCACTTGGAGATCTTGTTTGGTTACATTTGCGTAAGGATAGATTTCCTAATTTGCGCATGTCAAAGCTAATGCCACGTGCTGATGGTCCTTTTAAGGTTTTAGAGAAAATAAATGATAATGCATATAAACTTGAGCTGCCTATAGAGTTTGGGGTTAGCCCCACTTTTAACATTGCAGTTTTGAAGCCTTATTTGGGTGAGGAAGATGAGCTTCCGTCGAGGACGACTTCCGTTCAAGAAGGGGAGGATGATGAGGACATCCCTACTAATGTTACACTCACAACTCCGACTGCTATACATACAGGACCAATTACTAGAGCTCGTGCACGTCAATGGAATTACTAGGTACTTTTGTTTCTTGGAAATCCTTCTAATGTTCATGAACATATGAAGCTGCCTAAATTAGATACTTTTGTTTTCCTTATGAATGAAGGACCTAGCATGGACAAGAAGGATGACCATTGGAGTGGGATCAAGCATGGAGAAGAAGGTGCGCGCGCGGGAAAGAACAATGGAGCTTCCAGTGATGATTTTCGCACTTTGAAGCCACCATAATGGGAGCGAGAAGCCTTGGACGAAATATGCATGATCCCACTTTATAAAATTCGTCCCTAGGCTAATATAGGTGCCGCGCCACCGTATTTTTGGGCCAGGCCCATGTAATTTCGAAATACCATATTATAGGCTGTTTTTAGAGTCCGTATGTATGGGGAAACTGAGTTAGGGTCGGTTTCGGACCCCTCCTCCAAGGGACCACGGAATTCGCCTCTATTTCCCCATATATACAGCCCTTAGGGCATCGTTTTAGGGTTGGGTTTTGTTTATATTACAAGTTCGCCTTGGCTGCAACTTCGCGTTGTTCATTTGTGTTCCACGACCAGACAAAGGCGTCACAGAACCCCACTTCATCAATAAAGCTTTCCTTTTATATTCGCAATATCCAGATTGCAATATTCGTTTCTTGCTTGTTCTTCGTTTGCGTGCAGGAAATAGACGCTCGTGGTCAGGTTGATCGTGCTCCGGCGTCAATAACCTCTCGGAGTTGGTTTAGCGATTGCTAAGGCGCGACGTCTTCCCACGTTCGTAGTCGGATCATCAAAGTCTACTCCACCAAAAACAATATCCACCATCTCATCGAAAGACAGGGACAACTTCGCCTCTATCACATATAACCTCATGTGTTTGCCCTGTGGATGCAATAGATGAAGAAGAGCTCTGTGCAGGCCCAGAAGGTGTGCTCTTCGCAGAGGGTGGAGTAGGAGCCTATTTCCTGGTATCGCGGTTGGAGTTTGAGGTGGAAGTAGCTGGTGTTGCAGAAGGACGTGCGGAAGTAGAGGAGGTACGTGGCGTCCATGATGAAGTGCGACCTGCAGAAAAAGCAGTTCTCGCCATTGCCCGTCGATCCTGCACTTCACGTTCCTCTTTGTAAGCAAGATGAAATAAACGAGTGATAGTGTCATACTCCTTATACTCTAGAATAGACTGAATCTCTCTATTTAATCCACCCATAAAACGTACAAGCATAGATTCATTCTCCTCAACAATACAACATCTAATCATGCCAGTTTGTAATTCGTGATAATATTCTTCTACAAATTTTTTCCTTGTCTTAAACGCTGCAAATTTTGAAGCAATTCATGTTGATAATCTGGTGGCACCCAACGATTACGCATAGCAGTTTTCAAAGCAGCCCAAGTAGTTGGAATATTAGCATGGTGTATTCTACAATGTTCTGACCACCAAACACAAGCAAAACTAGTGAATGAACAAAAGCAGCAGCAACACGTCTATCCTCAGGAAATTGTAAGCATGTAAAACGTTGTTCTATTTCTAACTCCCATGTAAGATATATATAAGGAACATATCTACCCTCAAATGTCAGAATATTCAATTTAAGTTTAGGGGGATGGTCATGATCCCGTACCTGAGGGGGTGGTGCAGCCCTACCGTTACGGTTGTAGCCATGTGGTCGACCTGGTGCGTATCGTGGTGTTTGCCCCTGAGGCTGATCTGGAGAAACCTCTCCCTCATCATCGTAATCACCCTCATAATCTTCAACCTCCCCAACGATAGTAGCAGCAGGAGCCACATAAGTAGCAGCAGTATCAACAATACCAGTATGTTGGCCTTGGCCGAGAGGCACACGTTGCGGTCGTCGTTCGAAAGGGATAGGAGCTGCAACTGCTGGTGGTAGACGAGCAAGCACCTCATTGAACTTGGTGTCCATCTTGGTGTCGGATGTCTTCTCCAAACCATCGAGCTTCTCCATGGCCTCTTCAAACTTGGTCACGAAGTCTTGTACCTGGTCAGCCATCATTTGCTGAAATTTATCATAGAGCGCTTTGTTGGTCATGCTCTCCCAGTCGCTCCTGTCGTCGTGTGATCCTGACATGGTTAATTAAAATAGGAAACACACAAGAATATGAAACCTACAGACTATTGGGACGTGGTGGTGGTGGTGGTGGTGTGTCACAAATCCTTTAAGCGAATCTCAAATTCTTACCAGTTCTTACCCAGCAGCAAGCGGTGATCGACAACCGTTGTAATCAAAACTCTCAGAGCTTGGATAGAGCGATTGCCAGGTGGTGTCAAACACACGACGTAGATGTATGTGGAGCTGGGATGGCTTATAATATGGTAGCAAAAAGGGTTATCAATAATCAATTCAGAGATGCAAGGTTGAATAAACGCTCAACGACGGTACTGTGCTGGTCCTAGGCTAGACCGTACTAGAGACGCGAGCCTAAAACACTAACAAAATCATGACGCTACACGTAATCAAGGGAAAAGCACACTCTGAATTTTTTTCTCTTTTTTGGCGCCTCTTTTTTTTGCGCTCTTTTTTTCCTCAAAAAATGATGAGGACATTCCTAGTCCTTTACAAAAAAAATTCGTTGATGATGTTGCTGCACAAGACAAGTCCGAGGAAATCAGAATTGGTCCAATCACAAGAGCACGTGCAAAGCTACTAGAATAACATGTGTATTCACTCTTAGTTAAATCTGACATTTGTGTTAATGAGAATTTTATACTGCCTAAGTCTTTGCATATTTGTATGATCAGATTTGAAAAGAAGACAAGCTTGGCACATGGAGATGAAGAGTTGCAGCGAGAAGAATGTCTATGGATGTCTAGTATCAGCAAGTGCACGAGGGAGGAGAGGGAGGCCGGTGCACAACATAAAAAGAAGGGAAATTAGAACCGGACTCCGATTGACTGTCAGGTGGCCCGGAATTGATATACGTGCAGAATCCGTGTCCGTGCTCCAAATAAGACGTGCAAATACAATTTGGAAAGCTTGAGTCGTGTGCTTTCCAAACTGTATACCCGCAGCCCACGATTCGCTCCGAGCGAGTCGTAGTCTTCAAAACAATACGACGGTTGTTTTCTGCCAGTTTTCTAAATAGAGTTTGTTTAAGTTAGGAAAGTTAGAGATAGGTTTGTTTTCGACCCCAACCCTAAGTTGAACATCCAACAGTCTTTATATACCCTTGTAAGTCGTGGCTTTTTCGGTTAGACCACGTTTTGATTAAACTCATACCAGACTGAATTGATTTAAGCATTCCTCTGTATTCATAATCCTCTTTGCATCGATCAAGAATATTTACCTACACCAAATTCATATCGATAGGGTGTATTGGCTACTGAAAGTCAAGTGCTATCTGTCGTTCCATTGGGAATTGTGAGATTGCAGAACCGCTTCGTGGTCGGCGGCTACGTGCGCAAGTGTGTGGTGTTGCGAATATCCATAGGGTTGAAGATAAGTTGCATTGACAACGGGGGAACAGCCGGAGAGTTTGAGAGCATCTCACAAGTTATCCAGCAAGTTCATCATCGACATCATTCGCTCATTGAGAAGATCGGGCTACCCCTTATCATCTTGGTATCAGATTACCGGGTTTACTCAGTGAGCAATTTCCATCCCATAGATTAGTTGTTCTTCAACCTATACAGAAAAAGCCCCACAAAAATATTAGGTTAGATTCTTGCCATAGCCTAGATCAGCCCAATTTTGCATACCTAGTTGCTATTTTGTGTTGATCTTTGTGTTCCCTTTTCTGTTTTTGAGTCATGTGGTTTAGGTTAAGTTTAGGGTTCTAAGTCTAGTTCGAGTTCTTGTTATTTGCTATTCCGTGTCTATATCAAAAAAAAATTGGTTACCCGAGTTGTTTTCCTAGTCCTACTCGAACTCGGACTCCACTTCTGCCGCGGCACAAAAACAGCGAAATCGACACCGCTGCCGCGCCTAGTGCGAGTTGGACTCGGATCCGTTCCTAGTGTCTTATTTTCATGTTTCTTTGCAATTTTTATTAGGTTTTCCATCTGATCTTTGTGAAGCCTCTCTACAGCAATAATTTAGGTACCTTACCCATAAGACTAGCTAACATTGTTGCTCAACAGGCTGCTATATAGGATTGTTGCACGACACTGTATTTCCGAAACAAAATTTGCTCCGCGGTGCGACATATTGGCCAAGACAGAGAGGAGAGAGAAAGTTTTTTACTGTTGCTACAGTATGTGAGATATCTATCAAATTACAAAAAGAGAGAGAAGAGTGGAAAAAAAAGAAAAAGAGAGAGAGTAAACAGGCCCAGAAATTGGTGATAGTTGCTACAAGTTTGGAGTTGTTCCATATTGCTGTTTGCACTAGTATTTTGAGCAATCTTGTGCCTGTTTTATTTGAGCTAATTCCTAGTGTCTTTCTAGTGCATTGCAACAAATTCCTCCATATAGTTGCTTGCCACATTTGTCTCCGTAATTGTGTGTGTTTCCTTGGGGAGTTTTGGTATCACACAAACAGCAAATAGGTTTTGTTAATTGGTGTTGTTAGGTATCCCAACCAAGCTCCACCATACACCCTGGTTTGTTGTGCGATAGTTTTCACCCTCGGTATTCGCTACTTCACATCCGTGCACGTTCTGCCCATACAAGTTGGTAAGCTTTTCTCATTCACTTTGGAACGGTAAGATACCTTGTTTCTTTCAGTTTGCGTGAGTTGAGAGTTTTCCACATACACTATATTTTCTGTGCGTACTAATCATCTAATCACGTCCGACGAGTCTTTTGATGTACAGCAGAAAAAGGATCCTAAATTCGTGGTGCATTGGAATGAATATGAAGCTCTTCCTGATCATCTTCAGCGACAAATCCAGTGTGCAACCGATCCTATAAATGAGAATGTGCAGAACATGGAGTTGGACCTGAAGGATGCCATAGAAACCATCACAGCAACATAACAACAAGTTACTGAAATTCAGGAGACTCTAGTTACCTTGCAGCAAGCTTTGGCTGCGTTGCAATAGTCCGTTGACCGCCAACAAAATCAGCAGCATGATGATGATGATGGTGAAGCTAGTGTTCAAGCTGGTATTGATGGTGTTGCAGCTACTAATGCTGCCAATGCTCAAGGTGCTACAACACGTCGTGCACAATTCCAGCAAGCTAATCGCGACCGGCAAGCTCCACACGAGTGGTTATTGCTGGCCAAGATGGTGGTCATGGTAATGGAGGCTGTGGTGGTGGCCGTGCTGGTGTCATGGCCGTCGGTTGTGGATTTGCTCCTTTGGGTGCACGCCGTCGATTTGATGATGATGCTTGTGCACAACCAGCCAACCGTGATGATGATGGATTGGGCAAACCAAAGTTCACCGTCCCCAAGTTTGCTGGTTCTACTGATGTTGAAGAGTACCTCAATTGGGAGCTAAAGGTGGAAACATTATGGCGTATGCATGAGTACACCGAGGACAGAAAAATAAAACCTGCATCTTCTGAATTGGATGACTATGCTTTGCTCTGGTGGGATAATATTGTACAGTCCAGAATTGAAGATGGTGAACGTCCCATTGTTACATGGAGAGCTATGAAGGAAGAGATGCGTGCTTGCTTTGTTCCACGCAATTATATTCCTTCTCTCTATGACAGATTGCAGAATTTGAGGCAAGGTACTTCTTTCGTGGATGAATATTTTCAGGAGATGGAGCTTATTATGCAGCGTGCTAGAGTGCATGAACAGCCTGAACAAACAATGCAGCGATTTCTTTCTGGTCTGAACTATAACATCAAGCGTATTGTTCGTCTTCACCAGTATTATGACATGATAGATTTGTTACACCAAGCACGTGAGGCTGAATTGCAAGTGGCTGAGGATGCTAAGTTTACATCTCGCACACAAGCGAGTAGAGGTCGTTTTCCAGCACGAACAACACATACTATGGAGCCTGCTCCTAGATCCACTTCTAGTGTTCGTGGTAATACTTCTTCCAAACCAGATTCGGTTATCTCTAATGCAAACAAATCGGTGCAACCTGCTGCTAGTGTTGCTGGTTCTACTAATTCTACAACAAGAAACAGGGACATGATCTGTCATACATGTGGTGGAAGGGGTCATCTTAAGAGAGATTGCCCCAACAAAAAGGTTATGTTGATTAATGAGGATACAGCAGAATATGAAACCGGTGATGAAGCTGACCCTGATTCTAAAATTTGGGAGAAAGATTAACATGGTTCAATAGATGCCTATGCTACACACTATCCTACAATTGTTTGCTCGCCCAAAGTGCTAAGTGTTACTCCTAGTCCTGGAAAACAGTGGTGCAATTTGTTTCAAACAAAGGCTGTTGTTGGTCCTGGTAAGGCGTGCAAGGTTATAATTGATGGTGGTAGTTGTCACAATTTGGCTAGTAAGAGTTATGCCAAAAGCTGAAATTGAAATATTTACTTCACCCCAATCCATATTTTATTCAGTGGCTAAGTAACAATGGAGAGATGAAGATCAGCCACATGGTGCGTGTGGAATCTCAGATCAGACCATACAAAGACACCATTGAGTGTGATGTGGTTCCTATGACCGTGTGTCACTTGTTGGGATGCCCATGGCAGTATGATAGAGATGTCCGTCACAATGGGAGAGCCAACACATATCATTTAAATTGGCGTGGCAAGGAGGTTATTTTGAGGCCTATGACACCGCAACAAATTGTAAACGAATCTCGTCAAAAAATTGAAGTGAATCTTGAAAAAGAGAGTGAGAGATTAGATAGGCGAGAGCCTCCACTTCCGGTGAGTGAGAGCCACAAGCCAAATCTGAGTGGTAAAAATAAAAGTGAGGGAGTGAATTCATTAGTTATGTTAGCCACCAAATCTGATTTGAGAGAATTTCGTGAGGATCCCACTGCTATACCACTTGTGCTGCTGTGCAAGGGTCAAATTTTGGTTTCTAACAACATGACCCCTCTCTCTATTGGTGTTTCTAATGTATTGCAAGAATTTAGTGATGTGTTTCCGGAGGAGGTACCCGCTGGTTTACCACCATTGCGAGGTATAGAGCATCAAATTGATTTGATACCAGGAGCATCGCTGCCCAATAGGAAACAAAGGAAATTCAGAAACAAGTACAAGAGTTTCTCGACAAAGGTTATATTCGCGTGAGCTTAAGTCCTTGTGTTGTTCCTGTAATTTTAGTCCCTAAGAAAGGTGGTACATGGCGCATGTGCGTAGATTGTAGAGCTATAAATAACATAACTATTCGATATCGTCACCCTATTCCACGTTTGGAAGATATGCTAGACGAATTGAGTAGTGATGTTGTTTTCTCTAAAATTGATTTGCGTAGTGGTTATCATCAAATTAGGATGAAAGAAGGGGATGAATGGAAGACAGCCTTTAAAACTAAGTTCATGTTATATGAGTGGTTAGTCATGCCTTTTGGGTTAACTAATGCACATAGTACTTTTATGCGATTAATGAACCATGTTTTGAGTCATTTTATTGGTAAATTTGTGGTTGTATATTTTGATGATATACTTATTTACAACCGCAATGAATCTGAACATAGTGATCATATTCGACAAGTTTTGCAAGTGTTGTGTGATTCTAAGCTTTTTGGTAATCTTGATAAGTGCACATTTTGCAAAGATAAGATCATATTTCTGGGATATGTTGTTTCTAAGCATGGAGTTGAGGTAGATGAATCTAAAATTGAAGCTATTGAAAATTGGCCTACTCCACTGAATGTTAGTCAAGTACGAAGCTTTCACGGTCTTGCTAGTTTCTATCGACGTTTTGTGAAAGATTTCAGTACCATTGCTGCACCTTTAAATGAGCTTACTTAAAAGGGTGTTGAATTTGTGTGGGGTGCAGCCCAAGATAATGCATTTGATGAGCTGAAACGTCGTTTGACTGCTCCACCTTTACTTGTACTTCCTAATTTCACTAAACAATTTGAGATTGAATGTGATGCTAGTGGAATTGGTATTGGAGGTGTGTTGATGCAAGACGGTAAACCGGTTGCATATTTTTCTGAAAAATTGAATGGTGCACAATTGAACTATCCTGTTTATGATAAAGAATTGTATGCTCTTGTTCGTGTTCTTGAGGTTTGGCAACATTATTTGTGGCCAAAAGAATTTATCATACATTCTCATCACGAGGCTTTAAAATTTTTGAAGAGCCAATCCAATCTGAATAAACGTCATGCTAAATGGGTTGAATTTATTGAGCCTTTCCCATACATCATTCAGTATAAAAAGGGTACAGATAATGTTGTTGCTGATGCTCTTTCTAGGAAAAACATGTTGTTGACAGAACTGGCTGTTCAATTCCTGGTTTAGAGAGTTTGCGTGATTTATATGCTACTGATCCTGATTTTTCAGCACCATATAACTTGTGCTCTGATGTGAAAGCATGGGAAAATATCATATACATGACGGTTATTTGTTTAGAGCTAATAAACTATGTGTTCCAGAATCGTCCGTGCGTTTGCTATTATTGCAGGAATCACATGCCGGCGGTTTGATGGGCCACTTTGGACGTGAGAAGACTTTGCTTATGCTCGCTGGTCATTTTTATTGGCCTAAGATGAGGCGTCATGTGGACAGATTTGTGAAGAGATGCATCACTTGCAATAAGTCGAAGTCAAAGTTGAAACCTCACGGTTTGTATACTCCTCTTCCTGCACCTACTACTCCATGGGAAGATATAAGCATGTATTTTGTGTTAGGATTGCCTAAAACCAGGAGCGGACATGATTTCATTTTTGTGGTAGTGGATAGATTTTCCAAAATGGCACATTTTATTGCCTACCACAAAAGCGACGATGTGTCGCATATTGCTAACCTGTTTTTTAGGGACATCATACGCTTACATGGAGTCCCAAAGACGATTGTTTCTGATCGTGACGTGAAGTTTATGAGCTATTTCTGGAAGACACTATGGGGAAAGCTGGGGACAAAGTTATTGTTCAGCACTACTTGTCATCCCCAAACAGATGGTCAAACGGAGGTGGTAAATCGCACACTCTCAATGTTGCTGTGATCCATGATAAAGAAGAACATGCGTGTGTGGGAGGACTGTTTTCCGCATGTGGAGTTTGCATATAACAGGGGGGTACACTCAACAACGCAGCTCTATCCATTTGAGGTGGTATATGGTTTTAAACCCATTACACCATTTGATTTGCTGCCCCTTCCCATTCAAGAGAGAATTAACATGGAGGCATCCAAGAGGGCATATTTTGTGAGGAAGATCCATGAGAAGACTAAAAAAGCAATTGAAAAGAAGGGCAAGTACACTGCTGATCGTGTTAATAAGATGAGAAAGGAGGTGCTGTTTCAGCCAGGTGACATGGTATGGGTACATTTTCGCAAGGACAGATTTCCACAACAGCGCAAGTCCAAGTTGTAGCCATAAGGTGCTGGTCCATTTAAAGTGCTTGCCAAGATCAATGATAATGCATATGTTAGTGCATCTAGTGCCCCTTAGTGATTTTGGTGTATTGAAGACTTATAGGTTAAGGCACTAATGTGTTTGTGAGTGTACATGTACTCTATAAGTCGATGAGGAGTTTGATATATTCAGAGATTATCGACCCCTAAAATTCTATGTCTTCAAGTGAAGACTTTGCTGAAGACTTTCTGAAGACTTTGGTGAAGACTTTGTGAAGACTTTGAAAATGAAGAAGTTGGTGTGACCTTGAAGATATGAACGAGGAATATGAAGCATGAAGACTTTTGTTTTCGAAGTTTCATTTCCTTTATTTGAGTCATAGGAAACACCGTACTGTTAAAGGGGTACTAAGGAAAATTTCCAACTGATTCTCAACTCCAAAATCCTCAACCCATACAATCCTTCGAGTGAAGCCTTTGGAAATCTCTTACGGTTCAGACAAGTTCTTCAGTGATAGAGACTAAGTTCTTCTGGTCTCTGAGGAAATTGATCTGACTAAGGAGTTAGGATTTCGCCAGTGTGAATTACCTACAAGTGAGGATCATGATAAGCTGAGGACTTTCATGATTCAAAATTCCGACCATTGCTGTGCTTAGCGCCAGCTGTCCCCAATCGTTCTTATCCACATAACGGTCATATCATTGGGGGCATTTATGTCTTATCATGTCAGGCTGCACCCTGGCTATAAATAGCCGACACCCACAACCACTAGCTGGTTGGCTGCTCCGAGGGAGAACTGACACTTGTCATTTGAGAGCAACCCATCCTCTGAGGACTTTGAGACAAAATCATCAGTGAGGAAAAACCCACAACCAAACCTGACGTACGACTGTCACAACAGTTGGAACTGGGTCATCAAACCATTTTCTTCATCGAGCTACCTGGTTCTACTACCTCAACCTCCTTATTCCTCATAACCTGTTGATGAAATTGATTGTTACTGTTTGAAGAATTTGACTGAAGACTTTCGCAAATTCCTCACCTCAAATTCTTCAAGTTGCCTTGTTCATCACTGCTTGTCCTGTATCACGCTACTCTCTATTTGTGCATGTTTCATTTCATCATGAAGACTATGCTGTCACTATGTTCCTCATGCACTTGAGTACTTATTCCGCTACTAGTTATTCATCACATTTCAAATTCCTCAAAGTTGAAATTCCTCAAGTGATGAATTTGGAAAAATCGCCTATTCACCCCCCCTCTAGTCGATATAACGCACTTTCAATTGGTATCAGAGCAGGTACTCCCTCGCTTCGTGCGATTTTGGTTTAACCACCTGGAGTTTTAGTTATGTCGACTTCAGGTATGATCAAGGTTTCCGCGGGCTGTCCTACCTTCGATGGGACAGACTACCCCTACTAGAAGAACAAGATGCGTATGCACCTTGAAGCTATTGACAATGATCTCTGGTATATTGTGGAAAATGGTGTGCCCTCTGTTGCTCCCACTGTCACAGCTACTGATGTGAAGAGATTCAAGCAACTCGATTCGCAAGCGAAAAATATCATCTGTGGCCATCTGAGCAAAGGTTAGTATGGCAGAGTAAGCGCTTTGGAGTCTGCTAAGCTTATCTGGGATAGGCTGTCCAAAGTCAACGAAGGTGTTTCCACTCAACGTGACTCTCGTGTTGATGTTCTTTGCAATCTCTTCAACCGCTTCAAGAGGCTTGACAATGAAAATGTTCAGCAAACATTTGATCGCCTCACTGATATATCAAATGAACTTCAAGCACTGGGTGCCACTGATATCACTGACCATGAAGTGGTGAAGAAACTGCTACGATCTCTCGATTCCTCATTTGATACTCTGGTTTTGATGATCCAAGAACATGGAGACTACAAAGCTCTTGATCTTGCTGATATTCTTGAGAGACTCAATACTCATGAATTCCAACAAGCTGAGAAAACAGACCTCTACGGGCCAAGCTATGGAAGATCTCGTGCTCTGAAGGCAAAAGCAATTTCCTCATCTGAAGAAGAAGATTCTAACAACAGTCTTGGTGATCCTGAAGAACTAAGTCAGGAACTAGCTATGCTTGTGAGGAAATTCCAGAAGTTCTCAAGAAGAGGTGGATTTGGAAAGTCATCAAAAAGTGGCTTGAGGAAATCAGATTCCTTAGAAGATTACAAGAAGAGAACATGTCATCGTTGCAAGAAGCCTGGACACTTTATCTCTGATTGTCCTCTCTGGGGAAAAGACTCAAAGAAGAAGAATAAATACAAGGATGATAGTTCTGATGACTCGAAGAAAAATAAGAAATCTTCAAAGTCCTCATCTGCAAAGTCCTCATCTTCAAAGTCCTCAAAGCACAAGAAGAATGGTTCCAGAAAGGCTCGAGCATTCATTGGCAAGGAAATGGATTCTGAGGAAGAATCTGAAGAATATGAAGAAGAGGAAGAATCTGAGGAGGAATCAGAATCTGGTGTCGCTAGCCTTGCTCTCGCTACTGCTTTCGTTAGCAAGTCCATCTTCAACGATGAAGAATATGACTACTCCAACGACTCTGACGTCAGCAATGATGATTATGCTCCCACTTATTGCTTCGTGGCAAAAGGCTCAAAGGTACACAAACATCATTCCTCATCTGAATCAAGTGAAGGCGAATATGATGAATATGTGAAACCTAGCTATGCTAAACTTGTTAAAATTTCCACTAAGCAACAAAGTGCACTTGAAAAGCTTCAGAAAATGCTAGAGAAAGTATGATAACCTTCTGTTAAACCGTGAAGTGGATCGGACTCAAACTCTGTCTGTTGATCTTAAAAGTCTTCAGACAAAGTATGATAACCTTCAGAGTCATCATAACGACCTCTTAGCCGATCATGAGAAGCTTTCATGTGAATTTCTTCAAAGAAAGCAAGATCTTGAGAAGCTGAGGGTGTCACATGAGGATCTCCAAAGGGAAAACGATTCCTTACTGACTCAACAGATCAGTACCGCGCAGGAAGAATTTGTTCCACCCTGTTTGAAATGCATCGAACGTGAAACTGCTAATTCTTCACCTGAATGTTCAAATGCTTCTACTGCTGCAAATCCTTCAACTATTCCAGTGGTTTCAAATTCCTCATCTGAGGATACCACAAGTATTAGTGATGACAATGCAGGGTTGAAGGAATTGTATGTGACAGGCATGTACAAAAGTTTAAAAGGGCATCAAACCCTTTGTGATGTCCTCAAGAAGCAGATTCTGAATAGGAACCCTAGGAAAGAGGGTATTGCCTTTGTGTGGAAACTCAACGCTGATGGATCCTACTAGACACCTGAGCAGTACCCCAAAACCTCATGGGTTGCTGCAAAAGGATCTCCTGTAGATCCATCCACTTTATCTGGCTTTACTTGTGAAACTTCATATTCCTCTGATGAGTCACTTGACTCCAATTACAGATTCTTCAAAAATCAGAGAAGTGAAGTATTTGCTAGATATGTTGGAACTAACTGCAGGATAGGTTCTCCTATGAAGAAAATCTGGGTTCCCAGGAGCTACCTACAAAATCTTCAAGTGAATGTCCTCACGACACCACTCATGAAAAATCGGAACCCCAGATCAAAGTCCTCACTTGGACCAGATTCCTCAAATGGTCAAAATCATCATTCTCGTGCTAATGCCTCTGTTTTGCAGGAAAAACCTAAGAGTTATGAATATGTGCATTATTCTTCAAACCATTATGTTCATAAGTCCTCGAAGAATTTCTCTGCTTATTCATTTGAATACTCTAACCCTTGCCATGTGAAACGAAGCGCACTTGCTTCAATGCCTCCCTTCTCACATGGTGCTCGCAGAATGATGAACTCTTTGCCACCCCTCTAGATGTGGGTGGTGAAGAAAATAAACTGACATCTTATGCAAGGTCAGGTCCGCAGATGAAATTGAACATCTGATGAACTTGCTGGAGACCTGAGCAAATGCTTGAAAGGACGCAAGCTAACCATGATGAAATGAATTCTTCATTTCTCATGTCCTCACTCTACTTGCTTACTATCTTATGTGATGAAATTCTGTCTGATGAAGTTGATATCATATTCTTCACTCTGAAGCATATGAGTTTGTAAGTTGTACTAATTCATCTGCAGGATGATACTCTAAAAGCTACTGAGTGGGTTCTCGATAGTGGGTGCACAAACCACATGACGGGTGAAAATAATCTACTGATAAATTTGCCACTCACTCCATCTCCTTTGAAGCATATCACCTACGCAGACAAAGGAAAAAGCAAGGTATTGGGACTTGGTAAGGTTGCTATCTCAAAGGACCGAACTATGGACAAGGTGATGCTTGTTGAATCCCTTAGGTTCAACCTTATGTCTGTCTCAATGCTTTGTGATCTTGATATGGTTGTCGTATTTGGAAAATATTGTTGTGTTGTCATCATGGAATCTGATAATTCCAAAGTCTTTGAAGGCTTTTGGAGAGGAGACTTGTATATTTTTGATTTCTCTACAAGTCCTCAACCTGCCACATGCTTACTTGCAAAGTCTTGAGAAGGCTGGCTGTGGCATCGACGACTTGGACATGCTGGTATGAGGAACCTACACACACTCGTGAGGAAAAAGCATGTCAATAGCATCGAGGGTGTCAAATTCCTAAAGGACCACCTTTGTGGTGCATGTGAATCTGGGAAGATGACCAGATCCAAGCATCCCTCGAAGACAATCATGACCACTACTCGACCTTTTGAATTGCTTCATATGGATCTCTTTGGTCCCACTCACTACTCCGTACTAACAAATTCTTCAAGTTTGTATGGATTTTTCATTGTTGATGATTACTCTCGTTACACATGGGTGCATATCATTCTATACAAAAATGAAGTGCAGGATGTCTTCAGATGATTTGCTTCAAGGGCCTCCACCAACTTTGGCGTCAAGATCAAGCATATCAGGAGTGATAATGGGACTGAATTCAGGAACACTAACCTTGATGAATATCTTGATGAACTTGGTATTACTCATGAGTTATCTGCCCCTTATACTCCTCAGCAGAATGGCATCGTGGAGCGCAAATATAGGACTCTTGTTGAGATGGCTCGCACAATGCTTGACGAATACAAAACCCCTCGTCGCTTCTGGCCTGAAGCTATTGATACTTCATGCCACATCATCAACAGGGTATATCTTCAAAAATTCCTCAAGAAGACTTCATATGAGCTCATGACAGGCAAGAAAACCAATGTAAGTTATCTCAAAGTCTTCGGTGCAAAATGTTGGATCAGAGATCCTCACCACAGTTCTAAGTTTGCACCGAAAGCACATGAATGTTTTATGCTTGGTTATGGAAAGGACTCGCACACCTACAAAGTCTTCAACACCTACCATCACAAGGTGGTTGAAACTGTAGATGTGCGGTTTGATGAAACTAATGGCTCGCAAAGAGAGCACCTGCCTTCTGTGTTAGATGAACAATCTCCTGAGGAATCCATCAAGCTGAAGGCAACTGAAGATGTCATACCCACTGAGGAAATCATTCCAACAAATGAAGACTCTCATGCTGATATACCTGAAGAAAATGGTGCTGATGAAACTCCTCAGCCTCGTCAACCTGCTCATCCAAGAGTAGCAAATGAAGTGTAGATTGACAAAATCATCGATGACATCAATGCACCAGGTCTTCTCACAGGCTCAAAAGCTTCACATCTAACTAACTTTTGTGGGCACTTTGCCTTTGTCTCTATCTTAGAGCCCACCAAAGTTGATGAAGCATTCAAGGAGCTCGAATGGATTCAAGCTATGCAAGAGGAATTGCATCAGTTCAAGCTCAACAACGTGTGGGAACTTGTCAAGCGGCCAGATCCTCGCAAGCATAACATCATAGGTACCAAGTGGATCTACCGCAACAAGCAAGATGAAAATGGTCCTGTGGTGAGGAATAAGGCTCGACTTGTAGCTCAAGGCTATACACAGGTTGAGGGAATTGACTTTGATGAAACTTTTGCACCTGTTGCTAGACTTGAAGCTATTCGCATATTACTGGCTTACGCTAACCATCATAATATCATCTTATATCAAATGGATGTGAAAAGTGCATTCCTCAATGGTAAGCTTGAGGAAGAAGTATATGTTGCTCAACCCCAGGTTTTGAAGATCCTAAGCATCCTGACAAAGTCTTCAGACTAAACAAGGCCCTCTATGGCCTTAAGCAGGCCCCTTGGGCGTGGTACGACACTCTGAAGGAATTCCTCATAGAGAAAGGCTTCAAACCTGGTTCACTCGACCCTACTCTTTTCACGAAATCCTATGACAATGAACTGTTCGTATGCCAAATATATGTTGATGATATTATCTTTGGATGTACTGACAAACGTTACAGTGATGAATTTGCCTATATGATGAGTGAAGAATATCAAATGTCTATGATGGGAGAGTTGAAATTCTTCTTAGGTCTTCAAATTCGTCAGCAAGATAATGGCATCTTCATCTCACAAGAGAAATACCTCAAAGATGTTCCGAGGAAATTCGACATGCAAGATTGCAAAGGCGTCAAAACTCCAATGCCTTCAAAAGGCCATCTCTGCACTGATGAAAATGGTAAAGATTTCGATCAGAAGGTATACCGCCCCATGATTGGCTCCTTATTGTACCTATGTGCATCTCGGCCTAATATAATGCTAAGTGTTTGCATGTGTGCTTGATTCCAAGCAACACCGAAGGAATCACACCATAAGGCTGTGAAACACATTCTTCGATACTTAGCTCACACAACAACACTTGGATTGTGGTATCCCAAGGGCTCAAATCTTCACCTCATCGGATACTCTGATGCTGACTATGCTGGAGATCCTGTGGATCGCAAGTCAACCTCAGGCACATGTCATTTCCTCGGACGATCCTTAGTCTGTTGGTCCTCGAAGAAGCAGAACTGTGTTTCACTCTCCACTGCAGAAGCTGAGTACATTGCTGCTGGCTCGTGTTGTGCTCAGTTACTATGGATGAAGCAAACCCTCAAGGACTACGGCATCAAGCTGAAGAATGTGCCTCTTTACTGCGACAACGAGAGTGCCATCAAGATTGCGTACAACCCAGTTCAGCACTCCAAGACCAAGCACATCGAAATTCGTCATCACTTTCTTCGAGATCATGTACTCAAGGGCGACATCTCCATCAATCACATTCCCACTGAAGAACAACTGGTCGATATCTTCACAAAGCCCTTGGATGAAAAGGGATTTTGCAAGTTGCGATGTGAGCTAAATATCTTAGAATCCTCGAATGTTCTTTGATGAAGAACACACATCCTAACACATATGCAAAATTGATGACTTAGATGTGCAACACACGAAGTAACCTTTTTCTTCAATCAATGAAGAATAACTCTCTAAGTGTGAAGAAATTAACGAAGAATTTGATTCTCAGAACTCTACGACAATTGTAAGCGGTGTTTGAAATCATCATTCTTATACAGTGGGTTCCGCCACCAACCAAAAGTTGAAGTTCTTCAAAATTGAGCATTTTTGCAAATTCTTCAAATTATCAAATTCCTCAAGTTTTCAAATTCATCAACTTTTCAAATTCTTCAAAACTTTTGAGATTCATATTCTTCATTGACTATATATATATATATATATATATATATATTTGAGTTTTTTTAATGTTCTCAACACCATTCACTTATTGCTAATTCTTCAAGTCGATTTTCATCTAAGTGAATGTGATCGGACCCTTTCCCCATCTATGCCGAACTCAACCCAGTCTGTTCACTAATTCCTCATATGCGTTCTACTTTGAAACTTGTTCAAAGTCTTCACTGTGTCCTTGACAGCTGAAGAATTTGTGAACAAAAACTTTGAAATCTTCACTACCAAAAGTTTCGGCGGTTCCCGCTCAAACTGTTCCGATTCCTACGCCTGGATAACCCACGATCCTCCACAATCTTCACTACCCAAATCGTGGGTGATACCTGTCAGGTGGAGAGCAAGGGTTAGGGGCAATCCTGTCCAAAATCTTCGGGAGGATCAGTTTTCACTTCCTCTATAAATGCCCCCTTCCCATCAACTGTGCTCGGTTACTCCGCACCTCATCTCTCTTCCGAGCTCCAAACTAGCGCCGCCGCTAAAGTCATCGTCGCCGGTGAGGAAGAGCTTCACTGCCTCAACCTCCTCGTTGCCGTACTCGCATCGGCCACGGAAATTTTCATCCCGCCGCCGCTGTAGCTGTCTCCTTCTGCCAAGCTAGGGCATGGGAGATCTGAACGGACGAACTTCCTCATTTCATCTCTGTGTTCGTCGTGTTCTTCACCAGGGTAATTAAAATTTATTTTTACTACCCCTATTTGATCCTCAACTACAACTACTATTCCTCAATAGGTGTTTATACGTTATAAATCAAATACACAAGCACCTTACATCTCCTCATACTTGATACTCGATGATTTTCCTCATGATTCCTAAATTGTGCGAGTTCTCAAATTTGCACAACTCTGAATCCTGAGACAAAGAACACTTAGTGAAATTCCTCAAGACATCCATGGTCAAATTCCTCACACCTATTTTTCTTCAAAATTTCTGAGAATGCATATGACCTCTTCAAATTCCTCGCACCTATACTCTGTTCACAGGTACAACATGTCCACTAATGAATCACTAGGTTCTCATCAACTTAACTCATTTGCAGCACTACTTGAAGAAAAACTGTGTACCTCTTCAGAATCTTCACGAGTTCATATTCCTCAAGTCAAGAAAATGTCTGATGGAAAGAAACCTCAGAAAGGAGGGAAGAAGCCAGATGTGCACACTGCATTTGAGATCCTTGAGGATCTGTATGATGAATATTGCACACCTGACAAAGAAACTCATGGAAAGGAGACGACCAAGCAGAGGAAGAACCGTCTGCAAAAGATTGAGAGGAGATGGGCCAAAGAATGTTGAGAATATCATTATGTAAATCCAAAATACATGATGAAATTCGCTGTGAAACCACCTTGCAGCAGACCTCCTCTTGCTCCAAACCAAACTGCTGATCCTACTAGCCTCAAAACTGGTGAGGACTTTCCTGACATGTGGGAAAAGCAACAAGCCAAGTTGGTGAGGAAAGCCAAAGAGGCAGTGAAGAAATTCAACGAGTATTCTGCTGCTGCTGCCTCTGCCGGAGCTTCTGCTAGTGCTCCGAAGAAAATGGTAAAGAAATCTGCTCTGAAGATTGGTTCTTCAACATCAAAATCCTCAGTGCAAATTCCTCAAGGTCAAAGGCCCCAGCCCAGAAAACCTTCAGCACCTGGAACTGTTGCTGCTCAGTCATCTGCAACAGCCAAAAAGTCCTCAACCCTAGTGCATCTGGCAACATGCAAAAGGACTGAGGGTTTCACCATAGTTCCGAAGCTCACTGCAAGCCCCTCCACAACCGCAAAGTCTTCAACCAGTCCCTCTATGCTTAAACTGAAGAAGACAGCTGGACGTGGTCAAAGACCAAGTCATCACACCAGCAAGGCTCTGGTTACAGTCCCCTCGCATTCTGAGAACAATGATAGTGATGATGATGAAGCTGATGATGAGGAATTGGTAGAAATCATCAGACAAAGTCAACACAGGGCTGCTAAAGGAAAGGGTAGCTCTGTTCCTCTCATGCTGGATCCCAAGATGATCCCCAAATTCATTGATATATGGCATAAGGACCCAAGCACTCCACTTTCTTCACTAAATCTACCTCCTGAAGTGGATCATGTCCTCACCTACTTCATCTCTGAAGAAAAATGGAAGAGAGAGCAAGCTCAGAGAGCTAAGAGGAACAAGACTCGCAAAGAAAAGTTTCTGCGCGAAAATGTGATGAATTTGACCCCAAATCCACTCGTCACAGTTCAGTCCAAGATTCGCACTCTCTCTGGATCAACAGAAATATGATGCTGAATGGAAGGGCACCAAGGTCAGACTTGTCAGGGCTGCTCATGCAGCTGTAAAGGATCACAACACCAGGGTTGCAGCTTGACCGCAACCACAAAAGACTCAGTCTGAAGAAATTGCTCAGACTGAAGATGAAATTCCTCAGGCTGCTGATGAAAATGCTCAGCCTGAAGAAACTGCTGAAGAAAATGCTTCTGCACCAGAAGCAACTGCCAGTGCTGCTGAGGAAACTCAGACCACTGAAGAACATGCCAGGACAACCTCCAATGTTGTGCCTGAAGAATCTGATAGGCCAGCTGAAGAATCTGCTATGCTTTAAAGAAATTGTACCACCCAGGGTGGCTGCATCAGTCGTTCCTGAAGAAACTGCTACTGCTGAGGAAAATCCCCTCAAAAGAAAAGCATCAACTTCTGAAGCCCCTGTGTTGAAGAAGTTGAAAACTTTGACAAGTTCCTCAACAACACTACTTGATGCAACTCCAATTTCCTCTGCACCAGCCTATGCTATTGTGCCAATTAGGGAAGCATATGACATTCCTCAAGAAGAAGAGAATCATCCGGCTGCTTCCTCAGAGCCTCTTGATGAGGAAATTGTCATTAATGACACTGTATCAACTCCCAAGGTATCATCACCCCAGCTTCTGCTAACTACTGGCGCTGAAGAAATTGATGAAGAAGTTGACATTGGTGACACTACTCCTGTCATCAATGATGAATATTGGGAATCTGCACATCCCAATTCACCTATGGCAACTCCCCTGATGTTGATTCCTCAGTCACCTGCACAAACTGAGGAAATACCTGAAGATTCTAAACACCTGTACCTTCTAGACCCTGAAGAAATTCTAGATGTAACAGCTGAGGAAATTGATGCTCCGGCCACTACTGAGGAACCAGCTCTTCAAGTCACTCAGACTACTGTTCCTTCCATGCCAACGGAGATCAAGGGGCATACACAGACAAATCTTCAACCAAAGCCAAGACTGCCTCTCAAAGGCTCTGTTCGTCCCAAATTCCTCAAGACCATTTTCTTCGATGAGCACATGTTCTTCTTTGGACCAAACCCCTATGACTCTGCAAGGGCTGGTCGCAACAGGTTCTGGACTGCCACTCAACTGAATTACTATGCTTCAGTCCTCTATGAGAAGAAGAAAGTCTTCGCGCACCAATAGATTCCTCATGCGGACATGGAAAGTCTTCCATCATTTACTCATGTGCTTCAAGTTCTATATGATGCTGGACTTCTTCCATTTTGTGTTGACATCTGCGATTGGAATGAGGAAATCATCCTTCAATTCTATGCCACGTTGCATATCAGCGAAGATTCCTCAGACATCAACTCTTGGATATTGGACTGGATGACTGGCACAACACACTTCACTGCTCAAGCCTCTGAATTGCTTCAGTGTGTCCCAATCCAAATTCCCTCAGAAGAAGCCCGCAGGTTGTTTGATGAACCTCCTCTACCCAATCAACTGATGAATGTGCTGATGAATATATTGCCATCTGGAAAGCCTCAATGCCAAGTCTTCCTAGTGAAGGATCTTCTCTATGTGCCTCGCACAGTCTATCGCATATTGACAAACACACTATGTCCTCAGAAGGGGCACAACTCTAAAGAAGAAGAAGTTGATGGAATCATGAAGAATATGCTCTTCAACGTCATCCATGGTATTCCCATTAACTTGCATGATTTCTTCATGAGGACTTTGGCCAGTGCTGCTGTTGCTCCATTTGAGCAGAAGCCATATGCACCCTGGATTATGAAATTCATTAGGGATAAGTCCTCAGTGCACTACAAAACTGATTTCCAGAATCACTTCAGTTTCCTGCCACCCATTGAAGTCATCAAGAGTACAATTTCATCAGTTGAAGGGAAAGGCAAGTCTGTTATTGATGAAGGAACACGTCCCCTAGATGGACAGTTTCGCAAGGCCGCTTCCTTCTCCACAAATGATGACACTGCCACACAAGACTCTGATGCAAAGGCCTCAGCTCCCAAAGAGTGTGCCCCTCGATTGATGACTGACCGCGAACTTCTTATAAGTCTTCATCAGAAGGTCGATCGCAATCATGAGTGGGTAAAGCGTCAACTTGGGTATATTGTGCAGAATATGACTGTGATGCAGAACACTATCAAGAGGAACCACTATTATGCTCATGAAAACCTCAAGCGCTCTTGGGCTATGCTAAATCACATCATGTCTTGTGAAGAATTGGATGAGCTGAACTGTGAAGAATATCCTGACTTCGCTCGTTGTCCTCAGAAGAAGTTCAAGAAAGTTCAAGTTCCTCTGATGGTCACCAGTTCATATTCTTCATCTCACGAGCGCGATGAAGATGAAGACATTGAAGATACTGCTGCTGGCCCTGCATCACCAATCGACCCCGACAAAGCTAGCGCTCCTTCTTCACCAACAAGATGAAATTTCTCGTGGGGTGTTAGTCATCACTTTTTCTTCCGTTTTGGTCTTCGATGACAAAGGGGGAGAAAATTTGAGTTAGTCTTCAAGCGGGTTTATATATATATATGGGCTATTTTTTTTAAGTTACAACTCTCGCTCCTCTGAAGTTTTTTGGTTGTTGAGTTGTAAACTTAAGTCCGATGGTGGTCTGACACTTTTGAACTATTTCCTCGCATGTTTATTTCCTCAAATACCTTAATGCATGCATGCTGAATTTCGTCAGACACCATTTTCCTCACGCATTTCAAATTCTTCATTTCATATATTCAAATGCGTGTATGAATTACAAGATATAGGGGGAGTTCTCCATGTTTTGAACCTGCCATGTGCATTTGCAGCCCAAAGCAAATTCCTCAAATATGCACATCTTCAGGGGGAGTTCTTCTATATCTTGCAATCAAATTCCTCAAAATCTGTACTTTCACTTCATATGTTTATCCCCGTTGAAAACTTAACCTATTTGTCATCAATCACCAAAAAGGGGGAGATTGTTAGTGCATCAAGTGCCCTTAGTGATTTTGGTGTATTGAACACTTATAGGTTAAGGCACTAATGTGTTTGTGAGTGTACACAGACTCTATAGGTCGATGAGGAGTTTGATATATTCGGAGATTATCGACCCCTAAAAATGTATGCCTTCAAGTGAAGACTTTGGTGAAGACTTTCTGAAGACTTTTGTGAAGACTTTGTGAAAACTTTGAAAATGAAGAAGTTGGTGTGACCTTGAAGATATGAACGAGGAATATGAAGCGTGAAGACTTTTGTTTTCGAAGTTTCATTTCCTTTATTGGAGTCATAGGAAACACCGTACTGTTAAAGGGGGCCGAGGTAATACTAAGGAAAATTTCCAACTGATGCTCAACTCCAAAATCCTCAACCCATACAATCCTTCGAGTGAAGCCTTTGGAAATCGCTTACGTTTCAAACAAGGTCTTCAGTGACAGAGACTAAGTTCTTCTGGTCTCTGAGGAAATTGATCTGACTAAGGAGTTAGGATTTCGCCAGTGCGAATTACCTACAAGTGAGGATCATGATAAGATGAGGACTTTCATGGTTCAAAATTCCGACCGTTGCTATGCTTAGCGCGAGCTGTCCCCAATCGTTCCTATCCACATGACAGTGATATCATTGGGGGCATTTATGTCTTATCATGTCAGGTTGCACCCTGGCTATAAGTAGCCGACCCCCACAACCACTAGCTGGTTGGCTGCTCCGAGAGAGAACTGACACTTATCATTTGAGAGCAACCCATCCTCTGAGGACTTTGAGACAAAATCATCAGTGAGGAAAAACCCACAACCAAACCACAAAACCCATAGTGATTGAGCATCACCGAAGAAATTCCTGTGTGGAACCGACGCTTGTTACCTTTGAGGATTGTGCATCCTCCAGACGGTTAGGCGTCATGGTCTAGTGCTCCTACAGTCAATTGGGGACCATGAAGTGACCTTGGTCTAGAGCATCCAAGAGTAATTTGTGGATCGTCGGGTGACAAGTTTGTGAGCGTTTTGGAAGTCTACCCTGAAGACTTACCACGAGTGTTGGGCGAGGACAGTGTGACCTTAGCTCAAGGAGAATACGGTAAGGACTGTGTGTCTTGGGACTGTGTGTCCTCTGGTGTAAATACCAAGCCACTCCAAACCAGACGTATGACTGTCACAACAGTTGGAACTGGGTCATAACACCATTGTCTTCATTGAGCTACCTGGTTCTACTTCCTCAACCTCCTTATTCCTCATAACCTGTTGATGAAATTGATTGTTACTGTTTGAAGAATTTGAGTGAAGACTTTCGCAAATTCCTCACCTCAAATTCTTGAAGTTGCCTTGTTCATCATTGCTTGTCATGTATCACGCTACTCTCTATTTGTGCATGTTTCATTTCATCATGAAGACTATGTTGTCACTATGTTCCTCATGCACTTGAGTACTTATTTCGTTGCTAGTTATTCATCACATTTCAAATTCCTCAAAGTTCAAATTCCTCAAGTGATGAATTTGGAAAAATCGCCTATTCACCCCCCCTCTAGTCGATATAATGCACTTTCAGCATACAAGATAGATCTTCCTACAGCTGAGTTTGACGTGAGTAATACATTCAATGTTGCTGATTTGACGCCCTATGATGGAGAAGATCTTAACGCGTCGAGGTCGATGCTTTTTCAAGGGGGGCAGGATGATGAGGACATTCCTAGTCCTTTACCATCTTTTTCCGTTGATGATGTTGCTGCACAAGACAAGTCCGATGAAATCAGAATTGGACCAATCACAAGAGCATGTGCAAAGCTACTAGAACAACAGGTGAATTCACTCTTAGTTGAATCTGACATTTGTGTTAATGAGAATTTAATACTGCCTAAGTCTTTGCATATTTGTATGATTAGATTTTAAAAGAAGACAAGCTTAGCACGCGGAGATGAAGAGTTGCAGCGAGAAGAATGCCTACTGATGTCTAATATCAGCAAGTGCACGTGGGAGGAGAGGGAGGCCGATGCACAACATAAAAAGAAGGAAAATTAGAACCAGACTCGGATTGACTGCCAGGTGGCCCGGAATTGATATACGTCCAGAATCTGTGTCCGTGCTTCAAATAAGACGTGTAAATACAATTTCGAAAGCTTGAATCGTGTGCTTTCCAAACTGTATACCCGCAGCCCACGATTCGCTCTGAGTGAGTCGCAGTCGTCAAAACAATACGACGGTTGTTTTCTACCAGTTTTCCAAATAGAGTTCGTTTAAGTTAGGAAAGTTAGAGATAGGTTTGTTTTCGACCCTAACCCTAAGTTGAACGTCCAACAGTCTTTATATACCCTTGTAAGTCGTGGCTTTTAGGGTTAGACCACGTTTTGATTAAACTCATACCAGTCCGAATTGCTTTAAGCATTCCTTTGTATTCATAATCCTCTTTGCATCGATCAGGAATATTTACCTACACCAAATTCGTATCGATAGGGTGTATTGGTTACTGAGAGTCAAGTGCTATCTGTCGTTACATTGGGAATTGGGAGATTGCAGAACCGCTTCGTGGTCGGCGGCTACGTGCGCAAGTGTGTGGTGTTGCGAATATCCATAGGGTTGAAGATCTGTTGCATTGGCAACAAGGGAACAACCGGAGAGTTCGAGAGCATCTCACAAGTTATCTAGCAAGTTCATCATCGACATCATTCGCTCATTAAGAAGATCGGGCAGCCCCTTATCAAAAAATCACTACAATGGCGAGTGTTTCAAAACTCTTCCCAGATCGTATAAGCAAGATGGGCACAAAATTTGTTGGACTAATTTTTTTTCTGGAGCAATTCGGAGGCTGCGACGACCAAAAATTTTGACAAAAATCACTATGATGGCAAGTGTATCAAAACGCTACGAAGAACCTAAAACCAAGATAGGGAAAAAATATTTTCAGCCAATATTTTTTGGCCGAAACATGCTCTGCAAAGCACGAATTTTTGGGCCAAAACGTGCTCTGCATTTTTTTCTGACACCTACGCAGAAATCAAAAGGATCTCGAAACTAAACCTAAAACGAGCTGGACTCGGATTGATGCCGAATTTGTGGTGGTATATATGGACACCAATGTTAGTGATGGTGGGTTGTGATATATGGCTGCGGTGATGCTGGTGGTGGTATATGGCAACTATGAAGATGATGCGGCGGCGGCATGACAACCTGTGAAAAGAACTCGAAACTCCAAAGGACTAGACACTAAGACCAGCAACTCGACACGGCGATGTAACCGCAAATTCAACATAGCAAAAGACTGAAAAGACTATGCAAAGGCTCAGATTGGTTTAGATATGATGATCTAACCCTAAATTTTGTTGTGTCTTTTCGTGGACTAAAGGTATGAAGAACAAATGCGATCTAAACTACGAAAGCTGGTAAAATCTCACCGAGCAACCTGGAAATCTGATACCACTTGATAAAAGTGAGGGTCCCAATCTTTCAATGAGATGATAACTATCGATTTGGTGGAGACGACTTTGACGATCCAACTATGAAAGTGCATGACGTTGCGCCTTAGTAGTCGCTAAACCAATCTCCAAGAGGTTATTGACCACACCGGAGCACGATCAACCTGACCACGAAGGTCTATTCCTGCAAGCAATCGAAGAACAAGCAAGAATATGATTATGCAATCTAAATATTGCGAATATAGATGAAGTATTGATAATGATGGGGTTCCGAAAGCGGTCTTAGTCTGGTCGTTGGACACAAATGAAGTACACGAAGTTGCAATGGCTAACTTTTAACTAAAAAAAACCCAACCCTAAAACGATGCCCTAAGGCTTGTATATATAGGGGAATAGAGGGCAATTTCGTGGCCCCTTGGAGGAGGGGTCTGAAACCGACCTTAACTCAGTTTCCCCATATATACGGCTCTAAAAACAGCCTATAATATGATATTTCGAAATTACACGGGCCTGGCCCAACAATAAGGTGGCACAGCACCTATATTAGCCTAGGGACGAATTTTATAAATTAGCATCATGCATATTTTGTCCAAGGATTCTTGCTCTCATTATGGTGGCTTCAAAGTGCGAAAATCATCACTGGAAGCTCCATTGTTCTTTCCCCCGCGCGCACCTTCTTCTCCATGCTTGATCCCGCTCCCATGGTCATCGTTCTTGTCCATGCCAGGTCCTTCATTCATAAGTAAAACAAAAGTATCTAATTTAGGCAGCATCATATGTTCATTAACATTAGAAGGATTTGCAAGAAACAAAAGTACCTGGTAATTCAATTGACGTGCGCGAGCCCTAGTAATTGGTCATGTATGTATAGCAGTCAGAGTTGTGGGTGTAGCATTAGCAAGGATGTCCTCATCAGCAGGAGTAGGGATTTACGCAGCTGTGCAGCCCGAACCCGGGTAAAGATCCCCGCGTGTTGTTGATGAGGACATCCCTACTAATGTTACACCCACAACTCCGACTGCTATACATACAGGACCAATTACTAAAGCTCGGGCACGTCAATTAAATTATCAGGTACTTTTGTTTCTTGGAAATCCTTCTAATGTTCATGAACATATGATGCTGCCTAAATTAGATACTTTTGTTTTACTTATGAATGAAGGACCTAGCATGGACAAGAAAGATGACCATTGGAGTGGGATCAAGCATGGAGAAGAAGGTACGCGCGCAGGAAAGAACAATGGAGCTTCCAGTGATGATTTTCGCACTTTGACGCCACCATAATGGGAGCGAGAAGCCTTGGACTAAATATGCATGATGCCACTTTATAAAATTCGTCCCTAGGCTAATATAGGTGTTGCGCTACCTTATTTTTGGGCCAGGCCCATGTAATTTCGAAATACCATATTATAGGTTGTTTTTAGAGTCCGTATGTATGGGGGTTTCGGACCCCTCCTCCAAAGGGCCACGAAAGTCCCCTCTACTCCCCCATATATACAGCCCTTAGGGCGTCGTTTTAGGGTTATGTTTTGCTTAGATTACAAGTTCGCCTTAGCTGCAACTTCGCGTGCTTCGTTTGTGTTCCACGACCAGACAAAGGCGTCACCGAACCCCACTTCATCAATAAAGCTTCCCTCTTATATTCGCAATATCCAAATTACAATCTTAGTTTCTTGATTGTTCTTCGTTTGCGTGCAGGAAATAGACCCTCGTGGTCAGGTTGATCATGCTCCGGCATGGTCAACAACCTCTCGGAGTTGTTTTAGCGATTGCAAAGGCACGACATCATCACTTGTTCGTAGTCGGATCATCAAAGTCTACTCCATCAAAAACGATAGCCACCATCTCATCAAAAGACAGGGACAACTTCGCCTCCATCAAGTGGTATCAGATTTCCAGGTTGCTCGGTGAGATTTTACCAGTTTTCATAGTTTAGATCGCATCTGTTCTTCATACCTTTAGCCCACAAAAAAGCCACAAAAAAATTAGGGTTAGATCATCATATCTGAACCAATCTAAGACTTTGCATAGTCTTTTCAGTATTTTGCTTTGTTCAATTTGCGGTTACACCGTCGTGTCGAGTTGCTGGTCTTAGTGTCTAGTCCTTTGGAGTTTCGAGTTCTATTCACAGGTTGTCACGCTGCCACCGCATCGTCTTCATAGTTGTCATATACCACCACCACCATCACCGCTGCCATATATCACCACCCATCATCACTATCCATTGGTGTCCATATACCACCACAAATCCACCACCAATCCGAGGTCAGCTCGTTTTAGGTTTAGTTTCGAGATCCTTTTGATGTCGGATTCGCATTTTGCTACGTGCGTAGGTGTCTGGCACGCTTTGCAGAGCACGTTTTTGGCCAAAAAAATTCGGCCAAAAATATTTTTCCCTATCTTGATTTTAGGTTCTCCGGAGCATTTTGAGACACGTGCCATCATAGTGATTTTTGTCGAAATTTTTGGTCGTCGCAGCCCCCGAATTGCTCTAGAAAAAAAATTAGTCCAACAAATTCCGTGCCCATCTTGCTTATACGACATGGCGAGAGTTTTGAGACACTCCCCATTGTAGTGATTATTTGAGCAAAAAACAAGAGCGCAAAAAAAAGAGGCACCGAAAAAAAAGAAAAAAAAATTCAGAGTGTGCTCTTCCCTTGATTACGTGTAGCGTCGTGATTTTGTTGGTGTTTTAGGCTCGCGTCTCTAGTACGGTCTAGCCTAGGACCAGCACAGTATCGTCATTGAGCGTTTTTCAACCTTGCATCTCTTAATTGATTATTGCTAACCCTTTTTGCTAACATATTATAAGCCATCCTAGCTCCACATACATCTACGTCGTGTGTTTGACACCACGTGGCAATCTCTCTATCCAAGCTTTGAGAGTTTTGACTACAACGGTTGCCGATCACCGCCTGCTGCTGGGTAAGAACTAGTAAGAATTTGAGATTCGCTTAAAGGATTTGTGACACACCACCACCTCCACGTCCCAATAGTCTGTAGGTTTCATATTCTTGTGTGTTTCCTATTTCTGCTAACCATGCCAGGATCACATGACGACGGGATCGATTGGGAGAGCATGACCAACAAAGCGCTCTATGATAAATTTCAGCAAATGATGGCTGACCAGGTACAAGACTTCGTGACCAACTTTGGAGAGTCCATGGAGAAGCTAGATGGTTTGGAGAAGACATTCGACACCAAGATGGACGCCAAGTTCAATGAGGTGCTTGCCCGTCTACCACCACCAGCTGCAGCTCCTATACCTTTCGAACGACGAGCGCGACGTGTGCCTCTCGGCCAAGCCCAACATACTGGTATTGTTGATACTTCTGCTACTTCTGTGGCTCCTGCTGCTACTGTCGTTGAGCAGATTGAAGATTATGATGGTGATTACGATGATGAGGGAGAGGTTGCTCCGGACCAGCGTCAGGGGCAACCACCATGATACGCACCAGGTCGATCACACGTTCGTACAACGCTTATTTCCCTTAAAATAAAAGATCATACATATTTAGGAGCAATTCTTTTTGCTTTATGCACCTATGAAAACTTAATTGATGGATCTTACTCAATCCATAGGTAGGTATGGTGGACTCTCATGGCAAAACTGGGTTGAGGGTATTTAGATGCACAATTAGTATCTCTACTTGGTGCGGAAGTTTTAGCTAGTGTGAGGTGGAAGCAAGCACTACATGTTGGAGGATCTATAACCATATACCTTATATTCGGAAATAAGCAAACATAACCCATTATGTTGTCTTCCTTGTCCAACATCAACTTCTTAACATATAATATTTTAATGAGTGCTCAAAATCATAAAAGATGTCCAAGATAATATATTTATATGTGAACCTCTCTTTCTTTATTACTTCCTACTAATTGCACCAATGACCAATCGCTATGTTTGCTAACTCCCAACAAATTTCAATCGACATACTTCTTATATGTGAAGTCATCACTCCCCATAAGATCATCATATATACTCTTTGCTTTTATTCTATTCTTCTTTTATTTCTTATTTATTTTCTCAAGATCATAGCAAGCAAGGAAATCCCTCTCATCAAAACTACTTTTTATTATATAACTCTCGGACTTGCTTACACAAGGGGAACATAAAGCAAAACTAAAAGCTAGATCATACTAAAACTTTATTCTACTAGATTAACATAAAACCAAAAGGATCAAACTAAGAAAAACAAGAAATGGAAATGGTGTGATGGTGATACGATACCGAGGCACCTCCCCCAAGCTTGGCACAAGCCAAGAGGAGTGCGCATACCCATGTGTTTAGATGTCCTTCTTCGAAAGTGATGGTTGTATATTCTTGGCGATGATGCCCCTCAGAATGCGATTCTCCTCCTCAAGCTTGTTATTTTGCCATCTTAGATCCATTATCTCCTTGCGAAGCTTTCTATTGATGGTTATGGAACCCATCACCCATGGATGTTTCATTGCTGCGGGAGAAAAAACAACACTCTTTTTCATATTTTCATAAGTAAGGAATCTAGCCTTGGGAGGGATGACCGAATTCAGAATTGCCGAGCTCTGATGTTCCTCCAACATGACTCTAGGATGTAGACAAGAAGTGGCTTCTTGATCTTCCTCCATGGCAGCCACCCTTTTCAAGTCAGCCTCCATCTCTTCCTCTGTGGCCTTCCCAAAGTAATTAGCTTCGTTGTATGCTCCGGGCCCTGGTGTCGGGTGAGATAGCTCAAAACGAAAACATGAGGTAATGTCATGATACGAAAGTTCAATCCTTCGGGAAATTATATAATGAATTTTTACATACCCAAAGGAGTGTACCACAAGAAAACAGAGTCTTGGGGGTGCACGGGGTGGCCACAAGCCACAAGGGCGTGACCAAGGGGGTAGGCCACACCCTGCAGGCTTGTCGCCTCCTCGTGCGCTTTCCGGACTACTTTAAAATTTTCTAAATTATAAAATATTCTGACACTGAGAAAAATTGCTATTGGGAAAGTTTTGGAGTCGGTTTGCTTACCGTACCACATACCTATTCCTTTTTAGAGTCTGAAATGTTCCAGTAGGTCTCCCTAATGTACTCCTCCGAAGTTATGGTATTGATAATATTGGTTTCAACATTTATGGGATTACCTAAGATATAATGTTTGATTTTGTGCCCGTTTACCACCTTTGGATTTGTGCCTTCAGCATTGTTGATCTTGATAGCACCGGAACAATATAGTTCCTTGACAATGTAAGACCCTTCCCATTTAGAGAGAAGTTTGCCTGCAAAAAATCTTAGTCGAGGATTGTATAGCAAGACATGGTCACCTACATTGATTTCACGCTTTTGTATCCTTTTATCATGCCATCTCTTGACTTTTTCTCTAAACAACTTGGCATTCTCATAGGCCTGGGTTCTCCAGACATCAAGTGAGCTAATGTCAAATAACCTCTTCTCTCCAGCAAGTTTGAAATCATAATTGAGCTCTTTGATTGCCTAATAAGCTTTATGCTCTAGTTCTAGAGGTAAGTGACATGCTTTACTATAAACCATTTTATACGGAGACATACCAATAGGGTTTTTGTAAGCAGTTCTGTAAGCCCATAATGCGTCGTCAAGTTTCTTAGACCAATTCTTTCTAGATCTATTAACAGTCTTTCACAAGATCAATTTAATTTCTCTATTGCTTAATTCTACTTGACAACTAGACTGAGGGTGATAAGGATATGCAGTTCTATGATTAACGTCATACTTAGCAAGCAATTTCCGGAAAGCACAATGAATAAAGTGTGAACCACCATCAGTCATTAAATATCTAGGGACTCCAAATCTAGGGAAAATAACTTCTTTCAGCATTTTAATAAAGGTGTTATGATCAGCACTACTAGTTGGAATAGCTTCTACCCACTTAGTAACATAATCAAAAGCAACTAGAATATGAGTATACCCGTTGGATTCTGGAAAAGGTCCCATATAATCAGAACCCCAAACATCAAATGGTTCAATAACAAGAGAGTCATAGGCATTTCCTGACGTCTACTAATATTGCCAATACTTTGACATTCATCACAAGACAAGACAAACTTACGGGGATCCTTGAAGTGAGTAGGCCAATAAAAACCAGATTGTAATACCTTGTGTGCAGTTCTATCTTCGTCATGGTGTCCTCCGTAGGCCTCGGAATGACACTTGTGTAGGATCTGTTCCTGTTCATGCTTAGGTACACAACATCTAATAACACCATCTACTCCATCTTTATATAGGTGTGGATCGTCCCAAAAGTAATGTCTTAAATCATAGATGAACTTTTTCTTTTGTTGGTATGTGAAACTAGGAGGTATAAATTTAGCAACAATGTAATTAGGATAATCATCATAACATGGAGTATTACGTGAAGCATTTATGACAGCTAATTTTTCATTAGGAAAGCTATCATCAATAGGTAGTGGGTCATCAAGAACATTTTCTAACCTAGACAACTTATCCGCTACGGGGTTATCAGCACCCTTTCTATCAACAACATGCAAACCAAATTCTTGTAGCAGAAGAACCCATCTAATAAGTCTAGGTTTAGCATCTTTCTTTTACATAAGATATTTAATAAGAGCATGATTTGTGTGAACAGTTACTTTGGAATCAACAATATAAGGTCTGAACTTATCACAAGCAAACACAAGTACCAAACATTCCTTTTCAGTGGTAGCGTAGTTTCTTTGAGCATTGTCTAGAGTTTTACTAGCATAATGGATAACATTTAATTTCTTATCAAATCTTTGTCCTATAACAACACCAACGGCATAATCACTAGCATCACACATAATTTCAAATGGTAGGTTCCAATCAGGTGGTTAAACAACAGGTGCAGAAATCAAGGCATTCTTAAGAATTTCAAATGCTTCTACACAATCATCATCAAAAACGAATGGAACATCTTTTTGCTAAAGATTAGAGAGAGGCCTAGAAATCTTAGAGAAATCTTTAATAAACCTCCTATAGAAACCAGCATGACCAAGGAAACTTCTTATACCTCTGATATCCGTACGACATGACATTTTTTCAATAACATCAACTTTAGCTTTATCAACTTCAATACCTCTTTCGGAGATATTTTGTCCCAAGACAATACCTTCATTCAACATAAAGTGGCACTTCTCCCAATTCAAGACAAGATTACTTTCTTCGCATCTCTACAAAACTCGATCAAGGTTTCTCAAACAATTATCAAAAGAAGTTCCGTAAACGGAAAAATAATCCATGAAAACCTCAACAATCTTTTCACAAAAATCAAAGAATATAGCAGTCATACATCTGTGAAAGGTAGCAGGTGCATTGCATAAACCGAAAGGCATACGTCTATAAGCAAAGGTACCGAAAGGGCAAGTAAAAGTGGTGTTCTCATGATCCTCTTTTGACACAGGTATTTGAGAGAAATCGGAATAACCATCTAGAAAGCAAAAATGTGTGTGCTTGGATAGTCTTTCTAGCATTTGATCAATAAAAGGTAGAGGGTAATGATCTTTCCCAATAGCTTTGTTTAATTTCCTAAAATCAATTACCATTCTATACCCTGTAACAATTCTTCGCAGGATCAATTCATTTTTATCATTAGGAACTACGGTAATACCTCCTTTCTTAGGGACACAATGGACGGGACTAACCCATCTACTATCAGCAATAGGATAAATGATACCTGCCTCCATAAGCTTTAATATTTCATTTTTTACCACTTCTTTCATTTTAGGATTTAATCGTCGTTGGTGATCAACAACTTGTTTAGCACTGGGCTCCATATTGATTTTATGCTGATATAGAGTGGGACTAATGCCCTTAAGATCATCAAGGGTATATCCAATAGCAGCACGGTTCTTCCTTAGAGTTTTCAATAATCTCTTTTCTTCATGCTCTGAAAGGTTAGCACTAATAATAACAGGATATATCTTCTTTTCATCAAGATAAGCATATTTCAGAGTATTCGGTAATTGTTTAAGCTCAAACACGGGATCACCCTTGGGTGGAGGAGGATCCCCAAGTATTTCAACAGGAAGTTGTGTTTCAAAATAGGATGTTGGTCAAAGAAAATCTTATCTATTTCATTCCTTTCATTCATATGCGTATTGTTTTCATGGTCTAGCAAATATTTTTCTGAGGGATCAGTAAGAGGCACAACAATACAAGCAAGACCAATAATTTTATCCTTACTAGGAAATTATTTATCATGGGGTTGTCTACAAAACTTAGAGAAATTAAACTCATTAGACGCATCCCCAAAACTTACAGTAACAGTTTCCTTCTCACAATCTATCCTGGCAATAACAGTTTCAAGAAAGGTCTACCAAATATAATGGGACAAAATTCGTCTTGTGGGGAGCCAAGGACAAGAAAATCAGTAGGATATTTTAGTTTCCCACAGAAGACTTCAACATCACTAACGATCCCAACCGGTGCTATAGTATCTGTATTAGCAAGCTTAATGGTAACACCAATTTCCTCTAACTCAGCTGGTGCAATATCATTCATAATTTCTTGATATAAGGTAAAGAGGATTGCACTCACACTGGCACCCACATCACATAAGCCATGATAACAATGGTCTCCTATTTTAATAGAAACAACAGGCATGCCAACAATAGGTCTATGTTTATATTTAGCATCAGGTCTAGCAATTCTAGCAGCTTCATCACAAAATTGAATAACATGCCCATCAATATTATCAACCAAGAGGTCTTTAACCATAGCAATACTAGGCTCAACTTTAATTTGTTCAGGGGTATAGGTGTTCTCACATAGCTCTTACAAACCACAGTTGAAGCTTTAGCATGTTTCTATATTCTAAGAGGGAAAGGTGGTTTCTCAATATAAGTAGTAGGAATAACAGGATCAACATTATAAGTAATAGTTTCTTCTTTAATTTTAATAGGTTCAACTACCTTCACTTCAATGGGAGGATGATATTTAAACCACTTCTCCATAGGGAGGTCAACATGAGCAGCAAAAGATTCATAGAAAGAAGCTACTATCTCAGAGTCAAGTCCATATTTAGTGCTAAATTCATGAAAAACATCGGTGTCTACAAAGGAGTTAACACAATCAAACTTAAGGTTTATACCTGACTCCTTACCTTCTCGAGTTCCCAATCTTCATAGTTGCGTTTAATTCTCTCAAATAAATCCCATTTGAAGTCAATATCTTTCTTGATATAGGAACCAGTACAAGAAGTATCGAGCATTGATTGATCATTACGAGAAAGCCGAGCATAAAAATTCGAAACTATAATTTCTCTTGAGAGATCATGATTGGGGCATGAATATAACATTGACTTAAGCCTCCCCCACGCTTGAGCGATTCTTTCTCCTTCACGAGACAAAACAATATAGATATAATTCCGATCATGGAACTAGATGCATAGGATAGAACTTCTGATGAAATTCCATTTTCAATCGGTTGTAGGTCCATGATCCAATATCATCACAAAGCCTATACCATGTCAATTCCTTCTCCTTCAAAGATAAAGGAAAGAACTTCTTCTTGACATGATCCTCGGGCAGACCTGCAAGCTTAAATAATCCAAAAACGTCATCCACATAGATTAGATGCAAATCAGGATGTAGTGTTCCATCTCCTGCATAAGGATTAGCTAACAGTTACTCTATCGTACCCGAATGAATTTCATAATAAATATCTTCAGTAGTTTCAGTAGGTTGAGGAGCAACTCTTTGTGCTTCCAGTCGAGGTGAAGATACCCCGAACAAGACCCTCAAATGATTACTTTCCATAGTAACAAGTGTCAGTAAATTTCAGCACACTATAGAAATTTTCATTACAAGATTCCACTTACCAAACGCGCTTCACTCCCTGACAACGGCGCCAGAAAAGAGTCTTGAAGACCCACAAGTATAAGGGATCTATCATAGTGCTTTCTATAAGTAAGAGTGTCGAACCCAACGAGGAGCAGAAGGAAATGACAAGCGGTTTTCAGTAAGGTATTCTCTCCAAGCACTAAAATTATCGGTAATAGATAGTTTTGTGATAAGATAATTTGTAACAAGTAAGAAGTAAGAAATGTAGCAACGGTGCAGCAAGGTAGCCCAATCCTTTTTGTAGCAAAGGACAGGCCTGGGTAAAATCTTATATAAAGTGAAGCGCTCCCAAGGACACATGAGAATTTCTGTCAAGCTAGTTTTTGTCATGCTCATTTGATTCGCGTTCGTCACTTTTATAATTTGATATGTGGGTGGACCGGTGCTTGGGTGCTTCCTGTACTTGGAAAAACCTCACACTTATGATTAACCTCTCTCACAAGCATCCGCAACTCCGAAAGAAGAATTAAGATAAATCTAAACAAAGCATGAAACATATGGATCCAAATCAGCCCCTTACGAAGGAACGCATAAACTAGGGTTTAAGCTTCTGTCACTCTAGCAACCCATCATTTACTTATTACTTCACAATGCCTTCCCTAGGAATAAAAAATGGTGAAGTGTTATGTAGTTGATGTTCACATAACACCACTAGAGGAGAGACAACATACATCTCATCAAAATATCGAACGAATACCAAATTCACATGATTACTTATAACAAGACTTATCCCATGTCCTCAGGAACAAACATAACTACTCACAAAGCATGTTCATGTAAATAATCAAAGGAATATTAATTATCATAAAGGATCTAAACATATGATCTTCCACCAAGTAAACCAACTAGCATCAACTACAAGGAGTAATCAACACTACTAGCAACCCACAGGTACCAATCTTAGGATTGAGACAAAGATCGAATACAAGAGATGAACTAGGGTTTGGAGAGGAGATGGTGCTGGTGAAGATGTTGATGAAGATTGACCCCCTCTTGACGAGAGGATCATTGGTGATGACGATGGCTTCGATTTCCCCCTCCGGAAGGGAAGTTTCCCCGATAGAACAGCTCCGCCTGAGCTCTAGATTGGTTCTGCCCAACTTCCGCCTCAAGATGGTGACGCTTCATCCTGAAAGCTCTTTTATCGGTGTCGTGTGCACTTACGTGGAGGACCTTGATGCACATGATGCACTGCTGCTGGCAAGCGAGATGCTTCGCCATCGGCCGACGCGCGGGGGCTTCAACGCGGGGGCAGACCACGTCAAGGAGCTGATCGCCGTTGCACGAAGGGTTGTGGCTCCTCACCCTTCTTCAGGTGTTGGGGGCTCGTTCGCTGCGCCTGTCTCCCAACCTGCTGATGGCGCGCCCCTCTAGCCTTGGGCGAACCCGAGCGGGCCTTGCCGCATGCCGTGCTCCTTCTCCTCCAAATCCCAGCGACCAATTTTGAGGAGCAGCCTGGCCACGATGACCAAGTACGCGAAGGAAACAATGAGGCGCCCCGCGCACGCACCAGCGCGCACCTCCATGGCCTGATGGTCCTTTAGTAACCTAGATTGACCAAGCGGGAGCATGTCATCCTGTGCATGGAGCAAGTGGCGCAGACGTCTAGAAGAACAAGCAACCATGGTGAAGGCACATCGGATCGCCGAGGATGCAATCCATGTCAGGATGCATGAGGCCCACCCCACGGCAGTGGCAGAGGTAAGCAACTTCGTCCCGAGGCTCGACGTAGGAGGGTCTGCGGGTTGCACACATAGGGCGACGCCCCGCCGTCGCCTGGAGGTACCGTCCCCGTCGTCCCGCCCGACGGCTCAGGAGGAGAACCGGACCCCTATGTGGAGCCCTATGTACCATGCTACGTCGTGCCTAGGGACACTAGCCTGGATCGGGCCCCTGCCGCAGGCGCCAGCGCCCCTCAAGAATAGGGGAAGCCTTAGGCGTCCTCCCGAGCTAGGCTTGGTGGCTTCCCCTGACGAAGCACCAAGTCTAGACGACGCAAGTAGGAGAAAGAGGGAGGACGTCCTTGGGCCCGCGGGGCACGGCACAAGCTGTCACCCTCACGAGCAAGAAACGTCGAGCCAAGCCCCAGGGCCTCAAGAGTGAAGGTGTGGGGGGCAGCAAGACACACGTAACACGGGCCACCCATGGCAACTGGAACGCCGACACGACGTCGGGAGGTTAGGCCTCATGAGGGCCTCAAGGCGATGCCTGGCTGGCACCCAGACGATTCACGAGGCACCTTCATGGACAAAACACCTTTATGGCTGTGGTGGATGCGTTGTGCTCATGTTTGAGCCGCGGGAGCGCAATCTTGCGGCTACGCGGGGAACATTGCATTCGGGTTTGGGTCATAAAGGCGCACAACCGAGCAGGAATGCACTGGATAGCTCTTAACGGAGTTGGGAGCCACCAGACCGAGCGCTTGGGGGCTTGCCCGGCTATCTAAAGTCGTGACACTCTCATGTAATAATGAGCGGGCTGTATACGCCTGGAACTCCCTAAGGACGCGGAGGGGTTCCTTCCCACGCAATGCGTAAGCCACAGCTCCACACTCGCGGACAGGTCAACACTGCCTGCCAATGGCTATGCCCATGCAACATGGATGCCCTACGCTCAACGCTGGGGGAAGACGAAAACTAGCCTAGGTGCCGGACACGACGTTTTCTTGCTTCTTTTTGCATTCGAATTGCCACTTTTTGGAATGAAGTTTGAGGAGTTCGAAACTCTATATTTAAAAGAAAAAGGGGCGGGGATTTTTCTCTCATTTCTCCCTTGTTTTACCGGTCTTGAACTCTCTTCTTTGGATTGGTGTTTCACAAGGGGTCGTTCACTCCGACCCTCCCCGAGGCACCTCGGGACTCGAGACAAGCCCCTGTCGCCTCCGGGACTTGCACCTTTGGGCTATCAACCCCCACTCGGGGCCTCCGACCGCAGCATGGCACCACATCATGGAGTCTCAAAAGGCCCCGGTACCTGGGCCTCCTGAGGCAGAACCCGGCAGGGCGGAATGAGGCCCGCTCGAATATCAAGGGGGGCTCCTACGAAATGCGCCTCGGGAGCCTTATCGGTCATATAGCCACTCGCCTATTGATGTCGTACTTGGTCATCTGGTCGGCAACAAGGGTGACGAGGCCTCGCCTCGTAGTTGCGTCCTTGTTGATTCGGTCGTACACTACGGTGGTAGGGAAAGGTGCGGGACTGGGACCTGCTGACGTAGAGCTGCTTGAGTGTCAAAGGGGGTTCCTGAGCAACGTGCCTCAAGAGCCTTACCGGTCATATAGTCACTCGCCCCTCGATGTCGTCCTTGGTGATCCGGTCGGCATCGAGGGTGTCGAGGCCTCTCCTTGTAGTTGCGTCCCGGTGATCCGGTCGTACACTACTATGGTAGGGAAATGCGCGGGACTGGAACCTGCAAACACGGAGTGCCAAAAAGGCTCCCAACCTGCCTCACTCGTAAGCAAGGAAGAAGCACCCTAGGCGGTGCAGTGGACAGCTTGGTCGTGCCTCGCGGCGCACAAAATCGTCAACAGGCCACAAGCTAAGTACACTGCCAAACCAAGCAAGATTCTCCTGATCTAATGGCGGCCCAAAGATGGGACAAGGGTAGTGCACACTAATATGAGGATGCAGGTACTTCGAGCCACTATGCGTGGCTACCAAAACCCCTGAGGCTTGAAGCGCCAAGGGAGACAACACGAGGACAGGGACCCTGCAACGACGAGCAGCAAGGCCATGAACTCTGGGCTGGCAGCCACGGGCTGCCCCTTAGGAGGGAGTGCCTCTCGAGGGCCCAGCCGTCCACCATCGCCGGATCGCATTTGTGGCGGTGCCTAGCCCCCGCAAGAAAATCAAGTTACGTCACTACAAGCAGCCGACTAGCGGTCCAAGAAAAAGAAACAGAGACAAAGGTAATGCGCAAAAGATTAACTCCCACGGGGGTCGAGTTCTACTTAAACTGTTACAGGTACCAGGAAATGGAAGCAGAGGAAGTCTAGGCGGAGGAGTCACCATCGCCGTCCGAGTCGCCGGTCGCCATGGCGCCGGAGCCGCCCTCCACTCCGGGAGTGGGCACGTGGATGAACCGTTCCACCAGGGACTCCACGTGCGGGCGTAGCTTGTCATGAAGGGGCCTCTAGAGCCCCTTGGGCACCCACTCTGTGACGCGCTAGAGGTCGAGCTCCGAGGCGAGGCAGCGCACGTTGGAGAAGACGCGCGTCAAAGCAATCTCCAAGAGGTCACGCGCATCGGCCTCGCTGTCCCCGTACACGTAGGAGACCCCGGTCTCTAGCATCTCCACCACCCAGCAGAAGAAGTCGAGTGTCCCCCATCGCCTTGCGCTCAGGTAAGAGCCAGGCTTCCCCATGGAACCGACTCACTACACCGGCCCGCAGTGGGCGATGTCGAGGTACTGCTTGGTGCGCTGGGTCTCCAGAATCTTGTCGTAAGCCGCCTCATCCTGCACGGCCTGCACGGCGTCGGCTGCCACCTTGACCTGGGCCTCGAGAGACGTCAGCTCTGCCCGGGCCTCCGCTTCACTCCTGAGGGCGGCTTGGAAGGCGGCATCGGCGGTCATCAGCTGGGCCCACAGCACGTCGACCTCCTCCCGGACCTCGCCGAGCTAGCGCTTCTTGGCCGCTGGCGCCTTGGAAGGAGGATCAGTGCCGAAGCATTGGACACATCAACAAAGAAAGAAGGAGGCAGCGGAGTACTCACTCATCCACAAAGGCCCAGCACCGGTGAACTTCGTGTTCTTCGTTTGTGTTCCACGACCAGACAAAGGCGTCACAGAACCCCACTTCATCAATAAAGCTTTCCTCTTATATTCGCAATATCCAGATTGCAATCTTAGTTTCTTGCTTGTTCTTCATTTGCGTGCAGGAAACAGACCCTCGTGGTCAGGTTGATCATGCTCCCGCATGGTCAATAACCTCTCGGAGTTGGTTTAGCGATTGCTAAGGCGCGACGTCATCACTCGTTCGTAGTCGGATCGTCAAAGTCTACTCCACCAAAAACGATAGCCACCATCTCATCGAAAGACAGGGACAACTTCGCCTCTATCAAGTGGTATCTGATTTCCAGGTTGCTGGGTGAGATTTTACTAGTTTTCGTAGTTTAGATCACATCTGTTCTTCATCCCTTTAGTCCACGAAAAAGCCACAAAAAATTAGGGTTAGATCATCATATCCGAACCAATCTGAGCCTTTGCATAGTCTTTTTAGTATTTTGCTTTGTTGAATTTGCGGTTACATCGTCGTGTCGAGTTGCTGGTCTTAGTGTCTAGTCCTTTAGAGTTTCGAGTTCTTTTCACAGGTTGTCATGCCGCCACCGCATCGTCTTCATAGTTGCCATATACCACCACCATGATCATTGCTGCCATATATCACCATCCATCATCACTATCCATTTGTGTCCATATATACCACCCCAAATCCTCCACCAATCCGAGTCCAGCTCATTTTAGGTTTAGTTTTGAGATACTTTTGATTTCGGATTCGTGTTTTGCTACCTGCGTAGGTGTCAGAAAAAAAAGTCTGGCACGCTTTGCAGAGCACGTTTTGGCCCCAAAAAAATCGGCTGAAATTTTTTCTTCCCTATCTTGGTTTTAGGTTCTTCGGAGCGTTTTGGGACACCTGCCATCATAGTGATTTTTGTCGAAATTTTTGGTCGTCGCAGCCCCCGAATTGCTCCACAAAAAAATGTACTCCAACAAATTTCGTGCCCACCTTGCTTATACGACGTGGGAAGAGTTTTGAGACACTCGCCATTGTAGTGATTTTTTGAGCAAAAAAAAGAGCGCAAAAAAAGAGGCGCCAAAAAAAACCAAAAAAAAATTCATAGTGTGCTTTTCCCTTGATTATGTGTAGCGTTGTCATTTTGTTGGTGTTTTAGGCTCGCGTCTCTTGTACAGTCTAGCCTAGGACGAGCACAGTACCATCGTTGAGCGTTTATTCAACCTTGCATCTCTGAATTGATTATTATTAACCCTTTTTGCTACCATACTATAAGCCATCCTAGCTCCACATACATGTACGTCGTGTGTTTGACACCACCTGGCAATCGCTCTAACCAAGCTTAGAGAGTTTGACTACAACGTTTGCCGATCACCACCTGCTGCTGGGTAAGAACTAGTAAGAATTTGAGATTCGCTTAAAGGATTTCTGACACACCACCACCATCACCACCACGTCCCAGTAGTTTGTAGGTTTCATATTATTGTGTGATTCCTATTTATGCTAACCATGTCAGGATCACACGACGACGGGAGCGACTGGGAGAGCATGACCAACAAAGCGCTCTATGATAAATTTCAGCAAATGATGGCTGACCAGGTACAAGATTTTGTGACCAACTTTGGAGAGGCCATGGAGAAGCTCAATGGTTTGGAGAAGACATTCGACACCAAGATGGAGGCCAAGTTCAATGAGGTGCTTGCCCGTCTACCACCACCAGTTGCAGCTCCTATCCCTTTCGAACAACGAGCGCGACGTGTGCCTCTCGGCCAAGGCAAGCATACTGGTACTGTTGATACTGCTGCTACTTCTGTGGCTCCTGCTGCTACTGTCATTGAGCAGGTTGCCGACTATGATGGTGATTACGATGATGATGGAGAGGTTACTCCAGATCATCCTCAGGGGCAACCACCACGATACGCACCAGGTCGACCACATAGCTACAACCATAATGGTAGGGCTGCACCCGCCCCTCAGGTACGGGATCATGACCATCTCCCTAAACTTAAATTGAATATTCCGACATTTGAGGGTAGATATGTTCCTGATATATATCTTACATGGGAGTTAGAAACAGAACAACATTTTACATGCTTACAATTTCCTGAGGATAGACGTGTTGCTGTTGCTGTTTGTTCATTCACTAGCTTTGCTTGTGTTTGGTGGTCAGAACATTGTAGAATACACCATGCAAATATTCCAACTACTTGGGCTGCTTTGAAAATTGCTATGCGTAATCGTTGGGTGCCACCTTATTATCAACGTGAATTGCTTCAAAATTTGCAACGTTTAAGACAAGGAAAAAATTCTGTAGAAGAATATTATCAGGAATTACAAACTGGCATGATTAGATGTGGTATTGTTGAGGAGAATGAAGCTATGCTTGCACGTTTTATGGGTGGATTAAATAGAGAGATTCAGACTATTCTAGAGTATGAGGTGTATCACGCTATCACTCGTTTATTTCATCTTGCTTGCAAAGCTGAACGTGAAGTGCAGGATCGACAGGCAATGGCGAGAACTCCTTTCTCTACAGGACGCCACGTACCTCCTCTACTTCCGCACGTCCTGCTGAAACGCCACCTACTCCCACCTCCAACTCCAACTGTGATACCAGGAAACAGGCTCCTAATGCACCCTCTGCGAAGATCACACCTTCTGGGCCTACATAGAGCTCTTCTTCATATATTGCATCCACAGGGCAAACACATGAGGTTATATGCCGTCGTTGCAAGGGTGGAGGCCACTTTGCGAGAGAATGCCCTTCCAAACGTGTAATGATTGTTACTGAGGATGGTGGATATGCATCCGCCAGTGATTATGATGAGGAGACTTTGTCTCTCATTGCAAGTGAAGAACAGGGTGGCGAGGATGCAGAACAAGAGACACACTACATGGCTGCTAATTACGCTGATAGGTATGAAAGTTTAGTTGCTCAACGTGTTCTCAGTGTGCAGGTTACACAGGCTGAGCAAAATTAGAGGCACAACTTGTTCCGCACAAAGGGAGTTGTGAAGGAGCATTCTGTTCGCGTCATCATCGATGGAGGGAGTTGCAATAACTTGGCTAGCATGGAGTTGGTGTAGAAGTTGTCTCTAACCACCAGACCACATCCTCATCCTTATTACATCCAATGGTTCAACAATAGTGGCAAGGTTAAGGTAACACATACTGTTCGTGTGCATTTTAGCATTGCTACATATTCTGATTATGTGGATTGTGATGTGGTACCCATGCAAGCATGTTCTGTTTTACTTGGTAGGCCATGGCAGTTTGATAAAAAAAATTGTACACCATGGTAGGACAAATCAGTATACTGTTGTTCATAAGGATCAAAATATCACTTTGCTTCCTATGTCTCCGGAACATATTATGAAAGATGACATTGCTAGAGCTAGTAAAGCAAAACAGGAAAAAAATAAGAGTGAAAATCAGATTGTAGCACAGGAATTTGAGCAACACCATAAACATAATAAACCATCATCTAATGTTGCATCTGAAATAAAATTGAAGAGTGGATGTTTACTTGCTACTAAATCTGATATTAATGATTTGGATGTTTCTACATCTGTTTGCTATGCTTTTGTATGCAAAGAGGTATTATTTTCATTCGAGGACATGCCTCCCTCTTTGCCTCCTGCGGTCATTAACATTTTGCAAGAGTTCACTGACGTCTTCCCATAAGACATGCCACCGGGATTACCACCTATTCGCGGGATTGAGCATCAGATTGACTTAATTCCCGGTGCATCCCTACTCAACCGTGCGCCATACCGTACCAATCCAGAGGAGACAAAGGAGATTATGCGTCAAGTACAGGAGCTGCTTGACAAAGGTTATATACGTGAATCCCTTACTCCTTGTGTTGTTCCTATTATTCTAGTGCCTAAAAAGGATGGTACATCGCGCATGTGTGTGGATTGTAGAGGCACAATAGAGAAAATAAATGATAATGCATATAAACTTGAGCTGCCTGTAGAGTTTGGGGTTAGCCCCACTTTTAACATTGCAGAAGCCTTATTTGGGTGAGGAAGATGAGCTTCCGTCGAGGACGACTTCAGTTCAAGAAGGGGAGGATGATGAGGACATCCCTACTAATGCTACACCCACAACTCTAACTGCTGTACATACAGGACCAATTACTAGAGCTCGCGCACGTCAATTGAATTACTAGGTACTTTCGTTTCTTGCAAATCCTTCTAATGTTGATGAACATATGATGCTGCCTAAATTAGATACTTTTGTTTTACTTGTGAATGAAGGACCTGGAATGGACAAGAAGGATGACCATTGGAGCGGGATCAAGCATGGAGAAGAAGGTGCGCGTGCGGGAAAGAACAATGGAGCTTCCAGTGATGATTTTCGCACTTTGAAGCCACCATAATGGGCGCAAGAAGCCTTGGACGAAATATGCATGATGCCACTTTATAAAATTCGTCCCTAGACTAATATAGGTGTTGCGCCACCTTATTTTTGGGCTAGGCCCATGTAATTTCGAAATACCAGATTATAGGCTATTTTTAGAGTCCGTATGTATGGGGAAAATGAGTTAGGGTCGGTTTCAGACCCCTCCTCTAAGGGGCCACGAAATTCCCCTCTATTCTTCCATATATACATCCCTTAGGGCGTCATTTTAGGTTTGGGTTTTGTTTAGTTAAAAGTTAGCCATTGCAACTTTGTGTACTTCGTTTGTGTCCAACGACCAGACCAAGACCGCTTTCGGAACCCCACCCTTATCAATACTTCATATATATTCGCAATATTCAGATTAAATTATCATTTTCTTGCTTGTTCTTTGATTGCTTGCAGGAATAGACCTTCGTTGTCAGGTTGATCGTGCTCCGGCATGGTCACTAACCTCTTGGAGATTGGTTTAGCGATTGCTAAGGCGCAACATCGTGCACGTTCATAGTCGGATCGTCAAAGTCGTCTCCACCAAATCGATAGTAAGCATCTCATCAAAAGATCGGGACCCTCGCCTTTATTAGAAAGGTTATATATGTGAATCCCTTTGTCCTTCTGCTGTTCCTATTATTCTAGTGCCTAAAAAGGATGGTAAATCGCACATGTGTGTGGATTGTAGAGGCATTGATAATATTACTATCCATTATCATCATCCTATCCCTAGACTAGATGATATGCTTGATGAATTAAGTGGTTCTACAATTTTCTCCGAAGTTTATTTGCGTAGTGGATACCATCAAATTCGTATGAAATTGGGAGATGAATGGAAACCAACATTTAAAACTAAGTTTGGATTATATGAGTGGTTAGTTATGCCTTTTTGGTTAACTAATGCACCTAGCACTTTCATGAGATTAATGAACAAGGTTTTACGTGCTTTCATTGGACGATTTGTGGTAGTCTATTTTGATAATATATTGATTTTTAGTATATCTTTGGAGGAGCATTTGGAACATCTATGTGCTGTTTTTATTGCTCTACGTGATGCACGTTTGTTTGGTAACCTTGGGAAGTGCACCTTTTGCACCGACCGAGCATCTTTTCTTGGCTATGTTGTTACTCCATAGGGAATTGAAGTTGATAAAGCCAAGATTGAAGCTATTGAGAGTTGGCCGCATCCCAAAACGGTCACACAAGTGAGGGGTTTTCTTGGCCTCGCTGGTTTCTATAGGCGTTTTGTGAGAGATTTCAGCACCATTGTTGCGCCTCTCAATGAGCTTACAAAGAAGGACGTGCCTTTTTCTTGGGGTACCGCATAGGAAGAAGCCTTCACGGTCTTGAAAGATAAGTTAACACATGCTCCTTTACTCCAATTTCCTGATTTTAATAAGGCTTTCGAGCTTGAATGTGATGCTAGTGGAATTGGGTTAGGAGGTGTGTTATTACAAGATGGTAAACCTGTTGTGTACTTTTCTAAAAAACTGAGTGGGCCTAGTCTAAATTATTCTACTTATGATAAGGAATTATATGCTCTTGTTTGGACTTTGGAAACATGGCAACATTATTTATGGCCCAAAGAATTTGTTATACATTCTGAACATGAATCTTTGAAACGTATTAAAAGTCAAGCAAAACTGAACCGTAGACATGCTCAATGGGTTGAATTCATTAAACACAAGAAGGGTAAAGAAAATGTTATTGCTGATGCTTTGTCTCGTCGTTATACTATGCTTTCACAACTTGACTTTAAAATATTTGGTTTGGAGACCATCAAAGATCAATATGTGCATGATGCTGAATTTAGAGATGTGTTGCAGCATTGTACAGAAGGGAGAACACGGAACAAGTTTGTTATTAATGATGGATATGTGTTCCGTGCTAACAAGCTATGCATTCCAGCTAGCTCCGTTCGTCTTTTGTTGTTACAGGAGGCACACGGAGGAGGATTAATGGGACACTTTGGCATGAAGAAGACGGAGGACATACTTTCTACATATTTCTTTTGGCCAAAGATGAGACGGGACGTTGAGCGTTTTGTTGCTCGCTGCACTACATTTCAAAAAGCTAAGTCATGACTCAATCCTCATGATTTATATATGCCTTTGCCTGTACCTAGTGTTCCTTGGGAGGATATATCTATGGACTTTGTTTTAGGTTTGCCTCGAACTAAGAAGGGGAGGGATAGCATATTTGTTGTCGTGGATAGATTTTCCAAAATGGCACACTTTATACCATGTCATAAAAGTGATGATGCTGCTCATGTTGCTGATTTGTTCTTTCGTGAAATTATTCGGTTGCATGGTGTGCCAAATACAATTGTTTCAGATCATGATGCTAAATTTCTTAGCCACTTTTGGAGATGTTTATGGGCTAAGTTGGGGACTAAACTGCTTTTTAGTACAACATGTCACCCCCAAACTGATGGCCAAACTGAAGTAGTCAATAGATCATTGTCTACTATGCTTAGGGCTGTTTTGAAGAATAACCTGAAAATGTGGGAAGAATGCTTGCCTCATATTGAATTTGCTTATAATCGTTCGCTACATTCTACCACTAAGATGTGCCCTTTTGAAGTTGTGTATGGGTTCTTACCTCGTGCACCTATTGATTTGTTGCCCCTTCCATCTTCGGAGAAGGTTAATTTTGATGCTAAAGAACGTGCTGAATTGATATTAAAGATGCATGAGTTAACAAAGGAAAACATTGAGCGTATGAATGCTAAATACAAAATTGCTGGAGATAAGGGTAGAAAACATGTTGTCTTCGCACCTTGAGATCTTGTTTGGTTACATTTGCGTAAGGATAGATTTCCTGATTTGCGCAAGTCAAAGCTAATGCCACGTGTTGATGGTCCTTTTAAGGTGTTAGAGAAAATAAATGATAATGCATATAAACTTGAGCTGCCTGTAGAGTTTGGGGTTAGCCCCACTTTTAACATTGCAGATTTGAAGCCTTATTTGGGTGAGGAAGACGAGCTTCCGTTGAGGGCGACTTCAGTTCAAGAAGGGGATGATGATGAGGACATCCCTGCTAATGCTACACCCACAACTCCGACAGCTATACATACAGGACCAATTACTAGAGCTCACGCACGTCAATTGAATTACCAGGTACTTTCGTTTCTTGCAAATCCTTCTAATGTTCATGAACATATGATGCTGCCCAAATTAGATACTTTTGTTTTACTTATGAATGAAGGACCTGGCATGGACAAGAAGGATGACCATGGGAGCGGGATCAAGCATGGAGAAGAAAGTGCGCGCGCGGGAAAGAATAATGGAGCTTCCAGTGATGATTTTCTCACTTTGAAGCCACCATAATGGGAGCAAGAAGCCTTGGACGAAATATGCATGATGCTACTTTATAAAATTCGTCCCTAGGCTAATATAGGTGCTGCGCCACCTTATTGTTGGGCCAGGCCCATGTAATTTCGAAATACCATATTATACGCTGTTTTTAGAGTCCGTATGTATGGGGAAACTGAGTTAAGGTCGGTTTCGGACCCCTCCTCCTAGGGGACACGAAATTCCCCTCTATTCCCCCATATATACAGCCCTTAGGGCATCGTTTCAGGGTTGGGTTTTGTTTATATTACAAGTTCGCCATAGCTGCAACTTCGCGTTCTTCGTTTGTGTTCCACGACCAGACAAAGGCGTCACAGAACCCCACTTCATCAATAAAGCTTTCCTCTTATATTCGCAATATCCAGATTGCAATCGTAGTTTCTTGCTTGTTCTTTGTCTGCGTGCAGTAAACAGACCCTCGTGGTCAGGTTGATCGTGCTCCGGCGTGGTCAATAACCTCTCGGAGTTGGTTTAGCGATTGCTAAGGCGTGGCGTCATCACACGTTCGTAGTCGGATCATCAAAGTCTACTCCACCAAAAACGATAGCCACCATCTCATTGAAAAACAGGGACAACTTCGCCTCTATCAAGATGGACTGCGCCAGGTCTGGTGACTCGTACTACCCGATAAGGGCCTTCCCACTTCGGCGTCAACTTGTTTGTACCCCCGGCGGACCGAATACACCGAAGGACAAGGTCGCCTTCCTCAAGGCTCCGAGCATGAACTTTGCGGCTATGGTAGCGTTGCAAAGCTTGCTGGTAACGTGCAGCACGCCCAGCATCCCGGAGACGGTCTTCCTCGAGGAGTGTGGCATCATCATGTCGCAGTTGCTGTTGGTCTACTTTATCGTAGGCAAGCACTCGAGGTGACCCATATATGAGTTTTGTGGAGACGACTGCTTCCGCCCCATATACTAGGGAGAAGGGCGTCTGGACGGTAGCTCGATTCGGTGTCGTTCTGAGGGACCAAAGAACCACTGGCAGCTCATCTATCTAGTGTTTGTCGCTCTTCCGTACGTTATAGAAAGTCCTTGTCTAGAGTCCTTGCAGCACTTCTGCATTAATCCTCTCGACTTGCCCGTTGCTCCTTGGGTGAGCAACAGAGGCGTAGGAGACCTTGCTCCCAAGGTTTTGGATATACTGCATGAAGGCGCGGCTCGTGAACTCGGTCCCGTTGTCGATGATCAGCCTGTTAGGTACTCCAAAATGGCACACCAGTCCTTTCATGAACTTGATAGCTGCTTGTGCGGTCACCTTTCTCACCAGTTCCACCTCTAGTCACTTTGTGAACTTGTCGGTTGCCACGAACAAGAACTCAAAGCCCCCGGTAGCATGGAGGAAGGGGCCCAAGATATCGAGCCCCCAGACTGATAATGGACAAGGTAGAGGTATTGTTTGCATGGCTTGCGCTAGTTTATGGATGTTCTTGGAATGGAACTGGCAGGTTTCACACTTTGGTGACTAGCTAAGTAGCATCCCGGAGGGCAGTGGGCAGAAACCTTGTCGGAAGGCTTTCCTGGCAAGGGCCCTTGATGTAATGTGGAAACCACATACTCCTCCGTGAATCCCCGCCAACAGCTTTAGTCCATCCTCTCGGTAGATTGTTAGTGCATCTACTGCCCCTTAGTGATTTTGGTGTGTTAAAGACATATATGTTAAGGAACTAATGTGTTTGTGAGTATACACATGCTCTATAAGTCGATGAGGAGTTTGATATATTCGAAGATTACCGACCCCTAAAAATGTATGTCTTCAACTGAAGACTTTGGTGAAGACTTTGTGAAGACTTTGCTGAAGACTTTGAAAATGAAGAAGTAGGTGTGACCTTGAAGATATGAATGAGGACTATGAAGCGTGAAGACTTTTGTTTTTGTAGTTATATTTCCTTTCTTTGAGTCATAGGAAACACTTTACTGTTAAAGGGGGCCGAGGTAATACTAAGGAAAATTTCCAACTGATGCTCAACTCCAAAAGCCTGAACCTATCCAATCCTTTGAGTCAAGCCTTTGGAAATCTCATGTAGTTTAGTCAAGTTCTTCAGTGACAGAGACGGTGTTCTTCTGGTATCTAATGAAATTGATCTGCCTGAGGAGTTAGGATTTTCCCAGTGCGAATTGCCTACAAGTGAGGAACATGATAAGCCTAAGGACTTTCATAGTTTGAAATTCCGACCGTTGTTGTGCTTAGCGCCACCTGTCCCCAATCATCACATCCACATAACGGTCATATCAGTGGGGGCATTTATGTCTTATCTTGTCAGGTTGCACCCTGGCTATAAATAGCCACCCCCACAACCACTAGTTGGTTGGCTGCTCCGAGACAGAACTTTTGAGAGCAACCCATCCTCCGAGGAATTTGAGAGAAAATCATCAGTGAGGAAAAACCCAAATCCAAACCACCAAACCCAAAGTGATTGAGCATCACTTAAGAAATTCCTGTGTGGAACCGACGCTTGTTACCTTTGAGGACTGTGTATCCTCTAGACGGTTAGGCGTCATGGTCTAGTGCATCCTGCAGTCAATTGGGGATCACAGAGTGACCTTGGTCTAGAGCATCCAGTAGTCAATTGTGGATCGCCGGGTGACCAGTTTGTGAGGGTTTTGGAAGTCTACCCTGAAGACTTACCACGAATGTTGGGCGACGACTTTCTGACCTTAGCTCAATGAGAATACGGTAAGGACCGTGTGTCTTGGGACTGTGTGTCCTCTGGTTTACATACCTGGATGCTCCAAAACAGACGTACGACTGTCACAATAGTTGGAACTGGGTCATCAAACCGTTGTCTTCATCGAGCTACCTGGTTCTATTTCCTCAACCCCTCTATTCCTCATATACTTGTTGATGAAATTGATCGTTATTGTTTGAAGGATTTGACTAAAGACTTTCACAATTTATTCACCTCAAATTCTTCAAGTTACCTTGTTCCTCACCTTCCTATCATGTATCATGCTACTTGTAATCTGTGCATGTTTTATTTCATCATGATGATTATGTTGTCACTGTGTTCCTCATGCACTTGAGTACTTATTTCGCTGGTAGTTATTCATCACATTTCAAATTCCTCAAGTTGAAATTCCTCAAGTGATAAATTTGTAAAAATCGCCTATTCAGCCCCCTCTAATCGATATAACGCACTTTCAATTGGTATCAGAGCAAGGTACTCCCTTGTTCTATGTGATTGTGGTTTAACCACCTACAGTTCTAGTTATGTCGACTACAGGTATGATCAAGGTTTCCACAAGATGTCCTACCTTTGATGGGCCGGACTATCCCTACTGGAAGAACAAGATGCGCATGCATCTTGAGGCAATTGACAATGATCTCTGGTATGTTGTGGAAAATGGTGTTCCCTCTGTTACTCCCACGGTCAATGTTGTTGATGTGAAGAGATTCAAGCAACTCGATTCTCAAGCGAAGAATGTCATTTGTGGCCATCTAAGCAAAGGTTAGTATGGCAGAGTGAGTGCTTTGAAGTCTGCTAAGATTATCTGGGATAGGCTGTCCAAAGTCAACGAAGGTGTTTCCACTCAACGTGACTCTTGTGTTGATGTTCTTCACAATCTCTTCAACCGCTTCAAGAGACTTGACAATGAAAATGTTTAGCAAACTTTTGATCGTCTCACTGATATCTCCAATGAGCTTCAAGCACTGGGTGCCACTGATATCACCGACCATGAAGTGGTGAAGAAACTGCTAAGATCTCTTGATGCCTCATTCGATACTCTTGCTTTGATGATTCAAGAACATGGAGACTACAAGTCACTTGATCCTATTAATACTCTTGAGAGACTCAATACTCATGAATTCCAACAAGCTGAGAAGAGAGACCTCTACAGGCCAAGCTATGGAAGATGTCGTGCTCTGAAGGCAAAATCAATTTCCTCGTCCGAAGACGACGATTCTAACAGTAGCCTTGGTGATCCTAAAGAACTAAGTCAGGAGCTAGCAATGCTCGTGAGGAAATTCCAGAAGTTGTCAAGGAGAGGTGGATTTGGAAAGTCATCAAAGAGTGGTTTGAGGAAATTAGATTCCTCACATGACTACAAGAAAAGAACCTGTCCCCGTTGCAAGAAACCTGGTCAATTCATCTCTGACTGCACTCTCTGGGGAAAAGAATCAAAGAAGAAGAAGAAATACAAGGATGACAGTTCTGATGACTCGAAGAAAAAGAAGAAGTCTTCAAAGTCCTCATCTGCAAAGTCCTCATCTTCAAAGTCCTCAAAGCACAAGAAGAATGGTTCCAGATAGGCTCGAGCGTTCATTGGCAAGGAAATGGATTCTGAAGAAGAATCTGAAGAATATGAAGAAGAGGAAGAATCTAAGGTGGAATCAGAATCTAGTGTTGCAAGCCTTGCTCTCGCCACTGCTTTCGTCAACAAGTCCATCTTCAACGATGAAGAAAATGAGTACTCCAATGACTCTGACATCAGCAATGATGATTATGCTTGAACCTATTGCTTCATGACAAAAGGCTCAAAGGTACACAAACATCATTCCTCATCTGAATCAAGTGAAGGTGAATCTGATGAATATGTGAAACCAAGCTATGCTAAACTTGTTAACATTGCCACTAAGCAACAAAGTGCACTTGAAAAGCTTCAGAAAAGGCTTGACAAAAGTGATGATCTATTGAACGATGAAGTGGATCGGACTCAAACTCTGTCAGACGATCTCAAAAGTCTTCAAACAAAGTATGATAACCTTCAGAGTCATCATACTGCTCTCTTAGCCGATCATGAGAATCTTTCTTACGAATTTCTTCAAAGAAAGCAAGATCTTGAGAAACTAAGGGTGTCACATGAGGATCTCCAAAGGGGAAACGATTCCTTACTGGCTCAACAGATCAGTACCGCTTAGGAAGAATTTGTTCCACCTTGTTTGAAATGCATCGAACGTGAAACTGCTAATTCTTCACCTCAATGTTCAAATGCTTCTATTTCTGCAAATTCTTCAACTATTCTAGTGGTGTCAAATTCCTCATCTGAGGATACCACAAGTATCACTAACGAAAATGCAGGGTTGAAGGAATTGTATGTGACAGGCATGTACAAAAGTCTCAAAGGGCATCAAACTCTTTGCGATGTCCTCAAAAAGCAGATTCTAAACATGAACCCTAGGAAAGAGGGTGTTGCATTTGTGAGGAAACTCAATGCTGATGGATCTTACTAAACACCTGAGCTGTACCCCAAAACCTCATGGGTTGTTGCGAAAGGACCTCCTATAGATCCATCCACTTTATCTGGCTTTACTTGTGAAACTTCATATTCCTCTGATGAGTCACTTGACTCCAACTACAAATTCTTCAAAAATCAGAAAGGTGAAGTATTTGCTAGATTTGTTGGAACTAACTGCAGGAACGGTTCTCCTATGAAGAAAATCTGGGTTCCCAAGAGCTACCTACAAAATCTTCAAGTGAATGTCCTCACGACATCACTCATGAAGAACAGGAACACCAGATCAAATTCCTCATATAGACCAAAATCTTCACTTGGACCAAATTCCTCAAATGGTTAAAAATATCATTCTCGTGCTAATGCCTCTGTTTCGCACGAAAAATCTAAGAGTTATGAATATGTGCATTATTCTTCAAATCATTATGTTCATAAGTCCTCGAAGAATTTCTCTGCTTATTCATATGAGTACTTTAACCCTTGCCCTGTGAAACAAAGTGCACTTGCTTCAATGCCTCCCTTCTCATATGGTTCTCGTAGAACGATGAACTCTTTGCCACCCCTCCAGATGTGGGTGGTGAAGAAATTGAACTAATCTCTTATCCAGGCTCAGGTCTCCAGATGAACTTGAACGTCTGATGAATTTGCTGGAGACCTGAGGAAATGCTTGAAAGGACGCAAGCTAACCATGTAGAAATGAATTCCTCATTTCACACGTCCTCACACTACTTGCTTACTATCTTGTGTGATGAAATTTTGTCTGATGAAATTGATGTCATATTCTTCAATATGAAGCATATGAGTTTGTAAGTCGTACTAATTCATCTGCAGGATGATCCTCCAAAAGCTATTGAGTGGGTCCTCGGTAGTGGATGCACAAACCACATGACTGGTGACAAGAATATACTAATGAATTTGCCACTTGCTCCATCTCATCTGAAGCATATCACCTACGCTGACAAAGGAAAAAGCAAGGTATTGGGTCTAGGTAAGGTTGCAATCTCAAAGGACCGAACCATGGATAAGGTGATGCTTGTCGAATCCCTCGGGTTCAACCTTATGTCTGTCTCAATGCTTTGTGATCTTGATATGGTTGTCGTATTTGGAAAATATCGTTGTGTTGTCATCATGGAATCTAACAATTCCAAAGTCTTCGAAGGTTTTAGGAGAGGATACTTGTATATTGTTGATTTCTCTACAAGTCCTTCGCCTGCCACATGCCTACTTGCATAGTCCTCAGAAGGCTGGCTATGGCATCGATGACTTGGACATGCTGGTATGAGGGACTTGCACACGCTCGTGAAGAAAAAGCATGTCGTTGGTATTGAAGGTGTCACACGAGGATCTCCGAAGGGAAAACGATTCCTTACTGGCTTAACAGATCAGTACCGCTCAGGAAGAATTTGTTCCACCTTGTTTGAAATCCATGGAACGTGAAACTGCTAATTCTTCACCCGAATGTTCAAATTCTTCTATTGTTGCAAATTCTTCAACTATTCAAGTGGTCTCAAATTCCTCATCTGAGGATACCACAAGTATCACTAACGAAAATGCAGGGTTGAAGGAATTGTATGTGACACGCATGTACAAAAGTCTCAAAGGGCATCAAACCCTTTGTGATGTCCTCAAAAAGCACATTCTGAATAGGAACCCTAGGAAAGAGGGTGTTGCATTTGTGAGGAAACTCAACACTGATGGATCTTATTGGAAACCTGAGCAGTACCCCAAAACCTCATGGGTTGCTATGAAAGGACCTCCTGTAGATCCATCCACTTTATCTGGCTTTACTTGTGAAACTTCATATTCCTCTGATGAGTCACTTGACTGCAACTACAAATTCTTCAAAAATTAGAAGGTGAAGTATTTGCTAGATATTTTGGAACTAACTGTAGGAACGGTTCTCCTATGAAGAAAATTTGGGTTCCCAAGAGCTACCTACAAAATCTTCAAGTGAATGTCCTCACGACAACACTCATGAAGAAAAGGAACCCCAGATCAAATTCCTCATATGGACCAAAGTCTTCACTTGGACAAAATTCCTCAAATGGTTAAAAATATCATTCGCGTGCTAATGCCTCTGTTTCGCAGGGAAAATCTAAGAGTTATGAATATGTGCATTATTCTTCAAATCATTATGTTCATAAGTCCTCGAAGAATTTCTCTGCTTATTCATATGAGTACTCTAACCCTCGCCTTGTGAAACGAAGCACACTTGCTTCAATGCCTCCCTTCTCATATGGTGCTCGCAGAATGATGAACTCTTTGCCACCCCTCCGGATGTGGGTGGTGAACAAATTGAACTAATCTCTTATGCAGGCTCAGGTCTCCAGATGAACTTGAACGTCTGATGAATTTGCTGGAGACCTAAGGAAATGCTTGAAAGGACGCAAGCTAACCATGTAGAAATGAATTCCTCATTTCACACATCCTCACACTACTTGCTTACTATCTTGTGTGATGAAATTCTGTCTGATGAAATTGATGTCATATTCTTCAATCTAAAGCATATGAGTTCATAAGTCGTACTAATTCATCTGTAGGATGATCCTCCAAAAACTACTGAGGGGGTCCTCGATAGTGGATGCACAAACCACATGACTGGTGACAAGAATCTACTAATGAATTTGCCAGTTGCTCCATCTCATCTGAAGCATATCACCTATGCTGACAAAGGAAAAAAGCAAGGTATTGGGTCTAGGTAAGGTTGCAATCTCAAAGGACCGAACCATGGATAAGGTGATGCTTGTCGAATCCCTTGGGTTCAACCTTATGTCCGTCTCAATGCTTTGTTATCTTGATATGGTTGTCGTATTTGGAAAATATCGTTGTGTTGTCATCATGGAATTTGACAATTCCAAAGTCTTCGAAGGCTTTAGGAGAGGAGACTTGTATATTGTTGCTTTCTCTATAGGTCCTCAGCCTGCCACATGCCTACTTGCCAAATCCTCAGAAGGCTAGATGTGGCATCGATGACTTGGACATGCTGCTATGAGGAACTTGCACACGCCCGCGAAGAAAAAGCACGTCATTGGCATTGAAGGTGTCAAATTCCTCAAGGACCACCTTTGTGGTGCATGTGAGTCTGGGAGGATGACCAGATCCAAGCATCCCTCGAAGACAATCATGACCACAACTCGACCCTTTGAATTGCTTTACATGGATCACTTTGGCCCCACTCATTACTACACACTAACAAATTCTTCAAGTTCGTATGGCTTTGTCATTGTTGATGATTACTCTCGTTACACTTGGGTGCATATTATTCTATACAAGTCTGAAGTGCAGGATGTCTTCAGACGATTTGCTTCAAGGGCCTCCACGAACTTCGGTATCAAGATCAAGCACATCAGGAGTGATAATGGGACTGAGTTCAAGAACACCAATCTTGATGAACTTGGTATTACTCATGAGTTATCTGCCCCTTATACTCCTCAGCAGAACGGCGTCGTGGAGCGCAAGAATAGGACTCTTGTTGAGATGGCTCGCACCATGCTTTATGAACACAAGACTCCTCGTCGCTTCTGGCCTCAGGCAATTGATACTGCATGCCACATCATCAACAAGGTATATCTTCACAAATTCTTCAAGAAGACTTCGTATGAACTTATGACTGGCAAGAAACCCAATGTAAGTTATCTCAAAGTCTTCGGTGCAAAATGCTGGATTAGAGATCCTCACCATAGTTCTAAATTTGCACCGAAAGCACATGAAGGTTTTATGCTTGGTTACGGAAAGGACTCGCACACCTATAGAGTCTTCAACACCTACCACCACAAGGTTGTTGAAACTATAGATGTGCGGTTCGATGAAACTGATGGCTCGCAAAGAGAGAACCTGCCTTCTATACTAGATGAACAGTCTCCTGAGGAATCCATTAAGTTGAAGGCCACTGAAGACGTCATACCCACCGAGGAAGTCATTCCAACAAATGAAGACATTCATGCTGATACACCTGAAGAAAATGGTGCTGATGAAAGTCCTCAGCCACATCAAACTGCTCACCCAAGAGTTTCAAATGAAGTGCAGATTGACAAAATCATCGATGACATCAATGCACCAGGTCCCCTCACTCGTTCAAGAGCTTCACATTTGACTAACTTTTGTGGGCACTTTGCTTTTGTCTCTATCTTAGAGCCCACCAAAGTGGATGAAGCATTCAAGGAGACCGAGTGGATTCAAGCTATGCAAGAGGAATTGCATCAATTCAAGCTCAACAACATGTGGGAACTTGTCAAGCGGACAGATCCTCGCAAGCATGACATCATAGGTACCAAGTGAATCTACCCCAACAAGCAAGATGAAAATGGCCTTGTGGTAAGAAATAAGGCTCTTCTTGTAGCTCAAGGCTACACACATGTTGAAGGAATTGACTTTGATGAATCTTTTGCACCTGTTGCTAGACTTGAAGCTATTCACATATTGCTTGCTTATGCTAACCATCATGATATCTTATATCAAATGGATGTGAAAAGTGCATTCCTCAATGGTAAGCTTGAGGAAGAAGTATATGTTGCTCGACCCGTAGGTTTTGAAGACCCTAAGCATCCTGACAAAGTCTTCTGACACAACAAGGCCCTCTATGGCCTCAAGCAGGCCCCTCGGGCGTGGTACGACACTTTGAAGGAGTTCCTCACGAAGAAAGGCTTCAAACCCGGTTCACTCGACCCAACTCTTTTCACAAAATCCTATGACAATGAACTATTCATATGCGAAATATACGTAGACGATATTATCTTTTGCTGCATTGACAAATGTTACAGTGATGAATTTGCCTATATGATGAGTGAAGAATATCAAATGTCTATGATGGGAGAGTTGAAATTCTTCTTAAAATTCGTCAGCAAGACAATGTCATCTTCATATCTCAAGAGAAATACCTCAAAGATGTTCTGAGGAAATTCGACATGCAAGATTGCAAAGGCGTCAAAACTCCAATGCCTTCAAAAGGCCACCTCAGCATTGACGAAAATGGTAAAGATTTCGATCAGAAGGTATATCGCTCCGTGATTGGCTCATTATTGTATCTATGTGCATCTAGGCATGATATTATGCTGAGTGTTTGCATGTCTGCCCGATTTCAAGCAACACCAAAGGAATCACACCGTAAGGCTATGAAACATATTCTTCGATACTTAGCTCACACACCAACGCTTGGATTATGGTATCCCAAGGGCTCAAATCTTCACCTCGTCGGATACTCCGATGCTGACTATGCTGGAGATTGTGTGGATTACAAGTCAACCTCAAGCACATGTCATTTCCTCGGACGATCTTTAGTTTGTTGGTCCTCAAAGAAGCAGAACGGCGTGTCACTATCTACTCCTAAAGCTGAGTACATTGCTGCCAGTTCATGTTGCGCTCACTTGTTGTGGATGAAGCAAACCCTCAAGTATGGCATCAAGTTGAAGAATGTGCCTCTCTACTACGACAATGAGAGTGGCATCAAGATTGCTTACAACCCAGTTCAGCATTCCAAGACCAAGCACATCTAGATTTGTCATCATTTTCTTCGAGATCATGTACTCAAGGGCGACGTCGCCATCGACAACATCCCTACATCCGAACAACTGGTCGATATCTTCACAAAGCTCTTGGATGAAAAGAGATTTTGCAAGTTGTGGTGTGAGCTAAATATCTTAGAATCTTCGAATGTTCTTTCAAAAAAGGACACTCATCCTAACACTTATGCAAAATTGATGAGTTAGATGTGCAACACACGAAGTAACATTTTTCTTCAATCAATGAAGAATAACCCTCTAAATGTGAAGAAATTAATGAAGAATTTGATTATCAGAACCCAAGGACAATTGTACGTGGTGTCTGAAGTCATCATTCTTATACGGTGGGCCACGCCACCAACCACAGTTGAAATTCTTCATAGTTGAGTTAACTCATCATTTTGCAAATTCTTCAAATTTTCAAATTCCTCAAGTTTGCAAATTCCTGAACTTTTCAAATTCCTCAACTTTTAAAATTCTTCAAACTATGAAACTCATGTTCTTCATTGACTATATACTTATACATTGGAGTTTCCAATGTCCTCAACAACATTCAGTTATTGCTAATTCTTCAAGTTGATTTTCATCTTGGTGAATATGATCGGACCCTTTTCCCTCTATGCTAAACTCAACCCAGTCTGTTCACAAATTCTTAATATGCGTTCTACTTTGAAACTCGTTCAAAGTCTTCATTGTGTCCTTGATAGCTAAAGAATTTGCGAACGGAAACTTTAAAATTTTCACCATCAAAATTTCCGGCGTTTCTCGCTCAAACGGTTCCGATTTCCACGACTGGATAACCCACGATCCCCCACTATCGCCACTTCTCAGTACGTGGGTGACACATGTCGCGTGGAGATCAAGGGTCAAGGGAAATCTTGTCCGACATCTTCGGACAGATTGGTTTCACCTCCGCTATAAATACCCCCTCCCCTTTCACTGTGCTCGGTTACTACTTACTCCTACTCTCTCCAAAGCTCCGACCTAGCACCATCGCCAAAATCATCGCTGCCGGTCTGGAGGAGCTTCATTACCTCGACCTCGCCATCGCCGTACTCGCATCGGCCGCGGAAGTCTTCACCCTACCGCCGCTGTAGCTGTCTCCCGCTTCCAAGCTAGGGCGTGGGAGATCTGGACTGATGAACTTCCTCAATCTTATCTCATAGTTCATCGTGTTCTTCAGCAGGGTAAATAAAATTTATTTTTACTACCCTTGTTTGATATTCATGTTTTCCTAAATCTTCACAATGGTGTTTATTCTTCAAGAATCTCATTCTAAAGCACCTTACATGTTCATACACTTGATGATTTTCCCTACATTATGATTTTCTTCAAGATTCCTCAATTGTGTGAATCCTCAAAATTTGCACAACTCTGGAACCTAAGACAAAGAACACTTATTGAAATTCCTCAAAACACCCATGGTCAAATTCCTCACACTAGATTTTATTGAAAAACTACTGAGAACGCATATGACCTCTTCAAATTCCTCGCACCTATACTCTGTTCATAGGTACAAACATGTCCACTAATGAATCACTAGGTTCTCATCAACTTAACTCATTTGCAGCGTTTCATGAGGAAAAACTGTGCACTTCTTCAGAATCTTCAAGAGTTCAGATCCTCAACCGAAGAAAATGGCAGATGGGAAGAAGCCAGAGAAAGGTGGAAAGAAGCCTGATGTGTAGACTACTCTTGAGATTCTTGAGGACATGAAAGAGGAATATTGCACACCCGATGAAGAAATTCACGGCAAAGAGACAACAAAGCAGAGAAAGATCCACTTGTAGAAAATTGAGAGGAGATGGGCAAAGGAGTGGAAAGAATACCGCTATGTCACTCCTAAATATATGATGAAATTCGCAGTCAAGCCACCTTGCAGCAGACCACCATTGGCTCCTAATCAGATTGCTGATCCCACTAGTCTCAAGACTGGCAATGATTTTCCTCATGAATGGGAGAAACAACAAGCCAAACCGGCAAAGAAAGCAAAAGAGGATGTGAAGAAATTGAACGTAAACTCTGCTGCTGCTGTCTCTTCCGGAGCATCTGTAAGTGCTCCGAAGAAATCGATGATGAAGAAATCTGTTGTGAAGTCAAATTCTTCAACTTCAAAATCATCACAGCAGATTCCTCAAGCTCAAAGGCCTCAGCCTTCAAAGGCCTCAGCCGTTGGTAGGGTTGCTGCTCAGTCCTCAACTGTTGTTGCAAAGTCCTCAACCCCTGTGCATCTTGCATCTTGCCAGAGGACAAAGGGATTCTCAAATGCTTCAAAGATTTCTGCTAGCCCCTCTGATAAAGCAAAGTCTTCAACAAGCCCAACTATGTTGAAACTGAAGAAAACTGTTGGACGAGGTTAACGACCAAGTCCTCACACAAGCAAAGTTGTGGTAATTGTACCCTCAGGATCTGAGGATGATGATGATGAAGCTGATGATGAAGAATTGGAAGAAATCATCAGAGAAAGTCAACAAAAGGCTGCAATAGCCAAAGGCAGCTCTGTTCCTCTCATGCTGGATCCCAAGATGATCCTCAACTTCATTGACATATGGCATGAGGATCCAAGCACCCCACTTTCCTCACTGAACCTGCCTCTTGGTGTGGACCATGTCCCGACCCACTTTATTGCTGAGGAAAAATGGAAAAGAGATCAAGCTCAGAGAGCTAAGAGGAACAGGGCTCGGAAAGAAAATTTTCTTAGGAATAACATGATGAATTTGACTCCAAATCAACTCATCACAGTTCAATATGAAATTCGCTCCATCTCTGAGGAATAAGAAAAATACAATGTTGAATGGAAGGGCACCAAGGTGAGATTCGTCAGGGCAGCCCAAGCTGCTATTAAGGACCATAACACCAGGGTTGCAGCTCGATCGCAACCACAAATTCCTCAGGCTGAAGAAACTGCTTAGCCTGCTGAGGAAACTACCAGTGCAGCTGAAGAAAGTCAGACTGCTAAAGAACCTCCCAGGGCAACCTCCACTGCTGCGCCTGATGAAACTGACCCATGAGGACGACTTCACTAGTCGTACCTGAGGAAACTGCTGCCCCTTCACCCTCCTCTAAAATTCCAAAATCTTCAAGGGTGAAGACAATCAACCTTCCTTTTGCATCAGAAGCGAAGATGACCAAGGATGTTGAGGACAAGGCACTAAAAAGGAAAGCATCAACTTCAGATTCCTTAGGTACGAAGAAATTGAAGACACTGTCAAGTGTTGGGGAACGTTGCATGGGAAGCACAAAAATCCTATGCACACGCAAGATCTATCCATGGTGATGAGCATCTATGAGAGGGAGAGTGGATCTACGTAACCTTGTAGATCGCTAAGCAGGAAGCTTTAAGAAATGTGGTTGATGTAGTTGAACGTCCTCGAGATCCAAATCGCCGAGCATCCCATGATCCAATCACGATGTGTCCCGATCTAGCACCGAACGGACAACACCTCCGCGTTCAGCACACATACGACTTGATGACGATCTCCGCCTTCTTGATCTAGCAATTGGGAGTGGAGAGGTAGACGAGTTCTCCGGCAGCGCGAAGACGTTGCGGCAATGATGGTGGAGTAATTCTAGCAGGGCTTCGCCTAAGCACTACTGAAACCGATCTAGAGGAGAAACTACGAACTAGAGGAGAGGGTTGCACGTGGCTGAAAATCTGTATGCAAAAACCCTAAAACCTCTAGTATATATAGGAGGAGAGGAGGAGTCTTGGTGCAAGGGCCAGTCCTTGGTGGCTTCGGTCGAAGTGAAGGGAGGAGTCCTCATCCTCCACTCCTAGTAGGATTAGGAGTCCTTCCTTATTTCCACCTTTTTGCCTTTTTCCGCCTTTTCCACTTTGGACTTTCTTCCCAGCCACATGGGCCTTCTATGGGACTTCGGCCAGTCCACTAAGGGCTGGTATTCATCCTCCCACAGCCAATGTAGCCTCTTGGGTCGAAATACTTCTCCCGATGGTCCCCCGGTACCTTCCCGGCACTCCCGGTACACTACTGATGAGCCCAAAACCTTTCCGGTGACCAAACCAGGACTTCCTATATATAAATCTTTACCTCTGGACCATTCTGGAGCTCCTCGTGACATCCGAGATCTCATCCGGGACTCTGAACAACCATCGGTCACCACCATGCATAACTCTATACTATCGAAACATCACCAAACCTTAAGTGTGCAGACCCCGCGGGTTCGAGAACTATGTAGACATGACCGAGACACCTCTACGGTCAATAACGAATAGCGGGACCCGAATGCCCATATTTATTCCTACATATTCTATGAAGATCTTTATCGGTCGAACCTCTATGTCAAGGATTCAGTTAACCTTGTATGATGTTCCCTTTGTTCTTTGGTATGTTACTTGCCCGAGATTCGATCGTCGGTATCTCCATACCTAGTTCAACCTCATTACTGGCAAATCTCTTTACTCGTTTTCGTAATACAAGATCCCGTGACTAACACTTAGTCACATTGCTTGCAAGGCTTGTTGTGATGTTGTATTACCGAGTGGGCCCTCAGATACCTCTCCATCACACGGAGTAACAAATCCCAGTGTTGATCCATGCTAACCCAACAGACACCCTTGGAGATACCCGTAGAGCACCTTTATAGTCACCCAGTTATGTTGTGACATTTGATACACACAAGGCACTCCTCCGGTGTTCACGAGTTGCATGATCTCATGGTCGTAGGAACATATACTTGATATGCAGAAAACTATAGCAATAAACTGACACGATCATATGCTACGTTTATAGTTTGGGTCTCCTCCATCCCATCATTCTCCTAATGATGTGATCCCATTATCAAATGACATCTCATGTCAATGGCTAGGAAACCTTGACCATCTTTGATCAACGAGCTAGTTCACTAGAGGCATACTAGGGACAAAGTATTGTCTATTTATCCACACATGCAATGTGTTTCCAATCTATACAATTATAGCATGGATAATAAAGAATTATCATGAACAAGGAAATATAATAATAAGCACTTTATTTATTGCCTCTAGGGAATATTTCCAACAGTCTCCCACTTGCACTAGAGTCAATAATCTGGTTCACATCACTATGTGATTTACATTGTAATGAATCGAACGCCCATGCAGTTCATATGTGATCATGTTTAGCCCTTGGAAGAGGTTTAGTCAACGGGTCTGCAACATTCAGATTTGTGTGCGCTTTGCAAATATTTATGTCCTTCTCCTCGATGTAATCGCGGATGTAATTGAAGCATCGCTTTATGTGTCTGGTCCTCTTGTGAAACCTTGGTTACTTGGCCAAAGCAATGGCACGAGTGTTGTCACAGAACAGAGTCATTAGATTCAGTGCACTGGGCACTACTCCAAGATCTATCATGAACTGCTTCATCCAGACACCTTCCTTCGCCGCCTCTGAGGCTGCGATGTACTCCGCTTCGCATGTAGAATCGGCTACCACGCTTTGCTTGGAACTGCACCAGCTTACCGCTCCCTCGTTGAGAATAAATACGTATCTGTTTTGTGACTTAGAGTCATCCAGATCAGTGTCAAAGCTTGCATTGACGTAACCCTTTACGACGAGCTCTTGATCACCTCCATAAACGAGAAACATTTCCTTAGTCCTTTTCAGGTACTTAAGGATATTCTTGACTGCCATCCAGTGCTCCATTCCAGGATCACTTTGAAACCTACCGGCCATACTTATGGCAAGGCTAACATCAGATCTTGTTCACGGCATTGCATACATGATAGAGCCTATGGCTGAAGCATAGGGGATGACACTCATCTTCTCTCTATCTTCTGCAGTCACTCGGCATTGAGTCTTACTCAACTTCAGACCTTGTAACACAGGCAAGAACCCCTTCTTGGACTGATCCATTTTGAACTTCTTCAAAACTTTATCAAGGTATGTGCTTTGTGAAAGTGCTATCAAGCATCTTGATCTATCTCTATAGATCTTAATGCCTAATATGAAAGCAGCTTCTCCTAGGTCCTTCATTGAAAAACTCTTGTTCAAATATTCCTTCACGCTTTCCAGCATTTCTATATTGTTTCCAATAAGCAATATGTCATCCACATATAATATTAGAAATTCTATAGAGCTCCCACACATTTTTATTGTAAATACAAGCTTCTCCATAAACTTGTATAAACCCAAACGCTTTGATCACCTCATCAAAGCACTTATTCCAACTCCGAGATGCTTGCACCAGTCCATAAATGGATCACTAGAGTTTGCAAACTTTGCAGCATTCTCTGGATCGACAAAACCTTCTGGTTGCATCATATACAACTCTTCCTCAAGGAAACCGTTGAGGAACGCTGATTTGACATCCATCTGCCAAATTTCATAGTCGAAATAAGCAGCTATTTCTAACATGATTCTGACGGACTTAAGCATCGCTACGAGTGAGAAGGTCTCATCGTAGTCAACTCCTTGAACTTGTGAAAAACCCTTTGCCACAAGTCAAGCTTTATAGATGGTGACATTACCGTCCGCGTCCGTCTTCTTCTTAAATATCCATTTGTTCTAAATGGCCTTCCGCCCTTCAGGTAATACTTCCAAAGTCCATACTTTGTTTTCATACATGGATCCCATCTCGGATTTCATGGCCTCTAACAATTTCTCAGAATCCGGGCCCATGATCGCTCCTCCATAGCTCGTAGGTTCATTGTTGTCCAACAACATGATGGACCTCCAAGACAGGGTTGTCATACCACTCAGGAGCAGTACGCGCCCTTGTCGACCTACGAGGTTCAATACTAACTTGATCCGAAGCTTCGTGATCATCATCATTAAATTCCTCTTCAACTGTCATAGGCTCCACAGAAACATCTTTCTGCGTTGCGCTACTCTCTGGTTGAAGTAAAGGTTCAATAACCTCATCAAGCTCTATTTTCCTCCCACTCAATTCTTTAGAGAGAAACTCTTTCTCAAGAAATGTTCTGTTCTTAGCGACAAACACTTTGCCTTCGGATCTGAGATAAAAGGTATACCCAACTGTCTCTTTCGGGTATCCTATGAAGATGCATTTCTCCGCTTTGGGTTACAGCTTTTTAGGCTGAAGCTTGTTGACATAAGCATCACATCCCCAAACTTTAAGAAACGACAACTTTGGCCTCTTGCCAAACCACAGTTCATATGGCATTGTCTCAACGGATTTTGATGGTGCCATATTTAAAGTGAATGCAGCTATCTCTAATACACAACCCCAAAATGATAGTGGAAATCGGCAAGACACATCATAGAACGCACCATATCTAATAAGGTTCGATTACGATGTTCGGACACACCATTACGCTGTGGTGTTCCAAGCGGTGTCAACTGTGAAATAATTCCACAATGTCTTAAGTAACTACCAAACTCGTAACTCAGATATTCACTGCCTTGATCAGATCGTAGGAATCTGATCTTCTTGTTATGATGATTCTCAACTTCACTCTGAAATTGCTTGAACTTTTCAAATGTTTTAGACTTGTGTTTCATTAAGTAAATATACCCATATCTACTTAAGTCATCAGTGAAGGTGAGAAAATAACGATATCCACCACGTGCTCCAACATTCATTGGACCGCACACATCAATATGTATGGTTTCCAACAAGTCACTTGCTCGTTCCATTATTCCAGAGAACGGCGTTTTAGTCATCTTGCCCATGAGGCATGGTTCACATGTGTCAAGTGATTCAAAATCAAGTGACTCCAAAAGTCCATCATAATGGAGCATCCTCATGCGTTTTACACCAATATGACCCAAACGGCAGTGCCACAAGAAAGTGGTACTATCATTATCAACTCTACATCTTTTGGCATCAATGTTATGAACATGTGTATCATCACTATCAAGATTCAATATGAATAAACCCCTCACATTGGGTGCATGACCATAAAACATATCACTCATATAAATAGAACAACCATTACTCTCTGATTTAAATGAGTAACCGTCTCGCAATAAACAAGATTCAGATATAATGTTCATGCTTAATGCAGGCACTAAATAACAATTTTAGGTTCATCACTAATCCCGATGGTAATCGAAGAGAGAGTGTGCCGACGACGATCACATCAACCTTGGAACCATTTCCCACGCACATCATCACTTCGTCCTTTGCCAGCCTTCGTCTATTGTGTAGTTCCTGTTTTGAGTTGCAGATGTGAGCAACCGAACCTGTATAAAATACCTAGGCACTACAACGAGAGATAGTAAGGTACACATCAATAACATGTATATCATATATACCTTGTTTGTTGTTGGCCGCCTACTTGTCAGCCAGGTACTTGGGGAAGTTCCACTTCCAGTGACCAGTTCCCTTGCAATGAAAGCACTCAGCTTCTGGCTTGGGTCCAACCTTGTGTTTCTTTACAGGAGGAGCAACTGCTTTTCCATCCTTCTTGGATTTACCCTTCTTGCCCTTGCCATTCTTCTTGAAACTAGTGGTTTTATTGACCATCAACACTTGATGTTCTTTCTGGATTTCTGACTCAGCGACTTTCAACATCGCAAACAGCTCGACGACTGACTTGTTCATCTCGTGCATGTTATAGTTCATCACAAAGCTCTTGTAGCTAGGTGGAAGTGACTGAAGAACTCTGTCAGTGATCGCCTCTGGCGGAAGGGGCATTCCCAACTCCGCCAGACAAGTCGAATACCCAGACATTCTGAGTATATGTTCACTGATAGACCCGTTCTCCTCCATTTTGCAAGCATAGAACTTATCGGAGGTCTCATACCTCTCTATCCGGGCATTCTTCTGAAAGATAAATTTCAACTCCTGGAACATCTCATATGCTCCATGACATTCAAAACGTCTTTGAAGTCCCAATTCTAAGTCATACAATATTGCACACTGAACTATTGAGTAATCTCTAGAACATGCCTCTCAAGCGTTCTTAACGTCTTCGGATGACATGTCTTCGGGGTGGTCACCAAGCGGTGCATCAAGGACATATGATTTTTGGGAAGCCGTGAGGATAATCCTCAGATTACGGGCCCAGTCCATGAATTTACTTCCATCATCTTTCAACTTAGCTTTCTCTAGGAACGCATTAAAATTCAGGGGTGCTACTGCGCGAGCCATTGATCTACAACATAAATATGCAAAGGTTACTTAGACTATCAAAATAATGAGTTTAGTTAATCAAATTACTAAAGCTCCCACTCAAATTGACATCCGTCAAGTCATCTGAGTGACACATGATCCAAATTCACCAACTCAAGTCCGATCATCACGTGAGTTGAGGTGGTTTCAATGGTGAACATCATCATGTTGATCATATCTACTATATTACTCATGTTTGGCCTTTCGATCTCTTGTATTCCAAGGCCATGCCTGTACATGCTAGGCTCGTCAAGTTTAACCCGAGTGTTTTGCATGTGCAACACTGGCTTGCACCCGTTGTCTATGAATGTAGAGTCTATCACACCCGATCATCACATGGTGTCTCGACACGATGAACTTTTGCAACGGTGCACACTCGGGGAGAACACAATTCATCTTGAAATTTAAGTGAGCGATCACCTTATAATGCTACCGTCATCCTAAGAAAATCAAGGTGCATAAAAGGATTAACATCACATGCAAATCATAAGTGACATGATATGGCCATGAACTTGTGCTTTTGATCTCCATCATGAAAGCACCGGCATGATCTCCATCGTCACCAGCATGACACCATGATCTCCATCATCTTGATCTCCATCAATGTGTCGCCATCGGGGTTGTTGCGCTCACCATGCTTCTACTACTATTGCTACCGTTTAGCAATAAAGTAAGGCTTACATAACGCATAATGATTGACACACAGGTCATACAATAATTAAAGACAACCCTATGGCTCCTGCCGGTTGCCGTACTTATCGACATGCAAGTCATGATATTCTATACAACACATGATCATTTCATACATAACATATATCTCACCATGTAATTGGCCATATCACATCACAACATACCCTGCAAAAACAAGTTAGATGTCCTCTAATTGTTGTTGCATGTTTTATGTGGCTGCTATGGGTATCTAGCAAGAACAATTCTCACCTACGCAAAAACCACAACGGTGATACATAAGTTGCTTTTCAACCTTCTCAAGGACCGCCTTTGTCGAATCCGATCCAACGAAAGTAGGAGAAATAGACACCCGCCAGCCATCTTTGTGCAATGAGGTTACACGTTAGTCGATGGAACCAGTCTCTCGTAAGCGTACGAGTAAGGTTGGGCTAGGCGGCTTCATCCCACAATACCGCTGAGCCAAAACATGACCAAGGAAGGAAGTAATCTAAGCATCAACGCCCACAAACACTTTGTGTTCTACTCGAGATCTCATCTACACATAGACCTAGCTCTGATACCACTGTTGGAGAACGTTGCATGGGAAAAAAATCCTATGCACACGCAAGATCTATCCATGGTGATGAGCATCTACAAGAGGGAGAGTGGATCTACGTACCCTTGTAGATTGCTAAGTGCGAAGCGTTAAGAAAACACGGTTGATGTAGTCGAACGTCTTCGCAATCCAAATCGCCGAGCGTGCCGCGATCCAATCACGATTTGTCCCGATCTAGCACCGAACGGACGGCACCTCCACGTTCAGCACACGCACGACTTGATGACGATCTCTGCCTTCTTGATCCAGCAAGAGGGAGCGGAGAGGTAGACGAGTTGTCCAGTAGCGCGACAGCGTTGCGGCGATGGTGGTGGAGTAATTCCAGCAGGGCTTCGCCTAAGCACTGCTGAAACCGATCTAGAGGAGAAACTACAGACTAGAGGAGAGGGTTGCACGTGGCTGAAAATCTATTTGCAAAAACCCTAAAACCTCTAGTATATATAGGACGAGGAGAGGAGGAGGATTGGCGCAAGGGCCAACCCTTGGTGGCTTCGACCGAAGTGGAGGGAGGAGTCCTCCTCCTCCTCCACTCCTAGTAGGATTAGGACTCCTTCCTTGTTTCCACTTTTTTGCCTTTTTCCACCTTTTCCACTTTGGACTTTCTTCCCAGCTGCATGGGCCTTTTGTGGGACTTCGACCAGCCAACTAAGGGCTGGTATTCATCCTCGCCCAGCCCATGTAGCCTCTTGTGTCGAAATACTCCTCCCGATGGTCCCCCGGTACCCTCCCGGCACTCCCGGTACACTACCGATGAGCCCGAAACCTTTTCGGTGACCAAAATAGGACTTCCTATATATCAATATTTACCCCCAGACCATTCCGTAGCTCCTCGTTACGTTCGGGATCTCATCCGGGACTCCGAACAACCTTCGGTCACCACCATGCATAACTCTATACTACCGAAACATCACCAAACCTTAAGTGTGCAGACCCTGCAGGTTTGAGAACTATGTAGACATGACCGACACACCTCTATGGTCAATAACCAGTAGCGGGACCTGGATGCCCATATTGATTCCTACATATTCTACGAATATCCTTATTGGTCGAACCTCTATGTCAAGGATTCAGTTAATCCTATATGATGTTCCCTTTGTTTTTCAGTATGTTACTTGCCCGAGATTGGATCGTCGGTATCTCGATACCTAGTTCAACCTCGTTACCGGCAAGTCTCTTTACTTGTTTCCGTAATACAAGATCCCATGACTAACACTTAGTCACATTGCTTGCAAGGCTTGTTGTGATGTTATATTACCGAGTGGGCCCTAAGATACCTCTCCATCACACGGAGTAACAAATCCCAGTGTTGATCCATGCCAACCCAACAGAAAACCCTTGGAGATACCTGTAGAGCACCTTTATAGTCACCTAGTTACGTTGTGACGTTTGATACACACAAGGCACTCCTCGAGTGTCCGTGAGTTGCATGATCTCATGGTCGTAGGAACATATACTCGACATGCAGAAAACTAGAGCAATAAACTGACACGATCATATGCTACGTTTATAGTTTGGGTCTCGTCCATCCCATCATTCTCCTAATGATGTGATCCCATTATCAAATGACATCTCATGTCAATAGGTAGGAAACCTTGACCATCTTTGATCAACGAGCTAGTTCACTAGAGGCATACTAGGGACAAAGTGTTGTCTATTTATCCACACATTCAATGTGTTTCCAATCAATAAAATTATAGCATGGATAATAAACAATTATCATGAAGAAGGAAATATAATAATAAACACTTTATTTATTGCCTCTAGGGCATATTTCCAATATCAAGTTCTTCAAAATAACCAGTTGATGCTACCCTAATTTCCTCAGCACCAGCCTATGAAATAGTACCATTCGGTGTTGACTATGTCATACCGAATGATGATCAAGAAGAGATGGATCAATCTGCTGCTACTTCAAAACAGATTGATGAAGAAATTGAAGTGGAAAAAAATGCTTCAACTCCACAGGTATCATCGCCCCAGCCTCAGTTTACTGCTGAAGAGGCCGGCGTTGAAGAAATTGATGAGGATGTGTGATAGAGGCAAAGTTGTCCCTGTCTTTCGATGAGATGGTGACAACCTGTGAAAAGAACTTGAAACTCTAAAGGACTAGACACTAAGACCAGCAACTCAACACGACGATGTAACCGCAAATTCAACAAAGCAAAATACTGAAAAGACTATGCAAAGGCTCAGATTGGTTCGGATATGATGATCTAACCCTAATTTTTTTGTGGCCTTTTTGTGGACTAAAGGTATGAAGAACAGATGCGATCTAAACTACGAAAACTGGTAAAATCTCACCGAGCAACCTGGAAATCTGATACCACTTGATGACGTGAAGTTGTCCCTGTCTTTCGATGAGATGGTGGCTATCGTTTTTGGTGGAGTAAACTTTGACGATCCGACTACGAACGTGTGATGACACCGCGCCTTAGCAATCGCTAAACCAACTCCGGGAGGATATTGACCATGCCAAAGCATGATCAACCTGACCACGAGGGTTTGTTTCCTGCATGCAAACGAAGAACAAGCAAGAAACTAAGATTGCAATCTGGATATTGCGAATATGAGAGGAAAGCTTTATTTATGGAGTGGGGTTCTGTGACGCCTTTGTCTGGTCATGGAACACAACCGAAGAACGTGAAGTTGCAGCTATGGCGAACTTGTAATCTAAACAAAACCCAACCCTAAAACGACACCCTAAGGGCTGTATATATGGGGGGATAGAGGGGAATTTCGTGGCCCCTTGGAGGAGGTGTCCGAAACCGACCTTAACTCAGTTTCCCCATACATACGGATTCTAAAAACAGCCTATAATATGGTATTTCGAAATTACATGGGCCTGGCCCAACAATAAGGTGGCGCAACACCTATATTAGCCTAGGGACAAATTTTATAAAGTAGCATCATGCATATTTTGTCCAAGGCTTCTTGCTCCCATTATGGTGGCTTCAAAGTGCGAAAATCATCACTGGAAGCTCCATTGTTCTTTCCCGCGCGCGCACCTTCTTCTCCATGCTTGATCCCGCTCCAATGGTCATCCTTCTTGTCCATGCCAGGTCCTTCATTCATAAGTAAAACAAAAGTATCTAATTTAGGCAGCATCATATGTTCATGAACATTAGAAGGATTTCCAAGAAATGAAAGTACCTGGTAATTCAATTGACGTGCGCGAACTCTAGTTATTGCTCCTGTATGTATAGCAGTCGGAGTTGTGGGTGTAGCATTAGTAGGGATGTCCTCATCATCCTCCCCTTCTTGAACTGAAGTCGTCCTTGATGGAAGTTCATCTTCCTCACCCAAATAAGGCTTCAAATCTGCAATGTTAAAAGTGGGGCTAACCCCAAACTGTACAGGCAGCTCAAGTTTATATGCATTATCATTTATTTTCTCTAACACCTTAAAAGGACCGTCAGCACGTGGCATTAGCTTTGACTTGCGCAAATCAGGAAATCTATCCTACGCAAATGTAACCAAACAAGATCTCTAGGTGCAAAGACAGCATGTTTTCTACCCTTATCTCCAGCAATTTTGTATTTAGCATTCATACGCTCAATGTTTTCCTTCGTTAACTCATGCATCTTTAATATCAATTCAGCACGTTCTTTAGCATCAAAATTAACCTTCTCCGAAGATGGAAGAGGCAACAAATCAATAGGTGCACGAGGTAAGAAACCATACACAACTTCAAAAGGGCACATCTTAGTGGTAGAATGTAGCGAACGATTATAAGCAAATTCAATATGAGGCAAGCATTCTTCCCACATTTTCAGGTTATTCTTCAAAACAGCCCTAAGCATAGTAGACAATGATCTATCGACTACTTCAATTTGGCCATCAGTTTGGGGATGACATGTAGTACTAAAAAGTAGTTTAGTCCCCAACTTAGCCCATAAACATCTCCAAAAGTGGCTAAGAAATTTAGCATCACGATCTGAAACAATTGTATTTGGCACACCATGCAACCGAATAATTTCACGAAAGAACAAATCAACAACATGAGCAGCAGCATCACTTTTATGACATGGTATAAAGTGTGCCATTTTGGAAAATCTATCCACGACAACAAATATGTTGTCCCTCCCCTTCTTAGTTCGAGGTAAACCTAAACCAAAGTCCATAGATATATCCTCCCAAGGAACACAAGGTACATGCAAAGGCATATATAAACCATGAGGATTCAGTCGTGACTTAGCTTTTTGACATGTAGTGCAGCGAGCAACAAAACGCTCAACATCTTATCTCATCTTTGGCCAAAAGAAATGTGTAGAAAGTATGTCCTTCGTCTTCTTCATGCCAAAGTGTCCCATTAATCCTCCTCCGTGTGCCTCTGTAACAACAAAAGACGAACGGAGCTAGCTGGAATGCATAGCTTGTTAGCACGGAACACAAATCCATCATTAATAACAAACTTGTTCCATGCTCTCCCTTCTTTACAATGCTACAACACATCTCTAAAGTCAAGTTGTGAAAGCATAGTATAACGACGAGACAAAGCATCAGCAATAACATTTTCTTTACCTTTCTTGTGTTTAATGACACAGGGAAAGTCTCAATGAATTCAACCCATTTAGCATGTCTATGGTTCAGTTTTGCTTTACTTTTAATATGTTTCCAAGATTCATGATCAGAATGTATAACAAATTCTTTGGGCCATAAATAATATTGGCATGTTTCCAAAGTCCGAACAAGAGCATATAATTCCTTATCATAAGTAGAATAATTCAGACTAAGCCCACTCAATTTTTTAGAAAAATACGCAAGAGGTTTACCATCTTGTAATAACACACCTCCTAACCCAATTCCACTAGCATCACATTCAAGCTCGAAAGTCTTATTAAAGTTAGGAAGTTGGAGTAATGGAGCATGTGTTAACTTATCTTTCAAGACCGTGAAGGCTTCTTACTGTGTGGTACCCCAAGAAAAAGGCACGTCCTTCTTTGTAAGCTGATTGAGAGGCGCAGCAATGGTGCTGAAATCTCTCACAAAACGCCTATAGAAACCAGCGAGACCAAGAAAACTCCTCACTTGTGTGACCGTTTTGGGATGCAGCCAACTCTCAATAGCTTCAATCTTGGCTTTATCAACTTCAATTCCCTATGGAGTAACAACATAGTCAAGAAAAGATACTCGGTCGGTGCAAAAGGTGCACTTCCCAAGGTTACCAAACAAACGTGCATCACGTTGAGCAATAAAAACAACACGTAGATGTTCCAAATGTTCCTCCAAAGATCTACTAAAAATCAATATATCATCAAAATAGACTACCACAAATCGTCCAATGAAAGCACGTAAAACTTCGTTCATTAATCTCATGAAAGTGCTAGGTGCATTAGTTAACCCAAAAGGCATGACTAACCACTCATACAATCCAAACTTAGTTTTAAATGCTGTTTTCCATTCATCTCCCAATTTCATACGAATTTTATGGTATCTACTACGCAAATCAACTTTGGAGAAAATTGTAGAACCACTTAATTCATCAAGCATATCATCTAGTCTAGGAACAGGATGACGATAATGAATAGTAATATTATTAATGCCTCTACAATCCACACACATGCGCGATGTACCATCCTTTTTAGGCACTAGAATAATAGGAACAACACAAGGACTAAGGGATTCACGTATATAACCTTTGTGAAGCAGCTCCTATACTTGACGCATAATCTCCTTTGTCTCCTCTGGATTGGTACGCTATGGCGCACGGTTGGGTAGGGATGCACCGGGAATTAAGTCAATTTGATGCTCAATCCCGCGAATAGGTGGCAATCTCGATGGCACGTCTTGTGGGAAGACGTCAACGAACTCCTGCAAAATGTTAATGACAGCAGGAGGCAAAGAGGGAGGCATGTCCTCGAATGAAAATAATACCTCGTTGCATACAAAAGCATAGCAAACAGATGTTGCAACATCCAAATCATTAATATCTGATTTAGTAGCAAGTAAACATCCACTCTTCACTTTTATTTTGGATGCAACATTAGATGATGGTTTATTATGCTTATGGTGTTGCTCAAATTCCTGTGCTACAATCTGATTTTCACTCTTATTTTTCTCCTGTTTTGCTTTACTAGCTCTAGCAATGTCATCTTTCATAATATGTTCCGGAGACATAAGAAGCAAAGTGATATTTTGATCCTTATGAACAAGAGTATACTGATTTGTCCTACCATGGTGTACATAATTTTTATCAAACTGCCATGGCCTACCAAGTAAAACAGAACATGCTTGCATGGGTACCACATCACAATCCACATAATCAGAATATGTAGCAATGCTAAAATGCACACAAACAGTACGTGTTACCTTAACCTTGCCACTATTGTTGAACCATTGGATGTAATAAGGATGAGGATGTGGTCTGGTGGTTAGAGACAGCTTCTCCACCATCTCCATGCTAGCCAAGTTATTGCAACTCCCTCCATCGATGATGACGCGAACAGAACGCTCCTTCACAACTCCCTTTGTGTGGAACAAGTTGTGCCTCTGATTTTGCTCAACCTGTGTAACCTGCACATTGAGAACATGTTGAGCAACTAAACTTTCATACCTGTCAGCGTAATCAGCAGCCATGTAGTGTGTCTCTGGTTCTACATCCTTGCCGCCCTGGTCTTCACTTGCAATGAGAGCCAAAGTCTCCTCATCATAATCACTAGCGGACGCATATCCACCATCCTCAGTACCAATCATTACACGCTTGGAAGGGTATTCTCTCGCAAAGTGACCTCCACCCTTGCAACAACGGCATATAACCTCATGTGTTTGCCCTGTGGATGTAATAGATGAAGAAGAGCTCTGTGCAGGCCCAGAAGGTGTGCTCTTCGCGGAGGGTGGAGTAGGAGCCTGTTTCCTGGTTTCATGGTTGGAGTTGGAGGTGGGAGTAGGTGGTGTTGGAGCAGGACGTGCGGAAGTAGAGGAGATACGTGGCGTCCATGATGAAGTGCGACCTGAAAAAAAAGTAGTTCTCGCCATTGCCTGTCGATCCTGCACTTCACGTTCAGCTTTGCAAGCAAGATGAAATAAACGAGTGATAGTGTTATACTCCTTATACTCTAGAATAGTTTGAATCTCTCTATTTAATCCACCCATAAAACGTGCAAGTATAGCTTCATTCTCCTCAACAATACCACATCTAATCATGCCAGTTTGTAATTCCTGATGATATTATTCTACAGAATTTTTTCCTTGTCTTAAACGCTGCAATTTTTGAAGCAATTCACGTTGATAATAAGGTGGCACCCAACGATTACGCATAGCAGTTTTCAAAGCAGCCCAAGTAGTTGGAATATTAGCATGGTGTATTTTGCAATGTTCTGACCACCAAACACAAGCAAAACTAGTGAATGAACAAACAGCAGCAGCAACACGTCTATCCTCAGGAAATTGTAAGCATGTAAAATGTTGTTCTGTTTCTAACTCCCATGTAAGATATATATCACGAACATATCTACCCTCAAACGTCGGAATATTCAGTTTAAGTTTAGGGAGATGGTCATGATCCCGTACCTGAGGGGGTGGTGCAGCACTACCGTTACGGTTGTAGCCATGTGGTCGACCTGGTGCATATCGTGGTGGTTGCCCCTGAGGCTGATCTGGAGCTACCTCTCCCTCATCATCGTAATCACCATCATAATCTTCAACTTGCTCAACGACAGAAGTAGTAGCAGGAGCCACAGAAGTAGCAGCAGTATCAACAGTACCAGTATGTTGGGCTTGGCCGAGAGGCACACTCGCGTTCGTCGTTCGAAAGGGATAGGAGCTGCAGCTGGTGGTGGTAGACGGGCAAGCACCTCATTGAACTTGGCGTCCATCTTGGTGTCGAATGTCTTCTCCAGACCATCTAGCTTCTGCATGGCCTCTCCAAAGTTGGTCACGAAGTCTTGTACCTGGTCAGCCATCATTTGCTGAAATTTATCATAGAACGCTTTGTTGGTCATGCTCTCCCAGTCGATCCCGTCGTCGTGTGATCCTAACATGGTTAGCAGAAATAGGAAACACACAAGAATATGAAACCTATAGACTACTGTGACGTGGTGGTGGTGGTGGTGGTGGTGTGTCACAAATCCTTTAAGCAAATCTCAAATTCTTACCAGTTCTTACCCAGCAGCAGGCGGTGATCGGCAACCATTGTAGTCAGAACTCTCAAAGCTTGGATAGAGCGATTGCCACGTGGTGTCAAACACACGACATAGATGTATGTGGAGCTGGGATGGCTTATAATATGGTAGCAAAAAGGGTTTGTAATAATCAATTCAGAGATGCAAGGTTGAATAAATGCTCAACGACGGTACTGTGCTGGTCCTAGGCTAGACTGTACGAGAGACGCGAGCCTAAAACACCAACAAAATCACGACGCTACACGTAATCAAGGGAAGAGCACACTCTGATTTTTTTATTTTTTTTTGTTTCGGCGCCTCTTTTTTTTGCTCAAAAAATCACAACAATGCGCGAGTATCTCAAAACTCTTCCCACATCGTATAAGCAAGACGGGCACGAAATTTGTTGGATTAATTTTTTTTCTGGAGCAATTCGGGGGGTGTGATGAGCAAAAATTTCGACAAAAATCACTATGATGGCAAGTGTCTCAAAACGCTCCGAAGAACCTAAAATCAAGATAGGGAAAAAATATTTTTGGCCGAAATTTTTTCGGGCCAAAACGTACTCTGCAAAGCGTGCCAGACTCTTTTTTTTCCGACACCTACGCAGGTAGCAAAACACGAATCCGAAATCAAAAGGATCTCGAAACTAAACCTAAAATGAGCTGGACTCGGATTGGTGGCGGATTTGTGGTGGTATATATGGACACCGATGGATAGTGATGGTGGGTGGTGATATATGGCAGCGGTGTTGATGGTGGTGGTATATGGCAACTCTGAAGACGATGCGGTGGCGGCGTGACAACCTGTGAATAGAACTCGAAACTCTAAAGGACTAGACACTAAGACCAGCAACTCGACACGACGATGTAACCGCAAATTCAACAAAGCAAAATACTGAAAAGACTATGCAAAGGCTTAGATTGGTTCGGATATGATGATCTAACCCTAAATTTTTTTGTGGATTTTTCGTGGACTAAAGGTATGAAGAACAAATGCGATCTAAACTACGAAAACTGGTAAAATCTCACCGAGCAACCTAGCTCTGCTACCACTTGATAGAGGCGAAGTTGTCCCTGTCTTTCGATAAGATGGTGGCTATCATTTTTGGTGGAGTAGACTTTGACGATCCGACTACGAACATGTGATTATGCCGCGCCTTAGCAATCGCTAAACCAACTCCGAGAGGTTATTGACCATGCCGGTGCACGATCAACCTGACCACGAGGGTCTGTTTCCTGCTCGCAAACGAAGAACAAGCAAGAAACTAAGATTGCAATCTGGATATTGCGAATATAAGAGGAAAGCTTTATTGATGAAGTGGGATTCTGTGACGCCTTTGTCTCGTCGTGGAAGACAAACGAAGAACGCGAAGTTGCAGCTATGGCAAACTTGTAATCTAAACAAAACCCAACCCTAAAACGACGCCGGGCTGTATATATGGGAGAATAGAGGGGAATTTTGTGGCCCCTTGGAGGAGGGGTCCGAAACCGACCCTAACTCAGTTTTCCCATCCATACACACTCTAAAAACAGCCTATAATATGGTATTTCGAAATTACATGGGCCTGGCACAAAAATAAGGTGGCGCAGCACCTATATTAGCCTAGGGACGAATTTTATAAAGTGGCATCATGCATATTTCGTCCAAGGCTTCTCGCTCCCATTATGGTGGCTTCAAAGTGCGAAAATCATCACTGGAAGCTCCATTGTTCTTTCCCGTGCACGCACCTTCTTCTCCATGCTTGATCCCACTCCAATGGTCATCCTTCTTGTCCATGCTAGGTCCTTCATTCATAAGTAAAACCAAAGTATCTAATTTAGGCAGCATCATATGTTCATGAATATTAGAAGGATTTCCAAGAAATGAAACTACCTGGTAATTCAATTGACGTGCGCGAGCTCTAGTAATTGGTCCTATATGTATGGTAGTCGGAGTTGTGGGTGTAACATTAGTAGGGATGTCCTCATCAGGAATTTCGTGGCCCCTTGGAGGAGGGGTCCGAAACCGACCTTAACTCAGTTTCCCCATACATACGGACTCTAAAAACAGCCTATAATATGGTATTTCGAAATTACATGGGCCTGGCCCAACAATATGGTGACACAACACCTATATTAACCTAGGGACGAATTTTATAAAGTAGCATCATGCATATTTCGTCCAAGGCTTCTTGCTCCCATTATGGTGGCTCCAAAGTGCGAAAATCATCACTGCAAGCTCCATTGTTCTTTCCCCCGCGCGCACCTTCTTCTCCATGCTTGATCCTCCTCCAATCGTCATCCTTCTTGTCCATGCTAGGTCCTTCATTCATAAGTAAACAAAAGTATCTAATTTAGGCAGCATCATATGTTCATGAACATTAGAAGGATTTGCAAGAAACAAAAGTACCTGGTAATTCAATTGACGTGCACGAGCTCTAGTAATTGGTCCTATATGTATAGCGGTCGGAGTTGTGGCTGTAGCATTAGCAGGGATGTCCTCATCAATTTGGACATTGGAAATACAACACCTGTCATCAATGATGAATATTGGGAAGCTGCTCACGCAAATTACCCAATGACCACTCCCCTATCACTGATTCCTTAGTCCCCAGCCCAGACTGAAGAAATTCATGAAGAATCTGATGACATGGCCGCTCCAGCCACTGAAGAAATTCCAGCTGCATCAGCTGATGACTTTGCTGCTCCAATTGCCATCAAGGAAACTGCTCTGCAAATTCCTCAATCTGAAGAAATTCCTCATATGCCTAAGGATATTAATGGTCGCTTCAAGCCAAACCTTCAGCAGAAGCCGAGGATGCCATTCAAAGGCTCAAAGCGCCCCAAATTCCTCAAGTCCAATTTCTTCAATGAGCACATTTTCTTCGCTGGGCCTAATCCATATGACTCAGCAAGGGTGGGTCGCACCAAAATCTGGACTCCAACTCAGATGAATTACTATGCATCAGTTCTGTTTGACAAGAAGAAAGTCTTCGAGCACCATCAAATTCCTCATGCTGATATGGAAACAATTCCATCCTTCATACCGGTGGTCTCAGTTCTTCACGATGCTGGAATTCTCCCCTTCTATGTGGCCATCTTTGATTGGAATGAAGAGCTAATTCTTCAATTCTATGTCACATTGCACATCGCAGGTGATGCCTCTGACATCAACTCTTGGATCTTGGACTAGATGACCGGATCTACTCACTTCACAGCTCCAGCATCTGAATTGCTTTGGTCAGTCCCTATCCCAATTCCTTCAGAAGAAGCGCGTTGCCTGTTTGATGAACCTGCTCTACCTAATCAACCAATGCAAGTGCTGATGAAACTATTGGCTCCTGGAAAACCTCAACGAACAACCTTCCTAGTGAAGGATTTGCTCTGTGTGCCCAGGACGGTATATTGCATTCTCACCAACACCCTATGTCCTCAGAAGGGCCACAACTCTGAACAAGAGGAAGTGGAGGGAGTCATGAAGAATATGCTATTCAACATCATTCATGGGATTCCCATCAACTTCCATGATTTCTTCATGAGGACATTAGCGAATGCAGCACAAGCCCCATTTGAACTGAAGCCTAATGCACCCTGGATCATGAAATTCATCAGATCAAGGTCTTTAGTTCCCTTGAAGGCTGAGTTCCAGAATCACTTCGGCTTCTTGCCCCCGATTGAAGTCCTCAAGAGCACAATTGCCTCAGTTGAAGGAAAAGGCAAGGATGTCATTGATGAAGGCACTCATCCACTGGATGGTCAGTTTCACAAAGCTGCATCTTTCTCCACCAATGATGACACTGCAACCCAGGATTCTGCTGCAAAGGCCTCAGCGCAAAAGCCTCAAGAGTCTGTCCCTCATGTGATGACTGATCGAGATCTTCTCATAAGTCTTCATCAGAAGGTTCATCGCAATCAGAAGTGGGTGAAGCGTCAGTTGGCTTCCATTGTTCAGAACATGACTGTGACGCAGAACTTTGTGAGGAAAAATCACTACTATGTGCATGAAATCATCGATGGCGCATGGGCCATACTCGCACACCTCCAAACTCCTGAGGAACTCAAAGAAATGGACTTTCAGCAAAACTTTGACCGGTCTCGTCCTTCTCAGAAGAAATTCGAGAAGGTTCAAGTTCCTCTAATGGTTACAAGTTCATATTCATCATCGCGTGAGACACATGAAGCTGAGGACGTTGACGACACTGCGGCAGGCCCTGCATCGACAAACACCCCCGACACCGCTGGCGCTCCTTCCTCACCAGCACGATGAAATTCTTCAAGGGGCGTTAGTCCTCACTTTTTCGTACCTTTGGTCTTCGATGACAAAGGGGGAGAAAATTTGAGTTAGTCTTCAAGCGGGTCTCTATATGTGGGCTATTTTGTTTAAGTTACAACTCTCGCTCTTTTGAAGCTTTTGTTAGTTCAGTTGTAAACTTAAGTCCAATGGTGGTCTAACTCTTTTGAACTGCTTTTCGCAAGCTTATTTCCTCAAGTACCTTAATGCATGCATGCTGAATTTCGTTAGACACCATTTTCATCATGCATTTCAAATTTTTGATATCATATGTTCAAATGCGTGTATGAATTACAAGATATAGGGGGAGTTCTCCATGTTTTTAACCTGCCATGTGCATTTGCGGTCCAAAGCAATTTCCTCAAATATGCATATCTTCAGGGGGAGTTCTTCTATATCTTGCAATCAAATTTCTCAAACTCAGTATTTACACTTCATAATATTATCCCCGTTGAAAACTTAACATATTTGTCATCAATCACCAAAAAGGGGGAGATTGTTAGTGCATCTAGTGCCCCTTAGTGATTTTGGTGTATTGAAGACTTATAGGTTAAGGAACTAATGTGTTTGTGAGTGTACACAGGCTCTATAAGTCGACGAGGATTTTGATATATTCGGAGATGATCGACCCCTGTAAATGTATGTCTTCAACTAAAGACTTTGGTATTCCCTGAAGAATTTGAAAATGAAGAAGTTGGTGTGACCTTGAAGATATGAACGAGGACTATGAAGCGTGAATACTTTTGTTTTCGCAGTTTTATTTCCTTTCTTTGAGTCATAGGAAACACCGTACTGTTAAAGGGGGCCAAGGTAATACTAAGGAAAATTTCCAACTGATGCTCAACTCCAAAAGCCTCAACCTATACAATCCTTCGAGTGAAGCCTTTGGAAACCTCTTGCAGTTCAGTCAAGTTCTTCAATGACAGAGACGATGTTCTGTTGGTCTCTGATGAAACTGACCTGACTGAGGAGTTAGGATTTCGCAAGTGCGAATTGCCTACAAGTGAGGAACATGATAAGCCTGAGGACTTTCATAGTTCAAAATTCCGACCATTGTTGTTCTTAGCGCCAGCTGTCCCCAATCATCACATCCACATAACGGTCATATCATTAGGGGCATTTATGTCTTATCATGTCAGGTTGCACCCTGGCTATAAATAGCCACCCCCACAGCCACTAGTTGGTTGGCTGCTCCGAGAGAGAACTGACACTTGTGTCATTTGAGAGCAACCCATCCTCTGAGGACTTTGAGAAAAAATCATCAGTAAGGAAAAACCCAAATCCAAACCACCAAACCCAAAGTGATTGAGTATCACTGATGAAATTCTTGTGTGGAACCAACACTTGTTACCTTTGTGGACTATGTATCCAAGACGGTTAGGCGTCATGGTCTAGTGCATCCTGCAGTCAATTGGGGATCACGGAGTGACATTGGTCTACAGCATCCAACAGTCAATTGTGGATAGCTGGGTGACTAGTTTATGAGAGTTTTGGAAGTCTACCCTGAAGACTTACCAGGTGTGTTGGGCGACGACTGTGTGACCTTAGCTCAAGGAGAATACGGTAAGGACTGTGTGTCCTGGGACTATGTGTCCTCTAGTTTAAATACCAGGCCACTCCAAACCAGACGTATGACTGTCACAACAGTTGGACCTGGGTCATCAAACCATTGTCTTCATCGAGCTACCTGGTTCTATTTTCTCAACCCCTCTATTCCTCATATACATGTTAATGAAATTGATCGTTACTGTTCGAAGGATTTGACTGAAGACTTTCACAATTTCTTCACCTCAAATTCTTCAAGTTACCTTGTTCCTCACCTGCCTATCCTGTATCACGCTACTTGTAATCTGTGCATGTTTTATTTCATCATGATGATTATGCTATCACTGTGTTCCTCATGCACTTGAGTACTTATTCCGCTGCTAGTTATTCATCAGATTTCAAATTCCTCAAGTTGTAATTCCTCAAGTGATGAATTTGTAAAAATCGCCTATTCACCTCCCCTCTAGTCGATATAATGCACTTCCAATTGGTATCAGAGCAAGGTACTCCCTTGTTCTGTGTGATTTTGGTCTAACCACCTAGAGTTCTAGTTATGTCGACTGCAGGTATGATCAAGGTTTCCACAGGATGTCCTACCTTCGATGGGATGGACTATCCCTACTGGAAGAACAAGATGTGCATGCATCTTGAGGATTGACAATGATGTCTGGTATGTTGAGGAAAATGGTGTTCCCTCTGTTACTCCAACGGTCGATGCTGCTGATGTGAAGAGATTCAAGCAACTCGATTCTCAAGCGAAGAACATCATCTGTGGCCATCTGAGCAAAGGTCAGTATGGCAAAGTGAGTGCTTTGGACTCTGCTAAGCTTATCTGGGATAGGCTGTCCAAAGTCAACGAAGGTGTTTCCACTCAACGTGACTCTCGTGTTGATGTTCTTCGCAGTCTCTTCAACAACTTCAAGAGACTTGACAATGAAAATGTTGAGCAAACTTTTGATCATCTCACTGATATGTCCAATGAGCTTCAAGCACTAGGTTCCACTGATATCACCGACCATGAAGTGGTGAAGAAACTGCTAAGATCTCTTGATTCCTCATTCGATACCCTGGCTTTGATGATTCAAGAACGTGGAGACTACAAGTCACTTGATCCTACTGATATTCTTGAGAGACTCAATATTCATGAATTCCAACAAGCTGAGAAGAGAGACCTCTACGGGCCAAGCTATGGAAGATCTTGTGCTCTGAAGGCAAAAGCAATTTCCTCATATGAAGACGAAGATTCTGACAGTAGCCTTGGTGATCCTGAAGAACTAAGTCAAGAGCTAGCAATGCTCGTGAGGAAATTCCAGAAGTTCTCAAGGAGAGGTGGATTTGGAAAGTCATAAAAGAGTGGTTTGAGGAAATCAGATTCCTCACATGACCACAAGAAAAGAACATGTCCCCATTACAAGAAACCTGGTCACTTCATCTTTGACTGTCCTCTCTGGGAAAAAGAATCAAAGAAGAAGAAGAAATCTTCAAAGTCCTCATTTGCAAAGTCCTCATCTTCATAGTCCTCAAAGCACAAGAAGAATGGTTCCAGAAAGGCTCGAGCGTTCCTTGGCAAGGAAATGGATTCTGAAGAAGAATATGAAGAATATGAAGAAGAGGAAGAATCCGAGGTGGAATTTGAATCTAGTGTTGCAAGCCTTGCTCTCGCCACTGCTTTCGTCAACAAGTCCATCTTCAACGATGAACAAAATGACTACTCCAACGACTCTGACGTCAGCAATGATGATTATGCTCCCACCTATTGCTTCATGGCAAAGGGCTCAAAGGTACACAAACATCATCCCACATCTGAATCAAGTGAAGGTGAATCTGATGAATATGTGAAACCAAGCTATGCTAAACTTGTTAACATTGCCACTAAGCAACAAAGTGCACTCAAAAAGCTTCAGAAAATGCTAGAAAAGCGATGATATGTTGAACGATGAAGTGGATCAGACTCAAACTCTATCTAACAATCTCAAAAGTCTTCAGACAAAGTATGATAACCTTCAAAGTCATCATAATGCTCTCTTAGCCGATCTTGAGAAGCTTTCTTACGAATTTCTTCAAACAAAGCAAGATCTTGAGAAACTAAGGGTGTCACATGAGGATCTCCAAAGGGGAAACGATTCCTTACTGGCTCAACAGATCAGTACCGCTTAGGAAGAATTTGTTCCACCTTGTTTGAAATGCATCGAACGTGAAACTGCTAATTCTTCACCTCAATGTTCAAATGCTTCTATTTCTGCAAATTCTTCAACTATTCTAGTGGTGTCAAATTCCTCATCTGAGGATACCACAAGTATCACTAACGAAAATGCAGGGTTGAAGGAATTGTATGTGACAGGCATGTACAAAAGTCTCAAAGGGCATCAAACTCTTTGCGATGTCCTCAAAAAGCAGATTCTAAACATGAACCCTAGGAAAGAGGGTGTTGCATTTGTGAGGAAACTCAATGCTGATGGATCTTACTGAACACCTGAGCTGTACCCCAAAACCTCATGGGTTGTTGCGAAAGGACCTCCTATAGATCCATCCACTTTATCTGGCTTTACTTGTGAAACTTCATATTCCTCTGATGAGTCACTTGACTCCAACTACAAATTCTTCAAAAATCAGAAAGGTGAAGTATTTGCTAGATTTGTTGGAACTAACTGCAGGAACGGTTCTCCTATGAAGAAAATCTGGGTTCCCAAGAGCTACCTACAAAATCTTCAAGTGAATGTCCTCACGACATCACTCATGAAGAACAGGAACACCAGATCAAATTCCTCATATAGACCAAAATCTTCACTTGGACCAAATTCCTCAGATGGTTAAAAATATCATTCTCGTGCTAATGCCTCTGTTTCGCACGAAAAATCTAAGAGTTATGAATATGTGCATTATTCTTCAAATCATTATGTTCATAAGTCCTCGAAGAATTTCTCTGCTTATTCATATGAGTACTTTAACCCTTGCCCTATGAAACAAAGTGCACTTGCTTCAATGCCTCCCTTCTCATATGGTTCTCGTAGAACGATGAACTCTTTGCCACCCCTCCAGATGTGGGTGGTGAAGAAATTGAACTAATCTCTTATCCAGGCTCAGGTCTCCAGATGAACTTGAACGTCTGATGAATTTGCTGGAGACCTGAGGAAATGCTTGAAAGGACGCAAGCTAACCATGTAGAAATGAATTCCTCATTTCACACGTCCTCACACTACTTGCTTACTATCTTGTGTGATGAAATTTTGTCTGATGAAATTGATGTCATATTATTCAATATGAAGCATATGAGTTTGTAAGTCGTACTAATTCATCTGCAGGATGATCCTCCAAAAGCTATTGAGTGGGTCCTCGGTAGTGGATGCACAAACCACATGACTGGTGACAAGAATATACTAATGAATTTGCCACTTGCTCCATCTCATCTGAAGCATATCACCTACGCTGAGAAAGGAAAAAGCAAGGTATTGGGTCTAGGTAAGGTTGCAATCTCAAAGGACCGAACCATGGATAAGGTGATGCTTGTCGAATCCCTCGGGTTCAACCTTATGTCTGTCTCAATGCTTTGTGATCTTGATATGGTTGTCGTATTTGGAAAATATCGTTGTGTTGTCATCATGGAATCTAACAATTCCAAAGTCTTCGAAGGTTTTAGGAGAGGATACTTGTATATTGTTGATTTCTCTACAAGTCCTTCGCCTGCCACATGCCTACTTGCAAAGTCCTCAGAAGGCTGGCTATGGCATCGATGACTTGGACATGCTGGTATGAGGGACTTGCACACGCTCGTGAAGAAAAAGCACGTCATTGGTATTGAAGGTGTCAAATTCCACAAAGACCACCTTTGTGGTGCATGTGAGTCTGGGAAGATGACCAGATCCAAGCATCCCTCGAAGACAATCATGACCACAACTCGACCCTTTGAATTGCTTCACATGGATCTCTTTGGCCCCACTCATTACTCTGCACTAAAATATTCTTCAACTTTGTATGGCTTTGTCATTGTTGATGATTACTCTCGTTACACTTGGGTGCATATTATTCTATACAAGTCTGAAGTGCAGGATGTCTTCAGACGATTTGCTTCAAGGGCCTCCACGAACTTCGGCGTCAAGATCAAGCACATCAGGAGTGATAATGGGACTGAGTTCAAGAATACCAATCTTGATAAATATCTTGATGAACTTGGTATTACTCATGAGTTATCTACCCCTTATACTCCTCATCAGAACGGCGTCGTGGAGCACAAGAACAGGACTGTTGTTGAGATGGCTCGCACCATGCTTGATGAATACAAGACTCCTCGTCGCTTCTGGCCTGAGGCAATTGATACTGCATGCCACATCATCAATAGGGTATATCTTCACAAATTCTTCAAGAAGACTTCGTATGAAATTATGACTGGCAAGAAACCAATGTAAGTTATCTCAAAGACTTCGGTGCAAAATGCTGGATTAGAGATCCTCACCACAGTTCGAATTTGCACCAAAAGCACGTGAAGGTTTTATGCTTGGTTACGGAAAGGACTCGCACACCTACTGAGTCTTCAACACCTACCACCACAAGGTTGTTGAAACTATAGATGTGCGGTTCGATGAAACTGATGGCTCGCAAAGAGAGCACCTGCCTTCTATGCTAGATGAACAGTCTCCTGAGGACTCCATTAAGCTGAAGACCACTGAATACGGCATACCCACTGAGGAAGTCATTCCAACAATGAAGACATTCATGCTGATACACCTAAAGAAAATGGTGTTGATGAAAATCCTCAGCCACGTCAACCTGCTCACCCAAGAGTTTCAAATGAAGTGCAGATTGACAAAATCATCGATGACATCAATGCACTAGGTCCCCTCACTCGCTCAAGAGCTTCACATTTGACTAACTTTTGTGGGCACTTTGCTTTTTCTCTATCTTAGAGCCCACCAAAGTGGATGAAACATTCAAGGAGACTGAGTGGATTCAAGCTATGCAAGAGGAATTGCATCAATTCAAGCTCAACAACATGTGGGAACTTGTCAAGCAGACAGATCCTCGCAAGCATAACATCATAGGTACCAAGTGGATCTACCCCAACAAGCAAGATGAAAATGGCCTTGTGGTAAGAAATAAGGCTCGTCTTGTACCTCAAGGCTACACACATGTTGAACGAATTGACTTTGATGAATCTTTTGCACCTATTGCTAGACTTGAAGCTATTCACATATTGCTTGCTTATGCTAACCATCATGATATCATCTTATATCAAATGGATGTGAAAAGTGCATTCCTCAATGGTAAGCTTGAGGAAGAAGTATATGTTGCTCAACCCCTAGGTTTTGAAGACCCTAAGCATCTTGACAAAGTCTTCAGACTCAACAAGGCCCTCTATGGCCTCAAGCAAGGCCCTGGGCGTGGTACGACACTCTGAAGGAGTTCCTCATGAAGAAAGGCTTCAAACTCGGTTCAGTCGACACGACTCTTTTCACAAAATCCTATGACAATGCACTGTTCATATGCTAAATATACGTAGACAATATTATCTTTGGCTGCATTGACAAACGTTATAGTGATGAATTTCCTATATTATGAGTGAAGAATATCAAATGTCTATGATGGGAGAGTTGAAGTACTTAGGTCTTCAAATTCGTCAGCAAGACAATGTCATTTTCATATCAAGAGAAATACCTCAAAGATGTTCTGAGGAAATTCGACATGCAAGATTGCAAAGGCATCAAAACTCCAATTTCTTCAAAAGGCCACCTCTACACTGATGAAAATGGTAAAGATTTTGATCAGAAGGTATATCGCTTCATGATTGGCTCATTATTGCATCTATGTGCATCTAAGCCTGATATTTTGCTAAGTGCTTGCATGTGTGCCCGATTCCAAGCAATACCGAAGGAATCACACCATAAGGCCATGAAACATATTCTTCAATACTTAGCTCACACACCAACGCTTGGATTATGGTATCCCAAGGGCTCAAATCTTCACCTCGTCGGATACTCTGATGGTGACTATGCTGGAGATCATGTGGATCGCAAGTCAACCTCAGGCACATGTCATTTCCTCGCACGATCTTTAGTCTGTTGGTCCTCAAAGAAGCAGAACTGCGTGTCACTATCTACTGCTAAAGCTGAGTACATTGCTACTGGTTCATGTAGCGCTCAGTTGCTGTGGATGAAGCAAACCCTTAAGGACTATAGCATCAAGTTGAAGAATGTGCCTCTCTACTATGTCAACGAGAGTGCCATCGAGATTGCTTACAACCCAGTTCAGCATTCGAAGACCAAGCACATTCAGATTTGTCATCATTTTCTTCGAGATCATGTACTCAAGGGCGACATCGCCATCAACCACATCCCTACTGAAGAACAACTGGCCGATATCTTCACAAAGCTCTTGGATAAAAAGAGATTTTGCAAGTTGTGGTGTGAGCTAAATATCTTAGAATCTTCGAATGTTCTTTGAAAAAGGACACACATCCTAACACTTATGCAAAATTGACGACTTCAATGTGCAACACACAAAGTAACGTTTTTCTTCAATCAATGAAGAATAACCCTCTAAGTGTGAAGAAACTAATGAAGAATTTGATTCTCAAAACCCTATGACAATTGTGCGCGGTCTCTGAAGTCATCATTCTTATACGGTGGGTCACGCCACCAACCACAGTTGAAATTCTTCAAAGTTGAGTTTTTCGTCATTTTGCAAATTCTTCAAATTTTCAAATTCCTCAAGTTTGCAAATTCCTCAGCTTTTCAAATTCCCCAACTTTTAAAATTCTTCAAACTATGAAACTCATGTTCTTCATTGACTATATACTTATACATTTGAGTTTTCAATGTCCTCAACAACATTCACTTATTGCTAATTCTTCAAGTTGATTTTTCATCTAAGTGAATGTAATTGGACCCTTTTCCCTCTATGCTAAACTCAACCCAGTCTGTTCACAAATTCTTCATATGCGTTGTACTTTGAAACTGGTTCAAAGTCTTCACTGTGTCCTTGACAACTTAAGAATTTGCGAACGGAAACTTTAAAATTTTGATGATTTTCACCATCAAAATTTTGAGGCGTTTCCCGCTCAAACGGTTCCGATTTCCACGACTGGATAGCCCACGATCCCCCACTATCGCCACTTCTCAGTACGTGGGTGACACATGCCGCGTGGAGAGCAAGGGTCAAGGGAAATCTTGTCAAAAAATTCGGACAGATTGGTTTCACCTCCGCTATAAATACCGCCTCCCCTTTCACTGTGCTCGATTACTCCTCACTCCTACTCTCTCTCGAGCTCCGACCTAGCGCCGCCGCTAAAATCATCGCCGCCGGTGTGGAAGTGCTTCACTGCCTCGACCTCGCCGTCGCCGTACTCGCATCGGCCATGGAAGTCTTCACCCCGCCACCGCTGTAGCTGTCACCCTTTGCCGAGCTAGGGCGTGGGAGATCTGGACTGACGAACTTCCTCAATCTCATCTCATAGTTCGTCATGTTCTTCATCAGGGTAAATAAAATTTATTTTTACTACCCTTGTTTGATCTTCAAGTTTTCCTAAATCTTCACAAAGGTGTTTATTCTTCAATAATCTCATTGTAAAGCACCTTACATGTTCATACACTTGATGATTTTCCCTAAGTTATGATTTTCTTCAACATTCGTCTGTGTGAATCCTCAAAATTACACAACTCTGGAACCTAAGACAAGGAACACTTAGTGAAATTCCTCAAGACACCCATGGTCAAATTCCTCATAGTTGATTTTATCGAAAAACTTCTGAGAACGCATATGACCTCTTCAAATTCCTCGCACCTATACTCTGTTCACAAGTACAAACATGTCCGCTAAGGAATCACTAGGTTCTCATCAACTTAACTCATTTGTAGCGTTTCTTGAGGAAAAACTGTGCACTTCTTCAGAATCTTCAAGAGTTCAAATTCCCCAACCGAAGAAAATAGCAGATGGGAAGAAGCCATAGAAAGGTGGAAAGAAGCCTGATGTGCAGACTGCTTTTGAGATTCCTAAGGAGTTGTATGAGGAATACTGCACACCCGATGAACAAATTCACAGCAAAGAGACAACAACGCAGAGAAAGATCCACTTGCAGAAAGTTGAGAGGAGATGGGCAAAGGAGTGGAAAGAATACAGCTATGTCACTCCTAAATATATGATGAAATTCGCAGTCAAGCCACCTTGCAGCAGGCCACCCTTGGCTCGTAATCAGATTGCTGATCCCACTAGTCTCAAGACTGGCAATGACTTTCCTCATGAATTGGATAAACAGCAAGCCAAATTGGCAAAGAAAGCAAAAGAGGTTGTGAAGAAATTCAGCGAAGACTCTACTGCTACCTCCTCTACCACAGCCTCTGCAAGTGCTCCGAAGAAATCAATGATGAAGAAATCCGCTATGAAGTCAAATTCTTCAACTTCAAAATCATCATAGCAAATTCCTCAAGCTCAAAGGCCTCAGACTTCAAAGGCCTCAACCACTGGTACGGTTGCTGCTCAGTCCTCAATTGCTGCTGCAAAGTCCTCAACCCCTGTGCATCTTGCATCTTGCCAGAGGACATATGGATTCTCAAATGCTTCAAAGATTTCTGCTAGCCCCTCTGCTCAAGCAATGTCTTCAACAAGCCCAAGTGTGTTGAAACTGAAGAAAACTGCTGGACAAGGTCAATGACCAAGTCCTCACACAAGCAAAGTTGTGGTAACTGTATCCTCAGGATCTCAGGATGATGATGATGAAGCTGATGATGAAGAATTGGAAGAAATCATAAGAGAAAGTCAGCAAAAGGCTGCAATAGCCAAAAGCAGTTCTATTTCTCTCATGCTGGATCCCAAGATGCTCCTCAACTTCATTGACATATGGCATGAGGATCCAAGCACCCCACTTTCCTCACTGAACCTACCTCTTGGTGTGGACCATGTCCTCACCCACTTTAATGCTGAGGAAAAATGGAAAAGAGATCAAGCTCAAAGAGCTAATAGGAACAGGGATCGGAAAGAAAAATTTCTGAGGAATAACGTGATGAATTTGACTCCAAATCAACTCATCACAGTTCAGTCTGAAATTCGCTCCCTCTATGAGGAACAAGAAAAATACAATGCTGAATGGAAGGGCACCAAGGTGAGATTCGTTAGGGCAGCGCAAGCTGCTCTTAAGGACCATAACACCAGGGTTGCAGCTCGATCATAACCACAAATTCCTCAGGCTGAAGAAACTTCTTAGCCTGTTGAGGAAACTGCTAGTGCAGCTGAAGAAAGTTAGACTACTGAAGAACCTGCCCGAGCAACCTCCACTACTGCGCCTGGTGAAACTGAACCCATGAGGACGATTGCATCTGTCGTACCTGAGGAAACTGTTGCCCCTTCACCCTTCTCTAAAATTCCAAAATCTTAAAGGGTGAAGACAATCGACCTTCCTTCTGCATCAGAAGCGAAGATGATCAAGGCTGCTGAGAACAAGGCACTAAAAAGGAAAGCATCAACTTCATATTCCTCAGCTGCGAAGAAATTGAAGACACTCTCAAGTTCTTCAAAAGAAACAGTTGATGATATCCCAATTTCCTTAGCACCAGCCTATGAAATAGTACCATTCGGTGTTGACTACGTCATCCCGAATGATGATCAAGAAGAGATGGATCAATCTGCTGCTACTTCAAAGCGGATTGATGAAGAAATTGAAGTGGAAGAAAATGCTTCAACTCCATAGGTATTGTCGCCCCAGCCTCAGTGATGAGGACATTCCTAGTCCTTTACCATCTTTTTCCGTTGATGATGTTGCTGCACAAGACAAGTCCGATGAAATCAAAATTGGACCAATCACAAGAGTACGTGCAAAGCTACTAGAACAACAGGTGAATTCACTCTTAGTTGAATCTGACATTTGTGTTAATGAGAATTTTATACTACCTAAGTCTTTGCATATTTGTATGATCAGATTTGAAGAGAAGACAAGCTTGGCACGTGGAGATGAAGAGTTGCAGTGAGAAGAATGCTTGGTGATGTCTAATATCAGCAAGTCCACGAGGGAGGAGAGGGAGGCCGGTGCACAACATAAAAAGAAGGAAAATTAGAACCGGACTCGGATTGACTGCCAGGTGGCCCGGAATTGATATACGTGCAGAATCTGTGTCCGTGCTCCAAATAAGACGTGCCGATACAATTTGGAAAGCTCGAGTCATGTGCTTTCCAAACTGTATACCCGTAGCCCACGTGTCGCTCCGAGCGAGTCGCAGTCGTCAAAACAATACGACGGTTGTTTTCTGTCAGTTTTCCAAATAGAGTTCGTTTAAGTTAGGAAAGTTAGAGATAGGTTTGTTTTCGACCCCAACCCTAAGTTGGACGTCCAGCAGTCTTTATATACCCTTGTAAGTCGTGGCTTTTAGGGTTATACCACGTTTTGATTAAACTCATACCAGACCGAATTGCTTTAAGCATTCCTCTGTATTCATATTCCTCTTTGCATCGATCAGGAATATTTATCTACACCAAATTCGTATCGATAGGGTGTATTGGCTACTGAAAGTCAAGTGCTATCTGTCGTTCTATTGGGAATTGGGAGATTGCAGAACCGCTTCGTGGTCGGCAGCTACGTGCGCAAGTGTGTGGTGTTGTGAATATCCATAGGGTTGTAGATCTTTTGCATTGGCAACGGGGGAACAGCCAGAGAGTTCGAGTGCATCTCACAAGTTATCCAGCAAGTTCATCATCGACATCATTTGCTCATTGAGAAGATCGGGCCGCCCATTATCATCTTGGTATCGGATTACTGGGTTTACTCGGTTAGTAATTTCCGTCCCATAGATTAGTTGTTTTTCATCCTATACAGAAAAAGCCCCACAAAAATATTAGGTTAGATTCTTGCCATAGCCTAGATCAGCCCAATTTTGCATACCTAGTTGCTGTTTTGTGTTGATCTTTGCGTTCCCTTTTCTGTTTTTGATTCGTGTGGTTTAGGTTAGGTTTAGGGTTCTAAGTCTAGTTTGAGTTCTTGTTATTTGCTATTCCGTGTCTATATAAAAAAATTGGTTACCCGAGTTGCTTTCCTAGTCCTACTCGAATTCGGACTCCACTTCTGTCACGGCACAAAAACAGCGAAACCGACACCGCTGCCGCGCCTAGTGAAGGTTGGACTCGGATCCGTTCCTAGTGTCTTATTTCCGTGTTTCTTTGCAATTTTCATTTGGTTTTCCATCTGATCTTTCTGAAGCCCTAGACACAGCCTCTCTACAGCAATAATTTAGGTACCTTACCCGTAAGACTAGCTAACATTGTTGCTCAACAGGCTGCTCAATAGGATTGTTGCACGACACTGTATTCCTGAAACAAAATTTGCTCCACAGTGCGACATATTGTGTCCGAGAGAGAAAGAGGAGAGAGAAAGTTTTTTTACTGTTGCTACAGTACGTGTGATATCTATCAAATTACAAAAAGAGAGAAAAGAGTGAAAAAAAGAAAAAAAGAGAGAGAGCAAACAGGCCCAGAAATTGGTGATAGTTGCTACAAGTTTGGAGTTGTTTCATATTGTTGTTTGCACTAGTATTTTGAGCAATCTTGTGCCTGTTTTCTTTGAGCTAATTGCTAGTGTCTTTCTAGTGCATTGCAACTAATTCCTCCATATAGTCGCTTGCCACATTTTTCTCCATAATTGTGTGTGTTTCCTTGGTGAGTTTTGGTATCACACATACATCAAATAGGTTTTGTAAATTGGTGTTGTTAGGTATCCCAACCAAGCTCCACCATATACCCTGGTTTATTATGCGATAGTTTTCACCCTCGGTATTCGCTACATCACATCCGTGCACGTTCTGCCCATACAAGTTGGTAAGCTTTTCTCATTCACTTTGGAACGGTAAGATACCTTGTTTTTTTCACTTTGCGTGAGTTGAGAGTTTTCCACATACACTATATTTTCTATGCGTACTAATCACCTAATCATGTCTGACGAGTCTTTTTATGTACAACAGAAAAAGGATCCTAAACCCGTGGTGCATTAGAATGAATATGAAGCTCTTCGTGATCATCTTCAGCGACAAATTCAGTGTGCAACCGATCCTATAAATGAGAATGTGCAGAACATGGAGTTGGACCTGAAGGATGCCACAGAAACCATCACAACAACACAACAACAAGTTACTGAAATTCAGGAGATTCTAGTTACCTTGTAGCAAGCTTTGGTTGTGTTGCAACAGTCCATTGACCGCCAACAAAATGAGTAGCGTGATGATGATGATGGTGAAGCTAGTGTTCAAGCTAGTAATGATGGTGTTGTAGCTGCTAATGTTGCCAATGGTCAAGGTGGTGCAGCACGTCGTGCACAATTCCAGCAAGCTAATCACGACCGGCAAGCTCCACATGAGCCGGTTCTTGCTGGCCAAGATGGTGGTCATGGTAATGGAGGTCGTGGTGGTGGCCGTGCTGGTGTCATGGCCGTCGGCCATGGATTTGCTCCTCTTGGTGCGCGTCGTCGATTTGATGATGATGCTTGTGCACAACCAGCCACCGTGATGATGATGGACTGGGCAAACCAAAGTTCACCGTCCCCAAGTTTGTTGGTTCTACTGATGTTGAAGAGTACCTCAATTGGGAGCTAAAGGTGGAAAAATTATGGTGTATGCATGAGTACACCGAGGACAGAAAATAAAACTTGCATCTTCTGAAATTGATGACTATGCTTTGCTTTGGTGGGATAATATTGTACAGTCTAGAATTGAAGATGGTGAACGTCCCATTGTTACATGGAGAGCTATGAAGGAAGAGATGTGTGCTCGCTTTGTTCCATGCAATTATATTCGTTCTCTCTATGATAGATTGCAGAATTTGAGGCAAGGTACTTCTTCCGTGGATGAATATTTTCAGGAGATGGGGCTTATTATGCAGCATGCTAGAGTGCGTGAACAGCCTGAACAAACAATGCAGCGATTTCTTTCTGGTCTGAACTATAACATCAAGCGTATTGTTTGTCTTCACCAGTATTATCACATGACAGATTTGTTACACCAAGCACATGAGGCTGAATTGCAAGTGGATGAGGATGCTAAGTTTACATCTCGCACACAAGCGAGTAGAGGTGGTTTTCCACCACGAACAACACCTATTGTGGAGCCTGCTCCTAGTTCCACTTCTAGTTTTCGTGGTAATACTTCTTCCAAACCAGATTCGGTTATCTCTAATGCGAAGAAATCGGTGCAACCTGCTGCTAGTGCTCCTGGTTCTACTAATTCTACAATAGGAAATAGGGACATGATCTGTCATACATGTGGTGGAAGGGGTCATTTTAAGAGAGATTTTCCCAACAAAAAGGTTATGTTGATTAATGAGAATATAGCAAAATATGAAACCGATGATGAAGCTGACCCTGATTCTGAAATTTGGGAGGAAGATGAACATGGTTCAGTAGATGCCTATGCTACACATTATCCTACAATTGTTTGCTCGCCCAGAGTGCTAAGTGTTACTCCTAGTCCTGTAGAATAGCGGTGCAATTTGTTTCAAACAAAGGCTGTTGTTGGTCCTGGTAAGGCATGCAAGGTTATAATTGATGGTGGTAGTTTTCACAATTTGGCTAGTAAGGAGTTATGCCAAAAAAATATTTACCGCACCCCAATCCATATTTTATTCAGTGGCTATGTAATAGTGGAGAGATGAAGGTTAGCCACATGGTGCGTGATGAGGACATCCCTACTAATGTTACACCCACAACTCTGACTACTATACATACATGACCAATTACTAGAGCTCGCGCACGTCAATTGAATTACCAGGTACTTTTGTTTCTTGGAAATCCTTCTAATATTCATGAACATATGATGCTGCCTAAATTAGATACTTTGGTTTTACTTACGAATGAAGGACCTAGCATGGACAAGAAGGATGACCATTGGAGTGGGATCAAGCATGGAGAAGAAGGTGCGCGTGTGGGAAAGAACAATGGAGCTTCCAGTGATGATTTTCGCACTTTGAAGCCACCATAATGGGAGCGAGAAGACTTGGACGACATATGCATGATGCCACTTTATAAAATTCGTCCCTAGGCTAATATACGTGCTGCGCCACCTTATTTTTGGGCCAAGCCCATGTAATTTCGAAGTACCATATTATAGGTTGTTTTTAGAGTCCGCATGTATGGGAAAACTAAGTTAGGGTCGGTTTCGGACCCCTCCTCCAAGGGGCCACGAAATTCCCCTCTATTCTCCCATATATACATCCCTTAGGGCGTCGTTTTAGGGTTGGGTTTTGTTTAGATTACAAGTTCGCCATAGCTGCAACTTCGCGTTCTTCGTTTGTGTTCCACGACCAGACAAAGGCGTCACAGAACCCCACTTCATCAATAAAGCTTTCCTCTTATATTCGCAATATCCAGATTGCAATCTAAGTTTCTTGCTTGGTCTTCGTTTGCGTGCAGGAAACAGACCCTCGTGGTCAGGTTGATCATGCTTCGGCGTGGTCAATAACCTCTCGGAGTTGGTTTAGCGATTGCTAAGGCACGACGTCGTCACACGTTCGTAGTCGGATCCTCAAAGTCTACTCCATCAAAAACGATAGCCACCATCTCATCGAAAGACAGGGACAACTTCGCCTCTATCAAGTGGTATCAGAGCTCTAGGTTGCTCGGTGAGATTTTTCTAGTTTTCGTAGTTTAGATCGCATCTGTTCTTCCTACCTTTAGTCCACTAAAAAGCCACAAAAAAATTTAGGGTTAGATCATCATATCCGAACCAATCTAAGCCTTTGCATAGTCTTCTCAGTATTTTGCTTTGTTGAATTTGCGGTTACATCGTCGTGTCGAGTTGCTGGTCTTAGTGTCTAGTCCTTTAAAGTTTCGAGTTCTATTCACAGGTTGTCACGCCGCCACCGCATCGTCTTCATAGTTGCCATATACCACCACCATCATCACTGCTGCCATATATCACCACCCACCATCACTATCCAATGGTGTCCATATATACCACCACAAATCTGCCACCAATCCGCGTCCAACTCATTTTAGGTTTAGTTTCGAGATCCTTTTGATTTCGGATTCGCGTTTTGCTACCTGTGTAGGTGTCGAAAAAAGAGTCTGGCACGCTTTGCAAAGCACGTTTTGGCCCAAAAAAAATTCGGCCGAAAATATTTTTTCCCTATCTTGATTTTAGGTTCTCCGGAGCATTTTGAGACATTTGCCATCATAGTGATTTTTGTCGAAATTTTTGGTGATCAGAGCCCCCGAATTGCTCGAGAAAAAAAATTAGGCCAACAAATTTCGTGGCCATCTTGCTTATACGACATGGGAAGAGTTTTGAGACACTCGCCATTGTAGTGATTTTTTGAGCAAAAAAAAAGAGCGCAAAAAAAGAGGCGCCGAAAAAAATGAAAAAAAATTAGAGTGTGCTCTTCCCTTGATTACGTGTAGCGTCGTGATTTTGTTGGTGTTTTAGGCTCGCATCTCTAGTACGGTCTAGCCTAGGACCAGCACAGTACCGTCGTTGAGCGTGTTTTCAACCTTGCATCTCTGAATTGATTATTGCTAACCCTTTTTGCTACCATATTATAAGCCATCCCAACTCCACACACATATACGTCGTGTGTTTGACACCACCTGGCAATCGCCTATCCAAGCTTTGAGAGTTTTGACTACAATGGCTGCCGATCACCGCCTGCTGCTGGGTAAGAACTGGTAAGAATCTGAGATTCGTTTAACGGATTTGTGACACACCGCCACCACCACCACCAGGTCCCAGTAGTCTATAGGTTTCATATTCTTGTGTGTTTCCTATTTCTGCTAACCATGCCAAGATCACACGACGACCGGATCGACTAGGAGAGCATGACCAACAAAGCGCTCTATGATAAATTTCAGCAAATGATGGCTGACCAGGCACAAGACTTCGTGACCAACTTTGGAGAGGCCATGGAGAAGCTAGATGGTTTGGAGAAGACATTCGACACAAAGATGGACGCCAAGTTCAATGAGGTGCTTGCTCGTCTACCACCACCAACTGCAGCTCCTATACCTTTCGAGCGACGAGCGCGACGTGTGCCTCTCGGCCAAGCCCAACATACTAGTACTGTTAATACAGCTGCTACTTCTGTGGCTCTTGCTGCTACTGTCGTTGAGCTGGTTGAAGATTATGATGGTGATTACGATGATGAGGGAGAGGTTGCTCCAGATTAGCCTCAGGGGCAACCACCAGGATACGCACCAGATCGACCACATGGCTACAACCGTAACGGTAGGGCTGCACTCCCCCCTCAGGTACAGGATCATGACCATCTCCCTAAACTTAAATTGAATATTCCGACGGTTGAGGGTAGATATGTTCCTGATATATATCTTACATGGGAGTTAGAAATAGAACAACGTTTTACATGCTTACAGTTTCCTGAGGATAGACGTGTTGCTGCTGATGTTTGTTCATTCACTAGTCTTGCTTGTGTTTGGTGGTCAGAACATTGTAGAATACACCATGCGAATATTCCAACTACTTGGGCTGCTTTGAAAACTGCTATGCGTAATCGTTAGGTCCCACCTTATTATCAACGTGAATTGTTTCAAAATTTGCAGCGTTTAAGACAAGGAAAAAATTCTGTAGATGTGGTATTGTTGAGGAGAATGAAGCTATGCTTGCACGTTTTATGGGTGGATTAAATAGAGAGATTCAGATTATTCTAGAGTATAAGGAGTATAACTTTATCACTCGTTTATTTCATCTTGCTTGCAAAGCTGAACGTGAAGTATAGGATCGACAGGCAATGGCAAGAACTACTTTTTCTGCACGTCGCACTTCATCATGGACGCCACGTACCTCCTCTACTTGCGCACGTCCTGCTGCAACACCACCTACTCCCACCTCCAACTCCAACTGCGATACCAGGAAACAGGCTCCTACTCCACCCTCTACGAAGAGCACACCTTCTGGGCCTGCACAGAGCTCTTCTTCATCTATTGTATCCACAGGGCAAACACATGAGGTTATATGCCGTCATTGCAAGGGTGGAGGTCACTTTGCGAGAGAATGCCCTTCCAAGCGTGTAATGATTGTTACTGAGGATGGTGGACATGCGTCCGCTAGTGATTATGATGAGGAGACTTTGGATCTCATTGCAAGTGAAGAACATGGTGGTGAGGATGCAGAACCAGAGACACACTACATTGCTGTTGATTACGCTGACAGGTATGAAAGTTTAGTTGCTCAACGTGTTCCCAGTGTGCAGGTTACACAGGCTGAGCAAAATCAGAGGCACAACTTGTTCCACACAAAGGGAGTTGTGAAGGAGTGTTCTGTTCGCGTCATCATCGATGGAGGGAGTTGCAATAACTTGGCTAGCATGGAGATGGTGGAGAAGCTGTCTCTAACCACCAGACCACATCCTCATCCTTATTACATCCAATGGTTCAACAATAGTGGCAAGGTTAAGGTAACACATACTATTCGCGTGCATTTTAGCATTGCTACATATTCTGATTATGTGGATTGTGATGTGGTACCCATGCAAGCATGTTCTGTTTTACTTGGTAGGCCATGGCAGTTTGATAAACATTCTGTACACCATGGTAGGACAAATCTGTACACTCTTGTTCATAAGGATCAAAATATCACTTTGCTTCCTATGTGTCCGGAACATATTATGAAAGATGACATTGCTAGAGCTAGTAAAGCAAAATGGGAGAAAAATAAGAGTGAAAATCAGATTGTAGCACAGGAATTTGAGCAACACCATAAGCATAATAAACCATCATCTAATGTTGCATCCGAAATAAAATTGAAGAGTGGATGTTTACTTGCTACTAAATCTGATATTAATCATTTGGATGTTGCTACATCTGTTTGCTATGCTTTTGTATGCAACGAGGTATTATTTTCATTTGAGGACATGCCTCCCTCTTTGCCTCCTGCTGTCATTAACATTTTGCAGGACTTCGCTGACGTCTTCCCATAAGACGTGCCACCGGGATTACCACCTATTCGCGGGATTGAGCATCATATTGACTTAATTCCCGGTGCATCCCTACCCAACTGTGCACCATACCGTACCAAACTAGAGGAGACAAAGGAGATTATGCGTCAAGTACAGGAGCTGCTTGACAAAGGTTATATATGCGAATCCCTTAGTCCTTGTGTTGTTCCTATTATTCTAGTGCCTAAAAAGGATGGTACATCGCGCATGTGTGTGGATTGTAGAGGCATTAATAATATTACTATTCGTTATCGTCATCCTATTCCTAGACAAGATGATATGCTTGATGAATTATGTGGTTCTACAATTTTCTCCAAAGTTGATTTGCGTAGTGGATACCATCAATTTCATATGAAATTGGGAGATGAATGGAAAACAGCATTTAAAACTAAGTTTGGATTATATGAGTGGTTAGTCATGCCTTTTGGGTTAACTAATGCATGTACCACTTTCATGAGATTAATGAACGAGGTTTTACGTGCTTTCATTGGACGATTTGTGGTAGTCTATTTTGATGATATATTGATTTTTAGTAGATCTTTGGAGGAACATTTGGAACATCCACGTGCTATTTTTATTGCTCTACGTGATGCGCGTTTGTTTGGTAACCTTGGGAAGTGCACCTTTTGCATCGACTGAGTATCTTTTCTTTGCTATGTTGTTACTCCACAGGGAATTGAAGTTGATAAGCCAATATTGAAGCTATTGAGAGTTGGCCGTAGCCCAAAACGGTCACACAAGTGCGGAGTTTTCTTGGCCTCACTGGTTTCTATAGGCGTTTTGTGAGAGATTTCAGCACCATTGCTGCGCCTCTCAGTGAGCTTACAAAGAAGGACGTGCCTTTTTCTTGGGGTACCGCATAGGAAGAAGCCTTCAAGGTTTTGAAAGATAAGTTAACACATGCTCCTTTACACCAACTTCCTGATTTTAATAAGCCTTTCGAGCTTGAATGTGATGCTAGCGGAATTGGGTCAGGAGGTGTGTTATTACAAGATGGTAAACCTGTTGCGTACTTTTCTGAAAAATTGAGTGGACCTAGTCTGAATTATTCTACTTATGATAAGGAACTATATGCTCTTGTTCGGACTTTGGAAACATGGCAACATTATTTATGGCCCAAAGAATTTGTTATACATTCTGATCATGAATCTTTGAAACATATTAAATGTCAAGCAAGACTAAACCGTAGACATGCTAAATGGGTTGAATTCATTAAGACTTTCCCTTATGTAATTAAACTCAAGAAGGGTAAAGAAAATGTTATTGCTGATGCTTTGTCTCGTCGTTATACTATGCTTTCACAACTTGACTTTAAAATATTTGGTTTGGAGACCATCAAAGATCAATATGTGCATGATGCTGAATTTAGAGATGTGTTGCAGCATTGTAAAGATGGGAGAACATGGAACAAGTTTGTTATTAATGATGGATTTGTGTTTCGTGCTAACAAGCTATGCATTCCAGCTAGCTCCGTTCATCTTTTGTTGTTACAGGAGGCACACGGAGGAGGATTAATGGGACACTTTGGCGTGAAGAAGATGGAAGACATACTTTCTACACATTTCTTTTGGCCAAAGATGAGACGAGATGTTGAGCGTTTTGTTGCTCGCTGCACTACATGCAAAAAGCTATGTCATGACTCAATCCTCATGGTTTATATATGCCTTTACCTGTACCTAGTGTTCCTTGGGAGGATATATCTATGGACTTTGTTTTAGGTTTACCTCGAACTAAGAATGGGAGGGATAGCATATTTGTTGTCGTGGATAGATTTTCCAAAATGGCACACTTTATACCATGTCATAAAAGTGATGATGATGCTCATGTTGTTGATTTGTTTTTTCATGAAATTATTCGGTTGCATGGTGTGCCAAATACAATTGTTTCAGATCGTGATGCTAAATTTCTTAGCCACTTTTGGAGATATTTATGGGCTAAGTTGGGGACTAAACTGCTTTTTAGTACTACATGTCATCCCCAAACTGATGGCCAAACTGAAGTAGTCAATAGATCATTGTCTACTATGCTTAGGGATGTTTTGAAGAATAACCTGAAAATGTGGGAAGAATGCTTGCCTCATATTGAATTTGCTTATAGTCGTTCGCTACATTCTACCACTAAGAAGTGCCGTTTTCAAGTTGTGTATGGTTTCTTACCTCATGCACCTACTGATTTGTTGCCTGTTCCATCTTCGGAGAAGGTTAATTTTGATGCTAAAGAACGTGCTGAATGAGTTAACGAAGATGCATGAGTTAACGAAGGAAAACATTGAGCGTATGAATGCTAAATACAAAATTGCTGGAGATAAGGGTGGAAAACATGTTGTCTTCGCACCTGGAGATCTTGTTTGGTTACATTTGCGTAAGGATAGATTTCCTAATTTGCGCAAGTCAAAGCTAATGCCACGTGCTGATGGTCCTTTTAAGGTGTTAGAGAAAATAAATGATAATGCATATAAACTTGAGTTCCTGAAGAGTTTGGGGTTAGCCCGACTTTTAACATTGCAGATTTGCAGCCTTATTTGGGTGAGGAAGATGAGCTTCCGTCGAGGACGATTTCAGTTCAAGAAGGGGAGGATGATGAGGACATCCCTACTAATGATACACCCACAACTCCGACTACTATACACACATGACCAATTACTAGAGCTCGCGCATGTCAATTGAATTACCAGCTACTTTCGTTTCTTGGAAATCCTTCTTATATTCATGAACATATGATGCTGCCTAAATTAGATACTTTGGTTTTACTTATGAATGAAGGACCTAGAATGGACAAGAAGGATGACCATTAGAGTGGGATCAAGCATGGAGAAGAAGGTGTGCGCTTGGGAAAGAACAATGGAGCTTCCAGTGATGGTTTTCGCACATTGAAGCCACCATAATGGGAGCGATAAGCCTTGGACGAAATATGCATGATGCCACTTTATAAAATTCGTCCCTCGGCTAATATAGGTGCTGCGCCACCTTATTTTTGGGCCAGGCCCATGTAATTTTGAAATACCATATTATAGGCTGTTTTTAGAGTCCGTATGTATGGAAAAACTGAGTTAGGATCGGTTTCGGACCCCTCCTCTAAGGGGCCACGAAATTCCCCTCTATTCTCCCATATATACAGCCCTTAGGGCGTCGTTTTAGGGTTGGGTTTTGTTTAGATTACAAGTTCACCATAGCTGCAACTTCGCGTTCTTTGTATGTGTTCCACGACTAGACAAAGGCGTCACAGAACCCCACTTCATCAATAAAGCTTTCCTCTTATATTCGCAATATCCAGATTGCAATCTTAGTTTCTTGCTTGTTCTTCGTTTGCATGCAGGAAACAAACCCTCGTGGTCAGGTTGATCGTGCTCCGGCGTGGTCAATAACCTCTCGGAGTTGGTTTAGCGATTGCTAAGGCGCGGCGTCATCACACGTTCTTAGTCAGATCGTCAAAGTCTACTCCACCAAAAACGATAGCCACCATCTCATTGAAAGACAGGGACAACTTCGCCTCTATTAGTGCATGTGGAATTTCAGATCGGGGCATACAAAGACACCATTGAGTGTGATGTGGTTCCTATGACCGTGTGTCACTTGTTGTTGGGACGCCCATGGCAGTATGATAGAGATGTCCATCACAATGGGAGAGCCAACACATATCATTTAAATTGGCGTGGCAAGGAGGTTACTTTGAGGCCTATGACACCGCAACAAATTGTAAATGAATCTCGTCAAAAAATTGAAGTGAATCTTGAAAAAGAGAGTGAGAGATTAGATAGGCGAGAGCCTCCACTTCCGGTGAGTGAGAGACACAAGCCAAATCTGAGTGGTAAAAATAAAAGTGAGGGAGTGAATTCATTAGTTATGTTAGCCACCAAATCTGATTTGAGAGAGGTTCGTGAGGATCCCACTGTTGTACCACTTGTGCTCCTATGCAAGGGTCAAATTTTGGTTTCTAACAACATGACCCCTCTCTCTATTGATGTTTCTAATGTATTGCACGAATTTAGTGATGTGTTTCTGAAGGAGGTACCTGCTGGTTTACCACCATTGCGAGGTATAGAGCATCAAATTTATTTGATACCAGGAGCATCGTTGCCCAATACAGCACCATACCGCACCAACCCCGAGGAAACAAAGGAAATTCAAAAACAAGTACAAGAGCTTCTCGACAAAGGTTATATTCGCGTGAGCTTAAGTCCTTGTGTTGTTCCTATAATTTTAGTCCCTAAGAAAGATGGTACATGGCGCATGTGCGTAGATTGTAGAGCTATAAATAACATAACTATTCGATATCATCACCCTATTCCACGTTTGGAAGATATGCTAGATGAATTGAGTGGTGCTGTTGTTTTCTCTAAAATTGATTTGCGTAGTGGTTATCATCAAATTAGGATGAAAGAAGGGGATGAATGGAAGACAACCTTTAAAACTAAGTTCAGGTTATACGACTGGTTAGTCATGCCTTTTGGGTTAACTAATGCACCTAGTACTTTTATGCGATTAATGAACCATGTTTTAAGGCATTATATTGGTAAATTTGTGGTTGTATATTTTGATGATATACTTATTTACAGCAGCGATGAATCTGAACATAGTGATCATATTCGACAAGTTTTGCAAGTGTTGCATGATGCTAAGCTTTTTGGTAATCTTGATAAGTTCACATTTTGCAAAGATAAGGTCATATTTCTGGGATATGTTGTTTCTAAGCATGGAGTTGAGGTAGATGAATCTAAAATTGAAGCTATTAAAAATTGGCCTACTCCACTGAATGTTAGTCAAGTACGAAGCTTTCACGGTCTTGCTGGTTTCTATCGACGTTTTGTGAAAGATTTCAGTACCATTGCTGCACCTTTGAATGAGCTTACTAAAAAGGGTGTTGAATTTGTGTGGGGCGCAGCCCAAGATAATGCATTTGATGAGCTGAAACGTCGTTTGACTGTTGCACCTTTACTTGTACTTCCTGATTTCACTAAACATTTTGAGATTGAATGTGATGCTAATGGAATTGGTATTGGAGGTGTGTTGATGCAAGAGGGTAAACCGGTTGCATATTTTTCTGAAAAATTGAATGGTGCACAATTGAACTATCCTGTTTATGATAAAGAATTGTATGCTCTTGTTCGTGTTCTTGAGATTTGGCAACATTATTTGCGGCCAAAAGAATTTATCATACATTCTGATCACGAGGCTTTGAAATTTTTCAAGAGCCAATCCAATCTGAATAAACGTCATGCTAAATGGGTTGAATTTATTGAGTCTTTCCCATACATCATTCAGTATAAAAAGGGTAAAGATAATGTTGTTGCTGATGCTCTTTCTAGGAAAAACATGTTGTTGACACAACTGGCTGTTCAAGTTCCTGGTTTAGAGAGTTTGCGTGATTTATATGCTACTGATCCTGATTTTTCAGCACCATATAACTTGTGCTCTGATGTGAAAGCATGGGAAAAATATCATATACATGACGGTTATTTGTTTAGAGCTAATAAACTATGTGTTCCAGAATGGTCCGTGCGTTTGCTATTGTTGCAGGAATCACATGCTCGCGGTTTGATGGGCCACTTTGGACGTGAGAAGACTTTGCTTATGCTCGCTGATCATTTTGATTGGCCTAAGATGAGGCGTGATGTGGACAGATTTGTGAAGAGATGCATCACTTGCAATAAGTCAAAGTCAAAGCTGAAACCTCACGGTTTGTATACTCCTCTTCCTACACCTACTACTCCATGGGAAGATATAAGCATGGACTTTGTGTTAGGATTGCCTAAAACCAGGAGCGGACATGATTCCATTTTTGCGGTAGTGGATCGATTTTCCAAAATGGCACATTTTATTGTCTGCCACAAAAGCGACGATGCATCACATATTGCTAACCTGTTTTTCAGGGACATCGTATGCTTACATGGAGTCCCAAAGACGATTGTTTCTGATCGTGACGTGAAGTTTATGAGCTACTTCTGGAAGACACTATGGGGAAAGCTGGGGACAAAGTTATTGTTCAGCACTACTTGTCATCCCCAAACAGATGGTCAAACAGAGGTGGTAAATCGCACACTCTCAACGTTGTTGCGATCCATGATAAAGAAGAACCTGCGTGTGTGGGAGGACTATTTGCCGCATGTGGAGCTTGCATATAACAGGGCAGTACACTCAACAACGCAGCTCTGTCCATTTGAGGTGGTATATGGTTTTAGACCCATTACACCATTTGATTTGCTGCCCCTTCCCATTCAAGAGAGAATTAACGTGGAGGCATCCAAGAGGGCAAATTTTGTGAGGAAGATCCATGACAAGGCTAAAGAAGCAATTGAAAAGAAGGGCAAGTACACTGCTGATCGTGTTAATAAGATGAGAAAGGAGGTGTTGTTTCAGCAAGGTGACATGGTATGGGTACATTTTCGCAAGGACAGATTTTCACAACAGCGCAAGTCCAAGTTGCAGCCACAAGGTGCTGGTCCATTTAAAGTGCTTGCCAAGATCAATGATAATGCATACAAGATAGATCTTCCTACAGCTGAGTTTGGTGTGAGTAATACATTCAATGTTTCTGATTTGACGCCCTATGCTGGAGAAGACCTTAACGCGTCGAGGTCGACGCCTTTTAAAGGGGGGAGGATGATGAGGACATTCCTAGTCCTTTACCATCTTTTTCCGTTGATGATGTTGCTGCACAAGACAAGTCTGATGAAATCAGAATTGGACCAATCACAAGAGTACATGCAAAGCTACTAGAACAATAGGTGAATTCACTCTTAGTTGAATCTGACATTTGTGTAATGAGAATTTTATACTGTCTAAGTCTTTGCATATTTGTATGATCAGATTTGAAGAGAAGACAAGCTTGACACGTGGAGATGAAGAGTTGCAGCGAGAAGAATGCTTACTGATGTCTAATATCAGCAAGTGCACGAGGGAGGAGAGGGAGGCCGGTGCACAACCTAAAAAGAAAGAAAATTAGAACCGGACTCGGATTGACTGTCAGGTGGCCCGGAATTGATGTACATGCAGAATCCGTGTCCGTGCTCCAAATAAGACGTGTAAATACAATTTGGAAAGCTTGACTCGTGTGCTTTCCAAACTGTATACTCGCAGACCACGTTTCGCTCCAAGCGAGTCGCAGTCGTCAAAACAATACGATGGTTGTTTTCTGCCAGTTTTCCAAATAGAGTTCGTTTAAGTTAGAAAGTTAGAGATAGGTTTGTTTTCGACCCCAACCCTAAGTTGGACATCCAACAGTCTTTATATACCCTTGTAAGTCGTGGCTTTTAGGGTTAGACCACGTTTTGATTAAACTCATACCAGACCGAATTGCTTTAAGCATTCCTCTGTATTCATATTCCTCTTTGCATCGATCAGGAATATTTACCTACGCCAAATTCATATCGATATGGTGTATTGGCTACTCAAAGTCAAGTGCTATCTGTAGTTTCATTGGGAATTGGGAGATTGCAGAACCGCTTCATGGTCGGCGGCTACATGCGCAAGTGTGTGGTGTTGCGAATATCCATAGGGTTTAAGATCTGTTGCATTGGCAATGGGGGAACAGCCGGAGAGTTTGAGAGCATCCCACAAGTTATCCAACAAGTTCATCATCGACATCATTCGCTCATTGAGAAGATCGGGCCGCCCCTTATCACTCAGTTTACTGCTGAAGAGGTCGACGTTGAAGAAATTAATGAGGATGTGGACATTGGAAATACAACACCTGTCATCAATGATGAATATTGGGAAGCTGCTCACCCAAATTCCCCAATGATCACTCCTCTATCACGATTCCTCAGTCCCCAGCCCAGACTGAAGAAATTCATGAATAATCTGATGACATGGCCGCTCCAGCCACTGAAGAAATTCCAGCTGCATCAGCTGATGACTTTGCTGCTCCAATTGCCATCAAGGAAACTGCTCTGCAAATTCCTCAATCTGAAGAAATTCCTCATATGCCTAAGGAGATTAATGGCCGCTTCAAGCCAAACCTTCAGCAGAAGCCGAGGATGCCATTCAAAGGCTCAAAGCGCCCCAAATTCCTCAAGTCCAATTTCTTCAATGAGCACATTTTCTTCGCTGGGCCTAATCCATATGACTCGGCAAGGGTGGGTCGCACCAAAATCTGGACTCCAACTCAGATGAATTACTATGCATCAGTTCTGTTTGACAAGAAGAAAGTCTTCGAGCACCATCAAATTCCTCATGCTGATATGGAAACAATTCCATCCTTCATACCGGTGGTCTCAGTTCTTCACGATCCTGGAATTCTCCCCTTCTATGTGGCCATCTTTGATTGGAATGAAGAGCTAATTCTTCAATTCTATGTCACATTGCACATCGCAGGTGATGCCTCTGACATCAACTCTTGGATCTTGGACTAGATGACTGGATCTACTCACTTCACAGCTCCAGCATCTGAATTGCTTTGGTCAGTCCCTGTCCCAATTCCTTCAGAAGAAGCGCGTTGCCTGTTTGATGAACCTGCTCTACCTAATCAACCAATGCAAGTGCTGATGAAACTATTGGCTCCTGGAAAACCTCAACGAACAACCTTCCTAGTGAAGGATTTGCTCTGTGTGCCCAGGACGGTATATTGCATTCTCACCAACACCCTATGTCCTCAGAAGGGCCACAACTCTGAACAAGAAGAAGTGGAGGGAGTCATGAAGAATATGCTATTCAACATCATTCATGGGATTCCCATCAACTTCCATGATTTCTTCATGAGGACATTGGTGAATGCAGCACAAGCCCCATTTGAACTGAAGCCTTATGCACCCTGGATCATGAAATTTATCAGATCAAGGTCTTCAGTTCCCTTCAAGGCTGAGTTCCAGAATCGCTTCGGCTTCGTGCCCCCGATTGAAGTCCTCAAGAGCACAATTGCCTCAGCTGAAGGAAAAGGCAAGGATGTCATTGATGAAGCCACTTGTATATTGGATGGTCAGTTTTGCAAAGCTGCATCTTTCTCCACCCAGGATTCTACAACCCAGGATTCAGCTGCAAAGGCCTCAACGCAAAAGCCTCAAGAGTCTGCCCCTCATGTGATGACTGATCGAGAGCTTCTCATAAGTCTTCATGAGAAGGTTGATCGCAATCACAAGTGGGTGAAGCATCAGTTGGCTTCCATTGTTTAGAACATGACTGTGACACAGAAATCTTCGATGGCGCATGGGCCATACTCGCACACCTCAAAACTCCTAAGGAACTCAAAGAAATGGACTTTCAGCAAAACTTTGACTGGTCTCGTCCTCCTCAGAAGAAATTCAAGAAGGTTCAAGTTCTTATGATGGTTACAAGTTCATATTCTTCATCGCGTGAGACGGATGAAGCTGAGGACGTTGACGACACTGCGGTAGGCCCTGCATTAACAAACAACCCCGACACTGCTGGCGCTCCTTCCTCACCAACACGATGAAATTCTTCAAGGGGCCTTAGTCCTCACTTTTTCGTCCCTTTTGGTCTTCAATGACAAAGGGGGAGAAAATTTGAGTTAGTCTTCAAGCAGGTCTCTATATATGGGATGTTTTTGTTTAAGTTACAATGCTCGCTCTTCTGAAGCTTTTGTTGGTTGAGTTGTAAACTTAAGTCCGATGGTGGTCTGACTCTTGAACTGATTTTCGCATGCTTATTTCCTCAAGTACCTTAATGCATGCATGCTGAATTTCGTCAGACACCATTTTCATCATGCATTTCAAATTCTTCATATCATATGTTCAAATGTGTGTATGAACTAAAATATATAGGGGGAGTTCTCCATGTTTTTAAACTGCCATGTGCATTTGCAGTCCAAAGCAAATTCCTCAAATATGCACATCTTCAGGGGGAGTTCTTCTATATCTTGTAATCAAATTCCTCAAACTCAGTATTTACACTTAATAATATTATCCCCGTTGAAAACTTAACCTATTTGTCATCAATCACCAAAAAGGGGGAGATTGTTAGTGCATCTAGTGGCCCTTAGTGATTTTGGTGTATTGAAGACATATAGGTTTAGGAACTAATGTGTTTGTGAGTGTACAAATGTTCTATAAATCGATGAGGAGTTTGATATATTCGGAGATTACCGACCCCTAAAAATGTATGCCTTTAACTGAAGACTTTGTGAAGACTTTGCTGAAGACTTTGGTATTCCCTGAAGACTTTGAAAATGAAGAAGTTGGTGTGACCTTGTAGATATGAACAAGGACTATGAAGCGTGAAGACTTTTGTTTTCGTAGTTTCATTTCCTTTTTTTGAGTCATAGGAAACACCATACTATTAAAGGGGGCCAAGTTAATACTAAGGAAAATTTCCAACTGATGCTCAACTCCAAAAGCCTCAACCTATCCAATCCTTCGAGTAAAGCCTTTGGAAATCTCTTGCAGTCGAGTCAAGTTCTTCAGTGATAGAGACGATGTTCTTCTGGTCTCTGATGAAATTGATCTGACTGAGGAGTTAGGATTTCACCAGTGCGAATTGACTACAAGTGAGGAACATGATAAGCCTGAGGACTTTCATAGTTTGAAATTCCGACCGTTGTTGTGCTTAGCGCCAGCTGTCCCCAATCATCACATCCACATAACGGTCATATCATTGGGGGCATTTATGTCTTATCATGTCAGGTTGCACTCTGGCTATAAATGGCCACCCCCACAACCACTAGTTGGTTGGTTGCTTCGAGAGAGAACTGACACTTGTCATTTGAGAGCAACCCATCCTCCAAGGACTTTGAGAGAAAATCATCAGTGAGGAAAAACCCAAATCCAAACCACGAAACCCAAAGTGATTAAGCATCACTAAAGAAATTCCTGTGTGGAACCGATGCTTGTTACCTTTGAGGACTGTGGATCCTCCAGGCGGTTAGGCGTCATGGTCTAGTGCATCCTGCAGTCAATTGGGGATCATGGAGTAACCTTGGTCTAGAGCATCGAGCAGTCAATTGTGGATCGTCGGGTGACCAGTTTGTGAGGGTTTTGGAATTCTACCCTGAACACTTACCACGAGTGTTGGGCGAGGATTGTGTGACCTTAGCTCAAGGGGAATATGGTAAGGACTATGTGTCTTGGGACTGTGTGTCCTCTGGTTTAAATACCAGGCCGCTCCAAACCAGACGCACAACTGTCACAGCAGTTGGAACTGGGTCATCAAACCATTGTCTTCATCGAGCTACCTGGTTCTATTTCCTCAACCCCTATATTCCTCATATACTTGTTGATGAAATTGATCATTACTGTTTGAAGGATTTGACTGAAGACTTTCACAATTTATTCACCTCCAATTCTTCAAGTTACCTTGTTCCTCACCTGCCTATCCTGTATCACCCTACTTGTAATCTGTGCATGTTTTATTTCATCATTATGATTATGATGTCACTGTGTTCCTCATGCACTTGAGTACTTATTCCATTACTAGTTATTCATCACATTTCAAATTCCTCAAGTTGAAATTCCTCAAGTGATGAATTTGTAAAAATCGCCTATTCACCCTCCCTCTAGTCGATATAATGCACTTTCACAGATACACCTCAATTTCACGTCGGGCGGTTGTGTTGTGTGGAAGGTGTCATCGAAAAAATGGTACATACTTGACCAACGAGCTACTCTTTCAGCTTCTTCTTGCTCTTCGGGGAGTTCTCTTGTTTGTAGGAAATGGACTATATGTTGTGCCCAGGTTGGAGCCTACGGCTCGACAACAAGGACTAAAGGCATCTCCTCATCTCCGGCATCGCTTGCCTCAACTGCTAGACCATGAGGTCCCATGGGAGGGATCTTGTTGCCAACCGGAATGGGATTCCTCTCGATAGCCTCTCTATCAGCAGCTTCGGGGAGCTTTGCCGGGAAATGCTTGTCGAAGTTTAGCTTCCTTCTCTTCTTGGACATCATAGATGGGGACACCGATGGTTAGGTGAGGCGGAGAACAAAAGTCATTGGCTCCACAACTAGCTTCTGTGCATCGCACTTCGATAGGTGATCAGTAATGTTGTTCTCTGCTCGTGGCACATGTTTTGCTTGCAACCCATCAAAGTGCTCCTCCAATTTCCTCACATCCTCCACATAGGCTTCATTCACGGGCTTTGGTAATCCCTGTTGACTTGCTTTACCACAAGTTGACAATCCCCTCGGACGACCAACCTCTTTGTCCCCAACTCTACCGTGATTCTGAGTCCGGCAAGGAGTCCCTCGTACTCAGTGGTGTTGTTGGTGGCCTCCTCCTGGGGGAAAGTAAATCTCGACGACGTACTTGAAGTGCTCTCCGGTAGGGGCAACGACAAGCACGCCTGCTCGAGCTCCCTGGAGTGAGAAAGCACTGTCAAAGTACATGATGCAATCCTTTGGTGCCTCCTCTCCGAGGATTCATCGTCTCGTGTGGGTGTCCATTCTGCAATGAACTCTGCCAGTGCTCTTCTTTGAATAGTGGAAGTGCTCTTATACTTTAATCCAAAGCTTGACAACTCCAGTGCCCACTCAACTATCATGTCGGTGTCTTTGGGGTTTCTCAGTATGTGTTGCAATGGGAAACGGGTGACAACTATTATCTCATGGGCTTGGAAATAGTGGCGCAGCTTCCTCGAGGCCATGACGAGGCGAAAGATCAGCTTTTGTACCCAGAGTACCTTGATCTAGCCCCCTGTAGTAGGGAACTAACAAAGTACATGGGTTGCTGCACCATTTTCTTCTTCGCCACTCTCCTAGATCCACGGTCCACCACTTGACGAGACCCCTCGTGACTAGCATCGAGTCCTGCCGCGGATGTTTGTTTCTCGCCCCCGGCAACATCAGTAGCGATCGTTGAATCTTCATCTACCCCCTGCTGCGCCACCAGTGTTGCACTAACCACTTGATTCATTGCCGCTAAATATAGAACCAACGGCTCTTGCGGCTTAGGAGCGACAAAGGTGGGAGCAGAGGACATGTATTTCTTTAGGCCTTGTAGTGCTGCATCTGCCTCCGGGGTCCACTTCATCGGTCCAGCCTTCTTCAGGATTTAGAAGAACAGCAAGGCGCGCTCAACGGACTTGGAGATGAAACTACTCAATGTAGCAATGCATGCGGTAAGGTGTCTAATATCGTTGATGGTTTTGGGCGCCTATATCAGCTCGATCGCCTTGATCTTGTCGGGATTGGCTTGTATTCCTCGCTGAGATACAAAGAACCATAGTAGCCTGCCGGACAGGACACCGAACACACACTTTTCAGGGTTGAGCTTTAGGTTGATCTTGCTCAAGTTTGTGAAAGTTTCCTCCAAATCTTGTATGAGAGTGGCTTCGTTCTTGGTTTTGACCATGATGTCATCCATATAGGCTTCCACATTTCTATGCAGCTGAGGTCCGAAACCGATTTGAACATCCCTAGAGAAAGTTGACCCAACACTTTTTAACCCGAAGGGCATACGTATGAAATAGTACGTGCCACAGGGAGTTATAAATGCGGTCTTCTCCTAATCTTCCTTGTTCATAAATATCTGGTAGTAGTCGGAGTAAGAATCTAAAAAGGAGAGCAAGTCACTTCCAGAGGTGGAATCAACAATTTGATCTATGCGTGGCAATGGGAAGGGATCCTTTGGGAAAGCTATGTTCAAGTCGGTGAATTCTATGCAAAGCCTCCATTTCCCGTTCGCCTTCCTCAACACCACCGGGTTTGCTAACCAAGTTCGATGTATCACTCCTGTGACCAAACCAGCTGCTTCAAGCTTCTTAATTTCCTCGACAATGAATTGTTGCCGCTCCAAGGCCTACTTCCTAACCTTTTGTTTGATGGGTCGGGAATGAGGGAAGACAGCAAGTTGGTGCTCAATTACCTCCCTAGGAACACCGGGGATGTCAGCTGGTTGCCAGGCAAAGACATCGACATTCTCCCACATGAAGGTAAGAGCGCACTTTATTATTTGTCAGTAAGGGTAGAACTGATGGTAAAGGTACCACCAGTGCCGTCCTCCCTTGCCAGGACATTCTTCGTCTCAGGATAAGCATCCTTGGTCGTCTTGCTGGTGGAGCTCTCCGGCAGGTCATCGTCGGGTGCGGCGCACACCAATGAGGCGCGCTTCCCGGAGTCCTTGCCGGTGTTCCCGCCAGCATTCTTAAATTTCTTTGTATCCTTGGCTGGAGCTGGGATTTCGGCGGCTTCAGCTGCTACTGCATCACGATACATCTGGTCCACACACATAACTGCATTCTTCTTGTCGAAGGCACTACTAGAATCAGAACATTTGCCGTCTGCCAGGTCTTTGCCGTCTGTTGGCAGACGGCAAAGAAGGCCTTTGCCATCAGCTTGCCAAAAACAAACGACAAAGGCAAGGAAGACGACAAAGATAGTCTTAGCCCTCAGCATACCCTTTGCCATCGGCTAGCGGATGGCAAAGATTTGTCAGGCAGACGGCAAAGTTCACGGCAGGCCCCACCACGCCCTGGGTACATTGTTGCTGTCAGGTCCATCTTTGTCGTCTGCCTCCCCTCTCTTTGACGTACGCTAGTGACGGCAAAGAGGATGTCTACACTAACGGTCATGGCCGGGCCTCACCCTGTCCCCCCCTCTTTGCTGTCTACTAGGACGCCCCTCATAACAGCCGAATCCACCTCCACCCCCTTCACTCTCCCGCATCGATCTCGATCCTGCCCCCACCATAGTGTCGCCACCCTCTCTCTTCCTCCCGCCGCTCTCACCCCAACCCGACGCCCACCGGCAGTCGCCCCCACCCACCGGTCACCCCACCGCCCGACGGAGAGCCCCCTCCCCGTGATGCCCTATCTCTCCCTCCCTCTCCCTCCCTCCCGCCGCTCCCCGACGCCCACCGACCGCCACCCCCACCCACCGGCCGCCACGCCGTTCCGTCGCCCCGCGGCAAGCCCCCTCCCCGCGGCCCCCTTTCTCTCCCCCCATCTCCCCAAAACTCTCTCTCTACCCCACCACACCTCCTCCCTCCTTGCGGCTCTGCCACTGGAATCAGCCTCTTGCCTACGGCCGCCGCCCCCTCCCCACACCGCCGCCCCTCCCCGCCACCACCTCCCAACCGCCCCTTGAAGTTGCGTAGCCACCTCCCCGCCCCCTGCCCATCACCCCCAAGGTGATTTTTTCTATTTTTTCTATTTTTATATATGTTAATTAGTTAGTTATTTAATTAGTTTAGTTAGGTTAGTTAGTTAGGTCAGTTAGTTAGGATAGTCTAGGTGAGTTAGTTAGGTTAGAAAAAAAAGAAGAAGGAAAAAAGGAAAAAGGAAGAAGAAGAAGAAGAGAGGAGGAGGACGACGACGAGGAGGAGAAGACGAGGAAGAAGAAGAAGAAGAAGAAGAAGAAAAAGGAAAGGAAAAGGAAAAAAGGAAGAAGTGGAAGAAGAAGCCACTGACCCCCGACCTCTAACGCCACTGACCCCCGACCCCCGACGCCACTGACCCCCAACCCCCGACACCTCTTTGGCCTTCCAGAGGCCGACGGTTTCATAGTTTTGTAAATTATGAGTTAGGTCATATATATATTCTGATTCTAGCTATTATGAAAAACATCATATTTGTGTTAATCAGGTGGATTTCAATTTGTAGTTGTTTTGTCGATGCGAGGGTCTGCTATTTGAGGACCTCCCCGCGCGTTGGACGCACTCCCCTGTTGCGTTCATGGGTGAGCACAAATGACATCTCCCCCCTAATTTGCTCTATTTCGGTCTTCGTGTTGATGAAACTGGCTAGTTATAGGTGTCTTCAATTCAACAGTATGCGTGAACAGTATGTGTCTCCCGTTCGAAAGGAAGACATCTATAAATATGCATGTCTTTGCATATTTATAACCGTCGTCCTTTCAAATTGTCCAACGTTATCCATTGACAGCCCAAGTATGTGTAGATTGGGTTCGTTTTCCCGTATGCCCTGCTCCGGATCCGACGCACAATTTAGTCAGTGCCTCCCAGTTGTTCTCGGGGTACACATCCTCTCTACTTATTACCGAGACGTGTATCAGGAGAACAATGGGGAGGTGCTGCCGAAATGCTGCGTCGAATTCGGAGCAGAGCATGGGAAAATGAACCTAATCTACAAATACTCGGGTGGGATTAGGACCTATCTCTACCTATTATGGTATAGGTTGCATGGATGTAATAAAACTGACAAATTGGATTAACGAATGAATATAGATGATGAATTATATATATATATATATTTCTTCTATGTTTAGTAGGTAGGCAAGATGAGTGATCGTGCTTGGATGTACACCAGTCACCCTAGTCAGAAAGAAATGATCATACAAAAACCAAGGGGTTTCTGAGCGCCGCATTTGCAAATGGCTAGGAAATAACCTGGTGCTCCCGTGTCTAGTGCAACAACCATAAAAAGTGGACACATGATGAAATGGGTAAACACTTGCAGAAGTGGTGTTTTACGCCTAATTATACGGTGTGGAGATTTCATGATGAGTCTGCCCAATGTGCCAGAGCTGAGGTTGTTCGTCGTCGCACCAACGAGCATGGTACCGAGATCAAAGACATGGTGCAAGACTTTGATGATGCTCAGGATTAGGATGATGAGATGGTGGGATCTGCAAAGGCCTTCTATGAAATGTTGGAGTCTTCAAAACGTCCTCTCCACGAGCACACTGAGCTTTGTCAGCTGGATTCCATCGCGCAAGTAATGGCTCTGAAGGCTCAGTTCAGCCTAGGCAGAGAATGCTATGATGCGATGATGATGATATTTGCACACTTTCTACCCAAACGTCATGTACTGCCAGCAAACCTGTACCAATCGGACAAAATCCTACGTGCGCTTAAGATGCCATATGAGAAGATAGAGCCTGTGGGAATGGATGTGCCTTATTTAGGCTTGAGTATGCGTGCTTGAACTATTGTCCCATTTGCAAGTATTCAAGGTATGTTGTGGTAGACAACGGTATGGGTGAGAAGAGTCAGACCAAAATCCCAGTTAATATTCTTAGGTATCTGCCAATCATACCAAGACTTCAACACCTTTTCATGGTCAAAGAGACGGCCAGACAAATGACGTGGCATAAATTGGCCAAAAGAACCGAACGAGATGGAGATGGGAATCCGATGTTGGCACACACTGTCACACCCTGTGTTTGTATCACCTTGTTTAGATTTATAAAATTTGGAGCCAACTAAAACTTTTTCTAAGTGTTGTGCTTGTTTGAAATAATGTTTGTTTGCTTGATGATTGTGAGATATGGCACTCCTAGATTCTATTCCACTTCATATTCATCTTCCTTGTCCCAAACCTCTTGCCAAATGATCATGCCATGTGAATAGTGCCCAAAACTATTTTTATTCAAATTAGGTTTTCAAAACCCCCTGAAATGAGGTTTGCACTGCAAGTCCTCAAACTGTGTGAATTCTTCTTCCGCAAAAGTTTTACTTCAAACCTACTATATATAAGACTTTCCAAACCACCAAATATTAATTTTAAAGATTATTATTATATTTTATCTAAAGGCTTTTTCTTAAGACCAGAAATTGTTTTTCATAGGGAAAATTATTTAAATGCTCTTAAAATATTTGAGAAAATTTAGGGAAACTCCATGGACATATATTTTCACATATATGAGTTTCAACTCATGAGATGTTCAAATCATGGGCAAAACCCCTCAAAACCCTTTCTGTTCAAATCAAGCTTTTAAAATATTTCAATAATAAATATTCTCAATAAATTTCGGGAAAAATTCAGCAAGTCAACACTATCATAGGTGATGACCTTGCAAAGTTTCACCTCAATCCAAGTTGTTTTGATTCATCAAACCATCCCAAAACCCTTCCTGTCCAAATTCAAATTTGAACAACTTACATTGTGAAGTTTCTTCCCTTGACCTCAAACCTGGTGTGCATTCTCTAATCACCAAATAGTGATGCTACACTAAGTGGTGCGTCAAGGGTAAAAGCCTAGCACCACTAGATCTACAGAAACCTGATTCTGTTAGTTTCTAGGGTTTACCAAGTTTACATTGTCAACTTTTCCCCCTTGAGCTCAAACTTGGTGATCCATCTCATTTTTACCTAACATTTGACCCTGGTAGATATCTAAGTAAGTTGGTAGATTCTTATTGCCCAAAACCATATCAAACACCTTCTCGTAAAATAGTAAAGACACTATTTCCACCCCTTCCTCTTTTACCCTTGCCCCTAAATTTTTACCACAGCCTCTGTAGGTACCTTGCACCTCTTGTAACTCTCCCTGGTCAAGACTACTTAGGTAAGAGGGGTAAAATCCTCATTCTACCCCCTGGACATGAGTTTTCCCTCTCTCTCTCTCAACTTTCCTTCTCTCCTAAGGAACCCCAGGGCATCCAATGCCCTATCTAGCATTTTTTTTCTCCCTCCTAGACCTTCTAGACACCAGTGGCCGCGTCCAAGACACCAATGGCATGCCATGGCATGCCATTTGGCCACTGTTGAGCGCGCTACAGTGCATGTCCTCACTGTAGCCATGCCCATCCTGAGCCAGCCGATAGCCTTGGGACGCAAGGAGCTATCCCCTGGGATGCCCTCGACGTACACAAGACTCCGTGTGGTCAGACCCCTCCTCCCTCTCTCTCTAGTGACTCCCGCGCGCGTGCCCGACGCCGCGCACCTCGGCCAACTAGAGAGCTCACATGTGCGCCCTCCCCCACTCTCTCTCCCTCTTACCCTGGACGGAGACCGCGTCCACGAACCCCCCTGACATAGCCCGGCTCGCCCCCGTGGCCCGTGGCGATGCCCTGGTCCTCACCGACACACCACGTCCATGGTGGGCCATCGGCCCCCCTATTTAAGCCCTCCCCGAGCTCCTGCCTCCCTCTCCTTGCTCTCTCCTTGATAGAAGCAAGGGACCCGATCTTTCGATGAGATGATAACTATCGATTTGGTGGAGACGACTTTGACGATCCGACTACGAACATGCACGACGTTGCACCTTAGCAATCGCTAAACCAATCTCCAAGAGGTTATTGACCACGCCGGAGCACGATCAACCTGACCACTAAGGTCTATTCCTGCAAGATATCAAAGAACAAGCAAGAATACGATATGCAATCCGAATATTGCGAATAAAGATGAAGTATTAATAATGGTGGGGCTCCGAAAGCGGTCTTGGTCTGGTCATTGGACACAAACGAAGTACACGAAGTTGCAATGGCTAACTTTTAACTAAACAAAAACCCAGAGGAAAAGCTACTAGATTGATCTACTTATATAGGAACAAGGGGTGGTGGCCAAGGAGGTGGGAGGACATCCCAAGACACCCTAAAACCAACCCTAGGTCGTACAAGGCCCATGGGCCCAAGTGGAGGTGATGCAATGTCAGATTGTTTCATCGATATCTTCGCGATCTAGAAGAATTTTAAGGTGATTCCAACTGGGCTGGAACGCAGATGAAATCTAGTTTCCAGCAAAAAACGAATCACCCAATTCCGAATCTGTATGAAAAAGTTGTTGGCGTTTTGAGACAGGTGTGTCTGTATAGTCCGAATCTGAGTCCAGAACGTGAGAGACTTGGACTCTATCTTCTCTTGGGCTAAAAGTGACATGAGAGAACTTCTTGAACAATACCTAATTGTTTCCTTTGACATTAGAGGACCTCTTGAATAGCACCCAACCTTTTCGTCTTCTTTTGTCATCACACATGGTTCATACAAGTGTTCGACCATTCTGTATTTAGGCATAAAATAAAAATAGGTGAAGTATTTTTGTTCCGGATAACATAAATAAATTATTGCATAATTCTTATAAGAAATAACCTCACAAATATGCATGTATGCAACAATTTTGGTTGTATCGAAGGTAGTCATGTCCTCATCATCCTCCCCTTTTTGAAAACAAAGCCATCCTCGGCGTTGCTTAATCTAAAATGTGGCTACCAAAAGAGAAAAGCCATACACATTGTATATGTATTTGTCAGCCATTTTTATTGTTCTTAGTTGTGACACATGTGACACATATATGCAAGGGCACTCATCACATGTCATGAAATATGAAGCCAAAAAATCATCACAAGAAGTAGAAGGCATGACGATATTACAACTCAGTTTGCACATATAAGTGAAGTCCTTATTCATATCAAAAGATTCATAATGTTCATCATTAAACCATCCCAATATTGGTAGATAAACGTGAATAGTTTCAAATTTAGATGCTACAACATGCTTAAATAAGCAAACATGCAACATGTCATTTGACACAGAATTATCACCAAGATTGGAGGTCATATCAAAATGATTAAACACCGACAGAATTATTTTCAAACATATTTGACCCAGATTTGATTGATTTTCTGATTCACATGGTTCTTGCTCATCAATAGTTAATTCAATGGCACACAATTGCTGATATTGTAGTTATTTGATCACATGACGAAGTAAAATCATGAACATAGTCCTCTAAAATAGGTGGTGTGATCAAAGTAATGGGTAGCTCATCACAAGGTACATTGGAATTGACAAGGCATTCAACATACTCATGTGGACGTGGAAGATCAATACCTTTGCCTTTACCTCTTATGATCAACTCAGAAAATGTAGGCACTCTCGATGGTGACGTGTTACATGGTGAAGGTGATGTAGCCCTCACAAGAATTGATGTGGTTGTCACAATATGCCTAGTAGTTGAAGGAACAACTGTATCCACTCTTGGAATGTGCACCTTGCGCTCTATTTCCTTTTGGGCAACAAGTTGATTTATTTCCTGTTCAGCTTTGCAAGCAGGACGAAACAAACGATCCATAGAATAACACTTTTCATGAATTAGTATCTCCTGAATATCATGGTTTAATCCTCCCCAAAATCTATCCATAAAATCTTCTTTAGTTTCTTCTAATGAGGAATGCAACAAGGTCATTTGTAAATCATCATAAGATTTCATTACGGTGTCACTAACTTGTTTTAAATATTGTAACTTTTTAAGCTTCTCACGAGTATAATAAGCAGGAATGAATGTGTGTCTCATGGCAAGTTCCAAATCATCCTAAGTAGTAGGTATAATATCTTTGTGTAATTGACAATATGCGCTCCACCAAACTAAAGCATAACCAGTGAAAGAACCAACTGCGACCTTAACTTTCTTATGTGTAGCAAAATTATGGGAAGCAAATATTTCATTTATATCAAACACCCACTCAATATAAAAAGCAGGTCTAAATTGTCCATTAAATGGAGGTATAGAAACATTAACCTGATCATGTGCATTTGGATCTCTTTGCATCTCTCGTATCGGTTCTTGTGGTGACATGTCTCCCACGATCGAAGAAGCCCATGAACTGACAACTCTGGATCCTGTCATGACTACTAGAAACAAGAAACAAAGATCCAAGTATATTGTTCCTATGAACTACTGGGATGTGGTGGTAAAACACTCACAATAAAGCAAATATCAATGTCTTACAAATTCTTACAATGCAGCAGGTGGCGACCGGCAACCGACGATGTCAATATCTCTGAAGATTTGGTAAGTGATTACTAGGTGAACATATGTATACATGATGTAGAAATATGTGGAGCTTGGAAGGCTTAATATATGGTAGCAAAAGATTAGCAATAATCAATTCAGAGATGCAATGTTGAATAAACGTTCAACGATGGTACTGTGCTGGTCCTAGGCTAGACCTCACTAGAGACGCGAGCCTAGACAGTAATGGAGTCATGGCATAGGACAAATAGCAGAAAGGGATGATATGAATTAGCTCTCGACAGCAAGATATAAGTGAAGATCACAATGGCAGTAAAGACAATGATGATAAATGACCGACAGGCAGGATGTATCAAAAATCTCTTTAAAACTTTTCTATGTAAGATAATAAGCAAAAATTCTGATATTTTTTCTCAAGAATGCTACTAACTCAAGTTTTCGTATGCAAAAAGAATCACTCAATTTCGAGTTTGTATGAGGAAGATACGCTTGGTTTACTGAACATTGCGCAAATCAGATTTCATTCCGAATTCAGATACGAGATTTGAGGCAAATAGATTCGAAATTTGTTTTTTTTCACCAATTTTTTTCTCACTTTTTTTCTCTTCTTTCTCTCTTACTTTTTTTCTCACTTTTTTCTCTCTCAACCAAATAGGAAGCAAATTGGATCAAGCGTAGATGTAAACGACCTCAAGTATGATAATGACAATGAATAATGATAGCATGTGGTGAAAATTGATGGATGTTGGTGGGTGACAAGGAAAGGGATGACAGTGGCGTGGTGGTGGTATATGGCAGCAGCGATGAAGATGGTGTGATGCCGGCGTGACAAGTTGTGAATAGAACTCGAAACTCTAAAAGACTAGACGCTAACACCAGCAACTCGACACAACGATGCAACCGATAATTCAACTATGCAAGTAGTGAAAAGAAAATTGCAAAGGCTCAGACTGACTTGGAGAAAAGGTGAATAGATCTAACTTTTTTGTGGCTTTCTCTTGGGCAATAGGTAAGGAAAATAAACCTAATCTACGAATAACTGGAAATTCTCACCGAGCAACCTGAAAACTGATACTACTTGATAGAGGCGAAGTTCCCGATCTTTCGATGAGATGATAACTATCGATTTGGTGGAGACGACTTTGACGATCCAACTACGAACATGCACGATGTTGTGCCTTAGCAATCGCTAAACCAATCTCCAAAAGGTTATTGACCACGTCGGAGCACGATCAACCTGACCACGAAGGTCTATTCCTGCAAGCAATCAAAGAACAAGCAAGAATACGATAATGCAATCTGAATATTGTGAATATAGATGAAGTAATAATAATGGTGGGGCTCCGAAAGCGGTCTTGGTCTGGTCGTTGGACATAAACGAAGTACACGAAGTTGCAATGGCTAACTTTTAAGTAAACAAAAACCCAAAGGAAAAGCTACTGGATTGATCTACTTATATAGGAGCAAGGGGTGGCGGCCAAGGAGGTGGGAGGACGTCCCAAGACACCCTAAAACCAACCCTAGGTCGTACAAGGCCCATGGGCCCAAGTGGAGGTGATGCAACACCTTTGGACTTGTAGTTTGACTCGGATTCTGATGCAATGTCATATTGTTTCATTGATATCTTCGCGATCCGGACGAATTTGAAGGTGATTCCAACTGGGCTGGAATGCATATGAAATCTAGTTTCTAGCAAAAGAAGAATGACCCAATTCCGAGTCCGTATGAAAAAGTTGTTGGTGTTTTGAGACAGGTGTATCTGTAGAGTCCGAATCTGAATCCAAAACGTGAGAGACTTGGACTCTATCTTCTCTTGGGCTAAAAGTGACGTGAGAGAACTTCTTGAACAATACCTAATTGTTTCCTTTGACATTATAGGACCTCTTGAATAGCACCCAACCATTTCGTCTTCTTTTGTCATCACACGTGGTTCATACAAGTGTTCGACCATTCTGCATTTAGGCATACAATAAAAATAGGTGAAGTATTTTTGTTCCGGGTAACATAAATAAATTATTGCATAATTCTTATAAGAAATCACCTCACAAATATGCATGTATGCAACATTTTTGGTTGTATCGAAGGTAGTCATGTCCTCATCACTCCTTCCCTCCACAACTCCCCCGTGCTCAGCCCGCTCGCCCCCGTGGTCGGGAGCCTGCTTCCGAACCAAACCATCGCTGTCGTCAGATTTTCCCTTCGCCGATGTTTCCTGCTACCCCGGTGACCCCCTCGACCACCCACCAACGCGTGGGAGCCCCCAGAGCGTGCTAGTGCCCTCCGCCTAGACCGTCTTGGCCAGAGACACCGTCGATGAGCCCCTCCGCTCTTGTCGTGAGGAGAGGGATGACAATTGGGGCCCGCCTGTCATCCCCTCGCTCCCCTCCTCTCTCGCAGGCAAGAAGGGCCCGCGGGCAGGTTCAAAATTAAACCTGTCACGCGCAGTGCCTCTCCTTGGGCCGACTTTCCTTTTGGGCCGACTCTGCTGTGCGCTTCTAGCCCGAGAGGCACAGTACTCCTTTTTATTTTCTTTTTTCTACAAACTTCCAAAAAATCCACATAATAGAATATTCATCTAAATCCAAATATTCTTCCACCTTAAATCTTGAAATATTCCAAAGAATTTATTAGTTCCATTTGTAAAAATGTTTGAAAACATTTTATGTACTCTTTTAATTTATAACCATTATTAAGCATTATAAGCTCCTGTTTTAAATAATTTTGAAAATCTTTTTAAGTTCAAAACTATAAACAAACATTTTTAATATAGTCTTTAGTATTTATCAGAATAGGGTAGCATTTTTATTAGTGGCTTGAGTGCTCTGTTTTTGTGTGATGCTTATTTTTATTGCTTTTATTCGCGACGATAGATTGCGCTGTTGACGAGGAAGTTGGACCCGAAGACTTCGAAGACACCGGCGACTTTGTTGAGCCAGGCAAGCAGCCCTTTGACCATGTCAAGAAACCATTTTTATTGCATGACATATAGCACTTTACTTTTGTCATATTTGATCATGTGAAGTAGTGACTCCTCCGTTGGGTTACTTCCGAAACCTTTACCATTGACACTTGCATCGTGCATGACCCTACCACCTATGAGGGTTGTGCGGGTGGGAGTAGATAGGTTTCTAGTAGATGTTACACAAATGGTTCGGTTTTATGCATTATGATTGAAAGAAAAGAAAGGATTTCAAAGACTTTTTGAAAACCCAGTCGGGTGGCACTAATGCCGGAGGGAGGTGATGAGGAGATGGGTGACCACTTGCGAAAGAAGTGGTGTGTCGAAGCAAGTTGAGGGTGTTTTTTCAAAAACGGATTAGATTTAAGATTTGTCGACCGTCCCAACCTTACATGCGCAACCACGATACCCATTATGGGACAGGGCTTTGTTGATTACCTTGGTGGGTACTGGCAAGGAGCCCGCATTACTAGTGGCAGGGGTGGCATGGTCACTCTCGATGCGGGGTTGTACCGGTATGTATGATCATGCGATGTCTTCATAGGCACTGGGCACACCGTTGGTCCCCTCATGGATGGTACGATCTGGAGCGAGGCTCATGTGATGTACATCGTGAGGGTTGGGTACCAATCGAGTGGACTTTTTGTTTAGTATCGCTAGGTAAAGGCATTGTTCGGGTGCTTACCTCGGGTATGCTATATATCGTGAGTCGTGGATGACACGGAAGTTCCCCTAGTCTTGTGGGTAAAGTGTCAACCTCTGCAGAGTGTAAAACTATTCGAATAGTCATGTCCACGGTCAAGGAATGTTGGGTGGTGCTACTTAGACTATGTCCGAATGTTTTCATGAAACTTGGTGTGAGTATGGATGTGATGGTGACAAAGAGGTCACATGAGCTAAGTCCGATGGCTTAGCATGGGAATTTAACTAAGTCCGATAACTTAGCATGATGAATGAACATGAGGTGTTCAACCCCTACTTGTGATGATATTTGTAACCTGTTATATGGATATCTGCCAATTGTTGATGCATGCTCACTAGTTACTTGACTATGTCATTTGCATTCAAAAATTAGCTTTCCGCAAAATTACCTACTTAGTGTTATATCATGCATGATTGTTACCTTGTTCCACAACTTGGGTTGCTTGTGAGTACATTCAAAGTACTCATTGGCTTGCCACTAGTTATTTAATTGACCAGGCATGGAAGAACAGGAGTATGTTGAAGAGTTTGTCGGAGACGATCATGCGAACAAGGACGCTTCCCAGTCAGAATGCCTGTAGGTTTAAGGCTGATGGCATGGGTTCACGTTGTCGATCAAGATTTCCGCTGCTTGTTTTATTTAAGTATTTGGCCCTTGTGGCCCTATCTATGTAAGACTAGACCTTCATGGTCTCTATTTGTGTAAGACGCTAAATGTGGTTGTAAGACTCTTGTTATTCAGCTTCTGTATGTTCAGCGAGCATTGATCTATGGGATCACTATACACGTGCATTCGGTGATCACGACTTATGAGTCGGGGTTCCCATAGAGCTGGTATCAGAGCCATCCTAATTGTAGGAAGCCCCTAGTTAGCATGGACTTTAGTCAGGATAAAACGATTTTCAAAACTACACCTAGCATTTGTACATAGGAATTCTACACTATTTACGTCTTCTATTCTTCACACAACACTCAGCTGCCTCTCCTCCTTTCAAACCTTTGTAGATTGCTGTCGTACCCGAAGCCTTCCTGACATTCGACTTTCCCTTACTCCTTGGGGATAGCCTAGAGAGGTGCCAGTTTCGCCAACCACCCATTTTCCTCTACCACGAGCACTGGGTCGATGCCGTAATGAAGGAGTACCACGTGGATGTGGTCGTGAAGGCAAACGACTCCCCGACCAGTTGGTTCTTTGAAGGACCACGGATGGAGACCATGATACTCGCAGTCGAGATAGCTACATGCAAGGCACTTCTGCACCTTCGAGACATCATTCCAGAGATGGCTGACGAGCCGGATACTCGCTACCTTCCCTTCAGGAAGGATGATCTTGGCAAAAGTTGGATGCTGATTCCGACCAAGGAGGATGGCACACCACTCAGGTTCCAGACCTACTTCAGCCTCTTCATCGATAGTCTGGTCCATAACATGATGAAGGAGTCTTTGAAGCTCCGCGAGGAACTTCACCACACCCGAGAGCTAGTTCGGCAAGCCAAGACAAGGCCAGACAAGATCAAGAAGGATGGAGCCCCCGATGGACGATCATCTATCGCTTATCGAGGAGGAGTACCGCTAGCTAGTGATGCACCTACACGTCGTCATCACATGAGTGCGAAGGATTACCATGAGCTCTTCACCGACCCGCCAGCAAAGCATCGTCGGGATGGAACTCCTTGTTCCCCAACCCCTTCGATCGGGAATGATGCCCGATCAGATGATGAACAGGAGGAAGACCCAAAAGAGCGTGACTATGAGATCGAGCACTCCACCACCTGAGTCCGAGAACCCCTAGGTTAGGATCAGTCATATACCCCTCATGCGAAGTCGAGTCCGTGTAATGGTTCATATGAAACCATCTGTGCTTGTTGTTTGTTTTTTTGTTTGTGTTCTGATGCAAGTCGCGCTTTTGCGTTAAGCAACATGTAAGCGACTCCATCGTCTATCTTAATATATGTTGGTCTTTCGACCTTTGTTGTTATCACACTTGCACTCGACCAACCCCCTTAGGCGCACTTTTCCTTTATTGCTTCTATCCCAGTTTTTTGACTTGGCTACTCCAAACAGGATGGTGACTGCTACCCACAACAGCTCCTTCACCAACCCTGAAGCCGGCAACTCAAGCCAGCAACAGGGAGCTGGTGGGGCTGCTCACGCTGGAGGACAATAGGAGCAGCCACAAGGCGACATTCCCCCGCCACCACCTCCACCGGAGAACATGACCATAGCTCAGTTTCTCCAAGTTCTTCGGGAGGAACGCCAAGGCAACAATGTTGCTATCCAACAGATGGCTTAGGCCCTTGTGAACAATCAGCAGCAAGGCAAGAACGACAATGGCCGCTCCACTCTGTCTGAGTTCATGAGGAATTTGCCCCCAACCTTCACTGAGATTGCTAAACCATTGGATGCTGATGACTGGATCCGCACCACCGAGGACCTCCTTGCACTGGTCAATTGCAATGAGGACCATGAGAAGGTGTTGTATACGTCTCACTGCCTCGGAGGTACCGCCCGATCTTGGTGGGATGGATTCAAGGTCATGCAAGGTGAGCGTGTGATCACCTGGGATGACTTCAAGGAAGGATTCTTCACCACCCACATTCCTTCTGGGATTATAGCTATCAAAAAGAGAATTTCGAGTGCTGAAGCAAGGGAGTGGCTCTATCAAGGAGTACCTCCAGAAGTTCAACCTGCTGTCAAGGTATGCACCTGAAGATGTCAGCATGGAGGTTGCTAAGAAGGAATGCTTCATGGAAGGACTTCAACAGACCGTGCTGTATCAGCTCATCGTCTGTGATTGTCGTACCTTCTTCGACTTGGTGAACAAGGCCCTCATGCTAGAAGACAAGCGTCATGCCATAGACGACACTCGCAAGCGCAAGATGATCAGCAAGGGTAGCTCGAGCAACCAGAAGCCTCGCCCCTGGCAGCAAGCCCCAGCCAAGCCAACCTATCCTCCACAACAGGCTAGACCTCCTGCACCTCGTTCGAGCTAGCAGCCTTAGCAGTATGCCAATCCCAGGCCAGCTTACAAGAACAACCCCAATAACACCAACGGTGGCAGAAGCTTCAACAACAACCCTGGACAAGTCGCTTGCTTTGGATGTGGTCAGCCAGGACACATCTCTAGGCCGTATCCCAATAAGAAGCCATATGCACCGTGCCGCAATGTGCCCGCTCAAGGTCAAGCCCGTGGAGCACCACCAAGGAACCCCGCTCCCCGCAACCAGCCCAACAATGGCAAGGGTCATGTGAACCACGTCACTGTAGAGGAAGCCCAGGAAGACCCGGACGTCATATTGGGTACGTTCCTCATCAAGTCAACCCCAGCAACAGTATTGTTTGATTGTGAGGCTTCGCATTCTTTTGTCACCCAAAGATTTGCACTAGAGAGTGACATGAAGCTTACACCCCTATGTAGTCGTATGTTGATACAAACCCTGGTATCAGTTATGAAGTTTGGGATAGGTTGTAAGGGAGTCGAGATTAACATCAACGGGGTAGACTTCCTAGCAGATCTTATCATCCTGAAGTCAGAAGGCTTGGATGTGATTCTAGGCATGGACTGGTTAACCAAGCACCAAGGCTTGTTAGACTGTGCCAAGAGGATTGTCACCATGACCAATAGCCAAGGAGTGGAATTCATGTATGTCCCCAACCCTGCCTCCACTCAAGCCCCTCGGGCTTACTGTCTATCGGGAGTTGAGTTGGATCAAGTGCCAGTGGTATGTGAATACCCGGATGTGTTTCCTGACGAGCTGCCCGGAATGCCTCCTGGCCGCGACATTGAGTTTATCATTGAGCTCATGACCGGATCAAGGCCCATATATAAGAAGGCCTACAGGATGAGATCCGAAGAGTTGGCCGAATTGAAGAAGAAACTGGCAGAGCAGCTCAGAAAAGGATTTATTCGCCCTAGTGCCTCTCCTTGGGGATCGCCTGTTCTATTTGTGTCAAAGAGGGCCGGAACTATCAAAATCTGTGTCGATTACCGTTCTCTCAATGAGGTCACAATAAAGAACAAGTACCCACTCCCCAAGATTGAAGACTTGTTTGATCAATTGAATGGAGCCAAGGTGTTCTCAAAGATTGACCTCGGGTCCGGGTACTACCAGCTGAAGATCAGGCCCCAAGACATTCCGAAGACGACATTTGTAACCCGGTATGGCCTGTATGAGTACAAGGTCATGTCATTCGGGTTAACTAATGCCCCTGCCTACTTCATGTATCTCATGAATAAAGTCTTCATGGAGTACTTGGACAAGTTCGTTGTCGTCTTCATTGACAACATACTCATCTTCTCCAAATCTGAAGAAGAGCATGAGGAACACTTGAGATTGGTCCTAGAGAAGCTTCGAGACCACCAGCTTTATGCCAAGTTCAGCAAGTGTGAATTCTGGCTGCATGAAGTTGGATTCTTGGGTCATGTGTTGACTGCAGAGGGGTTATCACTGGATCCTGCCAAGATTGAAGCCGTGACTGAATGGCAAACCCCAACCACCATGAAGGAAGTCAGGAGCTTCCTCGGACTCGCGAGATATTACCGCAAGTTCATGGAAGAGTTCTCAAGCATTGCCCTACCCATGACCTAGCTTTTGAAGAAGGACAAGAAGTTCGAGTGGACAGCTAAGTGTGATGAAAGCTTCCAGGAACTCAATAAGAGATTGACCACAGCCCCAGTTTTGGCCACCCCAAATATTCACAAGGAGTTTGTGATTTATTGTGATGCGTCAAGAACCGGGCTTGGAGGTGTTCTGATGCAAGAAGGCAGAGTTGTAGCATATCTATCCAGACAGCTATGACCTCACGAAGAGAACTACACAACTTACGATCTCGAGTTGGTAGCCGTGGTTCATGCCTTGAAGACATGGCGACATTACCTTCTAGGGAAGTGATGTGAGATATTCACAGACGACAAGAGTTTTAAGCATATCTTCACTCAAAGGGAATTGAACATGAGGCAGCGAAGATGGTTGGAATTGATCAAGGATGACGACCTCAGTGTTTAATACCACCCCAGAAAGGCCGATGTGGTAGCAGACATCTTAAGGAGAAAGGCTTGCTCCTTGAATGCTATGATTAAGGAAAGGCTACCCGCCCTGTATGAAGAACTTGAAAGCTTCGTCTTGGAACTGGTTGCACCCGGATTCCTCGCCAACCTCAAAGCAAAGCCTACCTTGATGGATGATATCAAAGAAGCTCATAAGGGACACGAGAGCATCGAAGGCATCAAGAGGAAGATCAAGGCATGCTAGGCCCTAGGATTCTCAGTGGATGAACAAGGAGTTGTATGGTTCGGGAGTCACATCTGCGTACCCAACAAGGAGGAGCTCAAGAGCTTGAGCTTGCAAGAAGCTCATGACACTCCATACTCCATCCATCCTGGAGAAACCAAGATGTATCAAGACCTCAAGGCAATATTCTGGTGGCATGGCATGAAACGGGAGATAGGCACGTTCGTTGCTAAGTGTGACATATGCCAGAGAATCAAGGCTGAGCATCAGCGACCCGCTAGGCTATTGCAGCCTCTCAAAGTGCCTGAATGGAAGTGGGACAAAGTCGGGATGGATTTCATCACCGGTTTACCAAGGTCGAGTAAGGGACATGATTCCGTTTGGGTCATCGTCGATCACCTGACCAAGGTAGCCCACTTCATTCCCGTTAGAACCACCTATGATGGAAGCCAGCTCGCAAACCTCTACATCAACCGCATCGTGAGTCTTCACGGAGTTCCAATGGAGATTGTGTCCGATTGAGGAACCCAATTCACCTCAAGATTCTGGAAGAAGTTTCAAGAAGCTATGGGAACCAAGCTCTCCTTCAGCACTACTTTTCATCCCTAGACTGGTGGGCAAATAGACGAGTAAATCAGATACTCGAAGACATGCTCCGTGCTTGCATTTTGGCATATGGAGCCAAGTGGAAAAATTGCCTATCGTTCGTCGAGTTCTCCTACAACAATAGCTATCAGTCGAGTCTTCAGATGGCACCATTTGAGGTGTTGTATGGGCGCAAGTGCCGCACTCCCCTCAACTGGTCAGAAACCGAAGAAGGATTAATTTTTGGACCAGATATCCTCCGTGAGCTAGAAGAGCAAGTACAACTCATCCGAGAACGTCTGGGGACCGCCAAATCAAGACAGAAGAGTTGCGCCGACTCTCACCGTCGAGAAGTGAGCTTCAACAACGGAGATCATGTCTATCTTCAAGTCACACCTCTTAAAGGAACCAAGCGTTTCCATGTCAAGGGAAAGGTTGCACCCAGATATATCGGCCCCTTCAAGATCACCGCAACACGAGGACAAGTTGCCTACCAGCTAGAGCTACCTTCCGAGCTATCGGATGTGCACAATGTCTTTCATGTGTCACAACTCCAGAAGTGTCTGCAAGTTCCCAACTGCCCCGACCTCTATAAGGACATCGACCATCAAGCCATCGATCTTCAGCCAGACCTCACTTATCATGAGAGGCCAGTTCGCATTTTGAATGAAGCCGAGCGCTGTACCCGAAGCCGCACCATCAAGTACTTCAAGGTTCAATGGAGTAACCACACTGAAGCTGAAGCAACCTCGAACATGAAGACTATCTTAGATCTGAGTTCCCTTATCTTTTTAGCGATTAGCCTAGGAATCTCGGGGATGAGATTCTTGTAAGGGGGGAAGGTTTGTCACACCCTGTGTTTGTATCACCTTGTTTAGATTTATAAAATTTGGAGCCAACTAAAACTTTTTCTAAGTGTTGTGCTTGTTTGAAATAATGTTTGTTTGCTTGATGATTGTGAGATATGGCACTCCTAGATTCTATGCCACTTCATATTCATCTTCATTGTCCCAAACCTCTTGCCCAATGATCATGCCATGTGAATAGTGTTGGAAATATGCCCTAGAGGCAATAAATAAAATGTTTATTATTATATTTCCTTGTTCATGATAATTGTTTATTATCCATTCTAGAATTGTATTAATTGGAAACATGGATACATCTGTGGATACATAGACAAACACAATGTCCCCAGTATGCCTCTAGTGAACTAGCTCGTTGATCAAAAGATGGTTAAGGTTTCCAAGCCATGGACATGAGATGTCATTTGATAACGGGATCACATCATTAGGAGAATGTTGTGATGGACAAGACCCAAACTACAAATGTAGCTTATGATCGTGTTAGTTTATTGCTACTGTTTTCTGCATGTCAAGTATATGTTCCTATGACCATGAGATCATGCAACTCACGGACATCGGAGGAGTGCCTTGTGTGTATCAAACGTCGCAACGTAATTGGGTAAATATAAAGGTGCTCTACAGGTGTCTCCGAGGGTGTCTGTTGAGTTGGCATGGATCAATACTGGGATTTGTTACTCCGTGTGATGGAGAGGTATCTCAGGGCCCACTCGGTAATACAACATCACAATAAGCCTTGCAAGCAATGTGACTAAGTGTTAGTTACGGGATCTTGTATTACGGAACGAGTAAAGAGACTTGGCAGTAACAAGGTTAAACTAGGTATGGAGATACCGAAGATCGAATGTCGGGCAAGTAACATACCAAAGAACAAAGGGAACATCATACGGGATTAACTGAATCCTTGACATAGAGGTTCGACCGATAAAGATCTTCGTAGAATATGTAGGAACCAATATGGGCATCCAGGTCCCACTATTGGTTATTGACCGTAGAGGTGTCTTGGTCATGTCTACATAGTTCTCGAACCCGTAGGGTCTGCACACTTAAGGTTTGGTGACATTTCGATAGTATAGAGTTATGTATGGTGGTGACCAAAGGTTGTTCGGAGTCCCAGATGAGATCCCGTACATCACGAGGAGCTCCGGAATGGTCCGGAGGTAAAGATTCATATATAGGAAGTCCTGTTTTGGTCGCTGGAAAATTTCGGGCTCATTGGTAGTGTACCGGGAGTGCCGGTAGTGTACCGGGAGACCTCCGGGAGGGGTATTTCAACCCAAGAGGCTTCATGGGCTGTGGGAAAGTGAATATCAGTCCTTAGTGGGCTGGTGGAAACTCCCACACAAGGCCCATGTGGCTGGAGAAGAAAACCCAATAGGAAAAGGTGGAAAAAGGAAAAAAAAAGGACGAATCCTAGTGCTACTAGGATTGGATTGGAGGAGAGTCCTCCAATCCTAGTTGGTTCGGCCGACTCCTATAGGAGCCTTGGCCCTTGCACCAGCCTGTCCTCCTCTCCTCCTATATATACTGGTGGATTTTAGGGTTTTGCACTAGTTTTTACAGCCACGTGCTACCCGTTCCTCCAGTGCATAGTTTCTCCTCTAGATCGGATTTCTACAGTGCTTAGGCGAAGCCCTGTCAGAATTGCTCCACCACCATCGCAGGAGCGCCGTCACGTTGCCAGCGGACTCTTCTACCTCTCCGCTCTCTCTTGCTGGATCAAGATGGCGGAGATCATCATCAAGCTGTACGTGTGTTGAACGCAGAGGTGTCGTCCGTTCGCACGCTAGATCGGTAGGATCGTGATCAAGTTCATGGGACGGATCGTGATCAAGTTCGTGGGACGGATCGTGATTAGATCGCGGGACGGATCGTGATTGGATCACGGGACGCACGATGATTTGGATCGCGAAGACATTCGACTACACCAACCGCGTTTCTTAACGCTTCTCGCTTAGCGATCTACAAGGGTATGTAGATCCACTCTCCCTCTTGTAGATGCTCATCACCATGGATAGATCTACGTGTGCGTAGGAAATTTTTTGTTTCCCATACAATGTTCCCCAAAATTGGCATCATGAGCTAGGTCTATGTGTTGATGAGATCTCGAGTAGAACACAAAAGGTTTGTGGGTGTTGATGCTTAGATTGCTTCCTCCCTTGGTCGTATTTTGGTTCAGCGGTATTGTGAGATGAAGCGTCCCAGACCAACATTACTCGTATGCTTACAAGAGACCGGTTCCCTTGACGCAACTTGTTGCCTAGATGGCTTGCGGGTGACAGTTTCTCTCACTTTAGTTGGATCGGATTCGACAAAGGCGGTCCTTGAGAAGGTTGAAAAGCAAATTATGTATCACCATTGTGGTTTATGCGTAGGTGAGAATCGTTCTTGCTAGAAACCGATAGCAGCCACGTAAAACATGCAACAACAATTAGAGGACGTCTAACTTGTTTTTGCAGGGTATGTTGTGATGTGATATGGACAATTACATGATGTGATATATGTAATGTATGAGATGATCATGTGATGTATAGATTATCATGACTTGCATGTCGATGAGTACGACAACCGGCAGGAGCCATAGGGTTGTCTTTAATTATTGTATGACCTGCGTGTCAATCATTAAGCGCTATGTAATGCTTTACTTTATCGCTAAATGGTAGCAATAGTAGTAGAAGCATGCAGGCCGTGACAACCCCGATGGCGACACGTTGATGGAGATCAAGATGATGGAGATCAAGGTGTCGTGCCGGTGACGATGGAGATCATGCCGATGCTTTCAAGATGGAGATCTAAAGCACAAGTTCATGGCCATATCATGTCACTTATGAATTGCATGTGATGTCAATCCTTTTATGCACCTTGTTTTGCTTAGTACGACGGTAGCATTATAAGGTGATCCCTCACTTAAATTTCAAGATGAATTGTGTTCTCCCTGAGTGTGCACCGTTGCGAAAGTTCGTCGTGTCGAGACACCACGTGATGATCGGGTGTGATAGATTCTACGTTCACATACAACGGGTGCAAGCCAGTATTGCACACACAGAACACTCGGGTTAAACTTGACGGGCCTAGCATGTACAAGCATGGCCTCGGAACACAAGAGATCGAAAGGTTGAACATGAGTCATATGGTAGATATGATCAACATAATGATGTTCACCATTGAAGCCACCTCAACTCACGTGATGATCGGACTTGAGTTGGTGGATTTCGATCATGTGACACTCAGATAACCTGAGGGATGTCAATTTGAGTTGGAGCTTTAGTAATTTGATTAACTAAACTTATTATCTTGAACAATAGTCTAAGTGAACTTTGCATATTTATGTTGTAGATCAATGGCTCGCGCAGTACCACCCCTGAATTTTAATGCGTTCCTAGAGAAAGCTAAGTTGAAAGATGATGGAAGTAACTTTGTTGACTGGGCCCATAATCTAAGGATTATCCTCACGGCTTCCCAGAAATCATATGTCCTTGATGCACCGCTTGGTGACCAACCAGAAGACATGACCTCCGAAGACGTTAAGAACACTTGGGAGGCACGTACTAGAGATTACTCAATAGTTCAGTGTGCGATATTGTATGGCTTAGAACTGGGACTTCAAAGACGTTTCGAACATCATGGAGCATATGAGATGTTCCAGGAGTTGAAGTTTATCTTTCAGAAGAACGCTCGGATCGAGAGGTATGAAACCACCGATAAGTTCTATGCTTGCAAGATGGAGGAGAACGGGTCTATCAATGAACATATACTCAGAATGTCTGGGTATTCAACTCGTCTAGCAGAGTTGGGAATTGCCCTTCCGCCAGAGGCGATCACTGATAGAGTTCTTCAATCACTACCACCCAGTTACAAGAGCTTTGTGATTAACTATAACATGCACGGGATGAACAAGTCAGTCGCCAAGCTGTTTGCGATGCTAAAAGTCGCTGAGTCTGAAATCCAGAAAGAACATCAAGTGTTGATGGTCAATAAAACCACTAGTTTCAATAAAAATGGCAAGGTCAAGGGCAAGGGCAAGATGGGTAAAACCAAGAAGGATGGCAACGCAGTTGCTACTCCTGTAAAGAAGCCCAAGCATGGACCCAAGCCAGAAACTGAGTGCTTTCATTGCAAGGGAACTGGTCACTAGAAGCGGAACTACCCCAAGTACCTAGCTGACAAGAAGGCGGCCAACGACAAACAAGGTATATATGATATACATGTTATTGATGTGTACCTTACTAGCTCTCGTAGTAGTGCCTGGTATTTGATACCGGTTCGGTTGCTCACATTTGCAACTCATAGCAGGAACTACAGAATAAACGAAGGCTGGCGAAGGACGAAGTGACGATGCGCGTGGGAAATGGTTCCAAGGTTGATGTGATCGCCGTGGGCATGCTCTCTCTTCGATTACCATCGGGATTACTGATGAACCTGAATAATTGTTATTTAGTGCCTGCGTTAAGCATGAACATTATATCTAGATCTTGTTTATTGCGAGATGGATACTCATTTAAATCAGAGAATAAAGGTTGTTCTATTTATATGAGTAATATCTTTTATGGTCATGCACCCACTGTTAGGGGTTTATTCATATTGAATCTTGATAGTGATGACACACATGTTCATAACATTGATGCCAAAAGATGTAGAGTTGATAATGAGAGTACCACTTTCTTGTGGCACTGCCGTTTAGGTCATATTGGTGTAAAACGCATGAGGAAGCTCCATGCTGATGGACTTTTGGAGTCACTTGATTTTGAATCACTTGACACATGTGAACCATGCCTCATGGGCAAGATGACTAAAACGCCGTTCTCTCGAACAATGGAACGGGCGAGTGACATATTGGAAATCATACATACTGATGTGTGCGGTCCAATGAATATTATAGCGCGTGCTGGATATCGTTATTTTCTCATCTTCACTGATGACTTAAGTAGATATGGGTATATTTACTTAATGAAACACAAGTCTGAAACGTTTGAAAAGTTCAAGAAATTTCAGAGTGAAGTTGAGAATCATCGTAACAAGAAGATTAAGTTCCTGCGATCTGATCGAGGAGGTGAATATCTGCGTTATGAGTTTGGCAGTCACTTAAGACAGTGTGGAATTGTTTCACAGTTGACACCGCCTGGAACACCACAGCGTAATGGTGTGTCCGAACGTTGTAATCGAACCTTATTAGATATGGTGCGTTCTATGATGTCTCTTGCTGATTTGCCACTATCGTTTTGGGGTTATGGATTAGAGACAGCTGCATTCACTTTAAATAGGGCACCATCAAAATCCATTGAGATGCCATATGAACTGTGGTTTGGCAAGAAGCCAAAGTTGTCGTTTCTTAAAGTTTGGGGATGTGATGCTTATGTCAAAAAGCTTCAGCCTGAAAAGCTAGAACCCAAAGCAGAGAAATGCGTCTTCATAGGGTACCCGAAAGAGACAGTCGGGTATACCTTCTATCTCAGATCCGAAGGCAAAGTGTTTGTCGCTAAGAAAGGAACATTTCTTGAGAAAGAGTTTCTCTCGAAAGAATTGAGTGGGAGGAAAATAGAGCTTGATGAGGTTATTGAACCTTTACTTCAACCAGAAAGTAGCGCAGCACAGAAAGATGTTTTTGTGGAACCTACGATGGTAGAAGAGGAAGTTAATGATGATGATCATGAAGCTTCGGATCAAAATGCTATTGAACCTCATAGGTCGACAAGACCGCGTACTACCCCTGAGTGGTACGGCAACCCTGTCTTGGAAGTCATGTTGTGGGACAACAATGAACCTATGAGCTATGAAGGAGCAGTGATGGGCCCGGATTCCAAGAAATGGTTAGAGGCCATGAAGTCCGAGATAGGATCCATGTATGAAAACAAAGTATGGACTTTGGAAGTATTACCTGAAGGGCGAAAGGCCATTCAGAACAAATGGATCTTTAAGAAGAAGACAGACGCGGACGGTAATGTCACCGTCTATAAAGCTCGACTTGTGGCGAAGGGTTTTTCACAAGTTCAAGGAGTTGACTACGATGAGACTTTCTCACCCTTAGCGATGCTTAAGTCTGTCAGAATCATGTTCGCAATAGTTGTTTATTTCGACTATAAAATTTGGCAGATGGATGTCAAAACAGCGTTCCTCAACGGTTTCCTTGAGGAAGAGTTGTATATGATGCAATCCAAAGGTTTTGTCGATCCAGAGAATGCTGACAAAGTTTGCAAACTCCAGCGATCCATTTATGGACTGGTGCAAGCATCTTGGAGTTGGAATAAGCGTTTTGATGAGGTGATCAAAGCGTTTGAGTTTATACAAGTTTACGGAGAAGCTTGTATTTACAAGAAAGTGAGTGGGAGCTCTATAGCGTTTCTAGTATTATATGTGGACGACATATTGCTGATTGGAAAACTATATAGAAATGCTGGAAAGCATGAAGTAATATTTGAACAAGAGTTTTTCAATGAAGGACCTAGGAGAAGCTACTTTCATATTAGGCATTAAGATCTATAGAGATAGATCGAGATGCTTAATAGCACTTTCACAGAGCACATACCTTGATAAAGTTTTGAAGAAGTTCAAATGGATCAGTGCAAGAAGGGGTTCTTGCCTGTGTTACAAGGTGTGAAGTTGAGTAAGACTCAATGCCCAGTAACTGCAGAAGATAGAGAAAAGATGAGTGTCATCCCCTATGCTTCAGCCATAGGCTCTATCATGTATGCAATGCTGTGCACAAGACCCGATGTCAGCCTTGCCATAAGTATGGCCGGAAGGTTTGAAAGTGATCCTGGAATGGAGCATTGGCAAGCGGTCAAGAATATCCTTAAGTACCTGAAAAGGACTAAGGAAATGTTTCTCGTTTATGGAGGTGATGAAGAGCTCGTCGTAAAGGGTTACAACGATGCAAGCTTTGACACTGATCCGGACGACTCTAAGTGGCAAACCGGATACGTATTTATTCTTAATGGGGGAGCGGTAAGCTGGTGCAGTTCCAAGCAAAGCGTGGTAGCTGATTCTACGTGTGAAGCGGAATACATCGCAGCCTCGGAGGTGGCGAAGGAAGGTGTCTGGATGAAGCAACTCATGACAGATCTTAGAGTAGTGCCCAGTGCACTGAATCCAATGAGCATGTTCTGTGACAACACTGGTGCCATTGCTCTAGCCAAGGAACCAAGGTTTCACAAGAGGACCAGACATATAAAGCGACGCTTCAACTCCATCCGATATTACACCGAGGAGAAGGACATAAATAATTGCAAAGTGCACACAGATCTAAATGTTGCAGACCCGTTGACTAAACTTCTTCCAAGAGCTAAACATGATCAATACCAGAACTGCATGGGTGTTCGATTCATTACAATGTAAATCACATAGTGATGTGAGCTAGATTATTGACTCTAGCGCAAGTGGGAGACTGTTGGAAATATGCCCTAGAGGCAATAAATAAAATGTTTATTATTATATTTCCTTGCTCATGATAATTGTTTATTATCCATGCTAGAATTGTATTAATTGGAAACATGGATACACGTGTGGATACATAGACAAACACAATGTCCCTAGTATGCCTCTAGTGAACTAGCTCGTTGATCAAAAGATGGTTAAGGTTTCCTAGCCATGGACATAAGATGTCATTTGATAACGGGATCACATCATTAGGAGAATGCTGTGATGGACAAGACCCAAACTACAAACGTAGCTTATGATCATGTCAGTTTATTGCTACTGTTTTCTACATGTAAAGTATATGTTCCTATGACCATGAGATCATGCAACTCACGGACATCGGAGGAGTGCCTTGTGTGTATCAAACGTCGCAATGTAACTGGGTGACTATAAAGGTGCTCTACAGGTGTCTCCGAGGGTGTCTGTTGAGTTGGCATGGATCAATACTGGGATTTGTTACTCCGTGTGACGGAGAGGTATCTCAGGGCCCACTCGGTAATACAACATCACAATAAGCCTTGCAAGCAATGTGACTAAGTTTTAGTTATAGGATCTTGTATTACGGAACGAGTAAAGAGACTTGCCAGTAACGAGGTTGAACTAGGTATGCAGATACCGACGATCGAATCTCAGGCAAGTAACATACCGAAGAACAAAGGGAACATCATACAGGATTAACTGAATCCTTGACATAGAGGTTCAACCGATAAAGATCTTCGTAGAATATGTAGGAACCAATATGGGCATCCAGGTCCCGCTATTGGTTATTGACCGTAGGTGTGTCTCGGTCATGTCTACATAGTTCTCGAACCCGTTGGGTCTGCACACTTAAGGTTTGGTGACGTTTTGGTAGTATAGAGTTATGTATGGTGGTGACCAAAGGTTGTTAGGAGTCCCTGATGAGATCCCGGACATCACGAGGATCTCCGGAATGGTCCGGAGGTAAAGATTCATATATAGGAAGTCCTGTTTTGGTCGCCGGAAAAGTTTCGGGTTCATCGATAGTGTACCGAGAGTGCCAGTAGTGTATCGGAGACCTCCGGGAGGGGTATTTCGACCCAAGAAGCTTCATGGGCTGTGGGAGAGTGAATATCATCCCTTAGTGGGCTGGTGGAAACTCCCACACAAGGCCCATGTGGCTGGAGAAGAAAACCCAATAGGAAAAGGTGGAAAAAGGAAAAAAAGGACGAATCCTAGTCCTACTAGGATTGGAGGAGAGTCCTCCAATCCTAGTTGGTTCGGCCGACTCCTATAGGAGCCTTGGCCCTTGCGCCAGCCTCTCCTCCTCTCCTCCTATATATACTGGTGGATTTTAGGGTTTTGCACTAGTTTTTACAGCCACGTGCTACCCGTTCCTCCTGTGCATAGTTTCTCCTCTAGATCGGATTTCTGCAGTGCTTAGGCGAAGCCCTGCCGGAATTGCTCCACCACCATCGCCGGAGTGCCGTCACGCTGTCGGCAAACTCTTCTACCTCTCCGCTCTCTCTTGCTGGATCAAGACGACGGAGATCTTCATCAAGTTGTACGTGTGCTGAACGCGGAGGTGCCGTCCGTTCGGCGCTAGATCGGTAGGATCGTGATCAAGTTCGTGGGACGGATCGTGATCAAGTTCGGGGGACGGATCGTGATTAGATCGCGGGACGGATCGTGATTGGATCGCGAGACGCACGGCGATTTGGATCGCGAAGACGTTCGACTACACCAACCGGTAGCAATCTACAAGGGTATGTAGATCTACTCTCCCTCTCGTAGATGCTCATCACCATGGATAGATCTGCGTGTGCGTAGGAAAATTTTTGTTTCCCATGCAACATTCCCCAACGAATAGTGCCCAAAACTATTTTTATTCAAATTAGGTTTTCAAAACCCCCAGAAATGAGGTTTGCACTGCAAGTCCTCAAATTGGGTGAATTCTGCTTCCCCAAAAGTTTTACCTCAAACCTACTATATATAAGACTTTCCAAACCACCAAATATTAATTTTAAAGATTATTATTATATTTTATCTAAAGGCTTTTTATTAAGACCAAAAATGGTTTTTCATAGGGAAAATATATTTAAATGCTCTTAAAATATTTGAGAAAATTTAGGGAAACTCAATGGACATATATTTTCCATATATATGAGTTTCAACTCATGAGCATGTTCAAATCATGGGCAAAACCCCTCAAAACCATTTCTGTTCAAATCAAGCTTTTGGAATATTTCAATAAGAAATATTCTCAATAAATTCCATGAAAATTTTAGCAAGTCAACACTATCATAGGTGATTACCTTGCAAAGTTGCACCTCAATCCAAGTTGTTTTGATTCATCAAACCATCCAAAAACCCTTCCTGTCCAGATTCAAATTTGAACAACTTTACATTCTGATGTTTCTTCCCTCAACCTCAAACTTGGTGTGCATGCTCTAATCACCAAATAGTGATGCTACACTAAGTGGTGCATCAAGGGTAAAAGTCTAGCACCACTAGATCTACAGAAACCTGATTCTGTTAGTTTCTAGGGTTTACCAAGTTTCCATTGTCAACTTTTCCCCCTTGAGCTCAAACTTGGTGATCCATCTCATTTTTACCTAACATTTGACCCTGGTAGATATCTGAGTAAGTTGGTAGATTCTTCTTGCCCAAAACCCTATCAAACACCTTCTGGTAAAATAGTAAAGACACTATTTCCACCCCTTCCTCTTTTACCCTTGCCCCTAAATTTTTACCACAGCCTCTTGTAGGTACCTTGCACCTCCAGTCACTCTCCCTGGTCAAGACTACTTAGGTAAGAGGGGTAAAATCCTCATTCTACCCCCTGGACATGAGTTTTCCCTCTCTCTCTCAACTTTCCTTCTCTCCTAAGGAACTCCAGGGCATCCAATGCCCTATCTAGCATTTTTTTCTCCCTCATAGACCTTCTGGACACCACTGGCTGCATCCAAGACACCAATGGCATGCCATGGCATGCCATTTGGCCGCTCTGGAGCGTGCTACAGTGCATGTCCGCATTGTAGCCACGCCCATCCCGAGCCAGCCGACAACCTTGGGACGCGAGGGGCTGTCCCCTGGGATGACATCGACGTTCGCAAGACTCTGCATGGTCGGTCCCCTCCTCCCTCTCTCAGGCGACTCCCACGTGCGTGCCCAGCGCCGCGCAGCTCAGCCAACCAGGGAGGTTGCATGCGCGCCCTCCCTCGCGTTGTCTCTCTTCACCTGGACGGAGACTGCGTCCATGAACCCCCCAGACACGGCCTGGCTCGCCCCATGGCCCGTGGCAATGCCCTTGTCCTCACAGGCGCATCACGTCCACGGTCGACCGACAGCCCCCCTATTTAAGCCCTCCCCTCTCTCCTACCCCTCTCTCCTCGCCCTCTCCTTCCCTCCGCAACTCCCCCGTGCTCAGCCCGCTCGCCGCCGAGGTCAGGAGCCCGCTCCTGAACGAAACCCTCGCCGCCGTTGGATTTTTCCCCTCGCCGGTGTTTTCCGCTGCCCTGGCGACCCCCTTGACCACCCACCAACGCGCGGTAGCCCCCTAAGTGCACCAGTGCCCTCCGCCTGGACCGCCATGGCCGGAGACGTCGTCGATGAGCCCCCTCCGCTCCTATCACGAGGAGAGGGATGACAGGTGGGTCCCACCTGTCGTCCCCTTCGCTCCCCTCCTCTCTCGCTGGCAAGAAGGGCCCGTGGTCAGGTTTAAAATTAAACCTACCACGCGCGGCGCCTCTCCCTGGGCCGGCTTTCCTTTTGGGCCGGCTTTGTTGTGCGCTTCTCGCGCGAGAGGCACAATACTCCCTTTTCGTTTCTTTTTTCTGTAAACTTCAAAAATTTCACAGAATAGAATATTCATCTAAATCCAAATATTGTTCCACCTTAAATCTTGAAATATTCCAAAGAATTTATTAGTGAGATTTGTAAAAATGTTTGAAAACATTTTATGTACTGTTTTAATTTAAAACCCTTATTTAGCATGGTAAGCTCCTATTTTAAATAATTTTGAAAATCTTTTTAAGTTCAAAACCCTAAACAAACATTTTTAATATAGTCTTTAGTATTTATTAGAATAGGGTAGCATTTTTATTAGTGGCTTGAGTGCTCCATTTTTGTGTGATGCTTATTTTTATCGCTTTTATTCGCAACGATAGATTACGGTGTTGATGAGGAAGTTGGACCCGAAGACTTCAAAGACCCCGGAGACTTTGTTGAGCCAGGCAAGCAACCCTTTGACCATGTCAAGAAACCATTTTTATTGCATGACATATAACACTTTACTTTTGTCATATTTGATCATGTGAAGTGGTGACCCCTCTAGTAGGTTACTTCTGAAACCTTTACCATTGACACTTCCATCGTGCATGACCCTACCACCTTATGAGGGTTGTGCGGGTGGGAGTAGATAGGTTGCTAGTAGATGCTACACAAATGGTTCGGGTTTATGCATGGTGATGGAAAGAAAAGAAATGATTTCAAAGACTTTTTGAAAACCCCGTCGAGCGCCACTAATGCCCGAGGGAGATGATGAGGATATGGGTGACCACTTGAGAAAGAAGCGGTGTGCCAGAGCAAGTTGAGGGTGTGTTTTCGAAAACGGATTAGATTTAAGATTTGTCGACCGTCCCAACCTTACATGCACAACCACGATACCCCTTATGGGACGGGGCTTTGTTCATTACCTTGGTGGGTACTGGCAAGGATCTCGCATTACTAGTGGCGGGGGTGGCGGGGTCACTATCGATACGGGGTCGTACTGATATGTATGATCATGCGCTATCTTCAGAGGCACCGGGCACACCGTTGGGTCCCCTCATGGATGGTATGATCTCGAGCGAGGCTCATGTGATGTACATCGTGAGGGTTGGGTACCAATCGAGTGGACTTTTTGTTTAGTATCGCTAGGTAAAGGCATTGTTCGGGTGCTTACCTCGGGTATGCTATATATCGTGAGTCGTGGATGACACGGAAGTTCCCCTAGTCTTGTGGGTAAAGTGTCAACCTCTGCAGAGTGTAAAACTATTCGAATAGTCATGTCCACGGTCAAGGAAGGTTGGGTGGTGCTGCTTAGACTATGTCCGAATGTTTTCATGAAACTTGGTGTGAGTATGGATGTGATGGTGACAAAGAGGTCACATGAGCTAAGTCCGATGGCTTAGCATGGGAATTTAACTAAGTCCGATAACTTAGCATGATGAATGAACATGAGGTGTTCAACCCCTACTTGTGATGATACTTGTAACCTGTTATATGGATATCTGCCAATTGTTGATGCATGCTCACTAGTTACTTGACTATGTCATTTGCATTCAAAAATTAGCTTTCCGCAAAATTACCTACTTAGTGTTATATCATGCATGATTGTTACCTTGTTCCACAACTTGGGTTGCTTGTGAGTACATTCAAAGTACTCATTGGCTTGCCATTGGTTATTTAATTGACCAGGCATGGAAGAACAGGAGTATGTTGAAGAGTTTGTCGGAGACGATCATGCGAACAAGGACGCTTCCCAGTCAGAATGCCTGTAGGTTTAAGGCTGATGGCATGGGTTCACGTTGTCGATCAAGATTTCCGCTGCTTGTTTTATTTAAGTATTTGGCCCTTGTGGCCCTATCTATGTAAGACTAGACCTTCATGGTCTCTATTTGTGTAAGACGCTAAATGTGGTTGTAAGACTCTTGTTATTCAGCTTCTGTATGTTCAGCGAGCATTGATCTATGGGATCACTATACACGTGCATTCGGTGATCACGACTTATGAGTCGGGGTTCCCATAGAGCTGGTATCAGAGCCATCCTAATTGTAGGAAGCCCCTAGTTAGCATGGACTTTAGTCAGGATAAAACCATTTTCAAAACTACACCTAGCATTTGTACATAGGAATTCTACACTATTTACGTCTTCTATTCTTCACACAACACTCAGCTGCCTCTCCTCCTTTCAAACCTTTGTAGATTGCCGTCGTACCCGAAGCCTTCCTGACATTTGACCTTCCCTTACTCCTTGGGGATAGCCTGGAGAGGTGCCAGTTTCGCCAACCACCCATTTTCCTCTACCATGAGCACTGGATCGATGCCGTCATGAAGGAGTACCACGTGGATGTGGTCGTGAAGGCAAACGACTCCCCGACCAGTTGGTTCTTTGAAGGACCACGGATGGAGACCATGATACTCGCAGTCGAGATAGCTACATGCAAGGCACTTCTGCACCTTCGAGACATCATTCCCCGAGTGTTGTGGGTAAAGTGTGCAAACTTTGCAGAGTGTAAAACTATTCGAATAGCCGTGTCCACGGTCAAGGATGGTTGGGTGGTGCTGCTTAGACTATGTCCGGATGTTTTCATGAAACTTGGGGTGAGTATGAATGTGATGGTGACAAAGAGATCACATGAGCTAAGTCCGATGGCTAAGCATGGGAATTGAACTAAGTCCGATGACTTAGCGTTATGAATTAACATGAGGTGTTCAACCCCTACTTGTGATGATATATGTAACTTGTTCATATGGATATCTGCCAATTGTTGATGCTTGCTCACCAGTTACTTGATCATGGCATTTGCATTCAAAAATTAGCTTTCCGCAAAATTACCTACTTAGTGCTATATCATGCATCATTGTTTCCTTGTTCCACAACTTGGGTTGCTTGCGAGTACATTCAAAGTACTCATTGGCTTGCCACTGGTTATTTAATTGGCTAGGCATGGAAGAACATGAGTATGTTGAAGAGTTCTTGGAGACAATCATGCGAACTAGGATGCTTCCCAGTCAGAATGCGTGTAGGTTTAAGGCTGATGGCATGGGTTCACGCTTTCGATCAAGATTTCCGCTGCTTGTTTTATTTAAGTATTTGGCCCTTGTGGCCCTATCTATGTAAGACTAGACCTTCATGGTCTCTATTGGTGTAAGACGCTAAATGTGGATGTAAGACTCTTGTTATTCAGCTTCTGTGTGTTCAGTGAGCGTTGATCTCTAGGATCACTGTACACGTGCATTCGGTGATCACAACTTATGAGTCGGGGTCCCCACACACGCGTCAGACGCTTTTGCGTGGAAGCACTTAGATGAATTACATAAGGATAAAGCGGTAGATCCAAGGCATCCTCGAGTCGCCATCAACACGGATGTGTTCCAATTGTTGGTATGAAGGCAACCCAATATAGTTGCTAGCCTTTATTTGTCATTCCACTCAATCTCCCCCGGAGAGATTATGAAAATAAAGAACATTTTCTTGACGTTGATAATTCCAGGGCCCAACTATCCGATGAAGAATATGAGTGTGTACATGCAGCCACTTAAGGATGAATTGCAAGAAGTTTGGGACAATGGGATCAAGGCATATGACGCCGCGTCCAAGAAAAACTTCATAATGCATGTGTGGTACATGTAGTCGATGCATGACTTGCTCGTGTATGCGCTATTCATTGTATGGTGTGTGCATAGAAGGTTCTCGTGCCCCACATGCAAGGCAGCTCTTGAGTTCCGTGGGCTGCAGGCAGGTCGCAAGTATTCTTGCTTCGACTTGCATAGACAGTTCATGGATCCTCGCCATAACTTCAGAAAAGATAAGAAGAATTTCATGAGAGGTAGAGTTGTCAAAAACTCTGCAGCACCTGCATTGACAGGCCAACAGAAATTTGATCAGATAAAAGCTCTCGAGCCGGATCCAAAACATCCAGGGTATTTTAAAGGGTATAATTGGAAACAAACTTGGACTCACAAGATATGCTTGCGGGATATGCCTTACTTTAGAGACCTCCTTTGCCCACACAACATCGGTGTGATGCACACTAAAAAGAATATCGCCGAGGCCCTTTTTGGTACATTGTTCGACATATAGGGCAAGACAAAGGATAATCCAATGGCTAGAGTCGATCAAGACGCTCTATGTGATAGACCGTTACAAAACATATGACAACCGAAAGGAAAGAAGAACTGGAGGAAGCCAAAGCCATGGTTCAATCTTGGAAGGCCAGCTATGAGGGAAATGCTCTTATGGGTAAAAATGCAGTTGATGTTCGCCGATGGGTATGCAACGAATCTAAAGAGGGGAGCAAGTCTTGACAAATTGGAAATATTTGGTCTCAAGAGTCATGATTGGCACATATGGTTTGAGCGGGTAATGCCGGTGATGTTGCGTGGCTTTATCCCTGAGGATGAAAGGCTAGTACTGGCAGAGCTGAGCTATTTATTCCGTGCTCTTTGTGCGAAAGAACTATCGCCTAACATGTTAGACGAACTGGAAGAGTTGGCGCCGGAGTTGATCTACAAGTTAGAAAAGATCTTTCCACTAGGCTTCTTTAATACAATGCAACATTGATTTTGCATCTCTGAACCGAGGCTAGATTGGGGGGCCCGTGCAAAATCGTTGGTGCTTTGGAATTGAGAGGATGCAGAAGACGCTTTGAGCAAAATGTAAAAGTTAATGTAGAATTGAAGCATCGATGGCCGAGGCATTCATTACTAAGGAGGCAGCAAACTTCGCGACAGAACACTATGAAACCAAGAATCGTCATTTGCGTAATCCGAAGCCTCGGTACAATGATGGCGACCATGAAAAAGTTCGATCCAACCTCAGCCTATTCCAAGGGAAGCTCGCACCAGCGGGTGCTTCGAAAGGAATAACGTTGGATGTCAAAGAATGGCGGACCATTTCGTTGTATATCTTCAACAACCTAATAGAAGTGCGGCCATACATCGAGTAAGTTCTCGATACATTGTTTCGCAACTTCTAATTCCTTTGAACTGCTCTTATTCCCGGATATGTGATACAGTCGATACATCGCCAAATTCTCGGATGGAGCGGTGATCCAATAGGATTCCATCAAAGAGTATGAGCTTCTCGCAAAGCATGGAGGCGGCTATCCCGGTTTCATCTCTTGGTTCAAACAAACGGTAATTTCCATTAGACCATTTCCTTTCTTCGTCTACTTTGCGGCTAATGCAACAATCCTTTCGTATCAAACTTGTAAGTTAATTTAGAGTCTATGGACGCCGAACTGAGACAATTTGCTAATGGTTTTTCACTATAAGGTCCGTTCATTTTACAAATATGACATCAACGGGTATCGCTCTCGTACTTTTGGAAAAGAGCTATCTATGGCGCACCGAAAGACTACAAATTGTTGTGTCTCCGCTATCGATGAAGGAGGTGTCGAGTATTATGGAAGAGTTGATGCAATTTATGAACTTATATTCTTTGGTGAAAATAGACCAAACATCATAGTCTTCAAATGTTATTGGTTCCAGTCGAAGGAGACTAGAAGGACTCTTAAACATATAGGGCAAGTTGAAATCAAACAAAGCACCCATTTAGATGTTCCCGATGTCTATATTACGGCTCAACAGGCGATCCACGTTTTCTATCTACCGTGGCCCTGCCAAACTGATCCAAATCTTAATGATTGGGGTGTCGTTTATGATGTGCTGCCACATTTTAGACCACCTCCCCTCAATGAAACCTCACATTAACCCAGACACATATGAAGGAGAATTCTTCCAAGAAACATGTCTTTCCAAAAAATGTTTCAAGAACAACTCTACTTCACCCAGAACATTGAGGTAGACAGCGACAGTGAATCCGACTTCACCCCTGAGCCGAAACAAGAAGAGACAGAAGAAGAAGAGGTTGCTGTTGCGGATGACCTCTCAATGCTTGACCGAGTACATATAGAAGGCCTTGCACATGTTGCTCCCGATAGTGATGAGGATGCATTTATTGATGCTAGAGCATATATAGACGATGAAGATATTATGATAGGTATACATGATGATGACACACTCAAATTATATATACACATATTATTATGCATGTCGATATTCAATTTTTTTATGCTGTACTAATTTCGTTTACTCTTTTGTCATGGCAGGTGTTGAAATATGGTGAGCGCGGGTCGAGAGTGATTCGAGGCTCCTTCGTCAGCGCGTGGCGGGAGGGGTACTTCCATTCCACCCCAAACTCTCTAGAGAGCGTTGTATGACAGTATTGGGTCACCCGGGGGCACTTCTTCGTTGGTGAAGTTGCCCACCGGGAGAGGAGGTCGGGGAAAGAAGAGAGCTCCTAAAGCTACACTTGGTGGCCGCGGGAGAGGTACGAAGGCTGTTATGCCTTCCTCGCCGCCACCCCCAGCCGATTCACCCAAGCACAAGACTACTACGGTGGACTCGTCTGAGGTGGATGCTACAAGGAATCCTGTCCAGAAGCCTCGAGTCGATGACCCTTCTGTCCCAGACACTTCGACCCGCGAGACTCCTGTGCCAGACGCTTCGTCCCGCAAGACTCATGTGCCAGACGCTTCCTCCTACGAGACTCCACAAGCTTCCACTGGATGGGATACCTGGCCGGAGTCGAGTGGCCATGCCGATGGAGGCGGGGATCAACTTTCTAATAGTAGGGACGAGGTGGTTGAGGGCATCGTCTACCAGCTGGGTGTACACGGCTCCTGCCCGTGCCGGCGACCCGCAAGCAAAGGTGGCTGATTAAGCCCGAGTTGCTGAAGTAAGTCCATTTACTCTTCTTGCTTTGTCATACTGCGGGGGTTGGATTCACGCCAAGGATGTCCGCAGGCCCAACTACATCCTTGGTGTGATTCTATGGCATAACTTCCTGGGGTTCATCATGTTGCCTGGCGAGGGTCAACAAGAAGAGGTAGGATTGAAATGTGAGCACTACTTGGCTGCCCAGGCCCCGCCGGAGGAGATGATCGATGGTATGTTGTGCCACGCGAGGGCCGACATGGTGATTAGGAAGTTCTGGGTAATTTCTCCTTTACACAATTAAAAATAATAATATCTAGTTATTGTTCTAATCAGTGTTGGCTCTTTTCATTGCTAAAACTTCTATAGGTGTGAGGAGGGATACAAGGAGGCCACAACAAATCTTATCGAGTACGAGTGCAAATGCCTACTACAAAACTTACGGCACAAGGCTCGGGTACAAGTTGTTCGAGACTACTACGCCTCGCAGCGTATTAAGAAGGCCAAGTCGTCGTCCCGCCGAAAGCTTCTGGACAAGGATCAGTACATGAAGGTAATTACCTATTCTTAAGGCCCTGTACTTAGTTTCCTTTGCTTTGATTCATAGGCGTAGCTCTAAAATTTCTCTTTACTAACTTAGGTGCCCCCGAGATGGTGTGCTGATAAGATGTGTTGTTGGGAGGCATTGGTGAATGAATTGTGCTTTGACAAATGGCGAGTCGTCCACGACGATGCTAAGGCACGACGTGCCCAAATGGAAGGTGTGGCACACCATCAATGCAGCACCAACATTTATCAGTTCGGGCGGAACTGGGTATGTGGTTTGCTTAATGATTCCTTCAATTCATTCTTGTAGTGCTAGGTTTACCCATTATTCATAATTTGTTCCTCTCTTGTAGGCTCATCACAATAAGACGGAGGTGCTAGAGGTGTACGACCTATATGCCATGGCCCATACTGCCTCATACAAGAAGGTCAAGGCATTCTCTGAGTCTGACCATGTTAATCCCTAGAACTTCACCAATATCTCCTCCCACCACAAGCTCGTGAGGTACAGAGATGTGGGGAAGGCGGTGAATTGGGAGGACTTCAACTCGAGCCAGCAACCACTTGATCCAGACCTGGTGATGTTTGCTGGCCACAGGAGGCCCCATGGCTCAATAGCCATTGGAGATGGACATATATGATCTTCGAGCACTTTCCGGTAGATCAAGGCGCGCCAAACGAGCTCCTGTCCTGAGATGCCACCTCATCCACGGCCAGTCCAGCTCGCCATCAAGGTTAGTCATACGGACTCAGATAACTTTCCACCATTACATTGTGTGTGTGAACAAACATGATTACAATGCTAATGAGGAGTTGTGTTGCAGGCTGCTTTGCAGAAAGAGAGAGAGAGAGAGGAGTTGTGTTGCAGGCTACTCTACAGAAAGAGAGAGAGACAACCCAGGCGCTTCTGGCGGAACAGGCCCGGCAGGCAGCGGAGGAGAAGAGGGATCTAGAGGAGAGGACGGCTAGGTTGTTGGAGGAGGAGAGGGCATAGAACAATGTGTTTAACCAGGCCATGTACGAGCTCATCGTGGTAAGTTTCTTCTTCATATTAGCCAAATCATGCACTACATGTTCTATTCATTACTAACCAATATGATTGACTTGGCAAAACCAAATGTGCAGACTTTGTGTGAGAAGACCGGCCAGACCCCTCCGCCGATGTCAGTCATTATCATGGCTGGAACGGTGAGTTTCATTTCAATGTTCATTAGTTACTAGTCTTAACATTTCAGCATCATCATGCTAACACAAATGATCTTTGGCACAACATAACTCCTGAGCCGCATAGCACGACCCGAGCAACCCCGGTGCTTCACCTCCGTGATGACGAGGACGGTAAGCCCTAATATGCCACTTACTTGGCTCATTTTCATAAACAAACACAAACATAGCACTTAGATAAACTTAGCACAATGACAAACTTAGCACTTAGACAAATGTCATATTTTACCTAAGTTAGGTGTGTTTCCTCAGAAATGACATAGTAAGCTTACTTACCTCCAAAATGACATATTGTACCTGAGTTACCTCTAAAATGACCTATACTTAGCATTGTTTCCTCCACACTGACATAATAATCTTAGTTGACTCAAAAATCACATAATAGACATGGTAACCTCATAGATGCCATATAGACTTAGCTTATTTTCTTGCAAAATGACACAATAAGCTTAGTTAGGTAAAAATGTGATAATTACCCAGGTTAGCTCTAAAATGACCGAAATAAGCAATAAGAAGAAGAAAAACAAGAGGATACAGAAAGAGAATCTTGCCACACTTTGGCTAGAGGTGCTCAAATAGTTAGCCACAATTTGGCTTGCCACATTTTTACCACACTTTGGCTTGCCACAATTTTACCACACTTGCCTTACTTGAGGTGCCCAAATAGTTAACCACACTTCGGCTTGCCTAAGGGAATCTTGCCACACTTTTTCTATCTATGACATGTGGGTCTTAGTGCTAATAAAAAAAATCTTGCCTTAGTTGTGGCAAGAACCAAACACACACCTAACATGGTCAAACTTTCCTGAGTTGAGTTGTGGCAAAGTGTGCCTAGTTGTGTCTTCAAACCAAACAACCTCTTCATCTTCTTCTAATTCTAGGGGGCTATTTGGTTCCTAGTCACATCTTGCCACACTTTGCCACTACTCACCTTAGGCAAGTTTGACCAAGTTAGGTGAGTGTTTTGTTCTAGCCACACCTAAGGCAAGCATTTTTTAATGAGTAGTAAACCACACATGTCATAGACACAAAAAGTGTGACAAGATTCTCTTAGGCAAGCCAAAGTGTGGCTAACAATTTGAGCAACCCAAGTAAGGCAAGTGTGGCAATTGTGGCAAAAATAATGTGGCAAGATATGGAAAAGCTAGTCACAACCCAAACAGCCCCTAGATCTTTTTCTACTTCTTAATTCTAGTATTATTTTTCTAACTTTCTTATTTCCAATTTTGCAGACTTGAGACGAGTTCACGGTAGCTTCTTTTGATGTAGTGCTAGGTTTTCTTTCTGTTTTCATGTATTGAGTCATTTGTATCGATGAGACTATATGTATGTATGGATGAACCTATTGTAATATGGCGAACATTGTGGTATTTGATACTTTTAATTTGGAATAATTGTTGCTTGATCATATATGGCTGTTGCACATTGTTTCTGTGATATATTTATGTATGTACCATATATTTGTTTGTTTGAAAATTGTTGAATGTGACAAAAACAAAAAAAGAGGCAATATAGCTCTTTGTCGTCTGCCACGGATGTCAAAGGCCCCTTTGCCGTCTGCCCTGGATGGCAAAGCTGCCATGTGGCGGCCAGCTGTGAAACATGGGAAGCCTAGGCTGGGGCCATTTGGCCTCTTTGCCGTCCACATCACACGGGAAAGGGGGGCAGGGGCAGCAGACGACAAAGGGGTCGGGGGCGGCAGGCAACAAAGGGGGGTGAGGGAGGCAGATGGCAAAGGGGGCAGGGGTGACAAATGACAAAGGGGGGCGAGGGCAGTAGACAGCAAAGGGGGGCGGCGGTGGCAAACGTCAAAGGGGGGCGAGGGCAGACGACAAAGTGCTGGGTTCCGTTAGCCACCTCTAATGGTGACACCGTCGGTGGTTCGCCGTCCAGGTCCTATGTCATCTGCAAGATGACGACAAAGAGTCTTTGTCGTCCGCTCGGCCAAAGCAGATGGCAAAGAACCCCTTTGCCGGAATTCGTTCGGCCAAAACATTTGCCGTCCGCCTTTGTGCCCTTTGCCGTTCGCCATGGAAAACAACAAAGAACTTAATTACTGTAGTGATGGAATGGCAATGACTCCAATGGGCTCTCGTATTTTAAAAGTGTTGTAGGCATAGTGGGATGCCACCATTAACTTTGCCAGAGCTAGGCGACTGAGGATTCCACCGTGAGGCACTGGGATCTCGGCGACATCAAGCACTATCCTCTCTGTTCGGAAGTTCAACTCCTCGCCAAATGTCACGGGCAAAGTGATATTTCCCTTAGGCCGTCTCCTGCCAGGGTTGATCCCATGGAACGTACCCGTGGCTTCGAGTTCTTTGTCAAGGATCAGCAGTTTCTCGTCCGCTTTAGGAGAGATCAAGTTCAATCCGGACCCTCAATCAACTAACATCTTAGACACCTTGAGGTTGCGGATTTTTAGGGAAACCAATAATGCCAAACATCCAACCATAGTGGTACGGTCAGGATGATCCTCTTCGTCAAAGATGATAGGAGTGCGGGACCATTTGAGTGGCTTCCTGGATTTTGCAGATGGTTCTACAACATTGACTTTGCATGCCCAATGCTTGAGTTGGTGGTGAGAGGAGTGAAAAGATGTGCCCCCATCGACAAACATGACATCAATTGCTTTCTGGAACTCCCTGTCATTGGAATCCTCATCTTCACTCACATCGTCTGTTTCTTTCTTTTCCCGGCCTCTGGCGGGTTTTTCCTTCTGCTGAGGGGTTTTGTTGCGGCGACCACTTCTACCGCCACGGCCTTTCCCGGCAGCGCCGTCCTGGCCTTTTCCTTGTCGTGTTTCTCGTACTCGGCCCTCTATTTCTCAACAAGTTTCTCGACCTATCGGCATTCTTGGAGATCATGGCCCTTGGTACGGTGGATTTTGCAGTACGACACGTCAGACTTTCCGACCTTCTTAGCGGCAGCAGCCTCCCGGCAATCAGCGCACATGTCAGCTCCCTTGCCGGGGGCTTCAGCTTTTGCCTTTTTGCCTATCCTGAGGTCTCCGGAGCTCTCGACGGCCATCACTGATTTTCCCTTATGCTTCTTGTTGTGTTTCCTGTTTCTTCCCTTTGGGTCGGCGGCATCGTCGTCATCATCAGAGTCCATTTCAACGCCCACCTCTTCGTCGCAGAGTTGCCTCCCTTCTTCATCTCGAGCACACTTATCCGCCAAGGTGTAAAGGTCGTTGACAGTCTTGGGAAGCTGGACATTCATCTTGGCTCGCATCCTCCTGTTGCGCATGTTCGAGCGGAACGCGTCAATCACCGCTGCCGGATGGATCTATGGAATGTTGTGATGCCCCTCGTTAAATATCTGGATATACTTCCTCAAGGTCTCCCCCTCATTTTGTGGGAGGACTTGGAGGTCACTCGGCTGGCCTGGCTCCTGATGGCCACCGATGAAGGCGCTAACACACTCGTTACACAGTTTAGCCCAAGAGGAAATGGAGTTCTCCGGCAGGTGCATCAGCCATGACCTCATGTTTGGCTTGAGCGCCAATGCGAAGTAACTGGCGATCACCTTTTCATCTCTTCCTCCCGCGGCTTGAACAACTATCATGTAAGTGCCCAAGAACTCCGCGGGGTTCAACTTCCTGTCGTATTTCTCCGATAGCTCAGGCTTGAAAGCTCGGGTCTACGGCCAGCGGACCCGTCGTAGCTCGCTATTGAAGGCAGAGCAACCAATCTCGTAAGGAAGGTACCCACCGACACTAGGCGCAAGGTCGCCGACATCTGGACCGTTGCGCCTGTCAAATTGATGGTGTGCTTCCCGGCATCGCTCGATAGTGATGCGTGCGTCTTCCTTCTACCGGTCTTCAAGGACACGCCGTTGATCCTGGCGGTTTTGCAGGACGGACGACACTATGGATGCCTCGCCACGGTCGTCAGCACGTGAAGTTTGCTGCGGTAGCCTCTGGGCCTGGGGTCCCTGAGGGGATTGCATCATTGGGGTGGCCCCTTCAACGCGCTCACCACCTCGAGCTACCGAAGATGTTCGCGTATGTCACGACGGCTTCACATGTTGCGTCTTGTTGGCCTCAATGAAGGAAATCAGACTCTAAGTGGTGGCTCTCCATTCATCCATCTTGTCTGCCTATGGCATGAAATTGAGCATCATCTGTACCCGTGCCATGGACTCCTCCGTGGTGTTCGTCATTGCGAAAGAGGCAGACCACAACGTTGCTCGACTCTTTGTAGGACCAAGAGAATCGTCACCGCGCCCCTGATGTCGTGCGCCACTTCCTGGAGTTTTTAGTGGGCAGCGGGCCGATCCTGCGGGCCCCGACTCCGCTAGGCGCTTCGTCTCGCTCCGAACGGGGTGCACGCCCAACAATCTCCCTAGCAATGGGTGTAGCCGGATGGTCACGGTTCGTACCGGAGTGGACATCGCTGGGGCGGCTTCGGCCATCGACGCGGCGAGGAGGTGATGAACGGATGTTACCTCCGCCTGTGGCGTCGAGGCCGAGCTCGCCATGCTGATGCTGCTGTTGCTCCTCTACGACGCCTCCTGCTCCATCCCTAACTATTATGGGGTGTACGGGGCGCGCCACCTGCGCCGATCGCATCCTCCATGACGCCCACCATGCCCATAGCCATTGCGACGCCTACGGCGCCGGCAGCCACGTGTGAGGGAGCCTTTAAAGTGGAAGGTTGCACGGTCGCGCTGGGCTTCTTCTTCGGGGCCATTCTTGAAGAAGATGATGATGAAGGTCGATTCGTCATTGACGAACTCGGGTTTGCACAAATGATGCATGCCCCCTACCTGGCGCACCAAAGATGTCGGGGCACAAACGCTCATGATCAGCTATGGGATTAGGAATCCCTTGTGGTTCAGCAGGGAGGTCACGTTGCACGAAGAGCGGAGTTCATGACACGACGCAATGATCAGGACGCATGCATTATAACCAGGTTCAGGCCGCTGCTAAGTATAAACCCTACTCCTACTTTTTGGTGGATTGATTGGGGGAACACGAAGAACACAGGGCACCTAGCCGGCAAGGACTGCTGCCGGGCAAGGAGCAGCTGTGTGAGTACAAGTGTTCGGGGGTATGAATTGACAACCTTGAGGTAGGTATCCTCCGGCCTCCTTTTATAGTGCAAGGGGTCACCACAATTACAAAACAGACATTATCTATCGATTAGATAGCTGAGCAGAGCTATGAGACCTAACTCTGGGATTTAGGACAAAATACCATGATTACCTTCCTAGGTGGTGCTTGGGGTGCATCCCCGGCAAGTACTGGCCACCGCTTGGCTGGTTGTTGCTTAAGAACTTGACGCACTATAGCGCAGGTGTCGATTGAGCATAACTTCCCTTCTATGTGTCGCCACGTCTTTAGCGAGAGCTGATTAGCTGCCTAAGGGCTCGACACCGCATTGATAAGTGACGGGCGTAGTGATGCGATGGAGCGGTGGCTAGCTGGCTCATGCGTGCCGGGTCTTCTAGGAAGCGAGTGCGCCTTGGCCCCCGGCAAGCGTCGGGGACATGCCTAGCGCGTAGCAGTCCTGGCTTGTGCTGCTGTGTTGAGCTTGCGGGAGCCTTGTCTTGCTTGCTAGCGGGGTACTTTGCTTCTACCTCCTATGCATAACTCAGGGGCACTGGGTACCCTTGTACTACTGCACCGACAGCGGGCGAAAGAGAGAAAGTGGGGCGAGGGGATAGGTGAGGGGGTAGGTTTAGGGTTTGCACGCAAGGGGGGCTCACCGACGCTTATAGGAGGGGGATAGCCCCGCAGATGGCCGCCACGGCGGTCTCTCCTGCCGGATGGTTGCCACGACCCCCCTGCCTCCCTGTAGCACGGGTAGAAGGGGACGAGTGGGAGGGGGTGGCATGGGCCACGCGGGTTGGCTGAGTGGCCTAGTGGGCCGAGGCCTAGGGGGGTTGCTTTATTCTATTTATTTCTTTTTCCATTTCAGTTTTTTTATTTCTGTTTGATTTAATTTCACAACCAAAATGAATTTTGCAAAATATTCCACTTGGCCAGATATTAGTATTGCAATATTAGGCAGTGCCATAAAAAGTTTGGGGAGAATTTGGCAAGTTTAGGAATTTGCATAATTCAAATGGCATTTAATTAATTGTTTTGCCCTCTATTTTAATTGTTTTGAGATACTAAAATACTTTATAAAATGTTGATTCCAATTTTATAAATGCTTAAGGAATATTTGTAATCCATCCATAAATTTTGTTTTCAGGTTTGAGAATTTCATATTACACCATTTATTTGAATATTGAATTTGAAAGGGGAATTTGAAATGAGGGTTGACTCAGTTGTGATCAAACACTGATATAGCAAAAGCATTAGCTTAACCCCATGGGTTACTGTAGCTTAATTACATGCATCACTATAGCTGATAATCAGGGAGTGTTACATCAAGCCCCTTGAACTCGTTACATGCAAGGATTAAATCTTGACAAGGATAGATGATACAAATAATAAAATAAAAATAATAAAAAATTGCAACAAGGTATATTTAGGGTTTTAGTATTTTTGATTAAGTAGACCCGGGGGCCATAGTTCTCGATAGAGGCTTCTCTCTTGAACATAGCATGCGGTGGGTAAACAAATTACCGTTGGCCAATTGACCGAATAGCGCATGGTTATGACATGTTATTCACAGCAATGATCATGTATTTAGGCATCACATCCATAAACAAGTAAACTAAAATGATCTTGCATCTACTATTGTTACTCCACTTCGAGAGCGCTTCTATGCTTGCCTCCCTAGGTATTAAGTTGAAGACAAGTAGACTAATGCTTGGAGTAACGTGATATGATGTAGACAAAGTAAGACACGCAATATGTTTAGGCCCCGTTATTTAATCCTTAATGGCAACAATACAAATATGTGTCTTGTCCCCTTCTGTTATTGGGATATACAGAACTGCAAGATTGGACCCATTACAACACACCACTCCCACTGAAGATAAATCAATCTAGTTGGCCAAAGCAAACTGATAGACCGTAGACAAATACGAAGCTATAACAATCATATGTAATAGAATTCAGAAAAGAAACAATTACTTTCAATAAATCATGTGATATAAAAATCCACAATTCATCAGATTCTAACAAACACATCGCAAAAGATAATTACATCAGATAGATCATCGAGGGAATGGCGGTGAACATGGTGTTGGAAATATGCCCTAGAGGCAATAATAAAGGGGTTATTATCATATTTTCTTTTCCTAATAATCATTTATCATCCATGATTGAATTGTATTGACCGGAAACTTAAATACGTGTGTGGATATATAAACAACATTGTGTCCTTAACGAGCCTCTACTAGATTAGTGCGTTGATCAACTATGGTTAAGGTTTCATAACCATATACACGAGTTTTCATTTGATAACGGGATCACATCATTTGGAGAATGATGTTATGGACAAGACCCAACCGTAAGCATATCATTTGCTACTGCTTTCTTTATGTCAAGTATCTGTTCCTAAGATCATGAGATCATGCAACTCCCTGACATCGGAGGAATGCTTTGTGTGTATCAAACATCACTTCATAACTGGGTGACCATAAAGGTACTCTATAGGTATCTTCAAGGGTCTCTGTTAGGTTGGCATGGACCGTGACTGGAATTTGTCACTCCATATGATGGGGAGGTATCTCTAGGCCATCTCGGTAATACAACATCACAAGAACCTTGCAAGAAATGTGACTAAGGAGTTTGTCACGAGATCTTGTATTATGGAACAAGTAACAGACTTGCCGGTAACAAGATTGAACTAGGTATGGAGATACCAATGATACAATCTCGGCTAAGTAACATACAGTTGGACAAAGGGAACTGCATACGGGATTTATTGAATCCTTGGCATTGTGGTTCGACATATCAATATCTTCGTGGAATATGTAGGAACCAATATGGGCATCCAGGTCCCGCTATTGCTTATTGACCGGAGAGGTGTCTCGGTCATGTGTACATGATTGTCGAACCATAGGGTCTGCACGCTTAACTTTCGATTACGCTAGAGTAGTTTTGGGATATGTACGTTCGTGATCGAATATTGTTCAGAGTCCTAGTTGCGATCCTGGACATCATGAGGAGCTACGGAATATATGGGATGTCATATTTTGACTATCAAAAAAGTTTTGGGTTTTACCGGTATTGTATCGGGAAGGTTCCGGAGGTTTTGGGAGGTGTCCAGAAGGGTTCCTCTAGCACCTAGGGCGTGCATGGGCTAGAGCGGGGGTGCACTAGCCTTATTGGGCCATTTGCACCAGCCCCCATAAGGCCCACACGCCCAGGGGAAGGGAAACCCTAAGGGGAAGGGCCCTCCACTTGGCTTGGAGGGCACTCCTCCCCATTTGGTCGCCTCCCCTCTTTGGAGGAGGGGCTAGGGCTGCGCCCCAGCCCTCCAACACCCCTATATATAGTGGGGTGGTGGCACAAGGGCTGGACCCACCAAACCCGATGCCCTGCGGCCTCCCGTTTCTTCCGTTCTTCCTCGTTCGTAGTTCCGGAGGTGCTTGGCGAAGCCTTGCTAGCACTGCTCCACCACCATCTCCATCATGTTGTTGTGCTGGTCGTGATAGCATCTACTTCTCCTCCCTTTCTTGCTAGATCAAGAAGGAGGAGACGTCATCGAGGTGCATGTGTGCTGAACGCGGAGGTGTCATCCGTTCGGCGCTAGATCGGGACGGATCGCAGTTGGATCGTGAAGACATACGACTACATCAATCACATTATATACGCTTCCGCTTAGCGATCTACAAGGGTATGCAGATACACTCCCCTCTCTCGTAGTTATGCATTTCCATGGATAGATCTTGCGTGTGTGTAGGAATTTTTATGTTTCCCATGCAACCTCCCCAAAAGTGGCATTGTGAGCTAGGTCTATGCGTAGATGATATGCACGAGTAGAACACAAAGTGTTTGTGGGTGTTGATGTTCAGGTTGCTTAGCTCCTTAGTCTTATTTTGATTCGGTGGTATTGTGGGATGAAGCGGCTTGGACCAACCTTATTTGTCCTCGCACAAGAGACCAGTTCCACTGACTGACATGCAAGTTGTTTGCATAAAGGTGGCTGGCGGGTGTTTGTCTCTCCCACTTTAGTTGAATCGAATTCGATAGAGATGGTCCTTGTAGAAGGTTAAAAGGCAACTTGAATATCACCATTGTGGCTTTGTGTAGGTAAGACGGGTTTTTGCTAGTTGCCCATTGCAGCCATGTAAAACTTGCAACAACTAAGTAGAGGACGTCTAACTTGTTTTTGCAGGGTATGTTGTTATGTGATATGGCAAAGACGTGATTTGATATATGTGATGTATGAGATGATCATGTTCTGTAATAAGTTATCACGAATTGCATGTCAATGAGTACGACAACCGACATGAGCCATAGGGTTGTCTTAAATTTATTTTGTGCCATTTGCTTTACTTTATCGCTATAAGTTATCAATAGTTGTAGAAGCAATAGTTCGCACGACAACCGTACGACGACACGGTGATGGAGGTCATGGTGATGAGATCATGGTGTCATGCCAGTGACGATGGAGATCATGTCGGTGCTTTGGAGATGGAGATCAAAAGAACAAGATGATGATGGCCATATTATGTCACTTATATGATTTGCATGTGATGTTTATTATTTTATGCATCTTATTTTGCTTAGGACGACGGTATTATTATACGCTGATCCCTCACTAAAATTTCAAGTTAAAATTGTGTTCTCCTCAAGTAAGCACCATTACGAAAGTTCATTGTTTTGAAGCACCTTGTGATGACCGGGTGTGATAGAGTCTTCGTTCACATACAATGGGTGTAAGCCAATGTTACACATGTGGAATACTTGTGTTAAACTTGATGAGCCTATCATGTACAGACATGGCCTCGGAACACAGGAGACCGAAAGGTCAAACATGAGTCATATAGTAGTTATTCTCTACATGGAGATGTTCACCATTGAAACAACCTCATCTCACATGATGATCAGACTTGGGTTGGTGGATTTGGATCATGTCACACTTAGACAACCCGAGGGATGTTTATTTGAGTGGGAGTTCATTAGTAATTTGATTAATTGAACTAATTGTCATGAACATAGTCAAAATGTCTTTGGAAATTATGTTGTAGATCAATATCTTGCGTTGTAGCTCCCTTGTATTTTGATACATTCCTAGAGAAAACTAAGTTGAAAGATGATGGTAGCAATTACGTGGACTGGGTCCGTGATATGAGGATTGTCGTCATTGCTGCAAAGAAGGTTTATGTCCTTGATGCACACCGCTCAGTGTGCCACCCCTCAAGCATCATCTGTGGATGTTGTGAACATCTGATAGGCATGTTCTGATGACTACTTGATAGTTTAGTGCGTCATGCATTATGACTTAGAATTGAGGCTCGAAAGATGTTGTGAACGTCACACAGCATTTCAGATGTTCCAAGAGCTGAAATTGGAATTTCAGGCTCATGCCCGTGTTGAGAGGCATGAGACCTCCGAAAAGTTCTTTGCCTGCAAACTGGAGGAGAATAGCTCAATCGGTGAGCATGTGCTCAAAATGTTTGGGTCCTAGAATCGCTTGAATCAAGTGGGAGTTAGTTTTCCAGATAGGATAGTGATTGACAGAGTTCTCCAAGTCACTGCCACCAACCTACTAGAGCTTCGTGATGAACTATAACATGCAAGGGATGGAGAGAATGATCCCTAAGCTATTCACGATGCTTAAGTCCAAGGAGGTAAAAATCAAGAAGCAGCATCAAGTGTTCATGTTAATAAGACCACTAGTTTCAAGACGGGCAAGGGAAAGAAGGGAAACTTCAATAATGGAAAGCAAGTTGCCGCTCCAATGAAGAAACCCAAGGTTTGACCCAAACCCAACAATGAGTGCTTCAGTTGTAAGGGGAAACGGTCACTGGAAGCGGAATTGCACCAAATATTTGCCAGATAAGAAGGATGGCAACGTCAACAAAAGTATATTTGATATACATGTTATTGATGTGTACCTTACTAGTACTCCTAGTAGCACCTGGATATTAGATATCGATTCAATTGGTAATATTGGTAACTCAAAATAGGAGTTGCGTAATAAACGGAGACTAAGGAAGGGCAAGGTGACGATGTGTGTTGGAAGTGACTCCAAGGTTGATGTGATCACCATCGCACACCTCGTCTACCTTCGGGATTAGTGTTAAACATAAATAAATGTTATTTGGTGTGTGCGTTGAGCATGAACATGATTGGACGTGTTTATTGTGAGATGGTTATTCATTTAAGTTCAAGAATAGTGGTTGTTCTGTTTACATGAATAATACCTTCTATGGTCATGCACCCAATGTGAATGGTTTATTGAATCTCGAGCGTAGTGATACACATGTTCATAACATTGATGCCAAAAGATGCAAAGCTAATGATGATAGTACCACATGCTTGTGGCACTATTTCTTAGGTAAAATGGGTGTAAAGCACATGAAGAAACTCCATGCTGATGGATCTTTGGACTCACTCGATTTTGAATCACTTAAGACATGCGAACCATGTCTCACATGTAGTATGACTGAGACCCCATTTTATGGTACAATGGAGCGAGCAAATGACTTATTGGAAATAATACATATTGATGTATGCAGTCCAATGAGTGTTGAAGCATGCAGTAGATATCGTTATTATCTTACCTTCACAAATAATTTGAGTAGATACGGGTAAACTCGGGCATGGACAACCCGGTCCGACGACTCGGCCCGAGCCCGACCCGAAAAAACCAGGATTCGGGCTTGGCATTCGAGCCGGGCTCAAGCTTCATTTTCCAGCCCAAAATATAGTTCGGGCCGGGCTCGGGCTTCTATTTTCAATGATTTCAGGCCGGGCTTACACGTGCAAACAATAAAAAACAACATTTGGCTGGGCTCGGGCTTGAGAAAAGAATGTAGGGCTTTTACAAGCCTAGCCCAGCCCGATGTATTCCTAGGTGTAGATATAGGTATATTTACTTGATGAAACCCAAGTCTGGAATTTTGAAAAAGTTCAAGCAATTTCAGAGTGAAGTTGAAAATCATAGTGACAAGAAGATACAATGTCTATGATATGATCATTGAGATGAATATCTTTGTTAAGTATTTGGTATGGATTTAAGACAATGTGGAAATTGTTTCACAACTCACGCCACCTGGAACACCACAGTGTAATGGTGTGTCCAAACGTCGTAGCCATGCTCTATTGGATATGGTCTGTTCTATGATGTCTCTTCCCAATTTGCCAATGTAGTTTTGGGGTTATGCATTAGGGGCAACTACATTCACTTTAAATAGGGCACCAACTAAATTTGTTGAGACAACTCTGTATGAATTATGGTTTGGCAAGAAACCTAAGTTGTTGTTTCTTAGAGATTGGGAATGTGACACTTATGTCTGATAAGCTCGAACCCAAAGTAGAAAAGTGCATCTTCATAAGATACCCTAAATCAACAATTGGGTATAGCTTCTATCATATATCTGAAGGCAAGGTGTTTGTTGCCAAGAATGGATCCTTTCCAAAGAAGGAGGTTCTATCGAAAGAAGTGAGTGAGAGCAAGGTAGAACTTGATAAGGTTATCGAACCTTCACTTGAATTGGAAAGCAGCACAACACAGGAGAGTGTTCCTATAATGCGTACACCAATTGAATAAGAAGCTAATGATGATGATCATGAAACTTCGGATCAAGTTACTACCGAACATCATAGGTCGAGAAGAACACATACTAGCCCGAGTGGTACGATTATCCTATCTTGCAAGTCATATTGTTAGACAACAATGATCCTTCGAACTATGAGGAAGCGATGATGGCCCCAGATTCCAACAAATGGCTAAGACCATGAAATCCGAGTTATGATCCACGTATGAAAACCAAGTATGGACTTTGGTAGACTTGCCCGATGACTGGCAATCCATTAAGTACAAATGGATCTTTAAGAACAAGATAGACTGATGCGGAGCATCCCATGGTCATCCCCATGGACCCATCACCAACACCTCATGCTCCAAAGGGTGCCATGAAAAATCCCGTGCACATGCCAAGGATATCGAGGTGACATCTCTCCTACGCGACTCTCCCTTTGATGCTCATGGAACTTGTATGCTACCTCAAGCAGAAACACTATGCATCCTTAGGTACATCGACCATGATGGGAGCTCAAGGGCGCAAGGAGGAGAACCACATGAAGGAGAGGAGGCAAGCTCCAAGATGAAGCCCCATACCAGCCTGGAACCTCCGTCTACTCAGCATCCCAGGATCCAGCCCAGGCGCACAGACTTTCAGCTTAGCCCGGACCCTGTCCGGACCCTGGTCCGGAACCTCCGGCCCTCGAAACTTTCGGCCCCTCCTCAGCCCAGCCACCGAAGACCACGACAACTCTCGGGAAAGCTTGGAACCGGCTCGGAACCTGCCTGGAACTTCCAGCGGCAGGAACTCCTGGCCTGACCCGGAACTTCCGGCGTGCTTGCACACAACCACTTGGCCCCGAGGCCCGTGTACCCCTTCACCCTCCTAGTTCGACCTAGACTATAAATACACTTCTTCTACCTCCGTTTTAGTGTTAGGTTATGTTTAGTACTTGACATTGTTGAGGATTGCTCCATCTACTTCCTTCTCCCACGGAGTTGACCCCCTCTTTGAGAGATGATCCGAAGTGGATGCCAAGGCCCCTATCAAGGGAAGATCCCACGGGATAACAAGGACCCTCCTTCGGAGTGGGAGACTATCGGTTACGTGTATCCTTTTGTTGATTATGGATCTATGTATCTCATGTGTTTGTGTGGTTCTAGTGTATGTGTGATCGGAGATCATTCATGAGTTCGTGTTTTCTCTCGAGTGATTTCTCCCTTTCCCCCTCCAAGTGTGTAAAGATCGATGCTCAAGGGCTTGCCCCGTATCATATTGGTATCATGAGGCACATTGATTCACACCTTGGAGTCTCTCCCTCCACTTTCTAGCCAATTTTTGTTTTGTTTTGACCTAATTTCGAAAATCCCCACAAAAATAGCCATACCAAAATTTCTTGGATTCTTTGGATTTGAATAGATTTTGTTGATTTTGATCCGTGGATTTCGTTTTGGACGTGTGGATTTAGCTTTCCATCCATCCAGATCCCACCAATTTTTCATTTTCACCAACAGATTTGGGTTTTTCCTCCCAATTTTCCGCCCAAGTCTCATATATGGAAATTAGGGTTCGCCCAGTTTACCCGACCCTCGGAACTTCCTTCTCCACCGGGACCTTTCAGCCACTGGACCCTTCGATCACCCAGGACCTTCTGGCCCTCGGAACCTTCAGACCACCCGGACCTTTCGGCCTTAGCAGAAACTTTCGCCTCCGCAACCTCACTTTTCTTCATTTTCCACCACAGTTTTCCACAAACTTCCACCATATTCTTCCGCAACCTTTTTCATTTGAGATTTTGAGTTGCGAGCCCGCCACTTCTTAAGGTGTTTCGTCTACTTATAAGTGGTTCTACATGATTATCGCCGCTCATCATCACCCGGATCGTCGCCAACCACCTCTTCATTGACACCAAATCGTAAGCAAGGACAGTAACCACAATGACACTCTTGACATATACCCTTGCCATTGCATTGTTACCCCGAACCTATTTGTGTTACTTGCCTATCGAGACTAGCCATTGAGTATTAACGGGCCATGCTACTTGTGTACTTTAGTGATACATACTCTGCATAGCTTCAATTGCATGCATATATCTTAGTATCATCTCTTGTGTTACAATAGTACCCTCATACATAATTGCTATCTTGGTGTGCACCCCTCATAGTCACCATACATATATCATTGCCAAAAGAAAGAGAAGCAAAGCTTTTAAGCAAGGATAGAAGAACAAAACAATAGCATCGCCAAATTTTCATATCAGACTTGATCATCTGGGATCACTTGATCGAGTGACACGTGACTCATACATACATAGCAAGTCGGGAATAGGAAGATGACACATTTTTTATTATAGGTTGTGCACAAGTTCGTATCACGCCCATTTGAGAAATCATGCTAGCGTCTCTCTAGTGTTGTGCAACAAGAGCGTTTTCCCTGGATTCCACATTTTTTGCTCATTCCTTGGATGCATGACCCCACTTATCTATCCGTGTGTGTGTTTCCGTGTATACTCATTGCTATTGATCGACATTGTCTTACTTACGAATTTGCAAATCTCTTTCAACATTATTGAATCTTATTCTCGAATTGCTTGAATTTTGTGCCACAATCCTAACGAAGCTACTCCATAAGCCTTACTTGTGTAGGTGTGAGAAGGACGATCTTCGCTACCAATTCTACTATTTCCATACTTGCACATTGAGTGATTTTTATTCATTTTCAACTTTTGGAACGGTAATTGGTATTGCATTCTCACTCTTCCACTTATATCTTCTTGAGTTATATGGATAGAAACACCATGTCGAACCCAGGATTTGAGGAGCATGATAACGACGCGGATGTCCACGTCACCAAGTTTCACTTCTTTGGCACAAACAAAGCAATTACTCAAGCACAAGCTTTCTTGAATGACCGCATTGAACAACTTGCCATCGACTTGCACGAATCTAGGTGCGCACACAAGACTACCTCGATACCAAGCTATCAAGCCAAAGGGAGGAATTTTGGTCCTTCATGGTAAATTGCGCTCCTTCAACAACTACCACGTCAAGGTGGGGTCACTCAAGTCGCCACCCATCAGAGTACTCTTCCAACGCAAGGCCACCCCGAGCACGTGTTCATGAACAAGAGGACCGCTCCATCCCAAGTTCACCACAAGGTCGACAATGCCAAGCCACAAAGAATCCATTCCATGGCAATGGATTGCAAGATCGCTTCCGCACTCGAGAGATTCGACGTCAACAAGACCAAGATGCATTGGAGCAAGAACAAGAACGACAGTGACGAGAAGAAGAACACCATCGTCGCGATGAACAAGCGCTTCATGCAAACCGCATCCTACAAGTATCTACCTGTTCCTTGGAAGAGCGCAACCGCTAAGCGCACCAAGAACAACAAGCACTCTGGCATTCACGAGTATGAGGTGATGGTGTCGTCCTCCCTGGTGCGCACCACATCTCCATCCGAGTCGCGACGCGCGTACAAGACATAGTTAGTCTTCCTGAGATCCTCACGGTAGTCCTGGCGGATGCGCCCAAGTGCAAGGAGCGCAGCGATCCCTTTGCCAATGCCCCATGATCTTACTTCTATGTAGAAGTCGATCGGCTCAATGGCATTTCCAAAAGTTCGCCCGAGAATGTGGACGTCAATCTTCCAGCGCATCTCCTCAGGTACGGTGGCCGTGAGGTATCAGTGAAGCTGGGCAAGGCAATGCGCAGATGTCCTGTGATATCCACGAGCTGTCTTCCAAAGGGCATGGTTGCGTCGGGCTGAGCAAACTCAATGATGGGGGTCAACATCTACAGTTTGAAAGAGAGGAGAAATTAGTAGTGAAGCAGGGAAAAGTATGAGACCAAAACAGGAGTATAAAAGTGTTGTAAAATATGGTTTTTATCCTATGGCTTTCCATTTTCTAGGGTCACGTCCTATAGTCAACGTGTGCTCTGATACCATCTTGTAGTGACCCGATCTCAAGGGAACGGAGTCTCTGTGCTTAAGTGTCATCGCTGGATCGGTATGCTGACACACACAGTACTTGAGGATTTACAACAGAGTTCAATCACACATTTATTACATCGAAAATCCTCAAAGAGTAATTATTACAATAATGTGACCTAAGGCCAAGTAAAACAAAAACATGTGGAAGCAAAAAATGTAACGAGTCCATCAACTCCACGAGCAAGCTGAGTGCAGAACAACGACCTATCGCACCTTATTCGTCGTCGAATAAATCTGCAATATGATAGGTTGCAGCCGTGTAGGTCAGTCCATGGAATGTACTGGCAAGTCACATCATAAAGTATTATGAGCCTACATAGTACATGCAATTTGGCTAGTGGAAAGCTCTAAGTTTAGTTTTGCATAAAGCTAGTTTTTCCCTATCAAAAATAATTGCTCTAGTTCTACACATATCATAAGTCTGAGATAATGCCCATCTCAATCATTCCAAAATTTTGTACCCAGTTGATTAGTTAAGAGTGATGAGATCTCCCAACATTTCCACTACTAAAAGCTCAAGTTGTGCATGACCGGGGACACGGCTAATCGATTAGATTTTTAACTCTGTAGAGGTTGTGCACTTTTCGCCACAAGACTCGACCACATCCTTGATCGGAAGATTGAGACGTAGTCTTTCGAAAGCATTTCCCCTAACCCACGGATAGGCCGGTACACCTACATCATCTACATCTGCTAGCCTATCCTGTTAGAGGTCACACCATCTACTCAACTAAGCCAGAGCCCATATTGGCTTGCGGCTGCACACGGAAGCTTATAGACATGAAAATAAGGTTGATCCCTTTGAGCCTGGGTGGACGGACCAGTAGTGTGCACTCCCATGGATTACCATGAATGCTCCCGCTCTACTTTGCCACCATACAAACCAATTTCCACCCAGGTAGTTCATTAAAGTTGGTCCTAGTTACTACTTTGTCACTCACATCTCAAAGTGATAACACTCCCCAATCCACGTCTACTTTGGTGAAGCATTGTAACATAACACGATGGCGACAAAGTTGGTACGGTTCAGACCTACCTCAAATGAACTACTGGGTCATAGTAAATCCAACAAGTATAAACTCCTATCATGCACTCCTACATCAAAGGACTATGTGCAAAAATAAAACATAGGTAAAAACTGATATGATCAAAATGCAACTTGCCTTCGTGCTGGGAGTGAAGTTCTAGCGAATGGTAGTACTCTACTTCGCACTCCGAACAATATATCGCAAAGTAAATAAACACACATAAACAAGCATTCAACAATTCAAAGAAAACATGCAACAAAAATATTTGCAAAAGCCAAATAAAATCCGACACAAATCATTAGCATGGAAATTTTAAAAGTATGACTAGTGTTCAAAATTCGTGACATGCACTAGTGTCCCTACAAGGCATTCTAGAAAAATTATGATGAACAGAAAATAATTGTGTAGGATATATCGTGGAAAATTTCATGGCAAAGGGTTTAGTTCGTGTGACGTGTTGCAAAAAGAATCAATTCAAACGGGTATACCGTTTGAAAGATATGACCTAATGAAATCTCAATTCGAATTTGAACTTGCAAAAATCAGCAACTATGGGTTTTCTGGTTAGGCCTATTCGAGACAAAAATTTAGCCTCTTGTTTCATCCTGTTTCGATCTATGGTTGAAAAGTTAAGGCCGTTTGAAGCTTTTGTATTAAATCTGAAAAAACTTCTACAGGGACGTTTTCTGAAAACTCTAAATTGCGAATGTTCGCGGCTAGAGCGCGAAGTGGATGGTTCTGGTTGGTTGACTACGTTCGCCGCGGCGGCTATGCGGTGAACGTTTGCAAACTAACTAACTATAGAAAACCAAAAGGTTATTTTAAAACAGACCGCGGTTAACCGGGAAAATAACCAATCTACATCTAATCTACCGATTCGATCTAAAAAAACTATCCTACGATAGGTACGAACAGAGGAGGTGAGCGCTTACAGAGGCGCTGGCGCGAGCGTTGGGCAGGAACTAGGCGATGACGGGGCGGCGGCTCCGGCGATCGCGGGCGTCAATGGAGAGGCGGGAGAGCTGCGGCTTGGCGAGGGCGTTCAAACGGTGGTGACGGCGGTCGGCGGCGATGACCGGAGGAACGGGGCGAGCTCCTATACTCCGGCGAACTCCGGTGACGCAGGTCGTCGGGATGGCTGCTCCGGTGCGTCCTAGGGGCAACGAGAATGTCAGGGAGATGCACAATGGCAAGGGGATCCGATTCCCAAAGCAAGAAGGGGCCGGGAGGCTCACCGGCGTCGGCCTTCTCCGGTGAACGGACTCGGCTCCGGCGAGATGCAAACGGATGGTGCGTCGGCTATGAGCGGCGAGAGGAGGTGCAGGGTTGCTGAATAGAATGAGGGATCGAGGGCTACTTATAGGCGCAGCTAGGGCATCCGGGAGCGCAGGATAAGCCTTATCCCGAGAGCTCAGGCCGGCGGTTGTGGACGAGCACGGTGCGGCCTCATCCCGTGCGGGCTAAGCGGGAGGTTAGGGATGAACTTTTTTTTCCACCGCTGCCTCCGGCGGCGCTAGCGAGGAGCGCTCGCTCCTGGCATCATACGATAGCCAGCCCTAGCGCTGGCTTGGGCTGTGGTGCCTGTGGCTAGGTTGCTAGGCCTGGCCTGGCTAGCGGTGCCTACCCCTTTTTTTGAAACTTTTTTTTAGATCTGAAGCAGAAAACAAAGTATACGATATTATATACCAAAACGATCAGAAAAATAAACCCTAAGGCATGAACATTTCTGTAGAGTCAAAATAAATACTTTATAAAAACATTATTTAAAGACAATCCAAAATGAAACCAAATTTGACTTTCAAATAAATTGGCACTTTTTTTTTCTTCTGACTTTTAGGGTGTCATGTTACCTCCTCTCATACTTTTCTTTTCTCAAAGTATTTTGTCAGGTAATTGAGTAAACTCAAATGCCAATTGAAAAGAAGTCAAATAAAGAAGATGAAAATATACTTGCCACATTCATTTCAATCATAATGCATAGATGCTTAACTAATAATTGTAAAACATTCCAAATTGAAAATTTGGGTTGTTACAAACCTACCCCCCTTAAGATGAATCTCGTCCTCGAGATCCGGGTTGGCCATCAACTAGGTGTGGATGATCACGCTTAAGATCTTCTTCTCGTTCCCAAGTAGCTTCCTCCTCGGTGTGGTGACTCCACTAAACCTTGCAGAATTTGATAACCTTGGTACGAGTGATCCTGTCTGCAGTCTCAAGAATCTTAATAGGCTTCTCCTCATAAGTTAGATCATTATCCAACTTAATTGCTTCTAGAGGCACTCTGTCTCTCGAAGGAATATTTGCCATCTCTGCATGACACTTCTTCAGTTGGGAAACCTGAAACACATCATGAACTCCTGACAAACCCTCTGGTAGTTCCAACTTGTATGCAACTTCTCCTCTGCGTTCCAGAACTCTATATGGCCCCACGAATCGTGGTTCTAACTTTCCTTTGACTCCAAACCTCTTAATACCTCGAAGTGGGGACACTCGCAGATATGCTCTATCTCCCACTTCGTAAATCACTTCCTTGCGTTTAGCATCGGCATAACTCTTCTATCTAGACTGAGCTATCTTGAGTCTATCACGGATCAACTTGACCTTCTCCTCAGAATCTCGAATAAAATCCGATCCAAACAATTTGCGATCACCAACTCCATCCCACATCAACGGTGTTCTGCACTTCCTCCCATACAACGCCTCAAATGAGGCCATCTGCAAACTGGCTTGATAGCTGTTGTTGTATGAGAACTTTGCATAAGGTAAGTTATCATCCCAACTAGAATCTGATTCACCCTCTCTATCTGCACATCTGTCTGTGGATGGAAGGTTGTACTGAACTCTAGCCTGGTACCCAAACTTTCGTGTAGCTGATGCCAAAACTTTGAAGTAAACTATGTTCCTCTATGTGATAGAATGGTCCTCGGAACTCCATGCAGACATACAATCCTGGTCATATATATCTTCGCCAACTTAGCACTTGTATAGGTAGTCTTCATGGGAATGAAGTGAGCAACCTTGGTCAAGCGATCAACAATCACCCAAATGGAATCATAACCTGAACGGATCCTGGGTAATCCCGTGATGAAGTCCATGCCAAGTTTATCCCATTTCCAATCAGGTATCGGCAATGGCTGAAGCAAACCTGCTGGTTTCTGATGCTCTGCCTTTACCCTCTGACATACATCACATACTGCTATATACTCAACAATTTCCCTCTTCATACCGGTCCACCAAAAACTTTCCTTCAAGTCCAAATACATCTTGGTGTTTCCCGGATGTATCGAGTTAGGCGAATCATGAGCCTCCTGAAGAATCAACTTCCTGATCTCTGGATCATTGGGCACACAAATACGCTGCTCAACCCATATGGTTCCATGCTCATCCTCACGGATCCAACTTCTGAGCTTCTCTGATCTTTCCCAACAAGGTGGACTGAACTTCGAGTGCGGCAACATAGCCTCTTTGAACTATTTCCAATTCGAGATCTCTAAGTTCATCACACAACTCCTGAGGTAATCCTCCTGCGACAAGAGTGTTGACATAGCTCTTACGGCTCAACACATCTGCCACGATGTTGGCTTTTCCTGGATGATAATGCAAACTCATGTCATAATCCTTGATGAGCTCCAACAATCTCCTTTGCCTAACGTTCAACTCTTTCTGCGTGAAGATGTACTTCAAACTCTTGTGATCGGTGTAAACATCACATTGGTTCCCGATAAGGAAATGTCTCTAGGTCTTGAGTGCATGCACCACTGCTGCTAACTCCAGATCATGCGTGGCAAAGTTCAACTCATGAGGTCGAAGCTAACGTGAAGCATAAGCTACAACCTTTCCTTCTTGCATAAGCACGCCTCCGAGTCCTTGGCATGAAGCGTCGTTGTACACCTGAAAAATCCTTGTGTATGTTCAGCAAAATTAGCACTGGAGCCGTAACCAAACGTTTCTTCAACTCCTAGAAACTGGCTTCACATTCCTCAGTCCAAATATAATTGGTGTACTTCTTCAACAACTCCGTCATGGGCTTTGCAATCTTGGAGAAATTCTCAATGAACCTCCGATAATATCCTGCAAGTCCAAGGAAACTGCGGATCTCGCTAACTGAGGTCGGTACCTTCCATTCTGTGACTACTTCTACCTTGGAAGGGTCCACGGCAATTCCTTCCCGTGACACAATATGTCCGAGAAATCTGACTTCCTTCAACCAAAACTCACACTTGCTGAACTTGGCATAAAGTTGGTGTTCTCTGAGCTTCTCCAGAACTAAGCGTAGATGCTCTGCGTGCTCCTCCTCATTCTTGGAGAAAACCAATATATCATCAATGAATACCACAACGAACTTATCCAAGTACTCCATGAATACCTTGTTCATCATGATCATAAAATAGGCAGGGGCATTAGTCAAACCAAACGACATGACTGTATAGTCATAAAGCCCATACCTCATGGTAAAAGTTGTCTTAGGTATATCCTTCTCATGGATCTTCAACTGATGATAACCCGATCGAAGGTCAATCTTGGTGAAAACACTAGCTCCTTCTAGCTGGTCGAACAAGTCATTGATCATCGGCAACGGATACTTGTTCTTGATGGTCACCTCATTCAAAGAGCGATAATCCACACACATCCTCAAGGTTCCATCCTTCTTCTCCACTAAGAGTACTGGGGCTCCCCAAGGTGATGAACTCGGGCGAATATACCCCTTCTCCAGCAACTCTTTAATCTGCTTCTTGACTTCTGCTAGATCATTAGCGGTCATCCGGTATGGCCTCTTGGAGATAGGTCCGGTGCCTGGCAGCAACTCAATGAGAAACTCAATCTCTCGATCCGGTGGCATACCGGGTAACTCCTCTGGAAATACATCGGGATAATCCTTCACCCCTAGTACTTCTTCCTGGACAACTCCCGTAAGAGAGTTCACTTGAGTCCTCTTAGGCTTCAGCCTGGATACATACTTGATCCTCTTCTTCTCTGGAGTGGTGAGAAGAATTGACCTACTGGCACAATCAATGCTTCCCTGATACTTGGACATCCAATCCATACCTAGGATTACATCCAACCCTTGTGACTCAAGTACAATCATATCTGTGGGAAAAACATGTCCCCTATGTTCAAAGGCAACTGAAAACATGCCTGACTAGTCATAGACTCTGCTCCTGGCGAACTCACTAGAATAGGTGACTTAAGAGCTACGGTAGGCAACTTATGTTTATCCACGAATCCCCTCGATATGAATGAATGCGATGCACCAGTGTCAAAAAGAATGAGTGCAGGAAATGAATTAACCAAGAACTTACCAATCACCGCATCCGGTTGTTCATAGACTTCCTCCACGTTGACATGATTCACATGCCCCTTAGTGAAAGGATTGGGCTTCTTGCCTCCAGAACTTCCATTGCCATTCCCATTCTGTAGCTCGGGACACTCATTGGAGTAGTGCCCTGTCTTCTTGCACTTGAAGCAGGTGATGTGAGTCAGATCCTTCCTCACTAGTGTAGCAGGGGTAGGGTGATGGTGATTGTTGTTTCCTTCATTCCCATTGCCATTCTTATGGCCATTGTGGTTGTGTCCATTGCCTCCATGCTGAGAATGACCACCATGGTTATGATGGTTGTGCCCTCCAAACTTACTATGTCCTGTACCAGAATATCCTAAGAAAGGGGCGAAGCAAGGCTTCTGCTGAGCTCTAGACTGAAACTTGCCTTGACCATATTTCCTCTTGCGATTTTCCATCTGCTAATGCTTGCCCTCTAGAGTGATCGCCTTGTCCACCAACTCTTGATAGTTATCAAAAGTCGCTACCATCAACTGAATTCCCAACTCATCATTCAGTCCCTCCAGAAACTTCTCTTGCTTGGCTGCATCGGTTGCCACGTCACCTAGGGCATAACGGGACAACCTGCTGAAGTCATCAACATACTCAGACACTGAGCGACCTCCTTGGCGCTAGTTGCAGAATTCCCTCTTCTTGAGAGCCATAGGTCCCACTGAAACATGAGCCGTGCGGAATGCCTGCTGGAACTGTGCCCAAGTCACATTCTCCATGGGGTACGTGGCGGTGTAGTTCTCCCACCACGAAGTTGTTGGTCCATCCAGTAGGTGAGAGGCAAACCTCACCTTCTCCTGATCGGTGCATCCTGCTGTGGCTAGCTTCCTACCCATGCTGCGAAGCCAGTCATCTGCGACAATTGGCTCCGGGCTGCTCGTGAAGGTTGGAGGATCCAGCCTCAGAAAATGGGTAAGGCTGTCAATTTGTGGTGGAGGTGGAGGCGGGTTGTTGTTGTTGTTGTTGTTGTTCTGGGCCATATTCTGCATCATCAACTGTATCATCTGGTTCTGGGTCTGAAGCAATTGTTCCAAGGCGGGTGGGATGTCATTCCTTGAGCCACTCCCGGAAGGGTCGCGCCTTGGTCGCATCTGTTGGGTCAGAATAGATGAGGTATAGGTAGAATTAGGCCTAAGGGAGAAACACTACCCATATGCAAATGATGTCAAATAAAAATCCAAATCACTCCAATTCAACTCAATCAAAGAGTTCACACGAAACAAATCTAAGGTGGGCCATGTCACAAGATTTGACAAGGTCCCATAAATAAATCAATCAAATACTAATCGACTATCGAATCCTAATCTCTCATGGTGGTCTAAATCTACTCCTCATCGGAAGAGAGATCTATCATGTTGATGTCGACTCCAGCGGCATCACTTTGTATCTCCTCATCGTCGTCCTCATACTCTTTGTCCTGACTGGCATAGTCCCCGTAAGAGTGATCCTCTTGGAGATTCTCCCCGTTATCATGCTCTTCCTCGGTTTCCTCCAGCTGAAGCTTCAAGTCGTCGAACTTATCCTGCAGCGCATCGAGCTCCTCCTCATGCTCTGCGTGAGCGTTCTGAAGCTCTTCTTCCAGCTCGACCTTGTGGGTAGTCAGGTTGTGGGTGGTGATGTGGCTATCGTCCATTTCTTCCTTCATCCTGGTGATGAGCTCCTCCAGGTCCTCAGTGTGTGAGGTGATGGTGTTGTCCTCCCTGGTGCGCACCACATCTCCATCCGAGTCATGGCGCGCGTACAAGACATAGTTAGTCTTCCTGAGATCCTCACGGTAGTCCTGGCGGATGCGCCCAAGTGCAAGGAGCACAGTGATCCCTTTGCCAATGCCCCATGATCTTTCTTCTATGTAGAAGTCAATCGGCTCAATGGCATTTCCAAAAAATTTCCCTAGAATGTGGACGTCAATCTTCCAGCGCATCTCCTCAGGTAGGGTGGCTGTGAAGGTACTGGTGAAGCTAGGCAAGGCAATGCGTAGATGTCCTGAGTAAACTCAACGATGGGGGTCGACATCTATAGTTTGAAAGAGAGGAGAAATTAGTAGTGAAGCAGGGAAAAGTATGAGACCAAAACAGGAGTATAAAACTATTGTAAAATATGGTTTTTATCCTATGGCTTTCCATTTTCTTAGGTCGCGTCCTACAGTCAACGTGTGCTCTGATACCATCTTGTAGTGACCCAATCTCAAGGGAACGGAGTCTTTGTGCTTAATTGTCATCCCTAGATTGGTATGCGGACACACACAGTACTTGAGGATTTACAACAGAGTTCAATCACACATTTATTACATCGAAAATCCTTAAAGAGTAATTATTACAATAATGTGGCCTAAGGCCAAGTAAAACAAAAATATGCGGAAGCAAAAAGTGTAACGAGTCCATCAACTCCACGAGCAAGCTGAGTGCAGAACAACGACCTATCGCACCTTATTCGTCGTCGAATAAATCTACAACATGATAGGTTGCAGCCGTGTAGGTCATTACATGGAATGTACTGGCAAGTCACATCATAAAGTATAATGAGCCTACATAGTACATGCAATTTGGCTGGTGGAAAGCTTTAAGTTTAGTTTTGCATAAAGCTAGTTTTTCCCTATCAAAAATAATTGCTCTACTTCTAAGAATATCATAAGTCTGAGACAATGCCCATCTCAATCATTCCAAAATTTTGTACCCAGTTGATTAGTTAAGAGTGATGAGATCTCCCTACATTTCTACTACTAAAAGCTCAAGTTGTCCATGACCGGGGACACGGCTAATCGATTAGATTTTTAACTCTGTAGAGGTTGTGCACTTTTCCCCACAAGACTCGACCACCTCGTAGATCGGAAGATCGAGACGTAGTCTTTCGAAAGCATTTCCCCTAACCCACGGATAGGCCAGTACACCTACATCATCTACATCTGCTAGCCTATCCCGGAAGAGGTCACACCATCTACTCAACTAAGCCAGAGCCCATATTGGCTTGCGGCTGCACACGGAAGCTTATAGACATGAAAATAAGGTTGATCCCTTTGATCTTGGGTGGACGGACCACTAGTGTGCACTCCCATGGATTCCCATGAATGCTCCCACTGTACTTCGCCACCATACAAACCAATTTCCACCCAGTTAGCTCATTAAAGTTGGTCCTAGTTACTACTTCGTCACTCACATCTCAAAGTGATAACACTCCCCAATCCACGTCTACTTTAGCGAAGCATTGTAACATAACACGATGGCGACAAAGTTGGTACGGTTCAGACCTACCTCAAATGAACTACTGGGTGATAGTAAATCCAACAAGTATAAACTCCTATCATGCACTCCTACATCAAAGGACTATGAAGTTCTAGCGAATGGTAGTACTCTGCTTCACACTCCGGACAATCTATCGCAAAGTAAATAAACACACATAAACAAGCATTCAACAATTCAAAGAAAACATGCAAAAAATATATTTGCAAAATCCAAATAAAATCCGACACAAATCATTAGCATGGAAATTTTCAAAGTATGACTAGGGTTCAAAATTCGTGACATGCACTAGTGTCCCTACAAGGCATTCTAGAAAAATTATGATGAACAGAAAATAATTGTGTAGGATATATCGTGTAAAAAGTTCATGGCAAAGGGTTTAGTTCGTGTGACGTGTTGCAAAAAGAATCAATTCAAACGGGTATACCGTTTGAAAGATATGACCTAATGAAATTTAAATTCAAATCTGTATTAATTTCAAATTTGAACTTGCAAAAATCTGCAACTATGAGTTTTCTGGTTAGGGCTATTCGAGACAAAAATTTAGCCTCTTGTTTCATCCCGTTTTGATCTACGGTTGAAAAGTTAGGGCCGTTTGAAGCTTTTGAATTAAATCTGGAAAAAAACTGCTACAGGGACGTTTTTTGAAAACTCTAAATTGCGAACGTTCGCGGCTAGAGCGCGAAGTGGATGGTTCCAGTTGGTTGACTACGTTCGCCGCGGCGGCTATGCAGTGAACATTCGCAAACTACCTAACTAAACAAAACCGAAAGGTTATTTTAAAACAGACCGCGGTTAACCGGGAAAAAAACCAATCTACATCTAATCTACCGATTCGATCTAAAAAAACTATCCTACGCTACGTACGAACAGAGGAGGTGAGCGCTTATAGAGGCGCTGGCGCGGGCGTCGGGCAGGAACTGGGCGATGACGGGGCGGCGGCTCCGACGATCACAGGCGTCAGTGGAGAGGTGGGAGAGGTGCGGCTTGGCGAGGGCGTTCAAACAGTGGTGACGGCGGTCGGCGACGACGACCGGAGGAATGGGGCGAGGTCCTGTACTCTGGCGAACTCCGGCGACGCAGGTCGTTAGGGTGTCTGCTCTGGTGCGTCCTAGGGGCAACGAGAATGTCAAGGAGATGCGCAATGGTGAGGGGATCCGATTCCCGAAGCAAGAAGGGGCCGGGAGGCTCACCGGTGTCGGACTTCTCCGGCGAACGGACTCAGCTCTGGCGAGATGCGAACGGACGGTGCATTGGCTATGAGCGGCGAGAGGAAGTGCGGGGTTGCTGAATGGAATGAGAGGATCGAGGGCTACTTATAGGCGCCGCTAGGGCATCCGGGAGCGCGGGATAAGCCTTATCCCAAGAGCTCCGGCCGGCGGTTGCGAACGAGCACGGTGCGGTCTCATCCCGTGCAGGCTAAGCGGGAGGTTAGGGACGAACTTTTTTTCCACCGCTGCCTCCAGCGGCGCTAGCGAGGAGCGCTCGCTCCTGGCATCGTACGATAGCCAGCCCTAGCGCTGGCTTGGGCTGTGGTGCCTGTGGCTAGCTGGCTGGGCCTGGCCTGGCCAACGGTACCTACCCCTTTTTTTGAAACTTTTTTTAGATCTGAAGCAGAAAACAAAGTATATGGTATTATATACCAAAACGAGCAGAAAAATAAACCCTAAGGCGTGAACATTTATTTAGAGTCAAAATAAATACTTTATAAAAACATTTTTTTAAAGAAAATCCAAACTAAAACCAAATTTGACTTTCAAATAAATTGGCACTTTTTTCTTCTGACTTTTGGGGCGTCATGTTACCTCCTCTCATACTTTTATTTTCTCAAAGTATTTTGTTAGGTAATTGAGTAAACTCAAATGCCAATTGAAAAGAAGTCAAATAAAGAAGATGAAAATATACTTGCCACATTCATTTCAATCATAATGCATAGATGCTTAACTAATAATTGTAAAACATTCCAAATTGAAAATTTGGGATGTTACATGTTATCAACTTTACACAAAGGGGAGGAGAAAGTTTGAAGGATGCATGGTGCAGGAGTTGCCATGCTCAAAATAAAGCAACTAATAAGTTATCCACCACTAATTTTCTTCACAATTTCTATGTTGGTGTGACAACTTGGTATAGGTTTGTACTTGACACCATCATCGGTGGGAACTTCTTAATGTGTCATACGTTGGATGCTTATAATGCAATTGAAAATCTTGATGGAACACCACCCCTTATCATTAACGAAATCAATTTCACAATGTACCATGTTATACAAAGGCTTGATGCTATTGAAAATAAAATGAACACTAGTGAACCAGTTGAGGAGTTAGATAAAAAACTTCATAATCATATCACTCAATTTGGGTCATGGGTAGGAATAACTTTGAATACTTTAAAGGAAAAGGACACTATTATTGCTAAGAGGGTAGAACAAGGATTGAGTAGGACTGATAAAATGGAGGAGGTCATTGGTAAAGTGAGCTCCACTTTCACACCATCCGAAACTAGTGCTTGTACCTCACAAGACAAAACCCCAAGTTCATATTCATTCCTAAGAGCATTAGTACACCTTCACCCAAAAGAAACAAAGTTCTCAAAATGATTACTGTTCGTCCCCAATTTTGTGAACTTCATAAAAGATCCTATTGTCAAGCCTTCCATTATTCCTATTAATCATAGTTGTGTTATTGAGGAGTTGAGTGTCAAAGATGACAAAACTTGGAACTATGAATTATGCCTAGCTAGGAGCATAAAACAATAATGCTTGTTGGGAGGCAACTCAATATGTATCTTTATTTTTATTTTTACTTTCTATTATTTTTTGATAACATGATTGTTGTCTCTATAATGATTATGTTTTTTGTTTTAATTAGTGTTTGTGCCAAGTAAAGCCTTTGGGATGACTCACAAGATGCGTAGAAACGATGCTGAAACAAAACAGAAATTTTGACTCATGTACAGGAATTTCCATGGAGAAGTTAGAATACAGTACTTATTATGCAAAAATGGACTAAGAATGAATTTATCACAATACCTAAAGTATGCAATATGTTAATTATACTAACAGATCTCACAAAATTTTGCTGAGTTTTGTGTGATTGAACTTTTCTAGTTTTGGGTGTGATCACGACGGACTATGGAATAAGGAGTAGCAAGAGCATAAGCTTGGGGATGACCAAGGCACCCCAAGTACTATTATAAGGAGAGTCAAGCGTCTAAGCTTTGGGATGCCCCAGAAGGCATTCCCTCTTTCGTCCCAATCCATCGGCATGTCACATGGAGCTATATTTTTATTCATCACATGATATGTGTTTTGCTTGGAGTGTCGTTTGCTTTTGTTTTCTTTTACTTTCAGTTTGTCAAAATCGTCATTTTCCGGACACACCTATTTGATACAGACACACATTCCTTATAATTTGCTCGAATACTCTATGTGCTTTACCTATATCTTTTGAGCTTGGCAGTTGCTCTAGTACTTCACTTATATCTCATTTGAGCATGGCGCCGTGTAGATTTTATAGATATGATATGGTCTCGTTCTTCACTTATTTTTGTTTGAGAGGTGAATAATAGTGACGGTAATTTGCATGGGTCATAAAACTAGTCCAAAAATAATAGGTATTCAATGAATTATAATCAAAACAATCATGCAACACATATATAGGAGTTTTGGGTTAATGACATTGACGTGGTAATATGAAAAGGGCATGAGTCCACAATTGTTGATTTGTAGAAGTGTCGAGATTAAGAGGTGTTAACTTGTTATTCATCTAAAAATTAAAGAGGCATGGTGATGATGTGTGAGCATTTTTATTCCTCATTGAAATCCTAGTGTTGTTTTGAGTCGGGGGCACACGATGGTTAACTCCTACCAAGCTCCTCCCTCGGGGCATGCGAGGAGTACTTTGGTTTTTGATAAAACTAATAAAACTTTGAAATAAGTATATTCAGTCTTTATGATGAATGTGACACCATGGAAATACGCATCCCCACCTTCTCATATTTCCTAGCCTCTTTGGTACCGTGCATAGCCCATTCTCACCTCGAGGATCGGTGCAACTTTTGCCGGTGCATCCAAACACCATGACCTGATACGCTCTATTACACATAAGGCTCATTATATCTTCCTCTAAAAAGACACCATACCTACCTATTATGGCATACCCGTAGCCATTCTGAGATATATTGCCATGAAAATACCATCGTCACTTCACATGACTAGTTCGTTCATCATCATATTGCCTTCCATGATCATATAGAGCTGACATAGTATTTGTGGCAAAGCCATCGTCCATCATGTTTTTGATACATGTCACACTAGATCACTTCACATCCTGGTACACTACCAGAGGCATCCATACAAAGGCATATCTTCCTATCAGTTCTTCATATTGAATTGTAACTAAATAAAAGTGTGTTGATCATCATTATTAGAGCATTGTCCCAGTGAGGAAAAAATGATGAGACTAAGATTCCCCCACAAGTCGGGATGAGACTCCGGACGAAAAATTAAATAAAAATGGAGGAGGCCAAATGAGCCCACCATATAAAAAATATATGAATGGTGGAGGCAAATTAAAAGAGAAAAGTCCACCATGGAAAAATAAAATACAAAATAAATGAGAGTAAAAGAGAGAAGGTACTTTTTTCTATATTTTACCACACTCGTGCCTCAAAGTGGCGCCATGTTCTTCATATAGAGAGTCTCCTATGTTGTCACTTCCATATGCTAGTGGTAATTACCTTTTCATATAATTATCTTGGCTTGTATATTTTGATGACGAGCTTCCCCAAATGCCCGTGGACTTCATGAGCAAGCAAGTTGGATGCACACCCCACTTAGTGATAGAGGCAAAGTTATCCCTGTCTTTCGATGAGATGTGACTATCGTTTTTGGTAGAGTCAACTTTGACGATTCGACTACGAACATGCGAGGACGCCACGCCTTAGCAATCGCTAAACCAACTTCGAGAGGTTATTAGCCACACCAGAGCACGATCGACCTGACCACGAAGGTCTATTTCCTGCATGCAAACGAAGAACAAGCAAGAAACTAAGATTGCGATATGGATATTGCAAATATAAGAGGAAATCTTTATTGATGAAGGTGGGGTTCTCTAACGCCTTTGTCTGGTCATTGAACACAAACGAAAAACCTGAAGTTGCAGCTATAGCGAACTTGTAATCTAAACAAAACCCAAGTGTAAACGGTACCCTAAAGGTTGTATATATGGGGAATAGAGGAGGAATTTCGTGACCCCTTGGAGGAGGGGTCCGAAACCAACCCTAACGTCGTTTCCCCACACATACAGACTCTAAAAATAGCCTATAAAGTGGCATTTCAAAATTACATGGGCCTAGCCCAAAAATAAGATCACACAACACCTATTATATCCTATGGACGAAATTTATGAAGTGGCATCTTGTATATTTCGTCCAAGCCTTCATGATCTCCTTAGGGTGGCTTGAAAGTGCGAAAATCACCACCGGAAACTCCATTGTTCTTTCCTGCATGCGCACCTTCTCCTCCATGCTTTATCCCGCTCCAATGTCCATGCTTCTTGTCCATGCTAGGTCCTTCATTCATAAGTAAACCAAAAGTATCTAATTTAGACAACATCATATGTTCATGAGCATTAGAAGGATTTCCAAGAAACGGAAGTACCTGATAATTTAATTGGCGTGCACGGGAACTAGTAATCGGTCCAATCTGTGTAGCTGGTGAGGATATGGGTGTAACATTAGTAGGGATGTCTTCATCATCCTCCCCTTCTTGAATTGAAGTCATCCTTGACGGACGCTCATCTTCCTCACCCGAATAAGCCTTCAAATCTGCAATGCTCAAGTGGGACTAACCCCAAACTCTGCAGGCATCTCAAGTTTATATGCATTATCATTTATTTTCGCTAACACCTTAAAAGGACCATCAACACGCGGCATTAGCTTTGACTTGCGGAAATCAGGAAATCTATACTTACACAAATATATCCAAACAAGATCTCCAGGTGCAAAGACAACATGTTTTCTACCCTTATCTCCAGCAATTTTGTATTTAGCATTCATAGGCTCAATGTTTTCCTTAGTTAACTCATGCATCTTTAATATCAATTCAACATGTTCTTTAGCATCAAAATTGACCTTCTCCGAATATGGAAGAGGCAACAACTCAATAGGCGCACGAGGTAAGAAACCATACACAACTTCAAAAGGGCACATCTTAGTAGTAGAATGCAGCGAACGATTATAAGCAAATTCAATATGAGGCAAGCATTCTTTCCACATTTCCAGGTTATTATCCAAGACAAACCTAAGCATAGTAGACAATGATCTATTGAATACTTCAGTTTGTCCATGAGTTTGGGGATGACATGTAGTACTAAAAAGTAGTTTAGTCCCCAACTTAGCCCATAAAGATCTCCAAAAGTGGCTAAGAAATTTAGCATCGCGATCTGAAATAATTATATTTGGCACACCATGCAAGCAAGTAATTTCATGAAAGAACAAATCAGCAACATTAGCAACATCATCACTTTCATGACATGGTATAAAGTGGGCCCTTTTGGAAAATCTATCCATGACAACAAATATGCTCTCCCTCCCCTTCTTCTTTTGAGGTAAACCTAAAACAAAGTCCATAGATATATCCTCCCAAGGAACACTAGGTACACGCAAAGGCATATATAAACCATGATGATTGAGTCGTGACTTAGCTTTTTGACCTGTAGTGCAGCGAGCAACAAAACGCTCAACATCCCCTCTCATCTTTGGCCAAAAGAAATGTGTAGCAAGTACGTCCTCCGTCTTCTGCATGCCAAAGTGTCCCATTAATCCTCCTCCATACTCCCCCTGCAACAACAAAATATGAACTGAGCTAGATGGAATGCATAACTTGTTAGCACAGAGCACAAATCCATCATTAATGATAAACTTGTTCCACGTCCTCCCTTCTTTACAATTCTCTAACACATCTTTAAATTAGGTATCATGCACATTTTGATCTTCGATAGTCTCCAAACCAAATATTTCAAAGTCAAGTTGTGAAAGCATATTATAACGACGAGGCGATGCATCAGCCATACATTTTCTTTACCCTTCTTGTGTTTAATGACATAAGGGAAAGTCTTCGAATTTAACCCATTTAGCATGTCTATGGTTCAGTTTTGCTTGACTTTTAATATGTTTCAAAGATTCATGATCAGAATGTATAACAAATTCTTTGGGCCATAAATAATATTGCCATGTTTCCAAAGTCCGAACAAGAGCATATAATTCCTTATCATAAGTAGAATAATTCAGACTAGGCCCACTCAATTTATCAGAATAGTACACAACGGGTTTACCGTCGTGTAATAACACACCTTCTAATCCAATTCCTGTGCACATCACGTAAATGTTTCAAATGTTCCTCGAAAGATCTACTATAAATTAGTATATCATCAAAATAGACTACCACAAATCATCCAATGAAAGCACCTAAAACCTCGTTCATTAATAGCATGGAAGTCCTAGGTGCATTAGTTAACCCAAAAGGAATGACCAACCACTCATATAATCCAAACTTAGTTTTAAATGTTGTTTTCCATTTATCTCCAATTTCATACGAATTTTATGGTATCCACTATGCAAATCAATTTTGCAGAAAATTGTAGAGCCACTTAATTCATCAAGCATATCATCTAGCCTAGTAATAGGATGAAGATAACGAATAGTAATGTTATTAATGCCTGTGCAATCAACACACATACGCGATGTACCATCCTTTTTTGACACTAGAATAATAGGAACAACACAAGGACTAAGGGATTCACGTATTTAACCTTTGTCGAGTAGCTACTGTATTTGACAAATAATCTCCTTCGTCTCCTCTAGATTGGTACGTTAATGTGCACGGTTTGGTAGCGATGCACTGGGAATTAAGTCAATCTGATGCTCAATCTCTAAAATAGGTGGTAATCCCGGTGGCACATCTTGTGGAAAGACGTCAGCGAAGTCCTAAAAAATGTTAGTGATAGCAGGAGGCAATGAGGGAGGCATGTCCTCGAATGAAAATAATACCTCTTTGCATATAAAAGCATAGCAAACAGATGTAGTAACATCCAAATCAGTAATATCAGATTTAGTAGCAAGTGACATCCACTCTTCAATTTTATTTCAGAAGCAACACTAAATGATGGTTTATTAGGATTATGGTGTTTCTCAAATTCCTTTGCTACAATCTGATTTTCGCTCTTATTTAGCTCATGTTTAGGTTTACTAGCTCTAGCAATGTCATCTTTCATAATATGTTCAGGATACATAGGAAGCAAAGTTATATTTTGATCCTTATGAACAAGACAATACTAATTTGTCCTACCATGGTGTACACAATTTTTATCAAATTGCCATGGTCTACCAAGTAAAACGGAACATGCTTGCATGGCTACCACATCACAATCAACATAATTAAAATATGTAGCAATGCTAAAATGTACATGAATAGTACGTGTTACCTTAACCTTGCCACTGTTGTTGAACCATTGGATGTAATAAAGATGAGGATGTGGTCTAGTGGTTAGAGACAGCTTCTCCACCATCTCCATGCTAGCCAAGTTGTTACAACTCCCTCCATCGATGATGACATGAACATAATGCTCTTTCATAACTCCCTTTGTATGGAACAGTTGTGCCTCTTATTTTTCTCAGCCTGTGTAATCTGCACACTCAAAATGAGTTGAACAACTAAAATTTCATACATGTCCGCGTAGTCAGCAGCCATATAGCGTGCTCTTGTTCAGTATCCTCGGCACGATGTTCTTCACTTGCAATAAGAGCCAAAGTGTCCTCATCATAATCACTAGCGGAGGCATATCCACCATCCTCAGTAACAATCATCACATGCTTGGATGTGCATTCTCTCGCAGAGTGACCTTTACCCTTGCAACGACGACATATAACCTCATGTATTTGCCCTGTAGATGCCATGGATGAGGAAGAGCTCTGTGCAGGCCCCGAATGCGTGCCCTTGCTAGAGAGTGGTGGCGGTGCCTGATTCCTGGTATCTCGGTTTGAGTTGGTGGCTGAAGTAGGCGATGCCGTAGAAGGACGTGTGGAAGTGGATGAGGCCTATTGCGTCCATGATGAAGTGCAACCTGCTGAATAATTAGTTCTGCCCAATGCCTGTCGATCCTACACTTCATGTTCAGCTTTGCAAGAAGGATGGAATAAACGAGTGATAATGTTATACTACTTATACTCTAAAATAGTCTAAATATCTCTATTTAATCCACCCATAAAACGTGCAAGCAAAGCTTCATTTACCTCAATAATACCACATCTAATCATGCCAATTTGTAATTCCTGAAAATATTCCTCTACAGAATTTTTTCCTTGTCTTAAACGCTGCAAATTTGGAAGCAATTCACATTTATAATATGGTGGAATCCGACGATTACACATAGTAGTTTTCAAAGCAGCGCAAGTAGTAGGGATATTATCATGATATATTCTACAATGTTCAGTCCACCAAACACAAACAAAACTAGTTAAAGCACAAACAGCAACAACACGTCTATCCTCAGGAAATCGTAAGCATGTAAAATGTTGTGCTGTTTCTAACTCCCAAGTAAGATATATATCAGGAACATATTGATACGTCTCCAACGTATCTATAATATTTGCTTGTTCCATGCTATTATATTATCAATCATGGATGTTTTACAATCATTTTAATGCAACTTCATATCATTTTTTGGGACTAACGTATTGACATAGTGCAAAAGTGCCAGTTGCTATTTTTGCTTTTTTTTACTTCGCAGAAAATCAGTACCAAACGAAGCCCAAACGTCCTGAATTTTTTGGAGCTTTTTGGGACCAAAAGAGCCAGGATGGGCCAAACAACAACAAGAGAGGGGCCCTAGGGTGGCCACCCTCCACCAGGACATGCCAAAGGCCCATGCAGCGGCCTAGTGGAGGGTGCCCACCTCGGGACCCCCTCAACCGACTATTCGCCCTATAAATTCCCAAATATTTAGCAAACCCTAGAAGAGTTGACGAAACACAGTTCCAACCACTTCAAGTTCCAGAACCTCCAGATCCAATCTAACACCATGATGGAGGGGTTCTTCTTCATCATAGGTGCCTCTCCGATGATGCGTGACTAGTCCACCATAGACCAGTAGGTCAGTAGACAGTAGATATATGGTTTCCTCTCTCTCTGATTCTCAATACAATGGTCTCTTGGAGATCTATTTGATTTTATGACTTTTGCGGTGTGCTTGTTGGGATCCAATAAATTTTGAGTTCATGATCAGTTTCTATCCATGAAGATGATTTGAGTCTTCTTTGAGCTCTTATTTGCTTGATTACTTATAGCCTCATATTTCTTCTTCCAATCTTTGGTTCAGTTAGGCCAACTAGATCTATTTTTCTTGTCATGGGAAGAGGTGCTTTGTGATGATCTTGCGGTGTTCTTTCCAAGTGCAAAAGGGGCAGCAAGACACACATGTATAGTTGCCATTAAGGAAAAAAGATGGGGTCTATTCCTACTTGAATATATCTTGTCTACATCATGTCACCATTCTTATTGCATTACTCCGTTTTCCCATGAACTCAATACAATAGATGCATGCTGGAGAGCGGTCGATGTGTGGAGTAATATAAGTAGATGCAGAATCGTTTCAGTCTACTTGTCTTGGACATGATGCCTATATAATGATCGTTGCCTGGATATCGTCATGATTATTTGATCTTCTATCAATTTCCCAACAATAAGTTGTTCACCCACCTTGTGCTATACTCATGAGAGAAGCCACTAGTGAAACCTATGGGCCCCGGGTGTACTTTTCCAATGTATTCCTTTCTGATCTACTAATTTGCCTTTTTTTAGATCTATTACTCCAAAAAACCCAAAAATACTTTGCTGCACTTTTTCTTTACTTATTTTATTTAGTGTTCTTGTGAATTCTATTTACCAAAACTATCATTACCTAATCTATCTTATTACCGTAGAGAGCTTGACAACCTCTCTTTCGCGTCAGGCTGCAAGTATTTGTTATTTGTGTGCATGTGTTGTTCACGTGGGTGCATGATGTTCCTCTATGGATTGATACCTTGGTTTCATAACTGAGGGAAATACTTACCGTTGCTATGTTACATCATCCCTTCCTCTTTGGGAAAATACTGACACAGTCTCAAGCCACGTCAAAGGAATTTCTAGCACCATTGCCGAGGAGGAAGCAATATCATCTACCAGGTTCCTAATCATAAATCTCATCTACTTGAAATTTACATTATTAGTCGTTAGCCTCTCGTTTTCCCCTCCCCCACTTCACTAATTTTCCGTTTTATTCGCCCTCTCTTTTTTGTTTGCCTTTTTCTCATCAGATCTCTTGTTTGCTTGCAATCTTGTTTGCATAGTCACGATGACTCAAGAAAACACCAAGTTGTATGATTTTCCAATACAAATAATAAATATTTTATTAGCACTCCTGTTGCTCCTACCGCCACAAGTGCGGAGTCTTGTGATAATCGTCGAGTTTAGCCGCGGTCGCCTACACAGCCATAGTGTTGTTGCGTAGGTCGACGCGGAATTCCTCCAAGGACTTGGCGATCCTATCCATGTAGTCCTTCATCAATGGATCCATTTCCTCAATTTGTGATCGGTCTCGACGTAGTCGTCATGTCTTGACAAAACTCGCGAGATCGGGCGCAATGAAGGTCGAGGGGTCTGGCCTCTGATACCAGATGTTAACAGACTGATGGTGATGCAGTGATCTATTACTCTCTGGTTTGGAATTGAGTATCCATAGGAGCTACAGAATTCTATTACATGAACGGATCAAGGAGGAAGATGCTTCTCACGTAGGAGAGTAGAGAAGGGGATCGGGGGTATGTGGTTGGGTACCGTCCGAGCCGAGCCGTCCTGATCTTCTGGATACTCAGCTTTCCGTCTTCGTTGCCATGTGGGCATAGTTGACCCAGTTTGGGCCGTGGTAACAAGAGTTTCCCCGTGGCTGGTGTCTGGGTCTTGTACCGCTCCTGATGCATGGGCCTTTGTCTAGTGTGCCACTGCCGATTGGGCTAGCCATGTCAGGGGGCTGATACATTGTGATGGTTCCAACAAACAAAACATTATCGCCGAGGACGCGTTCCGGTTCCAGCAATAGTGGATGTTGGTTCCAACACGTTGCCTCGCGGTTAAATTTCATGTATTGATTTTTTTAAGAAAATCGAGATATGTCCTTTGTTTATAATTTTTTTGAGATTTGACCTTTTTTCTACCATCGGGGCTGATGGCGGTAGGGTATAACAACCTACCGCCAAGGTCCCTAGCGGTAGGAAAAGGGGCCACGTCAATGCAATGTACCCCTACTGTCATAGGTGTTGGCGGTAGCATATGTACCTCTAGTTTCAAGGTGCCAGGCGGTAGGGTGTGTATGCTCACTGGGTCTGAAACTTATAAATTTTTGCGGTAGGGCATGCACCCCTACCACTAGGGACCATCGCGGTAGGTTGTTATACCCTATCGCCATGGGCCCCGGCGGTAGGAAAAGGGTCCGATCCCGAAATTTTTGCATACGAGGGTCAGATCTCATTTTACTTCATAAAAAGGGTCAAAACAGGAAATTTAGCCTCGCCTCACCAGTTGTAGCATTTTGCACTGTTAGATGTAGCTCGGTCGTATGCTCCGTCGGTCGTAGCGGGTTGCCCGCTACATCTGTTATGACATCACCGGAGATGGATGTAGCGATTCACGTCGCCTGTCGTAGCAAAAGCTGACATGGATGCAGCAAAAATTTGCCACTGCCGCATCGGTTGTGACATTGCGGGGGTGGATGTAGCAAATCAGCATCCCCCGAGTAGCAAAAAACCGACGTGGTTGCAGCAATAAGTTGCTGCTACCAAGGTAGGTTGCCGCATCACTGGGAGCACCCCTAGAGTTGCCTGGTCTAGCTTGACGCGGTGGTCATCAATGTGTGGGGAGAGAGACAGGGAGCAGCGCAACCACACATGGCCTCGGTCTGTAGAGACGAGGTGACGGCGGCTCCGGTCACAGCCAAATAGCCATGGGTTGTAGCACGACTTGATGGATGCACTTGATGGCGGGTGATATCTCCTTTTTGTTGATCCGGTGTTGGAACAAGAAAGGGTATCCCGCACCTATTTCCCCAGAGGTGACCCTAGGTATCGAACCCACGATAGGAAGGTTTCCTTGAAGCAATGGTCTCTAGCAAGCGTTTGCCAAAGTGTCAAATCCAGTTTTTGACCAGATCAACAAGCAAATAGTGATTCAAACACTTATAATAAAAAGAAGGTACGGGGATGAGGTCTTAATTCTTACAACCATGTATTTACTTTGGGATAAAAAATGATATTAGTTTGTGCTCAGAAAATCACCCATCAAGAGGTGCTTGCTTCATATCGGAGTGGGGGATGTGTCCAAATAACATCTTGATCGACACAAGTCATGCATCAAGAATCAGTTGTCCTACTAAAGGCCCTATCCGTCTCGCGAGGTTACCCCTATAATAAAGATAATAATATTAGACAAAAGCATTGGGCGTTTATTTTATAATGACTATACCTCATGAATCCCCAAGGATATGATCCATGTTACCCTACTAAATCTTACTGTCATTAGTGTTCGGTATAATACTTCATGATTCCCTTGCTCGTAGTCTCACGGGTGCTTGATCTTCATGATCCTGGGTATCCGTAGGGATGAAGATCGCGGACAAGATAGGAGACACTTCACGAAACAATTCTATTTCACACATACGAGACGTTGTGTCAAAGACTTCCATTTATCCCTTCAACAAATACCTAGGGTTACAAGACTCATGCCTCACCCCATACCTTACCGAACTACTCACATTTGGACATCATATCGCGAGAAGAACACATCTTGGGATTGATCGATTGCAATATGTCTTAGAATTGATGCCTTGTGATATGCACAATTACAAGTATGGACCAGATGAGAGAGAACTATGGTGGTGGAGATGACTATGGAGATGAAAATGGCGGCGAATATGATTTGTGGATAACGATGAAGATGAAGATGAAGAGGTTCTGGTTGTTCTCGACTTGTTGTGTTGACATTTCGATGGGGCCCCCTTTATAAAAAGTTGTTTAGGTGGACGACATGCCTCGGTTTCCATGCCAAAGGACCTCTCATGCAAGCATGTGTGGTCGCATGAAACACTATCTTTGGCTGTGGTCGTCTCCTGGTGACTTATTCCTTCTCCATTTTCCTTCCTTTCCTTTCTCCCATGTAACACTAGCCCATTTCTTATTGAAAAATATTAAAGAGAGGATTTGTGGCATTCTTTGCATTCATTAGTCATTAGTGGAAATATCGGAGCGATCTCTCTCTTTTAATGAAATATCTCGGTTTAAAACATGTCGAGATGAGTGTAAAAATATCACTCATCGAGTCCCCCAACCTTAAACTTGATCGTCCTCGAGCAACATAGAGAGAAATTCGAAGCATAAGGAACTCAGTTGTTTAAACCGAAATAACAAGAATGTTTTGGTTCACTCACAATCGGTATGCCTAGATAGCCCTCCGCTTCTTGACCTGAAAAGTTAGCATAGATATAGTGGTGGCATGGTTATAGTGCAAATGTTAATGAAGCAAAGATAATCGACACAAAGTTTCTAATCTACTAGATAAAATGACTTTGCAACACTTCATTTCATTTAATCTAGACAATACTTGCTTGCCAGTAATGCACATAAGAGTTTATTTAGATAGAGCCATAAAAACATAAGTCAGGGAGTATAAAGCATGTAGTAAAATATGATGCTCAAGGGCTCATGAGCACACCCACGATTGTCTCATCCTCTAGGCTCTCAAACTCTTTGTTTTGTTCATTGTTTGCTGGAACTTTGATTGTCACGTGAAGGAGATTATGCCAAATAAGTGATCATGTATAGGTTCTCGTTCTGGCTTAATGTTTGGGAACTATGGAACTGTAGTAATATGTCTCTTTCAAGCTCTTTTGCTCAATCCCCTTTATTTACCACATACACACCCACTCAAGAGTAAGCTGAATAATATTCGTTTGTAGTGTTTTTTGACTATATATTCGTTTGTACTGTTGCCACTACGTACGGTAACAAAGTCAATAGCCGGAATCCGAGTTGTCTTTCTTGGTGGATCATTCATTGGCCAACGAATTCCTCAACATAACATCAAGAAGGGTGACAGAGCCACATTAACACACATAAATGTGTATATAGTAGCAAATGCCATGGTACCAAGCGGATGATGTAACACCATGTTGAGATATACAACATAAATTTTTGGCATAATCTCACACACCTTTCAACTAAGTTCCTCTAGAAAATTTAATCCATAAGTGCTATCAAGCCTATTAAAATTAACAACATGGGGTTGAGCATGTTAAACATCACTTCCGCTACAATTTCTCAACTCCCAAGTCTTGAAAGACTTTCTCTTGTGCAAAGTTATACTTGGTTAACAACATTTTATTGAAAAACCTGTACCACGACAAGTCTTAGTTGTCTAAACTAAATAAAAAACAAAGGCTACAAAATTATTTCAACTACTAGAGCAAAACCTTTGTATCCAAAAGGATAGATATGGTTGATTAGAGGGGGGTGAATAGGCAACCACCACTTTTTAAAGCTTTTCTTGACAAATTAGGTTTAGCAACAAATAGGTTGTCTAGATAGGCAACTGGATGAACAACCTGTATGATGCTAACAAAAACAAGATAGCAAGCAAGCATATATTACAACACTAGTAAGCTTGCACAAAGTAAAGGTAAGAGATAACCACAAGTGGAAACGGTGAAGATGAGGATGTGTCACAGGAGTTCCTTCCCTTTGAGGGGAAGTACGTCTCCGTTAGAGCGGTCTGGAGGCACAATGCTCCCCAAGATGCCACTAAGGCCACCATATTCTCCTCACACTCTCACACAATGCAAGATGTTGTGATTCCACTAGTGGTCAGTAGAAGGCAACGACCGAACCTTTATAAACAAGGTTGAGGTAATCTCCACAACTTAATTCGAGGCTCTCAACAACACCACAAACCTTCACCAAAATGGAATATGGCTTCGAGGTGACCTATTCCATCTAGGGTGCTCAAACACCCAAGAGTAACAAGATCCGCAAGGGATTAGTGGGGGGAATCAAATTTCTCTTGGTTGGAAGTGTAGGTCAAGGCCTTCTCCTCCAAACCCTACAACATCAACAAGAACCGATGGCTAGGGAGAGAGATCGGGAAAGAATAAGCTTAGGAGCAACAATGGAGATTTTTAGGGGTAAAGAGGTGAGGTCTATTGGAGAATCAGACACACTTATATACGAGAAGAAAATATAATAGTTTTTTGCCCACAAGTTGTGTATAAGCACTAGTACCTCTCGGGGGAGTGGTACTTCCGCTTGCACGGAAGTATCGAGCTTCACAGGCAGTTGACATCGTCAGTGAGGCGGTAGTTCCACTAGAGTGGTACTACTGCTCCCGCCAGATGTACTTCTGCTTAGCATTGTAGGAAGCTTGGACTTAGCAGAAATGAGGAGGGCAACATGCCAGTACTGCCTAGAGCGGTACTTCCGCTGATTATTACCACTCAAGAACTGGTCGAGTACCAAAGACATCCGAAGCTTAAAATAAGCGGAACTGGGACCAGAAGTGGAGGACGGTAGTACCGCCCAAGTGGTACTACTGCTCTGCTCCCAACTGTACTTTCGCTAATTATGGGCAATGACATCCGAAGGCTCCACGGAGGAAAAATAGGCGGTAGTGACCCTAGTACCGTAGGGCGGCAGTACCATTGGGGCGGTACTATCGCTCTGCGGTGCGATACTTCCTCTTATATGCAACTAAGGGGCCTTTGGGGCAGAAAGAACCTCCATGGTGCTGAGAAACGGAAGGGGTGCAAGTATGTACGTGATAGTTCCTCCCAACCTTTCCAAATGCGGATCCCCTCTTGATAGTATGGATTTTCCTACGACTCAAGTCCACCAACACTAAATCGACAGAAAAACTCCGTCTTCTCTTTTAAGGACTGAGGGGATGAAAACCGTCTTGTGCCACCTGATAATCTATGAAAGCTTAATTCACACAATTTGTCCGCAAGTGGCATTGTCATCAACCACCAAAACTACTTGGGGAAAGTTATGCTCTTACAATCTCCCCCTTTTTGGTGGGTTGATGACAACACGGGATTTTCCATTTCAAGATAAGCACTTAGACATAGGCAAACCCAACATATACAAAATATAGATAGCCTCCCTGTAGCTGTGTGCTCTATCTAAATATGCTTTTGGAATGCAAAGAGCACACACTGGGACCAACACTCCCCACATCGGGGATATAACCCCGCGGTGTAACCCGCCTATTGGGTCGGGTCCGCATATTGGCCGCTTAAGAATCATACTCAAGATGGGCCGCGCTGTTGATGATAAGGAAAGTAAGGTGAGTTACCAAATAAGTCTGGTGGCGGACCAACACATGAAGATGGTGACTCGAGGCCCAAGAGGCAGAAGATGCCAGGAAGTTTCCTTGCTTGAGAGACAAGGACAGATAGACATGTATTAGGTCACGGATCATAATATGACCCGGACTCTTGTAAGCCCAGGGTCTCGACCTGTATATAAAGGCGAGCCCCTGAGGCCATTAGACTAAAGTTACAAACCCTCGAAAGCTAGGTTAGAAATTTGGCACCCTTGTAATCAAGATGATCATCAATATAGACACAAAAGCAGGCGATGGCTTTTACCTCCATCGGAGGAGCCGAACATTCCATCTCTTGTTCCCAATCAACCCCTTCGAGTTGCGACACAACTACGATGGCCTCACACCTAAGTTCTCCTATAAGGACATCTGTCGTGAAAATACCATGTAAGTTAGCACCCACCATGGGGCTGTCGCACAATGGAGTTGAGTTCACGAAGGGAGCTCTTTGTAACACCACGAGATCAACACTTCAGAAGATTCCCCTTTTATTTCCATTCTCGTCATGTGCTTTCTTTGTTTGTTGCATTAATCATTGCATCATTCTCATCATCCGCATTGCATTGGCACTCCGTTGCCATCATTTTTTTCCAAAACTTGCATCCGTTCATAGTTGCCGGTTCTCTTCGTTTTCGTCGTTGTCCGTTTTGAGACCAACCACATAGGTATGCAACCGCGACACTGTTGAAATATTGTTTTTAAAAGTGTGCGAAAAATATTCTCAGAATGAGTCAAAACTTTGCAAGCAGTCTTATTATATTGTAGATAGACCGCCTGCCAAATTTCATCACATTCAGAGGTCATTTGATACCCCAACGGTCAATCGTTGCAGCACCGTCATCGGTTTATTTGTCGGACGTTTTTGGTGTTTAAAAAACTCTATCACGGGCCTCAATCTTCCCTCTCCTCTTAGCCCAGCACCACTCTACACAGCCCACTAGGCCTACCCAAACCCCCTCCGTGTCCGGACCATCCGGTCGACATTGTACGGTACGAATTCGGCCAAAAACCCTCAAATCCTAGCCTACCTACTATAAAAGGAAGGCTCCCCATCCCAAAATAGCCTTCCTTCCACCTCCTGCCTCATTTTCCACGTGTGGCCATCATCCCGCCACCACTTTGTGCCCCCAACCAGCCACACCACTGCCGCAGCCGCCTCCCCAGCCAGCCAGGGGCTGCCACGTCGCCACTCGAGCCGCCCTCCACCTACTCTTGGTGCGCCATGTGACCCTATGAGTGCCCACCGCCGCCCGACCCAGGCCAGGCCCGCCCCGGGCCGCATCGGGTCCGCACGCTCCCTCAGTCGATGCTCGACTACGTATCCCTCACTCGGCTCCTCCCGAGCGTTGCTGTGCCTCCTCCCCCGCAACGCCTAGCGTCGGCCGGCCGCTGCACCGCACCCCGCCGTCGCGCCCCTTCAGTCGCCTCACCTTTGTGCCGTCCCGCGTGCACCCCGGCAGCGTTGCCACCCTTCAAGCCATGCACCGCCATCCTGGACGCTCGAGCTTGAGCTCACCGACGCCGTGGCTTCCCGAGCAGCCCTGCTTCCGCCATCGCTCAGATCTGGGGGATCTCGGCCAGATCCGCCCGGTTACCTCGCCGACCGGACCTCCCATGCTTCACCTGTGCACCCCATCGCAGTTGATCCATCGCCCTGCCTCCCCTGATCCGATAAGGATCGGTAGAAGGAGGAAGACACCAGCGCCTGCATGGGCCCTGCGTGGGCAAGGCCAGCCATCGCCACTGCTGTCCCTAGCCCAGCTCTGAGCCGCCTCGATAGGCCCGTTGGTGAGCAGACCCGCTACCCTACCTCTGTTCATCATTTTATCAAATCTGCGAACATGCACCTTTTGGCTATCTTCTGAACGTTCACTAGTTAGCTTATCCGACGAACAGTGCTAAAAACGACCAAGTCCTTGAAACTGCATTTTCTAACAACATCATTACATTTTGTGGGACCCATATCTCGTGAAGCGTGCATCAAATTTTGAAGTGTGATATATGAAAAAGCATCTACAGATTGTGCTCTACATGATAGTGTCATTTGCATGCTTAACGTGTTGTATTTACATGCTCAAAAATTCTGTTATAGAAGTGCATAACATCATAGTTGCGGAATCTGTTATTTTATTCAAAGTCCCGTGGATGATTGCTTCTAAACTGTAGACCTTTTGCAAGTGGTTTCTTCATGAGTGTTGGTCCATCTTATGTCTACTTAGATGCCATGCCATTGGTTCCCATGTAAAACATCATTAACATATCATTTTATTGATCTCAAGTTGCTATCGTGTTAAAAACTGAAATCTGCTAACATTAAGTTCCATTTTGTGAGGCTCACATTAAGCAAACTATGCATCCTTTGTATATGTGCCAATGGAGTGATTTGAAGTGTGTCATGTCCAGTTGCTGTTAGTGTCCTTGCCATGCTGATAGAGGGTTGTTATCTTGTGGTTATTGCCATGTCAACATACCTAGTCAAACTGTAGTCTTGGGACTTAGTTAAATTTCACTTAGTCTGAAACTGTTATCTTATTGCTATCTTTCCATGATGATTGCCATGAATCTGTAGGTACTTTGTGGTTGGCACAATGGAATGGATTGCTGAGCATGTTGTGCTTTGTTAGTATGCGCAAATAGTTTGCAAGTATAGGTTACCCATTCTAGTTAATTTTGCTGTCAAACATGCAAATATAATAAAAATGGCTGCACATGTCTACTCTAATTTTCACTAAGTGCGGGAACCTGATTATTTCAAATTGCCATGTTGTGTTGATGATATCCATGTTTCTATGCATAATTAGGTCTTGCCACTATATAATGAATTTTTGTGCATCATATAGGCTACATCACCATGCCTTTGTTGTGCATTTTAGGTGGTTGTACCTTGTCAACTTGTGTGTTGCAATATGCTATGTTGTTGTTTTGGGCAGATTATAGCTAAAACTTGTGTTTGTTGTTGTGGTTGAACCGTTGCTCCGATTTGAACATGCCATATATGAAACTTGCTTAGAATATCATGTAGTTTCATAATATCTTGCTGCATTAATGATTTTAATTGCTTGTGGTTGTCGTTTGCATGCACCTTGCATTCATCGCATATTAACTTGTGTTTGTCATATCTTTTGGACCGTAGCTTCGTTTCAAATGTTCTCTAGATGTAAATCGACTAGAATGACGTGTAGAATCATGTGGTGCATTTTGTTTCTCGGTTTAACAAATATAAAATATGGTTAGTTCAGATCTGGAAAAATTTCGAAATTAACATATGGGGTCATTTCGGAAATACTATAAGTTGTTTCCGGCCGCATTTAAACTGCCTAGATAGATAGTTATTTATGCTTCACGTCTTGCCATGTTTAATTTTTTTAAATATTGTTGTGTACCTAAACGGGAGTGAACTATGTAATTAAAATATGGAGTTTCGTCAATATGCAACTCGTTGCATATTGAGCTTCATTTAATGTGTAGTACTAAATTGTTGTGCTTTGCCATGCCTTGCATATTTAAATGGACATGCATCATATTTGTTTGTGCATCATGTGATGCATATGTTGTGGTGTATCGTGTGTTGATTGTTGTTTCCGGATTGCTTCTTCTCGATAGAGTTCTGAAAGCGTTCGGAGTATGAGGATTCATTCGACTATGTCTCGTTTGTCTGCTTCACGGATTCGTTCTTCTTCCAAGCGAGATCTCAGGCAAGATGACCATTTTCCTGGATACCACTACTTTCATTGCCATGCTAGTTGTATCGATTCTATCATCATGTATTGTTACCTACCACTTGTATGTCAAGCCCCCAACATTGCCATCAAAAGCCTCTAACCCTCCACCTTCCCAGCAAACCATTGTTTGGCTATGTTACCGATTGCTCAGCCCTTCTTATAGCATTTCTGGCTGCAGGTGCAATTGCTTCCATGTGTCAACATGGATATTCTTGACATATCACCATATTAGTGCTATTTAATTCAATGAACATATATAATTAGTAAAAGGTGGAAGGCTTGGCCTTTTGCTCAGTGTTTTGTACCACCTTTGCTGCCCTAGTTACTTGTGTATCGGTGTTATGTTCCATATTGAGCGCTCGTAACATGCTTGGGGTTGTTTTGGGGACCCTCTTGATTTTTCATTTTGGGATAAAACTCTTCTGGCAAGGCCCAACATTGGTTTTACCATTTGCCTAATAACTAATAAAATTGCATAGGGACCCGCCGGCACCCGCAGATCTTTAATCAACAACTCGGTCCAGTGCTCCTCATAAGTGTTGGTCCACCTACCTAGTATTCGACTGTGCCACCTCGAGGCAAGTCGAGGCATTTTTCTGGCTACCGTCCACTTCGAATAGACGGATGATGCCCGTAGATAGAGAGTGCGCGGCTCTAGATGCGGATCTGGCTCACCGGGAGGTCTTCCTGGATTTATTTTACCTTCTTGAACATATTGTGCACGAGATTTCGAGGACACTTCAGTCTATCTCGAGGTTGAGATTTTCCATCGGAATTCCGCGAATACTTCAGGTCATCCCACGGTTGAGGAATTCCATCGCAACTTGTGGCTAGTATGTGATGGATGATTTGGAGCACCCCTGCAGGGTTAAATCTTTCATGAGAGTCATGCCCGTGGTTATGTGGCAACTTGGAATTTTTTTTAACACCCGGTCATTGTAAACTTGACGTAAACTCAAATAAAATACACCAAATGTGTGCGTAACCATGACTGTCTCTTCTTGTGAATTATGCATCCAAAAGAGAACACGACGGGGTTATGTTTCATGTAAGTAGGTGTTCAGGATCACTTAGTTATCATTACTAGTTCACGCCCGTTATGCATAGGCCACCCTCCTTATTTTGTTGAACTCGTAAGTTAGCTATTCAAATAAATGCTTAGTCCTTGTTGTAGCCTCACCACTTAACCATACCTCACCCATTAAGCTTTGCTAGTCTTGATACCCTTGGGAATGAGCTTGCTGAGTCCCCATGGCTCACAGATTACTACGACAATAGTTGCGGGTAGAAGTAACGTGATGATTTGACGGGTGAGCGATGCTTGTTTCTTTTGGATTTCTTCTTCTTTTTTCATCGATCTAGGACGGGTTCCAGGACGGCAACCGGGATAGCAAGGATGGATGCCATTTTATTGTTTGATTTCATCCGTAGTCGGACTTGCTCTTATGTATGATGATTGAATATGTTGTTGTATTGACGTGATCTTGACGTAGCTTGTGGCGAGTGTAAGACAATTCCATATACTCATCTCTGTTGTACATGTAATTGTAATGATATCCATTCTTGCGAAACAACGAGATGCGCTTCTATCCCTATCAAGGACCTCGAGAAAAAATAAGGATAGTGTCGTGGTTTTGTCACGACAGGTGTTCGAGGACTTATGTTCGAGGCCATCGCTAAGGTGATGGATCAAAGGGGTTGGTTGGGATGAAGGACACGCGTTTACCCAGGTTCGGCCCCTCAAGAAGAGGTAAAAGCCTATGTCCTGCTTGTGTTGTATTGATTGGAGTATCGATTACAAGGGAGCGGATTCGCTTGACCTAGTTCTTGATTAGTTGGTTTCTGTCTAAGTCGCCCCGGGTCTCGCCTTTATATAGGAGGTCAAGGCCACGGGTTAAACAAGTCTCATACCGACTCTTACAACGTATCTGACTCTATTTCTATGTCACCTTACCATCTTGGGCAAGCCGCCTCCGGGCTGCTTAACCGCCTCGGGTCTTCATGCCACCTTCCGTCCGGGCCTTGTCTTGGCCCATCTTGGTAAGACGCCATACGGCCAAGCCTATGTCTCTTGGCCCATCTGCCTTGGTCTGGATTATGAGCCGCTAGGTATGACCCGGCCCCACCTGGGCGGGTCTTACCACGGGGTTATATCCCCAACATTAGGCCCCAGGTTGATTTGAGCTTGCTCATGTCAATCTTCCATCTTACTTGGCGGCAAGTCTCACTCTTCATCACCTGAAAGTAAGATATGTAACCCGCCGTGACATCATACCGGATATGCCAAAAAGATTCCCTGACGACCACAGCGGATCTTTTCATCATTAAACTGACGACCCGAAAATTGAGGCGTCCGTCTCGGTTGGTCAGTTTCCATCGCCTTGATTCCCGCGCCTGTTTCCACTTTCCAGCCTCTTTAATAGGACCGCGAAGGGTCTTTCTCATTTCCTCCGCCGCCTGTGCCTCTTCTTCTTCCTCACGACACAATCGCCCCCAAGCTCCCTCGCTTCGGTGAAGCTTCATCGTCGTCGTCGCCCTAGGCTGTTGCATCAACCTGAGCGGACCAGAGCGTTGCCCGCGACCACCGCATCACTTCCGGTACATCATTCTCCATCCCCTAGATCTGTAGCTTAGTGCGACAAATCCATGGAGTTCTTCGGCCCTGTTAGAGTGCAAGTTCTTTGTAATGCCAAACGACACATAGCCCAATAAATCTTGTAATGATCATCTTCCTGTTGCGGTAAATCGTAGGAAATCACCAATAGCCTAATACAGATTTGTAGTTGCTTCCTTTTACTTCCCTCGAACTTTGCCAGTTCTTCCTTAGTTCATCATTAGGTTTGCAATAAATCAGGTTTCCTCCGTTTGTAGATCTGCAATGATAAAGATAGCGTGTGAAACCTGTTTTCCACACTTAGTTGTATTTTGCTTCATTGCTCTGCCAACGTAACCCACCATATAAACTTCCGGCTCTCGCCATAAACTGTAGCGACGGCTTAGCTTTGTAGAACTTAAATTTCGTCAGCCGCCCTTAGTTGGCTGTCACTTTCTAACTCGCTGCGCACTATTACTTTTCACAGTTCTAAGACGCCATTATGCCTCATGCGTCCTCTTCCTGTAATTGGGTTGGCTCTGCGGTCTCTGAGGAATTTTTGCAAGACTTCATAGACGCAGGGACCTTGCCAGCCAAAAATGTCATCCATTGGCGGGTTCCAGGCAAGGAGAAGAAACCCATCCCCCAAGATGGTGAAGTAGTCATATTTGCGGACCACCTTGTGCGTGGTTTCAGCCCGCCCGGTTCTAAATTTTTCCGAGACGTCCTCCATTTCTTCAAGTTGCATCCTCAGGATATTGCGCCCAACTCTATATCAAATATGTGCAACTTACAAATCCTCTGTGAAGTTCAATTACAAGAAGAGCCATCGGTTGACCTCTTCCGTGAGTTTTTCTACGTAAACCGCCAGACAGAAGTGGCGGCTGGCCCAATCTTAGAGCTCGGCGGAGTCTCCATCCAAAGAAGACAAGATATGACCTTTCCGGCTGTTCGAATGCCAAGTCACCCCAAGGATTGGAACAGAACCTGGTTCTATTGCAAAGATACTTCTCCTGAAGGGGAACGTCCATTGCCAGGTTACCGTCCCACCCGGCTCCGTACCACAACCGAACTCCCTGACCGGATGTCAGCCTCCCAATGGGCGAAGTATGCTCCGGCTTTCGCCAAAATTAGAGCCCTCATGGCCAATGGTCTGACAGGGATTGATCTGACCCGTTGCTGGATCTCTTGGAAAGTCATGCCTCTGAGCTGGAGAACCCGTCTCATGTGTGAATATACAGGTGATGCTAATGACCCCCTCTGCTTTAATCCCGCCACTTTGTTAGAAGAAAACATTGTTGCCACCATCAAAGGCCTTATCCATGAGTCTCAAGAATCTTGCCGCACCATTGGATTACCACCCTTCTGTGCCACAAACCCGATCCCAGATGTAAGGGCGACTCTCAATCTCCTTATTTCCGTGTTAGCTGTCCATGTATGTTTGCAACCTTTAACCTCTTTCGACGGCTTTTACTTTCAGGCTAACTCCAGCTTCTGGAAAAAGAAATATGTGCCTCCTCCGAAGAAGTCAAAGGAGAAGGTCGATGGCCGAAAGAAGAAAATTGTACCTCAAGAGCAGCCTGAGGCTGACGACTCAGAGGTAGAACTTGAACTCTCTTGACCGTCTTAATATGCACCTTACTGATAGAAATAACTTCACAAGACGAAGCGGAGACAAGCCGTGCCAACGTTCCTGAGGTAACCTATGTTTCATCTGACTCAGAACATCTTCCACCAAATAAGATACAGCGGGTCGTCCGAAAAGTCCCATTTTCTCATCCACTTGCTTATTTAGACCCCAACTTTCTTTTGAAAAAGCAACAACACCTCTCCTTACGCCAAACCCGGAGTGCTGGCTCTGAAGATCTTATGGCCGGGTTGTCCAACTCTCCGGTTCAACAAAAATGGCCGGCTGAGGTATTTATTTAACTTGGTTTAATTTTGTCAACGTTGCCTTACAACTTTACTCTGTCTTTATATTGCTTTAACTGCTTTCAGGAATCGCCCCCTTCATCAGGCGACTCTACGACAACTAAGCTACCGCCTCTGAAGATCAACCCAGAGTACGTGCTTTCATGCTTGCATCATATCCTTTGTCATCCTTGAACTTTATACAATAACCTTCTGTGCTTTCCAGGGCTCAAGAGAAACGAAGGAGGACCGGCGGGTCTACCTCTGCCCCCACTGCCCAAGAGCCAGAGCCTGCCAAGCCGGACTCTCCTGTAGCACACGCTGATCCCTCTGCAGCCTCAAAGGATGCGCCTGAAGACGCTCGTCGTTCTGTCGAGCCAGCGGCCCATGAGACGACAACTGAGAGTCCTCCAAGGACCAACTCTAAGCCGCCAAGCCCTTCAACTGCCATCGACGATCCAATTCTTCCGGACATCATCGTTACTGGTATCGGCTTTCAAACTCCTCAACCTCATGTGCTGACAAAGCACACTGAGAAAACTGAAGGTTCTAACAAACTGGACTTTGAGTTCCCCGTGCTGGAGAAATTGACCGCCGATGAACTACATGCCGGTTATCTGAACCGTCTCTCCACAAGCCGGAATATGGAGCTCAAACTTGTTAATCTGATGAAGAAAAAATATAAGGTACTCCTTCCTTTCCTTATAGCCTTATGTAGCCCCCAAGAGCCAGTTTAATATTTGCTAATGGTAAACCGGATCTTCCAATCCATGTCACCAAGTATCAGCTTAATACGTAAATATTGAGCCGATACTCAGTGTTAAGTAGTTGATCAATGGTAGCCCCCAAGTTTGGGTCAGTATAGAAATAATGGGCCGGAACTTCCCTGTATATTGAACAAAGAGCCATATGTAGCCCCCAAGTGCCGGCTTATCTTTGACGAATATGAGCCGGAACTTCATTGTAGACTTAGAAAACATCGCTGTAGCACCCAAGTGTCGGCTTAACTTGATGAAGATGAGCCGGAACTTACTTGTAGTCTTGGAGAACAAACAGACATTAGCCCCCCACGTGTCGAGTATAGTGCTTGCAATCTGCTTGAAACTTGCATTATATTTTCTTTACTTAACCATCTGGTAATATGTTATTGTGGGGACTCCGACTCATAAGTCGTGGTCACCGAATGCACGTGTACAATGATCCCAGAGATCAATGCTCTCTGAACATACAGAAGCTGGATAACAAGAGTCTTACATCCACATTTAACGTCTTACACAAATAATGACCATGATGGTCAAGTCTTACATAGATAGGGCCATGAGGGCCGAACACTTAAAATAGAACAAGCAGCGGAAATCTTGGTCGAAAGCGTGAACCCATGCCATCTGCCTTAACCTACAAGCATTCTGACTGGGAAGCGTCCTAGTTCACATGTTCGTGACCAATGAACTCTTCAACATACTCCTGTTCTTCCATGCCTGGACAATTAAATAACCAGTGGCAAGCCAATGAGTACTTTGAATGTACTCGCAAGCAACCCGACTTGTGGAACAAGGTAACAATGATGCATGATATAACACTAAGTAGGTAAATTTGCAGAAAGCTAATTTTGTATGCAATGACATGATCAAGTAACTAGTGAGCATGCATCAACAACTAGCAGGTATCCATGTGAACAAGTTGCAGATATCATCATAAGTATTGGTTGAACATCTCATGTTCACTCATCACGCTATGTCATCGGACTTAGTTCAATCCTCACGCTAAGTCATCGGACTTAGCTCATGTGACCTCTTGTCACCATCACACCCGTACTCACACCAAGTTTCACGAAAACATCTGGACGTAGTTTAAGCAGCACCACCCAACTGTCCTTGACAGTGGACACGACTATTCGAATAGTTTTACACTCTGCAGAGGTTGCACACTTTACCCACAAGACTTGGGGAACTTCCATGTCATCCATGACTCACAGTATATAACATACCCGAGGTATGCACCCAAACAATGCCTTTCCCCCGGCGATACTAAGCAAAGAGTCCACTCGATTGGTACCCAGCCCTCATGATGTACATCACACGAGCCTTTCTCTAATCGTACCATCCATGAGGGGACCAACGGTGTGCCCGATGCCTGTGAATACTGCGCATGATCGTATATACCGGTACGACCCCGTATCAAGAGTGACCGTGCCACTCCCGTCATTAGTAATGCGGGCTCCTTGCCAGTACCCACCAAGGTAATCAACAAAGCCCCATCCCATAAGGGGTATCGTGGTTGCGCATATAAGGTTGGTACGGTCGACAAATCTTAAATCTAATCCGTTTTTGAAAACACAGTTTCAACTTGCTCCGACACACCACTTCTTTCTCAAGTGGTCACCTATCTTCTCATCATCTCCCTCGAGCATTAGGGGAACCCGACGTTTTTTTTGAAAAGTCTTTGAAATCAAATCTTTCTTCCCATCACTATGCATAGATCCCAATCCGACTTGCGTAGCATCTACCAGCATCCTAACTACACCGACCCGCATAACCCTCATAAGGTGGTAGGGTCATGCACGATGCAAGTGTCAATGGAGAAGTTCCGGAGGCATCCCCACCGAAAGGGGAACACCATATCACATGATCAAATATAATGAAAGTAAAGTGCTATATGACATGCAATAAAATGGTTTCTTATCATGGTTAAAGGGCTGCTTGTCTGGCTCAACAAAGTCTCCAGGGTTTTTGAAGTCTTCGGGTCCAACTTCTTTGTCAACCGCACAATCTATCGTCGCGAAATAAAGCGAAAAAAATAAGCAACTCACAAAAACAGAGCACTCAACAACTTATTAAAAATGCTAATCTATTCTGATAAATACCCAATGTCATACAAAAATATTCTCCTAGGGTTTTGTTGTTAAAAATATTTTGGAAATAAATTAATAGAGGCACAAAGGTGCCCAAATATAGGTTTTAAAATAAAACGGTACTAAAAATATTTTCAAACATTTTTAGAAATGGCACTATTAAATTCTAGGTATTATTCTAGGAATTTAGGTGGAAGAATTATTGGCATTGGATAAATATTCAGATCTGTAGAATTTTTGGAAGATAATAGAATAAAAAAAGGAAAAGGGGGCCTGTGCCCTTACGGGCCAGAATCACCCAGCCGAACCGGCCAACAGGGGAAAGCTAGCCCAAGCGAGGCGTCGCACGCGGCAGGTTTGTTTTTAAACCTGCCCGCGGGCCCGACCTGCCAGCGAGAGAGGAGGGGTGCGAGGGGATGACAGGTGGTCCCCACCTATCATCCCTCTCCTTGCGACAGGAGCTATGAAGGGCTCACCGGAGCCGCTCCAAGCCGCGGCGAACGAAGCAGAGGGCACCGGCATGCTCGCAGGGCTCCCGCGCATCGGTGGGAGGTCACGGGGTCGCCGTGGGGAGAGGGGAACACCGACGAGGGGAGATGAGCTCGACGGCGGAGAGGGTTTGGGTTGGGAGAGGGCTCCCGACCACGGGGGAGAGCGCTCTGGGCACGGGGAGGATGTGGGGGGAGAGGGAGAGCGAGGAGAGAGGGTCAGGAGGAGCGGGGAGGCCTGTTTATAGGCAACCGCCAGTCCATCGTGGGCGCGGTGCACCGGCGAGCACGGGGTGCTCTCCACAGGCCATGGGGGCGAGCGAGGCCGTGTTTGGGGGCTTCATGGATGCGATCCGCACCTAGGAGGAGAGAAGGCAGCCAGGAGGGGGGCCCGGAGGTGCACGCGTGCGAGCATGGCCACTGGCCGATTCGGGCGGTGCCGTGCGCGCGAGAGAGAGAGGGTCGACCGCCTGCCGCGTTGCGGACGCCGAGGCCGACCGGGGGGACATGGTGGGGTGGCCCGAGGCTGTTGGGTGGCGCCGGGCAGGGGCGGCTACAGTGCGGGAGCGCACTGTAGCGCCCTGCAGAGCACCCAAATGGCCTGCCCAAGCAAATGCTATGCCCACTCGCGTGTCTCCTTGTGTCTTGGGGTATTGGAGATGCCCAAAGGCTAGGATAAGCTAGGGGAGAGCTCTGGAGGAGCCTCAGGGTAGAAGGAAATGGGGAGAGGGGTAGAAAAATATGCCACCAGGGGAGGAAATAGGGGTTTTACCCCACCTCCTAGTGGCCTGATGACTTGGGACTTTTACTAGGGGTCAAAGGTGACTACAAGAGGCTATGGTAAAAGTTTGGAGGCAAGGGTAAAAGTGAATGGGGTGAAAAAGCTGGTTTTACAAAATCACCAAAAGGTGTTTGATGGTGTTTTGGGCAAGAATATGTTACAACTTACTGAGACACTCACCAGGGTCAAGGGGTAGGTAAAGATGAGAGGTTTCACCAATTTTGAGCCCATGGGAAAAAAGTTGACAAGAGATTTGATAAACCCTTGAATTTAGTAGAATCAGATTTCTGTAGATCCAATGGTGCTAGGCTTTTACCCTTGATGCACCACTTAGTGTATCATCACCATTTGGCCATTAGAGCATGCCCACAAAGTTTGAGGCCAAGGGGGAACACTTCACAATGTAAAGTTGCTCAAATTTGATTCTGGACAGGAATGGTTTTGGGATGGTTTGATGAACCAAATCAACTTGGATTGAGATAAAACTTTGTAAGATCCACCTATGATAGTGTTGACTTGCTTGATTTTTCTTGGAATTTATTGAGAATATTCCAAAAGTTTGATTTGAACAGAAAGGGTTTTGAGGGGTTTTGCCTATGATTTGATCATGTCCTTGTGTTTAAATTCATTTATATGGAAAATATATGTCCACTGAGTTTCTCTAAATTTTCTCAAATAGTTTCAAAGCATTTAAATAATTTTTCCCTAGGAAAAACCATTTATGGTCTTAAGAAAAAGTCTTTAAATAAAATATGAAAATAATCTTTAAAAATAATATTTGGTGGTTTTGGGAAGTCATATATATAGTAGGTTTGAAATAAAGCCTTTGGGAAAGAAGGGTCCACCTAATTTGAAGACTTGTAGTGCAAACCTTATTTCAGGGGGTTTTGAAAACCTAATTTGAACAAATAATTTTTAGTTAAAACAAAATTTGGTAAAAGTAGTTTTGGGCACTATTCACATGGCATGATCATTGGGAAAGAGGTTTTGGGCATGCAAGATGAATTTGAAGTGGAATAGAACCTAGGAGTGCCATATAACACAACCATCAAATAAGCAAACATCATAGCAAACAAGCACAAGCACCTTGAAAAAGTTTTTGTTGGCTCCAAATTTTATAAACCCAAACATAACAATGTGATACAAACACAGGGTGTGACAGTTATCCTGGCGACTTACCGCTCATTTGCTTTTTGTATGTCACATGAAGCTTTAAGAAATGCCGAGTCTAAACTGACCATCTTAAAGAGCAATCCGGCCTCCCAGCAAGCAACCCGAAATGAAGCAGAAGAGAACTGTCGGCTTGCCGTCGAAGAGCTTACAAAAGCTAAGTCGAATTTGCTACTTTCAAAAAAGCCGCTGAGGCGGAGCAAACTGCTCTGGCCAAACGTGCGGATGATGGCGATGAGCGACTCATGGTCGTATCAAACGAGTTGCACTCCCTGAGGCGCCATATCTCAAAGATGACGGCTGCTATATTTGGCAAGTATTAAAAACTCAGCCAATATTCTTACTTAAAAACTGTGCCGTCCGCTTATCACTCAAAACTCATCCTTTGTAGGTCAAAGGAGCCTCCAGCTTGGTGCTGACAGCTTGCTGCAGCTAAAATCCGTCTACACTTTGTCAGAACAGCTGTACTGCAAGACCCTTTACACCATCAGGGCTATGGTAAACAAAGAAAACATCCCCAAATTCATGAAAGGAGTCATAGAAGTGTTGTCCACCCTGCCAAAGCAAATCCAAGAACTCAAAAAATCAGCCACCCGGAAGGGAGCCATTGCTGCAATAAGTCTGGCTTTGGCCTTTGCCCCAGAGCTAACTCCTGAAGAGATGATGGATGGCTTTCCGTCAAAGAAGGACGACGGCTCAGAATTCACAGAAGCCGACTATGCTCATTGTATGAAGGCCTCCAGGGTCCTTGCATCAGTGTTAGTGGAATAAGTGAATCTGTCAACATATCAGGAGGCTTACAACACTGAGAACAAGCGAGTGCGCGACCCAACCTTCGAGGCCAAGGATTTAACTCTTGCATGCCGTAAGCATCTCTTTGCCCCTGACATTGACCCATCTCCCCTCTTTGAAGGGGCCAACTTTGAAGCTTTAACCAACTGCAACTGGGACGTGGACAATCTTCAGATCGAGGAGGTCGAAGACCCGCCGCAGGATGACCCGCCGTCCAGCTAATCAAATTGATAATGCCATGGTATAACATGGCCTCTTAACCCGCCGAAATTTGGGGTGGTGTAAAAGAACTTTAAGTCATGCTTTTTGAGCTGTGTGGAGAGTGTTGTAATAGGCCTTTAGGAAAACCTTGTCTTGCCTGAACTGTGCCATCGTGCACATAGGAAATCGCACGGCTTAACATATTATGTCTGCCTTGTGCTTCAATTCATACCAGATGTCGTGGCCGCTCATCATAAAACCCTGCCTGTAAGAGCAAAATATTTTCCGCACTATTGTGAGGGCGGCTTGGAACAACACAATCCAGAGATGTTAAATCTTTCCTAACTTTGCTTTTTTCAATAACTCATGTTCCAGTTCTTCTGGGTGGACTCGCTACTAGAACTCCTTATCAGTACAGGGTCTCTATCGAGATTGGCTATCAATTTCATTGAACGGCTCAGGGTCTCTAAGCGAGATTAACTGATAGGAGCGTAACGTCCCAGAAAGAGATGTGTTAGGGCATGAGTACCATGGTAGCTCATAGACTGCCTCTCACATGACATAAATCCGACATTTTAACCTTAAACAGTGCAGGGTCTTTTAAAAGATTAACTGTCTAAGAGTACGAAACGGGCCACATAGCGGAGAGCCGGCAGTAGATGAGAGAGTTTATCCTTGCTTTCCGTAAGTCGGCCCTCACGTGACAAGAGTCGCCGGTTTAACCTTAACCAGTACAGGGTCTCTATCGAGATTGGCCGTCAACTTCCTGGAACCAGCTCAGGGTCTCTAAGCAAGATTAACTGGTAAGAGTTTGGCGGGTCACGTAGCGGAGCAGCATCAGCTTACAGGCAGGTTTAACCCGAGCTTGCGGTGGCTTAAGAGTCGATCAAGAGGGTATGTAAGCTAAACCCAGTGGGTTGGAAGCCCCCAAATGACCTTGTTGATGGAGTCAACTTTTTGGGTATATAACCCACCTGACTTTGGCTTAAGAGCCGATCAATAGGGTCTGATAAGCTAAACCCAGTGGGTTGGAAGCCCCCTAGATGATCTGTTGATGGAGTCAACATTTTGGGTATATAACCCGCCTGACTTTGGCTTAAGATCCGATCAATAGGGTCTGATAAGCTAAACCCAGTGGGTTGGAAGCCCCCTAGATAATCTGTTGACGGAGTCAACTTGTTGGGTATATAACCCGCCTGACTTTGGCTTCAGAGCCGATCAATAGGGTCTGATAAGCTAAACCCAGTGGGTTGGAAGCCCCTTGGATGATCTGTTGACGGAGTCAACTTTTTGGGTATATAACCCGCCTGACTTTGGCTTAAGACCCGATCAATAGGGTCTGATAAGCTAAACCCAGTGGGTTGGAAGTCCCCTAGATGACCATGTTGCGCAAACTGAGATACGCGAAACGGCAGAGGCCCCGGCTTGCAGGGATGCCAACTTTATTCATATATATATATATATATATATGATATGTACAATGATAGTGTACAATGTCAAGTCTTGACGACTCAAGTATAGTAAGGCCGCAGATGAGCTATGTTCCACGGCCGGCGGGTCTCTTGCCCAGAAGTGCTTGATTCGTCTCGTATATCAATGAGGTAATACGACCCGTTGTTGAGATTTCTACTGACCACGGAAGGTCCTTCCCATGGAGGGGATAACCAGTGTGCATCTGTCTAATCTTGAATCAACCGCAACACTAAGTCGCCTTCTTGAAACGTCCGGGTCTTAACTCTGCGGCTATGATAGCGACACAGGTCTTGCTGATAAATCGCTGATCGAGCCGCTGCCAGATCATGTTCTTCCTCCAAGACGTCCAATGCGTCTTGACGTGCTATTTCATTATCGGCCTCAATATAAGCTGCCACCCGTGGGGAGTCATGACATATATCACTTGGTAACACGGCTTCCATGCCATAAACCATGAAGAAAGGCGTATAGACAATTGACCTGTTGGGAGTAGTTCTGATGCTCCATTAGACGGACGACAACTCCTCTACCCAACAACCTGGCGTTCGCTGCAAGGGAACCATAAGCCGGGGTTTGATACCTCTCAAGATTTCCTGATTAGCACGCTCTGCCTGACCATTTGATTGTGTATGAGCAACCACAGAAACGTCAAGTCGGATGCGCTCACTTTGACAGAACGCTTGCATAGCCACCTTGGTTAAATTCGTACCATTAGACCCCTTATCTCACCGTCAGGGGGACGATGTGAGTTCCTCATATGCTTATATGGATGATGAGGGTGCGGTCACCCAAGAGGTATGACTAATCTTTTAGATGTAATTCTCACTTGACTATGACTTGGTCTTTACCATAATGTTTAATTGTGTGATAGGTTGATGAACTTGATGATGACATGATTTTGGCGGATGCTCAAGTTCGGTCCACATACATGTTGAAGCCTAGGAAGCCCACACACACCAGTTCACGCCCTACGACTATGACAATAGAGGCAACCCAAAGGTTCCCATATAGAGCTCGCAGATGGCGAGCTTGGATGATGAGGCGGAGGAGGAAGAGGAGGAAGAGGAGGCTCCTCATGTCAGGAGGAAGAAGATAGCCACCAGGCGTGGTAGCAGGAACACGCGCGGAAGGCATTAGTCGCTGTCGTTTTTTTATTATGAAACTGAACTTGTGAGGTTATGTGATGGTTGGTGAACTCTTAGTAGTGTGCTACTTTATCTTAAATGATTAACTCATCGGCATATTATTTGTGTTTCAAATTGCTGTGAATTTCAAGTGATTGCAAGTGCTGTGATGTTGATGTTAATTGAAATTGGTGTCAAAAATTTCTGTTGTTTGTTGTCAGTAGTTTGCAGTAATGCAGCGCCTAACAGCTAGGCACTGCACTATGCAATGCAACACCCAAGCGTAAGGTGCTACACAAGTGGTATGTAGTTCCAGCGGGCCAAAAAATCCCAAGTCATAATGTAGCGCTGAGGACTCAGGCGCTGCAGTGCACAGCATGACGCTTGACACTTGGGCGCTGCATAGTATAGTGTAGCGCCCGGTGCTTCGGCATTGCAGTGCTGTAACCTGCAAAACTACAAAAACATGAGTTATCATTAGTTGTTAGTGTTGACACGGAAAACCGCAAAACTCTAAACACTCCAATTAGGTCTACAAGATGGTCCATGACACATTCATTAGAAATTACAAATTAGGTCCACAAGGTAGTCCACGACACATTCATTTGAAATGACAAACTTCGGCCTACTACGAGATTTCATGGCAAATACGGCATGGGTACATCCGGTTCCATGATGAGTGCACCAAAGCAAAGTCCCTACCGAGTCGAACGAGGCCACTCTATGTGGACAATAATGCATAACCGAGTAGTTGTCGAGCCACATCTTCAATTCCAAGAAGGATTCAAACTCACAACCGGGATATATCCCGTTCTTGTCGTCTCCCAAATCATGGTGAGAACTTGGCCTAGCTACAAGAGATATACATTTTCCACCATCTACAATGGCTTCATCTGCGAAAATAAGATCGTTGAACAATGGTGTCTTGTGATCCCGTCGGAATACCTTCTTAAATGATTTGGCCTCCTTCACTGTGAACCCCTCCTCATCAACTTCTTCATCGGGACCATCATCATTCGAGTCCGATGCATATGCACGAGAAAAAGGGATGGATTGGTCCATTGTCTCTTGCACATTATATTTGTTGAGATCACCCACATTATTGTCCTGGAGATCAACTTCGTTGTGATCCTCCTCGTACTCATCATTATCCTCTTCAAAAGCTTCAACTGAGGTTTGTTTGAAATTGGGCTCAATATTGGCCAAACTTGTTGTGTCAACTAAGGTTCACTCATTTGATCTTGGTTCATGGGTGGAGGAGTACTAGCAACCAACGGGGAGGGGTTCTGGTTCAAGTCCAATGCAAACTAGACTCAACCTTCTTGGAGGCAAATAACTCAAGAGCCTTGTCTAGAGTTTCGGCAACCATCTCCTTGTATGCAACCCAACGTTGCTAAGAGTTCACACGCATTATCTTCCAACGAATGTGCATTCCTAAACCAACATTATGCCTTCCCTCCAACTCAACAACGTCACTTGGGTCCATCCAATTCAAATGCTACCTCACTTGTTCCAAGACATCCGCATAGCTAGGACTACTCTCAAACACCATGTCAAGCTCATCCAGGTCGGGCTCAACATTGCCATTCAAAAAGGCCTCTTTATCCACATGATGAACATAAACACATGTTCTTCCCATCCCTACAAAAATCAAAAACACACACATATCCAATAAGTACTTAACCGAATATTTGCAAAAAATACATAAGCCCTAACATCGATATGAAATAATAACCCTAACCCCCACTTAACAATAACCACAACCCTAACCATAGCATAACCCTAACCCTAACCCTAACCCTAACATAACAACACACATAACGCTAACCCTAGCATAGTTGGAAGCCTAACCCTAGCAAATTGGGAAAGATGCATAACATGTTTCCACACAAATTTCCAAATCCAAGAAAGAATTAGGGTTTCCCCAAACTAGCAAGATATGAGCTAATGTGACAATTCCTTTGGATGAAAATGATAGGATCGGAGGAGATTACCTTAAGGGAGGGGTTGGCTTCAAAATCCATATACAAATACTCTAGAGTTGCAATATTTGAGAAGGATTTGAGAAGTGGGGAGAGGGGGGGAGGGGGATAGAAAGGTGTCGGTGGGGTGGGGGAGGGGGTGGGTGGGGCCAACCATAGTGACATAGGCAGTGCAGCACGTAAGGGTTGGGCGCTGCACATAACATAGTTCAGCGCCAACCATTCAGGCGCTACACGGCTGGCTGTGGGGCCGCGCCTGGCCCGGGGCTGCTATGCTGGCCGGGGGTGCAGCGCCTAACTCATAGGCGATGCATAGTGTCGTGCAGCGCCCGAGTGTCGGGCGCCACAAAAAACGGTCAGTTTGTGAAAAAAATTCATCGTCAGTTCAGATCGTGAATTAGTTTTGCACAAAGGTCAAATATGTGTTTTTTGCCCTTATGACACCTTTAACCTATTTTTATATTTTCTTTTAGGAGGTGGTACATCGTCTTGTTTGAGGTGTTCGGTGTGGTAGTTCTGCTTGGGAAATCTTTTCAAACCCTCAGTTCGACATCTTTCCTATCGATATGTACTTCGGCGTTGTCAAAACGTACACAACAAGTGGAGAACAATTTCTGAGGAGATTACGATCCTCAGGTTGGGTGACCGCGCCCAACCTGAGTCCTGAGGACTATGCACACTACGTTTACGTTCCTAAGTATGCTGCTGAGCTAAGACTTGATCCTCGGGACGATTTTGCAAATCAACCTATGTCGTGGATTTATCATAGCAGATATCCGGGGGAACGGACTTGGATTCGAGGCCATCGCTAACGTGATGGACTCAAATGGGTTGACAGGGACGAAGGACACGAGTTTACCGAGATTCGGCCCCTCAAGGTGAGGTTATAGCCTACGTCCTTCTTGTGTTTGTATTGCTTGTTGTATCAATTACAAGGGAGCTAAAGCTTGACCTAGTTCTCGATCACCTGATCTCTAAGTCGCCCCGGGTCTTGCCTTTATATACCGAGGTCAAGACCACGGGTCATACAAGTTGAGGCTGACTCTCATTACACGTCCGAGTCTGCCTCTATCTTCTCTGGTCTATCCTAACCAAGTTGGCCCCAGGCGGCTTACACGCCCGGGTCTTCTCATCTGGGCCACCCCGCCGGCCCATCCTGTGAGCCGCTACGCTTGTTGGGCCATCCAGTCCTATTGGCTGACTCTTAGGCTGGCTATGAGCCGTCCGGTTTTAACCCAGAGCCCTCCAAGGCGGGTCTCACCGTGGGGTTATATCCCCAACATTAGGCCCCAGGTTGATTTAAGCTTGCTCATTTCATCCTTCTCTTCTGTTCCTCGGCATGTCGCCTGGTAATGACCCGCCGTGACGTCGTGTGGACTCTGCAAAAAAGATTTGCTGACGCACCACCAAATCCTTCCACTAAATGGTTAGCCCAAAGATCGAGGCGTCTGCCTCGGTCGGACGATTTGTGTCGCCTGGATTTTTGTACCTGCCCCGTGTTCCTTTTAAATAGGACTACTTTGGGCGGCATTTCCTTTCTCCCGCTCGCGTTGTCATCTTCTTCCTCTCCGATACTTCCGCTCCTGCTCTGGTGCCATCTCCGTCCCGCCGCCAACTGGCCGCTGCATCAACCTGTTGTGAACCAGAGTTCATCTCGCGCTCCCCTCGCCATCGCTTGTAATTCTTCCCCCTTAGACCCATAACCGTCTCCGGTAGGGTTTCTATAAAGCTTCGCTGACGTCGTTGCTTGGAACTCGAACTCCATTGCCGTCGGTCGTGCTCAGCGTATGAACTCCGGACAGTCGCCCCACCTTGCAGCGCCACTATGTAATAGGAAGTGAGTAATAACACATAGATCGGTCCCTACTCAGCCTGCCATTTTAGGTTTCATCTGCCTCACCCGTTCGTCCTTAGGTCTGAAAATAGAGGCATTTTTCCTGCTTTTGTAGATCTATCATTTTAGCTGAACTTCACGAAATCTGTTTCCTGGGACTTAACCGATTTTCGCTCCTCTTCTTTTCTTTGTCAACTCACCAGGTCCCTCCGGCTCTCATCAGCCGGACCATGGCATATTATTTGTAGAACACTTAAAATTTTAAGCCATCGTAGATATTTGTTTTGCTTTTGACTTCGCCATACTTTTTAATTTGCATAGTCTTTAAGCCGCCAGCATGTCTCGCGCCTCCAACTCATGCAACTGGGTCGGGTCTTGCAACACGGAGGAATACTTATTGGATTTTGTTCATGCGGGTACCCTTCCTTCCAAGTAGGTCCTTAATTGGTGGGCCCTGGGTGATGAAACATGGCCCACTCCCCAAGAAGGCAAAGTAGTGGTCTTCTCTGATCATATCGAGCGACGATTCGTGCCTCCCGGCTCGAAGTTCTTTCGTGACGTCCTTCACTTTTACAAGCTTCACCCCCAAGACTTGGCCCCCAACTCCGTCTCAAATATATGCAATTTTCAAGTGCTCTGTGAAGTCTACCTGCAAACCAAGCCGTCTGTGGGGTTATTTAGAGAGTTTTTCAATGCCAACCGGCAAACTGAGGTGAAAGCCGGTCCGAGTCTAAAGCTTGGCGGGATCTCCATCCAACGGTGTAGGGATATTACTTTTCCAGCCGTGCAGATGCCGAGTCATCCAAAGGACTAGAACAAGACTTTCTTCTACTGCAAGGATACCTCTCCTAAGAATGAGCGTCCACTGCTGGGTTATCGTCCCTCCTGGCTCAAGACAACTTCAGAGCTTCCTGGCCGGCTGTCAGCTTCGGAACGTGCAAGGTACGAGCCGGCTCACGCCAAGATCAAGGCCCTCTTGGCCAATGGTTTAACCGGGCTGGATTTGATCCGCTGCTGATTTCTTGGCGGATTATGCCCTTAAGTCATAGAAGTCGGCTCATGTGTGAATACGAAGGCAAATATGATAGTTCATTATGCTTCAGCCAATCAACCCTGACGGAGGATGATATCACCACCGTCATCCGGAGCCTTGTCCATGAAGCATCCGGATCATGAAGCGCCATTGGCCTAGCGCGTTTTAATGCCAAAAATCTGGCTCCAGATGTAAGGCGACTCTTCACCACTTTTTCTCCTTGTCACTTATACTTTTCTGACTCATTACCGTTTAACCAGTTTAACCTTTCTGGGCCAACTCTGATTTCTGGAAGAGGGAGTATGTTCCTCCTTTGAAGAAGCCCAAGAAGAAAGTTCTGGCTAAGAAGTCCAAGAAGACCGCCCCACCAGAAGGATGGTTTGACCCGCCACAATCGTCCGACTCATAGGTAAACCTTGGCTGCTTTCTGCCATTTTATCACCTTATTTTACTTACACTTGTTTTACTCACAGGATGATGTTGAAACAAGCCGTGCCAATGCCCCTGTGGTAATATATATTTCTTCCGGCTCAGAATATTTTGTCCCCCGGAAGCCACGAAGGGTTATTGGAAAAGTTCCCCTTTCTCATCCTCTTGCTTATCTGGCTCCCGATTTTCTTTTGAAGAAGCAACAACAGGTTGAGCGTCGCCAGAACCAGAGCGCTGGTTCTACTGAAGTTATGTCCGGCTTGCCAAACTCGCCAGCTCGAAGAAACGCCCCGGAGAGGTATGTATCTCTGTTTTAATTAATTTCACTTTGCGACCTCGACGCTGCCTCATCTTTCTTAAATTGTCTCTCATAGATCACCCTCTTCTGGCGACTCTTCGACGAACGCTCTGCCGCCTCCCAAAATCAACCCGCTGTAAGTATTTCCCATTATGACATCTGGCTCTTTATGCGGCAGTAGTATACTTTGGATTCTGATCCTTACATTTATAGTGATCAAGCCAAGCATCGGAAAACCAACAAGTCCTCCCCCGGCCTTGCTACCCAGGAACCGGAGCATTCAAAGCCGGATGACTCGCGACCGGCTAAAGATATCCGAGCTGATTCTATAGAGCCAACGGCTGATGATATTGTGCTAGATAATCCACCAACGAATCCTGCTAAGCCGCCGAACCCTGCCCTTGCGGCTAAGGACACGATTGGCCCAGAAGTTGAAATCACTGGCACTGGTTTGCATTCTCCCTCGGCCCACATGCTGATTAAGCGGGGTGAAACAGCCGAAACTTCTAGGAAGCTTGAATTTCAGCCTTCTGCCTTGGAGAAGATGACAGCTGAAGAGCTTCATGCTGGCTACACAATCTCTCGACATGTTGAGCTGGGACTTTGCACTGTTACTTTGTAGATAGAATTATCCTATATAAGATAATCAAAAGAGCCGATAGTAGCCCCCAAGGCCTGGCTCAAACTTGTTCAAAGTTGAGTCAGGACTTTTTAGAACATATCTTAAAAGAGCTAATAGTAGCCCCCAAGGGTCGGCTCAAACCTTTCAAAGTTGAGTCGGGACTCTTTATAGTGAACTTCATAAAAATAGACATTAGCCCCCAAGTTTCATGCATATTGCTTGCAATCTGGTTGAGACTTGTCCATTTTACTCTCTGCTTTGAAATGTTTGCAGGAATCCTTGACTGAAGCCGAGTCACAGTTGGCTGGCTTAAGGACCAACCTGGCTGATCAACAGGCTGCCCGGAGCGCCACCGATGAGAAATGCCGGCTCTTGACCGAAGAGCTGGTTAAAGTTAAGGCAGAATTCGCCACTTTCAGAGAGTCTGCCGTGTCTGAGAAGGCCAAGCTGATCAAACAGGCGGACGACGCTGATCAGCGGCTGATGATCGTCTCTGACGAGCTGCAATCGTTGAAATGCCATATCACAAAGATGACAGTCGCCCTCTTCGGTGAGCTCTTGACAACTTTTCCTTAACTGCTGTTATAACATCTGAACTTTTGACTTATCATTAAAACCTCCGGCTCCTACAGGTCCTAGAAGCCGTCAACTGGCGTTCGACAGCTTACTGCCTCTGAAGGCTATCTACACCCTGGCAGAGCAGCTGTACTGCGGTGCGATATTTACCATCAAGCTGTGCAGTACAAGGACAAGATCCCTTCGACTCTCAAAGGGGTCTTGGAACTTTTTTCCACCATGCCGAAGCAGATTGCTGAACTGAAGAAATCAGTCGCCCGCCAGGGAGCAATCGCAGGCATAAGTCGGGCTCTGGCCTTCCCTCCGGAGCTTACTCCGGCTGATATGATGGAAGGCTTCCCCTCCAAGAAGGATGACGGCTCTGAGTTTACAGAAGCTGACTACATCCGATGCGTCAAGGATTCTAGGTTTCTGGCTTCCGTCTTAGCAGAAGAGGCTAACCTGGACACTTACCAGGCGGCTTATGATGCTGACCAGAAGAGAATTCATGGCCCACTCTACGAATCGAAGGACTTGACGCCTACTCGTAATAAGGACCTCTTCGCTTCTGATCTTGACCCATCTCCCTTCCTTGAAGAATGGACTTTTGCAGCTCTAGCTGATAGCAACTGGAACTTTGACAACCTTCAGATCCAAGCACCCGAAGAGCCGGAGTAGGATGAGCCGCCAACCAGTTGATTTAACTCCAATTTGTAATAGCCGGCTCTCCTTAACCCGTCATAGGGGACTTTGAAAAAACTTTGATCAACACTATCTGGTGCTCTACATAGAGCATTTGTAATATATGTCCTGTGATATTTGCTATGCTGATCTTTTAAATTAAAAATTCCGGCTTTCCAAGTGCCATCTTCCTTGTATGCATTCCAATTAATAATTTCCGTCGGTTGTCTCTTCTTCTTGGGTCGAGAGTCGGCCGAAAGGACTTCATGATTTCTGTCCGCAGCTAATCATGTTAACCGGAGTTTTATAGCATAAAGCCTTTTAACAAGAGTTAAAAGTTGTACCCGTTGGTAATAATACAACGTAAACGCTAGTGGATAAGCGTTAGAAGCTGTACCCGAAGGTAAGAAGCCGCCCTCATCGCGGCTAATTTTCCTTAGCTGGATTTTTGTGTACCCGAAGGTAATAATACAGCGTAAACGCTGGCGGATAGGTGTTAGAAGCTGTACCCGAAGGTAAGAAGCCGCCCTCGCCGCGGCTAATTTTCCTTAGCTGGATTTTTGTGTACCCGAAGGTAATAATACAGCATAAACGTTGGTGGATAGGCATTAGAAGATGTACCCGAAGGTAAGAAGCCGCCCTCGCCGGTTATGAGGTGTTAGCTACCCGTCGGTAAAAAAACCCTCACAACCGCGGCTAAACGTGCTAGCCGGAAATTTGGCATAAAGCCGGCTGATAGGGTGTTAGAAGCGATACCCATCGGTCAGAAGCCCCCGTCAGCAGTATAGCGTACGACGCCGACGGATAGGCGTTAGAAGCTATACCCAAAGGTAAGAAGCCGCCCTCGCCACGACTCATTTTCCTGAGCCAGTTTTTTTTGTGGCATAACGCCTGGTGCCGCGACTCATTTTCCTGAGCCGGGATTTTGTGGCATAATGCCCGGTGCCACGACTCATTTTCCTCAGCCGGGATTTTTCTTTGGCAGTGATACTTCTTAATATAACTGTAACATGTACAATGGTAGTGTACAATGAAGGGTCTCTACACCCTTAAGTGAAATAAGGCCGGAGATGCGTGATGTTCCACGGCTGGTGGGTTTCTTGACCTGCCGTATCTGAGTCATCTCGGATATCGATGAGCTAATATGAGCCATTGTTAAGATTTCTGCTGACTAAAAAAGGTCCTTCCCATGGAGGAGAGAGCTTATCCATATTTGTCTGGTCCTGAATCAGCCGGAGCATTAAGTCGCCCTCCTGGAACGTCCGGGTCTTGACCCTGCGGCTGCGATACCGATGCAATCTTGTTGATAAATTGCCGACCGGGCCGCTGCTAGCTCTCGCGCCTCTTCCAGAGCATCCAATGCGTCTTGACGTGTCGTCTCATTGTCCGCCTCAACATAAGCCACCACCCTTGGTGAGTAATGCCGGATGTCACTGGGCAAAACTGCCTCAGCCCCGTACACCATAAAGAAAGGCGTGAAACCCATGGATCTGTTAGGGGTAGTCCTGATCCTCCATAAGACGGAGGGTAATTCTTCTACCCAACACCCGGGCGTTCGCTGCAAAGGAACCACAAGCCGCGGTTTAACCCCTCTTAGAATTTCCTAATTGGCACGCTCTGCCTGACCGTTGGATTGTGGATGCGCCACTGCTGAAACATCAAGCCGGATATGCCCTTCGTCGCAGAATTTTTCACAGCCCCTTGGACAGATTTGTACCATTATCAATGATGATGTCGTGTGGGTAACCAAAACGGTAGATCAATTTTTTGATAAATAAAACCGCCGTAGCCGCGTCACATTTGCTAACCGGCTCTGCCTGTACCCACTTGGTAAACTTGTCCACCGCCACCAGGAGGTGTGTTTTCTTATCCTTGGATCTCTTGAAAGGTCCCACCATGTCAAGCCCCCAGACCGCAAACGGCCAAGTAATTGGTCTCATCCTTAACTCCTGAGCCGGGATATGAGCATGCCGGCCAAACTTCTGATAGTCGTTGCACTTACGGACTAGGTCCTCTGCATCTTTATGAGCCGTCAACCAGAAAAACCCGTGCTGGAAAGCCTTGGCCACCAAAGATTTCGAGCCGACATGGTGTCCACAATCGCCAGTATGGATTTCATTCAATATCTCCCAGCCCTCCTCTGGTGAAACACAATGTTGGAAAACACCCGTCACACTGCATTTATGCAACTCACCATTGACTATTGTCATGGACTTAGACCGCCGGGTGATCTTTCTGGCTAGGTCTTCATCCTCAGGTAACTCGCCCCAAGTCAAATAGGCCAAATAGGGAATAGTCCAATCTGGGATAGCGTGCAGAGCCGCCACTAACTCTGCCTCCGGGTCAGGAACAACCAAATCTTCTTCTGAAGGCATCTTGACAGTCGGATGGTGTAAGACGTCCAGAAAGACATTGGGTGGCACCGGCTTTCGTTGAGAGCCTAACCGTGATAAGGCATCAGCCGCCTCATTTCTACGAAGATCAATGTGATCTACCTGATATCCTTTAAAGTGCCCTACAATAATATCAACCGCCTGACGGTAAGCCGCCATCCGCGGGTTCTTGGAATCCCAAGTGCCAGAAACTTGCTGAGCCACCAGATCTGAGTTGCCAAAACACCTGACTCGGCTCAAATTCATCTCCTTGGCTAACTGGAGACCATGAAGAAAGGCTTCATACTCAGCCGCATTGATAGTGCAGGGGAACATCAGCTGGAGCACATAACAAAACTTATCACCCTTGGGGGATGTCAGAACAACTCCTGCCCCTTGATCACTCTAATTGCTTGGATCCATTGAAGTGTATAATCCAGTATGTGTTATCTGGTTTTTCCTCGGGAGCTTGAGACTCCATCCAATCATTTATGAAATCCACAAGGGCTTGGGAATTGATAGCTGTGCGAGGCACATATTTTACATTGAGAGGTCCCAGCTCCAATGCCCACTTAGCAATCCTTCCTGTGGCTTCTCTGTTCTGGATAATATCCCCTAGCAGAGCAGAACTGACCACAGTTATCTGGTGCCCTAAGAAATAGTGTTTTAACTTGCAGTTGGCCATGAAGACCCCATATACCAGCTTCTGCCAATGTGGATACCTTTGCTTAGACTCTGTCAGGACCGCACTGATATAATAAACTGGTCTTCGCACTGGATACTCCTTTCCGGCCTCCTTGCGCTCGACCACGATTGCAGCACTCACTGCCCGGTTATTAGCCGCCACATAAAGGAGTAACTGTTCTTTTTCAGCCGGAGCGGCCAGCACTGGCGGCTCAGTGAGCTGTTTTTTAAGCACCTCAAGTGCTTCACCCGGCGCTTTACTCCAGAGAAATTTGTCTATCTTCTTCATCATTTGATATAAAGGAATAGCCTTCTCTCCAAGATGGCTTATGAACCGCCTCAACGAAGCAATCCGCCCATGAATTGATGGTATTAGGCGGTAACCCCTTTAGCCATGTGCGAGCCGGGACTTCAAGCATCATGAAGAAATACTTGGCATAAACCGCCTCACTGACCTCCAGCATCTCCATGGCCAGTTCATAACTCTCCACCCAGGCCTCCGGGGGTAAATCAGCGGTATAATTTGGGACCTTGCGGGGCCCTTTGAAGTCTCTTGGTAGCCGTTCGCTCCATAGAGCCAGCGACAAACACGGCAGCCCTCCCATCATGGAGTTTACTCTTGCCCCTACTGAAACGGAAGGCACATGCTCCTGGTATGCCCGCCTAGCTGGCGCCTCTTGCGGGCTTCCTGCATTGTTTACAAATGCTGTCATGTCTCTACCCAGCCGATGACCCGTCGGAATCTCTCTGTGCCGGTTGCTGCTAGAACCTGCTGGTGACTCATAGTGCCGGCTAAAGCTGCGGCTAGGAAGAGGGGTTAAATGAACACGGCTTCGGCTGTGAGTATATTTCTCCTGCTGGGCCACGGCCGTCTACAGGTACCCGATGGCGTTCCACACATCCTCTGCAAAGGGTGCTTCATTTGGGATAGGAATTGTCTCAAGCCGGGTGGCCGCTGCCACCATATTCTCGTCCGGGTTAGAATAATGACCCGCCGACGTCGGAAAGCCACCGGGTGAAGCTTGGTTACGCCGGGCCGGATGAGTTGCTGGTCGCTTCGTCGGGCGGCTTTCGGGCGCGTCCGTTACTCGCCTTGTGCCAGGAGGAGTATTGAAAAGGTTCCTTGCTTCATAGCGCTCTGGTAGATGGGATTGATGCCTCCTTCGATATACCGCTGCTGCTAATATTTGCTCCAGCCCTAGACGAAAAGCATCTGCCTTGATACATTTTGCCTCTTCCTCCATCTGGATCTTCAGCTCAGCCATCCTTTTCCGTTCCTCTGTCATCCGGCCTTTGATCCTTGTGATCTCTAAATTCCGAGCTGCTTGATTATCTGGTGTGACCTCAGTGGCCATTAAAGCCGCGAGCTCATCCATCAGCTACACAAGAACTTGAGCCAGTGGCGTGGGGTTATCACCCGAGGTGGCGGCTCCTGCGGCTGTACTACTCGTGCCTGGGGCTGACCCTGCCATGAACACGGCAGCATGAACCGGCAACTAAGGATCATCCGACTCAGAGCGATCTGACTTAAGGCAGACGTTGCCGTAGCCCCCAAGGACGCCGTTGTGGAGCTGGTACACCGACTCAGTTTCTTCACTTGAAGATTTGTTCTCCGAATAGACGAGAGTTTCCTGCGATCCGGAAGCTTCTAGATCTGTACCTTGAGTGAAACCTATGAAGACATGCTTCTGACCCGGATTAACACGGGGAGGATGCATGTTACACACAGGTCGCAGATGCCGAGCCGGCACGATGATGTCAGTGCAGACGTCCGGCCCGGGTGTAGATCCATCAACCCTTCCGATGAAGACGTGGATCCCGCCGAATGGAACCCGGAATCCATACTCCATGGACTTAGCATCAAGCCCCCAGCCGGCATCGTCGATGTAGAACCGGCCACGGCGACTCTTGCTGACCCTTCTGACCATATATCCTTTGAGCCCTGGGAGAGAGCCCTTCGAGAACTCAACACCAGCAAGCGTCAGCCCCACAGTGGGCGCCAACTGTCGTGGATTTATCATGGCAGATGTCTGGGTGAACGGACTTGGATTCGAGGTCATCGCTAATGTGATGGACTCAAAGGGGTTGACAGGGACGAAGGACACGAGTTTACCTAGGTTCAGCCCCTCAAGGTGAGGAAATAGCTTACGTCCTTCTTGTGTTTGTATTGCTTGTTGTATCGATTACAAGGGAGCTAAAGCTTGACCTAGTTCTCGATCACCTGATCTCTAAGTCTCCCCGGGTCTTGCCTTTATATACTGAGGTCAAGACCATGGGTCATACAAGTTGTGGCTGACTCTCATTACACGTCCGAGTCTGCCTCTATCTTCTCTTGCCTATCCTGACCAAGTTGTCCCCGGGCGGCTTACACGCCCGGGTCTTCTCATCCAGGCCACCCCGCCGGCCCATCCTGTGAGTCGCTATGCTTGTTGGGACCTCCAGTCCTGTCGGCTGACTCTTGGGCTGGCTACGAGCCGTCCGGTTTTAACCTAGAGCCCTCCAGGGCGGGTTTCACCATGGGGTTATATCCCCAACAACCTAGGTCTTAGGGCTACTGCGATTAGTGCTTTTTTGATCCTTTAGGTGCATCCTGGGTTTTAGACCGACATGCACCTTGAGGGCTACTAGCTATATATCTTGGTAGAGAATAAATTTCACCAATCAAAAATATCCACAAATAACCAGCCCACGGGCAGTGTCGTGCATTTGTCACGACAAGATGTCCGGGTTAGCGCACTTAAGTGTGAGGCCATCGCAACTACGTGGCGGCTTGAGAGGGGTTAGGCGGAATCAGGAGACGCGAGTTTACCCTGGTTCGGCCCCTCCGATGGAGGTAAAAGCCTATGTCCTGCTTGTCTTGTATTTATGATGAGGAAGATCTCTCGATTACCTGGGTGTTGCCTTGCTACCTCTTATCTCGAGAGCCTCTAATCTGTATATCTCTAATGACTCGTGTCTGTCTTAATTTGTCCCTCTAGGGGTGCCCTACCCCTCCTTATATAAGTGGAAGGGGTAGGTTTACATGTAGAGTCCTACTAGGAGTAGGATTCAGACAAGTCTCTCTTGAATCCTAATCCGGGTCTTGTTTCCTTTGTGAGGGAATCCTTTCTCTCCCTTGGGCCTTCTCTTGTGAGCTGCTCCTCCAAGACCGTCCATGAACCGCCTTGCACTGGCTCGCACGCTGGGCCATGGGCCTGGTCGTCCTATGACCCGGTATTATAGGTGACACATGAGCCGCCATATGATGAGTCATGTCATACCTAAGGTCGGGTCACCAATGAATCGTCAAGTTTGTCCAGGGCCCTAGTGAGTCGCCAAGTACCGACCGGTTCATACTTCAGGTCAGGTTATACCGCGGGGTATATCCCTGACATTAGCCCCCAGGTTAGCTTGAATTCATTCATGCTAAGCTCCTAAAATAAGAATACCAAATATGTTAAGGGACCAACTTGCTCCACTGGCCGGCTTAATGAAATGGCTCCTTGACAATCCGGGTTTCTTCTTCATATTAACGAGCCGTCTTCTTAATCGTCTTGCTTATCAATGTCCTTTCAAGTAAAATATTGGGAATACAACACCCATATACCATTGAGTCAGCCTCCAATACTCTTGGCGGGTCATCACCACCGGGTCATAATAATTGATGATGCTGGGTCATGATTGTTGGTGACGCGGGGTAAAATAACTAGACTCCAGCTGACTTGATAAAAATATTGGGATGAAAATCCATCTGATGTAGAACCGGTCTTTTAATGCTTCGGCTAAATCGGTTGAGCCGATCTCACTCACAATTGACATCTTGAAAAACTCTTCTCCATTTGTTGATATATCCATATTACCTGTAGCCCCCAAGCTCCAAGTTTATCCATGATGACTTGGTGCTTTGCAATAATATCTTGGATTGTGTGGCCCCCAAGTGTCGGGTTATCTTGCCGGCAGCAACCTGGGACTTGTAACTATCTTATACCTTATAAAGGTTCAGGTGGTGTAGCCCCCAAGGGCTGGCTCATCATTATGTGATGGGCTGGGTCTCCAATTTAGACCTTGTAATGTGCTTGATCAGCTGAATGCTATAGCCCCCAAGTGTCGGGTCAGTAAGAAATACTGGGATGGGACTTAGAAAAATATAGAAAGGCTGGCTCATCTCCTTGAGACAACAGGATCTGCTAACCATGTAATGATTTGAAAAGCAACTTGCATTAGCCCCTAAGTGACGTGATGCATGCTTGCAGCGACATGGGACTTGCATAATTGATATAAAACTGGACTTGAATAATGTAGCCCCGAGGTGTCGGGTCGTCTGCCTATGGTGACTCGGGACAATGTGAGAATAATATGACTCATCCTAATGCACTTCAGAAGTTCTCTTTGAACTGACATTGATCTGATTTGAATGAATCTTTGATCGTGATTGTAATATAACCCAGAGTGAATATCCTGGAACAATTCCTTTGTCTTTGAAATGAAATCCCTGCTCGTGGTTGCGATGCAACCCGACAAATATATATTTGAGAAATCCATTAGTGTTGTAGTATACTATAGAGCACAGGTTGAAGAAATACAATAGCCGGCCAATTAAATGACACGGCATTATATCTGATAGGCCGACTCTTCAAGAATAAACAATTTTCCAAGATAACTTGAAAAAAACCCAATCATTTAATACTGGTTATGATAAACCATGATGAAGATCTAGCCATGTTGACTATTAAAGATCTCTTTGTTCCTACAGAGGTTATGATGTAACCTCGTTTGATGACCGGTTTTCTGCAACATGAAAAAATATGGATATGCATGTATGACGATGCATGGTATGATGATGCAATGCAGGATGATGTAATGCAAGATGTAATGTATGACTCAAGCCTTTTCTTTCTTTTTGTGTTCAAAAACTCATAAAATGGTTCTTCTGGGTGGACTCACTACTTGAACTCATACCAGTGCAGGATCTCTAACGAGAGTGGCCATCAACTCCTTTGAGCGGCTCAGGGTCTCTAGACGAGATTAACTGATAAGAGCACAACGAACTAGAAAAAGACACATCCACTGTTCTTCTGGGTGGACTCGCTGCTTGACCTCATAACTGTACAGGGTCTCTAGACGGGATTGACTGATAAGAGCGCAACGAACTAGAAAGAGACACATATGCTGGTTCTTCTAGGTGGACTCGCTGCTTGAACTCATAACAATACAGGGTCTCTAGCGAGACTAACTGTCAACTCCTGTGAGAAGCTCAGGGTCTCTAACGAGATTAACTGTTACGAGCGCAACAAACCAGAGAGAGACGCAGTAGGGCATGAGTATCCCTAGGGCCCATTAGCCATCTCTCACATGACATAAATCCTTCGTTTGAACCTTAAATAGTGTAGGGTCTTTAAAAGAGTAATTGTTTAAGAGTACGAACGGGCCACATAGCAGAGACTCGGTAGCAGATAGGTGAGTTTATCCTCGTTATCGTAAGAGGCCCTCACATGACATAATCTGATGTTTGAACCTTAACCAGTGCTCAGGGTCTCCTACCGAGATTAACTGTCCGGTACGTTGGACAGACACTGTCTCTAAGCGGTGATTAACTAGTAAGAGTTCGGCGGGTCACCTGGCGGAGCAGCATCAGCTTACAAGAAGGTATAATCCAAACTTCGGATCAAAAGGGGGGTATAACTTGCTGCCCCCTATTGACCTTGATGATGGATTGACCTTTTTGGGTATACAACCCGCCTTATGGTGTGCCATCATCTTGTAAGCCGCCGTCTTGTGGATTGCCAACTTGTAAACCGCCGTCTTGTAGGCCGCCGTATGATGTCATAATTTTGGCTGAAGCGCCGATCAAGAGGGTGTGTAAGCTAAACCTGGTGGGTTGGAAGCCCCCAAATGACCTTCGTTGAAGTATCCACCTTTGCACAATGGCGGCTCATCCTCTTGGACAACTTTTAGTTCTTCCTCCAATAATATGGTAGCCCCCAGGATTGGGTTAAATTTTCTTGCAATGACCTGGGGTTCTCATTGAAAACGACCAAATGTGTCGAGCCATGCCTGTAGCTCCCGAGTCTTAAGTTGACTCGAAGAGGTGGCTTGAGAATCTCCACTGAAGGGTGATGTTGACCGTGGCGGGTTTATAGATGATCCCATATGAATTCTTCCAATAATCCGGTCGATGGTTCGTCCCGCCTGTTGTTGAAGTTAACCAAACTGTAGTGGCGGCCACTTGTCCGCCTGTCCGTTTGGGCTGCTCATATAGAGGAACACTACACCGATATGCTGATGTAGAATAAGGCTATGGGTGGCGTCTTGTGTGCGTCCGTTAGCCGGCTCATACAGGCGAGCACCGCACTAATATGTTGATGTAGATCAGACCGCGGACGGTGTCTTGTGCTCGTCCATTGGGCGGCTTTTACAGGCGAACCCAGCACCAGTATGCCAATGTAGATTGGACCATAGGGCAGCGATTCAGAACCGTCCGTTGGGCGGCTCGTACTGGGGTATGCGGCCCTTGGCGTGTTGATGTAGACGTAGAAGTCAGTCGCAGCATCAAAGATGGCGCGATCGCAAGAGACGGCCGTGGCATTGTAAGCTGGTGTGGTCGCGAGAGATGGCCGCGGTGTTGTAAGCCGGTGCAGTCACGAGAGACGGCCGCGGTGTTATAAGCCGGTGCGGTCACGAGGGATGATCGAGGCGTTGTAAGCCTGTGCGGTCGCGAGAGACGGCCGTGACATTATAAGCCGGTGTAGTCGCTAGAGACTGTTGTAGTGTTATTAGTGAAGACCATGCCGTGGCTACGGCGGCTTGCCACACTCATTAGGTGGCTCATACTGGCGAGTGAGCGTGCGCGGTACCGACGTGTTGATGTAAACCGGGCCGCAGCAGCGGCGGCTTGCGCGTGTCTATCGAAAACTGCGCCACAGATGAACACCAGTACATATGATGCTGTCATGCACTCCATCTCCGCGATATGATGCCACTTGAGTAATTGTCCTGCATAAAATATTGCAGGCCAAAGTTAATGTTCTTCACAGAAAATAATATGCACTGAAAAATAGATAAAATACATATCACCTGATGATCTTTGTAGAAACTACCGATGAGCCATGTGCAGACGTAATCGGATGAAACATTTGTCCTTCATCCAACCAGGATTCACCTCCGATATATATATATATATATTGTTTCAACTGGCTCCCCATCTTCTTCCGTTACCTTATCCTCCACCAAAAGTCATGGGAGCAGCAGCGAGGCCTTGACCGAGGACAAACTCGAGCAAGGGGCAGAGCAGCAGCAAGGCTGGCAAGCGCGCTGACGTCGGGTGGGTCAGCTAGTCGCAACCAGTGACTTGCGTGGGTGGCGGTCGGCAGGGAAGGCGCCTCGTACAAGGAAACGGGCACGCATGCCATGGGTGAGGCAGATGTGGTCAGGTGAACCCGCAGCGACGTATCGGCTCAAGGCGAGGTGGGCTATGGTGAAGGTGGGCACGACGATGGCGGGTAGCACGGCGGGCGGCCAGAGCAAAAACGGGACGGAGCCATGGTAGAGGCGGGTAGCTGGAGGCGTGGAGCGGGGCCAGCTGACAGTGTGGGTGCCACGGAGAGGCGGAGCAAAGTGCATGCGCAGCAAAGTCGGTCCGGGTGAGGCGAAGGTCAACTGGAGTCACCGGCAGAAGTGGAGCCAATGCAGCAACGCAGCGGCGGAGCCAGCCGAGGTGCAGTTGCGGGCGAGTGGACCCATCGCTCGAGACCGAGCGGAGGTGGCCTTGGCACGGCAGAGTCGGCGACCGAGGGTAGGGGTGGAGCCGGCGGTCTAGGGTAGGGCAGAGACAGCCTTGGCGCAGTAGAGCTAGCAGCCAGGTGTGTCGGCCTAGCGTGGGGTTGAGCACCGGCAAGGGGCAGGGCCCCCGGCCACGACATGCACGACCTGGCGTAGGCGCGTGCGTGGTTGGCCGGTTCAACGTGCGGCAGCTCAAGGTGCAGGAGCAGGTCGCCCATGGCTGCGGCCGATCATCGGCCGGCCGACTCGGAGGCCGTCTCTAGAGCGGAGACCGTGGAGGAGGTGCGCGCGGCGAGTCCGTGGTGGTGGAAGTGAAGCTGGCGTGGCTCAGACTCGCAGAGGCATGGTGACAGCGGTGAAGTGCAGCGGATCTGGTGGCGCGCGGAGGCGGCTCCAGAACCAGCGATGGCAGCAGCGAGACCGAGACGGCCATGACGACGCGAACGAGACAAGACCGGGTGGCCTCGGTGCCGCGGACAAGGCGAGACGAGCCAAACACCATGCGGCGGGTCAGATGAGATCATGGCTGTTGTCCAAGTCCGCGTTGGTTTCCAGATCATGGCCGGCTGGGCCAGTCCATGTCTACGTCCACTTCCAGGTCGTGGACTCCTTTTCCTTTTTTTCCATGACATGCATAGCTTTGGATGAGTAGATGTGGCTGGAAGTCCCATCTATTGATTTGGAAGGATTTTCTTCATGGATCTTCGTCGTAATGTACATCAGGCGAGGGTAATGCCATAGCCGAGCCCCTCGATATTGTTTTTGAGGAATCCACACAAACGAATCATCTGGTTCCATGTCCGCACTCTCTCATCTGGTTGATCGCGAAGTTCTTGATCCCTGCGAGAGCTCCCTCCAAGAACACAAATCCACCGTGCGCTGGCCCCATGATGGGCGCCAAATGTCGTGGATTTGTCATGGCAAGATGTCTGGGTTAGCGGACTTAGGTGTGATTCCATCGCAACTATGTGTCAGCATGAGAGGGGTTTGTCGGAATCGGGAGACGCGATTTTACCCAGGTCAGCCCCTCCGATGGAGGTAAGAGCCTATGTCCTGCTTGTCTTCTATTGATGATGAGGAAGATCTCTTGATTACAAGGGTTCTGTCTTGCTACCTCTAATCTCGAGAGCCTCTAATCTGTCTATCTCTAATGACTTGTGTCCGTCTTAACTTGTCCCTCTAGGGGTGCTCTACCCCTCCTTATATAAGTGGAAGGGGTAGGTTTAAATGTAGAGTTCTACTATGAGTAGGATTAGGAATAGTCTCTCTTGAATCCTAATCCGGGTCTTGTTTCCTTTGTGAGGGAATCCTTTCTCTCCAGTGGGCCTTCTCTTGTGAGCCACTCCTCCAGGCCCATCCATCAACCGCCTTGCATCGGCTCGCACGCTGGGCCATGGGCCTGGTTGTCCCGTGACCCTGTAATAGAGGTGACACATGAACCGCCATATGATGAGCCGTGTCATACCTAAGGCCGGGTCACCAATGACACGGCAAGTTCGGCCAGGGCTCCAGTGAGTCGCCAAGTACCGGTCGGGTCATACGTCAGGCTGGGTTATATCGCTGGGTATATCCCCGGTAGTCAGGGGGGTGCACCACCTTGGAAGCAATCTGGTATAATGCTCGGACGCAAGTGGATGGCTCCATAGAGGGCATTTCTGGTAGTAAGCTCGGCTGAATTCCTTCAATCTTTTAAAGATGAAGGTAATCTATGACACCTCGGACACCGATTATTATTGGAGCTCGGCTGCAAAAGATACCTTGGAGCAGTCCGGTGTTGGAGCTCGGATGCAAGAGGACACTGCCACACAGGAAACACTTCAAACCCGAGTTGTGACATAAAAATAATGAGGCATTAATAAAGGCCGGTAACTTAAAGGGGCTCCTCGGACGGCTGACTTGTGAACTCTTCAGATTCACCTCAGCAATCCTCAAGATCAATGATGGGAAGATTTACCGAACCAGTTTTCAAGACCGATGGTCGAAGCCGAAGAACTGTTCGGAAGAATCGAGGAGCGTCCCTAACTTGAAGACCGATTCAGGGGGCTACTGAGGGAGTCTAGGACTAAGGGGTCCTCGGGCCGCTAGCCTATCTTTACAGGCCAGACACATGGATCACTTCGGGCAGCTGATGACATATGCAAGGAAGATTCCACAAGACTTGGTGATCAAGACAAGGACTCCTCTCCAGCGACGTAGTCGACTAGGACTCTTGTTATCCTAGGTCTCCGGTGTGTTATATTAGCCAAGGCCAGGCTAAACATCAATCATATCATTATAAAGTTAAGCTCATTACTCTTAGGGTTTAGACCACATACATGATCTCGAGGTAGATCAACTTTGTACTTGATACCCCGTATTCAATACAATCAAAGAAGGACGTACGGTTTTACCTCCATTAAGAGGGCCCAAACCTGGGTAAACATCGTGTCCCTAGTCTCCTATAACCCATCAATCCAAGATCCACAGTTCGGGATCTCATACTGAGATCTGTCGGTTTTGACACCGACAATGGTGATGGGATTGGATGAGATTGATCATGTAATTGAGTTATTTTGATAGGGCTTGGTCCCTAGTATCCACTATGTTGTGAGATTGATGTTGCTATGACATTGCTATGCTTAATGCTTGTCACTAGGGCCCGAGTGCCCTGATTTTAGATCTGAACCTATCAAGTTTTGATTAATATGAGAGTACTTTAGATCCTATATTTCAAGTTGTATGAACTTATTACGTGTCATGATCCACATACCCCAAGGTGACAATAATTGGGATTATTTCCAGTGATTGCCATAGTTGGAGGAGTTCATGTATTCACCATGTGTTCATGCTTTGTAATGGTTCTCTATTAAAAGGAGGCCTCAATATCCCTTAGTATTTCCGGTGATTGCCATAGTTTGAGGAGTTCATGTATTCACCATTAGGACCCCATTGCCACAGGGGGTAGGAAAAAAGATGGCATACAAGTTCTTATCGCAAGCACGTATGACTATATACGGAATACATGCTTACATTACATTGATGAATTGGATATAGTTAGGTGTCCGTCTAGTTTGCAACTATTACATGATTGATGTCGTCTAAATTATTATCCATCACCGCTCCACGTGCCTATGCTTTTCATATAATAAATCTTCCAAAGTTACTATTTGCTGTTGCTACTATTACAATTGCTACAAAACTATTGTTGTTACTGTTACTACTACTATTTTGCCGTTCTACTAAAATCTTTGCTACAGAGAGATATCCCAGGTGTGGTTGATAATCCCCAATGCAAGGAATCATCGTAGCAATTTCCGAAGGTGGAAGTGATAAGTATGGAGTGTCGAACCCACAAGGAGCTAAATGTAAGATCGATATTCTCTCAAGTCCTATCTGCCACTGATACGACTCTACGTACGCCGAACGTTTGCTTCCAACTAGAAACAAGAAATAAAACTACGTTGTGGGTATGAAGAGAATAGCTTTGCATGATATCGGAGAACTAAAATATAAAAATAGGTGATGTTGTCATAAAGTTAGAATATATTACAATATATTACAAATAGCGAGTGTGGAATAATGATGGCTCGATGTGCGTAATTGTCCTAGGAAATTGTTAACAAGATTAGAAATCATTATTGCAATTTTATATGAGGGAGAGGCATAAGCTAACATACTTTCCCTACTTGGATCATATGCACTTATGATTGGAACTCTAGCAAGCATCTGCAACTACTAAAGATCATTAAGGTAAAACCCAACCATAACATTAAAGCATCAAGTCCCCTTTATCCCATACGCAACAATCCCCTTACTCAGGTTTAAGCTTCCGTCACTCTAGCATCCCACTATAGGTGAATCATGAAGGTATTGCAACACCCTACAGCAGGAATCCTTCATGTGTGCGTGGCACGGAAGGCACCATAGGACAGCACCAAAATAAACATACAACTCAAACCAATCTAAATCATCAACCATCCCATAAGACAAAAGAAATCTACTCAAAACATCATAGGATGGCAACACATCTTTGGATTATAATATGTGGCATAAAGCACCATGTTCATGTAGGGGATTACAGCAGGATGCGGGAGATTGGACCGCTGAAAAGATATGGCGACGGTGATGAAGAAGGTGATGTTAATGAAGACGATCACCGCAGCGATGGTTCCCCTGATGGCACTCTGGCGCCATCGAGAGAGAGGGGACAGGGTCTCCCCCTTGTGCTTCCTCCTCCATGCCCCTCGTAGGTGGGGAGAGGTTCTCCCTCTGGTCCTTGGCCTCCATGGTGATGATGACCCCTCTGTCTTCCTCCTCCATGGTCTCCGGTGATGGTGTCCCCCTCCGACAGGGTGCCGGAGAGGGCCAAGATTTATTTTTCATGGCTATAGGGACTTGCGGTGGTAGAACTTCTGATCTAGGTTTTTTTCTGGAGGTTTTTGTATTTATTGGAGTACTTGGCATTGGACTCACGTTAAGGGGAGTCCCGACGGGCCCACAAGCCAGCGGGCGTGCCCTGGTGACTTGTGGCCTCCTCAAGGCTCCTCTCCGGTATCGTTTGCTCCAGTATTTTCTATATTTTCCAAAAATATTCTTCGTAAATTTTCAGCCCCATTCCAAGAACTTTTATTTCTGCGCGAAAAATGACACCATGGTAGTTTTGCTGAAAATAGCGTCAGTCCTAGTTAGTTCTAATAAAACCATACCAAAATCATATAGATTTCTTGTAAACATGGCATGGATACTTCATAAATTATAGATAGATTGGAGACGTATGAGTGGTTTAATTGACGACTCAGCTGCTAAGACCTGTAATATTCTTTGGCTCCCCTTGTGTCGAATCAATAAATCAAGGTGTAATACTACTTGCGAAGACTGTTGTGATCCCTTATACTTGTGGGTTATCATGGAGGTCACCGCTATTAGCCATGTGTATGTGTGTAAGGAAATCCTCGATCCGCACCGCTGGGTCTGTGGTGCCATCGTATGATTCTATGTTGATGGGCTTAAACCCTTCTAGAAATTGATGTTCCATTACTCTTCCTATAAATCAGATCGGGTGAGATGGACCTCAGAATCGAGTAGTGTCCCGTCAGAAGTCGAGGGAGAGTCGTTCATAGGCTTGATCTCGTACACGTCTGTTCCTGTCTAGTCAGGTGTCATAGCCATCAAGCCAAGTGCCGGTGTCAAACTTGTGGATCTCGGGTAGGGGGTCAGGAGGTGTGGATCTTGGATCGATGGGGAACAGGAAAAATGAGGACAGTATTTACCCAGGTTTAGGCCCCCTCGAGGAGGTAAAACTATTGGATTCAGGGCTCCGCAAAACCCTCAAGGTACGAACACTGCGGCGTGTGGGAGGATCTAAACCAGCTCAAACCCTCAAACTTGACACCCTACAGCCTAGCTACGACGAGCGAATGCAACTGAGGCGGCAGGTGGACACGGAGAATTTCCCAGGATTGGGCCACCTTGCGGTGTAAAACCTTACTCCTACTTTGTGGTGGATTGGCCTCACGAGGAGGCTAAGGATGAACTAGTACAGTGGTGGAGTGGCCTGACGAGGGCCTTTGATGGTGATAAACTAGCTCTTCCTCATTGCACATGCAGGAAAGGGGTCCACAATTGCCAAATTTCAAAGGGGGCGGGAGGTACATCTTATCCTAACTAAAGGAGGTCTTCGCCTGCAAAGCTTCGGGGGGTGACGCAGTGGTGGGCTCGGTGATGACATCCGTCCAGCCGAGCTCGTGGTCTTGGTCTCATTGCACGGGGAAGGAAACCTTTGGGGGATTCCTCGGGAACCCGCGTATGTCCTAGTGTCCTTAGCACCAAAGAGGATATCGTGCTCCCCCCGCGTATGCCCACCTGGCTTCGTCGTCAGAACCCATGTCATCCTGTCCTCGGGAGGTTGGGCACCTGCATAGGAATCTCCGCTCCTCGAGAGGCAGCCTAGGGGATGCTACTCTCTGGAGGTCTTGATGTTGTTCTCGTCGTGAGGTGGGGTGCGCCCTCGCGAGGGTCTTGATTGGAGGAACTTGTCGTTGGGCCGTACCAGGCTATGGTGGTGGGCCATGCGCTGGGCCGCACGCAGGCAAGTCTGGGTACCCCTAGTTTTAGGACGCCGGCAGCAGCACCCGGGCCCAAGGCGCATTCGGGCTAGCATCTAGGCGAAGCCAAGGGGGAGACCGAGGCACCCTGGGCCCTAACCACATGCGGGCTAGGGTTGGCGTGTGGCGCATGATGAGGTGCGGATACCGCCACTTCCCCATGCTGCCTCGGTAACTGCCCTGGCTGATACAGGCTGGCATGCACTACGGGGCCTTCATTGGTGAGGATGTGGAGCAACATCGGCTGCTACTTCTTGAGCTTGCGTTGGTTTTCCCTTGAAGAGGAAAGGGCGATGCAACAAAGTAGATGGGTATTTCCTTCAGTTGTTGAGAACCAACGTATTAATCCAGTAGGAGGAACAAGCAAGTCACCAATTTATGCACCTACACAAACAATCAAACACTTGAAGGGGTTGTCAATCCCTTCACAATTACTTGCAAGGATTAGATCTGATAGAGATAGATATAAACGATTGAAAGAAGTAAAAAAGTAAATAAAATTGCAGCAAGGTATTTTTTGTATATAGATCTGAAAATATAATTTGGAAAATAGACCTGGGGGGTATAGGTTTCAATAGAGGCTTCTCTCTTGAAGGAAAATAACACGGTGAGTGCACAAATTACTGTCGAGCAATTGATAGAAAAGTGCATAGTTATGACGATATCCAAGGCAATGATTATGCATATACGCATCACATCCGTGTCAAGTAGACCAAAACGATTCTGCATCTACTACTATTACTCCACACATTGACCGAATCCTGCCTGCACGTGCCTGGTGGAGGGTGGTCACCTGGGGCCACCTCTTCTGGTGTTGTTTGGCCCATCTTCCTTCTTTTGGTCCATAAAAAATCCACAAAAATCCCCGCAGTGTTTGGGCTCCATTTGGTACTGATTTTCTGCAAAGTTAAAAACAAGCAAAAACAGCAACTGGCACTTTGGCAATAGGTTAGTCCCGAAAATTGATATAAAGTTGCTATAAAATGATTGTGAAACATCCAAGATTGATAATATAATATAATGGAACAAGCAAAATCTATACATACGTTGGAGACATATGACGGTCCATTCTAGCCTCCATCGAAGGGGGAGCCGAGGTGCCGACACCAGTGTCACCCATAATAGAGCGGGCCAAGACTGGGTGGTCGGCCATGATCAAGGAGGCTTTGAACATATCCTCCATCGCTGACCCATGCCTTCATGAGCGCAGTTTTACAAAGCATTCAGTTTGTTCAGAGCGGACTAAAGGAGGCTTTCGGCGGCCTATTGACGGGCTTCAAGGCAGATCATGTACTACCCTTTTACAAAGAGAATTTATTTTATAATGTTATTCAATCCTCAGATATAGTAGCCCCCGAGCCCTGGGTGAGTTTGAAACGCAAGCGAGGATCAAAAATCACTGATAGTAGTAAAAGTAAGTCACAGCCCCAAAGACTTTTGCAGGATCGAAGAAAATCTGGCAGAGGATCTCAAAACCGAATACTCGGGAGTGTGATACACATGAGTTGTTGTGGATGCCTCATCTTCGGTGGCAACCACTGACATGGTGATTACCCCAGGGTAGCCTCAAGCGGGCCATTGCCCCTGCTTTTCAAAAACGACTAAGGCGTGAGCCGCCTCCCCCCATAGTCCAGCTCCGCCAGGTCGGCTGGCTCCGGGCGTGGCCCCCAGGCCATCCGGCGGGTCAACGCCCATCGCATCACCACTCCTCACACGACACAGATGGGATGGGGCAACGTGCCAGCAATACCCCTAGTTCCGCTTGCCAGGGCACGCGTGGCTACAGCGACCCCCGCCATACAAGAGGTCATCATTCGCATGGCCATAGTGGAGGCAGCAGTGCCGCTAACTCCGCCCGACGGAGATCGAGCGGACGGCATAGCATCGGCACGCCTCCCAACCACTCCACTACGTGCCCCTGCGTGGCTACAGTGCGGCCGGCCGTACAGCTGACTCCGGCCGGCTACCACAAGACGACACCGCGCAAGACGACCCGTGTTGCGGCATGACAAGCATGCACAAATAGCGTAGGCCTGCCGGTGGGTCACTCTCCGGCTCTCGATGGGATCCTACAGCCGGCGGGCCCTACCAACGACAAGACTCCTCACCCGGGGCCCCGGGGCGGCTAGAGAGGTTACCAGCCAGGTCCCTCCAGCGGCTGCTCACACTAGGGTGGCGGCCCTAGCGGCTACCGCGGCTGCCGACCCTAGCACTTCCGACCCCTTCGGCTCCACGATTCGGGGCCTCAGCACCCCCATCGCGCCGCCAGCCAACACAGCTACGGCTACAGCCGAGCTCGAGGCAGCCCGCCAAATGCTGTTCGTGGAGGTGACCTCCCTCGCCACCGGCAAGCGCCGGATGGAGTCCCCGAAGTGCGAGTACAACTCCGCCTATGGCTTCACCCCTACCGGCAATGCGCCTAGCCGGCGCGCGGACGTACGTAGCCGCAGCCGCGTGGTCACGGAGATCCTTGGTGACAGGCAGCCCACCTACGACACACCAGCGGACAACATGGGGGCTACCTAGGTGGCCTACACCGATCTGGCTAGCCTAGAAGGCGAGGAACGTGCGCAACAAGAGCAGAACATCCAAGACCTCATCGCCACTGCCAACGCGCAGCAAGCTCGGTTGGACCGGGCTAATGCCGGCTCCAAGGTTCCCCCACCAATTGTTGGCCATCATCCGCAAGCCCAGCAGGCTTCCTCCCCCCGCGGCTCTGCCTGATGGGCTGGTGTATCCCATAACAGGCGTTCCCAGCATGGGAACGAGTACCCGACCATCACCAGCCGGCGCAGCCATGTGCCGAAGGGGGTTGGCCGACACCAGTGCGCTCCCACTCTGCCTCTATAGCGGGAGCGCGCGCATTTGCCTGCCTCGTCGGTTCGCCTCGAGCTCACGGCCCGGCTCGTCCCGTGCGTCCCCTGAAGCGAGAACGATGCTCGTACCCGCATCAACCGGTTGGCACAGTCGGCCATCCTGGAGGAGGAGGGCCAGATCGGTCTGACGTGTTTCCGCCCTCGGATCCACGAGGAGCCGTTCCCCACCGGCTTCATGCTCCCTCACAATACCCCCAAGTATAGCGGCACCGCCAAGCCGGAGGACTGGTTGATCGACTACTCCACTGCAGTCGGCATCGCCAGGGGGAAAAAGCGTGTCGTTGTGCACTATGTCCCCCTAATGATGATCAGCTTGGCCCATACCTAGCTCAACAACCTATCGGCTAGCAGCATCAACGCCTGGACGGACTATGAGGAGGTGTTTGTCCTTAACTTCACCGGCACCTACAAGCGGCCCGACCACCCTTGTGAGCTGGCCATGTGCGTACAGGGGCCGAATGAGTCCCTCCGCGACTACCTCATGCGCTGGATACGGCTCCATCACTCTTGCGAATGGGTGCATGAGGTGCAGGCCATCTAGTACTTCACCGAGTGCTGCCAAGATGGCACCCTTCTCAAACGCAAGCTCATGTGCTCTAAGCCGACCACTCTGGCGAAGATCATGGCCAAGGAGGAAAAGTACGCCACGACCGACTCCGTGATGCAGATGATCAAGGTCACTACGCCCGGCAAAGCCACCCCACCGCATGTCATGTCGCGGGAGGCTGTCGACAACCGACAGTAGCAAAACAACAAGCGGAAGTCCGACCAGCCGGATCCCCGCTATGTGAGCCAGTAGGTCGTCACTGTCGAAGAAGAGCCGCCGGCTACCTAGGTCACCAGTCAGGGTCAGTGGACTGGCAAGGACGCTATCGACGTTCTGGGAATAGGGGTACCCAGACCTGCTTGCCTGCGGCCCCGGACATGGCCCACCTCGCCAGCCAAACACGCCTGGCGTGACTCGACTCAAACAAGGCCCTCGCAAGGACCCCAGGATCGCGAGGATGAATGACACCAAGACCAGCAAGGATGGACCTCCTCAGACCCCCTCCGGAGCGGCAGAGATCTCTATGCAGAGCCCGACCTCATGAGTTAAAGATGATGTAGGGAAGGACAGGCGGGCGCCAGCGCGCCAGGCGGTGCAGTTTCCACTTTGGTGCAAAGGGAGTAAGGACATACGTGGGTTCCCGAAGAACTTTCCAAAGGTTTCCATTCCAGTGCAACAAGATAATGACCACGAGCCCCGCAGGTCGGATGTCATCGCCCATCCCACCTCTGCATCATCGGCAGCTACTTTGCAGGCGAAGGCCACCTTTGAACAAGGCAAGGATGTACTCATGTCCCCCTTTAAATTTGGCCATTGTGGGATCCCTTCCCGCCATAGTGATACGGGAAGAGGACCCAGGCCGCTGCTATATATAGTGGCTAGGCCACACCATAGAGGGGGGATCCGATGGAACGGACCCAGTCGACAGACCACAAGACCAGGTAGAGAGCGGAGAACACCACTATAGCCCTTCTCATGAGGCTCAAAACCTCTATACTAGTTCATCCACTACACCTCCCCGAGAGGCAATCCACCAAAGCAGGAGTAGGGTACTACGCATCCCAGCGGCCCGAACCTAGGTAAACCACCGTGTTCATCTTCTTCCTCGTCATTGTGCGAGTTCGCTGTAGTGACCATCAAGTAGCGAGCTAAGTAGGGAAAGTGTTTAGAGGATCTTCGCACACGCCCCTGTGTTCGAACCTTGAGGATTTTGCGGAGCCCTAAATGGAACATTTGACACGTCAGGTAGGGGGCTTGTCGAAGCCTTGCTTGAGCCAAGTTCTTCTCCCACCTTGCCGCTCCGATGTCTGACGCCTGCCAAGCCCGCGGCGAGCGCTGAGCTTCCCGCGTTACCCAAACGACACCCGTGGGTCGCGCCGGCATGCCGCCACGGGCCCGGATGTCCACGAACAACAAGACTCCTCCCAGCTGGTCACTGCGCAGTGCGACGGCCACACCGCCACTCTGTTGATCGTCCCAGCTACCAGGTCACCCACCCACGTCCGGCCCGGGACGGCATGCAGTTCCATTACACTTGCCATGGCGAGCGAGCTGCTCCGCTACCGAACCGCCACCGAATGGCTTCGGTGCATTGCAGAGCTCGTTAGTGCCGCTGGCGATGCTTCAGCGCTCTCCTACTTGTTTTGAACCTGATATTCACTGGAAGACGATGTAACCACTAATGCACCGCCACCTCCTCTGCAACGCGACGTTGACCTCGAGCCCAGGCGTGAAGTGCACCCGCGTGACCAGCCCTGCGAGTCGCGGGCAAGGGCAAAAGATGAAATGAGTTGCCAGGTGGTGCCCCGGCTGAAGTCGACGCATGTGTGCTCCCCGCGCTGCCGGACTAGAATCCCGACCGGGCCCCACTCAGGGTGGCCCCTCGGGAGCGTTAAGACCAGGCCCCACCCGCACATGTAGCAGCACCCGTCGAGCCAGTGGGCTGCCTCGCCATTGCACCAGAGCTCCATCCCACTACATTGCCTTGCAAGTTCAAACCCGATCTACCCCTCGCTATGACGGCACACCGGATCCCGCCGTGTTCCTACATCTCTGATCACTAAGCATCCGGGCGGTCGATGGAGACGACAAGGTCATAGGATGCTAGTTCCCCATGGAGCTCAAGGGTGGCACGCTCTCCTGGCTCCTTAACCTCCTGGAGGGGTCCATCACCTCCTGGGATGACCTGCACAAGCGCTTCGTCACCAACTTCCAAGGTACCCGTGACCGCGCGCTCACCGTGAACAACCTGCGGCGTGTGAAGCAACAGGATGGAGAGACCCTGCACAAGTTCATAGAGCACTTCACGACTACGCGCCTCTAGGTCCCAAAGGCGTCGGATGAGGCTATCATCTCTGCTTTCACCGACGGCATCACTGATCTCAAGATTAAGGAAGAGCTCGCCATGAACGATGAACTATGCTCCGCCTTGGAGATGTTCAACCTGGCGAACAAGTGGACCAAGGCCGAAAAGGGCCGCCTGTCACTCTGTGAGCATCTGGTGGCAAAGCAAGAGGAAAAGAAGACCAAGGCCAAGGAGGCAAAGTGCAAGGCCCCAACAGTTCTCAAGGCCGAGCCTGAGGCGAAGCGAAGCCGAGGCGAGGTGTTGGGGAACGTTGCATGGAAACAAATAAAATTCCTACGCACACGCAGATCTATCCATGGTGATGAGCATCTACAAGAGGGAGAGTGGATCTACATACCCTTGTAGATCGCTAAGTGGGAAGCGTTAAGAAATGCGGTTGGTGTAGTCAAACATCTTCACGATCCAAATCGCCGAGCGTCCCGCGATCCAATCACGATCCGTCCCGATCAAGCACCGAACGGACGACACCTCCGCGTTTAGCACACGTACAGCTTGATGACGATCTCCGCCTTCTTGATCTAGCAAGAGGGATAGGAGGGGAAGAAGAGTTCTTTGGCAGCGTGACGGTGCTTTGGCGATGGTGGTGGAGCTATTCCGGCAGGGCTTCACCTAAGCACTTCAGAAATCCGATCTGGAGGAGAAACTATGCACTGGAGGAACGGGTAGCACGTGGCTTAAAATTCTAGTGCAAAAACCCTAAAACCTCCAGTATATATATGAGGGAGGGAGTAGAGGCCTTGGCGCAAGGGCCAAGCCTCCTTTGGGTCGTCCGAAGAGGGGAGGAGAGGAGGACTCCTCCTCCAATCCTAGTAGGACTAGGATTCCTCCTTTTTTGCCTTTTTTCCACCTTTTCCCTTTGGGCTTTTCTTCCCTAGCCGCATGGGCCTTGTGTGGGACTTCCAGCAGCCCACTAAGGGCTGGTATTCACTCTCCCACATCCCATGAAGCCTCTTGGATCGAAATACCCCTCCCGATGGTCTCCCGGTAAACTACCGGTACTCCTAGTACACTACCGATGAGCCCGAAACTTTTTTGGCGACCAAAACAGGACTTCCTATATATGAATCTTTACCTCCAGACCATTCCGGAGCTCCTCGCGACATTCGGGATATCATTCGGGACTGAAAACAACCTTCGGTCCCCACCATACATAACTCTATACTACCGAAATGTCACCAAACCTTAAGTGTGCAGACCCTGCGGGTTCGAGAACTATGTAGACATGACGGAGACACCTCTACGGTAAATAACCAATAGTGGGACCTGGATGCCCATATTGGTTCCTACATATTCTACAAATATCTTTATCGGTCGAACCTCTATGTCAAGGATTCAGTTAATCCCGTCTGATGTTCCCTTTGTTCTTCAGTATGTTACTTGCCCAAGATTCGATCGTCGGTATCTCCATACCTAGTTCAACCTCATTACCGGCAAGTCTCTTTACTCATTCCATAATACAATATCACGTGACTAACACTTAGTCGCATTGCTTGCAAGGCTTATTGTGATGTTGTATTACCGAGTGGGCCCTAAGATACCTCTCCGTCACACGGAGTAACAAATCCCAGTCTTGATCCATGCCAACTCAACAGACACCCTCAGAGACACCTGTAGAGCACCTTTATAGTCACCCAGTTACGTTGCGACATTTGATACACACAAGGTACTCCTCCGATATCTATGAGTTGCATGATCTCATGGTCATAGGAACATATACTTGACATGCAGAAAACAGTAGCAATAAACTGACACGATCATAAGCTACGTTTGTAGTTTGGGTCTTGTCCATCACATAATTCTCCTAATGATGTGATCCCGTTATCAAATGACATCTCATGTCCATGGCTAGGAAACCTTGACCATCTTCGATCAACGAGCTAGTCTATTAGAGGCATACTAGGGACATGGTTTTGTCTATGTATCCACACGTGCATCTAAGTCTCCGATCAATACAATTATAGCATGGATAATAAATGATTATCATGAACAAGGAAATATGATAATTATAGCAGGCAAAATAAGCTAAGCACATCATGGCACAAGCATCTACCAGGTATGGTAGGTTGCAAGGTTTAGCTATTTACTATGACAAGATCAGGTCATGCATAGGAATAGGATCATCTATCGTGTATGACTGACATGTGACCATTTGTCCTAATGCAATAAACAAGAGCAGGAGCGAGAGAGTGGGATGTTATCGAAATGATCAATGGGGTTGCTTGACTTGGTGAGAAGCGGAGGGGTTCTCTCCTTCGTCGAGATACGGGGTGGTATCTTCCGGATTAGGGCCTACCGCAACGCAGATAAGAGCATTCAATACACGCAAGTGCAACAATATGATGCATGATCATGGCATAGTAATATGCATGGGTGAGCTAATGCAACTGGTGATCATGTCAATTTGAAATGGATTTGAATATAGGTTCAAATTTCTTCTTCTTTTAAATTCCATATATTAACCTAATGGCAAATGTCCATGTTCACCTATTTAGATTGCTCTAACATGCATGAGAATAGCACCATTGGATTCATTGGATTTTTCTGATAAATTTTCATATATAAATTATTTTCATCTAACTTACAGATTATTTTATATTATTTTTCAAAGTTTTAAACATTTTCTGGAATTATTTTTAAATAAGAAAATGGGATTATGACATCAGCCTGACGTCATCCTGACGTCAGCTGCTCAGAGGCGTCAGCCCAGGTCAAACCTGGGAGCTGGGTCCCAGCTGTCATAGACTCATTAACTAACTGATTTTTATTTACTAATCTATCTATAATTAACATGGCCGGGGCCCACACGTCAGCGGCTCAGGGCTAATTAAGCTGAGGTGATTAGCTGGCTAACCGGCCGGCCACATCAGCACCGGCCAGAAGGTGGTCGCCGGCGACCATCCGACACGGCGCAAGTTCGCCGGAGGCCGTTAGAGGCTCGGGTTTGCGGCGGGGAGAGCACTGGGGTGAAGCCCGTGCTCGACCGCATCGAGTGGGCTGGTTAGGGGGGTCTGCGGTCGCCGGAGGGGTCGCCGGAGGGCATTTCCGCGGCGGCGCCTGTAAGGCCACAACGGGGAAAAGGCCAGGGAGCACGGGGAGACCAAGGGATAGAGGGAGGAGGACGGGGTGCTCACTGGGAGGCCGAAGGGGGGGCTTAGCAGGCTCGGAGGCGACCGACAGCGGCAGAATCGGCGACGGAGCTCCCACGGGTCCCAAAGTTGAAGAAGACCATGACGACGGCTTCGAGGAGCTCCTCGGATCTTCTGGCGCCACAACGAGGTCGAGGGGGTCGCGGTGAGTCTAATGGTGGGGTCAGGAGGGCGTGGGGGTGGCTCGAACTCCGGCAATGGCGAGCGGTGTCTACGGCGACGCTCGGCAGGGGAGGACAAGGGGGGGAGCCAGGGGAGAAATGATGGGGGAGAGGGGGCCAGCTCAGCCCTCGCAAGTCTTCTTGCTCTCCAACGCGGCGAGGGGGCGGCCAGGCAGGCACGTGGCGTGGCGCCACCGCCGCGGGCGCCGTCCCCTACTTCTCCTCTGCCTTCTGGCAAGAGGTAGAAGACGGGGCTGCCCCTGGTGGACTGGGCCTCCTGGTGGCCTGCGGCCAGGTAAGTTTTTCCCTTTTTCTTTTGTTCTTTCTTCTTTGTTTTATATTTTCTGACCTTTTTTTTGTTGCAGGTCCAATGATTTTTTTCGAAATATCCCCAACATTTTCTAAAACAAAGTTTGAATATTACAAACCTGCCTAAAAAGTTTCAGGGTATTTTGAAAATAATAATAAGGATAATGATTTATTTATCAATTTCAGAGGCCTTAACCATTATTTTTAAATTGCTTCTGATGTTCAAATATTTTAAATGATCTCTGTTATAACTTTGCCCAAATTTATCAGACATAGGGAACATTTTTTTTGGGCATTTAGGATTTGTTGAAATTTCATTAAACTTGAATTTCTTTAATTCATTAAGTGGTTGAGGTTTCTTTTTCCTTCTCCCCATTTCAAGTTAGTGCAATGATGATGAATGATGATGCAAACACAATGCTATCCTAGGACAACTTTCTAGGGTTGTGACAATACATCACATGATCTTCTCATACATCACATATATCACATCATGTAATTGGCCATATCGCATCACAACATACCCTGCAAAAACAAGTTAGACGTCCTCTAATTCTTGTTGCATGTTTTATGTGGCTGCTACGGGTATCTAGCAAGAACAATTCTCATCTATGCAAAAACCACAACGGTGATACACTAGTTGCTTTTCAACCTTCTCAAGGACCACCTTTGTCGAATCTGATGCAACTAAAGTGAGAGAAACTGGCACCCGCAAGCCATCTATGCAACAAATTGTGGTTGAGGGAACCGGTCTCTCATAAGCGTACGAGTAATGTTGGTCCGGGCCGCTTCATCTCACAATACCGCTGAACCAAATCACGACCAAGGGAGGAAGAAATCTAAGCATCAATGCCCACAAACTCTTTGTGTTCTACTCGAGATCTCATCTACACATAGACCTAGCTCATGATGCCACTGTTGGGGAATGTTGCATGGGAAACAAAAAAAATTCCTACACACATGCAGATCTATCCATGGTGATGAGCATCTACGAGAGGGAGAGTGGATCTACGTACCCTTGTAGATCACTAAGCGGGAAGCATTAAGAAATGCGGTTGCTGTAGTCGAAAGTCTTCACGATCCAAATCACCGAGCGTCCTGCGATCCAAACACGATCCGTCCCGATCAAGCACCGAACGGACGTCACCTCCGTGTTCAACACATGTATAGCTTGATGACGATCTCTGCCTTCTTGATCCAGCAAGAGGGAGCGGAGAGGAAGAAGAGTTCTTCGGCAGCATGATGGCGCTCCGATGATGGTGGTGGAGCTATTCCGGCAGGGCTTCGCCTAAACACTGCACAAATCCGATCTAGAGGAGAAACTATCCACTGGAGGAATGGGTAGCACGTGGCTGAAAATTCTAGTGCAAAAACCCTAAAACCTCCAGTATATATAAGAGGGAGGGAGGAGATGCCTTGGCAGAAGGGGCAAGCCTCCTTTGGGTCGGCCGAAGTGGGGAGGAGAGGAGGACTCCTCCTCCAATCCTAGTAGGACTAGGATTCCTCCTTTTTTGCCTTTTTTACACCTTTTCCCTTTGTGATTTTCTTCCCTAGACGCATGGGCCTTGTGTGGGACTTCCACCAGCCCACTAAGGGCTGGTATTCACTCTCCCACATCCCATGAAGCCCCTTGGGTCGAAATACCCCTCCCGGTGGTCTCCCGATACACTACCGGCACTCCCGGTACACTACCGATGAGCCCAAAACTTTTCCGGCGACCAAAACATGATTTCCTATATACGAATATTTACCTCCAGACCATTCCGGAGGTCCTCGTGACGTCCGGGATCTCATCCAGGACTCCCAACAATCTTCGGTCACCACCATACATAACTCTATACTACCGAAACGTCACCAAACCTTAAGTGTGCAGACCCTGCGGATTCGAGAACTATGTAGACATGATCGAGACACCTCTACGATCAATAACCAATGGCGGGACCTGGATGCCCATATTGGCTCCTACATATTCTATGAAGATCTTTATCGGTTGAACCTCTATGTCGAGGATTTAGTTAATCCCGTATGATGTTCCCTTTGTTCTTCGGTATGTTACTTGCCTGAGATTCGATCGTCGGTATCTCCATACCTAGTTCAACCTCGTTACCAGAAAGTCTCTTTACTCATTCCATAATACAAGATACCATGACTAACACTTAGTCACACTGCTTGCAAGGCTTATTGTGATGTCGTATTATTGAGTGGGCCCTGAGATACCTCTCCGTCACACGGAGTAAAAAATCCGAGTCTTGATCCATGCCAACTCAACAGACACCCTCGGAGATACCTGTAGAGCACCTTTATGTCACCCAGTTACGTTGCGACATTTGATACACACAAGTCACTCCTCCAGTGTACGTGAGTTGCATGACATCATGGTCATAGGAATATATACTTGACATGCAAAAAACAGTAGCAATAAACTGACACGATCATATGCTACGTTTGTAGCTTGGGTCTTGTCCATCACATCATTCTCCTAATGATGTGATCCCTTTATCAAATTACATCACATGTCAATGTCTAGGAAACCTTGACCATCTTTGATCAATAAGCTAGTTCACTAGAGGCATACTAGGGACAAAGTGTTGTCTATTTACCCACACATGTAATGTGTTTCCAATCAATACAATTATAGCATGGATAATAAACGATTATCATGAACAAGGATATATAATAATAAACACTTTATTTATTTCTTCTAGGGCATATTTCAACATGAGGAGCATCCCATAGGGGGGAGACCGACCTACATCTTCCATGGTACCTACAACCACGACATCGCTGACTAATAGGAACTCCGGCTGGTTCGCGCCGAACACTTCGGCCGGCGCCCCAGCTGCACTGACCATGGCTTCGGACACGGCGGAGGTCGTGGTGGAGGCTGTTGGCACAACCGGGATCCACATCAGGGGTGCCATGACCAGCCTTGGGAGGACCGCTGGAGCGATCAGCCTCAAGAGGACCGTTGCCACGATGACCCCCCGGAGGGGTCACGTCTTGGCCAGCCTCGTGTGGTTCGTCCTCGTGAGGCTGGCCTACCACCACTAGCACCTCCCCCGAGAAGGAAGGAAGAGGATAGGTAGGACGATTGGGCTGGGGCTTCCAGGAGGTCAGGGCGATAGCCTATATACTGGGCGGCGCCCAAGCCCCAGCATCAAACCGCGTCTTCAAGCAGTTCGCATGGGACGTGAACGTGGCTGTCCCAAAACCTGATGCCATGCATCCACTCAAGTATTCCCATACTGCCATCACCTTTGACTTGAGGGATCAACTCATGTGCTCGCCATGGCCGTCAGGCTCCGCATGATGTACACTCTAACCATCAACAACATCCTCGGCACCAAGACCCTCATCGACAGTGGAGCGGGGCTCATTGTCCTCTCCATCGAGACCTTTGAGAGGCTCCAAGTACCGTACGACCAGCTCATGCCGACCAAGCCCTTCTCTGGAGTCACTGATGGGTTAACAGTTCCCATTGGGCAAGTACGCCTCCCCGTCACCTTCGGCGGACACAAGAACTACCACACCAAGATCATTGCCTTCGACGTCGCCCACATCCACCTCCTGTACAACGCGATTCTTGGGTACCCAGCCCTCAACAATTTTATTATGGTGACTCATCATGGCTACAACATCCTCAATATGCCAGGGAGTGGCGGCGTCATCACCACCGCCTGCGATGAGAAGGATGCCATCAGCTGTAGGAATGAAAGTAGGTCTAGAGGTGCGGTGATTAGACTACTTGACCAAATAAAAGTTTTGCTTCTTCCCAATTTTAATTCTTGGCAAGTTTTAGCATTCATAGCATATCAAGTAACACCCTACACATGCATGTCTAAGAGTGTGGCAGTAGAAAATAAAGACATTGCACATGTAAGTAAACAGAGGGTTAGGAAAGCAAACACAAGTGATGACACGATGATTTTTTCCATGGTGCCGATAGGTGGTTCTATCGTACGTCCATGTTCGTGGAGTCTTCAACCCATGGAGGGTAACGGTCGTGAGAGTCCACAGAGGGGTCTACTCACGGAGGGTTCCACGAAGAAGCAACCTTGACTATTCCATGCGTTTTCCATCCACAAAGGACTAGCCTCACTATGGGTAGATCTTCACGACGTAGGCGATCTCCTTGCCCTTATAAACTTCTTGGTTCACTCCACAACATGAAGTAGGAGGCTCCCAAGCGACACCTAACCAATCTAGGAGACACCACCCTCCAAAAGGTAATAGGCTCGGTAATGACGATGAACTCCTTGCTCTTGTGCTTCAAGATGATAGACTCCTCAACACACAATCACTCTCTCACAGATTTGGCTTGGTAGAAGAGATGGGATTGGTGGAAATCAACTTGGGGAGGCTAGAAATCAAGATCCATATGGTTGGAGTGGAAGGTCTTGACCTCAACAAAAGGGTAGGTAGTTCTCTCTCAGAAAACAGAGTAGGATAAGTATGGAATAGTTCTGAGTGCTTCTCTTTCGAGTGGGTGGTGGTGAAGGGGTATATATAGGCATCCTCAAAAATCCAACTGTTACACACAATAAGTCAGACTCGGTGACACCAATGTGTAAATCTCGATGGTACCAAAGTGACCAAAAGTGGCAACTTTTGAATCTCAGACAGACAAATATACAATTCTCAGTTGCACCGAGAAGGTGACCAATGGTCAGATTTACCAATCTCGGTGACCCCGATTCACCATTTTTGGTTGGGCCAAAAATGAGAACTTGCATAACAGAATCTTGGCAACCAAACTCAGTGGCACCGAGTGTAGTGTCGGCTGCACCAATGTGTTAGGGTGGCACCGGGATAGGAATGTTAGTTGCACCGATTTTGCATATTTGGCTTAGAACAGACTTTGGTGGGAGAGTTTGTGGATGTTTTGGTGACTGTCACTTGTGCACATTTGAGCATATTGTCCATCATCAAAACTTTACCCCCTTTTAATAGTATTGGCTTTCCTATGGACTCAAAGTGATTTCTCACAAATGTAAAATGTATAGTCCTCTTGCCTGAAGCTTGGCCAACCTATTTCCTTGCATCTTGGGGTAATTCCACAATCCTTTGGCCATCCCTATCATTGAACTTGTCCTGAAATATACTTAGTGGAAATATTAGTTCAATGACTTATATGTTGTTATTAATTACCAAAACCACCAAGGGAGCAAATGTGCTTTCAATCTCTCCCTTTTTGGTAACTGATGACAACATATAGATCAAAGCTTCGAAAAACATATAATCATGGAATTGATCGTCGCTTTGAGAAGTATGTGATAAGCAAGAGCTCCCCCTAAATTTGTGCATTATTTTTAAATTTGCGTTTGAATGCAAAGGCACAATCGATTAGGTACATGGTTACTTCTTACATGTCACATGCCACTTGGTGGTGTGCGAGAGTAATTGGAATGAATATCATAGCACAACACAATCAACCAAACATGAATGATCATCACATAAGCATTACGATGATAGGAAATAGTAGCATCACACATTAAAGCGTATGATCAAACATCATCAAGCATGTATCATAAGCAAAACAAAAGAGTATCACAGTAACCAAAAGCAGTTGTTTTGAAAAAAGACAACAAACACCAAACGCTCTCTCACTCGAAGCCTAATGATCTATATACACTTCTCCCCTTTGGCAACAAGTTACCAAAAAGTTCAAAGGCATATATCTAATTCTTCTTGGGCTGGTATCCTCCAGTTGTCGATGTAGGAGTCGAGATAACAGTGTCGGCGAAGATCTCTGTAGATGTCGTGGATGGAGCTGGAGTGGTTAGTGGAGGAACTGGAGCTGATGGAGTAGGAGCTGTGCTGATAGTAGCAGGAGCTGATGAAGAGGGCCTCAAGTCTGGTGCAGGCTCTGTAGCTGATCTAGCCTGAGTAGTGAACTGGGTGCGTGGCCTGAGAGGTGATTCATCCTCATCATCCTCATCTGAAGAAGTAGAAGAGACCCGAGGGATGTGCATGGAGTAAACTTCCTTCTGAAGCTCTATAACTGTCTTTGACAACTTGTCCACCTTATCGCCAAGAACCTTGATCCTTGTCTCAAAGTTCCTCACTAGACTGTTCTGGTTGTCCAGAATTCCCTTGATATCCTTTTGCATGCCCTGGATAGCTGAGATTATAAGATCCATTTGCTCGTTTCTGGATCTGGGGGCTTCAGCACTAGCGGATCGAACTGGTTCTGCATCTGCCTGTGTTGTAGCAGATGTGGGATGATCTGGGTCCATCACCACAACATTATCCTCGAGATCTGGCTGTAGGGAAGATGTGGACGATCTAGAGCAAAAATGTGCTTCTCCAAGTGAGAGTTGATAAGCAACTGGATGTAGGGTGCATAATAGCAAGAGCGCTTTTGATCAACAACAATCCTCTTTATTGTCCGAACAATCAAATCCATGACTCTAATCCTGGTGTTCTTTTCAAGGTGGATCAATATGTTGATGGAGTAGCCTCAGATCTTCTTGTCATCTCCTCACTTGGGCATCAAGGTGTGCCTCAAAATAGTGTTCATTGTATGGAGGCCTGATTGCAGATAGTAGATGGATCCTAGCTTGTGTGATTGCACCTTGTCTATAGGGATAGGAGTATACACATCCTTCATGGCATTGTGACTTGCCTAAGGTTTCGAGTATACATCCAAATCACCTTCCTGAGCTTTTGGAACTTCTAGAAGTGCAGCCCACTCCTCAACAGTGGATTCATACCTTGCACCTTCACCCATCCATACAATTCTACCATCTCCATAGAAATGAGCAGTGGAGTAGAATTGCATGATCATCTTGTCGTTCCATGCAGTAAGCTCTCTGCCAATGAACTTATCCAAACCAATGCAATGGAAATTATCTTGGACACTTGGGAAGTAGTCCACATTATCCTTCATAAATTTCCAATCGACATATCTCATATCGCTCACAGTTGGGATACTGTCAAGCGACACTTTCTCATAAAAGTCCTATTGCTCTCTAGTGTAGAACCTGTAGTCAACAACAGTTTTCCTCCTCTGAGCATAAGGATCTATGGCTCTCCAGGCTCTCAATCCTGAGTCTTTGCTCTTCTTCATGTCTTTAGCAACTAAGTTGTTGACATCATGTACTGAAAGATGTGGTCTGAGCTTCATCAAGTAGTCAAGTCATCATCATCTTCAAGTCTGGAGGCTGTCCCCTTGCTTTTCTCAGAAGCTGGAATGTCTCTGGTAGTCCTCTTGGACTTCTATGCTGCAACCTTCTTGGAAGAAGGCTTGGTGCTCTTGGAAGTGCCAGTCTTTGGCATAGCATTAGCCATAAGCTTCTTGGCTTTCTTCTTGCAAGGGGCTTTCTCAACATGTTCTTCCTCCTCTTCCTCAGCAGCAGCACCAACAACCTCCTCTAGATCTTCAAACATAGAGGTAGGCCTGCCAGTCACATGGATAATCCTTTTCCTGGACTTCTTCTCCCCTGCCTTCATTGGCGAAGACTTCTTTGGGGGATCTATAGTCATTGTGGCCCTAGAACTCTCAGGTGCTCTCATAGCTACAGAAGGTGCATATACTTTGCTAACAACTTTTCTGGAAGAAGTAGCTTCAGTTGTTGACTTCTTAGCAGCCTTTTCTTGCTTCTTGGCAAGAATCTCCTCAGGAATGAAATATGAATCTTCTTCATTAGAGTTTAGCTTCTTCCTGGTCCTGGTGGAAGCCTTGGGCAACCCATGAGAGCTGGGGTGCCTGGATCTGAAAAAGAGCTGGCCTCAGGACTCCTGCCTGAACTCATGTCAACTCCTTGCTCTGCCAAATTTTGACTGTCCAGTGCGTCTGACAAACTGACCTTGTGAATAGAGTATAGGAGAGCAGAAGTAGATGAGTCATCACAAAATGAGGCTGGTTTTTGAAATTTGAACAATGAATTTTCAAGATTTTTGCATTCTGTCAAATAAATATCGGAACAGCCGAAACAATTTTTTCGGTGGGGCTGAGACTGACTGACTCACTTAACCGAACCTTGGCACCCTTTTCGGTCGGACCAAAAAGAGGAGCTCTTCCACCGAGTCAGTTCTCAGCAACACAGAATTTCTCATTGGTGATATTGATATGTCTGTTTCGGTTCCATCGAGATTTATCGAGCAGACGGCAAAACCGTAGAAAAATTCATTATTCGCGAGCCTATGGAGTTTTGAGTGGATAGGAATATGTACAAAGGGTGTATCAAAGATAATCTTGAATCTAATGCGCAAGAACCGGACGAGGAGCGCAACAGAGATCGAATTCGTACCCTACCTTGGCACGGATCCTCTACGGCGGCGACGAGGGAGAGGATTTCGTCGACGACAGCGATTCCTAGTGGCGGAGGAACGTAGGGAGACAAGGGTGATGACCAGGGGTCTCGTAGGCGGCAACTTAGCGTTCTGAGCCACGATGAATGAGATTGAATTTCAGAGCGTCGGGGTCCACATCTTAGATACCCACCACTGCCGGTGACACCGATTCTAAATTTTCGATGTCACCAAGTTCCTCAGTTGTCAGTTGACAGGGAAACTCAGTGTAACCAAGAAAATGGAATTAGTGGTACCTAGATTGAAAACCAAATCAACCCTAGGCATTCAGTGAGACCGAGATTTTGTGGTTGGTTCCACCGAGATGCACTTGGGAGGTTTTAATGGTCAGTCCTAGTCGATACAGAACTCCAAGTGCTCCACACACAGAGGGATCGAAAAGCACTTGTTCAAATTTTGTGATGCGGCATGAATAGTGTATGAGGTGAGAAAGCATAGATAGCTAAAGAGGTGATCCTAGGCATTCTTGTATATCCAATTGGCAAAAGACAAATGAAAACCCAAATAGCAACAATTGGATATCCTCGAATGAGAAAATAAATGCAAACCAACATGCTCACACAATAAGATGTCAAACGAAATCATGGCAAACATGCACAAACACTCTAGCATCTAACAAGCACTTGGGCAATGACGAAGTCTTCTATATATGAGTATTTGACTTAGGAGCCAAGTAAGACTTCTTGATCATAGGTCATACTCATCGTAAGCACAAGTGGGGTTACCACTTTTACATAAATCATTTAATGTTGTCACATACTAAGAGATGCTTTGACTCAAGTCTTAGAGTAAAGCTCCCCTTGATGTGACATCCCCCATAAGAGGGATAAACTAACCTTGGGTTCTGTTGATGAAGATTTCATGTTGGTGAGGTAGTGGTGGATGCTCAAGGTTTGATGAAGATCACAAAGAGTTGGGAGCATCCTTGTTGTTTCCTTACTCTTCTCACCTACATGGGTTAGTCCCAACACACAAGAGACAAATACAAGGATATCTATGCACATGGAGTGCAAATCATGTGTAATGATGTCCATTGATTTGTTGATTACCTTGTCCTTTGCTTACCTTTGAGGGAATGTGTGACACCTTGATCTATTGCATAGGTTTGATGTTGATTGCAAATAGATCTTGCCAATAATGAATATGAGTGAATTTCATTGGCAGAGTCACCCCTCAAGAACTTTCTAGTTCTTCTTGGGAACCCACATCAAGTTGATGGGGATCCTTGGTGTTAAAGTAGCACTTGTGGAAGTCGAGCTTGTAGTAGTCTTGGGAACCCACTTCACCAAAGCTTGGGGTTCATCTTCATAAGAGTCAAAGTCCTCTTGGAGCTTGTTCTTGACCTTGAGCTTGGTGTATTGTGGTGGAAGGTCATCTTGAGTGTTTGTCACCTTGGGAAGAGTATTTTCATACTTCTCCTTTTGAGGAACAAACTTGGGATTGGGGTATTGGCATTCTTCCCACTGAACTCCATTAGCGTTGAAGTAGCCAACACCACGATTCTTCCGGTATCCTCCATGCTTGCGTACAATCTCATCAAATTGTTTGTACCCTTCAAGAATCTTGTGGATACCTTTCTCTATAATTCCTTTCAATAAAGCATTTTCTTGATCAAGTGTAACTTGGCTAAGAGAATCATCATTAGTGGAATCAATAGAACTACTAGGAGCAACATCATTGGGTTTAGCATTTTTATTGTTGCTACTAGATGAAGAACCTTTCTTTCCTTTGTTACTAGTTTGCTTAGATTTTACTTGAGGCATGAATGTATACAAGAGTAGTCGTTCGTCAATATAAGATGAAGTCTTGTTTCGGAGGTCGTGATTGATAGCTTTAAGAAATTCATGTTCTTGCTCCAAATTGAGCTTATCGAAGCGTAGCTTCTCATGAGTTCTTACAAGCTCTCTATGATCTTCAAGAGTAGATTCATGAGCTAACTTAAGAGTGTTGAGTTCTTTATTCAATTCTTCTATTTTCATATTATCATCGTCAATTGACTTATCTTGACTAGTATGAGAAATATCAAGTTCATTATGATTAACATCACTAGTTTTATCACATAGAAAGTCATCATCGTAAAGCAAATCATCTTCATCACTATCAAAATCAAGATATTAGAGGTGTCATACCTTTGGGACTTTATCCATGAAGCAACTTCCACCTCCTTCATTTGGTGAATCAAATAGATCATACGAGTTGGTTGTCACTAGTGCAATTCCGGCAACACCATCATCTTGACTATAGGCGCAGTTGGAGTGATAGCTTCTCTCAGAGTGGTTGTCGGAGTCGGAGCCGGAAACCCATTCACCAACATGAGCTTGATGCTTTATTCTTGAGTAGCTCTAGGTGTGCTTGTCCTTCTTTTTTGAGTCCCTACTTCTCCTTGAGGATCTTCATTCATAATGATCATCTCTACTCCTTCTCTCTCTTCGAGGTGATTCATTTCTTGAGTTTTGTCTTCTTGGTGACTCTTCTTTTTGTTTGTAGGGAGCCAAGCACTCATTGGAGTAGTGTTCGGGCTTCCCACAATTGTAGCAGCTTCGGTCATGACTTGACGAACGCTTCTCTTCATATCTTGAGTTGGTGTTGTGATCTTTGCTTCTATTCTGTAGAACTTGTTGAATTTCTTGACCATGAGGCTTATCTCTTCATTTGTAACAATGTTGTCGCTTGAGGTAGCGGGAGCATCACTTGTGACTTTGTAAGCACTGCTAGACTTGTGATGAAGGTATTCCTTGTCCCTACATTATCCTTAGGCGATCAGGGCGTACCCCTGCAGCCGCCGTATTTACCTATGTTTCAGCAGTTTTTCATGCGTGTATATGTTTCCTAACGTTTCCCCTTTACCTGCACGGCTCCTTGCCAGCGTGAATGTCTCCACTACTGAGTGATCCTACCTTCGACCGCCTCATGAGAGGACTGAGCACGACATCTGTGCTCGGGTCCTGTAGCATTGATAAATCCATTGGCTGAGCACTGTCCGGCGGGCCAGCCCCGTTGACGTCATCTCCTCGGGTCATAGGTTCTTGACACTTTCATGCAATGGCCCTAGGGAGGACATTTGGCGTAGGCTGCTATAAAATTTACAGGACCTCGGACGGTGCTATCTGCAAGAAGACCCAGACGCAAACCGCCTTTGAGGTAGGGACCTCGTGAGCTCCCAGATACACCTCCTAGTTGTTCCGTGCCCGCCACGCGTATGAATTCCTTGGGCTGTAGATGCCCGGAGTGCCTGAGGACGCGGAGGGTTTCCTTCCCATGCGATGTGGAAGCCAGACCTCTGCGCTGGCAGACAAGTCAACACCGTCCAGCAACGACTATGCCCATGCAATGTGGAAGCCCTATGCCCTGTGCAGGGGATAAACAACTAAGGGCGCCCCAGCGGCCACATCAAAACATAGGAAAGCTCCTTGCGGCCCTATTTTGCTGCATTCCCTGGGATGTTCATGTGAGGGGGCTGCATGGGGGCTACTACCAAGTCGGGCCTGGTACATGCCACCTTCATAGGTCTGCCAAACCTGGTCTTCACGCGCCCCTCTTAGGAAAAGCCAACGAGGAAAAGTCATGCCCAAAATGCGATCCTATCCTTATTTTGGATCAAGGGCCTCGACAGGGATAGAAGCACATCTTGTCGTGTCGCAAGAATGGATTTCATTACAAGTACATGTACTGAAGAGATGAGTATATGGAATTGGCTTACACTCGCCACAAGCTACAACAAGAACACATCCATACAACAACATATTCATACATCATACAGAAGAGCAGGGTCTGACTACGGACGAAATCAAACGATAAAATGACATCCATCCTTGCTATCCCAGGCTGCCACCTGGAACCCATCCTAGATTGATGATGAAGAAGAAGAAGAAGAACTCGAAATTAAACAAGCCTCGCTCTCACGTCAAAGCATCACATTACCTGTACCTGCAACTGTTGTTGTAGTAATCTATGTGCCACGGGGACTCAGCAATTTCATTTCCAAGGGTATCAAGACTATCTTAATAGGCGAGGTATGATTAAGTGGTGAGGCTGCAGCAAGCGACTAAGCATTTATTTGAGTGGCTAACTTATGAATATAGAAAGTAAAGTATGATGGTCTACGAATAACGGATGTGAACTAGTAATGATCACTAAGTGATCCTGATCACCTACTTGCGTCAAAGATAACCCCACTGTGTTGTCTCTCGGATAAGGACTCATGAGAAGAGACAGTCACGGTTCCACACATAGTTGGTGTATTTTATTTGAGTTTACTTCAAGTTTCCTATGACCGAGTGTTAAAAAAAGTTTCCAAGTTGCCACATAACCGCGGGCATGGCTTTCCGAAAGATTTAACCTTGCAGGGGTGCTCCAACTCATCCATCACAAATTAACCACACGCCGCGTTGGAATTCCTCAACCGCGGAATCACCTATAGTATTTGCGGAATCCCGATGGAAACTTCAAGATAGCCCGAAGTTTCATCAAAATCCCATGCGCAAGATGTTCAAGAAAGGTAAAACAAGTCCAGCAAGGCCGCCCGACGTGTCGACGAACCCGATAGGAGTCGTGTATCTCGTTCTCAGGACACGATCTCATGAACACTACATACGGCGACCTAATAGAAATCCTTCGAGTTGCCCCGAGGTGTCCCGCAAGTGGCTCTGTTTTGGACCAACACTCATGAGGAGCACTGGCTGGGTTGTTGATTAAAGATCCTCGGGTTAATTACTCCCTATGCAGGTTTATTAGTTATTATGGAACATAACACCGAGCAAAAGGCCAAGCCTTCCACCTTTTACCAAGTATATATATGCATTAAATTAATTAGCAATAATATTGTGATAACAAAAGAATGTCCATGTTGTCACATGGAAGCAATTGCACCTGCAGCTAGAAACACTATAAGAAGGGCTGAGCAAGCGGTAACATAGCCAAACAAAGGTTTGCCGGGACGTGGAGGGCTTAGAGGCTTATCATGGCAATGTTGGGAGGCTTGTCACAACAAGTGGTAGGTAGCATGACATAGCGATAGAAAACGAGACATCTAGCATGCCAATGATAGTAGTGGTGTCCAGGGAAATGTGTCATCTTTCCTGAGATCCCTCTTGGAAGAATAAAGAGTCCATGAAGAAGACGCCAACGTAGTCGAACGAATCCTCGCACTCCGAACAGTAACATTTCAAATCATGAATGCACCAATATACTATGATACTACATGAAATTCTAAGCAATTTTCATATATGACATGTCTAAAACGGAGCTACGGTTCAACCACAACAACCAAAAAAAGTTTTATTTCAAATCTGCCCAAAACAACAAGATTGCATATTGCACACATGAAAACAACAAGCTACATGATTCTAAAATGCACAAACTAAGCTTGGGGCAGTAGCATATAACACACACTTCATTTCATCTTCACATATCATACTCAAAAGAGGCATGGATCACATGGTAGAAGCTCACAACATTGCTAATTGAAAATAGTTTCAGACATAGTGAAAATAGCAGTTTTGACAGTGTAGTTTTTATCACGAAGGCATTTTGACAGCAATTAAACTATGAGCTACATGGCATATTATGGCATGAAACTTAACATAATACTAAAGGACATTATCAACTACAATTAACTCCACTACACCTACCCCAAAGGGGTTAAAGATCACTAGCAAAACACATGGCAAAACAGCAACAAAATGTTATAGATTCCAGACTCTGAAAAATATGTTAGCATCTCAAAACAGCACATTTGTTAAGCATGTTGGCAACAACAAAACAACACCTAAACAAGGATTACCATGGCAAACAAAATGACCAAGGGCTAGTGCACATGTCAAAGGGCATATCTTATGTTTGCAACTATTCCAAAATATACATGGATTGATTTACACGAAATAAACAAAAGGGCATCCTAGCAAAAATAACATGCACACCAACTTACTCAAATGACCAAACTAATTGCACAGATAAATTCAACGGATTTTTCTACCTCAAAAACATATATAATATGCATAGGTTTTATATTAACAAAAACGACACAACAATTATGCAAGATTAGGACATAAATGGTTCTTAGTAAGTTATGTATGCAAAATAAATGCAACCAACACAACAAAAAGTTTTTTTGTAATGCATGTAAAATTGTTATACCTCACCTACACATTTTACCTATAGGAATATGCAAAAAATATGGATGCACAGTTAAGTATTATGTATGCAATGATACGACATATATGCAAGATAAACAATAGATGATATTAAAACATTTTTATCATGGTTCAACGTTGGATATATGAATCTATATTAAATTCTACACATTCTGCATATGCAACTTTTTGCACATGATGCACGGTTAATTAATTATGATCATTTTAAAAACATGCATTTCTCTGCAATAAAATAAAAAACACCAACGGGTCAAGTCTAGCATAGGGCCCGAAACAAAGGCATGGGCGATGGTTAACACTACAATGCACAAGGCGTCACATAGCGAAAGGGAGGGGCTGGCTTGCTCACCATGGGCTCAAGGCCCGGTCGAGGAAGCTGGGCCAGGGAAGGAGCTGGGCCTCTAGGCGCACGGGGCCCATGCGAAGGGAGGCCAGACCAGGCAAAGCAGTCAACGGGGCGCTCCTCCTCGTCTCCGATCTGCGAGCGGAAGGCACTGGGCAATGGCGCCATGGCTTGTGGCGGCCAGGGGCGACAGCGGGTGCCTCAGGGATGGCTGGAACCGGCGCGGGGGAGCTCCGGCGACCAGCGGGCATCTCGGGCGGCCATGGCGGAGCTTCGGGCAAGGCAGCGATCGGCAGCGGGCTTCGAGCGATGGGACAGCTGGGAGGAGCGGCAGGGGACCTCCGACGGTGCAGCAGCACAACGGCAAGGTGGAGGGTGCTGGCGTGGGGACGCGGTGTCACCGGCGGCACGACCATGTGCCCCGGGGCGCACGCAGGAGGAGCTTCGGGGTGACGGCGGGTCTGCGGTTATGTGGACATTGTCTGGGTTTGGACGCGGACATGTCCGGCGGGGCGTGGGGATGAAATCTGATCCTCAGATTTTAGATCTGAAGGCCCAATTTGGCTTGGGGGCTAGGGTTTCGGGATTGGGACGAGTTGGAGCTGGAAGGTGGGATTTTTGAGGGGGGTGGCTGGAAGTTTACATGGGGGGAACCCTAGAGAGTCAGAGGGGTCTCTACATGCGGTGTTTATATAGGGGTATGGACTAGGGAGGGTTGAACCTCGTCTGTCCGATCGTGACTCGATGACCACGAACGGAGCGGCAAGCTAGGTTGGGCTAGTGGGCTGTTTAGTTGGGCTAAGTGAGGATGAGAGGGAGGTTTGCAGCCTGGCACGGACTTTTATAAACCCAAACGTCCGATGAAAAAATCGATGACGGTGCCGCTACGGTCGACCATTCGGGAATCAAACGACATCTGATTGCGACGAAATTTGGCAGGCGGCCTACCTACAATATAACAAGACCGCACACCATGTTCCGACCTAATCTAAGAATATTGTATGCCCACTTTTAAAAACAATATTTTTTCGGTGTCACGGACGCGTGCATGTGTGGTTGGTCTCAAAACGGTCAACTCCATGAAAGGAGAGAACCGGCAGCTACGAACGGATGCAAGTTTTTTGAAAACGAGTGACGATGCTATGCAGATGATGCAAATGATGCTATGATGAGTGCGACAACCAGACGAATTACACGACGAGAACTGAATAAAAGTGGAATCTTCTGGAGCATCGTACCCGTGTTGTTACAACTCCCCTCCACTACACGAGGATCTCATCCCAAGATCTAAGAATGAGGAGGGGAAGAGAAAGAGAAATAGGTAAACTTAGTTGCACCTCTGACAAACGAGTGAAACGAATGATCATTGAAGGTTTCAACGAGATGATGAATGACATGAGGAACAGGCAAGAATTCACAAGAAATTTCGGCAGCACTTTGGTAGAAAAGAGAGGCAAAATTTAATAAGATGGAGAGAACATGAAAAGATAACACAACACTCCAGTTAAATGGAAAAGCAAGGAAAGAACATGATCTTAATCAAACTAGATGGGAGTTGAAAAGAGCAACACCATAATGCCTCTAGAACAAAAGAATAGAAGCTAGATCTTTGGAGAGAAGAGAACGGAGAAGAAAATGGCAACTTCTACCACCAATGAATTGAAAAGCATGGTTGAACGAAGTTGATGGAGAATCAACAACGAAAAGAATAGCTTGTTATGGGCTTAGGAAAAACATCTCAAAATTATGAGGTGACAACCTGCCACAACAGAAACAATTGATTGCTTGAGAGCAACAAGATATGCAAAACTTCTTTCACCAAGAGGAGGAGGAGGATACTTGGATCATTTATAACACCATGATAGCAACAATCCTTAGGAAATGCTTTAGGTGAAATCCAACCCAAGATAACTCTGAGAAGACATGATGGGTTTACTTATCTCATTCTTGACAATTTTCCTTTGAGACTCCTCATAATCAAGAATTTAATAACATCATCTCAAAAGATAATGGAGAAGGAATTGAACTTACAAATTCAAGATACAAAACACTTGAGCACCTCCAACAAGAATCTTGAAGAACAATTCGTGAAGAATTACATCCATAACAAACCACCATGAAGGACCTCTTGGCGAACACCGGGATGAAAGGACGATCAAAATAATGTGGTTGAAAGAATAGATTATGATGTTACAAAGATTTGGATGAAGCTTCGCGAAGAGATGCTTGAGAAAAACATGGAACTCTAGAAAGAAAAGATGAACAACTTATAACCAAGAATTTGACACCGTGAACACTCCGGAAGAAGGATTGAAATCACCTTGATGAAACTAGAATAAGAATTATGTTATTCTTATCCTTCATCAAGTTAAATTGATGACAAGCAACGGATTTCGCACACCACTTATTCTTCTTGAAAAAGATTGATGAGAGATGACATGAACTTGACGAAGTCTTGAACGAGAACACCTATGAGAATTCACAAATGAATGAGGATCCCATGGATGAATGGAGATACCTGAGAACAAAGATTCAAGTTCCACTTAGCAGAAAACATGAACGAAGCACCAGAATACTTGAGATAAAAACGACGAGACAACAATTGAGAAGAATTTGAGAATGAAAGCTAAAAGCTGAGAATGTACAAATCTTCTGAAATGATGGCCTTTGGAGGATCGAGAAATGAAAACAATTATGAAATGCACCAGATAGATATGGGAGAAATTCTCACGATCGAAAGCAATTTAAGAGCATAACACGAAGCTGACACCACACATCCTCAAGGGAATGAGCAAATATTTAAGGGAAACTCTCCTTCGGTCTTCAATGCTGAGAATAATGACGAGAATTAACACCATGAATATGGAGACACTCCAGAATAATGAAAAACAAAGATTGAGTGAATGATGAAAATAATTTGAAGCAATCTGACAGAAGTAATTATGACTGATGGAAATCATTCTTACGTCATACTGAAAGGAACTTGAGGACATCTCTGAGAATATTAGAAGAGTTAGGCAAGATCCTGGGGACACACCTGTGGATTATGGGCCCACTAAAATGTAACGCCCAAGATGCACGCCTATCCTTATTAAGGCACGAGGACCGCGACAGGGATAGAGACGCATCTAGTCGTTTCGCAAGTACAGTAACATAGCATACATGTATGAAGAGAGGAGTATATGAGTTGGCTTACACTCGCCACAAGCTAAATTACAAGTTCACTCAGTTTATTCAAACTTCATTCAAAAGACAAGGTCCATCTATGGACGAAAACAAACGAAGAAAAGAAGCAATGAAACTGTCTTGCTAGACCCGAAGATCATGACCAAGGCCTCTCTACTCATCCGGATATGTGACATACATTCTACCACGTTCTTCATCATACTCCCACTGGATCTGCATCGCATCGTCTGGCACGGTCTTATCTGCACCTGCACCTATATTTGTTGTAGAAATCTATGAGCCACGGGGACTCAGCAATCTTGTAAGCGGGTACTGAGACTATGTAAGCTTTTTGGGTTGGATGGGGGGTGAGTTTTGAGTTTGCAGCAGCACTAAGCATTGTATGGTGGCTAACTTAGAAGAACATGAATGTAAATATGGTGGACTACGTAAGACGATCGAGTTCTACCATGATCACTAAGTGATCCTGAACACTTACTTACGTCAAACATAACCCCACCGTGTTCCTGGCGTTACCGCAGCGAAGCGCGCTTGCAAGGCCAGGCGCGGGGCTACACATCTCTGGACAACGACGATGACAACGGAAGCAGGCAACACGTAAGGCGAGGCGAACGAGGCACGCGGCAGCGAGGTGATGCAAGCACGGAGTGGGCGGCAACTACGAGTGCGATCCCAAAGGGCGAGGCAACCGGGCGTTACGCACACTGCTGCGTGAGGGCTACTGTCAAAAAAAACACCTTGGCGAAGCTACGGGAGCACGGAAACGCCGACGAGCTAGCGTCATGCACAAGGGAGCATCGCCTACGAGCAAGAACAGAGAGGGAGAAGGGACTACCTTCACTACCTAGGACAACGGGAGATGGGCGAAAACGGGACGGGTGCGATGCGATGGACCTCGGAACTCCGGTGCACCTTGGATCCGAGTAGTGAGAAGAAGATGGCGATGGGGACGGAGCTTCAGCATTGACGGCGAGACGTGCGTAGAGGAAGAAGATGCAGGGCCTCCGGGTCTTCGATCTACACGGACAGGAGGGACGGCCACGACGCGAGGAGACTACCCCGTGCTCGAGCACGCGCTTGGCCGGAGCATCACGAGCAGGGCGAAGGCGAGGCTTGGCTACCTTACCTGAGCAGCGGTGATGCAAGAGGATGGGGGAATGGAGCGAGGGGTCGAGCTAGGGCACGGAGGACAACATATATAGGGTTCTAGGGGCGCCGTCGGCCTTCAAATCGGCATGGACGCCGACGTGGCTGCTGCCGATGCGCGCCGTATAGAGGAGGACGAATGTGCAGCGCTGGGAGGCCGGCTGGGCTGTGCTACTGCTACTACCAGGCCACGGCAGGGGCAAGGAGGCCCAGGTGGGCTGAGAACCCTCTCTCTTAGGAAAAACAAAAGGTTTTTCCTTATGTTTAAGGCCAGGACAAAACAATCCCTAGAGGACAGAGAGAAAGGTTTGGGAAAACAAAGAAAATACTTTTGAGCTCACAAAAATGCAAGCCATTTAATAAAAAACGTTAGGGCATTTTTGGATCAAGAAAATATTTTACCTAGTATTTAACTAGACATGGTTTCAGAATTATTTGAAAGGAAGAAAAACCCAACCATGGTAGAAGGACTACTCTAAAAATCTTAGGAGAATATTTAGAAGATGACCAACATTTTAAACGAGGGAAAACAACAAGCAAATATTTAACAAGCAACAAATTTGAATAAAGAGAGAGAGAGAGATGGGAATAGTTTTGGAATGGGAGGAACTAGAGTAACACTCCAACAAGGCACACATGCATTCACCCACATACATACCTCACATCACAACACTTCACAAGCACAAGCAAAGAAATAATAGTTATGCATTGATATGATGAGCATGATGGCATGATGCATGATGCATGAAATGGAAATGGCAATGAAGCAAAATCATAATTCATTCAAGGCACATGACATAACATAGAGGTTTACAAGAGATACATGACTAAAAGTGGCAAGGGGTGCACTTGGGCTGTTACAACTCTCCCACACTACAAGAGGATCTCGACCCGAGATCTAAGAACGAAAGAACTCTAGAAATTCAGAACGGAGAAGATCCTCATGTTCCCAAGTAGCTTCTTTGTCGGAATGATGAGACCACTTCACCTTGAGAAATTTGATTGACTTGTTATGAGTCTTACGCTCAGTTTCTTCGAGAATAGCAATTGCATGCTCACGATAAGATAGGTCTTCTTGGAGATCAATGTCTTGGAGGTCAATGGTACACTCCGGGGTCTTGAAGCACCTCCAAAGCTGAGAGGCATGGAAGACATCATGCACATTTTCGAAATACGAAGGAAGCTCTAGTTGATAGGCAAGTTCACCTCTCTTGCCAACAACTCTGAAAAGACCCACAAAGCAAGGAGCTAGCTTCCCTTTAATTCCAACCGCTAAGTGCCCTTCATGGGAGAGACTCTGAGATAGACAAGGTCATCAATTTGAAAGGAGACATCCCGATGTGTTTTATCGTAATAACACTTTTGTCAGGACTGAACTGCTTTGAAGTTCTCATGAATGACATGGCACATCTCTTCTACTTCGATGATCATGTCATTGCCCAAGATCCGATGCTCGCCTATTTCAGACCAATTGAGCGGGGTATGACACTTCCTGCCGTAGAGAATCTCAAAAGCGGCCTTGCCTGATCTAGCCTGAAAGTTGTTGTTGTATGAAAATTCAACGCATGGAAGGTAGTCTTCCCATTTCATGTCGAACAAAATCACACGGGCTCTGAGCATGTCTTCAAGGATTTGATTAACTCTCTCAACTTGACCACTTGTCTGCGGATGGAATGCAGTGCTGAAACGGATCTTGGTACCCATAGCAGTCTGGAAGGAGTCCCAAAACATGGAAGTGAAGTGGCTTCCACGGTTAGGTGAGATGAGCTGAGGAATACCATGCAAAGAAACTATCCTTGGCGTATAGAACTCTACTAGCTGAGCTATCGAGATAGATTCTTTGACCGGAAGGAAATGGACAACTTTGTTTAGCTTGTCGATAACCACAAAGATGGCATCGTTGCCCTTCTTGGACTTAGGAAACCTAGTGACGAAATCCATCTCCACATGATCGAATTTCCACTCTGGAATAGGCAAAGGCTAAAGGAGACTTGTTGGATGTTGATGTTCTGCCTTCACTCTGTGACAAACATCAGACTCGTTCACAAACTGAGCAATTTCACATTTCATGCGAGTCCACCAGAAGGTTTGCTTGAGGTCCTGATACATCTTGGAACTGCTTGGCTGAATGGATAGGAGAGAATTGTGTGCTTCGTCCATGATAACCTTCCTGAGATCACCTTTTGGAACCACCAGACGGTCCTCAAAGAACAAGGTATCTTTGTCATCAACGTGAAGGCACTTGTACTTCGGAATGCCCTTGGCCACACCTTTCTTCACTTTCTTCACCATCGCATCAAGAAGTTGAGCTTGGTGAACCTAATCTTCCAGAGTCGGAGAGCTTGAATATTTGCAAGAAATCCCTGCGGAATCATTTGAAGATTGAGCTTGCGGAAGGCTTCACAAAGCTTGAGTTAAAGAGGCTTCAGGATAAGACTATTGCAGTATGCCTTTTGGCTGAGTGCGTCTGCAATGACATTTGATGTTCCAGGAGTATACTCAATGCTTGGGTTGAAGTCTTCAATCATTTCCACCCAACGAGACTGCCGAAGATTGAGATTGGTTTGAGTGAAAATGTACTTCAAGCTCTTGTGATTGGTGTACACCTCAACTGGTGTACCCAACAGAAAATGCCTCCAAGTCATTAGAGCATGCACAACAGCCGGCAACTCGAGATCATGAGTGGGGTAGTTCTTCTCAGCAGGTTTCAACTAACACGAGGTATAAGCAACAATCTTCTTATCTTGCATGAGAACGCCACCAAGGCCTTGGAGGGAAGCATCACAAAAAACTTGGAAAGGCTTTGATTGCTCGAGAGGGACAAGAACTAGAGCTGAAGTTAGTTTCTGCTTGAGCGTATTGAACACCACATCACACACAGGAGACCAAGCATACTTGACATTCTTCTGAAGGAGGTTGGACAGGGGCTTAGCAATTTGAGAGAAGTTCTGCACGAATCTTCTGCAGTAACTTGCAAGCCCGAGGAAGCTACGAAGCTGCTTGACATTCTAAGGAGGCTCCCACTTCAATATTGCCTCAACTTTCTTAGGGTGCACTTTAATGCCCTCAGTAGAGATCACATGCCCAAGGTACACCACTTCATTGAGCCAAAACTCACACTTGGAAAACTTAGCATAGAATCGATGCTCTCTTAGCTTTCCAAGCACAAGTCGGAGATGTTCTGCATGTTCTTCTTTAGTCTCGAGAATAGGAGGATATCATCCAGATACACCAAGATGAACTCATTCTTGAAAGGAGAGAATATGAAGTTCATCATCCTTGAGAAGGTTGAAGGAGCATTGGCGAGACCAAACGACATGAAAGTGTACTCATAAGAGCCAAAACTCGTCCTGAAAGAAGTCTTCGGAATATCTTCTTCGCGAATGTGAATCTGATGATAGCCCATGCGAAGATCAAGCTTCGAGAAAACCTTGGCACCTCTCAGTTGTTCAAACAACTCATTGATATTGGGAAGTGGGTACTTGTTCCTAATTGTCTTTTTAGTCAATGGGCGGTAATCAACACAACGTCAGTCCGTGCCATCCTTCTTCTTGACAAACAAAACACCACAACCCCATGGAGAAGAACTTGGTCTGATCAAACCCAGATGTTCTTGGTCATCTACCTGCTTCTTCAACTCTTTCATCTCTTCGGGGCCAAGCTTATAAGGAGGCCTGCAAACCAGTTCAGTTCCGGGATCGAGGTCAATCACAAACTCGACTTGCCGGTGCGGAGGCATTCTTGGCAATTCTTCGGGAAATACATCTTCATACTCACAAACCACCGGAATTTGAGAAATAGCCGAGATTTCACCCTTCTCATTAAGAGCAAAGAGACGGATTGTGTCATCGCGAGCTGTGAAAATAATCACATCTTCTGAAGGATGAGTCAATTTGACTTCTTTGGCTTGACAATCCACATGCGCCTTGTTCATGGCCAGAAAGTCCATGCCCAGAATGAGATCAATATCGGAATTACCGAGAACAATTGGAGAGGCCAGAAATGAATAATTGCCCATCTTGATAGAGACATCCGTAGTTTTCGTGCTTGCATGCATGAATTTACCTGGAGAGACAACTGACAAAGGCCTAGGTAACTCTACCACATGAAAATTATGCTTTGATGTGAATGGTCTAGACAAGAATGAATGAGATGCACCAGTGTCAAACAAAACTTTTGCAGGAATAGAATTAACTGAGAGATTACCTATAATCACTTCATGAGACTGCTCTGCTTCAGCTGCATTCACCATGTTCACCCTTGCTGACCTGGGATTATGCTTCACCATAGCAATGCATGGAGGTCTGACTAGAGGAGGAGGTGGAAGACGCCGCTGGTTGTTGCACTTGTTTGAGTAGTGACCCTTCTGATGACACATGTGACAAGTAACCTCTGAGAGCGGATGGAAGTTTCCTGGAGGAGGAACATAAGCTGACTTGGGAGCCTGGGGCCTCTGCTGATAACCTGGGTTGGGTGGGTGGGAAGAACCACGACCACTGAACTGCTTCTACTGCTGAGGGGGACGAAACGGAGGAGGAGGAGGAACCCAACATTTCTGCTTCTTAGGGACCATCTGAGAGCTTGAAGAAGAAGAATAGGAATCACTAGAACGCTTCCTTGAGTTATGTAACTTGAGTTGAGTTGCCTCGACCTTCAAGGACATGTTGTAGAACTGATCAAACTCACAAGGCTCTTGAAGGACCAGACCCAGCAGAAGCTCATCCTTGGGACCACCTCTAAACTAATAAATCATAGACTTGTCCTCAGGAACATCCTGTTTAGCATAGCGGGCTAGATTTTGGAACTCGATGTTGTACTGATAGACATACTTGCTTCCCTACTTCAGGTGCCTGAACTTCTCACGCATCTCCTCGACAAAGCTTGTCGGAATGTAATGGTCCTTGAAGTCACTACAGAAATCGTTCTAGGTGACAACACGATCGCCCCTGGAGTCCTTGTATTGCTGCCACCAATTTGGTGCCTGACCCTTGAGCTGAAATGACGCGAACCTGACATAGTCCTCTGGTCTGACATTGTTGCACTCAAAATGCTTACTCATGTCACGGAGCCAATCATCTGCATCAAAAAAGGTTGCTCACAACAGGTGAATTACTTGGGGTGGTTGGCAGGGAACTAGTTGAGCGTCGCGAACTGAGGCTTATTATGGGGACCCCGACTCATAAGTCGTGATCACCGAATGTACGTGCACAGTGATCCCAGAGATCAATGCTCACTGAACACACAGAAACTGAATAACAAGAGTCTTACATCCATTACATACTAGTTTACTCAAATATGGCCTTCATGGCCAGGTCTTCATATGATTGCAGCGGAATTCTTTAACAAAAGCGTGAACCCATGCCGTCTGCCTTAACCCTACAGGCATTCTAACTGGGAAGCGTCTTAGCTTGCACGTCCGTCACCAAGGTAATCTTCATCATAACCTGATCTTTCATGCTTGGCCAATAAAATAACCAGTGGCAAGCCAATGAGTACTTTGAATGTACTTGCAAGCAACCCATGTTTGGAATAAGGCAATAACAATGCATTAGCACTAATAGGTGAGTTTTGCAGAAAGCTAGTTTTGAGTGCAATGACATGATCAAGTAACTTAAGTGAGCATGCATCAACCATAAACATGTGTTCATAAGAACATGCCATAGTCATCATCATATGCAGGGGGTTGGACATCTCCTATTCAACCATCACACCAAGTCCTCAGACTTGTCTCATGTACCATCTGAACATCTCATGTTCAATCATCATGCCAAGTCATCTGACTCAACTCAAGTATCATCCTTGTCGCCACACACCCTCACCAAGTTTTGAGGAAACAACTGGACATAGCACAAGAGCGGTCATGCAACTGTCCTTGACCGTGGACACGGCTATTCGAATAGTTTTACACTCTGTAGAGGTTGCACACTTTACCCACAAGACTCGGGGAACTTCCGTTATTGGGGAACGTTGAATGGGAAACAAAAAATTTCCTACGCACACGCAAGATCTATCCATGGTGATGAGCATCTATGAGGGGGAGAGTGGATCTACATACCCTTGTAGATCGCTAAGCGGGAAGCGCTAAGAAACACGGTTGGTGTAGTCAAACATCTTCGCGATCCAAATCGCCGTGCGTCCTGCGATCTCATCACGGTCCGTCCCGTGATCCAATCACGATCTGTCCCGCGAACTCATCATGATCCGTCTCGCGATCCAATCACGATTCATCTCGCGATCTTGATCACGGTCCTTCCGATCTAGCGCCGAACGGACGGCACCTCCGCGTTCAGCACATGTACAACTCGATGACGATCTACGCCTTCTTGATCCAGCAAGAGGGAGCGGAGAGGTAGAAGAGTTCTCCGGCAGCGCGACGGGGCTCCAGTGATGGTTGTGGAGCTATTCCGGCAGGGCTTCGCCTAAGCACTACAGAAATCCGATCTAGAGGAGAAACTATGCACTAGAGGAACATGTAGCACGTGGCTGAAAATCTTGTACCAAAACCCTAAAACCCTCTAGTATATATAGGAGGAGAGGTGGAGGAGGCTTGCCTCCCAAGGAGGCAGCCCTTGGGTCCGCCGAACCAGGAGGGAGGAGTCCTCCTCCTCCACTCCTAGTAGGATTAGGACTCCTTCCTAATTTAGCCCTTTTTGCCTTTTTCCACCTTTTTCCTTTTTGGTTTTTTCCCAGCTGCATGGGCCTTGTGTGGGACTTCCACCAGCCCACTAAGGGATGGTATTCATCCTCCCACAGCCCATGTAGCCTCTTGGGTCGAAATACCCCTCCCGATGGTCTCCCGGTACACTACCGGCACTCCCGGTACACTACCGATGAGCCCACAACTTTTCCGGCAATCAAAATAGGACTTCCTATATATCAATCTTTACCTCCGAACCATTTCGGAGCTCCTCGTGACGTCCAGGATCTCATTCTGGACTCTGAACAACCTTTGGTCATCACCATGCATAACTCTATACTACCGAAACGTCACCGAACCTTCAGTGTGCAGACCCTGCGGGTTCGAGAACTATGTAGACATGACCGAGACACCTCTACAGTCAATAACCAATAGCGGGACCTGGATGCCCATATTGGTTCCTACATATTCTACGAAGATCTTTATCGGTCGAACCTCTATGTCAAGGATTCAGTTAATCCCGTATGATGTTCCCTTTGTTCTTCGGTATGTTACTTGCCCGAGATTTGATCGTCGGTATCGCCATACCTAGTTCAACCTCGTTACCGGCAAGTCTCTTTACTCGTTCCGTAATACAAGATCCTGTGACTAACACTTAGTCACATTGCTTGCAAGGCTTGTTGTGATGTTGTATTATCGAGTGGGCCCTGAGATACCTCTCGATCACACGGAGTAACAAATCCCAGTCTTGATCCCTGCCAACTAAACAGACACCCTTGGAGATACCTGTAGAACACCTTGATAGTCACCCAGTTACGTTCCGATGTTTGATACACACAAGGTACTCCTCCGATGTCAGTGAGTTGCATGATCTCATGGTAATAGGAACATATACTTGACATGCAGAAAACAGTAGCAATAAACTGACACGATCATATGCTACGTTTGTAGTTTGGGTCTTGTCCGTCACATCATTCTCCTAATGATGTGATCCCGTTATCAAATGACATCTCATGTCAGTGGCTAGGAAACCTTGACCATCTTTGATCAACGAGCTAGTCTACTAGAGGCATACTAGGGACAAAGTGTTGTCTACTTATCCACATGTAATGTGTTTCCAATCAATACAATTATAGAATGGATAATAAACAATTATCATGAACAAGGAAATATGATAATAACTAAGTTATCATTGCCTCTAGGGCATATTTCCAACAGTCTCCCACTTGCACTAGAGTCAATAATCTAGTTCACATCACCATGTGATTCGCATTGTTATGAATCTAACACCCAAAGAGTTCTGGGGCTCGATCATGCTTTGCATGTGAGAGAGGTCTTATAGTTAATGGGTCTGCCACATTCAAATCTGTGTGTGCTTTGCAAATCCCTTTGTCAAACTGTAAACACTGCTACCACACTCCACTTGGTACTATTCCAAATGGCTGCTCCACTATACGTATCCATATTGCTACTACGAGTTATCCGGATTGGTGTTTAAAGCTTGCATCGACGTAACTCTTTACGACGAACTCTTTATCACCTCCATAATTGAGAAACATCTCCTTAGTATTTTAGTTACTAAGGATAATCTTGACCGCTGTCCAATGATCCACTCCTGGATCACTCTTGTACCCCTTGACAGACTCATGGCAATGCACACAGAGGTGCGGTACACAGCATGGCATAATATAGACCCTATGCCTTAAGCATAGGGGACGACATTCGTCCTTTCTCTTTATTCTGCCTTTGTCGAGCTTTGAGTCTTTCTCAACTTCACACCTTACAAATCAGGCGAGAACTCTTTCTCTGACTGATCTATTTTGAACTCTTTCAAAATCTTGTCAAGGTATGTACTCGTTGAAAGTCTCATCAAGCATCTTGATCTATATCAATAGATCTTGATGCTCAACAATTAGGTAGCTTTATCCAGGTCTTCCTTTGGAAAACTCTTTTCAAACAACCATTTATGCTTTCCATAAATTCTACATCATTTTCGATCAACAATATGTCAACCACATATGCTTACTAGAAACTCTATAGTGCTCCCACTCACTTTGTTGTAAATACAAGTTTCTCATAAACTCGTTATAGACTCAAAAATTATGATCACCTCATCAAAGTGTATATTCCAACTCCGAAATGCTTGCTCCAGCCCATAGATGGATTGATGGAGCTCGCACACCTTTTAGCATCCTTAGCACTGACAAAACCTTCTGGTTGTATCACATACAACCTTTCCTCAAGTAAACCTTTAAGGAAACGATGTTTTGACATCCATCTGCCAGATTTCATAATTGAAAAATGCAGCAACTGCTAACATAATTCCAACAGACTTTTAGCATCGCTACGAGTGAGAAAGTCTCACCACAGTCAAGTCCTTGAACTTGTCGTAAACTTCTTTGCAACAAGTCGAGCTTTACAAATGGTGACATTTACCATGAGCGTCTGTCTTCATTTTAAACATCCATTTGTACTCAATGACCTGCCGTCCAACGAGCAAGTCTACCAAAGTCCATGCTTGGTTTTCATACATGGATCCTTTCTCGGATTTCTTGGCCTCTAACCATTTCTCGGAATTCGGGCCCATCATCGCTTCTCCATAGCTCGTAGGTTCATTGTTGTCCAACAACATGACCTCCAAGACAGGGTTGTCGTACCGCTCAGGAGTAGTACACATCCTTGTCGACCTACGAGGTCTGATAGTAACTTGATCTGAAGCTTCATGATCATCATCATTAACTTCCTCTTCAACTAACGTAGGCTTCACAGAAACAAATTCCTGCGCTGTGCTACTCTCTGGTTGAACAAAGGTTCAACAACCTCATCAAGTTATATCTTCCTCCCACTCAATTCTTTCGAGAGAAACTCTTTCTCGAGAAAGGACCCGGTTTTAGCAACAAACTCTTTATGCTTGGATCTGAGATAGAAGGTTTACCCAACTGTTCTTAGGGTATTCTATGAAGATGCATATGTCCGCTTTGGGTTCAAGCTCATTAGGTGAAAACATTTTCCACACAAGCGTCGCAGCCCCAAACATTAAGAAATGACAGCTTAAGTTTCTATCAAACCATAATTCACACGGTGTCATTTCAATGGATTTACATGGTGCCCTATCTAAAGTGAATGTAGTTGTCTCTAATGCATAACCCCAAAACTATAGTAGCAAAACGATAAGAGACATCATAGCACGCACCATATCCAATAGAGCATGACTATGACGTTCGGACACACCATCACACTATGGTGTTCCAGGTGGCGTGAGCTGTGAAACAACTTTCACATTGTCTAAAGTGGTATGCCAAACTCGTAACTCCGGTATTCACCTCCACGATCATATCGCAGACATTTTTATCTTCTTTTCACGGTGATCTTAAACTTCACTATGAATTTGCTTGAACTTTTCAAATGATCCAGACTTGTGTTTCATTAAGTAAATATACACTATATCTACTCAAATCATCAGTGAAGGTAAGAAAATAACGATATCCACCGCATGCTGCAAGACTTATTGGATTGCATACATCAACATGTATCATTTCCAATAAATCACTTGCCTGCTCCATCAAATCGGAAAACGGGGGTCCTTAGTCATCTTGCCCAAGAGGCATTGTTCGCATGTCTCAACCGATTCAAAATCGAATGATTCCAAAGATCCATCAGCATGGAGTTTATTCATGCGTTTTATACCAACATGACATTCAGCGGCAATGCCACAAGTATGTGCTACTATCATTATTAACTTTGTATCTTTTGGCATCAATGTTATGAACATGTGTATTACTACGATCAAGATTCAACAAACCATTCTCATTGGGTGCATGACCATTGAAGGTATTATTCATGTAAAAAGAATAACCATTATTCTCTAACTTAAATGAATAACCGTGTTGCAATAAACACGATCTAATCACGTTCATGCTCAATGCAAAACACCAAATAATATTTATTTAGGTTCGTCACTAATCTCGAAGGTAGAGAGAGCGTGCTATGTTGATCACATCAAGCTTGGAAACATTTACAACACACATCGTCACCTCACCCTTAGCTAGTTCTCCGTTTATTCCATAGCTTTTATTTCGAGTTACTAACATTTAGCAACCGAACTGGTATCCAATACCCAGGTGTTACTAGGAGTACTAGCAAGGTACACATCAATAACACGTATATCAAATATACTTTTGTCGACGTTGCCAGCCTTCTTATCTACCAAGTATCTAGGGTTGTTCTGCTTCAGCGACCGCTCTTCTCATAATCGAAGCACTTAGTCTCGGGTTTGGGTTCAACTTTGGGTTGCTTCATTGGAGCAGCAACTGACTTGCTATCCATGAAGTTTCCCTCCTTGCCCTTGCCCTTCTCGAAACTAGTGTTTTTACTAACCATCAACACTTGATGCTCCTTCTCGATTTCTACCTTCGCGGTGTCAAACATCGCGAACAGCTCAGGGATCATTATTTCTACGCCTGGAGTTTATAGTTCATCACCAAGTTCTAGTAGCTTAGTGATAGTGACTTGGAGAACAATATCAATCACTATCTTATCCGGAAGATCAACTCCCACTCAATTCAAGCGATTGTAGCACCCAGACAATCTGAGCACATGCTCAATGATTGAGCTATTCTCCTTCATCTTATAGGCAAAGAATCTTGTTGGAGATCTCATATCTCGCAACACGGGCATGAGCCTGAGATCCTAATTTCAGCTCTTAGAACATCTCATATGTTCCATGACGTTTAAAGTGTTTTGGAGCCTCAATTCTAAGATGTAATGCATGACGCACTAAACTATCAAGTAGTTATCAAAACGAGCATGTCAGATGTTCACAACATCTACAACCAACGCTAGAGGGGTTGGCGCACCGAGCGGTGCATTAAGGACATAAGCCGTTTGTGCAGCAATGAAGACAATCCTCAGATCACGGAGCCAGTCCACAACATTGCTACCATCATCTTTCAACTCTATTTCTCTAGGAACATATAAAATTCAAGGGAGCTACAACGTGAGCTAGTAATCTACAACATAATTTTGCAAAGACACTACTGACTATGTTCATGATAATGAGTTCAATTAATCATATTACTTAAGAACTCCCACTCAAATCAACATCCCTCCAGTCATTCGAGTGATACATGATCCAAATTCACCAACTCAAGTTCGATCATCACGTGAGTTGAGGTGGTTTCAATGGTGAACATCATCATGTTGATCATATCTACTATATGACTCATGTTAGACCTTTCGGTCTCTTGTGTTCCGAGGCCATGTCTGTACATGCTAGGCTCTTCAAGTTTAACCCGAGTGTTCTGCATGTGCAACACTTGCTTGCACCCGTTGTATGTGAACGTAGAGTCTATCACACCCGATCATCACGTGGTGTCTCAACACGACGAACTTTTGCAATGGTGCACACTCGGGGAGAACACAATTCATCTTGAAATTTAAGTGAGGGATCACCTTATAATGTTATCGTCGTCCTAAGCAAAACAAGGTGCATAAAAGGATTAACATCACATGCAAATCATAAGTGACATGATATGGCCATGAACTTATGCTTTTGATCTCCATCTTGAAAGCACCGGCATGATCTCCATCTTGAAAGCATCGGCATGATCTCCATCATCACCAGCACGACACCATGATCTCCAACATCTTGATCTCCATCTTTGACGCGCCCAAAATGCTTCTACTACTATTGCCACCGTTTAGCGATAAAGTAAAGCATTACATAGCGCTTAATGATTGACACGCAGGTCATACAATAATTAAAGACAACCCTATGGCTCCTACTGGTTGCCATACTCAGCGACATGCAAGTCGTGATAATCTATACATCACATGATCATCTCATACATCACAAATATCACATCATGTAATTGGCCATATCACATCACAACATACCCTACAAAAACAAGTTAGACGTCCTCTAATTGTTGTTGCATGTTTTACGTGGCTGCTATAGGTATCTACCAAGAACAATTCTCATCTACACAAAAACCACAACGGTGATACACTAGTTGCTTTTCAACCTTCTCAAGGACCGCCTTTGTCAAATCCGATCCAACTAAAGTAGGAGAAACAGACACCCGCCAGCCATCTTTGTGCAACGAGGTTACACGTCAGTCGATGGAACCGGTATCTCATAAGCGTACGAGTAAGGTTGGTCCGGGCCACTTCATCCCACAATACCGCTGAACCAAAACGCGACCAAGGGAGGAAGCAATCTAAGCATCAACGCCCACAAACTCTTTGTGTTCTACTCGAGATGTCATCTACCCATAGACCTAGCTCTGATACCATTGTTGGGGAACATTGCCTGGGAAACAAAAAATTTCCTACGCACACGCAAGATCTATCCATGGTGATGAGCATCTACGAGGGGGAGAGTGGATCTACATACCCTTGTAGATCGCTAAGCGGGAAGCGTTAAGAAACTTGGTTGGTGTAGTCAAACATCTTCGCGATCCAAATCGCCGTGCGTCCCGCGATCTCATCATGATCCGTCCCGCGATCCAATCACGATCCGTCCTGCGAACTCATCACGATCCATCCCGCGATCTCATCACGATCCGTCCCGCGATCTCATCACGATCTTGATCACGGTCCTTCCGATCTAGCGCCGAACGGACGGCACCTCCGCGTTCAGCACATGTACAACTCGATGACGATCTCCGCCTTGTTGATCCAGGAAGAGGGAGCGTAGAGGTAGAAGAGTTCTCCGGCAGCGCAACGGCGCTCTGGCGATGGTGGTGGAGCTATTCTGGCAGGGTTTCGCCTAAGCAGTGCAGAAATCCGATCTAGAGGAGAAACTATGCACTAGAGGAACGGGTAGCACGTGGCTGAAAATCTTGTACCAAAACCCTAAAACCCTCTAGTATATATAGGAGGAGAGGAGGAGGAGGCTTGCCTCCCAAGGAGGCAGCCCTTGGGTCGTCCGAACCAGGAGGGAGTCCTCCTCCTCCTCCACTCCTAATAGGATTAGGACTCCTTCCTAATTTAGCCCTTTTTGCCTTTTTCCACCTTTTTCCTTTTGGGATTAACTTCCCAGCCGCATGGGCCTTGTGTGGAACTTTGACCGGCCCACTAAGGGCTGGTATTCATCCTCCCACAGCCCATGTAGCCTCTTGGGTCGAAATACCCCTCCCGATACGCTACCGGCACTCCCGGTACACTATCGATGAGCCCGAAACTTTTCCGGCGACCAAAATAGGACTTCCTATATATCAATCTTTACCTCTAGACCATTCCGGAGCTCCTAGTGATTTCCGAGATCTCATCCGGGACTCCGAAAATCCTTCGGTCACCACCATGCATAACTCTATACTACTGAAACGTCGTCGAACCTTAAGTGTGCAGACCCTGCGGATTCGAGAACTATGTAGACATGACCGAGACACCTCTACGGTCAATAACCAATAGAGGGACCTGGATGCCCATATTGGTTCCTACATATTCTACGAAGATATTTATCGGTCGAACCTCTATGTCAAGGATTCAATTAATCCCGTATGATGTTCCCTTTGTTCTTCGGTATGTTACTTGCCCGAGATTCGATCGTTGGTATCTCCATACCTAGTTCAACCTCGTTACCGGCAAGTCTCTTTACTCGTTCCGTAATACAAGATCCTGTGACTAACACTTAGTCTCATTGCTTGCAAGGATTGTTGTGATGTTGTATTACCGAGTGGGCCCTGAGAGACCTCTCGATCACATGGATTAACAAATCCCAATCTTGATCCATGCCAATTCAACAGGCACCCTTGGAGATACATGTAGAGCACCTTTATAGTCACCCAGTTACGTTGCGACGTTTCATACACACAAGGTACTCCTCCGATGTCAGTGAGTTGCATGATCTCATGGTCATAGGAACATATACTTGACATGCAGAAAACAGTAGCAATAAACTGACACGATCATATGCTACGTTTGTAGTTTGGGTCTTGTCCATCACATCATTCTCCTAATGATGTGATCCCGTTATGAAATGACATCTCATATCAATGGCTAGGAAACCTTGACCATCTTTGATCAACGAGCTAGTCTACTAGAGGCATACTAGGGACAAAGTGTTGTCTACTTATCCACACATGTAATGTGTTTCCAATCAATACAATTATAGCATGGATAATAAACAATTATCATGAACAAGGAAATATGATAATAAGTAATTTATTATTGCCTCTAGAGCATATTTCCAACATCCATGTCATCCACGACTCGCGGTATATAACATACCCGAGGTAAGCACCCGAACAATGCCTTTCCCATGGTGATACTAAGCAAAGAGTCCACTCGTTGGTGCCATCCCTCATGATATACATCACTTGTGTCATCCATGACTGCACGCAATGGTGTGCCCAGTGCCTATAAATACAGCGCATGACCTTCCACTCTAGGACGACCCCGTCTCCAGAGTGACCACTTCACTCTTGCCACTAGTAATGCGGAGTCCTTGCTAGTACAAACCATAGTAATCAACAAAGCCCCGTCCCATAAGGGGTATCGTGGTTGCGCATGTAAGGTTGGAGTAATGGTCGCAACTTACACCAATCCGTTTTCGAAAACCACAACACTCACTTGTCCCAATACACCACTTGTTTCTCAAGTGGTGACCCATCTCATCAACATCTCCCTCGGGCATTAGTGTCACCCGACGGGGTTTTTGCAAAGTCTTTGAAATCATTACTTTTCTTTCCATTACTGTCGTGGATTTATCATGGCAGTTGTCCGGGTGAACGGACTTGGATTCGAGGCCATCACTAACATGATGGACTCAAAGGGGTTGACGGGGACGAAGGACACGAGTTTACCCAGGTTTGGCCCCTCAAGGTGAGGTAATAGCCTACGTCCTGCTTGTGTTTATATTGCTTGTTGTATCGATTACAAAGGAGCTAAATCTTGACCTCGTTCTCGATCACCTGATCTCTAAGTCGCCCTGGGTCTTGCCTTGATATACCGAGGTCAAGACCACGGGTCATACAAGTTGTGGCTGACTCTCATTACACTGCCGAGTCTGCCTCTATATTCTCTTGCCTATCCTGACCAAGTTGCCCCTGGGCGGCTTACACACCCATGTCTTCTCATCCAGGCCACCCCGCCGGCCCATCCTGTGAGCTGCTATGCTTGTCGGGCCCTCCAGTCCTGTCGGCCAACTCTTGGGCTGGCTACAAGCCATCCTGTTTTAACCCAGAGCCCTCCGGGGCAGGTCTCACCGTGGGGTTATATCCCCAACATTAGGCCCCAGGTTGATTTGAGCTTGCTCATTTCATCCTTCTCTTCTGTTCCTCGGCGAGTCGCCCGATAATGACACGCCGTGACGTCGTGTGGACTCTGCAAAAAAGATTTGCTGACGCATCGCCAAATCCTTCCATTAAATGGTTAGCCCGAAAATCGAGGCGTCCGCCTCGGTCGGACGATTTGTGTCGCCTGGATTTTCGTGCCTGTCTTGTTTTCCTTTTAAATAGGACTACTTTGGTCAGCATTTCCTTTCTCCCGCTCGCGCCATCATCTTCTTCCTCTCCGATACTTCTGCTCCTCCTCCGGCGCTGTCTCCGTCACGCCGTCAACTGGCCGGTGCATCAACCTGTTGTGAACCAGAGTTCATCTCGCGCTCCTCTCGCCATCGCCGGTAAGTCTTCTCCCCTTAGACCCATAACCGTCTCCGGTAGGGTTTCTATAAAGCTTTGCCGCTGTCGTCGCTTAGAACTCGAACTCCATTGCCGCCGGCCATGCTCAGCGTATGAACTCCGGACAGTCGCCCGACCTCGTGGCGCCGCTGTGTAATAGGCAGTGAGTAATAACACATAGATCGGTCCCTACTCAGCCTGCCATTTTAGGTTTCATCCGCCTCACCCGTTTGTCCTTAGGTCTGAAAATAGAGGCATTTTTCCAGCTAATGTAGATCTGTCATTTTAGCTGAAGTTCACGAAATCTGTTTCCTAGGACTTAACCGATTTTTGCTCCTCTTCTTTTCTTTGCCGACTCACCAGGCCCCTCTGGCTCTCATCAGCCGGACCATGGCATATTATTTGTAGAACCCTTAAAATTGGAAGCCATCGTATATATTTTTTTTGCTTTTGACTTTGCCATACTTTTTAATTTGCACAGTCTTTAAGCTGCCAGCATGTCTCGCGCCTCCAACTCATGCAACTGGGTCGGGTCTTGCATCACGGAGGAATACTTATTGGAGTTTGTTCACACGGGTACCCTTCCTTCCAAGGAGGTCCTTAATTGGCGGGCTGCGGGTGATGAAACGCGGCCCACTCCTCAAGAAGGCGAAGTAGTGGTCTTCTCTGATCATATCGAGCGAGGATTCGTGCCTCCTCGCTCGAAGTTCTTTCGTGCCGTCCTTCACTTTTACAAGCTTCACCCCCAAGACTTGGCCCCCAACTCCGTCTCAAATATATGCAATTTTCAAGTGCTCTGTGAAGTCTACCTGCAAGCCAAGCCGTCTATGGGGTTATTTCGAGAGTTTTTCTACGCCAACCGGCAAGCTGAGGTAAAAGCCGGTCCGAGTCTAGACCTTGGCGGGATCTCCATCCAACGGCGTAGGGATATTACTTTTCCAGCCATGCAGATGCCGATTCATCCAAAGAACTGGAACAAGACTTGGTTCTACTGCAAGGGTACTTCTCCTAAGAATGAGCGTCCACTACCGGGTTATCGTCCCTCCCGGCTCAAGACAACTTCAGAGCTTCCTGGCCGGCTGCCAGCTTCAGAACGTGCAAGGTACGAGCCGGCTCATGCCAAGATCAAGGCCCTCATGGCCAATGGTTTAACCGGGCTGGACTTGATCCGCTGCTGGATTTCTTGGCAGATTATGCCCTTAAGTCATAGAAGCCGGCTCATGTGTGAATACGAAGGCAAATATGATAGTTCATTATGCTTCAGCCAACCAACCCCGACGGAGGATGATATCACCACCGTCATCCGGAGCCTTGTCCATGAAGCATCCGGATCATGCAGCGCCATTGGCCTGGCGCCTTTTAACGCCAAAAATCCGGCTCCAGATGTAAGACGACTCTTCACCACTTTTTCTCCTTGTCACTTATACTTTTCTTACTCATTACCGTTTAACCGGTTTAACCTTTCTAGGCCAACTCTGATTTCTGGAAGAAGGAGTATGTTCCTCCTTTGAAGAAGCCCAAGAACAAAGTTCTGGCTAAGAAGTCCAAGAAGACCGCCCAACTAGAAGGATGGTTTGACCCGCCGCAATCGTTTGACTTAGAGGTAAACCTTGGCTGCTTTCCGCCATTTTATTACCTTATTTTACTTACACTTGTTTTACTCATAGGATGATGTTGAAACAAGTCGTGCCAACGCCCCTGAAGTAATATATATTTCTTCCGGCTCATAATATTTTGTCCCCTGGAAGCCGCGGCGGGTTATTGGAAAAGTTCCCCTTTCTCATCCTCTTGCTTATCTGGCTCCCGATTTTCTTTTGAAGAAGCAACAACAGGTTGAGCGTCGCCAGACCCAGAGCGCTGGTTCTACGGAACTTATGTCCGGCTTGCCAAACTCGCCAGCTCCGAAGAAACGCCCCGCAGAGGTATGTATCTTCGTTTTAATTAATTTCACTTTGCGACCTCGATGTTGCCTCATCTTTCTTAAATTGTCTCTTAGAGATCACCCTCTTCTGGCAACTCTTCGGCGACCGCTCTGCCGCCTCCCAAGATCAACCCGCTGTAAGTATTTCCCATTATGACATCTGACTCTTTATGCGGCAGTAGTATCCTTTCGATTCTGGTCCTTACATTTACAGTGCCCAAGCCAAGCGTCGGAAAACCAACAAGTCCTCCCCCGGCCCTGCTGCCCAGGAACCGGAGCATCCAAAGCCGGATGACTCGCGTCCGACTGAAGATATCCCAGCTGCTTCTGCAGAGCCAACCACTGATGATATTGTGCCAGATAATCCACCAACGAATCCTGCTAAGCCACCGAACCCTGCCCAGGCGGCCAAGGACACGATTGGCCCAGAAGTTGAAATCACTGGCACTGGTTTGCATTCTCCTCCGGCTCATGTGCTGACTAAGCGGGGTGAAACAGCCAAAACTTCTAGGAAGCTTGAATTTGAGCCTTCTGCCTAGGAAAAGATGACAGCTGAAGAGCTTCATGCTGGCTACATGACCCGCCTATCCACCAGCCGGGACCAGGAGCTCCAACTGGTTAATCTCATGAAGAAGACTTATGAGGTATTCTTTTCCTCCTTATATCCCTAAGTATCCCCCAAGTGCCGGCTTAATCTCTCCACATGTTGAGTCGGGACTTTGCACAGTTACTTTGTAGATAGAATTATTCTGTATAAGATAATCAAAAGAGCCGATAGTAGCCCCCAAGGCCTAGCTCAAACTTGTTCAAAGTTGTGTCGGGACTTTTTAGAACATAACTTAAAAGAGCTAATAGCAGCCCCCAAGGGCCGGCTCAAACCTTTTCAAAGTTGAGCCGGGACTCTTTATAGTGAACTTCTGAAAAATAGACATTAGCCCCCAAGTGTCATGCATATTGCTTGCAATCTGGTTGAGACTTGTCCGTTTTACTCTCTGCTTTGAAATGTTTGTAGGAATCCTTGATTGAAGCCGAGTCACAGTTGGCTGGCTTAAGGACCAACCTGGTTGATCAACAGGCTGCCCGGAGCGCCACTGATGAGAAATGCCGGCTCTTGACCGAAGAGCTGGTTAAAGTTAAGGTGGAGTTCACCACTTTCAGAGAGTCTGCCGTGTCTGAGAAGGCCAAGCTGATCAAACAGGCAGACGACGCTGATCAGCGGCTGATGATCGTCTCTAACGAGTTGCAATCCTTGAAACGCCATATCACAAAGATGGCAGCCGCCCTCTTCGGTGAGCTCTTGACAACTTTTCCTTAACTGCTGTTATAACATCTGAACTGGTGACTTATCATTAAAACCTCCGGCTCTTTCAGGTACTAGAAGCCGTCAACTGGCATCCGACAGCTTACTGCCTCTGAAGGCTATCTACACCCTGGCGGAGCAGCTGTACAGCGGCGCGATGTTTACCATCAAGTCTGTAAAGTACAAGGACAAGATCCCTTCAACTCTCAAAGGGGTCTTGGAACTTTTTCCACCATGCCGAAGCAGATTGCTGAATTGAAGAAATCAGCCGCCCGCCAGGGAGCAATCGCAGGCATAAGCCGGGCTCTGGCCTTCGCTCCGGAGCTTACTCGGGCTGATATGATGGAAGGCTTCCCCTCCAAGAAAGATGACGACTCTGAGTTTACAGAAGCTGACTACATCCGGTGCGTCAAGGATTCCAAGTTTTTGGCTTCCATCTTAGCAGAAGAGGCTGACCTGGACACTTACCAGGCGGCTTATGATGCTGACCAGAAGAGAATTCGTGGCCCACTCTACAAATGGAAGGACTTGACGCCTACCCCCAGTAAGGACCTCTTCGCTTCTGATCTTGACCCGTCTCCCTTCCTTGAAGAAGGGACTTTTGCAGCTCTAGCTGACTGCAACTGGAACTTGGATAACCTTCAGATCCAGGCACCCGAAGAGTCGGAGCAGGATGAGCCGTCGGCCAGTTGATTTGACTCCAATTCGTAATAGCCGGCTCTCCTTAACCCGTCATAGGGGGCTTTGAAAAATCTTTGATCAACACTGTTTGGTGCTCTACATAGAGCATTTGTAATATATGTCCGGTGATATTTGTTGTGCTGAAAAAATCCGGCTTTCCAAGTGCCATCTTCCTTGTATGCATTCCAGTTAATAATTTCTGTCGGTTGTCTCTTCTTCTTGGGTCGAGAGTCGGCCAAAAGGACTTCATGATTTCCGTCCGCGGCTAATCATGTTAACCAGAGTTTTATAGCATAAAGCCAGTTAACAAGCATTATAAGTTGTACCCGAAGGTAATAATACAGTGTCAACGCTAGCAAATAAGTGTTAGAAGTTGTACCCGAAGGTAAGAAGCCGCCCTCGCCACGGCTAATTTTCCTTAGTCGGATTTTTGTGTACCCGAAGGTAATAATGCAGCGTAAAAGCTGGTGGGTAGACGTTAGAAGCTATACCCGAAGGTAAGAAGCCGCCCTCGCCACGGCTAATTTTCCTTAGTCGGATTTTTGTGTACCCGAAGGTAATAATACAACATAAATGCTGGCGGATAGGCGTTAGAAGCTGTACTCGAAGGTAAGAAGCCGCCCTCGCCGGTTATGAGGTGTTAGCTACCCGTCGGTAAAAAAACCTCACAACCGCGTTAAACGTGCTAGCTAGAAATTTGGCATAAAGCCGGCTGATAGGGTGTTAGAAGCGATACCCGTCGGTAAGATGCCCCCTTCAGCAGTACGGCGTATGACGCCGGCGGATAGGCGTTAGAAGCTATACCCAAAGGTAAGAAGCCGCCCTCTCCACGACTCATTTTCCTGAGCCGTTTTTTTGTGGCATAACGCCTGGTGCCGTGACTCATTTCCTAAGCCGAGATTTTGTGGCATAACGCCCTATGCCGCGACTCATTTTCCTGAGCCGGGATTTTGCTGTGGCAGTGATACTTCTTAATATAACTATAACATGTATAATGATAGTGTACAATGAAGGGTCTCTACACCCTTAAGTGAAATAAGGCCAGAGATGCGCGATGTGCCATGGCCGGCAGGTCTCCTGACCCGCCGTATCTGAGTCATCTCAGATATCGATGAGGTAATATGACCCATTTTTAAGATTTCTGCTGACTACAAAAGGTCCTTCCCATGGAGAGAGCTTATGAATATTTGTCTGGTCCTGAATCAGCCGGAGCACTAAGTCACCCTCCTGGAACGCCCGGGTCTTGACCCTGCGGCTGTGATAGCGATGCAAGTCTTGTTGATAAATTGCCGACTAGGCCGCTGCTAGCTCTCGTGCCTCTTCCAGAGCATCCAATGCGTCTTGACGTGCCGTCTCATTGCCGCCTCAACATATGCCGCCACCCTTGGCGAGTCATGCTGGATGTCACTGGGCAATACTGCCTCGGCCCTATACACCATAAAGAAAGGCGTGAAACCCGTGGATCTGTTAGGGGTGGTCCTCATGCTCCATAAGCCGGAGGGTAATTCTTCTACCCAACACCCGGGCTGTCGCTGCAAAGGAACCACAAGCCGCGGTTTAATCCCTCTTGGAATTTCCTGATTGGCACGCTCCGCCTAACCGTTGGATTGTGGATGCGCCACTGCTGAAACATCAAGCCGGATATGCTCTTCGTCACAGAATTTTTTCACCGCCCCTTTGGACAGATTTGTACCATTACCAGTGATGATGTTGTGTGGGTAACCAAAACGGTAGATCAGTTTTTTGATAAATAAAACCGCCGTAGTCGCGTCACATTTGCTGACCGGCTCTACCTCTACCCACTTGGTAAACTTGTCCACCGCCATGTCAAGCAGAGGTGTGTTTTCTTATCCTTGAATCTCTTGAAAGGTCCCACCATGTCAAGCCCCCAGACTGCAAATGGCAAGTAATTGGTATCATCCTTAACTCCTGATCCGGGATATGAACACGCCGGCCAAACTTCTGACAGCCATCACACTTACGGACTAGGTCCTCTACATCTTTATGAGCCGTCAACCAGAAAAACCCGTGTCGGAAAGCCTTGGCCACCAAAGATTTCGAGCCGGCATGGTGTCCACAATCGCCAGTATGGATTTCATTCAAGATCTCCTAGCCCTCCTCTGGTGAAACACAACGTTGGAAAACTCCAGTCACACTGCATTTATGCAACTCACCATTGACTATTGTCATGGACTTAGACCACCGGGTGATCTTTCTGGCTAGGTCTTCATCCTCAGGTAACTCGCCCCGGGTCAAATAGGCCAAATAGGGAATAGTCCAATCTGGGATAGCATGCAGAGCCGCCACTAACTCTGCCTCCGGGTCAGGAACAACCAAATCTTCTTCTGAAGGCATCTTGACAGTCGGATGGTGTAAGACGTCCAGAAAGACATTGGGTGGCACCGGCTTTCGTTGAGAGCCTAACCGTGATAAGGCATCAGTCGCCTCATTTCTGCGATGATCAATGTGATCTACCTGATATCCTTTAAAGTGCCCTACAATAATATCAACCGCCTGATGGTAAGCCGCCATCCGCGGGTCCTTGGAGTCCCAAGTGCCAGAAACTTGCTGAGCCACCAGATCTGAGTCGCCCAAACACCTGACTCGACTCAAATTCATCTCTTTGGCTAACCGGAGACCATGAAGCAAGGCTTCATACTCAGCCGCATTGTTAGTGCAGGGGAACATCAGCCGGAGCACATAACAAAACTTATCACCCTTGGGGGATGTCAGAACAACTCCTGCCCCTGATCCCTCTAATTGCTTGGATCCATCAAAGTGTATAGTCTAGTATGTGTTATCTGGTTTTTCCTCCGGAGCTTGACACTCCGTCCAATCATTTATGAAATCCACAAGGGCTTGGGACTTGATAGTTGTGTGAGGCACATATTTTACAATGAGAGGTCCCAGCTCCAATGCCCACTTAGCAATCCTTCCTGTGGCTTCTCTGTTCTGGCTAATATCCCCTAGCAGAGCAGAACTGACCACAGTTATCTGGTGCCCTACGAAATAGTGTTTTAACTTGCGGTTGGCCATGAAGACCCCATATACCAGCTTCTGCCAATGTGGATACCTTTGCTTAGACTCTATCAGGACCTCACTGATATAATAAACTGGTCTTTGCACTGGATACTCCTTTCCGGCCTCCTTGCGCTCGACCACGATTGCAACACTCACTGCCCGGTTATTAGCCGCCACATAAAGGAGTAACGGTTCTTTTTCAGCTGGAGCGGCAAGCACTAGCGGCTCAGTGAGCTGTTTTTTAAGCGCCTCAAGTGCTTCACCCGCCACTTTACTCCAGACAAATTTGTCTGTCTTCTTCATCATTTGATATAAAGGAATAGCCTTCTCTCCAAGACGGCTTATGAATGGGCTCAACGCAGCAATCCACCCTGCCAAGCGTTGAACATCATTAATACAAGCCGGCTCTGCCAGAGAGGTAATAGCCTTGATTTTGTCCGGGTTAGCCTCGATACCATGCTCAGAGACCAGGAAACCCAAAGGCTTGCCTGCCGGAACACCAAAGACACACTTGGTCGGGTTAAGCATCATCTTGTAGACCCGGAGATTATCAAAAGTGTCCTTTAAATCCTCCAAGAGAGTCTCTTCTTTCTGGATTTGACCATGATGTCATCTACATAAGCATGAACATTTCGGCCAATCTGACTGTGAAGGAAGTTCTGCACGCATCGCTGGTAAGTCGCCTGGGCACTTTTGAGCCCGAAGGGCATAGAGACAGAACAGAACACCCCAAAGGGTGTGATAAAGCCATCTTCTCCTGGTGTTTAACCGCCATCTTGATTTGATGATAACCTGAGTATGCATCCAGGAAGCACAAAATTTCACACCCCACCGTAGCATCAATGATGTGATCAATACGCGGGAGAGCAAATGGGTCAGCCGGACAAGCCTTGTTAATGTTCGTGTAGTCCACACACATACGCCATGTGCCATTCTTTTTTAGCACGAGCACCGGGTTAGCCAACCATTCCGAATGAAAAACTTCAATGATAAAACCCGCTGCCAAAAGTCGGGCAACTTCTTCCCCAATAGCCTTGCGCCTCTCCTCATTGGATCGCCGCAAAAACTGTTTAATCAGCTTAAACTTTGGATCCATATTAAGGTTGTGCTCAGCGAACTCTCTCGGTACACCCAGCATGTCAGAAGTTTTCCATGCGAAGATGTCCCGATTCTCACGGATGAATTCGATGAGCGCGCTTTCCTATTTGGGATCCATGTGAGATCCAATGATGAACTGCTTAGATGAGTCGCCCGGAGTGAAATCTATTGTCTTGGTATCATCCGTTGAAAACTTGAGGGGCGGCTCAACCTCCATGGTGGGCTTTTTCAGTAGGGTCATATCCTCCAGATCAACATTCTCCTTATAGAACTTAAGTTCCTCCTGGGCACAACTGGACTCTGCGTAAGCCGTGTCTCCTTCTTCACACTCAATAGCCGTATTTCGGTTACCATGAACGGTAATGGTACCGTTTAAGCCGGGCATCTTGAGCTGCAAGTAAACATAGCAGGGCCAGGCCATGGACTTAGCATAAGTCGTCCGTCCAAATATCGCATGATAAGGACTCTTGATCTTGACCACTTCGAACCACAAGGATTCCACCCTGTAATTGTACTCATCGCCAAAAGCCACTTCCAACGAAGTCCTACCCACCGGACGCGCCGACTTACCCAGAACCACACCATGAAAGACGATGGATGAAGGTTTTAAATCCTTGTCAAGCAACTTCATCCGTCGAAAAGTGTCATAGTAAAGGATGTTTATGCTGTTGCCGCCGCCATAAGCACCTTGTTCACCATATACCCGTCCACCTAGGGGGCTACAACCAAAGCCAGCCGCCCCGGATCATCGACACGCGGCGGGTGATCTTCTCGGCTCCAGGTTATGTCATATTCAGACCACTTTAAGTACTGCAGAAGAGCAGGTGTAACCGCATTAACTGCCCGCTTTCGCAACTTCTGGTCCCGTTTGTTGAGACCGGTCATCAAAATGTGGTACTGCCCAGAGCTGAGCTGCTTCGGATTACTCTGAAAACCAGACTAGTTACGTTGTTGTTGCTGATTACTGTTACCAGAATGCAGCTGGCGTCCCCCTTGACTATCTTGACCCGGATGACGGTGGACCAGATGACTGGACCCTAAGCCGCCAGAACTGAACCCAGCTCCTGACCCGTCATGTCCTGAGCCGCCTGGTGGACCACCATCTCGATTGTTAGGTTGTTTGAAATACTGCTTGTACTTCTGCATGAAATTGCAATTCTCCCACATGTGGTTTGCTGGCTTATCAGGCAGACTGTGATTTGGACAAGGCCGCTTAAGTAACTCCTCCATGTTCGAGCAAGAGCTATCCCTGCCAAAGGGCGGTCTGAACCTCCTATTGCCTTTCGGGTAATTCTGCTGGGTGTTTGTATTATCCACCAGCTCTGACCTGGCCTCCGGATTCTTACATTTGCTCTGGCTACCATTATTTGCCGCACCCTTGCCTTGATTGCCCTTCTTAGCTTGGCCAGCTTTCTCATCATCAGAACCCGGATCTTTCGTATTGTCAGAGTCGGCATATTTCGTGAGAGCTGTCATGAGCTCTCCCATATCCTGGCACGTACGTTTGAGCCGGCCGAGTTTCTGTTTCAGAGGAACAAAATGGCAGTTCTTCTCCAAGATCAGTACCGCCTGGGCCGTCGTGATCTGCTCCGAGGAGTGGATGATTGTCGAGACCTGCCATACCCAATGATGGGCCGACTCGTTCTCCTGTTGGACATAGTGATCAAGATCCACAATGGTCATCGGCTGCTTGCACGTCCCTTGAAAGTTTTTAATGAACCGAGACCGGAGCTCCGCCCATGAATTCATGGTATTAGGCGGTAACCCCTTTAGCCACGTGTGAGCCGGGTCTTCAAGCATCATGATGAAATACTTGGCATAAACCGCCTCACTGACCTCCAGCATCTCCATGGCCAGTTCATAACTCTCCACCCAGGCCTCCGGGGGTAAATCAGCGGTATAATTTGGGACCTTGCGGGGCCCTTTGAAGTCTCTTGGCAGTCGTTCACTCCGTAGAGCCAGCGACAAACACGGCAGCCCTCCCATCCTGGGGTTTACTCCTGCCCCTACTGAAATGGAAGGCACAGGCTCCTGGTAAGCCGGCCTAGCTGGCGCCTCTTGTGGGCTTCCTCCATTGTTTACAAATGTTGCCGTGTCTCTACCCGGCCGGTGACCGGTCGGAATCTGTCTGTTCTGGTTGCTGTTGGAACCTCCTGGTGACTCGTAGCGCCGGCTAAAGCTGTGGCTAGGAAGAGGGGTTGAATGAACACGGCTCCGGTTGTGAGTATATTACTCCTGCTGGGCCACGGCTGTCTGCAGGTACCCGATGGCGTTCCACACATCCTCTGCAAAGGGTGCTTCATCCGGGGTAGGAATTGTCTCAAGCCGGGTGGCCTCTGCCACCATATTCTCGGCCGGGTTAGAATAATGACCCGCCAGTGTCGAAAAGCCACCGGGTGAAGCTTGGTTACACCGGGCCGGATGAGTTCTCGAAGGGCTCTCTCCCAGGGCTCGAAGGATACGTGGTCGGAAGGATCAGCCCCACGGTGGGCGCCAACTGTCGTGGATTTATCACGGCAGATGTCCGGGTGAACGGACTTGGATTTGAGGCCATCGCTAACGCGATGGACTCAAAGGGGTTGACAGGGACAAAGGACACGAGTTTACCTAGGTTCGGCCCCTCAAGGTGAGGTAATAGCCTATGTCCTGCTTGTGTTTGTATTTCTTGTTCTATCGATTACAAGGGAGCTAAAGCTTGACCTAGTCCTCAATCACCTGATCTCTAAGTCACCCCGGGTCTTGCCTTTATATACCGAGGTCAAGATCACGGGTCATACAAGTTGTGGCCGACTCTCATTACACGTCCGAGTCTCCCTCTATCTTCTCTTGCCTATCCTGACCAAGTTGCCCTTGGGCAGCTTACACGTCCGGGTCTTCTCATCCAGGTCACCTTGTCGGCCCATCTTGTGAGCCGCTACACTTGTTGGGCCCTCCAGTCCTATCGGTTGACGCTTGGGCTGGCTACGAGCCGTCCAGTTTTAACCCGGAACCCTCTAGGGCGGGTCTCACCGTGGGGTTATATCCCCAACAATTACCATGCATAATCTCGATCCCACTTGCGTAGCATCTACTAGCATCCTATGTACACCCACCCGCATAACCTCATAAGGTGGTAGGGTCATGCACGATGCAAGTGTCAATGGTAAAAGAGTCGGAAACAACCCACCAATGGGGGAGCACCACAACATGATCAATCATCGAAACAACAAGTGCTATATGACATGCATGAAAAGGTTTCTTAACATGGTCAAAGGGCTGCTTGCCTGGCTTAGCAACGTCTTCGAGGTCTTCACACGCTTCTCGTCCAACTTTGAGCACTCCGTATACCCCATCAACTACCATCAGTAAACAACCACAATAACCAACACAACAAGCAGAGAAATAAATGTGCTCTATAAATATGAGTTTTATCTTTCTAGGACTCTGGTCATGGGAAAAATAACCAAGGAGTTTCATTGAATGTGGATCAAGGAGAAGTTTTTGAATGGTGGGAATGATGCAAATAATATTCCCTTAAGATTGTCGGGACCCCGATCCTAAGACATAAGAATCTAGCATGTAACACATCGCATCACTTTGCGGCCTCAGGCACGGTTAACTCCACGGCTACCACCTTACCTGGGCCGGGACCGTTTGCGTCTTTTGGGTTACGTATGCAATATATCGCTAGCATTCAAACGTCAAAGAACCTGGGTCGACATGACTAGTCGTAGAACCCAAGTGGCACATCCGTACAGGAACAGGCATACGTAACCCAACAATGCAGGTGTCGGCCTCTAGCGTGTGTAGACGAGTCATAGCAAGCTACAAGGACTCCATTACGCCACAGGACATAAATGTCATCACTACACGTAGACGAGTCGTAGCAGGCTACAGGGAATCCATCACACTGCGAGACATTTCCCCGAAGGGACAGACACAACAGCAAAGAAGGATACATGCCAGTCAATCAATGTGTCCAGAGCAGTAGCAAGCTACCAAGGCTCGATGGAAGCACAAAGGGGCAGTTCCCTGTAAAGAGTACTACTAAAGGCACACAACTAGGTGTCGAATCCCATACATATCGTTGCATGTCACACGTACGCACGACATGCCCGATATGAATAGATACAACTATGGCATCACAACATAACCATACAACAACACAACATTTCTTTAGGAGGCTCATAAGAGCCAACATAGAGTGATATTACAAACAGGGGTCACATGACCCAACACACAAATCATACAAACAACAAGCGGAAGCTTAACATGTCTGGGTACAGACATCTAGAAAAGAAGAAGGTTGAGGGAAGCCTGTCTAACTACAAGGCCCTCCACAGGAACCAGACCTCTGGCTGGGATTCCCAAGCTAAATGACCAACATCGATCTTATCGAAGAAACCACTAGCAAGACCGGAGTCTCCTCTGTAAAAAAAAATGAAGCAATAGTGAGTACTGAGTACTCAGCAAGTCTTACATCAGAACTAACTACATACACATCGGTATCAATAAGGAAGTTGTGGGGTTCAATGCAGCAAGCTAGCTTTGACTCGGTGGCTATCCTGTACTACGATTTTCATAACTTTGAAAAGTTTTGTGAAGCGTACACGAGTCCACTAACACCACAACAATACACCACCATGGATCCACTCCCGTCTTCCTACAAGAGTGCCATCCACAGTACTCACACTTATCTTGAAGCTTTTAGGAGTAACCTTTTAAATTTTCTATGAACCATATAAGTATCCAAGTAGTCCATATCCGCGGACTCGACTATTCAAATAGATTGATTACCCTGCAGTGGTGTACTTTGTCACACATGCTCTCGCCACTTACCGCCACGTGCTCATAAAAAGGCACCTCGGCAACCATCAAGCGGAAGCCTAGCGAGGGAGTTGATCATGACCAGACTAACCACACAAGTCTCTCGTCTAGGTTTATTGCTTATTCGGGACTGAACCCGCAAGGAAGTCCGACCGAAGTTTCCTCAACGGCCCCAAACGATGTGTACAGGGTTCCCAAGCCCACCTCGACGGATGGTACTATGCTTGGTACACCGTGCACAATACCTAGTCTGTCCCAAGCCCACCTGTACGGAGTGCCACTTGGTAGACTACTAGCATATCCTACATACACCAGAAACTAGTTGCAACTCCTGGACAAAGATCAAGTCGGTTAATAAGTCGAGAGAGTCAATTAAGGATCCCAATGTGCGGTAGTAGCTAGTCTTGGACAACATACACAGGACTCAGCTCTTAAGGACGGTCCTAATGAGACAACCCGCCATGTACTCCTACACGGCCTCTCATCGCTACCTTTACCAAATCATGTTCACAACTTAACTCTCATTATCAGAACAAGTTTAGTTCACACGGGTTCATCACCCAGATGAATCAGACCTGACACAACTCTAAGCATAGCAAGCATAGCAGGTTAAGGCGCAACATAGCTCAAGCATCTACCAGGTATGCTAGGTTACATGGTTCAGCTATTTATTGTGACAATGATAGGTCATGCAGAGGAATGGGTTCAAATACCGGAACATGCAAAGTTGTAACGTTTTGTCCTAATGCAATAAGTGAGAGCAAGAGCGAGAGAGTGGGATTGTATCGGGTATGTTCAAGGGGGGGGTTGCTTGCCTGATAAGACGATTACACGTTACTGCTCCTCAGATGGATACTCGACTGTATCCTCCGGAACAGTGCCTAACACGAAGAACAACATCGAAGGGGGTACAAATCAATACACACCAAATGGCACAATATGATGCATGAAATGGCAATATGAGGTTTTTGAACTAATGCATCTAGCAAAAGATTTAAATGTAGTGGGTTTGAACTCAAGGTTCAAATTCAACTTCATATATGGATTCCATAATGCAATTGAGCTAAAATGTCCACGTTCACCTATTTAGGTTGCTCTATCATGCATGAAAATGGTACAGATGGATTCATTGAATTTTTCTTATAAATTTTCATATATAAATTATTTTAATCTGGTTTACAAATTATTTTCTATGAATTTGAGAAATTTTAATTATTTTCTGGAATTTATTTAAATCCAAAATTGAGATATTATGTCAGCCTGACGTCACGGTGACGTCAGCAAGTCAAAGGCGCCAGCCCAGGTCAAACCTGGTGGCTGGGCCCCACCTGTCATTGACTTATTACTCTAACATTTTTTTAATTTAAACTAACTACTAATTAATAGGCTGAGCCCACACGTTAGCTGCTCATGGTTAACTAACCAGGTGATTAGCCTTAAGCTAATCACCTGACGAGGGGGTCCCACCTGCAGGCTCAGGTGACCGGCTCGTCGCCGGCGACCTCTAGTCGCGGCGGTGTTCGTGTTGCCGGCCACGGGAGCGGCGGCCGGGAGCATTGGGGTGAAACCCTCGCTCGCGCGCACCCGGGGAGCTAGCTAGGGGCGCAGGGGGACGACGGAGCTCGCGACTGCGACGCCGGAGGTGGCGGCCGGAGCTCGGCCAAAACGGCGCTAGGGCCTAGGGGGATGGAAGAGCTTGGGAGAGAGGGGAGATGGACGCTATGGCTCACAGGGACTCGTTGGCATCGGGGGCGAGCTCAAGGAGGCGTGGCGACGACGGATCGACGGCGGCGACGGGCTCGGTCCCGACGGGAGAGAGCAAAGGAGAGAGGGGGAGCGAGAGAGGAAGAGCGGCAAGAAGAGGGAGAGGGAGGAGAAGAGGGCCACAGCGACGCGGGTGCTGGCGCTCCCAGGGGCGCCACGGCTATCAGCCAAGCACGAGGTGGCCGGCGCGTGCTGGCGTGCCCCTGCCACACGCCCCAATCCTCCTCGCGAGAGGTTGGGGGTGACTGGCAACTGGACCGGCTGGGCCAGCCCCTTCCTGGGCTTCCTTATTTTTTAAAAAAAATTGTTTTTTTTTGTCATTCAGTTATAGCATTTATTTTATTTAGGCACTTAAATCTTTATAAAAATTATGAAACTTTTTCTGGGCACTAGAGGAATTAATTCAAAAGCCCTGGCCAAGTTTCAACTTTGTTTGAGCTTTTAAAATATTTGTAGCATTTTAAAACACAAATCTGAATATTTAATGATTAAATTCAATACCCAAAATGACATTTTTAAAATATGCATCACCCATGGTTTATGTTGCCACATTAAACCAAAGAAGATATACATTTTTCCAATGTCACTTTGGATCATTGAAAGAAAATATTTGGTTGAGCCTAATGAATTCAAATGGTGCTAGGGTTTTGAACATCCCCATTTCAAGTTTAAAAGAATTTAAACATGATGCAATCACAACATGGATCCTAATGCATGCTAAGCTAGGGATGTGACAACTCACCCCCACTTAAAAGAATCGCGTCCCGAGATTCTGGAGTCGACGGGAAAAGAGCCGGATACTCAAATCGAAGGCAATCTTCGCGCTCCCAGGTAGCTTCATTCTTAGCATGATGCAACCACTGAACGTTCAGAAACTTGATATTCCGACGCCGGGTTACACGCTCAGCTTGATCGAGAATGCGAACAGGATATTCTCGATATGAAAGATCATCTCGAAGATCACGCGTTTCGTGGTCCACTTCATGGATAGGATCTTTGAAGCAACGCCTGAGTTGAGAAACGTGAAAGAAATCATGAACTCTGGAAAGATACGGGGGCAGTTCCAATTAGTAGGCAACCTCTCCTCGTTTTTCAAGAATGTGAAAAGGACCAATGTAACGAGGAGCCAATTTGCCCTTGATACCGAAGCGATGGGTATCCTTCAGAGGAGTAACCCAAAGGTAAGCCTTTTCGTCCACCTCATAAGTTACTTCCTAATGATGGCGATCATACTGACTCTTCTAACGAGACTGAGCTGTCTTGAGATTCTCGCGAATAACGCGAACTTGCTCTTTTGCTTCCTGGATCATATCTGGCCCAAAGAATTGTCTTTCCCCGGTCTCTGACCAATTCAAAGGTGTTCCGCATCTTCGTCCATAAAGAACTTCAAAAAGAGCTTTGCCCAAACTGGATTGGTAGCTGTTGTTATATGCAAACTCGGCAAATGGAAGACACTTCTCCCAATTCATTCCGAATGAGATGACACAAGCTCTGAGCATGTCTTCGAGAATCTGATTAACTCTTTCAGCCTGACCACTTGACTGAGGGTGAAAAGCAGTGCTAAAGGAAAGATGGGTTCCCATAGCATTCTGGAAACTTTCCCAAAATCGAGAGGTGAAAAGACTTCCACAGTCTGAATTGATTCCCAATGGAACACCATGCAGGGACACTATTCGAGAGATATACAAATTCACCAACTGACTAGCAGTGATACTCTCTTGGGTAGGAAGGAAATGAGCCACTTTGGAAAGGCGATTAATAACCACGAAGATAGAACTATTTCCTTTCTTGATCTTGGGAAATCCGGTGATGAAATCCATTTCAACTTTATCCCATTTCCATTCAGGAATAGCTAAATGCTGAAGGGTGCCAGCAGGTCTCTGATGCTCTGCCTTCACGCGACGACAAACATCACAATTAGCAATGAATTGAGCAATTTCCCTCTTCATTCTGGTCCACCAGAACCTTTGGCGTAGGTCCTCAGACATCTTGGTGCTGCCAGGGTGGATGGTGAGAGGAGATTCATGAGCCTCCTTAAGGACAACTCTCGAAGTTGTTGCTTTTTAGGAACTACCAACCGGTTCCCAAAATATACTGCACCTCTATCATCAATGGAGAAACTACCAGCAGTTCCCTTTTTAACATTATTCCTGATCCGGGTAATACCCGCATCATTCTGTTGGCTTGTTATAATCTGATCCTCTAGAGTAGGTTTTGCAACCAAGGTTGAAAGGGATCCACGAGTATAAAATGTGAAGGTTAAGCTTGCAGAATTCCTCATGAAGAAGGGGTTGGCCTTGTTGTAGCATAATATTGTTGCAATAGGATTTATGCCTTAACGCATCTGGCATGACATTTGCCTTGCCTGGGGTGTAAGTAATTCCTAAGTCGTAATCCGTAATCAGCTCCAACCATCGTCTTTGTCTCAGATTCAGATCTGGTTGAGTGAATATATACTTCAGGCTTTGGTGATCTGTGTAAATCTAGCAACGATTAACAAGAAGGTAATGTCGCCATACCTTGAGTGCATGGACTACTGCTGCAAGCTCCAAATCATGTGTTGGATAATTTTCCTCATGTGGGTGCAACTGTCGGGATGCATAGGCGATCACCTGTCGGTCTTGCATGAGAACACATCCAAGTCCTTGTCTAGAGGCGTCACAATAGATAACGAAGTCCTTGGAGAAATCGGGTGGCACAAGCAAGGGAGCAGAGGTCAAACGTCTCTTTAGTTCCTGCAAACTGTGCTCACATTGTAGGGTCCACTCAAACTTTTTATCTTTCTTAAGGAGTTCCGTCAGAGCCTTCGAAACTTTGGAGAAGTTCTCCACGAAGAGGTGACAATAGCTCGCTAAACCAAGGAATCTTCTAACTTGCTTAACTGTTCCAGGTGGAGTCCAGTCGACAATGGCCTGAACTCTTTCAGGATTGACTGCGATGCCCTTTCCGGAGATCACATGACCTAGATAGGTCACTTCAGGTAACCAAAATTCACACTTGGAGAACTTGGCATAAAGGCGGTGCTCTCTGAGTTTTTCTAGCACAAGTCTGAGGTGCTCAGCATGTTCTTCTTCATTCTTCAAATAAATTAAAATATAATCGAGGTAAACCACGATGAATTTATCTAAGTACTCCATGAAGATTGAGTTCATCAAACGGGAAAATGTTGCTGGAGCATTGGTTAGTCCAAAAGACATGACTGTGTACTCATACTGGCCATAACGAGTGACGAACGCTATCTTGGGGATGTCTCCATTCTTAATCTTGATTTGATGGTAGCCTAACCTCAAATCCATCTTGGAGAAAACTGAAGATCCAACAAGTTGATCATACAAATCATTGATCCTGGGGAGCGGATACTTATTCTTTATTGTCACCAAATTGACAGGTCGGTAATCCACAACCATATGATCCGTTCCATCCTTCTTCTTCACAAAGAGGACGGGACAAGCCCAAGGAGAGGAGCTAGGTCGAATGAAACCTTTTTGCAAGGACTCATCGAGTTGCTTCTTTAGCTCACCTAATTCCAAAGGTGCCATCTTATAAGGTCTTCTGGAGATTGGAATAGTTCCTGGAATGAGGTCTATCATAAACTCTAGATCCCTATCAAGCGGAATGCCTAGCAATTCTTCTAGGAATACATCCGGAAAATCTCTTACTACCGGTATATCTTCAAGCTCGGGAAGAGGCTTGGCATTGAGAGAATAGAGCTGACGCTTTGCAACTCATGTTTAAACATGGGCTATCTTGCCAGATGGATACATAAGCTGAATAGACCTAGTTTAGCAATCGATCTTGGCATGGTGAGCTATCATCCAATCCATACCCAATATGATATTAATATCTGAAGACTTGAGAGCTATCAACGAAGCAAGGAATACAAGTCTATCAACACAGATTTCATTTCCGTGGCTTATTCTTGTGGTCTGCCATCTAGACCCTGGAGTCTGAATTTCAAGAGCAGTTGGCATATCGCAGAATGACATATCATGCAACCGGGCGTAGCCTTCCGAGATGAAGGAATGTGATGCTCCAGTATCAAATAGAACTGATGTTGGATGGCAATTGACAAGGAGCGTTCCAAGGAGAACTTTTGGATCATCATTAGCTTCTTTGGCTGAGACGTGATTCACACATCCCTGTTCAATGATGGTTAGCTTGGCATGGAACACCTTGACTGGTGACTTATTGCGGTCAACAGACTTTCTAGGCTGTGGTGAAACAACATTGGACTAAGTGCAATTGTGAGCGATATGGACTGATTCTCTGCAGTTGTAGCAAATCACAGAAGTATGACGTGGAGTCACATTGACAGGCGGTCCACCCGAAGGTCTGGGTGGAGCATTTAGCTGACTTGGACGAGGCACCACACAGGATGGCCTCGATGCATATCCAGGAGGAAGCGATGAGTTCGGCATCCAAATCCGGCGCTTCTAAGATCTAGAACCGGAGGTAGAAGCCAAATCACGGTTGTGCTTTTGAGATTCTTCATAGGTGAACTGAGTTGTCTCTGCATTAATGGCCTTGTTCACAAGAGCTTGGAAGGTGTCACGATGATGCAGGTGAAGATCACGACGCAACTTTGGGTTGAGACCCTTCCTGAACCTAGCTTTCTTCTTGGAATCCGTGGACACTTCTTCTGTGGCATAATGTGCAAGGTTCTCAAACTCTCGACTGTAAACATCTACAACCATCTTACTCTGGGTAAGGTTACAAAACTCTTCCCTCTTTCGGTCCATGAGACCTTGAGGTATGATGCTCACGGAAAACCTCTATGAATTCTTTCCAGGTAGGAATCTGGCCAGCTGGAATTATAGCCTCATAGTTCTCCCACCATATACTAGCAGGACCCTCCAAGAAATATGTAGCATAGGTGACCTTGTCAGCCTCGGCCACGTTCGTGGAACTCAGCTTGTTTGTGATGCTATGGAGCCAGTCATCAACATCGAGTGGCTGAATGGAGTGATGGAAGGTGGGTGGGTACAGCTTGATGAAATCACGGATGGTCACTGTTCCAGCACATTGATGTGCGGTGTTTTCTTGAATACGTGCCAACAAGCGATTTGACTCACGCTTGTCCTTCTCAATGTCTAGCATGAACTGAGCCAACGAAGGTGAATCCGACAGAACTTCAGCATCTCTGGTACCACGTCTCTGGTCCTTCTTGTGACCAATGATAGCTTGGGTACTGTGGGACATCCTGATGATGAGAAACTAGGATTAGATATGGCGGCATACCAAAAGATAGGAGGGAAAGCAAAAGCATTGATCTTCAAAGAAATCCTAGGGAAAATTTGGGCAGCACAACGGCTACGAATGCTCAGAAATGAGACATCCTGCAAAAGATTTAGGTGCCATGACACCTTAACATGACCATCTCAAGATTCTGATTGAGCTAACAAGCTACACAGATAACACCCGAGGACTGGAAGCAACTCAGATCAACCCTTCCTATAAGTCTACGGAATAGTAAACAAGATCCTAGTAGATAGATAAGAAGCCTAGTTCTTAATCCCCATAGAAAAGGAGAGGGTGACTCAGAATCAGAATAACATGGGAAAAGGAGTCAAAAGAGCCTTACGTTCCCATCCATAATCAATTCCCTTATATAACTAAAGAGTTACTAGACTCAACATCGACCAGTTTGGCTTGGTAATCCTACAGTCAGTCAGCTCTGATACCAACGCTATCGGGACCCCGATCCTAAGACACAAGAACCTAGCATGTAATACATCACATCACTTTGTGGCCTCACGCACGGTTAACTCCACGGCTGCCACCTTACTTGGGACGGGACCGTTTGCGTCTTTTGGCTCACGTATGCAATATGTCGCTAGCATTCAAACGTCAAAGAACCCGAGTCGACATGACTAGTTGTAGAACCCAAGTGGCACATCTGACATGAACATGCATACGTAACCCAACAATGGAGGTGTCGGCCTCTAGCGTGTGTAGACGAGTCATAGCAAGCTACAAGGACTCCATTACGCTGTGGGACATAGATGTCATCACTACACGTAGACGAGTCGTAGCAGGCTACAGGGACTCCATTACACTTCAAGACATTTCCCCGAAGGGACAGACACAGCAGCAAAGAAGGATACATGCCGGTCAATCAATGTGTCCGGAGCAGTAGCAAGCTACCAAGGCTCGGTGGAAGCACAAAGAGGCAGTTCCCTGTAAAGAGTAATACTAAAGGCACATAACTAGGTGTCGAATCCCATACATATCGTTGCACGTCACACGTACGCACGACATGCCCGATATGCATAGATACAACTATGGCATCACAACATAACCATACAACAACACAACATTTATTTAGGAGGCTCGTAGGAGCCAACATAGAGTGATATTACAAATAGGGGTCACATGGCCCAACACGCAAATCATACAAACAACAAGAGGAAGCTTAACATGTCTGGGTACAGACATCTAGAAAAGAAGAAGGCTGAGGGAAGCCTGTCTAACTACAAGGCCCTCCACAGGAACCAGACCTCTGGCTGGGATTCCCAAGCTAAATGACCAATAGTGATCTTATCGAAGAAACCACTAGCAAGAGCGGAGTCTCCTCTCCAAAAACATAATTAAGCAATAGTGAGTACTGAGTACTCAGCAAGTTTTACATCAGAACTAACTACATATGCATCGGTATCAACAAGGAAGTTGCGGGGTTCAATGCAGCAAGCCAACTTTGACTCGGTGGCTATCCTGTACTATGACTTTCATAACTTTGAAAAGTTTTGTGAAGCGTACACGAGTCCACTAACACCACAACAATACACCACCATGGATCCGCTCCCGTCTTCCTACGAGAGTGCCATCCACGGTACTCACACTTATCTTGAAGCTTTTAGGAGTAACCTTTTAAATTGTCTATGAACCATATAAGTATCCAAGTAGTCCATATTCGTGGACGCGACTATTCGAATAGATTGATTACCCTATAGGGGTGTACTTCGTCACACATGCTCTCGCCACATACCACCACGTGCTCATAAAAAGGCACCTCGGTAACCTTCAAGCAGAAGCCCAGCGAGGGAGTCAACCACGACGTGACTAACCACATAAGTCTCTCGTCCAGGTTTATCGCCTATTCAGGACTGAACCCGCAAGGACGTCCGACCGAAGTTTCCTCAACAGCCCCGAACGATGTGTATAGGGCTCCCAAGCCCACCTTGACGGATGGTACTACGCTTGGTACAACGGTCCACTATACCTAGTCTGTCCCAAGCCCACCAGTACGGGGTGCCACTTGGTAGACTACTAGCATATCCTACATACACCAGAAACTAGTTGCAACTCCTGGACAGAGATCAAGTCAGTTAATAAGTCGAGAGAGTCAATTAAGGATCCCAATGTGCGGTAGTATCTAGTCTTGGACAACATACACAGGACTCAGTTCTTAAGGACGGTCCCAATGAGACAACCCGCCATGTACTCCTACACGGCCTCTCATCGCTACCTTTACCAAATCATGTTCACAACTTAACTCTCATTATTAGAACTAGTTCAGTTTGCTCCGGTTCATCACCTGGATGAATCAGACCTCACACAACTCTAAGCATAGCAAGCATAGCAGGTTAATGCACAACATAGCTCAAGCATCTACCATGTATGCTAGTTTGCATGGTTCAGCTATTTACTATGACAATGACAGGTCATGCACAAGAATGGGTTCAACTACCGGAACATGCAAAGTTGTAACGTTTTGTCCTAATGCAATAAGAGAGATCAAGAGCGAGAGAGTGGGTTTGTATCGGGTATGTTCAAGGGGGGGGGGTTGCTTGCCTGATAAGACGATTACACGTTACTGCTCCTCAGATGGATACTCGACCGTATCCTTCAGAACAGTGCCTAACACGAAGAACAACATTGAAGAGGGTACAAATCAATACACACCAAATGGCACAATATGATGCATGAATATGTCATGGCAATATGAGGTGTTTGAACTAATGCATCTAGCAACAGATTTAAATGAAGTGGGTTTGAACTCAAGGTTCAAATTCAACTTCATATATGGATTCCATAATGGAATTGTGCTAAAATGTCCACGTTCACCTATTTAGGTTGCTCTAACATGCATGAAAATGGTACAGATGGATCCATTGAATTTTTCTTATCAATTTTCATATATAAATTATTTTCATCTGGTTTACAGATTATTTTCTATGAATTTTAGAAGTTTTTATTAATTTCTGGAATTTATTTAAATCCAAAATTGAGATATTATGTCAGCCTGACGTCACGCTCACGTCAACAGGTCAAAGGCGCCAGCCCAGGTCAAACTTGGCGGCTGGGCCCCACGTGTCATTGACTTATTACTCTAACAGTTTTTTTAATTTAAACTAACTACTAATTAATAGGCTGGGCCCACGTGTCAGCTGCTCAGGGTTAACTAACCAAGTGATTAGCCTTAAGCTAATCACCTGACGAGGGGGTCCCACCTACAGGCTCAGGTGACGGGCTCGTCGCTGGCGACCTCTAGTCACGGCGGCGTCCGCGTTGTCGGCCACTAGAGCGGCGGCCGGGAGCACTGGGGCGAAGCCCTCGCTCGCGCGCACCCGGGGAGCTAGCTAGGGGCGCAGGGGACGATGGAGCTCGCGGCTGCAACGCTGGAGGCGGCGTCCGGAGCTCGGCCAGAACGGCGCTAGGGCCTAGAGGGCACGGAAGAGCTGGGGAGAGAGGGGAGATGGACGCGGCAGCTCACAGGGACTCATTGGCGTCGGGGGTGAGCTCGAGTAGGCGCGACGACGGCGGATCGACGGCGGCGACGGGCTCGGTCCCGACGGGAGAGAGCAGAGGAGAGAGGGGGAGCAAGAGAGGAAGAGCGGCAGGAAGAGGGAGAGGGAGGAGAAGAGGGCCACGGCGATGGGGGCACTGACGCTCCCAGGGGGCGACACGGCTAGCAGCCAGGCAGGAGGTGGCCGGCGCGTGCCGGCGCGCCCCCGCCACACACCCCAATCCTCCTGGCGAGAGGTTGGGGGTGACTGGCAGCTGGGCCGACTAGGCAAGCCCCTTCCTTGGCTTCCTTATCTTTTTTTAATTTGTTCTTTTCTGCAATTTCTGTTATAGCATTTATTTTATTTAGGCACTAAAATCTTTATAAAAATTATGAAACTTTTTCTGGGCACCAGAGGAATTAATTCAAAAGCCCTGGCCAAGTTTCAAGTTTGTTTGAGCTTTTAAAATATTTGTAGCATTTTAAACACAAATCTGAATATTTAATGATTAAATTCAATACCCAAAATGACATTTTTAAAATATGCATCACCCTTGGTTTTTGTTGCCACATTAAACCAAAGAAGATATACATTTTTCCAATGTCACTTTGGATCATTGAAAGAAAATATTTGGTTGAGCCTAATGAATTCAAATGGTGCTAGGGTTTTGAACATCCCCATTTCAAGTTTAAAAGAATTTAAACATGATACAATCACAACATGGATCCTAATGCATGCTAAGCTAGGGATGTGACAAAGATGCCCACAGGAAATATTTTCATAAAAATGAGTGGAGGCACTCATAAAATAGGGCATGATTTTAGAAACATGAGGGAAGTGGTTTCACTAGATTTGGAGATGGCATGATATTCCTATGGATTTGCAAAGTGGGTCACATATGAATAAATGGCCCAATAATTGTCATGGAAGAATGAGTGTAAGGAAAAATGCTCACCACTAAGTGCATGAATTTAGATACACCTAGGATTTTGAATCACTCCAATTGGAGCTATAATGAATGCTCTAGGTATTTAACAATGCGGCCTCTAATAGTTAAAATTGAAATTTAAATTCGAACTTGACATAAAAGGGTGGTGAAACATTATGGAGGTGCCACCATTAAATAGGTTGTATTTTTAGGAGGATGCAGGGACTTGAATCATTCAATTTGGTGTTGAAATGAATTTATTATGAATTTAACAATACTCTGGAAAAAGAAAAGGGCTAAAGAAATTACCAAAAGCAATGGGCTAAAATGCGCTCAGGCGCAAGATAGCCTTTGGGCCGGCCCGGCGGCTCGGCATGGAAGGGAGGAGTCCACGTCGAAGGTGTACTTAAGGAGTACGCCTTCTGCACAGGGAGGCGGAAACAGGAGGGGGGCTTCCACTTAAAACAGGGGGCCCAGCCTTAGCCATTGGCCGGCGGGCCCCACTTGGCAGGTCCTCCCTCCACCTCCTGCCCGCGCACGGGAGGGCGGAGGAGCTCGACCGAGCGCCCGCCGGCGCGTGCCCCGATGGCGGAGATGCTCCTAGCGTGACAGCTATGGAGGGGAAGGAATGGCAAGCGGAGCAAAGGTTGTTGCGGTGCTGGGGGGCTCAGATGTTGTCCAGAGGAGAGGAGGGAGCCGGAGGTGCCTGAATTTCTCCGAGGCCGAGGCGGCGCCATGCCATTCGAGGGAAAAGGAGAAGGGCACGGGGCCAGGGGGCTTGGTCTGGGGAGGTCCAAGGGAGGGAGAGGAAGCTAGAGGGGACAAGAAGGGGCTCGAGGAGAGGTCTTAATGACGGGGTGGCTGGGGAGAGCTCGGGTGGCCGCCGGAGGGCCTCGGGCGTGGAGAGCACGCGAGCCAGAGACGCTCGGGAGCTTTTTGAGCATCGGGGAGGGGCATGGGATGCCTAGGGGAGATGCCTGGTGTGCGTAGACACCCTTCCACAACCGGCCACGAGCTACAAGACAGCTCCCATTGGCAGAGCGCCGGTTTTGCATGCCGGATGCATGGTCACCACGACAACTCATGTTTGGAGGAATCTTTTGGTCAGGTAACTATGTCTCGCATGCAAGGCATGCATGCAGTAGAGTGGTGCTAAAATATTATGGTAAATGGAGCTGGGTAGAGGGGTTTTCCATAGAGGGTAATTTTGAAGCAGCAAACTTGGGGTTGATCTACTGGGAGTTACTGTAGGGGACTATGGATAAAACCTTGTCTAGAAGCCCTAGCTATGGAGGGAGTACATGCACACCAATTTTTAGATCATGGGGTAGACCAAGTTGGGGGCAAGGGGAATCTATTTGGGCCCACTTTGCTTGTCCACAAGTTTATAGCTGAAGGTGTTTGTGCTATGATTGGGCTAGGCAGGGGAATCCTATGACCTTGAGATTTACCAGGGGTAAATGGTAAGTCCATTTGGTCCTGATCAAAAGTTTTGAGATAATTTGAAGAAAGTTGATAATGTAAACTTGGTAAACCCTAGAAACGGACAGAAATGGATTTGTATAGATATGATCATGCAATCCTATTCCCCTTGATGCACCACTTGATGTAGCATCATCAGTTGGTTAATAGAGAATGCCCACAAAGTTTGGGATCAATAGGAGATACTTCACAATGTAAAGTTGATCAAATTTGGCTCTGGACAGGAATGGCTTTAGGATAATTTGGTGAACCAAAACAATTGGGATTTAGATGAAACTTGTCAAGATGACCACATATATCATATGTGGCATGCTACAATTTTCCTATATTTATTTGAGAATATTTCTTATAGAAATATTTCAAATCCTTGAAATAGGCACAAATGGTTTTGAGGGGTTTTGTCCAATATTTTGAACATGACCATGTGTTTAAACTCTTATATATGGACAATATATGTCCATTAAGTTTTCCTAAATTTTCTCAAATATTCTTAAAGCATTTAAATAATTTTCCCTATAAAAGACCATTTCTGGCCGTAAGAAAAGCCTTTAAATAAAATATGAAAATAGCCTTTCAAAATAATATCTTGTGGTTTTGGGAAGTTATATAGATAGTAGGTTCCAACTAAAGCATTTGGGGAAAAAGGATCCACCCAATTTGAGGACTTGTAGTACAAGTCTCAAATCAAGGGGTTTTGAAAACCTAATTTAAATAAATGCTTTTTGGTCAAAATAATATTTTTTTAAAATAGTTTTAAGTCCTATACACATGGCATGATCATTGGACAAGAGTTCTAGGTCGAGCAAAAGAGTTTTGAGAGTAAGAGGGATTTTATGAATATAAAGCACTAGCAAGCAATCAGACAATCAGCAATCAAGTCAAGCATAACATGCACACAAAAGTTTTAATTGGCCCTGATTTTTGAGTCATGATATCTTAGTCATGAGGCAAATCACAGGGTGTGACACTAATTTTGAAAATTCCCTTGAAAACCTTGTTGAGCCTGATCTCTCTCTTGCAACAGCCTGAGCAACATCTGAGTATTCTCATTGGTTGTGGCCATCACAGCTTGGCAAGCTTCTGGAGGAGGAGGCCGTGGTGGGGGTGGTTGAGGATCAGACTTCTCCTCACCCCGACCTGGATTCCCACGAGTTGGTGGAGCCATCCTGGAGATGGACAAGAAGATCAACACATCATTGACAAAGATAATTGCAAAAAGCTGAATCAAATGCCTTGAAAGAAATTGAATGGAGAAACATAAATAGCCTTCCTACAGAAAAATTAGTAAGAATGCCTTCTTCGGGTTGTGATAACATCATCAGATATTAGAAGCCACTTGCAATAACACAAAAGTATTGAGCTAATGTTCCTTGGAACAAATGTATAAGCCCTCATACATCTGAAGAAGATGATCCTAGATAACTACATGAATTCCCACCGAAGAACTTCCGAAATATTTCTGGTTATACAATCTGGTGTTGGGCATACAAGGAGGAAATATCTCACACAACTAACAAGTCCTACACCCCAACTGTATCCATCCTTCAACACATAACCAGAGGCTTCGGAAATCCATCTATCTTGGATCCCCGAAAGGACAACGATACCAGACAGGGCGGTACCCCGGACGCCTCCCAAGTACTGGGTAACTCCGACCTTATCTCACCAGGACAAGTATTGAAGCAATTCCAAACACCCTCCATCCTTAGATACTAAGGAAATTGAATGATAGCAATGTGCCAAGAATTCCCTGGTGCTCAACTCCCTAGAAGAAATCAAGTCAGATAGGAGGCACCAGGATAGAACTCCGTCACATCGGTATCATATAGTTTCGAAAATACCCGCGTGATCCTAAAACAATTTGAGCAAGAAGAGGATTAGAATCAAAATTCCTAAGTCAAATACCTCACCAGAGTATAGAAGAGGAGTAAAAGAAACCTACTCTGTAATATAACTAGACTCAAAATAGTGTTACTAGACTCGACTCGGCCAAGTGCGATCAAGCAAAGGGCTCCTATGATCGTATGGCTCTGAATACCAACTTGTAAAGCCCAGGATGCGCGCCTATCCTTATTAAGGCACGAGGGTCGCGACACGGATAGAGGCGCAGCTAGTCGTTTCGCAAGTACAGTAACATAGCATACACGTATGAAGATAGGGGTATATGAGTTGGCTTACACTCGCCACAAGCTAAATTACAAGTTCACTTAGTTTATTCAAACATCATTCAAAAGACAGGGTCCGTCTACGGACGAAAACAAACAAAAAGAAGAAGCAATGAAACTGTCTTGCTAGCCCCAAAGATCACAACCAAGGCCTTTCTACTCGCCTAGATATGTGACGTACATTCTATTACGTTATTCATCATACTCCCACTAGAGCTGCATCACATCATCTGGCACGGTCTCATCTGCACCTGCACCTGTATTTGTTGTAGTTATCTGCGAGCCACGGGGACTCAGCAATCTTGTAACCGGGCATCGAGACTATGTAAGCTTATTGGGTTGGATGGGGGGTGAGTGTTGAGTTTGCAGCAACACTAAGCATTGTATGGTGTCTAACTTACGATAAGATGAATGTAAATATGGTGAACTACGTAAGACGATCGATTTCTACCATGATCACTAAGTGATCCTGAACACATACTTACATCAAACATAACACCATCGTGTTCTCTCTCGGTTCATGTTCAGGAGCAGAGACGATCACGGTTACTCATACAGTAGGTATATTTTATTGGAGTTTACTTCAAGTTAACTATAACCAGGTGTTAAACAAAATATTCCAAGTTTCTACATAACCGCGAGCACGACTTTCTAAAAGATTTAACCCTACAGGGGTGCTCCAACTAATCCATCACAAATTAACCACACTCCGTAGGAATAACCTCGACCACAGATCTCGATATCATCCTAGGCAATTCCAAAAGAAAACTGACACCTCGAGATAGCTTGAAGAAGATCAGAGTTCCTCACGCAAGCCATTCGAGAAAGGTAAAACAAGTCCAACAAGACCGCCCAGTAGTCCAGATCCCAATAGGATCCGCGCGTATCTCTATCTCGAGGCACTACTAGATGAGCTAGACGTCGGGTTGGTTGAAACCCCAGGTGACCAGGTGGTGCCGGACATCGCTCGGTTTGCTCCAACACTCATGAGGAACACTGGCCCGGGTTGTCGATTAATTATCCACGGGGATGCAAAGCCCTATGCAATTTTATTAAGTTGTTTAAGCAAATAGTACCAATGTTGGGTGTTGCCAGACAATCTTTAATCTCAACCGAATAATCAAGGAGGTCCCCATAACAACCCTGAGCATGTTAGGAGCGCAAAATATGGAAACATGACACTGGTAGCAAGTAACTATGGCGGTAAAAGTGGAACAAAACACCAAGCAAAAGTCCAAGCCTTCCACCATACCAAGGTATATATGTGCATTAAATTAAATAGCAATAAATATGGTGATATCTCCAGATATCCATGTTATCACATGGGAACAACCTGCACCTGCATCTAAGAATGCTATAAGAGGGGCTGAGCAGCGGTATCTTAGCCAAACAAGGTTTGCTAGGTAGTGAAGGGGTTAGAAGCTATCATGGCAGTGTGGGAGGCTTCACATTCAAGTGGTAGGTAACGCATATGTAACGATAAGTGCGAGACATCTAGCAAAGCAAAAAATAGTGTTAGGATCCGGGTACGGTCATCTTGCCTGCTGGTTCTTCAGAGGGACAAAGAGTAGGGTCCTCGTACTGGTACTCTCTTGGATCCTTGTACTCAGGTTCAACACTCGCGTCTACCCAAGAGAAACAGCAACAATAAACAACCAACCAACATGCAATGCACAAACAAGATGATGCATGATTCATTTGGAGTATTTAACATGTCAATCCTAAGCTAGTCATGTTTCTCATGCAATAGTTGAGTTATTTACAATTCTGGACAGAACCTCATGTTAAGTTGTTCAAACATGCATGATCATGGAAAATATGGATGCTTCATGCAAAAATCGATGCAAATGCGTATGTAAACGTAGGAATCGGAGCCACGGATGTCACGCTATGCTCATGTGAAGTTATGAAGGTAAAATACGAGACGAGGAAGGCCATGGGGTATTCCTTGGTATTCCAAGGCATCCACTGGTTAGGAAATTAAAAACCAACCACAATAGAGCCCAATATCAAGCAAAACAATGGAGCATAGCTCCCACAAGTCACAAAACACTAACACACACAATCTGTCCCATAACAGCAACATAGCAACTTTCACAACAATTATCTAGAGCTATAGGATGTTTCCAACCTCAAACAAAGCATGAACAGAAACTACATAACATGCTTATCAAATCATCGAACTACACAAACTAGAAAGAAAGCATGGATCACTAAGCATGCAGCTCACAAGATGACACGATGAAATAGATTCTAGGGACTTGGTGAAAATCATAGTTTTCTGGAATCTGAGTTAAGCTGATAGCAAGTTGACAACAGAAAATAATGATGCTAGTGACCACCTCATAGCATGAAAATTAACAAGATGGTAGAGGACAACATCTAGTTCAAAACACTAGCACTGAGCTTGAGCTAAAACACAACAGAGCACTTGGTAGCATCCACTCAACATGGCATAAAAATGATAGCAGATTCTTAGACTTAGAAATATTTAGCATGTTGAAAACAGCAACATTTTATTAGCTACTTTGGAGCAAGAAACCCACTTATATACAAGTTTATCATGTCAAAAGAGAATACCATGGTATAATACTCATGAAACACTAAATAGAAAGGCACTTGGATGAGAATTTAATCACTAAAGAAAAGGGTGGGAGGGTGGGGAAACAAATAAAACTTGGGACGGATGAAATGAACTCCGGGAAAGAATAAGAAAATTGATCGTGCACATATTAACAGGACTGAATTCACTTGAAGAGAGCACACCGGATGAAAAGAATTGATATGACAACTTGATTGAGCAAAAGAATTAGCATTCCTACAGAAATATGAGAACATCACTTCAGAACTATATGAGATCACCATTTCACATCGAAGCACCACAAATTACAATATACAAAACAAAACAAAGGATGGGGCTTACGAAACAAGACGGAACAAATTCATGACATAGATTCCGCTCGATAATTTTGTGGTAAGGTTCGCACGGTCTTGATCATACATTGGATGTCATATTGAAATGACACTCGGATATGCTCCCTAGGTGTAGCGAACTACAATGCTTGACAAAGCATATGTGATGACCAAGAGAGGAAGAGCGGCAGGAAGAGGGAGAGGGAGGAGAAGAGGGCCACGGCGATGGGGGCACTGACGCTCCCAGGGGGCGCCACGGCTAGCAGCCAGGCAGGAGGTGGCCGGCGCGTGCCGGCGCCCCCCCGCCACACGCCCCAATCCTCCTGGCGAGAGGTTGGGGGTGACTGGCAGCTGGGCCGACTGGGCAAGCCCCTTCCTTGGCTTCCTTATCTTTTTTTAATTTTTCTTTTTTGCAATTTCTGTTATAGCATTTATTTTATTTAGGCACTAACATCTTTATAAAAATTATGAAACTTTTTCTGGGCACCAGAGGAATTAATTCAAAAGCCCTGGCCAAGTTTCAACTTTGTTTGAGCTTTTAAAATATTTGTAGCATTTTAAACACAAATCTGAATATTTAATGATTAAATTCAATACCCAAAATGACATTTTTAAAATATGCATCACCCTTGGTTTTTGTTGCCACATTAAACCAAAGAAGATATACATTTTTCCAATGTCACTTTGGATCATTGAAAGAAAATATTTGGTTGAGCCTAATGAATTCAAATGGTGCTAGGGTTTTGAACATCCCCATTTCAAGTTTAAAAGAATTTAAACATGATACAATCACAACATGGATCCTAATGCATGCTAAGCTAGGGATGTGACAAAGATGCCCACAGGAAATATTTTCATAAAAATGAGTGGAGGCACTCATAAAATAGGGCATGATTTTAGAAACATGAGGGAAGTGGTTTCACTAGATTTGGAGATGGCATGATATTCCTATGGATTTGCAAAGTGGGTCACATATGAATAAATGGCCCAATAATTGTCATGGAAGAATGAGTGTAAGGAAAAATGCTCACCACTTAGTGCATGAATTTAGATACACCTAGGATTTTGAATCACTCCAATTGGAGCTATAATGAATGCTCTAGGTATTTAACAATGTGGCCTCTAATAGTTAAAATTGAAATTTAAATTCGAACTTGACATAAAAGGGTGGTGAAACATTATGGAGGTGCCACCATTAAATAGGTTGTATTTTTAAGAGGATGCAGGAACTTGAATCATTCAATTTGGTGTTGAAATGAATTTATTATGAATTTAACAATACTCTGGAAAAAGAAAAGGGCTAAAGAAATTACCAAAAAGCAATGGGCTAAAATGCGCTCAGGCGCAAGATAGCCTCTGGGCTGGCCCGGCGGCTCGGCGTGGAAGGGAGGAGGCCACGTCGAAGGCGTACTTGAGGAGTACGCCTTCTGCACAGGGAGGCGGAAACAGGAGGGGGGCTTCCACTTAAAACAGGGTGTCCAGCCTTAGCCATTGACCGGCGGGCCCCACTTGGCAGGTCCTCCCTCCACCTCCTGCCCGCGCACGGGAGGGCGGAGGAGCTCGACCGAGCGCCCGCCGGCGCGTGCCCCGATGGCTCCGGGCACCGGAGGGCTCTGGGCGCCCGTCCACACTTGCCAGGGGGCTCCTGGCCCCTGGGAAAGACCGAGGCCGAGGGAAGCTTTTGCCATGGCGGAGGTGACCAATGGCGGAGATGCTCCTAGCGCGACAGCTATGGAGGGGAAGGAATGGCAAGCAGAGCAAAGGTTGTTGCGGTGCTGGGGGGCTCAGATGCTGTCCAGAGGAGAGGAGGGAGCCGGAGGTGCCTTAATTTCACCGAGGCGGCGCCATGCCATTCGAGGGCAAAGGAGGAGGGCACGGGGGCCAGGGGGCTTGGTCTGGGGAGGTCCAAGGGAGGGAGAGGAAGCTAGAGGGGACAAGAAGGGGCTCGAGGAGAGGTCTTAATGACGGGGTGGCTGGGGAGAGCTCGGGTGGCCGCCGGAGGGCCTCGGGCGTGGAGAGCACGCGAGCCAGAGACGCTCGGGAGCTTTTTGAGCATCGGGGAGGGGCATGGGATGCCTAGGGGAGATGCCTGGTGTGCGTAGACACCCTTCCACAACCGGCCACGAGCTACAAGACAGCTCCCATTGGCAGAGCGCCGGTTTTGCATGCCGGATGCATGGTCACCACGACAACTCATGTTTGGAGGAATCTTTTGGTCGGGTAACTATGTCTCGCATGCAAGGCATGCATGCAGTAGAGTGGTGCTCAAATATTATGGTAAATGGGGCTGGGTAGAGGGGTTTTCCATAGAGGGTAATTTTGAAGCAGCAAACTTGGGGTTGATCTACTGGGAGTTACTGTAGGGGACTATGGATAAAACCTTGTCTAGAAGCCCTAGCTATGGAGGGAGTACATGCACACCAATTTTTAGATCATGGAGATGAGAGGGTAGGTACTTGTAGTACAAAGCTACACTTACTACCATAAACTAGATTCAAATGGTTTGCTCATATTTTCCACATGAGAATGCCATATATGGGTTTGGTTTGATGCATAGGATGCTTGGGAAAGTTTTGTGGGCATTATTTGGAACAGAATAATGGGAGAGGGGAAAGAAGAGGTCTTGCCATGGTAAAAGAGAGGGGTATTGAGGGAGTTACTCCACAAATAACTTACCAGAGGCCATGGCAAGGTTACTCGAGGTAGAAGAGGGATATAATATGTTGTGGTAAAAAGTTGGGGGCAAGGGGAATCTATTTGGGCCCACTTTGCTTGTCCACAAGTTTATAGCTGAAGGTGTTTGTGCTATGATTGGGCTAGGCAGGGGAATCCTATGACCTTGAGATTTACCAGGGGTAAATGGTAAGTCCATTTGGTCCTGATCAAAAGTTTTGAGATAATTTGAAGAAAGTTGATAATGTAAACTTGGTAAACCCTAGAAACGGATAGAAATGGATTTCTATAGATATGATCATGCAATCCTATTCCCCTTGATGCACCACTTGATGTAGCATCATCAGTTGGTTAATAGAGAATGCCCACAAAGTTTGGGATCAATAGGAGATACTTCACAATGTAAAGTTGATCAAATTTGGCTCTGGATAGGAATGGCTTTAGGATAATTTGGTGAACCAAAACAATTGGGATTTAGATGAAACTTGTCAAGATGACCACATATATCATATGTGGCATGCTACAATTTTCCTATATTTATTTGAGAATATTTCTTATAGAAATATTTCAAATCCTTGAAATAGGCACAAATGGTTTTGAGGGGTTTTGTCCAATATTTTGAACATGACCATGTGTTTAAACTCTTATATATGGACAATATATGTCCATTGAGTTTTCCTAAATTTTCTCAAATATTCTTAAAGCATTTAAATAATTTTCCCTATAAAAGACCATTTCTGGCCGTAAGAAAAGCCTTTAAATGAAATATGAAAATAGCCTTTCAAAATAATATCTTGTGGTTTTGGGAAGTTATATAGATAGTAGGTTCCAACTAAAGCATTTGGGGAAAAAGGATCCACCCAATTTGAGGACTTGTAGTACAAGTCTCAAATCAAGGGGTTTTGAAAACCTAATTTAAATAAATGCTTTTTGGTCAAAATAATATTTTGTAAAAATAGTTTTAAGTCCTATACACATGGCATGATCATTGGACAAGAGTTCTAGGTCGAGCAAAAGAGTTTTGAGAGTAAGAGGGATTTTATGAATATAAAGCACTAGCAAGCAATCAGACAATCAGCAATCAAGTCAAGCATAACATGCACACAAAAGTGTTAATTATCCCTGATTTTTGAGTCATGATATCTTAGTCATGAGGCAAATCACAGGGTGTGACACTAATTTTGAAAATTCCCTTGAAAACCTGTTGAGCCTGATCTCTCTCTTGCAACAGCCTGAGGAACATCTGAGTATTCGCATTGGTTGTGGCCATCACAGCTTGGCAAGCTTCTGGAGGAGGAGGCCGTGGTGGGGGTGGTGGAGGATCAGACTTCTCCTCACCCCGACCTGGATTCCCACGAGTTGGTGGAGCCATCCTGGAGATGGACAAGAAGATCAACACATCATTGACAAAGATAATTGCAAAAAGCTGAATCAAATGCCTTGAAAGAAATTGAATGGAGAAACATAAATAGCCTTCCTATAGAAAAATTAGTAAGAATGCCTTCTTCGGGTTGCGATAACATCATCAGATATTAGAAGACACTTGCAATAACACAAAAGTATTGAGCTAATGTTCCTTGGAACAAATGTATAAGCCCTCATACATCTGAAGAAGATGATCCTAGATAACTACATGAATTCCCACCGAAGAACTTCCGAAATATTTCTGGTTATACAATCTAGTGTTGGGCATACAAGGAGGAAATATCTCACACAACTAACAAGTCCTACACCCCAACTGTATCCATCCTTCGACACATAACCAGAGGCTTCGGAAATCCATCTATCTTGGATCCCCGAAAGCACAACGATACCAGACAGGGCGGTACCCCGGACGCCTCCCAAGTACTGGGTAACTCCGACCTTATCTCACCAGGACAAGTATTGAAGCAATTCCAAACACCCTCCATCCTTAGATACTAAGGAAATTGAATGATAGCAATGTGCCAAGAATTCCCTGGAGCTCAACTCCCTAGAAGAAATCAAGTCAGATAGGAGGCACCAAGACAGAACTCCGTCACATCGGTATCATATAGTTTCGAAAATACCCACGTGATCCTAAAACAATTTGAGCAAGAAGAGGATTAGAATCAAAATTCCTAAGTCAAATACCTCACAAGAGTATAGAAGAGGAGTAAAAGAAACCTACTCTGTAATATAACTAGACTCAAAATAGTGTTACTAGACTCGACTCGGCCAAGTTCGATCAAGCAAAGGGATCCTATGATCATATGGCTCTGAATACCAACTTGTAAAGCCCAGGATGCGCGCCTATCCTTATTAAGGCACGAGGGTCGCGACAGGGATAGAGGCGCAGCTAGTCGTTTCGCAAGTACAGTAACATAGCATACACGTATGAAGATAGGGGTATATGAGTTGGCTTACACTCGCCACAAGCTAAATTACAAGTTCACTCAGTTTATTCAAACATCATTCAAAAGACAGGGTCCGTCTACGTACGAAAACAAACAAAAAGAAGAAGCAATGAAACTGTCTTGCTAGCCCCAAAGATCACAACCAAGGCCTTTCTACTCGCCTAGATATGTGACGTACATTCTATTATGTTATTCATCATACTCCCACTAGAGCTGCATCACATCATCTGGCACGGTCTCATCTGCACCTGCACCTGTATTTGTTGTAGTTATCTGCGAGCCACGGGGACTCAGCAATCTTGTAACCGAGCATCGAGACTATGTAAGCTTATTGGGTTGGATGGGGGGTGAGTGTTGAGTTTGCAGCAACACTAAGCATTGTATGGTGTCTAACTTACGATAAGATGAATGTAAATATGGTGAACTACGTAAGACGATCGATTTCTACCATGATCACTAAGTGATCCTGAACACATACTTACATCAAACATAACACCATCATGTTCTCTCTCGGTTCATGTTCAGGAGCAGAGACGATCACGGTTACTCATACAGTAGGTATATTTTATTGGAGTTTACTTCAAGTTAACTATAACCAGGTGTTAAACAAAATATTCCAAGTTTCTACATAACCGCGAGCACGACTTTCTAAAAGATTTAACCCTACAGGGGTGCTCCAACTAATCCATCACAAATTAACCACACTCTGTAGGAATAACCTCGACCACGGATCTCGATATCATCCTAGGCAATTCCAAAGGAAATCTGACACCTCGAGATAGCTTGAAGAAGATCAGAGTTCCTCACGCAAGCCATTCGAGAAAGGTAAAACAAGTCCAACAAGACCGCCCAGTAGTCCAGATCCCAATAGGATCCGCGCGTATCTCTATCTCGAGGCACTACTAGATGAGATAGACGTCGGGTTGGTTGAAACCCCAAGTGACCAGGTGGTGCCGGACATCGCTCGGTTTGCTCCAACACTCATGAGGAACACTGGCCCGGGTTGTCGATTAATTATCCACGGGGATGCAAAGCCCTATGCAATTTTATTAAGTTGTTTAAGCAAATAGTACCAATGTTGGGTGTTGCCAGACAATCTTTAATCTCAAACGAATAATCAAGGAGGTCCCCATAACAACCCCGAGCATGTTAGGAGCGCAAAATATGGAAACATGACACTGGTAGCAAGTAACTATGGCGGTAAAAGTGGAACAAAACACCAAGAAAAAGTCCAAGCCTTCCACCATACCAATGTATATATGTGCATTAAATTAAATAGCAATAAATATGGTGATATCTCCAGATATCCATGTTATCACATGGGAACAACCTGCACCTGCATCTAAGAACGCTATAAGAGGGGCTGAGCAGCGGTATCTTAGCCAAACAAGGTTTGCTAGGTAGTGAAGGGGTTAGAAGCTATCATGGCAGTGTGGGAGGCTTCACATTCAAGTGGTACGTAACGCATATGTAACGATAAGTGCGAGACATCTAGCAAAGCAAAAAATAGTATTAGGATCCGGGTACGGTCATCTTGCCTGTTGGTTCTTTAGAGGGACAAAGAGCAGGGTCCTCGTACTGGTACTCTCTTGGATCCTTGTACTCAGGTTCAACACTCGCGTCTACCCAAGAGAAACAGCAACAATAAACAACCAACCAACATGCAATGCACAAACAAGATGATGCATGATTCATTTGGAGTATTTAACATGTCAATCCTAAGCTAGTCATGTTTCTCATGCAATAGTTGAGTTATTTACAATTCTGGACAGAACCTCATGTTAAGTTGTTCAAACATGCATGATCATGGAAAATATGGATGCTTCATGCAAAAATCGATGCAAATGCGTATGTAAACGTAGGAATCGGAGCCACGGATGTCACGCTATGCTCATGTGAAGTTATGAAGGTAAAATACGAGACGAGGAAGGCCATGGGGTATTCCTTGGTATTCCAAGGCATCCACTGGTTAGGAAATGAAAAACCAACCACAATAGAGCCCAATATCAAGCAAAACAATGGAGCATAGCTCCCACAAGTCACAAAACACTAACACACACAATCTGTCCCATAACAGCAACATAGCAACTTCCACAACAATTATCTAGAGCTATAGGATGTTTCCAACCTCAAACAAAGCATGAACAGAAACTACATAACATGCTTATCAAATCATCCAACTACACAAACTAGAAAGGAAGCATGGTTCACTAAGCATGCAGCTCACAAGATGACATGATGAAATAGATTCTAGGGACTTGGTGAAAATCACAGTTTTCTGGAATCTGAGTTAAGCTGATAGCAAGTTGACAACAGAAAATAATGATGCTAGTGACCACCTCATGGCATGAAAATTAACAAGATGGTAGAGGACAACATCTAGTTCAAAACACTAGCACTGAGCTTGAGCTAAAACACAACAGAGCACTTGGTAGCATCCACTCAACATGGCATAAAAATGATAGCAGATTCTTAGACTTAGAGATATTTAGCATGTTGAAAACAACAACATTTTATTAGCTACTTTGGAGCAAGAAACCCACTTATATACAAGTTTATCATGTCAAAAGAGAATACCATGGTATAATACTCATGAAACACTAAATAGAAAGGCACTTGGATGAGAATTTAATCACTAAAGAAAAGGGTGGGAGGGTGGGGAAACAAATAAAACTTGGGATGGATGAAATGAACTCCGGGAAAGAATAAAAAAATTGATCGTGCACATATTAACAGGACTGAATTTACTTGAAGAGAGCACACCGGATGAAAAGAATTGATATGACAACTTGATTGAGCAAAAGAATTAGCATTCCTACAGAAATATGAGAACATCACTTCAGAAAGATATGAGATCACCATTTCACATCGAAGCACCACAAATTACAATATACAAAACAAAACAAAGGATGGGGCTTACGAAACAAGACGGAACAAATTCATGACATAGATTCCGCTCGATAATTTTGTGGTAACATTCGCACGGTCTCGATCGTACATTGGATTGTCATATTGAAATGACACTCGGATATGCTCCCTAGGTGTAGCGAACTACAATGCTTGACAAAGCATATGTGATGACATATATTGAGATTGTCCTCTGTAAGAACGACCATGAACAAACGAATCCACTAGATGTTGAACCCCAACCTCGCATCATGCATCTGTTGAAGGATAGCCTAGGTAACTACTTGAATTCCAACCTAAGAACTTCCAAAATATTTGGTTATGCAGTCGGGTGTTGGGGATACAGGGAGTCAAAATAACTCACACAACTAACAAGCCATACACTCCAATTGTATCCATCCGTCAAAACATAACCAGAGGCTTCGGAACTCCATCTATCTCGGACCCTCGAAAACACAATGTTACCAAACATGGCAGTACCCCGGACGCCTCCCCAGTACTGGGTGACTCCAGCCTTATCCTGCCACGAAAAGTATTGAAGTAATTCGAACATCCTCCATCCTGAGATACTAAGGAAACTGAACGATAACTATGTGTCAAGAATCCCTTGGAGCTCTACTCCTTGATAACAGGAGGCACCAAGTACAGAACTCCGTCACATCGGCATCATAGAGATTCCAAAATACCCGCGTGATCCTAAAAAAATTGAGTGAGAAGAGGGTAGAATCAAAATTCCTAAGTCGTAATTCCTCACCAGAGTATAGAAGAGAAGTAAAAAAGAAACCTACTCTCTGATATAACTAGACTCAAAATAGTTTTCACCACACTCAACTCGGCCAAGTTCGATCAATCAAGGAGTCTCGTAGGTCAGTGCAGGCTCTGTTGGGGATATAACCCCGTGGTAAGACCCGCCAGTAGGGGTCGGGTCATACCTAGTGGCTCGTAATGTATGGGCTGGAAGAGGAATATTGGGTTGCACAGCGGCTTTCTAGATGGGCTAAGGCGGATGCCTTGAGTCAGGAAGAAGATGCAAGACCCAGGAGCGTAAGCCGTCCGGAGACAGCCTGCTAGAGTCAACAAGGCGGCTTAGATACAGAGTCAGACACGTTGTAAGAGTCGGTACGATATTTGTGTAACCCATGGTCTTGACCTCCTATATAAAGGCGAGACCCGAGGATGACTTCGACAGGATCCAATCGATCGAGAGCTAGGTCAAGCGAATACACTCCCTAGTAATCAATACTCCAATCAATATACACAAAGGATGATGTAGGCTTTTACCTCATCTCGAGGGGCCGAACCAGGGTATATCGGTGTCTTTCGTCCCGTCCAACCCCTTTTTGTCCGCCGCCTTAGCGATGGCTTCGAACTTAAGTCTTCGGACATCTGCCGTGAAAAAACCACGACAGTTGGCACCCACCATGGGGCCAGCGTGCGGTGGTGTTGAGTTCTCAAAGGGCTTTCTCTCAGGGATCGAAGGATACACCGTCGGCTTGATGACCAAGAGTCGCCGCGGCAAACTCTACATCGATGACTCAGGATGGGGGCCTGAAGCCGGCTCAATCGAGTATGGCTATCGGGTTCCCATTTGCAAGATGCACGTGTTCATTGACAAGCTGGATGGATCTACACCCAGGCCGAACATCTGCATCAACATCATCGAGCCAGCCCGGTGCACAACACCTGCCTGTGTTCAACCCGGGCGGAAGAGCGTCTTCATTGGCTTTACACAGGACAATGGAGATTCCTTGTCGAGGGAGACCTTGACTTTCTCAGATAAAGGATCTTCCAACGAGGATGGGGAATCAATATATCAACTTCATGACGGTAGGTTAAGGGGCTATGCCGATGGCGACAGTATTCCGGAGCCTTATCAACCGCCGAGCCAAGCCCCCGTGTTCATGGCAGGCCCAATGCCGACCTCAAATAGTGCGATAGCCGGAGCGGCGGCTGGAGCGCCCCCCTGACATGGAGCCTCCTAAGGCGCTGGTGCAGGCTTTACTGGATCTCATGGAGGAGCTAGCAGCTCTCATGGCCACGGAAGTGACAGCTGAGAATCAGGCAGAGCGTAATGCCGAGATTAACCAGATCAAGGGACAGGCTCAGGCACATGAGGATATCAATGCAATTCAAGCTTAGATGAATGCTGAGTCGGAACATTTAAGGGCGGAGGCTCTCCATTTTGATCTTGACCAGCAGGCATCGGAGGCGGTTCAGCATACAAGGACTCAAGTCAGTTTATCGATTCAACCTCAGAATCCCTTCACTCCTCCAGGGGCCGGGCCAAGTACGTCGCCAGTGGTGACCCGGGCGATAGAGGCACCGCAGAAGTTAGACCCGCCGCAGAGGAACATAACTTTGTCACGACACGTTGTGACGCTGCCTGGCCATTACTCTAATCCGGTGGAAAATATGATAGCGGCGTCTGCTAAGCTCGATTCTCTCCATTCGGCCGATGGAACGCCGTTTGCCGAAGAGGCGAGGAACGTGATTAGCCTGTTGCAGACAGCGGTGGCTCAGCAAGAAAGGTACATGCAAAGCCGGAGCCGGGTGCACTCCATGCCGGTTCATAGCCGTAGCTACAGCCGACAGATTGAGTCGCCTGCGGTCTCCAGCAGTGAGCAGAGGCGAAACCCTCCCAATAACAACCCGCCTGAGATGGGTATTCAGGGGTCTATCGATAGGGGGCGGGCTCGGCGAGGATCAACACCAGTGACGGATTACCCGGAGATCCCTGAGCTGGCACCAACAACATCCATTGGCGTTTCAGCCAGGGGATTTGATGTGCAGTGTCTCGCAGTGGATCTGAGGAGTGCGCGCGTACCCAAGGACTTTAAGGGGCCGCGGACGGTGCCTAATTACACGGTGGATCTGCCCCTAGAGGCTTGGATTGAAAGCTATGAGCTTGCTATGGAGATGCTAGAGGTGAACGAAGTAGTCTGTGCGAATTACTTCGTCATGATGTTGGAAAGACCAGCTCGCACTTGGTTAAAGGGGTTACCACCGAATACCATCACGTCGTGGGCCGAGTTGAAAGCACGGTTCATCAAGAACTTCAAAGAAACTTGCAAGCAGCCCATGACGATTATGGATCTGGATCTTTGTGCGTAGCAGGAAGGTGAGTCGGCCCATCATTGGGTGCGGCGGGTCTCAACAGTGATCCACTCATCTGAAAATATTTCGGCATCCCAGGCGGTTCTGATCTTGGAAAGGAACTGTCATTTTGTGCCACTGAAACAGAAGCTCGGGTGGTTGAAGCGTTCTTGTCAGGATATGGGTGAGCTCATGACGGCTCTCACCAAATATGTGGATTCAGATACCACCAAAGACCTAGACTCCGACGAGGAGAAGTCTGGTCAAGGTAAGAAGGGCAGCAATGGTAAGAACCAGCAGGGAGGTGCTGGGAATGGCATCCAAGGCAAGTGGAAGAACCAGGATGGCAGATCAGAGTTTGTGGCGAACACCAACGCACAGCGTGCCGCAAACGGTCGCCCTAGAGGCACCAGGAACTTCAAGCCACCGTTCGACAGGAATAGGGCACCTGTGCCTTACACCTTGGAGGAGGCGCTGGACACACCTTGCCCGGTGCACAGCTAGCTGGATAAGGAAGCCACCCATATTTAGAAGGATTGCAGCATTATGCGCCAAATTTGGGAGCAATGCCTTCGTCAAAATCATAACAATGGTAATGACCCATTAGGCAGGTCAGGACCAGGCGGCTCAGGAGCCAGCTTTGGTGCTGGCGGGTCAGGATTAGGTCATCAAGGCCAAAACAATCAGAATCGAGGAAATCAAGGTCATCAACAGGAGAGCAATGGTGGTCAGCAATAGAATAACCACTCAGGATATCAGAGCAACCCGAAACAACTTAGTGGAGGACAATGTCATGTCTTCACTACGAACCTAGATAATCGGGATCAGAAGCTACACAAGAGGGCGGTCAATGCAGCCACGCTGGCTCTCCCGCGAAACTTAAAATGGTTAGAGTACCCGATTACGTGGAGCTAGGAGGATCACCCACCACGGGTCAAAAATCCAAGTCATTTAGCTCTGGTAGTCGCTCCTCAGGTTGGAGGGTACAAGTTCACAAAAGTGCTCATGGACGGTGGTAGTAGTATCAATATCCTGTACTACGACACCTTCCAGCGGATGGAATTAACAGACAAGGCTCTTAAGCCGTCATCGACCGTTTTCCATGGGGTGGTGCTAGGCAAGTCGTCTTACCTAGTAGGGAAGATTGCCTTGGAAGTGGCGTTTGGAGGTGAGCATAACTACAGGGTGGACACCTTGTCGTTTGGGGTGCTAAAGATTAAGAGCCCATATCATGCTCTGTTTGGCCAGCCGGCTTTCGCAAAGTTTATGGCCAGGCCTTGTTATGTTTATCTGTAGCTCAAGATGCCGGCTCTCAATGGAACAATCACAGTCCATGGTGATCAGAAGGTAGCCATCGAATGCGAGGAGGGAGACGCGACTTATGTAGAGTCAAGCTCCGCGAAAGGAAAGCTTAAGTTTTACAAGGATAACGTTGACTCGGCAAATATGACTCCATTGAAGAAACCCAGTACAGAGTTTGAGCCGCCCCTAAAGTTTGCGGCTGATGACACAAAGCTGGCGGATTTTACTCCGGGCGACTCATCCAAGCAGTTCACTCTCGTGGCCAACATGGACCCCGCATAGGAAAGCGTGCTCATCGAATTCATCCGTGAGAATCGGGACATCTTTGCATGGAAGCCATCTGACATGCCAGGTGTATCGAGAGAGTTCGCTGAGCACCACCTTAATGTGGATCCTAAGTTTAAGCCGATTAAGCAATTCCTCTGTCGTTTCAATGAGGAGCGACGTAAAGCAATTGGAGAAGAGGGAGCCCGGCTCTTGGCAACAGGGTTCATCGTGGAGGTATTTCACACGGGGAGTGGTTACCCAACCCTGTGCTGGTGCTCAAGAAGAACGGCACATGGCGTATGTGCATAGACTACACGGATCTTAACAAGGCTTGTCCAGTTGACCCGTTTGCTCTCACCCATATCGACCAGATTATTGATGCAACGGCGGGTTGTGGGAGTTTATGTTTCCTGGACGCCTATTCAGGCTATCATCAGATCAAGATGGCAGTTAAAGACTAAGATAAGACCTCGTTCATAACACCTTTTGGAGCTTTCTGCTATTTGTCCATGCCATTCGGACTCAAGAGTGCGCAAGCGACTTACCAACGTTGTGTGCAAAATTGTCCTCATGGTTAGATTGGACGTAATGTTCATGCCTATGTGGATGATATTGTGGTCAAGTCAAGGAAGAAGGAGAAGTTGTTGGACGACCTGAAGGAAACTTTTGATAACTTACGGGTTTATAAGATGATGTTTAGCTGGCTAAATGTGTTTTTGGAGTTCTTGCAGGCAAGCTTGTGGGTTTCTTGGTTTCAGAGCGAGGTATCAAAGCCAACCCGAGCAAGATAAAGGCCATCACGTCACTAGCCAAGCCGGCGAGCGTCAATGATGTGCAGTGCTTAGCAGGTCGTATTGCCGCTTTGAGCCACTTCATCAGCCGCCTGGGGGAGAAGGCTATTCCTCTGTACCAGATGATGAAAAACACGGATGACTTTGTGTGGACTAAGGCTGCAGACGAAGCTCTTTAAACGCTTAAACAATAGTTGGTTGAGCCGCCGATCTTAGCCGCTCCGGCTGAGAAGGAACCCTTGCTCCTTTATGTGGCGGCTAATAATCGGGCAGTTAGTGTTGCGATTGTGGTGGAGCATAAAGAGGCAGGGAAAGAGTATCTGGTTCAGAGGCTGGTTTATTATGTCAGTGAGGTGCTTATCGAATCAAAGCAAAGATACGCACACTGGCAGAAGCTAATATATGTGGTGTTCATGGCGAATCGTAAGTTGAAGCATTACTTCCTTGGACATCAGATCACAGTGGTTAGCTCTGCTCTGTTGGGAGACATAATACATAATCGAGAAGCCACGGGTCAAATTTCTAAGTGGGCGGTTGAGCTTAGGCCTCTAAATTTGAAGTATGCACCTCGCACAGCCGTGAAGTCTCAGGCATTGGTCGATTTCATAAACGACTGGACGGAGTGTCAGTCGTCAGAGGAAACGCCAGACAATACGTATTGGATGATTCACGTTGATGGGTCCATACAGTTGGAGGGCTTGGGGCTAGAGTTGTCTTAACCTCTCCCAAAGGTGATACGTTTTGTTATGTATTAAGGTTGATGTTTCCTTGCACGAACAATGTAGTTGAGTACAAAGCTTTGCTTCACGGGCTTCATGTGGCCAAGGAGATGAAGCTGGGCCGGGTTAGGTGCCTTGACGACTCTAATCTTGTGCGACAACAGGTGTCAGGCACGTGGGATGGTGGCTTATCGGCAACAGGTAGATATCGTTGCTGGTCATTTCAAGGGTTATCAGGTAGACCATATTGATCGTCGCAAGAACAAGGTGGTAGATGCATTGTCAAGGCTAGGCTCTCAGCATAAGCCAGTGCCACCTAATGTTTTCTTGGATGTACTTTATCATCTGTCTGTTAAGCTGCCGTCGGAAGAGGATCTGCCTGTACTTGACCCTGAGGGGTAGCTAGTGGTGGCTTTACACGCTATTCCAGACTGGACATTGCCATACCTGGCATACCTAACCCGGGGCGAGTTGCTGGAAGATGAGACTCTGGCGTGGCAGATCGTGAGGCATTCTAAATCCATGACCATCATTGGAGGGGAATTACACAAGTGCAGCGTCACCGGCATCTTCCGCCGTTGTGTCTCTCCAGAGGAAGGCAAGGAAATCTTATATGAAATACATGCTGGTGATTGCGGACATCACGCCGGATCAAAATCTTTAGTGGCCAAGGCCTTCCGACATGGCTTCTTCTGGTTGACGGCTCATAAGGATGCGGAGGATCTGGTTGCTAAGTGCGACGGGTGCTAGAAGTTCAGAAGACGTGCTCATGTGCCGGCTCAAGAATTACGGATGATACCAATCACTTGGCCGTTTGCAGTCTGGGGGCTTGACATGGTTGGACATTTCAAATGGTCTAAAGATAAAAAGACCCACATTTTGGTGGCAGTGGACAAGTTCACCAAGTAGGTGGAATCTGAGCCGGTCAGTAAGTGTAATGCTGCCATGGCGGTTCAGTTTGTCAAAAAAATTATTTACCGGTTTGGATACCCTCATAGCATCATTATAGATAACGGCACCAATTTGTCCAAGGAGGCTATGCAGGTGTTCTGCGAAAGCGAGCACATTTGGCCTGATGTTTCGGCTGTTGCTCATCCACAGTCCAACAGTTAGGCAAAACGGACAAATCAGGAAGTCTTGATAGGTATCAAGCCCCGGCTCATGGTTCCTTTACAGAGAACGCGTGGTTGTTGGGTGGAAGAACTGTCGTTCGTCCTTTGGAGCATCAATACTACGCCTAATAGGTCGATCAATTACACCCCCTTCTTCATGGTTTACGATGCGGAGGCCATGTTGCCAAGCGACGTACGTCATGATTCACCATGTGTGTCAGCTTATGTGGAAGCTGACAATGAGGCAGCGCATCAGTATGCGTTGGATGCTCTGGATGAAGCACGCGATCTTGCAGTGGCTCGGTCGGTGATTTATCAACAGGACCTACATCGCTACCATAGCCACAGGGTCAAGACCCCGGACGTTCCAAGAAGGCGACTTGGTATTACGTTTGATTCAAGATCAGATAGATGCGCACAAGTTATCACCACCATGGGAAGGGCCTTTCGTGGTTAGCAGGAATCTGAACAATGGATCTTATTATCTCATCGACGTGCGAGACAAATCACGTACCTCCCGGTAGGAAACTCACCGGCCGTGGAACATCACTCATCTACGGCCTTACAATACTTGAGTCGTCGACTCTTATCTTCATACATACATATTTTATTGTATTTATACTCATATAATAAAGTTGGCATCCCTGCAAGACTGGGCCTCTACCGTTTTTTGTCTTTGGCATTACAGATTTGTGCAAAGATGAACACCTCCATGTGGTCACTTGGGGGCTTCCAACCCGCTGGGTTTAGCTTGCTCACCCTTTTGGCCAGCTCTTCAGCCAAAGTAGCACCATTGTGCGACAACTTGCAAGGTGGCGGTCTGCAGGATGGCGTCTTAGAGAAACGGCGACCTATGGGATGATGGCATGCAAGATGGCGAGAGGATTGAGGTCACCCAAGAGGAAGAGCTGCCACATTGCGAGCCGTTCAAACATGGGTGCACCACCTTATGGACGAAAGTTTTTAGGTCGCTCAAGAGGATGAGCCGCCATGATGTGAGCCGTTCAAATATGGGTGCATCGTTTTATTGATGAAATATTAAAGATCACTCAAGAGGGCGAGCCGCCATGATGTGAGCCGTTCAAATATGGGTGCCAAATCACTCAAGAGGGCGAGCCGCCATGATGCGAGCCGTTCAAACATGGGTGCCAAGTCACTCAAGAGGGCGAGCCGTCATGATGCAAGCCATTTAAACATGGGTGCCAAGTCACTCAAGAGGGCGAGCCGCCATGATGCGAGCCGTTCAAACATGGGTGCCATGGGTGCCAAAGAGGATGAGACGCCAGGATGCAAGCCGTTCAAACATAGGCACCATGAGGCAAGACGGGTCGTGGACCAGAGCAACTGCCAGAGTGGGTGAAGGCCTACCACCACTCTTGGTAGAGTTGTACCTGCTTGTATGTAGCTGCCGCTCGTCCAGGGGTGCAGCGAGCTGTCAACTCACCCCCTCCGAGGGCCTCATACAGCGATGAGGGAATCTCTCTCATCTGCTACGTACTCTCCGCCAAGTGGCCCATCGTACTCTTAACAAGTGATGTTGTTTAAGGTTCAAACGACGGATTTAATGTCACGTGAGAAGAAGCTTATAAGCCGAGGCACTCACCCCGTTGTAAATTCTGGTCTGTTGCGCCCTTGACAGTTAATCTCACCTAGAGACCCTGAGCCGTGCAAGATTGGTAGACACTCTCGTTAGAGACCCTGCACTGTTAAGCGGTTCAAAGCAACAATTCCCCCTCGGACGGGCTGGAATATGAGTTTTTCAAAAACAACAAAGAAAAAACAAGGGGAAAGCAAGATCATCGTGCATTACATCACATATTGCATCATATACATATTACATCATACATTGCATCATAGATGCATCATACATTGCATTCATATTATAAGTGCGGCCAGAGCAAGATGGAAAGATCAAGCAAGGTTATATTGAAAGATCTACGGGTTATGCTTCTCTAAAGCCGCCCAAGCAAACATTGCAGACTGTTTTGTTTGATTTTTGTAGGATTTATCTCTAAAGATGAGTCGCCAAGTAAGGCATAAGAAGATTGCAAAATATATTACAGGGCTCTCCAATAGATCAAAAGATGAAGGGCCTAAAAAAATTCACTTGTTCCGGCTCAGTTGGCCGGGTTACAATCAGTTGAGGATAAAGAGTTTAACTGGCCGGCGGGTCATCCTGCGTCGGGTCTTCGGACTCTTTGATCTGAAGACGATCCACATCCCAGTTGTAGTTTAGTAAGGCTTCAAATTGTGCATCATCAAAAAGTGGAGATGTATCAATGTCAGGGGCGAAGTGCGGCTTACGACGTGCAGGAACCAAGTCTCTGGCTTCAAAGGTTGGGCAGCGTAGACGTTGGTTGTTTTTGTCATAAGCCGCCTGGTATGGAACCAGGTCCGTCTCATCAACCAGTATGGAGGCAAGCCACTGGGAGGCCTTAATGCACTTGGCATAATCTACTTTGGTGAAGTCTGAGCCATTATCCTTCTTGGAAGGGAAGTCGTTCATCATCTCTTCAGCAGTTAATTCTGGAGCGAAGGCGAGGGACCGGCTCAGCGCCGCTGTAGCTTTTCTTCTAGCGGCTGATCGCCTTATCTCCTCCACATGTTTGGGCAAAGTTGATAGGATCTCTATGAATCCTTTCATAAATTTGGGGACGTACTTGGCCGTCATCATAGCCTTGATGGTGTAAAGGGCCCGACTATACAGCTGCTCCGTCAAAGTGTAGATTGCTTTCAACTTCATCTCACTATCATAAGATAGCTGGCGGCTCCTTTCGCCTGCAAGAAAAGGTTGAAGGTATAAGACGCACGGAAGGGTTTTTTTTAGTGGAAATATCTTTCGAGCCATATGCACTTACCAAAGATAGCAGCAGTCATCTTAGAGATGTGATCCTTGAGGGTCTTCAGCTCCGCCGATGCAAGATTGCGTCGTTCCTCTGCATCGCTTGCATGCTTCACCAGGGCGGCTTGCTCAGTTTCGGCAGTCTTCTTATATGCAGTAAATTCAGCCTGGAGTTTCTCAAGTTTTTCAACAGCCGCCCGCGGCTTCTATTCTATTATGGCTCGAGCGGTCTGTTAGGCTAACAGATCTTCCCTCAAGTCGGCCTGCTCAGACTCGGCGGTATTCAATGCTTCCTGCGTTTCGCAAGTGAAAGGTTATCAATGTTAAATCGCCAGGATGAAATTACTCTTCTAAGTCCCAAGCACATTGCAAGCAATACACTTGGCACTTGGGGGCTAATGTCTGTGTTTTCATTTTCAAGTCTGTGATGAAAGTTCTGGCTCGTCATTATCATAATGCTCTCTACTTGGGGGCTACACCCGGCGAAACTTCTTACACATGAGAGATCTAGATCATCATTATCATAATGCTCCGGACTTGGGGGCTACAATTGGATCTATAACTTAGTATAAAGTACCAGCTTATATGCAATTTAACTCATTCCTTGGGGGTCATGGGTTAGTTTTATACAACAGGATTGAAGGTTTGGAAGACCCGGTCTATTATTTGCAATATTAACCCGGTTCTTGGGGGCTAAGTATGGATATAAGAGAAAGATAGAAGATGGAAAATACCTCATATTTCTTTTTCATCAAACCGACAAGCTTGCTCTCCATGTTGCGACTGGCAGACAGACGGTTCAGATAGCCGGCGTGTAGGTCATCTGCAGTCATCTTCTCCAAGACAGGGAATTCGAAATCTAGCTTATCGGGAGAGTAAGTAGCAACTTTGCTGGACTGATTTGTCAGAGTATGGTGCGTGGGACATTGATAACCCTTCCCAGTGATGGTAACATCAAGGAGAGACGAGTCTTCAGTGGAAGGATTGGGCGGCTTACCGTCAGTCGCGGGACTATCAGGAGCCACCAAATGATGACCTGCCAACTCTGAGGGCGGGGGATATTGCTCAGGTGTTTCTTTGGTAGCTTCAGAATGTTTAACAGGAAAGAGGGACGGCTCAGCGGTATCCGGATGTTGAGCAGTTGGAGCAGCGGTAGACCCACTGGCCTTTCTGTGCTTGGATTGCACCCTGAAAGAGCAAGGGGTCAGCATATGGTATAAAGGTGATACACGTAATATATACACGGCAGAGGTGAAGACTTACTCTGGGTTGACCTTCATGGGAGGAAGTTTAGAGGTAGTTGAGTCACTAGAGGAATAAGGTTACTCCTACAAATTAAGACAGTTAGACGTAATATTAAGGCAGTATTATGGAGATATGAGACAAATATTGGGTTCTTTATAAGTACCTCACCAGGGCGTTTCTGCGGCATCGGGTCGTTAGGTAAGCCGGCCATGAGATCCCCAGAGCCGGTGCTCCGGGTCTGACACTAAGAGTCGTGCTGTTATTTTTTCAAGGTAAATTCATAATCTAAATAAGCGAGAGGATGCGACAAAGGAACTTTTCGGATGACCCGACATATATTCGCTGGTGGGTAGATTTCTGAGTCGGAAGAAAGATAAGTTACCTCGGGGCGTTAGCGTGGCTCGTCTTTGTCTCCTGTGTACATTCATTGTCAGTAAGGTGTATAAAAGGACGGCCAAGGGAGTTAAATTTTACCTCTGAGTCGCCAAGTTCAAGAAGGTTTTGAGCCGACATTTATGATTTGCAGCCGCGGGTGTTACCCTCCTCAGACTTCTTAAGTTGAGGAGTATATTTTTTCTTCCAGAAGTTGGAGTTAGCCTGTAAGCAGAAGCCGCTAAGAGGGGTTAAGATGACTGAATATATCAGGTCAAGACGGGAAGAAAATTACATGTGAAAGCCGCCCTTACGTCTGGAGCCGGGTTTGCAGCGCAAAAAGGTTTTAACCCGACTGAACGACAAGCTTCTTGAGATTCGTGAGTAAATCCCCTGATAGTAGAGGTGATATTCTCTTCTGTCAAGGGTGTGTGATTGAAGCAGAGAGGATCATTTACATTTCCTGTGTACTCGCACATAAGCCGATCACACAGGCTCAATGGTAAGATCTTCCATGAGATCCAGCAGCGGGTTAGGTCCACTCCCATCAAACCGTTTGCCAGAAAGGCCTTGATTTTCATAAAAGCCGGAGCATACTTCTCTCGTGTTGTGGATGACATCCGGTCTAGAAGCTCGGTGGTAGTATAGAGCCGGGTAGGACGATAACCCGCCAGGGGATTTTCATCTTCTGGAGATGTGTCTCTGCAACAGAACCAAGTTCTGTTCCAATCCTTGAGATGGCTAGGCATCTTAACAACTGGATAAGCCAGGTCTCTTCTCCTTTGGATGGAGCCTCCGCCAAGCTCCAAGCTTGGGCCAGCCACCACTTTCGTTTGGTGGTTGACATAGAAAAAGTCACGGAAGAGTTCAACTGACGGCTCTTCTTGTAAGTAACCTTCACAAAGGACTTGTAAGTTGCACAAGTTGGAGACAGAGTTAGGGGCAATGTCTTGAGGATGCAACTTAAAGAAGTGGAGGACGTCTCAGAAGAACTTAGATCCGGGCGGGCTGAAACCACGCATAAGGTGGTCGGCAAAGATAGCAACTTCACCCTCTTGTGGGATGGGTTTCTTCTCTAAACCCGGAACCCGCCAATGAATAACGTTCTGAACCGGCAAGGTTCCCGCCTCTACGAAATCCTGTTGGAATTGTTCAGAAACTCTAGAGCCGACCCAGTTACAAGAAGAAGATGCCCGAGACATCATGGTGGGTCAAGGCTATGAAAAGTGGCAGTACGCGAAGGGTCAGAAAGTGACTAGACAACCAAGACGACTACTGAAATTAAATACTGTGATGCTAAGCCGCCGATACAGTTTACTAAAGATCCAGAAATTTGGTGGCGGGTTAAATGAACAAAGCCATAATGCAAAAATTGCTAAGGACATACAAACAGGTTTTGCATATTATACTGAAACCGCAAGATCTACAGGCAAGGAGAAAATCAGATTTTATTTCAACCCTAACAGGGAGCCAAGGAAGAACGAGCAGTCTAGCGCAAGAATAGTAACTAAGTATAGATCTAGGTTGGGCTACTATTGACTTTGCATGAGTGGCCGCAGTGGATAAGCAAACATCGCAAGATCTAAAGGGTTGTTCATTAGTTGACATTATGAAGAAGAACATGCACACTAATGGGGTCCAATGAACTCGACAAGATTCAAGTGCTAAGCTACAGATCTAAGGGAGGATGAAGAACATACCTTAAGGATGCGGCAGACACGGGCGAGAGTCTGGAAACATTCAGGTTGATGCACCGGCCAGGTTTGTCGACGGTGACGGGGCTCCACCGGTGTGATAGAGCTCGGGAGCGTTGGCATCGAGAGGAAGAAGAAGACCGGTGGTGGTGGAGAAAATGAAAAGACCCCTCGCGGTCCTATTTAAGGGGATGGAAGGCCAAACGGGCGTGCGGGAATCAAGGCGAAAAATAATGACCGACCGAGACGGGCGCCTCGATCTTCAGGACGACCGTTTAATGAAAGGATCTACGACATACGTCACGGAATCTTTTCAAAATAATGAAGGTGACGTCAGGGCGGGTTATGCGTTTTTCCCTTTTAGGTGACAAGGGTGTGAGACTCGCCGCTGGTTAGAAAGTGGAGATTGACAGGAGCAAGCTCAAATCAATATGGGGCCTAATGTTAGGGATATAACCCCGTGGTAAGACCCGCCCAGGAGGGGCCGGGTCATACTTGGCGGCTCGTAATGTATGGGCTAGAAGAGGAAGATTGGGCTGCATGACGGCTTACCAGATGGGCTGAGGCTGAGGCCCAGAGTCAGGAAGAAAACCTTCCAGAGTTGGCAAGGCGACTTAGAGATAGAGTCGGACACATTGTAAGTGTCAGTATGAGATTTGTGTAACCTGTGGTCTTGACCTCCTATATAAAGGCGAGACCAGGGGACGGCTTAGACAGGATCCAATCGATCGAGATCTAGGTCAAGCGAATACGCTCCCTTGTAATCGATACTCCAATCAATATACACAAAGCAGGACGTAGGCTTTTACCTAATCTCGAGGGGCCGAACCTGGGTAAATCCATGTCTTTAGTCCCGTCCAAACCCTTTGAGTCCACTGCCTTAGCGATGGCCTCAAACTTAAGTCTTTGGACATCTGCCGTGACAAAACCACGACAGGCTCTGATACCAACTTGTCACGCCAAGAGGAGATCCTATCCTTATTTTGGCTCGGGGGTCTCGACAGGGATAGAAGCGCATCTCGTCGTGTTGCAAGAATGGAGATCATTACATGTACATGTACTTAGGAGATGAGTATATCGAATTGGATTACACTCGCCACAAGATACAACAAGAACACATCCATACAACAACCTATTCAAACATCATACAGAAGAGCAGGCTCCGACTACGGACAAAATCAAATGATAAAATGACATCCATCCTTGCTATCCCAGGCTGCCGCCTAGAACCCATCCTAGATTGATGAAGTAGAAGAAGAAGAACTCCAAATTAAACAAGCATCGCTCTCACGTCAAAGCATCGCATTACCTGTACCTACAACTATCGTTGTAGTAATCTGTGAGCCATGGGGACTTAGCAATCTCATTTCCATGGGTATCAAGACTATTAAAGCTTAATGGGCGAGGTATGGTTCAGTGGTGAGGCTACAGCAAGCGACTAAGCATTTATTTGAGTGGCTAACGTACGAATACAGAAAGTAAAGTATGGTGGTCTATGAATAACGAACGTGAACTAGTAATGATCACCTACTCGTGTCAAACATAATCCCACCATGTTCTCTCTCAGATAAGGACTCACGAGAAGAGACAGTCACGGTTACACACACAGTTGGTGTATTTTATTTGAGTTTACTTCAAGTTTACTATGACCAGGTGTTAAACAAAGTTTCCAAGTTGCCACATAACCACGGGCACGGCTTTCCGAAAGATTTAACCCCGCACTGCTTTCCGAAAGATTTAACCCCGCAGGGGTGCTCCAACTCATCCATCACAAATTAACCACACGCCATGTTGGAACTCCCCAACCGCGAAATCACCTGTAGTATTTGCGGAGTCCCGATGGACAATCTCAACTTCGAGATAGCCTGAAGTGCCGTCAAAATCCCATGTGCAAGATGTTCGAGAAAGGTAAAACAAGTCCAGCAAGGCCACCCGACGTGTCGACGAACCCGATAGGAGCCACGTATCTCGTTCTCAGGACATGACCGGATGAATAGTATGTACGTCGACCTGATAGAAATCGCTTGAGTTGCCCCGTGGTGGCCCTTCAAGTGGCTCTGTTTTGGACCAACACTCATGAGGAGCACTGGCCCGAGTTGTTGATTAAAGATCCTCGGGTTAATTCCTCCCTATGCAGGTTTATTAGTTATTAGGCAAATGTAGTACCAATGTTGGGCATTGCCAGACAAGTCTTATCCTAAAACGAAAATCAAGGGGGTCCCCATAATAACCCCGAGCATGTTAGGAGCACTCAATTATGGAACATAACACCGGTACACAAGTACTAGGGGCAGTAAAAGTGGAACAAAACATTGAGCAAAAGACCAAGCCTTCCACCTTTTACTAAGTATATATGTGCATTAAAGTAAATAGCAATAATATAGTGATAACAAAAGAATGTTCATATTGTCATATGGAAGCAATTGCACCTGCAGCTAGAAACGCTGTAAGAAGGACTGAGCAAGCGGTAACATATCCAAACAAAGGATTGTCGGGATGTAGAGGGGTTAGATGCTTATCATGGCAAAGTTGGGAGGCTTGTCAAAACAAATGGTAGGTAGCATGACATAGCGATAGAAAATGAGACATCTAGCATGGCAATGATAGTAGTGGTATCTAGTGAAATGTGTCATCTTGCCTGAGATCCCGCTTGGAAGAAGAACGAGTCCATGAAGAAGACGGCCAACGTAGTCGAACGAATCCTCACACTCTGAATGCTTTCGGAACTCTATCGAGAAGGAACAATCCGAAATAGCAATAAACAAACGATAACACCACAATATATGCATGACATGAAGCACAAACAAATATGATGCATGTTTGGTTTAAATATGCAAGGCATGGCCAATCACATCAAACAACTACTTCACATTAAAGTGAGGCTCAGTATGCAACGACTTGCATATTGATGAAACTCCTCGATCAATTATTTAGTTCACTCTCATTTAGGTACGTGACAATGTTAAATGTTGTTAAACATGGCAAGAGGTGAAGCATAAGTAAGCTACATATCTAGGCAAGTTTAAATGAGTCCGAAAACAACATATAACATTTCCGAAACAACCCCATATGTTAATATCAAATTTTTTTCCAGATGTGAACTAACCATGTTTTATATTTATTAAACAGGGAAATAAGATGCACAAAGAGATTCTACTTGTCATTCTAGTCGGTTTACATATATGGAACATCTCCAACGGAGCTACGGTCTAAAAGATATGACCATTACAAGATTATATGCCATGAATGCAAAATGCATGAAAATGGTAAACACAAACATTTAAAACCATGAATGCAGAAATATATTACGATACTACATGAAATTCTAAGCAAGTTTCATATATGGCATGTCTAAAACGGAGCTACGGTTCAACCACAACAACCAACACAAGTTTTATTTCAAATCTGCCCAAAACAGCAAGATGGCATATTGCACACATGAAAACAACAAGCCACAAGATTCTAAAATGTACAAACTAAGCATGGGTCAGTATCATATACCACACACTTCATTTCATCTTCACATATCATACTCAAAAGAGGCATGGATCACATGGTAGGAAGCTCACAACATTGCTAATTGAAAATAGTTTCAGACTTGGTGAAAATAGCAGTTTTGACAGTGCAGTTTTTATCACGAAAGCATTTTGACAGCAATAAAAAAATGAGCTACAGGCCTTATTATGGCATGAAACTTAACAGAATACTAAAGGTCATTATCAACTACAATTAACTCCACTACACCTATCCCAAAGGGGTTCTAGATCACTAGCAAAACACATGGCAAGACAACAACAAAATGTTACAGATTCCAGACTTAGAAATATTTTAGCATCTCAAAACAGCACATTTGTTATGCATGTTGGCAACAACAAAACAACACCTAAACAAGTATTATCATGGCAAACAAAATGACCAGGGGCTAGTGCACATGTCAAAGGGCATATCTTATGTTTGCAACTATTCCAAAATATGCATGGATTAATTCACACAAAAGAAACAAAGGGCATCCTAGCAAAAATAACATGCAAACCAACTTACTCAAATGACAAAACTAATTGCATAGATAAATTCCATGGATTTTTCTACCGCAAAAACATATATAATATGCATAGGTTTTATATTAACAAAAACGACACAACAATTATGCGAGATTAGGACATAAAGTGTTCTTAGTAAGTTATGTATGCAAAATAAATGTAACCAACACAACAAAAAGTTTTTTAATGCATGTAAAATAGTTATACCTCACCTACGCATTTTACCTGTAGGAATATGCAAAAAATATGGAGGCACAATTAAGTATTATGTATGATGCAATGATACGACATATATGCAAAATAAACAATAAATGATATTAAAACATTTCTATCATGGTTCAATGTTGGATATATGAATCTATATGAAATTCTACACATTTTGCATATGTAACTTTTTGCACATGATGCACGGTTAATTAATTATGAGCATTTTAAAAACATGCATTTCTCTGCAATAAAATAAAAAAAACAATGGGTCAAGTCTAGCATAGGGCCAGAAACAAAGGCATGGGTTGCGGTTAACACTATGACGCATAGGGCGTCACATAGCGGAAAGGGAGGGGTTAGCTTGCTCACCATAGGCTCAAGGCCCGATCGAGGAAGCTGGGCCGGGGCAGGAGCTGGGCCTCTGGGCGCACAGGGCCCATGCGGAGGGAGGCCAGACCAGGCGAAGCAGTCAACGGGGCGCTCCTCCCCGTCTCCGATCTACGAGCGGAAGGCACTGGGCGACGGCGCCATTGCTTGTGGCGGCCAGGGGGGACGGCGGGTGCCTCGGGGATGGCTGGAACCAGCGCGGGCCATCAGATCCAGGGGATCTCCGGCGACCAGCGGGCAGCTCGGGGCGGCCATGGGGGAACTCCGGCCGAGGCGGCAATCGGCAGCGGGCTCCGAGCGACGGGATGGCTGGGAGGAGCGACAGGTGACCTCCGACGATGCAACAGCGTGACGGCAAGGCGGCGAGGGCTGGCGTGGGGATGCAGTGTCGCCGGCGGCGCGACCATGTGCCCCTGGGCGCGCGTAGGAGGAGCTTCGGGGTGATGGCGGGTTTGCGGTTATGCGGACATTGTCTGGGTTTGGACACGGACATGTCCGGCGAGGCGTGGGGACGAAGATCTGAAAGCCAAATTTGGCTTGGGGGCTAGGGTTTCGGGATTGGGAGGAGGTGGAGCTAGAAGGTGGGATTTTTGAGGGGGGTGGCTGCAAGTTTACATGGGGGGCCCTAGAGAGTGAGAGGGGTCTCTCCATGCGGTGGTTATATAGGGGTATGGACTAGGGTGGGCTGAACCTTGTCCGTCCGATCGCGATCCGATGACCACGAATGGAGGGGCAAGCTAGGTTGGGCTAGTGGGCTATGTAGTTGGGCTAAGTGCGAATGAGAGGGAGATTTGCAGCCTGGGACGGAGTACTATAAACCCAAACGTCCGATGAATAAACCGTTGATGGTGCCGCTACGGTCGATCATTCGGGTATCAAACGACATCTGATTGCGACGGAATTTGGCAGGCGGCCTACCTAGAATATAACAAGACTGCACACAAAGTTTCGACCCAATCCAAGAATATTTTATGTGCACTTTTAAAAACAATATTTTATCGGTGCAGCAGACGTGTGCATGTGTGGTTGGTCTCGAAACGGTCAACGCCACGAACAAAGAGAACCGGCAGCTACGAACGGATGCAAGTTTTGTGAAAATGAGTGACGATGCTATGCAGATGATGTGAATGATGCTATGATGAATGCGATAACCAGACGAATCACACGACGAGAATGGAATAAAAGTGGAATCGTCTCGAGCATCGGTCCCGGGTTGTTAAAGGAAAGGTATGGGAGCTGCTCGTACGTCAAGGGGGACTCCTGAGCATCGCGACTCAAGAGCCTCACTGGCCACGTAGCCCCTCACCCTTTGGAACCTTCCTTGGTGATCCAGACGGCCCAACGGTGACTGAGGTATGTGCGGGGCTAGGCCCTACTAACACACAGCTCAATGCACGCAAAACCCTTAAGGAGGCGCTGGAGCTCGTTTGTCAAGGCGGACTCCTGAGCATCGTGACTCAGGAGCCTCACTGCCCACGTAGCCCCTCACCCCTTGGAACCGTCCTTGGTAATACAGATGGCCCAACGGCGGTTGAGGTATGCACGGGGCTGGGCCCTGCCTACGTAGAGCGCAAGGTGTTCAAAATTTCCAAGTTAGGAGGACGCTGGAGCTTGTACGTCAAGGGGGACTCCCGAGAATCGTGACTTGGGAGCCTCACTGGACACGTAGCCCCTCACCCCTTGGAACCGTCCTTGGTGATTCGGATGGCCCAACGGCGGCTTAGGTATGCACGGGGTCGGGCCCTGCTGACGCAGAGCACAAGGTGTTTGAAATTTCCAAGTTAAACCTGTCTTCACCATGTTACCTTCATGAGTGTTGCTCGTACATCAAGGGGGACTCCTAAGCATAGAGACTCAGGAGCCTCACTGGCCATGTAGCCCCTCATCCCTTGGAACCATCCTTGGTGATTTGGACGGCCCAACGGTGGCTGAGGTATGCACGGGGCCGAGCCCTACCGACACAGAGCATCACAACAAGCAAGAAGGAAACAAGGCGAAGAGGGCAATCACGCATTTCAACAGTTATTACAAGCATTAAAAGTTTTTCGTGAATACAAACAAGTTTAATGCCTCCACAAAGCACGTTGAAAGTTGCAGGAAAGGAACAAGGAAGAGGAATTAGGAGGAGCCCCCGCTGCTACTCGTCCCGTCCGCAGGGAACTCATCGTTGGCGTCGGTGTCTTCTTCACCACTAACCCCCCGCAACTTCAGGAGGCGGGAGAACAGTGATGTGGGTGAACCTATTCACTAGCACCTCCATGACGCCCTTCACCACCGCCGCAGCGCTGCTGCGGACCTCGGGGGCGACCGGGCGGATTATGGAGTCGAAGTCAAACCCTGGCTCGCGAAGGTGAAGATGACTGAAGACGCGTGTCGTGGCCTCAGAAAAGATGTCGCGACACTCGCTCTCCAAGACCCCCTCCACCTTGGGAACGGCGCCCTCCAGTGCCTCGACAAGCCTCGAAGCGAGCCCTGCGAAGCTGCTCTCTAGAGCCACCAGGGGTTCCGCAAACCCTTCACGGCAGGGGGAGTGGAGCGCTTGGCAAAGCCTGAGTTCGACCGAGGGAAGGGTGCTGAGCTCCGTGGCCTTTTTCTCTTCGGCCTCAGCTAGAGCCTTTTCCGTGGTTTCGAGCCAGGCCTTCTCCAGGGAAGCCTCCTTTTCCTGCATGCCCAGGCGCTCTCGCGCCACGGCAATGTCGGTCGTTGCTTGGGACAGCTCAGAGTCCCAGACGGCGAGCTGGGCTTTACAGGTCTTGAGGGCCTCCCCCTGCTGATGCAGTTGATCCTCAAGCGCAGACTTCTCTCCCTGAAGAACCCTCGAGCGGGACTCCACCTCATCATGACGCCCTGCAGCAAACACTGCGTAGACAAGCGCTGCCTTGAGGGCTGCTTTAGCCGACGTGGCCTCCTTCTTACTCTTCACCACAACGGCCTCAGCCTAGCCCCAGGCAGTTGCAACAGAGGTGTTGGCCCGAAGCCACTCGGAGAGGAGCCCCAGGCGCTCACTCGCAAGGCGATCGTCAGCACCCACGAGGGCGTCCCAAGCCTGACCCAGAGCGGCGAAGGCCCCGTCCAGGACATCGAGGCCACGTGACGAAGGCACCAAGGCCTCCGGAGGAGGAGTCTCCTGCTCTATCGTGAGCGACGTCCCCCGAGGGGCAACATCACGAGGAGCAGGAGGCTCTGGGGGCTGCACAGTGACCAAGGGCAAGACGGATGCATATAGATCGACGGCCGGCCGACCCTCTAGACAGGGCCACCGACTTACCCCCAAAGACAGGAGCGACCAGGCCAACAACTATCGGGGGGCTCCGCGGCGGTGACCAGGAGGGTTTCCCCGCGAGACTCCACCCCCTCGCGCACAGGTGCTTCGTCAGGGGACGGTGCCATGATAGGAGTAGGCGGAGCATCAGAAGACGCATTCGGCTTGACGTCGGCCTTTTTCTTCCTCATCTTCAGCGCGGAGGCATTCCTAGTTACCAGGGAAAGGAAGAATCATTAGCACACACGCGACCGGTAGACGGGCAAGGCCTGAACCGGGTTAGTTACTCCTCAACATCGGCCCACTTCCTCTTCCCCTCCACTCCGACGAAGTCGGAGGCGCCCACACCTCTCTTGGTGAGAGCACCACCATGCCGGGGGGCAGGGGCACTATCCGTCGGAGCAATCGCTGGAAGGATCGCCCTCGTCCCGGCCTCGTCCACCTGGCCCGCGAGTCGTGATCTGGGAGGGGGCAAGGCCAGCACCTCAACCACCATGCCAGCAGAAGAAGGGCACACCAGAAGAGACTCTGCTCCGCGCTTCCTGGGGGTCACTAGGCAGGCGGACCGTGTGGCACGAGGTGCCGGCCCAAACCCCCTGGAAACCTTGGCGGAATGCAGAGATCCTGCAACAGAAGCTTCACCAGCATCGTCGTCATCCTCAAGATCGCGTAGGAGCATGCTCTATGACAGGAGAGACGCCCTCATCGGGTCGTCTTCCCCTCTCTTCTCCGAATCCTCTCCGCCCAAGGTGTCGCTGGAGGACACCATCACTGGGGAGCCAAGGCCCTCAACTGGGGAGAACCCTAGTTCATTGAAGATTGGCATCTTGGCGACCAAATCAGCCACGTTATCGTGGCGGTACACCGGGGCACAGGCGTCGGGGAGATCTCTGGGGTCGTCGTTTGTAGGATCGAGAGAGGCGTGTCTAGAGGGGGTGAATAGACTACTAGCAGAAATTTAAAACCTAACCTTTTCCCAAGTTAATTGGTTGGAAGATTTTAATAGTTTTAACAAGTCTAGATAGTCTAACAGCCCTACACATGGAAGTCTACAAGTATGGCTGCGAAAAGTAAAGACATTGCACATGTAAGTAAAGAGATGGGGTAGGAAGATCAAATACCATAGGAGACGCAAGGATTTTTCCCGTGGTTCCGATAGGTGGTGTTATCGTACGTCCATGTTCATGGAGTCTTCAACCCATGGAGGGTAACGGTCGTGAGAGTCCACGGAGGGCTCTACCCACGAAGGGTTCCACGAAGAAGAAACCTTGACTATTCCATGTGGCTTCCGTCCACCAAGGACTAGACACACTATGGGTAGATCTTCATGAAGTAGGTGATCTTCTTTCCCTTACAAACTTCTTTGTTCACTCCAAAACACGAAGTAGGAGGCTCCGAAGCGACACCTAACCAATCTAGGAGGCAACACCCTCCAAAAGGTAATAGGCTGGGTAATGACGATGAACCCCTTGCTCTTGTGCTTCAAGATGATAGACTCCTCAACACACAATCTCTCTCATAGATTTGGCTTGGTAGAAGAAATGGGATTGGTGGAAAGCAACTTGGGGAGGCTATAAATCAAGATCCATATGGTTGGAGTGAACGATCTTGACCTCAACACAAGGGTAGGTGGTTCTCTCTCAGAAAACTGAGTAGGATAGGTATGGAATAGTTCTGAGCACTTCTCTTTCGAGCGGGTGGTGGTGAAGGGGTATATATAGGCATCCCCAAAAATCCAATCGTTCCACACAATAAGTCAGACTCGGTGACACCAAAGTGTAGAACTCGGTGGTACCGAAGTGACAAGAAGTGGCAACTTTTCAATCTCGGAGGGACCGATATACAACTCTCGGTTGCACCGACAAGGTGAACAACGGTCAAATTTCCCAGTCTCGGTGACGCCGATTCACCATTCTCGGTCGGACCGAAAATGTGAATTTGCGTAACAGAAAGTTGGCAACCCTACTCGATGGCACCGAGTGCAGTGTCGGCCGCACCGAAGTGTTAGGGTTTGGCCGAGTCTGTCTAGGGTTTGGAACTTGGTGGCACCGGGATAGGAAAGTTGGTTGCACCGATTTGACATGTTTGGCTTAGGATAGACTTTGGTGGGAGAGTATGTGGGTGTTTTGGTGAGTGTCACTTGTACACTTTTGAGCATATTGTTCACCATCAAAACATTATGATAGAGGCGAAGTTGTCCCTGTCTTTCGATGAGATGGTGGCTATCGTTTTGGTGGAGTAGACTTTGACGATCCGACTACGAACGTGTGATGACGCCGCGCCTTAGCAATCGCTAAACCAACTCCGAGAGGTTATTGACCACGCCGGAGCATGATCAACCTGGCCACGAGGGTCTGTTTCCTGCACGCAAACGAAGAACAAGCAAGAAACTAAGATTGCAATCTGGATATTGCGAATATAAGAGGAAAGCTTTATTGATGAAGTGGGGTTCTGTGACGCCTTTGTCTGGTCGTGGAACACAAACAAAGAACGCGAAGTTGCAGCTATGGCGAACTTATAATCTAAACAAAACCCAAACCTAAAACGACGCCCTAAGGGCTGTATATATGGGGGAATAGAGGGGAATTTCATGGCCCCTTGGAGGAGGGGTCCGAAACCGACCCGAACTCAGTTTCCCCATACATACGGACTCTAAAAATAGCCTATAATATGGTATTTCGAAATTACATGGGCCTGGCCCAAAAATAAGGTGGCGCAACACCTATATTAGCCTAGGGACGAATTTTATAAAGTGGCATCATGCATATTTCATCCAAGGCTTCTTGCTCCCATTATGGTGGCTTCAAAGTGCGAAAATCATCACTGGAAGCTCCATTGTTCTTTCCCGCGCGCGCACCTTCTTCTCCATGCTTGACGCTGCTCCAATGGTCATCCTTCTTGTCCATGCCAGGTCCTTCATTCACAAGTAAAACAAAAGTATCTAATTTAGGCAGCATCATATGTTCATGAACATTAGAAGGATTTGCAAGAAACGAAAGTACCTGGTAATTCAATTGATGTGCGCGAGCTCTAGTAATCGGTCCTGTATGTATAACAGTCAGAGTTGTGGGTGTAGCATTAGTAGGGATGTCCTCATCATCCTCCCCTTCTTCAACTGAAGTCGTCCTCGACAGAAGCTCATCTTCCTCACCCAAATAAGGCTTCAAATCTGCAATGTTAAAAGTGGGGCTAACCCCAAACTCTGCAGGCAGCTCAAGTTTATATGCATTATCATTTATTTTCTCTAACACCTTAAAAGGACCATCAGCACGTGGCATTAGCTTTGACTTGAGCAAATCAAGAAATCTATCCTTACGCAAATGTAACCAAACAAGATCTCCAGGTGCAAAGACAACATGTTTTCTACCCTTATCTCCGGCAATTTTGTATTTAGCATTCATACGCTCAATGTTTTCCTTCGTTAACTCATGCATCTTTAATATCAATTCAGCACGTTCTTTAGCATCAAAATTAACCTTCTCCAAAGATGGAAGAGGCAACAAATCAATAGGTGCACAAGGTAAGAAACCATACACAACTTCAAAAGGGCACATCTTAGTGGTAGAATGTAGCGAACGATTATAAGCAAATTCAATGTGAGGCAAGCATTCTTCCCACATTTTTAGGTTATTCTTCAAAACAGCCCTAAGCATAGTAGACAATGATCTATTGACTACTTCAGTTTGGCCATCAGTTTGGGGATGACATGTAGTACTAAAAAGTAGTTTAGTCCCCAACTTAGCCCATAAACAGCTCCAAAAATGGCTAAGAAATTTAGCATCACGATCTGAAACAATTGTATTTGGTACACCATGCAATCGAATAATTTCACGAAAGAACAAATTAGCAACATGAGCAGCAGCATCACTTTTATTACATGGTATAAAGTGTGCCATTTTGGAAAATCTATCCACTACAACAAATATGCTATCCCTCCCCTTCTTTGTTCGAGGTAAACCTAAAACAAAGTCCATAGATATATCCTCCCAAGGAACACTAGGTACAGGCAAAGGCATATATAAACCATGAGGATTGAGTCGTGACTTAGCTTTTTGACATGTAGTGCAGCGAGCAACAAAACGCTCAACATCCCGTCTCATCTTTGGCCAAAAGAAATGTGTAGAAAGTACATCCTCCGTCTTCTTCACGCCAAATTGTCCCATTAATCCTCCTCCGTGCACCTCCTGTAACAACGAAAGACGAACGAAGCTAGCTGGAATGCATAGCTTGTTAGCACGGAACACAAATCCATCACTAATAACGAACTTGTTCCATGTTCTCCCTTCTTTACAATTCTGCAACACGTCTCTAAATTCAGCATCATGCACATATTGATCTTTGATGGTCTCCAAACCAAATATTTTAAAGTCAAGTTGTGAAAGCATAGTATAACGACAAGACAAAGCATCAGCAATAGCATTTTCTTTACCCTTCTTGTGTTTAATAACATAAGGGAAAGTCTCAATGAATTCAACCCATTTAGCATGTCTACGATTCAGTTTTGCTTGACTTTTAATATGTTTCAAAGATTCATGATCAGAATGTATAACAAATTCTTTGGGCCATAAATAATGTTGCCATGTTTCCAAAGTCCGAACAAGAGCATATAATTCCTTATCATAAGTAGAATAATTCAGACTAGGCCCACTTAATTTTTCAGAAAAGTACGCAACAGGTTTACCATCTTGTAATAACACACCTCCTAACCCAATTCCACTAGCATCACATTCAAGCTCGGAAGTCTTATTAAAATCAGGAAGTTGGAGTAAAGGAGCATGTGTTAACTTATCTTTCAAGACCGTGAAGGCTTCTTCCTGTGCTGTACCCCAAGAAAAAGGCACGTCCTTCTTTGTAAGCTCATTGAGAGGCGCAGCAATGGTGCTGAAATCTCTCACAAAACGCCTATAGAAACCAGCGAGGCCAAGATAACTCCTTACTTGTGTGACCGTTTTGGGCTGCAGCCAACTCTCAATAGCTTCAATATTGGCTTTATCAACTTCAATTCCCTATGGAGTAACAACATAGCCAAGAAAAGATACTCGGTCGGTGCAAAAGGTGCACTTCCCAAGGTTACCAAACAAACGTGCATCACGTAGCACAGTAAAAACAGCACGTAAATGTTCCAAATGTTCCTCCAAAGATCTACTAAAAATCAATATATCATCAAAATAGACTACCACAAATCGTCCAATAAAAGCACGTAAAACTTCGTTCATTAATCTCATGAAAGTGCTAGGTGCATTAGTTAACCCAAAAGGCATGACTAACCACTCATATAATGCAAACTTAGTTTGAAATGCTGTTTTCCATTCATCTCCCAATTTCATACGAATTTGATGGTATCCACTACGCAAATCAACTTTGGAGAAAATTGTAGAGCCACTTAATTCATCAAGCATATCATCTAGTCTAGGAATAGGATGACGATAACGAATAGTAATATTATTAATGCCTCTACAATCCACACACATGCGCGATGTACCATCCTTTTTAGGCACTAGAATAATAGGAACAGCACAAGGACTAAGGGATTCACGTATATAACCTTTGTCAAGCAGCTCCTGTACTTGACGCATAATATCCTTTGTCTCCTCTGGATTGGTACGGTAGGGCGCACGGTTGGGTAGGGATGCACCGGGAATTAAGTCAATCTGATGCTCAATCCCGCGAATAGGCGGTAATCCCGGTGGCACGTCTTGTGGAAAGACGTCAGCGAACTCCTGCAAAATGTTAATGACAGCAGGAGGCAAAGAGGGAGGCATGTCCTTGAATGAAAATAATACCTCTTTGCATACAAAAGCATAGCAAACAGATGTAGCAACATCCAAATCATTAATATCAGATTTAGTAGCAAGTAAACATCCACTCTTCAATTTTATTTTGGATGTAACACTAGATGATGGTTTATTATGCTTATGGTGTTGCTCAAATTCCTGTGCTACAATCTGATCTTCACTCTTATTTTTTTCCTGTTTTGCTTTACTAGCTCTAGCAATGTCATCTTTCATAATATGTTCGGGAGACATAGGAAGCAAAGTGATATTATGATCCTTATGAACAAGAGAATACTGATTTGTCCTACCATGGTGTACAGAATTTTTATCAAACTGCCATGGTCTACCAAGTAAAACAAAACATGCTTGCATGGGTACCACATCAGAATTCACATAATCAGAATATGTAGCAATGCTAAAATGCACACGAACAGTACGTGTTACCTTAACCTTGCCACTATTGTTGAACCATTGGATGTAATAAGGATGAGGATGTGGTCTGGTGGTTAGAGACAGCTTCTCCACCATCTCCATGCTAGCCAAGTTATTGCAACTCCCTCCATCGATGATGATGCGAATAGAACGCTCCTTCACAACTCCCTTTGTGTGGAACAAGTTGTGCCTCTGATTTTGTTCAGCCTGTGTAACCTGCACACTGAGAACACGTTGAGCAACTAAACTTTCATACCTGTCAGCGTAATCAGCAACCATGTAGTGTGTTTCTGGTTCTGCATCGTCGCCATCGTGTTCTTCACTTGCAATGAGAGCCAAAGTCTCCTCATCATAATCACTAGCAGACGCATATCCACCATCCTCAGTAACAATCATGACACGCTTGGAAGGGCATTCGCTCGCAAAGTGACCTCCACCCTTGCAACGACGGCATATAACCTCATGTGTTTGCCCTGTGGATGCAATAGATGAAGAAGAGCTCTGTGCAGGCCTAGAAGGTGTGCTCTTCGTAGAGGGTGGAGTAGGAGCCTGTTTCCTGGTATCGCGGTTGGAGTTGGAGGTTGAAGTAGGTGGTGTTGCAGCAGGACGTGTGGAAGTAGATGAGGTACGCGGCGTCCATGATGAAGTGCGACCTGCTGAAAAAGTAGTTCTCGCCATTGCCTGTCGATCCTGGACTTCACGTTCAGCTTTGCAAGCAAGCTGAAATAAACGAGTGATAGTGTTATACTCCTTATACTCCAGAATAGTCTGAATCTCTCTATTTAATCCACCCATAAAACATGCAAGCATAGCTTCATTCTCCTCAACAATACCACATCTAATCATACCAGTTTGTAATTCCTGATAATATTCTTCTACATAATTTTTTCCTTGTCTTAAACGCTACAAATTTTGAAGCAATTGACGTTGATAATAAGGTGTCACCCAACGATTACGCATAGCAGTTTTCAAAGCAGCCCAAGTAGTTGGAATATTAACATGGTGTATTCTACAATGTTCTGACCACCAAACACAAGCAAAACTAGTGAATGAACAAACAGCAACAGCAACACGTCTATCCTCAGGAAATTGTAAGCATGTAAAACATTGTTCTGTTTCTAACTCCCATGTAAGATATATATCAGGAACATATCTACCCTCAAACGTCGGAATATTCAATTTAAGTTTAGGGAGATGGTCATGATCTCGTACCTGAGGGGGTGGGGCAGCCCTACTGTTACGGTTGTAGCCATGTGGTCGACCTGGTGCGTATGGTGGTGGTTGTCCCTGAGGCTGATCGGGAGCAACCTCTCCCTCATCATCGTAATCACCATCATAATTGTCAACCTGCTCAACGACAGTAGTAGCAGGAGCCACAGAAATAGCAGCAGTATCAACAGTACCAGTATGTTGGGCTTGGCTGAGAGGCACACGCCGTGCTCGTCGTTCGAAAGGAATAGGAGCTGCAGCTGGTGGTGGTAGACGGGCAAGCACCTCATTGAACTTGGCGTCCATCTTGGTGTCAAAGGTCTTCTCCAAACCATCTAGCTTCTCCATGGCCTCTACAAAGTTGGTCACGAAGTCTTGTACCTGGTCAGCCATCATTTGGTGAAATTTATCATATAGCGCTTTGTTGGTCATGCTCTCCCAGTCGATCTCATTGTCGTGTGATCCTGGCATGGTTAGCAAATAGGAAACACACAAGAATATGAAACCTACAGACTACTGGGACGTGGTGGTGGTGGTGGTGTGTCACAAATCCTTTAAGCGAATCACAAATTCTTACCAGTTCTTACCCAGCAGCAGGCGGTGATCGGCAACCATTGTAGTCAAAACTCTCAAAGCTTGGATAGAGCGATTGCCAGGTGGTGTCAAACACACGACGTAGATGTATGTGGAGCTGGGATGGCTTATAATATGGTAGCAAAAAGGGTTAGCAATAATCAATTCAGAGATGCAAGGTTGAATAAACGCTCAACGACGGTACTGTGCTGGTCCTAGGCTAGACCCGTACTAGAGACGCAAGCCTAAAGCACCAACAAAATCACGACGCTACACGTAATCAAGGGAAGAGTACATTTGCCTTTTATTTTTTTATTTTTTTGTCGGCACCTCTTTTTTTTTGCTCAAAAAATCACTACAATGGCGAGTGTCTCAAAACTCTTGCCACGTCGTATAAGCAAGATGGGCACGAAATTTTTTGAACTATTTTTTTTCCTAGAGCAATCCGGGGGCTGCGACGACCAAATTTTTTCACAAAAATCACTATGATAGCAAGTGTCTCAAAACGCTCCGGAGAACCTACAATCAAGATAGGGAAAAATATTTTCGGCCGAAAACATTTTGGGCCAAAACGTGCTCTCCAAAGCAAAACGCGATTTTTTTTCCGACACCTACGCAGGTAGCAAAACGCGAATCCGAAATCAAAAGATCTCGAAACAAAATCTAAAACGAGCTGGACTCGGATTGGTGGTGGTATATATGGACACCAATGGATAGTGGGTGGTGATATCTAGCAGCGGTGATGATGGTGGTGGTATATGGCGACTATGAAGATGATGCGTTGGCGGCATGACAACCTGTGAATAGAACTCGAAACTCTAAAGGACTAGACACTAAGACCAGCAACTCGACACGATGATGTAACCGCAAATTCAACAAAGCAAAATACTGAAAAGACTATGCAAAGGCTCAGATTGGTTCGGATATGATGATCTAACCCGAATTCTTTTTGGCTTTTTCGTGGACTAAAGGTATGACGAAACAGATGCGATCTAAACTATGAAAACTGATAAAATCTCACCGTGCAACCTGGAAATCTGATACCACTTGATAGAGGCGAAGTTGTCCCTGTCTTTCGATGAGATGGTGGCTATCCTTTTGGTGGAGTAGACTTTGACGATCCGACTACGAACGTGTGATGACGCCGCGCCTTAGCAATCGCTAAACCAACTCCGAGAGGTTATTGACCACACCAGAGCACGATCAACCTGACCACGACGGTCTGTTTCCTGCATGCAAACGAAGAACAAGCAAGAAACTAAGATTGCAATCTGGATATTGCGAATATAAGAGGAAAGCGTTATTGATGAAGTGGGGTTCTGTGACGCCTTTGTCTGGTCGTGGAACACAAACGAAGAACGCAAAGTTGCAGCTATGGCGAACTTATAATCTAAGCGAAACCCAAACCTAAAACGACGCCCTAAGGGCTGTATATATGGGGGAATAGAGGGGAATTTCGTGGCCCCTTGGAGGAGGGGTCCGAAACCGACCCTAACTCAGTTTCCCCATACATACGGACTCTAAAAATAGCCTATAATATGGTATTTCGAAATTACATGGGCCTGGCCCAAAAATAAGGTGGCGCAACACCTATATTAGCCTAGGGACGAATTTTATAAAGTGGCATCATGCATATTTCGTCCAAGGCTTCTTGCTCCCATTATGGTGGCTTCAAAGTGCGAAAATCATCACTGGAAGCTCCATTGTTCTTTCCTGCGCACACACCTTCTTCTCCATGCTTCACGCCGCTCCAATGGTCATCCTTCTTGTCCATGCCAGGTCCTTCATTCACAAGTAGTTTTCTTCCCCTACATTGTTGTTTCTCTCCTTTATTATATAAGTGTGAACTTCTGATATTTTCCTCTCCCCCTAAATCATATCTCCCTCTTTGCATAAGCATGTAACTCTCCCTTTAGCATGAAGCTTTGATATTCTCCCCCTTTGGCATAAAGTACCAAAAAGGTTAAACTTGGGAGTAGTGAGAGGGATCATTGATAAAGAAGGAATCCTGGAGATCAAGGATCATTGAAAGTAGGGTCCATTTAAAAGACTAAGGGAATCATTGAATGTAACTTATCTCCCTTTGGCAAATTTGAGGTTTCTTCTCCTTGGAGCTATTGATCCCTGAATAAAGAATTTCTCCCCCGAAGTGTTGTTTGTTCTTCTCCCCCCATATATATATATATATTAAGGAGGGTCATCGAAGGAACAAGAATATCTCAAGAACAGAAGCTAATAAGCAATATCAAAGAAACTCAGATTGTGAAAGAAAAAGAAAATCGGTGACACCGGGATAAATAAATCACGCGATTGTACCGAGATTGTGTAGTGCAGCTTATCTGCAGATTCGATAGGACCGAGTTATCTATATTGGTGTCTCCCAAAGATAATCCAAGATTCCGTTTTCAGAGAGACAAATGAAATTGTTTCAAAAAGAAAACAAATGAAACATTTACAAAGGACATCAAATAGATATGATTTGAGTGGTTACGGGAAATCATACAAATAGAGAGCAAACCACGCAAGATTCTTAACTAAATGATGGGTGGTGACTAGATCACATATATTAGAGTATATTGACTTAGGAGCCAAGCAAGAATGCTTAATCATAGGTCATACTCATCGTTTAAGCTCAAAATGGGGTTACCATTTTTCGATTAAGCATTTTGATGTCTTCATATCTCTTGAGTTGCTTTAGCCCATGTCTTGGAGTAAAGCCTTTTCAAGGATATGATTACATACCTTTGAATGATTTTGATGACGATGTTAGTAGGTGAACTTGTTGAGGATGCTCGAGGTTGATGAAGATCATCTTGAGTTTGGAGCAATCCTTCTCATTCTAGTATACTCATCACCTACAAAGGTTAGTCATGCAAGGAAGAGCAATGGATATATCCATTGACATGATACTACTTATAGATTTTGCAACTAAGATCAAGTATATGTCAAGGATATGTTTTTGTTATCTTGTTCCTTCCATCATCAAGAGGGGTTGTGGATACTTGGTAATGACAAGATTGCTTATGATTGGAGTTGATGGCAATCTTGTGGAATGAAGTTCTTCCAAGTACCTACAAAAGGTTAGATGTAATACAAGGGAGCATAGAATTCCATGGCATATGATAATGAGTTACGAGATAATGGAGATAATAATAAAGCTCATGCCCTTGCTTGCAACCGAGTGAGTCTAGCTCAAGTTTGAAGCATCAATGATGTTCAATTCACTCCTCAAATTACAAAATGTTTTCTCATCAAGTGGCTTGGTAAAGATATCATCTAATTTCTTGTTAGTGCGAACATGCTTAAGATTGATATCTCCTTTGGCAACATGATCATGAATGAAATGATGTCAAACTTGAATATGCTTGGTTCGAGAATGTTGCACATGATTATGTCAAATTTTAATAGCACTTTCATTGTCACAAAGTAATGGGACATTTTTAACATGAATATCATAATCCTTAAGCGTTTGTGTCATCCATAGTAATTGCGCACAACAAGATCCAGCAGCAATATACTCAGCTTCGGCAGTAGATAGAGATACCGAGTTTTGTTTCTTGGAGGACCAAGACACAAGCGATCTACCTAAAAATTGACAAGTACCCGAGGTGGATTTTCTATCAACCTTGCCACTGGCATAGTCCTAATCGAAATAGCCAACAAGATTAAAAGAAGATCCCTTGGGATACCAGATGCCAAAGTTTGGTGTTTGTATCAAGTATCTCACAATACGTTTCACAGCCAAAAGATGACACTCCTTAGGTGCAGCTTGATATCTAGCACACATGCAAACACTAAGCATAATATCGGGATGAGATGCACATAGATATAACAATGAACCAATCATAGATCGATAAACCTTTTGATCAACTTGTTCATCCTCCCTGGTGAGGTCAACATGTCCACTAGTGGGCATAGGAGTTTTCATACCTTTGCAATCCTGCATGTTGAACTTCTTGATCAAGTCCTTGGTATACTTAGTTTGAGAGATGAAAGTTACTTCTCTTTATTGCTTGATTTGCAATCCAAGAAAGAATTTCAGCTCACACATCATAGACATCTCATCCTTCTCGGACATCAGCCTTCCAAATCTTTCACTAAATTGAGGGTTAGTGGAACCAAAGATAATAGCATCCACGTAGATTTGGGATACAAATAATTCTCCATTAACTCTCTTAGTGCACAAGGTTGCATCAATTTTACCAATTTCAAAACCTTTTTCGATGAGAAACTTCGTTAAGCATTTATACCAAGCACGAGGGGCTTGCTTGAGACCATAAAGAGCTTTGCGAAGCTTGTAAACATGATTAGGTTTCTTAGGATTCACAAAACCAGGTGGTGGCTTAACATAAACTTCTTCCTCTATTTCACCATTAAAAAAAGGCACTTTTGATGTCCATTCGATAAAGTGTGATGTCATGGTGATTAGCATAAGCAAGAAGAATACGAATAGCTTCAAGTTTGGCAATGGGGGCATAAGTCTCACCGTAGTCCATACCTTCGACTTGCGTATATCCTTGGGCTATGAGACGAGCCTTGTTGCGTACAACTTGACCATCTTCATCTTGTTTGTTCTTAAACAATCATTTGGTTCCGATGATGTTGTGCTCATCTTCGGGCTTCTCCACGAGTGTCCAGACTTCGTTCCTCTCAAAGTTGTGTAGCTCTTCATGCATTGCGTTCACCCAATCCGCATATTCTAGAGCTTGTTCTACCTTTAAAGGCTCAATGCTAGAGATGAAAAAATAATGCTCATAAAAGTTAGCTAGATGGGTTTTAGAGCGAGTGATTCTCCATGTTTGTATATCACCAAAGATTTGGTTTAGGGGGTGGTTCTTGGTCACTTGAGCTCGAACACGGGTCAGCTTCTGATTATTGGATGGTGGAGCTTCTTCTTCTTCTTCATCATCTTGTTCATCTTCATTGTTGTTAAAGGTGTCCTACCCTTGAGGTGGTGGTGAAGGTGGTTGTGGTGGATCTTCATGATGCACTTCCTCCTCTTCATCATCTTGTCGTGTACCGCTCGTGGATGCCTCCATGTCGTGTTGAGGTTCACCTTGACGTGAGGTGGAGACTTCCACTTGAGTTGATGAAGTACTTTCCTTCACCTCCATGGGACGAATCTTGCCGATGGGTAGATCTAGTATGGCTTCCGAGGGATCCTTATCACCTACATCATTTGGCAATTGTTCGACTTGCGAACCATTAGATTCATCAAATTTCACATCTACCGTCTCTTCAAATTTTCAAGTGAAGTTGTTGTAGACACGGTAAGTGTGAAAGTTCGATCCGTAACCAAGTAGGAATCCTTCATGATATTTAGGAGCAACTTTAGTACGACGATGCTTATCAAGAATGTAGCACTTTGAGCCAAATACCCAAAACTATCCGACTTGGGATTTGTTACCGGTGAGTATCTCGTATGTCGTTTTAGCGAGAAGCTTGTGCAAGTCAAGTCGGTTTGTGGCATGACATGTTGTTTCAACGGCTTCTGCCCAAAAGTGTCTTGGCGTCTTGTATTCCTCAAGCATCATTCTTGCCATCTCAATAAGCGTCCGGTTCTTCCTTTCAACAAATCCATTTTGTTGAGGTTTGTATGTAGCCGAGAACTCATGTGAGACACCTTCTTCGTCAAGAAAGGTATCCACATGGGTGTACTTGAACTCCGATCCGTTATCGCTCATAACCTTCTTGATCTTCACTTTAAACTGATTTTGCGCTTTGCGAGCGAAGTTCTTGAAGATCTTCTGAGCCTACGACTTATCATCAAGAAAGAATACCCATGTAAATCTAGAAAAATCATCAACTATAACTAGACCATAGGAATTTCCACCAAGACTCTTGTAAGCATTGGCCTCCTAGTAGTCATGATATTCTTAACGGGATGACTTCCACCTACTTGCTTTCCAACTTGACAAGCACTACAAAATCAATCTTTGTCAAAGATAACATCTTTAACTCCAAGTATATGATCACCTTTGGTTAGCTTATCAGATTTCACATGCCTACATGTCCAAGTCTTCTATGCCAAAGCCAACCTTTAGAAGATTTTGCAATTAAACAAGTGCGAGGCTTGGACCTTTTAGTGAAATCAACAATGTATGGATCACCTCTATGGAAACAGGTAAAGACAAATTTGTGATTATCTTGGTGAAACACTTGGCAATCAACTTTCGTAAATGAAACATTGAAACCGAAATTGACAAGTTTAGAAATGGAAAGTAGATTGTAGCCAAGGTATTCAACAAGCATGACATTTTGAATAGAGCTTTCATGAGATATGGCCACCTTACCAAGGCCAAGTACCTTACCCTTAGAATTGTCTCCAAAGGTCATGTACCGTTGAGGACCTTGATTAGGCGTGATCTCTTGGAACTTGTCTCTATCACCAGTCATATGATCCATATATCCACTATCAAGAATCCACTCCTTTCCTCCGGAGATGTAATATCTAAAGTTTGCCATAAGACTCAGATTCTTCATGATCTTATCATACTCGATGTCGAACAACTCATCTTCATCATAGTAGCCATGTTCCACATTGTCATCATCAAGTGGAAGATCCTCGTCATAAAGAACAAGGGATTCGTTAGAATGGTGATTATGACAATGTTCAAGTTTATGAATGCGAATGGATTCAAAGATAATGTTGTTAATAGTGGTGACATCTCCTTTAGCACGCATAAGATCACGGAGCTCAAATGGGCATTTATTAAAGTTTGAATCACTAGGCTTGATTTTGTGAAAAGCAACAGTTTTATGAAGAATTTCAGCAAGATTTCCTAAGGAAACATTTTGATATCATTTCTCCAAATCAGTCCATAAGGTATTGGCACATGCAAAGTTCTTCATTTGAGAAAGCACGAATCTTGGTAAACCTCTAACAATAAGATTGGCAGCTCTTAGGTTACCAAGCATGTTAATTTCCTCTTCGTGTGTGGGATGCATTTCATCAATGGGGAGCACATAGGGTTTTTTCAATGTATTTAGTCAAATGGAATCTATTAAATAGATCAATCATAGTATTCTCCCATTGACTATAGTACTCTCCATCAAGAATGGGCACTCTAAAACTCAAACACTCTACTCTAGACACATCCATCTTCCTCCATGGTGATTAAACCGAAGCAATGGAGACCAAAGCTCTGATACCACTCTTATGTAGCGACCCGACCTAAAAGGTCGAATCTCCGGTGTTTCCATACCATCCCAAGATCATGTTGATACACACACGGTACATCAATGTATATATCAAAGGGAAATCACACAACATTATATTAATCGAAATCTCATATCGAGTCCTTTATTACAATAAAGATTACAATAAAGTGGCTAAAGGCAAACTCATGAGAATATCTAAATCTTGCGGAAGCATCAAAGGTAGATGAGTCCATCTGACTCCAAGGGCATCTCACCGAGCATAGAGCATCAAAGGTAGATGAGTCCATCTGACTCCAAGGGCATCTCACCGAGCGTAGAGCGTATCCTCACTCCTGGTCGAAAAAGTATTCTGCAACATGATACGTTGCAGCCGTGTAGGTCAGCATATTGAATATGCCGGCAAAGTCACAAGAGAGGGGGTAAAGTAATCATCTAGTCTATATGCAAATATGGCAGGTGGAGTAGTAAGTTTTTGCATAAAGCCAAAATTTTCCTACAACAAGAGAGGGCACGGGCATAATTACTACAATGTTGGTTGATTAATGAGATGGTTCCACCAACCAATTCTCATACCCAAGTTGACATTTATAACCCACATCAATATAATTAATTGTGTTGAGAGTTCCAGATAGTTTCAGTTCCTTTGGCTCAAACTGTCCAAGACCGTGGACACAGCTAATCGATTAGGTTGAGTACTCTGCAGAGTTTTGCACACGTTCCCCACAAGATTTGGTCGCCTCCGTTTGATTTCTCGCACTTCGGGGTGTTTGAGAAACGGATGACCAAAACATGGTCTTCCAAAGGGTTTCCCTGCGACTCTATCGGTGCCCATCCTTTCCTACCATTCTTCTACATCTCGTAGCATTCTTCTACAAGTAGTAATGACTCAAGAGAAAACAAGGCACAATCAAAAGAAAAGAAGATCAACACATAGTTTGGGTTTTCTAGAAGTTGATGGGTAAACTACTACTAATAACATAGAATTATTGGTATTAACCAAAGCAATAGTTGACAGAAAAGAACAATAGAAATATTTTATTAATAAACAGAATTAAATCCATTTAAAGTTTTGTTAACAAAATCTTAGTAGGGTTTTAAAAGTTTTGAAAAAACACTACTACATGAAGTGGGCTAGGGTTTTCTAGCAAAAGAGTAAAACTAAACTTATTATTTTTATTAACAAAACATTATTTTAACAGAAAAGAATTTACTAAAACTTTTCTTAGAAAACAAAGTCTTTTTATCAAAAACTTAGTTAAAGGAAACTATTACTAACTAGTTTGTTTTTATCAAACTAAACCTAATTGAAAAAGAGTAGAAATTCCAATGATATTAAGTATAAAACTAAGCAAATATATATATTATTATCAGAAAGTAAAACACCTAATGTTTAAACAATAGAACCTACTAAAAACAACATATAACAATTCTGATTAAAACTAGCTAAAATCTAAATTAACTAAACTATACTAAACACTAGGCAGATTTTGTTTATAGTTAAAACAATAAACAAATACATCCTAAAAATCTTCAAACTAAGCATGATGACAGTCCTAACTAATACCAAGCAGTAGCAAAAAGATTCATATAAAAATCCATTTTTAAACTCTAGTTATTCAAATTTGAGTAGTTTGAGAAAATTTGATTAGATTCAAAATTTAAAGCTCAAATTTAAAATCTAAGACTACAGGGTGAAACTACATGAAATATGTGAACTAATTCAAAAAGAATCCATTCAAAACACTAAATAATTTAAAAGATATAAATAAAACAAAATCAGAAAACCTTCTGTTAACTAAAACAAAACAGAAAATAGAAAATAAAACTAACGGACGGTCGAGGCTACATGGCAACTCCCTATTTGCTGCTAGCGTGAGTGTGGGGAAAATGCGAGTGGTCGACCGAACTAAAGAAGAAAACGGTTCGTGCTATTAAACGATCTAATCTGGATCGTTGATCCATGATCGAATGGAAGAGAGCGGGGAGGGGGCTCACAGTGAAGGAGGTCGCCGGCGAGGGAGTCCTCCGGCGAGGCCGAGGCGACGAGGTCGTCGGGGGCGTCACTCCGGTGGCTGGGGATGGTGTATGAGGGCTTCAAACAATGGCGGTGGGGCTCCGGAGTACTCTGGTGGCGTCGGAGAGGAGTGGGGATAACAGAGGCGACGGGCACGAGCTCGAGAAAGATCCGGTTGGGTGGTGGAACTCCGGCGAGGTGAGGGGCAGCGCTCCGGTGAGTTGAACGAGGGGGGTTCGGTGTGGAATGGAGAGAGGAGAGTGGCCGCACTTATATAGGGGCGAGGCAGAGCGAGGGGAAGGAAGGAGAGGGAGATCCGGTGGAGAGATCTCCGGCGACGGCGGCATGTGCGCGAGGATGGGGACGACCGCGCGGATGGCACCATCGGACAGTGGGTCGGGCTCGTCAGCGAGAGGGAGAGACGCTGTTAGTGCGTCGGTGGCCGGCTCGTAATGAATTCGCGAGTTAATGCCCGTGGGCCGGCCCGTTTAAATATAAATCCGTTTCCTTTGTAATATCCAGAGTAGTAAAACCTCTTTAAAAGCATTCAAAACATTTCCAAATATATGAAATATATATATCAGTATGATCAGCAGAATTAATGCTATTCAATGAACATTTTTCCTCTGTCATTTGAATACTTTAAAAAAATAATTATTTTCAGAAATTGCCTATTTGGTTTTAAAACCTTTTGCAAATATTTTTCAAAAGACCCCCTGGTTCTCATTGTTCAAATATATCACCAAGATGACCCTGGTGTGGAGTGTCATGTTACTCCCCTCTTATTTTGAACTTTTTCCAAGGTTTTCAAATAGGTGAAAGTAACATATTGAAAATAGAAAGGGGATTTTCAGAAAGTCAGAAGAAGCATTTCAACTATTTCATACATTCAAGCAATGATGATGATGATGCATAGCTATATTTCATAACATTCCAAAATGGAATTTTGGGATGTTACAAACCTACCCACCTTAAGATGAATCTCGCCCTCGAGATTTGGGTTGGCTAGAAAATAGGTGCGGGTGGTCTCTACGAAGGTCTTCTTCGCGTTCCCAGGTGGCTTCTTCCTCGGTGTGGTGACTCCACAAAACCTTACAGAACTTGATGATGCTGCTGTGGGTAACTCTGTTGGCAGTCTCGAGGATTCTAACAGGCTTCTCCTCGTAGGTCAGATCACTGTCAAGTTGTATGGCCTCTAGGGGCATTGTGTCTCTCAAGGGAATATCAGCCATCTCAGCATGGCATTTCTTCAGCTAGGACACATGGAAAACATCATGAACTCCGGATAATCCTTCCGCCAATTCCAACTTGTATGCAACTTCGCCTCTACGTTCCAGGATTTTGTAGGGGCCTATGAATCTGGGTGCTAACTTTCCTTTAACACCAAACCTCTTGATTCCTCAAAGTGGGGACACACGAAGATATGCTCGGTCTCCCACTTCATACGTCACTTCCTTGCATTTGCTATCAGCATAACTCTTCTGTCGAGATTGAGCTATCTTGAGTTTGTCACGAATCAGCTTGACTTTCTCTTCAGAATCTTGGATAAGGTCGGGACCAAAAAGTTGTCGGTCTCCAACACCATCCCACATCAATGGTGTTCTGCACCTCCTTCCGTATAAAGCTTCGAAAGGGGCCATCTTCAGACTAGTTTGATAACTGTTGTTGTACGAGAATTCTGCATAAGGTAAGTTGTCATCCCATCTAGACCCATAGTTTGGTGCACAAGCTCTCAACATGTCCTCTAGAATCTGGTTGACTCTCTCAGTCTGTCCATCAGTCTGCGGATGAAAAGCTGTACTGAACTCCAGTCTTGTACCCAAAGTTTCATGTAACTGATGCCAAAACTTTGATGTAAATTGTGTTCCTCTATCTGACACGATACTCCTCGGAACTCCATGCAGACACATGATCCTGGTCATGTATATCTTGGTTAACTTAGCACTGGTATAGGTGGTCTTCGCTGGAATGAAATGAGCCACCTTGGTAAAACAATCGACCACTACCCAAATGGAATCATATTCTGAACGGGTCCTAGGTAGTCCTATGATGAAGTCCATACCAAGCTTTTCCCATTTCCACTCGGGTATCGGCAAAGGTTGGAGTAACCCTGCTGGCTTCTGATGTTCCGCCTTTACTCGCTGACAAACATCACATATTGCAACATGTTCCGCAATATCCTTCTTCATACCCGTCCACCGGTAACTTTCCTTTAAATCTAGATACATCTTGGAGTTGCTTAGGCGTATTGATTAAGGTGAATCATGGGCTTCTTGAAGTATCAACTTCCTGAGCTCTAGGTCATTGGGCACATAGATTTGGTTCTCGAACCACAAAGTTTCGTGTTCATCCTCACGAAAACCTTTAGCCTTGCCTTCCTCCATCCTCTGCTTTATCTCAGCTATCTCCTTGTCCGATTTCTGGGCTTCTCCAATTCTTTCGGTCAAGGTGGACTGGATTTCCAGTGTGGCAACATATCCTCTTGGAACTATCTCTAGCCGGAGCTCTCTGAGATCTTTGGTTAACTCCGGGGATAATCCTCCCGCTATGAGTGTGTTCACATAACTCTTCCGACTCAAAGCATCTGCCACAACATTGGCTTTTCCTGGATGGTAATGTAATCTCATGTCATAGTCCTTGATTAACCCTAACCATCTCCTCTGTCTCAGGTTCAACTCTTTCTGCGTGAAGATATACTTCAGGCTCTTATGATCGGTGTAAACAGCACAACTATTTCCGACAAGGAAATGTCTCCAGGTCTTGAGTGCATGCACTACGGCTACTAGTTCCAAATCATGGGTGGCATAATTCAACTCATGAGTTCATAGTTGTCTAGATGCATAAGCTACAACCTTTCCATCTTGCATGAGTACTCCTCCAAGTCCTTGACGTGAAGCATCACAATAAACCTGGAAGTCCTTCCGAATATTGGGCAAAATCAACACTGGGGCTGTGACCAAACGTTTCTTCAACTCCTGGAAACTGGCTTCACATTCCTCAGTCCAAATATACTTAGACTCTTTCTTCAACAACTCCGTCATGGGCTTGGCAATCTTTGAGAAATTCTCAATGAACCGCCGGTAATATCCGGCAAGTCCGAGAAAATTGCGGATCTCCTTAACTGAGGTGGGTGACTTCCACTCGGTGACGGCTTCAACCTTAGCGGGGTGTACGGCTATTCCTTCTCCGGAAATAATATGTCCAAGGAATTCGACTTCCGTCAGCCAAAATTCACATTTGCTGAACTTGGCATGTAACTGATGTTCTCTAAGCTTCTCCAGAACTAAACGCAAATGTTCCTTGTGTTCTTCCTCGTTCTTGGAGAATATCAATATGTCATCGACGAACACCACGACAAACTTGTCCAAATATTCCATAAACACTTTGTTCATCAAATTCATGAAGTAGGCAGGAGCATTAGTCAAACCAAAGGACATGACTGTATACTCGTATAAGCCATACCTGGTGGTGAAAGCTGTTTTGGGTATATCCTGTTCACGAATCTTCAGTTGGTGATACCCTGATCGAAGATCGATCTTGGAAAATACTTTGGTGCCTACTAGCTGATCAAACAAGTCATTAATCATCGGCAGAGGGTACTTGTTCTTGATAGTCACCTCGTTCAAGGCACGATAATCGACTACCATTCTCAAGGTTTTATCCTTCTTCTCCACCAAAAGAACTGGGGCTCCCCAAGGTGAAGAACTTGGGCGAATATATCCCTTGTCCAATAGCTCCTTAATATTCTTCTTGATTTCCATTAAATCATTTGCGAGCATCCAATAGGGTCTCTTGGAAATTGGGGCTGTCCCTGGTTGTAGCTCTATTAGGAACTCAATCTCCCTATCCCGTGGCATGCCTAGTAATTCCTCCAGGAATACATCCGGAAAAGTCTTTTACCACAGGTACTTCCTCCTGAACAACTCCTGTGAGGGAATTTAACTGAGCACTCATACGTGTGCGTCGGGATACATACTTAATCCTCTTGTTCTCTGGGGTGGTGAGTGAAACAGACTTGCTAGGGCAATCAAGATTTCCTTCATACTTGGTCATCCAATCCATGCCTATGATTACATCCAATCCCTGGGATTCTAAGACGATCAGGTCGGTGGGAAAAACATGGTTTCCTATATTGAGCCTCAAGGCATGGCATCCTATCCCTGCCATCATCATACCTCCTGGGAACTGACCTTAATGGGCTGACTAAGGGTTTTGGTGGGCAAACCATATTTTTCCACAACTACTCTTGATATGAATGAATGAGTTGCACCGGAATCAAAAAGTACTGTAACTGGACGTGAATGCAATAAAAACTTACCAACCACAGTCTCGGGCTGATCATAGACTTCTTCCACGTCGAGGTGGTTCACCAGGGCACGAGGAAACGGATTTGGCTTCTTGGCTGCGGAGTGGCCGTTGTTGTTACCGTTTCCATTTCCCTGCTTGCTCTAGGGACACTCAGTAGCATAGTGCCCTGTCTTCTGGCACTTGAAACAGGTGATGTGGCTCAGATCCTTCTGAATATGAGCGTGACGGTGCTGGTTGTTGTTCCCATTCACATTGTTAGTCTTGAAGTTGCCATGGTTGGGACGGGCATTCCCATTTCCTCCCTGGTTGTGCCCTCCATGGTTGTGCATGGCATGAGTGTGCCTTCCAAACTTACCGGTCCCTGATCCGGTATTCCCTGAGTACGGGGAGTAGCGGGGCTTCTGATGAGCTCCAGAGTTAAACTTCCCTTGAGTATACTTCCTCTTGCGGTTCTCAATTTGCTGCTGCTTTCCCTCCAAGATGAGGGCCGTGTCCACCAGCTCTTGGTAGTTGTTTAAGGTAGCCACGACCAGCTGCATGCTCAACTCATCGTTGAGTCCTTCCAAAAACTTCTCTTGCTTGGCCGCATCATCGACCACGTCTCCTGGTGCATAACGAGCCAATGTGCTGAATTCGTCCACATATTGGGCCACGGAACGGTTCCCCTGGTGTAAGTTGCGAAACTCACGCTTCTTCAGACTCATAGCTCCAGCTGAGACATGTGCGGTGCGGAAAGCAAGGTTGAATTGTTCCCAAGTCACACCAGCAATAGGATATGTGGTGGTGTAGTTCTCCCACCATGAAGCTGCTGGTCCTTCGAGTTGATGTGCGGCAAAGCGCACCTTCTCAGCGTCAGTACATCCAGCGGTGACGAGTTCCCTCTCCATCTTATGGAGCCAGTCATTTGCCACAATGGCTCAGTGCTACTGGAGAAGGTTGGAGGGTTCAACCTTAGAAAATGGGTGAGGTTGTCACCATGTGGTGGAGGGTGGTTGTTGTTGTTTTGGTTGTTGGTCTGGTTCTCGATCCATAGCTGCATCAGTGCATTCTGCTGCTGAAGGAGTTGCGTGAGTTCCGGTGGGAAGGTGAAGTCGGACTCACGTCGTGGAGGCATTTTGCTGTTTTTAGAGGGGTGAGAATTAGAATAGAGCAAGGACCTAAAAGGGGAAATTGACTACCCATATGCAATGCAACAAACATATCACACCAAACACTCATTCATTTATTCAATCAAGGTCAAACATCGAGATTCAAACTAAACATCGACCTACGCTTTTAACGATGAAAATGAAGATACATGGGGGCATAACTAATGTTTTCCTCAAAAGTACATAGTCGTGGGTCCTCCGGTGGTGCGCTCCTCGTAGTCATCATCGTCGCTGATGTAGGGAGCCATGTCTCCTTCGGGGTGAAGATTTTCCCCCATGTCCATCTGTTCCTCCAGAGTTGCGATGTGAGTGTTCAGCTGGTCGATCCTCTCTAAGAAATCCTTCACCTCATACTCATGCTCGTACTCGGCTTCCCGTAAGTCAGCTTCGAGGTCAATCTCGCAGTTCATCAGATTCTTGATTTTCTTCGTATCTGCACGTACCCAAAGCTCCAAGGTCCTGAGTTGCGTCTCCAAGGTCTGGATATAGGAAATGGTGGTGTCTTTAGTGGGAGTGGTTATGATGTTTCCATTGGCATCCCTGCGACAAACCACGCTGAGTCCTGGTGAAATGGTTCCACCTCTGTATTCCTCCTGAATACATCCAAGGGCACGATGAATGGCCATGTCCCTCCCAAGTATCCAGCTGGGTGCCACAAACTTGAAGTCGATGGGTTCCTTCGGATTCCCAAAGGTCTTCCCTGGAATGTGCACCTCGATCCTGTAGCGTCCGTCTTGGGGAAAAGACATGATAGGTGTCCCGATGATGCTCGGCAAAGCAATCCTCACATCCCTCACGATCCTCATCAGCTCCTTGCCAAAGGGCATCGTTGCGTCAGGCTGGCAAAACTCCGTGATCAACACTGGGATGAAGGTGGCCATCTATAAATTTTGAAATAACCGGAGGGAAGTCAGAAACGAGTAGATGAGAGTGATAGAATTTTAAAGACAAAAGAGAAATAAATCCTAAGGCTTTTCCAATCCTAGAGGTTACGTCCTACGGTCAGCGTGTGCTCTGATACCATTTCTGTAGCGACCCGACCTAAAAGGTCGAATCTCCGGTGTTTCCGTACCATCCCAAGATCATGCTGGTACACACACGGTACATCAATGTATATATCAAAGGGAAATCACACAGCATTATATTAATCGAAATCTCATATCGAGTCCTTTATTACAATAAATATTACAATAAAGTGGTTGAAGGCCAACTCATGAGAATATCTAAATCTTGCGGAAGCATCGAAGGTAGATGAGTCCATCTCACTCCAAAGGCATCTCACCGAGCGTAGAGCGTATCCTCACTCCTGGTCAGAAAAGTATTCTGCAACATGATATGTTGCAGCCGTGTAGGTCAGCATATTTAATATGTCGGCAAAGTCACAAGAGAGGGGGTAAAGTAATCATCTAGTCTATATGCAAATATGGCAGGTGGAGTAGTAAGTTTTTGCATAAAGCCAAATTTTTCCTACAACAAGAGAGGGCAAGGGCATAATTACTACAATGTTGGTTGATTAATGAGATGGTTCCACCAACCAATTCTCATACCCAAGTTGACATTTATAACCCACATCAATATAATTAATTGTGTTGAGAGTTCCAGATAGTTTCAGTTCCTTTGGCTCAAACTGTCCATGACCGTGGACACAGCTAATCGATTAGGTTGAGTACTCTGCAGAGTTTTGCACACGTTCCCCACAAGATTTGGTCGCCTCCGTTTGATTTCTCGCACTTCGGGGTGTTTGAGAAACGGATGACCAAAACATGGTCTTCCAAAGGGTTTCCCTGCGACTCTATCGGTGCCCATCCTTTCCTACCATTCTTCTACATCTCGTAGCACCGCCTGTCCAGGGTCACCATGATATACAACCAAGCTGGAGCCCATAATGACTTGTGGTTGTGTAGGTAAGCCTTGGGTCTTGAAGCATCCATCCATCTCTTTGTGCCTGGGTGGACCTTTCCGCATGAATACTGGCACATCTCCAGCATCATCTAGGCTAACCACTGGTTTCTCCAGGGCGCCGTTCAACCATCATCCACCTAGAGGTAAGTTGAAAACTTGAAAACTTGAAGTCTTGAAGACTTGATCATCATGTAGGTCTTGAAATTATTAACTCTCTCAACTCTCATGAATCACACAACCAACCCCATCCACTAATAGCATAGCAAAATGTAAAACAACGTTTCCCGGGGCCAACTGTGTCAAAGGGTTGAGAGGGGGTACCTACCACATGATACTACAGCAAGTAACCAAGTTTCCAATTTACCTACTTTGCATGCAATTGGGGTGATGGAAGAACTAATGCAATAAAACATAGGTATACATGATCAAAGTGACTTGCCTGATTGACGATCCTCGTACTCAAGGGACTCTAGGTAACAAGCCTCGCACTCCGGATGATCTAACAAATCAAACCAGAGCACTCAATAAGCATACAACAAAATGTTGCAACTCACTAAATCAGAAATGAACTAGTAATCACTCAAGACAGAACAAGGCACAATCAAAAGAAAAGAAGATCAACACATAGTTTGGGTTTTCTAGAAGTTGATGGGTAAACTACTACTAATAACATAGAATTATTGGTATTAACCAAAACAATAGTTGACAGAAAAGAACAATAGAAATATTTTATTAATAAACAGAATTAAATCCATTTAAAGTTTTGTTAACAAAATCTTAGTAGGGTTTTAAAAGTTTTGAAAAAACACTACTACATGAAGTGGGCTAGGGTTTTCTAGCAAAAGAGTAAAACTAAACTTATTATTTTTATTAACAAAACATTATTTTAACAGAAAAGAATTTACTAAAACTTTTCTTAGAAAACAAAGTCTTTTTATCAAAAACTTAGTTAAAGGAAACTATTACTAACTAGTTTGTTTTTATCAAACTAAACCTAATTGAAAAAGAGTAGAAATTCCAATGATATTAAGTATAAAACTAAGCAAATATATATATTATTATCAGCAAGTAAAACACCTAATGTTTAAACAACAGAACCTACTAAAAACAACATATAACAATTCTGATTAAAACTAGCTAAAATCTAAATTAACTAAACTATAGTAAACACTAGGAAGATTATGTTTATAGTTAAAACACTAAACAAATACATCCTAAAAATCTTCAAACTAAGCATGATGACAGTCCTAACTAATACCAAGCAGTAGCAAAAAGATTCATATAAAAATCTATTTTTAAACTCTAGTTATTCAGATTTGAGGAGTTTGAGCAAATTTGATTAGATTCAAAATTTAAAGCTCTATTTTAAAATCTATGACTACAGGGTGAAACTACATTAAATATGTGAACTAATGCAACAAGAATCAATTGAAAACACTAAATAGTTTAAAATATATAAACAAAACAAAATCAGAAAACCTTTTGTTAACTAAAACAAAACAGAAAATAGAAAATAAAACTAATGAACAGTCGAGGCTACGTGGCAACTCCCTATTTGCTGCTAGCGTGAGCGCGGGGAAAATGCGGGCGGTCGGCCAAACTAAAGAATAAAACGGTTCGTGCTATTAAACGATCTAATCTGGATCGTTGATCCATGATCGAACGGAAGAGAGCGGGGAGGGGGCTCACAGTGAAGGAGGTCGCCGGCGAGGGAGTCCTCCGGCGAGGCCAAGGCGACGAGGTCATCGGAGGCATCTCTCCGGTGGCTGGGGATGGTGTCCGAGGGCTTCAAACGACGGCAGCGGGGCTCCGGAGTACTCTGGTGGCGTCGGAAAGGAGTGGGGACAACAGAGGCGATGGGCACGGGCTCGGGAAAGATCCGGTTGGGTGGTGGAACTCCGGCGAGGTGAGGGGCAGCGCTTCGGCGAGGTGAAGAGGGGGTTTCGGTGTGAAATGGAGAGAGGAGAGTGGCCGCACTTATATAGGGGTGAGGTAGAGCGAGGGGAAGGAAGGAGAGGGAGATCCGGTGGAGAGTTCTCCAGCGACGGCGGCGCGCGCGAGAGGACGGGGACGACCGCGCGGATGGCGCCATCGGACAGTGGGTCCGGCTCGTCAGCGAGAGGGAGAGACGCTGTTAGCGCGTCGGTGGCCGGCTCGTAATGAATTCGCGAGTTAATGCCCGTGGGCCAGCCCGTTTAAATATAAATCCATTTCCTTTTTAATATCCAGAGCAGTAAAACCTCTTTAAAAGCATTCAAAACATTTCCAAATATAGGAAATATATATATCAAAATGATCAGGAGAATTAATGCTATTCAATGAACATTTTTCCTCTGTCATTTGAATATTCAATTTTTTTTTCAGAAATTGCCTATTTGGTTTTAAAACCTTTTGCGAATATTTTTCAAAAGACCCCCTGGTTCTTATTGTTCAAATATATCACCAAGATGACCCTAGTCTGGAGTGTCATGTTACTCCCCTCTTATTTTGAACTTTTTTCACGGTTTTCAAATAGGTGAAAGCAACATATTGAAAATAGAAAGGGGATTTTCAGAAAGTTAGAAGAAGCATTTCAACTATTCCATACATTCAAGCAATGATGATGATGATGCATAGCTATATTTCATCACATTCCAAAATGGAATTTTGGGATGTTACATCTTAGGATCGAGAGAGGCGTGTCTAGAGGGGGGTGAATAGACTATTAGAAAAAATGTAAAACCTAACCTTTTCCCAAGTTAATTGGTTGGCAGATTTTAATAGTTTTAACAAGTCTAGATAGTCTAACAGCCCTACACATCCATGTCTACAATTATGGCAGCGGAAAGTAAAGACATTGCACATGTAAGTAAAGAGATGGGGTAGGAAGATCAAACACAATAGGAGACGCAAGGATTTTTCCCGTGGTTCCAATAGGTGGTGCTATCGTACGTCCACGTTCATGGAGTCTTCAACCCACGGAGGGTAACGGTCGCGAGAGTCCACGAAGAGCTCTACCCACGGAGGGTTCCATGAAGAAGCAACCTTGACTATTCCATGCGGCTTCTGTCCATGAAGGACTGGCCTCACTATGGGTAGATCTTCACGAAGTAGGCGATCTCCTTGGCCTTACAAACTTCTTGGTTCACTCCACAACACGAAGTAGGAGGCTCCCAAGCGACAGCTAACCAATCTAGGAGGCACCACCCTCCAAAAGGTAATAGGCTTGGTAATGACGATGAACTCCTTGCTCTTGTGCTTCAAGATGATAGACTCCTCGACACAATATCTCTCTCACACAGATCTGGCTTGGTAGAAGAGATGGGATTGGTGGAAAGCAACTTGGGGAGACTAGAAATGAAGATCCATATGGTTGGAGTGAAAGATCTTGACCTCAACACAAGGATAGGTGGTTCTCTCTCAGAAAACTGAGTAGGATAGGTATGGAATAGTTCTGAGTGCTTTTCTTTCGAGTGGGAGGTGGTGAAGGGGTATATATAGGCATCCCCAAAAATCCAACCGTTACACACAATAAGTCAGACTCGGTGAGACCAAAGTGTACAACATGGTGGTACCGAAGTGACAAAAAGTGGTAACTTTTGAATCTCAGAGGGACCGATATACAACTCTCGGTTGCACCGACAAGGTGACCAATGGTCAGATTTACCAGTCTCGGTGACGCCGGCTCACCATCCTCGGTCAAACCAAAAATGTGAATTTGCGTAACAGAAAGTTGGCAACCCAACTCGGTGGCACCGAGTGCAGTGTCGGATGCACCGAAGTGTTAGGGTTTGGCTGAGTCTGTCTAGGGTTTGTAACACGATGGCACCAGGATAGGAAAGTTGGTTGCACCGATTTGACATGTTTGGCTTAGGACAAACTTTGGTGGGAGAGTATGTGTATGTTTTGGTGACTGTCACTTGTGCACGTTTGAGCATATTGTTCACCATCAAAACTTTACCCCCTTTTAATAGTATTGGCTTTCCTATGGACTCAAAGTGATTTCTCACAAATGTAAATGTAGAGTCCTCTTGCTTGAAGCTTGGCCAACCTATTTCCTTGAATCGTGGGGTAATTCCACAATCTCCACAATCCTTTTGCCAACTCAACTCCTCGTGGACTATTATCTGAAATACACTAGATAGAGGTGTTAGTCCAAGAGAAAATGTATGTTGTCATGAATTATCAAAACCACCAAGGGAGCATGTTGTGCTTTCACCGTTGAGCAGGGTTGCCACAACTCTGCTCAATTCCTCGGGGGTTATGCGAGTGGACCGAAGCCTGAGGCTGTCACCGGTGCCCTCATAGTCCCACAGGGGCCTAGAGTGATACTAGAGGGGCACCAAGTGCTCCGTCAAGAACTCGTTCACTATCATCCCCCCAGTCAGCTTCCTGGCGCTGATGTCCCGAGAAATACGCTCCAGGACGGGTTTGGCCCGGGGGTCGGAAAGCTTTGCGGAGATCCACGCGGAGGTCTTCTTTGGCAACCCCTTCGGCAGCTCCAACGGGGGTCGGAACTACCGAGATCGATGAAGATCCAATGGTGCCGGAAGTTCTCCACCTTCTTCCTAACCTTTAAGAGCATGTTACCGCTCTGGACCGCGATGAAGGAGACGCACGCCGACTGCTGAGCGCTGCCGTGCACTCGCAAGCTGAAAAAGTGGTGGAAGAGGGCCACTGAAGGCTTCACGCCCACGAAAGCCTAGCAGTAGAAGGCGAAGGCAGACAAGAGCATGATGGAGTTGGGTTGAAGATGAAGGGCTTGAATCCCGTAGTGGTCGAGGATGGCGGTGAACAATGCGGAGAAAGGCGGGACAAGCCCGGCGAAGATGCTATGAAGGGAGAAGGGATAGGCAGACCTGGACGATGGCCGCTTCTCCAAGGAGACGCCCCTTATCAAGGTCCGCCCACACTCATTGGTCCTATCCTTCGTCGATGGGAGCACCTGGACAAGGTCTTAGTCCTTGGCAATGGTGGACTCATAAAGCGCTAGTGAGATGGGAGCGAAGGCTGAGCTTTGGGCCTCTGGCTTCGACTTGCCGGCGGGAGCCATTGGGAAGACAAAGGGGCCGAAGAAGGACGGAGCAACACCGGATCTGGAGAGATCTCAGCTAAGGCCGAGATTTTGTAGTAACAGCAGGTGTGCAGAAGAGGAAAGCAGTAATTGCTCGGCGCTGAAAGTCGGGCTTTTGTCGATTCGGGCAGTGGCTGAGAGGATGCCTGACATCAGCCACACGACACGCAACAGCCCTAGCCCCTCAGGCATTTGGGACCCATGACACTTCGGGCCGTCCTCAACACTTTGCCTTGAAGCCAGCTTGGGCGCACCTTGGGCTCGGGGGCTACTGTCGGCTTTCTGGGAATGGGGGTACCCAGACCTGCCTGCCTACGGCCCAGGACATGGCCCACCTCGCCAGCCAGACCTGGCCTGGTGCAGCTCAACTCAAGATAAGGCCCTCACGAGGACCCTAGGCTCGCCACGATAAACGACACCAAGACCAGCAAGGATGGATCTCCTCAGGCCCCATCCGGAGCGGCGGAGATCTCTATGCAGATCCCGACCTCAGAAGTCAAAGATGACGCAGGGAAGGATAGGCGGGCGCCAGCATGCGAGGCGATGCAGTTTCCCCTTTGGTGCAAAGGGAGCAAGGACATATCCGGGTTCCTCAAGAACCTCCCAAAGGTTTCCATTCTAGTGCAACAAGACCACGACCACAAGCCCCGCAGGGCGGATGTCATCGCCGAGCCCGCCTCTACATCCTCGACAGCTACTTTGCAGGCGAAGACCACCTTTGGACAGGGCGCGGATGTATTCCTGTCCCCCTTTAAATTTGGCCATTGTGGGATCCCTTCCCGCTATCGGTGTCAAAACTGGCGGATCTCGGGTAGGGGGTCCCGAGCTGTGATACTAGAATCAATGGTAACGGGAAACAAGGGAGTCGATGTTTACCTAGGTTCGGGCCTCCTATGGAGGTAATACCCTACGTCCTACTTGATTGTATTGATGATGTATAGTTTACACAGTCGATCTACCTCGAGATCAAATAGCTAAAACCATAGATGAGTTGTCATCTGTCTACAACCTAAAACCCACCGGCTTATATAGACGCCGAGGGTATCTAGGGTTTACACATGGTCGGTTACACGCCGAAGGAAAAAACATGCCTATCTACGGTCGACAACATGGAGGACACGCCATGGCTCCTCGAAGCTTCCACCTTGGCGACGGGGCCCTTGATCACCCGATGCTCACCTAGTGGCCCATACAGTCTGGCCCATGAGAAATAGGTCGGCTACCCGAGGACCCCTTAATCTAGGACTCCCTTAGTAGCCCCCGGACTAGCCTTCAAGGCCGATGTATATCGGATAATCTTCGCGTGTCATAATCTTCGGATTGCAAGGCGAGTCCCCTACTCCTTATTGTTCCGCAATCGACCAGTCATCGGTGAAATCCCAAGCGTCACGAGCTTGCCATGCCCATTATAATAACCCCAGTGTTCTTCGATTTTTGCGCGTCATGGGGAGACGAGCAGTTCAGTGATTTTTTACAACGCTGCTATCGGCATTCTGGGAACGGGGGAACCTTGACCTGCCTACCTATGGCCTAGGACGTGGCCCACTTCATCGACCAAATGGGACCAGGCGAGGGCCCACTCAAGATAAGGCCCTCGCGAGGGCCCTAGCCTCGCGAGGAAGAACACCGACAAGACCTGCAAAGGATGGGCCTCCTCAGGACCCCTCCGGAGTGGCTAAGATCTCTATGCAAGGCCCAGCCTCAAGAGTCAAAGATGACGCAAGGAAGGACAGGCGAGCACTAGTGCGCCAGGCGGCGCAGTTTTCCCTTTGGTGCAAAGGGAGCAAGGATGTACGCGGGTTCCCAAAGTGCCCTCCCAAAGGTTTCCATTCCGGTGAAAGAAGACCACGACCACCTGTCCCATAGGATGGATGTCATTGTTGAGCCAGTCCCTGCGGCATCGATAGCTACTTTACACGCGAAGACCGCCTTTGGGCAGCGCAAGCACGAACATCTTCCCCCCCTTCAAAATTGGCCGTTGTGGGATCCCTTCCTGCCATTGCGATAAGGGAAGAGGACCCGTGCCACCGCTATATAAAGGGTAGGCTGCTTCGTAGAGGGGATCTGATCCCATCCCATCCCAACCCAATCGACAAACTGCACCACTCACCAAACCAGAAGGAGCCTCGAACACCACTGAGAGCCCTTAGGAGGCCCTAAAACATTGTACTTGTTCATCCACCTCTCCTCCTTGAGAGGCAATCCACCAAAGCAGGAGTAGGGTATTATGCTTCGCAGCGGCCCGAACCTTGGTAGACTGTCGTGTTTGTCTTCTTCCTTGTCATTGTGTGAGTTCTTTGTTGTGTTCATCGAGTAGAGAGCTAGGTCGGGCAAGGCTGTAGGCGATCTTCACACACGCCCCTAAGTTCGAATCTTAAGGGTTTTGTGGTGCCCGAAATCTGACATTTGGCGCGCTAGGTAGGGGGGTGTCAAGGTCTTCTCCAAGCTTCATCCTTCCCAAGCTTCACTGCTCCGATGGCCGGTGCTCAACAAGCTTCTCCGGGCCGTGGTGGGCCGGCCTCTGCCAACCTCATCACGGCGGTCGGAGGCCCACACCCCGGTGTCGTGGTACCTAGCGGCCAGTACCAGGTCGATAGCGTCACCTCCACCATTACCGCCCCCCGCGCCACTCAGACGCACGACGGGCGGGCAACGCCCCAGGCATCAGCAACACGTCACACCTACATTGGAGACCTCGACGCGCATGATGCACTACTACTGGCAAGCGAGATGCTCTGCCACCGACTGACGCACGGGGGCTTCGATGCATGGGTGGATCACATCGCGGAGCTAGTCGTCGTCGCCCAAAGTGCCATCCTTTCTCACTCCTCTTCAAGATCGCACGTGCCAGGCACCGATTGGAAGGGCCCCTCCCACGCCGGACAGGGCCGAATGGGGCACGCCACATGCTGCGCTCCTTCTCCTTTCAATCCCGGTGACCGGTTTCGGGGCTCAGCCCGGCGACAACCACCAGGCACACGAAGGAAACGGCAGAGCGCCTAGTGCGCACACCGACACGCATCCCCGCAACCTGGCACGCCCTCAGCAGCCCGGGTTGGCCAGGCGGGAGTGCACCATCCGGCGTAGTGAGCGGGCGACATAGGCATCCGGATGAGCAAGCAACGACGGTAGAGGCACATCAAGGTACCAAGGGGGAATCTACACCAGGGGACACGAGGCCCACCCAATGGCGGCAGCGAAGGTAAGCAACTCCGCTCTGAGGCCCGACGCAGGAGGGCCTGTGAGCGACGCGCATGGGACAACCTCCCCCACCGTCGGGAGGGACTGTCCTCGGCGCAACGGTGGACGACTCAGGAGGCGGACCGAGCAGCTACGTGGAGCCCTATGTACCATGCTATGTCATACCACCTAGCCCAGCTAGCGGGGGAGGTTCAAGCGCCCAGCAAGGGTGCAAGCACCACCCAAGAGTAAGAAGTATCCTGGGCATCCTCCTCGAGTCGGGCCCGGGGGCTCCCATCAGCGGAGCATCGAGCCTGGGTGGCACGAGCAGGAGGGCGCCCCCAAGCCACGGTGCACGGTACCAGCTGGTGCCCCCGCAGGAAAGCGATGATAGACCAAGCCCTCAGGCCCCAGGGTGATGACCTAGGGGAGCTACAAGACAAATGCAATGCGGGCCACCTGCGACAACCACAAGGCCTGTATAGCCTCGGGAGGATGGGCCTTCCGAGGCCTTTCGAACCTCGATCAGACGATGCATGGGTGCCTCACGAGGCATACTTCACTTACAGAACACCCTTATAGCCACGTCGATGCATCATGCTCATATTTGGGCCTCGGGAGCGCAATCTTGAGGTCAAGCGGGGAGCGATGCACTTGGGTTAGGGGCTTGAGGGTGCTCAACCGGGCAGAAATGCACAAGATGATCTTCGACGGGGCTGCAAGCCACAAAGCCATGCGCCTCGGGGCTTGCTCAGGCTCGTGACACTCTCACGTAATAATGAGCGGGTTGTATACGCCCGGAGCCCCCCGAGGACGTGAAGGGATTCCTCCCACACAATGTGGCAGCCACAGCCCGGAGCTGGCGGAGAAGACAAAACTGCCCATCAATGGCTATGCCCATGCAACGTGGATGCCCTACGCTCAGCGCTGGGGAAGACGAAGGACAGCCTAGGAGCCGGACGTAGTATTTGCTTGCTTCTTTCTGATGTTCAAGTAGCAATTTTTTGGAATGAAGTCTGAGAATTTTGAAAATTTGTACTTAAAAGGGGGGGTTGTCTTTACATTTCCTCGTTTGAAGTCTCTCTTTCTAAATGGTGTTTCTCAAGGATCCAAACGCTCTGCATCTCCTCGGGGCACCATAGAGCTAGATGGCAAGGACCTGCCGCCTCAGGGGAACTCGATTTTTAGTTGTCGACCCCACTCGGGGGCTCCGACCGCAGCACGACATCACAGCATGGGGTCTCAGGGGGGCTAGGGCCTCCTAAGGCGGCACATGGAAGGACGGAATAGGGGGTCGCTCGAGCATCCAAGGGGGCTCCTGAGCAGCACGCCTCAGGAGCATTACCGATCATAAGGCCACTCGTCCCCCTAATGTCGTCCTTGGTTTCCGGTTGGCATCAGGGGTGTTGGGGCCTCGCCCCGTGAAGTGCATCCTTGGTTTTCGGTCGTACCTAATAGGGGTGGGGAAATGCGTGGGACTGGGACCTGACTATGTAGAGCGGTTTGAGCGTCGAAAAAGGGGGCTCCTGGGCAACGTGCCCCGGGAGCCTTACCGGTCATAATGCCACTCGACTTCCTGGTGTCGTCCATGGTTTCCGATCGGCATCAGGAGTATCGGGGCCTCGCCTTGTTAGGTACGCCCTCTCCGGTCGTACCTAACGGTGGTGGGGAAATGTGTGGGACTGGGACCTACAGACACAGAGTGCCAAAGGGCCCCCAGACCGTTCAACAGGTAAGACACGGACGGAGTCACATCTTGATGGAACAACTTGTCTCGCCTCGCGATGCAAGATCGCCAGCGTCATTCAAAGCAAAGTACACTATCGAACCCATCAAGAGCCTCCGGTGATGAAATGAGGACTGCACACACTAACCTAAAAATGCAGGAATTACGGCTACTACGCACGGCCGCCAAGGCCCCTGGGGGATGAAGCGACAAAGGAGGCTTCACGTGAGGAGGGGCTCGATGGCAACGAGCCACGAGGCCGAGGGCCCAACAGGAGCAACGGATGCGAGTCGTCGCTGGGGGGAGAGCCTCGCACAGGCCGTATCAGGGGCTGACGCAGGGCCACAACCATGGCAGCGCCAACCAACACCACAACCAGCAAATCAAGGAAGAAAAGCAAGACGACAAAGGTAACATGCAAAAGATTAATGCCCCATGAGGCAGGGTTCTTGTCGAGCATTACAAGTACCAGTAAATAGGAATTGAGGGCGCCTAAGGGGAGGAGTCGTCGTTGCCGCCCACGCTGCCGGCCGGCTCGGTGTTGGAGCCATCCTCCTCGCTTGAGGCGGGCACCTGGATGAACCACTACACCATGGCCTCCACGAGCGGGCGCGTCTCGTCCCGGAGGGGGCGCTGGAGGTCGTCTGGCACCTGCTCTCCAAGGCACCAAAGGTCGAGCTGCGGGGCGAGGCGGTGCAGGTTGGAGTAGACGAGCATCAAGGCAAGGTCTAGAAGGTCGCGCGCGTCAGACGTGCTATCCGCATCGACGCGAGAGACGCCGATCTCCAGTGCCTCCACCACCTTTTGGAAGAACTCAAGGTAACCCCCATCGCCGCGCACATGCGGCAGCGTGGGCGCATCCCCGACGAACTGGCTCACCGCGTCGGCCACACGGCAGGCGACGCCCTAGAACTGCTTGGCGCGGAGGAACTCCAGTAGCCTAGCATGCGCCACCTCGTCCTTGGTGGCCTGCACGGCGTCGGCCACCTCTTGGACCTGGGTTTGGAGGGATGCCAGTTCCGCCCGAGCCCCGGCGTCGCCCCGGAGGGCGGCATCGAAGGCGGCCTCGATTGTGGTCAGCCGGGCCTGCAGCGTCTCTACCTCCTCCTGAAGCTCGCCAAGTTTGTGCTTCTTGGATGAGGGAATCCTAGAAGGAGGGAAAGGAGATCAAGCTCGAGACGGTGGACAGAAGAGCGAGAGAAAAGGGAGGCGGCAGAATACTTACTCGTCAACCAGGGCCCACCGCTGGCAAACTTGTGCCAACCCCGAGGGCGCCCCGCTGCCGCCTCCAGAGGAGGGCGAAGGATCCAGAGGAGCCGGTCACCTCCCTGCGCCTACACCGCTCCCTCCGGACGCCATGAAGGACAGGGGGACGAGAAGGAAAGAGGGTTTTGTGCTGGTGGAGCGAAGGAAACAAGGGGAAGCCTCAAGACTGCAATACCCTTCCCTAGCCAGGGTTAGGGAGGATTTATAGGCGTAACCGCGGCCATGAGGCATCATGGGAGGGCAGGCATCATGCACCCCTCGGGCGACGCGAGGCAGTTCAGTCAATGCGGTTCCATCCACGTCGCCTCCCCTGCCCTTCGAAGAGTCGCGTCCACGAGCACCTACAGTAGCCACATCACTTGATGGGAAGCAATGATGGCCTGTGTTGTGCCTAGGCATCGTGTCAATCCAACTAGGTGTAGTTCCGAACGGCCTCGGGGAGCGGAGGTGTCACCGCCGAGGCGTTCAATGCATACCAAGCCTGGACAGCAAGCGTTTGGGGGACCGCGGCACTTCAGACCGTCCTCCAGGCTTCGCCCATAAGCCATCTCGGGCGCGCCTTGGACCTGGGGGCTACTATCGGCATTCTGGGAACGGCGGTACCCAGACCTGCCTGCCTGCAGCCCAGGACGTGGCCCACTTCATCGACCAAATGGGACCAGGCGAGGACCCACTCAATACAAGGCCTTCGCGAGGGACCTAGCCTCGTGAGGAAGAGCACCGACAAGACCTGTGAAGGATGGGCCTCCTCAGGACCCCTTCGGAGCGACAGAGATCTTTATGCAAGGACCAGCCTCAGAAGTCAAAGATAACGCAAGGAAGGACAGGGGAGCACTAGTGGGCAAGGCAGCATAGTTTCCCCTTTGGTGCAAAGGGAGCAAGGACGTACGTTGGTTCCCAAAGCTCCCCCCAAAGGTTTCCATTCCTGTGTAAGAAGACCACAACCATCCGTCCCGCAGGGCAGATGTCATCACTGAGCTAGTCCCTGCACCGTCGATAACTACTTTGCAGGCGAAGACCGCCTTTAGGCAGGGCAAGCACGAACCCTTGTCCCCCTTCAAAATTGGCCATTGTGGGATCCCTTCCCGTCATTGCGATAGGGGAAGAGGACCTGAGCCACCGCTATATAGACACGGTAGACCGATCTTATCCTATCCCAACCCAATCAACAAACTCCACCACTCACCAAACCACAAGGAGCCTCAAACAACATTGAGAGCCCTCAGGAGGCCCCGAAACATTGTACTTGTTCATCCAACTCTCCTCCTCGAGAGGCAATCCAACAAAGCAGGAGTAGGGTATTACGCTTCCCAACGGCCCGAACCTAGGTAAATTGTCGTGTTCGTCTTCTTCCTCATCATCGTGCGAGTTCTTTGTTGTGTTCATCAAGTAGCGAGCTAGGCCGGGCGAGGCTGCAGGGGATCTTTGCACACGCCCCTAAGTTCGAATCTTAAGGGTTTTGCGGAGCCCAAAATCCGATAGTTGCCCCTCCGTAATGGAGGCACCACCCATTTAAACAAATAGAATCATGGTTTAGACCACATCCTGCTCCTCCCCATCGGAAAAAACTCCTAGCAAAAGATCACCACGAAAAACATGGCAAGCACCCCTAGCTCTTCCTCGCGCCCCTATGGCTCCCGTCCCGGGGACTGGACCAGCTGCTGCGTATTGCGCCTGCAACTACGCAATTTGGAGACCCAGGGGTACCTCCCTTCTTCGGATCCGGCGGTGACCCGCGCAGGTTTATCTTTTTACAACAACAAAGTTTTCGCGGAGAATTTCCCCAATCCACAAAGGGGGGAACGTGTATGCTTCGTACCCTTTCTTCTGCGTGGTATTGCCATTCACCCGTTCTTGAGAGGATTACTGGAATTTTATGGGATCTAGATCCAACATCTTACCTCAGGGTCTATCCTGCACATCTCAGACTTCGTCGCCCTTTGCGAGATATTCCAGGTCTGTAAGGCACATTTTGAACTATCGACGTTCTAGGAATAGGGGTAGCCAGTCCTGCCTGCTTGCAGTCCAGGGCATGGCCCACTTGTCAGCCAGACACGGTCTGGTGGGGCGTTGCTCGAGAAAAGGACCTTGCGAGGACCCTGGGCTCACGAGTAAGAACATTGTCAAGAACAGCAAGGATGGGCCTCTTCAGGCCCCCTCCTGAGCGGCAAAGATCTCTTTGCAGAGCCCGGCCTCAGGAGTCAAAGGTGATACAAGGAAAGACAGGCGGACGCTAGCGTGTCGGGCGGCGCAGTTTCCTCTTTGGTGCAAAGGGAGCAAGGACGTACGCGGGTTTCCAAAGAGCCGCCTAAAGGATTCCTTTTCGGTGTAACAAGACCATGACCACGAGCCCCGCAGGACAGATGTGAGAGCCTGGCTTAATAGGAATTATAGACTACTCATATCAAAAAGGAAATCCTTCTTTTCCAGTAGCCCATTCGAAAAGAACTCCAAAGTTAAGCATGCTTGGCTTGGAGCGATTCTAGGATGGGTGACCGACCGGGAAGTTGGTCCCGGGTGCGCACGAGTGTGGACAAAGTGCACAGGCAAGATGAGTATTGGTCTATGGGGCCAGTCTAGATCCCGCCATGTGTAACGAGGTGTTACAATTGGTATCAGAGCCGACCCTCGCGGTTACATGGGCATGCATGGGCCAGGTGCACGGGCATGTGGCCCGTCGTGGCACACAGCATGGCACATGTGCTGGACTGGATGCGCATACGTGTGCCAAAAGGGAACGTTCCTGATGGGCCGACAAGGACGTAGGTTCCTTTGAGTAGGGGTGTATGTGAGAGCCTGGCTTAATAGGAATTATAGACTACTCATATCAACAAGGAATTCCTTCTTTTCCGGGAGCCCACTCGAAAAGAACTCCAAAGTTAAGTGTGCTTGGCTTGGAGCGATTCTAGGATGGGTGACCGACCGGGAAGTTGGTCCTGGGTGCGCACGAGTGAGGACAAAGTGTGCAAGAAAGATGAGTGTTGGTTTGTGGGGCCAGTCTAGATCCCGCCATGCGTAACGGGGTGTTACAATAGATGACATCACCGATCCCACCACTGCATCACCAACAACTACTTTGTAGGAGAAGACCACCTTTGGACAGGGCGTGGATGTACTCTTGTCCCCCTTCAAAATTGGCCGTTGTGGGATCCCTTCCCACCATTGTGATAAGGGAACAAGACCCGGGCCACCGATATATATAGAGGCTAGGGCACACTATAGAAGGGATTCGATCCATCACTTAGCCACACAACACACCACCACCAGACAGCAAGCCAAGAACACACATTGAGCGCCCTCGTGAGGATCAAGCCCTTTGTACTAGTTCATCCACCCAAACCTCTACGAGGGGCAATCCACCAAAGCAGGAGTAGGGTATTATGCTTCACAACGGCCCGAACCTGGGTAAACTCTCGTGTTCATCTTGTTCCTTGTCATCATGCGAGTTTGTTGTGATATCCATTGAGTAGTGAGCAAGGTTGGGTGAGGCCACAAGAAATCTTCGCACATGCCCCTGTGTTCAAACCTTCATGGTTTGTGGAGCCTAAAATCCGACATTTGGTGCACCAGGTAGGGGGCGTGTCGAAGCTTACCCTGAGTCTCACCCCGCCTCCGCTCACCATGCTCATGGCACAAGGACGACAAGCCCAGGACGAGCGGCGAGCTGCCCGTATGGCATGGGCGGCGCCGACGGGCCTCGCAATGCCGCCTCGTACAGCCTCTTTGTTGGTGGGTCCCATCACCGGCCAAGACCTTCATGGGTGCCGAGGGCTGCCGCCTTCACCAGCCGCACGACAAGCCCTTGCCGCCCCGGTTCCTCCCCGTGTTAGAGGTGCGCTGCAGCCACTCCGAGCCTACCTCAACCCAATGCATAGGCACGTCACACTCCTCGTGACGCATAAGCTGCGGCGCCACCATGGAGTGCGTGTTTTCCGCGACGCATGGGCCAGATATGCCCTCAAGCGCTCCACAACCACCCGCGACGCTTAGGCCAGATATGTTCTCGGGCGTGCCACCGCCAGCCACGAGGCCCTGGCGTACCTCAGGAGGGCAAGCGCCCATGGACTCGGTCAACTGACAAAACCAGCGCTTGGGCCACACGAGCGCATCCGGGACGTCCGTGGCGATCCGCGCCCACGTGGAGCTTGGCCCAGAAGACCGGAGCCGCGGGAGCTGGCTGCAGGTGCCGTTAGACGCTGATGGGAGGGGCCGCCGACGCAAGAGGCACGTCCCCTCACACCCCCTCGTTGCTTTTGCCGGAACCAGGTAAGAAGACCGGAGGCCTGACTATTCTGGTGCCTAGGGGCTCTGGCAACTCTACAACGACCGTGTTGACGAGCGTCCGGGCCGAGAAGGAGGCAACGCCGGCTACCGGGACTATAGGAGGTACGTACACAGCTTTGCGAGCGGTTCTCGCGAAGAATGGGGTGCGCATCCTCGCGAGGGCGGCTCGAGCGATTGGTTCCGTGAGGGTGACCGGCGTGAACTCCCTCACGGGGCACACCTGCTGGTAGGGAGCTGCCGTAAGCAGACATCTAGGTCTGGGGATCGGGGGTCACTAGTCTGGGAATGGAGGGGGGACACCCGCCATCGTTCCCGGGCCCAGTTGCCTCAGCTTGGAGACAAAGGGTGGAACACACGCCCATGTCTCCGGGCGAGATGATCCCAACCTTGGGGCGGAGGGTAGAGCATGTTGCCTCGTTCCCAGGGTGTGCGACTCCCGCTTGGACACAGAGGGTGGAACACATGCCTATGTCTCCGAGCCGGGCGTTGCTCAGTCACCAGCGGGCGACCCTATACTCACGCATGTCCCCGGGCCCGGTTTACCCGGCCAAGGGGCTGGGCCCTGAGCACCTGCAAAGGGACCTGGGGCACCCCCAGCGAGGCGTGCTGGGGCACAGCCCGGGGTGCCAACCTGGCATGCCACGGACGGGCCTCGCCTTACCGGACCCGCGGCACGGGGGGCTACACCTTTGCTGCAACGAAGATGCCCAGACATGGACTCTGGGGTGTGAGGGGCTACCCCTAAACCCAGGGGCTCGTCCTGAGCCATCCCTACTACACCAACCCGTGGCACTCTCACGTAATAATGAGTGGGTTGTATACGCCCAGAGCCCCCCGATGACGTGGAGGGGTTCCTCCCATGCAATGTGGCAGCCATAGCTCCGCGCTGGCGGAGAAGTCAACACTGCCCATAAATGGCTATGCCCATGCAACGTGGATGCCCTATGCTCAGTGTTGGGTGAAGACAAAGGCTAGTCTAGGTGCCGGACGCGGCTGTCATTTGCTCTTCTCGCATTTGAATTTGCCAACCTTCCTGGAACAAACCTCGTGGTTTTTTCAAATCATGTTTTCAAGAAATGGGTTAGGGATTCGTGTTCACCGCCATCATCCATCTTGGGTTTTTCTCTTCAGGATGGGCACTCACCTGCTCCTTTCCTCCTCACACCTCGCGAGAGGGGGCTGGGGGCACGATGCTCACACCTCGCCAAGGCCTTGGCATCCAGATCCTCGTGTGGTACTCCTGGACGAGTTAGCAGGCGCATGACGCTTCATACTCACTCGGGGGCTCCACTCATGGCCCGACGCACCATCTCAAGGCCTCAGGAGGCCCGTCCCTCTTGGGGCTGGAATTTTCTTTTTCTTTGGGAGCTGCTCGAGCATCAAAGGGGGCTCCTGAGCAGCATGCCTCAGGAGCCTTACCAGTCATATAGCCACTTAGCAGCCTCGATGCCATCCTTGGTGATCCGCAGGCATCGCGGGTGTTGGGGCCTCACCTCGTGGTTTGTGTCCTTGATGATCCAGGCATAAACCACGTCGGTAGGGAAATGTGCGGGACTAGGACTCGATGACGTATATTTTTTGAGCGTACAAGGGGGCTCCTGAGCAGCACGCCTTAGGAGCCTTACTGGACATAAAGCCACTAGCAGCCTCGATGTCTTCCTTGGTTATCCAGCCAGAATCGAGGGTGTTGAGGCCTCGCCCTACGGTTGCGTCCTTGGCCAGACGCAACCGTGATGGTGGGGAAGTATGCGGGACTAGGGCCTGCAGAGGGAGAGTGCCAAAAGGTCTCCCAACTAACGTCACCTACAGGAAGGAGAAGACCGCAGGACGCCTGGATTCACCAAGCACCAAGACGACACATTCCCTGGAGCATACGACCGACAAGCCAAGCTAAGTACCCTAATCATAATCGGAAGGCTGCCTCGAGTAATGAAAACGCAAAAACCAGGACACATAATAGAAACACTAACAAAAGGGGGCTTACACCCAAGTTCATTACATGCCCACAGGGCCTTTCTTGGTCTTTAGTTGCAGGTGCATGGAAAGGAAGAAAAAGCCCCCCATGGGGGCTGCTGCTTCAAGGGCTCCGGGGCCCGTGCATCGGCGCTCAGCCGGAGTCCTCCTCCTCCTCCTTCACAGGCCCGTGAAGGCGTGCCGGCGTAGAGGCTTCTAGAGCGGAGGAGCGGCGTCGCGCCGGCTGGCAACCCCCCGAGGTTCAAGCATGGCGGTGCGGCGGAGTGTCACAGCTATTGTCGTTGGTGTCATTGTTGTCGCTCGGGCTCCCCTCGGAGGGGGTGTCGCTGTCGCCATCACTAGAGGAGTGGCGCTCGTCATGAACGACAAGCTCATCTCCAAGATCGCCACGGCCGGCATCTTTTGGGCAGCACCCCAGGCATTCACCCTCACCGTAGAAGACCTTGACAAAGAGCGTCGCCTCCCCATCGAACTTGAAGTGGAGGGTGCGCCTCCCCAACAAGCTGTGGGCGCAGGCAAACGTTTGCCACCCGCGAACCAGGTACACATAGCCCCTCGAGGTAACCTCAACCTCCACCCATGATGCTGTGATGTAGCAACCGTCAGCCTACACCTATAGGCCGTTGCCCCCCCCCCCCGGCCGGCAGCGCCCTCGCAAAGGAGTTTCGGAGTTGGATCCAGGCGGCCTCTGGCCTCTCCGCCCACACCACGAACTACCGGGTCGTGTCGGTCGTATGGAGCCATGGACGCGGTGGCAGGGCCGCCGTGGCCGCCCACACATCGCGGGCGCCACTAGTTCGACTACCGCGGGCGCCCGCGCTGATCGAGCCCATGCCGTGTCTGCTGATGACAACCCCAGACCGCGCTGGGGTACGACCGCGCCCTTGGTAAGTCGCCGCCGGCGTCACAACATACTTCCAGGGACGGCCATGGCCCCTCTTAGGAGGCAGTGGAGCAGGACTCTCCTTGGGGGCCTTCCCCTTCTCCACGGCGGAATGTTTCCTCACGGGAGCCATGATTGGGAGAGCGGCTGGGAGATTGGAAGGTGAATAAGACGAAGGTGTTGTGAGGGTTTTCTCCCCCTTGTTGGCTTATGTACAGCCGGGGGCCAACCAACGCCCCCTCGCATCCCATGAGGGGTGTGGCCTCTGAAGGGTCACATCTGCGTGGCCCGAGGAGGGAAGGACTAGGCGGCAGCAGCATTCAAGGGAAGGTAATGATGGCCGGCGACGTGCGTAGGCGTCATATCAGTTTGACTTATGACGATTCCTGATGCCTTTGGGGAGCGGGAGCATCGCCGTGCAGACATCCGACATGTGCAAAGCCTGGCCTGCGGGCATTTGGGGCCCGCGGTGCTTCACGTCGTCCTCAAAGCTTCGCTCCGAAGCCAACTCAAGTGTTCCTAAGGCCGGGGGCTACCGTCGGCGTTCTGGGAATAGGGGTGCCTAGTCCTGCCTGCCTGCGGCCCAGGGCATGGCCCACTTGTCAGCCAGGCGCGGCCTCGTGCGGCACTGCCCGAGACCAGGCCCTCGCGAGGACCCTGGGCTCGCGAGGAAGAACAACATCAAGACCAACAAGGATGGGCCTCTTCAGGCCCCCTCCTGAGTGGCGGATATCTCTATGTAGAGCCCAGCCTCAGGAGTCAAAGGTGACGCAAGGAAGGAAAGGCGGACGCCAGCGCGCCAGGCGGTGTAGTTTCCTCTTTGGTGTAAAGGGCGCAAGGAAGTACGTGGATTTCCAAAGTGTTGCCTAAAGGTTTCATTTCCAGTGCAAAAAGACGACGACCATGAGCCCCGTGGGACGGATGTCATTGCCGAGCCCACCACTGCATCACCAACAGCTACTTTGCAGGCGAAGACCACCTTTGGACAGGGCGCTGATGTACTCCTATCCCCCTTCAGAATTGGCCGTTGTGGAATCCCTTCCTGCCATTCTGGTAAGGGAAGAGGATCCGAGCCACTGATATATATATATACATACATATATATATATATACGGGCTAGGGCACACCATAGAAGGGATCCATTCCATCACTTAGCCACACAACACAACACCACCAAACAACAAGCCAAGAACACACCTTGAGCGCCCTCACGAGGCTCAAGCCCTTTGTACTAGTTCATCCACCCAAACCTCTACGACAGGCAATCCACCAAAGCAGGAGTAGGGTATTATGCTTCGTAGCGGCCTGAACCTGGGTAAACTGCCGTGTTCATCTTCTTCTTCTTCATCGTGCAAGTTTGTTGTGATATCCATCAAGTAGTGAGCTAGGTTTGGTGAGGCCGCAGGAAATCTGCGCACATGCCCCTGTGTTCGAACCTTAAGGGTTTTGCGGAGCCCTAAATACAACATGAACTATGGAGGAAGTATTTCTGCCTTGTCCCTCAAACTCAGGACAAGACAATCTTGGACGGGGTATCTGGTGGGAAAACCGAAGGAGTCCGAAGAATGGTCTTTGGAATGGTTTTATATCAAAGACGTGCCCCTGCTCAATCCAGCTCGGAGGGGTCTACTCAAATACCCCGACGCCCCTTTGAAGAAAAGGTACAACTAGCGGCCAAAGAGTTTGTCCTAGGAGGACAATGTTGAAGTGCAATGCTTGGCACCCCAAGTGAGGATACTTGCCCACCACAATCTAACCATGATCGACGTCATGGCCACCGCCATCACCCGATGCGTGCAACCTCTTCAACAGAGGATACATCCCTTGTGGTGCTACAACGGAACAAGCGACACCACACGCTCCCGAAGACAGGGTCTTGCCGATCAGACAGCGTTGGCCATCGCACTTGTTGACCTATACAAAGGGGAGCAAGAATATTTTATTCGACGGTCGACCAAGGAGGGATATTCAAGCCACAACTCCATCGAATTGGTAAGCCTTTCCCCTCTGTGAACATAGTTCGGTTTTCCATTATTTCCCTTTTTCGACCGAAGTCTTTAACTTCATGTGAATAGGGTCGGACAAGCTTCGCCGAGACAGTTAACTGTCTGGCTCCTTATCCCAAAGACTATTCCCATGATGATGATCCGGGCTTTCATGAGGACCCGGATCTGTCAATTGAGCTTGAAGACGGGGTCTTCTACCAGGAGGGTCTCAACTGCTCCAAGGTGGCTATCATAGCCGATTACCCTAGATCGCCCCCTTCTCCTGCAACAAATAAGAAGAAGAAAATTTTGTCCCGCAAAAGGCACGCATCCTCTAACGCCCAGAACACGCCGGCTCCTGCTCCCAAGCCTCATCGATTCGTGCGACATGCGTCGGCAATGGGAGGGGTGCTCGGACTGGAAAGCAATAAGGATCCGACGAATGAGCCGTCGTGAGGACGAGTCCATCTACTTGCTCAGCCTAAAGGTACTTTGTTCGGTTGTTTATTTATTATCACAACTAATAGATCCTCATAGAAGATCATATATCAAAATTCACAGGTGAGAAACTCAGCCTTCCCCTGTCGAGGAGGTAGCCAGGGTGTCCGGGGAAGCTCAAAATTCCCGAGCTTCGACTCATGCCGAACCTGCTACAGAGGTTTCCATGGTCAATCCGGCCCCTGCCGATTCTGATGAAGATATGTTCGTTACCAAATCCAAAGTAGGAAGCGCCATGAATCATCGGCGGCGACTAGAGGCCCTCAATTACCCAGTGTTCTCCAAACAGGAGTTCGGTGCTCTACGCACAACGGACACGCACATCGGTGCTGCCCGAGCTGGGTTCGGAGGGGCTACGAAATTAATGTCGTCCAGCCTGCAGGTAAATAATCAGTTTTACAGAGTTCGGACACTCATGTAAACCCAGTAGCCCCTGAGCCTTAAGTTGCTCGCAATGATCGACTTAAGGGTCCTTGTGTTGTCTCATTGCTAATGCAGGCCTCGATGCAGCAGAGCAAGGAACTGCCCAAGGAACTAGAAGACAGCCGAGCACAGGTGGAAACTGTGAAGGCCGGACTGGAGCAAGTGAAGAGTTTTACTCGGGAGGCACATGGTAAGTATATTTGTGTTGTTAATCTTAGTATATTCCCATGCTGACGCAAGGATACTCTTTAGCAGATGAATCAATAGGGAAAATGCAAAAAGATTTGGATGCGGCACGAGAATCTCAGCGATACGCCAAGTCCCAGCATGAGGCTGGCTGTTGTGTTTTGAACCGTCTCCAGGCGGAGGATAAACAATAGGCCGAAGAAATTGAGAGTTTGAAAACTCAATTGGCCCAGGCCTAACAAGAGAACTAGAAGCTCCAGAGGGGCATGTTCAATAAGTGTGATACAAACATCAGCAAGTACTTCTTATAGATGAAGTATAATAAGTATGTTTTTGCCTCATGTATAGGTCTCTTGTCTGGGCGACCTGAAGAAGAGATCGGAACAAACCGGGGAAACCTTCTGAAGGAGCTTTCCGCTCTTCATGAGTGTGCTTGGAAGGCTATGAAAAGCATGGTAAAGGCGCTCAGGCCTGCCGAGCAACCTCCGGAGGGAATGACCGAACTAGTCGGTCGATTCAAGGGAGCCCGAAGTAGGTTTGACCTGTGGAAGACATCGTCTTGCCGAGAGGGAGCACGGGAGGCATGGGCGATGATCAAGACCCTCTATACCGGACTTAACCCCGAGCGTATGGCTCAGGTTGGGCCAGTAGTGTCAGATGGACAAGAAGTGTCGCTCAACCTGGTGTACAACCAAGTTATGTCTGTTGCCTGTCTCTCGCAAGAAGACTGCTCCCTGTACGCTATAATCAACAATCTTGATCAGCAACCGAATGTATGATTATATGTAACTATGTATGAATAATCGAGTAGTTGCTCCATCTATGTTGTAAACTTTGTCTTAACTGGACACCGGCTTCTGCCTCCCGTGCTACGAGCTCAAGAGTGTTCCTCTTAATTTATAACCCTAGAGGAGTGGATTATGTTCGGGGAACCAGGAAATCTGACCATTTGGTGCGAACATAAAGAAAGCACATAGGGAAATATGTTATATTACTGCTTAGCGTAAGAAACATCTTCCGAAGAAAATAGTACCTCTATCGATACCTTTCTTCAGGGTTCTATGAAGATCATAGGCAGAAGGCCGTATACTGCTAGTATGTGGCTAAGGGCTATTGAGAAGGAAAAATCCCAAGTGGTGGTGATAAACACCATAGTAGTATTAATTGCTTCCGTCACAGACGACCAATTGCCTACTTAAGATAGCTAGCTTTCGGCTTCACCCGTCTGAGGTACGTGTCCGGATGACCCGGTCATAACGATCGCAGAGGTGCTCCCTTTACCCTCTAGCCGGACAATCGGGAACGTAGAGGGTAAGCACAGGAGCAAGGAAACCCAACTTGGCAAAGTCTTTGTTCCAATTGATGCATATGATGGCTTAAGAGCGACAAAGGAAATGGGTGCACACAAGAAGTGTGAATAAATGCTTATAATAGAAAAGTGTTGGCTTCGGAAAGAAGCCCTCAGGTGTTGTGTTCGGATTTGACACTTAAAGGTGTAAGCCGAGAATCTTAGTACAAGATCGGTTGAACCGAACATAGAAAGAAAAGGAAAAAAATTCAATCCTACCAAACAGCAAAGTGGGAGGGGAAGGAAAAAAACAAAGAGTGAAAACAAAAAGGGAAAAGGTGTGACAGCACCGGTTTATCCGTAGAAGCGCCAAAGACGAGCTGTGTTCCATGGGTTTGGTTCAAGGCCATTGTCCGATGGGTTCCAAAGACAGTAGTCTCCTCATGTGAGTACTTCATCAATTATGAAGGGGCCCTCCCATTTGGGTTTGAGTTTATGCTTCTGCTTCTTTAGGAGTCATAAGACGAGTTCGCCCATGGTGTACACTTTCGCCCTGACCTCCCTACCCTGGTAATGTCGGGCCTGCTGTTGGTAAAAAGTAGAGCGAGCTCGAGCTATGTCACGCTCTCCTTCTAAGGCGTCCAGGTCGTCCTGCCGATCTAGCTTGGCTTCCTTTTCCTCATAGATGCACACCCTTGGTGCGTCATGAATGATATCGTAGGGGAGGACTGCTTCTGCCCCGTAGACCATGAAGAATGGTGTGTATCCCGTTGATCTGTTCGGAGTGGTGCGCGGGCCCCATAAAACGGACTCGAGCTCCTCCACCCAATGACAATCGGACTCGTGAGGAGATCGGACCAAATGTGGCTTAATGACGCTCATGATGAGACCGTTTGCTCCTTCAACTTGTCCATTGGTTTGCGGATGATACACTGATGCGTAATCGAGCTTGCTGCCCATTTTTACGCACCAGTCCTTGACCTCTTGGGTCGTGAAGTTGGGTCCATTTCTGTTATTATATTGTGCGACACACCGTAGCGGTGTACCATGCCGGATATGAAGTCAATTAATGGTCTGGACTTAGCTGATTTAACGGACTTTGCCTCTATCCATTTGGTGAACTTATCAACCATGACCAGTAAATATTTATTCTTCTTGGTCCCCCCTTTAAGTTGTCCGACCATGTCCAGCCCCCAGACCGCAAAAGTCCAGGTGATCGGAATAGTCTGAAGAGATGTTGGGGGCATGTGACTTTGATTTGTGAAAAGTTGACACCCCACGCAGTGTTTGGCAAGTGATTGGGCTTCCGCCCAAGCAGTGGGCCAAAGGAAATCAGCTTGGAAGGCCTTGCTGACCAAGGCTCCTGCTATGGTGTGATCATCGTCCATCCCTGCGTGGACTTCAGCCAAGAGCTATCGCCCTTGTTCCTCCGATATGCACCGCTGTAATATCCCGGTGGTGCTTTTCTTATATAACTCACCATCATGTACCTTGTAGGCTTTGGATCGCCGAATTATGCGCCATGCCTCTGTCTGATCGTCAGGGAGTTCTTTGCGAAGAAGGTAGGCGAGAAAGGGCTCGGTCCATGGCGCTATTACTTCCATGACTTCATGGGCTGAAGGCGTTTCATCCATTATGGAGCCACCAATGATTTGGTCATCTGGTTCGTTTATAGGGGTGACAACCTCTTCCACCAGATTTAGATCAGCGCCCTTATGATCGTCCTACCAAACCACAGATGGCTTAAAAAGACATTCCAGGAAAGTGTTTTTTGGGACAAGGTCACACTTGGCCCCCATGCGGGCCAGCATGTTAGCGGCTTGGTTGTTGCCGCGGGCGAAGTGGAGGAATTCCCAGCCCTCGAACCGTGCGGATATCACTAGGACGGCATTTTATACGCCGCCATATTTGGGTTTTTGGCGTCGAATTCGCCATTGATTTGGGAGATGGACAAGTTGGAATCTCCTCGTACCTCCGGTCGTCATATGCCCATTGGTACTGTCATTTGAAGACCATGCAAGAGCGCTTCATATTCGGCTGCATTGTTGGAGTCGGCATACATGATCTGCAACACGTATCGCACATTGTCGCATGTGGGGGATGTGAGGATAACTCCAGCCCCCAGTCCGGTCAAGGTTTTGGATCCATCAAAGTACATTATCCAATGGGAGTATTGATACATCTCCATGGTATCTACAATTTTTGATTGTTTCATGCTAATATTCTACAACTTCCATATATTTTTGGCAACTTTTTATACTATTTTTGGGACTAACATATTGATCCAGTGCCCAGTGCAAGTTCTTGTTTGTTGCATCATTTTTGTTTCACAGAATATCCACACCAAACGAAGTCCAAACGCGATAAAAACATACAGGGATTTGTTTTGGAATACATGTGATTTTTGGGAAAAATAATAAACGCGAGACAATGCCCGAGGAGGTGGCAAGCCTGCTAGGCTTGACCCACCCCCCTAGTCATGCCTGTCAGGCTTTTGGCCACCCGTTAGGTCTGTTGGAGCTGTCCTTTGGATGCAAGAAAGATAATTTTTTCGATAAACATCCCCTCAAAATTTCAGCTTGATCAGAGTTACAGATCTGAGGGAATATAAGAAACGGTGAAAGGCCAGAATCTGGGAGCGTAGAAACAAAGGAAAACAGAGAGAGAGATCCAATCTCGGAGGGGCTCTCGCCCCTCCGCCACCTTGGAGGCTATGGACCAGAGGGGAAACCCTTCTCCCATCTAAGGGTAAGGTCAAGGAACAAGTACAAGGAGGGGGGCTCTCTCCCCCTCCCTCCTAGTGGCACCTGAACACCGTCGGGGCCATCATCGTGACGGAGATCTACTCTAACAACTTTGCCATCTTCACCAACACCTCCATCACCTTCCCCCATCTATCTACTATGGTCCACTCTCCCACAACCCATTTTACCCTCCACTTGAATATGGTTCTTTATTCTTCATGTTATTATCCAATGATGTGTTGCCATCCTATGATGTCTGAGTAGATTTTTGTTGTCCTATGGGTTGATTGATGATCATGATTGGTTTGAGTTGCATGTTTTATTATTGGTGTTGTCTGGTGGTGCTCTTTGTCTCGCGCAAGCATGAGGTATCCTCGCTGTAGTGTGTAGCAATGTGTTCATGATCTGCCTATGGTGGGTCACGTGAGTGACAGAAGCATAAACCCGAGTAGGGGGTTGTTGCATTTGGGAGTAAAGAGGACTTGATACCTTATAATGCTATGGTTGGGTTTTACCTTAATGACCTTTAGTAGTTGCTGATGCTTGTTAGAGTTCCAATCATAAGTGCATATGATCCAAGTAGAGAAATTATGTTAGCTTATGCCTCTCCCTCATATAAAATTGCAATAATGATGACCGGTCTAGTTATCAATTGCCTAGGGACAATTATGCAACTCCTATCACCACTTTTCCACACTCGTTAAACTAACTTAGTTGTTTCTTTATCTTAGCAGCCCCTAGTTTTTATTTATGTGCTCTTGATTATCTTGCAAACCTATCCTATCACACCTACAAAGTACTTCTAGTTTCATAGTTGTTCTAGGTAAAGCGAACGATAAGCGTGCGTAGAGTTTTACCGGTGGTCGATAGAACTTGAGGGAATATTTGTCCTACCTTTAGATCCTCGTTGGGTTCAACACTCTTATTTATCAAGAAAGGCTACAATTGATCTCCTATACTTGTGGGTTATCAAGATCTTTTTCTAGTGCCGTTGTTGGGGAGCAATAGCGTGGGGTGAATATTCTCGTGTGTGCTTGTTTTCTTTACCACTAAGTAGATTTTTATCTTTCTGTTATTAACTTGTTTTCTATCTTTAGATATGGGTAGGAAACGCAAAATACCAAAAAATGTACTTGATGCTCCAAAGGTTGAGGAACCACTATTGTTCTGTACCACCGAAGAATATACTTGGGTCATCTTCGATCCACTTGTGCTAGTGTTCAAAACCCAACTAGCTTAGTTGAGGGAAAATAATTAAATGATCATGGTAATTATGTGTGACACCGCATATGTCAAAAAGGTAAATTCTTGTGGCATGAAATTAATACTTTATGTTGCTATGCTTGGAATCTTTGTGAAATTTATGATTTTACTAGTTGTTGTAAAGAAGCTAAAAAACACCTTCCCTACCAACGTGTGTTTAATGATAATGAAATATTATCCTCTTATGCCAGGGAGGCCTATTGCTATAATGATGTTGAACAAATTGAAGAATTTGTTGCTTTTAAGGGTGCCTATGAAATTGCTTCTTTCATTGAAAAGTATGATGCTACTCTTTACAATTCTGAAAATTTTGCCATACTTAAATATTGTTATGAAAACTATGCTTCTAATGCTTATGTTAAAGAGTTTATTGAAAGAATGACCACTGCCTTGGAACATACTAATATTTTGCATGAATCTATGGAAGAATAAATTGCTGAAATTGTAAGCTCATTAGATGAAAAAGATGAGGAGGAGAGCGAAGAACAAAAGGAGGAAGAGCGGATTAGCTACCCATGCCCACCTTCTAATGAGAGTAACTCTTCAACTCGGAGATTGTCTAATTACCCTTCGCTCATACCGAAGGATGAATCCTATGATGATTTCTATGATCCCTTGAATTCTTTTGAAATATCCCTTTTTGATGAACTTGATGTTTTCTATTCTTGTGGCCATGATGCTAATATGAATTATGCTTATGAAGATGAACTTGCTATAGTTCCTTATGTTAAGAATGAAATTGTTGCTATTGCACCCACACATGATAGTCCTATTATCTTTTTGAATTCTCCAAACTACACTATATTGGAGAAGTTTGCACTTATTAAGGATTATATTGATGGGTTGTGTTTTCCTATTGAACGTGATGATTTTAATGAATATAATATGCATGTGCTTTCTGCTCCTACTTGCAATTATTATGAGAGAGGAACTACATCTTCACCTCTCTATGTTTCCAATACGATAAAATTACAAGAAACTGTTTATACTATGCATTAGCCTTTACTTTGTGTGCATGAATTGTTATTGTATGACATGCCAATGCATAGGAAGCGAGTTAGAATTCGTTTTCACATGATTTATATCACTTTGTTCTCACTACTTAATTACAAATCATTGCTAATTTAAATTGGCTTTGATATACCTTGGGATCCGGGTGGATCCATTACTTGAGCACTATATGCCTAGCTTAAAGGCTTTAAAGAAAGCACTGCCAGGGAGACAACCCGGAAGTTTTAGAGAGTCATTTTATTCTGTTGTGTGCTTTTATATGGTTTAAAAACAAAAAATAAAGTGGGGAACTTAAAACTTTTTCAAAAAGAAAAGTGAAAGTGAGAAAGACGAGTAACGTTGAAGTGGGGGCTAGCCTTAAACTTTGTTCATGCCCATGGAAACTTTGTGAATCTTGATTACAAAAACTTTTCAAAAAAAATAATTATATCCTTGTACAAATCCATTGTATTATAAAAATTGTGTCCCAAGAATTACCTTTAGGATGTTTAAATTGCTTGTTTGATATGTGCTGTGTAAAAACAGAAACTTTTTCTGCAGTGTTTGAATTTCTATATATTACTAGAGCGTGAAAAAATTCTGAAATTGTTACACAATACTTCTATACAAATTCTTGACCACGTCCTAATTTTTCAGAATATTTTGAGTTACAGAAGTATGGTGAACGTTCAGATTACTATAGACTGTCCTGTTTTTGACATATTCTGTTTTGATGCATTGTTTTGCTCGTTTTGTTGAAACTATCAATTATACCGGTGGTATAAGCCATGGAAAAGTTATATTGCAGTATCTGCAATGCAAAAAAAATGAATGGGTTGGCAATAGTACTTAAAGTGGTAGTTTGCTTTATAATACTAACGGAGCTCACGAGGGTTTTGTTAAGGTTTGTGTGATTGAAGTTTTCAAGTTTTGGGTGAGATCACGATGGCTGAAGGAATAAGGAGTGGAAAGAGACTAAGCTTGGGGATGCCCGAGGCACCCCAAGGTAGTATTCAAGGACTCCCAATAAACTAAACTTGGGGACGCCCCGGAAGGCATCCCCTCTTTCTTCTAACAACCATCGGTAATTTTACTTGGAGCTATATTTTTGTTCGTCACATGATATGCGTAAATCTTGGACCGTCGTGTGCTTTTTTATTTGTATTTTAATAATGCACCATGCTGGTATGAGAAATTCCTTGTTGGATTTATAGAAGGCTCTTTGCACCTCACTTATATCTTTTAGTATGGCTTTATAGAATGCTTCATGTGCTTCACTTATATCATTTGAAGTTTGGACTGCCTGTTTCTCTACACATAGAAAACCGGCATTTGTAGAATGCTCTTTTGCTTCACTTATATTTGTTAGAGCATGGGAATATCTTTTATAGAAAGAATTAAACTATCATGCTTCACTTATATATATTTAGAGAGTTAACAGGAGTTGGTCATTCACATGGTTAGTCATAAAATCTTACATAGAACTTGTAGATCACTAAATATGATGTGTTTGATTCCTTGCAATAGTTTTGCGGTATAAATATGATGATATTAGAGTCATGCTAGTGAGTAATTGTGGATTGATAGAAATACATGTGTAAAGGTTTGTGATTCCCATAGCATGCACGTATGGTGAACCGTTATGTAAGGAAGTCGGAGCATGATTTGTTTATTGATTGTCAACCTTTGTGTGAGGGTCGGGAGCGCGCGATGGTTAACTCCTACCAACATCTCCCCTAGTAGCATGCGTCTAACACTTTGCTTTGATGATTAATAGACTTTTGCAATAAGTATGTGAGTTCTTTATGACTAATGTGAGCCCATGGATTATACGCACTCTCACCCTTCCACCTTTGCTAGCCTTTCTAGTACCACGCGACTTTTGCCGGTGCGTTAAACCCACCATATATACTCCCTCAAAACAGCCACTATACCTACTTATTATGGCATTTGCATAGCCATTCCGAGATATATTGCCATGCAACTTCCACCATTCCGTTTATTATGACACGCACCATCATTTTTCATATTGCTTTGCGTGATCATAAGATAGCTAGCGTAATGTTTTCATGTCTTGTCCGTTTTTATGTCATTTGCTATGCTAGATCATTGCACATCCCGGTACACCGCCAGAGGCATTCATATAGAGTCATATTTTGTTCTAGATATCAAGTTGTATTTTCTTGAGTTGTTAGTAAATAAAAGTGTGATGACCATCATTAGTAGAGCATTGTCCCATGTGAGGAAAGGATGATGGAAGCTATGATTCCCTCACAAGTTTGGATGGGACTCCGGAATTTATGAAAAATAAAAGAGTCCAGTGAAGCCCAAATAAAAATGGTCTTAGATGCCCACAAAAAATAAAGAGAAAAGAGAAAAGAGAGAAGGGACAATGCTACTATCCTTTCTCCACACTTGTGCTTCAAAGTAGCACCATGATCTTCATGATAAAGAGTCTCCAATTTTGTCACTTTGATATACTTGTGGGGATTTTTCATTATATAACTTGGCTAGTATATTCCAATGATGGACTTCCTCAAATTTCCCTAGGTCTTCATGAGCAAGCAAGTTGGATACACACCCACTTAGTTTCTTTTTGAGCTTTCATACACTACTCACTCACATTAATATCTATTAATGGGCATCTCCATAGCCCGTTGATACACCTAGTATATGTGAGACTATCTTCTCCTTTTTCTTCACAACCTCCACCATATTCTATTCCACCTATAGTGGTATATCCATGGCTCACGCTCGTGTATTGCGTGAGAGTTCAAAAAGTTTGAGAAAATAAAAGGTGCGAAACAATTTCTTGACTTGTCATCGGGGTTGTGCATGATATAAATACTTTGTGTGGGGAAGATGGAGCATAGCCAGACTATATGATATTGTAGGGATAACTTTCTTTTGCCGTTATATTTTGAAGAGATACAATTGCTTTATTAGTATGCTTGAAGTATTATTGTCTTAATGTCAAATGATAGACTATTGCTTTGAATCACTCGTGTCTTAATATTCATGCTATGATTAGATTATATGAACAATATTATGCTAGGTATTATTCCACATCAAAAATTATCTTTTTTATAATTTACCTACTCGAGGACGAGCAGGAATTAAGCTTGGGGTTGCTGGTATGTCTCCATCGTATCTATAATTTTTGATTGTTTCATGCTAATATTCTACAACTTCCATATACTTTTGGCAACTTTTTATACTATTTTTTGGGACTAACATATTGATCCAGTGCCCAGTGCCAATTCCTATTTGTTGCATGTTTTCTGTTTCGTAAAATATCCATACCAAATGAAGTCCAAACGTGATAAAAACATATGGAGATTTTTTGGAATATATGTGATTTTTGGTAAAAAGAATCAACGCGAGATGATGCCCGAGGAGGTGGCAAGCCTGCTAGGCGCGACCCACCCCCTTGGCCGCGCCTGGCAGGCTTTTGGCCACCCGTTAGGTCGGTTGGAGTTGTCCTTTGTTCGCAAGAAAGATATTTTTTGGATAAAGATCCCCTCAAAATTTCAGCCCGATCAGAGTTACGGATCTCCGGGAATATAAGAAATGGTGAAAGGCCAAAATCTGGGAGCGCAGAAACAGAATGAAACAGAGAGAGAGAGAGAGAGATCCAATCTCGAAGGGGCTCTCGCCCCTCCTCCGCCATGGAGGCCATTGACCAAAGGGTAAACCCTTCTCCCATCTAGGGGGAAGGCCAAGGAAGAAGAAAAAGGAGGGAGCTCTCTCCCCCTCTCTTCCGATGGCACCGGAACACCGTCGGGGCCATTATCGTGACGGCAATCTACTCCAACAACTATGTCATCTTCACCAACACCTCCATCACCTTCCCCCATCTATCTACAGCGGTCTACTCTCCCGCAACCCATTGTAACCTCTAATTGAACATGGTGCTTTATGCTTCAAATTATTATCCAATGATGTGTTGCCATCCTATGATGTCTGAGTAGATTTTTGTTGTCCTATGGGTTGATTGATGATCATGATTGATTTGAGCTGCATGTTTTATTATTTGTGTTGTCCTATAGTGCTCTCCGTGTCACGCACGCGTGAGGGATCCTCGTTTTAGGGTGTAGCAATTTGTTCATGATTTGCCTATGGTGGGTTGCGTGAGTGACAGAAGCATAAACCAGAGTAGGTGGGTTGTTGCATATGGGAGTAAATAGGGTTTGATACCTTATAATGCTATGGTTCAGTTTTACCTTAATGATATTTAGTAGTTGCAGATGCTTGCTAGAGTTCCAATCATAAGTGCGTATGATCCAAGTAGATAAAGTATGTTAGCGTTTGCCTCTCCCTCATATAAAATTGCAATAACGATGACCAGTCTAGTTATCGATTGCCTAGGGACAATTCTGCAACTCCTGACACCACTTTTTCACACTCATTAAACTAACTTAGTTGTTTCTTTATCTTAGCAGCCCCTAGTTTTTATTTGCATTCTCTTTATTATCTTGCAAACCTATCCTATCACACCTACAAAGCACTTCTAGTTTCATACTTGTTCTAGGTAAAGCGAATGTTAAGCGTGCGTAGAGTCGTATCGATGGTCGATAGAACTTGAGAGAATATTTGTTCTACCTTTAGCTCCTCGTTGGGTTTGACACTCTTACTTATTTAGAAAGGCTACAATTGATCTCCTATACTTGTGGGTTATCAAATGTGTACTATATTCCTTGGGGAGCTTGGCCTCTGTCCACTCAGCCAGAAAATCTGTCGGTACCTAAGATTTTATGGCACGGCATGGCTTGTAGGTTATTTAAAAAGGAAGGAGCTCAATATCCCAATTGGATATGCGACCATTGGCGTCCCTATTGTTGATTATATCATTCAAGGGTACTTCGGATGCCACGGTTATTGCAAACTCTTGGAATTGGGTCTGAGTTTCCGTGATGTCATAAATACTGTGTAGGCTATCTTCTGGTAGTGCGGGTATCTGGACTTGCACTGCGTTAGTACTTCTGACACGTAATAGACCAGCTTCTAAGTCCGGAATTTTTGTCCCGCCTCCTTTCGTTCAACAACGAGCATTGTGCTAACGACTTGGTTGGTAGCCGATATGTATAATAACATGGGCTCACCTGCGCCTGGTGCTGTGAGTATGGGATTGCTTGCCAGTAGTTTTTAAATTTCCTCTAACGCAGCCGCTGCTTCGTTGGTCCACTCGAAATTGTCGGTCCATTTGAGCAGCTTATAAACCGGCAGAGCCTTTTCTCCGAGGCGGTAGATAAAGTGGCTTAACGCCTCTATGCAACCAGCCAGCCTCTGGACATGCTTTAGCTCTGTGGGAATTGCAAGTTCTGATAGAGCGCGGATCTTAGCCGGATTCACTTCTATTCCTCTATGGGAGATGATGAATCCGAGCAGTTTACTGGAGGGAACTTTGAATACACATTTTTCTGGGTTGAGTCGTATGTCATACTCGCATAGGCTAGCAAAGGATTGTTGTAGGTCGTCGGTCAACTGGCTGACGTGTTTGGTTTTGACTACCACGTCGTCCATGTATGCCTCGACTGTCTTACCAACTTGTTTCGCGAGACAAGTCTGGATCATGCGCTAGTACATGGCCCTAGCGTTTTTAAGCCCAAAGGGCATCATGTTAAAGCAGAATGGCCCATAGGGGGTGTTGAATGCGGTAGCTGTTTGGTCGGATTCCTTCATTTTCATTTGAAGGTATCCGGAATAAGCGTCGAGGAAATACAACGAGTCGTGTCCGGCTGTGGCGTCAATGATCTGGCCTATGCGTGGTAAGGGGAAAGGATCCTTAGGACCGGCCTTGTTGAGGTCTTTGAAGTCGATGCATAGCCGCCAGGATTTATATTTCTTCGGTACAATAACCGGGTTTGCCAACCATTCGGGGAGCTTAATCTCCCGAATGAATCCGGCCTCAAGCAGTTTAGCTAATTCTTTACCCATAGCTTGCCATTTGGGTTCGGAAAAGCGGAGCGGAGTCTGCTTAACTGGCTTGAAGCCTGAAATGATGTTCAGACTATGTTCTGCCAGCCGCCGCGGGATTCCAGGCATATCGGAAGGATGCCAGGCGAAGATATCCCAGTTTTCCCGTAAAAATGTCCACAGTGCTTCGTCCACTATGGGGTCGAGCTGAGCTCCGATGGATGCTGTCTTGTTGGGGTCCGTCAGGTGCACTTGGATTTTAACGATTTCATCTGCAGGTTTGAAGGATGTGGACTTGGGCCTTTTTCTAAGGATCATATCGTATTTGTCAACTGTTGATCGTACTGCGGTCAGTTCTTCCGCAGCGAAGGTCTCGGCCAATGCCTCAAGGGCGAGCACTGCTGTTTTGTTTTCGGCACGACGGGCAGTATTCGAATCACTGGAAATTGTGATTACTTTGTTTGGTCTTGGCATTTTGAGTTTCATATACCCGTAATGGGGTATAGCCTGGAATTTTGTAAAGGCGTCACATCCCAATAGGGCGTGGTAGCAGCTGGGAAATGGCACGATATGGAAGAGGAGTTCTTCGGATCGGTAATTTTTGAGTGTGTCGACCACTACATACAGGACGATACATCCTGAACAGCGTCCATTAGCACCTTGTGTAACATGTAGCCATCGGCGATGGGGTTCAGGACTATTGCGGTCGGTGAATGACCGGGAAGAATGGCTGGTCGGTCAGTATCTCTGAAGGTAATGGGGATGTCTGCCCATGCGCTTGGTGCTGCCATATGGTAGACCTATTCATGTTCTTTAAGAGCTCTTTTCCTTCTGTTCCTTGAGGGGAACATTTCGTAGATTGTCAGGACTTTGGTGTTGTATTCAGATGACGATGTGGAGCGCCTATTTGGTGGTAGTGCCTCAAGAATGGCCTCATCCCTTTTTGTGACCTTCCTGATGACCCAGGAAGATCTAAGGCTATGAGTGGGGTTTGTGTTAAGCAACACAGAATGTATAGGGCATGGTTTGTCCAACAACCTGTCAAGGACAGTACTAACCCCTATAAGGGGCTTGTTCCTCTTTTCGTCGGGTTCGAATCTGGCTGGCCACTTTGGAGGTATCCTCTTTTTCCGATCTCCTCTAGGGTGTTCGGTGAAGGTTGGTTCTGAAAATAACCATTCGGTTTGCCAAGCGCTTTCCATGGCACAATATTTCTGTACCAAGTCGGACAGCTCGGCAAAGTGACCATTATGTCAGCGAGACAGGGCGTTAAGAAACCCTTCATCGTGGCATTTGCGCTTGAACGTTGCCATTATCTCTTGGTCACTAAGACCTTTTTCTCTACTTCTGGTGAGCAAGAGTCTAGCCCAAAATGATGAACTGACTCTCCTGGTAAGTGTGTAATATCCCGTAAGTCCGAAGACATGGGCTTTGCCGCGATACCAGGATGATCGGCTTGGGTGGTGAGTGGGAAATTTTTGACTCCACGCCACGTTGTGAGTTTCGTATCGTGGACTCCGAACTATGTGCCAGATCAGGAACCGACACGGGTTCGTCAGAGCAAACTCCGGCGTCTCGGATACAGACGAGGTCCCGATGAGTGGAGACCGGGGTATAAACCGTTTTTAATTCCGGTTGCTGGGGGGACGAGCCCCCAGCCGAACACTCGGTGGTGGTGACTAGGTGGTTGGCCATGGGGATGTGAATCTCCCTGCCGTCAGGTCTAAGCCCGAGCCAATAATAAACCAGAACCTGGTCATCATACATACGCATGGTTTCAATCCGATCAAATAGCTCATTTAAAAACGAGGCGATGGTAGGATGCGTGTCACTGGGGCGAGTGGAGTCGATATGCGGCATCATAGTTCCGGAGCTACCCAAGAGTGGATTCGAGTTCTGTTTAACCGTGGTGTATCCTGTCACATCGATTGGATTGGGTGTTCTGGACCGTCCGGGGGTGACAACTTCATTGGAAGCAGGGCCCAACATCTTTGGTGTCGAGGCATCAAGACTTATAGGCTCCTTCTCAAGAGTCGAGGATTCCATAAGGATAAGTTCTCCCCGTGAATCCGCAACGAACTATAAGGTTCCAAACTTGATTCTCTGATCAGGGTAAAAGCTTCCGATCTGGCCAAGGTGGCCGATCGGATCGGAGTGCAACAAGATGCCGTCGCCTGTGAGAATCTGACCGGGGGCGAGAATCCCCTAGATGCAGATCTCGTTGCTGGTGATAGGGTGAGCCATCGATTCCTTTGGTGATCATAGCGGAACTCTCAATGAAAGCACTAATGTCGGTGTCAAAACAGGCAGATCTTGGGTTGGGGGTCCTGAGCTGTGAGCCTAGAATCAATGGTAACACGAGACAAGGGATACGATGTTTACCCAGGTTCGGGCCCTCCTATGGAGGTAATAGCCTATGTCCTGCTTGATTGTATCGATGATGTATAGGTTACAAAGTCGATCTACCTCGAGATCAAATAGCTAAAACCCTAGATGAGTTGTCCTCTGTCTACAACCTAAAACCCACTGGCTTATATAGACGTCGAAGGTACCTAGGGTTTACACATTGTTGGTTACACGTCGAAGGAAAAAAACATGCCTATCTACAGTCGACAACTTGGAGTACACGCCATGGCTCCTTGAAGCTTCCACCCTGGCGACAGGGCCCTTGATCATCCAATGCTCACCTTGTGGACCATACAGTCCGGCCCATGAGAAACAGATCGGCTACCCGAGGAACCCTTAATCCAGGACTCTCTCGCCCGCCATTGTGATAAGGGAAGAGGACCTGGGCCACTGCTATATTTAGAGGCTAGGCCGCACCATAGGGGGGGTCCGAGGGAATGGAACCACTCGACCAACCACAAGGCAAGGTAGAGAGCGAAGAACACCACTAGAGCCCTCCTCACGAGGCTCGAAACCTCTATACTAGTTCATCCACCACACCTCCCCGAGAGGCAATCCACCAAAGGGAGGAGTAGGATATTATGCTTCTCAGCGCCCCGAACCTAGGTAAACCACCATGTTCATCTTCTTCCTCGTCATCATGCGAGTTCACTGTAGTGACCATCAAGTAGCGAGCAAAGCAGGGCAAGGCTTCAGAGGATCTTCGCACACGCCCCTATGTTTGAACCTTGACGGTTTCACGGAGCCCGAAAAATAACAGTCGCCTGGCAACCCAAGCTCACCTTCGAGCAGATGCTCGACGCACCCTGCAAGGTGCACTCTGGAGCCAAGCTGGCCATGCACATGCTCCGGTAGTGTAGTTTCTCATAGCGGCTGGCCCGGGGCAAGGGTCTCCTGCCACCGCTACCCCGAGCATCGGCTCTGGCTTAGGCCCCTGCACCAGCGCTGGCTCTGGCCTTGCATGATGGCCCACTGCACGACCAGTTCCCTGATGAGGAAGGGGCCTACATCGTCTTCACGGTGAGGCGACAGACAAGCACGTGCAGCACCCGCTCTGGCACGAGGTAAACGCCATTGTGCCCTTGGTTCCCTAGTTCATGCACTGGTCCGAGAAGCCAGTCACCTGGAGCGGGTGGACCACACGGCGGTGATGCCGAACCTGGGCAGCTACACCCTCGTCCTCGATCCCTCCTTCGCCTCCGAAAGGCGCACCTGGCGCTTCTCACGAGTGCTTGTCGACGGGGGCAGCGGCATCAACATCCTCTACCTCGAGAACCTACTCAAGGTGGGTCTCAAAGAGGAGAACCTGCAGCCGAGCCGGATGGTCTTCCACTACATCGTGCCCAGGCAGTCTTGCTCCCCCATTGGCAAGATCCGGCTCGACGTCCTCTTCGGCGACAAGAGCCACTTCTGCCGCGAGCTGGTGTGGTTCAAGGTGGCGGACCTTGACAGCCCCTACCACGCACTGGTGGGCTGGCCGGCCCTTGTCAAATTCATGGCGGTGCTCCACTATGCCTACCTCAAGCTCAGGATGACGATAAGATGTCGATGGAGTGCGCACGCGATGGCAGTCGGCTAGCCAAGGCCCTGGTGATCGTGGAGGAGAAATGACAGCTCGAACTGCTCGTAGCCTATGCCACCGAGCAGCCGGCCGTGCCGACTCCCCCATCCCAGCCGGCCAGCGAGGCAATGTTCCAGCCATCCAACGACACCAAGGAAGTGCTGCTCGACCCGGTCAACCCCGAGAAGTGCGTCACTATTGGTACCAACCTCAGCGCCAAATAGGAAGACGAGCTTGTCCACTACTTCCGTGAGAATCATGACATCTTCGCATGGTCTCCCAAAGACATGTCGGGTGCTTCGAGGAAGTACGCTGAGCACAAACTTCATGTGCGGTCAGATGTGAAGCCGGTCAAGCAACCACTGAGTTGTTTCTTTGAGGAGAAGCGGCATACTATAGGAGAAAAAATCGCCTGGCCGGCTTCATCATGGAAGTTTTCCACCCAGACTGGTTGGCCATCCCAGTACTAGTGCTGAAGAAGAACAAGACTTGGCGCATGTGTACCGACTACATCATCCTGAACAAGGCCATGGCCCGGATCGACCAAGTGATCGACTCCATGGCCGACTGCGACTTGTTGTCCTTCCTAGACGCCTACTCCAGCTACCACAAGATCAAGCAGGACCCGGCTAGCCAGCTGAAGACCTCCTTCATCACACCTTTCGAGGCCTATTGCTACATCACCATGTCATTCGGCTTGAAGAATGTAGGCACTACCTTCCAGCGATCCATGCAGAAGTGCCTCCTGCCCTAGATTGGCAGGAATGTCCACGTCTATGTGGATGACATCATCGTCAAAACCAAGAAGCATTTCAGTCTCCTCGACGACCTCTGGGAGACCTTCTCAAACCTGCGCAAGTACAAGGTTCGGCTCAACCCGGAGAAGTGCGTCTTCGGCCTACCAGCCGGCCAGCTCCTGGGATTCTTCGTGTCCGCCCGCGGCATCGAAGCCAACCCAGAGAATATCAAGACCATCAAGCACATGCCTAAGCCGACCCAGCTCCATGACGTTCAGAAGTTCATTGGCTGCCTTGCCTCGCTCAGCCGGTTTGTCAGCCAGCTGGGCGAGAAGGCCCTGCCCCTCTACCAGCTCATGAAGAAGACCACCAAGTTCGAGTGGACCGACCAGGCAGACGAGGCGTCCGTGATCTCAAACGTGCCCTCTCTAGTGTGTCAGTCTTAGTTGCGCCGACTGAGAAGGAGACCTTGCTCACATACATCATGACAACTACACGCGTCGTTAGCATTGTCCTCGTGGTGGAGTGGCTGGAGGAAGGCAGGACGCTTCCGGTCCAGCGCTCCGTCTACTACCTCAGCGAGGTCCTCTCCGCCTCCAAGCAAAACTACCCCCACTACCAGAAGATGTGCTACGACATATACTTCGCCGCCAAGAAGGTCAAGCAGTACTTCCAGGAGCACACCATCACCGTGGTAAGCATGCTGCCGCTCGGCGAGATCATGAACAGCCAGGGTGCCACCGGTCAGATCGCCAAATGGTCCATCGCCATGGCCGACCACGAGGTCCGGTACGAGCTACGCTCGGCCATCAAGTCACAGACAATAGCCAACTTCCTTGTCGATTGGGCCGAGGCCCAGTTCAGGTCGCCGCCTCCGGACTCTATGCACTAGCGCATGCACTTCGACGGCTCAAAGATGCGGACCAGCTTCGGAGCCGACATTGTCTTGTCGTCCCCGAAAGGAGACCAGCTCAAGTACGCGGTACAGATCCATTTCACCGCCTCCAACAACGTAGCCGAGTACGAGGCACTCGTCCACGGCCTCCGGCTTGCCAAAGAGATCGACAGTCGATGCATCTTGTGCTTTGGCGACTCCGACCATGTGGTGCAGCAGGTCTCTGGCCAATGGGATGCCAGGGAAACCAACATGGCTAGCTACCGCTTCCTCGTTCAGCAGCTCACCGGCTCCTTCGAGGGTTGTGAGTTCCACCATGTCCACCGAGCAGACAACGAGGCGGAGGACGCCTTGGCAAAAATCGTCTCCACCCACCAGGCCATTCCAGCCGGTGTCTCCCTCGAGCAGTTGCGTAAACCGTCCATCAAGCCTTCCGCCGAGTTGGAATCCATCTTCGCGCCTGCGGATCTCGCCGGCTCATCCGTCAGCATGGGGACTCCGCCGGCTCCTCCCGTGCCACCATCTCCGACAAGTCCTACCTCAGTGGAGGCTAGCTCCACCACCATCATATTGATGATGCTCGACTCGTCGTCTACGACCCTAGTCCCGGGGACTGACGGTTCGGTCTCGGGGGCTAACGGCTCGGCCCCGAGGGGTGCAACTGTAGGTCCGGGGGCTCCGGTCTCGGGCCCCACATGGGCCTATCCCATCCTAGCTTTCCTCCTTCGTGGCGAGCTTCCTCCTGACGAGGCCACAACCCGGCAAATCTAGTGTCGGGCCTCTACCTACACTGTCATCAACCATGAGCTGGTTCGGCGCAGCACGACCAAGGTTTTCTAATGTTGCGTCGAGCCAGAAAGAGGACAAGAGATCCTTCTCGACATCCACCAGGGCGAGTGCGGGCATCACGCCTCCTCAGGGACACTGGTGGCCAAGGCTTTTCGTCACGGCTTCTACTAGCTGACTACCCTGGAAGAGGCGAGGCAACTCATCGAAAGGTGCGAGGGCTACCAACACTTTAGCATGCAAAGCCACCTACCGCCCGTCACCCTCAAGACCATCCCCCTGTCGTGGCCCTTTGCCGTCTGGGGGCTCGACATCATGGGGCCATTCAAGAGCGCTCAAGGCGGCATGACGCACCTGCTGGTAGCCGTCGACAAGTTCACCAAGTGGATCGAAGCCAAACCCATCAAGAAGCTGGACGGCCCCACGGTCGTCCGGTTCATCAAGGACATCACGGTCCGCTACTGCGTCCTGCACAGCATCATAACCGACAATGCCACCAATTCCGCCAAAGGTGCGCTGGCGTGCTTATGCGCCAAACAAGGCATCCAACTCGACAACGCATCAGTTGCCCACTCGCAGTCGAATGGCCAGGCAGACAGAGCAAACGGCTTCATCCTAGCCGGCATAAAGCCTCGGCTCGTGGCTCCGCTCGATCGATCGGCCGGCTGCTGGATCGAAGAGCTGTCGGTCGTCCTGTGGAGCCTCAGAACCACACCCAACCGCTCAACCAGCTTCACGCCCTTCTTCATCGTATACGGGTACGAGGCGGTCATTCCCATGTCACTCTATACACGGAGACGGACGCAAAGGGGGCAAGAGAAGACAGCATCGACCTGTTTGAGGAGGTGCATGAGCTAGACCTGAGCCGGTCGGCCATCTACCAGCAGAAGCTCCGCCACTACTACAACAAGCAGATCCGGCCCCGCTCCTGTCATGAGGGGGACCTGGTGCTCAAGCGGATCTAGTGAACTGTCGGCCAGCACAAGTTGTCCTCCCCATGGTAGGGCCCGTTCATAGTCAGCAAGACACTGCACAACAACATATATTATCTAATAGACGCCCAGAAGTCGTGAAGCGCAAGAGAGATGCCTCCGGTGAGGAGACGGGGCGCCCATGGAACGCGACGCTCCTCCATCCATTTTACTTCTAAGAAGGACCAGTGTATGTATTTGTCCTCCCTTTTGGGCTTATGAATGCAATGGGTGCCCCAAGCCAGCTCTTGGGGCACACCTCTTCCGTTTCCTTCCAAAGTAGTTTGCCCCACGCACCGGCTCCCAGACCCGGTTCCTCGGTCCCGGGGGCTCGCCGGCTAGCCGTAGCATTGCTCCCCAAAGCCGGTCAAGTACACTAAGCAAAAAAAACTCCCAACTACTGACCGGCTCCCGGATGTCCGACGGTGTCACAACCCTAGTAAGAGTCATAGGCTAGTAATGTGTTTGCATCATCATCATCATCTATGCATCAATATGAAATGGGGAGAAGAAGAAAACCCCACCCACTTAATGAATTATAGGATTTCTAGATAAATGAAATTTCAACAAATCCAAAATGCCCATCAAAAATGTCCCCTATGTCTGATAAATAGGGACAGGGATATACCACGGGACATTTGTATTATTTGAACATTTAAAATAATTTGAATTAATGGTTTACATCCCTGGAAAATGACAAATAAAGCAAATATCATTATCACTGTTTCCAAAATAATCTGAAACTATTATTATAAGTTTGGAATATTCAAACTACAATTTAGAAAATATGTGGGTCATTTTATAAAAGTCATTGGACCTGCAAAGGAAATAAATAAATATTAGAAAACAGAAAACAGAAATTAAAAAAAAAGCCAGAAGGGGCTTACCTGGCCCAGGAAGGAGATGGCATAGCCCACCAGGGCCAAGCGGTCATCTTCAACCTCTGCCAGTAGGCAGAGGCGAAGTGCCGCGCGGCGCCGGGAGGCCTCCACCTCCTCCCTGCCTGGTCGCCCGCCTGGAGGCCCCAGGGCGCGCCAGCTCGCCGTCGCCGAGGTCTTCTCCCTCTCTCCCTCGCGGTCGCCGCTCTCTCTCGCTTCCCCCCCCTCTGCTCTCCTCCTTCCCCGGCAACCGACGTCGTTCTCGCCGTCGATTCGTCGCCCTCGACGCCTCCCCGACCCTTCCGTCGCTGCCAGAAGCACCGGGGTGAGTCCCCGGTTCGTTAACCCCTCTCCCCGTTGCTCCTCCCCTCCTCTAGCCCTGCTAACTATCGACGCCCGAGGGGACCTCGCCGCCGGCCATGGCACGGCCGTGGCCACAGCAGCCGCAGCCCACACCCGAGCATGTGTCTGTGCTCAGTGCGTCCCTAGGAGCCGTAGCTGCCACCAGTTCCCCCCCCCCCCCGCGCGTCCTGGTCGCCGTTTCCCCGTCGTCCCGAGCTCCGGCCGCCGCCAAAACGGACGTGGCCGTCGACTCCGGCGACCCCGCAACCTCCTGCGGCTCCGGATGGATGCGGCTGTGCGCGGGCTACTCGCTAGTGGCCTTAGCTCGCTAGATAACCCCCTGTAGAAGAAACCCGACGGACGCCGCCGTCTCTAGAGGTCACCGGCGTCAAGCCGCCGTCCAACTCCGGTGGGTTTGACCCGGGTGGACCCCTGGCTTGACTCTGTGAGTCAATGACAGGTGGGGCCCCTGTCCAGATTAGTTAAGTTAATCACGGATTACTTTAAATCATTTAGTTAAACTAATGTGACACTGACAAGTGGGCCCCCGTCTGCTAATTAGTTAGGATTAGTTTTAATTAGTTAGTTAAACTAACCAGACACTGACATGTGGACCCCACATGTCAGGTTTGACTCTGGGCCGAGTCAGCTGACCAGCTGATGTCATCATGACATCATGCTTATGTCAGAACTCATTTTCTTATTTTAAAATAATTCCAGAAAATGTTTAAAACTTTGAAAAATCATATAAATTAATCTGTAAGTCAGATGAAAATAATTTATATATGAAAATTTATCAGAAAAATCCAATGAATCCAATGGTGCTACTCTCATGCATGATAGAGCAACCCAAATAGGTGAACTTGGACATTTTAGCACTAGGTCATTATATGGAATTTGAAATGAGGACAACTTGGACCCTATATTCAAATCTGAATTAAATAGACATGATCACCATTCACATTAGCTCACCCATGTATACCACTATGCCATGATCATGCATCATATTGTCGCATTTGCTTGTATTGATTGTTCTTATCTGTATTGCGGTAGGTCCGAATCCAGACGATACTACTCTGTAGCCCGACGAAGGAGAGAACTCTTCCGCAACTCAGCAAGGCAAGCAACCCCATTGATCATTCCGATAACATCCCATTCTCTCGCTCCTGCTCTCATTATTGCATTAGGACAAATGATCACATGTCAGTCATACCCGGTAGATGATCCTATTCTTATGCATGACCTGATCTTGTCACAGTAAATAGCTACACCTTGCAACCTAGCATACCTGGTAGACGCTTGTGCCGTGATGTGCTTAGCTTATCTTCATGCCATGCTGCTATGCTTAGAGTTGTGTCAGGTCTGATTCATCTGGGTGATGAGTTAGAGTGAAACTGTGATGTTCCGATGTGTTGAGCTCATAACGAATCCGTTTTGGTAAAAGGTGGCGATGAGAGGCTATGTAGGAGTACATAGTGGGTTGTCCCATTGAGACCGTTCTTAGGAACTGGGTTCCGTGTTTGAGATCCAAGACGAGATACTACCACATGCTGGGCCCTGAAATATGACCCCGCTCGACTTATCAGTCGCTTAGTCTTTGGTCCAGGTATTGCAAGTAGTTTCTGGTGTTTATAGCTTGCTAGAGGCCGTGCATAGCGCTGACCCTCGGTGTGGGTTACGACGCGGTAGGCAGTGGCACGGTGTACCAAGGGTCACCCGAATGGTGGGCTTGGGAACCCTGCGCACAATGTTTGGGACCGTAGTGGAAACTTCGGCCGGACTTCCATGCGGGTCAGTCTCAAATAGGCGGTAGCCTGGACTAGAGGTCTTATGTGATTGACGATCGTGGCCGACTCCCTCGCTGGGCATTCGCTTGAAGGTTGCCGAGGTGCATGGTTTATGGCACACAGCGATAAGTGGCGAGAGCGTGTGTGAAGAAGTACACCCCTGCAGGGTTATGAAACTATTCGAATAGCCGCGTCCGCGGATATGGACTACTTGGAGAACTTATGCTGTTCATAGATAATAAAATGGATACTTCTAAAAATCTCAAGACAAGTGTGAGTACCGTGGATGGCACTCTTCCGGGAGGGGAAGGTGAGTCCATGGTGGTGTATTGAGATGAAGTTAGTGGACTCGTGTGCGATAAGTAAAATTGTAACAAAGAGTGTAAAACTGAGTAGTGTAGGTTAGCCATGAGTCAAAGTTGGCTTTCTACATAAACTCCTCCACCCCTTTGTTGATACATGATCATAACTAGACTAGGTCTGTTTTAAAAACTTGTTGAGTACGATTGTACTCATCCTTGCTTAATTAATGTTGCAGAGGAAAACCAGGACCCATCAGGTGGGTTCTATCTAGACGTTGACGATGCCGAATAGCTGGTGTCCCAGCTACGACCCTGTGCCGTGTGGCGTGCTGTAGATAGTCAGGCCATGTGCCCTCTTTTCATTTCACTGTCCGTACTCGGATAGTTCTAAGTTTCCGCTGGCTTGTATGAACTTGTTTGTATAACTTGAGTGCCGGGTCATGTGACCCCTATCTGTAAGAACATATTATGCAAGGCTCTTCTGAGCCTTTTAAATAAAAGTCATGTTGTTGTATGGTTATGTTGTGATGCCATAGTTGTATCTATGCATAACGGGCATGTCGTGCGTACGTGCGGCGTGCAACGGTATGTATGGGATCCGACACCTAGTTGTGTGCCTTTAGCAGTACTCCTTACGGAAAACTGTCTTTTTGTGCTTCCACCGAGCCTTGGTAGCTTGCTACCACTCCGGACACATTGATTGACCGGCATGTATCCTTCTTTGCTGCTGTGTCTGTCCCTTTGGGGAAATGTCTCGCAGTGTAATGGAGTCCATGTAGCCTGTTACGACTCGTCTACGTGCAGCGATGACATTCGTGTCTCGCGACGCAATGGAGTCCTTGTAACTTGCTACGACTCGTCTACACACGCTTGAGACCGACACCTGCATTGCTGGGTTATGTATGCCTGTTTCCGTACGGATGTGCCACTTGGGTTCTATGACTAGTTATGTCGGCCCGGGTTCTTTGTTGTGTGATTGCCAGCGACATGTTCACATACGTGAGCCAAAAGACGCAAACGGTCCCGGCCAAGGTAAGGCTGCAGCCATGGAGTACCGTGCGTGAGGCCGCAAAGTGATGTGGCTTGTTACAGTATGGAATCATATGACTTAGGATCGGGGTCCCGACAGCGTTGGTATCAGAGCCTGACTGACTATAGGACTATCAAGCCAAACCGGTCGAAGTTGAGTCTAGAAACACTATAGATAAGTAGGGGAATTGATTGTGGAAGGGAACGTCAGACTCTTTTTACTCCTCTTCCCAAGTTATTCTATGCTGGGTCATTCTCATCTTATCTACGAGGATAGGTACTAGGATTGTCATCTATTGCCTAGGATGACGAGTTACTAGCCATGGACCAATAACTAGCTTGTTTGTGAGTAAGTGTGGTTATTTTAGTGTTGTTGATGTGACAAACAGATGGAGAAGAGATTTGAGTCTAGATAGTCGAGTGGTCATGCCTTTCCAATCTCCGTTAAATTGTCTCAAAAATTTTGTTGAGCAATTACAGCCGTTATGCTGCTCGATTTCCGTTAGGATCTCTAATGTCTTTGCATCATTCTCTGTTTCAGATGCCGTCTCGTCCTTTCCGTCAGGTGGTCCGCCTGACCAGGTGCATCGATGTGCCGGGTCACACGGCCATGTTGGTTAGAGTGATGATGGAGGCGGGATATCGTTGGTACCCGGAGTACACCGTGGAGGAGCAGTACCGAGATTTCAACCAGAGTCAGTATCTGTGTACTGTTAGGATATACCCTTCATATCCTGGAGCTGCAGAGCCGCTTCACTGGACTCATGGATTGGGAGTTACCATAGATATGGCAGTTCAGGAAGCCGCCTATACTATGCTGACTATTATGAGGTTTCACCATGGTCTGCTTCAGAACACGGAGTTCTGCTATGTACCTGCTTCCATTGGAGGAGAGGATGGATATCTCAGTGCAGCCTATTCTGATCATTCCCATGAAGACCCTAGACTGCAGGTGACCGCGCAGATGTTGGAAACTAGGGACCTTGATGCACGTGCCCTACGCATGGAGCTCTATGCTACCCGTGCCCGTCTTTGGACAGCTTTGACGCAGCTGGCACCTGTTGTGCAAACAGGTTATGGAGATATGGAGATGCTGACTCCATCGCAGACTCATTTGCCAGCACACGTAGACTGGCCTGATGTTGGAGGCATCACCCCTCTTCGAGGACCGCTGCTGCCACCGACAAGGGGACCAAGGCCACACCCGTGCCCTTATGGTTTCCAGGGATTCCAGGCTAGAGTGTTTCCAGATCCGCAGGTTCAGCTTCCAGGTCATGGGGGTAACCTGTACGAAGCATTCTACGGTGATGTTTGAGTGCGAGGATGCTAGACCTAGTAAGCTAGTAGACGTATCGCCACAGTCCTGTGTGTCTTGTGGGGTATGATCAAGGTTGAGAGTTGAGTTCCGGAGGTGTAGATAGATAATGTATAGGATGCTTGTGATGCCTCCGATGAGTTGTGTCATCTCTCCGTAGCTGTTTTCAGCTTGGGTTTTACTGAACTAAGTCATGGTGTGTATGAAACCTAATGTTCATATGGTAGTTGTTTTACCATGTTGATTGGTGTTTATTCTACATACCATGCTGATCAGAGCATTTCCTAATTCTTGTCCTAGAGTTGTTGCTCGCTATGTCTAAGCTATGGATTGTTTTCCCCAGGATGGTGTCAACCAGGAACAACCCTGTGCATGCTCATGAGCAAGGCGAGAGTAGCCAGCCAAGGCAAGAAGAGCTGCCACGAGCACCATCTCTAGCAGAGGTGATGCTAGAAGCCGAAAGGAATAAGAGGGAGACCAACAGGCTGTTGGAGAGGATTGAACAGAACACCGCACGTGCTCCCCGCAGTGATCACCATGATGGAGTGTCACTTGGTGACTTCATTAAGCTGTGTCGGCCTAAGTACCATCACTCGATCGATCCCCTCAATGCGGATGATTGGCTAACCAGCATGTCACGCAAGATTCGAGCTGCAAATGTTTCAGAGGCCAACAAGGTGACCTTTGCAACATACTTCCTAGAGGGACCCGCCAACCTGTGGTGGGAAAGCTATGAAGCTATGCGTCCTCAAGGACCCGCGCCAACCTGGGCAGAGTTTAGCGCCGCATTTCGTCTCCATCACATCCCGGAAGGGCTGATGGACCGCAAGAGAGAGGAATTCTGTGCCTTCACCCAGGGCAGATTGTCAGTGGATGCATACAGTCGCGAGTTTGGAAACCTTGCTCGCTATGCTCCAGAGGAGGTCTCAACCGATGCCAAGAAGCAGGCTAGGTTCCACAAGGGACTAAATGCTGAGCTTCGTCGAGATCTTCGTCTGCATGAGTGCGCCACCTTTCAAGCTCTCGTCAATAAAGCGATCAATGCTGAGTCTGGACAGACTGACTACGAGGCCACAAGGAGGCATAACCGTGACTTCAACCCTGCATCGGGTTCAGGACCCAACAAGCGTCGAATATGGGTACCCAATGCAGCTATGCCGGCAAGGTACACTGCGAGGCCATCCTTCCAGGCACCTCGTCCAGTTCAGTCCAACCCTCCACCCAGACCATTTGGAGGACCGCAAGCAAATGTTGCCCCTCGTGCTACAGTGGTATGCTATAAGTGTGGAGAACCGGGACATTATTCTCGTGAATGTCCCCAGAACAATGCCAAGCCCGCTGGACGCGGAAAACCAGGGAAAGCCTTCTATGTGAAGCCAACTCCTGCCCGTGGGCGAGTTAATTATGTGTCTGCTGAAGAAGCTCTTGAAGACCCTGATGTCATTCTAGGTACGCTTCTTGTTAATAGCCATCCAGCATGTGTTCTATTTGATACTGGGGCATCTCATTCATTCATCTCAGAAAGTTATGCACAGTTGTATAACATGTCTTTCTGTGACATGCCCACACCTTTAGTAGTTAAGACTCCTGGATCAAAATGGCAAACTTCTAGAGTGAGCCATGACAATGAAATTCTGGTGGATAGACTAGTATTCCTAGCATCCTTGATAGCTATTAAGTCTCCGGACATCAATATCATTCTAGGTATGGATTGGATGAAAACCCACTATGCCAAGATTGATACTCATTTTAGGAATGTTCAACTTACACATCCCTCGGGAGAGATAGTTAATGTCTCTACTCGAACAACCAAGCGCCAACTCTATTCTCTAAATGCTAGCCCTCTCCCTGAGCTAGAAGATATTCCGGTAGTCCGTGATTTTCCGGATGTCTTTCCAGAAGAACTGCCAGGTATTCCACCTGTCAGAGATGTCGAGTTTGTAATAGAACTTATTCCAGGGACATTTCCAATAGCCAGAAGACCCTATAAGATGGCACCCTTAGAACTAGCCGAGCTAAAAACCCAACTCGATGAAGCTTTGAAGAAAGGGTTCATTCGTCCTAGTTCTTCTCCTTGGGCTTGCCCCGTCCTTTTTGTTAAGAACAAGGATGGCTCAGAACGGATGGTTGTGGATTACCGACCAGTGAACTTGGTCACTATCAAGAACAAGTATCCGCTCCCCAGGATCAACGATTTGTATGATCAGCTCGCTGGATCCTCTGTCTTTTCCAAAATGGATTTGAGGTTGGGATACCATCAAATCAGAATTAGAAACGGGGACATTCCAAAAACGGCTTTTGTCACTCGTTATGGCCAATACGAGTACACCGTTATGTCCTTCGGATTAACTAATGCCCCAGCCACCTTCTCTCGACTGATGAATTCGATCTTCATGGAGTATTTGGATAAATTCGTCGTGGTTTATCTTGATGACATACTCATTTACTCGAAGAACGAACAAGAACATGCCGAGCATCTAAGGTTGGTATTGATGAAACTTCGAGAGCATCGTCTATATGCCAAATTCTCCAAGTGTGAATTCTGGTTGCCGGAAGTGACTTATCTGGGTCACGTAATCTCTGGCAAAGGTATTGCTGTCAATCCTGAGAGAGTTCAGGCCGTCCTTGATTGGACTCAACCTGAATCAGTTAAGCAAGTAAGGAGTTTCCTGGGCTTAGCGAACTATTGTCGCCGCTTTGTTGAGAATTTCTCCAAGGTTGCGAAACCTCTAACTGAACTTCTCAAGAAAGATAAAAGGCTCAAGTGGACTCCACAATGCGAGCATAGTTTTCAGGAGTTGAAAAGACGACTGACCTCTGCTCCCGTTCTGGTGCCACCAGATTTATCTAAGGACTTTATTATCTATTGCGACGCCTCGCAACAAGGATTAGGTTGCATTCTCATGCAAGATCGTCATGTGATTGCTTACGCATCTCGACAGTTGCGTCCACACGAGGATAATTATCCCACACATGATCTTGAGCTTGCAGCTGTAGTCCATGCACTGAAAACATGGCGACATTATCTTCTGCGTAATCGTTGCGAGATATACACTGATCACCAAAGTCTAAAATATATCTTCACCCAGCCGGATTTGAATCTCAGGCAAAGACGGTGGGTAGAGTTGATCTCGGACTACGACTTAGGGATAACTTACACCCCGGGAAAAGCCAATGTCATGGCTAATGTACTGAGTCGTAAGTCCTATTGTAACAACTTGATGTTACAACAAGGTCAACCACTTCTTCATGAGGAATTTCAGAAGTTGAATCTCCACATTATTCCTCAAGGATTCCTATCCAACTTGGTGGCGAAACCTACTCTTAAGGATCAAATCATAGCTGGCCAAAAGCGTGATAAGGGAATTTCCCGGATCAAGGAGAACCTTGTTAGCGGTCTCGCTAAGGACTTCTCTACAGATGATCAAGGTGTAGTGCTCTTTCAGGGCCGTTTAGTGGTTCCTAAAAGCCAACATCTCAGGCAGCTGATTCTTAAGGAGGCTCATGATTCTCCTCTCACAATTCATCCGGGTAGTACCAAAATGTATCAGGACCTACGTCAGAGGTTCTGGTGGACTAGGATGAAGAGAGAAATTGCTCAGTATGTTGCTAACTGCGACGTTTGTCGTCGTGTGAAGGCAGAGCATCAAAGGCCTGCTAGCATCCTTCAACCCTTAGCTATTCCTGAATGGAAATGGGATAAGGTCAGTATGCATTTCATCACCGGTTTTCCCAGGACCAAGAGAGGGAACAATGCTATATTCGTAGTCATTGACCGCCTTTCCAAAGTGGCTCATTTTCTTCCTGTTCGGGAAAGCATTACTGTTAGTCAGCTAGCGGAGTTATATGTTTCTCGAATAGTTTCTCTTCATGGTGTTCCCTTGGAGATTAACTCAGACCATGGAAGTATCTTTACCTCTCGATTTTGGGAAAGTTTTCAAACTGCCATGGGGACTCATCTATCTTTTAGTACCGCTTTCCATCCTCAATCAAGTGGTCAAGTTGAGCGAGTCAATCAAATTCTTGAAGATATGCTTCGAGCTTGTGTTATATCTTTCGGTATGAATTGGGAGAACTGCCTTCCATTTGCTGAATTCGCCTATAACAACAGTTATCAATCAAGCTTGGGCAAAGCCCCTTTTGAAGTTCTCTATGGACGAAAATGCCGAACACCTCTTAACTGGTCAGAAGCCGGAGAGAGGCAACTCTTTGGTCCGGATATGATCCAGGATGCAGAGGAGCAAGTTCGCATTATTCGTGAAAAGTTGAAAATAGCCCAATCCCGTCAAAAGAGTCAATATGATCGTCATCATAAGTCTGTGACTTACGAAGTTGATGAGAAGGCTTACCTTCGGGTTACACCTCTGAAGGGTACCCATCGATTCGGTATCAAAGGCAAGTTGGCTCCTCGTTACATTGGACCTTTTCGCATTCTTGCTAAACGAGGAGAGGTTGCCTACCAATTGGAACTTCCACCGCATCTTTCCAAAGTTCATGATGTCTTCCACGTCTCTCAACTCAGGCGTTGCTTTTCGGACCCTGTCCGAGAAGTGGACCACGAAACGCTTGATCTCCAAGATAACCTTTCATATCGGGAATACCCTGTTCGTATTCTTGATCAAGCTGAACGTACCACTCGACGCCGGAACATCAAGTTTCTTAAAGTTCAGTGGTCACATCATTCGGACAAAGAGGCGACATGGGAAAGAGAAGATCGTCTCCGACTAGAGTACCCCGCGCTCTTCCGATGACTTCAAATCTCGGGACGAGATTCTTTTGAGTGGGGGTGAGTTGTCACAACCCTAGTAAGAGTCATAGGCTAGTAATGTGTTTGCATCATCATCATCATCTATGCATCAATACGAAATGGGGAGAAGAAGAAAACCCCACCCACTTAATGAATTATAGGATTTCTAGATAAATGAAATTTCAACAAATCCAAAATGCCCATCAAAAATGTCCCCTATGTCTGATAAATAGGGACATGGATATACCAGGGGACATTTGTATTATTTGAACATTTAAAATAATTTGAATTAATGGTTTACATCCTAGGAAAATGACAAATAAAGCAAATATCATTATCACTGTTTCCAAAGTAATCTGAAACTATTATTATAAGTTTGGAATATTCAAACTACAATTTAGAAAATATGTGGGTCATTTTATAAAAGTCATTGGACCTACAAAGGAAATAAATAAATATTAGAAAACAGAAAACAGAAATTAAAAAAAAAAGCCAGAAGGGGCTTACCTGGCCCAGGAAGGAGATGGCCCAGCCCACCAGGGCCAAGCGGTCATCTTCAACCTCTGCCAGTAGGCAGAGGCGAAGTGCCGCGCGGCGCCGGGAGGCCTCCACCTCCTCCCTGCCTGGTCGCCCGCCTGGAGGCCCCAGGGCACGCCAGCTCGCCGTCGCCGAGGTCTTCTCCCTCTCTCCCTCGCGGTCGCCGCTCTCTCTCGCTTTCCCCCCCCCCCTCTGCTCTCCTCCTTCCCCGGCAACCGACGTCGTTCTCGCCGTCGATTCGTCGCCCTCGACGCCTCCCCGACCCTTCCGTCGCCGCCAGAAGCACCGGGGTGAGTCCCCAGTTCGTTTCCCCCTCCCCCGTTGCTCCTCCCCTCCTCTAGCCCTGCTAGCTGTCGACGCCCGAGGGGACCTCGCCGCCGGCCATGGCACGGCCGTGGCCACAGCAGCCGCAGCCCACACCCGAGCATGTGTCTGTGCTCAGTGCGTCCCCAGGAGCCATAGCTGCCACCAGTTCCCCCCCCCCCGCGCGTCCTGGCCGCCGTTTCCCCGTCGTACCGAGCTCCGGCCACCGCCAAAACGGACGTGGCCGTCGACTCCGGCGACCCCGCGACCTCCTGCGGCTCCGGATGGATGCGGCTGTGCGCGGGCTACTCGCTAGTGGCCTTAGCTCGCTAGATAACCCCCTGTAGAAGAAACCCGATGGACGCCGCCGTCTCTGGAGGTCACCGGCGTCAAGCCGCCGGCCAACTCCGGTGGGTTTGACCCGGGTGGACCCCTGGCTTGACTCTGTGAGTCAATGACAGGTGGGGCCCCTGTCCAGATTAGTTAAGTTAATCACGGATTACTTTAAATCATTTAGTTAAACTAATGTGACACTCACAAGTGGGCCCCGGTCTGCTAATTAGTTAGGATTAATTTTAATTAGTTAGTTAAACTAACCAGACACTGACATGTGGACCCCACATGTCAGGTTTGACTCTGGGCCAAGTCAGCTGACCAGCTGATGTCATCATGACATCATGCTTATGTCATAACTCATTTTCTTATTTTAAAATAATTCCAGAAAATGTTTAAAACTTTGAAAAATCATATAAATTAATCTGTAAGTCAGATGAAAATAATTTATATATGAAAATTTATCAGAAAAATCCAATGAATCCAATGGTGCTACTCTCATGCATGATAGAGCAACCCAAATAGGTGAACTTGGACATTTTAGCATTAGGTCATTATATGGAATTTGAAATGAGGACAACTTGGAACCTATATTCAAATCTGAATTAAATAGACATGATCACCATTCACATTAGCTCACCCATGTATACCACTATGCCATGATCATGCATCATATTGTCGCATTTGCTTGTATTGATTGTTCTTATCTGCATTGCGGTAGGTCCGAATCCAGACGATACTACTCCATACCCCGACGAAGGAGAGAACTCTTCCGCAACTCAGCAAGGCAAGCAACCCCATTGATCATTCCGATAACATCCCATTCTCTCGCTCTTGCTCTCATTATTGCATTAGGACAAACGATCACATGTCAGTCATACCCGGTAGATGATCCTATTCTTATGCATGACCTGATCTTGTCACAGTAAATAGCTACACCTTGCAACCTAGCATACCTGGTAGATGCTTGTGCCGTGATGTGCTTAGCTTACCTTCATGCCATGCTGCTATGCTTAGAGTTGTGTCAGGTCTGATTCATCTGGGTGATGAGTTAGAGTGAAACTGTGATGTTCCGATGTGTTGAGCTCATAACGAATCCGTTTTGGTAAAAGGTGGCGATGAGAGGCTATGTAGGAGTACATAGTGGGTTTTCTCATTGAGACCGTTCTTAGGAACTGGGTTCCGTGTTTGAGATCCAAGACGAGATACTACCACATGTTGGGCCCTGAAATATGACCCCGCTCGACTTATCAGTCGCTTAGTCTTTGGTCCAGGTATTGCAAGTAGTTTCTAGTGTTTATAGCTTGCTGGAGGCCGTGCGTAGCGCTGACCCTCGGGGTGGGTTACCACGCGGTAGGCAGTGGCACGGTGTACCAAGGGTCACCCGAATGGTGGGCTTGGGAACCCTGCGCACATCGTTTGGGACCGTAGTGGAAACTTCGGCCGGACTTCCATGCGGGTCAGTCTCAAATAGGCGGTAGCCTGGACTAGAGGTCTTATGTGATTGACGGTCGTGGCCGACTCCCTCACTGGGCATCTACTTGAAGGTTGCCGAGGTGCATGGTTTATGGCACACAGCGATAAGTGGCGAGAGCGTGTGTGAAGAAGTACACCCCTGCAGGGTTATGAAACTATTCGAATAGCCACGTCCGCGGATATGGACTACTTCGAGAACTTATGCTGTTCATAGATAATCAACTGGATACTTCTAAAAATCTCAAGACAAGTGTGAGTACCGTGGATGGCACTCTTCCGGGAGGGGAAGGTGATTCCATGGTGGTGTATTGAGATGAAGTTAGTGGACTCGTGTGCGATAAGTAAAATTGTAACAAAGAGTGTAAAACTGAGTAGTGTAGGTTAGACATGAGTCAAAGCTGGCTTTCTGCATAAACTCCTCCACCCCTTTGTTGATACATGAGCATAACTAGACTAGGTCTGTTTTAAAGACTTGCTGAGTACGATTGTACTAATCCTTGCTTAATTAATGTTGCAGAGGAAAACCAGGACCAATCAGGTGGGTTCTATCTAGACGTTGACGATGCCGAATAGCTAGTGTCCCAGCTACGACCCTGTGCCGTGTGGCGTGCTGTAGATAGTCAGGCCATGTTCCCTCTTTTCATTTCACTGTCCGTACTCGGATAGTTCTAAGTTTCCGCTGGCTTGTATGAACTTGTTTGTATAACTTGAGTGCCGGGTCATGTGACCCCTATCTGTAAGAACATATTATGCAAGGCTCTTCTGAGCCTTTTAAATAAAAGTCATGTTGTTGTATGGTTATGTTGTGATGCCATAGTTGTATCTATGCATAACGGGCATGTTGTGCATACGTGCGGCGTGCAACGGTATGTATGGGATCCGACACCTAGTTGTGTGCCTTTAGCAGTACTCCTTACGGAAAACTGTCTTTTTGTGCTTCCACCGAGCCTTGGTAGCTTGCTACCGCTCCGGACACATTGACCGGCATGTATCCTTCTTTGCTGCTGTGTCTGTCCCTTTGGGGAAATGTCTCGCAGTGTAATGGAGTCCCTGTAGCCTGTTACGACTCGTCTACGTGCAGCGATGACATTCGTGTCTCGCGACGTAATGGAGTCCTTGTAACTTGCTACGACTCGTCTACACACGCTTGAGACCGACACCTGCATTGTTGGGTTATGTATGCCTGTTTCCGTACGGATGTGCCACTTGGGTTCTATGACTAGTTATGTCGGCCCGAGTTCTTTGTTGTGTGATTGCCAGCGACATGTTCACATACGTGAGCCAAAAGACGCAAATGGTCCCGGCCAAGGTAAGGCTGCAGCCGTGGAGTACCGTGCGTGAGGTCGCAAAGTGATGTGGCTTGTTACAGTATGGAATCATATGACTTAGGATCGGGGTCCCGACAGACGGATGGGTTCTTGGGATGGAAACTTGGCGCACACAAAGACAGATCATATAGGGGTCGCCGGCTAGGGCTAGCCGAATCACTTTTCTTGGCCTCTGGCAAACTCACCATGGATAAAGCGTCCTCGTGACTCCTAAACTCATGAATGACTCCCTCGAGGCAGAGGCCCCGTCCCAGCTACAGACCAGCTCCCGGCTATCCGGTTGACGGGGCTGAAGCCGGAGGGGGCAAGGTTTTGGGAGGAGGGAGTCAAAGGAACAAAGAGTTAGGGCCATGTCGACACGCATAAAAATTCTCAACAAAGCAAAAGCATGGATTTATATACAAAAACATAAAGGCCCACGACCACTTGTTCATTACATTGCACCCCTAGTGGGTGGAACTGCAGACTAATCAGATAAATCAGGAAAGGCCCTAACTACTAGAAGAGCCGTCTTTGGCCCCCGTGCGCTCCACGGCGGCTGAAGTTGAGGCCACAACCTTGGCCGTGGTGCGCTCCAGAACCTGAGCCGGCTCGACATCGGCGTAGTTGTCAGTACTGGATACGGCGTCATCGTTGCCCGTCTCGCCAGTGTTGCCCTCCGGGTCATAGACTACAAGCCCGTAGTGGTCCTCCGGGATCACCATGCCGTCTGCTGCCCTGTCTGGGACGTACTCGTCCCACGGGGCGAAGGGCGCAATGTCCCTAGCCCGCACGACTAGAGCATTGGCGGCTGCCTCCAGCTCCACGTCCGTGCCGGCACACTGCGACGCGAGCAGCCCAAGTCCAGCTCGGAGTACCAAGACTTGGCGATGCGAAGCGCCATGGCCGCTCCAACTCACGCCGCGTAGGCCCTCCAGGCGTTCACCCGCACGGTCCCTGCCTCCAACCACCGTGACAGTCGGCTCAGGGTAGCCGGCTCCACGACACTCGGCCAAAGGGTGTGAACCAGCGCCATGCCGGCCTTATGGAGACTCTCCATGGCTCGGACCGCCTCATTCAGGCGCACCTTGGCAGCAATCCCCACCTCATCCACGGTCCAGGCAGCAAGTTGCCCGATGTGGACTCCCGTCGCACGCTGCTCCTCGCGGTGAGCCTCCATGGCCACCTTCGTGCCTCTTGCATGTCCGGAAAGAGGCCTGAGTAGGAGGAAAAGGGTGAGCAGAGTAAGACAAGAGAAGGATCGAGTCCAAAACCAAAGCACAAAGAAAAAACAAAGGCGAAGGCTGACTTGCCAGCAGGCGATCCAACTGACTTGCCAGAAGGATCGACCTGTGCAACCTACGCATCCTCGGCCGCCTTCTCCAGCGAGGCATCCTTGGCCTCCAGCTCCCGGCGATGGGCTGTATCTCGCTCCTCCAACTCCCGACGATGGGCCACCTCACGCTCATCCTTCTCCGCGTGTGCTCGGTCCGCCTCCTGGCGGAGCCGGTCGCACTCCGCACACTAGACGTCCCGCTACTTGCCAAGTTGCACCACCTGGCGGCAGAGGCAGACCATGTCGGCATGAGTGGCTGTCTGACATGAAGACGCCTCTCTCAGAAAGAAAACAAAGAAAGGGATTATGCCCATCTACGGAGTAACCGGCCTGAATCCCGGGGGCTAACCCAGTGGGTGCACTCGCGTGCCCCCACTGGAAATTCACAAGACACGTACCTTTTAGAATCACAAATGCGATGACCAGCCGGTTCTCGGACTCCTGGTACAGGCCTAGCAGCGTGTTGTATGCGGTCACCCGATGGTCCTGGACAGCCTGTGAAGATCAAAAGCGCCACGTTAAACTCGACCCGACTCTTCTCCAATCGGCCCGAGTCTTGGGGGCTACACCCAGTAGGTGCGCTAGTGCACTAGCGCGCCCTCACTGGAAGAAGCTCAGGCGAGAATGGCGCCGCGAGAAGAAAGAAAAGCAAGAAAAGCAAAAGAAGATGAGCGTTAATACTTACCACGATGGACTACTCGAGGTGCGTCACCCGGCTCCTCGCGGCCTGGGCCTCCACCGCTGCCTGAGTGCGGCAGTCCGCAAATTTAGCAACAAGGGTGGTGACCACGGCCCCAAGGATGGTTGGCATGCCCACTCTGGCCGCACTGCCGGCCGCGGCCCAGGATTCCCGCGGCTGGTTCCTACGGGACGAGCCGGACTGTCCCCACGTTGCGGTGACCACGGGACCTGCCCCTCCCGGCAGCGTGGCTCTGAGTGCTCCGGCGGACGAACCAGCCGCCCCCGTTGACGAGCCGGCACCGGTGGCTCCCTCTCGCATCATGATCCCGGCACTTGAGTCATACCTTCTGGTAGCACCATCCCTGTCTGGCTCCAGTGTCAAGGCCTCGGGTGTTGGCGAACGTTGCATGGGAAACAAGAAAAATCCTATGCACATGCAAGATCTATCCATGGTGATGGCCATCTACGAGAGGGAGAGTGGATCTACATACCCTTGTAGATCACTAAGAGGGATGCATTAAGCAACGCGGTTGATGTAGTCCAACGTCTTTGCGATCCAAATCACAAGCCATCCTACGATCCAATCACGATTCGTCCTGATCTAGAACCAAACGAACGGCTCCTCCGCTATCAGCACACGTACAGCTTGATGATGTCTCTGCCTTCTTGATCCAGCAAATGAGGGCGGCGAGGTAGATGAGTTATCCGGCAGCACGTTGGCATGGTGACGGTGGTGGTGGAGCTGTTCCGACAGGGCTTCGCCAAGCACTACCAAAACCGATCTAGAGGAGAAACAGATCTAGAGCGAGAGAGGCAGCATGTGGCTTTTTGAGGTGTGGCTGCCATCCCTCTCCCTCTCTATTTATAGGAGGAGGAATAGTACCGCGTGAATAGTAATCCTCTTTCCCAGGTAATGCCTCTTATATCCTATTTTAAAGGGATTCGATCTTATCACCTGGGACAACCGCATGGGCCAAGTGGGGCTGCTGCGCCTAGCCCATGAAGGGCTAGTGCGCGCCCTTTAGAGTCCATGTGGACCCTCTATGGACTTCCGGACACCTCCGGAACTCTTCGGAACCTTCTCGAAGCTTCTCGGTACAAAACCAAAAAAAACTTTTTCCGGAACCCAAAATATGACTTTCCATATATATAAATCTTTACACCCGGATCATTCCAGAACTCCTCATGATGTCCGGGATCTCATCTGGGAATCCAAATATCATTCGGTCACCAACATACATAACTCATTAATACCATATCCTCATCGAACGTTAAGTGTGCAGACCCTGCGGGTTCGAGAACTATGTAGACATGACCGAGACACCCCTACGGTCAATAACCACTAGCGGGACCTGGATGCCCATATTGGTTCCTACATATTCTAAGAAGATTTTTATCGATCAAACCACGATGTCAAGGATTTAGTTAATCCCGTACGTAGTTCCCTTTGTTCTTCGGTATGTTACTTGCCTCAGATTAGATCGTCAGTATCTCTATACCTAGTTCAATATCGTTACCGGCAAGTCTATTTACTCGTTCCTGTAAGTGCATCTAGTGCCCCTTAGTGATTTTGGTGTATTGAAGACTTAGATGTTAAGAGACTGATGTGTTTGTAAGTGTACACATGCTCTATAAGTCGTTGAGGAGTTTGATATATTCAAAGATTATCGACCCCAAAAAATGTATGTCTTCAACTGAAGACTTTGGTGAAGACTTTTTGGAAGACTTTGCTGAAGACTTTGGTATTCCCTCAAGACTTTGAAAATGGAGAAGTTGGTGTGACCTTGAAGATATGAATGAGGACTATGAAGCGTGAAGACTTTTGTTTTCGTAGTTTCATTTCCTTGCTTTGAGTCATAGGAAACACCGTATTGTTACGAGGTAATACTAAGGAAAATTTCCAACTGATCCTCAACTCAAAAGCCTCAACCTATCCAATCCTTCGATTGAAGCCTTTGGAAATCTCTTATGGATCAGTCAAGTTCTTCAGTGACAGAGACGAAGTTCTTCTGGTCTCTGAGGAAATTGGTCTGACTGGGGATTTAGGATTTCGCCATTGTGTATTGCCTACTAGTTAGGAATATGATAATCCTAAGGACTTTCATAGTTCAAAATTCTGACTGTTGTTGTGCTTTCCACCAGCTGTCCCCAATCATCCTATCCACATAACGACCATATCATTAGGGGCATTTATGTCTTATCATGTCAGGTTGCACCTTGGCTATAAATAGCCACACCCCACAACCACTAGTTGGTTGGCTGCTCCGAGAGAGAACTCACACTTGTCATTTGAGAGCAACCCATCCTCTGAGGACTTTGAAAGAAAATCATCAATGAGGAAAAACCCAAATCCAAACCACCAAACCCAAAGTGATTGTTCCTATGTGGAACCGATGCTTCTTACCTTTGAAGATTGTGTATCTTCTAGATGGTTAGGCATCATGGTCTAGTGCATCCTGCAGTCAATTGGGGATCACGGAGTGACCTTGGTCTAGAGCATCCAGCAGTCAATTGTGGATCACCGGGTGACCAGTTTGTAAGGGTTTTGGAAGTCAACCCTGAAGACTTACCGCGGGTGTTGGGAGAGGACTTTGTGACCTTAGCTCAAGGAGAATACAGTAAGGACTATGTGTCCTCTGGTTTAAATACTAGGCCACTCCAAACCAGACGTATGACTGTCACGATAGTTAGAATTGGGTCATCAAACTATTGTCTTCATCGAGCTACCTGGTTCTATTTCCTCAACCCTTTCATTTCCTCATATACATGTTGATGAAATTGATCTTTACTGTTTGAAGAATTTGACTGAAGACTTTCACAATTTCCTCACCTCAATTTCTTCAAGTCACTTCGTTCCTCACCTGCTTATCCTGTATCACGCTACCTATAATTTATGCATGTTTTATTTCATCATGATGACTATGTTATTGCTATGTTTCTCATGCACTTGAGTACTTATTCCGCTGCTAGTTATTCATCACAATTCAAATTCCTCAAGTTGAAATTCCTCAAGTGATGAATTTGTAAAAATCGCCTATTCACCCCCCTCTAGTCGATATAACGCACTTTCAATTGGTACCAGAGCAAGGTACTCCCTTGTTCTGTGTGATTTTGGTTAAACCACCTAGAGCTCTAGTTATGTCAACTACAGGTGACGAGGACATGTACCTAGGGTAGGATCCTAGGCACGGCCTACATGCCCTACCTAAGGACACTACATTGGAGGACTTTAAGATCAAGCATAAACTTCCGACTGGATTCCAGGAGACGTTCAAAGTCAGTCGACAAGATATCCACTCGAAGACTACTTCCTTCACTCGGCAGTCGCGTGTCACTCGGAAGACCTCGTTCTCACTTGACACCAGAAGACCAGGAGCCATCATCAAGAGCCCAACGGGCAGCCATTGGTTCAATTGTCAGTAATAGCTTTTATTACGTATGTTACCAGTAACGGCGGACTTCAACCCCATGATCGGACCCTTAGATGTTGGGTAATTATGAGGGGCAGCGAACTCTACATAAGCCTCCCCTCCCCTCCTGCACAACGGTTCGCAACCATTGTAATCTTTATATTCCACACAACATAAGCTCCCGAGCACTAAGACGTAGGGCTGTTACCTCCACGAGAGGGGCCTGAACTCATACATCCATGTGTACACCCTCGCCATAGCTAGGACTCTGCCCTCTCCTTACGTACCCCTACCATCTACTGTTAGGCCCGTTCCCACGATAGTTGGCGCCCACCATGGGGCAGGCGTCTAAGCAACTTCCGGCGAGGTTGCATTTTTCATCCTTCGACATGTCTTTCGGTCGTGTTTTCGCTTTGGGCCACGAGATCCGTTTTGGAGCGCTCACCTTCATCGCCGACGATTCGGCATGGCTCCAGGAAGCGCCTCTCGATGTCGAGGCGCTCCCGGTCCGCGGGTCCACGCACTTCCATGCGAGTTCCTGTGGCGTGTTGCTGCATCAGCCTTTGACTCCATACACATTGGCTCCCCTCGCTGTTCGCGGTCGCAAGTGGTCCAGCCGCTCACGACTTCAGCGTTGGGTCAAACACGCAGTGGTGCGTCAAACTTCTCCAAAGATTGCAACACTCAATCCCATCGAGTCCCTTCATGGCAAGATCTCATCAGAGTTCACCGCCTGGCTTTAGCGGTGGCAGGCGCGAGGCTGGCGGTCCGTCCAAAGAGCAGCCGCACCATGAGGAGGAGGTTCTTCATACTCCCATCGTCGGCGCGACTGCCTAGGCCCAAGCTTTGGAGGCCACGCACATTTGTCCGAAAGAACTCCAGGCAGAGCTGGACGAGCGCACTCGCCAGCGCCTGCCACGCCCCAGTCGATGTCAGTGATAGTTGTTTGTGACTGGATCTCACGATGACGTTGAGGTATATCAAACTCCTGTGTTAAATGTTGTTGCTACTTCTAGGATAGCAGATTCCATTCAGCCATCCCGATCAGAGGCTGGAAGAGGGTTGATGCAGATCAAAGCACTATTAGATGTAGTGCAGCGTCAGAATTTAGTAGTTTCTCAGTCCCGCAACAGGATACATAGCAATTCACCCAGGGCAGAGACCGTTTAGTCAGCACACAACCCTGGATCGCCCTTGCGCCGTCGGGGCAGAGGTTTCCATGAAGAGCGGGTCAGAGATTAGTTTCACCGCGAAGAGCACCGTCGAGTGCCCACTCCTCCGCGGAGTGGTCCGTACGCGCCCCGACGCCAAGACGATAGGCGCTCCTTCGGTGATGAGCGGAATGCAGGCTTTGACGCCTGTGACCTCCTCGTTCAGAAGCAGATTTACAAGGGCAGAGCCCACTAGGAAGGACATGACAGAGATTTTCCGAGTGGTAGCTCAGCTGTGGTTTCTGGTCCTGAGTGTTTCAGCAGAGCCATACGTTCTATAGAGATTCCCCCCAACTTCAGATTGGCGGCGGGTATCGGGAAGTTTTCTAGAGAATCAAAGCCAAAGACTTGGTTAGATGATTACCGAGTGGCTGTGCAAATTGGTGGCGGAAATGACAATGTTGCGATGAAGCACCTGTCCCTGATGTTAGATGGTTCATATCGAGCTTGGCTGAATTGTTTGGCTCCTTCCAGTATACATTGCTAGGAGGATCTTGCCCGAGTGTTTGTCCGAACCTTTGAGGGCACCTGCAAGTGTCCGACAGGTTTGGTCGACTTACAGCACTATGTCCAGAAGCCCAATGAAACTTTGAGAGATTATATTCAGTGATGGTCCACTCTGCATCATATAGTGGACAATGTGTCAGAACACCAGGTTGTTTGTGCGTTCAAGGCCGGTGTGAGATACAGAGAGCTATATCTGAAGTTTGGGCGAACAGGTGATATTTCACTCGGCAAGATGATGGAAATCGCCACTTGGTATGCCAATGGCGAGGAAGAAGACCGCCTCCGTAGCGGCAAAGGAAAGACAGTCGTCAATGAGGCTGGCAGCAATAACAACCTGAAACAGAAGCAAAAAGCTAAAGATCCGGTTCAAGCAGAAGCGGCAGCGTTGGCGACTCAGTCAAAGAACAAGGGCAAAGCTAAAGCACAGTACGCCCCCAAGAAAGGGGAAAATCAGTCAGGAGCAGATATCATGGATCAGCCGTGTGTAATTCACACAAGGAAAGATGTGGAAGGCAATCTGATTTTGCCTAAGCACACCACTCGACAGTGTCGGACCCTTATCCAGCAATTCAAGGGGGACCCGCCGAGTGAGAAATCTCCTCAACAGGGAGATGAAGATGAAGACAAAGAAACATTTCCAGATGTCACTGCTACACTGGTGATCTTTGCTGATGTCAAGAGCAAGAGCCTTCTGAAAGTCATCAACAGAGAAACCAACATGGTTGTACCTGATACCCCCACCTACCTCAAGTGGTCCCCATATGCTATCACGTTCAACCAGACAGACCATCCTGCTCATGTGGCCACTCCCGGTCGACAGGCTCGGGTAGTTGATCCAGTGGGGGGGACTCGACTTAGAAAGGTCCTCATGGACGGTGGCAGTGGCCTGAACATTCTCTATGCGGATACCCTAAAAGGGATGGGCATTCCGATGTCCCGTCTGAGTGAAAGCAACATGTAGTTTCACAGGGTCATCCCAGGAAAGAAGGCCAAGTCACTCGGCTAGATGGCATTGGATGTGACATTCAGGAATGACAAAAAATTCCGAAAAGAAAAGTTGACATTTTAAGTCGTCGATTTCAAGAGTGCTTACCACGCCATTTTGGGTCGACCCGCGTATGCACGTTTCATGGTCTGACTATGTTACGTGTATCTCAAGTTGAAGATGCCAGGCCCTAAGGGTGTGATCACGGTCACTGGCAACCAATAGCAGGCCGAGGAATGCCTCCAGCAAGGCTCCAAGATCACCGATCACCAGATGGCCATGGTTGGTTCGGAGGAGTACAAGAAAACTACTGACCCTGCTGATTTGCTCCGCGCAAAGAAGCCGGCTTCCGAGTAGGCATTTTAGTCGGCAGGGGAACTGAAGAAGGTACACATCCACCCGACGGATCCTACTGCTGCCCCGACGAATATCTCATCAACACTCGACAGTAAATAGGAAGCCGAGCTCATCCAGTTCCTCCGTGAGAACTGGGATACCTTTGCATGGAAGCCTGCTGACATGCCAGGGATTCCCAGGGAGCTAGCTGAGCACCGTCTCCGAGTGGATCCGAAAGCCAAACCCATCAGGGAGCTTTTGCGTCGTTCAACGGCGGAGAAGCACAAGGCAATCAGAGAAGAAGTGTCCCATCTCTTGCAAGCCAAGTTCATTCGGGAGATTTACCACTCTGAGTGGCTCTCGAATGTTGCGATGGTGCCAAAGAAAGATGAGTCGCTGTGCATGTGCATTGACTTCAAACATCTCAATAAGGTGTGCCCAAAAGATCATTTTCCGCTCCATCGCATAGATCAAATTGTTGACTCGACCGCGGGGTGTGAGCGTTTATTGTTTTTGGATGCTTACTCTAGATACCATCAGATCCGTCTGTATGGCCCAGACGAAATAAAGACAGCCTTCATCGCCCCATTTGGGTGTTTTTGTTACATCACTATGCCTTTTGGTCTCAAGAATACTGGCGCTACTTTTATGCACATGATTCAGAAATGTTTACTCGACCAGATCCCTCGGAATGTCGAGGCGTACATGGACAATATAGTGGTCAAGTCTCACAAAGGTTCCGACCTGCTAGCTGACTTGGCTGAGACATTCGCCAATCTGAGGCGATTCGACATAAAGCTGAATCCGGCCAAATGTACTTTCGGCATCCCTGGCGGAAAGTTACTTGGTTTTCTCGTTTCCGAGTGAGGAATTGATGTCAACCCTGAGAAAACCAGCGCCATTACCTGTATGAAGACTCCCATGCGAGTGCACGACGTTCAGAAGCTCACAGGTTGCTTGGCAGCATTGAGTCGATTCATTTCTCGTCTTGGTGAGAAGGCTCTGCCTTTATATCAATTGATGAAGAAGTCTGACATGTTTGACTGGACTCCCGAAGCCAAAGCAGCATTTGTTGAGCTCAAAGCCCTGCTCTCCACCCAGCCAGTGCCTGTCGCTCCTGCCATCAAAGAGCCCTTGCTCCTGTACATCGCGGCCACAAATCAGGTCGTCAGTACAGTGCTAACTATCGAGAGGTAAGAGGAGGGTAAAGATTATAAAGTACAGCGGCCAGTTTATTATGTCTCAGAAGTATTGTCCCCCTCAAAGCAAAGATATCCACACTATCAGAAGCTGGTTTATGTTATTTACCTATCAGCAAAGAAGGTGGCGCATTATTTCCAAGACCACTCGATTTCAGTCGTCAGTGATGCTCCTTTGTCTGAGATTTTGAATAATCGAGACGCATCAGGTCGAGTGGCTAAATGGGCAATCGAGCTTGGACACTTTGACATCAGATTCGAAGCCAAAAAAAGCAATCAAGTCCCAAGCATTGGCAGATTTCATGGCTGAGTGGATTGAACAGCAACAGCCTATCCAAGTTCACTCACCGCATTGGACAATGTTCTTTGATGGCTCCAAAATGCTAAATGGGTCTGGTGCTGGTGTTGTCTTGATATCTCCCAAGGGCGACAAGCTCAGCTATATCTTGCAAATTCACTTCGATTCCTCCAACAATGAGGCAGAGTATGAAACACTTTGTATGGGTTGCGCATGGCTATCTCACTTGGCATCAAGCGCCTGATGGTTTATGGCGACTCAGATCTGGTGGTGAATCAAGTGATGAAAGAGTGGGATGTTCGAAACCCCACTATGACTAGATACTACAATGCAGTCCGAAAGTTGGAGAAGTGAAGGCCTAGAACTTCATCATGTTCCCCGACTGAAAAATCAGGCTGCCGATGAGCTATCCAAGATTGGTTCCACTCGAGGGCCTATCCCTAGTAGTGTGTTCTTGGAGCACTTGCACACTCCTTCGGTTCAAGAAGATCCTTTCACCGAAGATCCCCCACAAGCTTTGAGTTCCACTGACCCGACAAAAGTCGATGTCCCTGCATTGATTGACATGGTCATGGAGATTCTGGTTATCACTCTCGATTGGACTGTGCCTTACATTGCCTATATCCTGAGACAAGAGCTCCCTGAAGATGAAATAGAGGCCCGACAGATTGTGCGCAGGTCCAAGGCTTTCACTATGATGGGAGATCAGTTGTTCACAGAGAGTGCGACTGGTGTTACACAGCGCTGCATTTCCCCCGAGGAGGGTCGAATGATTCTGGACGAGATTCACTCGGGAACTTGTAGCCACCATGCATCCTCAAGGACGACTGTCACTAAAGCATACCGAGCTGGTTTTTATAGGCCACGAGCTAATGAGATGGCTAAAGACATTGTTGATCACTATGATGGTTGCTAGTTCTATGCAAACTTGTCACACAAGCCGACATCAGCTCTGAAGACAATTCCTCTTGCCTGGTCGTTTGCTGTTTTGGGACTCAACATGGTTGGCCCCTTTCGACCCGGAAAAGGAGGATTCACTCCTTGCTGGTAGCAGTCGACAAATTCACCAAGTGGATAGAAGCCAAGCCAACCAAGAAGTTGAATTCCCGTACAGCGGTCACGTTCATGAGGGAGATAATTTATCGATACGGCATTCCACACAGCAGCATCATAGACAACGACACTAATTTTGACTCAGAAGAATTCAGGAACTTCTGCAACTCCCAGGGCACTCGGGTAGATTATGCATTTGTTGCTCACCCGCAAACCAATGGGCAAGTCGAGCGAGCCAATGGCCTAATCTTGCAAGGTCTTAAGCCTCATCTCATGCGCGACCTGGATCATGCCGCTCGTGCCTACTGAGCAGCTGTCTGTGTTATGGGGCCTGAGAACTACTCAAAATCGGTCGACTAGACGGACTCCTTTCTTCCTGGTCTACGGTGCTGAAGCCGTATTGCTGAGTGACTTGTTCCACAATTCTCCTCGAGTAGAGCTGTATTCTGAGGCTGAAGCTGAACAGGCCAGACAAGACGATGTAGATCTTCTGGAGGAGGAACGAGAGATGGCTCTCATCCGGACTACTACCTATCAGCAGGACCTACGGTGCTTCCATGCAAAGAATGTCAAGAGTCGATCGTTTCATGAGGGAGAATTGGTGCTTCGAGTGAATCGACACCGACCTCACAAGCTTGCTCCTGCGTGGGAAGGTCCTTTCATCGTCACTAAGGTGCTACACAACGGAGCCTATCATCTGTACAATCTCATGAAGCAGATAGATGAGCCACGAGCCTAGAATGCAGATCTGCTCCGGCGTTTTTATACTTGAGACAGAGGAATCCTCTAATGTAATAAGGATACTTCATCAATGCAATTCACATTTCTGCAATATATATTGTCCGTTCCAATCATACAGTTACATTCTTGGGAATACTCTGGGTAATGAGCAATCCTCACACTCGGGGGCTTAGCTGCGAACATGCTTTTGCCTAAGTTAAAAACCTTGTCGGGTGGATAGCAGTCCATTCACTCAACGGCCTATTTGTGAACCTGTCTTCGCTTAGGTTCAAGAAATAACTCCGAGTGATGAGCAATCCTCACACTCAGGGGCTTAGCTGCAAACACGCTTCGCCTAAGTTAAAAACCATGTCGGGTGGATAGTAGTCCATTCACTCGACGGCCTATGTGCGAATCCGTATTTGCTTAGGTTCAAAATAACTCCGAGTGATGAGCAATCCTCACACTCAGGGGCTTAGCTGCGAACACGTTTCGCCTAAGTTAAAAACTACTCCAAGTGATGAGCAATCCTCACACTTGGGGGCTTATCTATAAACATGTTTTGCCTAAGTTAAAAACTACTCCAAGTGATGAGCAATCCTCACACTCGGGGGCTTTGCTGCGAACATGTTTCGCCTAAGTTAAAAACTACTCCGAGTGATGAGCAATCCTCACACTTGGGGGCTTAGCTCCGAACACATTCGCCTAAGTTAAAAACTACTCCGAGTGATGAGCAATCCTCACACTCGGGGGCTTAGCTGGGAACACCTTTTGCCTAAGTTAAAAACTACTCTGAGTGATGAGCAATCCTCACACTCGGGGACTTAGTATAAAACACGTTTCTCCTAAGTTAAAAACCCTGTCGAGTGGTGAGCAGTCCTCACACTCAGGGGTTAGCCGCAAACATGTTTTCGCCTAAGCCTAAAAACAAACTCAGTCAAACAAACGATTGAAAGCCAAATGCGAATAGAATCCAAAGGGTAAATCGCGGATAAACGTTTCGTAAAGAAGCAAGCGTGCTCAGGCCTAAATCCTGATTGAAGTTTTAAGGGATACAATTCCACTAGGCATACCGAGGCGAATAAAAGTTTTTCTTCCAAAGACCAAGTTTTTCAAGCATCTGAGGGGCTGGCTGGCTCAACAAAAGTGTCCAGGTCGATGCCGTCAGCGATTCTACTGGCTGCTTCAATGAAGGTTTCCATGAAGTCCTCAAACTGGAGTTTCTTCGTGTTAACCACCTGGAGCTCCTTCAACTTCTCCTCCCTCACGTCCCTGCAATGGACCCTGACGAGTGATAACGCCACGTCGGCCCCGCAACGAGCAACAGATTTCTTCCAGGCCTGCAATCGACTTGGAAGTTCGTTCAGGCGAGCCATCATCAAGTTGAGGTTGAACTGAAGGGTGTCCTCGGGCCATAGCTCCTTGTCGATTCTCTCCATTGCAGACTTCAGTCGGACAAGATATGCCTGGACGCCCTGGAGCCGAAAATTGAGTCGTAGCATGTTCATGGCCACCGCGTCTGCGACAGGTGACTTGGTGGGATCCAGATTGGGCTCAACCTCCTCTATCTCCTTCTCGAAGTCTTGGCAGAATTCTGTTGAAGAGTGGGGAATGGGAGGAGAATCGGTGAGCTACGACCCTCAAATATTTTACAAACTTCAGTCGACAAGAAACACTCACCGTCGAGCAAAATATACATCTTCCTCGAGAATTTTCCCAAGTGCTTATCTAGGCCATTGCTCCTTTTGTTTAGTTGCTCGGCCCTTTTGACGAGGTCCGCGTGCTCCTGCTTCAGCTTTGTGCTCTCCTCCTCCAGCTTCTTGGCGGCCGCTAGCTTCCAATCTGCAGCTTCGGTCTTGTCCCTGGCCACCCGTTGGCTATCGGCGAGTGTTTTGTCCTTCTCCTCCAGTGCCTTCTTCATGGAATCTAAAGAAACAACATTGTTGGGTCGCGCTTGGAGTCGACGGTTTTCATTGCGCACGTCTGTTCGAGTGAGAGCACTCCGTTGAAAACATGAAAAGTGAAGATGGAAATGCAGAAAGTCAGCAGTAAGTACCTCCTAGAGACTTCAACTCAGCACGCGCTCGCTCCAGAGCATTGTTGGAGGCTTCCAGATCCACACGTAGCTGTTTCCTTTCATCCTCCAGATCCTTGTACTACGTCCCAAGCTCACAAGCCCTCTGAAACCAACAAAAGAAAGAGAATCAATCGGCAAGTAATGCCAAGGACGGTCGACTGGTCTTTGAGCACTGTCGAATGACTGTCTTACAACCTTGGAACAACGTCATATATTGGTTGACCTATGATGTCCATGAAGCCCATGTCCAGGGGAAGAAGAATTCAAGCAAATAGTCCACTCGACATGTCGAGCGGCCCTGGCACTCCGCGCGCCGCAAACAAATTCAAAGCTGTTTCAATTAAGACCCATGCCAGTGCAAGCACTCGACAGCGGTCTCGGGGACTACACCCAGTGGGTGCACTTAGAGTGCCCCCACTAAGACGTTTAACACTCGATTCGTCGAGTAACTCATCAGAAAAAAATGCACTCGACATGTCGAGTGGCTCTAGTACTCCGTACGACAAGTTTTCAAGACTACTGCTTATCATCTGCGATTAACAGTAGCCTCAGGGACTACACCTAGTGGGTGCACTTAGCGTGCCCCCATTGCTTATTAAAACATTCTACAAGGTCAGCCCTGTCAGAACATCCACCTGTCACTCGACCTGTCGAGTGACGCGCCTCCCTGCTCTATGAAGTTCAATCTATCCTTATGTAGCGTCATATCATGGTTTGTCAATAATATCCATGAAACCTACAGGTAGCTTCGGAGTGGCATGATCCAAGGCGAAATGTATCCCGTATACAATAAACTCTAAGACCCCTACCGGTGCAAGCACTCGACAGCGGTCTCGGGGACTACACCCAGTGGATGCACTTAGCGTGCCCCCACTGGATCTGCCAACTCTCAATCAGTCGAGCAGCAGAAACATCCATCATTGGAATATCTATCACTCTGGGAAGTTCAATCTATCCTTATGTAGCGTCATATCATGGTTTGTCAATAATATCCATGAAACCTACAGCGTAACTACGGAGTGGTGGATGCGACAAGCTCTACGACCCCTGCCGATGCAAGCACTCGACAGCGGTCTCGAGGACTACAACCAGTGGGTGCACTCAGAGTGCCCCCACTAAGACGGTTAACTCTCGATCCGTCGAGTAACTCGTCAGAAAAAAATGCACTCGACATGTTGAGTGACTCTAGTACCACGCGTACTATCGATCCCAATCCTACTCGACTATGACCCGACCTATTCGAGTGGAGAAATTTCAAACATTCTACGAGTGGACAATAAGCACCCAGTGGGTGTACAGTCAAGAAAAGACAGGAATTCAATTAGAAATGTACTTACAATCGAACTTACTCGGACATTGGTGCAGAGGGCCGCACTGACATCGTAAGCCAGCTTGCTGGCCTCGTACGCCTCTTTGGTTCGTAGCATTATCTGCTCCGCCTGGATCATAGCCTCCTTCGCAGCTCCGGTGTAATCTTCCGGGACGTGATGCAGACAGAAAGCCGTCATGGGTGGGATTGGCGTAGTTGCTGGGGCAGCTGAAGCAGTCTGAGCAGGTCCAGTTGGAGTTGATGTCACGATGGTCGAGACGGATGGAGGGGCACTCGACACAGGTACTATAGGTTCAGCCCTGATTTGCGTCGAGTCACCCATCCCCTGGGAGCGTTCTACAGTCGAACGCTGAAGCGTTTGCACTGATGAAGCTCTTCAGGTGCGAGTGTGCGAAGCGTCTAGGTGTTCCTCGTTGTCTTCCAGCTGGATGATCTCTGCAACGTCAATCGACAGTGTTAACTTTTGCAAGTGACGAATCCCATTCGGATGAATCAAGAACTTATTTACCTCTCTGAGAAGTGGCACCGTCAGTGGTGTCGATGTCCATCGCCTCTCCTCCGTCTCGTTGAGGCAAGGTTACAGACGTAGCAACTCTGACGGATTTAACATCACTCGGTTAGCTACAACTCAAGGTCACAGTCGACAGAAAGAATTCAAAAATAAATACGTACGTGGAAACGACAGGCACAACCATCCTCATGCGAGGCAGAGCCATGCAAGGTTTGGTCATGATTTGCTTGGGCTGCTTGGCCGAGTCTCACTCGACTCAACAGTTGAAGGGCGACTCTGCTTCGGGTTCTTCTCACTAGGGCCCGGAGCACTGTCCTCAACAGTTGTCGGATCCTGGCGAGACTTGGTGCGGCCTTCGCGCCGAGGAGGTGACTCAACTTCTTCCTCTTTGTCGGAGTTCGCGTATTCATCCTTGGAGTCAGAGGGACCGTTGCCGTCCATGCCGCCACCCTCGCTCACTACACCATCCTCAGCATGGTTCTCGTTGGGAATGGGCGAGTGCATGTGCGTCCACTCCTGCATGATTCAAGTGAAGAAGTCAGTACATAAGTCAATGTATCACTTGACAATATAAGTACATCAGTCGACACCGCACAACTCACCAGATTCTTTGGCGGGTTTTCGGCCGAGTAAGGTCGGATCCTCTTGGCTCCCAAAGGGTTGTCGCATGCTCCAGTGATGATGCAAAGCCACTGCTCGACAGTTTTTTGTGGGACCTCTTCTGGGTGCGCCTTGGTCGAGTCCTCAGGGAACGTGTAGTGCCACATGGTGTGATCTTTGGCTTGGAGCGGCTGAATACGTCAAGTGGGAAATGTCTCCAATAGATCCATGCCAGTCACTCCACCCCGAATCAGTTGCACAACAGCTTCAACCAAGATTCCCACTTGGACATGTTCCTCTTCGGTCACCCTCAGAGACTTGGGGACAGCTGGACAGTAAGATGTATAGGGGGAAGGCCAATCGACATATTGGGTGATGCTGCATCTTTGCAGTAGAACCAAGTCGACTGCCAGCCTCTAACAGACTCAGGAAAAGTCATGGCAGGGAAGGAACTACTGGCTCTTTTATGAAGTCCTAAACCTCCACACAACTGAAGCACATGAGTCTTCCCATCAGCATGGAGAGCTTTCTTCATGGTCTGGGATCTGACTGTAAAGATGTGCTTGAACAGCCCCCAATGGGGAGAGCAGCCCAGAAAACACTCGCACAAAGTAACGAAGGCAGACAAGTATGCAACACTATTCGGTGAGAGATGGTGCAGTTGGGCGCCGAAGAAATTCAGGAACCCTCTAAAGAACGAGTGGGGTGGCATGAGAAACCTCTTTCAACATGGGAGAGAAGGAGGACGCGCTCTCCATCGTGCGGATCTGGCTCGTGCTCTCCTCCCGGCAGCCTCCAGGCGCCGTCCGCCACGAGCCCGTCGACGACAAGGCCCTCCATGACCTCACGAGTGACTACGGAGGGGAGAAAGTCCCCCTGCATCCATCCCGCCGGCGCGGTGAACTGAGCAGTCGAGGGCCTCTTGCCCTTGAGCTTCATCGCCCCCTTCTTAGCTCGCTCTAGCTTCTCCATGGTACCCTTCATCATCACCGCCGTGGCTCTTGTCGGAGAAGAACAAGATGAGGCGTTGGAGACAGGGGAGGCGTAGGAAGAGAGGAAGTTTGGGGAATAGTACTGTGCGAACTGCAACGCTCTGGGATTTATATGCCGCCGAGTGCCTCGCTGACTAGATCACCGCGCACGCTAGCCGCAGTCTGCGTCCGGTACGTGGCGAAATTACCGGCATGGAGATCGAGGCATCGTGCTCCCACTTGCCCTGATCGTGGCATCATCATCGCACGCGCGCGCACTTCCCAAATTTTCGTATCCTGCAAAATCCGGGTCTGACAGACCGACCCGTCACCTCCAAAGATGCTTTCAGTTCACTCGGAGCAAAATAGGCATTGAACATCCACTCGAACACTTTCAAGGCTAAATGGATCCGAGCGAATGGAGAAAAAATCAATCGACGCAAATTTTGTTGAAGCCCCGAATATCATTCGGAAGATTTGGCGAGTTGATCCTGAATTGACGTCAATACTCAGAGTTCAATCGACACAAGTTTCGTTGAAGCCCCGAATATCATTTGGTAGATTTGATGACTTAATTTGAGATTGGCATTGATACCTCCATTTCACCACTCGAATCCCGATCCATTTGGGGGCTAATGACGAGGACATGTACCTAGGGTAGGGTCCTAGGCAAGGCCTACATGCCCTACCTAAGGACACTACATTGGAGGACTTGAAGATCAAGCATAAACTTACGACTGGATTCTAGGAGACGTTCAAAGTCACTCGACAGGATAACCACTCGGAGACTCCTTCCTTCACTCGGCAGTCGCGTGTCACTCGGAAGACCTCGTTCTCACTCGATGCCAGAAGACTAGGAGCCATCATCAAGATCCCAATGAGCAGACGTTGGTTCAATTGTCATTAATAGCTTTTATTACGTATGTTACCAGTAACAGCGGACTTTAACCCCACGATCGGACCCTTAGATGCTGGGTAATTATGAGGGGTAGCAAACTCTATATAAGCTACCCCTCCCCTCCTACACAAGGGTTTGCAACCATTGTAATCTCTATATTCCACACGACATAAGCTCCCGAGCACTGAGACGTAGGGCTGTTACCTCCACGAGAGGGGCCTGAACTCATACATCTGTGTGTACACCCTCGCCGTAGCTAGGACTTTGCCCTCTCCTTACGTACCCATACCATCTACCGTCATGCTCGTTCCCACGACAGCAGGTATGATCAAGGTTTCCGCAGGTTGTTCTTGTTGGGGACTGTCGCATGGGAAACAAAAAATTTCCTATGCACACACAAGATCTATCACAGGTGATGAGCATCTACGAGAGGGAGAGTGGATCTACATACCCTTGTAGATCGCTAAGCGGGAAGCATTAAGAAACGCGGTTGGTGTAGTCGAACGTCTTCGCGATCCAAAACGCCGAGCGTACTGCGATCTCATCACGATCTATCCCGTGATCCAATCACGATCTGTCCCACGAACTCATCACGATCCGTCCCGCAAACTCATCACGATCTGTGTCGCGATCTTGATCACGGTCCTTCCGATCTAGCGCCGAACGGACGACACCTCCGCGTTCAGCACACGTACAGCTCGATAACGATCTCCGCCTTCTTGATCCAGCAAGAGGGAGCGGAGAGGTAGACGAGTTCACCGGCAGCATGATGGCACCGCGGTGATGGTGGTGGAGCAATTCCGGCAGGGCTTCGCCTAAGCACTGCAGAAATTCGATCTAGAGGAGAAACTATGCATTGGTGGAACGGGCAGCACGTGGCTAAAAATTCTAGGCAAAAACCCTAAAACCACCAGTATATATAGGAGGAAGAGAGGAGGAGGCTTGTCCAAAGGGTCAAGCCACAAGGACTCGGCCGAACCAGGTTGTGGAGGTGGAATCCACCTCCAATCCTAGTAGGACTAGGATTCACCCAATTTTTGCCTTTTTCCACCTTTTTCTCTTTGGATTTTCTTCTCTAGCCGCATGGGCCTTGTGTGGGGTTTCCACCAACCCACTAAGGGCTGGTATTCACTCCCCCACAGCCCATGAAGCCTCTTGGGTCGAAATACCCCTCCTGGAGGTCTTCCGGTACACTACCGGCACTCCCGGTACATTACCGATTAGCCCGAAACTCTTTGGGCAACCAAAATAGGACTTCCTATATATCAATCTTTACATCCGGACCATTCCGGAGCTCCTCGTGACGTCCGAGATCTCATCCGGGACTCCGAACAACCTTCGGTCACCACCATACATAACTCTATACTACCGAAACGTCACCAAACCTTAAGTGTGTAGACCCTTCGGGTTCGAGAACTATGTAGACATGACCGAGACACCTCTACGGTCAATAACCAATAGCGGGACCTAGATGCCCATATTGGTTCCTACATATTCTATGAAGATCTTTATCGGTCAAACCTCTATGTCAAGGATTCAGTTAATCCCGTATGATGTTCCCTTTGTTCTTCGGTATGTTACTTACCCGAGATTCGATCGTCGGTATCTCCATACCTAGTTCAACCCCGTTATCGGCAAGTCTCTTTACTCGTTCCATAATACAAGATCCCGTGACTAACACTTAGACACATTGCTTGCAAAGCTCATTGTGATGTTGTATTACCGAGTGGGCCCTGAGATACCTCTCCATCACACGGAGTAACAAATCCCAGTCTTGATCCATGCCAACTCAAAAGACACCCTCGGAGATACCTGTAGAGCACCTTTATAGTCACCTAGTTACATTGCGACGTTTGATACACACAAGGCACTCCTCCGGTATCGGTGAGTTGCATGATCTCATGGTCATAGGAACATATACTTGACATGCAGAAAACAATAGCAATAAACTGACACGATCATATGCTATGTTTGTAGTTTGGGTCTCGTCCATCACATCATTCTCCTAATGATGTGATCCCGTTATCAAATGACATCACATGTCAATGGCTAGGAAACCTTGACCATCTTTGATCAACGAGCTAGTTCACTAGAGGCATACTAGGGACAGTGTGTTGTCTATTTACCCACACATGTAATGTGTTTCCAATCGATACAATTATAGCATGGATAATATGCGATTTCATGAACAAGGAAATATAATAATAAACACTTTATTCATTGCCTCTAGGGCATATTTCCAACAGTCTCCCACTTGCACTAGAGTCAATAATCCAGTTCACATCACTATGTGATTTACATTGTAATGAATCGAACACCCATGCAGTTCTGGTGTTGATCATGTTTAGCCCTTGGAAGAGGTTTAGCCAACGGGTCTGCAACATTCAGATCCGTGTGCACTTTGCAAATATTTATGTCCTTCTCCTCGATGTAATCGCGGATGGAGTTGAAGCGTCGCTTTATGTGTCTGGTCCTCTTGTGAAACCCTTGTTCCTTGGCCAGAGCAATGGCACCAGTGTTGTCACAGAACGGGTTCATTGGATTCAGTGCACTGGGCACTACTCCAAGATCTGTCATGAACTGCTTCATCCAGACACCTTCGTTCGTCGGCTTCGAGGCTGCGATGTACTCCGCTTCCATGTAGAATCGGCTACCACGCTTTGCTTGGAACTACACCAGCTTACCGCTCCCCCGTTGAGAATAAATATGTATCCGGTTTGCGACTTGGAATCACCCGGATCAATGTCAACGCTTGCATCGACGTAACCCTTTACGAGAAACATCTCCTTAGTCCTTTTCAGGTACTTAAGGATATTCTTGACCACTGCCCAGTGTTCCATTCCAGGATCACTTTGAAACCATCCGGCCATACTTATGGCAAGGCTGATATCGGGTCTTGTGCACAACATTGCATACATGATAGAGCCTATGGCTGAAGCATAGGGGATGACACTCATCTTTTCTCTATCTTCTGCAGTCACTCGGCATTGAGTCTTACCCAACTTCACACCTTGTAACACAGGCAAGAACCCCTTCTTGGACTGATCCATTTTGAACTTCTTCAAAATCTTGTCAAGGTATGTACTCATTGAAAATCTCATCAAGCATCTTGATCTATCTCTATAGATCTTGATGCTCAACAATTAGGTAGCTTTATCAGGGTCTTCCTTTGAAAAACTCTTTTCAAACAACCGTTTATGCTTTCCAGAAATTCTAAATCATTCCCGATCAAAAATATGTCATCCACATATACTTATCAAAATTCTATAGTGCTCCCACTCACTTTATTGTAAATACAAGTTTCTCGTAAACTTTGTATAGACTCAGAAACTTTGATCACCTAATCAAAGTGTATATTCCAACTCCAAGATGCTTGCTTCGGTTCATAGAAGAATCACTGAAGCTTGCACACCTTTTAGCATCCTTAGGACTGACAAAACCTTCTGGTTGTATCACATACAACCTTTCCTCAAGTAAACCGTTAAGGAAACTATGTTTTGATATCCATCTGCCAGATTTCATAATTGAAAAATGCAGAAACTGCTAACATAATTCCAACAGACTTTAGCATCGCTACGAGTGAGAAAGTCTCATCACAGTCAACTCCTTGAACTTGTCGTCAACTTCTTTGCAACAAGTCGAGCTTTACAAATGGTGACATTTACCATGAGCGTTTGTCTTAATTTTAAACATTCATTTGTACTCAACGACCTGCCGCCCAACGAGCAAGTCTACCAAAGTCTATACTTGGTTTTCATACATGGATTCTTTCTCGGATTTCATGGCCTCTAACCATTTGTCGGAATCCGGGCCCATCGTCGCTTCTCCACAGCTCGTAGGTTCATCGTTGTCCAACAACATGACCTCCAAGACAGGGTTGTCATACCACTCAGGAGCAGTACACATCCTTGTCAACCTATGAGATTTGATAGTAACTTGATCCAAAGCTTCATGATCATCATCATTAACTTCCTCTTCAACTAACGTAGGCTTCACAGAAACAAATTCATGCACTGCACTACTCTCTGGTTGAACAAAGGTTCAACAACCTCATCAAGTTCTATCTTCCTCCCACTCAATTCTTTTGAGAGAAACTCTTTCTTGAGAAAGGACCCAGTTTTAGCAACAAACACTTTATGCTTGGATCTGAGGTAGAAGGTTTACCCAATTGTCTTTAGGGTATTCTATGAAGATGCATTTGTATGCTTTGGGTTCGAGCTCATTAGGTGAAAACCTTTTTCACGTAAGTGTTGCAGCCCCAAACATTAAGAAATGACAGCTTAGATTTCTATCAAACCATATGATGTCATCTCAACGGATTTAAATGGTGCCCTATTTAAAGTGAATGTTGTCTCTAATGCATAACCCCAAAATTATAGTAGCAAAACAATAAGAGACATCATAGCAAGCACTATTTTCAATAGAGCACGACTATGACGTTCGAACACACCATCACACTATGGTGTTCCAGGTGGCGTGAGTTGTGAAACAACTTTCACATTGTCTAAAGTTTTATGCCAAACTCGTAACTCAGATATCTACCTCCACGATCATATTGCAGACATTTTTATCTTCTTGTCACGATGATCTTAAACTTCACTCTGAATTTGCTTGAACCTTTCAAACAATTCAGACTTGTGTTTCATTAAGTAAATATACACTATATCTACTCAAATCATCAGTGAAGGTAAGAAAATAACGATATCCACCGCACGCTACAAGACTCATTAGATTGCATACATCAACATGTATCATTTCCAATAAATCACTTGCCTGCTCCATCCATCTGGAAACGGGGTCCTTAGTCATCTTGCCCAAGAGGCATGGTTCGCATGTCTCAGCCGATTCGAAATCGAATGAGTCCAAAGATCCATCAGCATGGAGTTTCTTAATGCACTTTATACCAATATGACATTTAGCGGCAGTGCCACAAGTATGTGGTACTATCATTATTAACTTTGTATCTTTTGGCATCAATATTATGAACATGTGTATTACTACGATCAAGATTCAACAAACCATTCTCACTGGGTGCATGACCATTGTAGGTATTATTCATGTAAATAGAATAACCATTATTCTCTAACTTAAATGAATAACCGTGTTGCAATGAACATGATCTAATCACGTTCATGCTCAACACAAAACACCAAATAACATTTATTTAGGTTCGTCACTAATCTCCAAGGTAGAGAGAGCGTGCGATGTTGATCACATCAACCTTGGAAATATTTCCAACACACATCGTCACCTCACACTTAGCTAGTATCCGTTTATTCCGTAGCTTTTACTTCGAGTTACTAATATTTAGCAACCGAACCGGTATGAAATACCCAGGTGCTACTAGGAGCACTAGCAAGGTACACATCAATAACACGTATATCAAATATACTTCTGTCGACTTTGCCAACCTATCTACCAAGTATGTAGGGTTGTTCCGCTTCAGCGACCGTTCTCCTCATTATTGAAGCACTTAGTCTCGGGTTTGGGTTAGACTTTGGGTTGCTTCACTGGAGTAGCAACTAACTTGCTATCCATGAAGTTTCCCTCCTTCCTCTTGCCCTTCTCGAAACTAGTGGTTTGACTAACCATCAACACTTGACGCTCCTTCTTGATTTCTACCTTCGCGGTGTCAAACATCATGAATAGCTCAGGGATCATTATTTCTATCCCTCGTATTTTATAGTTCATCACCAAGTTCTGGTAGCTTTAGTGACAGTGACTTGGAGAACTATATCAATCACTATCTTATCTGGAAGATCAACTCCCACTCGATTCAAGCGATTGTAGCACCCAGACAATCTGAGCACATGCTCAACGATTGAGCTATTCTCTTTCATCTTGTAGGCAAATAATCTTGTTGGATATCTCATATCTCGCAACACGGGCACAAGCCTAAGATCCTAATTTCAGCTCTTAGAACATCGCATATGTTTCGTGACGTTCAAAACGTTTCGGGGCCTCAATTCTAAGCCGTAATGCAAGACGCACTAAACTATCAAGTAGTCATCAAAACGTGCTTGTTAGATGTTCACAACATCTACAGACGATGCTAGAGGGGTTGGCGCACCGAGCGGTGCATAAAGGACATAAGCCTTGTGTGCAGCAATGAGGACAATCCTCAGATCATGGACCCAGTACGCAATATTGCTACCATCATCTTTCAACTCTATTTCTCTAGGAATATATAAAATTTAAGGGAGCTATAGCGTGATCTAGTAATCTACAACACAGTTTGCAAAGACACTACTGACTATGTTCATGATAATGAGTTCAATTAATCATATTACTGAAGAACTCCCACTCAAATTGACATCCCTCCGGTCATTCGAGTGATACATGATCCAAATTCACCAAGTCAAGTCCGATCATCACGTGAGTTGAGGTGGTTTCAATGGTGAACATCATCATGTTCATCATATCTACTATATGACTCATGTTCGACCTTTCGGTCTCTTGTGTTCCGAGGCCATGTCTGTGCTCGTCAAGTTTAACCCGAGTGTTCTGCACGTGAAACACTGGTTTGCACCCGTTGTATGTGAACGTAGAGTCTATCTCATGGTCATAGGAACATATACTTGACATGCAGAAAACAATAGCAATAAACTGACACGATTATATGCTACGTTTGTAGTTTGGGTCACGTCCATCACATCATTCTCCTAATGATGTGATCCCATTATCAAATGACATCACATGTCAATGGCTAGGAAACCTTGACCATCTTTGATCAACGATCTAGTTCACTATAGGCATACTAGGGACAGTGTGTTGTCTATTTACCCACACATGTAATGTGTTTCCAATCAATACAATTATAGCATGGATAATATACGATTATCATGAACAAGGAAATATAATAATAAACACTTTATTCATTGCCTCTAGGGCATATTTCCAACAGTTCTACCTTCAATGGGACGGATTACCCCTACTGGAAGAACAAGATGTGCATGCATCTTGAAGCTATTGACAACTATCTCTGGTACGTTGTGGAAAATGGTGTTCCCCGCACTTCTTCGACTGTTACGGTTGTTGATACGAAGAAATTCAAGCAAGTCAATTCTCAAGCAAAGAATATCATATGTGCCATCTGAGCAAAGGTCAGTATGGCAGAGTGAGTGCTTTGGAGTCTGCTAAGCTTATCTGGGATAGGCTGTCCAAAGTCAATGAAGGTGTTTCCACTCAACGTGACTCCCGTGTTGATGTTCTTCGCAATCTCTTCAATTGCTTCAAAAGACTTGACAATGAAAATGTTCAGCAAACTTTTTATTGTCTCACTGATATCTCCAATGAGCTTCAAGCTCTGGGTGCCACTGACATCACCGATCCCGAAGTGGTGAAGAAACTGCTAAGATCTCTTAATTCCTCATTTGACACACTAGCTTTGATGATTCAAGAGCGTCAAGACTACAAGTCACTTGATCCTGCTGATATACTTGAGAGATTCAATACTCATGAATTCCACCAAGCTGAGAAGAGAGACCTCTACGGGCAAAGCTATGGAAGATCTCATGCTCTAAAGGAAAAAGAAATTTCCTCATCCGAAGGCGAAGATTCTGATAGTAGCCTTGGTGATCCTGAAGAACCAAGGCAGGAGTTGGCAATGCTCGTGAGGAAATTCCAGAAGTTCTCAAGGAGACGCCGATTTGGAAAGTCATCCAAAAGTGGTTTCAGGAAATCAGATTCCTCAAGCGTCTACAAGAAGAGAACTTGTCACAACTGCAAGAAATCTGGTCACTTTATCTCTGACTGTCCTCTCTGGGAAAAAGAATCAAAGAACAAGAAGTACAAGGAGGACAGTTCTGATGACTCGAAGAAGAAGAAGAAATCTTCATAGTCCTCATCTGCAAAGTCCTCATCTTCAAAGTCCTCAATGCACAAGAAGAATGGTTCCAGAAAGGCTCAGGCTTTCATTGGCAAGGAAATGGATTCTAAAGAAGAATCTGAAGAATATGAAGAAGAGGAAGAATCTGAGGTGGAGTCAGAATCTGGTGTTGCTAGCCTTGCTCTCGCCACTGCTTTTGTGAGCAAGTCCATCTTCAACGATGAAAAAAATGACTACTCCAACGACTCTGACATCAGCAATGATGATTATGCTCCCACCTATTGCTTGATGGCTAAAGGTTCCAAGGTACACAAGCATCACTCCTCCTCCGAATCAAGTGGTGGTGAAACTGATGAATATGTGAAACCTAGCTATGCCAAACTTGCTAATATTGCCACTAAGCAACAAAGTGCACTTGAATAGCTTCAGAAACTTCTAGACAAAAGCGATGATCTGTTGAATGAGGAAGTGGGTCGAACTCAAACTCTAACTGATGATATCAAAAATCTTCAGTTAAAGTATGATAACCTTTAGAGTCATCATAATGCTCTCTTATGAATTTCTTCAAAGAAAGCAAGATCTTGAGAAACTAAGAATGTCTCATGAGGATCTCCAAAGGGAAAACGATTCCTTACTGGCTCAACACATCAGTACCGCTTAGGAAGAATTAGTTCCACCTAGTTTGAAATGCATCGAACGTGAAACTGCTAATTCTTCACCTGAATGTTCAAATGCTTCTATTGCTGCAAATTCTTCAACTATCTCTGTGGTCACAAATTCCTCATCTGAGGATACCACAAGTATCACTGACAAAAATGCAGGATTGAAGGAACTGTGTGACAGGCATGTACAAAAGTCTGAAAGGGCATCAAACCCTTTGCGATGTGCTCAAAAAGCAGATTCTGAACAGGAACCCTAGGAAAGAGGGTATTGCATTTGAGAGGAAACTCAATACTGATGGATCCTACTGGACACCTGAGTAGTACCCCAAAACCTCATGGGTTGCTACAAAAGGACCTCCGGTAGATCCATCCACCTTATCTGCCTTTGCTTGTGAAACTTCATATTCCTCTGATGAGTCACTTGACTCCAACTACAAATTCTTCAAAAATCAGAAAGGTGAAGTATTTGCCAGATTTGTTGGAACTAACTGAAGGAATGGTTCACCTATGAAGAAAATATGGGTTCCCAAGAGCTGCTTACAAAATCTTCAAGTGAATGTCCTCACGACACCACTCGTGAAGAAAAGGAACCCCAGATCAAATTCCTCATATGGACCAAAGTCTTCACTTGGACCAAATTCCTCAAATGGTCAAAAATATCATTCTTGTGCTAATGCATATGTTTCGCAGGGAAAGTCTAAGAGTTCTGAATATGTGCATTATTCTTCAAATCATTATGTTCATAACTCCTCGAGGAACTTCTCTGCTTATTCATATGAGTACTCTAACCATCATCCTATGAAACGAAACGCCCTAGCTTCAATGCCTCCCTTCTCATATGGTGCTTGTATAATGATGAACTCTTTGCCACCCCTCCAGATGTGGGTGGTGAAGAAATTGAACTAATCTCTTATGCAGGGTCATGTCTCCAAATGAATTTGAACGTCTGATGAATTTGCTGGAGACCTGAGGAAATGCTTGAAATGACGCAAGCTAATCATGCAGAAATGAATTCCTCATTTCTCACATCCTCACACTGCTTTACTTACCATATTGTGTGATAAAATTTTGCCTGGTGAATTTGATGTCATATTCTTCACACTGAAGCATACGAGTTTGTAAGTTGTACAAATTCATCTGTAGGATGAACCTCCAAAAGATACTAAGTGGGTCCTCGACAATGGATGCACCAACCACATGACTGGTGACAAGAATCTACTCATGAATTTGCCACTTGCCCCATCTCATCTGAAGCATGTCACCTATGCTGACAAAGGAAAAAAGCAAGGTATTGGGCTTGGTAAGGTTGCAATCTCAAAGGACTGGCACATGGATAAGGTGATGCTTGTCAAATCCCTCGGGTTCAACCTCATGTCTGTCTCAATGCTTTGTGATCTTGATATGGTTGTCATCTTTGGAAAATATCATTGTGTTGTCATCATGGAATCTGACCATTCCAAAGTCTTTGAAGGCTTTAGGAGAGGAGACTTGTATATTGTTGATTTCTCTATAGGTCCCCAGCCTGCCACGTGCCTACTTGCAAAGTCCTCAGAAGGCTGGTTGTGGCATTGATGACTTGGACACGCTGGTATGAGGAACTTGCACACGCTCGTGAAGAAAAAGCACGTCATTAGCATTAAAGGTGTCAAATTCCTCAAAGACCACCTCTGTGGTGCTTGTGAGTCTAGGAAGATGACCAGATCCAAGCATCCCTCGAATACAATCATGACCACTACTCGACCTTTTGAATTGCTTCATATGGACCTCTTTGTCCCCACTCATTATTCCATACTAACAAATTCTTCAAGTTTGTATGGCTTTGTCATTGTTGATGATTACTCTCGTTACACTTGGATGCATATTATTCTATACAAGTCTAAAGTGCAGGATGTCTTCAGACGATTTGCTTAAAGGGCCTCTACAAACTTCGACGTCAAGATCAAGCATATCAGGAGTGATTATTGGACTGAGTTCAAGAACACCAATCTTGATGAATATCTTGATGAAATTGGTATTACTCATGAGCTATCTGCCCCATATACTCCTCAACAGAACGAAGTCATGGAGCGCAAGAACAGGACTCTTGTTGAGATGGCTCGCACCATGCTTGATGAATAAAAGACTCCTCGCCGCTTTTGGCCTGAGGCAATTGATACAGCTTGCCACATCATCAACAGGGTATATCTTCACAAATTCTTCAAGAAGACTTCATATGAACTCATGACTGGCAAGAAACCCAACGTAAGTTATCTCAAAGTCTTTGGTGAAAAATGTTGGAATAGAGATCCACATCATAGTTCTAAATTTGCACCAAAAGCACATGAAGGTTTTATGCTTGGTTACGGAAAGGACTTGCACACCTATAGAGTCATCAACACCTACCACCAAAAGGTTGTTGAAACTGTAGATGTGCGGTTCGATGAGACTAACGGCTCACAAAGAGAGCACTTGCCTCCTGTGCTAGATGAAAAGTCTCCTAAGGATTCTATTAAGCTGAAAGCTACTGAAGATGTCATACCCATTGAAGAACCTCAACCTACTAAGGAAGTCATTCCAACCAATGAAGACATTCATGCTGATACACCTGAAGAAAATTGTGTTGAAGAAAATCCTCAACCATGTCAACCTGCTCATCCAAGAGTTGCAAATGAAGTGCAAATTGACAAAATCATCAACGACATCAATGCACCAGGTCCCATTACTCGCTCAAGAGCTTCACATTTGACTAACTTTTGTGGGCACTTTGCTTTTGTCTCTATCATAGAGCCCACCAAAGTTGATGAAGCATTCAAGGAGCCTGAGTGGATTCAAGCTATGCAAGAGGAATTACATCAATTCAAGCTAAACAGCATGTGGGAACTTGTCAAGCAGCCAGATCCTCGCAAGCACAACATCATAGGTACCAAGTGGATCTACCGCAACAAGCAAGATGAAAATGGCCTTGTGGTAAGAAATAAGGCTCGTCTTGTAGCTCAAGGCTACACAGAGGTTGAAGGAATTGACTTTGATGAAACTTTTGCACTTGTTGCTAGACTTGAAGCTATTCGCATATTGCTTGGTTATGCTAACCATCATGATATCATCTTATATCAAATGGATGTGAAAAGTGCACTCCTCAATGGTAAGCTTCAGGAATAAGTATATGTTGCTCAACCCCAGGGTTTTGAAGACCCTAAGCATCTTGACAAAGTCTTCAGACTCAACAAGGCCCTCTATGGCCTTAAGCAGGCCCCTCGGGCGTGGTACGACACTCTGAAGGAATTCCTCATGAAGAAAGGCTTCAAACCCGGTTCACTCGACCAACTCTTTTCACTAAATCCTACGACAATGAACTGTTCATATTCCAAATATACGTAGACGATATTATCTTTGGTTGTACTCACAAACGTTACAATGATGAATTTGCCTATATGAGTGAAGAATATCAAATGTCTATGATGGGAGAGTTGAAATTCTTCTTAGGTCTTCAAATTCGTCAGCAAGACAATGGCATCTTCATCTCTCAAGAGAAATACCTCAAGGATGTTCCAAGGAAATTTGACATGCAAGATTGCAAAGGCGAAAAAACTCCAATGCCTTCAAAAGGCCACCTCTACATTGACGAAAATGGTAAAGATTTCGATCAGAAGGTATATCGCTCCTTGATTGGCTCTTTATTATATCTTTGTGTATCTAGGCCTTATATTATGGTAAGTGTTTGCATGTGTGCCCGATTCCAAGCAACACTGAAGGAATCACACCATAAGGCTGTGAAACATATTCTTCGATACTTAGCTCACACACCAACGCTTGGATTATGGTATCCCAAGGGCTCAAATCTTCACCTCGTCAAATACTTAGGTGTTGACTATGCTGGAGATCGTGTGGATCACAAGTCAACCTCAGGCACATGTCATTTCCTCGGACGATCCTTAGTCTGTTGGTCCTCGAAGAAGCAGAACTGTGTGTTACTATCTACTGCTGAAGCTGAGTACATTGCTGCTGGTTCATGTTGCGCTTAGTTGCTGTGGATGAAGCAAACCCTCAAGGATTATGGCACCAAGGTGAAGAATGTGCCTCTCTGCTACGACAACGAGAGCGTTATCAAGATTGCTTATAACCTAATTCAGCATTCCAAGACTAAGCACATCCTTATTCGTCATCATTTTCTTCGAGATCATGTACTCAAGGGCGACATCTCCATTGACCACATCCCCACTGAAGAACAGCTGGCAGATATCTTCACTAAGCCCTTGGATGAAAAGAGATTTTGCAAGTTGTGGTGTGAGCTAAATATCTTAGAATATTCGAATATTCTTTGAAAAAGTCACACATCCTAACACTTATGCAAAATTGATGACTTAGATGTGCAACACACAAAGTAACGTTTTTCTTCAATCAATGAAGAATAACCTTCTTAGTGTAAAGAAATTAATGAAGAATTTGATTCTTAGAACCCTACGACAATTCTGCGAGGTGTCTGAAATCATCATTCTTATACGGTGGGTCACTCCACCAACCATAGTTGAAATTCTTCAAAGTTGAGTTTTTCGTCATTTTGCAAATTCTTCGATTTCTCAAATTCCTCAACTTGTCAAATTCTTCAAACTATCAAACTAATGTTCTTTATTTAGTATATATATACACATCTGGGCCATTTTGTTTCGCATAATAGAATATTATTTTGGTACCCCCCTTGAACTGACGTAGTTTACAGATTGGACTGATGGTTTTTCGAGCGGGTGGACTGATGCTTTCATTACGCCGAACTGATCATCTTGTTTAGTTCAAAAACATAAATCATCAAACATTGCAAGAAAAAATCATTAGAACGGGGCATGTAATATATCGTTGGAAAGACCTTGACATCTAAATTACAGTCATATGATTTGTTTTTTTTAAATCATCACGGTTTAAGAGCAGTTTTGAAAAAAACTTTTTTTGAAAACCAAAAACATGAATCGTATTTTGGAGTTATTTTTCAAATGGTTTGTCAGAATAGAGCAAATGAGATGGCGTTGGAAAGCTGGTAAAATTCCGCATCTTCCATATGCAGATTGATTTTTCAAATTATGTATGATTTAAAAGTAATTTGGAAAATGGTGAAATTCCAAGCGAAACGTATTTTTGTGATTTTTTTCAAACAACTTGTTGGATTGACGCAAATGACGTGGCATTGGATAGATATGGAAAATTCACAACTTTTGTGTTTTGAAAGTTTTTTCTAATTCTTTACGGTTTAAATTCGAATTCGAATTCGGTGAAATTTGGTTTTGAACGTGATATTTTTGAAAAGTTTGCCGAAATAAGGCAAATAATATACCGGTAGAAAGCTATCAAAAATGCAAAACTTAGTCATGTTGAACATTTTCTCAAATTTGCAACCGTTTAATAGTAATTTTGAATACGGCGAGACACATCTTGCTGTTTTCCCGTCCGAAAACAAAGTACTCGTACTGATAAATGTGTGCGTTTGTACTGAGCGTTTTCCATTGAATGTACTTTACTCTATTTTTTGTACTGTTTTCGTTAAAAAATTCAACCATTTGTCAGAGTTGAGCAAATTATATTATTCTGTTAGTATTCCCAAACTGATGACTTGGAGCAGTTATACTGATGCTTTCCGTCTCGTCGAACAGATCGTCGAGCTTGGGCATCGCGCGGGGCCGCCGGGATGGGGCGACACGATGACTGCCTCCGGCGGTAGGAGGCGAGTCGGGGTGGGGTGGGTTGCAACAAAGCCCAGCCTTGTACCGATGCTTTCCATCTTGTCGAACTGATCGTCGAGCAAGGGTGGTGCGCGGCTCGGCGGGATGGTGCGGCGCGTGGGGCCGGCGAGCTGGGGCGGTGCGACGACTACCTCCGGAGGTAGGAGGCGAGTCGGGATGGGCCAGGTGGCAGCAGAGTCCAGCCTCATACATGTTGGACACGTCGCTCCCTATATAGGGCCAGGGGTAACAAAATAATATTCTGTTACTAGTAATAGAATAGCCCTGTCCTATATATATATATATATATTTGAGTTTTTCAGTGTCCTCAACAACATTCACTTATTGCTAATTCTTCAAGTTGATTTTCATCTAAGTGAATGTGATCGGACCCATTCCCCCTCTATGCTAAACAAAACTCAGTCTGTTCTCAAATTCTTACTATACGTTCTACTTTGAAACTCGTTCAAAGTCTTCACTGTGTCCTTGACAGCTGAAGAAATTATGAATGGAATGTGGGGACCCTGACTCATAAGTCGTGATCACCGAACGCACATGTACAGTGATCCCAGAGATCAATGCTCACTAAACACACAGAACCTGAATAACAAGAGTATTAGATCCACATTTAGCGTCTTACACAAATAAAGACCATGAAGGTCTAGTCTTACATAGATAGGGCCACAAGGTCCAAACACTTAAATAGAACAAACAACGGAAATCTTGATCGAAAGCGTGAACCCAAGCCATCTGCCTTAACCTACAGGCATTCTGACTAGGAAGCATCCTAGTTTGCATGTTCGTCTCCAACCAACTCAACAATATACTCCTGTTCTTCCATGCCTGGTAAATTAAATAACCAGTGGCAAGCCAATGAGTACTTTGAATGTACTCGCAAGCAACCCAAGTTGTGGAACAAGGTAATAATGATGCATGATATAGCACTAAGTAGGTAATTTGCGGACAGCTAATTTTTAATGCAATAACATGATCAAGTAGGTAGGTAAGCATGCATTAACAGTTGGCAGATATCCATATCAACAAGTTATAGATATCATCATAAGAAGGGGTTGAACATCTCATGTTTATTCATCATGCTAAGTCATCGGACTTAGTTCAATTGCCATGCTAAGTCATCGGACTTAGCTCAAGTGTCATGCTAAGTCATCGGACTTAGCTCAAGTACCATCTTTGTCTCCAACACACACACACACACCAGTTTGTGAAACATTTGGACGTAGCACAAGAGCGGTCATCCAACTGTCCTTGACTGTGAACATGGCTATTCGGATAGTTTTACACTCTGCAGAGGTTGCACATTTTACCCGCAAGACTCGAGGAACTTCTGTGTCATCCATGACTCACGGTATATAACATACCCGAGGTAAGCACCCGAACAATGCTTTTCCCCTGGCGATACTAAACAAAGACTCCACTCGATTGGTACCTATCCCACATGATGTACATCACTCGTAGCATCCATGCCGGGATCAACGGTGTGCCCGGTGCCTATGAAGACAACGCATGATCGTCCATACCGGCATGACCCCATATTGGGAGTGACCATGCCACTCCCGCCACTAGTAATGCGGGATCCTTGCCAGTACCCACCAAAGTACTCAATAGAGCCCCGTCCCATAAGGGGTATCGTGATCGTACATGTAAGATTGGAATAATGGTCGCAACTTACACCAATCCGTTTTCGAAAACCACACACACCCACTTGCTCCGGTACACCACTTCTTTCTCATGCGGTCACCCAACTCATCATCATCTCCCTTGGGCATTAGTGGCACCCGACGGGGTTTTCGAAAAGTCTTTGAAATCATTTCTCCCTTTCCATCACTATGCATAAATCCCATCCCACTCGTGTAGCATCTATTAGCATCCTATCTACACCCACCCGCATAACCCTCATAAGGTGGTAGGATCATGCACGATGCAAGTGTCAATGGTAAAAGTATCGGAGGCAACCCACCGAAGGGGGAGCACCACATCATGATCAATCATCGGAATAACAAGTGTTATATGTGATGCATGAAAAAGTTTCTTAACATGGTCAAAGGGTTGCTTGCCTGGCTCAACAAAGTCTTCAGGGTCTTCAAAGTCTTTGGGTCCAACTCCCTCATCAATAGCGCAATCTATCGTCACGATAAATAACGGTAAAAATAAGCATCACACAAAAACAGAGCACACAAGCTAATATTAAAAATGCTACACTACTTTGATAAATACTGAAAACTATAACAAAAACATTTGCCTAAGGTTTTGTTGTGTAAAAGATTTTGGAAATTATTAAACAAAGGCAAAAGGTGCCTAAATTAGGTTTTAAAATAAAACAATACAAAAAATATTTTTCAACATTTTTCACAAGTGGCATTGTTAAATTCTATGGAATATTCTAAGATTTGTGGAGTTGGAATTATCTCATTAGGACAAATAATATGTCCTGGGTGTTTTTTGGGGTTTTCGGGGAAAAAGAAAAAGAAAAGGCTCGGGAGAATGGGCCAAAAACAGCTGGCCGAATCGGCCCAGCCGGCGGAGCCGACCCGCGTGAGCCTGGCACGCGCGCGCGCCAGTTCAAACCTGACCAGTGGGCAAGGCTGGTCAACGAGAGAGAGGGAGGCGGGGAACTTGGGGAGGATGACAAGCGGGGCCCGCTTGTCATCACCTTCCTCGGGCTAAGGAGGGGTGAGAGGGCTTACCGGCGGCTACAGGGCATGGGGAGGTGAACGGAGGGCACCCTCGTGCTCAGGGGCTCGCCACCGGTCGAGTGGTGGAGGAGGGGGACGCCAGGAGGCTCCCGTTCACCAGCGACGAGGAAGTCTGGCGGTGGCTCCTCGGGAAAGGGATGCTTCGGTCACCCTATGCATTAAACGAAGGCAGAGATGGAAGGAAATGGATCAGGAGGAAGCAAGGGCTCCAGATCGAGGATAAACGAGGGGGGAGGAGGTTGGTTACCTCGCGAAAGCCTGCGGCCCGAAGCGGCGGCGCTCGGCTCGATCCCGATCATAGAGGGAGCGAGAGGAGCTGGGGCTTGGCCAGGCGTCAAGTGGGTAGGGAAGGGGACCAGGGGAGGGGAGAGGGGCGTAGGGGGGCTTTTTATAGGGGGGAAGCGTCCCACCGCACTGCGGTGCGTTGGCGAGGGTGAAACGCCCGCTGGAGGGCACAAGGGAGGGGGAGAGCATGCCTGGGTGTTCCTAGGCATGGTCCACGTCCAGGGGAGGGGAGAGAGAGAGCGGGGAAGGGTTTTAGCGCCTGCACGTGCGAGCTCTTCTGTTGGCCGGCTCGGGCGGCGCCATGCACGAGAGGGGGGCAGCAGAGGAGGAGGGAGGAGGGGCCCGACCACCTGGCATCTTGCCGACATCGAGGGCATCTCGGGGGACAAGACTGGGGGTCCCGAGGCTATCGGGGGCTCTGGTTGGGTGGCAGCTACAGTGCGGGTGCGAACCATAGCACGCTCTGGAGCACGCATTTGGCATGCCATGGCATGCCAACGGTGTCCTAGGTGCGGCCATAGGTGTCTAGGGGGTAGAAGAGGGAATAGGAAAGTTGGAAATGGCCTTGGATGCTCTGGTGAGTAGCTTAGAATAAGAGGGAAGGGGAGAGAAGAGGGTTTTACTGCTGTCCAGGAGGTAAAATGAGGGTTTTACCCCACTTACCTATTGAGTCTTGGTCAGAGAAAGTTTGTGGAGGTGAAATGCATTACTAGATAGTTGTGGCAAAAATTTGGGGGCAAGGGAAATAGTAAAAATGGTGAAAAGGGTAGTTTCTAGAATTGACAAGAAGGTGTTTGATGGTGCTTTGGCCCAGTAGATGAATTATACATGCCTTGATAATTAACAGGATCAAAGGGTGGTCAAAAGTAGGGCTTATCACCAAGTTTGAGAGGGTTTGATGAAAGTTCACAATGTGACTTTCTGGAAACCTAGAAATCAACAGATTCTGCTCTCTGTAGATCTAGTCATGCTAAGCTTTTACCCTTGATGCACCACTTAGTGTAGCATCATTATTTGGTGATTAGAGCATGTCCACAAAGTTAGGAGTCAAGGGGGTAAACTTCACAATGTAAAGTTGTTCAAATTTGAATCTCGACGGGAAGGGGTTTGGAATAGTTTGATGAACCAAATCAACTTGGATTGAGATGAAACTTTGCAAGATCATCACTTATGATAGTGTTGACTTGCTGGAATTTTTCAGGAATTTATTGTCTTATAGAAATAATTCAAAAGCTTGATTTGAACAGAAAGGGTTTTGAGGGATTTTGCCCATGATTTGAACATGCTCATGTGTTGAAACTCATATATATGGAAAATATGTGTCCAATGAGTTTCCCTAAATTTTCTCAAATATTTTGAAAGCATTTAAATAATTTTTCCCTATGAAAAACCATTTCTGGTCTTAAGAAAAAAGCCTTTAAATAAAATATAAAAATAATCTTTAAAATTCATATTTGGTGGTTTTGGGAAGTCATATATGTACTAGGTTTCAAATAAAGCATTTGGGGAAGAAGGGTCCACCCAATTTGAGGACTTGCAATGCAAACCTCATTTTAGGGGGTTTTGAAAACTTAATTTGGATAAATCCTTTTTGGTCAAGATAAAATTTGATAAAAATAGTTTTGGGCACTATTCCCATGGCATGATCATTGGGCAAGAAGTCTGGGTCAAGGAAGATGAATATGAAGAGGGATAGAATCTAAGAGTGCCACATACAACAATCAACAAGCAAACAAGCAAGAATTCAAACAAGCACAAGCATTGAAAAAAAAATTAATTGGTTCCAAATTTTATAAATCCAAGTATAAAAAGTGATTCAAAACACAGGGTGTGACACGAAAACTTTAAGTTTTTACTATCAAAATTTTCGACGCTTCCCGCTCAAACTGTTCCGATTCCCATGACTGGATAACCCACGATCCCCCACTATCTCCACTACTCGGAGCGTGGGTGACACATGTCGCATGGAGATCAAGGGTCAGGGGCAATCAGGTCCAAAATCTTCGAACCGACTGGTTTTCACCTCCACTATAAATACCCCTTCCCTTCCACTGTGCTCGAGTTACTCCTCACTCCCACTCTCTCTCGAGCTCAAACCTAGCGCCGCCACTAAAATCATCCCTGCCGGTGTGGAAGAGCTTCACTGCCTCAACCTCGTTGTCGCCGTACTCGCATCGGCCGCGGAAATCTTCACTCCGCTGTCGTTGTAGTTGTCTTCCTCAGCCAAGCTAGGGCGTGGGAGATCTGGACGGACGAACTTCCCCAATTTCATCCCACTATTCCTCGTGTTCTTCAGCAGGGTAAATAAAATCTAATTTTACTAACCTTGTTTGATCTTTATGTTTTCCACAAAATCCTCAAAGGTGTTTATTCTTCAAGAATCATATTCTAAAGCACCTTACATGTTCATTCCCTTGATGTTTTTCCTAAGTTATAGTTTTCTTCAAGATTCCTCAATTGTGTGGATCCTCAAAATTTGCACAACCCTGGAACCTAAGACAAGAACACTTAGTGAAATTCCTCAAGACATCTATGGTACAAAATGTATGCTGATGAATCACTAGGTTCTCATCAGCTTAACTCATTTGCAGTGTTTCTTGACAGAAAATTGTGTACATCTTCAGAATCTTCAAGAGTTCAAAGTCATCAAGTGAAGAAAATGGATGATGGCAAAAGACCTCAGAAGGGTGGAAAGAAGGCTGAACAGAACACTACCTTTGAGATACCTGAACCTTTGTTTGTTGGTTAATGTGCTCTCTATGAAGCCATTCATGGGAAAGAAACAAAGGAGCAGAGGAAAATCAAGATTCAGAGGATTGAACGGAGGTGGGTGAAGGAATGGAGAGACTATTGTTATGTCACTCCTAAGTACATGAAGAAATTCACACTCAAACCCCCTTGCAGAAGGGCTCCTCCTGCTGATAATCAAGAGGTTGATCCCACAAGTGTTGCTCGTGGTGAAGACTTTCCAGCTGAATGGGCAAAGCATCAACGTAAACTTCAGAGAACTATCGAAGCTGTAGTGGAGTAATTTAATGAAGATTCTGCTGCTGCTGCCTCTGCCGGAGCCTCGACTAGTGTTCCGAAGAAATCAATGGTGAAGAAATTTACAGTAAAGCCAAAACGCTCAACTTCAAAGTCCTCACTGCAAAATCCTCAAGCAAAGTCTTCAAAGGCCTTTGCAATGCCTTCAGTAGCTGCACAATCATCAGCTGCTGCCACAAACTCCTCAACACCTGTACATCTTGCAACATGTTAGAGGACTACAGGCTTCTCAATTGCTTCAGGGGTCTCTGCAAGTTCCTCTGCCCAAGCACAGTCCTCAACTAGTCCTTCTCTGTTGAAGATGAAAGCTACTGCTGGACGAGGCTCTTGACCAAGTCCTCAAACAAAGAAGGTGGTGTTCAAAGTACCCTCAGATTCTTGAGATGATGAAGCTGGTGCTGAGGAACTTGAGGCAAACATCAGGAACAAGCAAGAAAGGGTTGCTCAAGCCAAGGGCACTCAAATTCCTCTGATGATGGACCCAAAGACTATGCTCAACTTCATTGACATTTGGCACCAGGACCCAAACACAGCAATTGATGATTTGAATATGCCTCTTGGTCCAAGCCATGTCGTCACTGCCTTCATAGCTAAAGAAAAGTGGAAGTATGAGAAGGCTCGGTACAAGAAGGAACATTTCTTGAAGAAAAACGTTCTAAAGCTTTCTCCAGAACAACTTGTTTGACCATGCAATCTGAGATCAAAGGCCTCAGTGATGAATTCAACCGATACTATGTTGATTAGCAAGGCGCCAAGGTTCGTTTCGTCAAAATTGTTGATAAAGTCATTAAGGACCTAACGAGAGGGTTGCAGCTTGATTGCAACCTAAAATTCCTCAAGCTGAATAATCTACTCAGCCTGCTGAAGAAACTGCTCCCGCAGCTGAAGAAATTCAAGCTGCTGAAGAAACTGTCAGGGCAACCTCCACTGTTACGCCTGAAGAAATTGCCAGGCCAGCTGAAGCTTTTGCTGCGCCTGATCAAACTGAGACCACAAGGATGACTGCATCAGTCGTGCCTAAAGAAAATGCACCACCTTCACCCTCTGCAGAAACTGCAAAATCCTCAAGGGTGAAAAACATGAACCTTCCTTCCCCATCAAAAGTGAAGAAAACTAAGGTTGTGAAGAAGAAGGTTGCATAGAAGATAAAGGCATCAACTTCAGATTCCTTAGCAATGAAGAAAGTGAAGACACTGCCAAGTTCTTCAACTGAGCCGATTGATGCAACTCCCATTACCTCTGTGCCATCCTATGAATTAGTGCCATTTGGTGTTGACTATGTCATCCCAAATGATGAACAAGGAGAAATGGGTCATTCTGCTGCTTCCTCAGAGCAGATTGATGAAGAAATTGAAGTGGAAGTAAATGCTTCAACTCCATTGGTATCATCGCCCCAGCCTCAGTTGACTGTTGAAGAAGCCGGCGTTGAAGAAATGGAAGAGGATGTTGACATTGGAAACACAACTCCTCTAATCAATGATGAATATTGGGAAGTTGCACACCCAAATTCTCCAATGACCACTCCTCTGTCACAAATTCCTTAGTCTCCAACCCAGACTGAAGAAATTCATACAGGATCTAATGATTTGGCTACACCTGCCCCTGAAGATATTCCAGTTGCATTAGCTGAAGAAGTTGTTGCTCCAACTACAACTGAGGAAACAACCATTCAAATTCCTCGGTCTGAAGAAGTTCCTCCCATGCCTAAGGAAATTGTGGGCCGCTTCAAACCAAACCTTCAGCCGAAGCCCAAGATGCTATTCAAAGGCTCAAAGCGCCCCAAATTCCTCAAGACCAATTTCCTCAACAACCACATCTTCTTCACTGGGCCAAATCCTTATGACTCAGCAAGGGCCAATTGCACCAGATTCTGGACTCCCACGCAGATAAACTACTATGCATCAGTACTGTTTGACAAGGAGAAAGTCTTCGAGCATTAGCAAATTCCTCATGCGGACATGGAAACTATCCCATGCTTCACACCGATGCTCGCAGTTCTTCATGATGCAGGAATTCTTACCTTCTGCGTGGACATCTGTGGTTGGAATGAAGAGCTGATTCTTCAATTCTATACCACCTTGCACATCACAGGTGATGCCTCTGATATCTGCTCTTGGGTCTTGGACTAGATGACTGGATCAACTCGCGACACTGCTCCATCCTCTAAACTGCTTCGATCAGTCCCAATTCCAATTCCCTCAGAAGGTGCAAGATGCCTATTTGATGAACCTACTCTGTCCAACCACATGATGCAAGTGCCGATGAAGCCTTTGGCTTCTGGGAAACCTCAATGGACTACCTTCCATGTGAAGGATTTGATTTATGTGCCAAGGACAGTCTATCGCATTTTGACCAAAACCCTCAGTCCTCAGAAGGGTCACAACTCTGAAGAAGAAGAAGTGGAGGGAATCATGAAGAACATGCTATTCAACATCATTCATGGGATTCCCATCAACTACCATGATTTCTCCCTGAGGACTTTGGCAAATGCAGCATTAGCCCCATTTGAATTGAAGCCTTATGCTCCCTAGGTCATGAAATTCATCAGATCAAGGTCTTCATTTCCCTTCAAGGCTGACTTTCAGAATCACTTCGGCTTTATGCGTCCTATTGAAGTCCTCAAGCACACACTCACTTCAGTTGAGGGAAAAGGCAAGGCAGTCATTGATGAAGGTACTCATCTATTGGATGGCCAATTTTGCAAAGCTACATCTTATTCCACCAATGATGACACTGCAACCCAAGACTCTGCTGCAAAAGCCTTAGTGCAGAAGCCTCGAGAGGCTGCCCCTCGTGTGATGACTGATTGTGAGCTTCTTATAAGTCTTCATCAGAAGGTTGATCGCAATCACAAGTGGGTCAAACGTCAGTTTAGTTCACTTCTTCGAGACATGTCTATCATGCACAACACTGTGAGGAAGAACCAATACTACCTCCATGAAGTCTTCAACCGCACTTGGGCCATTCTATCTCACCTCAAGACTCCTGAAGAACTGAAGGAAATGAACCTTGAGCAGAACCTTGACTGGGCTCGTCCTCCTTAGAAGAAATTCAAGAAAGTTCAAGTTCCTCAGCTAGTTACAAGTTCATATTTTTCATCACAAGAGGCAGATGAAGCTGAGGATATTGATGACACTGCGGTGGGCCCTGCATCGACAAACGACCCCGGCAAGCTGGCACTCCTCCATCAACTTCAAGATGAAATTCTTCAAGGGGCATTAGTCCTCTATTTTCGTCCCTTTTGGTCTTCGATGACAAAGGGGGAGAAAATTTGAGTTAGTCTTCAAGCGGATCTCTATATATGGGTTGTTTTTTGTTTACGTTACAACTCTCGCTCTTTTGAAGCTTTTGTTCATTGAGTTGTACACTTAAGTCCGATGGTGGTCTAACTCTTTTGAACTGCTTTCTGCATGCTATTTCCTCAAATTACCTTAATGCATGCATGTTGAATTTCGTCAGACACCATTTTCATCATGCATTTCAAATTCTTCATATCATATGTTAAATGCATGTATGAATTACAAGATATAGGGGGAGTTCTCCTGTCTTTAACGTACCATGTCCATTTGTAGTCCGAAGCAAATTCCTCAAATATGCACATCTTCAGGGGGATTTCTTCTATATCTTGCAATCAAATTCCTCAAACTCAGTACTTACACTTCATATTTGTATCCCCGTTGAAAACTTAACCTATTTGTCATCAACCACCAAAAGGGGGGATTGTAAGTGCATCTAGTGCCCCTTAGTGATTTTGGTGTATTGAAGACTTAGAGGTTAAGAGACTGATGCATTTGTAAGTGTGCACAGGCTCTATAAGTCGCTAAGGAGTTTGATATATTCGGAGATTATCGACCCCTAAAAATGTATGTCTTCAACTCAAGACTTTCGTGAAGACTTTGTTGAAGACTTTGTTGAAGACTTTGTTGAAGACTTTGTTGAAGACTTTGTTGAAGACTTTGAAAATGAAGAAGTTGGTGTGACCTTGAAGATATGAACGAGGACTATGAAGAGTGAAGACTTTTTTCATAGTTTCATTTCCTTTCTTTGAGTCATAGGAAACACGGTACTGTTAAAGGGGGCCGAGGTAATACTAAGGAAAATTTCCAACTGATGCTCAACTCAGAAGCCTCAACCTATCCAATCCTTCGATTAAAGCCTTTGGAAGTCTCTTACAGTTCAGTCAAGTTCTTTAGTGACAGAGACGAAGTTCTTCTAGTCTTTGAGGAAATTGGTCTGACTGAGGACTTAGGATTTTGCGAGTGTGAATTGCCTACAATTGAGGAATATGATAAGCATGAGGACTTTCATAGTTCCAAATTCCGACCATTGTTGTGCTTTGCGCCAGCAATCCCCAATCATCCTATCCACATAATGGCCATATCATTGGGGGCATTTATGTCTTATCATGTCAGGTTGCACCCTGGCTATAAATAGACACCCCCAGAACCACTAGTTGGTTGGCTGCTCCGAGAGAGAACTGACACTTGTCATTTGAGAGCAACCCATCCTCTGAGGACTTTGAGAGAAAATCATGAGTAAGGAAAAACCCAAATCCAAACCACCAAACCCAAAGTGATTGAGCATCACTAAACATTCTTGTGTGAAACCGACGCTTGATACCTTTGAAGACTGTGTATCTTCCAGACAGTGAGGCGTCATGGTCTAGTGCATCGTGCAGTCAATTGGGGATCACAGAGTGACCTTGTTCTAGAACATCCAGCAGTCAATTGTGGATTCCCGAGTGACCAGTTTGTGAGGGTTTTGGAAGTCTACCCTGAAGACTTACCGCGAGTGTTGGGCGAGCACTTTGTGACCTTAGCTCAAGGAGAATACAGTAAGGATTGTGTGTCCTGGGACTGTGTGTAATCTGGTTTAAATACCAGGCTACTCCAAACCAAATGTATGACTGTCACAATAGTTGGAACTGGGTCATCACACCATTGTCTTCATCGAGCTACGTGGTTCTATTTCCTCAACCCTTTCATTTCCTCGTATACCTGTTGATGAAATTGATCTTCACTGTTTGAAGAATTTGACTGAAGACTTCCACAATTTCCTCACCTCAAGTTCTTCAAGTTACCTTGTTCCTCGCCTGCTTATCATGTATCACGCTACCTGTAATATGTGCATGTTTTATTTCATCATGATGACTATGCTATTTCTATGTTTCTCGTGCAGTTGAGTACTTATTCCGTTGCTAGTTATCCATCACATTTCAAATTCCTCAAGTGATGAATTTGTAAAAATCGCATATTCACCCCCCCCCACTAGTCGATATAACGCACTTTCCGTTCCGTAATACAAGATTGCGTGTCTAACTCTTTAGTCACTTTGCTTGCAAGGCTTATTGTGATGTTGTATTACCGAGTGGGACCTGATATACCACTCCATCACACGGAGTAACAAATCCCGGTATTGATCCATGCCCACTCAACAGACACCCTCGGAGATACCTGTAGAGCATCTTCACAGTCACCCAGTTACGTTGTGACGTTTGATACACACAAGGTATTCCTCTGGTGTCACTGAGTTGCAAGATCTCATGGTCATAGGAACAGATACTTGACATGCAGAAAACTATAGCAATAAACTAACACGATCATATGCTACGTTCCTAGTTTGGGTCTCGTCCATCACATCATTCTCCTAATGATGTGATCTCGTTATCAAATGGAATCTCATGTCTATGGCTAGGAAACCTTGACCATCTTTGCTCAACGAGCTAGTCTACTAGAGGCATACTACGGACACGGTGTTGTCTATGTATCCACACATGCATTTGAGTTTCCAATCAATACAACTATTGTCGTGGTTTTATTATGGCAGATGTCTGGGTGAACGGATTTGGATTCGAGGCCATCGCTAAGGTGATGGACTCAAAGGGGTTGGTTGGGACGAAGGACACGAGTTTACCCAGGTTCGGCCCCTCAAGTCGAGGTAACATCCTACGTCCTGCTTTTGTTTATATTGCTTGGTATATCGATTACAAGGGAGCTATTGCTTGACCTAGTTTTTGATAGTCTGATCTCTAAGTCACCCCGGGTCCCGCCTTTATATGAGGTCAAGACCATGAGTCATACAAGTCGCAACCGACTCTCACTACGTGTCTGAGTCTATCTCTACCTTATCTTACCTTCCTGACCATGTTGTCTTCGGGCGGCTCACCCGCCGGTTCTTCTCTGTCTGGGCCACGTTCCGGCCCATCTTGTCAAGTCGCCAAATGTCTTGGGCTTAAGTCTTCATAGCCCACCCTTGGGCTGGTGTACGAGCCGCCTAGTGTGACCCGTAGCCTCTGGGGTGGGTCTCACCAAGGGGTTATATCCCCAACATTAGGCCCCAGGTTGATTTGAGCTTGCTCACTTCAGCCTCCTTCTCAATCATCGGCGAGTCTCCCTTATGTCACCTGAAAATAATGACCCGCCGTGACGCCATGTCAAATCTGTCAGAAAGATCCTCTGACGTCCCTAGCGAATCTTTCCCTTATTAAATGGATGGTCCGGGAATCGAGGCGTCCGCCTCGGTCAAATGATATCCCCCGCCTGGATTTTCACGCCTGTTTCCACCCTTGCCTATTAAATAGGATCGCGAGGGGGTGGCATTTGTTTTCCTCCCCGCTCGCTCATCCTCTTCTTTCCTCCGACACCGCCGCTCCAGCACATCCCGCTCCGGTGCTGTCTTCACACTGTCGTCGTCGAGGCCGCTGCATCAACCTATTTGTTCCAGAACTCTCTCCGCGTCCATCGCACCGTCTTTGGTGAGTCTTTCCTCTCCTAGATCCTTAGCCATTTCGGTAGGGTTTCACGGAGTTCTTCCGCCGCTTTCGAACGCGAGCTTCTCTCCAATGTCGGCCATGATTAGCCCATAACAACTCGATGACATCATGTCCCCAATGCAGCATTCTATAGAAAACTGATAGTAGCACAACAAAGATCTGTAACAGCTCCACCTGCCGTTTTCAAGTTTTTGCCGTTTCCATAGTTCGTCCCTAGGTTTGAAATAAAATCATTTCCCTCTGTTTTGTAGATCCGTAATCTCAGAGATACATTGTGAAACCTGTTTCTAAACTTAGCCAAATTTTGCCTTGTCTTCTCATAAACTTGACCTGCCATGTAAGTCTGACTCTCACCAACCGGATCCTGGCGGATTAATCTTAAAATATTAAGCTTTTAGCTGCCCGTAGAAGTCTATCGTTCCCTGACTCACCGCACATGGTTACCTTGCATAGTATTGAGCCGTCGCCATGTCTCGTGCATCCAACTCATGCAACTGGGTCGTCTCTTGCATCACTGAAGAGTTCCTGATGGACTTTGTACACGCGGGCACCCTTCCCGCCAAAGATGTCATCCATTGGCGTGTTTCGGGTAATGAACTGAAGCCCGATCCTCAGGAGGGCGAAGTAGTTGTATTTTTAGATCATGTTGAACGTGGGTTTGTACCCCTCGGCTCAAAATTCTTTCGGGATGTTCTTCACTTTTAAAAGTTGCACCATCAAGACCTCGCCCCCAATTCTGTTTCCAACATATGCAACTTCCAAGTACTCAGCAAAGTCTACCTACAAACGGAGTCGTCCGTTGGTCTCTTTCGTGAGTTTTTTTATGCAAACCGCCAGACAGAAGTGAAGCCGGACCAAGATTAGAACTCGGTGGGTTTTCAATTCAGAGGCGTCGGGACATAACCTTTTCGGCTGTTCAGATGCCGAGTCATCCGAAAGATTGGAACAAGACTTGGTTTTACTATAAAGATACCTCCCCAGAGGGTGAGCATCCCTTTTCGGGTTACCGCCCATCCCGGATCAAGACGACCTCTGAGCTTCCTGGCCGGCTGTCAACTGCTGAACGGGCGAAGCACGAGCCGGCTCACGCCAAGATTAAAGCCCTTATGGCCAACGGACTGACGGGATTGGATTTGATCCCCTGCTGGATCTCTTGGAGGATTATGCCCTTGAGCCGGCAAAATCGCCTTATGTGTGAATATCCAGGCCAGTATGCTGATTCCCTCTGCTTCAGCCGGACGACGTTAACAAAAGATGACATTACAACTATCATCTGGAATCTTGTCCATGAAACTTCAGGAGCTTGCAGTGCCATTGGGCTGGCACCTTTCTGTGTCACTAACCCGGCCCCAGATGTAAGGCGACTCTTCATAGTCTCTTATCTTTATTAGCTATGTCTTGGCAATCCCCTCACTACTTGCCGGCCTATCTTTTCAGTCTCACTCCGACTTTTGGAAGAAGAAATACGTTCCTCCTCTGAAGAAAACCAAGAAGAAAGCCGCGGCCAAGAAGACGAAGAAGACCACTCCTCAAGAAGAATGGTTTGAACCGCCGGAGTCAGACGGCTCAAAGGTGTAACTTGACTATTTTTTGCCACCTATTTATTCACCTTATTGACAACAACCATTCACAGGACGAGATAGAAACCAGCCGCTCCAACGCCCCTGAGGTAACTTACGTTTCGTCCGACTCAGACTACTTTGTACCCCGGAAGATACGGCAGGTCGTTCGAAAAGCTCCCCTTTCTCATCCTCTTGCTTACTTGGACCCCCAATTTCTTTTGAAAAAGCAACAGCAAGCCGACCGACGCCAGACCCAAAGCGTCGGCTCTAACGATCTCATGTCCGATTTACCTAACTCCCTGGCTCAAAAGAAGCGTCTTGTGGAGGTATGCATTCCTTCTCTACTTGTTTTTACCAGTTCTTCCTTTGTAATTCCAACATTGCCTTACATTATCTGAACTGCTTTTTCAGGGATCATCGCCTTCGTCTGGTGACTCTACGGCCACTGCTCTGCCGCCTCCAAAGATTAATTTACTCTACGTGTTTTTCAAGCCTTACATCCGAACCTTTCGTGGTTGTAAACCTTGGGCTCTAACTTTTATGCTTTTCCAGGGCTCAAGCCAAGCGAAGGAAGTGTTGGGAGACGTAGTAGTAAATCAAAAATATTTCCTATGTGTTCACCAAGATCTATCTATGGAGAAACCAGCAACGAGTGGGAAGAGATTGCATCTTCATACCTTTGAAGATTGCTAAGCGGAAGCGTTACAAGAACGCGGTTGGTGGCGGCGTACTCGTAGCGATTCGGATCGCGATGGACTCCAATCTTAGCGCCGAACAACGGCGCCTTCGCGTTCAACACACGTGCAGCCCGGTGAAGTCTCCTATGCCTTGATCCAGCAAGGAGGAAGAAGAGGTTGAGGGAGAGTTCCGGCAGCACGAAGACATGGTGACGGTGGAGCTGCATGGTCTCCGACAGGGATTCGCCAAGCACTACGGAGAACGAGGAGAGGGAGGAGTAGGGCTGCGCCGACAGAGGAAGAAACCGTGTGTTTGGCAGCCCCAAAACCCTCCACTATATATAAGAGGAGGAGGAGGAGGGAGGGTTGCGCCCTAGGGTTTCCACCCTAGGGGCCGGCGGCAGTCCCAGATCTGATCTGGTGCGGCAGCCAGAGGGAGAGAGGGGTGGCCGGCGCCCTAGGTGGGCCTTAGGCCCATCTGAGCCTAGGGTTTGCCCCCCTCTCTTCCCTTGCTACGCCTTGGGCCCTTGTGGGGGGCGCACCAGCCCACCTAGGGGCTGGTTCCCTCCCACTTGTGGCCCATGAAACCCTTTGGGGTCATTGGTCCCACTTGGTGGACCCCCGGAACTGGACCCCCGGAACCCTTCCGGTGGTCCCGGTACATTACCGCTGACGCCCGAAACATTTCCGGTAACCAAAACCTCACTTCCCATATATCAATCTTTGTCTCCGGACCATTCTGGAACTCCTCGCGACGTCCAGTATCTCATTCGGGACTCCAAACTACCTTTGGTAACCACGTACACTATTTCCCTATAACCCTAGCGTCATCGAACCTTAAGTGTGTAGACCCTACGGGTTCGGGAGACACGTAGACATGACCGAGACACCTATCCGGTCAATGACCAATAGCGGGATCTGGATACCCATGTTGGCTCCCACATGCTCCATGATGATCTCATCGGATGAACCACGATGTCGGGGATTCAATCAATCCCGTATTCAATTCCCTTTGTCTACTGGTATGTCCTTGCCCGAGATTCGATCGTGGGTATCCCTATACCTTGTTCAATCTCGTTACCGGCAAGTCTCTTTACTCGTTCCGTAACACATCATCCCGTGTCTAACTCCTTACTCACATTGAGCTCATTATGATGATGTCTTACCAAGTGGGTCCAGAGATACCTCTCCGTCATACGGAGTAACAAATCCCAGTCTCGATTTGTGCCAACCCAACAAACACTTTCGGAGATACCCGTAGTGCACCTTTATACCCACCTAGTTACATTGTGACGTTTGGCACACCCAAAGCATTCCTACGGTATTCGGGAGTTGCACAATCTCATGGTCTAAGGAAATGATACTTGACATTGGAAAAGCTTTAGCAGACAAACTACACGATCTTCAACTATGCTTAGGATTGGGTCTTGTCCATCACATCATTCTCCTAATGATGTGATCCCATTATCAACGACATCCAATGTCCATGGTCATGAAACCATGACCATCTATTGATCAACGAGCTACCCAACTAGAGGCTCACTAGGGACATGTTGTGGTCTATGTGTTCACACATGTATTATCATGAACAATAGACAATTATAGCATGAACAATAGACAATTATCATGAACAAGGAAATACAATAATAACCATTTTATTATTGCCTCTAGGGAATATTTCCAACAGTCTCCCACTTGCACTAGAGTCAATAATCTAGTTATATTGTGATGAATCGAACACCCATAGCATTCTGGTGTTGATCATGTTTTGCTCGTGAGAGAGGTTTAGTCAACGGATCTGCGACATTCAGATCCGTATGCACTTTACAAATATCTATATCTTCCTCCTGAATGTAATCACGGATGGAGTTGAAGCGGCGCTTGATGTGTCTTGTCTTCTTGTGAAACCTGGGCTCCTTCGCAAGGGCAATAGCTCCAGTGTTGTCACAGAATAGAGTCATCGGGCCTGACGCACTTGGAATCACTCCTAGGTTGGTGATGAACTCCTTCATCCAGACTCCTTCCTTTGCTGCTTCGGAAGCAGCTATGTACTCTGCTTCACATGTAGATGCCGCCACGATGCTTTGCTTGCTGCTGCACCAGCTGACTGCCCCTCCGTTCAAAATATACACGTATCCGGTTTGCGACTTGGAGTCGTCTGGATCTGTGTCGAAGCTAGCATCGACGTAACCCTTTACGACGAGCTCTTCGGCACCTCCATATACGAGAAACATGTCCTTTGTCCTTTTGAAGTACTTCAGGATATTCTTGACCGCTGTCCAGTGTCCCACTCCAGGATCACTTTGGTACCTCCCTACCATACTTATGGCAAGGTTCACATCAGGTCTGGTACACAGCATGGCATACAGAATAGAGCCTATGGCTGAAGCATAGGGGATGCCACTCATCTCTTCTCTATCCTTTGTCGTGGTCGGGCATTGAGTCGTACTCAATCTCACACCCTGTAACACAGGCAAGAACCCCTTCTTGGACTGATCCATATTGAACTTCTTCAATATCTTTTCAAGGTATGTGCTTTGTGAAAGACCTATGAGGCGTCTCGATCTATCTCTATATATCATGATGCCTAATATGTAAGCAGCTTCTCCAAGGTCCTTCATTGAAAAACATTTATTCAAGTAGGCCTTTACACTTTCCAAAAGTTCTATATCATTTCCCATTATCAGTTTGTCATCCACATATAATATGAGAAATGCTACAGAGCTCCCAGTCACTTTCTTGTAAATACAGGATTCTCCATAAACCTGTACAAACCCAAATGCTTTAATCACCTCATTAAAGAGAATGTTCCAACAGATGCTTGCACGAGCCCATAGATGGAGCGCTAGAGCTTGCATACTTTGTTAGCATCTTTTGGATCGACAAAACCTTCCGGCTGCATCATATACAATTCTTCCTTAAGGAAGCCATTAAGGAATGCCGTTTTGACGTCCATTTGCCAGATCTCATAATCATAAAATGCAGCAAGTGCTAACATGATTCGGACAGACTTTAGCATCGCTACGGGTGAGAAAGTCTCATCTTAGTCAACTACTTGAACTTGTCGATAACCCTTAGCGACAACCCGAGCCTTATAGACGGTCACATTACCATCCGCGTCAGTCTTCTTCTTAAAGATCCATTTATTTTCAATGGTTTGCTTATCATCAAGCAAGTCCACCAAAGTCCACACTTTGTTCTCATACATGGATCCTATCTTGGATTTCATGTCTTCAAGCCATTTGTTGGAATCCGGGCCCGCCATTGCTTCTTCGTAGTTCGAAGGTTCACCGTTGTCCAACAACATGATCTCCAGGACATGGTTGCCGTACCACTCTGGTGCGGAACGTGTCCTAGTGGACCTTCGACGTTCAGTAGTAACTTGATCTGAAGTTTCATGATCATCATCATTAACTTCCTCTCTAGCCGGTGTAGGCTCCATAGAAACAACTTCCTGTGCTACGCTACTCTCCGGTTCGAGTGGAGGTACAATTACCTCATCAAGTTCTATTTTCCTCCCACTTACTTCTTTCGAGAGAAACTCTTTCTCGAGAAAGGATCCATTCTTGGTAACAAAGACTTTGCCTTCAGATCTGAGGTAGAAGGTATACCCAATTGTCTCTTTGGGATATCCTATGAAGACGCACTTTTCCGCTTTGGGTTCGAGCTTCTCAGGTTGAAGTTTCTTCACATAAGCATCGCATCCCCAAACTTTTAGAAACGATAGCTTAGGTTTCTTTCCAAACCATAATTCATACGGTGCCGTCTCAACGAACTTTCATAGTGCCCTATTTAAAGTGAATGCAGCAGTATCTAATGCATATCCCAAAAATGATAGCGGTAAGTCGGTAAGAGACATCATAGATTGCACCATATCCAATAGAGTGCGATTACGACGTTCAGACACACCATTTCGCTGAGGTGTGCCAGGCGGCGTGAGTTGTGAAACAATTCCACATTTCCTTAGGTGTGTGCCAAACTCGTGACTTAAATATTCTCCGCCACGATCAGATTGTAGCCACTTTATTTTCATGTCACGTTAATTCTCTACCTCACTCTAAAATTCCTTGAACCTTTCAAAGGTTTCAAACTTGTGTTTCATTAAGTAGACATACCCATATCTGCTCAAGTCATCAGTGAGGGTGAGAACATAACGGTAGCCACCGCGAGCCTCGATGCTCATTGGACCGCATACATCGGTATGTATTATCTCCAACAAGTCATTTGCTCGCTCCATTGTGCCAGAGAACGGAGTTTTTTTCATCTTGCCCATGAGGCATGGTTCGCACATGTCAAATGATTTGAAATCAAGAGACTCCAAAAGTCCATCAGCATTCATGAGTTTGACACCAATATGACCAAGGCGGCAGTGCCACATGTAAGTGGGACTATCGTTATCAACCTTACACTTTTTGGTACTCACGCTATGGACATGTGTAACATCACGTTCTAGATTCATCAAAAACAAACCATTGACCAGCAGAGCATGACCATAAAACATTTCTCTCATATAAATAGAACAACCATTATTCTCAGATTTAAATGAGTAGCCATCTTGCATCAAGCGACATCCAGATACAATGTTCATGCTCAAAGTTGGTACTAAATAACAATTATTGAGGTTTAAAACTAATCCCAAAGGTAGATGTAGAGGTAGTGTGCCAACGACGATCACATTGACCTTGGAACCATTCCCGATGCGCATCATCACCTCGTCCTTTGTCATCCTCCGCTTATTCCGCAGCTCCTGCTTGGAGTTACAAATGTGAGCAACTACACCGGTATCAAATACCCAGGAGCTACTATGAGCGCTGGTTAGGTACACATCAATAACAAGTATATCACATATACCTTTAACGTTGCCGGCCTTCTTATCCGCTAAGTACTTGGGGCAGTTCCACTTCTAGTGACCGGTACCCTTGCAATAAAAGCACTCAGTCTCCGGCTTGGGTCCATTCTTGTTCTTCTTCCCGACAACTTGCATACTAGGCGCGGCAACAACTTTGTTGTCCTTCTTTAAGTTCTTCTTGCCCTTGCCTTTCTTGAAACTAGTGGTCTTATTCACCATCAACACTTGATGCTCCTTTTTGATCTCGACCTCCGCTGATTTCAGCATCGAGTACAACTCAGGAATGAACTTCTCCATCCCCTGCATGTTGTAGTTCATCACAAAGCTCTTGTAGCTAGGTGGAAGCTACTGGAGGATTCTGTCAATGACCGAGTCATCCGGGAGATTAACTCCCAGCTGAGTCAAGTGGTTGTGCAACCCAGACATTTTGAGTATGTGCTCACTGACAGAACTATTCTCCTCCATCTTACAGCTGAAGAACTTGTCGGAGACTTCATATCTCTCGACCCGGGCATGAGCTTGGAAAACCAGTTTCAGCTCTTGGAACATATCATATGCTCCGTGTTGCTCAAAACGCTTTTGGAGCCCCAGTTCTAAACTGTAAAGCATGCCGCATTGAACAAGGGAGTAATCATCGCAGTGTGACTGCCAAGCGTTCGTAACATCTTGGTCCGCTGGGAAAATGGGTGGGTCACCTAGCGGTGCATCAAGGACATACAATCTTTTGGAAGCTATGAGGATGATCCTCAAGCCACGGACCTAGTCCGCATAGTTGCTTCCATCATCTTTTAGCTTGGTTTTATCTAGGAATGCGTTGAAGTTGAGGGTGACATTAGTGTTGGCCATTGGATCTACAATATAGATTGTAAAGACAATTTTAGACTAAGTTCATGATAATTAAGTTCGCGTAATCAAATTAATTAATAAACTCCCACTTAGATAGACATCTCTCTAGTCATCCAAGTGACACATGATCCATGTCAACTAGCCCGTGTCCGATCATCACATGAGACGGACTAGTCATCCATGGTGAACATCTCCATGTTGATCGTATCTTCTATACGACTCATGTTCGACCTTTCAGTCTTCCGTGTTCTGAGGCCATGTCTGTAGATGCTAGGCTTGTCAAGTCAACCTAAGTGTTTCACGTGTGTAAATCTGGCTTACACCCGTTGTATGCGAACGTTATAACCTATCACACCCGATCATCATGCGGTGCTTCGGAACAACGATCCTTAGGAACGGTGCATAGTTAGGGTGAACACCTTTCTTGAAATTTTATTGAGAGATCATCTTATTTACTACCGTCGTTCTAACCAAATAAGATGTAAACATGATAAACATCACATGCAATCAATATAGTGACATGATATGGCCAATATCATCTTGCTCCTTTGATCTCCATCTTCGGGCACCATGATCATCACTGTCACCGGCATGACACCATGATCTCCATCATCATGATCTCCATCATCGTGTCTTCATGAAGTTGTCTCGCCAACTATTACTTCTACTACTATGGCTAACGTTTAGCAATAAAGTAAAGTAATTATATGGCGTTTATGATTGACATGCAGGTCATACAATAAAATAAGACAACTCCTATGGATCCTGCCGGTTGTCATACTCATCGACATGCAAGTCGTGAATCCTATTACAAGAACATGATCTATCTCATACATCACAATGCATCACATCACATCCTTTTGGCCATATCACATCACAAGGCATATGCCGCAAAAACAAGTTAGATGTCCTCTAATTTGTAGTTGCAAGTTTTTACGTGGCTGCTATAGGTTTCTAGCAAGAATGTTTCTTACCTACGCCAAAACCACAACGTGATATTCCAATTTCTATTTACCCTTCATAAGGACCATTTTCATTGAATCCAATCCGACTAAGGTGGGAGAGACAGACACCCACTAGCCACCTTATGCAACAAGTGCATGTTAGGTGGTGGAACCGGTCTCACGTAAGCGTATGTGTAAAGTTGGTCCGGGCTGCTTCATCCCACAATACCGCCGAATCAAGATAAGACTAGTAGTGGTAAGAAAATTAACAAGATCGACGACCACAACAACTTTGTGTTCTACTCGTGCATAGATTCTACGCATAGACCTAGCTCATGATGCCACTGTTGGGAGACGTAGTAGTAAATCAAAAAATTCCTACGTGTTCACCAAGATCTATCTATGGAGAAACCATCAACGAGTGGGAAGAGATGGCATCTTCATACCTTTGAAGATCACTAAGCGGAAGCGTTACAAGAACGCGGTTGGTGGAGTCGTACTCGTAGCGATTCGGATCGTGGTGGACTCCGATCTTAGCGTCGAACAACATCGCCTCCACGTTCAACACACGTGCAGCCCGGTGACGTCTCCTACACCTTGATCCAGCAAGGAGGAAGAATAGGTTGAGGGAGAGCTCCGGCAGCACAATGGTGTGGTGACGGCGGAGCTGCGTGGTCTCCGGCAGGGCTTCGCCAAGCACTACGGAGAACGAGGAGAGGGAGGAGTAGGGCTGCGCCGACAGAGGAAGACACTGTGTGTTTGGCAGCCCCAAAACCCTCCACTATATATAGGAGGAGGAGGAGGGAGGGTTGTGCCCTAGGGTTTCCACCCTAGGGGCCAGCGGCAGCCCCAGATCTGATCTGGTGCGGCGGCCAGAGGGAGAGAGGGGTGGCCAGCGCCCTAGGTGGGCCTTAGGCCCATCTGAGCCTAGGGTTTGGCCCCCTCTCTTCCCTTGCTGCGCCTTGGGACCTTGTGGGGGCGCACCAGCCCACCTAGGGGCTGGTTCCCTCCCACTTGTGGCCCATGAAACCCTCTGGGGTCGATGGCCCCACTTGGTGGACCCCCGGAACCCTTCCGGTGGTCTCGGTACGTTACCGATGACGCCCGAAACATTTCCGGTAACCAAATCCTCACTTCCCATATATCAATATTTGTCTCCGGACCATTCTGGAACTCCTCGTGACGTCCGAGATCTCATCCAGGACTCCGAACTACCTTCGGTAACCATGTAAACTATTTCCCTATAACCCTAGCGTCATCGAACCTTAAGTGTGTAGACCCTACGGGTTCGGGAGACACGTAGACATGACCGAGACACCTCTCCAGTCAATAACCAACAGTGGGATCTGGATACCCATGTTGGCTCAAACATGCTCCACGATGATCTCATTGGATGAACCACGATGTCGGGGATTCAATCAATCCCGTATTCAATTCCCTTTGTCTACCGGTATGATACTTGCCCGAGATTCGATCGTGGGTATCCCTATACCTTGTTCAATCTCGTTACCGGCAAGTTTCTTTACTCGTTCCATAACGCATCATCCCGTGGCTAACTCCTTAGTCACATTGAGCTCATTATGATGATGTCTTACCGAGTGGGCCCAGAGATACCTCTCCGTCATACGGAGTAACAAATCCTAGTCTCGATTCGTGCCAACCCAACAGACACATTCGGAGATATCCGTAGTGCACCTTTATAGCCACCCAGTTACGTTGTGACGTTTGGCACACCCAAAGCATTCCTACGGTATCCGGGAGTTGCACAATCTCATGGTCTAAGGAAACGATACTTGACATTGGAAAAGCTTTAGCAGACAAACTACACGATCTTGTGCTATGCTCAGGATTGGGTCTTGTCCATCACATCATTCTCCTAATGATGTGATCCCATTATCAACGACATCCAATGTCCATGGTCATGAAACCATGACCATCTATTGATTAACGAGCTAGCCAACTAGAGGCTCAATAGGGACATGTTGTGGTCTATGTGTTCACACATGTATTACCGTTTCTGGTTAACACAATTATAGCATGAACAATACACAATTATCATGAACAAGGAAATACAATAATAACCATTTTATTATTGCCTCTAGGGCATATTTCCAACAGGAAGACCAACAAGTCCTTCACTGGCCCTAATGCTCAAGAACCGGAGCTTGCCAAGCCGGATGCTCCCATGCCGGATGTAAATCCCTTGGCGGCCTCTATAGAGCCGGTAGCTGACGATATTATTCCAGAGAGTCCTCAGAAGGACCATTCCAAGCCGTCGAGCCCTGCCAAGGCTGCTAATGACACCACTACTCCGGACGTCCTGATTACTGGCGCTGGCTTTCACTCTCCTCCACCTCATGTGCTAACAAAGCATAGTGAGATGGCTGAGGCCTCCAAGAAGCTGGAGTTTGAGCTCCCCGCCCTTGAGAAGATGACAACTGACGAACTTCATGCAGGCTATATGAGCCGACTGTCCACAAGCCGAGACCTGGAACTCAAGCTCGTTAACTTAATGAAGAAGAAATATGAGGTATTCTTAACTCTCCTTATACCCTTACATAGCCCCCAAGAGTTGGGTTAATATTGGCTGATGATAACCCGGGTCTTCAATCTTGGTAGAAGTAGAAATATTTAGCCTGTAGGCCTCAACTTACTTAGAGGTAATCTCAAACCATCATTGTTAGCCCCCAAGGGCCGGCTCAAGGTTGATAATCATTGATCCGGAGCTTTATAAAAGATAGGTAATAGAACCAATTGTAGCCCCCAAGTGCCGGCTCAATCTTATCAAAGTTGAGTTGGGACTTTATTGAGAATAGGTAACAGAGCCAATTGTAGCCCCCAAGTGCCGGCTCAATCTTATCAAAGTTGAGTTGGGACTTTATTGAGAATAGGTAACAGAGCCAATTGTAGCCCCCAAGGGCCGGCTCAATCTTGTCGAAGTTGAGTCGGGACTTTCATTCTAAACAGCCTAAAAAGGCAGTATGTAGCCCCTAAGTTCTGGGTTAACTTGATAAAGATGATCCGGAACTGCCTTTAATCTAGGAGATCAAATAGACATTAGCCCCCAAGTGTCATACATATTGCTTGCAATCTTTTTGAGACTTGCTGAGTTTTTTGAACTTCTCCTCATGTCGGCTCATTCCATACTTTGATATGTCGCAGGAAGCTTTAAACGAAGCCGGGTCAGAAGTGGCCGGCATAAAAAATAATCTAGCCACGCAGCAGGCCGCCCGAAGTGAAGCTGATGAAAAATGACGGCTCCTTTCTGAAGAACTGGCCAAGATTAAGGCCGACTTTGCAACCTTCAAGGAATCTATTATGACTGAACAAGCCACCCTGACTAAACGGGCGGATGATGCTGATTAGCGGCTTATGATCGTGTCTGATGAATTGCAGTCCTTGAAGCGCCACATCAAGAAGATGACAACCGCCATCTTTGGTAAATATTTGATAACTTAACTCAATTTGTGTATTGTACTTGTGCTGGCGACTCATGACGAGGCGTCCATCTTATGCAGGTCCTAGGAGCCGCCAACTTGCCTCCAACAGCTTGCTACCCCTGAAGGCCATGTATACCCTGACAAAACAACTTTATTGCGGCGTTGTGTGTACAATCAAGGATGTATTGTACAAGGATAATACCCCTTCAACTATCAAAGGGGTCTTAGAGCTTCTATCGACGTTGCCAAAACATATTATAGAATTGAAGAGATCAGCCGCCCGTCAGGGGGCGATCGCAGCCATAAGCCTGGCATTCGCTTTTGCTCCAGAGCTAACTCCAGCTGATATGATGGACGTATTTCCTTCCAAAAAATATGATGGCTTCGAGTTTACAGAAGCTGACTATGCACGGTGTGTAAAGGCTTCCAAAGTCCTTGCCTCCATGTTAGTAGAAGAAGTCAACCTGGAGACATACCAGGCGGCTTACAGCGCTGACCAGAAGAGAATCCGTGGCCCTCTCTTTGAGTCCAAGGATCTGATGCCTGCCCGCAGTAAGAATCTTTTCGCCTCTGAACTTGACTTGTCCCCCTTCTTTGAAGAAGGAACCTTTGGGGCTTTAACCAACTGCAACTAGGACTTGGAAAATCTTTAGATCAAGCCAGTTGAAGACCCAGAGTAGGATGACCCACCAGCCAGCTGATTGTGCTGTGAATGCATGTTGATAGCCGGCTCTTTGTGACCCGCCATGAGTGGTGTAAAAAACTTTAAGATATTTTTGGGCTCTACAGAGAGCATATGTAATAGACTGGTAGTAACTTTGCCTTTGCTTGAATTGTGCCATCGTGCACTTATGAAACAGTCCGGCTTAACATATATATGCCATCTTTCTTGTACTTCTCATTGGATGATTTACCAGCTCTTGGCAGCTTAATTTCCTGCAAGAATAAATGTATCTTTATATCGTTAGGAGGGCGGCTTAAAAGCATAACCCAAAGATGTTGTATCTTCCTAACGTGTTGACGAAGTCAACTACTTCGCTTAAGAGCCGGCCGATAGGGTTTGATAAGCTACACCCGTAGGGCAGGAAGCCCCCTGGATGGCTATGTTGACTTATCCACATTTTTGGCTGAAGAGCCGGCTGTTAGGGTTAGATAAGATACACTCGGAGGGTGGGAAGCCCCCTTCGACAACCAAGTTGACTTGTCAACTTTTTTGGCATAAGAGCCGGCCGTTAGGGTTAGATAAGCTACACCCGAAAGTGGGAAGCCCCCTTCTACAGCTATGTTGACTTGTCAACATTTTTGGCTTAAAAGCCGGTTGTTAGGGTTAGATAAGCTACACCCGGAGGTAGTAAGCCCCCTTTGACAACCAAGTTGACTTGTCAACTTTTTTGGCATAACAGCCGGCTGTTAGGGTTAGATAAGCTACACCAAGAGGTGGGAAGCCCCTTCTACAGCTATGTTGACTCGTCAACATTTTTGGCTTAAAAGCTGGTTGTTAGGGTTAGATAAGCTACACTCGGAGGTGGGAAGCCCCCTTCGACAACCAAGTTGACTTGTCAACTTTTTTGGCATAAGAGCCGGCCGTTAGGGTTAGATAAGCTACACTCGGAGGTGGGAAGCCCCCTTCTACAGCTATGTTGACTTGTCAACATTTTTGGCTTAAAAGCCGGTTGTTAGGGTTAGATAAGCTACACTCGGAGGTGGGAAGCCCCCTTTGACAACCAAGTTGACTTGTCAACTTTTTTGGCATAAGAGTCGGCTGTTAGGGTTAGATAAGCTACACCCGGAGGTGGGAAGCCCCTTCGACAGCTATGTTTTGGATCTTTCTTCAATGGATGAAGATATACGAAATGGCAGAGGCCCCGGCTTGCAGGGATGCTATTTTATTCATATATAAATATGATATGTACAATGATAGTATACAATGTTGTGTCTCCACAACTCAGGTATAATAAGGACGTAGATGCGTGATATTCCACGGCCGGCGGGTCTCCTAACCCGAGGTATCTGAGTCGTCCCGGATATCGATGAGGTAATATGACCCGTTGTTGAGATTTCTGCTGACCACGAAAGGTCCTTCCCATGGAGGAGATAGCTTATGCATATTTGTCTGATCTTGAATCAGTCGCAGCACCAAGTCGCCTTCTTGAAACGTCCGGGTCTTGACTCTGCGTCTATGATAGCGGCGCAGGTCTTGTTGATAGATCGCTGAACGAGAAGCCGCCAGTTCTCGTTCCTCCTCTAAGGCATCCAACGCGTCTTGACGCGCCATCTCATTATCCATCTCAACATAAGCCGTCACTCGTGGCGAGTTATGTCGGATGTCACTTGGTAACACGGTTTCTGCATCGTAAACCATGAAGAAAGGTGTATAACTTGTGGATCTGTTGGGGGTAGTTCTGATGCTCCATAAGACAGACGGCAACTCTTCTACCCAACAACTCGGCGTCCGTTGTAAAGAAACCATAAGCCATGGCTTGATACCTCTCAAGATTTCTTGATTAGCACGCTCCGCCTAACCGTTGGATAGTGGATGAGCAACCGCCGAAACATCAAGCCGGATGTGCTCCAGGTCGCAGAATTTTTTCATAGCCCCCTTGGACAAGTTTGTTCCATTGTCCATGATGATGCTATGAGGGTAACCAAAATGGTAGATTAGCTTTTTAATAAACTGAACCGTCGTAGCCGCGTCACACTTGCTGACCGGCTCAGCCTCTACCCACTTGGTGAACTTATCAAGCGCCACCAAGAGGTGCGTTTTCTTATCCTTGGATCTCTTGAAAGGCCCAATCATATCAAGCCCCCAGACTGCAAACGACCAAGTAATTGGTATCATGCACAATTCTTGAGCCGGAACATGAGCACGCCGGCAAAACTTTTGACAACCGTCACACTTGCGGACCAGATCCTCTGCATCCTTGTGAGCCGTCAACCAGAAGAAACCATGCCAGAAAGCCTTGTCCACTAGAGATTTTAGCCGGCGTGATGTCCGCAATATCCAGCGTGAATTTCATTCAAGATTTCCTTACCCTCCTCTGGTGAGACACAACGTTGAAACACCCCGGTGATGTTGCACTTGTGCAACTCACCATTAACTATTGTCATGGACTTAGACCGTCGGGTGATCTGTTTGGCCAGATTTTCATCATCAGGTAACTCGCCCCGAGTCAAATACTCTAAGTAAGGCACGGTCCAATCTGGAATAGCATGTAGAGCCACCACCAATTGTCCCTCCGGGTCAGGAATAGCCAAATCCCTCTGAGGGTAACTTGACAGTCGGGTGATGCAAGACGTCCAGAAAGATATTGGGCGGCCCCGACTTTCGGTGAGAGCCTAACCTTGATAGGGCATTAGCCGCCTCATTCCTGTGACGATCAATGTGATCCACCTAATAACCCTTGAAATGACCAGCAATGACATCCACTGCTTGACGATAAGCCACCATCCACGGATCCCTGGAATCCCAACTACCCGAAACTTGCTGAGCCACAAGGTCTGAGTCGCCGAAGCACCTTACCCGGCTTAAGTTCATATCCTTAGCTACCCTGAGGCCATGAAGCAGGGCTTCATATTTAGCCGCATTATTAGTGCAAGGGAACATCAGCCGGAGCACATAACAGAACTTATCACACTTGGGAGATGTTAACACAACTCCTGCCCCTGATCCTTCCAGCTCCTTGGATCCATCAAAGTGTATTGTCCAATATGTGTTATCTGGCTTTTCTTCAGGCACCTGACACTCTGTCCAGTCGTTTATGAAATCCACAAGGGCTTGAGACTTGCCAGTCATACGTGGTACGTATTTCAGATTGAGAGGTCCTAGCTCCAATGCCCACTTAGCAATCCTGCTAGTGGCTTTTCTGTTTTGAATTATGTCCCCCAATGCACCAGAACTTACCACGGTGATCTGGTGCCCTAAGAAGTAATGCTTTAACTTGCGGTTGGCCATGAACACCCCATCCACTAGCTTCTGCCAATGTGGATTCCTCTGCTTGGACTCTATAAGGACCTCACTGATAAAATAAACCGGCCTCTGAACCGGGTACTCTTTCCCTGCTTCCTTGCGCTCGACCACAATTGCAGCGCTGACAGACCGGTTGTTAGCCGCCACGTATAGGAGCAAAGGTTGTTTCTCAGTCAGAGCAGCTAAAACCGGCGGCTCAGTGAGTTGCTTCTTGAACACCTCAAACGCTTCACCCGCCGCCGTACTCCAGACAAAATTGTCTGTCTTTTTCATCATTTGATGTAGAGGGATGGCTTTCTCACCAGGCGGCTTATGAACCGGCTCAGCGCGGTGATCCGCCCTGCCAGGCGTTGGAAATCATTGATGCATGCCGGCTCAGCCAGGGAGGTGATAGCCTTGATCTTATCCGGATTGGCTTCAATACCATGATCAGAAACTAGAAATCCCAAGAGCTTGCCAGCCGGAACACCAAAGACACACTTTGCCGGGTTAAGCATCATCTTATAGATCCGTAGATTGTCAAAGGTTTCCTTTAAGTCATCAAGCAGGGTCTCCTTCTTCCTCGACTTGACCACAATATCATCCACATAAGCATGAACGTTGCGTCCAATCTGATTGTGAAGACAATTCTGTACGCAGCGTTGATAAGTCGCCTGGGCACTCTTGAGCCCGAAAGGCATAGACACATAGCAGAAGGCTCCAAAAGGCGTGATGAAAGCCATCTTCTCTTGGTCCTTAACCGCCATCTTGATCTAATGATATCCCGAATAAGCATCTAGGAAGCATAAACTTTCGCAACCCGTTGTAGCATCAATGATTTGATCAATACGAGGGAGAGCAAAAGGATCAGCCGGACAGGCCTTGTAAAGATCTGTATAATCCACACACATATGCCATGTGATGTTCTTCTTGAGCACAAGCACTAGGTTAGAAAGTCACTCCGGGTGAAAGACTTCGACAATGAAACCCGCTGCTAAGAGCCGGGCGACCTCCTCCCCAATGGCCTTGTGTCTCTCCTCATTGAACCGTCATAGAAATTGCTTGACAGGTTTAAACTTAGGATCCACATTAAGGTTATGCTCACCGAACTCTCTCGGTACACCCGGCATGTCAGAAGGTTTCCATGCAAAGATGTCCCGATTCTCACGGATGAATTCGATGAGCGCGCTTTCCTATTTGGGATCCATGTTAGCCCCAATAATGAACTATTTGGACGAGTCGCCCAGAGTAAAATCCATCGCCTTTGTATCATCCGTCGAGAATTTGAGGGGCGGCTCAACCTCTGTGGTAGGCTTCTTCAGCGGGGTCATATCCTCCGGGTCAACATTTTTTTGTAGAACTTGAGTTCTGCCTCAGCACAACTGGATTCCGCGTAAGCCACGTCCCCTTTCGCACTCAATAGTCGTATTCCGATCACCATGAACAGTAATCGTGCCTTTTAACCCGGGCATCTTGAGTTGTAAGTAGACATAACAAGGCCTAGCCATGAACTTAGCATAAGCCGGCCGCCCCAACAATGCATGATAAGGGCTCTAGATCTTGACCACTTCAAACCACAAGGACTCCACCCTGTAGTTGTACTCGTCACCAAAGGCAACTTCCAAAGAAATTCTGCCCACCGGGTAAGCCGACTTGCCCGGTACCACACCATGAAAAACGGTTGATGAGGGCTTAAGGTATTGATCAAGCAGCTTCATCCGCCAGAAGGTATCATAATACAGGATGTTGATGCTACTGCCACCGTCCATAAGTACCTTATTCACCATATATCATCCCACTTGGGGGGCAACTACCAAGGCTAGCCGCCCCGGGTCATCAACACGCGACGGGTGATCCTCCCGACTCCATGTTATGTCATATTCAGACCACTTCAAGTATTGCGGCAGAGCCGGCGCGACTGCGTTAACCGCTCGCTTGCACAATTTCTGATCCTGTTTGTTAAGGCTGGTCGTGAAACATGATATTGGCCCGAACTGAGCTGCTTTGGATTACTCTGATACCCAGACTGATTATGCTGCTACTGATTGTTGTTACCAGAGTGTTGAGGATGTCATCCTTGATTGCCCTGACCATGATGATTGGACCCTGAGCCGTTGGATCCAAATCTGGCTCCTGACCCGCCTGGTCCTGAGCCATCGGGCGGGCCACCACCATGGTTGTTGTGCTGCTGCATGCTATAATTCTTGAACTTCTGCATGATATGGCAATCACCCCATGTATGCGCCGCAGGTTTATTGGGCCGGCTGTGCTCCGGACAAGGTTTTTTGAGCATTTCCTCCAAATTGAAAGGAGTCCTATTTTTGTTAAAAGGCGGTCTAAACTTCCCATTGCCCTTAGGATGATTCTGGCCGGTGCTCGCATTGGCCACCAGCTCTGACCCGCCATCCGGGTTTTTCCGCTTGCTCTGGTTACCATTGTTTGCCGCACCCTTGCCCTGGTTGTTCCTCTTACCTTGGCTGGCCTTCTCCTCATCAGAGCCTGGATCCCTCGTGTTATCAAAGTCAGCATACTTTGTGAGAGCCGCCATGAGTTCTCCCATGTCCTGACACGTACGCTTGAGCCGGCCGAGCTTCTGCTTTAGAGGGACGAAGTGACAGTTATTTTCTAGGATCAGCATCGCTTGAGCCATCGTGATCTGTTCAGATGAGTGGATGATGGTCGACACCCGTCAGACCCAATGATGAGCCGACTCATTCTCCTGTTGGACACAATGATCGAGATCCACAATAGTCATAGGATGTTTCCAAGTCCCTTGAAAGTTTTTGATGAACCTTGCCCTCAACTCAGCCCATGAATTGATGGTATTGGGTGGCAAACCCTTTAACCACGTGCGAGCCAGACCTTCAAGCATCATGATGAAGTACTTAGCACACACCGCCTCACTGACATCCAGCATCTCCATAGCCAGCTCATAACTTTCGATCCAGCCCTTCGGAGGTAAGTCAACAGTGTAATTCGGGACCTTGCGAGGTCCTTTGAAATCCTTCGGCAACCGCTCACTCCGTAGAGCCGGTGCTAAGCATGGCACTCCCACGGCCCTGGTGGTCACTCCCACTCCTACTGATACGGAGGGCGCGGGCTCTCCGTGAGCCGCCGTGGCCAAAGCTGCCGCCTCTTGTTGGTTCCTCGCCCGATTTATGAGCGCTTATGCATCTAGAGCCGCCTGATCATCCCCTAGAGGCCCTCTGTGCCGATCGCTGCTGGAGACCGCCGGCGATTCATAGCGCCGGCTAAAGCTGTGGCTGGGGAGGGGGCTTGAATGAACGCAGCTCTGGCTGTAAGCATACTTCTCCTGCAGGGCCATTGCGGTCTGAAGGTACCCAATGGCGTTCCGTACCTCTTCTGCAAAAGGCACCTCATCTGGGATAGGGATTGTTTCAAGCCGGGTGGCTGCGGCCACTATGTTCTCTGCCGGGTTGGAATAATGACCCGTCGGCGTTGGAAAGACCACTGGTGAGGCCTGGTTTTGTTGGGGCGGGTTAAGCTGCGATCGAGCCGTCGGCCGACTTCCAGGTGCATCCGCTGCCCGTCCCGTTCCTGGCGTATTGAAGAGATTCCTAGCCTCATAATGTTCTGGTAAGCGGGATTGATGCCTCATCCGATGCACCACAGCCGCTGATTGTTGTTCTAACCCGAGGCGGAAGGCATCCGTCTTAATGTGTTCTGCCTTTGCCTCCATCTGAACTTTTAGCTTAGCTATCCTCTGTTGCTCCTCCGCCATCCGGTCCTTGAGTCTCACAATCTCCAAGTTTTGAGCGGCTTGATTATCTGGCGTGACTTCAGTGGCCATCAAGTCCGCGAGCTCATTCATCAGATCCAGAAGAACTTGAGCCAGCGGCAGCGGCTCAGCCCTCAAGGTTGCTGCTCCGGTGGCTGTGCTGCTCGCACCTGGGGCCGACCCCACCATGAACACGGCCACATGAACCGACGGCCTGAAATCGTCCGGCTCAAAATGCTCCGACTCAGGGTAAAGCTCGTCGTAGCCCCCGAGCCCACCGTTGTGAAGCTGATAGATCGAATCTACTTCCCCACTCGAAGATCCGTCCTCTAAACAGACAAGAGTCTCCTCCGACGCAGAAGCTTCAAGATCCATGCCTTGAGTGAAGCCCATGAAGACGTGCTTCCGGCCCGGGTTAACACGGGCGGGTCGCACATCATGGGCGGGTTACATGCACCGAGCCGGCTCGACGATGCTGGTGTAGATGTCCAGCCTGGGTGTAGATCTATCGATCCTGCCGATGAAGACATGGATCCCATCGAAGGGAATTCGGAATCCATATTCGACAGAGCCGGCATCAAGACCCCAGCCGGCGTCGTCGATGTATTTCCGGCCGCGGCGACTCTTGTTCATCCTTCCAACCACGTATCCCTCGAGCCCTAGGAGAGAGCCCTTTGAGAACTCAACACCATCGAGCGCGAGCCCCACGATGGGCGCCAACTATCGTGGTTTTATCACGGCAGATGTCCGAGTGAATAGACTTGGATTCGAGGCCATCGCTAAGGTGATGGACTCAAAGGGGTTGGTTGGGACGAAGGACACGAGTTTACCCAGGTTCGGCCCCTCAAATCGAGGTAGCAGCCTACGTCCTGCTTGTGTTTATATTGCTTGGTGTATCGATTACAAGGGAGCTATTGCTTGACCTAGTTTTCGATAGTCTGATCTCTAAGTCACCCCGGGTCTCGCCTTTATATAGGAGGTCAAGACCGCGGGTCATACAAGTCGCAACCGACTCTCACTACGTGTCCGAGTCTATCTCTACCTTATCTTACCTTCCTGACCAAGTTGTCTCCGGGCGGCTCACCCGCCCGTTTCTTCTCTGTCCGGGCCACATTTCGGTGCATCTTGTCAAGCCGACAAACGTCTTGGGCTTAAGTATTCATAGCCCACCCTTGGGCTAGTGTACGAGCCGCCTAGTGTGACCCGGAGCCTCTAGGGCGGGTCTCACCGTGGGGTTATATCCCCAACAATTATAGCATGGATAATAAACAATTATAGCATGGATAATAAATGATTATCATAATAATAACCACTTTATTATTGCCTCTAGGGTATATTTCCAATAGTCTCCCACTTGCACTAGAGTAAATAATCTACCTCACATAATTATGTGATTTACATTGTAATGAATCTAACACCCATACACTTCTGGTGTTGATCATGTAGACCTTGTAAGAGGTTTAGTTAGCGGGTCTGCGACATTCAGATCCGTGTGCACTTTGCAAATATTTATGTCCTCCTCCTTTATGTAATCACAGACGGAATTGAAGCATCTCTTTATGTGTCTGGTCCTCTTGTGAAACCTTGGTTCCTTGGCCAGAGCAATGGAACCAGTGTTGTCACAGAACAGAGTCATTGGGTTCAGTGCACTGGGCACTACTCCAAGATCTATCTTGAACTTCTTCATCCAGATACCTTCCTTTGCCGCCTCCAAGGTAGCAATGTACTCCGCTACACATGTAGAATCAGGTACCACGCTTTGTTTGGAACTGCACCAGCTTACCGCTCCCCCATTTAGAATGTATATGTATCTGGTTTGAGACTTAGAGTCATCCGGATAAGTGTCAAAGCTTGCATCCACATAACCCTTTACAACGAGCTCTTGATCACCTCCATAAACGAGAAACATTTCCTTAGTCATTTTCAGGTACTTAAGGATATTCTTGACCGCCTTTCCATTCCTGGATCACTTTGAAACCTACTGGTCATACTTATTGCAAGGCTGACATCGGGTCTTGTGCACAACATTGCATAGATGATAGAGCCTATGGCGGAAATAGGGGATGACACTCATCTTCTCTCTATCCTCTGCGATCACTGGGCATTGAGTCTTACTCAACTTCACACCTTGCAATACAGGTAACAACCCCTTCTTGGACTGATCCATTTTCAACTTCTTCAAAACATTGTCAAGGTATGTGCTCTCTAAAAGTCCTATTAAGTGTCTCAATCTATCTCTATAGATCTTGATGCCTAATATGAAAGCGGCTTCTCCTAGGTCCTTCATTGGAAAACTCTTGTTTAGATTTTCCTTCATGCTTTCCAACATTTATATATTGCTTCCAGTGAGCAATATACCATCCACATATAATATTAGAAACGATATAGAGCTCCCACTCACTTTCTTGTAAATACAAGCTTCCCCATAAACTTGTATAAACCCGAATGCTTTGATCACCTCATCAAAGTGAAGGTTCCAACTCCGAGATGCTTGCACCAGTCCATAAATGGATCACTGGAGTTTGCAAACTTTGTTAGTATTCTCTAGATCAACAAAACCTTCTGGTTGTATCATATACAACTCTTCCTAAAGGAATCCGTAAAGGAACGTTGTTTTGACATCCATCTGCAAAATTTCATAATAAAAAATACAGCTATTGCTAACATGATTCTGACGGACTTAAGCATCACTACGGATGAGAAGGTCTCATCGTAGTCAACTCCTTGAACTTGTGAAAAAACGTTTGCCACAAGTCGAGCTTTATAGACGGTGAAATTACCGCCCGCGTCCGTCTTCTTCTTAAAGATCCATTTGTTCTGAATGGCCTTTCACCCTTCAGGTAATACTTCCAAAGTACACACTTTGTTTTCATACATGGATCCCATCTCATATTTCATGGCCTCTAACCATTTGTTGGAATTCGGGCCCATCATCGCTTCTCCATAGCTCGTATGTTCATCGTTGTCGAGTAACATAACCTCTAAGACACGGTTATCATACCACTCAGGAATAGTAAGTACCCTTCTTGACCTACAAGGTTTGATAGTAACTTGATTCGAAGCTTCATGATCATCATCATTAATTTCCTCTTCAATAGACGTAGGCTCCACAGAAACATCTTTCTACGATGCGCTACTCTCTCGTTGAAACAAAGGTTCAACAACCTCATCAACTTCTACCTTCCTTCCACTCATTTCTTTCGAGAGAAACTCTTTCTCAAGAAATGACCCGTTTTTAGCGACAAACACTTTGCCTTTGGATCTGAGAAAGAAGGTATACCCAATCATCTATTTTGGGTATCCTATGAAGATGCATTTCCCCACTTTGGGTTCTACTTTTCAGGGTGAAGCTTTTTGACATAAGCATCACATCCGCAAACTTTAAGGAATGACAACTTTGGTTTCTTGCCAAACCACAGTTCATACGGCATCATCTCAATGGATTTCGATCGTGACCTATTTACAGTGAATGCAATTGTCTCTAATGCATAACCCCAAAACGATAGTGACAAATCGGCAAGAGACATCATTGAACACACCATATCCAATAAGGTTCGATTACGACGTTCGGACACACCATTACGCTGTGGTGTTCCAGGCGGTGTCAATTGTGAAACAATTCCACATTGTCGTACGTGATTGCCAAACTCATATTCTCCTCCTCGATCAGATCGTAGGTATTTAATCTTCTTGTCACGATTTTTCTCAACTTCAATCTAAAATTGCTTGAACTTTTTAAACGTTGCATACTTGTGTTTCATTAAGTAAATATACCCATACCTACTTAAGTCATCAGTGAAGGTGATAAAGTAATGATAACCACCGCATGCCTCAATGCTCACTGGACCGCACACATCAGTATGTATGATTTCAAACAAGTCACTTGCCCGTTCCATTTTTCCAAAGAACGGGGTCTTAGTCATCTTGCCCATGAGGCATGGTTCACATGTGTCAAGTGATTCGAAATCAAGTGACTCCAAAAGTCCATCATCGTGGAGCTTCTTCATGCGTTTTACACCAATATGACCTAAGTGGTAGTGCCACAAGAAAGTGGTACTATCATTATCAACTCTACATCTTTTGGCATCAATGTTATGAACATGTGTATCATCACTATCGAGATTCAATACAAATAAACCCCTCACATTGGGTGCATAACCATAAAAGATATTACTCATATAAATAGAACAACCATTATTCTCTGATTTAAATGAGGAACCGTCTTGCAATAAACAAGATCCAGATATAATGTTCATGCTTAACATAGCCACTAAATAACAATTATTCAGCTTCATCACTAATCTCGATGGTAATCAAAGAGCGAGCATGTCAACGGAAATCACATCAACCTTGTAACCATTTGGCACGCGCATCGTCACTTCGTACTTAGCCAGCCTCCATATATTCCGTAGTTCTTGCTTTGAGTTGCAAATGTGAGCAACCGAACCGGTATCAAATACCCATGCACTACAACGAGAGTTGGTAAGGTACACATCAATAACATGTATATCATATATACCTTGTTTGGTGTTGGCCGCCTTCTTGTCAGCCAGAAACTTGGGGTAGTTCCGCTTCCAGTGACCAGTTACCTTGCAATGAAAGCACTCAGTTTCTGGCTTGGGTCCAGCCTTGGGTTTCTTCACGGGAGGGGCAACTACTTTTCCACTCTTCTTGGAGTTACCATTCTTGCCCTTGCCATTTTTCTTAAAACTAGTGGTTTTATTGACCAACAATAGTTGATGCTCCTTCTGGATTTCTGACTCAGCGACTTTCAACATCGCAAACAGCACGGCGACTGACTTGTTCATCCCTTGCATGTTATAGTTCAATGATTGAAGAACTCTGTCAGTGATCACCTCTGGCAGAAGGGGCATCCCTAACTCTACCAGATGGTTCAAATACCCAGACATTCTGAGTATATGTTCGCTGACAGACCCGTTCTCCTCCATCTTGGAAGCATAGAACTTATCGGGGGTCTCATACCTCTCGATTCGGGCATTCTTCTCAAAGATAAACTTCAACTCCTGGAACATCTCATATGCTCCATGATGTTCAAAACGTCTTTGAAGTTCCGGTTCTAAGCCATACAACATTGCACATTGAACTATCAAGTAATCTCTAGAAAGTGCCTCCCACGCGATCACTATGTCTTCAGACGACACGGGAGCGGGTGATTCACCAAGCGGTGCATCAAGGACATAAGCCTTTTGGAAAGCCATGAGGATAATCCTCAGATTACGAGCCCAGACTTCAAAGTTACTTCCATCATCTTTCAACTTGGCTTTCTCTAGGAACGCATTGAAATTCAGGGGAAATACTGCGCGAGCCATTGATCTACAACATAAATTTGCAAAGGTTACTAAGACTATTGTTCAAGATAATGAGTTTAGTTAATCATATTAAGAAACTCCCACTCAAATTGACATCCCTTCGGTCATCTGAGTGATACATGATCCAAATTCACCAACCCAAGTCCAATCATCACATCAGATGAGGTGGTTTCAATGGTGAACATCTCCATGTTGATCATATCTACTCTATGACTCATGTTCAACCTTTCGGTCTCTTGCGTTCTGAGGACATGTCTATACATGCTAGGCTTGTCAAGTTTAACCCGAGTGTTCTGCACGTACAACACGGACTTCCACCCGTTGTATGTGAAAGCAGAGTCTATCACACCCGATCATCACGTGGTGCTTCGAAACGAAGAACTTTCGCAACGGTGCACACTCGGGGAGAACACAATTTTGTCTTGAAATTATAGTGAGAGAACACCTTATAATTCTACTGTCATCCTACAAAAAATAAGATGCATAAAAGGATTAACATCACATGCAAATCATAAGTGACATGATATGGCCATGAACTTGTGCTTTTGATCTCCATCTCCAAAGCACCGACATGATCTCCATCGTCACCGGCATAACACCATGATCTCCATCATCATGATTTCCATCATTGTGTCACCATTGGGGTTGTCGCGCCCACCATTCTTCTACTACTATTGCTACCGCTTAGCGATAAAGTAAAGCATTACATAGCGCTTAATGATTGACATGCAGGTCATACAATAATTAAAGACAACCCTATGGCTCCTACCGGTTGTCATACTGATAGACATGCAAGTCATGATACTATATACAAAACATGATAATCTCATACATCAAATATATCTCATCATGTCATCGTCCATATCATATCACAAAATACCCTGCAAAAACAAGTTAGACGTCCTCTAATTGTTTTCCATGTTTTACGTGGATGCTACGGGTATCTAGCAAGAACGATTCTTACCTACACAAAACCACAAAGATGATACACAAATTGCTATTCAACCTTCTCAAGGACTGCCTTCGTCGAATCCGAACCAACTAAAGTGGGAGAAACACACACCCGCCAACCATGATTATGCAACAAAGTCACATGTCAGTCGATGGAACTGGTCTCTCGTACGTGGACGAGTAAAGTTGGCTCGGGCTGCTTCATCCCACAATACCTCTGAATCAAGAAAAGACCAAGGGAGGATGCAATCTGAGCATCAACACCCACAAACTCCTTTGTGTTCTACTCGTGATCTCATCTACGCATAGACCTAGCTCATGATGCCACTGTTGGGGAACATTGCATGGGAAACAAAAAAAATCCTACGCACACGCAAGATCTATCCATGGTGATGACCATCTACGAGAGGGAGAGTGGATCTACGTACCCTTGTATATCGCTAAGAGGGAAGCGCTAACAAAATTGCTTGATGTAGTCAAATGTCTTCGTGATCCAAATCGCAAGCCGTCCTGCGATCCAATCACGATCCGTCCCGATCTAGTGTTGAACGGACGGCACCTCCGCGTTCAACACACGTACATCTCGATGACATCACCGCCTTCTTGATCCAGCAATCAAGGGCGGAGAGGTAGATGAGTTATCCAGCAGCACGGTGCCATGGTGGCGGTGGTGGTGGAGTTGTTCCGACAGGGCTTCACCAAGCACTACCGAAACCGATCTAGAGTAAAAACAGATCTAGAGGGAGATAGGCAGCACGTGGCTTTTTCAGGTGTGGCTTCCCTCCCTCTCCCTCTCTATTTATAGGAAGAGGAAACTTGGAGGAGGAGGAATAGTACTGCGTGAATAGTAATCCTCTTTCCCAAGTAATGCATCTTATCTCCTATTTTAAAGGGATTTGATCTTATCACTTGGGACAGCCGCATGGGCCAAGTGGGGTTGCTACGCCTGGCCCATGAAGGGCTAGTGCGCGCCCTTTAGAGTCCATGTGGACCCTCTATGGACCTCTGGACACCTTCGGAACCCTCCGAAACCTTCTTGAAGCTTCTCGGTACAAAACCAAAAAAACCCGAACTTTTTTTGAACCCAAAATATGACTTCCCATATATAAATCTTTACCCACGAATCATTCCCGAACTCCTCATGACATCCGGGATCTCATCTGGCACTCCGAACAACATTCGGTCACCAACATACATAACTAATTAATACCATATCATGATCAAACGTTAAGTGTGCATACCCAACAGGTTTGAGAACTATGTAGACATGACCGAGACACCTCTATGGTCAATAACAATTAGCAGGACCTGGATGACCATATTGGTTCTGACATATTCTACGAAGATCTTTATCGGTTGAACCACGATGTCAAGGATTCAGTTAATCTCATACGTAGTTCCCTTTGTTCCTCGGTATGTTACTTTCCCGAGATTCGATTGTCGGTATCTCCATACCTAGTTCAGTCTCCTTACCGGCAAGTCTCTGTACTTGCTCTGTAATCCAAGATCCCATGGCTAACTCTTTAGTCACTTTTGTTAGGGCATATTTCTCCCTAAGTGGTTTTGGTGATTGATGACAATGCCTTTGCGGACTAATCGTGTGCATTGAGCATTTCAAATATCTCAGGTCTAGGCACAAGACGATTCAGTGCCCCTCAGAAGCTCTCGAAGACGGTTGTTCTCTGTGTTTCTTTTCGGTGGATTTGATTTGTAGGAAAGCCGTACTATCAAGAGGGGGTCCGCATCAGAAAGGTATGGGTGGAATCAACACGTGCACATCTATTCCCTTGCACCACCTTTCCCTCTCTTCAATGGAGCCCCAACTTGTTTTCCTTCTCTGTGCAAAAGGAGCTTCTACGAAGTGTTTGGGTTCAGTGGCCTACGGTAGTACCGCTCCAGGGAGCGGTAGTACCGCAGGCGCCAGCGATAGTACCGCTCCAGGGAGCGGTAGTACCGCTGTCACCGGCCCTGGCCTCTACACCTGCGGTAGTAGGCGCGGATGTAATTTCTTACTTCTGCCCTGTTACGGCAGTACTGCGATTCGCGTCCGGTACTACCATGCAGAATTTTTTCGCATAGTTTCCCTCTGCGTAGGTTGGCACGGAAGTAATTTTTTACTTCCGTGCACCTCCAATGGCTGCCTCCGCCAACCATGCGGTAGTACCGCACGGGCTCGCGGTAGTACCGCTCTGGCGGTTCTACCGCTTGCTAACAGGCAAGGCAAGCTACTCTCATGCTAGCGGTAGTACCGCACATGGCTGCGGTAGTACCGCAAGCCATCGCGGTAGTACCGTGACTTTTGCGGTAGCACCATGATGCGCGGGGCTGAGTGACTGGATAACGGTTGGCTCTTGTCCCCCACTATAAAAGGGAGGTCTTCTTCTCCAAGAAGCTTACCTCTTCTTTCCAAAAACTCCATTGTTGCTCCAAGCTCCATTTTTGCCTGATCTCTCTCCCTAGCCAATCAATCTTGTTGATTTCCTAGGGATAGGTTGAGAAGGCCCCAATCTACACTTCCACCAAGAGAAATTTGATTCCCCCCACTAATCCCTTGCGGATCTTGTTACTCTTGGGTGTTTGAGCACCCTAGATGGTTGAGGTCACCTCGGAGCCACATTCCATTGTGGTGAAGCTTCGTGGTATCGTTGGGAGCCTCCAATTCAGTTGTGGAGATTGCCCCAACCTTGTTTGTAAAGGTTCGGTTGCCGCCTTCAAGGGCACCAATAGTGGAATCACGGCATCTCGCATTGTGTGAGGGCGTGAGGAGAATATGGTGGCCCTAGTGGCTTCTTGGGGAGCATTGTGCCTCCACGCTGCTCCAACGGAGACGTACTTCCCCACAAGGGAAGGAACTTCGGTAACACAACTCGTCTCCACCGGCTCCACTTTTGGTTATCTCGCATCTTTACTTATTGCAAGCGTTTACTATGTCATATCTCGTGCTTCCTTGTTTGCCAGTAGTGGTTAGCATCATATAGGTTCTTGACCTAGTTGCACATCTAGCTAATTTATTTGATGCTAAACCTTAATTGTTAAAGAAAAGTAAAAAGTGTTAGTTGCCTATTCACCCCCTCCTCTAGTCAACCATATCGATCCTTTCAATTGGTATCAGAGCTATGTCTCTTTATTAAGCGTTTCACCATCCGAAGAGTATGGCTGGCGAAGAGGCTCGTGTGGGTGAACTTCCCGAGGCCATGGGTGTGAACACGGTCTCACGCGAGGATTTGAACGAGGCTTTGACCTTACTCAAATCCTCCATGGCTACCGAGGTTCAATCCATGTTTAAAGATTTCCTTAATACTCTTAAAATGTCTATCGATGCGGGGCAAGTGGTCAAACCCACTAACTCGTCATCGGATGCCAACTCCGATAAGGAGGGGGCTAGTGCCGACAAAGATAACCATGCTCAAAGAGTTAACAGGTCGGGGAGCTTTGCCTCAGTTCCCCCTCCCGTTGTCTATGGAGGACCGGTGCACCCACCTCATATAGTCAATCTCGGTCCTCCTCCTAAACTTGTTAAGAATGATTTTGCTAACTGGGTTTTTAGTATCAAGTCTCATCTAGATCACAACTCAATTCATCTCATGGGAGTCATTGAAGAAGGATACTATCCTCATGATCCACGCAATCTTACTCCAAGAGAACAAGCGGATAAACAGCTAAATTCTTCCGCCTTGTTCATACTCCAAGCTGCAATTCCTCCTGAAGATCTACCTCACCTGCGGCCCTTCAATGTTGCTAAAGAATGTTGGGAACACATCATCTCCATGTACAGGGGCAGCTCAAGTATTCAACGGTCAAACTGTGAAGTTGTTCTTGATCAGTCAGACGTGTTCATGATGATAGAGGATGAGGAACCGCATGAGCTCTACAGAAGGGTGACCGCTCTTGCTGTTTCCCTTAAGGATCATGGCAGCAAGGATGTGGATGACACTTGGATCAAGCGTAAGTTCCTGAAGGCTATCATGCCCTACAACAGGCCATGTCCGCTGTCATTCGACAAAGGCCAGACTTTCACACCTTACCATCTGGTGATGTGTTGGATGAATTCATTGCAATGAACATCCTCAACACGACAGCCGACAATGCTCTTGCTCGTGTTCAACAGTCAAGGAAGTCCTCTCCCAATCTTGCATTGAAGGCCAAGGTCAGTCAAGAGGAAGAATAAGAAGAAGAAGAGGTTTGCCCCGAGGACACCAAATATGCTTATCATGATCACATGGCTCTTGCGTCCAAACAATATTGGGGCAACAAGAGAAACTCAAGACCCAACTTCTCCAAGAACAACTCAAATGGGTCAAAGGGAAAGCAACGTGTGAGAACTTGCTACAATTGTGGTAATGTAAGTCACTTTGTGGTGGGTTGTCCATATGAGAAGAGGGAAGAGAATGGTGGCAACCTCATTCCCAAAGATAAAGCCAAGTCCTTCCCAAACAAAACCAACTTTGTCAAGAAGGCTCCCCATAAAGTATTGGTAGCTCAAGAAGAGTATGCCTCAGATGATGATGTTGATGATGAAGACACAAGCGGTGAAGGAATGGCAATGGCATCCGTGGCAATTGCCTCTTCTACCCCAATAAAGGCATCGCTCTTCGACGCCCCCAATGAGAACATCGTTGCGAGGTGCCTCATGGCTAAAGGTATCTCCGTAACCTCCAATGTCATAACCTCAAACATTAAGGCTTCCATTTCTTCAATTTCATCCTTAGATAGTGTGAATGAACTTGAGGAAGGAAAAGAGGACAAGAATGAGTTTGCAAAATTCATGGCTAAACTCAAGGGAGAGACCAAGAAGCACTTCGTTGCTCTCTTGGAACAACTTGGTGAGGCCCATGACACTATTGAGTCTCAAGAAGAGTGTCTTGAGGAACTAAGAGGTCATAGTCATGATTATGCCGACGAGATAGCGGATCTATCTATTGCTCTTGAGGAAGAGCAAGGTCTTCGTATAACTCTTGAGGAGTCACAAAATGTTGACCTTACTAAATTACGTAAAGATTATGATCATGCTATTGTTCTTAACCATGCTCTCAAGTCTAAGAAGGTTGCACTTGGGGTGGATCGTGATCGTCTCAAAGTTGATCTTGAGACACTTGTCAGTGCTCACAAGGCATTGACGTGTGCTCGTCTCTCTCTTAAGGAGTCACATGATAAACTCCAAGTGAAACTCACTAAGGAAATTGCCACATGTCCTCCTTTTGTTCTAATTGATAATGCATCTGCTACTAACCCATGTTGTGAGCATGCACACCTTGTGTAGGAAAATGCCAAGCTCAAAGAGCAGCTTAAAAAGGGTTTGGTGACGTGTATCCAAGGTGAGAAGACACTCAATGACCTTCTGACTTCTCAGAAGGAAGTTGTGGAAAAAGAAGGAGTGGGATTTGTACCCAAAACCAATGAGAAGAAGAAGGTTGACACCAAGGAAGCCCCATCCCTCAAGCAGACCTTTGTAAGAGCTGGTGAAGGTCCTCATGGGAATAAGAAAAACCAAGTTATGTTGGAAAATGCCAAGAAGGGCAAGAGCAAGAACATCCAACCCAACAAGACCGGCGACTTTAACCCCTCTTATGTGTTATGTCGTGCTAGTGATGGGCATGTTTATGCCAAATTTGTTGGTTCTTCTTATGAGTACATTGAATGGTGTATTTGGGTTACTAAGATCCTTGTTGCTACATGAAAGGACCCATTAAATAATGGGTACCTAAATTCAAACATTGATCTCTTGTAGGGGTTTGCTTCCGGAGGAACATCATGGTTGCTCGATAGTTGAGCGACAAATCATATGACCGGAAGCAAGGACTTGGTGGTGGACGTTCATCCTGACACATCTATGGCCACTCAAGTATCGTTTGGTGATGATGCAATTTCAAAGGTATTGGGTCTTGGCAAGGTGGTAGTCTCTCTAGAACTCACCAAAAAGAAGGTCATGCTTGTTGAGACCCTCGCATACAATTTACTGTCAGTTTATCAACTTGCTACCATGGGTTTAGTATTTTCTTTGGTATTGACTCTGTGACCCTTTTGTGGAGCAAGACTCTTAAAGTAGCTTTTGTTGGGCATGTCGAGAACGGTCTCTATGTGGTGAACTTCTCGGAGCAACCCACTAAGACTGCGACTTGCTTAATGGCTAAAGTTGATGTGGGATGGCTTTGGCATCGCCGACTAGCCCATGTTAATATGAGATCTTTGCAAAGTCTCCTCAAAGGGGATCACATCCTTGGACTAACAAATGTGAGTTTTGCCAAAGATCGTGCTTTCAGTGCTTGTATTGAAGGAAAGCTAAATGAGAAGGCTCATCATCCAACCACTACAATATACTCTAAGAGGACCTTGGAGCTCCTTCACATGGATCTCTTTGGTCCTCCATCTTTTGTCAGTCTTGGTGGAAGTAAATATTGCTTGGTGATTGTGGATGATTACTCGAGATATACTTGGGTGTATTTCCTCAAGACGAAGAGTGAGACCCAACAGACCATCATCGACTTTGCAAATGAAATCCAACGCCAACATGATGCAAAGATTTTGATGATTAGAAGTGACAACGGCACCGAGTTCAAGAACTACACCCTGAATGAGTTTCTCAGTGACGAAGGGATCAAGCACCAATATTCCACACCTTACACCCCTCAACAAAATGGTGTTGCGGAGAGGAAGAACAGGACGTTGATTGATGCGGCAAGAACCATGATGGCGGATTTTAAATCTCCGTACAACTTTTGGCTGAAGCCATCAACATAGCATGCCATGCATCTAACCGGCTCTATCTTTGCAAAGGGTTGAACAAGACTCCGTATGAGATTCTTACCGGGAACAAGCCCAACCTCACATACTTACGGGTGTTCGGTTGTAAGTGTTTCATTCTCAAGAAAGGTGCTCGTTTGTCTAAATTTGAATCTAGAGCCCATGAGGGCATATTTGTTGGTTATTCTGCAAACTCTCATGCTTACCTTGTCCTCAACAAGTCCACTGGACTCATTGAGGAGACGAGTAACGTAGAGTTTGATGAAAATAATGGCTCCCAAGTGGAGCAAAGTGGTCTTTGTGATGTAGGTGATGAAATTCCTCCCCAAGCCATAAGAAGAATGGGTGTGGGATACTTCCTACCCGTTGAGGAACCCCTTGTGGCCGAAGGAGAAGGACAATGATCCCCTCAAGTGGAACCATCACCGACACAAGACCCACACGCTTCCAAAGAACAAACTGAAGGTCCTCTGCCATATGAACAAGATCAAGGGCAAGATCAACTCACTGATGATGGTGTCTCACCAAGTGATGCCCAAGATCAAGTTCCTGTCTCCGAGCAATCTCAAGATCAAGAGCAAGCTCAAGAAGGTGCTAAATATAATCAAGAGGATGTCTCACAGAATGCAGGTCCTCAACCTTCCATGGAAGAAATCTTAGAGAGTCAAGCTTCCAAGAAAGCCGCCAAGAATGCCAACAAGCTCAGAATTAGACAACATGTGTTGGATAACGTCTACGGTGACTTGAAAAAAGGGGTAATCACTCGTATAAAATTAAAAAACTTTTGTGAACATAACGTGTTTGTTTCTTGCATTGAGCCCCTTAATGTTCAAGATGCGCTCGAGGATATGGAGTGGGTTGAAGCTATGCACGATGAACTCAACAACTTCGAGTGCAACCAAGTGTGGCGACTGGTGCCAAGACCTAAGGAGAATCACGATGTTATTGGAACAAAATGGATCTTCAAAAACAAGCAAGATGCGAATGGTATTGTCATTCGCAACAAGGCACGACTGGTGGCACAAGGATACTCCCAAGTCAAGGGTATCGATTACAGTGAAACCTTTGCTCCTGTTGCTCGCCTTGAATCTATTCGCATGTTACTTGCATATGCCTCTCATCATAATTTTAAATTATATCAAATGGATGTCAAGAGTGCTTTTCTTAATGGTTCTCTTAAGGAGTTGGTATATGTCAAGCAACCCCCGAGGTTTGAGGATCCCAAGTTTCCCAATCATGTATATGTTCTCGATAAGGCTCTCTATGGCCTTAAACAAGCCCCACGTGCGTGGTATGAGCACCTTACCAAAATGTTGCAAGATCGTGGGTTTGAAATTGGGAAAATCGACCCCACTCTTTTTACAAAGAGGGTCAACGGGAACTTGTTCATATGCCAACTATATGTTGATGATATTATTTTTGGTTCTCCTAACAAAGCTTTCAATGAAGAGTTTGCCAATTTGATGACAAACAAGTTTGAGATGTCCATGATGGGAGAGTTGAAGTACTTCCTTGGCTTCGAAGTCAAGCAATGAAGTCAAGGTACTTTCATCAATCAAGACAAATACACTCAAGACATGCTCAAGAGGTTCAAGATGGATGAGCTCAATCCTCCCAAGGCCAACACTCCCATGCCACTCAAATGCCATCTTGACAGCGATCCCAATGGTAAAGCGGTGGATCAAAAGGTATATCGCTCCATGATAGGATCCTTGCTTTACCTTTGTGCATCTAGACCGGATATCATGTTAAGTGTGGGTATATGTGCACGATTTTAATCCGCACCTAAGGAGAGTCACCATGTGGCTGTCAAGCGAATCTTTCGATATTTAGCTCATACCCCAAATTTTGGCTTATGGTATCCCAAGGGGGCTTCGTTTGATCTTGTTGGCTATACTGACTCGGATTGGGCGGGAGACCGTGTGGATAGAAAGTCCGCTTCCAGAGGCTGCCAATTTCTTGGTCGGTCTTTGGTAAGTTGGTATTCAAAGAAACAAAATTGTGTTTCTCTCTCGTCCATCGAGGCTGAGTATGTAGTTGCTGCCAGTTGTTGTGCTCAGATTCTATGGATGACGCAAACTTTGAAGGATTACGGTGTCCATTGTGACAAAGTGCCTCTTTAATGTGATAATGAAAGTGCCATTATGATCTCCAGCAACCCAGTTCAACATTGCAAGATGAAGCATATTGATATTCGTCATCACTTTCTTCGGGAACACGTCAAGCGGGGAGACATCAATCTTATTCATCTGAGCACTAATGAGCAACTTGCTGACATTTTTACAAATCCTTTAGATGAAGCAAGATTTCGCGAGTTAAGGCATGAGCTAAATATCATTGATTCGAGCAATGTGGATTGACTTAGTGCACGCCTCCCCACACTCTTCATTATGTCTTGTCTAGGTGTAGGCATGGATTTAGGGGGAGTCTAGTTCTCTCAATGAACTATTCCTCCTCCTATTATGCATAAACTAATCAAAGTCTATAACTTGCCATTTGTGATGGTTACTATGCTTATAAGACGAGTCTTGGTCATGGGCCCAAGGATAATTCTTCGTAGTGCCATATCATCTGACTCAAACATAGGTGGCTCTAGGGCCACCACCCTCTCGTCATGTGAAGTCGAGGCCCATCAGTTGGTCCTCTTTTATTCTCTTCTTCGATGGACCATGCTCGTGTTTTATCCTAGAATATAGTTTTTCTTGTCTCGTGTGTTGTGCGGATTTTGGCGATCTCCCTATTTCTTATTCTGTTTTATTGTCGAATTTATTCACGAAGAAGGAAGCACGGTACTACCATGGAGGGGCGCGGTACTACCACTGGAGCAGTACTACCGCTTATCGTGCGGAAGTAAAATATTACTTTCGCCCGTTGAGCGGTACTACCGCAATGAGTGCGGTACTACCGTTGAGCGGTTCTACCGCGATGACCCGCGGTACTACCACAATGACAAGCACATGTGGGGGTTAAGAGCGGGCAAGGGGGTTTCCCATCTCCCCATACCCCATTTTCTCTCTTCCCCTCACGTCTCTCTCTCCCTCCTCCTCTCAACTGTCGTCGGATCTCCTCGCCGGTTCTCCATCTCCGGCCACCCGATTCTTATTTGCTCCGGTGGGATCGTTCCCCACATCGTCCTCTTGCAATGGACCCCGGTGGTGGCTCTGGTTCCAGCTCTGCTCCACGCCGTACCAATCCGTCTCGTGACACAAGTTCCAAGCGGCTTCGCAATCCAGATGCTCCTGAGGGCTCCAATGCTTCACCCCGCCATTTCAAGAGGACCGCATCCAAGCTCAATAAACAAGTTGAGAACTTTGATGTCATGCCACAAGCTGAGTTTCTAGCTCGAAGGTTGATCAATCCCTACAACAAGCCACGAGAAGTGTCTAAGGCATATGACTTGTTCTGGACCAATCAGTAGTATCTTATTCACCTGGATGTGATCAAGGGCAAGAAAAATCACTATGTTCCTATCCAATCCATTGATCTGGAACACATGAGGAAGCACCCGCAATACTTTGGTGAGGCTCTGGAGTTGGTGCAGCAGTTGGCTATCGCAGACATCATCTCCTTCCGACTTGACTTTGATCCAGAACTCTTGGGTCAGTTCTTTGCCTCTGTTCACTTTCACTCTGATGCGGAGCGAACCATGACCTGGATGATCCATGGCGAGCAACTGACTGCCACCTGGAAGGACTTCATGGACTTGCTGCATGTTCCTGACCCCAGACTTGATGTGCAACTTGTTCTGCGCCCTCACGGCAACCCTCACCCAGCTGGTAAGGATTGGCTCGTACCTTTCCATATTCTGAAGACCTTACGATCTAGTGAGAAAATTCATGTGCTCAACCCTTTCCTGGATGTCATGCATTGGATCTTCCGCAACACTCTGTTTCCTCGCATGGAAGACAAGGACAAGGTACACTCCTATCTGGTGGATATGTTGCTGCTATGTGAGAAAGGAAGAAATGAAGACATTGGCATCCTTGATGTGTCTCATGTTATGTGGTCTGAGCTTCGCACTGCTGTGTGTCATCGGAAGGTCCCCATTTATGGGCCATACTTGTTCTATCTGATTCGTGCTACTTGGGACAAGAGGTTTCCAGGTCAGGACATGTCGGGGCACATGTTTCTTCATGAGCTCATCCGTCTGCGTATGAAGGAAAAGTGGGCCAACACCACCACTAAGCCTCCGTCTGCTTGTATGGAGGTCGATGAGGATGAGATCGAAGAGGAGGATGACCACAGTTTTGAGTCCTATGTACCTCCGTCTTCTGAGCCATCTTGGTCCAAGAAGCTCTCTCACAAGATGAAGACTTTGTTCTGCATGCAGGCCAAGGGTCAGTATAAGGCTCACGTTGCTCAGAAGGAGAGTCGCCAGCGTGACAAGCGCATTCTAAGGAAGCTTGGTGAGACAATCTCGAGTGGGTCTAAGAAGGACATCACCCTGAGGCCACTTGGATGGCTAAGCAGCAGTTCCAGCAGGATGATTCTGATGCGGAGTCCGTCCCTGATGCTTCCAAGGAGTCCGATGACTGATCTTTCTACTTGCGAGCTACCACCTAGGTGTTAGGTGTCCTCTTTGCCTTTTTGGTGTCTCGATGCCAAAGGGGAGAGAGTGTAGGATTTGCGCATATTTGTGTTTGCCTTTTCGTCTTGTGTTTGCCTGGTTTCGTTGAACCTTGGTATATGTCGTTTGTGTGTGTGTGACCTGGAGACTTCCTCTATCATATGGTGTGAGACATATGCTATCACTACTACTTTATTATCGTCTAGTATGATACGTAGCTTAGATTGCATTGCCTATAAAATATAGGGGGAGTGTTGATCCTAGTGTGTGTGCCCTATAGTCCAAAGCATATCTAGAGTATGCACACATCTAGGGGAAGCTATCCTATATTTTGTAGGTCTTGAAGTTGCATATGCTTATTTTATATCCTTATGTGCAAATCCCGTGTTGTCATCAATCCACCAAAAAGGAGGAGATTGTTAGGGCATATTTCTCCCTAAGTGGTTTTGGTGATTGATGACAATGCCTTTGCAGACTAGTCGTGTGCATTGAGCATTTCAGATATCTCAGGTCTAGGCACAAGACGATTCAATGCCCCTCGGAAGCTCTCGAAGATAGTTGTTCTCTGTGTTTCTTTTCGGTGGATTTGATTCGTAGGAAAGCCGTACTATCAAGAGGGGGTCTGCATCGGAAAGGTCTGGGTGGAATCAACACGTGCACATCTATTCCCTTGCACTACCTTTCCCTCTCTTCAATGGAGCCCCAACCTGTTTTCCTTCTCTATGCAAAAGGAACGCATACGAAGTGTTTGGATTCAGTGGCCTGTGGTAGTACCGCTCCAGGGAGCGGTAGTACCGCAGGTGCCAGCGGTAGTACCGCTCCATGGAGCGGTAGTACCGCTGTCTCCGGCCCTGGCCTCTACACCTGCGGTAGTAGGCGCGGATGTAATTTCTTACTTCCGCCCTGCTACGGTAGTATCGCCATTCGCGTCCGGTACTACCGTGCGGACTTTTTTTGCATAGTTTCCCTCTGCGTAGGTTGGCACAGAAGTATTTTTTACTTCCATGCACCTCCATTGGCTGCCTCCGCCAACCATGCGGTAGTACCGCACGGGCTCGCGATAGTACCGCTCTGGCGGTTCTACCGCTTGCTAACAGGCAGGGCCAGCTACTCCCATGCTAGCGGTAGTACCGCACAGGGTTGTGGTAGTACCACAAGCCATCGCGGTAGTACCGTGATGCGCGGGGCTGAGTGAGTGGATAACGGTTGGCTCTTGTCCCCCACTATAAAAGGGAGGTCTTCTTCTCCAAGAAGCTTACCTCTTCTTTCCAAAAACTCCATTGTTGCTCCAAGCTCCATTTTTGCCCGATCTCTCTCCCTAGCCAATCAATCTTGTTGATTTCCTAGGGATAGGTTGAGAAGGCCCCGATCTACACTTCCACCAAGAGAAATTTGATTCCCCCCACTAATCCCTTGCAGATCTTGTTACTCTTGGGTGTTTGAGCACCCTAGACGGTTGAGGTCACCTCGAAGCCACATTCCATTGTGGTGAAGCTCCGTGGTATCGTTGGGAGCCTCCAATTCAGTTGTGGAGATTGCCCCAACCTTGTTTGTAAATGTTCGATTGCCGCCTTCAAGGGCACCAATAGTGGAATCACGGCATCTCGCATTGTGTGAGGCGTGAGGAGAATACGGTGGCCCTAGTGCCTTCTTGGGGAGCATTGTGCCTCCACGCCGCTCCAACGGAGACGTACTTCCCCATAAGGGAAGGAACTTCGGTAACACATCCTCGTCTCCACCGGCTCCACTTTTGGTTATCTTGCATCTTTACTTATTGCAAGCGTTTACTATGTCATATCTCGTGCTTGCTTGTGTGCTAGTAGTGGTTAGCATCATATAGATTGTTCACCTAGTTGCACATGTAGCTAATTTATTTGATACTAAACCTTAACTGTTAAAGAAAAGTAAAAAAGTGTTAGTTGCTTATTCACCCCCCCCCCCTCTAGTCAACCATATCGATCCTTTCAACGTTGCTTGCAAGTCTTATTGTGATGTTGTATTACTAAGTGGGTCCTGAGATACATCTCTGTCACACGGAGTAACAAATCCCAATCTTGATCCATGCCCACTCAACAGACACCCTCAGAGATACCTGTAGAGCATCTTCATAGTCACCCAGTTACGTTGCGATGTTTGATACACACAATTTATTCCTCCGGTGTCAGTGAGTTGCATGATCTTATGGTCATAGGAACAAATACTTGACATGCAGAAAACTATACCAATAAACTGATACGATCATATGCTACGTTCATAGTTTGGGTCTCGTCCATCACATCATTCTCCTAATGATGTGATCCCATTATCAAATGACATATCATTCCTATGGCTAGGAAACCTTGACCATCTTTGATCAACGAGCTTGTCTACCAGAGGCATACTAGGGACAAAGTGTTGTCTATGTATCCACACATGCATTTGAGTTTCCAATCAATACAATTATAGCATGGATAATAAACGATTATCTTGAACAAGGAAATATAACAATAACCACTTTATTATTGCCTCTAGGGAATATTGCCAACATCGGGCACCATGGTGTCGTCCTCCAGTGGCGCATCGTTGGCCTCCGGCAGCACATCGTTGGTCCCCGATGGAGTGCTGCTGCGATCTGGGGTCACCTCCGTGGCGGTCCCCGCTGCGCTCATAGCTGCGCCCGCCCTCTCCTAAGCCAGTGCATCAGCCTCCACCCGTTGCACGGGGTCATGCACGTTCTTGAACCTCCTCTCCTTGGTGGGGGGAGAACGGGTCCCAGGACTGGTCCGCCGCCTCCGCGTGGACCCTCTTAGGTGCCTGCTTCTGTGCTGCCTCCTCCCATGGGCGGCGCTCCTCCTCAAGCCGCTCCCGCTCGGCTGCCTCCTGGTCGTTCCACGCCTCATGCTCCCTCTCCCCGGCGGTGGCCTTGTGGGCTGCCTCTGTGGCCTCATCGCCCGTGGCCCCTCCCAAAGGGGTCGTCCTCCCCAAAGCTCGTGGCTCCCTGGAAAATGGGATGAGAAGAAGAAGACGAGAAGGAAATCCAAAGAAGCCTGAAGGGCACTTACCCGACGCTGGTGGGGACCGCCCGCCGGACGGGACCTGGAGGGGCGACCTACGATCTCTTTCCGCCACCTCTACGGCTGCTGCTTGGCTGACTATCAGCTACTCGCTTGGGAGCCAGTCGGGAGCCAGTCGATCATTTCCCTCCGCTGACCGTGCCCGTGTCCTCCCGCCTCGGCTCGCGGTCTGCTCGGCAGACGTGTCTCCTCGACGCGGTGACATCGCCTCCCGAGGTCTTGAGGTCCTCCAGAGCCACTGCACCGCACACATCCCCTGGCTCAGTGTAGTCGTCAGACCGGTCTTGCAGTAATGACCAGGGAAGAAACTCACTGGTTGGCTCTGTCCTATCTGTCTCCACTCCACCAGGACCCTGTGTGCCAACTCGCTCCAAGTCAACCAGCTCCATGTCATCGGCATCCTCGACCTCTTCGGGGTCCGAGTCCGCGACGTCAGCCACGGGTTCATCGTACTCCTGCAACGAACGAAAAACCTGCACGCAGCAGGGCCCTCGCATCGTCAGACTCGGAGGGGGATACCTCAATAAAAAAAGAAAAAGAATAAAGGGGGTGTGGCTCGTCACGTACCCGGGGAGCCGGCCAGTCCTGGCTGTACGAGGCCCTTCCCCATTGCCACCCGTCCTCGCTCATCTTGGCGGTAGAGATGGAGTTCACCCGCCTCGCCACTTGCACCACCTTCAGCTCCTTCATGAAGAGTTGGCATGGATCATGATGCCCGCCCATCTGGCAGATGGGGTGCGGCCGGCGCTGTGGGGGTTGCACCCGGCAAGCCACCATCGTGGCAAGAAGGTCCATGGCGGTGAGGCCCTCCAACCCAGTCATCACGTCCAGTCGAGCACAGAACCGGTTCACCATCTCGGCCAACTGAGGCGGAGGCGTCCTCCAGTTCAATATCGCATTCGGCGGCTCATTGACGAACGCAGGTAGGTTGATGTAGTCATCGTTCGCCTTCACGTTCTTCACGTAGAAGAACCCCTTCTGCCAACTCTTGACGGAGTCCTGCCGTGGGAGCTACGGGAAGCCGGCTCCCACAAGGTGGTGAATGAGGGCGGCCCCGCAGGCGGTCATGACCTTCCCTCCCATCGCCACGTCCTTCATCGTCTTCCTCTTGAGGAAGAAGAGCCGGCACCAGAGGTCGATGCACGGCTCCACCCCTCGCACAAGGTGACGAAGGCCGCCAACTTCAAGACCTCGTTGGCGCTGAGATGGTGCGGTTGCAGGACAAAGCGCGTGAGGAAGCGTCGGAAGAAGGTGCTCACCGGTAGGCCGATCCCACAGACGAAGTGCTCGGTGAAGACCACCACTTAGCCCTCTAACGGGGCCAGCGCATTCTCCGCCTCGACGATGCGCGCCTCCATGTGCTCTGATGGTGGTAGCTTGCGGTGGTGGTGGAGGTGCTCGATGAAGGCCTCGTCCATGTCGCTATTATCCTAGGGTCCTTGGTTCGCCATGCGGTCTGGTGGTGGCTTGGCTGCAGCGGCGGGGCAGGCGACCGCTAGCGTGTCACAAGGATGTCGACGGCGAGCAACGGCGGGCACACAAGTTCTTCTCTCTCACTGTGGGGGAGGGGAACACGCGAGCAAGACGAGGGGCGGGGAAGAGGGTGTGAATTACCCCTATTCGCACCTCTCCCCTCCCATTTAAACCCCGCATGGGGTAGTGGGGAGAGGATCCGAAGCGCACGATCCCCACTACCTCCGCTCCATGCGAGGAGGCATTACTGCGCGTGGGGAACCCTAATCGTCCGCCCTAGCCACAAAAAATCCACGCGCATGGGCCGAGGTTGTGGCCGAGCGGGCCCCGCCCCACAGCCCGGTCTCGTCCACCGCGTGGCCTGTCAGGTCGCGTCCTGTAGTGCCTCACGCGTGGCAAATTCTTTCTGTCCCTCGGAGAGGCCAAGTGGTCATGCGAATCGACGACTGACTACGGCCCCGCCCGCCCCGGCTGCACGGTGTCCGGCTCTAGGTCTGCTGCCGGCTTGAGGACGCGGGATTCAAGCCGGTGAGGTCCGTCGTGTCGATCTGGCAGGCCTCCCGTGCTTTGGGACTACTGACAGGGGGATTACCCCGGGGTAGCCTCAAGCGGGCCATTGCCCCCGCTTTTCAAAAATGACCAAGGGGCGAGACGCCTCGCCCCATAGTCCAACTCCGCCAGGCCGGCTGGCTCTGGGCGTGGCCCCCAGGCCATCCAGCTCACGGGCGACCCGCCAGCCGGTGGGTCAACACGCATCGCATCATCACTCCTCATAGGACATAGACAAGATGGGGCAATGACCTGGCAGTGCCCCTAGTATCGCTTGCCAGGGCACGCGTAGCTACAACGACCCTCGTCGTACCAAAGGTCATCATCCGCATGGCCATAGTGGAGGCAGTAGTGCCGCTAACTCTGCCCGACGGCGACCAGGTGGACGGCACAGTGTCGGCATGCCTCCAACCACTCCACTACTTGGCCTCACGTGGCTACAGTGCGGCCGGCCATACCCCTGGCCACGTCGGCTACCACAAGACCATGCCGCGCAAGACGGCCCGGGCTGTGGCATAACAAGCATGCACCAATAGCGGAGGCCTGCCGACGGGCCCTACCAGCGACAAGACTCCTCAGCAGGGGGGCTGCTAGAGAGGCTGTCAGACGGGTCCCCCAAGCACCTTCTATACATATTGTAATCCAAGGGTTTGGCCTATAAAAACCCCTGGAGCCCCCCATGCAAGGGGTCAGCCATTTCTCATACTCACACCCACACTCACGTAGAGAGGCAAGGAGATCTAGAAACCTCCTTCTTCCTCCTCTAGCCAACAGCTCCAAGAGCACCATTGTAGCCCTCTTGTTCCCTTAACCAAACAAGCAGGACTAGGGGTATTACCTCCCACGGTGGGCCCCGAACCTGGGTACATCGTGTGTCACACACCACTTGTCCCCGATCCCGTTACCGGAGCCCACCGGCGTCCTTCGGCCCCAACCACTCTCGATAAGCCACCCCATGGCATCTTTCGTGAGAAAACGATGATAGCCACCAACGCCATGGAGCTGGCCAAGGTGAATCTGAAGCTCCGGAGCTCCGGTGAGAACCTCAAGGACAAGATGAAGAAGGCGAGGCAAGAGGCCACAGAACAGAAGGTGGTGGCCGAATGAGCGGCTGCTGAACTGACGTTGATAAAGACCGTCAGTGATAAGCACGAGGCCAGAGTGGCCAAGGTGCAGCATGAGCTCAAGGATGCCTTCACTAAATGTGAGTCCCTGGAGAAAAAGGATAAGGATCGGGCCTTTGAGATGACCTCGCTCAAGTCGGCGGTCCAAGAAGCACATGTGGAGGCGCAAGGCTGCCAAAAGGAACTTCACCAGGTCAAGCTTATTGCAGATGGTAAGTTGTACTTACTGCAATGTATCTTCGATGGTAACTGGTTCACGTTTCTCACATGAGTGTGGCATTCCTCAGGCGCATTTGCGGATCTTACGAGGAGTGCGGCAGATGCGTCAACGCACTTTGCGTCCTGGGAGGGGAATGCTAAGCAGAGTCTGTCTTGGGCACAATTTCAAGCCCCCGAGCACCCTGTCCTCCTCACTGATCAGATGAAGCAGCATATGGAGTCGCATCGGATGGCGGAGCCGGCCATGAAGGACCTCTACGCCAGGCTATGGCCTTCGGAGCCGTTGCCGAGTAGATACTTCGTCTTAGTGCAGAAGTTGTGCGACGCCACGCCCCGGATTAACATCCTGAAGCACTCCATATGCATCGAGGGAGCTCAGATGGCCTTTTCTAAGACCATGGTGCACTGGCCAAAGATCAAGCCATCCGAGATGGCCACCGGACCCCCGCCTCCTGGGAAGGAGCATAGGCGCCCCAAGCAGTACTTCCCCATCATAATGGATGGTGCTTGTGCGTCAGCAGCCCAATGCCCAAAAGATGTAATTTATGAATGAGCATACTATCATGTACCAGATGATAGTTAAAATCCTATGCTTTATCATGTTGTTGCTTTGCATGGTATGTCAGGCTTTGTTTTGTTTATTTTGACTCCTGTGTGGCCATTTTAATCTAAAAGTTACTAGTCGTCTGTTGGAAATATGCCCTAGAGAGAATAAATAAAGTGTTTATTATTATATTTCCTTGTTCATGATAATTATTTATTGTCCATGCTATAATTGTGTTGATTGGAAACTAAATACATGTGTGGGCATATAGACAACATTGTGTCCCTAGTGTGCCTCTAGCAGGCTAGCTCGTTGATCAAAGATGGTTAAGTTTTCCTAGCCATGGACATGAGATATCATTTGATAACGGGATCACATAATTGGGAGAATGATGTGATGGACAAGACCCAAACTACAAACGTAGCATATGATCGTGTTAGTTTATTGCTATGGTTTTCTACGTGTCAAGTATCTGTTCCTATGACCATGAGATCATGCAACTCACTAACACCGGAGGAGTACCTTGTGTATCAAATGTCGCAACATAATTGGGTAACTATAAAGATGCTCTATAGGTATCTCTGAGGGTGTCTGTTGAGTTGGCATGGATCAACACTGGGATTTGTTGCTCCATGTGATGGAGAGGTATCTCAGGGCCCACTCAAAAATACAACATCACAATGAGCCTTGCAAGCAATGTGACTAAGTGTTAGCCACGAGATCTTGTATTACGGAACGAGTAAAAGACACTTGCCGGTAACGAGACAGGACTAGGTGTGAAGATACCAATGATCGAGTCTCGGGCAAGTAACATACCAAAGAACAAAGGGAACAACATACGGCATTGTGTGAATCCTTGACATACAGGTTCGACTGATAAAGATCTTCGTAGAACATGTAGGAACCAATATGGGCATCCAGGTCCCGCTATTGGTTATTGACTGTAGAGGTGTATCGGTCATGTCTACATGGTGCTCGAACCCACAGGGCCTGCACACTTAAGGTTCGGTGACGTTTCGGTATAGATGAGTTATGTGTGTTGGTGACCGAAGGTTATTTGGAGTCCTGGATGAGATCCCAGACGTGAGGAGGAACTCCGGAATGGTCCAGAGGTAAAGATTCATATATAGGAAGTTCCGTGTTGGTCGCTAGAAAAAGTTCGTGCGTCACCGGTAGCGTACCGGGGGTGCCAGAAGGGTTCCGGGGGTCCACCGGAAGGGGCCACCAGCCCCGAAGGGTCACATGGGCTGTGAGAGAAGGCACACCATCCCCTGGTGGGCTGGCCTCCCCTCACACAAGGGTCCATGTGGCAGAAGGGTGGAGGGGAGAAACCCTAAGGGGGTCGGCCACCCTACCTTGGCCGCCGCCCCTCCTCTTGGCCGTCGCCTCTAGGGGTGGGAACCCTAGGGTGCAGCCCCTACCCCCATTCCCCCTATATATATGAGAGAGGGAGGAGGGCAGCCACACCACAAGCCACGGCGCAACCCTTCTTCCCTCCCCGAGAGCTTCTCCTCTAGTAGATTGATTCAGCGACGCTTAGCGAAGTTCTGCCGGATTAGCTCCACCACCACCACCGCCATGTTGTCGCGCTGTCGGCGAACCCATCTACCTCTCCACTCCCTCTTGCTATATCAAGAAGGCGAAGATCGTCATCGAGCTGCACGTGTGTTGAACGCGGAGGTGCCGTCCGTTCGGCACTTGATCGGGAGTTCGTGTGATGGCTTGCGATTTGGATCACGGAGACGTATGACTACATCAACCGTGTTCTTTAACGCTTTTGCTTAGCGATCTACAAGGGTGTGTAGATCCAATCTCTTCTCTCATATATGCTCATCTCCTAGATTGATCTTGGTGAAGCATAGTAAATTTTTTGTTTCCCATGCAACGTTCCCCAATAGGGGTATCAGAGTCAGGTTCATGTGTAGATGAGATCACGAATAGAACACAAAAGAGTTTGTGGGGGTTGATGCTTAGATTGCTTCCTCCCTTGATCGTGTTTGGATTCAGCGGTATTGTGGGATGAAGCGGCCCGGGCCAACCTTACTCATACACTTACGATAGACCGGTTCCATCGACTGACGTGTAACTTTGTTACACAAATATGGCCAGCGGGTGTCTGTCTCTCCCACTTTAGTTGGATCGGATTCAACAAAGCTAGTCCTTGAGAAGGTTGAAAATAAATTTGAGTATCACCGTTTTGGTTTAAGCGCAGGTGAGAATTGTTCTTGCTAGATACCCATAGCAGCCACGTAAAACATGCAACAACAATTAGAGGACGTCTAACTTGTTTTTGCAGGGTATGTTGTGATATGATATGGCCAAACACATGATGAGATATATGTGATGTTTGAGATGATCATGTTTTGTATAGAATAACACGACTTGCATGTCGATCGGCAACCGGCAGGAGCCCTAGGGTTGTCTTTAATTATTGTATGACATGTGTGTCAATCATTAAGTGTTATGTAATGCTTTACTTTATCGCTAAGTGGTAGCAATGGTAGTATGACCATGGTGGGCACGACAACCCCTATGGGGACACAATGATGGAGATCACGGTGTTATGCCGGTGACGATGGAGATCATGTCGGTGCTTTGGAGATGGTGATCAAAAGCACAAGTTCATGGCCATATCATGTCACTTATGATTTGCATTTGATGTTAATCCTTTTATGCACCTTGTTTTGCTTAGAACGAGGTAGCATTATAAGGTGATCCCTCACTTAAATTTCAAGATAAATTGTGTTCTCCCCGATTGTGCACCGTTGCGAAAGTTCGTCGTGTCGAGACACAGCGTGATGATCGTGTGTGATAGACTCTACGTTTGCATACAACGGGTGCAAGCCAGTATTGCACATGCGGAACACTCGGGTTAAACTTGACAAGCCTAGCATGTACAGACATGGCCTCGGAACACTAGAGACCGAAAGGTCGAACATGAGTCATATAGTAGATATGATCAACATGATGATGTTCACCATTGAAACCACCTTAACTCAAGTGATGATCAGACTTGAGTTGGTGGATTTGGATCATGTCACACTCAGATGACCTGAGGGATGTCAATTTGAGTGGGAGCTTTAGTAATTTGATTAACTAAACTCATTATCTTGAACAATAGTCTAAGTAAACTTTGCATATTTATGTTGTAGATCAATGGCTCGCGCAGTAGCACCCCTGAATTTTAATGTGTTCCTAGAGAAAGCTAAGTTGAAATATGATGGAAGTAACTTTGTGGACTGGGCCCTTAATCTGAGGATTATCCTCACGGCTTCTCAGAAGGCTTATGTCCTTGATGCACCGCTTTGTGACCCACCCACTCCCGTGTCATCCGAAGATGTTAAGAATGCTTGGGAGGCACGTTCTGGAGATTACTCAATAGTTCAGTGTGCAATGTTGTATGGCTTAGAACCGGGACTTCAAAGACGTTTTGAACATCATGGAGCATATGAGATGTTCCAGGAGTTGGAGTTTATCTTTAATAAGAATGCCCGGATCAAGAGGTATCTGACCTCTGATAAGTTCTATGCTTGCAAGATGGAGGAGAATGGGTATTTTAGTGAACATATACTCATAATGTCTAGGTATTCGACCCGTCTGGCGGAGTTAGGGATGCCCCTTCCGCCGGAGGCTTAGTCATTGCCACCTAGCTACAAGAGCTTCATGCTGAACTATAACATGGACGGGATGAACAAGTCAGTCGCTGAGCTATTTGCGATGCTGAAAGGCGCTGAGTCTGAAATCCAGAAAGAACATCAAGTGTTGATGGTCAATAAAACCACTAGTTTCAAGAAGAATGGCAAGGGCAAGAAAGGTAACTCCAAGAAGGGTGGCAAAGCAGTTGCCCCTCCCGTGAAGAAACCCAAGGCTGGACCCAAGCCAGAAACTGAGTGCTTTCATTTGAAGGGAACTGGTCATTGGAAGCGGAACTACCCCAAGTATCTGGCCGACAAGAAGGCGGCCAACACCAAATAAGGTATAGATGATATATATGTTATCGATGTGTACCTTACCAACTCTCGTTGTAGTACCTGGGTATTTGATACCAGTTCGGTTGCTCACATTTGCAACTCAAAACAGGAACTACGGAATAGATGAAGGATGGCAAAGGACGAAGTGACGATGCGCGTGGGAAATGATTCCAAGGTTGATGTGATCTCTGTTGGCATGCTCGCACTTCGATTACCATCGGGATTAGTGATGAACCTGAATAATTTTTATTTAGTGCCTGCGTTAAGCATGAACATTATATCTAGATCTTGTTTATTGTGAGACGGTTACTCATTTAAATCAGAGAATAATGGTTGTTCTATTTATATGAGTAATATCTTTTATGGTCATGTACCCAATGTGAGGGGTTTATTCATATTGAATCTCGATAATGATGACACACATGTTCATAACATTGATGCCAAAAGATGTAGAGTTGATAATGATAGTACCACTTTCTTGTGGCACTGTTGCTTAGGTCATATTGTTGTAAAACACATGAAGAAGCTCCATGCTAATGGACTTTTGGAGTCACTTGATTTTGAATCACTTGACACATGTGAACCATGCCTCTTGGGCAAGATGACTAAAATCCCGTTCTTTGGAACAATGGAACGGGCAAGTGACTTGTTGGAAATCATACATACTGATGTGTGCGGTCCGATGATCATTGGAGCACGCAGTGGATATCGTTATTTTCTCACCTTCACTAATGACTTAAGTAGATATGGGTATATTTCCTTAATCAAACACAAGTCTAAAATGTTTGAAAAGTTCAAATAATTTCAGAGTGAAGTTGAGAATCATCGTAACAAGAAGACTAAATTCCCACGATTTGATTGAGGAGGAGAATATCCGAGTTATGAGTTTGGCAGTCACTTAAGAAAATGTGGAATTGTTTCACAATTGACACCGCCTAGAACACCATAGTGTAATGGTGTGTCTAAACGTCGTAATCAAACCTTATTAGAGATGGTGCATTCTATGATGTCTCTTGCCGATTTGCCACTATTGTTTTGGGGTTATTCATTGGAGATAGCTGCATTCACTTTAAATAGTGCACCATCAAAATCCGTTGAGACGATGCCATATGAACCGTGGTTTGGCAAGGAGCCAAAGTTGTCATTTTTGAAAGTTTGGGGATGTGATGCTTATGTCAAAAAGCTTTAGCCCAAAAAGCTGGAACCCAAAGCAGAGAAATGTGTATTCATAGGATACCCAAAAGAGACAGTTGGGTATACCTTCTATCTTAGATCCAAAGGCAAAGTGTTTGTCGCTAAAAATGGAACATTTCTTGAGAAAGAGTTTCTCTTGAAAGAATTGAGTGGGAGGAAGATAGAACTTGATGAGTGTCATGGGAAGGAGCCTGACAGTAGATGGTAGGGGCACGTAAGGAGAGGGCAGAGTCCTAGCTACGGTGAGGGTGTACACACGGATGTATGAGTTCAGGCCCCTCTCGTGGAGGTAACAGCCCTACGTCTTAGTGCTCAGGAGCTTATGTCATGTGGAATATTGAGATTACAATGGTTGCGAACCCTTGTGCAGGAGGGGAGGGGCGGCTTATATAGAGTTCGCTACCCCTCATAATTACCTCACATCTAAGGGTCCGATCGTGGGGTTAAAGTCTGCCGTTACTGGTAACTTACGTAATAAAAGCTATTAATGATGATTGAACCAACGTCTGCCCGTTGGGCTCTTGATGGTGGCTCTTGGTCTTCTGGTGTCGAGTGAGAACAAGGTCTTCCGAGTGACACGCGACTGCCGAGTGAACGAAGGAGTCTCCAAGTGGATAGCTTGTCGAGTGACTTGAACGTCTCATGGAATCCAGTCGGAAGCTTATGCTTGATCTTCAAGTCCTCCAATGTAGTGTCCTTAGGTAGGGTATGAAGGCCTTGCCTAGGACCCTACCCTAGGTACATATCCTCATCATTAGCCCCCGAATGGATCGGGGTTCGAGTGGTGAAATGTGGGTATCAATGCCAATCTCGAATTAAGGCACCAAATCCTCCGAATGATATTCGGGGCTTCAACGAAACTTGCGTCGATTGAACTCTAAGCATTGACGTCAATTCAGGATCAACACGCCAAATCTTCCGAATGATATTCGGGGCTTCAACAAAACTTGCGTCAATTGAACTCTTCTCCATTCGCCCGGATCCATTTAGCCTTGAAAGTGTCCGAGTGGATGTTCAATGCCTATTTTGCTCCGAGTGAACTGAAAGCATCTTTGGAGGTGACGGGTCGGTCTATCAGACCCGGATTTTGCGGGATACGAATATTTGGGAAGCGCATGCACGTGCAATGATGACGCCACAATGAGGGCAAGTGGAGGCACGATGCCTCGATTTTCGCACCGGTCATATCGCCACGTACTGGGCGCCGTCAGCGGTTGGCGTGTGTGGTGATCTCGTGGGCCAACTGGTCAGCGAGACACTCGGCAGAGTATAAAGCTCCATGCGCCACGATTTGCATAGTACCTCTGCCCATTCTTTCTCCTTTCCTCCTTTCCTCCGCCTCCTCTGCCTCCAGCGCCCCACTCCATTCCTCCCTGACGAGAGTCGTTGTGCCGATGACGAAGAACACGACGGAGAAGCTGGAGCAGGCCAAGAAGGGGGCGACGAAGGTCAAGGGCAAGAAGCCCTCGACCACCCGGTTCACCGCGCTGCTGAGATTGATGCAGGGTGACTTCCTCCCTTCGGTGGTCACCTGTGAGGACATCGACGGCTTGGTTTCCCATGGGCTCGTGGAAGAACGAGCTTGGAGGCTGTCGGAGGGAGAGCGCGAGCCGGAGCCACGTGACGGGGAGTGAGTCCTCCTCATCTCCCATGTCGAAAGAGGTTTCTCCATGCCCCCTCATCCGTTCTTTAGAGGGTTCCTGAATTTCTTTGGCGCTTAGCTGCATCATTTCCCATCGAATACCATCGCGTACTTGTCGGCGTTCGTAACTTTCTGTGAGTGCTTCTTGGGGTGTCCTCCCCACAGGGGACTCTGTAAGCACATTTTTACGATTAGATCTCAGACAGTGAAGAAAGCAGACCTGTTGGATGGAAAAATTCATGTGCTGCAGCTGTGTGGGGGTTTGGGGCTTCAGAAGAGAGCTCAACGTTCTTTCCCTGCCATGACTTTACCTGAATCCGTTAGAGGCTGGTAGTCAACTTGGTTCTATTGCAAGGATGCAGCTTCACCCAACATGTCGACTGGCCTTCCCCCCTACACATCTGACCACCCAGCTGTCCCCAAGTCCCTAAAGGTGACTGAAGAGGAACAGGATCAGGTGGCGACCTTGGTGGACGCCATGGTGAAATTGGTCCGGGGTGGAGTGACTGGCCTGGATCTGTTAGAGACTTTTCTCAGTCGACGGATTCAGACTCTCCAAGCCAGAGATCACACCATGTGGCATTATGTGGGCCCAGAGGACTCAACCAGGACGCATCCAGAGGAGGTTCCGCAAAAGACTATCGAGCAGTGGCTTCATAGCATCACCGGGGCATGCGACAACCCCGTGGGAGCCAAGAGGATCCTACCTTACTTAGCCGAGAACCCGCCGAAGAATCTTGTAAGTTGCACTTTGTCAACTTAAGTACTTGTATTGTCGAGTGATATACATTGATTTTTAGACTGACTTCCTTCTTGGAATTATGCAGGAATGGACAAACTTGCACTCGCCAGTTCCCAATAGGAATCAACCTGAAGATGGCATAGTGAGCGAGGGTGGCAACATGGACGGCGATGGTCCCTCTGACTCTGAGGATGAATACAAGGACTCTAGCAACGAGGAAGAAATTGAGTCACCTCCCCGGTGCGAAGGCCGCTCCAAGTCTTGCCAAGATCCGGCAGCTATTGAGGATAGGGCTCCAGGCCCTAGTGGGAAGAACCCAAAGCGGAGCCGCCCTTCAACTGTTGAGTCGAGTGAGAGGTTGGCCATGTAGCCCAAGCAAATCATGACCAACCCCTGCAAGGCTCTGGCTTGCATGAGGATGGACGTCCCTGTCGTCTCCACATAAGTATTTATTTTCAAATTCTTTCTGTCGACTGTGACCTTGCGTTGTTGCTGACCAAGTGTTGTTCGATCCCTCAGAGCTGCTACTTCTGTATCATCACCTCCTCAAGATGGAGGAGAAGCAATGGACATTGACACTACTGATGCTGCAACTTCTCACAAAGGTAAACAAGTCTTCGACTCACTCGGATGGGATTCATCATTTGCAAAGGCTAACACTGTCGATTGACGTTGCAGAGGTCATTCAACTGGAAGATGATGAGGAACACCCAGACGTCCCACGCATCCGCACTCGAAGAGCTTCATAAGTGCAGACGCTTCAGCATTTGACTGTAGAATCCTCCCAGGGGATGGGTGACTCGACACAAATCAGAGTTGAACCTGCAGTACCTCCGTCGAGTGTCCCTCCAGCTGTCTTGACCATCGTGACATCGACTCCAACCGGACCTGTTCAGACTGCTTTAGATGCCCCAGCAACTACGCCAATCCCACCTATGACGGCTTTCTCTTTGCATCGTGTCCTAGAAGATTAGACCGGAGCTACGAAGGAGGCTATGATACAGGCAGAGCAGATAATGTTGCAAACCAAAGAGGCATACGAGGCCAGCAAGCTGGCTTACGATGTCAGCGCAGCCCTCCACACCAATGTCCGACTAAGTTCAATTGTAAGTACATTTCCGATTGAATTCTTGTCTTTTCTTGACTGTACACCCAGTGGGTGCTTATTGTCCACTCGTAGAATGTTTGAAATTTCTCCACTCAAATGAGTCGGGTCTTAGTCGAGTAGGATTTGGATCGATAGTATGCGTGGTACTAGAGTCACTCGACATGTCGAGTGTATATATTTTCTTTCTGACGAGTTACTCGACGGAACGAGTGTTAACCGTCTCAGTGGGGGCACTCTGAGTGCACCCACTGGGTGTAGTCCCCGAGACCGCTGTCGAGTGCTTGCATCGGCAGGGGTCTTAGAGCTTGTCGTATGCTTGATACGTTTGCCCTTGGTCGCACCACTCCGCAGCTATTTTGTAGGTTCCATGGATATCGTTGACAAACCATGATATGATGCTATATAAGGATAGACTGCACTTCACAAAGTGGAGAGAGGCGTGTCACCTCGACGGATAGAGTGACGGATGTTTTCTGCCACTTGACTGATCGAGAATTGGCGGATCCAGTGAGGGCATGCTAAGTGCACCCACTGGGTGTAGTCCCCGAGACCGCTGGCGAGTGCTTACACTGGCAGGAGTCTTAGAGTTTGTTGTATACGGGATACATTTTGCCTTTGGTTACACCACTCCGAAGCTACCTTGTAGGTTTCATGGATATTATTGATAAACCATGATATGACGCTACATAAGGATAGATTGAACTTCACAGAGCAGGGAGGCGCGTCACTCGACGGGTCGAGTGACGGGTGAATGTTCTGACAGGGCTGATCTTGTCGAATGTTTCAATAACCAGTGGGGGCATGCTAAGTGCACCCACTGGGTGTAGTCCCCGAGGCTACTGTTAATCACAGACGATAAGCAGTAGTCTTGAAAACTTGAAATCGGGATTTCCGTCGTACGCGGAGTACTGGAGTCACTCGACATGTCGAGTGTATATTTTTTTTCTGGCGAGTTACTCGACAGGTCGAGTGTTAACCATCTCAGTGGGGGCACTCTGAGTGCACCCACTAGGTGTAGTCCCCGAGACCGTTGTCGAGTGCTTGCACCGGTAGGGGTCTTAATAGAGACTACATTGAATTTGTTTACGGCACGCAGAGTGCCAGGGCCACTAGACACATCGGGTGGACTTTTTGCTTGAATTCTTCTTCCTCTAGACATGAGTTTCATGGACATCATAGGTCAACCATTATATGACGTTGTTCCAAGGTAGTAAGATAGTCATTCGACGGTATTCATAGCCTAGTCGACCGTCCTTGGCATTACTTGCGGATTGAATTTCTTTCTTTTGTTGGTTTCAGAGGGCTTGCAAACTTGGGACGCAGTACAAGGATCTTGAGGATGAGAGGAACCGGCTGCGTGTGGATCTGGAAGCCTCCAACAATGCTTTGGAGCGAGCGCGTCTTGAGCTGAAGTCTCTGGGAGGTAATTACTGTCGACTTTCTGCATCCCCATCTTCACTTATCATGTTTTGAACCGAGTGCTCTCACTCGAACAGACATGCGCAATGAAAATTGTCGACTCCAAGCGCGACTCAACAATGTTGTTTCTTTAGATTCCATGAAGAAGGCACTGGAGGAGAAGGACAAAACACTCGCCGACGCCCAACGGGTGGCCAGGGATAAAACCGAAGCTGCAGATCGGAAGCTGGTGGCCGCCAAGAAGCTAGAGGAAGAGAATGCAAAGCTGAAGCAAGAGTGCATGGACCTCGTCAAAAGGGCTAAGCAGCTGAACAAAAGGAGCAACGGCCTGGAGAAGCACTTGGGCGAATTCTCGAGGAAGATGTACATCATGCTCGACGGTGAGTGTTTCTTGTTGACTGAAGTTTGTAAAATCTTTGAAGGTCGTAGCTCACCGATTCTCCTCCCATTCCCACTCTTCAACAGAATTCTGCCAGGACTTCGAGAAGGAGATAGAGGAGGTTGAGCCCAATCTAGATCCCACTAAGTCACCTGTCGCAGATGTTGTGGCCATGAACATGCTCAGACTCAATTTCCGGCTCCAAGGCATTCAGGCATATCTTGTCCGACTGAAGTGTGAAATGGAGAGAATTCACAAGGAGCTATGGCCTGAGGACACCCTTCAGCTCGACCTCAACTCCATGATGGCTCGCCTGAACGAACTTCCAAGTCGAGTGCAAGCCTGGAAGAAATCTGCTGCTCACTGCAGGGCCGACGTGGCGCTATCACTTGTCAGGGTCCATTGTAGGGACGTGAGGGAAGAGAAGCTGAAGGAGCTTTGGGTGGTTAACACGAAGAAACTCCAGTTTGAGGACTTCATGGAATCCTTCATCGAAGCAGCCACCAGAATCGCTGACGACATCGACTTGGACACTTTTGTCGAGCCAGCCAGCCCGTCAGATGCTTAAAAACTTGGCCTTTGGGAGAAATACTTTTATTCACCTCGGTATGCTGAGTGGAATTGTATCCCTTAAAACTTCATTTAGGCCTTAGGCCTGAGCACATTTGCTTCTTTATGAAACACTTATCCGTGATTTAACCTTTGGATTTTATCCGTATTCGGCTTTAACTGCATGTTCAACTGAATTTGCTTTTTAACTTAGGCGAGATATGTTCGCAGCTAAGCTGTCGAGTGGATGAAATACTCTCCACCCGACAAGGTTTTTAACTTAGGTGAAACATGTTCGCAGCTAAGCCCCCGAGTGTGAGGATTGCTCATCACTCAGAATAGTTTAGAACTTAGGCGAATGTCGATTCATAGCTAAGTCGTCGACTGAATGGATTGTTATCCTCCCGGCAAGGTTTTCAACGTTGGCGAAACAGGTTCGCAACTAAACCCCCGAGTGTGAGGATTGCTCATCACTCGAAGTAGTTTAGAACTTAGGCGAATGTCAATTCGTAGCTAAGCCGTCGAGTGAATGGACTACTACCCATCTGACAAGGTTTTTAACTTAGGCGAAACATGTTCGCAGCTAAGCCCCCGAGTGTGAGGATTGCTCATCACTTGGAGTACTTTAGAACTTAGGCAAATGTCAATTCACAGCTAAGTTGTCGAGTGAATGGACTGTATCCACTCGACAAGGTTTTTTACCTTAGGCGAAACATGTTCGCAGCAAAGCCCCCGAGTGTGAGGATTGCTCATCACTCGGAGTATTTTTGAACCTAAGCGAAGACGGATTCACAAATAGGCCGTCAAGTGAATGGACTACTATCTACCCGACAGGGTTTTTAGCTTAGGCAAAAGCATGTTCGCAGCTAAGCCCCCGAGTGTGAGGATTGCTCATCACTCGGAGTATTCCCAAGAATGAAACTGTACAATTGGAATCGACAATATATATTGCAGAAATGTGAATTTCATTGATGAAGTATTCTTATTACATCAGAAGATTCTCCTGTCTCTTAAGTATAAAAACGCCGGAGCATATCTGCATTCCACGCTCGTGGTTCGTCTATCTGCTTCATGAGATTATACAGATGATAGGCTCTATTGTTAAGCACTTTAGTGATGACGAAAGGACCTTCCCATGCAGGACAAAACTTGTGAGGTCGATGTTGATTCACTCGGAGCACCAAGTCTCCCTCCTGAAATGACCGACTCTTGACATTCTTTCCATGAAAGCGTCGCAGATCCTGCTGATAGGCAGAAGTCTAGATCAAAGCCATCTCTCATTCTTCCTCCAGGAGATCTACACCATCTTGCCAAGCTTGTTCGGCTTCAGCCTCAGAATACAGTTCCACTCGAGGTGAATTGTGAAACAAGTCACTTGGCAAGATAGCTTCAGCACCATAGACCAGGAAGAAAGGAGTCCGTCTAGTCGACCGATTAGGCGTCGTCCTCAGACCCCACAAAACAGACGGTAGCTCGGTTACCCAGGCTCCGGCGGCATGATCCAAATCGCGCATGAGACGAGGCTTCAGACCTTGCAGGATGAGACCATTAGCCCACTCGACTTGTCCATTGGTTTGAGGATGTGCAACAGATGCATAATCCACTCGGGTGCCTTGGGAGTTACAGAAGTTCCTGAATTCTTCCGAGTCATAATTAGTGTCGTTGTCTGTGATGATGTTGTGTGGAATGCCATATCAATAAATTATCTCCCTCATGAATGTGACCGCCATGCGAGAGTTCGGCTTCTTGATTGGCTTGGCTTCTACCCATTTGGTGAATTTGTCAACTGCTACCAGCAAGTGAGCGAATCCGCCTTTTCCGGGTCGAAAAGGACCAACCATGTCGAGTCCCCAAACAGCAAACGGCCAGGCAAGAGGAATTGTCTTCAGAGCAGATGCCGGCTTGTGTGGCAAGTTTGCATAGAACTGGCAACCATCACAATGATCAACGATGTCTTTAGCCATCTCATTAGCTTGTGGACAGTAAAAACCAGCTCGGTATGCTTTAGCGACAATCGTCCTTGAGGACGCATGGTGGTCGCAAGTTCCCCAGTGAATCTCATCTAGAATCATTCGACCTTCCTCAAGGGAAATGTAGCGCCACGTAACACCAGTCGCACTCTCTTTGAGCAGTTGATCTCCCATCATAGTGAAAGCCTTGGACCTGCGCACAATCTGTCGAGCCTCTGTTTCATCTTCAGGGAGCTCTTGTCTGAGGATATAGGCAATGTAAGGCACCGTCCAATCGGGAGTGATAACCAGAATCTCCATGACCAGATCAGTTACTGCAAGCATCGACTTCCACCGGGTCAGTGGAACTCAAAGATTTTGGGGGCTCTTCGGTGAAAGGATCTTCTTGAACCAAAGGAGTGTGCAAGTGCTCTAAGAACACACTGCTGGGTACAGGCCATCGAGTGGACCCAATCTTGGATAGCTCATCGGCAGCCTGATTTTTCAGTCGGGGAACATGATGAAGTTCTAGGCCTTCAAATTTCTTCTCCAACTTTCGGACTGCATTGCAGTATCCGGTCATAGCAGGGTTTCGAAGATCCCACTCTTTCATCACTTGATTCACCACCAGATCTGAGTCGCCATAAACCATCACGCGCTTGAGGCCGAGTGAGATAGCCATGCGCAACCCATACAAAAGTGCTTCATATTTTGCCTCATTGTTGGAGGAATCAAAGTGAATTTGCAAGACATAGCTGAGCATGTCACCCCTGGGAGATATCAAGACAACACCAGCACCGGACCCATTCAACATTTTAGAGCCGTCAAAGAACATTGTCCAATGTGTCGAGTGAACTTGGATAGGTTGTTGCTTTTCAATCCACTCGGCCATGAAATCTGCCAATGCTTGGGACTTGATTACTTTTTTGGCTTCGAATCTGATGTCAAAGTGTCCAAGCTCGATTGCCCATTTAGCCACTCGACCTGATGCGTCTCGGTTATTGAAAATCTCGAACAAAGGAGCATCACTAACGACTGAAATCGAGTGGTCTTGGAAATAATGTGCCACCTTCTTCGCTGATAGGTAAATACCATAAACCAGCTTCTGATAGTGTGGATATCTTTGCTTTGAGAGGGACAAAACTTTTGAGACATAATAGACTAGCCGCTGGACTTTATAAGCTTTACCCTCCTCTTCCCGCTCGACAGTTAGCACTGTACTAACGACCTGATTTGTGGTCGTGATGTCCAGGAGCAAGGGCTCTTTGCTGGCAGGAGCGGAAAGCACCGACTGGGTGGAGAGCGGGGATTTGAGCTCAACAAACGTTGCTTCGGCTTCGGGAGTCCACTCGAACGTGTCGGACTTCTTCATCACTTGATATAAAGGCAGAGCCTTCTCACCAAGACGAGAAATGAATCGACTCAATGCTGCCAAGCAACCTGTGAGTTTCTGAACGTCGTGCACTCGGATGGGAGTCTTCATTCGGGAATGGTGCTGATTTTCTCAGGGTTGACATCAATTCCTCGCTCGGAAACGAGAAAATCGAGTAACTTGCTGCCAGGGACGTCGAAAGTACATTTGGCCAGATTCAGCTTTATGTTGAATCGACTCAGATTGGCGAATGTCTTGGCCAAGTCATCCAGCAGGTCGAAAAATTTGCGGGACTTGACCACTATATCATCCATGTATGCCTCGACATTTTGAGGGATCTGGTCGAGTAAACATTTCTGAATCATGCGCATAAAAGTAGCGCCGAAACTTCTTGAGACCAAAAGGCATAGTGATGTAACAAAAACACCCGAATGGGGTGATGAAGGTTGTCTTTATTTCATTTGCGCCATACAGACGGATCTGATGGTACCTAGAGTAAGCATCCAAAAACGATAAACGCTCGCACCCCGCAGTCGATTCAACAATTTGATCTATGCGGGGGAGCGGAAAATGATCTTTCAGGCACACCTTGTTGAGATGTTTGAAGTCGGTGCACATGTGCAACGACTTATCTTTCTTTGGCACCATCACAACATTTGAGAGCCACCCGGAGTGTTAAATCTCCCAAATGAACTTGGCTTGCAAGAGACGGGCCAATTCTTATCTGATTGCCTTGCGCTTCTCCACCGCTAAGCGACGCAATGTTGGAAATATGCCCTAGAGGCAATAATAAATTGGTTATTATCATATTTCCTTGTTAATGATAATCGTTTATTATCCATGCTATAATTGTGTTGATCGGAAACTCGGATACATGTGTGGATACATAGACAACACCATGTCCCTAGTATGCCTCTAATAGACTAGCTCGTTGATCAAAGATGGCTGTGGTGTCCTAGTCATGGACATGATATGTCATTTGGTAATGGGATCACATCATTAGGAGAATGATGTGATGGACAAGACCCAAACTACAAAGGTAGCATATGATCGTGTCAGTTTATTGCTACTGTTTTCTGCATGTCAAGTATATGTTCCTATGACCATGAGATCATGCAACTCACTGACATCGGAGGAGTGCCTTGTGTGTATCAAACATCGCAACGTAACTGGGTGACTATAAAGTTACTCTACAAGTATCTGCTAGGGTGTCTGTTGGGTTGGCATGGATCAAGACTGGGATTTGTTACTCCGTGTGACGGAGAGGTATCTTAGGGCCCACTCGGTAATACAACATCACAACAAGCCTTGCAAGCAATGTGAATAAGTGTTAGTCATGGGATCTTGTATTATGGAACAAGTAAAGAGACTTGCTGGTAACGAGGTTGAACTAGGTATGGAGATACCGACGATCGAATCTCGGGCAAGTAACATACCAAAGAACAAAGGGAACATCATACGGGATTAACTGAATCCTTGACATAGAGGTTCGACCGATAAAGATCTTCGTAGAATATGTAGGAACCAATATGGGCATACAGGTCCTGCTATTGGTTATTGACCGTAGAGGTGTCTCGGTCATGTCTACATAGTTCTCGAACCCGCAAGGTCTGCACACTTAAGGTTCGGTGACGTTTCGGTAATATAGAGTTATGTATGGTGGTTACCGAAGGTTTTTCGGAGTCCCGGATGAGATCTCGTACATCACGAGGAGCTCCGTAATGGTCCGGAGGTAAAGATGGATATATGGTAAGTCCTATTTTGGTCGCCGGAAAAGTTTCGGGCTCATCGATAGTGTACCCGGAGAGCCGGTAGTGTACCGGGAGACCATCGGGAGGGGTATTTTCGATCCAAGAGGCTACATGGGCTGTGGGAGAGTGAATACCATCCCTTAGTGGGCTGGTGTAAGTCCCGCACAAGGCCCATGCGGCTGGGAAGAAAAACCCAAAGAGAAAAAGGTGGAAAAAGGCAAAAAGGCCAAAATAAGGAGGAGTCCTAGTCCTACTAGGATTGGAGGAGGATTCCTCCTCTCCTCCCACTCGGACGAAGCCTAGAGGGCTTGGCCCTTGCGCCAAGTCTCCTCCTCTCTTCCTCTTATATATACTGGAGGTTTTAGGGTTTTTGCACCAGATTTTCAACCACGTGCTACCCGTTCCTCCAGTGCATAGTTTCACCTCTAGATCAGATTTCTGCAGCGCTTAGGCGAAGCCCTACCGGAATAGCTCCACCACCATCGCCGGAGCGCCATTATGCTGCCAGAGAACTCTTCTACCTCTCTGCTCCCTCTTGCTGGATCAAGAAGGCGGAGATCGTCATCGAGCTGTACGTGTGCTGAACGCGGAGGTGCCATCCGTTCGGCGCTAGATCGGAAGGACCATGATCAAAGATTGCGAGACAGATCATGATGAGATCGTGGGATGGACCGTGATGAGTTCGCGGGACGGATCGTGATTGGATCGCGGCACGAATCGTGATGAGATCGCGAGACGCTCAGCGATTTGGATCGCGAAGACGTTCGACTACACCAACCGCGTTTCTTAAACACTTCCCGCTTAGCGATCTACAAGGGTATGTAGATCAACTCTCCCTCTCGTAGATTCTCATCACCATGGATAGGTCTTGCGTGAGCATAGGAAATTTTTTGTTTCCCATGCGACTTTCCCCCAACAGTGGCATCATGAGCTAGGTCTATGTGTAGATGAGATCTCGAGTAGAACACAAAGAGTTTGTGGGCGTTGATGCTTAGATTGCTTCCCCTTGGTTGTGTTTTGGTTCAGCGGTATTGTGGGATGAAGCGTCCCGGACCAACATTACTAGTACGCTTACGCGAGACCGGTTCCCTCAACTGCAACTTGTTGCAAAAGATGGCTAGCGGGTGGTAGTTTCTCCAACATTAGTTGGACCGGATTCGACAAAGGCGGTCCTTGAGAAGGTTGAAAATTAACTTATGTATCACCGTTGTGGTTTATGCGTAGGTGAGAATTGTTCTTGCTAGATACCCGTAGCAGCCATGTAAAACATGCAATAACAATTAGAGGACGTCTAACTTGTTTTTGCAGGGTATGTTGTGATGTGATATGGCCAATTACATGATGTGATATATGTGATGTATGAGATGATCATGTGATGTATAGATTATCACGACTTGCATGTCGATGAGTACGGCAACCGGTAGGAGCCATAGGGTTGTCTTTAATTATTGTATGACCTGCATGTCAATCATTAAGCGCTATGTAATGCTTTACTTTATCGCTAAACGGTAGAAATAGTAGTAGAAGCATGGTGGGCGCGACAACCCCGATGGCGACACGTTGATGGAGATCATGGTGTCTTGCCGGTGACGATGGAGATCATGCTGGTCTTTCAAGATGGAGATCAAAAGCACAAGTTCATGGCCATATCATGTCACTTATGATTTGCATGTGATGTTAATCCTTTTATGCACCTTGTTTTGCTTAGGACGATGGTAGCATTATAAGGTGATCCCTCACTTAATTTCAAGATAAATTGTGTTCTCCCCGAGTGTGCACCGTTGCGAAAGTTCGTCATGTCGAGACACCACGTGATGATCAGGTGTGATAGACTCTACATTCACATACAATGGGTGCAAGCCAGTGTTGCACATGCGGAACACTCGGGTTAAACTTGACGAGCCTAGCATGTACAGATATGGCCTCGGAACACAAGAGACCAAAAGGTCGAACATGAGTCATATAGTAGATATGATCAACATGATGATGTTCACCATTGAAACCACCTCAACTCACGTGATGATCGGACTTGAGTTGGTGAATTTGGATCATGTATCACTCGAATGACCGGAGGGATGTCAATTTGAGTGGGAGTTCTTAAGTAATATGATTAATTGAACTCATTATCATGAACATAGTCAGTAGTGTCTTTGCAAAATTATGTTGTAGATTACTAGCTCATGTTGTAGCTCCCTTGAATTTTTATATGTTCCTAGAGAAATAGAGTTGAAAGATGATGGTAGCAATATTGCGGACTGGGTCCGTGATCTGAGGATTGTCCTCATTGCTGCACAGAAGGCTTATGTCCTTAATGCACCGCTCGGTGTGCCAACCCCTCTAGCGTCGTCTATAGATGTTGTGAACATCTGTCAGGCACGTTCTGATGACTACTTGATAGATTAGTGTGTCATGCATTACAACTTAGAATTGAGGCTCCAAAACATTTTGAACGTCACGGAACATATGACATGTTCTAAGAGATGAAATTAGGATCTCGGGCTCGTGCCCGTGTTGCGAGATATGAGATCTCCAACAATATTCTTTGCCTACAAGATGAAAGAGAATAGCTCAATCATTGAGCATGTGCTCAGATTGTCTGGGTGCTACAATCGCTTGAATCGAGTGGGAGTTGATCCTCCAGATAAGATAGTGGTTGATATAGTTCTCCAAGTCACTATCACTAAGCTACTAGAACTTGGTGATGAACTATGAAATGCCAGGGATAGAAATAATGATCCCTGAGCTGTTCGCGATGTTTGACACCGCGAAGGTAGAAATCAAGAAGGAACGTCAAGTGTTTATGGTTAGTCAAACCACTAGTTTTGAGAAGGGCAAGAGCAAGGAGGGAAACTTCATGGATAGGAAGTCAATTGTTGCTCCAGCGAAGCAACCCAAAGTCTAACTCAAACCCGAGACTAAGTGCTTCAATTATGAGGAGAGCGGTCGCTGAAGCGGAACAACCCTAGATACTTGGTAGATAAGAAGGCTGGCAACGTCGACAGAAGTATATTTGATATACGTGTTATTGATGTGTACCTTGCTAGTACTCCTAGTAGCACCTGGGTATTGGATGCCGGTTTGGTTGCTAAATGTTAGTAACTCGAAATAAAAGATACGGAATAAATGGAGAAGTAGCTAGGGGTGAGGTGACGATGTGTGTTGGAAATGTTTCCATGGTTGATGTGATCAACATCGCATGCTCTCTCTACCTTCGGGATTAGTGACGAACCTAAATAAATGTTATTTGGTGTTTTGTGTTGAGCATGAACGTGATTAGATCGTGTTTATTGCAACACGGTTATTCATTTAAGTTAGAGAATAATGGTTATTCTGTTTACATGAATAATACCTTCAATGGTCATGCACCTAGTGAGAATGGTTTGTTTAATCTTGATCGTAGTAATACATATGTTCATAACATTGATGTCAAAAGATACAAAGTTAATAATAATAGTACCACATACTTGTGGCGTTGCCACTAAATGTCATGTTGGTGTAAAGCGCATGAAGAAGCTCCATGCTGATGGATCTTTGGAATCATTCGATTTTGAATCGGTTGAGACATGCGAACCATGCCTCTTGGGCAAGATGACTAAGGACCCCGTTTTCCGGTTTGATGGAGCGGGCAAGTGATTTATTGGAAATGATAGATATTGATGTATGCAATCCAATGAGTCTTGTAGCGTGCGGTGGATATCGTTATTTTCTTACCTTCACTAATGATTTGAGTAGATATAGTGTATATTTACTTAATGAAACACAAGTCTGAATCATTTGAGAAGTTCAAGCAAATTCGAGTGAAGTTTAAGATCATCGTGACAAGAAGATAAAAATGTCTGCGATATGATCGTGGAGGTGAATACCGGAGTTACGAGTTTGGCATACAACTTTAGACAATGTGAAAGTTGTTTCACAGCTCACGCCACCTGGAACACCATAGTGTGATGGTGTGTCCGAACGTCATAGTCATGCTCTATTGGATATGGTGCATGCTATGATGTCTCTTATCATTTTGCTACTATAATTTTGGGGTTATGCATTAGAGACAACTACATTCACTTTAAATAGGGCATCATCTAAATCCGTCGAGATGACATCGTGTGAATTATGGTTTGATAGAAACCTAAGCTGTCATTTCTTAATGTTTGGGGCTGCGACGCTTGTGTGGAAAAATGTTTTCACCTAATGAGCTCGAACCCAAAGCGGACAAATGCATCTTCATATATTACCCTAAGATCAGTTGGGTGAACCTTCCATCTCAGATCCAAGAATAAAGTGTTTGTTGCTAAAATGGGTCCTTTCCCGAGAAAAGTTTCTCTCAAAAGAACTGAGTGGAAGGAAGATAGAACTTGATGAGGTTGTTGAACCTTTGTTTCAACCAGAGAGTAGCGCAGCGCAGAAAGATGTTTCTGTGGAACCTATGTCAGTTGAAGAGGAAGTAAATGATGATGATCATGAAGCTTCGGATCAAGTTACTATTGAACCTCATAGGTCGACAAGGATGTGTACTACTCCTGAGCGGTACGACAACCCTGTCTTGGAAGTCATGTTGTTGGACAACGATGAACCTACGAGCTGTGGAGAAGTGATGATGGGCCCAGATTCCGACAAATGGTTTGAGGCCATGAAATTCGAGAAAGGATCCATGTATGAAAACCAAGTATAGACTTTGGTAGACTTGCTCGTTGGACGGCGGGTCGTTGAGTACAAATGGACCTTTAAGATGAAGACAAACGCTGATGGTGAATGTCACCATTTATAAAGCTCGACTTGTCGCAAAGAAGTTTCCGCCAAGTTCAAGGAGTTGACTGCGATCAGACTTTCTCACTCATAGCGATGCTAAAGTATGTTGGAATTATGTTAGCAGTTGCTGCATTTTTCAATTATGAAATCTGGCAGATGGATGCCAAAACATCATTTCCTTCCTTAAGGAAAGGTTGTATGAGATACAACCAGAAGGTTTTGTTAGTCCTAAGGATGCTAAAAGGTGTGTAAGCTTCAGTGATCCTTCTATGAACTGAAGCAAGCATCTCGGAGTTGGAATATACACTTTGATGAGGTGATCAAAGTTTTTGAGTCTATACAAAGTTTACGAGAAACTTGTATTTACAATAAAGTGAGTGGGACCGCTATAGAGTTTCTGATAAGCATATGTGGTTGACATATTGTTGATCGAAAATGATATAGAATTTCTGGAAAGCATAACGGGTTGTTTGAAAAGCGTTTTTCAAAGGAAGACCTGGATAAAGCTACCTAATTGTTGAGAATCAAGATCTATAGAGATAGATCAAGATGCTTGATGCGACTTTGAATGAGTACATACCATGACAAGATTTTGAGAGAGTTCAAAATGGATTAGTCAGAGAGAAGTGTTCTCGCCTTCTTTGTAAGGTGTGAAGTTGAGTGAGACTCAAAGCTCGACCATGGCAGAACAAAGAGAAAGGACGAATGTCGTCCCCTATGCCTTAGCCATAGGCTCTGTATAGTATGCCATGCTATGTACCGCACCTGTGTGTGCCTTGCCATGAGTCCGTCGAGGGGTACAAGAGTGATCCAGGAGTGGATCACTGGACAGCGGTCAAGATCATCCTTAGTAACTAAAAGACTAAGGAAATGTTTCTCGGTTATGGAGGTAAGAAAGAGTTCGTCGTAAAGAGTTACGTCGATGCAAGTTTTAACACTAATCCGGATGACTCTTAGTAGCAATCCAGATACGTATAGTGGAGCAGCCATTTGGAATAGTACTAAGTGGAGTGTGGTAGCATTCTTTATAGTTTGACATAGAGATTTGCAAAGTACACTCGGATCTAAATGTCGCAGACCCATTGACTATAAGACCTCTATCACATGCAAAGCATGATCGAGCCCCAGAACTCAATGGGTGTTAGATTCATAACAATGCGTATCACATGGTGATGTGAACTAGATTATTGACTCTAGTGCAAGTGGGAGACTATTGGAAATATGTCCTAGAGGCAATAATAAATTGGTTATTATCATATTTCCTTGTTTATGATAATCGTTTATTATCCATGCTATAATTGTGTTGATCGGAAACTTAGTTACATGTGTGGATACATAGACAACACCATGTCCCTAGTATGCCTCTAATAGACTAGCTTGTTGATCAAAGATGGTTGTGGTTTCCTAGTCATGGACATGAGATGTCATTTGGTAACGGGATCACATCATTAGGAGAATGATGTGATGGACAAGACCCAAACTACAAACGTAGCATATGATCGTGTCAGTTTATTGCTACTGTTTTCCGCATGTCAAGTATCTGTTCCTATGACCATGAGATCATGCAACTCACTGACACCGGAGGAGTGCCTTGTGTGTATCAAACTTCGCAACGTAACTGGGTGACTATAAAGGTACTCTACAGGTATCTGCGAGGGTGTTTGTTGGGTTGGCATGGATCAAGACTGGGATTTGTTACTCCGTGTGACGGAGAGGTATCTTAGGGCCCACTCGGTAATACAACATCACAACAAGCCTTGCAAGCAATGTGAATAAGTGTTAGTCACGGGATCTTGTATTACGGAACGAGTAAAGATACTTGCCGGTAACGAGGTTGAACTAGGTATGGAGATACCGACGATCGAATCTCGGGCAAGTAACATACCGAAGAACAAAGGGAACATCATACGGGATTAACTGAATCCTTGACATAGAGGTTCGACCGATAAAGATCTTCATAGAATATGTAGGAACCAATATGGGCATCCAGGTCCCGCTATTGGTTATTGAGCATAGAGGTGTCTCGGTCATGTCTACATAGTTCTCGAACCCGCAGGGTTTGCACACTCAAGGTTCGGTGACGTTTTGGTAGTATAGAGTTATGTATGGTGGTTACCGAAGGTTGTTCGGAGTCCCGGATGAGATCTTGGACGTCACGAGGAGCTTCAGAATGGTCCGAAGGTAAATATTGATATATACGAAGTCCTATTTTGGTCGCCGGAAAAGTTTCGGGCTCATCGGTAATGTACCGGGAGTGCCGGTAGTATACCGGGAGACCATCAGGAGGGGTATTTTCGACCCAAGAGGCTACATGGGCTGTGGGAGAGTGAATAGCAGTCCTTAGTGGGCTGGTGGAAGTCCCACACAAGGCCCATGCGTCTGGGAAGAAAAACCCAAAGAGAAAAAGGTGGAAAAAGGCAAAAAGGCCAAAATAAGGAGGTGTCCTAGTCCTACTAGGATTGGAGGAGGATTCCTCCTCTCCTCCCTCGTCGGCCGAAGCCTAGAGGGATTGGCCCTTGTGCCAAGTCTCCTCCTCTCTTCCTCTTATATATACTGGAGGTTTTAGGGTTTTTGCACCAGATTTTCAGCCACGTGCTACCCGTTCCTCGAGTGCATAGTTTCTCCTCTAGATCGGATTTCTGCAGTGTTAGGCGAAGCCCTGCCAGAATAGATCCACCACCATTGTCGTAGCACCGTCACACTGCCAGAGAACTCTTCTACCTCTTCGTCCCCTCCTGCTGGATCAAGAAGGCGGAGATCAAAGATTTCAAGACGGATCGTGATGAGATCGCGGGACGGATCATGATGAGTTCGCGGGACAGATCATTATTGGATCGCGGGACGGATCGTGATGAGATCACAGGACGCTCGGCTACACTAACCGCGTTTCTTAAACGCTTCCCGCTTAGCGATCTACAAGGGTATGTAGATCCACTCTCCCTCTCATAGATGCTCATCACCATGGATAGGTCTTGCGTGAGCGTAGGAATTTTTTTGTTTCCCATGCGACGTTCCCCAACATGAAAATGCTCCCTAATGGGTTTGGCTTTCGGATCCACCCGCACACGGTGCTCAGCCAGCTCCCTGGGAATCCCCAGCATGTCAGTAGGCTTCCATGTGAAGATATCCCAGTTTCTCACGGAGGAACTGGATGAGCTCGGCTTCCTATTTACTGTCAAGTGTTGATGAGATATTCGTCGGGGCAACAGTAGGATCCGTCGGGTGGATGTGTACCTTCTTCACTTCCCCTGTTGATTGAAATGCTGACTCGGAAGCCGGCTTCTTGTCGCGGAGCAAATCAGCAGGGTCAGCGGTTTTCTTGAACTCCTCCAACTCAACCGTGGCCATCTGGTGATCGGCGATCTTGGAGCCTTGCTGGAGGCATTCTTCGGCCCGCTGTCCATTGCCGATGACTGTGATCATGCCCTTAGGGCCTCGCATCTTCAACTTGAGGTACACGTAACATGGTCGGGCCATGAAACATGCATATGCAGGTCGACCCAAAATGGTGTGGTAAGCACTCTAGAAATTCACGACTTCAAACGTCAACTTTTCTTTTCGGAAATTTGTGTCATTCCCGAATGTCACATCCAATGCTATCTGGCCGAGTGACTTGGCCTTCTTTCCTGGGATGACCCCGTGAAACTGCATGTTGCTTTCACTCAGACGGGACATCGGAATGCCCATCCCTTTCAGGGTATCCGCATAGAGAATGTTCAGGCCGCTGCCACCATCCATGAGGACCTTTCTAAGTCGAGTGCCTCCCACCACCGGATCAACTACCAGAGCCTGTGGACCGGGAGTAGCCACATGAGCAGGATGGTCTGTCTGGTCGAATGTGATAGCATATTGGGACCACTTGAGGTACGTGGGGGTATCTAGCACAACCATGTTGATTTCTCTGTTGATGACTTTTAGACGACTCTTGCTCTCGACATCAGCAAAGATCACCAATGTAGCAGTGACATCCGGGAATGTTTCCTCATCATCTTCATTACCCTTCTCAGGAGATTTATCACTCGGCGGGTCCCCCTTGAATTGCTGGATAAGGGTCCGACACTGTCGAGTAGTGTGCTTGGGCAAAATCACATTGCCTTCCGCATCTTTCCCCGTGTGAATTACACACGGCTGATCCATGATATCACTTCCTGACTGATTTTTCCTTTATTGGGGGCATACTGTGCTTTAGCTTTGCCCTTGTTTTTTGACTGAGTCGTCAGCGCTACTACTTCTGCCTGAACCGGATCTTTAGCTTTTCGCTTCTGTTTCCGATTATTACTGCCACCAGCCTCATTGGCGACTGTCTTTCCTTTGCCGCTACGAAGGCGGTCTTCTTCCTCGCCATTGGTGTACTGAGTGGCGATTTCCATCATCTTGCCGAGTGAAATATCACCTGTTCGCCCAAACTTCAGATATAGCTCTCTGTATCTCACACCGGCATTGAACGCACAAACAGCCTGGTGTTTCGACACATTCTCCATTTTATGATGCAGAGTGGACCACCGTTGAATATAATCTCTCAAAGTTCCATTGGGCTTCTGGACACAGTGTTGTAAGTCGACCATACCTGCCAGACGCTTGCAGGTCCCCTCAAAGGTTCGGACAAACACTCGGGCAAGATCCTCCCAGCGATGTATACTGGAAGGAGCCAAACAATTTAGCCAAGCTCGAGCCGAACCATCTAACATCAAGGACACGTGCTTCATTGCAACATTGTCATTTCCGCCACCAATTTGCACAGCCACTCGGCAATCATCTAACCAAGTCTCTGGCTTTGTTTTGCCAATAAACTTTCCGATCCCGGAAACCAACCAGAAGTTGGGGGAATCTCTGCAGAACGTATGGCTTTGCTGAAACACTCTGGACCAAAAACCACAGCTGAGCTACCACTCGGAAAATCTCTGTCGCGTCCTTCTCTATGGGCTCTACCCCTATCAATCCACTTCTAAACGACGAGGTCATGGGCGTCAAAACCCGCATTCCGCTCATCACCGAAGGAGCGCCTATCGTCCTGGCGCCGTGGCGCGTACGGACCACTTCGCGGAGGAGTGGGCACTCGACGGTGGTCTTCGCGGTGAAACTGATCTCTGACATGCTCTTCACGGAAACCTCCGCCCCGACGGTGCAAAGGGCGATCCAGGGCTGTGTGCCGACTGAACGGTCTCCGCCCCGGGTGAATTGTTGTGTATCCTATTGTGGGACTGAGAAACTACTGAATTCTGACGTTGTGCTACATCTAACAGTGCTCTGATCTGCATCAACCTTCTTCCGTCCTCTGACCGTGACGGCTGAATGGAATCTGCTATCCTAGAAGCAGCATCAACATTTAAAACAGGGGTTCGATGTACCTCAACATCGTCGTGAGATCCAGTAGGAAACAGCTGTCGCTGACATTGACTAGGATGTGGCGGGCGCTGGCAAGCGCGCTCATCAAGTTCCGCCTGGAGCTCTTCCAAACGAATGCGCGCGGCCTCCAAAGCTTGAGCCTCGACAGTCGCGCCGACGATGGGAGTATGAAGAACCTCCTCCTCACGGCGTGGCTGCTCATTCGATAGACCGCCAGCCTCGCGCCTACCACGGCAAAAGCCAGGCGGTGAACTCTGATTAGAGTCCGCCATCAAGACCTCCGCTACGGGATCACGACTTTCGCGCTCAGAAGGCACGTTGGACGGATCAGAATTTGACTCGAACACGCCGTGAAGGGACTCGGCGGGCTCGAGTGTTGCAATCTATGGAGAAGAAGTTTGACGCGGCACCGCGTGTTTGACCCAGCGCTGAAGTCGTGAGCGGTCAGACCGCTTGCAACCGCGAACAGTGAAGGGAGCCGACGAGTAAGGAGTCGAGGGCTGATGCAGCAACACACCGCAGGAACTCATGTGGAAGTGCGTGGCCTCGCGGACCGGGAGCGCCTCGACATCGAGAGGCGCTTCGTGGAGCCATGCCGAATCGTCGACGATGAAGGTGAGTGCTCCAAAATGGATCTCGTGGCCCGGAGCAAAAACACCGCCGAAAGACATGTCGAAGGATGAAAAATGCAACCTCGCCGGAAGTCGCTTAGACGCCTGCCCCACGATGGGCACCAACTGTCATGGGAAGGAGCCTGACAGTACATGGTAGGGGTACGTAAGGAGAGGGCAGAGTCCTAGCTACGGTGAGGGTGTACACACGGATGTATGAGTTCAGGCCCCTCTCGTGGAGGTAACAGCCCTACGTCTCAGTGCTCAGGAGCTTATGTCGTGTGGAATATTGAGATTACAATGGTTGCGAACCCTTGTGCAAGAGGGGAGGGGCGGCTTATATAGAGTTTGCTGCCCCTCATAATTACCTCGCATCTAAGGGTCCGATCATGGGGTTAAAGTCTGCCGTTACTGGTAACGTACGTAATAAAAGCTATTAATGATGATTGAACCAACGTTTGCCCGTTGGGCTCTTGATGGTGGCTCCTGGTCTTCTGGTGTCGAGTGAGAACGAGGTCTTCCGAGTGACACACGACTTCCGAGTGAAGGAAGGAGTCTCCGAGTGGATAGCCTATAGAGTGACTTGAATGTCTCATGGAATCCAGTCGGAAGCTTATGCTTGATCTTCAAGTCCTCCAATGTAGTGTCCTTAGGTAGGGTATGAAGGCCTTGCCTAGGACCCTATCCTAGGTACATATCCTCGTCAATGAGGTTGTTGAACCTTTGATTCAACCAGAGAGTAGCATAGCACAGAAAGATGTTTCTGTGGAGCCTACGGTAGTTGAAGAGGAAGTTAATGATGATTATCATTAAGCTTTGAATCAAGTTGCTAATGAACCTCGTAGGTCGACAAGGGCACGTACTGCTCCTAAGTGGTACGGCAACCCTGTCTTAGAGGTCATGTTGTTAGACAACGATGAACCTACGAGCTATGGAGAAGCGATGATGGGCCCAGATTCCAAGAAATGGTTAGAGGCCATGAAATCCGAGATGGGATCCATGTATAAAAACAAAGTGTGGACTTTGGAAGTATTACCTGAAGGGCAAAAGGCCATTCAGAACAAATGGATATTTAAGAGGAAGGCAGATGCGGACGGTAATGTCACCATCTATAAAGCTCGACTTGTGGCAAAGGGTTTTTCACAAGTTCAAGGAATTGACTACGATGAGACCTTCTCACCCGTAGCGATGCTTAAGTCTGTCGGAATCATGTTAGCAATAACTACATATTTCGACTATAAAATTTGGCAGATGGATGTCAAAACAGCGTTCCTTAACGGTTTCCTTAAGGGAGAGTTGTATATGATATAAGCAGAAGGTTTTGTCGATCTAGAGAATCCTGACAAAATTTGCAAACTCCAGCGATCCATTTATGGACTGATGCAAGCATCTCGGAGTTGGAATATGCGCTTTGATGAGGTGATCAAAGCGTTACAGTGAAGCTTGTATTTACAAGAAAGTAAGTGGGAGATGTGTAGTGTTTCTAATATTATATGTGGATGACATATTGTTGATTGGAAACAATATAGAAATGTTGGAAAGCATGAAGGAATATTTGAACAAGATTTTTTCAATGAAGGACCTAGGACAAGCTGCTTTCATATTAGGCATTAAGATCTATAGAGATAGATCGAGACGCTTAATAGGACTTTCACATAGCACATACCTTGATAAAGTTTTGAAGAAGTTCAAAATGGATCAGACCAAGCAGGGGTTCTTGCATGTGTTTACAAGGTGTGAATTTGAGTAAGACTCAATGCCAAGTGACTAAAAGAAGATAGAGAAAAGATGAGCTCTGTCGGATCAGCTCCACCGCTGCCGCCGCCATGCCATTGTGCTGCCGACGAACCCATCTATCTCTCCGCTCCCTCTTGCTGGATCAAGAAGGCGGAGGTGCCGTCCGTTCGGCACTTGATCGGGAGTTCGTGGGACGGTTTGCGGTCTGGATCGCAGATACGTATGACTACATCAACCGCGTTCTTTAACACTTCCGCTTAGCGATCTACAAGGGTATGTGGATCCAATCTCTTCTCTCGTAGATGCTCATCTACTAGATTGATCTTGGTGAAGCGTAAATTATTGTTTCCCATGCAACGTTCCCCAACATCATCGGCTTCATCCCCCTTGTAGATGCTACAAGGGGTGTTCCGACCTCCGCGCCATGCCCCTTAGCCGACGTCTTGGTGCTCGGAGGCGGTAGTGTGTAAGGGAAACAAGGCAACCAGACTATGTGGCTTTGGTGCTTCACTTGGCCATAGGAGCTTGACTGTGAGGGCTAGTGAGTGTTTTGTGATGTTTGGGTAGGCCGAGGTTGAAACATTATCACTTGGTTTGTGTGAATACAAACCTTTCGTATAACACGGCATAACCTCCATCGATTTTTAGTTTAACACTTGTCATCGGATCATCGACCGGTTCTCGCTTATTATGACAGTCACTTTTTGGCTTTCTCCATTGACGTACTTGACCACGCGTGCTCGAAGTACCATCCCAGTGGTTCTCCCTTTACCCTCCTAGGTAAACATAGGAGTCGGGCAACCCAACTACTGACCCAAGACATAATTCGGGGTGGATTCATATATTGCAATATCCGAGACGCCGAGCGCATAAGATAAAAAAATTGTGTCGGAATGATGCTTGGGGCGACTTTTATAGTCGAGCCCCCAGTCTATTAGCCAGCCGCATCTAAGTAAAATATGTATTAAATTAGTTTGCTTTGGCGTCGAAGAGCGAAAAAAGGCTATGCACCATATATGACTTCAATGGGAGCGTAAAGAATGGTCTTTATTTCCGATGAACTCGTGACGTCTAATCGTACAATTCGAACTGCTGAAGCAACTATTATGGATACTTTATTTAAAAATAAATTTTACAGAGGAAAGGTTTGCACAGGGCCTTTATGAGTGGTTTGATGTCCCTACTGCGCCCTGCTGCACGTCTACGCCTTTGCTCCTGAGGGGGGCGTACTCCTTTAGAGGGGATGGCGATCAGCGGACGAACCTTTGAGAGAGGGTCTTGAGAGGTCGTCGTAATGTGTTAGCTTGATGCTGGGTAGGTTCTAGACAGTACCTACAATTTCCCAAAGACGTGTTTGACCATGACTCGGTCAAGCCAAACACTTGGTCCTTGGATAGTAGGTCCCTACAGCTGCCCATGGTATTGTGAGCGCGAAATTGTGCCTCCGAGGTACGTACCTTACAGCTAGCGGGACGGTGCTATGGGGAGCATGTTCCTATTTATGTTGAGAGTGTGAAGACTCCGAGAGCTGTGATAAGGCTCATGCTCGTTTGCTCGCATCGCGTGCCTTGACGGCGGACTGGGACTTCGACGCCTCATTGCCGAGCTGGACTTCGGCTACGAGAGCCGTTGTGTGTTCCTTAGTTCCGAGTGAGCGCTCTGTGTTACCATTGACGGTGATCACACCCTTGGGTCCAGGCATTTTGAGCTCCAGATACGTGTAATGGGGGACGACGTTGAAGCGAGCGAACGATGTACGACCGAGAAGTGCGTGATAGCCGTTGCTAGAGATCCTGCTAGAGTTTTTTGTCAGGATCTACACTAGATATGTTTTGTTCAATGTCACATCTTCAGGTGTTATTTGTCTATTCTTTGCTCAATCATATGATTTGTTCTATATCTATTATAGTCATGTTGTATCTATTGCTTCTGTTATTATTAGGATAACGATACGTTCCAAACGTTCGTGCCTATAATATAGATCCGAACGAACAAACCCTCCCTTTCCCCCACATTTTGACACATATCGGAACACACCCTAGTCTAATTAATCACGTGCATGCAGCCCTGCTCTGCTAAGTAAAATGCAAGAGAAGAACATGCAGCGCCTTGCCAGATGCATGCAAACTAATATAAAATGCGATGATGTTAGCAAAGATGCTCTTTTATCTTGAAACTTGAAAATGTTTTGTCGTTCAAACCGTCGATCGGATTGAAAAATCATTTTGACATAAAAAAATCATCGCGATAAAACCTTCAAAACTAGATCTCATGTTGGTATGTTTTGACAACTTTTCTTTCGGGTCGAAATTACCAGACCTAGTACAAATAAGTTATCATGCATGCACAATGTATATTACCATGCTGTTTACAGAGAAGTCACCAGGGTTATGGTTTCTAACAAACCCTTCCCCATGTCCAAAACATACCCATGGTGCCCCCAATAATGCTACAACGATGTTTGTACCTAAGTTATGCAGTGTGTCTATTTACATCATGTTTATACATAATTTATTGGAGGCATGTATTCAAAAGCGTTTTTGCCCAAGTAAAAAGTTATCGCAGTGCTTGTACCTAAGTTATCAGGTTTGTGGTATGTATCATGCTATTTAACACAAAACTTAGCGACGGTATGTGTCGTGGATTTATCACGGCAGATGTCCGGGTGAACGGACTTGGATTCGAGGCCATCACTAACTTGATGGACTCAAAGGGGTTGATTGGGACGAAGGACACGAGTTTACCCATGTTCGGCCCCTCAAGTCGAGGTAATAGCCTACGTCCTGCTTGTTCTTGTATTGCTTGTTGTATCGATTACAAGGGAGGTAAAGCTTAACCTAGTTCTCGATAACCTGATCTCTAAGTCGCCCCGGGTCTGCCTTTATATAGGAGGTCAGGACCACGGGTCTTTACAATTGTCTAACCGAGTCTCATTGTCTATCCGAGTCTTCCTCTATCTTCTTGTCCAAGCTGTCCCCGAGCGGCTTACACGCCCGGGTCGTGTTCGTCCGGGCCACCTTGCAGCCCACACCTTGAGCCGCTTATCTTCCTGGGCCATAGACTTTACAGCTCACCCTTGGGCCGGCTCACGAGCCATCAATATGACCCGGAACCTTAATGGCGGGTCATACTGCGGGGTTATATCCCTAACATTAGGCCCCAGGTTGAATTGAGCTTGCTCATTTCACCCCTTTCTTCTGCTCTTCGGCGAGTCGCCCGGTGATGACCCGGCGTGATGTCACATAGTCCCTACGAGAGAAATCCGCTAACGTGCCACCGAATCTTTTATTAAATGGTCAGCCCGAGAATCGAGGCGTCCGCCTCGGTCAAATGGTTTCCGTCGCCTAGATTTTCGCGCCTGTCTCGTTCTCCCTTTAAATAAGACCTGTTGCAGGTGAAAACCTTTCCTTCTCCCGCTTGCTCTTCATCTTCTTCCTCTCATCGCCTCCGCTCCAGTGCACTCTGCTCTGGCGCTGTCTTCGCATCGTCGTCAACTAGGCCGCTGCATCAACCTGTGTCGTTCCAGTTTTTCTTCCGCGTCCGCCGCTCCATCATCGGTAAGCCCAAGCTCCTCCTTAGATCCATCGCCACCGTAGTAGGGTTTGCGGAAGCTCCGCCGCCGCCGCTCGGGCTCCGTCCGCACCATCGTCGGTGTACTCCCGACACCGTTGATGCCTTTAACACGCATCCTTGCCACGCCGCTGTGTATGGGGCGGCCATGCGCAATGCGCGGATCATCGCGGCTCTGTTTTCTTTCTTCCGCTTCGTCTGTTCTTCGCTAGGTTGAGAATAAGAACCTTTTTTCCTGCTTTTGTAGATCCGTAATTGTAGCAGTAGTTTGCAAAACCTGTTTTTAGGACTTAGCCAATTTTCGCTCCTCCTTTCCTTGTTGAACCACCAGGCCTCTTCGGCTCTCATCAGCCGGACTATGGCATAGTATTTGTAGAGCCCTTAAAATTGTAAGCCGTCACAAATATCTGCTTGCTCTTAACTCATCGCGTATTTAATTTTGCATAGTGTTTCAGCTGCCAGTATGTCTCGCGCCTCCAACTCATGCAACTGGGTCGGGTCTTGCATCACGGAAGAGTATTTAACGGATTTCGTTGGCGCGGGCACTCTTCCTTCCAAGGAGGTCCTTCATTGGCGGGTTCCGGGTTACGAAACATGGTCCTCTCCCCAAAAAGGAGAGGTAGTAGTTTTCTCTGACCATATCGAGAGAGGATTCGTGCCACCCGGCTTGAAATTCTTCCGTGATGTTCTTCACCTATACAAGCTTCACCCTCAAGACTTGGCCCCAACTCCGTTTCAAACATATGCAATTTCCAAGTGCTCTGCAAAGTCTACCTACAAATCCAGCCGTCTGTGGGTTTGTTTCGAGAGTTCTTCTATGCCAACCGCCAAACCAAAATGAAAGGCGGTCCGAGTCTGGAGCTTGGCGGTATTTCCATTCAACGATGTAGAGACATCATCTTTCTGGCTGCGCAGATGCCGAGTCATCCGAAGGATTGGAACAAGACTTGGTTCTACTGCAAGGACACCTCTCCTGAGAATGAGAACCCATTGCCGGGTTATCGTCCCTCCTGGCTCAGGACAGATTCAGAACTTCCTGGTCAGCTCTCAGCTTCGGAACGTGCCAGGTATGAGCCGACTCATGCCAAGATCAAGGCACTCATGGCCAATGGTTTAACTGGATTGGATTTGATCCGCTGCTGGATTTCTTGGCGGATCATGCCCTTAAGCCATAGAAGTCGGCTTATGTGTGAATATGAAGGCAAGTATGACAGATCTTTATGTTTCAGCCAATCAACCCTGACAGAGGATAACATTACCACTGTCATCCGGAGCCTTGTCCATGAAGCCTCCGGCTCATGCAGCGCTATTGGCCTGGCGCCTTTCAGCGTCAACAATCCGGCTCCAGATGTAAGTTAATTTCTTCCCATCCATCTCTTGGATTTTTGTTTGTACCTTGCTGATCTATTACTCTTCTCCGGGTTATTTTCACAGGCCGACTCTGATTTCTGGAATAAGGAGTACGTCCCTCCTCCGAAGAAGCTCAAGAAGAAGGCCCCAGCCAAGAATCAAAGAAAGACGCCCCGCAAGGGGAATGGTTTGACCCACCACAGTCATCCATCTCAGAGGTAAAATTTTAGTTGTTTGCTTGATATTTTGCCTTCTTGTTTTACCAATGCTTGTTTTACTCACATGATGATGTGGAGACCAGCCGCGCCAATGCCCCTGAGGTAAACTATGTTTCTTCCGGCTCAGAGTATTTTGTCCCCCGAAAGTCGTGGCGGTTTACCAGAAAAGTTCCTCTTTCTCATCCTCTCGCTTACCTGGCTCCCGACTTTCTTTTGAAAAAGCAACAACAGGCTGAACATCGCCAGACCCGGAGCGTCGGCTCCATTGAGCTTATGTCCGGCTTGCCGAACTCGCCGGCTCCGAAGAAACGCCCCGCACAGGTATGTGTTCCTGTTTGATTCATTTCTCTTTATAACCTTGGTGTTGTCTCATCTTTCTTAAATTTCATCTCAGAAATCGCCTTCTTCCGGCGACTCTTCGGCGACCGCTCTGCCGCCTCCCAAGATCAACCCTCTATAAGTGTTTTTCCACTATAACATCTGGTTCTTTGTAGGGTAGTAATATCCTTTGGATTCTGATCTTTGTATCTTGCAGTGCTCAAGCCAAACGTCGGAAGACCAACAAGCCCTCCCCCAGCCCTGCTGCTCAAGAGCCGGAGCAAGAACAACTGGAGGAGCCACAACCGGATGTAGATCCGCCAATTGCCTCCACTGAGCCGGCTGCTGAAGATATCATCCCGGAGAGCCCTCTAAGGGCCCTTCGAAACCGCCAAGTCCTGCCAAGACCACTGCAACTCCGGAAGTCATGATCACCGGTTTTGCTCCTCAGTCTCCTCCGGCTCACGTGCTGACCAGGCATAAAGAGTCGACCGAGGCCTCCAAGAAGCTGGACTTCGACTCTTCTTTTGAGAAGATGACGGCCGAAGAACTCCACGTCGGGTATACGAACCGACTTTCCACCAGCCGAGACCTAGAACTTCGGCTGGTCAACTTGATGAAGATAAAATATGAGGTACTCCTCCTCTTGCTATAACCTTACTTAGCCCCCAAGGGCCGGTTCAATTCTAGCTTAAGAGTTGAACCGGGTCTTATCTGATCCTCTGTAGAAAATCCAAATCCATTGCCCCCAAGGGCCGACTCAAACTTGATAAAGTTGAGTCGGAGCTTTAATGTAGATAGCCTGAAGAACCACTTGTAGCCCCCAAGGGCTGACTCAAACTTGATAACGTTGAGTCGGAGCTTTTAGTATAAGTCAATTTGAAGAGCCATATTGTCGCCCCCAAGTTCCGGATTAACTTTGATGAAGATGAACCGGAACTGTATTGATTTCTCCAAGATCAAATATACATTAGCCCCCAAGTGTCAAACATATTGCTTGCAATCTGCTTGAGACTTGTATAACTTTGTCTTTAACCTTCATCATTCGATGCGATTTCCATTCTAGAGACTTATTCTGTATTTTGATATGTCACAGGAAGCCTTAAATGAAGTCGGGTCGCAGTTGATGGACCTGAAGACCAACCTAGTGTCTCAACAAGAGGCCCGCAGCGTCGCCGATGAAAAGTGTCGGCTTCTCTCTGAGGAGCTGGCCACAATCAAGGCTGATTTTGCTACTCTTAAGGAGTCAACTGAATCTGAGAAGACTGCTTTGACCCAACGGGCGGATGACACCGACCAGCGGTTGATAGCTGTGGCGGATGAACTCCAAGGCTTGAAGTGCCACATAAGCAAGATGTCAGCCGCCCTCTTTGGTAAGCTTCTGACAACTTTGTGTTTCAAATAGCTACATCTTTACTTAGACTGGCGACTCATCAGAATTGTTCGGTTTATACTGGTCCTAGGAGCCCGCAGTTGGCTTCTGATAGCCTGCTGCCGTGGAAGGCCATCTATACCTTAACTGAGCAGTTGTACTGTGGTGCAATCTGCACTATCAAGGCCATGCAATATAAGGATAAAATTCCGGTGATTCTCAAGGGTTTCTTAGAGCTCTTCTCTACCATGCCGAAGCAGATCGCCGAGCTCAAGAAGTCAGCCGCCCGCCAAGGGGCCATTGCGGGCATCAGCCGGGCTTTGGCCTTTGCTCCGGGCCTAACAGCCGCCGAGATGATGGAGGGCTTCCCTTAAAGAAAAGATGATGGCTCGGAGTTTACTGACGCTGACTACAGCCGGTGCATGAAGGAGTCCCGGGTGTTAGCTTCTGTCTTGGCGGAGGAAGTTGATCTGTCAACTTATCAAGCAGCTTATGACCCGGAGCAGAAGAGAGTCGGTGGTCCTCTGTACGAGTGCAAAGATTTGACGCCTGCTCGGAGTAAGGACCTCTTTGCTCCAGATATTGACCCGTCACCTTATTTCGAAGGCTCTTTTGCGGCTCTAACGAACTGCAATTGGGATTTGGACAACCTCCAGATCAGGGCCACAGAAGAGCCGGCGCAGGATGACCCATCAGCTAATTAGCTTCTTCTTAAGAACTTGTATCAGCTTGACCCGCCGTGTGACGGTTGGAAAATTTGTCCGAAATTTTGATCTCCCCTCGGAGTGTAATAGCTAGATGAAACTTGTCTGAAACTTGTCATGATGTTTTTATAAGATGATCCGGTTTTTGGCTGCCATTTGTCTTTGTATGCTTTGAATCATTTAAACTTGCCTTGTCATCATAGAAGACACCTACAGCCAAGATTAGGTAAGCTACACCCGGAGGTGGTGACTCCCTTTTTGGTAATTACGGCTAATCTGGTCAGCCGAAGATGGCATAAAGCCTGGCTGATAAGGCATTTAGAAGATAGACCCGGAGGTAATAAGATGGCGTAAACGCCGGCAAATAAGCATTAGAAGCTGTACCCGAAGTTAAGAAGCCGCCCTCGCCGTGGCTAATTTTCCTTAGCCGGATTTTTATAAGAACAACTAATAGGCGTTAGAAGCTGTACCCGAAGGTAAGAAGCCGTCGTTCACCGCAGCTAATTTACCTTAGCTGTTTTTACATGCCCTTATGTCGGTTAATAGGCATTAGAAGCTGTACCCGGAGGTAAGAAGCCGTCGTTCACGGGTCATGAGATGTTAGCTACCCGTCGGTAAAAAACCTCTCATAACCGCAGCTAAACCGGTTAGCCGGAGATGGCATAAAGCCGGCTGATAGGGTGTTAGAAGCGATACCAGTCGGTAAGAAGCCCCCCTCAGCAATACGGCGTGACCCGCCGGCGGATAGGCGTTAGAAGTTGTACCCGAAGGTAAGAACCCGCCCTTGCCATGACTAATTTACCTTAGTCGGTTTTTTGTGGCAAAAATGCTGGCTTAATAGGTGTCTACCACCGTTCAGCGATATGACACAAAGCGTCGGTGGATAGGCGTTAGAAGCTGTAACGGCTAAAGGTAGGAAGCCGCCCTCGCCGCGGCTCATTTTCCTAAGCCGGATTTTTGTGGCATAAAGCCGGCTGATAGGCATCTACTGTCGTTTGCCAATCTCAATTGATGCATCAACCAGAATACTGTGTAATCTTTTCCCATATGAGGATGCGTGAAACAGCAGAGGCTTCTTTATTTATACATCTATGATATGTACAATGATAGTGTACAATGGTGGGTCTCGATACCCTTTAAGTGAAATAGGGCCGGAGATGCGCGATGTTCCATGGCTGACGGGTCTCCTGACCCGCCGTATCTAAGTCGTTTCGAATATCAATGAGATAATATGACCCGTTGTTGAGATTTCTGCTGACCACAAAGGGTCCTTCCCATGGAGGTGACAACTTATGCATATTTGTCTGGTCTTGAATCAGCCGGAGCACCAAGTCGCCCTCCTGGAATGTCCAGGACTTGACCCTGTGGCTGTGATAGCGGCGCAGGTCTTGTTAATAAATCGCCGATCGGGCTGCTGCTAACTCTCGTGCCTCTTCCAAAGCATCCAATGCATCTTGGCGTGCCGTTTCATTGTCTGTCTCAACGTAAGTCACCACCCTTGGCGAGTCATGTCGGATGTCACTGGGTAAGACAGCCTCGGCACCGTACACCATAAAGAAGGGCGTGAAACCCGTGGACCTGTTCGGGGTGGTTATGATGCTCCATAAGACGGAGGGTAATTCTTCGACCCAACACCCGGGCGTTCGCTGCAAAGGACCATAAGCCGCGGTTTAATCCCTCTTAGGATTTCCTGATTAGCGCGCTCTGCCTGACCATTGGACCGTGGATGTGCCACGGCTGAAATATCAAGCCGGATATGCTCTTCATCACAGAATTTCTTCATAGCCCCCTTGGATAGACTTGTACCATTGTCAGTAATGATGTTGTGCGGGTAACCAAAACGGTAGATCGGCTTCTTAATAAATAGAACCGTTGTAGCCGCATCACATTTGCTGACCGGCTCTGCCTCTACCCACTTGGTAAATTTGTCAACCGCCACCAGGAGGTGCGTTTTCTTGTCCTTGGATCTCTTGAAGGGCCCTACCATGTCCAGCCCCCAGACCGCAAACGGACGAGTGATTGGTATCATCCTCAGTTCTTGAGCCGGAATATGAGCACGCCGGCAAAATTTCTGACAGCCGGCGTGGTTTCCACAATCACCAGCATGAATTTCATTCAAGATCTGTCGGCCCTCCTCTGGTGAAACACAACGTTGAAAAACCCCTGTTACACTACATTTATGCAACTCACCATTAACTATCGTCATGGACTTACAGCGCCGGGTGATCTCTCTGGCCAGGTCTTCATCCTCAGGTAACTCGCCCCGGGTTAAATAGGCCATATAAGGAATAGTCCAATCTGGGATAACATGTAGAGCCGCCACCAATTCTGCCTCCGGGTTAGGAACGGCCAAATCTTCCTCTAAAGGTATCTTGACATTCGGATGGTATAAGACGTCCAGAAAGACATTAGGCGGCACCGGCTTACGTTGGGAACCTAACCGTGATAAAGCAACAGCCGCCTCGTTCTTGCGACGATCAATGTGATCTACCTGATACCCGTTGAAGTGACCCGCAATAATATCAATCGCCTGCCTATAAGCCGCCATCCGCGGATCCTTGGAGTCCCAAGTGCCAGAAACTTGCTAAGCCACAAGATCTGAGTCGCCCAAACACCTGACCCGGCTCAAATTCATCTCCTTGGCTAATCTAAGACCATGAAACAAAGCCTCGTACTCAGCCGCCTTGTTAGTGCAGGGAAACATCAGCCGGAGCACATAACAAAACTTGTCACCCTTTGGGGATGTCAGGACAACCCCTGCTCCAGACCCCTCTAACTGCTTGGATCCATCAAAGTGTATAGTCTAGTATGTGTTATCCGGCTTTTCTTTAGGAGCTTGGACTCTCCAATCATTTATGAAATCCACCAAAGCTTGGGACTTGACCACCGTGCGAGGAACATACTTCAAATTAAGAGGTCCCAACTCTAACGCCCATTTAGCAATCCTTCCTGTGGCTTCTCTGTTCTGGATAATATCCCCCAACGGAGCAGAACTGACCACAGTTATCTGGTGCCCTAGAAAGTAGTGTTTTAACTTGCGGTTGGCCATGAAAACTCCGTATACCAGCTTCTGCCAATGCGGATATCTTTGCTTAGATTCTGGTAGGACCTCATTGATATAATAAACCGGCATTTGCACGGGATACTCCTTCCCAGCCTCCTTGAGCTCGACCACAGTTGCAACGTTGACTGCCCTATTGTTAGCCGCCACATAAAGGAGCAACGGTTCTTTCTCAGCCGGAGCGGCTAACATTGGCGGCTCAATCAGCTGTTTCTTAAGCGCCTCAAGTGCTTCACCCGCCGCTTTGCTCCAGACAAACTTGTCTGTCTTCTTCATCATCTGATATAAAGGAATAGCCTTCTCTCCAAGGCGGCTTATGAACCGGCTCAACGTAGCAATCCGCCCTGCCAGGCGCTGAACGTCATTAATGCACGCCGGCTCTCGTAGAGAAGTAATAGCCTTGATTTTATCCGGGTTAGCCTCGATGCCACGCTTAGAGACCAAGAAACCCAAAAGCTTTCCTGCTGGAACCCCAAAGGCACACTTGGTCGGGTTAAGCATCATCTTGTAGACCTGGAGATTTTCAAAGGTTTCCTTTAGGTCCTCCAAAAGAGTCTCCTTCTTTCTGGATTTAACTACGATGTTGTCCACATAAGCATGAACATTACGACCAATTTGACTGTGAAGGTAGTTCTGTACGCACCGTTGATAAGTCGCTTGGGCACTCTTGAGCCCGAAAGGCATATAGACATAACAGAACACCCCAAAGGGTGTAATGAACGCCGTCTTCTCCTGGTCTTTCACTGCCATCTTGATCTGATGATAACCGGAATAAGCATCCAGGAAGCATAAGCTTTCACATCCTGCTGTAGCATCAATGATCTGATCAATACGTGGGAGGGCAAAGGGATCAGCCGGACAAGCCTTGTTAAGGTCCGTGTAATCCACACACATACGCCATGTGCCATTCTTTTTGAGCACCAGCGCTGGGTTAGCCAACCATTCTGGGTGAAAAACTTCAACAATAAAACCTACAGCCAAGAGCCGGGCAACTTCTTCCCCAATAGCCTTGCGTCTCTCCTCATTGAACCGCCGCAGAAACTGTTTGATCGGCTTAAACTTTGGATCCACATTAAGGTTGTGCTCAGCGAATTCTTTTGGTACACCTGGCATGTCAAAGGGCTTCCATGCAAAGATGTCCCGATTCTCACAGATGAATTCAATGAGCGCGCTTTCCTATTTGGGATCCATATGAGCTCCAATGATGAACTGCTTAGATGAGTCGCCCAGATTGAAATCTACTGCCTTGGTATCATCTGCTGAAAATTTGAGGGGCAGCTCAACCTCCGTGGTTGGCTTTTTCAGGGGGGTCATATCCTCCGGATCAACATTCTCCTTATAAAACTTAAGCTCCTCCTGGGCACAACTGGACTCTGCGTAAGCCGCATCTCCTTCTTCACACTCAATAGCCGTGTTTCGGTTACCATGAACGGTGATGGTACCATTTAAGCCGGGCATCTTGAGCTGTAAGTAAACATAGTAGGGTTGAGCCATGAACTTAGCATAAGCCGGCCGTCCAAACAAGGCATGATAAGGGCTCTTGATCTTAACCACCTCAAACCATAAGGATTCCACTCTGTAGTTGTATTCATCGCCAAAAGCCACTTCCAAAGAAATCCTGCCCACCGGATGCGCCGACTTACCTGGCACCACACCATGAAAAACAGTGGATGAAGGTTTTAAGTCCTTGTCGATCAACTTCATCCACCAGAAGGTGTCATAATAAAGGATGTTTATGCTGCTGCCGCCATCCATGAGCACCTTGTTCAACATATACCCACCCACTTGGGGGGCTACAACCAAAGCCAGCCACCTCGGGTCATCAATGCATGGCGGGTGATCTTCACGGCTCCATGTTATGTCATATTTAGACCACTTTAGATACTATGGAAGAGCCGACGTAACCGCATTGACCGCCCGTTTTCGCAACTTCTTGTCCCGTCTACTGAGACTAGTCGTGAAGACGTGGTACTGCCCGGAGCTGAGCTGCTTCGGGTTACTCTGAAAACTGGACTGATTTCGATGTTGCTGCTGTTGTTGATTATTATTACCAGAGTGTGGCTCCTATCCCCCATGATTATCCTGACCCAAATGACCGGATGCTGAACCGCCAGAACCAAATCCGGCTCCTGACCCGCCATGTCCTGGGCTGCCTGGCGGGCCGCCACCATGATGGTTAGGTTGTGTGACATACCGCTTGAACTTCTGCATAAAAGAACAACTCTCCCATGTATGATTTGCCGGCCTATCAGGCAAACTGTGATTCGGACAAGGTCGCTTAAGCAACTCTTCCATGTTCGAGGAAAAATTATCCCTGCCCGAGGGCGGTCCAAACCTCCTGTTGCCCTTGGGATGATTCTGTTGGGCATTTGTGTTGGCCACCAGCTCTAATCCTGCGTCTGGATTCTTGCGCTTACTCTGGCTACCATTGTTCACCGCACCCTTGCCTTGGTTGCCCTTCTTCCCTTGACTAGCCTTTTCCTCATCAGAGCCCAGATCCTTCGTGCTGTCTGAGTCGGCGTATTTCGTGAGAGCCGTCATGAGCTCTCCCATGTCCTGACACGTACGCTTGAGCCGGCCAAGTTTCTGCTTTAGAGGAATAAAGTGGCAGTTCTTCTCTAAGATCAACACCGCTTGAGCCGCCGTGATCTGCTCTGACGAGTGAATAATTGTCGAGACCCGTCGTACCCAATGATGACCCGACTCGCTCCCCTGTTGGACACAGTGATCAAGATCCACAATAGTCATAGGCTGCTTGCACGTCCCTTGAAACTTTTTAAAGAATTGAGCCCTGAACTCTGCCCATGAATTGATGGTATTAGGTGGTAACCCCTTTAGCCATGTACGATCCGGGCCTTCAAGCATCATGACAAAATACTTGGCACAAACCGCCTCACTAACATCCAGCATCTCCATGGCCAGTTCATAGCTTTCCACCCAGGCCTCTGGGGGTAAATCAACGGTGTAATTTGGGACCTTGCAGGGACCTTTGAAGTCTTTTGGCAAACGCTCGCTCCGGAGAGCCGGCGATAGACACGGCAGCCCTCCCATCTGTTGGAAATATGCCCTAGAGGCAATAATAAATTAGTTATTATCATATTTCCTTGTTCATGATAATCGTTTATTATCCATGCTATAATTGTATTGATCGGAGACTTAGATGCATGTGTGGATACATAGACAAAACCATGTCCCTAGTATGCCTCTAATAGACTAGCTCGTTGATCAAAAGATGGTTAAGGTTTCCTAGCCATGGACATGAGATGTCATTTGATAACAGGGTCACATCATTAGGAGAATGATGTGATGGACAAGACCCAAACTGCTAATGTAGCATATGATCGTGTCAGTTTATTGCTATTGTTTTCCGCATGTCAAGTATGTGTTCCTATGACCATGAGATCATGCAACTCACAGATATCAGAGGAGTGCCTTGTGTGTATCAAACGTCGCAACGTAACTGGGTGACTATAAAGGTGCTCTACAGGTATCTCCGATGGTGTCTGTTGAGTTGTCATGGATCGAGACTGGGATTTGTTACTCCGTGTGACGGAGAGGTATCTCGAGGCCCACTCGGTAATGCAACATCACAATAAGCCTTGCAAGCAATGTGACTAATTGTTAGTTGCGGGATCTTGTATTACAGAACGAGTAAAGAGACTTGCCAGTAATGAGGTTGAACTAGGTATGGAGATACCGACAATCGAATCTCGGGCAAGTAACATACCGAAGAACAAAGGGAACGTTATACGGGATTAACTGAATCCTTGACATAGAGGTTCGACCGATAAAGATCTTCGTAGAATATGTAGGAACCAATGTGGACATCCAGGTCCCACCATTGGTTATTGACCATAGAGGTGTCTCGGTCATGTCTACATAGTTCTCGAACCCGCAGGGTCTGCACACTTAAGGTTCGGTGACGTTTCGGTAGTGTAGAGTTATGTATGGTGGTGACCGAAGTTTGTTCGGAGTCCCGGATGAGATCTGGGATGTCACGAGGAGCTCCGGAATGGTTCGGAGGTAAAGATTCATTTATAGGAAGTCCCAGTTTGGTTTCCGAAAAAGTTTCGGGCTCATCGGTAGTGTACCGGGAGTGCCGGTAGTGTACCGGGAGTGCCGGGAGTGTACCGGGAGGCCTCCGGGAGGGGTATTTCGACCCCAAGAGGTCCATTGTCTGTGGGAGAATAATAACCAGCCCTTAGTGGGCTGGAAAAACAGCCACAAAGGCCCATGGCGCATGAGAGAAAGTCCTAAAGCAAAAAGTGGAAAATCAGCCAATAGGAGGCAATCCTACTCCAACTAGGATTGGAGGTGAAGTAGGATTGCTTCCCACCTCCTATTTCGGCCGACCCAAAGGCCTTGGATGCCTCTCCTCTCCTCTCCTCCTATATATACTAGTGGATTGGGTGGTTTTGGGACAGAATTTCCGGCCACGTGCTACCCGTTACACCGGTGCATAGTTTCTCCTCTAGATCGGTTTTCGGCAGCGCTTAGGCGAAGCCCTGCCGGAATTGCTCCACCACCATCACCGGAGCGCCGTCGCGCTGTCGGTGAACTCTCTCTCCTCTCCACCTCCTCTCGCTGGATCGAGACGGTGGAGATCTTCATCAAGCTGCACGTGTGCTGAACGCGGAGGTGCTGTCCGTTCGGCGCTAGATCGGAAGGACCGTGATCGAGATCGCGAGACGGTTTGTGATGTGATCACGGAACGGATCGTGATGAGTTCACGGGACAGATCGTGATCAAGATCGTGAGACGGATCGTGATGAGTTCGCGGGACGGATCATGATGTGTTCGCGGGACAGTTCATGATTGGATCGCGGGACGCTCGGTGATTTGGATCGCGAAGAAGTTCGACTACACCAACCGCGTTTCTTAACGCTTACCGCTTAGCAATCTACAAGGGTACGTAGATCCACTCTCCCTCTCATAGATGCTCATCACCATGTATAGGTTTGCGTGTGCGTAGGACAATTTTTGTTTCCCATGCGACGTTCCCCAACAGTGGCATCATGAGCTAGGTTGATGGTTCGATGAGATCTCGAGTAGAACACAAAAGGTTTGTGGGCGTTGATGCTTAGATTGCTTCCTCCCTTGGTCGTATTTTGGTTCAGCGGGATTGTGAGATGAAGCGGCCCGGACCAACATTACTCGTACGCTTACGAGAGACCGGTTCCCTCGACGCAACTTGTTACCTAGATGGCTTGCGGGTGACAGTTTCTCTCACTTTAGTTGGATCGGATTCGACAAAGGCAGTCCTTGAGAAGGTTGAAAAGCAACTAGTGTATCACCGTTGTGGTTTTTGCGTAGATGAGAATTGTTCTTGCTAGATACCCGTAGCAGCCACGTAAAACATGCAACAACAATTAGAGGACGTCTAACTTGTTTTTGCAGGGTATGTTGTGATGTGATATGGCCAATTACATGATGTGATATATGTGATGTATGAGATGATCATGTGATGTATAGATTATCACGACTTGCATGTCGATGAGTACGACAACCGGCAGGAGCCATAGGGTTGTCTTTAATTATTGTATGACCTGCGTGTCAATCATTAAGCGCTATGTAATGCTTTACTTTATGGCTACGGTAGCAATAGTAGTAGAAGCATGCAGGGCGTGACAACCCCGATGGAGACACGTTGATGGAGATCAAGATGATGGAGATCATGGTGTCATGTCAGTGACGATGGAGATCATGCTGGTGCTTTCATGATGGAGATCAAAAGCACAAGATCATGGCCATATCATGTCACTTATGATTTGCATGTGATGTTAATCCTTTTATGCACCTTGTTTTGCTTAGGACGAAGGTAGCATTATAAGGTGATCCCTCACTTAATTTCAAGAAAAATTGTGTTCTCCCCGAGTGTGCACCGTTGCGAAAGTTCGTCGTGTTGAGACACCACATGATGATCGGGTGTGATAGACTCTACGTTCACATACAACGGGTGCAATCCAGATTTGCACGTGCAGAATACTCGGGTTAAACTTGACGAGCCTAGCATGTACAGACATGGCCTCGGAACACAAGAGACCGAAAGGTCGAACATGAGTCATATAGTAGATATGATCAACATGATGATGTTCACCATTGCAGCCACCTCAACTCACGTGATGATCGGACTTGAGTTGGTGAATTTGGATCATGTATCACTCGAATGATCTGAGGGATGTCAATTTGAGTGGGAGTTCTTAAGTAATATGATTAATTGAACTCATTATCATGAACATAGTCAAAGTGTCTTTCAAAATTATGTTGTAGATTACTAGCTCACGCTGTAGCTCCCTTGTATTTTTATGTGTTCCTAGAGAAATAGAATTGAAAGATGATGGTAGCAATATTGCGGACTGGTCCATGATCTGAGGATTGTCCTCATTGCTGCACAGAAGGCATATGTCCTTATTGCACCGCTCGATGCGCCTCCCCATCTAGCGTTGTCTGTAGATGTTGTGAACATCTGATAGGCACGTTTCGATGACTACTTGATAGTTTAGTGCGTCATGCATTACGGCTTAGAATTGAGGCTCCGAAACATTTTGAACGTCACAGAACATATGAGATGTTCTAAGAGCTGAGATTGTGATCTCAGGCTCATGCCCGTGTTGCGAGATATGAGATCTCCAACAAGATTCTTTGCCTGTAAGATGAAGGAGAATAGCTCAATCATTGAGCATGTACTCAGATTGTCTGGGTACTACAATCGCTTGAATCAAGTGGGAGTTGATCTTCCAGATAAGATAGTGATTGATATAGTTCTCCAAGTCACTATCACTAAGCTACTAGAACTTGGTGATGAACTATAAATTGCCAGGGATAGAAATAATGATTCCTTAGCTGTTCGTGATGTTTGACACCGCGAAGGTAGAAATCAAGAAGGAGCGTCAAGTGTTGATGGTTAATCAAAAGCACTAGTTTCGAGAGGGGCAGGAGCAAGGAGGGAAACTTCATGGATAGCAAGTCAGTTGCTGCTCCAGTGAAGCAACCCAAAGTTGAACTCAAACCCGAGACTAAGTGCTTCTATTATGAGGTGAGAGGTCGCTGAAGCGGAACAACCCTAGATACTTGGCAGATAAGAAGGCTGGCAACATCGACAGAAGTATATTTGATATACGAGTTATTGATGTGTACCTTGCTAGTACTCCTAGTAGCACCTGGGTATTGGATATCGGTTCGGTTGCTAAATGTTAGTAACTCGAAATAAAAGCTACGGAATAAACGGAGAACTAGCTAAGGGTGAGGTGACGATGTGTGTTGGAAATGTTTCCAAGGTTGATGTGATCAACATCGCACGCTCTCTCTACCTTCAGGATTAGTGACGAACCTAAATAAATGTTATTTGGTGTTTTGCATTGAGCATGAACATGATTAGATCATGTTTGTTGCAATACGGTTATTCATTTAAGTCAGAGAATAATAGTTATTCTGTTTACATGAATAATACCTTCAATGGTCATGCACCCAGTGAGAATGGTTTGTTGAAATCTTGATCGTAGTAATACACATGTTCATAACATTGATGTCAAAAGATACAAAGTTAAATAATGATAGTACCACATACTTGTGGCACTGCCGCAAAATGTCATATTGGTATAAAGCGCATGAAGAAACTCCATGGTGATGGATATTTAGACTCATTCAATTTCGAATCGGTTGAGACATGCGAACCATGCCTCTTGGGCAAGATGACTAAAGGACCCCGTTGGATGGAGCGGGCAAGTGATTCATTGGAAATGATACATGTTGATGTATGCAATCTAGTGAGTCTTGTAGCGTGCAGTGGATATCGTTATTTTCTTACCTTCACTGATGATTTGAGTAGATATAGTGTATATTTACTTAATGAAACACAAGTTTGAATCGTTTGAAAGGTTCAAGCAAATTCAGAGTGAAGTTTAAAGATCATCGTGACAAGAAGATAAAAATGACTGCAATATGATCGTGGAGGTGAATATCTGAGTCACGAGTTTGGCATACAACTTAAGACAATGTGAAAGTTGTTTCACAACTAAACGCCGCCTCGAACACCATAGTGTGATGGTGTGTCCGAACATCATAGTTATGCTCTATTGGACATGGTGCGTGCTATGATGTCTCTTGTCGTTTTACTACTATAATTTTGGGGTTATGCATTAGAGACAACTACATTCACTTTAAATAGGGCACCATCTAAATCCGTTGAGATGACACCATGTGAATTATGGTTTGATAGAAACCTAAGCTGTCATTTCTTAATACTTGGGGTTGCGACACTTGTGTGGAAAATGTTTTCACTTAATGAGGTCGAACCCAAGGCGGACAAATGCATCTTCATAGAATACCCTAAGATCAGTTGGGTGAACCTTCTATCTCAGATCCTAGTGCAAAGTGTTTGTTGCTTAAACGGATCCTTTCTCGGGGAAATGTTTCTCTCGAAAGAATTAAGTGGGAGGAAGATAGAACTTGATGAGGTTGTTTAAACTTTGTTCAACCAGAGAGTAGCGCAGCGCAGGATGTTGTTTCTGTGAAGCCTACGTTAGTTGAAGAGGAAGTTAATGATGATGATCATGAAGCTTCAGGATCAAGTTACTATTGAACTTTGTAGGTCGACAAGGATGTGTACTGGTCCTAAGTGGTACGACAACCCTGTCTTGGAAGTCATGTTGTTGGACAGCGATGAACCTACGAGCTATGGAGAAGCGATGATGGGACCGGATTCCGACAAATGGTTGGAGGCCATGAAATCCGAGATAGGATCCATGTATGAAAACCAAGTATAGACTTTGGTAGACTTGCTCGTTAGACGGCGGGTCGTTGAGTACAAATGGACCTTTAGAATGAAGACAGACACTGATGGTGAATGTCACCATTTGTAAAGCTCGACTTGTTGCAAAGTTGTTTGTGACAAGTTCAAGGAGTTGACTACAATGAGGCTTTCTCACTCATAGCGATGCTAAAAGTCTGTTGGAATTATGTTAGCAGTTGCTGCATTTTCAATTATGAAATCTGGCAGATGGATGTCAAAACATCGTTTCCTTAATGGTTTACTTAAGGAAAGGTTGTATGTGATACAACCAGAAGGTTTTGTCAGTCCTAAGGATGCTAAAAGATGAGCAAGCTTCAGTGATCCTTCTATGGACTGAAGCAAGCATCTCGGAGTTGGAATATACGCTTTAATGAGGTGATCAAAGTTTTGATGTTTATACAAAGTCTACGAGAAACTTGTATTTGCAATAAAGTGAGTGGGAGCACTATAGAATTTCTGATAAGTATATGTGGATGACATATTGTTGATCAGAAATAATATAGAGTTTCTGGAAAGCATAAAACGGTCATTTGGAAAGTGATTTTCAAAGGAAGACCTGGATGAAGCTACCTAATTGTTGAGCATCAAAATCTATGGAGATAGATCAAGATGCTCGATGAGACTTTCAATGAGTGCATACCTTGACAAGATTTTGAAAGAGTTCAAAATGGATCAGTCAGAGAAAGAGTTCTCGCCTGATTTGTAAGGTGTGAAAGTTGAGTGAGACTCAAAGCTCGACAACGGCAGAAGAAAGAGAAAGGACGAACGTCGTCCCCTATGCCTTAGCCATAGTCTCTATATTATGCCATGCTGTGTACCGCACCTGTGTGTGCCTTGCCATGAGTCCGTCAGGGGGTACAAGAGTGAACCAGGAGTGGATCACTGGACAACGGTCAAGATTATCCTCAGTAACTAAGAGACTAAGGAGATGTTTCTTCATTATGGAGGTGATAAAGAGTTCGTCGTAAGGAGTTACGTCGATACAAGCTTTAACACTAATCTGGATGACTCATAGTAGCAATCTGGATACGTATAGTGGAGCAGCCATTTGGGATAGTACCGAGCGGAGTATGGTAGCAGTGTTTACAGTTTGACATAGGTATTTGCAAAGTGCACACGGATCTGAATGTTACAGACCCGTTGACTATAAGACCTCTCTCACATGCAAAGCATGATCGAGCCCCAGAACTCGTTGGGTGTTTGATTCATAACAATGCGAATCACATGGTGATGTGAACTAGATTATTGACTCTAGTGCAAGTGGGAAACTGTTGGAAATATGCCCTAGAGGCAATAATAAATTAGTTATTATCATATTTCCTTGTTCATGATAATCGTTTATTATCCATGCTATAATTGTATTGATGGGAGACTTAGATGCATGTGTGGATACATAGACAAAACCATGTCCCTAGTATGCCTCTAATAGACTAGCTCGTTGATCAAAAGATGGTTAAGGTTTCCTAGCCATGGACATGAGATGTCATTTGATAACGGGGTCACATCATTAGGAGAATGATGTGATGGACAAGACCCAAACTTCAAACGTAGCATATGATCGTGTCAGTTTATTGCTACTGTTTTCCGCATGTCAAGTATGTGTTCCTATGACCATGAGATCATGCAACTCACACATATCGGAGGAGTGCCTTGTGTGTATCAAACGTCGCAACGTAACTGGGTGACTATAAAGGTGCTCTACAGGTATCTCCGATGGTGTCTGTTGAGTTGGCATGGATCGAGACTGGGATTTGTTACTCCGTGTGACGGAGAGGTATCTCGGGGCCCACTCGGTAATGCAACATCACAATAAGCCTTGCAAGCAATGTGACTAATTGTTAGTTGCGGCATCTTGTATTACAGAACGAGTAAAGAGACTTGCCGGTAACGAGGTTGAACTAGGTATGGAGATACCGACGATCGAATCTCGGGCAAGTAACATACCGAAGAACAAAGGGAACGTTATATGGGATTAACTGAATCCTTGACATAGAGGTTCGACCGATAAAGATCTTCGTAGAATATGTAGGAACCAATGTGGACGTCCAGGTCCCGTCATTGGTTATTGACCGTAGAGGTGTCTCGGTCATGTCTACATAGTTCTCGAACCCGCAGGGTCTGCACACTTAAGGTTCGGTGACGTTTCGGTAGTGTAGAGTTATGTATGGTGGTGACCAAAGTTTGTTCGGAGTACCGAATGAGATCCCGAACGTCATGAGGAGCTCCTAAATGGTCCGGAGGTAAAGATTCATATATAGGAAGTCCCAGTTTGGTTTCCGGAAAAGTTTCGGGCTCATCGGTAGTGTACCGGGAGTGCCGGTAGTGTATCGGGAGGCCTCCGGGAGGGGTATTTCGACCCCAAGAGGTCCATGGGCTGTGGGAGAATAATAACAGCCCTTAGTGGGCTGGGAAAACAGCCACAAAGGCCCATGGCGCAGGAGAGAAAGTCCTAAAGCAAAAAGTGGAAAATCAGCCAATAGGAGGCAATCCCTACTCCAACTAGGATTGGAGGTGAAGTAGGATTGCTTCCCACCTCCTATTTCGGCCGACCCAAAGGCCTTGTCTTCCTCTCCTCTCCTCTCCTCCTATATATACTAGTGGATTGGGTGGTTTTTGGACAGAATTTCCGGCCACGTGCTACCCGTTACACCGGTGCATAGTTTCTCCTCTGGATCGGTTTTCTGCAGCGCTTAGGCGAAGCCCTGCCGGAATTGCTCCACCACCATCACCGGAGCGCCGTCATGCTGCCGGTGAACTCTCTCTCCTCTCCACCTCCTCTCGCTGGATCGAGACGGTGGAGATTGTCATCAAGCTGCACGTGTGCTGAACGCGGAGGTGCCGTCCGTTCAGCGCTAGATCGGAAGGACCGTGATCGAGATCGCGAGACGGTTCGTGATGTGATCACGGAACGGATCGTGATGAGTTCACGGGACAGATCGTGATCAAGATCATGAGACGGATCGTGATGAGTTCGCGGGACGGATCATGATGTGTTCGCGGAACGGTTCGTGATTGGATCGCGGGACGCTCGGCGATTTGGATCGCGAAGAAGTTCAACTACACCAACCGCGTTTCTTAACGCTTCCCGCTTAGCGATCTACAAGGGTATGTAGATCCACTCTCCCTCTCGTAGATGCTCATCACCATGGATAGGTTTGCGTGTGCGTAGGAAATTTTTTCTTTCCCATGCGACGTTCCCCAACACCGTCCTGGGGGTTACTCCTGCCCCTACGGAAACGGAAGGCCCGGGCTCTTGGTAAGCCGGCCTAGCTGGCGCCTCTTGCGGGCTTCCCGCATGGTTTACACATGCCTGTGTATCTCTTCGCGGTCGGTGACCTGTTGGAATCTCTCTGTGATGGTTGCTGCTGGAACCTGCTGGTGACTCGTAGCGCCGGCTAAAACTACGGCTAGGAAGAGGGGTTGAATGGACGCGGCTCCGGCTATGAGCGTATCTCTCGTGCTGGGCCATGGCTGTTTGCAAGAACCCGATGGCGTTCCATACATCCTGTGCAAAGGGTGCTTCATCCGGGATAGGGATCATCTCAAGCCGGGTGGCAGCTGCTACCATATTCTCGGCCGGGTTAGAATAATGACCCGCCAGCGTTGGAAAGCCCCCAGGTGAAGCTTGGTTACGTTGGGCCAGATGAGTCCCCGGTCGTTCCGTTGGGCGGCTCTCGGGCGCGCCCATGGCTCGCCCCGTTCCAGGGGTATTAAAGAGGTTCCTCGTTTCATAACGCTCTGGTAGACGGGGCTGGTGCCTCCTCCGGTGTACCGCCGCTGCTGACATTTGCTCCAGCCCTAGACGGGAAGCATCTGTCTTGATACGTTCTGCCTCTTCTTCCATCTGAACCTTCAGCTCAGCCATCCTTTGTCGTTCCTCTGCCATCCGTCCCTTGATCCTTGCAATCTCTAGATTCCGAGCTGCTTGATTATGTGGTGTGACTTCAGTGGCCATGAGAGCCACGAATTCATCCATCAGCTCCACAAGAACTTGAGCCGGCGGCGGCAGGTTATCACCCAAAGTGGCGGCTCCCACGGCTGCGTTACTTGCGGCTGCGGCTGATCCCGTCATGAACACCGCCGCATGAACTGGAGGTTTCATAACATCTGACTCAAAGCCATCCGACTCAGGGTATGCATCGTCGTAGCCCCCAAGGCCACCGTTGCGGAGCTGGTACACCGATTCTGTTTCTCCACTTGAAGATTCATCTTCTGAATAAACAAGGGTTTCCTGTGACCCGGATGCTTCCAGATCCATACCTTGAGTGAAGCCTACAAAGACATGCCTCTGACCCGGATTGGCGCGGGCAGGCCGCACGTTACTTGCAGATTGGAGACGCCGAGCCGGCTCGACGATGTTGGTGCAGACGTCCGGCCCGGGTGTAGATCCATCAGCCTTTCCGATGAAAACGTGGATCCCGCCGAACGGAACCCGGAATCCATACTCCACGGACTCGGCGTCAGGCCCCCAGCCGGCATCGTCGATGTAGAACAAGTCGCGGCGACTCTTGCTCATCCTTCCGACCACGTATCCATCGAGCCCTAGGAGGGAGCCCTTTGAGAACTCAACACCACCAAGCACAAGCCCCACGGTGGGCGCCAACTGTTGTGGATTTATCACGGCAGATGTCCGGGTGAACGGACTTGGATTCGAGGCCATCGCTAACGTGATGGACTCAAAGGGGTTGATTGGGACGAAGGACACGAGTTTACCCAGGTTCGGCCCCTCAAGTCGAGGTAATAGCCTACGTCTTGCTTGTTCTTGTATTGCTTGTTGTATCGATTACAAGGGAGCTAAAGCTTGACCTAGTTCTCGATAACCTGATCTCTAAGTCGCCTCGGGTCTGCCTTTATATAGGAGGTCAGGACCACGGGTCTTTACAATTGTCTAACCGAGTCTCATTGTCTATCCGAGTCTTCCTCTATCTTCTTGTCCAAGATGTCCCCGAGCAGCTTACACGCCAGGGTCTTCTCTGTCTAGGCCACTTTGCGGCCCACACCTTGAGCCGCTTATCTTCCTGGGCTGTAGACTTTACGGCTCACCCTTAGGCCGGCTCACGAGCCATCAATGTGACCCGGAACCTTAATGGCAGGTCATACTGCGGGGTTATATCCCCAACAATATGTTTACCAACAACATCTCCCCCCATCAAAGTTAATATGGTGTTTGTGCCTAGGTTATCAGGAATGCGGTGTGTCTGTTACCATCATATTTATATAGAAGTACCGACGGTTTGTTTTCCAACAATTCCTCTCTCCCATCAAAGTTACTGCGATGTTTGTACCTAAGTTATCAGGTATGCGGTGTGTCTATTACCATCATATTATAAATAAGTTAAGTACGGTTTGTTTTCCAACAACCCCCGACCCCAACCTCATCAAAGCTATCGCGGTGTTCATACCCAAGTTATCAGGTCTCGGATGTGTCTATTATCATCATATTTATAATGAAGTTATCAATGGTATGTTTCCAATAGTCCACCTACTCAAAGTTACCGTGGTGTTTGTACCTAAGTTATTAGATAAGTGGTGTGTCTATTACCATCATATTTATAAAGAAGTTATCACGGGGGGGGGGGGGGGTATTCGACAACTTTTTTCTTAGGAAAAAGGTATTGCAATGTTTGTATCTAAGTTATGTGGTCTGAGATACATATATACCGTGCTATTTAACACGGAAGTTATTGACAATATGTTATTCAACAACACCCGTCATCAAAGTCATCACTGGTATTTTGTATCTGAGTTATCAGGTCTGCAGTGTGTATTACCATCGTATTTAAACAATAGTTATGGGGGAGTCAACAACATTTTTGTGGTAGATGAAAATGTTACCGTAGTGTTTGTAGCTAAGTTATCAGGTGTGCAGTGTTTTTATTACCATCATATTTATATTGAAGTTATTAGGGGTGTCTATTCAACAAGTTTTTCCCGGCTAAAAACTTACCATAGTTTTTGTACCTAAGTTATTAGGTTCGTCGTATGTATATTACCTTGCTATGCATACGCTACGGGTACATGGTACATAGGTAGGACCACCACCTCATCTATAATTTTCAAAATCGACCGTTCTTAGTGATGTACAACTAGACACATGGTTTTGAAATAGCACAATGAAGAATAATGGCTACTTGCTAGGCCAGTAGAATGCCCAGAACACAACACAAATTGTCCTTTCCTTTATTGTGAGAGGCGGCCGGGATTTTTAGACCATGGCCGGTATCAATTTCGTATGTCTCATTCACAAAAATATTCCAGTTACATCAATCTACAAATGCATCAATGGAGCACTATGTGTGGCGTGGTCCTGCATGTCTGACGAGAAGTTGCTGTTTTTCCCTAAGTACAGACCCAACTAACATGATGGAAGACAAACTAACTTACTACTAAGCAAAAGAAAGGGTTAGCTGAGCTGGTTACCACGAAGAGCACACATGCAACAGGTGTGAGGTTTGAGTCCCATTGCTACATCTTTTTTTTCGAGAAAACTCAAAACGAGCAGCACAAACGTCGGGAGGCAACTTATCGCGAACCAGATCGGATGGTAGCAACCTCGTTTGGATCTATTGCAAAGATCCGAACATTTGGACGTTACAAATTTTGTATTATTAATAAATTGCTCGTATATTTCAACACTCCCTAAGGCCTCGTTTGATAGGAAGGGATTGGAGAGGTTTCTAGAGGGGGATTTCAGAGGATTGGGTGAATCCATTCCTTCCACCCAATCCCCTCAAAACCCCTCGAATCCCCAAAACTTCTCCATCCACAATTATCTTTGTTTAAAAATTTCTGTTTGGTGGGCAAGGTTTGGCATATTGTTAGAACATTTAAAAATCCAATCTTTACAATGTAACTAACTCCCTTATATCCTTGGTACAGACTTATCAAGGTCACCTAATAAAACGAAGACAATGTTGCTACAAGGGAATAATTTAGCACAAGTTTTTTCCAGCAACAACATAATCTTGCATGACTTGAAATCAATATCTCATCACATCAACAACTAAATTATCATAACAACGTGAGTTCGAATCCCAAATCTCATCAATCATAATTTATCAAACAATAAGATCTTTGACAGCAGCAACCGTTCATCACAACCACATCATAATTTTTCAACAAAGATAATGTGACACAAGTACTTCTGGAACAGCTCAAGGTTAGTTATATTTTTGCAGTTAAATATATCCATCTTCTGTTGTCATGATCATCTAGCTTTGAGAACCTGAAAAAATATTCATCCATCTTGTTTATTATTGCTTCCTTTTGTGACTAAGAACCTAATGAAGCAAAAAGTGATGAACATTAGAGTGCCTACAGAAAAAAACAGTTACAACAATTAGCTAAACCAAAATGATACCATGGCAGGAATTGTAAATCTTTTGTTTGTAATTTAAACCCATTGATTAGCAAGGATAAGTACGCATTGAAAGAAAGGCAACTGATCATCAAATTATGTGTTGTCAATATGTATATCATTCATACAAAGGCAGGTGATGGATGCATCAAGACCCCTTTTTACTTCCAGGGCATGGTTTAAAACTAGACATCTAGTAGAACTACTCAGACGTTAACTAGCAGCAGCTAAACCAAAGAAATATCATCAATCTGATGGAGGTGAAGTTGTCCCTGTCTTTTGATGAGATGGTGGCTATCATTTTTGGTGGAGTAGACTTTGACGATCCGACTACGAACGAGTGATGATGTCGCGCCTTAGCAATCGCTAAACCAACTCCGAGAGGTTATTGACCATGCCGGAGTACGATCAACCTGACCACGAGGGTCTATTTCCTGCACGCAAATGAAGAACAAGCAAGAAACCAAGATTGCAATCTGGATATTGCGAATATAAGAGGGAAGCTTTATTAATGAAGTGGGGTTCTGTGACGCCTTTGTCTGGTCGTGGAACACAAACGAAGAACGCGAAGTTGCAGCTAAGGCAAACCTGTAATCTAAACAAAACCCAACCCTAAAACGACACCCTAAGGGATGTATATATGGGGGAATAGAGGGGAATTTCGTGGCCCCTTGGAGGAGGGGTCCGAAACCGACCTTAACTCAGTTTTCCCATACATACGGACTCTAAAAATAGCCTATAATATGGTATTTCGAAATTACATGGGCCTCGCCCAACAATAAGGTGGCGCAGCACCTATATTAGCCTAGGGACGAATTTTATAAAGTAGCATCATGCATATTTCGTCCAAGGCTTCTTGCTCCCATTATGGTGGCTTCAAAGTGCGAAAATCATCACTGGAAGCTCCATTGTTCTTTCCCGCGCGCGCACCTTCTTCTCCATGCTTGATCCCGCTCCCATGGTCATCCTTCTTGTCCATGCCAGGTCCTTCATTCATAAGTAAAACAAAATATCTAATTTAGGCAGCATCATATGTTCATGAACATTAGAAGGATTTGCAAGAAACGAAAGTACCTGGTAATTCAATTGACGTGCGCGAGCTCTAGTAATTGGTCCTATATGTATAGCAGTCGGAGTTGTGGGTGTAGCATTAACAGGGATGTCCTCATCATCCTCCACTTCTTGAACTGAAGTCGTCCTCGACGGAAGCTCATCTTCATCACCCAAATAAGGCTTCAAATCTGCAATGTTAAAAGTGGGGCTAACCCCAAACTCTACAGGCAGCTCAAGTTTATATGCATTATCATTTATTTTCTCTAACACCTTAAAAGGACCATCAGCACGTGGCATTAGCTTTGACTTGCGCAAATCAAGAAATCTATCCTTACGCAAATGTAACCAAACAAGATCTCCAGGTGCAAAGACAACATGTTTTCTACCCTTATCTCCAGCAATTTTGTATTTAGCATTCATACGCTCAATGTTTTCCTTCATTAACTCATGCATCTTTAATATCAATTCAGCACGTTCTTTAGCATCAAAATTAACCTTCTCCGAAGATGGAAGAGGTAACAAATCAATAGGTGCACGAGGTAAGAAACCATACACAACTTCAAAAGGGCACATCTTAGTGGTAGAATGTAGTGAACGATTATAAGCAAATTCAATATGAGGCAAGCATTCTTCCCACATTTTCAGGTTATTCTTCAAAACAGCCCTAAGCATAGTAGACAATGATCTATTGACTACTTCAGTTTGGCCATCAGTTTGGGGATGACATGTAGTACTAAAAAGTAGTTTAGTCCCCAACTTAGCCCATAAACATCTCCAAAAGTGGCTAAGAAATTTAGCATCACGATCTGAAACAATTGTATTTGGCACACCATGCAACCGAATAATTTCACGAAAGAACAAATCAGCAACATGAGTAGCAGCATCACTTTTATGACATGGTATAAAGTGTGCCATTTTGGAAAATCTATCCACGACAACAAATATGCTATCCCTCCCCTTCTTAGTTCGAGGTAAACCTAAAACAAAGTCCATAGATATATCCTTCCAAGGAACACTACGTACGGGCAAAGGCATATATAAACCATGAGGATTGAGTCGTGACTTAGCTTTTTGACATGTAGTGCAGCGAGCAACAAAACGCTCAACATCCCGTCTCATCTTTGGCCAAAAGAAATGTGTAGAAAGTACGTCCTCTGTTTTCTTCGCGCCAAAGTGTCCCATTAATCCTCCTCCATGTGCCTCCTGTAACAACAAAAGACGAACAGAGCTAGCTGGAATCCATAGCTTGTTAGCACGGAACACAAATCCATCATTAATAACGAACTTGTTCCATGTTCTCCCTTCTTTACAATGCTGCAACACATCTCTAAATTCAGCATCATGCACATATTGATCTTTGATGGTCTCCAAACCAAATATTTTAAAGTCAAGTTGTGAAAGCATAGTATAACGACGAGACAAAGCATCAGCAATAACATTTTCTTTACCCTTCTTGTGTTTAATGACATAAGGGAAAGTCTCAATGAATTCAACCCATTTAGCATGTCTACGGTTTAGTTTTAATTGAATTTTAATATGTTTCAAAGATTCATGATCAGAATGTATAACAAATTCTTTGGGCCATAAATAATGTTGCCATGTTTCCAAACCGAACAAGAGCATATAAATTCCTTATCATAAGTAGAATAATTCAGACTAGGCCCACTCAGTTTTTCAGAAAAGTACGCAACAGGTTTACCATCTTGTAATAACACACCTCCTAACCAATTCCACTAGCATCACATTCAAGCTCGAAAGTCTTATTAAAATTAGGAAGTTGGAGTAAAGGAGCATGTGTTAACTTATCTTTCAAGGCCGTGAAGGCTTCTTCCTGTGCGGTACCCCAAGAAAAAGGCACTTCCTACTTTGTAAGCTCATTAAGAGGCGCAACAATGGTGCTGAAATCTCTCACAAAACGCCTATAGAAACCAGCGAGGCCAAGAAAACTCCTCACTTGTGTGACCGTTTTGGGCTGCGGCCAACTCTCAATAGCTTCAATCTTGGCTTTATGAACTTCAATTCCCTGTGGAGTAACAACATAGCCAAGAAAAGATACTCGATCGGTGCAAAAGGTGCACTTCCCAAGGTTACCAAACAAACGTGCATCACGTAGAGCAATAAAAACAGCACATAGATGTTCCAAATGCTCCTCCAAAGATCTACTAAAAATCAATATATCATCAAAATAGACTACCACAAACCGTCCAATGAAAGCACGTAAAACCTCGTTCATTAATCCCATGAAAGTGCTAGGTGCATTAGTTAACCCAAAAGGCATGACTAACCACTCATATAATCCAAACTTAGTTTTAAATGTTGTTTTCCATTCATCTCCCAATTTCATACGAATTTGATGGTATCCACTACGCAAATCAACTTTTGAGAAAATTGTAGAACCACTTAATTCATCAAGCATATCATCTAGTCTAGGAATAGGATGACGATAACGAATAGTAATATTATTAATGCCTCTACAATCCACACACATGCGCGATGTACCATCCTTTTTAGGCACTAGAATAATAGGAACAACACAAGGACTAAGGGATTCACGTATATAACCTTTGTCAAGCAACTCCTGTACTTGACCTTTGTCTCCTCTGGATTGGTACGGTATGGCGCACGGTTGGGTAGGGATGCACCGGGAATTTAAGTCAATCTGATGCTCAATCCCGCGAATAGGTGGTAAACCTGGTGGCACGTCTTGTGGGAAGACGTCAGCGAACTCCTGCAAAATGTTAATGACAACAGGAGGCAAAGAGGGAGGCATGTCCTCGAATGAAAATAATACCTCTTTGCATAACAAAAGCATAGCAAATAGATGTAGCAACATCCAAATCATTAATATCAGATTTAGTAGCAAGTAAACACCCACTCTTCAATTTTATTTCGGATGCAACATTAGATGATGGTTTATTATGCTTATGGTGTTGCTCAAATTCCTGTGCTACGATCTGATTTTCACTCTTATGTTTCTCCTGTTTTGCTTTACTAGCTCTAGCAATGTCATCTTTCATAATATGTTCTGGAGACATAGGAAGCAAAGTGATATTTTGATCCTTATGAACAAGAGTATACTGATTTGTCCTACCATGGTGTACATAATTTTTATCAAACTGCCATGGCCTACCAAGTAGAACAGAACATGCTTGCATGGGCACCACATCACAATCCACATAATCAGAATATGTAGCAATGCTAAAATGCACACGAACAGTACGTGTTACCTTAACCTTGCCACTATTGTTGAACAATTGGATGTAATAAGGATGAGGATGTGGTATGGTGGTTAGAGACAGCTTCTCCACCATCTTCATGCTACCCAAGTTATTACAACTCCCTCCATCGATGATGACGCGAACAGAACGCTCCTTCACAACTCCCTTTGTGTGGAACAAGTTGTGCCTCTGATTTTGCTCAGCCTGTGTAACCTGCACACTGAGAACACGTTGAGCAACTAAACTTTCATACCTGTCAGCGTAATCAGCAGCCATGTAGTGTGTCTCTGGTTCTGCATCCTCGCCATCCTGTTCTTCACTTGCAATGAGAGCCAAAGTCTCCTCACCATAATCACTAGCGGACGCATATCCACCATCCTCAGTAACAATCATTACACGCTTGGAAGGGCATTCTCTCGCAAAGTGACCTCCACCCTTGCAACGACGGCATATAACCTCATGTGTTTGCCCTGTGGATGCAATAGATGAAGAAGAGCTCTGTGCAGGCCCAGAAGGTGTGCTCTTCGCAGAGGGTGGAGTAGGAGCCTGTTTCCTGGTATCGCGGTTGGAGTTGGAAGTGGAAATAGGTGGTGTTGCAGCAGGATGTGCGGAAGTAGAGGAGGTACGTGGCGTCCATGATGAAGTGCGTCCTACAGAAAAAGTAGGTCTCGCCATTGCCTGTCGATCCTGCACTTCACGTTCAACTTTGCAAGCAAGATGAAATAAACGAGTGATAGTGTTATACTCCTTGTACTCTAGAATAGTCTGAATCTCTTTATTTAATCTACCCATAAAACGTGCAAGCATAGCTTCATTCTCCTCAACAATACCACATCTAATCATGCCAGTTTGTAATTCCTGATAATATTCTTCTATAGAATTTTTTTCCTTGTCTTAAACGCTGCAAATTTTGAAGCAATTCACGTTGATAATAAGGTGGCACCCAACGATTACGCATAGCAGTTTTCAAAGCAGCCCAAGTAGTTGAAATATTAGCATGGTGTATTCTACAATGTTCTGACCACCAAACACAAGCAAAACTAGTGAAAGAACAAACAGTAGCAGCAACACGTCTATCCTCAGGAAATTGTAAGCATGTAAAACGTTGTTCTGTTTCTAACTCCCATGTAAGATATATATCAGGAACATATCTACCCTCAAACGTTGAAATATTCAATTTAAGTTTAGTGAGATGGTCATGATCCCGTACCTGAGGGGGTGGTGCAGCCCTACCGTTACGGTTGTAGCCATGTGGTCGACCTGGTGCGTATCGTGGTGGTTGCTCCTGAGGCTGATCTGGAGCAACCTCTCCCTCATCATCGTAATCACCATCATAATCTTCAACCTGCTCAACGACAGTAGCAACAGGAGCCACAGAAGTAGCAGCAGTATCAACAATACCAGTATGCTGGGCTAGGCCGAGAGGCACACGTCGCGCTCGTCGTTCGAAAGGTATATGAGCTGGAGCTGGTGGTGGTAGACGGGCAAGCACCTCATTGAACTTGGCGTCCATCTTGGTGTCGAATGTCTTCTCCAAACCATCTAGCTTCTCCATGGCCTCTCCAAAGTTGGTCACGAAGTCTTGTACCTGGTCAACCATGATTTGCTGAAATTTATCATAGAGCGCTTTGTTGGTCATGCTCTCCCAGTCGATCCCGTCATCGTGTGATCCTGACATGGTTAGCAGAAATAGGAAACACACAAGAATATGAAACCTACAGACTACTGGGACGTGGTGGTGATGGTGGTGGTGTGTCACAAATCCTTTAAACAAATTTTAAATTCTTACCAGTTCTTACCCAGCAACAGGCGGTGATCGACAACCGTTGTAGTCAAAACTCTCAAAGCTTGGATAGAGCGATTGCCAGGTGGTGTCAAACACACGACGCAGATGTATGTGGAGTTGGGATGGTTTATAATATGATAGCAAAAAGGGTTAGCAATAATCAACTCAGAGATGCAAGGTTGAAAAAAACGCTCAACGACGGTACTATGCTGGTCCTACGCTAGACCGTATTAGAGACGCGAGCCTAAAACACCAACAAAATCACGACGCTACACGTAATCAAGGGAAGAGCACACTCTGATTTTTTTTTTCGTTTTTTTCGGCGCCTCTTTTTTTTGCTCAAAAAATCACTACAATGGCGAATGTCTCAAAACTCTCCCCACGTCGTATAAGCAAGATGGGCACGAAATTTGTTGGACTAATTTTTTTTGGAGCTATTCGAGGGCTACGACGACCAAAAATTTCGACAAAAATCACTATGATGGCAAGTGTCTCAAAACGCTCCGGAGAACCTAAAATCAAGATAGGGAAAATATTTTCGGCCGATTTTTTTTGGCCAAAACATGCTCTGCAAAGCGTGCCAGACTCTTTTTTTTCGACACCTACGCAGGTAGCAAAACGCGAATCCGAAATCAAAAGGATCTCGAAACTAAACCTAAAATGAGCTGGCCTCAGATTGGTGGCGGATTTGTGGTGGTATATGGACACCAATGGATAGTGATGATGGGTGGTGATATATGGCAGCGGTGATGATGGTGGTGGTATATGGCAACTATGAAGACGATGCGGTGGCGGCGTGACAACCTGTGAATAGAACTCGAAACTCTAAAGGACTAGACACTAAGACCAGCAACTCGACACGACGATGTAACCGCAAATTCAACAAAGCAAATACTGAAAAGACTATGCAAAGGCTCAGATTGGTTCGGATATGATGATCTAACCCTAATTTTTTGTGGCTTTTTTGTGGACTAAAGGTATGAAGAACAGATGCGATCTAAACTACGAAAACTGGAAAATCTCACCGAGCAACCTGGAAATCTGATACCACTTGATAGAGGCGAAGTTGTCACTGTCTTTCAATGAGATGGTGGCTATCGTTTTTGGTGGAGTAGACTTTGACGATTCGACTACGAATGAGTGATGACGTCGCACCTTAGCAATCGCTAAACCAACTCCGAGAGGTTATTGACCACGTTGGAGCACGATCAACCTGACCACGAGGGTCTATTTCCTGCACGCAAACGAAGAACAAGCAAGAAACTAAGATTGCAATCTGGATATTGCGAATATAAGAGGGAAGCTTTATTGATGAAGTGGGGTTCTGTGACGCCTTTGTCTGGTCGTGGAACACAAACGAAGAACGCGAAGTTGCAGCTAAGGCGAACTTGTAATCTAAACAAAACCCAACCCTAAAACGACGCCCTAAGGGCTGTATATATGGGGGAATAGAGGGGAATTTCGTGGCCCCTTGGAGGAGGGGTCCGAAACCGACCTTAACTCAGTTTTCCCATACATACGAACTCTAAAAACAACCTATAATATGGTATTTCGAAATTACATGGGCCTCGCCCAACAATAAGGTGGCGCAGCACCTATATTAGCTTAGGAACGAATTTTATAAAGTAGCATCATGCATATTTCGTCCAAGGCTTCTTGCTCCCATTATGGTGGCTTCAAAGTGCGAAAATCATCACTGGAAGCTCCATTGTTCTTTCCCGCGCGCGCACCTTCTTCTCCATGCTTGATCCCGCTCTCATGGTCATCCTTCTTGTCCATGCCAGGTCCTTCGTTCATAAGTAAAACAAAAGTATCTAATTTAGGCAGCATCATATGTTCATGAACATTAGAAGGATTTGCAAGAAACGAAAGTAACTGGTAATTCAATTGACGTGCGCGAGCTCTAGTAATTGGTCCTGTATGTATAGCAGTCCGAGTTGTGGGTGTAGCATTAACAGGGATGTCCTCATCATAATCATATTATCATATTATAACACATTGTAATATAATTAGCAACAGCTAAAGCATTTTTGTCTCGACTGAATACAATTAGCAGCAGTACAAGATACTGAAGAAAACAAGGTAATGTTGTTACTGTTAGCAATAGAAGTTCCATGAATTTGCTTGCATTCGAACCAAAGGGAGGTGATAGATATGGTGAATATATGCATCTCACTGAAAACAAAAAGAATTACTCGAGCAGTGGGTATCAATGACTCATGTTCATATAGACTAATGTTTGAATGCAACTAGCAGTTACAATCAAATGATAGACAAAAGAATAGCTTCTATAGAATATTGTAATATTACTAGGATTGGTTAAAACCAGCAAAACCGAACATGTTATCAAAACTGAACTCTGGGATTAGAATTTATGTTGATTAGCTTCCCATTTCCAAGACCCCGTTTTAACTAAGTAATATATTCCAGGTATCCCATTTTTACAAGAGTCCATTCTACTGTGCACTTTGAACTGAATAACATTTACTAGTACTTGCCGAAGGGATTTTTTTAGGGAATAACATGTAGCAATCTGCATCGACCAACTTCATGGATTAGCTGGAAGAGTTGAGTTGATAATTTGGCAGAAGTTTGTAGTTTAAATTTGTGGTCCGCTTTAAATCTGCGATACGCCACTAGTATTATTTCCATTTGGTGCAGGACAACTTGTGTCATAAATAAATCAACCGAGTTCATGGCTCGACAAGTAAGGAGAAGTGGACAATTGATGTGCTATTGATAGACTAATTATTTTGTCCTACTTATTAATCTTGCAAGTTTAGCATTTTCTAAGGTTGACACGCTTGTGCATCTCCTAAAACTCAAACTCTGTTTCTAAAAATTCAGTCCACTAGTGTGAGTGCATATGTGAGTGCATATGCATGACTTTCACTTGAAGCTTCTGTTTAGGTTATGCGGAGCAGGAAATGAAACCTACAAAGTTACCTTATGTGAGTGTATATGCATGACTAATCTACATCTGCATCTCACCACCAGTGTGGTAGCTTCATTTGACTGACTAAACACACACTGTCGTGCTGATAAATAAGCGGGGATACTAAAATAAACAAAGATACTCAACATAAATAAACAGAGATCATGATATATAAATCAAGCGGCCGTTACTAGTTTGGTCCAAGAAATTTTACCTTAGAAACCCGGAAGTAAGGATAGAACCTTTCATCGGTGGAGATTTTTGGATGTGGCTCGTCAATGCTCGGAGGCTTCAAAAACCGACTAGCTAAGAAATGAACAATGTTGAAAACCCCGTTGATGTACTCATGGAATGTCTGGCCACTATGTTCTCTAACAGGAGATCTTCATAAGACACATTGTGGGACACCGTGTATAGAAAAAAGGGCAACTTCTCCTCCACCTTAATTCTTGTATCCAGTATTAACTTTTCTCTTCTAGGGCAAGATGCCAAAGACTTAAAGATATGCGGCTCCATCATATAAGCTACGAGACAATTCTTAACATGCCATGTAAGCCGTATAGGATGGAGCTATGACGTCGCTTTCTCTCGATTGGTCTTTTATTACACATTTGGTGTAATATGGGCCAAATAAAGAGCATCATGTCTTCATCATCCTCCCTTCCCCTCTTCCTAATTCGCTCGATGATTTCCGAATTCGTATCAGAACTAAAACTAGCTTGCAGCAGGAATGATACTATTCGTGTTACAGCTACAGTAGCACCTCTAATTACGGTAACGATTTGCTTGAGTACAATTAATTTCACTCACTTTTAAGACTTGATTTCCCAGAAACATTTGATTGATTCCAAGGACCGGTTCGGTTTTGACGAACAAGAATGAACGTTCCTAGTTAATCTGCAAAAGCAACACAGATACATCAGCCGACCACATCTTTGTCATAACAAACGACACATCAACATAGGGCTGAAAACTGAACCAAATCATATCACATGGCAGAGATCAGTGCATGCACTTGCTATTCTAAATCAGATCACAGATTGAAGAAATCATAAACATCATCAATGCATAGTTATTCTAAATCGCATCTCAGTTTTCATTTCGATCCATTGGCGCTAGAACTTGCAGACAACATGCAGCGATTCAGTCGAGAAGAGTAGAAAAGCCAACGCGTAGTTCATGCATATAAAGAACCATGACTTGGTGACGGCCTAGGAGGAGGTGAACTAAATCAGATCACACGACAGACTTGGTGACGACCTAGGTGCCCTCGGAGACGGCGTGCTCAGTGAGCTCGCCGGAAAGGACGCGACAGTAGCCGTGGCCGGGGATGGAAGAAACCTAGATGTGAGGGGAAAGAGGGAGGCGAGGGAAGGGGAGACGAGTACTTACAGCCGGGAGTATGCCGGAGGAGCACACCCACGTTGAGGCGACGTCTTGAGGAGTCGGATGGCGGTGGCGGCCTGTTAAGCGAGCGGCGGGAAGGGGCTCGCGGGCTGAAAACTGCGTGAAAAAGGGAGCATCAGAGGGGGTTCGGAGGGATTGGGCTGTGTAACCCTCGCGCACCAAACGAGCCGTCGGGTTCTGCGCGGGTTGTGGGCCACGCGAGAAAAATCTGGTGAAAACCCTCTCGATCCCTTCCTGCCAAAAGAGGCCTGACGGGTTTCTCCTCGACGTGTGACGCAACATACACGGTGGTGTGCTCGGGGTGGCCGATGTGTGTCAGCTATCGGCCGACTGAAGCCAGCAGTCTGGATAATCCCGTTGGGGGTTCGACCGTTCCAACACTTCCGCGTCCCCATCGCCGGCTCGTCCCTCTCTCGAACCACCCATCGCCCAGCCGTTCTAATCTCTCGTCTCAAGACCGTAGCACCGAGTCGACTCCCCTCCTCATCCCAATTTACCAAACCCTAACCCTAGTAGCTCGTCCCCCATCTCACCCAGCGCGCGCGCGGCCGCCGCGGCGGGCGACCGAGGATGCCGTCTGGGTCTACGCAGTTCCGGTATACACAGACGCCGTCCAAGGTGCTGCACCTACGGAACATGCCGTGGGAAAGCACTGAGGAGGAGCTCGTCGAGCTCTGCAAGCCATTCGGCAGGGTTGTGAACACCATGTGCAACGTCGGAGCCAACCGCAACCAGGCCTTCGTGGAGTTCGTAAGGCGCCCTTCTTCTCCTCCTCCGACTCACCCCCGCCCTGTACCTTCCTTTATTGCGATTTTGCCTCGTGGCGGGTGTTGGGCTGGTATTTTGATGAATAATTTCACGCTTGTTGATGCGATGCACTATGGTTTTATTCATGTGATTGCATCTAGTTATGACACTTCTGCTTGGGGTCGATTTTAGTATCATCAGTGGCCGTTTGATTGCTAGATTTTGTGGGAGCATGATCTATGGGAGGAATTTCTTGTTGATACTTATATTATATTATACTGTCCCGTGGTTGAGCCAGTGCTGGCTGACTGTCAGGGCATTATTATATACACGACTTGGTGTTATTTGATTGAAAATTTGGGGTTGGTTGTTTGTTGCAATCCATAATGTAATCTCCAGCGGTGGTGTGCCTCTGTTGAGCGAGATGCATACAACTTCATGACGTAGGTGAGAAATGCCTTGTTCTTACCGGTGATTGCAGTTTATGTTGCATTCACAATATTCTCTTCCGTGCGTTAAGTATCACATGTATCATGTGTCTAATCTGTGGATGTATCCAGTCAAATACGAACCATACTTTCGTGAGTTTGTAGCTATCTGAAGATACTTTCCTTGCTTGTTGGCACATGTAGAATTTTGATAATAAAAGATAATTTTGTTTGCTATACCAAGAAAATCCATGTTCTTCTACAATGGCCATTTCGTTTAAGTAGGTTTGTCGATTATGAACAGATCTGTGTTTATTTTTCGCAAATACGTAGGTTGCATATTTTTCCATTGATAGAAGAGAAGAAATTACAGGGGCGCGAACCTAGAGCCGCGTACACTACAAGGCGCAGTTAGGGTCGCAAGTGAGCAGAGAGAATGGGGATGTTCGGCCTCGGGTACAAATATTCAAGTTGCAGGGATGATCATGCTTAGGCCTGTAGCTCCAGCTCTTGTCCATGAGCGAGCTTCTTCTTGGATGGAATGGATAAGGTTGCTGAGTGAGGGTTGAGCTCCCTTGAAGACGCAGACGTTCCGGTGCTTCCAGATGGACCAAGCCGAGAGGGCGATCACCAATCCAAGACCTTTGAAGGCTAGCCGGGGAGGAGCGCGTGGCGGAGGACCACCATGTGAAGAAATCGGTGTTGCTGTCTAGAGGGTGGGTGGTGAGCGGCGCCAGGAGAGGCGCTCATGCCAAACCACCCGAGAGAAGATGCATTCCGCTAGGAGGTGCTGCATGATCTTGGTATTCTAGTCGCAAAGGAGGAATGCCGGCGCATGAGGAAGCCCATGGCGAGCACGCCTAGCCGCAGTCTAGCAGTGGTCGAGCCCAACTAACCAAAGGAAAACCTTGATTCTGAGCGGAGCCCATGGCTTCCCAGTGGGGGGCTTGTGTAGATCCTTGGAAGAGCGTGAGGTAGCAAGACTTTGCCGTGTAGACACTGCTCGTAGTCCAGTGCGAAGTGATGAAATCCGGGGTAATGGCAACATTGGCAAGTGTAGTGGCGCGAAGGCGGTGACAAATGGTCCACGTACTCCATGGTGGCCGCTGGCCCGAGGCTGCTACATATGCCCTGGATCCAGGCCTGGTTGGGGATGGCCTCGCAGACAAGGCGGATGTTGCGGTGGTGGCGAGGGACATGGGCGATCAGGGCCAGAACAAGCTCGGAGATGGAGGAGCCCTGAAGCCAATGATCGGTCCAGAATTTGCAGGTGCGTCCGTCACACAAAATCCAGGAAGTGGAGGCTTGAAAGATTTGCTTGACCTCAGGCTCGCAGTGTGGAGGAAGATGGTGCCAAGTGCGTTGATGGTCAGTCACTTGGAGCCACAGCCGGCGCACCTGAAGAGCAATGTTGGCAGTGGCGAATCTAGAAAGAAACTGGAGGGTAGGCTCAAAGTTAACGGCAAAAAAAAAAATGAAACTTCCGATTCAAGAAAAACAACATCATCTCGTAATTCTTTTGTCCAAATAAGCTAAGATTTTCCCATATTACTACTAAAAGCATGTAGTATTTACTAGAATTTTGCAAACCGTTGTATTCCCCTCTCATATTTGAATCACCATCATAACCCTGACCATGTAGCCTAGAAATGCTCAAATCATGATATTCTAACACATCAATCAAAGCTTCTTTAATTCGAGCAGATGTACAATCTGTGATGCGTTTAACATTTGGGGGTTCATTTTGGGGTTCAGATTGTGCTCACAACAATTAAGGGGACAGGATTCAGAGTCACATTAGCTGGGTCAAGTTCAGGTTCGGCATTGATAGGTGGAGGAGCAGGCCTGTGGGGAGGAGTAATTGAACTACTTGCATAAAAAATATGCATATTCTTTGCCTTTCTCTTCATTTCTAAATCTGCAAACAAATTGTGATTAATACTCACTGAGCTACCAAACAAATTGTAATCACTGAAAGGAATAGAAGCAAAAAATTCCGGTTGCAACAGAAATGGAGTAGGCGTCTTGATCAGCAAGAGTCTCAAGTATGGAGTGGTAGACGTCAAGAGACGTGGGGACCGGATTATCCTGGTCAAGCTGGTAGTTGGGGACTTAGTTCTCAACGTTATCAACGCGTATGCCCCGCAAGTAGGCCACAATGAGAACACCAAGAGGGAGTTTTGGGAAGGCCTGGAGGACATGGTTAGGAGTGTACCGATTGGCGAGAGGCTCTTCATAGGAGGAGACCTTAATGGCCACGTGGGCACATCTAACACAGGTTTTGAAGGGGTGCATGGGGATTTGGCTATGGCATCATGAATCAAGAAGGAGAAGATGTCTTAAGCTTTGCGCTAGCCTACCACATGATTGTAGCTAACACCCTCTTTAAGAAGAGAGAATCACATCTAGTGACTTACAGTAGTGGGCAACACTCTAGCCAGATTGATTTCATCCTCTCGAGAAGAGAAGACAGGCATGCATGCCTAGACTGTAAGGTGTTGTCCCTCAGCATAAGCTTGTGGTTGCTGACTTCCGCTTTCGGATTTGTGTCCAGCGGGATAAGCGTGCCAAAGTCGCTAGAACGAAGTGGTGGAAGCTCAAGGGGGAGGTAGCTTAGGCGTTCAAGGAGAGGGTCATTAAAGAGGGCCCTTGGGAGAAAGGAGGTGATGCAAACACCATGTGGATGAAGATGGCGACTTCATTCGTAAGGTGGCCTCAGAGGAGTTTGGAGTGTCCAGGGGAAGTAGAAGAGAAGCTAAAGATACCTGGTGGTGGAACGATGATGTCCAGAAGGCAATTAAGGAGAAGAAAGATTGTTTCAGACGCCTATATCTGGATAGGAGTGCAGACAACATGGAGAAGTACAAGATGGCAAAGAAGGTTGCAAAGCGAGCTGTGAGTGAGCAAGGGGTCGGGCGTATGAGGACCTTTACCAACGGTTAGACATGAAGCAAGGCGAAAGGGACATCTATAAGATGGCCAAGATTCGAGAGAGGAAGACGAGGGATGTTGACCAAATCAAGTGCATCAAGGACGGAGCAGATCAACTTCTTGTGAAGAACGAGGAGATTAAGCATAGATGGCGGGAGTACTTTGACAAGTTGTTCAATGGGAAGAGTGAGAGCTCTACCATTGATCTGGACGACTCCTTTGATGATACTAGCAGGCGTTTTCTGCAGCGAATCTAGGAGTCGGAGGTCAAGGAGGCTTTAAAGAGGATGAAAGGAGGCAAGGCGACAGGCCCTGATTGTATCCCCATTGATGTGTGGAGAGGCCTCGGGGACATAGCGATAGTATGGCTAACCAAACTATTCAACCTCATTTTTCGGGAAAACAAGATGCAGGAAGAATGGAAACACGGAGTATGTTAGTACCAATCTTCAAGAACAAGGGGGATGTTCAGAGTTGTACTAATTACCGTGGAATTAAACCGAGCTATGGGAGAGTCATTGAGCACCGCTTAAGAAGAATGACAAGCGTGACCAAAAATCAGTTTGGTTTCATGCGTGGGAGGTCGACCATGGAAGCCATTTTCTTGGTACGACAACTTATGGAGAGATATAGGGAGCAAAAGAAGGACTTGCATATGGTGTTCATTGACTTGGAGAAGGCCTATGATAAGACACCACAGAATGTTATGTGGTGGGCCTTGGAGAAACACAAAGTCCCAACAAAGTACATTACCCTCATCAAGGACATGTACGATAATGTTGTGACAAGTGTTCGAACAAGTGATGGCGACACTGATGACTTCCCGATCAAGACAGGACTTCATCAGGGGTCAGCTTTGAGCCCTTATCTTTTTTGCCTTGGTGATGGATGAGGTCACAAGGGATATACAAGGAGATATCCCATGGTGTATGTTCTTTGCAGATGATGCGGTGCTAGTTGATGATAGTCGGGCGGGGGTCAACAGGAAGTTGGAGTTATGGAGGCAAACCTTGGAATCGAAAGGTTTTAGACTTAGTAGGTCTAAAACCAAGTACATGAGGTGCGCTTTTAGTACTACTAGGCACAAGGAGGAGGAGGATGTTAGCCTTGATGGGCAGGTGGTGCCTCAGAAGGACACCTTTCGGTATTTGGGGTCAATGTTGTAGAAGGATGGGGATATCGATGAAGATGTGAACCATCGAATTAAAGCCGGATGGATGAAGTGGCGCCAAGCTTCTGGCATTCTCTGTGACAAGCGGGTGCCACAAAAGCTAAAAGGCAAGTTCTATAGGATGGCGGTTTGACCCGCAATGTTGTATGGCGTTGAGTGTTGGCCGACTAAAAGGCGACATGTGCAATAGTTAGGTGTGGCGGAGATGCGCATGTTGAGATGGATGTGTGACCACACAAGGAAGGACCGAATCCGAAATGATGACATACGAGATAGAGTTGGGGTAGCGCCAATTGAAGAGAAGCTTGTCCAACATCGTCTGAGATGGTTTGGGCATATTCAGCGCAGGCCTCCAGAAGCCCCATGCATAGCGGACGGCTAAAGCATGTTGATAATGTCAAAAGAGGCCGGGGTAGACCGAACTTGACATGGGAAGAGTCCGTAAAGAGAGATCTGAAGGATTGGAGCATCACCAAAGAACTAGCCATGGACAGGGGTGCATGGAAGCTTGCTATCCATGTGCCAGAACCATGAGTTGGTCGCGAGATCTTATGGGTTTCACCTCTAGCCTACCCCAACTTGTTTGGGACTAAAGGCTTGGTTGTTGTTGTATATCTTGGCCGGTTGACCCTCCAGTGCGCTGGATGCAGAGACGGGCGACGACCTCCTCGCTTCGGAGCGGGGCGTGGGGGCGTCCAGCTGCGCGATATGGTTCGTACGAGATAGAGTTGGGGTAGCGCCAATTGAAGAGAAGCTTGTCCAACATCGTCTGAGATGGTCTGGGCATATCCAACATCGTTTGAGTTGGGGTGCATGGAAGCTTGCTATCCATGTGCCAGAACTATGAGTTGGTCGTGAGATCTTATGGGTTTCACCTCTAGCCTACCCCAACTTGTTTGGGACTAAAGGCTTGGTTGTTGTTGTTGTATATCTTGGCCGGTTGGCCCTCCAGTGCGCTGGATGCAGAGACGGGCCGCGACCTCCTCGCTTCGGAGCGGGGCGTGGGGGCGTCCAGCTGCGCGATATGGATCGTACGAGATAGAGTTGGGGTAGCGCCAATTGAAGAGAAGCTTGTCCAACATCGTCTGAGATGGTTTGGGCATATTTAGCGCAGGCCTCTAGAAGCCCCAGTGCATAGCGGACAGCTAAAGCATGTTGATAATGTCAAAAGAGGCCGGGGTAGACCGAACTTGACATGGGAAGAGTCCGTAAAGAGAGATCTGAAGGATTGGAGCATCACCAAAGAACTAGCCATGGACAGGGGTGCATGGAAGCTTGCTATCCATGTGCCAGAACCATGAGTTGGTCGCGAGATCTTATGGGTTTCACCTCTAGCCTACCCCAACTTGTTTGGGACTAAAGGCTTGGTTGTTGTTGTTGTTGTATATCTTGGCCGGTTGGCCCTCCAGTGCGCTGGATGCAAAGACGGGCCGCGATCTCCTCGCTTCGGAGCGGGGCGTGGGGGCGTCCAGCTGCGCGATATGGATCGTAGCTCCGGCTGGCCGGCGCTTCCACTTCTCCAGCCAACAAGTTGTGGCTGTAGTCCGACCGACGAGTGACGAGGTGACGCGTGCTGCCCTGCACGATGTTGAGCGACTCCAGCTTGCAGCCGTCCGCGCACGACGAGGAACGCCGGCCCGAGGTGGCCTCGCCGGTCGCCGCCGTGGAGCGCCTATACGAGGGAGAGTCGGGGAGGACAGGAGAGCCAGCCGATGCGTAGGGTAGGTTTTACGGCGGCCTGTTGCTGGCTCGAACGAGAGAACAGAGGAGAACGAGAGAAAGGCACGTGACCGCACGAGTGCATGAGCAGGCTTCAGCTTTGACGCTGGCTGGTCTTCCAAGTTGGGCTGGGCCGAAACATAGCATACTAGTACTAAAAAATATTGTGCTTTTGGAGGGCAGGCTTCAGCCAAGCCTGCCCAGTAGACTCGCCACTGAATGTCGGTGCGTTGCAAGTCCCCAATGCCGAGGCCACCGAGCTCCAAGGGGCGGGATGCCGGCATACCCATGGCCATATATAAAATCTCCTGTCTTGGTTGCTTTAAACTTTACAAGGTCAACTATAGTGCAAGAAGTAGTAGCAAACCTTTATATGCAATAGAGAACATTACAAGTGATTTTTGAACTGCAGAAATGTGATACTTACAGAAAAGTTAAAGGTGGACCGTAGCCTAAGCTTGAAGAGCTATTCACTGTATGAGTGGAACTCCTGGCCTGGCCTAGAAAATCCTTTTCCTGTATGGTGAATATTTTCATTTTCATTTGTTGATTGCTAACAGATCTGTTCTCCTGATCGGAAACTTCTGGCCAGGCCTAGAAAATCCTTGTTCTTGTATAGTGAATATTTTCTTGGACGCTACTATGCAGCGGCGCAGCATCTGATGTTGTGCTGTGCTCGCTGATCAGGCAGTAAAGCCTGTCGCGCTCGTGTGAGCCCCTCCTGTCGCTTAATAGGCCGTCCAAACTGGGCCAATTTCTTGTCGTGCATCACCGCCTCTTTTACCTCAATAGCTACTCACTCCTGTGTTGCTTTCACCACCAAATCCTAGCCCTACTTCTCCCTAAACCACCTGCTCAACCATTGCACAATGATGTAGATAAGTTACCCATAAACACGCAGAAAAAATAAGAGTTGTGCCAGCGAAAAAGATGATCTGACATGGTTGCCAGGTTGAGGCAGGTGTAGATACACATGGTTGTCATGTTCAACCAGATACATCTTACCAGGTTTACATGCAACTGCCAGTAAAATTGTGCCGAGTTGCCATATTATTTCATCCTGCTTGTCGTGCTGTCTACGAGCGGTTGCCAGGGAAATTTGTTGTGTTTGCCATTTTCCATTGTACTGGGTTGCCATCTTATTTCGTATTACTTGTCGTTCTGTTTACGCGTGGTTGTCGAGATGATTTACCGTGTTTGCTATTTTGATTGTATCAAGTTGCCATGTTTATTCTGTAATGCTTACCGTTTTATTAACATGTAATTGCCAGGATAATTTGTTGTGCTTGTCATTTTTAATTGTTCCGAGTTGCCGTATTTGTTCTGTCTTGGCGTTTTATTTGCACACAGTTTCTCGGGTGGTTTACTATGCTTGCTATTTTAATTGTGCCCAGTTGCCATATTTATTTTGTACACGGGTGGTTTACTATGCTTGCTATTTTAATTGTGCCCAGTTGCCGTATTTATTTTTTACAACTTCCCATTTTGTTTACATATAACTCCTGGGATGATTTGCTATGATTGCCATTTTAATTTGTGCGGATTCGCCATATTTATTTCATGCATCATGACATTATTTGCCAAAAAATTGAACTTCTCAAGGTGATTTGTTGTTTTTGCGTATGTCTTGGTTAACTTGTGTCAAGCTAGTTTCCTTGAAACACAACGGTTGTTAAAAAATGCAGTTATCAGATCTTTTAGGAATTTACAACCAAATTTTCAAAAATAATTACCCGTTGATTCACAAAAAAAAGATTAATAGCATGTAGAATAGAACTGAATTCTTTATTTATTTAATACAAGACACATATCTTTTGAAAATCAAGACGAAACACTGTAGCAGCCTCCCACGGTAACACTCAATGTAGCGAGCGCTTGTAGCAAACCACAGCCTGTAGCGCACTTGCCCCATTTTTCTTCCTGGACCTGGTGGCCTAGTTTGCTTACGGGCCACAAAACAAATCACTAAGTTACTATCTAGTTTATGCAGAGCCGAGCAGCAGGGGAGAACGAGTGTGCGCACATACACTTTGGATTTTCCCAATTTTCTTTTAAGTTTTTTGATTGCTAACAGATCTTGCTCATCATCCTGTAGTCATAACTGATTGGTGTCATGAACGATTCACCTGTTTTGGTTGTTCTCATTCTTTTTACAAGAATGGTGCAAGCAATAGCTGCTGCCATGACACTTTATAGGGAGTACCCAAGAATCAAGTGTTGGATGGCCTGTTTGGTCAAATTTACAGGGAGTACCCAAGAATCAAGTGTTAGATGGCCTGTTTGGTCGAATTTCTGAAGGCCTCCCACCGTCACCCCCACCCCAGAGAGTTAAAGAACTACAAAACAGTCCCCTTCCTTTTGTTTAACTCTACATGCAAGGGGTAATATTGCATACGTAATTTTCTAGTTGCAGAAATGTGTTTTTTGTAGATTGATTTAGCGGAAGTTTCATGTGAAAAGTGAGCCTGATGAACTGTTAGCTCTATATAATTGGAAATTCTAGCCAAGTCGATGGGTTCCTGACTTTCTATCTTAAATTTGCCTATTTCAGGCAGATCAAAACCAGGCAATTTCAATGGTTTCATATTATGCTTCATCTTCAGAACCTGCCCAAGTTCGTGGGAAAACCGTATATATCCAGTATTCAAATAGGCAAGAAATAACAAACAATAAAGGCACTGGTGATTCTTCTGGCAATGTCCTGCTTGTCACCTTTGAAGGTGTCCAGCCTAACGATGTTAGCATAGATGTTATTCATTTGGTAAGTATTACACGTGACATGCACTCAAATAGTTAATGTATTCTTATTCTGTTTTGTAATGTTTTTTTTTGCATTGTTTGCAATAGGTATTTTCTGCTTTTGGGTTTGTTCACAAGATAGCAACGTTTGAGAAAGCCGCTGGTTTCCAGGTAACATAGTGCTTATGTCTAGTTTCATATATATTACTATTTTTGTAAATCACCTTAACAGTTAGAATTTTTTTCAGGCACTTATCCAATATACTGATGCTCCAACTGCTCTAGAGGCAAAAAATTCGTTAGACGGAAGAAGCATCCCGAGGTAGTCCATTTTTATTACTCTGGGTTAGCAATTCACAAGAGTAATGTGAGACCTTAGAAGATTTACTTCTTAAACTCGCGAAGGGTGCATTTTTGTACTATTGCATTTTAGTCAATCTTTGATATAGAAATTACTGATTTGATATTGCTGTTGCAGATATCTACTGGCTGAACATGTCAGCATTTGTCACCTGCGCATAACATTTTCTGCGCATAAAGATTTGAATATTAAATTTCAATCACATCGCAGCAGGTACAAGATAGTTTACAGCTTTAATTTGTTTTTTGTTTGTTCAATTCTATTTTGGTTTGTTATTAAGCTCTTGCGCTAAAAACTAGTTTCAGATGGATTACACAAGTTTGTAACAGTGTCTGTTTTCATTAAGCAGGGATTACACAAATCCTTATCTTCCTGTTAATCCAACTGCAATCGAGGGAATCGCACAGGTTTGCTTGTAGTTCAAACTAGTATATCTCATGTCATGTCACTCTTCATCTTCTTCTGTTGCTGCTTACACCATGTAAGTTTTGCAGCCCATATTAGGCTCTGATGGGAAGATTAAGGAGCCAGAGAGCAATGTACTTTTAGCATCAATCGAGAACATGCAGTATGCCGTGGGAGTGGATGTTCTGCACACTGTAAGGGTGTTATAGTGTGATCTTTTCCTCAAGATTATTTGGAATTTTAAATAAGAAAATATTTGTAAGAAATTATATTATAGATAATCATTGTATGAGATAATTTCAGGTGTTCTCTTCTTTTGGCGCTGTCCAAAAGATTGCAATGTTCGAGAAGAATGGTGGAATGCAGGCTCTAATTCAGTATCGAGGTATGTACGAACAACTGCAAACCTCACCATATCACAATATCTTTAGGATATGCCATGATATGGCCACACCTTGATATAGGGGATGTAGACTGGCCCCGATGCTCCTTTGCTTTAATTTGTTCACTCTGTTGTTAATTCCTGATAAGCCAAGTCAATAGGTGTTACTGAACTCTGTGGACATCTTAATGATGCTGTGTTAATTATTGAGTTAATATTTGTTTATGCATCAAAGTTTCTGACTTCAGCAGAGAGGTCTTGGAGTCCCTGAAGACTTAAAATGGACATCTACAACTATCCACAGCTATAAAGTTGCCTTTTGTAATTTCTTGTTCTTTTCTTACCGTTTCCTGTAAGCATGTTGACTTTCTTTGTAGAGGTTTGGTATAGTCTGTCGTCTTTTTGTCGATTGTCTTCCTCTTGGCACGTTGTTCTTCCGTCTTAGACGCCAGCTGCCTTAATTGTTACCTTTTTGGGTTAGAGTAGCAGTCACCATGAGGATGTATCCAGTGTTTTCTAGCCTGACACTGACCGCTGTGGTTGGTCCTATAATTGTCGCAAATGGCCAGAATAAATTCTTAGAAATTGTTGAAAGAAAATCAATCTACCATGCCACAGAATTTCAAACCTACATTTTGGTCTACACATGGGGAAAGCACTGAGACAACTGCTGAAATTGATAAAAGAAAAGAGAAAACACTGTTGACTGTTTTTTTTTCTTTCCTCCCAATGTAACAGTTGAATTTATATAGAGTGCTTGATCTTATATCATTCTTTTGTGGTTTTTAGTGACGCCATTTGTATTTTAGGAACATAAGTGAATTATGGGCTAACAGTCACATCCTCTAGGTGCAACCTCTATTGAGAACACAACACGCCTTACATCTGCAGTCCAAATGAGCATCTCAGCGTCTTATGTCTGATCAATTCATGTAACCTGTCTTGATGCTTCTTTGGAAGTGACAGATGGCATTGCACATTACAATGTATCTAATCAAAATGTTTCACTTGAGAGAAGTTCAAGTTTCTTTTGTTATCGCTGTTGTTGGAAGCGATTTTTTTTATCTCCATGATTGAGAGCAGTACAAATCATTCTTACTTTGCTACGATAACAACAACAACAACAACAAAGCCTTTAGTCCCAAACAAGTTGGGGTAGGCTAGAGGTGAAACCCATAAGATCCCGCGACCAACTCATGGTTCTGGCACATGGATAGCAAGCTTCCACGCACCCCTGTCCATGGCTAGTTCTTTGGTGATGCTCCAGTCCTTCAGATCTCTCTTTACAGACTCTTCCCATGTCAAGTTCGGTCTACCCCGGCCTCTTTTGACATTATCAGCATGCTTAAGCCGTCCGCTGTGCACTGGGGCTTCTGGAGGCCTGCGCTGAATATGCCCAAACCATCTCAGACGATGTTGGACAAGCTTCTCTTCAATTGGCGCTACCCCAACTTTATCCCGTATATCATCATTCCGGATGCGGTCCTTCCTTGTGTGACCACACATCCATCTCAACATGCGCATCTCTGCCACACCTAACTGTTGCACATGTCGCCTTTTAGTCGGCCAACACTCAGCGCCATACAACATTGCGGGTCGAACTGCCGTCCTATAGAACTTGCCTTTTAGCTTTTGTGGCACCCTCTTGTCACAAAGAATGCCAGAAGCTTGGCGCCACTTCATCCATCCGGCTTTAATTCGATGGTTCACATCTTCATCGATATCCCCATCCTTCTGCAACATTGACCCCAAATATCGAAAGGTGTCCTTCTGAGGCACCACTTGCCCATCAAGGCTAACATCCTCCCCCTCCTCGTTCCTAGTAGTACTGAAAGCGCACCTCATGTACTCGGTTTTAGTCCTACTAAGTCTAAAACCTTTCGATTCCAAGGTTTGCCTCCACAACTCCAACTTCCTGTTAACCCCCGTCCGGCTCTCATCGACTAGCACCACATCGTCCGCAAAGAGCATACACCATGGGATATCTCCTTGTATATCCCTTGTGACCTCATCCATCACCAAGGCAAAAAGGTAAGGGCTCAAAGCTGACCCTTGATGCAGTCCTATCTTAATTGGGAAGTCGTTAGTGTCGCCCTCACTTGTTCGAACACTTGTCACAACATTATCATACATGTCCTTGGTGAGGGTAATGTACTTTGTTGGGACTTTGTGTTTCTCCAAGGCCCACCACATAACATTCCGCGGAATCTTATCATAGGCCTTCTCCAAGTCAATGAACACCATATGCAGGTCCTTCTTTTGCTCCCTATATCTCTCCATAAGTTGTCGTACCAAGAAAATGGCTTCCATGGTCGATCTCCCAGGCATGAAACCAAACTGATTTTTGGTCACGCTTGTCAATCTTCTTACACGGTGCTCAATGACTCTCTCCCATAGCTTCATTGTATGGCTCATCAGCTTAATTCCACGGTAATTAGTACAACTCTGAACATTCCCCTTGTTCTTGAAGATTGGTACTAATATACTCCGTCTCCATTCTTCTGGCATCTTGTTTGCCCGAAAAATGAGGTTGAAAAGTTTGGTTAGCCATACTATCGCTATGTCCCCGAGGCCTCTCCTTACTTTGCTACGATAACGTAGAAAAAACTTTCCCCGGATCATCTATTCAAGCATATTCACTACAACTTCTAATTCAGAAATACTGCTAGAGCTAACAGAATCCGTATTTGCAGATATAACAACAGCAGGAGTTGCTAAACAAGCTCTGGAGGGACATTGCATATATGATGGTGGTTACTGTAAGCTTCATCTGTCATACTCTCGTCATACTGATCTGAATGTGAAGGTATAAACAATAGTTTCAGGCTTTGTAAATTAACAAAGAATAAATAAATGCATCCAATTAGGAAATACTATTGCTATATTGAGGCGGAATAGTCTATCATTTGTTCAGTTTGACAATGCTTTTGGAACATCTTGTTCCTACTGCTTGCTTCCATGTTTTTCCTGATATGTGATCTATATATTGTGGCATTCAGGCACATGACGAGAGAAGCAGAGACTACACCGTCTCTGATCCTAGTGCTCGGGTACAAGCTACGGGTCAAGCTCCACCTGGAGTAGCATGGCAAGGCACCACGCCTGCTGGTTTCTATGGAAGCTCAGCAGGAGCGACCTCTGTCGGACAAGTGCCAGCCTGGAATCCTAACATGCAGCGAGGGGCATTTGCACCTGCATCAACCTCGTATCCTACACAATCATTGATGGCAAACCCAGGCCTGCACTTTCCAGCAATCGGATCAAGCTCTGGTGCTCCTCCGATGTTGTACCAAGCTTCACAGCAGATGGCACAGTATGGCACATCCCCTGCTGCTCTGCCTCATGCAGGCGAACCAATGTACTTCCCAAAATGAGCTATTCATCTGATAGAGCAGTGTCCTATGCTTTGTGCAGCACTTGTGGTCTTCAAGTTTTTGGAACTGCATTGTAACACTGATCTGTTCTTGTTACTTGTGAGATCCTTGTGGCAAATGTACCTGTCTGGCTGTTGGTGCCTGTAAACTGCACAGCAAATGGAAAATTATTCGTCTATTAGCCGTGTCATATTGTCTTCAAGTTTTGGAACTGCATTGTAACACTGATCTGTTCTTGTTACTTGTGAGATCCCTGTGGCAAATGTGCCTGTCTGGCTGTTGGTGCCTGTAAACTGCACAGCAAAATGGAAAATTACTCATCTATTAGCCGTGTCATATTGTCCATTCCAAAACCTGGTGTTCTTTCTGCGCTTGATAATTTCATGGTCCAAGGCACCGAGAATTAAGTTTGAACTATAACTGGGTAATGTATGCCATACTGGAATTTGTCTTTAGCCATGTCTGGTTGCCGGTTAGTTTCTTCTTCATGAATAAAGAATGTTGGAGTACCGCTTCGAAACGAGAATGTTGGAGTACAGCACAGCAGGGTGTGTGAAAGACGGCTGGAGGTCCTGTTCCTCTGCAGCGTTTGCGACGGAGCTGAGGTCTCCCGGACACGAGGACAGTCTCCGGTTGATGTGCCACTTGTGCCTCACACTGACAATCTCTTTGATTTGCCCAGTGCCACCTCGATGCGCTCTATCAACTGTATAGCAGAGGTCTTTTTTCCCCCCACTGTTTTGACCTTCTCAGCAAATCTTAATACAAAATAAACTCATTCAAAAACTATTTCACGATCTAACCTTTTTTGATAACGCCACAAGCCGTGACGTTTTATCTTTATTTAGAAATGCCGACCTATACAACGTTGCTTTCTTTCATAAATAATGATAAATGTGAACAAGGTCTTTGCAACGTCATTAGCAATGGCGTTTCATCTTTGGGCAGCAACGCCGGTATAGGTCGGCGTTTTTGTCTTGTCACGTAACGTCTTGACCAGGCCAACAACGCAGTACATGTTGGCGTTTCTAAATAGAGATGAAACGTCACGGCTTGTAGCGTTACCAAAAGAATCAGATCGTGAAATAGTTTTCGGATGAGTTCATTTTGTGTTAAGATATAGTAAAAAAGTCCGAAAGATGATGTCACTAGTTGGTGTGAGAATAAGACTCTTAAGAGATGATATCAATATATATATATAAGGTCTATTAGTAACCCAGGGTGAAGAATATTCCTCACCCTGGTCGATACACCGAGCGGTCCAACCAAGCCACGCTCGTGAGCCCTTGCTGTAAAATTACACCGGGTCAAGGTAATATTGCGTTTACGTTGGGTCCAACCACAGGCCACGGGACATTTCCCTTGCTGTAAAATTACATTGGGTTGAGTTGATCTTACGTTTTTGTGGGTTGACACGAAACCAGCCCACCTCCATGTCCTTTCTTATTCTTTTTTTGGAAAGCACGTCCTTTCCTATTCTGCTACAAACAGTTTTTGATTTTTTTTTTTGTAAAACACTGCGAACTGTTTTGAGAGTTCGAGAGTAAGGCGGCGAACGGCGAACGACAGCGGGATGCTCTGCAGGTTGGATTAAAGGCAAGCCGTCGGTTGGATGGCTGTCGGTGGTGGCATGCTGCCCGGCTTTGTGGTAAGTGGCTGGGGGGGCTCGATGGTGTGTTCGTTGTTGGGCAGGTGGGCTAACATGATGTTCGGCGGCTGCCTAGGTCTTCGGCGGCCATGCGGTTGGTGATCCCTCGTCTCCGCCGTCACGTCAGGTTTGCCCCGAGCCGTCTGGTGCGCCCTCGTCGTGTCCCGGCGGCATTCAAGCCACGACATTCAATGCAGCTCCCCCAAGCTCAATGGTCAATGCGTGTCTGCGGCCTGTGCCCGCCAGCCTCTCCATGGACTGGTGAAAGATGTCTGGCTGCTCCTCTCTGCAGATGGGTGGCGTCGTTAATGCTGCCACGCCGCGCCCTCCTGCTCTCCACCCTGCGCCCCGCGGCGCACTCCAGGCGCCCATCAAGGTGGGATGGCAGCTGGTTCGCCCGGCGCATTGGTGGCGCCTGCAACCTCGCCAGCTCCCATCCCGTCCTCATTCAACGCGGCAGCAGCTGCCTGCATTTAGTGGAAGCGGGCAAAGAGGGGGATGGGTCAGAAGGCGGGATCGGAAGTGCTATAGATGCTTCGTTCGTGGGCATATTGCAGCAAAGTGCCGAGACCCGATTGTCTGCCGTATCTGCTTCTGCCAGGGGCACCGCGCCCGCAGCTGTTGGCAAGTGAGCAAGCCGCCGCTAGATCCCCGGCCTCCACTCCAGCCAACGCCGCAGCCTGCACCGCCTGCTGCGTGCCAACCTCCACCCCCTCCCGTGATGGTTCCCGCTCGCCCTTGCTGCCTCGGGGACGCGGCCTCCCAGCCAGAGGAGGACTCCGTCGTCGTCATCAGCACACCCATCATGGCGCAGAAGGAGGAGTGGCTCGTCAAGCATGTTGCCGTGGCCTGGCTCGGTGGGAACCGTCCACAGGTGTGTGCGGCCGACATCGTCCAGGCCATCTGCCACCAGCACAGGCTCACAGAAGATCTCGTTTGCGTCGTGCCTCATCACCACGAGGACTTCCTCGTCACCTTCAAGTTCCCACACCATCGCAACCAAGTCACCAGCCACGGGCGCTTCCCGTACCGCAACCTCGACATCCACGTCACCAACTGGAGGAAGCTTGCTAACGTCGACGCCGCTGCTCTGCATCACCATGTTCATGTATCTTTTGAGAACGTGCTGCTCCAAGCCTGGAATGGAGAAGTGGCTGGCCGCCTCCTGGGTAAGAATGCGGTCTTGAATTATTTTGATGTGGCGCCCGCGCTCTGCCCGTGGTGAAGGCACCTGGCGCCCGGAGGACCACGACCGCAGAGACGATGACGACGACAACGATGACCGCGACGGGCAGTCCTGATCCGACAGGATCTTCCGCAGCCGTTTCCGTGCACATGAGGGGCGCCGTGATGATGTGTGTACTTCGCATGATGGACGCGGCGACCGACGCTCCGAGGGCCGCCGCGGCGACTCGCGTGGGGATCACTACAACCGTCGGCTCGCCAACGCGCCAGACAAGCGCCGCATCGACGTCAAGCTGGTGCAGCGACTGCCTGGGGGCTACGTAATCCCCGCCTCAGGTCGCCGCCATGGAAGATTCCCCTCACCACCAACGGGGCGTCACTCCACTGCTCCAGTTGACGCCTCCCTGCGGGGTCGCTCGGTATCCAGGGTGCCTGCTGTTGCTGATGGGGAGGAGGACTCCCACGCGCATGGGATGGGGCCCCTTGGAGCAGCTCAGCTCCCGGGTGTGACCAGCGCTGCAGCGTCTCCCCACCGGAGGCGCTCTCGCCGCGCTCAACTCCTCGTCACGCATCTTGCGCACGTAACATCGTCTTCAGGCCGGCCACCCTCGATTCTCCTCGCCCCGTGACGCCAATGCATGGTGAGGGTTCGCCTACGCGTACTCCAGACGCGAGCGAGGCTGCAAATGTTCTCTCGCCTTCGGTGGGCGAGGGGGCACGACCCTCCGCTGTTCATTCCTCGTCAGAGCCCGCTGCTCCAGTTGTTGCCCTCACCGCGCCCTCTCCCTCCAACTACACGGTGCAAGACGCTCGCCGGAGTCACCAGCTTCAACCTGCCCCGCTCCAGCCCGCGTCTGAAGAACAAGACCGAGGCAACCCCCGTAGCTGCATTGGCTGAGAAGCTCCTGTTCAAGAGGATGGGTACTGTGGACGAGGGTGAGATGCTCACTGAGAATGCCATCAACAAGTTTGCTAGCCTATTCAAGGGGCAGCTCCCGAGCATAGCCATTGACGCGCTCAGGGCCCTCTTTAGGCTGGATTGTGACCTCTCCACAGCTGTGGAAGATGCTCTGCTTGCGCATGGTGGAGCTGCTGCCATGGATCACGAGGTGCAGCAAGATGCAGGGGAGAGTGGTGCTCCCCCAGCCACAGTTGCTGTATGATGGTGCCGTTTGCAGCGTGCTGAAGTCAATTAGTTTTCCGTGTTAGTTAAATTCAGGTGTTCAATGTTGTGCTGCCCTGGACTGTTGGCATGGGATGGGATCAATTCCCTGGAGCTTGCTGTTGTTGCTCCCTACCTTAGTTGTAATCTAAACCTGCTACTACTGTATGGCTGTTGCCTTCGTTCGACTTTGCAATTCCTCCTGATGTGCAACCTATTTCCAAATGAATGACAATGATATTGCAATTATGTGCTGGAATGTAAGGGGACTAAATTGTTCAGATCGTCGTACTGCGGTTCATGATGCCATTGCGGCCAACCAGTGCAACCTAGTCTGCCTTCAAGAGACTAAGTTACAAGCAATGTATTCCTTCACATAGGCCTACTTGGGAGGACAGAGGCTGCAAGACTTTGCGCATCCCCCGGCTGATGGCACCCGCGGTGGCCTTGTTCTGCTCTAGGATGGAGGAGTGATCGAGGTTTCTACCGTGTCCATTGGCACATTCTGCCTTTCAGCTACCGTTGCTCATCGCCACATCGGGCCGACGTTCCGCCTGACAATCGTCTATGGCCCAACTGACAATGCGAGAAAGGATGATTTTTTGATGGAGCTCAAATCACTTAAGCCGGCTCAGGCGAGAGATGGCTCGCCTTGGGCGACTTCAATCAAATCCGGCATGCTAGAGACAAGAACAACAACAATATCAACCGCAATCGTTTGACAAAATTCTGTGACACACTCCATGACTGTGAGCTCAAGAAGATCCATATGCAGAATCGCCGCTTCACATGGAGTAATGAACGAGTGTCCCCAACTCTAACCAAGATCGATCACGTTTTCTACAATGAAGATTGGGATACTTCTTTCAACGACCACATACTGCACGCACTCTCGTCCTCCCTCTCTGATCACCGCCCGTTGCTACTTGCCAGCAACCGCGGCCCGAGGAGGCCCCGACCTTTCAAATTTGAGAGCTTCTGGCTCTGCATGCCGGGTTTCTCCGAGGTGGTGCAAAATGCATGGAACGAGCCATCATCCCGCTCCGAGCCTTGCCAACGCTTGTTCCACAAGTTGCAATGCACTGGGCACTGTCTGAAATCTTGGAGCCGTAATTTCTTTTCCGACCACAAGGTCCAGCTTCACATGGCCCTTGAGGTGATCCTTCGCTTTGATGTTGCCATGGAGCATCGGCATCTTTCGATGGCCGAGAGATACAATAGATCGAGGTTGAAACGTCGGGTCATCGTCCTCGCAGTGCTAGAGAGGGCTCGGAAGAAACAATGCGCTCACATCAACAACTTGCGTGAGGGAGACGCAAACACGAGATTCTTCCATCTAAGGGTCAATGCGAGACGCCGGAAAAACTTCATACACCGTCTTCGTCACAATGGTTGTTGGGTCACTTTGCATGTGGAAAAGGAAAACATTGTGAAGGAGCATTTCTGGGATACAATGAAAAAGGCGGATCCACGGACTAAGGATTTCAATTGGGAGGCTCTGAACCTTCCGGTGGCTGACCTCAGTGGTATTGACACACCATTTTCTAAGGAGGAGGTCAAGAACACCGTTAACAACCTCCCCTCCCATAAGGCGCCAGGGCCTGACGGGTTCATTGCCGAGTTCTTCAACGGTTGTTGGGATGTTATCAAAGATGATATTATGTCAGTCATCAACAACTTCTCAAACCTTCAGACGGCGAACCTCCAATGTCTCAACTCGGCGAACAATGCGCTTTTACTAAAGAAGGAGGGCGTCGGGATCATCCTTGACTTACGGCCGATTAGCTTGATACATGCCATTAGATTATTGCCAAAATTCTAGCTTCAAGGCTTGCCCCACACATGAACAATTTGGTCTCAAATGCACAGAGTGCCTTCATCAAATCGAGAAGCATCCAGGATAACTTCATGTTTGTTAGAAACTACGCACGTTGGCTTCACAGACGTCGGAAACCATCTTTGCTCCTCAAGCTTGATATAAAGAAGGCGTTTGATACCGTGCGATGGGATTACATCTTCGACCTCCCGCAAAAGCACGGATTTCTACCGAGGTTCCGCAATTGGATTGCCGCCCTGCTCTCGACTTCCACCTCTCGGGTACTAGTTAATGGCATTCCCGGGGATCCCATTAGGCATGGTCGTGGCCTCCGGCAAGGTGACCCACTCTCCCTGCTGCTCTTCGTACTTGTCATTTCCCCCTACAACGGGTGCTTCAGCTGGCAACCGGGCAGGGGCTCCTTCATGACTTAGGTGGTCGAGGGGTGCAATTTCGGACATCGCTATACGCGGACGATGTGGCAATTTTTGTTGCGCCAATCAAAGAGGATGTCGAGGTCATCTCCACTATCTTGGAAAGCTTTGGAGAAGTGACCGGGCTGGCTACAAATTTCCAGCTCATGGCACCCATCCGGTGTGAAGGATTGGACCTTGATGATACCATGCAAAGCATGCCCGCGGTGCGCTCGATGTTCCCCTTGCGCTACCTTGGGCTTCCCTTGTAGATTGGGCGGCTAAAGAGGATTCACTTCCAGCACCTCGAGGACCAAGTCGCTGGCAAGTTGCCCCCTTGGCAAGGAAAACACTGCACGACTGCAAGCAGAAATGCCTTGGTCAAGTCGGTTCTCACTGCCATTGCGATCTACCACATCACGGCGCTTGTTGTTCCGGCTGAGGTTCTACAAGCCATTGATAAGATTTGGAGGGCCTTTCTTTGGGCGGGTTCCGACAAGGTTTCTCAGGGAAAATGCAAGATTAACTGGACAACTGTGTGTCGCCCCATGTGCCTCTATGGTCTTGGTATCCTTCATCTTGCAAAGTTTGCTCATGCACTTCGCCTAAGGTGGCCATGGCTTGAAAGGATAGCACCGGAAAGACCTTGGGTGGGCACCGGGAACCCTTGCGACAAGGAGGACATGGGCCTTTTTCACGCCCTCACGAAGGTCACGATTGGAGATGGACACAAGGCAAGCTTCTGGGAGTCGGCCTGGCTAGATGGGCTAAGACCTAAGCACATTGCACCACTAACCTTTGACATTTCCAGAAGCAAAATGTGGAGTGTAAGGGAGGCAATTCAGAATGGGGCATGGGTGGACAAAATTCGATTCTCAAATGGTCTAACAGTTGCGCACATTCAGGAATTCATCGCACTTTGGACATTGGTGTCCCAGGTGCAATTGCAAGACAACCACCACGACACCATCACTTGGAAGCTCACCACCTCGGGGCAGTATTCGGCGGCCACTGCATACAAGGCACATTTCTACGCCATCATGACCTCTAGCTTCAAGAGCATGATTTGAAAGAACTGGGCACCGCCAAAGTGCATGTTCTTTGCTTAGTTGATCTCTCAAAATCGTGTCTGGACGGCCGACCGCCTTGCTAAGCATGGTTGGCCAAATTGTGGTAGCTGTCCACTGTGCAACCAAGTTCCGAAGACGGCGGCACACCTACTCTTTCAATGTAGATTCTCCATAAGGGTGTGGACCATGGTGCGCGACTGGCTTCAGCTCGAAGGGTTGCACACAAGTGCTTGGCATGGGTTCGAAGATGTCCAATCTTGATGGTATGCCATGGTTCATGATGGGTTTGGACGTTGTAAGGCTATGGCTTCTATTACAATGCTTGTGTCTTGGGAGATATGGAACGAACGCAATGCAAGTATCTTCAACAACAAGTTCGCCACGTTGACAGTAATCATGTCCAAAATCCAGTACGAGGCGAAGAATTGGGGGCTGGCAGGCGCAACCCATTTGTGTAATCTTATGCCGGGACAATAGGCTTTTGTTTTACCGGCCACTTGCCCTAGGGGCCAAAACTGTTCTAAACTCTCTCTTAGTTAATGAATGCGGCAAATCTTTTACCCTTTAAAAAAAATAAAAAATTCTTCTGCTTCCCCTCACTCAATTCATTGGAAAACAAATTATGACATGGCTGTATACTTTCAGTCTGTAGACCCACTCTCGTGAATGACATATCGACTGGTTGGCTTCGTTAATTCTGAAGTGGCAAGGTGGGATTTCACAACTGGGATTGAGAGACAAATCTGCCGTGCTGCTTTGAGATTCGTAGTGTCAGTTGTCATTCAATTGGATGGTCCTAGAAATATACGCCCATATCGACTAGGATTTTTTCTCCAATTCTTTCCCAAGTACAAACATTAAGTTTTCTTCTTCCTTCATTGCATGTCAATTTTTTTTCCTTTCCCTACACATAAAAAATAGAGGAAATCTTCTTTGCCCAACGCCACCGCGATTTGTTAGCTTTTTGCCCTCAGGATCGATACATTAAACTAGATGAACGCACGTGCATAAAAACTTTAGCCAAGGGCTTGTATCGTGCCCGTTATTTTTCTCTTTTTATTCCTCAATATTTCTCTCGGTATTACAAAACTCACGCACCAGGGTGTGTATATATACACGACCCCAACCTTCAACTTGTGTTTCTCCGACCCAAATACAAACCGTACCCATCACGTAGAAGCTAGCAAAAGAAACTCCAAACCGACTCAAACCTGCACTTCCCTATTCTCCAACACGAACACTATCCTAAACTACTCGTATATTGACTTACCTAACCTAATTACCGGCAAGCTTGACCACTTTTCAATAGTCCTAACCGGACTCAACTAGCTAGCTCATGTTTGGATTACCCAACATACACCCCCTAATCCAAACAACTCACTCTTTACTTAACGAGACACTCGTCTTGTCACGTAGTCTCCGATGACGTGACTTATCCTACCTTAATTTCTCTTTTTTTATGACGAATGTCCATCATTTCATCATCTTTTTTCTATGCCGATCTGTAGGCTGAAACCAATGATTATCAGAATTACCGCCATGCTGTCACATCTTAGCGTGCTACATGTAGACTAAACACACAGCCTCATGCATGAACTCAACTTAACCGGTGCGTGTCCATCCTTATGTTGCCTTCGTCTTCTCGTTGAGACATGCAGATAGCCACCTGCCATCTTGTCTCCGCTCATCGTCTTCACCCCTAGGAGATACACCTTCATTGGATCACCTCGACCATGACGTCTCATGTTTTCGCGCCTTGAAAATATATCTCACAGTAATCCCTCGACCATGACAAATGTCTCGCACTTGAACGCAACTCCAAAACTTATTCTTGTAGTCGGTGACGCATCTTACCGAACAACACTTCGCGTCCAACGGCAACATAACTCGTCATGTACATGCAACACATCTTTCCGTACACGAACTCAACAGAACTTGTGACCTTTGCCCATGATCGAGCACACGATCTCAAGGCACTCCAACTGCTCCAGCGGCAACACAACTCATCGTATACACGCAATGCAACTTCCCGTATACAAACTCGCTGGAACTCCTTGACCACAGACAGAAACGCATGGCACAATTTCCTTCTTTCATCCACTCTCACTCTTAAATCTCTTCTGTCAATGACGCATCTGAACTGCAACAGAAGACTCACACACCTAAGCTCTCAGACGCACCTTACAAGAACTCACATGCACACCTTGATGACGGCTCACAACTTCGCCATCTCCACCTTGCACCCTCCAACGATGATCTCGATGAGCTAATCGGTGCCAACTCAACACCTTCATAACCATCAAAAATCACCAGTGCATTGTTGACGACCACCTGACACCCTCCTTCAGGTCGGTCAGCCGAACAACAATCACTCGTCACCTCTCTTGGGACTATCACCGCCTCCTTGTCGTTGCACCACCCAACGACTATACCGCCCGCTACTCCTTGTTGCTGCATCACCCAACGACAAGATCGCCCGCTCCTTGTCGCTACACTAGCGACTGCGTTGCCCACCCCGAGGCGCTAGTCGGGTCGCCACCCCGAAGCAAGCACAACTTCAGATCGACCTTGCTCTAGATACCAATTGTTGGTTTTTTGCCCTCAGGATCGATACATCAAACTAGACGAACGCACACGCACAAAAACTTTAGCCAAGGGCTCGTATCGTGCCCGTTGTTTTTCTCTTTTTATTTCTCAATATTTCTCCCGGTATTACAAAACTCACGCACCATGGTGTGTATATATACACAACCTCAACCTTCAACTTGTGTTTCTCCGACCCAAACACAAACCGTACCCATCACGTAGAAGCTAGCAAAGGAAATTCCAAACCGACTCAAACCTGCACTTTCCTATTCTTCAACACGAACACTATCCTAAACTACTCGTACATTGACTTACCTAATCTAATTACCGGCAAGCTTGACCACCTTTCAATAATCCTAACCGGACTCAACTAGCTAGCTCATGTTTGGATTACCCGACACGATTGAGCAAGCAAATTGCCCATCTCGGATTGGATTGATTCCATTATTGCACTGTCATAAGAAAGAAAAAGAAGCCCTAGTGCCTTGCCGGCAATACACGAAAATGAGGATATAATGTAGACGGGCCTTAACAGTGTATGGTGTATTTACAAACTTGGCATAGCCTCTCCGTCTGATGATGGGTCATTATGAATAAATCATACTAGATATTACCGTTAACTATTATATATAGGCAAATCCCTCTGACACACACACACAGTAAACACGACCCTAGATTTTGGTACATGCAAAATAATCCAAAACGAAGAGGCCTTTCAGTTTTGCAACAGATCCAATGTACTCAGTACAATATGATTGATTTATTATTAGATTTATTATGAGTCCCAACAATTTAGGAGCGCAGCCTTTAGCCTATTAAAAAGTCAGGAATGACTCTTAATGACGATTTGCTCCCTTTTTTCTCGTCTAACAATACAGCCTTGCCTAAGAAAAAAAAAATCGAGCAGTAATTTTACGACGCAATTTCTCTTTTGCTACTACAAGCCGTAATCTTACCTCACGTCCGACCAAATCTAACCACACGGCATAGGTTCTCATCGTTGGGGTTACAAACACAGGACCATTTAGGAAGAGCGTAATCTTACCTCACAAGAATATAATTCTTACGGTGGATGGATGCTGGTTCGAGCCATTGCGTGAGTTGGCTGGGGTGAATAATAAGAATTCTTCATCCTGAATGACGAATAGTTGATCTCTCTTTATATACATCCAAAAATATATATTGATATACATATATAAAATAATTAATATATTAGCCTAATATGTGCTTAGGTAATATGTGATTAGTCTAATTTGCAATTAGGCTAATTCATGATTAGATTAATATTATATTCACTTCAATATTTAATTCCTTGTCGTTTGCAATTATTTTAATGTGATATTATGCTAATATGCGATTATACTAATTAGTGCTTAGGCTAATACACGATTAGGCTAATATTCTATTGAGTCTCTAATATTTAATTCTTTGTCATTGTTTGCGTAGTCTATTCTTTATTGAGCTTGTTATATTTTATGCAGGATCTATCAGGGATGGCAAGGCCAACAATACAACCGGTGGTGTTCGCAGTGGTGTCATATCTTACTCAGTACTCACGATATTTCTCATTATGTTGTATCAAATGTAGCTAGGTTCGTTCAATTGATGTTTTTAAATTCAAACTTACGGGGTAAATTCTTATCGTCTTTCCAGGTAGTTTCACCCGAAGGGAACACTTCTTTACGCCATAAGGTTCTCATTCAAACGCCACACATGGCTACACAAAGAACTACCGACAGAGGTTTCTCCTATATGATCCCTAGCATAAGAACTCGTCACATAAATTCATAAATAAAAATACCAGGTGAAGTACGAAACTACTTTATTTCCACAACACAATTTACGTATGGCTTTTCATTTTGGGAAGCCCCAAAGGGATTACACGAACTGAAAAAGAATACCTTATTCTTTTTGGTGATTACAACGCCTTCAATATAGTGACTATTTTACAAGTGGTTGTGGTACTACTACTAAGTTAAGAGTGATCTGGAGGCTGCTCTTCTTGCTCGAGGCTCTGGACTCTGTCTTCTCTATGTCTTCCTCTGGAGCCAACTTCTCCTTTTATAGCCGCGAGGGAGGGGCTCAGGAGCCTTCTCCTCATTATTCAAATGGCATACGTGGATGAGGATGCCTTCACGAGGGCGGTCCACAAGCCGACAACTTCTCCTTACTCTCATTGCGGCTTTCTCTTCTCGTTACTCACACCTTTGGCTTGACTCAAGCCTCCACCTTCTTCTACGATGCATGTGGCCATGCTTAAGTTTGCTCTTATCTGCATTCTAGTGCATGCGTACATGCATGCGGCTGGTTTGTTTTATCTACCTTCCAGTGCATGCGTACATGCATGCGGCTGGTTTGCTGTTTGCAATTTTTTTAACAAGGGTCTTCCCTGCCCATATAATTGATAATACATTATCAATATCTAGAGTCGCTCATATTGGGATTTCTATCAATATTCGGGTATAGGTCCTACGCGCCTGAATAATTGATAGTAATATCAATTTAGGTATATGGACTTCTATTCAACAAGCTGCCCATGTCCTGCTACGTCCATGTGATGATCATCAAACAGATGGAAATCATATTTGCTATCAAATTCTTTCTTTATTTCTTCAATTTTTTCATCTATTTCTTCTCTTAATTACTTTAAGATTTGCTCTTTCAAATCTTTCTTTATTATTTTTGATAATTCCTCAAATCTTTTATCCAATTCTTGATCTATATATTCACTATCTAGAGGGTCAATTCCCTTTAGAAGGCATTCTTGATATGTATGATATTTTGGGGATTTCCTTCTTTATATTCTTCGAGCTTGATGCTTCTCCATTTGTAGGAGTTGTTGAAGCGGGTATATTTTTATCTATGCCTCTTTGCTTCTGGATATATTTTTTAGCCTTTGGGTCAATATAATAATCTTGTCCTATTATGTCCCTTTCCCATTTCAAGGCATCATTGATATTATCATATATTTTGAATCTTAGCTCTTCGTTTCTTCGCCTTGCTGCATTTTTTTCTATTTGGACTTCTTCCCATGACATATATATTCCTGGTTTATTTCCGTCAGACATAATATATAAAGGTTCTTCTTTTTGTATTTCAATTTTTGCTGATCTTGGAATAGTTTTGTTCATCTTGTTAAAATATTCTGCAAGACTATTGAGATTACATAACATATATCCCTTCTCTTCTCTCTCCACTATATATTGGTACCAAAAATTATCCAATAAGCATCCTTGGACCTCATCAAGGCGGATATGGCTCTTCGGTTTGAAATTGAAGGTATTTGGTGGTTATATTTTCATTTTATTATCATCTCCAAACATAATACATTCACTTCCATTGCTGAGTGTTCCTTTCATCATTTCTGTAAAATTTGGGAATGAGAAAATATGTCAGCTAAACTATTATCTTTTCCCTTAATATGCTCAAATATTACTTTATATCCATTGCCAGCTATAGTATCTTCAAATAACACCCATCTTCTTGTCAAACTTTTCTTACTATTAATTTTATTGTAATATCGACATATAGCTTCACAATGTGTTCTTACTGTGAATTCCTTAAATCCTAGATATAGCCTAAAGGCATTTTTTTAGGCCCAAGGGCATCACTAGCCATTCATAATGGCCTTGTGGACAAGTAAATGCTGTCCAAGGGATAGATTCTTAGGCCATTTTTACTTGCCAAAATCCCGCTTTTAAATCAAATTTAGAGAAATATTTGCTTCCTTGTATTTTGTTAATCCATTCCTGCTTATTAGGTATATTGAATGCATCTTCTATCGTATTATCATTAGCCTTTTACAATTAATTACCATTCTCGATTTATCTCTCACTTCCTCAGCATGATTCCTAACTATAAAAGTAGCAGAACAATGAGGGCTTATGCTTTCTCTAATTGCTTTTAATTTTAATAACTCTTCAATATGCACTTTGAACTCTTCAAAATCTTTAGGAGTAGCTTCTATTGGTCCCGACTTAATTATATAATCTTGGTTTATGATATTAATTTTGCAAACTATAGAGTTCTTATCCCATTGTTTCATTGGTATTTCCCCAATAATTTGTATATTTTCTAGTCTTTGCACAATCTTATCGATATCTTTTTTGGATTTTATATCTCTATACCAATTCGGTGAGAATGGTTGCAATCCTATACATTCTGTACATGTATTTTCTATATGATATTATTCGATAGTCTCACTAAGTTCTTCTTCTTTACAGAAATCCAGGGGATCTGAACTAGTGCTATATTCATCATCTACATTAGATATTTCTACATTTTGTAAAGCCTTTCTTTGTTTTCGTACTTTGGAAATGTATGGAACACTATCTTGATATGGAATGAATGTAACCCCTTCTTCATGTATAATCATGGTTCGTAAAGATTGTTGTAAAAATCTTAACCCTATTATCATATCATCAATTATTGTTGATAAATCTCTTATTGTAATTTCATATATTGTATATTTTGTGCCATTTATGTAGGCTTCAATATTGTGTGGCAATTGATTATGGATTTTCTTTATTCCTGACATATCAATAAATACTTCGGCTTTATTATCATCTATAGTTTCGACTATTTTGGGATATCTCACAAAATATTTATCATGGATGATATTATTTGTGCAACCCGTATCTAACAATGCTAATATTTTATAGGAAATATTTGTCCTCAGCACTATCTTAACTGGGATCCTTATCACTAGCACTTCTTTGAATGGCAATCGAACAATATATTTTTATTTCCAAAACTTGTTATTGCATCTTTTAATTGTATTAATTTGTCTCCTTTTTTATCTCTCATTGTTACCATTTGTTCTTTCTTCTCTATGCTTTTAGCAATATTATCATCTCTCTCTTTACTAATATCTAACTCATCTTTTAGTTTTTCAAACTCTGCTTCTAGTTTATTTATTCTATTTTCTAGGTTTCTAACCCTACTGGATAACATTCTTTCTTCTGGTTCTAACTCTATTTCTTGTCTCCACTTCTGATTATTAGCTCTTAGACAGGGGTACAAGCTTGTCTTAAGCATAAGCTACATGTGTACCTATTATCTATGCTTGGATAATATATACAGAAAGCACATTTTATGTTATAATCGCCTTTTCCTTTAATCCAATCATGTTCACAATATACTTGATTCATCATTTCAATTTTTAAACCTGCTAGTTCATCTATTAGGTCTATTTCATCTTCACTAGATTCATATTCTGGGGTCTCATTTTCTATTTCATCTATTTCTATGATTGAATATATTGACTCACCATCTTTTATTTCATCATCACATACTAATATATTCTCATTAACACTATCTATGATCAAAACTCTCTCTTGTTCTTCATATTTGCTAGAGTATCTTTTCTGATATTTATTAGGGCAAGTTCTAGTTAGGTGGTTGGGAGAGTTACATATGCAACACCGACATGTTTTATCATAAGATTTTTTAGGATTATATCTTCTTACATTTCGTTTATGTAAGAAATGAGCTCTATTGTGTGACCTTCTTAAGAAATATCTTTTTTTGTTCAAAAATTCCTATTATCTCTTCTGGGTGGTCTATAATATTTATTTTTCCTATGCCTTTCTTCTCCATATGTTAGAGGTATTTGTACAATGTTATTGCAAAAACTATAATTTGATTTCTTCATAGATCTTTGAGCTTGAATACTTGTACATACCTTTCTCAATTGTTTAAAAACAAATGTTATGGCTTGGGATATATTTACGAGATTTCGTCCTGATTCTTTTTTATATTTCTCGAATATTATGGATCCTAGAGGATCGGGTAACTTATTAAAATATCTTTTTTCCACACCTACATTAAAACCTTGCTTAGTTGTAGTAGCATTATATAAATAATGTTGGGAAAATTCTTTTATGCCTTTCCAACTAGTTAATGTTAATTTTTCTATTTCTCTTAATCTTTCATTTTGTAATGAGGTATGTCCTAATTCTGGATCTTTTGCTATGATCATATTTGAAATGACATTTGCAAAGTTATTCACATTACTTCGTGCCCTTTTTAATTCTTCATATTGATTTGGGTATGACTCTACCCATTGTTCCCATAGAACTTTTACGGATCTCCTAAAAATGTTTCAAGATATGTTAACATATCTTCAACCTTAGTACCTATATTATACTGGTTTTGTATGTATTTTTGAACTATTAAGCCTTTCCATACGCTAATTATATTCGGCCAATCTATCGGGTCGTGAGCTGCTAGATTTAATATAGCGCCATCATTTTTATAATTTTGAAATTATACTGGTTTTTCAAATCTCTTGTTTTAGTACCCATATATCTATATTGATCAGGAATATACGTAGGTTGCTAATCATCTTTATGGGGGCCATTGTCAAGCTGATCTAGTAGGTCTCTCTCTTTCTCCTTCTCTTTTTACTGAGGACTCCCCATATCCTTTTCTTCTTTTATGACTACTTTCTACTTCCATAGCTTCCATTGCATTATATATATTATGTAGCCCAACCACATCTAGTGAGTTTATAAAGTCACTATCTTGTTCTGAATCATCATAATTATGATCTTCTATCAACATTTCTCTCATTAGTTCTTCCTCCTCATCATTGCTTTCAAGTAAAAGTTTATTATTTATATCCCATTGCTCTTCTTCACTAACAACTTCAACTTTTTGAACAATATTCTTATCCTTATTATTATTATTAATAACATTATTAGTACTACCAATATCTCTCCTTTCTACTGATGTTTTGGTTTTGTTTGACATAGTTGAACTGCTACTGGCTAACTTTTTCTCATTTTTTAATTTCTTTAATCTTGCAATTTCTGTAATGATAAACAATTCCCTTTCTCTTATCTTAGGCCAATCGTTTGTCATAAAATTACTATATCCCATTCTATATATTTTAGCTTCTTTTCCCACTGATTTACTTCATCACCTAAATTAGCCTTTTCCATGCATTCAGTTGCACTTTTATCTTTGTCATTATTAATTTCTGTTTCTGACATAAGAGATTCTATATCTTCTATCAATGCAGCTTTATAGTTCATAAACCTAATACTACTACTTCCTTCACATTTTTGATAGCTTATGTAATTTTTAGGTTGCTTTAATTCTTTCTTTTCTATTAATTCACCAGCTTCCATTCTTCTCCCTCTCTTTCTTTACAACCAATTTTAAGAGGATTCATAAATTTTATATCTTTTGATTGCATACTATCAATGATATCATTCACATTTACTCTATATCTAGAGCTACTTTTGTTACCGAGCCTTCATATAAATTCTATGCTTACTAACAAATTTGTTCCTTTAAAATCTTCATATCCTTTAGTTTGGAAACCAAAACTCATTTTTTCAATAAATTATTTTACATGCATCATTAGGCCTGGAGCTATGTATGTTATTAATCTATTTTCATTCATGTATCCTTCCAAAAATCCTAATGCTGATTTATCTACTGTTTCCCATCTTCTGTCTAAAGTGTTATTAGCACCTTCGCTCCTAATTTCATTCTCGTCATGCCTTTAACTCCTAGGATATACATACCATGATGAATATATTTATGACCATAATAGTTTAGTTCATTTTCAATATTCTTGGTCACAACTGTTAAATCTACTGGTTGTGTTAGCACACTTAACTCTACTTCTCCAGATATTCTGTATAAACCAGTCCTACTTTCAAACATACCCATGTGATATACTTGTTGCAGTTTTATTTCTCTTAGGGTGTCCTTATGATATCTCTCTAAGTCTCTTTGAATATCTATACCTTCTTCAATGCTATCAATATCATCAGCTTTACATGATAATCTATGCTTCATTGCTAGTGGTCTTGAATCTTGCCTTACTAATTGGAGGGTTTTATCTCTTCTATGGAAGCCTTTAGATATGTCCATTTTTCTGAATTAATATTTCTCGATGCAGCTACTATACTATTTGATGATAACACAATTTCTTTGTTGCTTTTAGCATTGTTTAGCTTATCTAAAACCTGGATTAATAGATGGAGAATTATGTTATTTTTCCTTAATATTATTTTGGAGTCTTCTTTTGGTGAGTCATGGTCAGAAAAACCTATGGAAGGTGATAAGTATTTTTCTACGTCGTTTAATGCTTGGCTATATTCACTCATACAAATTACGATATAACAAGTTTCTTTACTTCTTGGACTAACTTTTCGTAATGCCCAAGATGTGGTCATATCCTTATTTTGGCATGAGGGCCTCGACAGGGATAGAAGCTCATCTAGTCGTTTCGCAAGTGCAGTAAACATTGCATACATGTAGGAAGAGATGAGTATATGAGTTGGCTTACACTCGCCACAAGCTATCTTACAAGTTCACACAAATTATTCATACATCATCCAGAAGACAGGTCCGACTACGGACGAAATCAAACGAAGAAAATAAGCAATGTAAAACTGCCTTGCTATCCCAGGATCACCACCAAGAAGCTTCCTACTCGTCGGGATAGGTAACGTACATATGCCTACTTTATTCATCGTACTCCCACTGGAGCTGAGTCACATCTTCTGGCACATACTCATCAACACCTGCACATGTATTGTTGTAATCTATGAGCCACAAGGACTCTGCAATCTCATAACACGGGTACCAAAACTATGTAAGCCAATAGGTGGGGAAAAGGTTAAGTGGTGAGGCTGTAGCAAGCACTAAGCATGTATTTGGTGGCTAACTTACGGGAACATGAATGTAAATATGGTGGCCTACGTAAGACGATCGTGATTTAGCATGATCACTAAGTGATCCTGAACACCTACTTACGTCAGTCATAACCCCACCATGTTCTCTCTCGGTTCATGTTCACGAGCAGAGACAGTCATGGTTACACACATAGTTGGTGTGTTTTATTTGAGTTTACTCCAAGTTGCCACGTAACCGCGGGCATGGCTTTTCGAAAGATTAAACCCTGCAGGGATGCTCCAAATCATCCATCACAAACTAACCACACGCCACAGGAATAATCTCGACCACAAATCTCGTGATCTTCCTAGGCAATTCCACTGGAAAACCACCACGTCGAGATAGCCCGAAGAAAAACCAGAATTTCTCATGCAAGACATTCGAGAAAGGTAAAACAAGTCCAGCAAGACTGCCCGACGTGTCGACGAACCTGATAAGAGCCGTGTATCTCGTTCTCAGGACACGACGTATAAGCGATGCATACGGTGGCCTGATAGAAATCTCCCGAGTTGCCCTGGGTTAGCCCCGCATAGTGCTCTAGTTTGGACCAACACTCATGAGGAGCACTGGCCCGGGTTGTTGATTAATTATCCACGGGGTTGCAAGGCCCTATGCTTTTTTATTAGGTTGTTAAGCAAATAGTACCAATGTTGGGTCTTTCCAGACAAGCTTCAATCTCAAACCAATAATTAAGGGGGTCCCCATAACAACCCCGAGCATGTTAGGAGCGCAAAATATGGAACATAACACCGGTAACAAGTAGCTAAGGTGGCAAAAGTGGAACAAAACACCGAGCAAAAGGCCAAGCCTTCCACCTTACCAAGATATATAGGTGCATTAAATTAAATAGCAGTAATATTGTGATATCTCCATATATCCATGTTATCACATGGAAACAACCTGCAGCTGCAACTAGGAACGCTATAAGAGGGGCTAAGCAGCGCTATCTTAGCCAAACAAGGTTTGTTAGGTAGTGGAGGGGTTAGAGGCTTTCATGGTAATGTAGGAGGCTGGACATGCAAGTGGTAGGTAACAAAAACATGATGATAAGAGCGAGACAACTAGCAAGCAAAAATAGTGTCGGGATCCGGGTACGGTCATCTTGCCTGTTGGTTCTTCAAAGGGACAAAGAGCTGGGTCCTCGTAGTTGTACTCTCCTAGATCCTCGTACTCAGGCTCAATACTCGCGTCTACCTAAAGAGAAACAACACCAAATAAACAAACAACCACGGTGCAATGCACAAACAAGATGATGCATGATCCATTTGAAGTTTTTAACATGGCAACCCTAAGCTAGTCATGTTTCTCATGCAATAGTTAAGTTATTAGAATTCCGGACAAAACCTCTTGTTTAGTTGTTGGAACATTCATGAGCATGGAAAATATGAATGCTTCATGCAAAATTGATGCAAATGCATAGGAAGAATGTCGCAAACGGAGTAACGTAGCTCATGGGATGCTCATGGCAAGGTACGATCTCTAACAAAGACAAAACACAAGACAAGGAAGGCCATGTGCTATTCCTTGGTATTCCAGGGATGCCACTGGATAGGAAATGAAAAACTAGCAACAATAGAGCTAAATATCAAGCAAAACTATGGATCATAGCTCACAGAAGTCGCGAAACAAAACCACACACATCCTGTCCAAAACTGCAACATAGCAACTTGCACCACACATATCCAGAGCTATAGGAGGTTTCCAGCCACAACCAAAGTAGGTACAGAATCTAAATAACATGCTTAACAAATCATCCAACTACACAAACTTGAAAGAAAGCAAGGATCACTAAGCAATGAATCTCACAAGATGGCATGATGAAACTGTTTTAAGGGACTTAGAGAAAATCCCAGTTTTTCTGGAAGCTGAGTTAAGCTGATAGCAACTTGACAGCAACAAAAAATTATGCTAGATATCATTTCATGGCATGTAACTTAGCAGGTTGACAGAGGACAACAACTACTACCAAACACTAGCACTGAGCTTGAGGTAAAACCCCACAGATCACGTGATATCAGCCTCTAAACATGTCATAAAATAACTACAGATTCTCAGACTTAGACAAATTTCACCAATAGAATAGCAGCAGTTTATTTCAACATATCATCTTTGACAGAATATAACTACAAGATGAGTTAACCATATGGAAAGGTAAATACACCAAATGACAGAGGGTGACAAGCACAACATCTCATGGCATTGGACCAACTCCAAAGAAACCCTACATCCATGGGAATCATCCACACAACATGGGAAGAGAATGACAGATTCCAACACTTAGAAATATTTAGCATGTGACAATGCAACTTTTCATAGCTACTTTGCAGCAAGAAACCCACTAACACACAAGCTTATCATGGCAAAGGAGAATACCAGGGCCTAGTACCCACAAAACACTACCACATCCATGTTGACACATCTACCAAAGCATGCATGGATTAATTCTTACAAAATTAACAAAAGGCCACCTCACCAAAATTAACTATTTTTGCAAACTTGCTCAAAAGTGAAAACAAACCACACCATTGGATTCCTTGGGAAATTCCACCCCAAAATCATATATCATACTCCTATGTTGCTGTCGATAAAATGCTCACAAATCCAATATTGCAAAACCCCACAACACACACATGACTTATAAGTCAAAAGTTGCCCTATTTGGCTGCTGCCAAATATGGCCATGTCCTTATCTGGAAAGTTTCTAGTTTTAGATAGAGTTTATAAACATAAGAAACATCATATTAACTAACATAAAAACAAATAGAGGGGGGGGGGCACAGGCAGTGACACCAGCCCCCTTGAGGATGACCAGTGGGGCCAGGTCCCACCGCCAGTGCCTCACGAGAAATGCCCAAACAAAAAGTAAAATGGAGCCATGGGGTTTCGAACCCACGACCCCCTGGGACGAAGCACGGGGTGGCAACCAGTTGGGCTAGCCAAGGGGATACGCTATAGAGGGGGCTTAGGGTCTCTTGACCTGGCTCTCCACGCGGTTCTGCCCCTTCCCGATGACAGGAAGGAGACGACGACTACTGCGGCGGACTCTGGCGAGGGAGACCACCGGCAGGGGCTGCGGGGTCCCTGAGGGATCCATTCCCGCGTCTACGTGAAGACAAGGCGGATGGGGGCGAAGGCTTGAGCACGAGCAGAAGCTCGGCTCTGCCATGGCAAGCAGCGGAGGCGACGCAGCGAGGCAGGATGAGGCCAGCGAAGTGGTGACAAAGAACGCTCTACAGAGAGCACCTGCACCATGCAAGGGCACGACGACACACGGACGATGCTGCAACAACCGCACACGACACAAAAAAACACGTCTTGCCGGAGCTACGGGGGCGCGACCTCTGCATGCACGAATGTACGCATCTAGGGCACTAGCGCGTGAGGGAGAAGGGTGAGCAAGGAGATTAGCATACCTAGCTCACCTAGGAAATGGAGAGGAGGTCGGGGTTGAGCTGGAGATGACGAGAGGCTCGATGAAAAACTGGCACACCTCGGATCCGACTATAGGGAAGAAGAAGAAGACGATGAGGGGGCTCCGGGCTCGCTGACGTCGGGCACGGGGATGGAGACGAAGGCAGGAACCACAGGGAGTCGATCCACGTTGCCGGCGGGGAAGAAGACGAGGCGGATGCCCTGGTCCTAGCTCGAGGTTGAGCTTGGCTGGAGCATCGAGGGCATGGCGATGGCGAGGGCTTGGGAGGCTAGCGGCGGGGAAGGAGAAGGGGGAATGGTTAGCTAGGAGGTAGGGCTTCACGGGGTACATCTCATATAGGTGGCTTGGGCTCCCGTCGGCCGTCAAATCACCGAAGGAGTCAACGTGGCTACCACCAATGCGCTGCCATACAGGAGGTGGAAGAAGTTGATGCTGCGGGACTGCAGGGCTACGCTCGCGCTCTTGCTGGGCCACGGGAAGAGAAGAGGCTGAGGAGGAGCTCGACCAGGTGGGCTCTGCTCTCTCTAAAAACAGAAAGGTTTTCTCCTTTTAATAAAAATGACTCCAAAGAAGTAAAATGACAGGGAGTTTGACAAGGAATTATAGAGGAAGAGAAAATGTCTTGCACTCACAAAAACATGCACTATTTAACGAAACTAAATAGAATATTTAAGAGAAGAGCAACATTTTATGAAATTTAATGAGCAAGTAAAATCCCACATGCTGTATTAATTGGAAGGAGACAGGTGGGGATGGTTCATAAGCAAAATAGTGGAGAAGTTTTAAACGCCGCAAGGCTTTCACACCAACCCCCCCCCCCACTCACAACACAACAAGGCACAACAACATATAATGCATACAAGAGATGATGGTGAAATGATATGATGCCATGATGCTGAATGACATGAAGCAAATATATTGATAAGCAAACCACAATGGCAAAACATGAAGGTCCACATGAAAATATATTACAAAAGGCAAGGATGCACTTGGGCTGTTACACTTTTTGAATTCAAGTATCTCACGTCTTATTTCAACACCTCCTAATGGGTCTTTTCCTTTATTTAGGACACTACTTGGATTCTTTCCTATAGATAACACTTCTTCTTTAATATAATCGTTATTCTTACTCACTATAAGATTTTTTCCTTTTCCTTCTTCTAATTCATGTAAAACTAGATCAATTCTATTATTCAAACCTGAATATTTTTCTGCTAACTTTTGATATTCCCTAAATAGATTTTTAAACTTTTGATCTAAATTATCTTGTCTTTTTCCACAAGATATATAAAAGTTATGGATGAGATCAACAATCAAATTTAGTTGGCTATTCGAAGTGTGCCACATATGTTCTTCAGAGAGATTTATTCCGCACCTTATATTAATATTTTCTTTACAATTAATTACCTTCCCTGTGCTAACATCTAACTTTAAATACTTTAGCCTTTCAATGATTAAACACTGGACCTGATACCAAAAATATATACTGATATATATATAAAATAATTATTACATTAGCTTAATATACGCTTAGGTTAATATGTGATTAGTCTAATATGCAATTAGGATAATTCATGATTAGATTAATATTATATTCTTTTCAACATGTAATTCCTGTCCTTTGCGATTAGTTTAATGTGTGATTATGCTAATATGAGATTATACTAATTCATGCTAAGGCTAATACACGATTAGGCTAATATTCTATTCAGTCTTCAATATTTAATTCTTTGTCATTGTTTGCATAGTCTATTCTTTATTGAGCTTGTTATATTTTATGCATGATCTATCAGGGCTGGCGAGGCCAACAATACAACCGGTGGTGTTCACAGTGGTGTGATATCCTACTCAGTACTCACCATATTTCTCATTATGTTGTATCAGATGTAGCAAGGTTCGTTCACTTGATGTTTTTAAATTCAAACTTATGGGGTAAATTTTTATCGTCTTCCCAAGCAGTTCCACCCGAAGGGAACACTTCTCTATGTGCACAAGGTTCTCATTCAAACGCCACACATGGCTAAACAGAGAACTACCGGCAGCGGTTTCTCTTATAGGATCCCTAGCATAAAAACTCGTCCCATAAATTCATAAATAAAAATACCAGGTGAAGTATGAAACTACTTCACTTCCACAACATAATTTAAATACGAATTTCCCCTTTGGGAAGCCCCAAAGGGATTACACGAACTGAAAAAGGATACCTTATTCTTCTTGGTGATTACAACGCCTTTGATGCAGTGGCTATTTTACAAGTGGTGGTGGTACTACTACTAAGTTAAGAGTGCTATGGAGGCTGCTCTTCTTGTTCGAGGCTCTGGACTCTGTCTTCTCGGTGTCTTCCTTTGGAGCCAGCTTCTCCTTTTATAGCCACAAGGGAGGCATTCAGGAGCCTTCTCCTCATTATTCAATTGGCATGCGTGGATGAGGATGCCTTTACGAGAGCGGTCGACAAGCCGACAGCTTCTCGTTACTCTCATTACGGCCTTCTCTTCTCGTTACTCACATCGTTGGCTTGACTCAAGCCTCCAGCTTCTTCTACGATGCATGTGAACATGCTTAAGTTTGCTCATATCCACCTTCAAGTGCATGCATACATGCATGCGGCTGGTTTGCTTTATCTGCCTTCCAGTGCATGCGTACATGCATGCGACTGGTTTGCTGTTTGCAATTTTTTAACAGGGGTCTTCCCTGACCATATAATTGATAATACATTATCACTATTCAAATTCTCTCATATTGGAATATATATATAGATATTATATATATATATATATATATATAGGGATTGACTATTCGTCACCCTGGATGAGGAATAGTTATTCTTCACCTTCCTCTGTTTTCACATCAATGCACCGTAATTTTACATTCCATAAATTTTGTCTTATTTTATACATAAGAAGAGACTGTAAAAAATATATAGTCGGTGTAAAAAATATTTTATGTCACGTAAAATTACAAACATAAAAAGTGTAAAATATACATAAAATGCGATTTTTATGGTTTTATGACCTTTATTTTTGTTTTCTTATGTCAAATTTTATGTAGTGAATCAATATAAATGTAATTATTTCTTTTTAAAATATATTTTATTTAAAGACCATAAAATTACCTCGGGTGAAGAATAACTTATTCTACACCCTGGGTGATGAATAGACTTTCTATATATATATATAGGACCGGGCTATTCTGTTACTAGTAACAAAATATTATTTTATTACTATGGCCCCTATAAGGGAGCGACGCGTCCAACATGTATGAAGCTCGACTCTGCTGTGACCCACCCCACCCGACCCGCCTCCTACCGCCGGAGGCAGTCGTCGCGTCGCCCCAGCTCACCGGCCCCGTGCGTCGCCCCATCCCGCCGGCCCCGCGCGCCGCCCTTGCTCGACGATCAGTTCGACGAGATGGAAAGCGTCAGTACGAGGCTGAGCTCTACTACGACCCGCCCCATCCCGACCCGCCTCTTACGGTCGGAGGCAGTCGTCGCGCCGCTCCATCCCGCCGACCGCGCGCGCCGCCCCAGCTCGACGAGATGGAAAACGTCAGTACAACTGCTCCAAGTCGTCAGTTCGGGAATACTATCAGAATAATGTAATTTGCTGAACTCTGACAAATGGTTGGAAATTTCTAACGAAAATAGTACAAAAAAACAGAGTAAAGTACAGTCAGTGAATAACGCTCAGTACAAACACACACATTTATTAGTACGAGTACTTTGTTTTCGGACGGAAAAACAACAAGATGGGTCTCACCGTATTCAAAATTACTCTTAAACAGTTGTGAATTTGAGAAAACGTTCAACATGACTAAGTTTTGCATTTTTGATAGCTTTCTATCGGTATATTATTTGCCTTATTCGGACAAACTTTTCAAAAAAATCACGTTGAAACCAAATTTCACCGATTTTGAATTCGACTTCAAACCGTAAAGAATTAGAAAAAACTTTGAATACGTAAAAGTTATGCATTTTTCATAGATATCCAACGCCATGTCATTTGCGTCAATCCGACAAGCCGTTTGCAAAAAATCGCGAAAATACCTTTCGTTCGGAATTTCATCATTTTCTAAATTACTTTTAAATCATAGATAATTTGAAAAATCAATCTGCATATGGAAGATGAGGTTTTTTACCAACTTTCTAACGCCATCTCATTTGCTCAATTCCGACAAACTGTTTGAAAATTAACTCTAAAATACGATTCACATTTTTGGTTTTCAAAAAAACAAAATTTTCAAAACTACTCTTAAACCATGATGATTTTACAAAAACAAATTATATGACTGTAATTTAGATGCCAAGGGCTTTCCAATGATATATTACACGCCCCGTTCCGACGATTTTTTCTTGCAATGTTTGATTATTATGTTTTTGAACTAAACAAGATGATCAGTTTGGCGTAATGAAAGCATGAGTCCACCCGCTCGAATACGTGAGTCCAATCTATAAACTACGTCAATTCAAGTAGGGTAACAGAATAATATTCTATTACGCGAAACAGAATAACCCAGGTATATATATATATGTATATATATATATATATGTATATATATATATAGAACGTCCATTTAAAACCCTGGGTCAGTTATTCTTTACCTGGTCAAACGATCAAGCCAGTATCTCTACTCCTAAAGGGGGAGTTGGTAGCTTCTTGCCTCGGTTTATTTTCATCTGGTTTATTTTCGTCCGTTTTTCATCCCGCCTCCCACCGTTTCCTCCTATTGGTTTATTTTATCCCTCTCATTATAAAACCAAATCCACCATTAAAGCGAAAGATTTTTTGTACTTTCTTTGGCAGGTGATGATTCGATTTAATCACATTAATTGTATGTAATTAAAAATTCCAAAAGCATGGTACCATATATGTGAGATCACCTTCCAAAAAACCAAATCCACCATTAAAGTGGAAGATTTTGTTTTGTGCTTGCTTTGGCAGGTGGTGATTTGATTTAATCACATTAAAAATAGGTAATTAAGAATTTCAAAATCATAATGCTTGTTCTTGGTAGCTTCTTGTCTTGGTTTTTTTTCCGTCATCCCACCGACCTTCCACCTGGTTATTTTTCGTCATGGTAGAAAACAAGGTCCGTCGCACGTAATACCTTGCGCTCCTAGCAAAAAAATCGGCCAAAGGGCTCCCACGTACAGATCAATGAAAAAACGGACGAAAATAGATCGAACGAGGATCCCACATCCGTCCTGAATAAAAATCGGACGGAAAAAACCGATCTCCGAACCCCCACCAGATGCTTCAACCAATCGATCTCACTTTCCATCGTTGCGTACGCCAATCTGGGGTTGCCTCCATCGCCGTCGTGCCCTCTCGTGCGACGCCCCGCGCCGGCCGCCGCCGCCCCACCCGCAACAGCGCCGCCCCATGCCGGCCGCCGCCGCCAACGACAACAACGTATAACCGCCCCGCGCCAGCCGCCCCAGATCGAGTCGAGCAAGTCAGCGGGCGATGACCAGATTTTCCATGGCCACATCACGTCGAGACGGGCCAAACTAGGAGAGGTAGATCGAGGGGATGGGCACCGGTGCAGGGTGGCCATGGCCTGGAGTGGCAGCCGACGGTGTGATTCAGCGGTGGAGGAGGCCTTGTCCATGCCAGGGGCATTCGCTTGATGCATCCGCTTGATCTCTCGTCTGCACTACCACCATCGCCGCTCGATTCCATGTCTCCACCGGCCGCCACCGTTTGAATCCATGGGCGCGAGGCTAGGAGACAATTCTGATGGGCGTATGTGCCACCATCCTCCAGACAGCGTCATGGACGCTACTGGATGCAGCAGCAGGACCTTACCCTGCTCTGGCCAATGGTCGGTGATGAACTCCTCTCTCTCTCTCACACACACACAATTTTTTTTGTTTATGTTCATGTTTTTTCTCAGATCGAAGTCAATGGAACGTGATGCACCATAAGAATAAGATGTTTGCCTGTGTTCAAATAATGAGTTGTTTCAGAATTGTTAGAATAAGCTGTCCATGGAACTCCTCTGATGCTTCAAAAGAATGTTCAAGCTCTCTTCACAAAATTCAGATTTTCACGCATATGAGTAGTCTGCACATTCGCTTTCCATGGACAGACCATTGCCATCATTGAGATGGCCTTTCTTCTCAATTCACTTCATATGATATCTTTCTCTATTTTGTTGTATAATGTGTGTTCATGTCATGTCAGCCAGAAAAGCTCCTTCTGCTTACCTACTATCCCTAGTTTACACACACACGTCACAATTTTTTTGGCTAACTTTCTTGAAATTTATTCGAACATATTGTTGAGTTGCGTGTGATCATCAACATATAAATGCTGACAGTAGCACATTCTTTGTTGTATTTAACAACATTTTTCTATATGTTTTCTACAGAATCCAGGCTCAAGAGATTTTGGAAAGTCAGTATTTAAATCTATGAGAAAGTTGATAACCCAATTCAAGAAATCGGCGATTCGCATAAGTGGTTCTTCAGTTGATTGGTTTCCCTAGGAAAAATACTTAATTATAACTGATAAGAAAGACAAAGCATCTCTGTAGTGTTTAGGTGCTGCACTTTTTTTTACTAATGACAAATTCTTGCAATAGTTCATGTCTTCAGGAATATGTTTCTCTAGGATGGCACAATGGAATAAACAATACCCAAAATAAGAACGCACACCTTTGATAACAGGGTTCATGAAGGTGTGTTTTATATGATTGGTTCTTTTTAAAGTTCTACAAGGCATTAGCTCATCTATCCAGTATAATTTTCAGTCGAAGAACAACCATGGATCCATTCGTTCCTCAATCATAGAACTTTCCTAAGTTTGGGTACACCGCTTGGAAAAATGGATTGGTTTAAACATTGATTTCACGTAAGGTTACTATAAATATTTGTTTTCACTGCAGTCCTATTTACAACGCACAAATTGTCTATTTAGGTGATAATTTGCAAAGTTCAAGGATTATGACAACCCTTCATAGATTGTTCTCCCCGTGCGCCATCGCCTCTCCCGGCGCTCAGATCCGGGGCTCGCCGTGATGCCCGAGGCATCGACAGTGATCCGTAGGGAGGAGGAGATGGTGGTGTACAAATAATTACATGGAGGTGGAGGAGGGGACGGGCGCGACATCAACTACACACCGGACGTGAAGGCATGGAGGACTACCACCGGTGTGAGCACCATCCTATCAGCACCGGTGACTCATCCAAGCAGGTCACCTACATCGTCGTCGCCAATTTCTCCTCCCCCTAGCTAGGGTTTCTAATCAAGCCGCCACCATAGATGCACATCTACATGTGGATGGCTCGTGTTAAACAAGGGCTAGAGACTGCGGAGGTGACATGCACCTGATCTATGACAACATTAAGGAGCAAGCAGTGGTGATGCTCGACCACGTGCTCGTCACACTCCACAAAGAGAGCCTGTCCGCGGATGCAGTCACTCGGGTGGAGCCTGCAGTGAGGCAAGCGGGCTGTGTTCAGAAGTGGCCTTGGCATGGTGCTCCAGAGATGTTTAGTAGCGGGCACTTGCTGCCTGCAGTGTGCCGTTGGGCGCCGTTGACGGGCGACATTGACAGAGTCCTCTAACACTAATGAGGTCGAGGTGTGCAGCGGTGGCAGGTACTCCGTTGACTGCTCACCTCCCCACCGCGACGATGCCCCTGTCGCATTGATGTTCCCCTATACTAGGGCAGCAGAACTACTACTCCATGCCGGCTACTCGGATTTGATCTCATCGAGGGACACGACACCGACGAGGAAGCCGGAGCAGGTTTGAGGGTCGTTTCCATTTGTGATATGCACCCTTTATTTTTATCGATGTAAAACCCTTCACAAATTATCCTTCCTTTTTTGAAGATCATGAGGTTTTGCAGTGGACAAGCTGACATGTTTCAACAATGGGGCAGATCCTTTGACCTGTGGGTTTTGCTGTTCGACCGTTACAAGGAGAAGGAGGTTCCTTTTCACCCGTAGAAGCTCTGCTAATGGCAGCTTGCTTTCCTTGACAATAGCATAGTACTGCACGTATGCAAGATGCAGCGAGCGAAATCGGCGCAAGAGTGCATCCTGCAAGTAGCATCAAATCTGAAATTGTTGACTGTTTTTTTCTTGCCCCATCATCTTATAATGCTGGGATCCTAATGTATAACTGATCCAAACAAAAAGGTGCTCGTAGCAATTGCTCTGATCCTTGCTAGTTATTTGATTAATGAATCTAATGATATTGATTTGGTGTTGTGAATGTCAATACTTTGTCCTATAAGTTTGGACATATTAGAGATACTTTGATTTTAGACAAAACTTATATGAAGACTAAACAGGACAGAAGGAAATAATAACACAATGATCAAAGAGCTAAAATGAAGGGTATCATAATAGATCCATTTGTTGAAGGGTATCAAGACTGTATTACAAGAATTTCCAGCCAATAATAAGACCATAGTTTTCATCAGTGCTTGTACAAAGAAAAGGGACAGTCCCAAGATTCAAATTTGTTCACCAGAGTGGCTTTTTTATTAGTGTTTGCTTTGTTTCAAGTGCCAATCAAGGAACCACGTCAAGTACAAGCTTTATGCTACCATGCTTTGATGCTTCACTTTGTCATCATGAGTGTAAATTCCACATCATTTATTAATATTTGCTATACATTGAAGATGCAAAAAATGGAATAGATGGTCCACAATATAGTTGTCGAGGGACCATGAACAAAGGGTATCTCTTCATGAAATGTATTTAATAGTATCTTTGAGTTAGCTTACATCCTACAGTTAAGTGCTCCAAGATTAGGCAAGCAACCCAAACCTAACTTGAAACAAAGTGAATTTATGTTGAGTAACCTAGCAGACAAGAACATTGAGTGTACTGCATTATCTCTCTGTGCATGTTGCCTGCCAAGTTTCTTTGGCATGAGGCAGATATGCTATATTGCTATTTGAGATGTGATTCTCCTGTCCTTGGAAGCATGTTCTTTGTCCTGATTTTCCGTATGCTCTCTAATCTTCAGAGAGTACAAAATGCGTGTACTGAAGTTTTCTTCTTTTGAATTTGTAGCTAAGTGAAATGATAAGAGGGTCAATTAGTGTTGTTCAATTTTTTTCATCAAGCTATCAGTTTGGACCCAAGTGCCTGGACCACAGTATTAATCAGTATCATCTTGAAACCCAAATCTCAAGGTTTCTTCTTTACGAATTCGAGCCTTCGAAGTTGGAACCGCCACCATTACAAGGATCCATAAACATGCTGGATTTATATGTCAATATTTGAATTAATTAGGCAAAAAATAGAGATATTTATTCTGATGCTTTTACATATTCAGGTGAATATATATCATCCTATTTTTACTTCAAATAATTAACAAAAATAATAAATTAGTTCTGTTGTTTATTAATTTCTCCTCTTGGAATGAGCTACAAGTACTAGCATGTTATTCTTCTCATCTCAAATAAATATATCTATAACAACTCATTCTTATTATGTGGACTTTTGTTAGGGTCATTAGACTGATGTTCTGGATGATTGCCTCAAATATATTTAAGGAATGGGAATATGAGCCTATGGCGAATTCAAGTATGTATGCCTTTAAACATGATCGTGATCTTGCCAGGGATATACTTGGGAATGTAGTTGCGCTAACCATGAGTAGAGGCACGTGAAGAAAGCAGAAACAATGGTCCATCGACATTATGACCTGTGAAATATTTGTGAGCTAAGTTTCCACCACCCAACATGTATCTCCACTTTCAGTTGTCGATCACACTATGAAACTTAGAAAGACCTGAGGCTTTTCACAAGTCAGGTGTTTTTCACTGAAATGTTTGATTCTAAAAAAAATGTCCACAATATACCTGTTGTTTGCTAGCTAAAGGATCATTTATATGGATTTGAAGAGGAGATTTGGATTATGCCTTGCTAGAGCTAGATAAACCGATAAAGATTATTGGAAAGGCTCTTTGCAAGCATAAAGTGAATATGTAACTGTTTACTTCTTTATATACAATTAAAGCCAATATTTTTTCCCTATGTATCTAATTTGTTCCTATTCTAATATACTCCCTTTGTTTCTAAATATAAGTCTTTTTGGAGATTTCAGTACGGACTACATATGGATGTATAGATTGACTCATTTTGCTCCTAGCGCATAGTCCACATTGAAATCTCTAAAACAGACTTATATTTAGGAATGAAGGGAGTATATGCAAGAGTGTGGAAGAGAAAAAATGCTTTCTATTGTGGTTCTTTGATGATAAGGTTCAGTAGAGAAGGTCTCCCACCTTCAAGATGATGCCAACAAAGCCAATTTGGTTTATTTGCCAATAACATTTTATTGTGTTTGATAGTATGATTTATGTTAGTTGATTGTAAAAAAAGAGATGCATGTTAGATGAGACGGCATTGTTCTTGGTTATTTTAACAACGTGAATTAAATATTAATTTTTTGTAAAATCCCGTGGCAACGCACAGGCGTTCTACTATATGTCGCGCCCTCCTCCCAGCCTCTCCAAGCGCCCCCCGCAATGTCTCCCCGTGCTCCATCGCCTCTCCCGGCACTCAGATCCGGGGCTCGCTGCAATGCCCGAGGCACCGACAGTGATCCATAGGGAGGAGGAGATGGTGGTGTACAAATAATTACATGGAGGTGGAGGAGGGGACGGGCGCAACATCAACTACACGCCTAACGTGAAGGCATGGAGGACTACCACCGGTGTGAGCACCATCCCATCAGCACCGGTGACTCACCAAGCAGTCCACCAACATCATCGTCGCCAATTTCTCCTCCCCCTAGCTAGGGTTTCTAATCAAGCCGCCACCATAGATGCACATCTACATGCGGATGGCTCGTGTTCAATAAGGGCTAGAGACCGTGGAGGCGACATGCACCTGATCTATGAGAACATTAAGGAGCAAGCAGCGGTTATGCCCGACCATGTGCTCGTCACACTCCACAAAGAGAGCCTGTTCGCGGATGCAGTCACTTGGGTGGAGCCTACAGTGAGGCAGGCGGGCTGTGTTCAGGAGTGGCCTTGGCATGGTGCTGCAGAGATGTTCAGTAGCGGCCATCTCCTGCCTGCATCGTGCCGTTGGGCACCGTCGACAGGCGACATTGACAGAGTCCTCTGACGCTGATGAGGTCAAGGTGTGCAGCGGTGGCAGGTACTCCGTTGACTGCTCACCTCGCCACCGTGACGATGCCCCTGTCGCATTGATGTGCCCCTGTACCAGGGCAGTAGAACTACTACTCCATGCTGGCTATTCGGATCTGAGCTCATCGAGGGACACTCTCATGCCCAAGATGCGGTCCTATCCTTATTTCGGCAGGAGGGCCTCGACAGGGACAGAAGCGCATCTCGTCGTGTTGCAAGAATGGATATCATTACAAGTACATGTACAGAAGAGATGAGTATATGGAATTGGCTTACACTTGCCAAAAGCTACATCAGAGTCACATCAATACAACAACATACTCAAACATCATACAGAAGAGCAGGGTCCGACTACGGACGAAATCAAACGATAAAATGACATCCATCCTTGCTATCCTAGGCTGCCGCCTGGAACCCATCCTAGATTGGTGAAGAAGAAGAACTCCAAATCAAACAAGCAACGCTCTCACGTCAAATCATCGCGTTACCAATACCTGCAACTGTTGGTGTAGTAATCTGTGAGCCATGGGGACTCAGCAATCTCATTTCCAAGGGTATCAAGACTATTAAAGCTTAATAGGTGAGGTATGGTTAAGTGGTGAGGCTGCAGCAAGCGACTAAGAATTTATTTGATTAGCTAACTTACGAATACAGAAAATAAAGTATGGTGGTCTACGCATAACGGACGAGAACTAACAATGATCACTAACTGATCCTGAACACCTACTTACGTCAAACATAACCCCACCGTGTTCTCTTTCGGATAAGAACTCACGAAAAGAGAAAGTCACGGTTACGCACACAGTTGGTGTATTTTATTTGAGTTTACTTCAAGTTTACTATGACCGGGTGTTAAACAAAATATCCAAGTTTGCCACATAACCGCGGGCACGGCTTCTCGAAAAGATTTAACCCTGCAGGGGTGCTCCAACTCGTCCATCACAAATTAACCACACGTAGCGGGAATAACCTCGACCACGGATCTCGTGATTATCCTAGGCAATTCCAAAGGAAATCCGACACCTCGAGATAGCCCGAAGAAGACCAGAGTTCCTCACTCAAGACATTCGAGAAAGGTAAAACAAATCCAGCAAGGCCTCCCGACGTGTCGATGATCCCGATAGGAGCCGTGTATCTCGTTCTCAGGACACGACGGATAAGCTAGTGTACGGTGGCCTGATAGAAATCTCCGGAGTTGCCCCGGATTGGCCCCACACAGTGCTCTAGTTTGGACCAACACTCATGAGGAGCACTGGCCCGGGTTGTTGATTAATTATCCGCAGGTGCCGGCGGGTCCCTATGCAATTTTACTAGTTATTAGGCAAATGTAGTACCAATGTTGGGCCTTGCCAGACAAGCTTTATCCTAAAACGAAAATCAAGGGGGTCCCCATAACAACCCCGAGCATGTTAGGAGAGCTCAATTATGGAACATAACACCGGTTCACAAGTAACTAGGACGGCAAAAGTGGAACAAAACACCGAGCAAAAGGCCAAGCCTTCCACCCTTTACCAAGTGTATAAGTGCATTAAACTAAATAGCAATAATATTGTGATATAACAAAAGAATGTCCATGGTGACACATGGAAGCAATTGCACCTACAGCTAGAACCGCTATAAGAAGGGCTGAGCAAGCGGTAACATAGCCAAACAAAGGTTTGCTGGGATGTGGTGGGTTAGAGGCTTTTCATGGCAATATTGGGAGGCTTGTCAAACAAGTGGTAGGTAGCGTGACATAACGATAAAATAGGGACAACTAGCATGGCAATGATAGTAATGGTATCCAGGAAATGTGTCATCTTGCCTGAGATCCTGCGTGGAAGAAGAACGAGTTCATGAAGAAGATGAGCCAACGTAGTCGAACGAATCCTCACACTCCGAACGCTTTCAGAACTCTATCGAGAAGAAGCAATCCAAAACAAACAATCAACACAAGTTACACCACAACATATGCATGACACGATGCACAAACAAATATGATGCATGTTCGGTTTTAATATGCAAGGCATGGCAAACATCGAACAACTCCTACACATTAATTGAAGCTCAATATGCAACGGGTTGCATATTGACGAAACTCCACGTTCGAATTATTTAGTTCACTCCTGTTTAGGTACTCATCAATGTTAATTGTTGTTAGACATGGCAAGAGGTGAAGCATAAGTAAACTACACTATCTAGGCAACTTAAATGAGGCCGGAAACATCTTATAGCATTTCCGAAATGACCCATATATTAATTTAGAAATTGGTCCAGATCTGAATTAACCATATTTTTTTAAACAACAGAATAAACCATACCATGCAATTCTACACGTCATTTTAGTCGATTTACACATATAGAACATCTCAAATGGAGCTACGGTCTAAAAGATATGACACACACAAGATGAGCATGGCATGAATGCAAAATGCATGAAAATGACAACCACAACACTTCAAATCATGAATGCAGCAAGATATTATGATACTACATGAAATTCTGATCAAGTTTCATAAATGGCATGTCCAAAACGGAGCTACTGTTCAACCACAACAACCAACACAAGTTTTATAAGAAATCTGTCCAAAACAGCAACATGGCATTTTGCACGCATGAAACAACAAGTTACAAGATTCTAACATGCACAAAGTAAGCATGGGGCAGCAGCATATAACACACACTTAATTTCATCTCCACATATCATATTCAAAACATGCATGGATCACATGGTAGGAAGCTCACAATAAGGCTACTTGAAAACAATTTCAGACTTAGTGAAAATAGCAGTTTTTGACAATGTAGTTTTTATCACGAAGGCATATTGACAGAAGTAAAACTATAAGCTACATGTCATATTATGGCATGAAACTTAACAGCATACTAAAGGACATTATCTACTACAAATAACTCCATTACACCAACCCCAAAGGAGTTCTAGATCACTAGCAAAACACATGGCAAGTCAGCATCAAAATATTACAGATTTCAGACTTAGAAATATTTTGGACCCTCAAAACAGCAATATTTTTATAGCATGTTGTCAACAAGAAAATAACACCTATACATGCATTTCTATGGCAAGAAAACTGTCGAGGGGCTAGGACACATATCAAAGGGCACATCTCGTGTTCAAAATTATTTCATATCATGCATGGATTAAATTCCACAAAATTAACAAAAGGGCATCACAGCAAAATAACATGCGCGCAAAATTGATCAAATGACAAAACTAAATGCACAGATAAATCCTATGAATTTTTCTACCCCGAAATCATATAAAAATGCATAGGTTCAAGTAGGAAAATATGTCATATTTAATTATGCAAGTTATGACATAAACCGGATAACAAGTAATTCATGCAATTAAATGCCACAATCACCCCAATATTTTATCATGCATGAAAATATGATATACAAATAATCCACACATTTTTCTGAGCATTTCACATATATAAAACATTTTTTATACGACGTACGATTAATTATCTATTAATGTTTTAAAACATGCAATTACTGATATTTAAAAACACACACATGTGGGCCTAACAAAATAGAAAATGGCGCAGGGGGGGCTGCTCACCTCGCGCTGGGCCTGGCCCATATGGCTCTAGCGACGGTCAACGGGGGAGGGGGATCGAGCGAGGAGCTCCCTCGTTCTCCCGATCCCGCTGGATCGAGGGAGGGACCGGCGGCGGCGGGGCTGTGCGGCGGTGGGATGTGGCCGACGACAGCTTCGGGCAGCGGCGAGGGCCAAGCCGGCCGGCGGCAAGGGTGCCTGCAGGAGAGGGAGAGAGATAGGCGAGGTGAGAGAGGGAGAAGAAGGAGAGGAAGGGAGGAGGAGAGGGTGAGGCGGCGGAGCACTCCGGCGAGACCGGCGGCGGCGGAGACGGCGAGCTCCTCCGGCTTGGGGCCGGCCGGCGGTGGGCACGGGCTGGCACGGGGAAGCTCATCCATGGTGCGGTGGAGCTCGAGCGTGACGGCTGAGGCTCAGTGGTCGCCGGACATGTCCGATTTGACCACGAACATGTCCGGTAGGTGGGGATTTTGGACGAAATTGGACCCCTAATGCGGATTTGAGGCTGAAAATGGAGGGGGAGGAGAGGATTTCGGTATTGGAGGGATGTGGGGGTAGAAGGAGGGGTATTCTAGGGGGTGGCTACAAAATGGCAAGGGGGAAAACCCTAGGTAGAGTGAGAGTCTCTCTCCACGAGGTGGTTATATAGGGGTTTGGCACAAGGGGGGGGATGGACCTCGTCCACCCGATCGCGATCCGACGAACACGAACGGAGGGGAAACTTAGATGGGCTAGTGGCTGTGTATTTGGGCCAGGAGGTGATGAGAGGGAGGTTTGTGGCCCGTGACACGAGGTTTTAAAACACCGAAAAGATCTCACAAATAACTGATGACCACACTGCTATGGTTGACCGACGGGGTATCAAACGAACTCGGAATGCGACGAAATTTGACAGGCGGTCTACCTACACTATAAAAATACCACACGTCAAGTTACAACCCAAGCAGAGAATATTTTGCGCGCACTTTAAAAACAATATATTATTGATGCCGCGGGCGCGTGCTAGTGTGGTTGGTCTCAAAATGGGCGTCGACGAGAATGAAAGAGAACCGACAACTAATAACGAATGTAAATTTGAAAATCATGACAACAACAAAGTGCGGATGCAATGCAGATGATGCGAATGATGAATGCAACAACCAAATGAATCATGGACAAACCGGAAAGAAAGGGGAATCTTCTGGAATCTTTTGGAGCGTCGGTCCCCGACTGTTACAACTCTCCTCCACTACACGAGGATCTCGTCTCGAGATCTAGAATGAGAAGGGGAAGAGAAAGAGCAAGAGGTAAAACTTAGTTGCTTCTTTGACAAGTGAGTGAAACCAATGAAAACATTAAGGTTGGAAGAGATGAAGAATAACATGAGGACAAGCAAGAATGCACAAGAAATTTTGGCAGCACTTCGGTAGGATAGAGGGACAAACTTGATATGAAGGAAAGAAATTGAAAGAGAGACACCAAACTTCGGTTGGATTAAAATCAAAATTCATAAGATGGAAGGATCATGAAAAGATTTCACAACACTCCGGTTAAATAAATAAGCGAGAAAGAACATGATCTTGATAAACAACACGATGGATTGAAGAGAGCAACATCACAAGGCCTCCGTAACAAGAGAATAGAAACTAGATTGATGGGAGGAAAAGAACGGATAAGAAAATGACAACTTCCAGCACAAATGAATTTGAAAAGCATAGGTTGAATGGAATTGACTAAGAATCAACAATGAAAAGAATAGCTCGTTTTGGGCTTATGGAAAACATCTCAAAATTATGAGGTGACAACCTGTCACAACAGAAACACTTGATTGCTTGAGAGCAACAAGATATGCAAAACTTCTCTTGCCAAGAAGAGGAGGAGAAAACTTGGATCATTTATGACACCATGATAGCAACAATCCTTAGGAAATGCTTTAGGTGAAATCCAACCCAAGATAACCCCGAGAAAACAAGATGGGTTTACTTATCTTATTCTTGACAATTTTCCTTCGAGACTCCTCATAATCAAGAATTTAATAACACCACCTCAAAAGACAATGGAGAAGGAATTGAACTTAAAATCCAAGAGAAAGAACACTTGAGCACCTCCAACAAGAATCTTGAAGAACACTTGAAAATGAAAGAAATCTTGATGAACCACCATGAAGAACCTCCGGAAGAACCCTGAAACGAAAGGACGATAGAAAAGAATTGAAGGTTGAAAATGAACAAGATTGGGGCCTTCCAATGAATTAGATGAGGCTTCGGGACAAGACACTTGAGCAAAACTAGGAACTCCAGAAAAGAAAGATGACCACTTGGAATAAGGAATTTGATATTATGAACAACTCCAGAAGAAGGATTGAAATCACTTGGGTGAAACAAGAATAAGAATTGTGATATGCCTATCCTTCATCAAGTTAAATTGATGACAAACAACGGATTTGGCATACCACTTATCCTTTTGGAAATGATAGGAAGGATAGATAGAGCACAAACTTGAAGAGGTCTTGAACGAGAACACCGGTTATAATTCACAAACGAATGAGGATACAACGATTAAACAAAGATACATGGGAACAAAGAGATCATGATCCACCTAATGGAAAACTTGAACAAGGCACCAGAATAATTGATACGAATGAAGGAACAACAATTGAGAAGAATTTGAGAACGAAAGCTGGAAGCTGAGAACGAAGAAATCTTCTGAAACGATGGCCTTCGGAGGATCAAGAAAGGAAAATAATTATGAAATGCACCGGATAGATATGGGAGGAATAACTCATGATCAAAACAATTTGAGATGATAGCAACAGCCTGAAACCAAGAATCTTTAGAAGAACGAACAACGATTTAAGAGAAACTCTCCTTCGGTCTTCAATGCAGAGAATAATGATGAGAAACAACGTCATGAATTACTGAGACACTCCGGAATAATGAATTAAGAAAGGTTGAGCCAACGATGAAAATGATTTAGAAGCGATCTTCGAGAAGGCACATGACTGATGAAATTCATTCTTACATCATATTTGAAGAGAACTTGAGAACATCTCCAGAAAGATTAGAAGAGCGAGGTAGGATCCTGGGAAAAAACATGTGGGTTATGGGCCCACTCAAAAGAAACCACCGTTGAAACAATTGATTAAAAGAGAGATTGCACCGGTACAATTAAGAACTTGATGGTATGAGACCCTTGAACTAATTTAAGAGGACAAGAATGAAAATGAATTTCTTTTGAGATATCTTCAACACTCCAAATAGAACAGGGAGAGACGAATAAACAAGAGAGGCTTAAAAAAGAAATTCTAACATGGAAACCATTGAACGAATGAGAAAGGATATTATGAACACCGAGAGCTTGAATTGAATCCACCGGAGAAGAATAACAACAAGAACTAGGAATATGAGGATAGATTTTGAAATGAAACTCTTGAGAATCTCCACAAGAAATCACCGGATACAATATGAAGAAATGATAGCGGAAGCATTGATGAAGAGAAAGGCACTCGGAAGAGAATTTAATCATTGAAGAAAAAGGGCGGGAGGGTGGAAAAAAAAAGAAACTTGGAAAAGATGAGACAACTCTGGAACGAAATAAGAGGATTGATCTTGCAAATATTGGAGATGATAGAATTCTCTTGAAGAGGAGCGCACCGGATAGAAAGAATTTCATGACAACTTGATTGAGCACAAGAATTAGCAATCCCACAAAATATGAGAACACTACTTAGCAAGATATGAAATAACCACTTGACATCGAAGCAACTCGAATTACCATTTTCAAAAACAAAACAAAGGATGAGGCTTACGAAAAAAGCCGGACCAAATACATACCCACTATGCACTTGTTGGAAAGATAATCCTAGGTACCTACTTGAATTCCCACCTAAGAACGTCCGAAAACTTTCTGGTTATGCAATCCGGTGTGGGGGATACAAGGAGGAAATATCTCACACAACTAACAAACCTACACCCCAACTGTATCCATCCTTCAACACATAACCAGAGGCTTTTGCAAATCCATCTAACTCGGACCATCGAAAGCACAATGATACTAACCATGGTGGTACCCTGGACGCCTCTCTAGTACTGGGTGACTCCGACCTTATCTCACCACGACAAGTATTGGAGCAATTCCGAACACCCTCCGTCCTGAGATACTAAGGAAGGTGAATGATAACGATGTGCCAAGAATTCCCTGGAGCTCAACTCCCCAGAAGAAATCAAGTGAGACAGGAGGCACCAAGACAAAACTCCGTCACATCGGCATCATACAGTTTCCAAAATACCCACATGATCCTAAATTTTTTTTGAGCGAGAAGAGGAGTAGAATCAAAATTCCTAAGTCCAGTACCTCACCAAAGCATAGAAGAGGAGTAAAAAGAATCCTACTCTCCGATATAACTAGACTCAAAATAGTTTTTTCACTAGACTCGACTCGGCCAAGTTCGATCAATCAAGGGGGCTCCTAGGTCGGAACCTCGCCCTGATACCAACTTGTCACGCCCAAGATGCGGTCCTATCCTTATTTCGGCAGGAGGGCCTCGACAGGGATAGAAGCGCATCTCGTCGTGTTGCAAGAATGGATATCATTACAAGTACATGTACATAAGAGACGAGTATATAGAATTGGCTTAAACTCGCCACAAGCTACATCAGAGTCACATCAATACAACAACATACTCACACATCATACAGAAGAGCAGGGTCCGACTACGGACGAAATCAAACGATAAAATGACATCCATCCTTGCTATCCCAAGCTGCCGCTTGGAACCCATCCTAGATTGATGAAGAAGAAGAACTCCAAATCAAACAAATAACGCTCTCACGTCGAATCATCGCTTTACCTGTGCCTGCAACTGTTGTTGTAGTAATCTGTGAGCCACCGGACTCGGCAATCTCATTTCCAAGGGTATCAAGAGTATTAAAGCTTAATAGGTGAGGTATGGTTAAGTGGTGAGGCTGCAGCAAGCGACTACGAATTTATTCAAGTGTCTAACTTACGAATACAGAAAATAAAGTATGGTGGTCTACGAATAACGAACGAGAACTAGCAATGATCACTGACTGATCCTAAACACCTACTTACGTCAAACATAACCCCACCGTGTTCTCTTTCGGATAAGACCTCATGAAAAGAGACAGTCACGGTTACGCACACAGTTGGTGTATTTTATTTGAGTTTACTTCAAGTTTGATATGACCAGGTGTTAAACAAAATATCCAAGTGTGCCACATAACCGCAGGCACGGCATCTCGAAAAGATTTAACCCTGTAGGGGTGCTCCAACTTGTCCATCACAAATTAACCACACGCAGCGGGAATAACCTCGACCACGGATCTCGTGATCATCCTAGGCTATTACAAAGGAAATCCGACACCTTGAGATAGCCTGAAGAAGATCAGAGTTCCTCACTCAAGACATTCGAGAAAGGTAAAACAAATCCAGCAAGGCCTCCCGACGTGTCGAGGATCCCGATAGGAGCCGCGTATCTCGTTCTCAGGACACGACGGATATGCTAGTGTATGGTGGCCTGATAGAAATCTCCCGAGTTGCCCCGGGTTGACCCCGTATAGTGCTCTAGTTTGGACCAACACTCATGAGGAGCACTGGCCCCGGTTGTTGATTAATTATCCGCGGGTGCCGGCGGGTCCCTATGCAATTTTATTAGTTATTAGGCAAATGTAGTACCAATGTTGGGCCTTGCCAGACAAGCTTTATCCTAAAATGAAAATCAAGGGGGTCCCCATAACAACCCCGAGCATGTTTGGAGCGCTCAATTATGGAACATAACACCGGTTCACAAGTAACTAGGGCGGCAAAAGTGGAACAAAACACCGAGCAAAAGGCCAAGCCTTCCACCCTTTACCAAGTGTATAAGTGCATTAAATTAAATAGCAATAATATTGTGATATAACAAAAGAATGTCCATGGTGACACATGGAAGCAATTGCACCTGCAGCTAGAAACGCTATAAGAAGGGCTGAGCAAGCGGTAACATAGCCAAACAAAGGTTTGTTGGGACGTGGTGGGTTAGAGGCTTTTCATGGCAATATTGGGAGGCTTGTCAAACAAGTGGTAGGTAGCGTGATATAACGATAAAAGCGGGACAACTAGCATGGCAATGATAGTAATGGTATCCAGGAAATGTGTCATCTTGCCTGAGATCCCGCTTGGAAGAAGAACGAGTCCATGAAGAAGATGAGCCAACGTAGTCGAACCTTGCCTGAGATCTCACACTCCGAACGCTTTCGGAACTCTATCGAGAAGAAGCAATCCGAAACAAACAATGAACACAAGATACACCACAACATATGCATGACACAATGCGCAAACAAATATGATGCATGTTCGGTTTTAATATGCAAGGCATGGCAAAGAACATCAAACAACTCCTACACATTAAGTGAAGCTCAATATGCAACGAGTTGCATATTGATGAAACTCAACGTTCGAATTATTTAGTTCACTCCTGTTTAGGTACTCATCAATGTTAAATGTTGTTAGACATGGCAAGAGGTGAAGCATAAGTAAACTACACTATCTAGGCAACTTAAATGAGGCCGGAAACATCTTATAGCATTTCCGAAATGACCCCATATGTTAATTTAGAAATTGGTCCAGCTCTGAACTAACCATATTTTATATTTGTTAAATAATAGAATAAACCATACCATGTAATTCTACACGTCATTCTAGTCGATTTACATATGTAGAACATCTCAAACGGCGCTACAGTCTAGAAGATATGACACACACAAGATGAGCATGCCATGAATGCAAAATGCATGAAAATGACAACCACAACACTTCAAGTCATGAATGCAGCAAGATATTATGATACTACATGAAATTCTAATCAAGTTTCATATATGGCATGTCCAAAACGGAGCTACTGTTCAACCACAACAACTAACACAAGTTTTATAAGAAATATGTCCAAAACAGCAACATGGCATTTTGCACGCATGAAAACAACAAGTTATAAGATTCTAACATGCACAAACTAAGCATGGGGCAGCAGCGTACAACACACACTTCATTTCATCCCCACATATCATATTCAAAACATGCATGGATCACATGGTAGGAAGCTCACAATAAGGCTACTTGAAAACAGTTTCAAACTTAGTGAAAATACTAGTTTTTGACAGTGCACTTTTGATCATGAAGGTATATTCACAGCAGTAAAACTATAAGCTACAGGTCATATTATGGCATGACACTTAACAGCATACTAAAGGACATTATCTACTACAAATAACTCCATTACACCAACCCCAAAGGAGTTCTAGATCACTAGCAAAACACATGGCAAGTCAGCAACAAAATATTACAGATTTCAGACTTAAAAATATTTTGGACCCTCAAAACAACAGTATTTTTATAGCATGTTGTCAACAAGAAAATAACACCTATATATGTATTTCTATGACAAGCAAAATGTCCAAGGGCTAGGACACATATCAAAGGGCACATCTCATGTTCAAAATTATTTCATATCATGCATGGATTAAATCCCACAAAATTAACAAAAGGGCATCACAGCAAAATAACATGCGCACAAAATTGATCAAATGACAACTAAATGCACAGATAAATCCTATAAATTTTTCTACCCCGAAATCATATAAAAAAATACATAGGTTCAAGTAGGAAAATATGTCATATTTAATTATGCAAGTTATGACATAAACCGATTAACAAGTAATTCATGCAATTAAATGCCACAATCAACTCAAAATTTTATCATGCATGAAAATGCAATATACAAATAATCCACACATTTTTCTGAGCATTTCACATATATAAAACATTTTTATACGATGTACGGTTAATTATCTATTAATGTTTTAAAACATGCAATTACTGATATTAAAAAAACATGTGGGCCTAACAAAATAGAAAACGACGCAAGGGGGGCTGCTCACCTCGCGCTGGGCCTGGCCCATCAGGCTCCAGCGATGGTCAACGGGGGAGGGGGATCGAGCGAGGAACTACCTCGTTCTCCCGATCCCGCTGGATCGGGGCAGGGACCGGCGGCGGCGGGGCTGTGCGATGGCGGGATCTGGCCGCCGGCAGCTCCGGGCGGTGGCGAGGGCCAAGCCGGCCGGCGGTGAGGGTGCGTGCGGGAGAGGGAGGGAGATAGGCGAGGTGAGAGAGGGAGAAGGAGGAGAGGAAGGGAGGAGGAGAGGGCGAGGCGGCGGAGCACTCCGACGAGGCCGACGACGGCGGAGACGGCGAGCTCCTCCGGCGATGGGCCAGCCGGCGGTGGGCACGGGCTGGCGCGGGGAAGCTCGTCCATGGCGTGGTGGAGCTCGGGCGCGACGGCTGAGGCTCGGTGGTTGTCGGACATGTCCGATTTGACCGCGCACATGTCCGGTAGGTGGGGATTTTGGACGAAATTGGACCCCTAATGCGGATTTGAGGCTGAAAATGGAGGGGGAGGAGAGGATTTCGGGATTGAAGGCTTGTGGGGCTAGAAGGAGGGGTATTCTAGGGGGGTGTCTGCAAAATGGCAAGGGGGAAAACCCTAGGTAGAGTGAGAGTCTCTCTCCACGAGGTGGTTATATAGGGGTTTGGCACAAGGGGGGGAGATGGATCTCGTCCGCCCGATCGCGATCCGACGACCACGAACGGAGGGGGAACTTAGATGGGCTAGTGGCTGTGTAGTTGGGCCAGGAGGTGATGAGAGGGAGGTTTGCGGCCCGTGGCACGAGGTTTTAAAACACCGAAAACATCCGACAAATAACTAATGACCGCACTGCTACGGTTGACGGACGGGGTATCAAACGAACTTGGAATGCGACGAAATTTGACAGGCGGTTTACCTACGCTATAACAATACCACACGTCAAGTTACAACCCAATCAGAGAATATTTTGCATGCACTTTAAAAACAATATATTATCGATGCCGTGGGCGCGTGCTAGTGTGGTTGGTCTCAAAATGGGCGTCGACAAGAACGAAAGAGAACCGACAACTAATAACGAATGTAAGTTTGAAAATCATGACAACAACAAAGTGCCGATGCAATGCCGATGATGCAGATGCTGCGAATGATGAGTGCAACAACCAAACGAATCACAGACGAAAACGGAAAGAAAGGGGAATCTTCTGGAATCTTCTGGAGCGTCGGTCCCGGGCTGTTACAGACACGGCGCCGACGAGGAAGCCGGAGCAGGTTTGAGGGTCATTTCTATTTGTTATATGTACCCTTTATTTTTATCGATGTAAAACCCTTCACAGATTATCCTTCCTTTTTTGAAGATCATGAGGTTCTGCAGTGGGCAAGCCAACATATTTCAACAATGGGGCAAACCCTTTGACCTGTGGGTTTTGCTGTTAGACCGTTATAAGGAGAAGGAGGTTCCTTTTAACCTGCAGGAGCTCTGCGAATGGCAGCATGCTTTCCTTGACAATAGCATAGTACTGCACGTATGCAAGATGCAGCGAGCGAAATCGGCGCAAGAGTGTATCCTGCAAGCAACACCAAATTTGAAATTGTTGACTGTTTTTATCTTGCCCCGTCATCTTATAATGCTGGGATCCTAATGTATAACTGATCCAAACAAAAAGGTGCTCGTAGCAATTGCTTTGATCCGTACTGGTTTTGATTAATGAATCTAATGATATTGATTTGGTGTTGTGAATGTCAATACTTTGTCCTATAAGTTTGGACATATTAGAGATACTTTGATTTTAGACAAAACTTAAATAAAGACTAAACAGGACCGAAGTAAATAATAACACAATGATCAAAAAGCTGAAATAAAGGGTATCATAATAGATCCATTTGTTGGACTGTGGCAATGCACGGGCGTTCTCCTAATATAGTAGTAGTAGTGGTGATGATGGTAACTTCAGAAATAGTACCGGCAGCAATAAACATCTAGTACGCTTAATCGCACCCCACCCCATCGATACCGCTCTGCCATAAGATTTGTCCTGGTGAGGTAAATTTACTTTTGTCCTCACACCCTAAATAGGTTATTAGACATATCTGACGCACTTCACTCACACCCTAAATAGGTTATTAGACATATCTGACGCACTTCCTCTGAGGTAATTTTAACCCACCCCTTTTTTCTAGTCTCGCGAGTGGCTGTCATGGGAGACTGCATCATGGCCATCACCGCAGGGAGGCTGACACTGGTGAGGCCGCCCTGATGAGGAAGCGGACTCGGCGGACGGAAGCAGAGCTCTTCCCAGCGCAGGGCCTAAGGAAGCTGCCGTGGAGAGTCGGCCCCAACGAGGGTGCGGATCGTCGGGCGGATGGAGATCTCTTTCGGCGAGGTGAGTCACCATCCTGGCGACGAGGCACCTTCGCGGGATCCCACAGTGGCACCCGAAATAGCTGGGATGCGAGTGCCTACTATGGGCATGAAACCATGTCTGCTTGTTAATATTAACATTATTTGTCTCTGTTTCTCTCCCTGATTTGGGGATTTTTTCTTTTGGTAGTGACAAGTTGTGGAATCGCATCCCCAATTATCTATTTTTTGGATTTGTTTAATTAGAAGTGTTTCCTGAATTTTGAGGCAGTAAGACTCTCCCAAAAACTTACGTTCCTGCAAAAATCCATATTGTTGTGAGTGGCATTTGCTGACCCACAACGTGCGCGTGGCATTGTTTCAGTTTTCAGGGGGGCTGGAGGGGGTTCGCACCCGCCGGTTTCGCTCATGGACTCGTCTCCAAGCTTCCGTCGGCGAGAATCCGAGGATAACGAGCCTTCTCTGATCAGCTTTGTCCTGCCTGATAATGCGTCTCCTCCAACATCTTTCTCGATGCCACACCGTGGTGTTGGAACTTCGTCCCGCAGCGGCTCAAATTTTCCGAGTACTGGCGAGAAAACCACTGTGCGTCATCCGGCGATGCACTCATCCACGTTGACGCCGCCGTGTGCTGTTGAACCAAGGGAGATGATGACGCCAGATCCCAGCACAAGATACACACATGTACATCCCCTCTTAATTTCTGTATCCAACTTATGATGTGGTGTAGACAAGCGCCAGGCTCCAGGCCACAGCGTGGGGCATGAACATACATTCATTTGTTGACTACTGTTGACCAGTATTTGGTATTGTACCTATAGCTTGGCCCTTGGCATGGATTGATCTTGCTCTAGCACTGAACATATGTATCTGAATTGTGGCACTTAATTGCAGCTCCGCTAGGAGATCTGGGTGGACGACACGCTGAGGGACCTCGGATACACGTAATTTATCGTTTCCCATAGTTTTATGATATGACCTGTTCTTCTGGTGTTTGTTGATTCGAAAAGTGTTTGGTGGCAGTGGGATTGGGAGAAGATCGCCGAGGCGGAGATGGACATTGGTGCCGGTACTGAGGGTTTCGAAAGGAAGAAGCTCCTTGCCATCATTGGAATTTACACTGGCTTTGGCTCACATCAAAAACACCACCCGAGCACCACTCCAGGTGTCGTCATGTTTACATCTTGAATATTTTTCTTGATCGTGTGAAAAATCTGGTTTAACTCGTTCTTTTGTGTTGACATACACTCACATTAAGTATTGAACTGACGATGGTATTGATGAGTGTTCAAGGGCTATCAAGGTGGTTCTAATTATCAAATCAAGAAAGGGGAAGAAGCTGAGAAAGGGGAGGAAGTTGAGCTCCGTTAGGAAAAATTTATCTGCCTCTGTTAGTTGTATCTTAGTATTTCGTAGTGTCCTGCCAGTACCATGGCATACTAATTGTTTAGACAGATCAAAAGGCAAGTTAAAGTTCAATTAGATAAAGGCTATTGTACTGCCACATCCCACATCTCATGTACAACCTTGTATCAGAATTACTTGAAAGCACATTTGTGCAGTCACACATCTCACCTTGATTGTTTTCTGAATTTTGCTTGGATTGGAACTACATACATTTGCATTGTCTAACTTCTTATCCTTGTTGGTTTAGTTTTCAGCATTTGAATCGTGCTCAAAGGACTTCGGGGCATTAGCTAGTACCAAAAATTCCAACACAACCTGGCCATGCTTCTCTCAACTTGCCTAGGTCCAATCCTCCCAAACTTCTTCAATCTTGGGAGCGCTAGTTGAAGAGCCGGTGTTCTACAGTCTAGAAGAGATACAGAAGAAGTTGTTGCCTGTACTCCTACTATTATATTCAGTTGGATAAGAAATTTCTTTGTTCTTGTTACCGGTTAATTGCGACTGAATTTATCCACATGTTAATGTCATAAATTTTATTACTCTGCTATGTAGTTGCTAGTGGATTTTTTCTGTTTTTCAAAGAGAACGGAATTTACACATCTATGTTATACATGTCTCTGCCAGTGTCTCTTGTCGATATATTTTTGAATTAGCCATATCTTTTATGAATGCATCTCTCAGATAGAGCTTCCATGTTCAATTCTTGTTCAAAATTATAAGTTCATAAAGAGCATGAGCATGCATAATCATTTGAAATCCATGGGGACAAAGGCACAACCTCTGAATCAATCTCAAGTCCCAACTCATTGCCCCCCTATTAAAAATAATCCTACTGTCAAAAGAAATAAGAAAGAGACTACTACAAGTGCTGAACCTCAAATTGAACACATCACATTTCAAATATTCAACTGAGAAAATTTGAAATAGATCACAAAGTACATCGCATTTGTTCATAAAAATGTCAGCAAAGACAAAGACGATCAACAGACAAACCACATGCATTTTCTGCCTAAAAAGAACATTTATGTCGCCATGTATTTTATTTGAGTATCTGCACTCGGCTGCAAGGAGAAGCACGCCGATCCATTCTCGGTCCAGCACGGACTCGCTCAAGCAGGACCTCACCGAGAAGCTAGTCATCGTGCATGTTCTTAACATATCCAGCTAAAACGGAGGGGGAAAAAGAAACACAAATCAATATGAACAAGTAGCACGATAGCTGGTTGCCCAGACGTTTTGCATGGTCCAAATTTACTCCAGTACATTCCTATCCCAGCTACACATCACGTATTTTTAGATTAAGATTTTTTTTCTTATGACCACTTCAGTTTTTTTAATCATTACGGCCACTTCAGCTAGCCGGTTTGGTTTCTTATCTCCATGGCGTAACTTCTTTTGACGACATCTCCAGTTCTCCACGACGTAACTTACCCCAAGGCAGGTTGTAAAATCACCTCGCATCTTTATTTCGTATATAAGCTGGTTTTGGTACGGGGACCGATTCCCTTTTCCAGGCCGTAATTTTACATCCGGTTTTGGTGTAGGGACAGATTCCCTTTCCACGTCGTAATTTTACCTCCCGAGTCCGTTTTTTCATACCGTATGGTTGTGGTGATGAATAGTTGATATAGTGGGCTTATTTGACGTCTCTCATTTTTTATTTTTCGTCCGGAGTTTCATCCCGATTTGTAAGGAAATCATAGTCTTCATAATCCTTTTTTTACTGGGATAATGCTCTAATAAGAATAATTATCACACTTTTATTTACTTACAACTCAGTATGAAAAACTGATAAGACGATACGACTCTATATGAATGCTTCTGATAGTATACCAGGATGTGCAAGATCTAGCGTGACATGTATGAAAAATATGACGAACGGTGGCTTTATCAGAAATACTATGTTGGCTTTATATGATCATGCAAAGCAATATGATGATGAACAAACTAGTCATATCAAGTGACGATGAAATTTGCATGACAATATATCTCGGAATGGCTATGAAAATATCAAGATAGGTAGGTATGGTGGCTGTTTTGAGGAATATATAATGAGGCTTATGTGCAACAGAGCGTATCATGTCACGGGGTTTGGATACACCAGCGAAAGTTTCATCGATCCTGGAGGTGAGAATGGGCTATGCACAGTACCGAAGAGGCTAGCAAATATGAGAAGGTGAAGATGCGTATGTCCATGATGTCACATTAGTCATAAAAAACTCATATACTTATTTCAAAGTTTTATTAGTTTTATCATAAATCAACGTACTACTCGCATGCCCCGATGAAGGAGGTTCGGAGGAGTTAACCATCGTGGCCCCCCGAGTCGAAACAACACTAGGATTTTAACGAGGAATAGAAATGCTCACACATCATCACCATGGCTCTTTAATTTTTAGATGAATAACAACTTAACATGTCTTAATATTGACACTTCAATAATTGTGAACTCACACCTTTTTCACATTACCACATTAATGTCATTAACCCAAAATTTCTCTATATGTGCTACACGACGGTTTTGAGTATCACTCACTGAAAGTGCGTTATATCGACTAGAGGGGGGTGAATAGGCGATTTTTACAAATTCATCACTTGAGGAATTTCAACTTTGAGGAATTTGAAATGTGATGAATAACTAGCAGCGAAATAAGTACTCAAGTGCATGAGGAACATAGTAACGGCATAGTCTTCATGATGAAATAAAACATGCACAAATAGTAAGAAGCGTGATACAGGATAAACAATAGTGAATAAGGTAACTTGAAGAATTTGAGGTGAGGAATTTATGAAAGTCTTCACTCAAATTCTTCAAACAGTAACACTCAATTTCATCAACAGGTATGTGAGGAATAGAGGGGTTGAGGAAATAGAACCAGATAGCTCGATGAAGACAATGGTTTGATGACCCAGTTCCAACTGCTATGACAATCGTACGTCTGGTTTGGAGTGGCCTGGTATTTAAACCAGAAGACACACAGTCCTAGGACACACAATCCTTACCGTATTCTCCTTGAGCTAAGGTCACACAGTCCTCGCCCAATACTCGTGGTAAGTCTTCAGGGTAGACTTCCAAAACCCTCACAAACTGGTCACCCGGCGATCCACAATTTACTGCTGGATGCTTTAGACCAAGGTCACTTCGTGATCCCCAATTGACTGTAGGAGCACTAGACCATGATGCCTAACCGTCTGGAGGATGCACAGTCCTTAAAGGTAACAAGCATTGGATTCACATAGGAATTTCTTCAGTGATGCTAAATCACAATGGGTTTGGTGGTTTGATTGTGGGTTTTTCCTCACTGATGATTTTCTCTCAAGGTCCTTGGAGGATGGGTTGCTCTCAAATGACAAGTGTTAGTTCTCTCTCGGAGCAGCCAACCAACTAGTGGTTGTGGGGGTGGCAATTTATAGCCAGGGTGCAACCTGACATGATAAGACATAAATGCCACTAATAACATGACCGTTATGTGGATAAGAATGATTGGGGACAACTGGCGCTAAGCACAACAACGGTCGGAATTTCGAACTATGAAAGTCCTCAGGCTTATCATGTTCCCCACTTGTAGGCAATTCACACTGGCGAAATCCTAACTCCTCAGTCAGATCAAAGGCTTCACTTGAAGGATTGTATAGGTTGAGGATTTTGGAGTTGAGCATCAGTTGGAAATTTTCCTTAGTATTACCTCGGCCCCTTTTATCAGTACGGTGTTTCCTATGACTCAAATAAGGAAATGAAACTACGAAAACAAAAGTCTTCACGCTTCATATTCCTCGTTCATATCTTCAAGGTCACACCAACTTCTTCATTTTCAAAGTCTTCACAAAGTCTTCACCAAAGTCTTCACAAAGTCTTAAGTTGAAGACATACATTTTTAGGGGTCGATAATCTCCGGATATATAAAACTCCTCATCGACTTATAGAGCCCGTGTACACTCACAAACACATTAGTGCCTTAACCTATAAGTCTTCAATACACCAAAATCACTAAGGGGCACTAGATGCACTAACAATCTCCCCCTTTTTGGTGATTGATGACAAATAGGTTAAATTTTCAACGGGGATAAACATATGAAGTGAAAGTACAGAGTTTGAGGAATTTGATTGCAAAATATAGAAGAACTCCCCCTGAAGATGTGCATATTTGAGGAATTTGCTTTGGACTGCAAATGCACATGGCAGGTTAAAACATGGAGAACTCCCCCTATATCTTGTAATTCATACACACATTTGAACATATGATATGAAGAATTTGAAATGCGTGAGGTAAATGGTGTATGAAGAAATTCAGCATGTATGCATTAATGTGCTTGAGGAAATAAACATGCGAGGAAATAGTTCAAAAGTGTCAGACCACCACCGGACTTAAGTTTACAACTCAATCAACAAAAGCTTCAGAAGAGCGAGAGTTGTAACTTAAACAAAAATAGCCCATATATAGAGACCCGTTTGAAGACTAAATCAAAATTTCTCCCCCTTTGTCATCGAAGACCAAAAGGGACGAAAAAGTGAGGACTAACGCCCCTTTGAAGAATTTCATCGTGTTGGTGAGGAAGGAGCACCAGCGTTGTCAGGGTCGTTTGTCGATGCAGGGCCTGCCGCAGTGTCGTAAATGTCTTCATCCTCATCGCGCTCTCGAGATGAAGAATATGAACTTGTGACCATCATAGGAACTTGGACTTTCTTGAATTTCTTCTGTGGCCGACGAGCCCAGTCAGGATGTTCTTCAAGATCCAGCTCATTCAGTTCTTCAGAAGACTTGAGGTGAGACAATATGGCCCAAGTGCGGTTGAGGTTTTCATGCACATAGTAGTGATTCCTCTTCACAGTGTTCTGCGTCATAGTCATGTTTTGCACAATGTAATCAAGTTGACGCTTCACCCACTTGTGATTGCGATCGACCTTCTGATGAAGACTTATTAGCAGCTCGCGATCGGTCATCACACGAGGAGCAGACTCTTGAGGTTTGTGAGCTGAGGCCTTTGCTTCGGAGTCCTGAGTTGCAGTGTCATCATTGGTGGAGAAGGAAGCAGCTTTGCAAAACTGTCCATCCAATGGACGAGTGCCTTCATCAATGACAGCCTTGCCTTTTCCTTCTACTGAGTCAATTGTGCTCTTGATGACTTCGATTGGAGGCAGGAAGCCAAAGTGATTCTAGAAATCAGCCTTGAAGGGAACTGAGGACTTTGCCCTGATGAATTTCATGATCCAAGGCGCATAAGGCTTCTGTTCAAATGGAGCTAAAGCAGCATTGGCCAATGTCCTCATGAAGAAATCGTGTAAGTCTATGGGAATCCCATGAATGATGTTGAAGAGCATATTCTTCATGATTCCCTCCACTTCTTCTTCTTCAGAATTGTGGCCCTTCTAAGGACATAAAGTATTTGTGAGTATGCGATAGACCGTCCTGGGCACATATAGCAAATCCTTCACAAGGAAGTTTTTCAGTTGAGGCTTTCCAGGAGGCAATGTCTTCATCAGCACTTGCATCAGCTGATTCGGAAGAGCAGGTTCATCGAACAGTCTGCGAGCTTCATCTGAGGGAATTGGAAATGGTACACACTGAAGCAATTCAGAAGCTTGAGCAGTGAAGTGAGTTGATCCTGTCATCCAGTCCAAAACTGAAGAGTTGATGTCTGAAGCATTTCCACTGATATGTAGTGTGGCATAAAACTAAAGGATGATTTCCTCATTCCAGTCATGGATGTCGATGCAGAAAGGAAGAATGCCTGCATCATGAAGAACTTGGAGCCCCGGTGTGAATGATGGAAGTGTTTCCATGTTCGCATGAGGAATTTGGTGATGCTCGAAGTCTTTCTTCTTCTCGAACGGGACTGATGCATAGTAGTTGAGCTGAGTTGCCGTCCAGAATCTGCTACGATCAGCCCTTGCAAAGTCATAAGGATTTGGACCTGTGAAGAACATGCGCTCATTGAAGAAATTGCTCTTGAGGAATTTGGGGCGCGCCGAGCCTTTGAATGGCATCCTTGGCTTCGGTTGAAGATTTGGCTTGAAGCGGCCCTTGATCTCCTTTGGCATGGGAGGAACTTGAACAATCTGAATGGTTGGTTCCTCAGTTACGGGTGGAGCAACAAAGTTATCAGCTGTTGCAGCTAGAATTTCTTCAGTGACTTGGGTGGTCACATCGGTAGATTCTTCATGTAGTTCTTCAGTCGGAGCAGGTGACTGAAGAATCTTTGTCAGAGGAGTAGTCATTGGTGAATTTGGGTGTGCTGATTCCCAATATTCATCATTGATGACATGTGTTGTATTGCCAATGTCTACGTCCTCATCAATTTCTTCAACTCCAGCCTCTTTAGCAGTGAACTGAGGCTGGGGCGATGATACCTTTGGAGTTGAAGCAATGTCTTGAAGTTCAATTTTTTCATGAATATGCTCTGTCGAAGCAGCAGAATGATCTTCATCTTCTTCATCTGGGATGACATAGTCAACCCCAAATGGTGCAAGCTCATAAGCAAGTGCAGATGAGAGTGTCATAGCATCAATGGGTCCAGTTGAAGAACTTGGCATAGTCTTCAACTTCTTCACAACTAAGGATATTTTATCGGATGCTTTCTCTTAAGAGTTTTCTCTTCTGCAGCTTTAGCTTCTTCAGGCATGACTGATGCAGTCATCCTGGTGGGTTCAGGTTCTTCAGACACAGCAAAAACTTCAGCTGGCCTTTCAGTTTCTTCAGGCACAACAGTGATGGTTGTCCTGGCATGGTCATCAGTGGTTTGAGTTTCCTCAGCAGCACTGGTCGTTGCTTCTGGTGCAGAAGCATTCTCATCAGCAGTCAAATCGGGCTGAGCAGTTTCATCAGCAGCCTGAGGAATTTCATCAGACTGAGGATTTTGTGGTTGCGATCGAGCTGCAACCCTAGTGTTGTGATCCTTCACAGCAGCTTGAGCAGCCCTGGCGAATCTCACCTTGGTGCCCTTCCATTTAGCATCATACCTTTCTTGATCCTCAGAGAGTGTGCGAATTTCAGACTGAACTATGACGAGTTGATTTCGGGTCAAGTTCATCACATTGTCTCTTAGAAACTTTTTTTCCAAGCCCTGTTTCTCTTAGCTCTCAGAGCTTGATTTCTCTTCCATTTTTCTTCAGAGATGAAGTGGGTGAGGACATGATCCACACCAAGAGGCAGATTCAATGAAGAAAGTGGGGTGTTTGGATCTTCATGCCATAGATCGATGAAGTTGAGGATCATCTTGGGATCCAGCATGAGAGGAATAGAGATGCCCTTGGCTATAGCAGCCCTTACTGACTTTGCCTGATGATTTCCTCCAATTCTTCATCATCAACTTCATCATCATCATCCTTAGATCCTGAGGGTATGGTTACCACAGCCTTGCTTGAGTGAGGACTTGGTCTTTCACCTCGTCCAGCAGTTTTCTTCAGCTTCAACACTATAGGGCTAGTTGAAGACTTTGCTATAGTAGAGGGGCTTGTTGGGATCTTTGGAACTTCTATAAATCCCTCAGTCCTCTTACATGATGCCAGATGCACCGGGGTTGAAGACTTTGCAGCTACAGCTGAGGACTGAGCAACAACAGTACCAGCATCTGAGGCCTTTGTAGGTTGAGGCCTTTGGACTTGAGGAATCTGTTGCAATGGTTTTGACGTTGAAGAACTTGTCTTCACAGCAACTTTCTTCATCATTAATTTCTTTGGAGCACTTGTAGAGGCTCCGGCAGAGGCAGCAGCAGCAGAATCTTAATTGAATTTCTTCACTGCCTCTTTGGCTTTCCTCGCCAGCTCGGCTTGCTGCTTCTCCCACATACGAGGAAAGTCCTCACCAGTCTTGAGGCTAGTGGGATCAGCAATTTGATTTTGAGCCAGGGGAGGCCTGCTGCATGGAGGTTTCACATCAAATTTCATCATGTATTTAGGAGTTACATAACGATATTCCTTGCATTCCCTTGCCCATCTCCTCTCAATTTTCTGCAGACGAATTTTTCTCTGCTTGGTCGTTTCTTTGCCATGAGTTTCTTCATTGGGTGTGCAGTATTCCTCATACAATTCATCTGGAATCTCAAAAGCAGTGTGCACATCTGGCTTCCTTCCACCTTTCTGAATTTCTTTCCGTCAGCCATTTTCTTCACCTGAGGAATTTGAACTCTTGAGGACTCTGAAGAAGTACACAATTTTTCCTCAAGGAATGTTGCAAATGAGTTAAGTTGAGGAGAACCTAGTGATTCATTAGCGGGCATGTTGTACATATGAACAGAGTATAGGTGCGAGGAATTTGAAGAGGTCATATGCGTTCTCAAAAATAATTTTTAAATAAAAATAGGTGAGGAATTTGACCATGGGTGTCTTGAGGAATTTCACTTTGTCTTAGGTTCCAGAGTTGTGTAAATTTTGAGGATTCACACAATTGAGGAATCTTGAAGAAAATCATTACTTAGGGAAAATCATCAAGTATATGAAGATGTAAGGTGCTTTAGAATAAGATTCATGAGGAATAAACACCTTTCGAGGAATATGAAGAGCATTCGAAGATCAAACAAGGGAAGTAAAAATAAATTTTATTTACCCTGGTGAAGTACATGACGAACTGAGAGATGAGATTGGGAAGTTCGTCAGTTCAGATCTCCCACGCCCTAGCTTGGCAAAGGGAGACAACTACAACGGCGGCGGGATGAGGACTTCCGCGACCGATGCGAGTACGGCGACGGTGAGGTCGAGGCAGTGAAGCTCTTCCACACCGACGGCGATGATTTCAGCGGCGGCGCTGGGTTGGAGCTCGGGAGAGAGAGGGTAGAAATGAGGAGTAACTGAGCACAGTTGAAGGGAAGGGGGGGTATTTATAGTGGAAGTGAATACCAATCCGCCCGAAGATTTGGACAGGATTGCCCCTGACCCTTGCTCTCCACGCGATAGGTGTCACCCACGTACTGAGAAGTGGCGATAGTGGGGAATCTTGGGTTATCCAATTGCGGGAATGGGAATCGTTTGAGCGGGAACCACTGAAAATCTGATAATTTATTTTTCAAAGTTTCCGTTCGCAAATTCTTCAGCCGTCAAGGACACAGTGAAGACTTTGAACAAGTTTCAAAGTAGAATGCATATGAAGAATTTGTGAACAGACTGGGTTGAGTTTAGAATAGAGGGGAAAGGGTCCGATCACATTCACTTAGATGAAAATCAACTTGAATAATTTAGCAATAAGTGAATGCTGTTGAGGACATTTAAAAAACTCATATATATATATATATATATAGTCAATGAAGAACATGAGTTTCAAAGTTTGAAGAATTTGAAAAGTTGAGGAATTTGCAAATTTGAGGAATTTGAAAATTTGAAGAATTTGCAAAATGACGAAAACTCAACTTTGAAGAATTTCAACTATGGTTGGTGGCGTGACCCACCGTATAAGAATGATGATTTCAGACACCACGTACAATTGTCGTAGTGTTCTGAGAATCAAATTCTTCATTAATTTCTTCACACTTAGAGGGTTATTCTTCATTGATTGAATAAAAACGTTACTTCGTGTGTTGCACATCTAAGTCTTCAATTTTGCATAAGTGTTAGGATGTGTGTCCTTTTTCAAAGAACATTCGAAGATTCTAAGATATTTAGCTCACACCGCAACTTGCAAAATCTCTTTTCATCCAAGGGATTTGTGAAGATATCGGCTAGTTGTTCTTCAATGGGGATGTGGTCGATGGAGATGTCGCCCTTGAGTACATGATCTCGAAGAAAGTGATGACAAATCTAGATGTGCTTGGTCTTGGAGTGCTGAACTGGGTTGTAAGCAATCTTGATGGCACTCTCTTTGTCGCAGTAGAGAGGCACATTCTTCAACTTGATGCCGTAGTCCTTGAGGTTTTGCTTCATCCATAGTAACTGAGCACAACATGAGCCAGCAGCAATGTACTCAGCTTCAGCAGCAGAGAGTGAGACACAGTTCTGCTTCTTCGAGGACCAATAGATTAAGGATCGTCCGAGGAAATGACATGTGCCTGAGGTTGACTTGAGATCCACACGATCTCCAACATAGTCAGCATCAGAGTATCCGACGAGGTGAAGATTTGAGCCCTTGGGATACCATAATCCAAGTGTTGGTGTGTGAGCTAAGTATCAAAGAATATGTTTCACAACCTTATGGTGTGATTCCTTCGGTGTTGCTTGGAATTGGGCACACATGCAAACACTCAGCATAATATCAGGCCTAGATGCACATAGATACAATAATGAACCAATCAAGGAGCGGTATACCTTCTGATTGAAATCTTTACCATTTTCATCAGTGCAGAGGTGGCCTTTTGAAGGCATTAGAGTTTTGACGCCTTTGCAATCTTGCATGTCAAATTTCCTCAGAACATCCTTGAGGTACTTCTCTTGGGAGACGAAGATGCCATTGTCTTGCTGACAATTTTGAAGACCTAAGAATAATTTCAACTCTCCCATCATAGACATTTGATATTCTTCACTCATCATATTGGCAAATTCATCACTGTAACGTTTGTCAGTACAACCAAAGATAATATCGTCTACATATATTTGGCATATGAATAGTTCATTGTCATAGGATTTTGTGAAAAGAGTTGGATCGAGTGAACCGGGTTTGAAGCCTTTCTTCATGAGGAATTCCTTCAGAGTGTCGTATCACGCCCGAGGGGCCTGCTTGAGGCCATAGAGGGCCTTGTTGAGTCTGAAGACTTTGTCAGGATGCTTAGGGCCTTCAAAACCTGGGGGTTGAGAAACATATACTTCTTCCTCAAGCTTACCATTGAGGAATGCACTTTTCACATCCATTTGATATAAGATGATATTATGATGGTTAGCATAAGCAAGCAATATTCGAATAGCTTCAAGTCTAGCAACAGGTGCAAATGTTTCATCAAAGTCAATTCCTTCAACTTGTGTGTAGCCTTGAGCTACAAGACGAGCCTTATTCCTCACCAGAAGGCCATTTTTATCTCGCTTGTTGCGGTAGATCCACTTGGTACCTATGATGTTATGTTTGTGAGGATCTGGCCACTTGACAAGTTCCCACACGTTGTTGAGCTTGAACTGATGCAATTCCTCTTGCATAGCTTGAATCCACTCAGGCTCCTTGAATGCTTCATCAACTTTGGTGGGCTCTATGATAGAGACAAAGGCAAAGTGCCCACAAAAGTTAGTTAAATGTGAAGCTTTTGAGCGAGTGAGGGGCCCTAGTGCATTGATGTCATCGATGATTTTGTCAATCTATACTTCATTTGCAACTCTAGGATGAGCAGGTTGACGTGGCTGAGGATTTCCTTTAGCACCATTTTCTTCAGGTGTATCAACATGAAAGTCTTCATTCGTTGGAATGACTTCCTCAGTGGGTATGATATCTTTAGTTGCCTTCAGCTTAATGGATTCCTCAGGAGACTGTTCATCAAACACAGAAGGCAGGTGCTCTCTTTGCGAGCCATCAGTTTCATCGAATCGCACATCTACAGTTTCAACAACCTTGTGATGGTAGGTGTTGAAGACTTTGTAGGTGTGCGAGTCCTTTCCGTAACCAAGCATAAAACCTTCATGTGCTTTCGGTGCAAACTTAGAACTGTGGTGAGGATCTCTGATCTAGCATTTTGCACTAAAGACTTTGAGATAACTTACATTGGGTGTCTTGCTAGTCATAAGTTCATATGAAGTCTTCTTGAAGAATTTGTGAAGATATACCTTGTTGATGATGTGGCATGCAGTATCAATTGCCTCAGGCCAAAAGCGATGAGGAGTCTTGTATTCATCAAGCATGGTGCGATCTATCTCAACTAGAGTCCTGTTCTTGCGCTCCACAACGCCATTCTGCCGAGGAGTATAAGGGGCAGATAACTCATGAGTAATACCAAGTTCATCAAGGTATTCATCAATATTAATGTTCTTGAACTCAGTCCCATTCTCACTCCTAATATGCTTGAGCTTGACGCCGAAGTTGGTGGAGGCCCTTGAAGCAAATCGTCTGAAGACATCCTGCACTTCATTCTTGTACAAAATAATATGCACCCAAGTGTAACGAGAGTAATCATCAACAATGACAAAGCCATACAAACTTGAAGAATTTGTTAGTATGGAGTAATGAGTGGGGCCAAAGAGATCCATGTGAAGCAATTCAAAGGGTCGAGTCATGGTCATGATTGTCTTCGAGGAATGCTTGGATCTGGTCATCTTTCTAGGTTCACATGCACCGCAGATGTGGTCCTTGAGGAATTTGACACCCTCGATGCCAATGCCGTGCTTTTTCTTCACGAGCGTGTGCAAGTTCCTCATACCCGCATGTCCAAGCCATCGATGCCACAGCCAACCTTCTAAAGACTTTGCGAGTAAGCATGTGGCAGGCTAAGGACCTGTAGAGAAATCAACATAATACAAGTCTCCTCTCCTAAAGCCTTCGAAGACTTTGGAATTGTCAGATTCCATGATGACAATACATCGATATTTTCCAAATACGACAATCATATCAAGATTACAAAGCATTGAGACAGACATAAGGTTGAACCCAAGGGATTCGACAAGCATCACCTTATCCATGGTTCGGTCCTTTGAGATAGCAAATTTACCAAGTCCCAATACCTTGCTTTTTTCCTTTGTCTGCGTATATGATATGCTTCAGAGGAGATGGTGCGAGTGGCAAATTCATCAATAGATTCTTGTCACCAGTCATGTGGTTTGTGCATCCACTATCGAGGACCCACTCGGTAGCTTTTGGAGTATCATCCTGTAGATGAATTAGTACCACTTACGAACTCATATGCTTCAAAGTGAAGAATATGACATCAATTTCATCAGACATAATTTCATCACACAAGCTAGTAAGCAAGTAGTGTGAGGACATGAGAAATGAAGAATTCATTTCCTCATGGTTAGCTTGCGTCCTTTCAAGCATTTCCTCAGGTCTCCAGCAAATTCATCGGATGTTCAATTTCATCTGGAGACCTGACCCTGCAAAAGAAATTAGTTCGATTTCTTCACCACCCACATCTGGAGGGGTGGCAAAGAGTTCATCATTCTGCGAGCACCATATGAGAAGGAAGGCATTGAAGCAAGTGCGCTTCGTTTCACAGGGCGAGGGTTAGAGTACTCAAATGAACAAGCAGAGAAATTCTTCGAGGACTTATGAACATAATGGTTTGAATAATAATGCACATATTCATAACTCTTAGATTTTCCCTGCGAAACAGAAGCATTAGCGCAAGAATGATATTTTTGACCATTTGAGGAATTCGGTCCAAGTGAGGACCTTGGTCCATATGAGGAATTTGATCTGGGGTTCCTATTCTTCATGAGTGATGTCGTGAGGACATTCACTTGAAGATTTTTTAGGTAGCTCTTGGGGACCCATATTTTCTTCATAGGAGAACCGTTCCCGCAGTTAGGTCCAACAAATCTAGCAAATACTTCACCTTTCTGATTTTTGAAGAATTTGTAGTTGGAGTCAAGTGACTCATCACAGGAATATGAAGTTTCACAAGTAAAGCCAAATAAAGTGGATGGATCTACAGGAGATCCTTTCGCAGCAACCCGATGAGGGTTTGGGGTACTGCTTAGGTGTCCAGTAGGATCCATCAGCATTGAGTTTCCTCACAAAGGCAATACCCTCTTTCCTAGGGTTCCTGTTCAGAATCTTCTTTTTGAGGACATCGGAAAGGGTTTGATGCCCTTTGAGACTTTTGTACATGCATGTCACATACAATTCCTTCAACCCTGCATTGTCGTTAATGATACTTGTGGTATCCTCAGATAAGGAATTTGAGACTGCTGGAATAGTTGAAGAATTTGTAGCAATAGAAGCATTTGATAATTCAGGTGAAGAATTAGAAGTTTCACGTCCGATGCATTTCAAACAAGGTGGAACAAATTCTTCCTGAGCAGTACTGATCTGTTGAGCCAGTAAGGAATTGTTTTCCCTTTGGAGATCCTCATGTGACACCCTCAGTTTCTCAAGATCTTGCTTTCTTTGAAGAAATTCATAAGAAAGCTTCTCATGATCGGCTAAGAGGTCATTATGACGACTTTGGAGGTTATCATACTTTGTCTGAAGATTTTTGAGATCGTCAGACAGAGTTTGAGTCCGATCCACTTCATAGTTCAACAGATCATTGCTTTTGTCTAGCATTTTCTGAAGCTTTTCAAGTGCACTTTGTTGCTTAGTGGCAATTTTAACAAGTTTAGCATAGCTAGGTTTCACATATTCAGCAGATTCACCTTTACTTGATTCAGATGAGGAATGATGTTTGTGTACCTTTGAGCCTTTTGCCATAAAGCAATAGGTGGGAGCATAATCATCGTTGCTGATGTCAGAATTGTTGGAGTAGTCATTTTCTTCATCGTTGAAGATGGACTTGCTGATAAAAGCCATGGCAAGAGCGAGACTTGCAACACCAGATTCAGATTCCACCTCAGATTCTTCCTCTTCTTCCTCTTCTTCGAATTCTTCCTCATAATCCATTTCCTTGCCGATGAATGCTCGAGCCTTTCTGGAGCCATTCTTCTTGTGTTTTGAGGACTTTGAATATGAGGACTTTGTAGATGAGGACTTTTAATATTTCTTCTTTTTCTTTGATTCATCACAACTATCATCCTTGTATTTCTTCTTCTTATTTGCATCTCTTTCCGAGAGAGGACAGTCAGAGATAAAGTGACCAGGCTTCTTGCAATGATGACATGTTCTTTTCTTGTAGTCTTCTGAGGAATCTGATTTCCTCAAGACACTTTTTGATGACTTTCCAAATCCACCTCTCCTTGAGAACTTCTAGAATTTCCTCATGAGCATTGCTAGTTCCTGACTTAGTTCTTCAGGATCACCAAGGCTGCTGTCTGAATCTTCTTCTTCGGATGAGGAAATTGCTTTTGCCTTCACAGCACGAGATCTTCCATAGCTTGGCCCGTAGAGGTCTCTCTTATCAGCTTGTTGGAATTCATGAGTATTGAGCCTCTCAAGAATATCAGCAGGATCAAGTGACTTGTAGTCTCCACGTTCTTGAATCATCAAAGCCAGAGTATCGAATGAGGAGTCAAGAGATCTTAGCAGTTTCTTCACCACTTCATGGTTAGTGATATCGGTGGCACCCAGTGCTTGAAGCTCATTGGAGATATCAGTGAGACGATCAAAAGTTTGCTGAATATTTTCATTGTCAAGTCTCTTGAAGCGGTTGAAGAGATTGCGAAGAACATCAACACGAGAGGCACGTTGAGTGGAAACACCTTCGTTGACTTTGGACAGCCTATCCTAGATAAGCTTAGCAGTCTCCAAAGCACCCACTCTGCCATACTGACCTTTTCTCAGATGGCCACATATGATATTCTTCGCTTGAGAGTCAAGTTGCTTGAATCTCTTCACATCGGCAACAGTAACAGTGGGAGTGACAGAGGGCACACCATTTTCCACAACGTACCAGAGATCATTGTCAATAGCTTCAAGGTGCATACGCATCTTGTTCTTCCAGTAGGGGTAGTCCGTCCCATAGAAGGTAGGACACCCCGTGGAAACCTTGATCATACCTACAGTTGACATAACTAGAACTCCAGGTGGTTAAACCAAAATCACACAGAGCGAGGGAGTACCTGCTCTGATACCAATTGAAAGTGCATTATATCGACTAAAGCGGGGGTGAATAGGCGATTTTTACAAATTCATCACTTGAGGAATTTCAACTTTGAGGAATTTGAAATGTGATGAATAACTAGCAGCGAAATAAGTAGTCAAGTGCATGAGGAACATAGTAACAACATAGTCTTCATGATGAAATGAAACATGCACAAATAGTAAGTAGCGTGATACAGGATAAGCAGGGATGAACAAGGTAACTTGAAGAATTTGAGGTGAGAAATTTGTGAAAGTCTTCAGTCAAATTCTTCAAACAGTAAACATCAATTTCATCAACAGGTATATGAGGAATAGAGGGGTTTAGGAAATAGAACTAGAGAGCTCGACGAAGACAATGGTTTGATGACCCAGTTCCAACTGCTGTGACAGTCATACATCTGGTTTGGAGCGGCCTGGTATTTAAATCAGACGACACACAGTCCTTACCATATTCTCCTTGAGCTAAGGTCGCACAGTCCTCGCCCAACATTCGTGGTAAGTCTTCAGGGTAGACTTCCAAAACCCTCACAAACTGGTCACTTGGCAATACACAATTTACTGCTGGATGCTCTAGACCAAGGTCACTTCGTGATCCCCAATTGACTGTAGGAGCACTAGACCATGACGCCTAACCGTCTAGAGGATGCACAGTCCTCAAAGGTAACAAGCGTCGGATCCACACATGAATTTCTTCAGTGATGCTCAATCAATATGGGTTTGGTGGTTTGGTTGTGGGTTTTTCCTCACTGATGATTTTCTTTCAAGGTCCTCGGAGGATGGGTTGCTCTCAAATGACAAGTGTTAGTTCTCTCTCGGAGCAGCCAACCAACTAGTGGTCGTGGGGTGGCAATTTATAGCTAGGATGCAACCTGACATGATAAGACATAAATGCCCCCAATAATATGACCATTATGTGGATAGGAATGATTGGGGACAGCTGGCGCGAAGCACAACAATGGTCGGAATTTCTAACTATGAAAGTCCTCAAGCTTATCATGTTCCTCACTTGTAGGCAATTCACACTGGCGAAATCCTAACTCCTAAGTCAGATCAACTTCCTCAGAGACTAGAAGAACTTCATCTCTGTCAGTGAAGAACTTGTATGAACCATAAGAGATTTCCGAAGGCTTCACTTGAAGGATTGTATAGGTTGAGGATTTTGGAGTTGAGCATCAGTTGGAAATTTTCCTTAGTATTACCCCGGCCCCCTTTAACAGTACGGTGTTTCCTATGACTCAAATAAGGAAATGAAACTACGAAAACAAAAGTCTTCATGCTTCATATTCCTTGTTCATATCTTCAAGGTCACACCAACTTCTTCATTTTCAAAGTCTTCACAAAGTCTTCAGCAAAGTCTTCAGTTGAAGACATACATTTTTAGGGGTCGATAATCTCCGGATATATCAAACTCCTTATCGACTTATAGATCCTTTGTACACTCACAAACACATTAGTGCCTTAACCTATAAGTCTTCAATACACCAAAATCACTAAGGGGCACTAGATGCACTAACACTCATTGAATACCTATTGTTTTTAAACTAGTCTTATGACCCATGCAAATTACCATGACTATTCATTAACTCTCAAAAAATGTAAGTGAAGAACAGGAGCATATTATTTCTGTAAAATCTGAACGCCACCGTGCTCAAAAAGATATAAGTGAAGTACTAGTGCAACCGCCAAGCTAAAAAATATAAGTGAAGCACATAGAGTATTCTAACAAATTATGATGAAGGCGTGCCTCACTCAAATAGGTATGCCCAGAAACGATGACTTTGGCAAACTGAACGTAAAAGCAAACAAAAGCAAATGATGCTCCAAGCAAAATACATATCATGTGATCAATAAAAATGTAGCTCCAAGTGACATACAAATGGATTGAGACCAAAGAGGGGATGCCTTGCGGGGCATCCCCAAGCTTAGACGCTTGACTATTCCTTAGAATAATACCTTGGGGTGCCTCTGAAAGCACATTTGTTCCCTTGGTAGTTTTTTTAATTAATAACAACATATATACAACATATATGTCATTGAAGTAATGTTTCCACTAAGCATGTTTCAGGAGAAGTTCAATGATGGGTTGGCAAAAGGATTCTGGAATACACCAAGATGCAAGGAAATAGATCGGCAAAGCTTCAAGCAAGAGGACTCTACATTTTACCTTTTATGAGAAATCACTTTGAGTTCATAGGAAATCCAATACAATTAAAAGGGGTAAGGTTTTGTTGGTGAAGAAAATGCTCATACGTGCCCAAGTGATAGTCACCACATACACCCACAAGCTCTTCTACAAAAGTCTGTCCAAAGACAAATATCAAATATCGATGCAACCAACACTTTCCACTCGGTGCCACCGATTCACAACCTCAGACAGACTCAGCCAAACCCTAGCATTTCGGTGCAACCGATTCCGTTTCGGTGCCACTGAGTTTGGGTTGCCAACTTCTTGTTATGCAAATTCAAAAAATTGGTCCCTCTGAGTTTTTTGAATCGGTGTCACCGAGTTTGGCAATCTGACCCTTGGTCACCTTATCGATGCAGCCGATTTGTATGTATTGGTCTCATCGAGATTCAAAAGTTGCTACCTTTAAGGCAACTCGGTACCACCGAGATTAACAAATCGGTGTCACTGAATCTGAATTATTAGGTGCAACGGTTGGATTTTTGGAGATGCCTATATATAACCCTTCACCACCACTCACTCGCAAGAGAAGCACTTAGAACAGTTCCCCACTCATACCTACTAATTTTCTGAGAGAGAGCCACCTACTCATGTGTTGAGATCATGCCATTCCCTTCCTACCATATGGATCTTGATCTCTATCCTCCCCGAGTTGCTTTCCACCCAATCAATCTCTTCCACCAAGCCAAATCTGTGAGAGAGTGATTGTGTGTTGAGGAGTCTATCATCTTGAAGCACAAGAGCAAGGAGTTAATCGACATTATCGAGCCTATTACCTTTTGGAGGGTGGTGCCTCCTAGATTGGTTAGGTGTCGCTTGGGAGCCTCCTACTTCGTGTTGTGGAGTGAACTAAGAAGTTTGTAAGGGCAAGGAGATCGCCTGCTTCATGAAGATCTACCCCAAGTTAGGATAGTCCTCCGTGGACGTAGGCCATCATGGTATAGTGAAGGTTGCTTCTTCATGGAACCCTCCGTGGGTAGAGCCCTCCATGGACTCTCGCAACCGTTACCCTCTGTGGGTTGAAGACTCCATGAAAGTGGATGTACGATAGCACAACCTATCGGAACCACGAGAAAATCATCATGTCACCAATTGCGTTTGATCTTCCTACCCTTCCTTTACTTACATTCTTGTCTTTACTTTCTGCTGCTATACTCGTAGACATGCATGTGTAGGGTGTTCTTGACATACTATGAATGCTAAAATCTACCAAGACCTAAAATTGGGAAAAAGTAGATTTCTAATTGGTCAAGTAGTCTAATCACCCCCTCTAGCACTACCTGCATCCTACAAGTGGTATGAGAGCATTGGTATCCATTGCATTGGTCTCACAACCTAGGAGAGTATGGTGTCTAGTGAGGGAAATTATCACCGTGGAGGTCCATACTTTGATGGCACAAATTTTGCTAGTTGGAAGCACAAAATGAAAATGCATTTACTTTGTCATAACCCCGCCGTTTGGGCTGTTGTTCATGTTGGAATGCAAGGTGAATTCTTTGCGGAAGGAAGGGAACCAGATCGCGAAGCGACTACGGATGAATTGAAGATGTTGCAACTCAATGCTCAAGCATGTGACATTCTCTTCAACTGCCTATGCCCCAAAGAATTCAACAAAATCAGCCTTCTTGAGAATGCAAAAGAGATTTGGGATACATTGATTTATATGCATGAAGGTATAGAATTTGTGAGAGAATCCAAGTTGGATGTTCTTCAAAGTCAGCTTGATAAGTTCAAGATGAAGGATGGCGAAGGAGTCGCTGAGATGTACTCTAGGCTAGCTCTCATCACCAATGAGATTGCTGGCTTAAGCGAAGAAATGATTGAAAAATTAATCATCAAGAAGATACCTAGAGCTTTGGATGATCGCTATGACACCATACGCACATTGATCCAAGTGATGCCCAACTACAAAGATCTCAAGCTAACGAAAGTGATTGGAAGGATTGTTGCTCATGAGATGACACTCAAGGACAAGGTAGAGCTTCACCACAAGTCTAGTGGTGCTTACAAAGCCACAAGTGATGCTCCCTCTACCTCAAGTGACAACCTTGTCACAAATGAAGAGATAAGCCTCATGGTCAAGAAATTCAAAAAGTTCTACAAGAATAGAATCAAAGATCAAAGCTCCAAGTCAAGATATGAAAAGAAGCGTTCGTCGAGTCGTGACCGAAACTGCTACAATTGTGGGAAGCCCGGACACTACTCCAATGAGTGCACGACTCCTTACAGAAGGAAAGAAGAGTCATGAAGAAGACGAAGCTCAAGAGACTAGTCACCTCGAAGAGAGAGAAGGAGTAGGGATGATCGTTATGAACGAAGATCCTCAAGGAGAAGTAGGGACTCGGAGAAGAAGGACAAGTACACCAAGAGCTAATAAAGAAGGAAACATCAAGCTCATGTTGGTGAATGGGTTTCTGGCTCCGTATCTGACAACCATTCTGAGAGAAGATACCACTCCAACTTCGACTATAGTCAATATGAAGGTGTTTCCGGACTTGCACTAGTGACAACCGACTCCTACTACATATTTGATTCACCAAATCAAGGGAGTGGACGTTTCTTCATGGCTAAAGGTCCCAAGGTATCAAACCTCGAGTATCTTGATTTCAATAGTGATGAAGATGACTTGTTAATTGAAGATGACTTGCTATTTGACAAATCTACTAATGTTAGTCAAAATGAACTTGCTAGTACTCTCTCTAGTCTAGATAAGTCGTGAGATGATGATAAGTTGGAAATAGAATGACTAACTCAAGAACTAAAAATTCTTAAGTTAGCTCATGAGTCTACCCTAGAAGATCATAGAGAGCTTGTAAGGACACATGAGAAGCTCCGCTTCGAGAAGCTCAATCTAGAGCAAGAGCATGCATTCCTTACAGCTATCAATGACGATGTTCGAAAGAAGACTTCCTATTATCTAGACAAGCGACTTCTCTTGTCTACATTCATGCCACAAGTTAAACTAAGCAAGCTAGTAACAAAGGAAAGAAAGGTTCTTCAACTAGTAGCAATAAAAATGATAAATCCAATGATATTGCTTCTAGTAGCTCTATTGATCCCACTAACTCTTCTCTTAGCCAAGTTACACTTGAGCAAGAAAATGAACTTTTGAAAGGGATTATAGAGAAAGGTATCTACAAGAGTGTTGAAGGGTGCAAACAATTTGAGGTGATCATATGCAAGCACGGAGGATACCGGAATGGTGTTGGTTACTTCAACGCTCATGGAGTTGAATGGGAAGAATGTCAATACCCCAATCCCAAGTTTGTTCCTCAAACGGAGAAGTATGAAAATATTCTCCCCTAGGGAAAAACCTCAAGATGACCTTCCACCACAAGACCCCAAGCTCAAGGACTAGAACAAGCTTCAAGAGGACATTGACTCATATGAAGATGAATCTAGAGCTTTGGTGAAGTGGGATCCCAAGGCTACTACAAGCTCAACTTCTACAGGTACTACTTCAACACCAAGGATCTCTATCAAGTTGATGTGGGTCCCCAAGAAGAAGAACTAGAGAAGTTCTTGAGGGGTGACTCCGCCAATGCAATTCACTCATATTCATTATTGGCAAGAACTAGTTGCAATCAACATCAACATCATGCAATAGTTCAAGGAGTCACACATTCCCTCAAAGGTAAGCGAGGGACAAGGTAATCAACAAATAAATGGACATCATCACATATGCTTTGCACTCCATGTCCATAGATATCCTTGTGTTTCTCTCTTGTGTGTTGGGACTAACCCATGTAGGTGAGAAGAGTAATGAAACAACAAGGATGCTCCCAACTCTTGGTGATCTTCATCAACTTTGAGCATCCACCACTACTTCACCTACATGAAGTCTTTATCGACAAAACCCAAGGTTAGTTTATCACATCAAGGGAGAGCTTTACTCTAAGACTTGAGTTAAAGCATCTCATAGCATGTGACAACATTATATGCTTTATGTAAAAGTGGTAACCCCACTTGTGCTTAAACGATGACTATTACCTATGATCAAGTATTATTACTTGTCTCCTAAGTAAATATACTCATATATAGATGACTCCGTCATTGCCAAAGTGCTTGTTAGATGCTAATGTGTTTGTGCATGTTTGCCATGATTTCATTTGACATCTTATTGTGTGAGCATGTTGGTCTGCATTTATTTACTCATTTGAGGATATCCAATTGTTCCTATTTGGCTTTTGATTTTCCATTTGCCAATTGGATGTACAAGAATGCCTAGGACCACTTCTCTAGCTATCTATGCTTTCTCACCTCATATTCTATTCATGCTGCATCACAAAATTTGAACAAGTACTTTTCGATCTCTTTGTGTGAGGAGCACTCGGAGTTCCATATTGACAAAGGACTGACCATTAAAACCTCCCAAGTGCATCTCGGTGGAACCAACTCAAAAATCTCGGTCTCACCGAATGCCTAGGGTTGATCTGGTTTTTCAATCTCGGTACCGTCGATTCCATATTCTCGTTTACACTGAGTTTCCCTGTCAGCCGACAGTTGAGAAACTCGGTGACACCAAAAATTTAGAATCGGTGTCACCGACAATGAGGGGTATATAATCTGCGGACCCTGACGCTTTGAAATTCTATCTTCGAACGTCACGCTCCAAAACCCTAAGCTGCCGTTCCGAAGACCCCTGGTCATCGCCTTGCTTCCCCGAGCGTCCCCGCCACTGGGAATCGCCGCGGTCGACGTATTCTTCTCCATCATCGCCGCCATAGTGGATACATCGCCAAGTTAGGGTATGGATTGGGCCCCCTGTCGTGCTCCACTTTCTGGTTCATGTGCATTAGGGATTTTTCCTAGTCTAGCCACAGTTTGAGATCGTTCCATTCAAATGAAACCTCCATTAGATAGTGAACGATTGATTTTCTAGGGTTTGCCTTCCGCCCGATGAAACTCGATGGAACCGAAGTGAACAAATCGGTGTCACCGATTTTCCCTCTGTGCTGCTGAGAACTCTCTCGGTGAAACCAAGTACTCCTTTTCGGTCTCATCGAAAGGGGTGCCAAGTTTCAGTTAGTGAGAGAGTTAGTCTTGGTAGCATCGATATTTTTGCTTCGGCTGTACCGATTTTCATGTGACAGAATGTAAACCTTGAGAACCTTTTGTTCAAACTTTCAAAAACTCTGCATTTTTTGATGACCTATCCTATTCCACTCTTCTCAACTCTATTCATAGGGTCAGACATGTTAGATGCCGAGGATAGCCAGAATTTAGAGGAGCAGAATGTTGATATGAGTTCAGGCACTAGTCCGGAGTCCAACTCTTCTTCAGATCCAGGCACTCCCAGTTCTCATGGGTTGCCTAAAGCTACTACAAGGAACAGGAAGAGATATAATTCTGATGAGGAAGATTCTGATTTTGTGTCAGAGGATTCTTGCTAAGAAGCAAGAGAAGGCTGCAAGGAAGTCTGCCAATGAGGCCACCTCATCTAGGAGGGTGGTCAGCAAATTTGTGCACCTCTAGATACTTCCAGAGCACATGAGAGTGCTAGGGCAACCATGTCTGTTGAGTCCCCAAGGAAATCCTTGCCTAAGAAGGCAGGAGAGAAGAAGTCAGCCCGGAAGAGAATCATCCGTGTTATTGGCGGGCCTACCTCTATGTTTGAGGATCCAGAGGAGGCTGCTAGTGCTGCTGCTGAGGAGGAGCATGTTTCCAAGGCCCCTCCCAAGAAGAAGCAAAAGAAACTAATGTCCATTGCTATGCCTAAGTCCGGTCCCTCCAAGAGCACCAAAGCTGCACCTAAGAAGGTTGCTGCAGAGAAGTCCAAGAGGACTACCAGAGATATTCCTACTGCTGAGAAGAACAAAAGATCGACTTTCAGGGAAGCAGATGATGATGATGATGCTATTACAGCTTTCATGAAGCTACGACTTCACCTTCATGGACATAATGCTAGCCACCCAATAGCCGAGGATATGAAGAAGAGGAAGGATTCTGGTTTGAGGGCATGGAGAGCTATTGATCCATATGACTAGAGGAGAAAAACTGCAGTGGACTATAGATTCTACACCAAGGAGCAGCAAGACTTCTATGAGGCAATCTTACTTTACAAGAATCCAGCAGTCAGTGACATGAGATACGTTGACTGGAAGTATATAAAGGAGAATGAGAACTATTTTCCATGTGTCGAAGACAACTTCCACTTCATTGGCCTAGACAAGTTTGTTGGCAAAGAGTTTACTACTTGGAACGATGAGATGATCATGCAGTTCTACTCCACTGCTCATTTTTATGGAGATGGCAAGATAGTGTGGATGATTGAAGGAGCTAGATATGAATCTACAGTTGATGAGTGGGCTACCATCTTAGGAGTCCCAGAGGTACAAGATGATGACTTGGATGTCTACTCTGAATCCAAGGAGAGCCATAATGCTATGACAGATATGTACAATCCTATCCTTGCTGCTAATTTGCAATCACACAAGTTAGGATCTATTTACTTCCTCCAGCCTGGCCTCCGTACCATGAACACCATCTTGAGGCATACATTGATGCCCAAGTGTAGAGATGAGAAGATGATCCGTGGCTACTCCATCAAGATGCTCATCCATCTTGATAGTCATACCAGGATTCAAGTGATGGATTTGATTGTAGAGACTGTGAAGAGGGTTGCTGCTGACCAGAAGCGCTCATGCTGCTATGCACCCTATATTCAAATGCTTATCAACTCGAAACTTGAGAAGCACATCTTTGCTATGGATAGACTCCACTTGCCACTTCAACCAGATTTCGAGGACAATGTTGTGATGATGGACCCAGACCAACCCACATCAGCTGCAACTCAGGCACAAGCAGAGGCAGAGGCAGCTAGATCCACTAGTGCTCAGGTCCCCAGATCCAGGAATGAGCAGATGGATCTCTTGACCTCTACTATCATGGACATGAAGAAGGACATCAAAACCATTATGGATAATCAGGAGAGCCTGGTGAACATCATTGAGGATAGAGTGAAAACCCTTAATGAGAAGGTAGATGGGCTGACAAAGACCATCAATGAGCTCAAGAAGGAGCTAGATGAAGCTCCTATTCGTCGCACCTATTCGCAGTCTGAGTCTTATGATGATGATGAGGACGGTGCACCTGTCAGGACGACTGCACAGTTCACAACTAAGGCCACGACACCTACAGTGCTAGCTCCGGAGACGAGACCTTCATCTTTTACTCCAGCTAGAGTGACTTTAGCCCCATCAGCTCCTCCAGTGCCTCCAGTGACTACACCAACTCCGTCCAGGACATCTGAAAGCACAACATGCTCCCTTGGTGATTTTGATAATTCATGACAACATACATTGTCTCTTGGACTAATACTTTTACCTAGTGTATTTCAGATAATAGTCCATGGTGAGTTGGGTTGGCAAAAGGATCATGGAGATACCCCAAGATGCAAGCGAATAGGTTGGCAAAGCTTCAAGCAAGAGGACTCTACATCATATATTTGCGAGAAATCACTTTGAGTCCATAGGAAAGCCAATACTATTAAAAGGGGGTAAGGTTTTGTTGGTGAACAAAATGCTCATACGTGCACAAGTGATAGTCATCAAAGACACCCAACAACTCTCCCACAAAAGTCTATCCAAAGCCAAATACTCAAAATTGGTGCAACCAACATTCTACACTCGGTGCCACCAATTCCAAACCCAAGACAGACTCAGCCAAACCCTAGCTTTTCGGTGCAGCCGATACTACATTCGATGCCACCGAGTTGGGCTGCCAACTTACTGTTACACAAGTTCACAATTTCGGTACCTCCGAGATTATTGGATCGGCATCACCAAGATTGGACATTTTGACCGTTGGTCACCTTATCGGTGCAACCGAGATTACTATATCGGTCTCATCGAGATTCATTTGCTAACTTTAAGTCACTTTGGTACAACCGAGATTCACACGTCGGTTCCATCGAGTCTGACTTATTGTGTGTAACGGTTGGAATTTTGGAGATGCCTATATATACCCCTCCACCACCAGCTACTCGAATGAGAAGCACTTAGGACTATTCCATACCTATCCTATCAGTTTTCTAAGAGAGAACCACCTATCCTTGTGTTGAGATCAATATCTTCCACTCCAACCATATGGATCTTGATTTCTAGCCTCCCCAAGTTGCTTTCCACCAATCCCATCTCTGCTATCAAGGCAAATCTATGAGAGAGTTATTGTGTGTTGAGGAGTCTATCATCTTGAAGCACAAGGCAAGGAGTTCAACGCATTACCGAGCCTATTACCTTTTGGAGGGTGGTGCCTTGTAGATTGGTTAGGTGTCGCTTGGGAGCCTCCTACCTCGTGTTGTGGAGTGAACCAAGATATTTGTACGGGAAAGGAGATCGCCTACTTCATGAATATCTACCCATAGTAAGGCTAGTCCTTAGTGGACGGAAGCCGTTATGGAATAATCAAGGTTGCTACTTCGTGGACCCTTATGGGTGGAGCCCTTCGTGGACTTTCGCGATAGTTACCCTCTATGGGTTGAAGACTCCATAAACTTGGACATATGATAGCACCACCTATCGGAAACACGGGAAAAATCCTTGCGTCTCCAATTGCGTTTGATCTTCATATCTCAACTCTTTACTTCATGTGCAATGTCTTTACTTTCCGCTGCCATATTTGTTGACATGCATGTGTAGGGTATATAGACTTGCTAGTCATGCTAAAACTGTTTAAATCTGCCAACCAATTAACTTGAGAAAAGGTTAGGTTTTAATTTACTGCTAGTAGTCTATTCACCCCCCAATAGAAATTTTTATAGTGATCCCTCAATTGGTATCAGAGCTTTGGTCTCCATTGCTTCGGATTAACCACCGAGGAGGAAGATGGATGTGTCTAGTATAGGGAGTTTGAGTTGTAGAGTGCCTATTCTTGATGGAGAGTATTATAGTCAATGGAAAACTTTCATGCTTGACCTGTTCAATGAATTTCAATTGAGCAAATATGTTATGCGCCCCTATGTGCCTCCTATTGACCCCTTGCATCCCACACACGGAGAAGAAATTGATATGCTATGCAATCTTAGAACTATCAATATTATTGTTAGAAGCTTACCAAGATTCGTGCTTTCTCAATTGAAGAACTTTGCATGTGCTTATACTTTGTGGACTAATTTGGAGAAACGATATCCAAATCTTTCATTAAGTAATCTTGATGAAATTCTTCATAAAACTGTTGCTTTTCACAATATGACGCCTAGTGATCCTAAGTTTGATGATTGTTTATTTGAGCTTAGAGACCTCATGCGTGCTAAAGGAGATGTCACAACTATCAACAATATCATTATAGAGGCCCTTCGCATTCATAAACTAGAACATTGTCATGATCACCATCCTAACGAATCTCTTGTTGTTAATGACAAGGATTTCCCACTTGATGATGACAATGTTGGATATGGCTACTATGATGAAGATGAGCTATTTGACATCGAGTATGAGAAGATCATGAAGAATCTAAGCCTCATGGCAAACCTCAAGGATACATGTCCGGAGGAAAGAGTGGATTCTTGACAACAGATGTACCGACCATATGACCGAAGATAGAGAAATGTTTGAAGAAATCACACCAAACCATGGACCGCGAAGGTACGTAACATTTGGAGACAACTCCAAGGGTAAGGTACTTGGTCTTGGTAAGGTTGCCATATCCCATGATAGCTTTATTCAAAATGTTATGCTTGTCGAATATCTTGGCTACAATCTTCATTCCGTATCTAGACTTGCCGACTTTGGTTTCAATGTGTTATTCATGAAATTAGATTGCCAAGTGTTTTGTCAAAATAATCATAAAATGGTCTTTACCGGTATCTATAGAGGTGATCTATAGATTGTTGATTTCATTAAAAGATCCAAGCCTCGCACTTGTTTAATTGCTAAATCTTCTAAAGATTGGCTTTGGCATAGAAGATTAGGACATTTTGGCATGCGTAATTTAGACAAGCTTATTAAAGGTGATCATATAGTTGGTGTTAAAGATGTTATCTTTGACAAAGATAGACTTTGTAGTGCTTGTCAAGATGGAAAGCAAGTAGGTGGAAGTCATCCTGTTAAGAATATCATGACTACTAAGAGACCACTCGAGTTACTTCACATGGATCTTTTCGGTCCCAATGCTTACAAGAGTCTCAGTGGAAATTCCTATGGTCTAGTTATAGTTGATGTTTTTTCCAGATTTACGTGGGTATTCTTCCTTGATGATAAGTTACAGGTTCAAAAGATCTTCAAGAACTTCGTTCGCAAAGCGCTAAATCTGTTTGAAGTGAGGATCAAGAAGGTTCGAAGCGATAACGGATCAGAGTTCAAGAACACCCATGTGGATACCTTTCTTGACGAAGAAGGTGTCTCACATGAGTTCTCGGCTACGTACACACCTCAACAAAATGGAGTTGTTGAGAGGAAGAACCAGACGCTTATTGAGATGGCAAGAACGATGCTTGACGAATATAAGACGCCAAGACACTTTTGGGCAGAAGCCGTGGAAACAGCATGTCATGCCACAAACCGACTTTACTTGCACAATCTTCTCGGTAAAACGGCATACGAGCTACTCACCGGTAACAAACCCCAAGTTGGATACTTTCGAGTATTGGGCTCCAAGTGATACATTCTTGACAAGCATCGTCGTACAAAAGTTGCTTCTAAATCTCATGAAGGATTCCTACTTGGTTACGGATCGAATTCTCACACTTACTGTGTCTACAACAACTTCACTCGAAAAGTTCAAGAGACAGTAGATGTGAAGTTTGATGAATCTAATGGTTCGCAAGTCGAACAATTGCCAAATGATGTAGGTGATAAGGACCCTTCGAAAGCTATCCTAGATTTACCCATCGGCAAGATTCGTCCCATGGAGGTGAAGGGAAGTACTTCATCAACTCAAGTGGAAGCCCCTACTTCATGACAAGGTGAACCACACCATGACATGGAGGCATCCACAAGTGGTACACGGCAACATGATGAAGAGGAGGAGGTACATCATGAAGATCCACCACAACCTCCTTCACCACCACCTCAAGGGAACAACACCGTCAACAACAACGAAGATGAAGGAGATGATGATGATGAAGAAGAAGCTCCACCGTCTAACAAGCCCAAGCTACCCCGAGTTCGAGCACAAGTGACCAAGAACCATCCCCTAAACCAAATCTTTGGTGACATCCAAACCGGGAGAATCACTCGCTCTAAAACTCGTCTTGCCAACTTTTGTGAGCATTATTATTTCATTTCTAGCATTGAGCCCTTGAAGGTAGAACAAGCCCTTGAAGACGCGGATTGGGTGAACGCTATGCATGAAGAGCTTCACAACTTCGAAAGGAACGAAGTGTGGACACTCGTGGAGAAGCCCGAGGATGAGCACAACATCATCGGAACCAAATGGGTGTTTCGGAACAAGCAAGACGAAGATGGTCAAGTCGTACGCAACAAGGCACGTCTCGTGGCCCAAGGATATACTCAAGTCGAAGGTATGACTACGGCGAGACTTAGGCCCCTGCCGGTAGACTTGAATCTATTCGCATTCTTCTTGCCTATGCTAATCACCATGATATCACGCTTGTTCACTAAGAGAGTTAATGGTGAATTATTTGTGTGCCAAATCTATGTGGATGATATTATCTTTGGTTCCACTAACTCTCAATTTAGTGAAAGATTTGGAAGGTTGATGTCCGAGAATTATGAGATGTCCATGATGTGTGAGCTGAAATTCTTTCTTGGATTGCAAATCAAGCAATCAAAAGAAGGAACTTTCATCTCTCAAACTATGTATACGAAGGACTTGATCAAGAAGTTCAACATGCAGGAGTGCAGAGGTATGAAAACTCCCATGCCAACTAGTGGACATGTTGATCTTACCATGGAGTATGAACCGGTTGATCAAAAGGTTTATCGATCTATGATTGCTTTATTGCTATATCTATGTGCATCTCGTCTCGATATTATGCTTAGTGTTTGCATGTGTGCTAGATATCAAGCTGCACCTAAGGAGTGTCATCTTTTGGCCGTGAAACGTATTGTGAGATACTTGATACAAACACCAAACTTTGGCATTTGGTATCCCAAGGGATCTTCTTTTAACCTTGTTGGCTATTTCGATTCGAACTATGCTGGTGACAAGGTTGATAGAAAATCAACCTCAGGTGCTTGTCAATTTTTGGGTAGATCTCTTGTGTCTTGGTCCTCCAAGAAACAAAACTCGGTATCTCTATCTACTGCTGAAGTTGAGTATATTGCTGCTGGATCTTGTTGTGCGCAATTACTATGGATGACACAAATGCTTAAGGACTATGGAATACGTGTTAAAAATGTTCCATTACTTTGTGACAATTAAAGTGCTATTAAGATTGGTCATAATCCTGTGCAACATTTTTGAACTAAGCATATTCAAGTTTGACATCATTTCATTCGTGATCATGTTGCCAAAGGAGATATTAATCTTAAGCATGTTCCGACTAACAAGCAATTGGCCGATATCTTTACTAAGACACTTGATGAGAAAACCTTTTGTCACTTGAGGAGTGAGTTGAACGTCATTGATGCTTCAAACTTGATCTAAACTCACTCGGATGCTTGCAAGGGCATGAGCTTTCGTGATACTTCCATGATATTCCTAACATGTTATCTTATGCCATGGAATTCTATGCTCCCTTGTATTGCATCTAACCGTTTGTAGGTACTTGGAAGAACTTCATTCCACGAGATTTCAACCAACTCCAATCATAAACAATATTGTCTTGACCAAGTAACCCCAACCCCTCTTGATGATGGAAGGAAGTAGACAACAAAAACATATCCTTGACATATACTTGATCATTATTGCAAAATCTCAGTTGGTATCATGTCAAATGGATATACCCATTGTTCTTCCTTGCATGACTAACCTTTGTAGGTAACAAGTGTACTAGAATGAGAAGGATTGCTCCCAACTCAAGATGTTCTTCATCAACCTCGAGCATCCTCAACAAGTTCACCTACGAGCAACATCATCAACATCACTCAAAGGTATACACTCATATCATTGAAAAGGCTTTACTCCAAGTCATGAGCTAAAGCAACTCAAGTGACATGAAAACATTAAAATGCTTAATCGAAAAATGGTAACCCCATTCTGAGCTTAACGTAGAGTATGATCTATGATCAAGTATTCTTGCTTGGCTCCTAAGTCAATATACTCTAATATAGGTGACCTAGACACCGCCCATCATCTAGTTAAGAATCTTGTGTGGTTTGTTCTCTAGTTGCATGATCTCTCGTAACCACTCAAATCTTCTCTAGATGATCTCCTTCTCTTTCCTTTGAATTTTTTTCTTTCGACTCTTAGAAAACAGAAACTTGGTCCCTTATTCCTTTCTTTCTGTTTTAGCATTGGAGCCACCGACTCAGATATCTCGGTTGTACTGAAATTGCGAACAAGCTGCACTACAAAATCTCGATACCACTAATCTATCTGTCTTGGAGTCACCGATTTGTTTTTCTCTTATCTGTTCTTCTATTACTTTGATGATCCCTTCAAAAAAAACTTAGGGGGAGAATAACTAGCAAAACTTAGGGGGAAGAATTCTTTATTCAAGGATCCCTAGCCCAAAGGAGAAGACTTAACAAGATCTCACTACTATTTGCCTCAGGGAGAGAAGTTACGTGCAATGATTCCCCTAGTTCTTTTCTATGAACCCTACTTTCAATGACCCTTGCACTCGAGGATCCCTTCCTTGTCAATGATCCCTGTACCTACTCCTAAATTTGACCTTTTTGGAAATTCATGCCAAAGGGGGAGAATATCAAAGCTTCATGCTAAAGGGAGAAGGGAGAGTTACATGCTTATGCAAAGGGGGAGATATGATTAAGGGGTAGAGCAGATAAAATCAAATTTGTACTAAACAATGCAAAGGGGGAGAATAACAAGGTGAGAATGCCAAAGCGGGGGAGAAAGACATATTTGGAGAATATTATTGATCTTATCTTATTTGACTGTTCTCTTTAGAATTTTCTCACCCTGTCCAATCCCAATATCTACTGTTGAGATTCAGGGGGAGAGGATGAACTACTACTTTCATATCTAAGGGGAGAAAAATTTAAATGATCTTGGAGACATATCAATTCTAAGGAATACTATCTTCTATATGTTCTCCATATCTTGGTATCGTTGAGTCCTATTGCCTTTGATTGGTAGAATACTCTTGTGTTTCCTAACATTGTTTTCTCAAGTGTGTTTCTACTACTATAATGCTCAAGAACTCAAGGTAAGTACATGCATCATATCTTCGATCAAGATGATATCTTATTTCTTGCACATATTTTTTGCAAGAGTGAAGTCTTGAACAAGGACACATCTCATTCATATATATTTTGATGCATATAGCCAAGATACACATGACTCCTTGTACCCCTTCATCCATATGTGTGTCCATTCATTCCAAAGCAACTATCGTTTAAATGGCTGCACACATTTAGGGGGAGCGAATCTAAGTCATGTGTCTCTCAAAGTCTTCATTATATTCACGCATATCTTTATTTGAAGCTTTGATTGTATGTTGTCATCAATTAGAAAAAAGGGGGAGATTGAAAGCACAACATGCTCCCTTGGTGGTTTTGATAATTCATGAAAACATACATTGTCTCTTGGACTAATACTTTTACCTAGTGTAATTCAGATAATAGTCCATGGTGAGTTGGGTTGGCAAAAGGATCGTGGAGATACACCAAGATGCAAGCGAATAGGTTGGCAAAGCTTCAAGCAAGAGGACTCTACATTTATATTTGTGAGAAATCACTTTGAGTCCATAGGAAAGCCAATACTATTAAAAGGGGGTAGGGTTTTGTTGGTGAAAAAATGCCCATACATGCACAAGTGATAGTCACCAAAGAAACCCACAAACTCTCCCACCAAAGTTTGTCCAAAGACAAATAGTCAAAATCGGTGCAACCAACATTCTACACTCGGTGCCACCGATTCCAAACCCTAGACAGACTCAGCGAAACCCTAACTTTTCGGTGTAGCCGATACTGCATTCGGTGCCACCGAGTTGGGATACCAACTTACTGTTATGCAAGTTCACAGTTTTGGTCCCTCCGAGATTGCTGGATCGGCGTCATCGAGATTGGACATTCTGACCATTGGTCACCTTATCGGTGCAGCCGAGATTCCTATATCGGTCTCATCGAGATTCGAAAGTTGCTAACTTTAAGTCACTTCGGTACAACCGAGATTCACACATCGGTTCCACTGAGTCTGACTTATTTTGTGTAATGGTTGGATTTTTGGAGATGCCTATATATACCACTCCACCACCAGCTAGTCGAATGAGAAACACTCAGGACTATTCCATACCTATCCTATTCGTTTTCTGAGAGAGAACCACCTATCCATGTGTTGAGGTCAAGATCTTCCACTCCAACCATATGTATCTTGATTTCTAGCCTCTCCAAGTTGCTTTCCACCAATCCCATCTCTTCTACCAAGCCAAATCTGTGAGAGAGTGATTGTGTGTTGAGGAGTCTATCATCTTGAAGCACAAGATCAAGGAGTTCATCGCATTATCGAGCCTATTACCTTTTGGAGGGTGGTGCCTCCTAGATTGGTTAGGTGTCGCTTGGAGCCTCCTATTTCGTGTTGTGGAGTGAACCAAGAATTTTGTACGGGCAAGGAGATCGCCTACTTCGTGAAGATCTACTAATAGTGAGGCTAGTCCTTCGTGGATGGAAGCCGTTATGGAATAGTCAAGGTTGCTACTTCGTGGACCCTTATGGGTGGAGCCCTTCGTGCACTCTCATGACCGTTACCATCTGTGGGTTGAAGACTCCATAAATGTGGATTTACGATAGCACCACCTATCGGAACCACGGGAAAAATCCTTGCGTCTCCAATTGCGTTTGATCTTCATATCTCAACTCTTTACTGCATGTGCAATGTCTTTACTTTCCGCTGCCATATTTGTTGACATGCATGTGTAGGGTATATAGACTTGCTAGTTATGCTAAAACTATTAAAATCTGCCAACCAATTAACTTGGGAAAATGTTAGGTTTTAATTTACCGCTAGTAGTCTATTCACCCCCTCTAGACTCTCTTCTAGTGATCCCTCAACATCAACAGGAGTCTTCGCCGATGCCGTCTCTCGACTCCGACATTGAGTATAGGAGGAGATCAGCCATAGAAGAAAGATTATCTATATCTCTTCAAACTTTTTGGTAACTTGTTGCCAAAGGGGGAGAAGTTGTTTATTGATCTAGGCTTCGAGTGAGAGAGCGTCTGCTTTTTATTGCCGTTATACAAAACAATTGGTGTTTTGGTTTGGATGTGAGATACTTTTGGTTGTGTGTGATCATACGCTTTAATGTGTGTTGCTACTATTTGCTATCTTTTTGATGGTTATGTGTTGATCATTCACTTTGCTTGATGTGTTGTGCTATGTTGTTAACTCTTATTACTCTCGCACACCACCAAGATGTATGTGACATGGAAGAAGTGCACCATGTACTTAATTGATTGAAATTTGCATTCAAACGCAAATTTAAAAATAATGCACAAATTTAGGGGGAGCTCTTGCTTATCACATACTTCTCAAAGCGATGGTTATATTCATTGATTATATCATCTGTCGAAGCTTTGATCTATATGTTTTCATCAATTACCAAAAAGGGGGAGATTGAAAGCACATTTGCTCCCTTGGTGGTTTCGGTAATTAATAACAACATATATGTCATTGAACTAATGTTTCACTAAGCATGTTTCAGGAAAAGTTCAATGATGGGTTGGCAAAACGTTTGTGGAATACCCCAAGATGCAAGGAAATAGTTTGGCAAAGCTTCAAGCAAGAGGACTCTACATTTTACCTTTTGTGAGAAATCACTTCGTGTCCATAGGAAAGCCAATACTATTAAAAGGGGGTAAGGTTTTGTTGGTGAACAAAATGCTCATACATGCACAAGTGATAGTCACCACATACACCCACAAGCTCTTCCACAAAAGTCTGTCCAAAGCCAAATATCCTAAATCGATGCAACCAACACTTTCCACTCGGTGCCACTGATTCTCAACCTCAGACAGACTCAGCCAAACCCTAGCATATCGGTGCAACCGATTCCATTTTGGTGTCACCGAGTTTGGGTTGCCAACTTCCTGTTACGCAAATTCACAAATCGGTACGTCCGAGTTTTGTGAATCAGTGTCACCGAGTTTGGCAATCTGACCATTGGTCACCTTATCGGTGCAACCAATTTGTATGTATCGGTTTCAACGAGATTCAAAAGCTGCTACCTTTGAGGCAACTCGGTACCACCGAGAATAACACATCGGTGTCACCGAGTCTGACTTATTAGGTGTAAGGTTGGATTTTTGGATATGCCTATATATACCCCTCCACCATGACTCACTCGCAAGAGAAGCACGCAGAATAGTTCCCCACTCACGCCTACTAATTTTCTAAGAGAGAGCCACCTACTCATGTGTTGAGATCGTGCCATTCCATTCCTACCATATGAATCTTGATCTCTAGCCTCCCCAAGTTGATTTCCTCCCAATCTATCTCTTCCACCAAGCCAAATATGTGAGAGAGTGATTGTGTGTTGAGGACTCTATCATCTTGAAGCACAAGAGCAAGGAGTTCATCAACATTATCGAGCCTATTACCTTTTGGAGGGTGGTGCCTCCTAGATTGGTTAGGTGTCGCTTGGGAGCCTCCTACTTCGTGTTGTGGAGTGAACCAAGAAGTTTGTATGTGCAAGGAGATCGCCTACTTCATGAAGATCTGTCGCGAGCTAGGCTTGTCCTCCGTGGACGTAGACCATCATGGTATAGTCAAGGTTGCTTCTTCATGGAACCCTCCGTGGGTAGAGCCCTCCTTGGACTCTCGCGACTGTTACCCTCCATGGGTTGAAGAATCCATAAACGTGGATGTACAATAGCACCACCTATCCAAACCACGGGAAAAATCATCGTGTCACCAATTGCATTTGATCTTCCTACGCTTCCTTTACTTACATGCTTGTCCTTACTTTCCAGTGCTATACTCGTAGACATGCATGTGTAGGGTGTTCTTGACATACTATGAATGCTAAAATCTGCCAAGACTTAAAATTGGGAAAAAGTAGATTTTTAATTGGTCAAGTAGTCTAATCACCCCCACTCTAGCACTACTTTCTAGCCTACAACCTTGGGCATCCCCAAGCTTAGGCTCTTTCTACTCCTCATTCTATGGTCCATTGTGATAACACCCAAAACTTGAAAACTTTAATCACACAAAACTCAACCAATCTTCGTGAGATCCGTTAGTATAAGTAACATATTTAATACTTTAGGTACTTTTATAAATTGATTATTATTTTATTTTCGCATAATAGGTACTATATTCTAACTTCTCCATGGCTGGTACCCCCCTGATATAATCCATAGCATAATCAAAACAAGCAAACTATGCAAGCAAAACATAATATGTTTAAAACAGAACAGTCTGTAGCAATCTGTAAAGACCCCATACTTCTGTAGCGCTAAAATTCTGAAAAATTAGGAAAATTCCTAACGTAGAGAATTTGTATAGAAATATTGTGTAAAAATTTCATATCATTATCATGCTCCACTAAAAAAATGAAAATTCCTGTATTGGGGTCAAAGGTTTTTGTTTTGATTCAACATCGTTTCTACTCATATTGCGAGTTATCCCAAAGGCTTTACTGGGCACAAACACTAATTGAAACATAAAAACGTAATCATTAAAGAGTAAATAATCATGTTATCATAAAATAACAGAAGGTAAAAAGCAAAAATAAAGATAACTATTGGGTTGCCTCCCAACAAGCGCTATTGTTTTATGCCCCTAGCTAGGCATAATGCATAGTTTCATGTATTGCCATCTTCGACATCAAGCTCCTTTATAAAAAAACCATGGATAATAGGAACAATGTGAGGCTTGAAAATAGGATCCTTTATCAAGTTCACAAAATTGGGGTGAACACTAATCATTTTGAGATATTCGTTTCTTTTGGAAAGAGGTGTACTAATGCTCTTAGGAATGTATGTGAACTTCGGACTTTTGTCTTGTGAAGTGCTAGCATTAGTTTTAGATGGTGCGGAAACCCACTTTGTCAATGAAATCCTCCATTTTAGCAATTATATTCAAACCTTGTTCTACCCTATTATCAATAATAGTGTCCCTTTCCGTTAAAGTTTTCAAAGTCATTCCTACCAATAACCGAAATTGAGTGATACAGTTATGAAGTTTTTTATCCAACTACTCAATTGGTTTACTAGTGATCCTTTTCCTTTCAATATCATCAAGTGTTTTCATAACATATTACAAGGTTACATTGGTTTCATTAACGATAATAGGTGGCGTTCCAACAAGATTTTCAATTGTGTTATAAGCATTAGAGGTGTGACACAATAAGAAGTTCCCACCGGTGATGGTGTGTAGGACAAATCTATACTAAGTTGTCACACCAACGTAAAAATTATGAAGCAAAGTAGTGGTGGATAACTTATTAGTTTCTTGATTTTGAGCATGGAAAATCCTATACCATGCATCCTTCAAACTTTCTCCTCCCCTTTGTTTAAAGTTGACTACATCATTGTTGGGAGTAACGCGAGCATAGGAAGAACTAGCCATGACTTCAAACAAGAAAACTAGTAACAAGCAAAGATATATTTTTTGTATTTTTTATTTTTATGAAACAAACTAAATATAAAAGCAAATAAAAATACGAAACATTGAATGATAATTTGTGCAAATTTAGTTGATAGTTGGTGATGGTATTCCTCGACACCGACACCAAAATTCCTTCCTGATACTTGTGATCTGCGTTGGGTTTTCCGTGAAGAGAAACTGGTTACCGCAACACAATGTGGGTAAGTATTTCACTAGGTTATGAAACCAAGGTGTATAGAACCAATAGGAATACCAATACTTAACCGTCTTCAGCGGCTGCACATAAAAGAGCAAACAACTTGCGCCCAATGCTAGCAAGAGGGTTGTTAATCCCCTTGGTCTTGTTATTTGCAAGCAAGTGAGTTGTGTAGGTAATTGTAGATAATTGTAAATTGTGAAATAAAATAAAATAAAATGAATGGCATCAAGGTAATAGTAGCATTTCTTAATATATAAGTGAATAGACCCAGGGGGCGTACTATTCTCTAGTGGCATATCTCATAGAAATAGCATATGGTGGGTAAAAAATTACGGTTGGGCAATTGATAGAAAATCGAATTGTTATGCGATTTTCATGGCAATGATCATGTGTATATAGGCATAACGTCCATAAGCAAATAGACCGACTCCTGCCTGCACCTATTACTATTACTCCACTCATCAACTGCTATCCAACATGTATCTAGAGTATTAAGTAAAACAAAGTAATGCTTGGAGAACGATGCCATGATGTAGACAAAGTAAACTCAATCAATATGAATAAACCCCATAGATTTATCCTTAGTGGAAGCAACACAAAGACGCAACTTATCCCCTTCTATCACTGGGATATAGAAACTCGTCACGTTGAACCTACCACGACGCACCACTCGCACTGAGGAAATATCAATCTAGTTGGCCAAACTATCTCAATAGATCAGAGAGCATTAAGAAGCTATAATGATCATGCAAATAAGAATAATAGGAATCAGATTTGACTCAAATACTTTTCATGAATAATCTAAACATAAACTCACAATTCATCGGATCCCAACAAACACACCATACAAAGTGATTACATCGGATAGATCAAGGCAAATATGTGATGAACATTGTATTGAAGATCAAGAGAGAGAGAGAGAGAGAGATATTGCCATCTAGGTACTACCTACGGACCTGCATGTCTGTAGTGAACTACTCACACATCATCATGAGGGCAGCACGGTTGATGAAGAGGCCGTACGTGATCGATCCCCCCGGCAGGGTGCCGAAACGAAGCTGTAGATGGGCTCCCGTCGGAATAGAGACTTGGAGTGGCGTAAAAAGTGTCTCAAGATGTCCTCTCGGCCTTTTGGAATATCATAGAATTTATAGGCCAGAGAGGGACATCGGGAGAGCCACGAGGGGGCCACCAATATCAGAGCGCCCCCAGGGCATGCCTTGATGTGTCTTGGGGCCCTCGTGTGCCTCCGAGCCTCCTCCTGAAGCTTCTAGGTCTTCTTTTCGTCCAGAAAAATCATCAAAAAGTTTAATGGCAATTGGACTTCGTTTGGTAATGTAAACCTGAAAAGTAAAAAAACATGTAGAAAATAACAATTCACACCGGGCACTCAGTCAATAGGTTAGTGCTCAAAAATATTATAAATTGGTACACAAATGCCCCAAAAGTATCCTAGAATGATAATATACCAACGTGGAACAATATATATATATGTCGGAGACGTGTCACTAGCGCGCACCCCCTATGGCCCATGTGGGGCCCCGGGGTAAGTGCACCCCCGGAAGCCTTTTCGGGACCCCCGGTAGACTACCAACAATATCGGAAACTTTTCCAGCACCTAAAATAGGACTTCCCATATAGAAATATTTACCTCTAGACCATTCCTAAACTCCTCGTGATGTCCGATATCTCATCCGAGACTCCAAACAACATTCTGTCACCATCGTACATATCCCAATAACTACATTCCCAACCAAACCCATCAAACCATAGAACCATATCAGTAAAGAATACATATGGAGCCCCACATATGTATTTCCGTGTATTATGGGTTTTCTCCGGTTGGATTTACTGATTGGGTTTGCGTCACCAAACATTAAGCGTGCGGACCCTACGGGTTCAAGAATCATGTAGACATGACAGAGACACCTCTCCAGCCAATAACTAATAGTAGGATCTGGATGCCCATAGTGGATCCTACATATTCCATAAATATCTTCATTGGTCAAGCCATGATGTCAAGTATTCAGTTAATCCCATATGTAGTTCCATTCGTACATCGGTATGTTACTTTCCCAAGATTCGATCGTTGGTATCTCCATACCCATCTCAATCTTGTTACCGGTAAGTCTCTTTACTTGTTCTGTAATACAAGATCCCATGACTAACTCCTTAGTCACATTGCTTGCAAGCTTCTTGTGATATTGTATTAGCGAGAGGTCCAGAGATACCTCTCTGTCATACGGAGTGACAAATCCTAGTCTGAATCCATGCTAACCCAACAGGCACCCTTGGAGATACTTGTAGAGTACCTTTATGAACACCCAACTATGAAGTGATGTTTGATACACACAAGGAATTCCTCCGATGTCAGGGAGTTGCATGATCTCATGGTCCTAGGAAGATATACGTGACATGAAGAAAGCAGTAGCAATAAACTAAGTGGTACGATCAAATGCTATGCTTACGGTTGAGTCTTGTCCATCACATCATTATCCTAATGATGTGATCCCATTATCAAATGACAACTCATGTCTATGGTTAGCAAACCTTAACCATCTTTGATCAACGAGCTAGCCTAGTAGAGGCTCATTAGGGATACGGTGTTGTTTATATATCCACACATGTATTTAAATTTCAGGTCAATACAATTCTAGCATGGATAAGGAATGATTATCATGAGCAAGTAAATATGATAATAACCACTTAATTATTGCCTCTAGGGCATATTTCAAACACCATATTCCAGATGGATATGCTAGAATTCTCGTGTAGAAAGATATATGTATTGAATATACAATGAAGAGTAGCACCATGAAAGAAAGAAACGACTACCTAAGAGTTGTTTCAATTGGAGTGATGTGACCTTAAGGATGACATAGAAAGTTGTCATGTGAAGAGACAAAAAATGTTGAATGAGTAGATAGTTATTAGCCAACGTTATAGGAATTTTTGTCACCCGGGGGTTATGAGGTAACCTTAGACGTATCCGTCACAAGACCGAAGGAGCTTCAGAAGATCCAGGCTTAAAGAAAGGAGCATGAAGGACTTCAAAGATGCTTGTGAGGAAGAATGAGTGTTAGGATTTTTAAGATTTCCAAAACATATGGTAGGTAATGATTTGGGTATGCCATGAGTTGATCACCATGATGTTTACTCTTATTCGCCTTATAGTGAGGAGCGAGTAGTCTTGAGCGAGACACTTATAGTTGAGGAACGACGTAAGCCAAGAACCTAGTTGGAATACTAAATGATGCATAGGGGAAACCGTTGCCAAACATAGGTATGAGCATGAGCTCGATGGGACAACCAAGATGGATCCATATATTGGAAGTGCACTCCATGATAAGGAACAACCGGGGAGGATCGGTACATCGAATACCATTCGACCCACAATGTAATACTATGACATGTGATGTATTCTTGGTATTTCATCGTCGGTTGTGTGCGTCGGATATTGATAAACGGACTGGCACAACAAGCACGGAGATTTGGGGCCCCTGTCGGCACCGGGTCGTGCCATGTCGAAATCTAGCGACAAAGGAGGACGGGGAGAGGGGTGTGCCACTTCTTCTCAGGTACTTTAGATCCCGAGATCGGAGTTATTGGCTAGTAGACATGTTGTGCAACTAGCCATGGAGATGGATTTCAAAATCTTATTGTCAAGTTGGATTTTAAAGGTGTAGTGCCTATTCTCAACCATCTAGAGAAGAATCTCTTTGTGCTCGGTCCCGTGATCAAAGAAGTGAAAGGTTTAATTTTTGTATAAGCATACGTCTGACTTTATAGATAAATCCACCATAAAGCAAACAAACACATAGATGGACACACATGCAAGGTTCAGAAACCAAAGTTAGGGAACTTACAACACATGAACAACACAATCCAGCGGCACGCAGGTTAAGAACCTACACACAAAATAACTTAAGACAACAAAGCGCCACCATCCTCTAGGTCGTCGAAGCTTGATCCTTGCACGAGATAGAGATCGCCATGGTCCTTACACGAGAAACCAGCACCTCCATGGCTTCCTTATTGAAATCTTTAATCAATGATTTCCACTGCTGCAAAAGAGTTATCATTTTCAACAGACTGTTAAAGGGTTTGAAAGGGAAGCAACGCCAATAGTAAACTTGTTCCCAGTAGTCTATAGCACCCAACTCATATCTGAAAAACCAAACAAGAACAACTACTTGTTTTACCTTGATAGGGAACTAGCCCAAGGTCAAAGATCGCTAAAGGAAGACGGTGCCCAAATCACATCCACCCACGTCCGAATGCAACTCGAAAGCAGGCCAGCTGAATCGCTACAAACATAATATATTTAGAATCCTCATGAGCACCACAAAGCACACAAAATTCAGATGCCAAGCCATTTCTTTTCCTAGCTTGGTTAGCACATGGAAACCTACTGCGCATGGCTTGACACATGATTTTTTTTCAAAGGGATCCTATCCCGTCAAATGCTAAACTTATTCGTAATAGAGTTCTGAACAAGCCACGATAAAGAGACTTGATGGAAAAATGATCAGACGATGAGTCAAGCCAGACCACTAGGTCAACAGACTTCGAGATTGTTGGGAAGACAACAACAATCCACTGTAAATATTCCAAGTCTTAGAAAGACAGTACCCATCGAAGACCAAGGTTCGAGTTGTCACGGGAGGGACCCAAGATGGAAATCCGAGGAACATCACATTAAAGTAAAAGCAAAGGAAATGACACATAGAAGGGCCCATCCACATGCCACAAATCCAACCAAAACCGAAAGTATCATCACCAACCAAAAACTTGACCTAAGAACGAAACTCATCTCGAACTTTAACCAATTGGTGCCAAAATTGAGAACCCCTAGAGGGAGAAGAAAACAAGGGCTACCAAAGGCAAATGATTAGCTTTAAGGATGTCAAACCACATGACCCTAAGCTTTGCCAAAAGAATTTTCCACCACCATTTGATAGGCATTTATTCATAATGGAGGTGTTGATGATGCATACCCTAAGATTTTTAGGCCAACACATAACATTTCATTGAATAAGATGGTATTTCTTTCTATTGTTAGTAGTATTCAGTAATACCCGCTCATGCACTTATCAAACACAACATGGGTACATTCAGGTAAACATAGAAAGCCAATGAAGAACATTGGCAGGAAGGATAAGCAAGCACTAATCAGTAAAACTCTGTCAGTCGAAACCTTAAGAATAGATGAGACGAATTGACACGCATATAACTTAAATAGGGAAATAGGAACACCCGGGTAAACAAAAGGGAAGGATCATAGGTTACAATTAACTAGATTTGCAATTCATGTGTCCCCCTCATCAAGACAACTAGTGAGAATCACCTCACTGTTGGAAAAGTTAATCTTGAAGCACAAGAGTGCCTCGAAATAGAGGAGAAGGAATGTTGAGGTTAGCAATGAAAATATTATTGTTTCATGTAAGATGATCGTGTTGTCAACGTATTGGAGATGAGAAATCTCAGAAGGAATAAGATCAAAGATTACTGGAAGGATATGAGTAGTTGCATCTGCATGTTAAGAATACAAGAGAATGCAGCAACAAAATAAATTAAAAATAATAAGATAAATAGGTCACCCCTACCTAACGTCCGTCCATTTGGGAAGTACGGGCCATATTTTGCATGCAATATTTCTCCGAATGTTCTTTATCCCTCTATAGAGGGAAGCGTTTCTCTTCGGCTCACTGTCCAAGGCTTTAGCCGGTCACGAGCGGACCGCACGATCCCCTGCCATCATCTGACCAGCAACACACACGCTCTCCCTCACGTGGTTGGACGCATGCTGATGGGGGCTCATCAACCGCTCCATTTACTTATCCTTCCATGAAGTCTCTGCGTTCGTTCATTTACTCACCGCCGATGAAAGAGATTCCTCTCCCGTGTTCTCTCATCCCCCCCGACCACAGACCTACCACCAATGAACGATCAACCAAGAGTGAAAAATCGAATTTCGGCTATGAGTTGTTTTCGTATGTAGTGGAAACATCATAAGCGAACACTATTCGACTTTCTCTTGAGAGGGTGTGTATGTGGTAAATAAACGGGACTGGTCAAAAGAGCTCGAAAGAGACATTATTGTTAAAGGTCCATAGTTCCCAAACATTAATCCACAATGAAAACCTATGCATGACCACTTATTTGGCATAATCTCCTTCGCGTGACAATCAAAGTTCCTGCAAACAATGATTGAAACAAAGTGTTTAAGATCCTAGAGGAGGATACAATCGTGGGTGTGCATATGAGCACTCGAGCATCATATTTGACCACATGCTTTCTACTCCCTAAGTTATGCTTTTATGGCTCTACCTAAATAAACTCTTTCATGCTTTCTTGATAAACAACAATTGTCTAATTAAATGAAATGATGTATTGCAAAGTTGCTTTATCTAATAGATCGTAAACTTTGTGTTGATTATCTTTGCATCACTAACACTTGCACTATAACCATGCCACTGTTCTATCTATGTTAAGTTTTCAAGTTAAGAAGCGGAGAGCTATCTAGGCATTCGATCGTAAGTGAACCAAAACCATTTCGTTATTTTGGTTTAAACAACTGAGTTCCTTATGCTTTGGATTTCTCTCTATGTTGCTTGAGGACGATCAAGTTTAAGGTTGGGGGAGTTGATGAGTGATATTTTTACACTTATTTAAACCTTGTTTAAACCAAGATATTTGATTAAAAGATAGATATTCGCTCTGATATTGCCACCAATGACTAATGAATGCAAAGGATTACACAAATCCTCTCTTTAATATTTTTCCACACGAAATGGGCTAAAAAGGCAAGAAATCACGTGGCAGAATGGAAAGGAAGGAAAAGGAAGAAGGAAAAAGTCACCAGGAGGCGACCAGAGCCAAAAACAGCGTTTCATGCGATCGCACGCGCTTGCATGAGCATTTGTTTGGCATGGAAACCGAGGCATGTCATGCACCTGTACAACTTTTATAAAGGGGACCTCGTCAAAATTTCAATAGAACGTCGTCGAGCACAACCAGAACCTCTTCATCGTCATCTTCATCAACAAACCCTAGTCGCCGCCATTTTAATCTCCATAGCCATCTCCACCACCATAGTCCTCTCTTGTATAGTTCATAGATGTAATCGTGCATCACACAAGGCATCCATTGTAAGACATATTGCGATCAATCAATCCCAAGATGTGTTCTTCAATGGTTTATTCACGCGATCTGATCTCCATGTGTTAGTAGTTCGTTAAGGCATGGGGTAAGGCATGAGCCTTGCAACCTCGGGTATTTGTTGAAGGTATCAATGTGAGTCTTTAACATAACATCACGTATGTGTGATATTTTTTTCATGAAGTGTATCTTGTCTTGTCCATCATTTTCATCCCTGCAGGTGCCCATGATCATGGAGATCGAGCACCGGTGAAGCTAGGAGCAAGGGGATCGGGAAGTGTTATACCAAACATCAGTGATAGTTAGGTATAGTAGGGTAACATGGATCATATCCTTGCGGATTCATGACGCATAGTCATTTTTATTTTTTATTTTTTATCATTTGCCACCGATTGTGTCCCACTACTCGGTTTTGCCATTAGAACTTTCAACTGCTCAAAAAGGCCATCGTTCCTTGAGACACTTGCTCAAAATGCCATTAGATATCTCAAAAATGACATCACTCATTAGAAGTTTGCTCAAAAATGCCATTAGACATCATTTTTGTCATTCAAACTTGCTGACCATGTTATATGACGAAAATACCCTATACCCACATGGTAGGTCTCTCTATCTCACAATGATAAGTGTGGACCCCACTTGTCTAGAGTTAGCAAGCTGATAATTTTTAGAGGAAAATAAAAATGTTGTTGGGATCAAGTGGGACACACACTTTATTGTAGTGAGATAGAGGGAGAGATGACATGTTAATCTATCGGTACTTTGGTCATTATCACATGGCAAACAAGATTTGAGCTCACATTAATGGTGTGTAGTGGCATTTTGAGCAAGCATCTCAAGGAACAATGACATTTTTTAGTAGTTGAAACTTCTAATGGCAAAACTGAGTAGCGGGACACAAACAGTGGCATAAATGATAAAAACCCTTTGTTTTTTTGCAAGTATTTTTCAGTTGAAAACCCCCAAAAGTTACTATGGCTCGATATCTTGATAGTTTTGCTACTCCTAGCAATAACTTCATGCATGAACCAATAACACAACCTGCTGTTGCAACTGCAGAATGTAAGATAAAACCAAACATAGTTTCCATGGTTCAACATGACCAATTTGGAGGCTCTGCTTCTGAAGATGTAGGTATCCATTTACATAATTTTATTGAATTGTGCAACATGACACACATAAAGTATTATTACCCATATGCTCTAAAACTTTACTTATTTTATCTCTTTGAGAGGAAAAGCTAATGAATCTCTTTTAGCTTTGCCTAAAAGAAGTATTACTTCTTGGGATGCTTGTTGCAGTAAATTTTTATCTATGTTCTACCCACCTACCAAAATTATGCAATTACATTCTCAGATTAGAGGTTCCAAGCAAGAGGAACGGGAACCACTTGAGCTTGCGTGGGATAGAATAAAAGAAGCTATAAGAAACTTCCCCAATCATGAAATGGAGGATTGGTTAATCCTTTTATAATGGCTTGAATCACATGTCAAAAATGATGCTTGATACAAGTGCAAGAGGAAGAATCATGGGAACGCTCATACAAGATGGCAAGAAGATACTAGATGATATGCAGGAGAACCATGCCCAATGGAATGTTGAGAGAACCACCATCAAGAAGGCGAATGCCATAGAATAAATAGCTTTAAGAACTTATCTCCTTGATGGAAGGTAAAGAAGAGGTAAATGTTAATGCTATCACTAATGAAGATACCATTGATGTGAATTTTATTGCTCGTAATAGCTATAATCCCAATTGGAAAAATAATGATTATGCTCCTATACTTGCTTATCCAGATAACGGAGGAACATCCAACAATTTTAATGAAGCTAATGATAGCAATATATATACTCTTGAAGAAACCTTTAAAAGTTTTATTGCTATCCAGACTGAGCAGAATGAAAAGTTCAAGAATATCTTGGAGAATCATGATAACTTACTTGGTTAGTTGACCGGTAAGATTGTTGGACTAACAAATGGTGTGTAGATACTTGAAGCCAGGTCCAAGAATATGGAGGCACAATTTGCTAAGATAGCAGAGAGAGAAACCTTGATTTTGTCCAAGTTTGCAGATAAACCGGAGCCTAACCCAGCCACAGAAGTTAAACTGGTAAGAAGCAACAAAGAGAAAATTGAGGTGCATGACACAAGCCATGTGCGAGAGTACAACTACACTGTTGCAGATTTTGTCATAATGATATCCATGAAGTATCCACTACTGGAGGTAACTAATGATGAGGCATATAATGTATTTGTTGAACAAGTCCAACCAAGGTACGTGAACTTGACGATGAAAGCAAAGAGCTATTTAGTAAGTTGCCAACTAAGCAAGAGGATGCTTTTGAACCTACTATAGAGACTAGGATAGGATCTAATAAGTTCAGTGTTGTTTGTGATCTAGGGGCAAGTATTTCCACTATCACCAAATATATTTGTGATAGTCTAAATCTTGGTCCTTATGCTAATACTAGATTATGTTGAACATGGCTAAGTCTACATTTACTCAGGCAGTAGGCATTAAGCATGGATGTATTGTTCAAATTAATGATTGCCCTATCATGATTTATCTTCTTATAGTAGATATGCTTGAAGATCCAATTGCTCCTATAATTCTCGGTAGACATTTTCTAAGGACTATCAAAGTTGTGATAAATGTGTTTGAGGAAATTTTCATTTTGATTTACCACCTAAAGATCCCTTTGTAAGACATTTTCCCAAGAAAAAGAAATTGAAGACCTACACAGGAGGTGGCATCATTTTGAATGCAAGAAGCTATGGTCTTGATGTTCTAGCACCACCTTGATCACCGCTATGGTCGAGCTACCCGACCGAAAACAAGTGCTTCGTGACAGGCAACCCACGCAAATAAAGTAGACAACTTTTTATTTTTGTTTTAAACAAAAGAGTGATTGAAGTTCTATATGAAGAAGTGAGTTTGGAAGAGTTGTTCTAATGAAGCCTTAGCCTTGTGTAAGATGGTTTATATGTAAGATTGATGTTTGAATGTGTGGAAATATAGACCTTGTGTAAGCCTTAGCCTTGTGTAAGATTGATGGTTTCATATAGAACTTACACATAGACATATTTCCGATGAACTGTGGGTTTATGTTCAGATTATCCATGAGATTATATCGAGTTCCTTTCTGGTGTTTTCATATATATGCATGATTATATGATAGCTTCGTAATTCTCTCCGATCTATTGATGTTGTTTGACCAAATAGATTGATTTATCTTCAGCGGGAGAGGTGCATTGTAGTGGGTTTAATCTTGCGGTGCTCAATCCTAGTGACTGAAAGCAACATGACACATATTTGTATTGCTTCCACTAAGGATGCAACGATGGAGTCTATTCAGATTAATTGGATTTACTTTGTCTACATCATGTCATTGTTCTCCAAGCGTTACTCTGTTTCACCTAATACTCTAGATGCATGCCGGAGAGTGCTCTCCAGGTTAAGTAATAGTAGTAGATGCAGGAAAGAGTCAGTCTACTTGCTTACATACATGATGCCTGTATATAATGATAATTACCATGAATAAATATTGCATAACTAGGCGCTATTCTATGAATTTCCCAACAGTAATTTGTTTACCCACAATATGCCTTCTACAAGAGAGATGCCTATAGGGAAAACTATACCCACCGGGTCTATTCACAAATATATTTACAAACGCTCTTAATACCTTGCTATAACCATTTAATTTTCATTTATTTTCTATTTTCTATTTATCAAACTATCATCTACACAACTCATTGCTTGCAAGTAACGAGTTCAAGGGGATTGATAACCCTCTTGCCCGCGTTGGGTGCAGGTTTGTGCTCCTTTTGTGTAGGCACCGAAGACGTGAAATTATGTGGTTGTCCTGTTGGTTCCATAAACTTGGTTCTCACTGAGGGAAATACTTATCTATACAGTGTTGCATTATCCCCTCCTCTTCGGGGAAAACCCAACACGGATCACACGTATCAGGAAGTATTTCTAGCGCTGTTGCCGGGGAGTATCATCAATTTCCTATCAAGTACCTTCAAACAAGTTATCATTCACTTGTTATACTCTTTATTTTTTGTTACTGTTTGCTTGCTATAAAAATAAATAATAGGAAAATATTTATCTTTGCTAGTCTAGATGTTTGCTTGCTATAGTTGCTAGTATATTTGCCTTGCTTGTTACTTTGCTTGCTCGGTCACCATGTATCAAGACAACACTAAGTTGTGTGACTTCTTGAATACTAATAACAATGATTTTATTAGTACTCCTATACCACCGTCCACTAGTGTGGAGTTTTATGATATAAATGCTGCATTGCTTCTTATGATGAAAGAACGGTTTTCCGGAAGTCCAATGAGGATCCAGCTGCGCAGCAATACTTCTGTTGAATTATGTTATATGCAAAAGAAAAAGGATATGGATAATGATGTGATCAAGTTAAAATTATTTCCTTTTTGACTACTAGACAAAGCTAAGGCTTGTTTTTCATCTTTACCACATAATAGTATTGGAACATGGGATAAACGTAAGGATGCTTTTATTACCATATTTTCCTTCTACTAAGATCACCTCCCCTAGAAATCAAATTATGAAATTTAAACAACATGACCAAAAACATGTTGCACAAACTTGGGAGGGGATGAAATTGATGATTAAAAATTTCCCTACTCATGGTTTGAACTTACAGATGATTATACAAAATTTCTATGCTGGACTAAACTTTGTGTTTAGAAATCTTCTAGATTCTGCTGTAGGTGTGTCGGTGCACTAGGAAACGGGGGACCTAGTACCTTGACTTATGCACATGTGACCGCAGCTTCTTGACCGTTAAGACCAAGAGAGCCGATGAGCCTCCTTGTCGGTGGATAAGACCCGGCTACAAACACCCCTGCCAAGATCTCCATTCATCGGACCGTTGCTCCACATTACAAGGATGATTGTCTACATCAGCTAGGTGGCGAGCAGGTAGGCGGTTAGGTGAAGCTGGTCGGGGCGTGTGGCGACTCTATGGATTTACAACAGCTTTAAAGAAACCCATCCCACGGCATGGCAAAGTAATAAGAGGTTGCTGGGTGAACGACACATAAGGAGAGGCAATCCTTGTTGGGAAATGTCGCCGGCGTGCCACCTCACGGTGCAATAAATTTGCCTATCCTAGTCCATCATAGATAGGTATTTCCCATTATGGCTCCTGTCAGTAGTCTGGGCAGCTACAATATTCACTGTTTACTCATCTATTTACCAATTTAGCCACTGTGGTAGCCCCTTACCCTATAAAAGGAGGCCATGGCTACCTTTAGAAAGGGGGACTCCTCGTTCATTCTACACGCGTAGGGGCATGCCTCGAGCATCTTTTGTTGGGCGGAGGCGCTCCTATACTGGGAACACACATAATACACCATACACAAGATGTAGGGTTTTACGCTCTCAAGCTGCCTGAACCTGTCTAAACCACCGTGTCCGTGTTGGTCGGTGATGCTCTTTGTGCATCCAAGGTCCCCATAGTAGAACCACAAAAGGGACCAGTTGGTCCCATAGATTGTCGTACCCCGACATCTTTGGCACGCCAAGTAGGGGGATTGGTGTGCGAATCTCAACCAACTTTCCATGATTCTTCGAAGATGCCCATGGCACCCAAGAAGACGAAGGGAGCATCAACAGCCGTCCCTTCCTCATATAAGTTGCCTTCACCGAATGCTACAGGCGACGGGGGCTGGGGCGGACATCGTGCACACCACTCTGGTGAGCGCAGCCACAACATCGCGAAGGAGGCAACGGCGCCTCCGCTGCGTACTTCACGAGACAATCGCAATCGGCGCTCTGAGGACGACGACCCCAGGCGGCGTGTGGACAAGACACTTGTGCGCCACTCACAAGACGCATAGGGACAAGTTCATCAGCGTCCCCCTTGTAAAAATGGACAGCGGGCAACGACATGGCAGAATGCTCCTCCTTGACACCGTCTGGAGTAAGATAACTACCCAAGCCTCTCACCGCTCCATGCCTAAAACCACGGGGCAGCCCTGGCGTAGGCCAGGCTATTACTGAACTTCCCATCGCGCTAGAAAACATGGAAGACTGGAGGGCAACCATACAGAGCCTGCTGAGCTTTGCAAACTGTGACAAGCCTGACGGGGTGGAACCTTCATGCACACATCACGCAACCCCGACAAGGCCCGTCGCCGGACGTGACGCTGCTGGGATCCCTACAATGCAGTGACCCTCACAACAACAACAACAACCTTCTAGCCGGACCGACGTACAAGACAAAGTGTCTTACACCTTGACAGACCTTCGGCAGAAGCAAGATCAGCTCCAAGTCTCTAAGGATAGAATCAAGGAGTATGCGCGCACTACCATAGAAAGGCGGCGGGAGACGTGTGATACTCGTGATCTGTGTTGGGTTTTTCGTGAAGAGGAACGAGTTATGAAGTGGGTAAGTATTTCCCTCAGTTATGAAACCAAGGTTTATGGAACCAATAGGAATACCAATCCTCAATCACACAAAAGAACAAACAAATGGCACCCAATGCCGGCAAGAGTATTGTGAATCCCCTTGATCTCGTTATTTGCAAGCAAGTGAGTTGTGTCGATAATTGTAGATAATTGTAAATTGCAAATTAAAATAAAATAAATAAATAACAACAAGGTAATGAAAGCATTTCTGAATATATAAGTGACTAGACCCGGAGGCCATAGAGTTCTCTAGTGGAATCTCTCGTAGAAATAGCATGCAATGGGTAAACAAATTACTGTTGGGCAATTGATAGAAAAGCGAATAGTTATGTGATTTTCATGGAAATTATCGTGTGTATATAGGCATCACGTCCATAAGCAAATAGACCGACTCCTGCCTGCACCAATTACTATTACTCCACTCATCAACCGCTATCCAACATGCATCTAGAGTATTAAGTAAAATAGAGTACTGCTTGGAGAACGATGACATGATGTAGAAAAAGTAAACTCAATAAATATGAATAAACCCAATCTATTTATCCTTAGTGGAAGCAATGCAAATACGCAACTTGTCCCCTTCTATCACTGGGAAATAGAAACTTGGCAGGTCAAACCTACTACGACGAACCACTCCCACCGAAGAAATATCAATCTAGTTGGACAAACTATCTCAATAGATCAGAGAGCATTACGAAGCTATGATGATCATGCAAATAAGAATGTTAGTATTCAGGTTTGATTCAAATACTTTTCATGAATAATCTGAACATAAACTCACAATTCATCAGATCCTAGCAAACACACCATACAAAGGGATTACATAGGATAGATCAAGGCAAATATGAGATGAACATTGTATTGAAGATGGAGATCGAGATCGAGATCGAGATCGAGATCGAGAGAGAGAGAGAGAGAGAGAGATTGCCATCTAGGTACTACCTACGAACCCGTAGGTCTATGGTGAACTACTCACACATCATGGTGAGGGCAGCAAGGTTCATGGAGAGGCCCTTTGTGACCGACCTCCCCACCAGCGGGGAGCCAAAATGGAGGTGTAGATGGTCTCCCATTCGAACAAAGACTTGCAGCAGTGGAAAAGTTGTTTCGTGAGCGCTTTCAGGGTTTTTGGAATAGATGTGAATTTATAGGCCAGAGATGGTCGTCGGGAAGCGCCCGAGGGAGGCACAAGCCATCAGGGTGCCCCCTGATGGCGTGCCTTGTTCGCTTGTGGGCCCCTGGTGGCTCTCTCGACCTCCTCTCGAAGCTTCGAGGTCTTCTTTTGGTCCAAAAAAATCATCAAAAAGTTTCGTGGCAATTGGACTTCCTTTGGTACAGTAAACCTGAAAAGTCAAAAACATGTAGAAACCAACAACTTGCAATGGGCACTGGGTCAGTAGGTTAGTGCTCCAAAATATTATAAATTGGTACACAAATGCCCAAAAAGTATCCTAGAATGAAAATATATTAGCATGGAACAATAAAAAATTATAGATACGTTGGAGGTGTATCAGCGCCCCAAGCTTAATTCCTGCTCATCCTCGAGTAGGTAAATGATAAACTAGAATGGTCGATTTGACATGCTACCCGTTATGTAATCTGTTGTATGTATGCTCATTGAAAAATGATGAATTAACAAACAACAACATAGTAATATTTATAAATATAAGAAACAAAATCAATGATTTTTCAAAGTATACAATCCTAAAAGAATGTTTACCCCTACTCATCTTATTATATTAGCAAGGCATGACTCCGTCTTCACCACATCAATACAAATGTTAAGAACCATGGTGTCCAAGTCAGGCAATTGGATTGTACTTTTCCAATATGCATCAACTTTTTATTTTTCACGCAATACATGATCATGAACCATTGGACATAGCATATAGGTGGAATAGAATATGACTGTAGATATCTAAGGGGTAAAAAGTGGAGAAGATAGGCTCACATCAACTAGGCGTACCAACGAGCTATGTAGATGCTCATCGATAGATGTCAATGAAAGGAGTAGGGATTGCCATGGAAATGATGCACTTGAGCTATAAGCGTATGAAAGTTCAACTGAAGCCAAGTGTGGTGTGCATCCAACTTGCTTGCTCATGAAGACCTCGGGCAATTGAGGAAGCCCTCCATCAGAATATACAAGCCAAGTTAAATATGAAAAGGTAATTCACACTAGCATATTGAAGTGACAACATAGGAGACTCTCTATATCAAGAACATGGTGCCACTTTGAGGCACAAGTGTGGTAAAGGATTGTAGCAATGTCCCTTCTCTCCTTTTCTCTCATTTTTTTCATGGTAGGCTTTTCTGTCTTTTCTTTTGCCTCCCCCATTCATATTTTTATATGGTGGGCTCATTTGGCCTCCCCCATTTTTATTTTATTTTTCGTCCAAAGTCTCATCTTGACTTGTGGGGGAATCATAGTCTCCATCATCCTTTCCTCACTTGGACAATGTCCTAATAATGATGATCATCACACTTTTATTTACTTACAACTCAATATGAAGAATTGATAGGAAGATATGACTCTATATGAATGTCTCTGGCAGTGTACTAGTATGTGCCATGATCTAGCATGACATGTATCAAAAACATGATGAACGTTGGCTTTGCCACAAATACTATGCGATCTCTGTATGATCATGCAAAGCAATATGACGATAAACAAACTAGTCATGTGAAGTGACAATGAAATTTGCATGGAATCTCGAAATGACTATGGAAATGCCATAATAGGTATGTATGGTGGCTGTTTTGAGGAAGATATAATGAGGCTTATGTGCAATAGAGTGTATCATGTAACTGGGTTTGGATGGATGGACGAAAGTTGCACTGATCCACAAGGTGAGAATGGGCTATGCACGATACTGAAGAGGCCAGCAAATATGAGAAGGTGAAGATGCGTATGTCCATGGTGTCACATTAGTCATAATGAACACATATACTTATTACAAAGTTTTATTAGTTTTATCACAAATCAAAGTACTCCTCTCCTACCCCGAGGGAGGAGGTTTGTAGGAGTTAACCATCGTGCGCCCCCGACTTGAAACAACACTAGGATTTCAACGAGGTATAAACATGCTCACACATCAGCACCATGCCTCTTTAATTTTTAGATGAATAACAAGTTAACACGTCTTAATCTCGACACTTCTATGAATCAACAACCATGGACTCACACCCTTTTCATATTACCACATTAATGTAATTAACACAAAATTTATCTATATGTGCTACATGATGGTTTTGATTATCATTCATTGAATACCTATTATTGCTAGACTTGTCTTATGACCCATGCAAATTACTGTCACTATTTATTCAGATCTCAAATAAATATAAGTGAAGAACGAGAGCAAATTATTTCTATAAAATCTACACGCCACCGTGCTAAAGAGATATAAGTGAATTACTAGAGCAACTGCCAAGCTCAAAAGATATAAGTGAAACACATAGAGTATTCTAGCAAATTATCATGAAGATGTGTTTCTCTCAAACAGGTGTTTCCAGCAAATGATGATTGTGACAAACTGAAAGTAAAAGCAAACAAAAGCAAACTACTCTCCTAGCAAAACACATATCATATGATGAATAAAAATATAGCTCCAAGTGACATACCGATGGATTGAGGCGAAAGAGGGGATGCCTTCCGGGGTATCTGTCGGCGTTCTGGGAACGAGGGTACCCAGACCTGCCTGCCTGTGGCTCGGGACATGGCCAACCTCGTCAGCCAGGCACGGCCCAACGTGGCCTCACTTTAGAGAAGGCCCTCATGAGAGCCCGAGCTTGCGAGTGAAGAAGCACGAAGACCTCCAAGGAATGGGCCTCCTTAGGACCTCTTCGAAGCGATGGAGATCTCTACGCAAGGATGACGTATGGCAGGACAGGCGGGCACCAGTGTGCCAGGCGGTACAGTTTCCCCTTTGGTTCAAAGGAGGCAAGGACGTACGCAGGTTCCCAAAGAACCTCCCAAAGGTTTCCCTTCCAGTGCAACAAGACCATGGCCACGAGCCTTGCAGGACAAATGTCATCACCGAGCCCACCTCTGCATCATCAACAACAACTTTGCACGCGAAGACCATCTTTCGTCAGGGTAAAGATGTAGTCCTGTTCCCCTTCGAATTTGGCTATCGTGGGATCCCTTCCCGCCAAAGTGATAAGGGAAGAGGACCCCAGCCACTATAAATAGAGGCTAGGCCGCACCATACAGGGGAAGGAAGACAGAGGGACGAAACAAGAGAAGCAAGACCACC